>CM056994.1:67213587-69818587 GCA_029891345.1 Dryococelus australis | reverse complement strand
ATTTCGGAACTGTCGTAGCCAACCACAAAGGCTAATGTGTACAGTATTCGCTTGGATAACCGCTCTCAATTCTCGTGCTCGTTCAAAAACTCGTCACCCTGTGTGCGAGTCTTGTCGCCGTGATAAGGTGCAAGTCCATGAAGGGATATTTGGGGCTGAAACTAACAGTAAACTCTCCCATTCACTAATTATTCGGTTTTGTTCCACATTTGGTTTTCGTGAAACAAATGTCGATATAGGGGAAAGTCGCCTATATTGGAGCAGTTTTCCAAGTTACGAATGTTTCTTATTCAGAAATACATTTTCACATAAGTTCGTGTTGGGTCATTGTTTAGTGTATATTTATGTAACAGATATAACTATAGAAGAATAAGACAATACATACTTCTTGAAGAAAATTAATCTTTTTCAAAACCTCTAACTTATCCAATTTACAGAACCGGTTGTCTTAATTGCACCGCAGATATCTATACCTGAGATATTTAGATTACGATCTATTTTACGTATTTTATGGTTTACATTATATATTAAACTATTTTTACTATCACATTTTGCAAACATTTATTACAGCCTCCTATCAGAACCAGTAAACTTAGAAAGTGTCTTAACACTTCATAGACTAAATTATGTTTTAATGCTTTATAAAATGCGAAAGCATCTTCTTTATTGGCAGTTTTTTTTCTTCCTGGAAATGTTTATAAATTCAATCTTGTTGGTGGACGCCAATTTTATTTCTTCACTGATGCAGCTATCGTAATACGGACTTACTGTTAATTAAATGCAGCTCTTGCACGTTTTTTCTTTGTGTTACAATATTTTATACATTTATCGATGGAATAAATTCTGATTATCCGCTAAGTCATGTTTTAAGAACAATCTGTATTTGAATAAGCTGACAAGTTCGACTTACACAACTAAAACGAGCCAATGAAACAAGCCCCGCCAAGCTGCAGTTAACTTGTGCTCAATGTAGTTTGCATATGCCAATGCCACATGATGCATACTGAGATGAGAAGCGAAATTTCCCTGTTTAAGACGATACACACTGATTGAGAGAAAAGTGAGGCATCCAGAAAGCATGTTCAAATTGAACATAATTTTACACGTGCTTGCTATCGCCGTGCGTGTAAATGTTTGCAGTTGTAATGATCTGTAACGCCTAGGACGTCCACCAGATGCATTAATGGTTCCTCCACGATTATAGTGATAGTTTTACAGGCCAAGAAAGCAGCATGACATGGTGGTCATCCAAGAGCCGTCGGACGATTTGTGCCGTATGCGGTCGTGCATTGTCCTGGTGATACAGGAGTCCGTGCTGGCCCTAACGATAGGTGGCTGCAACATGCTCCAACACCTCCGTGTTGTATCGATCGCTGGACAGTGTAGCAGCGATGAGGACTATGCGTGAGCGGGACTGAAATACGATGGCATCCCATACCACAGCTCCAGGTGCTGGGTCGGTATGACGGTGCATAGTGCAGAAGTCGGCTAGGAGTGCATCGCACTGCCGCCGCACACGGATGAGATCATCGTGTTGTTGCAAGCAGAAGCGAAATTCGCCTGATAACAAGACTGTAATCCTTCGTCCCTCCATAATCACGACGTTTTCCTACCCTCCCTGCTTGCTGTACGCATCCCCACAATGTGGGTGGTGTTCCAACTTTAATGGCCAGCGGCATCATATGCAAATGTGGAATAGCATTTAAAATCAGCCGATTTTTTTCACGACTATGGGCGTATTCATAACAAATTTGAACTCCGTGACACAAACAAATTAAAATATTGCAATAAAATTCTTGACATAAAGAACTGAGATGAGCGACATCTGAACTGTTGTCTACTAATACTTGCGCTTATGTAAGCTGCATAACGCCAAAAACAAAATCAGTATCGTTCACCAGCTACTAGAGCTGGTGAACGCGAAAAAATATGCGATTCCAAGAAAAATATACGCACCCTGTCTGTATTAGTTTCGTCCTCCAGAAGCCTCTGTGGTATATATTTTCAGTTGTTTTGTGACAAAGATATATCTTTCTGATTGCGATGTGCAGGCAACTTAAATAATAAGAACTATGTCTCGTTTACAACATTTATAATTAATTTCTTTTTACAATTTCATACTTTACACTATATAAATCAACCTTTAAGAAATATGTCTCCCAGTAGCAGTATTTATTTTCACGAATAAAGTGACTTGCATGTTGTAACACACCTTCCCTTTCCTATCCTAGAATTCACTGACTCTCCTATTGTTACTCGCTCGGCCTAACTCAAACACAATATATTCACTGTAGAAGGGGAAGGTGCTACTGGAGACACAACTATCGATGGTCAGACTAATAAGGGAGAACACTTGTTTAAATAACACATTTATCATAACATCGGATATTACTTTGATCATACAAAACAGCAACTTGGTAAGGTACAATTATCAATATCTTTATATTTTTATAATACTATTGACAGCACAATCTTCGGAACAATATTCAACGGTAGACAGACGTTAACCCTAACCTTGCCAGATTTCTTGCTTTAAGGTGATCGGTAACGGTGACTCGTGAAATAGCGTTACGCCCTAACCGCTATGCGGGTTATGCTCACCAATTAACACACTGCTGCAAGGGCCTAGAGCTCCTCTAGGCCAGGTCTGGTAACTTGCCTTCTACTTCGTGTCGACTCCGGCACCTTACACACTCTGGCTCTGTTCTTGAGTCGCGTTGCCGTCTGTGGTAACTAGGGGGGGGGGGGGGGGATGACGCCTCAGATGGCGTTTAAATACTCTGGCGATGTGGGGTCATGTTTTACAAACAAATTGCTCGCCCACAAACTATAGTGCGTAGCACGGAAATATAGCAGCTAATCATAAAGAATGTGCCTAGATCTTAATTTTTAATCAGAATTGAAATTATTACATATTTTAATGAAATTAATTGGGGTAATAGGAATATATTTATTCCGAAACAGTTTTTGAGTATCTTGTTCGATGTACAACATTACTCATTACAACTACGGTGTTCCAGGCAGCGTTACACGAGGCGGAAGAATACACGACGCAACAAGGGATCAAGTATTAAATTAATCGTGTATCACGTATAGCGGTGTAAGCAGAGGGAATGAGTGGTGTCACGCAGCAACACAATATAACGTCAGAAATAAAACGTAATATAGAAACGGTGACAATAGGGTGATACATAAAGTTTGGGGTAACGGGAGATAGACACGTCAGTATAGTGGTTGGTTCCTGCGGCGTGTGGCGTGTGGGGCGATGAAAGAGGGAGCGGGTTGCCCGATGTTACGAAAGCGTCCCGCTGTGCACGCTTCTGTTCAGACAACAGAGTTGGAAAAGCAGGCCACAAGGAGATTTACAAAACACAGATTCAAAACAACGAGACACTTCTGCAATCAGTAAACTAACCAAGAAATGCACGAGGTTAATCAGAAATTGTGGGTCCAGCAAACCTTATGAAATTCCTTCGAAATACCAACAAACTGCTTGGAAACTCCGCCCTCGGTGCACAGCGGGAACCAATAGGAAGACATTTCGAAAACGAGCACCCGTGGTGGGGCGAGAAGCGTGAAGGGAGCCATGGAGCCAGCCAAGGGTGCAGTCGGTGACAGGTGACCGGAGCAGCCAGCTGGGGTTCCAACCAGAAGGTCGGGGCGGCGAGTCCCGGAGAGAGGCAATGATGAGTGCTACTCCGTCTATGGTTTTCTCACTTTCCTGACTTTCCTAATATCCTTCTCCTTCTATCTCTAGTTGGCCAGTCAATTAATTAATATGATATTGTAATTCTAATTTATTTATACAGTAAAGTAACGTAGTATAATTTAACTTCACTGCTCTTCTTATTTACTATAATCCTTCCTATCTTCCCCCTGTCTAAAAGTTTATAAGATGATGTTAAGGTCAACTTATAGCACCTCGCCGACGTCGTGGGGAGTCCGGGCCATCGGCGCAGTGTGGTCGTGCGTGCGAGCTGCGTCGTCCAACCACGTGCTCCGACACTATCTGTCTAACTGTCCAAGGCCACAGGTTGACAGTTCTAAGAGTTTAACACTCAGTCTTGCTATCGTTTTTCTGCTAAAGTATCCCTCCGCCGTAGTGGTCCCACCAAGGCGAACCGGGTTCGGTTCCCAGCGGGGACGCTCCCGGATTCTCGCACTTGGGGACACTACCGCTGGTGAGCGCGGTTTTCTCGGGGATCTCCCGTTTAAGCCCTTTGCTTTCTGCCGCTGCCTCATACCTCGCTTCATCCTCGTCAGCCCCCAAGACTACACTCTCCAGCCCCACCGCCGCGCCGCAGCTGTTCTGATACGTGTAAACCATACTGTTTGTTAATTCCAGCTGTTGATGTTTCCTCAGCAAGTTCAGTGCTTTCAGCAAATGTGCCAACATCAGAATTTGTTTGTACCCGGGCAGAAACAAAATTTGGTTCGTGACTTGCGTTATCAATTCTTTGACAGATATGGTAATACGTTTTAAGATTGGCTTTCGCTGCAACATTTTTTTAAAAAGCCGGCAATGCTTAACGTTTAGACTGCTAATCCTAGGAGGGGCAGGAGGGAAATAACCATGTTTCCAGTAATTTTCACAGCTCTTTGATACATAAATGAAAATGAAATACGAGAACTGCATGGAAAAAAACACTGCGCGAGAAAGGGAATTACATACGAATAGTAGGATTATTTGCGTTTAGGCGCAAGGATATAGAGCACAGGCGCCAGGCACCGGCCAGCCGCCATGTTAGAATTTCCCTTTTTACTCTCATAATTTCCCTTTTCTCCCTCAAAATCAATTAAATTTCTTAAAAAATTTCCCTTTTTCCCCTTAAAAACTTCCTGTTTTTCTCAGAGCAGGAGAGGCAGATCAGACTCTCTGATTCAAACAGGAGAGGCGGATCAGTGACTGCAAGCCAGAAGAGCCGGATTCAGGACCAAAAATATTCCCTGAACATAAAAAAAATAACAAGATTCAAAAAATTCCCAAGTATTTAATTCAGAATATATAAAAATTTATTAGTAAAATTACTAAAAAATAAAAAGGTTCTCCCCAAACACTCCCCCCCCCCTAATTAGTCAGCAGGCCTTCACTCCACCTCGCCCATACCCAGTCAGCCATCTTGGTACTGTCACCCTTTATAGCTGCCATATTGAATGCATGTGACCTTGACCCCATGACCTTGAATGAATTTGAAAACCAAACCTCTAGAAAGATACATTAAAGTAAGCAAGCATATGACGTTACAGACTACTACCGACATGTTGGATACAGGTAACATCGACCTTGACCCCATTACCTTGAATGACCTTGAAAACAAATCTCGAAAAATATACATAAAAGCCAACAAGCATATACATTCCAGACTACTACCGCCATATTGGATGCAGGTATCCTCGATCTTGACCCCATGACCTTGAAAACAAAAACTGAAGAATACGCCATAAAAGTCAGCAAGCATATGTTGTTACAAACTACTGCCGCCATAGGCCTATTAGAAGCCAGTGACCTTGACCCCATGACTTTGAATGACATTGAAGACAAAAATCCGAGAGAAATACATACAAGTCGACAAGCATAAGGCATTACAGACTATTACCACCATATTGGATGCAGGTTACCTCGACCTTGACCCCAAGTGCTTGCATGACCTTGATAACAAAAACTGGGGGGAAATCCATAAATGTCAACAAGCATATGACATACAGACTACTACCGCCGTATTGGAAGCCAGTGGCCTTGACTTTTATCCCATGACCTTGAAAACAAAATCTCGAAAAAAATACAGAAAAGTTGGCAGGCATATGATTTTACAGATTACTACCACCATATTGGATGCAGATGACCTGGACCTTCATCCATGACCTAGAAAACAATAACTAGAGAAAATGCATAAAAGTCAACAAGCATATTATTTTACTGATTACTACCACCATATTAGAAGCAGGTGACCTCGACCTTGACCCCATGTCCTTGACAAGTAGCTTATTACAGATGTGACAACTTGTTCGAGCCATAAGTCTAGCTCTATCAGCTATTGTCATTCACCTCTGCAATATTAATTTTAAAAAGTGTGGGAAGGCTAAAAATGGCTGATAGGAAAAAAAGTAACTAGGACCTCAAAAGTGCTCACTTTACTGTGGACCGCCTATACATCCATACATCTATACGTCCAGACCCAGTGTATACAAATGTATATGTTCAGTGTATATAATAGTATTATTTTTGACTTTTTCCCGTAGATCGAAGCCTCGCTAGTCGGTTACCGGGTAAGCATCTTGACCGCTGTGCTACTGGGACACACGCAAACTCGTCGATGTCGGAGTCCTGCGATGATGAAAAGCTTTCGTAATTGGCGTTGAGGCCTACGCAGGCTCTAGTGATTGACGGAGGCGCGGTGCGGGGGGTCGTTAAGGCGTGTACAGACGAAGCGCTGGCTAACAGCCAGACGTGTTCGGGCCGTGATTACCTGTTGTCACCACGTCGAGTCGCCTTAAATAAAGTATGGCCCCCGCGCGATAGTTGGTTCACCCGCGGCCTCGTTCCCAGAAGCAATAACCTTCTGAGAGTATCTGTCTCCCGCTTGCCTGTCTCCGCACGCCTTCTGCCCATCCCTGGATGGGAAGGGCGGTTCACAGTCAAACATTTATTTTATTCTTATTTGGTTTATTAAAAGTCCTATATACGTGGGGCTATTTTGGCCACTCGAGGTAAAGAAACGAAGGGTGACACGGACCCGCGTCTCTGACTCCCCGGGGGCGCGTTTACACGCAAGGTTCTGTAATGGAGTGCAGTGTTCCAGTTGTACCGCTGGAACTACGAGACTATAAGCGGTCACCCCGTCATTTCATTCGCGCAAAGTCTGTAAAGGCTGTCCTCCATAAAGTGAGCACTTTTGAAACTAACTTTAGAAAAAAGTCACTTCCCCTACCTGCATATATTTTAACGGGTGCACCGAGTGACATTCGCCCAACAAAGTTGGTATCGATGGATGGAAAGTAGTTCCATATCTTGACGTCCAATAAAAAGTGTTAGGTAACCATTTGTGATAACTTAATTATTTCTTTACCTTTCTATTTTGTTTATATAAATCGAAATGTAAAATCAGCAGATTTAGAAAATTTTTACTTTTCTAATAATTTCACAGTTTCACTTGACCGACGGATGAATAAAGTGATGAGGCTCATGGCAATGTTAATTTTTCATATGGCGGAAGAATACACAAAGTGCATTCAAGTATATCATTAGCAGGGCTTCATAAGTGCTCATTTTACCGCGAACAGGCTACAGCAACATTCAGTACATGTCCCTATACTAGTTTCGAGTGTTTCCGATCAGTACATTTTGCCATAAGGCAGTGTAAAAATGAAGGGGTTTTTTATTTATTTATTTTTTTTTTATTGTAATTTTCATGGTGTCTTGAAAGTAGTATTGTGAATTTTCTCTTCGTAGATAAGTAAATACGACGCGGGTAAAGTAGTTTAGTAAAATAAAGTGTATTCCAAACATTCTGTAAAAGGTACATACGTGTCTTAGAGGCTTTGGAAAGGATTGCAATGAGCAAACTCCCGAAAAAAGAAATAAAGAACAGAATTTTAAATACTTAATCTACTAACGTGGGCTTAGGTTTATTGACAAGATAATTTAATGCTGGTAACTATCATATACATTAATTGTTGATACAGTCTACAGTTTCAAATTTACCAACATTTTGCGAAAAATTTGGTTACAAACCACAAAATTAGTAAATAGGCCAAAATAATTGCCTTAAAATTAACAAAATAATATAATCCACAAGTATGTGATATTTAAATGTATATATCGTGTAAGAATAACAATTGCTTTCCTTAAAACAAAATTTTTGACAGCATCTTTTAACAATATGACACCCGGTTAAAACTAAGAAGGGGTGTTAGTTGTCATTTTTTTTTTTAAGTTCTACGTGATACAATTTTGTAAATTTTAAACACTTAACGTATTCCCATTATACCGATATACGAAAAGAAAACACTTTATACGAGGTACGAATAACTCTAAAAATAGCACACATATTAGAAATACAATTCCATAAACCCCCAACAATGCTAAAAAAAAATGATTTCTCACAACTGCTGAATTTGAAAATGTACTGGTCTAAAACATGAAGAATTATTGTAGGCACCTGCACTGAACTTTGCTTCAGACTTTCCACCAATAAAAATATATGGTTAACGCTTAACGTTCTAAAGGTTCACGCAGCATGACGATAACACTTAGCACTAGTTAAGAGCCTTGCGCATAGGAGCGCTAGGACACTTGGTACACGTTGTTTTTTCGACCTTATCGCTTCAGTAGTAGGGTTTGGCCGACTCTGGCACAAGGGCGTCGGAGCCGGAGAGCCTCCATATTGTGACGTCATCCAACCACTACCTTTTTTCCCTTTTCCCGTGAAAATTCCCTTTTCCCCTAAAAATGCCCCCTTTCCCTCAAAATTTCCCTTTTATCCCCATTTACAAAATAAAGGACCCCCAGAAATTTTCTATTTCCCATTCAAAATTGGTAGAATACCTTCAAATCCAATTTTCGCCCAATTTATGTAATTTGAGGGGCTTCTTAGAACCGACAGAGTAGTGGCGGCCATATTGGTTTTATAGGCATAGGATATGCCAAATCGTTACACAGAATAAAGGCTCGGAGTTATACCTAACCATCAACTATCTCGGTTGTTAGCCATATTGTGAGCCATATTGGGTGCAGGGGACCTTGACCTTGGCCCCGTGATCTTTGACCCAAAAGTCTAAAAACATCCAATAGAATTTTTAAAAATAAAAAAAAATCCTAAAAATTCCAAAAAGAAATTTTTTGTTGAAACTTATTTAAAAATTATCAAAAATTATTTATAAACTTAACTTTCTAAATATTACCCCTCACCCATACCAATTTTACCATCTTGGTAGGTGCAACCGACTATATTGGGAGACGACCACCATTTTGATAGGCGACCATCATCTTGGTAGGTGGTCATTATTTTGGTAGACGACCACTATCTTCGTATACATCACATATCAGCCATATTGGAAGCCAGTTACTATGACCTTGACCCAATGACCTTGAATGACCTTAAAGAAAAACTCGAGAAAAAATGCATAAAAGTTAACAAACATATTACATTAGACAAACAAATTGCGAAGAAGTGGAGCGCTTCTAAACAAACCCCACCAGGCAGGCCGAGTGCGCTGAATATATTACAGATGGAAACGTGGCGAACGAGGTATTTGTCGTCGTGACCCTGCACAAGCGTCATATTTATAAACAAATACCCACATTTGTCTTCTATTTAGGGAGATGGTCTCATACGAATAAAGTCATAACTCGGTAAATAATAAACCGATTCGTACTAAATTGGCAAACAAGTAGTACTGAGGTATGTGATGTTAAATGATATATATTAAGTATGTCGGGCACTTAATTTAAAAATGGCGGCCATATATCCATGTTTAGCTTAGAATGCTATATCGTCGAAACCATGTAATCAAGTTCAACTACACTTTGTATGCCGGCAATATATATTACAACTACCAGCCATATGCACATAGAGCACATTTTTTCCGCCATTTTGTTAGATAGCTCCCATGCGAGTAAGTAAAGTTTTCTTGTCACATCTCGGGAAAAAAATTGACAGTTTCCTTCCAAATTTGGCAAACAAATAGTAGGTACTGCACTAGGTGGTGTTAACTGGTAGGTATGTTTTATGTAGGTTTGGCACTTATTTTCAAAATTGTGGCTATATAAATATTTTAGCTCAGTATATTTTACTAACGAAACTAATTCCAACTTAAATTTGTATGTTTGCAGTGCCTATCACAACCATCAAATTTGTCTATGCAGAGCCTCGTTTTTTTGCCATTTTTCAAGATAGCCCTTGCAATAACAAAATAATGATCTTATCCCATACATCGGAAAACCAATAACCCATTCTTACAAAATTTGGCGAAGATGATGTACTGTGGTAGGTAATAATAATAAATTCGTTTTTTTTAAATTAGGACACACTTATTTTCAGATAGGAGGCTCTAAAACCATTTTAGTTATGTGGCAATATATACGATACTATGTAATTTATTTTTCACTTAACATTGTATGCAATCATCGAAATTGCTACTATATTAATATTTTGCCCTCCATATATGAAGATCGCCACATGAAAATTATGAAGTTTTTATACCATGTCTCAGGCCAATTAACCGATTCCCACCAAATGTTACGCTAAAACATTTCAAATAAAATTTTACCAAATTGTGCACACCATAAATGCTACAGAAGGCCATGTAAACGTTCGTGATTTTAATAGGTCAGAAAACGATGTTCAAAATGGCAGCTTCATAAATCATTTAGGTAAGTTTGACACTTATATTAAACAATTTAAACAAATTCAACGAAAATTTATATGTACACAGTATACATTAGAAGCACAGTATTTAGAGCCTTTTTACTGGCAATTTTGTACAATAGTATCAAACAAGAAAATAACGTTTTTTATGTCATATCTGAGGAACCAAACAATCGATTTCCATCAAATTCTTCATACAAGTAGCACTACGGTACGCCATGTAAACTTACATGTTTTAGTGGCTTAATCACTTATTTTCAAAATAAAGGTCATGTTAAAAATTTAGGTTAGTAAACCCTATCATTCGAAACATTAGACTGATTAAATCCGAAGTTGATGCTCCGAATCCGATCTCCATAATGCAGTGGAGTACACGCTACCTAATAGTGCAATGCTTTCTGGGTTCAATTCCCAGGTAAGGCATTTGTGTTATCTGCAATTTACTCAGTATTGTTACATAAGTTCCTGGTTTCATTTCTAAAGTTATTGCTTTCAAAGAGAAATAAGTCATTCCTACCAAATCAGCTTTTACGACGTTATTAAAAAATGTTTGCACCCATGTTGAGGAAAGTAGGCTCATTAGTTATACCAGTATCATACTTTTTCTTCTATACGTAAAAATGAAAGGTTTTTAAATACTGAAGGTACGAAAGGACGTATCGCCTTTTTCATGTTTCTCAGGCTATTACGTGCAGTGCAAAAATACTTCCATGTATTAACATTTTCAAGCACTGTGTTCTATATAGTATAGTGTAATATTCGGTAATTTTTTTCTTTGGAATTTGGGCTGTCGGCAGTTGTGATGGAGTAGTTGCGTAGGCCTGCACGGTACAAGTACCAGGTATTTGCTTAGTCGGTATAGCGTATCTTGTCTGGTGCACGTGCAATTGACTGGTGACTATCAGGCAGGTATTGTTACCGGCTGTTTGCAAACGGTTTCATAAAGCCACAGACATTGCGAAATAATTCCCTGATTTTAGCGCCGAATCTATAGGGCCGCACTAGAAAAAAAACTTTTTTTTGTAGGGGAACACAGAATTAATTGACACCCTTAAACTTTTGTGGTCACTAAAATTTTACTTTGTGGAGTCCACAAAAAAAATGTGGCATGGTTAATACCTACAAAACACTTTGTAACCTTTGCAAAATATATATTTCAGTGCACACTGCAGTGCGGAGGCTCATTAATCACGTCTTGGGCAAATCGCGAAGTCGAGTTACACTCGGTCTTGATGTGCTTTTCTATTGATTGAGTGGTGAAGCAAAATAAAATCTAAATTTGGACTAGCTAGTCCACTGACTACTTTAGCTATTTAAGTGGTGATTCAGCAGTCGCCTGCAGTTTATTTTTCTGTTCGCTTCAGATAAAATCATAGCCTATGTTGCGTGTGCCAATTTTTCAAGAAGAAAGGAATACAGTAATATTTCACTTCCTCATCTTCTCCTGAATTTCCACCGTTCACCTATCTGTATCTTGCGGCTTCGCCATCATTTCTGTGCTCTTCTGACGCTCCTAATTTTTCGTGGTTTGTAGTCTTAGGTCTTGTGGAAATCTCTCTGGGGACATGCGGCGAATGTTTATTCCAGTTCTCCTCGTGTCTTAAAAATTCTTTCTTAATGGCTGTGTTTGTAACTCTTTCCTAATGCTGTCGTTGTTGTTGTTTATCTCTTTAGTACTCATGTACTGGAATTTCATGTATGCCGTTTTCCAAAGTAGTGAACGTTTTGCGATGCGCCGGTAACACTCGCATAGAAAAAAAAAACATAGTAGACACACAAGAGTCACTGCAAGCCCCGGAATATTGGACTTCATAGTCAGTAACCAAATAAAACTGTTATTTTATAACATTTTAGGTTGTATGTCATATTTCGGGAATCATTCAGCCGATTTAAATCAAATTGTGTATGCTGGCAGACCATTGTGTAATTAAATTTTGAGATGGACATTGTTCTTGGTCCGCCATTTTGTAATCTAGAACCAATTGAAAAAATTAATGTTTTACATTATAACCCGAAAACTGTTCAACCAATTCTCACCCAATTTGGCATGAAAGTAATGCTGTGATAGGCCATGAGGATATAAGTGATTGAATTTGATTAGCTACTTATTTTCTAAATGCCGGCCATACAAAGTTTTAAATTTTATTTTGTATATCTGCCATACAATTTAAACCAATTTAGACCAAATTTTGTATACTGAAACTATCTATCATAAGCGTCATTTATATATATCACCAAATGCCCACTTTTGTCTACCATTTAGGGAGATGGGGCCATATGAATTAATAAAGTTATTATGTCATAACTCGGTAAACAACAAATTTATTCCTACAAAATTTGGCAAACAAGTAGTATTAATGCAGATGATGTTAAGTGATGTTATGTTTTAAGCATGTCAAACATTTATTTTAAAAATGGTGGCCATATAGCCATTTTATAGCCGAAACTATGTATAATTGTGCTTATTGTTTTTATGTTGTCAGGAATTTTCTGTAGATTTCAGTTTTGTAAATTAATATAGCTTATTAAAGGCATGGAGTCTGATTACAAATTATTTATTTTCCTATCACCGTAAGTGGAACTGGACACATGAATTAATGGTTGACGATGAGATCTTAATCTGACGTAATGGATGTGTGTTTCACTATAATATTTCTCCATATATTTGTGTGTATGTAGCTAGACTATAAAAAAAAGTTACTACAGTCGCATAGTGGCGGATGTCTCCTACGTTTAATAATCTTGTCAGCTCTTACCGACTCGGAGAACTATTGAGAAGCGTGTAATGATATCTGAAAGACGACATTCAGCTGGCGTCTAGAGTGTGGGGTACAACGTGGATAGAATAAGTTGGCCTAGGACGTCAGCCAACAGAGGAAGCATTATGTCAGAAGTAACGCGAGGTGCTAACTCAAGCTAATCTCTTACTTGCCTGCATACGCCTCTTTATAAGTCTTGTAGTCTATTTTTGGCTCAGAGCACAAATGTTGTCGTCCCCACTGGGCCTAGTTCACAAGTGACTCGCATGTCAGACATGTGTTCGCATCTTCCTGCTTTATTTTCGTCGTGAGGGCGTGCCCCATTCCAATAAATAATCCATGAGCGGCAATGTGCCGCAGTAGAAAGTGAAAAGAGATCTCTGGGTCCGCGTGTACACTCATCTCAATTTGTCCAGCAAAGGAATTGCTGTAGAAACTGAAAACTCTCGACATCTTCCAACCTTTCTGGTCACAAACAAATATATCGATTTAGGCGATGCAGGGGACAGTTTTTGTTCGGTGCCGTGCAAGTGTCGCAGTAGCGCTATCACAGAGTACAAGTACCCTGAGTTCAAACGGTTCCTTTGATGCGAGCGTACCCATTCGCTGATTGGCTACGCGAAGCTCTAGGTACGTGACTTGCGTCTGATTGGCCACTGCGCACTGCGAAATGTATACCTTTTCTTTGCTGGGCTGCCGGGTGGCAAGTGAGTCTCCATACACTGATTGGCGAATAGCGTTCCGACGTGTCGTTGGCTGGTGACGCCAATTTGCTGGCGTGTGCATCTGGAGTTTTATTTTTAAGCGGGTGTTTCACCTCTGTATTATTATGTACTCTGTGTCGCTATGTCGTATATCGGGGCCAATATAACATGTGTTTGTGCTTCGTAAAGGCTGTTCACAATAAAGAGAGCACTTTTGAAATCAACCTTAGAAAAAAGTCACTGTTCCTACCTGCATATACTTTAACAGACGAACTGAGTGATATGCGCCCAGTAAAGTTGGTATTGATGAATGGAAAGTAGTTCCATATCTTAACGTGGTATAAAAAGTGCCTGGTAGCCATTTGTAATAACTTAAATTATTTGTTTCACTTTTTTGTGTTTTTTTAATTCATCGAAATGTTAAAATGTGCAGATTTGCAAAATATTTTCTTTTGTAATAATTTCACAGTTGCACAGTACCGACGCATGAATAAAGTGACGAAGCCAATGACAATGCTTATTTCACATAAGGCGGAAGAATACACAATTGGCATACAAGTCGATATTAAGCAGGGCATTCAAAAGTGCTCATTTTACCGTGAACAGCCTATAATTGACAGCAGTTATTTAGGACATATATATGTGTGTATATATATATATATATATATATATATATATATATATATATATATATATATATATTATATATATATATATATATACACACACACACATATATATGTCCTAAATAACATACATACACACAGATATATATATATATATATATATATATATCTGTGTGTATGTATGTATAGAGGCCGTGGTGATGTAGTGGTCAGACTACTCGCCTCTCACCTAGACGAACCGGGTTCGATTCCCGGCTGGGTCGCTCCCGGATTTTCGCATGTGTGAATCGTGCCGGACGATGCCGCTGTTCGACGGGTTTCCCCCGCTCTTGCATTCCGGCGTTGCTCCAAACTCACCTCGCGTCACCCTCGTCGGCTCTCAAGACGTCGACGTTAAAGACTCCGTAGGTGGGCCACTCGAAGCCTCCGTGGTTTTTCCACGTAACTCACGCCCCTGATTGGGGCGAGATCGGCGTCAATTAGTTCAGCTGAGGCGTCGACCTCGTAATTACGCGCGCCTTGGGTGGTCGTCGCTCTAGGGCCGGAACAGCTGAGCCCACAGAGCTCATCCACGTCATCGCGTCGACACACATCGCTTGGTTCGTGGCAGCTCATCCTTCAGGCCTCCCTCACTGTGGAACTACCTGAGCTGACGGGGAGACACGTTCGCCGTGTGTGTTGCACCACACACTGGAGGACGTATCCTCGCCATCTTCGATGTATAAGCTATTCACGGTTAAGTGAGCACTTTTTTAAGGCCCTGCTCAATTTTTCCTTTCAGCTGATTTTTATCTTTTCCTCGCTGTTTAATATAAACATTGCCATATGACTGATAAACACAGTGTAGAAATTCCACTAATCTCAAAATTTAACATCCAAGGCTGCAATAAAACATATTTATTAATGGTTAATGCCTGTTGAGAGGGCCTTAAAAAGTACTCACTTTATCGTGAATAGCCTATACGTACTCTCCTCCATAACTTAATTTTCAGAGTCAATATCAAAAAAGCTTGTCAAATTGTATTGTATTGGGCTTTTTAACTTCCCCCGGTTTTTTTGCTTGAAAGTTTGGAACGGGACGGCTTACAGACTAACTTATAACCTAACTTAAATTAACACCCATGCCTTATCAGGGGATTCGAACCCAGAGCCTTCCGCACCCCAGATCGGTGGCGCACCAACCGACCGCACCACGAGAGAACGGCGAATCGTGTCAAAGGCATCGAAAACATCGTAACAATTATTTCTGAATCAAATTTATTTTATTTTTCGTACATGATTAGTTACACTTCTGTAACCGTAATTATTAAAATAATGTAAATTTCACATGCGAAAATACAGGTATAATTTAAAACGTACAAATTTCAAAAAATTCGTTAAGCCTATGTTTCACCATGGATGGGCATATAGGGTATTAAATGCTAAATTCGGACAAAGATATCTCTGTCGTTTTTTGTGGTAGTGTTTTCAATTAAAGATTTTTGTTGGAGATTGATGAACGCATCTAGATTTTTAACCGTCCAAATTTTAGTTATTTATATTTTAATGCACTTTTTCATTATTTATAAAATTGTTTACATATTCCATTTTTGATAACATAATATTTTTTTTGTGCTTTTTTTATGCACAGAAGTGCAAAATTGAGCAGGTTTGCAAAAATTATCATTTTCTAATAATTTCGCCGTTTCACTCGACTGAACGGTGAATAAAGTGATGAGGTGCATGGCAATGTTAATTTATGTATGGCGGAAGAATACACAACGTGCATACAATTAGATCGCGAGCAGAGCTTTCAAAAGTGCTCATGACCGTGTACAGTCTTTACACAATATCTCTCCACAATTATGGAGCTAGCTCTGCAGTCGCATACCGCAGGTGTGGGAAGAGGAGAGACGCACAAGAGAGAGAGAGAGAGAGAGAGAGAGGAGAGAGAGAGAGAGCGAGAGCGAGAGAGAATTTGCAATGTCTTGCGTATTTATTTGTCCGCCCACATAAACTGCAAATGGAACAAGCTCATGGGCGTGATTTCATAACTATACGTCGTGTTATGTCGTCGAACTAGCTAACGTCAAGAACGCAGAGAAATTGTGTTATTAGCTTCTTTCCTTCTGTAATAGTCTTTATAGTCAGTGATACTGCCTTCAGTCGATAGCCTGTTTTCCTAAACAATCCCGTGACCGTGCATACAATTGCAGTAAGTTAAAAGAGCGTCTTACAAGTACTAATGTTATAATGGCTGGGAGAAAGTTCCATATGAAAATCAGGCAGAAAATGCATGTACGACTTCTGGCCTAAAATGATCATAAGGTTGTTATTCACCATCGAAAATGCTAAAATAACAGATATAGTTAAAAATGTCGGAAACTATTACAAATTAAGGAAAACAAAATTTCCACAGTGTATCAGCAAACGAGGATCATCAACCAAGGAAAGGTTTATTGTTTAAATATTTCCAGTTAGAAACCAAATAGGAGTTTACATTTGCTAAAATTACTAAATGGAATATTACTCACCATGTCCGCATGCACAGAAAAGATCGTTAAGTGGCCAGCTGCATTTGTGAGAAAACAGCCTCCGCAATGAAGCGTGACCATCCAGTGCTGGGCCTCGGACCGGCTTCGACTCCCGGCGAAGACACCCGGGTTTTAGCATGTGGTAACCGTGCCGGACGATGTCGCTGTTCGGTTGGTTTTCCAGGGGCTCTCCCGTTTTCATCTCGCCCTTTCATTCTAGCGATGTCCCAGACTCACCTCGCTTCACCCTCATCGGTTCTCAAGACCTCGATGTCAAGAGCCAACCAGATCTCTCCACTCCGTTCCAGTATGTTGGAAGTAGGCAGACTGAATGGCTTGTGCTAAATTTCGTCTATAAATAAATAAATAAAAATAAAGGTTACTGCGGAACTATTCTGGCAGTAGTAGTAAAGTGAACTTAACCTGTTCGTAAACAATCGATTCGAATAAAAATTAACATAAACATGTTTTATAAAAAGTGTGAATATAATACTCCGTTTTGAAACTCGGAACATGAATTATATCAGCAAACTTAATACCCAAGAAGAAAGTGAGAATTCGTGACACGAAACTAGCGACTTTGTTAGACACCAAAAATAAATATTTAATAAGGCAATTTTCACATAAAGTAGCCCACCCAATATTGGAGCCAGTGAACTCGATCTTTAATAGCTGGTGTGTTGAGTTGCATAACAGCTAAGGAAAAAAAGCACGAATTTAAAAGCAGCATATACGTTTTTTTTAAGAGTGCGGCGACATCAGACCAGTGCCACGCAACCATAACAACATAAATAAACACGGGTCAGCGAATAAATGTTCGCTCTTAGCCCGAATCAGTGATATATATGTTAGTGAAATAACATTCACTGGAAGTCTGTTGATAAGCTACTGCCGACTGGAGAATCAAGAAAATGAACTGCCAATGGTATTGGAATACTCGGAATTCAGTGGAAATCACAAATAAATCAGTGTAATTCAAAACATCGTTAATTAGTTAACTGACCATGACACGTTCACTGGTTTCCACTGATCTGACTTAACTCTCACGTTCACATAAATTGACTTAAGCCAGGCAACTATCACTCATTTGGCATGTTCACAATTTGAGTGTCGTGGCATCTGTACCGCGCAGAAGACACTCATCATTTGAAACAAAGATAAAGGCAAGGAGAAGTAAAGAGTGTTCATCGGCTGCAACAAGGTGAAAATAAAGAGAACCCTGCTTCTTATTTATCTTAAAAATTATAGTCTATTCACGGTTTCCTCGCACTTTTTGAAAATCATACCAGTAAGAACTAGCTGTCTGGTTTCAAAACAGGGACCGATTAATTGGGATTAACTAAACGGATTAACGGATTGGTTGAAAGGGTTAGTTAATTGTAGTAGTGTGGGCATGGAGCTTCTGAAACGTCTATTAGAATGATATAGAGACGGGGTGATGGGGTAAGGGGGGGGGGGGGTGTCGGGGTAAGTGTCCGGAGTAGATAACCATAGGTGCAGCCCCGAGTATTTCGCGGATTGAGTTGGCAGCTAGCTAGGCTGGACAGGCCTCTATACACTCGAGACATTATCTTTTGCTTATTGGTTGCTGTGATAATGTGAGGCCTCTGTACAGGACTGATAAACACTCGCTCACACTACTGCATCCTGCTTACTACTGGTTCACAGTTAAACGGGGCGTGTCTGAAGAACTGTCGTCCAATCACAACAATAGGAGAAAATAACAAATATTTGGAGTCTACCTCGCCTCCGAATGAATTCGCGAAATACTCGTGGCTCTAACAATAGGAGCAGAGAGCGCAGAGCCTACAGCCTCTCACGCGCTACACACTCTACTGCACCCATCCCCCCCCCCCCATACTATGTCATTCTGATAGTAGAGTGAACAGGGGCGTTTTCGACCGTCTATCACCTTTGATAAATCTCCCTATGTATGACGTGCTTGATCGTTTCCTAAGCATTTCGTATATCACAAGTATTGTATACTTCTTTTAATGTAACTACGTTTTTTTTTTTGTTAATTCAAACTTTTGCTTAAATTTTATCTATAGATTAAAATGTTTCATTTATAAACAATATAAATAAAAACAGTGAAAAAAACAGGTGTGTTGGTTGTGCCTAGTACTAGATAGTTCCTGTGAAACATAATATTACACTGAGTGCGCCCGGATGCAGTGTGTAGTCCCTTTGGTGTAATTTTCTAGACTTGGCTAAGCTTTGTTAGCATGAGACGGAGGAATATCTTGGAAGTAGAACTTCTGCAGGGTTTCAGAAAAGTTGGAAATAACCGTGAATGGACGATAAATTCAATTATAACAGTAATAAAGCAATATGGATAGTAAGGGGCTACCTACTACGGGACACGATGGTGAATTTACTCCTAATGTTAACTAGTAAATTTACTGCTTGCAGCCTTGTCAGTACCGAAATTGATACTTATATCAGATAATTCAATCCGAAGATAAATGCTGCAATCAGTAAATTTTGGACGATTAGGAGGGGCACGGACAATCGAAGAACGTTAATCTGTGTAACAGACGGAAATAGGTGGCATTGGGACTGTAGAAGGAATGTGTGGTAGATTGCGCACGTCACGTGCGCAATAATTACTCTCCGTTTTCCAACAGTGGACTGCCTGTCATTAGCGCTATCAAAACAATGTGGAAAGAATGTTAGTTTAGGGCAGTTTTTATGCAAATAAGTGTTTTGTACCCTTTGTAAATTTTCTCTGGCGTAATTCTAATATAATCGAAATATATTAAAATAAGGCAAAATATTTTACTCATATAAAAGCACGAATCTGTTAAAAAACCAAACATGTTCAACAGTGTCTGTAAATGTGATTTAGGCAGTTCTATTTGACGTGTTAGTGTTAAGGACTCGCGAGGGAGAAACTTGCATTGTCTACCTAATCTTTAGTCTATGACTAGGACGTGCTACAGACGCCGGCGGCCATCTTGGATTTTAAGAAAGTTGCGTTATTGGACTAGGCCAAAATTCGTCGGGTGCGTGTTACTACTGCATGTTGCTGTTGGAAGAAATGCTCATGTTCACTTATTCCACCGGAATCTGGCCACCACATTGGGGTGTAACGTAATATTACGGTAATTGTAAGGTGCTAAATCTGGTATCGAATTATACATTTTGAATCCTGTGCCTCCAGTCTTTGTATATCTCAAATATAAAATAACATATTTAAAAAAAATTGTCTATACTTGTAGTGGTAGGTCCTATTAAGTATAATAACAAATCGATTGTTGTATCGCTCGGATTGAAGATTTGTATTACGTGGCGTGCTATCAGCCCCTACACTAGGGGGTGGTATTTTACTATCCTACCTATGTGTGTCAATGTAGGGGATGATAGTACGCCACAACTGTTCGCATGTGTCGGGTCTTGGTTAAAGAAAAGATTATTCACGGAATGGTTCTTTCATCACTTGTAGGTTTCATTATTTTCCGGTAGAACCATTTGAGATCAAGGGTGGCTACCTCCTTTACGAGTTACTGTACGACATAGGCTGTACATGGTAAAGTGAGCATTTCAGAAGTTAACCTTAGAAAAATGTCACTGCCCTTGAATACATATATTTTAATAGGGGCAGTGAGTGACATTTGCCCATGAAAGTTGGTAACGATGTATGGAAAACAGTTCCGTATATTAATGTCGAGTAAAAGGTGTTAGGTAACCATTTGCGATAATTTAAATTATTACTTTAGCTTTCTGTTTTTTTCTTAATGCGTTGAACTGTAAAAATGAGCAGATTTGTGTAATAGGCCAATTTACTTTCCTAATAATTTCGCATTTTACTTGACCAATGCATGCATAAAGTTATGAGGCCGATAGCAATGTTAATTATAATGCGGAAGAATAAACAACGTGCATTGAAGTAGATCTTTAGCAGTGCTTTCGGAAGTGCTCACTTTACGGTTAATAGCCTATATAATACTTTCTATAGGTTCTTCACGGTAAAATGAGCACTTTTGAAAGACCTGTTTAAGATCTACTTTGTGCACGTTGTATATTCCTCCGCCTTACGTAAAATTAACATTGCCATGGACCTCATCACTTTATTCGTGTGTCGGCCAAGTGAAACTGTAAAATTATTAGAAAAGGAAATATCTTACATATCTGCTAATTTTTACACTTCTCAGCATTTAAATAAATTAATAAATTAATTTACAAAAAAAAAAACAGAAAACAAGAAAAAAATTTTAATTTATCCCAAATGGTTACCTAACACTTTTTATTCAACGTTAAGATATAGAACATAGAACTACTTTCCATCCTTCGTTACCAACTTTACTGGGCGAATGTCACTCAGTGCGCCCATTAAAATATCTGCACGCAGGGACAGTAACGATTTTATAAGGTTCATTTCTTAAGTGTTCACTTTATCGCCAACAGCTTTTATCTCATTTTGCATAGGAAATCACCTCACAGTGTTTCTTTGTACTTTGTAGTTCAGGACCATTCTGTATACTGTACTGGAGTCTTGACGTTATTTTGACGATGAACGCTCTGATCCAGCACGTGTGACCTTGAAGCCGCCCACGCAAGCTGACAGACATTATCCTTGTGTCCGGCCATTCGGCGCTCGTAACCGCAGTAAACGTTTATGGCCGGAACAGAAACCACAAAGTATTAACTCTTACGTACGCGGCACACGAAGAGCGACTTCGTTGTGAAGCTTCAACTCTAAATCACTCCGCAGCGCAGTTTCCTTTGTGCTTCATTTTAAAATTTATGATTTCTGTAGTTGGTACTTACTCTGAGCATGGAGTGTGGAGAATAATATATTTTACGGTATACTGACGTGAACGTTTTCTACGTTAATCACTACAAAATTATTTTTTGCTAGGATATATCTTTTAACCGCCAAATTATGCTGCAGTAAATTGTTTTTGACGTTAAATTTATGATCCTTTTATTTTGTTTCGTTGGGTAATTTTTCGGTAGGAATGGTATACCGGAATTGTTAGAAAAATACGGCTTATAGGGCAATTATAATAATTATAACGGTTATATGTAAAAAAATTTACATTAAAATAACTATTTGCAATAATTGACTTTGTATTCATTTATTTCAGTATAAAATCATAATTTTCTCTGCTGAAATGTATGTGCATATCAATTATGACAAACATAAATATCGTTACTAATTTATATTACATGCAACCAGAGCAATATTTGTATAGGCTGTTCACGGTAAAGTGAGCACTTTTGAGGCTCTAGTTACTTTTTCCTTTCAGCCATTTTTGTATCATTTAACGACCTTTTCAAATACATATTGCAACGTCAGTAATAAACACAGTGTGTATATTCCACCGCAGTTGGAAGTTAGCGCCTAAGACTAAAATAAAATATATTTATTGACTATTGTTCCATATTAGAGGGCTTTCAAAAGTGCTCATTTTACCGTCAATAGCCTGTAATAATGTTGCTTCATTAAAGGTTTATTTTTAGTTTGAAAATGTGCTGCCTAAAACATTCAGAATGGAAGTACGCTTAAATAAATACGTTTAAAAGTTATTTTTAAACTTTTAAAATCTATTTAAAAATTTTCAAAAAGTAATGTCTGGAAAAATATCTTGCAGAGTTACAAAATGTATAAATTCTTATTCCATATGTGACACAAATCGTGCTTTTCTGACAACTGTGGTAGCGAGTGTGCTGTATTACTTAATGAGTTCCGGATATTGCACAGTTGGGTGCAGTGCTCCATTCAGTAACCACTTTGCTAAAGGCTGTTCACGATAAAATGAGCACTTTAGAAAGCCATGTTTAAGATGTACTTGTATGGAGTTGTGTATTCCTCCGCCTTATGTAAAATTAACATTGCCATGGGCCTCGTCACTTTATTCATGCGTCGGTGAGGTGAAAATGTGGAATTATAAGAAAAGAAAATAGGTTACAAATCTGGTCATTTTTACACTTCGATGAATTTATAAAAAAAAAAAAAAAAAAAAAAAATTAAGTTATCACCAATGGTTACCTAACACTTTATGTTCGACGTTAAGTTGTGGATCTATTTTCCACCTATCATTATCAACTTCACTGAACGCATGTTACTCAGTGCGCCCGTTAAAATATATTCAGGCAGGGGCAGCAGCTTTTTTCTAAGGTTGATTTAAAAAGTGCTCACTTTATCGTGAACAGCCTTTAGCGTCTTAATATCTTAGAACAGTTAGCGTGTTCGACGAATGTTAAAGTTCAGGATATAGCTGTTGAATGCACAACGACGTTTATGAAGGCTCTTAAGACTGGACACTCGAAGGAGTCGAGAGACGACTTCCATTCCGGAGTCCTGTTGGTATGAAGACGGCTCCTACGTCCTGACGAAGACATCCATTGCAATCACCATTTCTCAAGTAAGTAACTACACATTTGGCAGCCATGAGCTATTTTCAGGATAATCTTTTTTGTACACACATTCTCTCTGTATTTTATATTAATTTTATGCTATTTTAATACAACTTTCTTGTGTGCGTGTGCGTGCCGTTCTACAAAAAATTTAATATGTTGGCCGAACCCATAGAACTCGAATAGGCCTTACTTTCAGCACGAATAACGCACATCAAAATTTTATGGTTTTTGATCAGCTAAGACGATTTTTTTTCTTCGAAATGGTGAGTATTTGAAATTTTTGGTACTATTTGTATAACAAAAATTATTTAAATGATTTGAACATAATTCGTATGTTGACAGTTCACACCGTAAGTATTACATTCAGAAACGTACGTTCTCGTTAGTCCTCTATTTTGGATGACAGAGAGACCTGAATAATTAGGCCTTAAGCTTTCATTTCATACCTCGGAACTACCAGAGCGACTCCCAATAAATTCGACATGCAAGTAGCAAAATGGTAACACGCCTGAACTGGGAATTTTTAACGATTAGGTACCTATTTTCGACGCCTTGTCCTAATTATACTTGTATGTCCTTTATCTCTGGAACCAATAAGGTCAGTAATTTCTCAACCCAGTCCATTGCAGTTAGCATAAAAATAGTAATATGAAAGGCCACACAAAAATGTTAATACTAGTAGCTTGTTTTCAAAGTGGCAGCCTTTGGGGATTTTTTGTTCCATATATATCTGGAACTATTAAACTTATTAGAACTAACTTGTGTTGAAGTAGGCTGTCTACTATAAATTCCGCAAGAAAATCTTCAATCGTAGTCCATTTTTATGAAGTATGACAAAAAATTAATGATACATCGTATTCCAGGCACTACTCGCCGATTACCATCAACTATTGCTGCATAATCCTTCTACTACTCTATTAAAAATAAATAATGCAAGTCCTACTGTCTAAGCTTTTTGAAACTCCTGAAAATAACTTGAAATCATAAATATAGAGGAAAGTGGGTTAAATAGTATTATCGATAACTTATTGTAAGGCCCGCCTGTTTTCCGCGAAAATATTTACACCAAGGCTAGACTCTAATGTCTAATCCAGTGGTATAAGTGCAAATTTTCTTTTTGTATTGGCCACGTGTATTTGTCGGGAGACATTTGCCTATCTTCACTGGGCGAATCAGAATTAGGTAACTCCGACACCGAGTGCCCGTGATTCGCGGGCAGAAGCCTGCAATGCGTGGCAGTTAAAAGCATCCAATCACGAAAGTGGATCTTGCCATAGTGTTTTGGAGCACAAGTAGTCCTGAGATCTTCTCGCGAGAAACAGGTGGCATTACGTATCGTTTTCATTTATTTGTGTAATTTCCATTGCTTGCTCAGCAGACTTGAAAGACCCGTAATTTAGAACGACTGTGGAGTGCTGACATAACGTAATAACTATGCAAACAGTCCAAAGAGGATGGCACGTCGATGCCAAAGGCGTGGGGAGTACGCCAGTAATGCCTGGGAGTGGCATGAATTCAGTGGCGGTTGAGAAAATGTTGCAAGGTATGCGGGTGCTTTCCTAGTTTACACGTGAGCCGCTAAAAAGCAGTTCTGAAGCTAATCTCACGCCACGTAGGCTGTTCAAGGTAAAATTAGCACTTTTGAAATCCCTGCTTAGGATCTAATTGCACTCACGTTGTGTATTCTTCCGCCTTATCTGAAATTAACATTGCCATTTGCCTCATCACTTTGTTCGTGCGTCGGTGAAGTAAAACTGAAGTATTGGAAAAGTAAATATTTTACAAATTTTATTTGACGTTAAGATATGGAACTGCTTTCCCTCCATCGTTACCAACTTTACTGGACGCATGTTGCTTAGTGCGTCCGTTAAAATATATCTATGCAACGAAGGGCAGTGACTTTTTTCTGAGGTTGATTTCAAAAGTGCTTACTTTATCGTGAACAGTCTTAATTGGGTTGGGATGCTTGGTTTCCGTTGCGTGCTCCTGGAATGCACAGTACTTGCAAACCTGGCACCACTACACTAGCGAGTACTTGAGAATACACGCACACGCCAACAAAATGGCGTCACTTTCCAGTAGTATGTTGGAACATCGTTCGCCAATCAGCGCCTCGTAATCTACTTTCCAGCCGGCAAACCAGCGGGGAAACTTTCGCAGCATGCAGTAGCCAATCAGAGACAAGGCCCCGTTTCCAGAGCCTCGTGCAGCCAATCAGATAATGGGTGCTTCCGTATCAAAGTAACTACTGCGCCGTTTCGTGTCTGCTCAACTGCACGGAATACAAAACACAAGCGGTTTTTGGCCGAAACCAGAGGCGGAAAACTGCTCTCTTAAAATTTGTCGATTTCCGCCTCCCTCCTCCCCCTGCCACTGGTTCAATTATTTCTGCACGCATGTGACACGTTCGCGAGTGAAGGACAGCTGAAGGTGTGGCAGGTGCTGCAAGAAACTGTACTCTCCGAGGACAAATACACAGCAATGCTACTGAATATGTACTACGTACCGTTACCAAGACAAGAGTAAACCCGTTTAGTGTATAATCGATAGTGCCATGTATCATTAACGAAAGATTAATGCTGCGTCCAAAACCATCATTTCCTTTGGTTATTGGTCGCACGTTTACGTTAGGGTGAGTGAAGAGATTTGGGCGGCTCTTAACAGCGAGGTCTTTAGAGCAGATGAGGGTGATTGAAGTGAACATGGAGCGGCGCCCGCCGGAATGAAGGGCGGGTGAAAGGGGAGTCCCCGAGAAGACCCGCCGACCGACGGCATCGTCCGGCACGATTCCCACATGCGAAAATCCGGTGACCCGGCCGGGTATTGAACCCGGTTCGCCTTGTTGGGAGGCGAGCAGGCTAATCGCTCAGCCACCGTGGCCCCGTCTACGTTAGAATACATGTTCTTATTTGACTGGGCCAATCAGAATAAAGTACTCCGTTACTGAACATCTACGATTCGCGGGCAGACACTTGAGGCACGTGGCATTTAAAATGATCCAACCACAAAAGTGTTTTGGAGTACAGCTGATCTTGTAACATTTTCGCGAAAATTACGGGCCCTTAGTAGAGCTAGTGATTTTTCGCGAAAAAATAAAAAAAAATACTTGTACACGATCAACTTCAATACTCTAAGCAACGGAAGAGCAGTTTGTCTTCTGTCACTGGTTGTCGTCTTCTTGAGAAGGCGTTTACATATTTGACCGGGCCACTCAGAATTCCACAACATCGGCACAGTTCTTACGTGATTCGTGTGCAGACAGCTAACACGTGCCAAAAGTAATTCAGCCAATCAAGGTGGGTAATCGACACTACAGTGTTTTGAAATATAACTTGTCTTGAAATCTTTTCGCGAAATTTCACTTCCTCTAGCCCGTAGTAATCGAACTTCAGCTGCGCTCGCAGCAGAATGTAACACTCAATAGTAATTAATTATCATTTTTATTTAAATTTTATTCTAAATAAATGTTTTAGCTATCCATCTTTTATAATTATTATCTTATAAACAGATTTCGAGAGCAACATTTTCTTCTTCCCTCTTCACTCATTGCAAAGCACTGAATGATAACCCACTAAAATTTGCTGCACGTGCCGTTAATTCCGCCGTGATTACAATCGAACAGTCGGGCCGTTTGTTTGCGCAACAGGATAAAGCGTGTAGATAACGATTCATCATACTTTACTGACTGTCGCTATCATTTGTGTGTGAAGTGGTGTCCCAATTTTATCGGTCCACTCGTAATCATCTGCAAGCAGCTAGGAGTATTGAACTGACACATCCACTCATAAAACATGCAACAGTCTGAAATGCTGTGCAAAATATGCTGACAGGAACGATTTCCGTCTTTTTTCCATTTGATCTAGGAGTGGGTTTTTAAATGTATTATTTATACGTTCTTTTTTTAAATGATATAATGAAATATGGGCGACTGTTGCTTGTGCTTATCGCTCATATATTCATGGCATTAAAACTTCAATAACTGCACTAATAATTCTGTAGATGCGGTCTGCAGCGAACATGGAGTAGTCGATATATTTTTTTTTGTCGGCTTAACCACAAATATAAATATAAAATGTGCATCCCTGACGTATTTTTAATCGTACTTGGATATTTGTACCTTAAAAATAAAAACGTTCTTCTTGCTCTTAATGTTAAATCGGGAAATCAAAATTTCATAACGGTAATAAAACTTATTTTCTAACTGTTGTTTTGCTGTAGTAAATTTTTCTGAAGCTCTACAGTAGCGTAAATAGTAGATGTATGTATTTTGTGACAGACACAAATAGTTTATAGAAACTGAGTATGTGATTTCGTGCCTAGTACCGCAAATTCACCAGGAAGTTAAAGTTGGCTCTTTCATTTAATTAAAATAACATATAGTCCTTCCCCGAAACTGGCTGTGCTTAAACAATTTAACTACAGTTTCAGCCTTTTAAAAATATCTCAAAGTGTCACTCAACTGGTGAGTTTGAGAGACTGGTGATTTATTCTTGTTTTTCAGTAGCAGAATGCGACCAACATGACGAATTAAAATTGCCGTCGAGATAGTGCGTTGAAAAGTATGCACGCGAACCGTGATAAATTGATGATCATGTAGAGCAGCAAACAAATTACACTTATCAAGGGCGGTATAGGCTGTTCACGATAAAATGAGCACTTTTGAAAGCCCTGCTTTAGATCTACTTGTATACACGTTGTGTATTCCTCCGCCTTATGTAAACATAACGTTGCCATGGGTCTCATTACATTATTCATGCGTTGGTCAAATGAAACTGTGAGATTAGTAAGAACGAAAATACTTTACATATCTGTTGATTTTTAAACTTCCATGACTGAAAAAAAAAAAAACAGAAAATGAAAGAATTAATATTAAATTTTCACAAATGGTTACCTAACACTCTTTATTCGAAGCTAACATATGAAACACTTCCCATCCATCGTTACCGACTTTACTGGGCGAATATCACTCAATGCGCCCATGAAAACAAACGCAACGTATTGGCGAGCGCCTCGCCTCTTGTGGCGCGCATTATCACAGCGCGCTAAGTAGGCCTCTCGTCTGCATGCTCGTTTATTGACTCAGCAGCTGAATTAATGTTTACGCAGTCAGCAGGCTTCTCCCCCCTCCCCCCTTCAGTACTGTTTCCTTGCCAAACCGTGCAAATATTTCACTCTCCGCCCACAGGCCGTAACGACGGTGGCGCATGTTTGATCATCTGTGCACACGTAATTACGCTGGCTTAACGTCAAACAGCATCGGGCGGCCTTCGGTCGTGACATTACGGCAGGTGACCGCGGTGTTTACAGTAGGCCGCGGGCCAGGCGGGAGGGGAAGAGCCCGAACGCGAAGGGAGCGAGGGAGGAAGAGGGGAGAATGAGAGGGAGAGGAGGAGGCTCGTCGCCACGTGATCACGGCTTCTCAGCGGCGATTCAGTGCGCGCCGGAACTTTCCCGCGTCGTGTTCTGTGTGTGTAAACGTGCATGCGCGGGTGTGCGTGTCTCGCGTTTGCCTACGAGCGTGTTTTCCGACGAATTACTGTGCGCGCTCCAGAGAAGTTGCGGACTTGGGATCCAAGTGGTGTTTTTTTTTGTGTAAGTGAATTTTAAATCAGTTGTGGCACGTGGTTATCATGCGGATGTCGATTAATTTTAAATTACTGTCATTTTCCCCCGACAGCTCGATTCGACATGCGGCTTAATATTGTGTTGGTTAGAAAAAAAATGTACGAAAGGAATATTGAAACCGTTTGGATCGTCACGATAGCAAATGTATCACTATGATGGCAATTGTACACAGTAAGCAAAAGTAAGTGTGAATATAGGCTGTTCACGGTAAAGTGAGCCCTTTTAACGCCCTAGTTACTTTTTACTTCTGCCACTATTTATTCTTTAGCCATCATTTTAAATAAGTATTTCCATGTAAGTAATAATCATAGTGTATAGATTTCACCGCACTTGGAAGTTAACGTCTAAGGCTAAAATAAAATATATTTATTAACTATTATTCCAAATGAGGGGGCTTTCAAAAGTGCTCGCTTTACCGTGAATAGCATATACCTAAATTTTTGCACTTTCTTTTACACCACGGTGAGTGAAAGCTCTGTTTTTTTTTACTTTAAAGTTCTCTGGAGAAAATTCGTGAGAAAGAGAGAGGAGGAAGTCAATAACTTTCAAATTTATGATCATTTTTATGGTTCCTAGTACTGTAGCAAATAATATATATTTGCGACTAATTTTCTCGAATGATATGACGAAAATCACTTATAAGTTTTCCAGGCATGCAAATTATCGCGAAATCCTCTTGTCATGTGCCATCCTTCATTGGTGCTGTCACTTTTTCCCACCTTGACAGTTGACCAAGAGACGACCCTTTCAAGCACGCATGCGAGGAAAAAAAAGCACACTTTGGATGTAATTTTTTCCCTAATCTCGCATATTAGTAGCAGCCTACATGTTTTCATGCTCGTCAAAATCTTTAACAATTTTATTAAAATTTCACAATCAAATTGTTGGGAATTAATTGCTGTACAACTGATTTCACTTGTTTGTAATTCAATTTTTTTTCTTAAGAAATTGTTCTACCTAAGTTGGCAAATACCTCAAAATGACATTAAGTTCAGTTACCTTATTTCTATCTTGCGTGTACTGAAGAAGTGTTAATTTTCCCGGCAGTTGACTTGAGTAGTTCCTGTTACGTCACTTATCCTAGGTCATGTAAATCATTTCACTGATCATATGTCATAAGGTATATTCTTTACTTTTCTACTATATTTTCAGAATAGTTGAGCTACAGACTGCAGTCGCCACAACCACCATAACCTCAAACTGGGTCCAAGCGCCACAGCGATTTTCTGATCCTTCCTGGTAAAGCTGCCGAGATAATTCCCACTCAGAATTTTCTGTGAAATCTCTGCCCTTATAGGTGATTCACTATCATCAGTGTAATCTCTTTTGTTTCCTCTACCTGACATAATTGATCACAACTAGGTATGTCAGCGAAAGTTAAAAAATTATTCATAGTACTAAAATGTTCCCGTACAGAAATCTCAATATAACAATTAAAATTATATTTGTAACTCGCAAAAGAAATGTTACCTCTTTGTTTAGGTATTTTTATTTCTTTATGTATAGTTTTCGTTTATAGTGAACTCCTCTGTATCTTGTCTTGTCGACAGTTCATTTGTTTCCTGCCGTAATTTCTTAATCAAGAACAAACTTTATCTTACAGCAACGAGTCAAAGGACCAATTTTAAAAATTTATGCGGCCCTGAATTTATTTCTGGGACTTTTCTGAATCGAAACATGAGAAACATCGCGTAGGAACACAATAAATAGTTCCCAAGGCATTTTTATTTTCACGTCCGGAAGGAAACATTAAAACATATTTTGAGTAGAACCTTTTTGGGTAACCGCAGTGGTCCGCCGTAATGAAGCTGAAGTCCAGTGAAATGTGAACTGAACTGGCAAACGGATTCTATTCTGTGGCGCTGCCATAATTTAGACTCTACTAAAAAGTAAAAATATATTGGGGGTGTTTTCCACAGTTATCTGTCAATCATTTCTAATGCTATAAAACGAAAATGTTTTCCGTTGTATTGTGTGTGAAGTAAATAAATAACATGATCGTGGGCATAAACGAAATGTTGTGAAGTTCCATAGCGTGGTAAATCAGCGCCTTTTAATATGTTTTACTAACCTAGCTTAAATTATGTTGCTGCAGGTAAATGCGGCGAAGTAGTCCATGTAGCTAAAATTTTTACTATGCATGCACAACCGTGTCATATCATTAGAGAGATGGTGGTTTATTGCGGGAAAAGTTGACTGTACGCATGTCCGACAGTTTTCTTTCCTTATTGGCTGACGTGCACGGTACTACACGTTTTGAGCTGGACCAGTGAGGGTTCTGATACTATAAGGCAGAACGTTCGTGATTGGCCTGCAAACAACTTAGTCGAGTCAAAACCTAGTTCATCCATATTATATATATATATATATATATATATATATATATATATATATATATATATATATATATATATATATATAAGAATTGGAATGCAAAATAATACACATTCGTGAAATTTGACAACTTAGAGGTGTGCGCACGTCTGCTGGCATTCAAGATAAATAAGTAGGCCCTAATTTTTCTCTTATATCCATCACTGTAATATTACAAGTTATCTTCATTTCCGCTCACTACTGTAGCATTAGTACACAGGACACATTTACTGTGCTGCTGTACCTCGTCTATTTTTGGCTAGTCGCCATCCACTCGCGTACCGAGTGTATTTTTACCCAATCAGGTGCCTTCCAGTGTGTGAGACGATTTATAGTCGTCTCATTTTTGGTAACAAGGAAAACAACTACAGGAAAATTAATGCCACTGGGCTTTCTGTTTTATAAGCTCCTGCCGAATTAAAGTATAACACTAAGTTCATATCCACGCGAGTTTTGTTTTCAAGCACAAAGAAATGTTCAAAGTGGCGTTGCCCAGGACCAACTGAAATTTCCTTCTCAGGTTTTGGAAATAACTTAGGGATGAGAGATTTAATCCAGAACAGTTAAGAACAAAAACCATTGCGCTAATAACGCTTAAAAATAGATATTACAAATAAAATCTTTCGATAATAATCATCGGACAAACTATACGTACCCTGTAAGGTCATGCTGCAATCGCAGTAGCGTTTTCTCAATTAAATAATCTTAGCCATTCCATGCGAGACTGGCAATTCTTTTTACTCTTGCTATGAAAAAAGTGTTACGCGGAAAATCAGATATGAGATACAGAAGTATATAGTGGGATTTTAACGGGTATTTACGAACTAGGAGGTTCGCTAACTGATTGATATTTATTTACATTTTTAAATATTCTAACATTATTTTTGTGATTTAATTATATGTGCTGGTTTGTGTTGTATTAATAAGGTACATATAAAATACCAATTATAATATTTAAAAGTAGAACTACCTATATTTCGCGAAAAGATTCCACGACTAATGTATTCCAAAGTACGTTAATTCAGCACCAATATCGCGATTGGATAATTTTAACTCGCACGCTACTTGGGTGTCTTTCAGCCAATCACAGATGTCCAGTGTTAAGGCAACTTTATTATACGTAATTGGCCTGTTCGAGTAGAAAATGTCACCTCACACAGACCGGCCAATAGCGAAAGAAAATCTGTAAGTTTGCACGTAAGATGGTGACGTCTAGTTTGCGCATAGATCTTTTTGCGAAAAACACTAGGCCGTGTTTAGGCCTGTAGGTGTCAGGAATCGTGCGCATGGAATCGATCTGTGATTGTTTCAAGACAAACACAAACTGGGAAGATATAGGTACCAATGAGTACATTCCGGGTCTCCTTTCCTTTAAATATATCGTGTTGCACTGAATAACGTAGTTGGAATTGTGTTCCCCTTTTATTGGCTGACGTCGAACGTCGTGAAAGAAAATTGAAAAATATTTATTCTCGTTGCAGCGTTACTGTGACGCGGCAGGTATTCCATGCCGTTCGTGGGTTATTCCAAATTGATTTTATCCCCATTCTAGGCAAATGCCGAAGCAGTTACGTACAGAAAAGCCATAAGAATGCTATACCATAAACATTTTCACTTTGGTTTTTTTTAAACATTTTGTGGACTGCGCTAGAGTGTATATTGAGCAAAACTAATAAACTAATTTGAAAATTTATTTTTTATTCAGCATAAAACGCGCATAGATTTGCAGTTTTTTTCGGCTAGTGTTTAACATGACCTCACAAGAACACCACGGCGCATTAACAATGATATTGCTAACAATAGAGTTTCTTATTTTTATATAACTACTCAAGAGGACGTGATAGATTGTAAATCCTTTTAGACGACAAAGAGCATTTGAGTGGGTCAATATCAGCTCGGCTCTCCATTGGTTTATGACCAGCCAATAATGAACACTGTAAAGTACACCGGACACCGGTGTGATATGGACCAATAGGACGGTAGTGACTAACACAGACACCAACAGAACCGGTGTTCTTGCAGTGGTGGATATAAGTAGGGATAGGAAAATTTCGCGAGTTCAGTGACATGTTGGCTATATTCCACAGTCTTGTGTGCACTCGAGTTCCAGATGTTTGTTGATTGGCTGCTGCCTCAGAGAGTATCCGGTGTTACTCCGCACCTGGCAGTATGGGATTCCTTACTTGTTTCCTTGTAATTCTGCTATTGGCTCAGAATCGTCCGGGGAGTGTCTAATAAACTGTGATCCAATTGCAAAGGTGACTTCAGTCTAAACGTGTTGGACGTCTATCTTGTCCTGAAATGAATTTGCGAAATTTTCCTATCTCTAAATATAGGTATCTCACTTATAATTTGACTTAAGTGCCAGTAATAATGTGTGCATACCTCAATATGTTAATATTATAAAAGTAAAAAAGTGAGATCCATAAAGAATTCTTTTTTTTTTCTCCTGGAGATGAAAGTTGTATTCCGATTATTTATTTAGATACGCGTATAATCGCGAACACTGATTTTTACGGATTATATTTGACTATGGAGTCTCTTAGATGGTGGTATCCTGTCATTTTGTGTTTCTATCTCTTTATGAAATACTGTTATGGTTTAATATTGAAATTGAAACATTACAAACAGAACTACTTTACAGTATTCCTGAAACACTGTGAACAAGTTTTCAGTTTGTATTTTCTCATGTGAGACTGAAAAATAATAAATTATGAGTAGGGATTGGAGAATTTTGCGAGTTCAATGACCTGTAGGCTAGACTCCTCAGTCCTCGGCATACTGTAGCCGAAGCTGTGTGTTCATTGGCTGCTGTCCCGCACCTGGCAGTTATAGGATTCGCAAGGTGTTTCTTTGCAAGTCTGCTATTGGCTCAGAGGCGTGCAGGGTACGTCTAATAAACTGTGATCCAATTGTGAAGGTGACTTCACTATATATGTGTTTGACGTCTATTTTGTCCCGAAATAAATTCGCGAAATTTTCCTATCTCTAATTATGATTTTGTGTTGATTACCGGTACAGATGCAACGTTAGCGACACTGGCAAAATATTTTACACTTAAAAATACCTGTCAAGATATTTCCTGTCAGTGACAACACTCGTTTTCAAATATTTGATCTTGAAAGTAAACTACGGTGATAAAAAAAATCAAGGTGGAAAAAATACTGCCACCATAATTTGAAATTCTCCAGTTCACTTAAGCATTTGCGGGTGAGAGTGTAGAAAATGCTATTTAATGTCAGACGTGCTAACTGCCAACAATAACGTGGGGCGGAGAACGTCATAACATTTGTTCCCTGACATTAATGAACAAGTCGTAATTAAGAGGTTACTTTTGTAATTATATGTCTTTAATTTTAAACAGCTAACGTTAAACACGACTCTGGAGAAAAAGAACCTTTCATTGTTTTATTCATCGCCACATTTTATTAAAGGCGCATGTTTGTTGAAAATATCTACGTCGCAAACCAATCACCTGACGGTTAACTGTCTTGAAATGAAGGGGTATTCGCCTTGTTTAAAACGTCTGTGGTGGAAAAAAGAGTTGAGGTAAGGAAGAAAGCCTCGAAAAAAAAAAAGGATGGGGGAAGGGAAGTAATATTTACGGTTAACGATTGTCTGAACGGGTGTGTTATTTCATGTCGCAGTCTCGTCAGCGATGCAGTGAGTTTGTTCTCAGCTGCTAACGAGAGAGATAATTTATCCCTCATCCCTCGTGCAGGAGATTTACAAGCTAATTAAAAACACTGTAATACGCGTGCACTAATATCCCGGGGATTGGTGTCTCGTAAAATACATTTGTTTCTATTAATTGGCACTTTAATTGTGTCTCGGTTTCGTCGGTTGTAATTATCGACCCTCCTAACACTTTTTTTTCTTTCCTTCCGATGTGTTAGAGTATAGATTGTAAAACTCTGATGCCAGGTTGCACCAACATCTTCCCCGATTCGAGATCGAATGATCCTAGTTCCGAAACAGGATCCAGTTTGATTTCGGTTCCAATGTAAAAGTGTTGCACCAACGAAATTTCATGATTTCGGATCTTCGATTCATCGATCTTGGTTCCAAAGTGAGAGATCGATATTAAGTATGCGACAAATTTTTCTATTGGTTTGTAAAATGTGACGTCATGGAAGTAGGCGTATTTTTCATTATAGATAGAACTAGATGTGCGATGTTTTATCTGTTTTAAGTGAATTATTGCTGTACGAATTTTACTGAATAATATTAAAGTGCGTATAATGTTTTAACTACCCAAGAAAACAGTCGAACGTAGTTCTATCTGTTGGCGAATTTTCAAACTACATTTGTCGACGATGACTGCTGATCTCGGATCGAGATTTCGGCGATTCGAAATGAACTTCGTCTCGATCTCCAGTCCAGCTCTGAACTCGAATGGTGCAACAGTTGTCTGTGTCGATCTTAGATGCGATCTCGAATCGAGTTTCGAACCACGATGGTGCAACCGGGCATGATGCGAGTTCCGTAATCCGCGTGAGCTGTTTTCCAAGTCCACGTGGTTCTGAAAATAGCCTGCTTCCTCCGGCCGCCGCGTGGGAATCAAACAACTTCACGTGATCGTCGCTGTGAATGGGCGAATGTTCCCTGGAAGAGGACGAATGACGCGACCCACGCAACCATCTTTCCTTTCCCGCTTAAAAGCTTCAGCTTTAACACTTTGAGGCGTATGCACGTATATATTCGGGGCTACGATTATATGAAAATTTCTTTACTGTAGAAGACCAGACGCACAATTGTATACGCTGTTAAAATTGTCCGTGTATTTACGGAAATGTGTAAATACAAGATACGGAAAATCTCCGTATTTCCCATAACTTCGGGTTTCGGGCACGAGCAATGCGGAGTCTACACGAAACTTTCTTCGCCACTGTAACCAGAATATTATCGTTTCTGCGGTAGTTAAGGTTATCCATGTCACTAAGACCTGTTCTTTCAAACATTAAAGAGTAGTAACAGACGTATGTAACACGTAGAAATACTGAAAATACACTTAACTTTAACAGAAACTAAAACAGTTGCTTACGTGAATAATATAGAAAATCAAAGTTTATGGCAGATTTGTCATGTGAGCTTTGTAGATAAGTGGTTAGGGTCATGAAATGCCAACTTTTTGACTCTGGTTCAAATATTGCTTAAGTATAAATAATTTTTACTTTTTTAAATATATTTTTATACACAGTAGAACACCCACATAATGAAAATTAAAATAAAATAGATAATAATTATTTTAACTAGTAAAACAGAAAACTAATTAGGTAATCAACGGAGAGGTTCCGTGAATTTTACGGAATGTCCGTTTTTGAAAATCATTGTGTCCGTAATTTTACGGAGAGTTTACGGACACCTCTGGGTAGATTTTTACCAGCATTTTTCCTTAAAATTAAGGAACTTTTTTTTAACTGTGTAGCTTGAATGTTTCGCAGGAATTTGTCGGAAACTAGTAAAAAATATATATATAATTAATCAACAATTTAGTTTTTACCCTAAAAATAAAAATGTTATTTTTAATAATTTTTTTTTAATGAATACGATGAATTGTAAAACCTGTTACAACTGTCGCGACACTTTTAGCTGGCGCAGAGTCGAGACGTGGCTTCATTGGCCGACGGCCAGCCAACAATAAACGTTGCGGAGTACAGTAGGCGTGTCAGGTGAATTCAGGACCAATAGGACAATGGTAAGCGGAAATACAGTCACCATCGAAACTGTTATTGCTGTGGTGGTGAATATAGGCAACTCACTTCAACCTTGTCTTCGATGGCAAGAAATTTGTACCAACCTCAAAGGGTTAAGGCTTCACATTAATATAATAATTACAAAATTTTCTTAATTCGAAGTTTCCGTTACTGTTATCACGTGGAATATATTTCTTAAATTTTTGTTTCCCCCCGCCCTTAACTGTAGCCGTGTACGCAACACAGTTGCTAATGTTTTAATCAGGGCCTACCTGTTAGAGAATATCAAGGAAGAGAGGCAGGAGGTGCTGCCATCAGCATAGTTTACAATTTTCTGATTTAATTTTCCCGTCGCAGTTCGCAGCGAGATAGGAAATGCAAATACATGTCTTAAAATTTTATTAAAAGAGTGGAGTTTAAATTTGTGCAGTGGCGCCGGAAAGGAGTGGAAAAGGGGGGGGGGGGTGCAAGGGGACATTCTCTCCTCCCCCAATCTGACTAAGGAGTGTCAAAGACTTCCCGTGGTATAACTGTAAAGTTGGAGGTCAGTAAATAATGTTACAGCATAAAGAATTTTTTATTGGTATAAGTTTTTTTTATATTTTTTATTTAAAAGTAAAACGCGTGGTTAGGAAGCAACATTAGTGCGTAAACACTGACACAAATGTTTAAGAAACTAAATTTTTGGGAAGGGATGCTTTATCCAGCACCAGGACTTCCAAAAGTGCTCAACTAACTGTGAACAGCGTTAGGAGAAGGTGGTAGGAGGAGAGTTAACTACTAGGACTACCCAGTCCCGCTTTCCTTACCGGACTTGGTTAACATGGACTAGTGTCAACTGACCACTTGTTAAAGAGATCTCAAGTGCCGACGCAGAGCATTTTCATGCCAGCCACGCTGCCGAATAAAACTATTCACTTCACATTGCGAAAATAAGTACGTTTCCCTCATCCCCTCCCCTATAATTTTTGCTATGAACTTTACAAATTATTAATTAAGTATACAGACATATGATTATTATTTTTAAATCAAATATATACTATTACAAATATGATTATACATTATTAACACAATACGCTTAAAATGTAAACTTATACAAGAATAAAATAGGAAGATTTACAGCCACTCGGCATAAGCATAATAATTTTCAAGATAAGGTGGCTGGTGCATGGTAAAAATTAATTACCTACCTGACAAAAATTTTCAACGCGAATGTTTGTATTTACTACGGGAAAGTATTGTATACTATGCAGTTATTTAAGTGTTAACCCAAGTCCATTTTAAAGGGACGGACAATGCCATTTTATCATCACTTGTTACAACGTTTCTGAGGTATTAAGTGAGGAGAATGAAGAGTATCCTTAGAAACATCCGGACCAAAGATGTTGCCTCCTTCGCCTACCTCGTGCGGTAGCTGGTGTTAAAGTGGGGGGGGGGGGGGGATATCGGCACCACTTCTGACTTTTCTCAAACTTTCTACTGGATGTCCAGCGTCAATTACAATTTTATTTTTGTCTTGGCGCGTCATTTTTTAAATGTAAGGTTGGCAGGCAGATGCTGACGATTCGTTAGTGAGATCAAGCTCGTCAAACAAGCAGCAATGGGGGAGGAATCGGTCATGTCGTTAGAAAACAATGAAAAACCGAAATGAGGATTGTTGGATGAGGAATCGAACCCGCGTCCTACCGGGTTTGCGAGTCCGTAGAGTTACGTTGCTGTTTATTTTCTCGCATTGATCTGGCGTTCACAAGAAAAACCCGCAAAATGTGCGATAAAATAATTTTCCTGTAATGTAATCACCACTTAAATTTAAACATTTTTCAGTTCTTAAATATGCATATCACTATGTAGTATTAATTACCTGTTCCAGCGATGTATAGTAACGACTATTGATTTTCTACAGTGTTTGTTAATTTGTAAGCACTATTATTTCTGTTTTTCTTATTCTTCTAAACCGTAATAAGCAAGTGTAAATTAAAAAATGGTTCCGTGTAAGTGAAGGCAGATATACCTTGACTGCGCCAAATAAAGACGATTTATTATTATTGAATACGTACAATCGTAACTTAATTAACACAATTCATTACAATATTCATTGGAGTAAATTTAAAATTCTTTCCACAACACTTTCTAGGTTTAGCAGGAATACCTAGACAATACCCAGATTATCCAGATATATTTGTATCATGAAATATTATTTCATCAATAGTAGCCCTACTCAACGGTAAGAATGATAATATATATTATAATTTTCTGAGAACGAATGTCATCAATACGACCAACTATCTTCAGATCACATAAAACAAGATCATTAGAATAAAGTTACAACTTACCACCAACAGAACATACTTATAGTGTAGTCTTATGTTCGTCACATAACATACAGGATGGCCATAAAGTCTTCATCTAATTACAAAAATGTATTATACAAAAACTATTGCAGTTAGAGATGTGCTGTTTGCGGCAAAAGAAAGAGCAAGAATTAAAGCTTCACACACGTTGATTCAACAAACTGTAACATGGGCGCCGTGTGTTGCCCGTAGAATGTCCAAACGATAATCGATTTCACGCCATACATTAGACAACATTTGTGGTGTGACACCTTCAATAGCAGCAGTTATTCTTCGTCTCAGTGAATCGAGATCCGGTACAGGTGTTGCATACACTTTGTCCTTTACGTAACCCCATAGGAAAAAGTCTAAAGGGGCGATATCGGGCGATCGTGGTGGCCAGGGAATGGGACCACTTCGCCCCATCCACCTGCCAGGAAATGTCTCGTTCAGGAATTCACGGACAATTAATCCCCATTGCGGGGGTGCACCATCTTGATAGAATATTACAACAGGTTGCAGGTCGTGCAGCTGAGGCGTCGCATAAAGTTCTAGCATATCTAGGTAGCTGATAGATGTTACGGACTTCTCAACAAAAAAGAATGGACCAATGACCGTATTGTGCATCAAACCGCACCAAACATTCAATTTGGGAGAATCTCTCGCATGCTCCATGACACTATGGGGATTCTGTGAACCCCATATTCTAACATTGTGCCTGTTGACCTTGCCACAGACGTAGAAAGTAGCCTCGTCGGAAAAACACACACGTTCGAGGTACGCATTATCGGCATCGACACGGTGCAAAATCTACACTACGTGGTCTGTCATCTTCGTGTAAAGCCTGCAATATCTGGACCTTATACGCATGCAACTTCAGTCTCTTGTGCAAAATTTTTTGCACTGTCGATCGGGATATTCCTAGTTCCCGAGATGCACGACGCGTGGACTTGGTAAAGCTTCGGCTGAATGTTTCTTGCACAGCTTCAACATGCGCTTCACTGACGGATGGCCGCCATGTTCGCGGACGGTCTAACACAGTGCCGTTCTCTTTAAATTTTATATGCCACGAAACGATGCTTCTCCTATCAGGAGGCGGTCGTCCATATTCCAACCGGAATTTCCGCTGGACAATAACCGGTGACTACTGCGTTTCGTGAAACCACAAAACACACTGGGCTTTCTCTTGTGGCGACGTCATGTTATGGAACAGCGATGCTCTCTATACTTATTCTACCTGCAACAAAAAAAAAAACTTTAAGTAACGGTCTTTCTTTTGCCGCAAACGGCACATCTCTAACTGCAATAGTTTATGTGTAATAAATTTTTGAAATTAGACAAAGACTTATGGCCATGCTGTACATATATTTGACAAATAGTGTGCATAATATAGGGGGTTTAGATAATGTAATTTTTGTGCAGTTCGGGATAGGGCCTACAAAACATCGGTGAGGAAAATTCTCGTAAATAACCCATGATAGGGAGGGTGGGGGGAGAAGGGTTAAGAGAGGAAGATTGTGTGAAGGAGGAAAATCCGCAAGTCCCCTTGAGAGGAGGAAACTCTATTCCTAGTTGTCGCATGATCTAAGTTGGCTACACATTAGCTTCATATTTGCGACGGCGGCGAGGCAGCGTGGTAACACGTGAGCTGTAAGAAAGGCGCGGGCGAGACAGATGCTCTTCGCCCTCCCTCCGCGTGTTTTTCTTGATCCGCCCCCCGCAGCTGCAGGAAGCTGCGAGGACCTAGGCATGCCGCCACGGCTCCTTCCCCATCCCCTACCCCTTTATTCTTAGTACTCGACTTCTTGGGCGTCGCAAGACACAACCCCGCTCCCGTACTCCGCTGCCGGCTCCAGCGGTCCCGTCTGCCCCGACAGACAATTGAATCTCAGGTCAGGGCAGGGACTATTTGTCATTTGTAAGCTGTTAAGCCTTATTCAAGGTTGCCACAGGTCTGGAAAACCTAGAAACCAGGAAAATTCAGGAAATTTAAAACTAGTTAGCTAAATGTCAGGGAATTCTGTGATATGCATGCTATATTTGGCAGTTCTGTTATTAATCCTGCACCGCTGCCAGAATCATATACAATTGTTTTAATGATTGTGTAGTAAATGGTTAGGCATCTTTTTTTGCAGTCTATGTGGTGAGCAATTTTGTAAGATCAGAGAAGTATTTTGGTGTAAAAAGTGTGTTATAATACAAAGGTGCCAACCCTACGAGGAAAAAAATTGTTAGAAAAGGGTCAGGGAAAAAAGATTATTTTTGTCTGGGAAATCAGGAAAATGTCAAGGGATTTTCCAATGGAAAAAGGTGGTAACCCAGTTATTATAATTTTTTGAGGAAAAAAGTCGGTATTTCGTTGCCCATTCATAAATTTTGTTGCTGAAACATAAACATGGTCGTACATAAAGGTCAAAGTCAGCAAAAATCGCTGAAAAGTGCCCTATATTTACAATATTTTCTGAACAGATTGCCGTGTGAAAACCGTATATAGGCTGTTCACGATAAAGTGGGCACTTTTTAAGGCCTTGCTAAAAAAAATTTCCTTTCACCCAATTTCTGTCTTTCTGCCACTAAATATGGCCATGTGACTAATAAACATATTGTATAATATATTTCACCAATCTAACTAGTTAATCTGAGGCTGCAATAAAATATATTTATAAGATGTTAGTGCCTGTTTGGGGATCTTACAAAGTGCTCACTTTATAGTGAATAGCCTATAGTCACTGAGAAAATAGTACCACACCAAGCTTATTTATACTATTTTCCATCACCTGTTAAGGCCGGGTGTGACCTTAAGCCGCTTAATATTAACCTTAAGCCTGCTTTACACGCTCCCAGTATCTGGTCCAAAATTTGTTAAAAGCTGTTCACGATAAAGCGAGCACTTTTGAAATGAACCTTAGAAAAAAGCCACTGCCCCTACCTGCAAATATTCCAACGGGTGCACTGAGTAACATGCACCCAGTAAAGTTGGTAACGATGGATGGAAAGTAGTTCCATATCTTAACGTCAAATAAAAAGTGTAACGTAACCATTCGTGATAACGTAAATTATGTAGTTCGCTTTCTGTTTTTTTTTTTTTATACATCTAAGTGTAAAAATGAACAGATTTGTACGATATTTACTTTTTTATTCTCTTGACCAAGGCATGAATAAAGTGATGAGGCCGATGGTAACGATAATTTTACATAAAGCGCGAAGTACACACAATATGCTTACAAATAGATCTTAAGCAGGGCTTTCAAAAGTGCTCATTTTTCCGTGAACAGCCTATAGTATGGAGGGTCAGTGACTAGGAGACAGCTACTGAAAGCGCGTGAACAGCTCGGGCAAGTATCTGACCAGGGAAAGACCAAGTTACGGGCCGACGGCAGGCAGGATAGCTACTCGAAAGAGATTTGTTTCTGTTGGCCCACTGGCCACTTCACACCTTGCGCTCTCTTACGCCATCACCTCTCATTGACTCAACCCGGACAGTTCTAGATCCTTGCCGAACACAATGAGGAGGTCACTGACCCGTACGTGTTGGGACATGGTCATCTCTCCTAGTTATGGTCGCTGGAGGGACGACTCGACTGCGAGATTTGTTCAAGCCTGCCACGAAAATGGAGTACTGTAGGATTGTTTGAGCAGTGAATACAAAAATAGAGAAATCCACCGATTCGCCTAGCAGGCTATAATTGACGACTAGGGCCACCTGTTTGTCGCGAAAATATTTACTATGCGAAGGCTGGACGTCAATAGCTTATGTGCACATTTGCAGCCTTCCTTTGGCTATTGGCCGCTTGTCTTTGCGTGAAGAGAGTCTGTTACTTGAGTGAGCCAATCAGAATAAAGTTTATCCGATACTGACCGTCCTTGATTCGAGGGCAGGCGGATAAGATGCGTAACAATTCAAATGATCCAGTTAAGAAAGTCGTTCTCAGCCAAAGTTTTCAGGACAAGTTGTGTTCTAACACAACTTGTCCTGAAATCTTCTCGCGAAGAACAGGTGCCCCTATTGATAACACAAAGTAAAACATTTCGTATATGATCATGAACCATTGTACCTGAATCACTACTCGCACGGTTCATTAAACGGAAGACAGCATGTCTCGCGAACTAACTTGTTATTGGAACGGCTGTGTAAGCAACATGACACCTACTTGAAATAGCCAGTGCCTGACCAGCATTGAATGACTCGACTGGCCCAGTGGGTAGGTCAGCTACTAGATATCCATGGACGCTCGGGGCTATGTCTGGGGAGATAGAGATGCATGGCCCGGCGGCTGGCCCACTATCCAGGCCAACTACTGGAAGGGTGTAAACAGGTTTTAGCCTGTGCGGAAGTAGCAGGGGAGGGGCAGGGGCGGTGGTCGACCCTACTCTTTTTCAGCCAACGGAGACGTTGGGACCCCCCCCCCCCCTCTTTCCTATTAGGCGGTCGACCACTAGTTTATTTTGTGATAACTGTGACTTATTGTATAGGTACTTCCTGCCTTATTTCTTTGAACATATTTTTATGTGCTGTATTTAAATTTAAATCGCTTTTATCAACCTGAACGCTTTTATCATTTCCATTGCCTTTACATTCATAATTTTAATAGTTTGTCATTTACTGTATATATTTGTTAATTGTATTTCTTAATACCTTGACATACACTGCGTGTATGTCAGTGTTACATTCGTGCGTAACTTAATGCACAAACGTACGGCACACATTAAAGCTGTTGGATAGCAAGAAATTAATTATTTTATTTTTGTACCAAACATTTTTCAACTTGTACGCATTGTATGCAATGCCATTTTCATGGAATAAAAATTTTTTTGCACGTCATATTTTTTGAATAATTTTTGCAAAACTCAATCTAAGTTGTACAAATGAAAAAATTTACAACATAAACTAATGCCATATGGTACCGCGTGACACATATATAATCACCAAATAACGTGTAATTAAGGTGTAATTTTTTTTCAATTTGAAGAAAATGTCACGTACAAAGTTTGGTATTGGGGAAATTTTTCGCAACGCAGGGTGCGCTGGTGTTACAAAGATGGCGGGCGCTTTTAGCCTAGTGATAAATTGAGAAATTGTCTTTACTTACTTGTATGTAAAAGTCTTGCGTTTGCTTCGAATTTTGACGCAAAAGAGGCCCGAAAAAAAATATCCATATTAATTTTATTGTTTTAAGTATTATGTACGCGTATTTCAGCAAAGGAAAATACGAATTTAATGGCGAAATGAAGTTAGCTGTCAGCAAAAGGATTTTTTTCTATTATATTGTCACATTTTGTAAAGTAACTGTTAATGCGGCGTTTTGCTAAATAAGGTTTTATGACATAATATTGAACACGTGGACGTACTTCGTTAAGTTTCCACTACAGTGCGAAGAATAAACTTTGTTCTGTACGTAAAGTCTAACAGCACGAATCTGAAGATTTTATACATTTATATTTATTTGATGAAAATTGCAATAGCCCCGTTTGCTTACACACAAAACTGCGAAAATTTGGTACACGCGCAATACCAGTGTTACCCGCGGCGAAGATGTTTATTTGCCAAAGTCTTGGCAGTGAGATTCTCAACTTAAGTGGAGTACAACTTACCCTAGAGCGAACAGCAAATACTTTTTACAGAACTATCGCATTCCTTTGGGTCGCTGAACGTGAGGACACAGCTTTTAGAGCAAACACATTCACGGCAAACGATTGGCAACAGTAAATGTGGAAGACACGCGATTTCAGTCTGCAGTGTATTTGTGAAAGGTGCAACTATGACAGTCGATCAGCCGCTGTGAGGTTGGCAGAGACAAACTTATGACGTTGAATGCCCGTGAGGCGTCCAAAGATCTTAAGTTGGGTTTTGGTTCGTTAATTTCGCTACTCTGAAAGCTGGCTCCGTCCATCTCGCAGCTTCGAACCTGTCAAATCACAGCTGTCCCTTTAACAAGTGCACTGCACATTGCGGTAGGAAAGAGAGGACATCTGGAAGGAATAGTACTGGAGTGGCGGGGCAGGTGGCGGTACATTACCAAGTGCTGTCTTCTGGTGAGAACGGGCCCACACAAATACATCTGTGTAAATAAAGTTTAAAAGCGAATAGCACTTGTAGGAATGCTTTACACGTTCTCGAAGAGTGTTCCGAGTGTTTTTAACGGTTTTTTATGATTAAATAAAACTGCTGTACTGAATTAATTCTTCTATATTTACAAAGGACGACTTGCGTCAGAAATCCAAATGACCGTTACAGTTTTGAACTAATAACCTCTCTGAAAGTCATAAAAGGACCTTCTAGTAAAAATATGAAACCTTACAAGTCTTCAGGGTGCAACGTGAAATGACGTTCAATTGTTTTAACACGCGCTTGCCTTAGCTGAATTCCTTGTGAGTACGATCTACAACTGTGGAATTAAAGCAAACGGGTTTAATCCTCTCGAAATTTTTCTCCTTCCTTTCAAGGAAACTGCGCAACCAATCTCTACTCGTACGTTTTTTGAAAACATTTTTACTTATTTTGTGTTTGAATGTTACTGCCTAGTCAAATTTTTTTCCCCTTTCCTGGCAAATTTGTTTTGTGAGACACGCGTATATAGGACGTTCACTGGTAGTTGAGCTCTCAAACTGCTTTGCAGGATGTTTGAAATACGAGTTTTTTTTAATGATGAGATTACATAACGTGTCCCCAGTGTGTTAACCTACGGAAATAGAACATACTCCAGACGAAGACGGAAATGGTGGATTCAAAATAACACGCACAACATGAATACAATTTTGGAGGTACGTTTTCTTTTCGAGGTAAACATTTTGGAGACACGTTTAATATAGACAAAAGTTCGCGGTGGAACCGACGCTGGCCTCCCTTCCAGGCGGCCGATACCTATTAAAAGGTTATACCTGGAGCTCTACTTTCTATAGGCTGTGCACTGTAAAGTGAGCACTTTTGAGGCCCTAGTTACTATTTTACTATCAGCCATTTTTTATCCTTCCAACTATTTTTTTAAAATAAATATTGCCATGTAAGTAATAAACACAATGTATTTATTTCACAGAATTCGAAATTTAATATCTAGGGTTACAATAAAATATATTTATTGACTACTAGTCCAAATTAGAGGGCTTGAAAAAGTGTTCACTTTACCGTGAATAGCCTATAGGCAGAGGCACCTTTTTTTTCGCGAAAAGATTTCTGGACAAGTTGGGCTCCAAAACACTTTTAGTTCACAACCACTTTCGTAGTTGGATAATCTGAATTGCTACACATCTTATCTGTTTCCGCCCGCGAATCACAAACAATCAAGTATCAGAGGAGCTTAATTCTGAGTGTCTCACTCATGTAGCAGCCACTCTTCACACAAAGACAGGCAGCCAATAGCCAGAGGAAGGCTGCAAGGGTGCGTGCGGGATATTCAAGTCTAGCCTCCGCGTAAATATTTTCGCGAATAACAGGTGGGCCAACCTATAGGTGAAAGTTACGCGTATCTCTTGAGTTACGTAATCGATTGCAAAAGTGTGTAAGAATTGGCGCGGAGAAGCAGAGCGCCCATTCACCCGGCGTACATCGACGCCGGGGAATTTTGGGGGGGGGGGGGGCAAGTCGTGGGTGGTCCAGACGTCGCGAAGGAAGGACGGCGATCTCTGATTGGTCACGGCCCGCTCTCCACAAGATAGCCGCGCCGCACCCTCTGTCTCTCCCCGCGCGGCGTCGTACTTGTCCTCTCTTGTTCCGGTACCTCATCTGTGACGACATTGTTCCCCCCAGTAGTTTATTTTCACTGGTTGTCTACTTTTCGAACCAACTCTAAAAAGAAACTCTATTCTTCTACACCTAAATACGCATTGTTCAGTCGAAACACTGACTGGCGTATCTACAATAATTAAAAAGATAACGTATTGTTTTTCACGTTTTAGTGAAAGTGTAAAGTTAAAAATTATAAGTAGCAGAAACTACTTTTTCTTATCTCTTTAGAGAAACAACAGGCGTAAATGTGGGTTCACAAAAAAACCTAAGCATAGAACATAGCATCTGAACACTGAAACGGCCAAAATTGCTGTGCGAAATTTGTTCACCCGTTGTCAGTGTTGGTAAATAATGGATTTTCAAAACAGAATGTGATATGTTGGAAATTGACAGTGATTAAAATTAGTAATCATTTTTTGCCTTAAGATTTTTTTTTTTTTTTTTTTTTTTTTGCGATCGTAAAGATGAGAATAACCTTTCAAGTTTTGTGCTTAGTGCATGTTCTTTCCTCTACATTTATATCTTGCGACATTTCTTCGTTTCTGCAGAATAACTTTCCTCCATTTTAAGTAAAAAAAAAAACTTCGTTGAAAACTTTATACTCTACTCTAATTGGCTGTTGCCCCACGCACCCGCATAACAAATGAAATGATATAAGCCGTTGCTATGAAATGGCATAAGCCGTTGCTATGAACTGATATAAGCCGTTGCTATGAAATGATATAAGTCCAATGCTCTGTGGGTTCTGTTATGCTTTCAATTGTTAACTAAACTTTATAATAACTATTTCAGAGTGTTGCGTGATGAAAATTAGACACACTAAAAATTCGCTAAACATTTTTTAAGCCAACATATCTTCAATAATGCTCTAGCTGCTTATCCTTTTACGATCAAATGATTAAGTTTTTGACTCGTCTAAGTCCGCTTGCAAATTATTCACAAACGTTCTGAGTCAGATTATGAGATTCGGGTTCCTCGTGGCTATAGATATGCAGAATTCGCGTTATCTTTCGGTGACATGATAGACTCCACTGCCTTATAAATAATTAACTACAATTCGTGGTTTCATTGGCCGCTGCACTGTAATCAACGTCACGTATCTCCTTTATTTGCTTAAAAGAGATTGGCAACTCTATCACTGAATTTGTATTTTTGGCTCAAGAGTTTTCCGAGGCTTCCCAAACATACTTTTGGCCAATGGCTGAAGTTGATCTAGCGCATAATAACTTGGAGTTCAGCCTGTCGTTAAATAATAACGCGAATTTCCCAGGTCTCTGCTCCTGAATGGATTCTTGCCTTTTCACACCAGATAATGAATGGGTAAGGCCACCTAATTTCCGCGATAATATTTCACCACTAGTGGCACTCCAGTACTGTACTCCAAAACACGTTAGTTCTAAACCAATTTTGCGGTTGGGTGGTTTTAACGCGCACGCGTCTTGTGTCCGCCAGCCAATCACGAACGTTCAGCGTCAGAGTACCTTAATTCTTATTGGCCTAGTCGAGTAGGGAGTGTCTTCTCACACGGACACGCAGCCACTAGCCAAAGTTTGGGCATTTGTGAAATATCAAAGTGTTCCAATAAGAAATATTAAGTTATTTAATTGAAAAAGTAAGTTACGGAACATAAAGAGGAAATTCAACATGGCAGATGAGACGTGACTGCATATACCCACGCCCCAAATGTCTGCGAAGGCCAACTTTTAGGATTAAAAAGGCTCAGTGATGAACCGGTCAGATAGTATAGTTGAAATAATAGTTGCTGAACTCGTTACAGTATGATAGTCATTTGTCTGAGTAGAAATTGTAACTTACTGGCGTAAAAATGAATATATATTTTTTTTTTTTTACCACACACTGCAAAGCTCAGTGGCCAAATGATCTTACCTTTGGGTAACTGTTCCGCAGACCGTCTTACTGGACTAGGTTATGATTGGTTCATATTGCTGTAGCTGAACACCGTTCCTGCCGGCGCTCATTGGTTGTGACAACGAAACAAGTGTTGTGTCGACTTTAGTACAGCGCGTATTATATCAAATTTCTTGTTTGCAACTTATGAGCCCGTAAATTAAAGTGGGTTTGAAAGGGTTAAGCCATTTTTACAAACCTTAGTTGAGTGTGGCTACAGCAACACAGATGAAGCGCTTTTAGCTAGAGGTAGGGAAATTTCGCGTAAAGGTTTCAAGACACGTTATATTTCAAAACACTGTAGTGTCGATTACCCATCTTGATTGGATGAATTACTGTTTGACACGTGTTAACTGTCTGCACACGAATCACGTAGGAGCCGTGCTGACGTTGTCGAATTCTGAGTGCCCCGGCCAAATATGTATAGGTTGTTCACGGTAAAATGAGCCCTTTTAGAAGCCCCGCATACGATCTACTTGTATGCACGTTATGTAATCTTCCGCCTTATGTAAAATTAACATTGCCATGGGCCCCATCACTCTATTCATGCGTCTGGCAGGTGAAACAGCTAAATTATTAGAGGAGTAAATATTTTACGAATCTGGAAATTTGTACACTCTGGTGCATTAGGGGGAAAAAAAAAAAAAAAAAAAAAAAAAATCAATTTACCACAAATGGACACCTAACACTTTTTATTTGACTTTAGGATGTGGAACTACTTCCCATCCATCGTTACCAACTTTACTTTGCACATTTCACTCAGTGCGTCCGTCGAAATATATGCAGATAGGAGCAGTAAATTTATTTCTGTGGTTGATTTCAAAATTACTCACTTTATCGTGAACGGCCTTTAAACGCCTTCTCAAGAAGACAGCAAGCAATGGCAGTAGACAAACTGCTCTTCCGTACTTAGTATTGAAGTTTACCTTGTACTCGTATTCTTTCGCAAAAAAAAAAAACTCGCTCTAGCTATAGCATTTCACAAATTCTTCTGGACTGATAACAGTGTTTGTGTGGGGCGTGGGACAGGCGGGAGGAATCACCTGCAATACTGCTAAGGCATAATTAGTCCTCGAGCAAATAAATAAGGCGGCGCATTTCGCAGGCATAGAGCTGACTAGCCGAGGTGTCGGAAATAATCCCCCCCCCCCCCCGGTTACCAGCACTCTGTGAGTAACACTGAGTCATGCCGTTTGGCCGTGAGCTTCAAGTTTCCTCCCTGTGATCATCTCCTGTTTGGTTCTCCCCGGATGTAGATGGCGTGCGGGCGACGGGAATCTGCGCTCGATAGCGTTCACGCAATTGACGTCAAACACAGACCGTATAAACTATCATGGTGCGACGGAACTAAATTTCAATTACTCCTTTTGCACAAAGAATGATCGGAAATTAGTTTTCCCACTTATATACTTGATTGTCTTCTGTTTTTCATATGGCACACCCCGTTTTCGTAGCAATATTGTGCATCATCCCAGTTATGAGAAATTAAATTTCTCTCCTTTTTCTGTGCCTCTGTCATACGTAAAATTCATATAGCCATGGGCTATTTCATTTTATTTGTTCTTCGATCAAGTGTAGTTGAGAAATTGTTAGGAACGCAGTTACGTTACTTATATATAAATAATTTGCAAATGCATAAAATATATAGGAACTGAATTAAATATATTCAGAAACAATAAATGTAAACATCGCCAACTACTTTCCCCGCATTGCTGCCAACTGTACTGGAAGCATGTCAATGAGACATTTAGTAGTGGTGTGGCCAAGCCTTTGGCTTGGCGATAACATGAAATCACAAACGTAAAGAGGGCGAGGTCGCGAAGGCGAGGCGTTGCCACGCATAGTGGACGAAGACGGGGTAGTTATGACAACATATCCTATAATTAGTATACAGTCTCCATATTTAAGGACCGCAGAGCGGCTGTCTCAAAGTCTTACGTCGCCACGCCCACGACGAGCAAGATGGACCTGCTCATGGGGTTCGAACCGCCGTGATCGTAGAGTATTCACCCTACGGCATCACTGCAGGCAAAGTCGTTCCAGTAGGATGCGACGTAAGGACTTTTAGCTAGAAACCGCGGCCGATAGTATCATTGCTAAATATATATATATATATATATATTGCGTAGAAGCTTGCAGAGTCAGTTAACTTATACGCTTCCCTGGCGCAATATAATGTAATGGACATGATTTAATTTGTCGTACGAATCATATTGTAAGAGATATTTATGGTTAAATATACATGACCAGAGACCTGCAAAATTCGCGTTATTATTTGAGGACATGATAAACTTTAAACACTTTCCCTTTGCAAGACGTGTGTCATTGGACCATTCTTTATTTGACTCGTCCCGGGTAATTCTGCGCCAATAAATGAACACTTGAAAATTGTGTGCCCCGATGACTTGCAGTTCACTCAGAAAGGGCGTGACTTAACATTTATGTAGCAACCAATGGAGAAATGATGCCAGCTCGAGTATATATAGTACTGTGAGTTTTAGCTTGCTGTCAAAAAATAACGCGAATTTTGCAGGTCCCTATACATGGCGTAGAATTTACGTAATATGTTTCTACCCGTCTACGTCCCCCAAACAGCTAGATCGGTAAGGCCATTAGCCAAAAGAAATGTATTTTATTTTAAAAGAATTATTTCAAAACAGCTCATTTAGCTCTGAACTAGCTATATTACCTTCTCACACTGAGGCAAATTTCTGACGTTGCCACACTTCAGAATCACAGTATAAAAATTGTGGCCGATGAAAGGAAAAGGGGAGCATTGTAGTGCTATTTACCATTGATGACGCATTCACATCATAATGGAAACTTTTTCCCTTGCAGTGCGTTTCTTCCAGTGAAATTTATAAAGATGCTCTGCTCAAATCCAGAAGCCAACCTTGGTGGCGTATTTGGATGGGGCAGTGCCTCACTTAGCCTGATATATATATCTTTTTCAAATTTTTCAGTGCAGCCTGACGGGCATTTGAGTGTATAGAAGAACAGATTATCTGAAGGCGACCGAGGCGCAAAGATCCTGTGCCTCATCATTAATCTACGAGCAAGGCGTTGGACTGTCCTACTGCCTCTCCATCGGCAACTACCCTCCACAAAGATCTCTGTGGCGTCACCACCATTTTATGTTAAAACATTTCATACACATAATTGTGCTGCTTGCCCCTAAATTACTTCAAATACCATGCACCGGGACTCATCGTACTTGCACTCTAAAATCGAAATAGTTAAAGTAGTCCCAAATCGGCGAATTTAATTGCAGATCTGTTGAAAGTGCTCCTGTGGAATCAGTATATTTCTTCTGATTATTTCGGTCGCTGGTACTTAGGCCTGCTGATTTGAGTGATTTATACTGATTCCAATTTAATTACACTTACCTGGCAGTACAACTTCAGTACATTCCACTGATGACCAGTAGGTAGAACCCTGAGTATTTCGCGGATTGTTGTGTCAGCAGGCTATAGTCCATTCCCGATTGGAAGCGACTTATGACAATCAACCTTTGAAAAAACACTCTAGGCTTAACATGTCACCTGTTTTTTCAATAACCTGTATTTCACAAATATACAACACTGTGGTTAACTTTAGAGTACTGTATTATTGAATAAACGAACCTTTACCTTAATATCTTCTATGACTTGAAATATTTCTCCCTTTCTAAAATATGAATTAACAACAGCGAGAGCAGCGACGTCTTGGCAACGGCCGGTAAACAATTGTTCACCGTTAAAATATTATTTTAACCTCGTTTTTTAGTATACCATTTGTAAATTAAACGGTGCCTATCGAAATATTTAATATTTAAGTAGCCCCGATGGCAACGTATCTCATTCTTACCATTTAAAATAACAGCGGAAAATATCGTGAGTAGGCCGTAATGGTACGGTATTGTTTTATCGAGCGAGAAAGCAATTGGAAAGCTGTCTGCTGGCGAGGCTTGTCGCACTTTTTCTCTTTCTTCGTCTCTTTCACACTCGGGAAATTTCACTTCTCTAGTAAGCTACAAAATCACACATGTTTCAATTGTTGCATATTTCATATTGGTTACAGCAAAATAATGATTTTTGAATTTGTAATTTACAACTGAAAAGAGATTTTAATGTTTGGATACATATTTTAATATATTTAGATATAATGGCGGGGCAGTTACCTAGTGAAGTTGTCAGACGTGGCGTGTTGCTTTTTGTCAAACGGAACGTAAATTATTCTTACTCCGAAAAATACTTCGAATTAATACATCACGTTTTTAGACATTGTGTTTTTTAAACCTACCTAGGCAAGTTACGATGATGTGATAAATCTGTGTTTCCACGGCAGTAATAAATATACTATGACGTGTGTTTCGTTAATTATTGCGTCTCTGAAATGGCGTGCCTTTGTGCATCTTGGTCGATACGCTGGCCCTGTGTGTGCGTGATTTCAAATATTTGATTAGCACTATTTATACGTTTTAAATGTGAACTGATTTTATAACGAAGTTATTTATTTACATCCACGTCTGTTTATTTATCACAACGTTATACCTTTGCCCTAAGGGGTTTGAAACACAGTAGTGTAACGTAATTTGCCACAATCCCAGAAGAAAAATACTAAGCCCAGCTCGATAAATTTCAATAAACCTAATAAACAGGAAGTAGCAATACATATAAATGTGAGCGGAATAAAAGTTATAGTATGCTTATTTGTGTGCATGTTCACCGCTATCTTTTAAAGTTTGTATGACAAAAATGAGCCACACGAGTTGCGTGCTTGAATTTAACGTGCCTTTTTCACTGGTTGTTCCTTCATTTTAATATTTATTCCAACTGAGGCCGTCCTTTTAGGGAAATGACCCAACACATATCAATAAGAAAAGGATAATTATACTTAGTACAGCCCTTTACCTCGCAGTTGTAACAGTGTTAAACACAGTGGCGGCAAAATACTAACTTTCATTACATGTATTGAGCTACGTCGTGGATAACAAAATACGTTAATGTAAAATAACCGTAAGAACTATCGTTAATTGAGGCATTTTTGAAACGTCATGAAACCGACCTAAATAATGTTAGAGGCCTAAACTGTGGATATTCATACGGAATAGTTTTTGGAATATGACAGAATTCTTTGAAAAGCTGTAAACAGTAAACAACACATTTGACAGGTATAAAAGTAGAAGTCACATTTCAATGTTTATTTTTAGGTGTAGCGAAAGTATACGAATGAATGTACACACACAATGGAATGTAAACTTTTATTTTGACAGATGCTACATGGCAGTCACATGGCAATGTTTGTTTACATTTGGCGGAAGGATACGAAACTGGCCTGCAAGTAGATATTTAGCAGGGCTCCGAGAAAGTTGCTTCCAATGGGTAGAGCCCCGAGTATTTCGCGAATTCGTTCGGCACAGATGTACACTTCAAACATTTGTCCTTTTCTACTACTACTGTGATTGAACCGTGGTTATTTAGACACGCCCCGTTCAACTGTGAGCCAGTAACAAGCAGGAAGCAGTAGTGTGAGTGTTAACACTGCTGTACAAGGGCCTCAATCACAGCAACCAATAAGCAAACGATAGTGTCTCGAGTGTGTAGAGGACTGTCAAGTCTAGCCTGCTGCCAAATAAATGCGGGTGATAATCGATGCTCTACCAATGGGGAATGAACTGTAGGCTTTACAGTCCTCTATACATTCGAGAAACTATCGTTTGCTTATTGGTTGTTGCGATCAAGTGTGGACTTCGTACAGGAATGTTCAAAGCTCACACACTACTGCTTCCTCATCATTACTGGCTCACGGTTAAACGGGGCGTGTCTGAAGAACTGTCATCCAATCACAATAGAAGGATAAAAGAACAATTGATTGCAGTCTACCACGCCGCTGAATGAATTCGCGAAATACTCGTGGCTCTACCAGTAGGTAAGGTAATGCTCCTTCACTGAAGTTTCAGTAAGAAATAACTCCACTAATTGAAATCACTTATTAGAGTGTAAAAATAATTGTAGAAACGGCAATTTTACTAGCTTTATTACTTTTAATAGAGACAGATTAATAACGGAAGCAAAACCGGAAATGAATGTGAAATATTTAATAACTTATATTAGTTATGTATGTTAAAATCATTGCTTTCATTTTTCCGGATAAATCTTATTTTTGTAATATATTATCCGTTGTTCCCCGTTGAAACAAGATCAGAAATTATTATATGACCTGAGACATAGAGTAGTTGAGAATACAGAAGTGAAATAACCGCTTGCACCACGAATTCCAGCTGCACACGCCAGCAAAATGCCGTCAATTGTCAGCAAAACGTTGGAACGCCGTGCGCCAATCAGCGCCTGCTACTCGCCAACCGGCAGCCAACCCGAATAGAGAATTTTCGCAGCAAGCCGTAGCCAATCAGAAACAATGCCCGTACCCAAACACTCACGTAGCCAATAAGGGAATGGCTACGGCCGTATCAAAGGAACCGCGACACGCTATTCGTCGCTGTATATTTCACAATGAACGCAGTAAATTACAGGGCTGGTCTAGTGTGGTATGGGCCAATAGGACTCTGGTGAGTTCTAACACAGACACCAACAGAACCTCCAGCAGACGACATCAAACAAGATGGCCGACACCAGCAGATGAGCTGATATGGACCCATTCAAATGTCGTTTATCGTATAAAAAGGATTTACAGTCTATCATGCCCCTTTCAGTGGTTATAAAAAAATTATATCGTTAGCAATATTATTGTTACTGTATTGTGGTGTTCTTGTGAGGTCATGTTAGGCACTAGCCGAACAAAGACTGTACATCTATACGAGTTTTACTCTGTACAACAAAGACATGTTTAAATCAACTTTGCTCGAGCTACACACGAGTATAGTCTACAAAGTGTTGAGGCATATATGTTCAGGTTCGTGCAAGGGTATTGCCTAGCGTAGTCGGCTCGGACAACCCAAACCAGATGCACAGAGAAATGGTATTTTGATAGGGAGGAGAGGGTGTCGGGGGGCGGGGGGGGGGGGGTTAACTATTACACTGTGATTCACGTCCTCAGCTGCGATGATATTCCCTCGCGCTGCTGGGACGACGGCCCGACGTCGGCTCCCTCGTGAGCGGCGGAAGCCGCGGCCGTCGTTATGTCTAAATTACCGCGCTATTTAAAAACACCTACTGTCGGTCGCGCGGCGCTACCAGGCGCCTACTTGTCCTCGCTCCTCCCCCCCCCCCCAAATTCCACCCCCGTCCCATTGCTGAACAACAACTCCCCAGAGTACGTCATGATTAAGGCTGTTAACGATAAAGTGAACACTTTTGTAATCAACCTCACGAAAAAGTCACTGCTCCTACCTGCATATATTTTAACGAGCGTGCTGATTGGCATGCGTCCAGCAAAGTTGGTAATAATGGATATAAAGTAAGAGTTGTACATCTTAACGTGGAATAAAAAGTGTTAAGTAATCATTTGTAATAACTTAAATTATTTCTTTCGCTTACTGTTTTTTTTTTTCAATGCATCGAAGTGCAAGAATGAATAAATTTGTAACATATTTACTCTTCTAATAATTCCACAGATTCACTTGACCAACGCACGAATAAAGTGATGAGGACCATGGCAATGTCATAAGGCAGAAGAATATCCAACATGCATACAAGTAGATCTTAAGCAGGGCTTTCAAAAGTGTTCATTCTACCGTGGACAGTCTATAACTGTCTTTACGCGAATCACGTAGGAACCGCGCCGGTATGTTGCTGAATTCAGAATGGCCCGGTCAATTATGAAAACTCCTACTCAAGCAGACAGCAACCAATGGCAGTACACAAACTGCCGTTGGGCGCTTGTAATATTGAAATCTACCGTGCTCGTATTTTTCTTCGCGAACATTCGCTGTCTCTGCTAATTTACTTTGAGACGAGACCAATGCCCAACGTTACCAGCTCGCCGTGCTTCCAAAGACAAGTATAGGCTGTTCGCGGTAAAGTGAGCACTTTTTAATGTCCTCCCAACAGGCATTGACCACTAATAAATATATATTATTGCAGCCTCAGGTATTGAATTTTGAGGGTGCTGAAATGTGTACACCATGTTTATTGGTCGCATTGCAATGTTTATATTAAAAAGCAGCAAAAAGATGGAAATTGGATTAAAGGTGAAATGTAGAAGGACCTTAAAAAGACAATATGGTGATAGCGCTGCGTTGCTTTCATGTGGGATGATATGACAAGATTGAGAGGTTGGAATTTCCGCCCAGGTCCACAGACCCAGAAGACCCTTAAGGCGATATTACACGATACCCGATTCCGTGAAACGAGTTGATGACGAACCCGTAAAGGACGCCTCCATCTTCATTGTACATCCGTGAGGTTGAAACTCTTTCATATAGATTTAAAATACAACGACGAATAATACGGGCTATGAGATATTTTAATTACTGTTTAAAACCGTTCTAAATACTTAAAACATTACCTACTCTATGAAAATATTAATTCGAACTATGTACCTGTGTGCTGCATATAAATTGACGTACAATCTTGCGTGTGAACTGGTAGTATAGTGTATCATTTGGGCGTGAGTTCAGAATTCCGTCGGATCCAAATTATTTTTACCATTAAATTTTACTTGCTGATAATATACCGGTACGTAAAGAAGAAACTATATTTTGCAACCGGTCAGTAATTTTCGTCAAAATTAAGAATAATACACTCTTACTCTAGTGACCACATTATTTTCAAGAAAATGAATGAAACTATACTAGTAAGCACTCAGTTTATTTTAAAGGCAAACAGTAATATAGCAATATAAAGATGTGCTAGTTAGTTTTTTCATAGGCCTACGCAAGTTACTAACTGGTAGCAGTTCTACTAATGTAGTTCATATTTACTGCAAACCACACACTACGCACCCACCGAGGGTGTCAAATGCTAGTACGCGAACTGCTGTCGTGTAATATGAATCTTCCATGGCGGCTCATATAGTGGCTGGTGCATCAGGGGTTGTAGAACCTTGTGCAAGAACCAAGTACGGCTGCAGGTATCGTGTAATATCGGCTTTAGACATGCCTAGCAAAAAGGAAAGGAAAAACAATTAAAAATATTAACAGTAACGGTTAAGAGTCTACAGGGGCGCAGTTAAGAGCCACGGAATATGAGAAATGCAAAGATAGGAAGAAAAGTAATACATTAGAAACACAGAATTTCGCTATCCTCTCCCACCAAACACTCACGTCTAGAACCACAGCTGTTTCCGACGGAGGGCCCTACCTCTCTATTACGCAATAGGCTGCTTTCGAAACCGTATAAAAGGATTTCCGAGGTTATTGCCGTGGTGACGTTCAGTACAGAAATTATTACGAGAACCATTCAGTGATGTCCTTGGCGTTGGATGCCGTGGTACCGGGCTGTCCAGTTGGCGGCCTTGGAACAGGCCGAGGGAGGCGGTACATTGGTAAACCTTTGTATCGCGTTCAGGAGAGCCTGGGTTCGATCCCCTGGCTGGGTATCCTGACTTCGGTTTTCCGTGGTTTCCCGAAACCACTCGAGGCTAATGCTGGGATGGCGATTCCTCCCTAGCTCCGGCTTGTCTAAGCAACCTGCCTCTACCGTAAGACCTAGCTGTCCTCCTCGAACAGCAATTTTGTGATCCGTCGCATCAACCACAATACGAACGAATTTGTCACGGCGACTGGCAACAGCAGGTATTCCACTGGAAATTCTTGCACTAGTAAATGTTTAAGGCTTTAGGGCTCTATTTCCTTTGTCTATATAGAGTTTCATATTTTAAAAATAACACTGTTGATTACTACCAGTTTCTTTTCTATGTTATTTGCAGTTAAATAAGAGATCAAGTGAAGAGATTTGGGCGGCTCTTAACAGAGAGGTCTTAAGAGTATAGGCAAATAAGGAAAGCGTTATTAATTGACGTTCTCATTTTCATGCCATTTTCCAGCGATTTGCGACCCTCGTTTGATTCTTATTGGACATCCGTACGTTGGCAACATTGAGAAAGTCTGCTTATTCCCTAGGTTTAACCCGGGTGACGCCTGTTATATCGCCTCGTTAGCTTCTACGCTACCTCATAGAAATAAGATAGAACTAAAATATGTGCTTATTCATGCATATGGTATATCCGCAGGCGTATATAAAGACTGTCCCAAAATGTTCACACACAGCTTACATCGTAGGGATTCTGGACAAAAATGAGTATGGAAATCTTATTGACAAAATTACGTTGTACGAAATAGTACACTCTGGCAACACTCCATGCTGGAATATATTAGATATATAGTACCTGATACCTTGCAGTCAATATATAACGTAGTGCCGTTACTCATAATTCAAGCGAAAATGAAAGAATAGTAGCCTACAAATTATTTGAAAATAGAGGGAGAATTTATAAAATTGCAATGTTCAAACATTCTAAGCTATTATCGAACAGCAGAGGAAGTGCTATAAATGTGCTGAATGTTATACTTATATTTCGTGTGCGTTGTTACCAGAGAGTGCAAATAAAATTTGGTAGGATGGAACTTAGTTGCTAAGATTACCATCTCAATTTTCGTCCAAGATTCACGTGATTTAACAGACTATGCTCGCGAATTTTGGGACATTTATGACGAGACCAGCTGTTATGGTAAACGAACCTGCTATTGGTTACTCCAGATGACAACTCTACGAGATGGTAGGTAACCCACAAACTGCAGATTATGACGTAAGTTAGGTACTCCGGCCCTGTCAGACAGGATGGACTCCTGGTGGTGACAGAATGAAGGTCCGTATGCTGAAGAACACGCGGAGGTTCATCCTGACAATAGACTGTCGGCGTGATGAGCGATGACGCTACTCGTATACTGTCCTGGACAAAGAGGAAGTGGTGGATGATACACATGCGTGATCTAGGATGTTCTGCGTGATCGTGGGATCTCGAAACTAGCTTGTTGCCCGCAGAATCGTCCTTGTGTACGACACGAAATAGGTATTCTTTATTGAAGTATATTTCTATAAACCTCTATCGAAGTATAACTCTGTAAACCACATTAGTAGTTCTCCCAAGTTCTATGAATAGACTACGGATTTACAAATACTGATATTAATTCTCAGGTGATTGCATATGTAGCATTTTGAAATAAAAATAACTGCGATAACCATTGATAAATGTTATTACCCTTCACTCCTGTAGAGGTGTTATTATAGAAAAATAATAATGAAATTATTTTTTAGGCTTGTGTATAGTAGCCTTCTGAAGCAAAAAAGCATAGTTATTTATCTCCCCGTTAATGCAATTTTCAGAAATCGAAAAAAAAAAAAAAAATTAATTATTTTAGATTCCTCAAGGGTTGAATTTTGGAAGGGTGGGGGATGGGGTGGCGTCTTAGTGATTTTCTACGCCCTAACGTCTAAAATTTAGTGTTTCTACATACAGTGACTTGAAGTTGAAATGACATTAAAGAGAATGGGGAAATTGCTATGCCACACCCAGAATACTAGTCTCTTCCCAACATTCCTTGTAACTTGCAAAAATACTGTGCGAGCAAACATTCTCAATTGTTTGGCACGTGAGTGAAGAGCGGGGCGCACTCGACGCTCCCAGCTGTGGGCAGTCGCCGCGATAAACAAACCAATTTGGCTCCATCAAGCTTCATTCATGCAGTTATTTCCATCTCGAAGCGAGTCGCGGTGAGTGGCTCCTGTTAGCTCACGGCCGGCTTCCAGTCGCGGCAAAACAATCTCCTCCGAGAGTCTGCACCGACGAGCTGGCCCCCACGTGACTGAGTTTCAATTTTACAGCTGAATATACTTCCTGCTTTAAAGCAATTAACCCTTTGAGGAGTTATATATATACGGGGCTGCGTTTGTATGACAATTAATTTGCCCTTGAAGACAAGTCTCACATTTTTATGGTTTTGCTGTTTTTCTGGGCTCTATCGGAATCTAAGATAAAAGTTACAACTAGCCAACATTTCAGTTCATCAGAATAAAACTGTTCGCATTAATGATTTCTCAAAGAACACAATGGATTGTAAAACCTGTTACATCCATCGCGACACATTAATCAGCGTACAGTCAACGCACGACTTCATTGGCCGACGGCTAGCCAATAATAAACGTTGCAGAGTGCAGTAAGCGTTTCCAGCCTAGCCAGGACCAGTAGGACGGTGGTAATTGGAAATACAGAGACCAACGTGTAAAAATTACCATATTTTTTAGATATTTACTTCTATAATAATTTCCACAGTTTCACCTGGCTGACTCATGAATAAAGTGATGAGGTTCATGCCAATGTTAATTTTACATAAGGCGGAAGAATGCAGAACGTGCGTACAAGTAGATCTTAAGCAGGGCTTTCAGATTTTCTCATTTTAACGTGAACAGCCTATACATATCTCTACCGTGAACACTTGTTTTTCTCAGTAAGCGTAATGTTTAATGTAAATCTCAAGTCCTTATTACTATCTTTTTATTGATTACAGTCACGTAATTCACACTCATCATTTACACATATTCAATCCAAAAGTCGGTCACTCACGCGTCCAGTTGAATAGTCCCACCCGTCAGTCTCACTCGTCACTGTACCGATGCTCGCAGTCCGCAGACTTCACTTCAGCTGGTCAACGTCGTCGCCGTCGCTCGTCGCTCGTCGCTCCGCTGACTTCGCACACCCTGACGCTCAAGGCCGTACGAGGCTCCATACTTCATACTGTTAACTCGTGGGCCCGCCGCACTTACACAGACCCGCTGGCCCAAGTCCGGGACGTTCCCCGCACTCGGAATCAAGCTGAGGGGGACGATGACCAGAATATTCTTAAAACGATAATTCAAGACATTCGAACTCCAAAGAGATGAGCGGCGCGAGTCTCAATAAGCTTATTGGGGCACGCTTGGCAGTCTCGCCTTTGTAAATCGCCGCGCACTTCTCAGGTTACTAGCGATGCCTTTGACACGCCGCGCCTAGTAAGCTGGAGCGGCGGCATGTAATAGTATGCATGTAGATCTATGTGTATATATATAGCTGTGCAGTATCTTTCAGGTAGGTATGAAACTTACGGTACAGGCTACTTAACACACCATAGGGACGGAAGCACACTTTTGTCTTTATTATCACACCATAAAATCGTATTGTTAACCTTGGAAGTCCTATATAGACGAGTCGGCGGGAGAAAGACTGCACGTTAGTTAAGGCCACGATCTCCCATTTCTACAGCTTTTGCAAGAATTAATTTTTTTGAACCCAAACGTAAGCCAATTTTGTAAAACTCTTAAAATTTTGTTACAAATAGTTTTTAGTGTGTAGTAGGATTTTTCTCACACATAAAACTGTATAATTTTAACTAATTATTAAATAAACAAAATTTCCGTTAATTAATTAATTGGATCAAAATATACAGTTTTTGTGTTGGAAAAATTAGACTACACAATAAAAACAATTTGTAACAAAATTGTAAGAGGATTTTAAAATATCGGCTCCCGTTTGAGTTCAAGAAATTAATCCTCGCAAAAACAGTAGAAATGGGAGATCGTAGGCTTACCTCAACTCTCCCACGCTTCTTGGCTTTGGACACGCAAAATATATCCAGTTAGATGGTACCTTTAACAATTCTACTCGCTTTCAAAGAGTTGCTAGTCCAATTATTGTAGATAGCCCAAGAGGTGGATACTGCAGACGAATTCTTGGTGCAGACACGACATGTATGTCCGCCCACCTCTCCGATAATTGCGATCGTAATATTAGTCGCCTTGGATAAGAGGCGTTAACAAATTAATTAAAACGATATCAAAACAAAAAAACCAGCCACTTAGCAAACTGTTTAGTACAATGCCCTTTACCTATCGGGTGTTCCTAATAATGTCTAAGTAATCAGGATTTGTCACTGCACATTACAGAGCAGTTGGAAGTGTGTTAGAATAAAAATTATTTCACAGTCTCACCATACGGGATGGAAAATAATGACAAACAGACCAACGAGCAAACTTGTAGAGACAAAGACTGCAGTAGCTAAAGAATTAATGTCGTTTGATGACAAATAGACTGCACGTTCTGTATATGTCGCTTTTATCAGTGGCCATCTTGAATAGCTGATAGTAGAATCTGTATACTAGGGTAGGTCTACACAAGAGTCAAACGAATATTAACTATTTAATGTTCCTTATTAGTGTCAAAATATTTTATACCCTGGTTTCTGTTTTTTACGTTCTTCTCCAAGGAAGACGCCTGGCGGCCACTTTTGTAGAGAACAGATACGTCGAAATACGGAAAAAATGGGGAGCCATGGTGACTGAGCGGTTAGCCTGCTTGCCTCCCGCCGTCGTATGCCTCAGTGTATTCATTTACTGGACACGCTTATATCGAGAGGGAGAATGGGAAATAATGTGCGTGGCGTGCTGTCTCGTAGCGTGATGAAAGTTCTTTGCTCAACAGTGTTTCACACACCAGAGTGGACCAGTGTTATTTCACGTTTGTAGGTTATGTTGCGTAACGACAGCCGCATGCTTGCACGTGGGGAACTCTGCGGACCGCGCTGTTGGTCGGCTGGCGTCTTTCCGCGGGTTTCTCCCCCCCTCCCCCCCCCCGCCAAATTCCATTTGCATTCCTCCGTCGCGCCACTGTTGGGCTCCTCCTGTGCATTACATCTGCATACATTCCATTCTACAGTCGTAGGCGTACATGTTTGCTCCGCGATTTAAAGCTCGTGTATTCAACTTATAAAAAATCACTGCTCATAACTACATTGGGGCGTTCAGTGCACACACAAGAACTGGTCCGTAGAGTTAATTTAAGGAGAATTGTGAGCTTTTAAATAAATTATGCATTACGTATTCCACGAACCGTGTATATTTTCGTCTCTATATGTAGTTTTACCAGTGGTTTAAAAAAGTGGGCATGTTTGAGTTGAGAGATTTAAGCGGCTCTTAAAGGGCTTCGTCTACTTGTGCTTTGAACCATCCGTGGCATGTCGCAGCAAACTGATAAAAATAATTCTAAGACTCGACACTGTATTGCGAGTATAATGTTTAAATTAATTGCCTCTGAAAGTAGTGTTTCTCGTTTTAGAGTAGGATTTTTTTTGCATATTAGTAACACACTTACAGTCCTAACAATTCCACAGTTTCATTTGGATAGCGCATGCATAAAGTTATCGGGCCCAGGCCAATGATAATTTTACATAAGGCGGAAGGATACAAATCTGAGACGAAAGTAGATCGTATGCTACTTATTATCATGCTATTCAATGGGCTGCATTTCTGTCGAAGTCAGCCGCCGGGCCCTAGGTTGGGGAGTGAGGGTGTAGTTATTTATTTTTATTTTTGTATTAAGAGGAAGCCTTCTTGATGCCTTCTTTTGATGTCCGTATGCTAAAGGCCATTTCACACGATCAAATATTTTATTGAATTCAAACAATTGAATCCAACTTATTTGAATACAGAAAGTTTTCACATGCACTTCAGTGGAGTGAATTCAATAGAAATTGAATTATTGCTTAAAAGTTTTTGAAGTCTTTTTATGCATTTCGCAAATATTTCATTTAAAAAATAATTATTATGTTACAGTATTTTTTTAAAACCTTTACAAACCATGCACTATGCGAAACTAATTTGTCAGAATCAAAACAATGATATATTTACTTTGCATGAATTTAATACTACATGCAAATGTTTGTATCTCAAATGCGCATAAATTACTCTATTTAGAAACTGCACTTCATATTTCTACGGAATTCGGAGTGCTAGTTAAAAAATGTGGAGTTAATATGTATATATATATATATATATATATATATATATATATATATATATATATATATATATATATATATACACATACATATATAACATGACATAAACGAAATTTTTTGGAGAATTTGAGTAATCCAATAGCTTGAAATCCAAAATGGCCGCAATTATGACTATAAATTTGAAGAAAATTCTTAGTGAACTGTGTTCGTGTGAAGGGCCTCAACTGGTGAAGATGGGACGTACACTCCAACCTAATCTGTACCTACATCTAAGAATGTTACACACATCTACGTCTTACCTGGGATGCGAACTGTGAAGGCTCGTGCTAAGGTAACGCCTTGATGATGAAGGCTACGGAATTCACCTCAGGTCTTGTTCACACGGAATGTGCATCCTTGGATATCGGCCTTTCTAGTGGCATTCAGGTATAAAACGTGCATATCTTTAATAAACATAAAATGAAATGGAAAATAATTATATCATTCTCAGAATGCAAATCCGTAAGCGGAAATAATTCACGCGAATAGGCTGTTTTTGCGACACCCTCTCACGTGCCAGACGGCTCGTGTTTTGAATCACATTGGCCGGCCTGGCACGGAGTCAAGCTGTACGGAATTTACGGCATCAAGGAAAGTTCCTGCAAGTACCAGCCGCAAGAGAAATTCCTAGTTCCGTAAGCGAACCTAAGTAGAACAGATATTTATTGATCGTAACCATTAGTCACTGTTAACGGGCCTGCCTACCAAACGGGCAGTCGCGAACTTCAAATGGGGAATCAATGTTAAACGAAATTCCTTCTCAGTGCGTAAATTTTAAAGATAACTATTTCAAACAAAAACACGCTGGCGTGATTTTCTCAGAGAATATTGCTACATAAAATTATTTTGGAAAAAATTATTTATCAATATTTTTTTTACTATGTATAAATTTCAATATTTACATTTTATAAAAATATATTAAACAAAATAATTGGCAAAATAGTTTAATGTAGCATCATTCCTTAAGAAATTTCACATAGAATACTTTTTGTTTGAAATAGTTATCTTTAAAATTGGCGCAATGAGAAGGAATTTCGCTTAACATTGAAGTTCGCGGCTACCAGCTTGGTAGGCACGCCCGTTAAAGGAATTTGGAAATATTGGGTGGAGGGTTTGGTTACGTACAGGTTTTCGAGAACGATTATTTAACATTTCGTAATGTAGTTGAAAGGAGTGGCCTACCGATTCCAGAGTTTCTTTATTAGAATCCCAGTGATGTTCGTATATAATTAGTGAGAAATGACAGGCTAACTTAGTTGTCAACAGCCTACGAGTAATATTATGAGAAGAACGTCTAGCGAACGGCAGTAAAAGTTAATTTGATTCAGCCCAGTGGTGACGTTTGTGCAAATGGAGCCATCTTCAGTTATTGTTAACTTACGTTCGGCAGATGTACCTGAATCTCACACAAATAGCTAAATGTATTATCTCGGGAAACTTATTTATTTGACAACTGTATTAACTATAATTTTTTTTTTGTACTTTTACTTGCAGTTATTTTGAAAATAACTGAAGAGCTTGGTGAAAGAAGTGTCTATCCCACATCTGCAACACTGCACGCTACCTCTGTAATACAGATCCATTCTCCACCCGGAAGGGAGGCAGTGTATTGTTCTGCTCTTCCTTGAGATCTACCTACAACAGCAAACTTATACACCTACGCATGTGATGGTGTAAGCTATCATATTTTGTTATAACTCTTGTGTTTATGGATGTGTGGAACAGGGCCTTTTTCCATCAAGCCCTTCAATTGCTAAGATTATTTTTGTAACGCCACAAGTAAATTAGACAAAGTTTTACTTACAACACGTTACCGTCGAATGTGTAGATCTAAATTTGAATTTTGACAATTAAATACTGTAGATTGTGAATTTATTATAAATATGGAAACATGAAATATAAAACAATGTGTTGTAAAGTTGCGATATTTTACTAGTAGCGGTAAAAGAAAAACTTGGGAAACTATTATCCACATAATTGTTGTAAAACGTACAGAAAACTCTTATTTTATGAATGATAACTCAAATAATTTCCCGTGCTGTTTCTTCACTTCCTATATTCCTTTCAAGTGACTACGTAGCAGCGATATGCGTATGTGATTCAGTAGGTCAATGGATATGAAGTACACCGAAAAAATGGGTTTTGGTGGAGATTTCGAATGAGAACTTTAACTGGTGGTTTCTTCCTTATATTTTTGATTTTTGTGAAGTTGCAACAGTGTATGGCGTATGTCCATCTATCCTGGGATATCAGGGTCGTCCCAGTAGTTTGTTTGTTTATTCGCGAACAGGCACATTACCACACACTAAACTTGAAATTGCTGTGTGAATTGAGTCAAATTAGTGAAAACAGTGAGAATTGAGCAACTTTTAATCAGTTCCAGATAACTAATTAATATAGTGGCGGAATTTCGCTAATTTATGTGTGATTTCTCACTGAATGTCAATGTCACTGCTATAAATCACTTGTTACCAGTTAAGTTGCTTGGTTCGCCGGTCAGCAGTAGCTTATCAACTGACTTTCAGTGAATGTAATTTCGCTGATTCGGACTTAGAGGGCACAAACGCAGTGCGAAAAAAACAGTGTTGGAATATTTTTGTAGAATATTGTGTTTTACCCCCATGTCTTCAAACCTATGGTGTTCGTTGCCAAGTTTCATTTTATCGACGTGTTGCTGGGAAATTTTCAGTAAGTTAAAACTGTCACAGACTAATAAAGAATGTAGTAAATCTTCTTTGTTCTTTCGGGTCTGAATTGTATAATATTTTTATTCAGTAGGCCCCTATTCCTTCAGTCAAATACCGACACGCAGTATAATAATGATAGTAACTCTAATAGCTTGGAGTATAAGTGTCTCTTGAGCTATTTGCAGGAACATCGTTGCAGCTTCTGAAAGATGGAGCTGGGTGTAAATAAGGGATTTTGGCAATATATGTGGCTGCGAGAGATCTGCTGGATTATATAACAACACAACGTCGAAGTCAGGAAACCTTTCGTGTAGACGTGGTATTACAACAGTCAACTATATTACACGGGCGGATTTTATAAATAATCCAATTCCCCAATATTGTTTCGAATTATCGTTACAATTGACGAAAATTTCGTACGTTATAATCCGGAACCGAGGATAACCTTTAAAGAAAATGCTTATTGGAAAATCTGCAGTTGAAATTTCTGACGTGGGGATCCTACCAAGCTGAAACACTGTGGTCACTACAATTTCCTACGTTGTCTCAGTGAAAAACAGAAATGATTGTGAAACGTAAAATACTTTTATTAAGAGATTCGTATTTGCCTAGCGCAACACAACGGCAGTTTTCAACGCAAAATATTACATAGACCATATCATTATAATATATAAAACTATCTGAAAAGGAAAAGGAGTTGTTAGTAAAACGTTTCATGTTGTGTTCTCCATTGGCGATTGGAAATATAAAAACACTGAAATCGTATAGTTGTAAATTTTAACAAAATTGAAAAGAAAATTCTCATATATGTCTATGCTGCATTACATTGTTTAACGAAAGGAGGAATCGAATTTGACACAGTTCTTTCCCGTATTATTACCATGATAATTTCAGCTAACTGAAATATTGTGCTCATAAAAAACAAACTTATTTCATTTCAAGTTTCCCTATTTATTACTACTGACCTTCCATTACTTCCATATATATATATATATATATATATATATATATATATATATATATATATATATAATGCGTGTATGTGTATGAAAGTAATGAGTGTTGTATGATTATTTTCACAATAAAAACACTTCTAGCCGGATGGTCCTGGAAACTGCAAGGCTGCGATATGCCTGTTGAACTAGTGAGTGCTGAAGATTTTCTAACTGAAACATAAAAAACTGTTGAATTCGAATTTTGATTGGATCTCCATTGCCTACGATGACTACGAATTAAGAAACCAAAAAAACTAAGAATACGATATATATGGATAAGAAACACAAATACAATAAAAAATGTGATAGTATAAATAAGCACCTATATGGAAGAAGAGAAAACGATACAGTTATAAATCACACTTTTATTACTTTTGTGTTTTTCATCAACATATTGTGTTCTTTATTTAGTAGTTATTTTTGTAGTCATTGTAGACAATGGATATCCGATTAAAATTTCAATTCAGTTTCACCATACCATTGTCATTAAACTTCAGAAGCAATACAAATTTTTCTGCAGCAAGTTGCGAATTACAACGAACTTAGAAACACCTATGTTTCTCAACGGTGTACGCTTACCAAAAGATTATTATGTTTGTTCGAAATCACGGATTTTTTCTATATTTTTCATGATTGTGATTCGAGGGCTTGGGCATACATATTCTGGAATGGCAGTTACAAATAAATATGTGTTTATCTGGTCACTATCAACGTAACCAACCGTTTACCCGTTTGACTCACACCACCGATCTTGAGATACACTCCGGTCGGCAAATAAACAATAAGTTATTTATTTCCGGATATTCCACCGAACGGTTGCAGACGGATGCCACCGCGGAAACTGAATCGTGCCGTTGCTTGATGGTTCTTCATGCCATAGGTTAATTCTACTCAGTTTAGGAACAAAACGATTTAACTTATGGGAGAGTTTGGTATAAGGAAAATTTCGGCCGCTAGAGGCGCAGTTTCCAAAGAGGTCACTTTTAAATAAAATTTTTATTTACGCGAATAATAAATGAAAAGGTTATTTTGTATTTTATTTATGTTTATTGCAATTGCCCTTTGTTTTTAACGTAGACAATCGAGAAAAATGTAATATATACTGTTCAGGGTAAAATGAGCACTTTTGAAAGCCCTGCTTAAGATCTACTTGTATGCACGTTGTGTGTTTTCCGCCTTATGTAAAACTGCCATTGCCATGGGCCTCATCGCTTTCTTCATGCGTCGGTCAAGTGGAACTGTAAAATTGTTAGAAAAGTAAATATTTTAAAAATCTGCTAATTTTTACACTCCGAGGCAATACAAAAACATAAAGAGATAGAAATAATTTAAGTTATTTCAAATGGTTACCTAATACATTTTATTTGACGTGAAGATGTGGAACTACTTTCCCCTCCATCGTTACCAACTTTACTGGACGCATGTCACTCAGTGCGCCCGTTAAAATATATGCAGGCGGGGGCAATGACTTTTTTTCTAAGATTAATTTCAAAAGTGCCCACTTTATCTTGAACAGCCTTTACACATACGACACTAGCTGTAACCTAGTGGCGAAAATTTTTGCTTTCCAAACTTTTAACATTGATCTTCCCATGTAAAGGCTCTTCACGATAAAGTGATCACTTTTGATATCAAGCTTAGAAAAAAGTTACTGCTCCTATCTGCATATATTTTAACGGGAGCGCTGAGTGACATGCGCCCAATGAAGTTGGTAACGATGGATGGGAAAGTAGTTGCATATCTTAACGTAGACTAAAAAGTGTTTTGTGATAAGTTAAATTATTTCTTCCTCTTTCTGTTTTTTTTTTTTTTGTGATCAGAAGTGTTCATTTAGAAGCAGATCTTTAAAATATTTACTTTTCTAATAATTTCACAATTTCACTTGACCGACGCATGAACAAAGTGATGAAGTCCGTGGCAATGTCAAATTTATATAATACGGATGAACACACAACATGCATACAGGTATATGTTAAGCAGGGCTTTCAAAAGTGCTAATTTTACCGTGAACAGCCCATAGCAGAAGTAACGCTAGCTCGGGTCCGCTCCGGTACGAGGCGAGCATGATAACCAGTGCCACGACTGCAGACTCGGGGGGGGTGGATGTCCCGCCGCGAGGTGGCCGTGTGGTGACGAAGTGGCGATGTTGCAGGCGGGAGGAGGTGGAGCTGAGTCCAGGTGAAACAGTGCGTGGCGGCGTGTGTGTGTGCTGGTGGGATGCGCCGCGGCGCGCAGCCTCGAGGGCGAGCCTGACTGACGTCTGACGCACTGCGTGCGAGGTAGCGCGCGCCATCATGGGCAAGGCCAGCAGCAAGCTTAAGAAAAAGAAGAGGAGCCAGAGTGAGTATCTTCACACCCTTCACTTGCTTATCCCATCGTCGCTGCTCCTGTCGCGTGGTACGGGGCATTCTAAATAACGGTACACTGGCACACAATTATGGTAAAGTGAGCACTTTTGAAATCAACCTTAAAAAAAAAATCACTGCTCCTAACTTCATATATTTTAACGAGCGCATTGAGTGACATGTGCTCATTTAAGCTGGTAACGATGGATGGAAAGTAGTTCCATATTCCAACGTCGACAGAAAAGTGTTAAGTGACCATTTGTGATAAGCGACCCCCCCCCCCCCCACAGTTTCACTTGACCGACGCATGAATAAAGTGGTAAGGCCCATGGCAATGTTAATTTTACTGAAGGCGGAAGATCACTCAACGTGTAACAAGTAGATCTTAAGCAGGGCTTTCAAAAGTGCTCAGATTACCGTGAATAGCCTATAGGTATAGTAGTCTCCATAAGCAGAAGTGTACGCAGAAACGTATTTTTTAGTGAACTAAGACGAAAATCACGAAGATATTAGAACTTTCTATATTTCAGAAGTACTTGTAGGTATAATTTCTAAATTTTGTTGCCAATAGAAATCTTTAGCGAGAAGATGCTGCCTTAGATTTTTAGAACTAGCTAGCTTTCATAATGTCTTAAAGCAGATTCTATCATCAGGATCGAATTAATTTTGTTTATTAAAATAATTATCTTTGAGATGAATAAACGGGATTTTGAGCCATGGATTATTTAATAGTTACAAATAACAAAATATTTTTCACATAGACCTAGGTATAAATGTTAATTTTAGTTTCTAATACAAGGTAGATGGTTTAATAATTGTAGTTTACAACTAAATTAATAACCATAACATCAATAAATTGGTCATCAACTTCAAACTCGATGTATTTCCTTGTATTATTCTTGCAGTTAATGTCCGGAGTCTCAGTGGCACATGTGCTGTGGTCTAGCCATTTCGCGTTTTCAAATGGCAGCGAGGTAGACTCCATTGTCCTACACTCTCGATCAAAAGTCACTCGTTCTCTGACTGTCGCTACAAGGACTTATTTTCCTGTTCGTCCCGGCCTCACATAATGAAGCTACAAGAGTGCTGACTGTTTGCTATTATTGGTTCTAAGACTAACAGGGCGGAGGTATAATGGCAAACTTGAAAATTAAGTATACTTTTACTCCGTCTACATCGCTGCTGAATCACTATGTAAAATTAATAAGACTGTATACATATAAGTAATTTAATAAGTATAGTGCATCTTGTATCTAATACTGCCTTTGTTTAATTCTGAATCCTATTAAAACCATTACTATAGGCTATCGAGTGCGGTGGAATCCACACACTGTGTATTAATTATATGGAAATATTAATGTATAAAAATTAATTAAAGGATAAAAAATTACTGGAATAAAGAACATAAATAGATCCTCAAAAGTGCTCACTTTACCGTGAACAGCCTCTAAGCCCGTACAGCTAACTCTACTTCTTTTGTTTAGTACAAATTGTGTCACCTGTCTAAATTTTCATGTGATACCTTAACGTTCTACGATTTTGTAACAAACATGTTTGTAATATTTCCATCAGGTTGATGATTTTATGGCAGCAGCTATCCAGCACTTTTTTTTTATTCATTACCGGGTTGGCTGATCTACAAAGCAGCCATTATTTAGCTTATTTGAATCTATTTTTAAATATCAGCCTACTTAATCATTTCAACATCAGATTGCTTTAGGACATACCGCGGATCAGTTTGCACTACTGTTCGACCCCTGAACAGCACAGCCTAAAAATAAACGTTTGAACCATCAGGAAAACATATTAGGCAATTCATGCAACAATGTTGACTAAACACAAAATGTAATCAGTATCATGCAAATTATAGTAATTAACAAACTGTGTAAGGTAACGGTAAAAAAAATTCTCCAAAGGTCAACCAGATCGTTATGTAATAAATATTGTCCCGTAGAACGTGGTTTTTAATAACGCGGCCTGTCACATGGTCAGGCGATGTCGGCATTACAAAGACAAACAAGTGGCAGGTTCACTTTAGCATGTTTCCTGTAATGAGGACGTCGGGATATGTTCCTTCACTGGAGAAAAAAGTCCTAGTTTACTTTTAAATTGTAATGGAAGTTTATAATTATAACCTATACGTAGTATAGAAATAATACCAACTATCAGGCTGCTTGGGGCCGTACTGGTTTAGCGGTTACCCCGCTCGCCTCCCAGACCGGGTTCAATCCCTGGCCGGGCCACTCCCGGATTTTCGCAAGTGGGAATCGTGCCTGAGGATGCCGTTGGTTGGCGGGTTTTTTTCTAACGGATCTCCCGTTTTCGCCGCCTTTGCATTCCGGAGCTACTCCGTGCTCACCTCGTTTCACCCTCATCGGCTCTCAAGACCTTGTTGTTAAGAGTCGCCCAGATCTCTCAACTCACCCACTTCAGTCGAGCTTCGTTTGCTCGAGGCGGAGGAATATCCTGGAAGTGGAACTTTAGCAGGGCCTCAGAAATGTTGGAAGTCACCGTGAATGGACTATGTATAATCCATTCACGGTTACTTAAGCCTTTTATGAAGCCCTGCTAATGTTCTACTTGCAGGATATTCCTCCGCCTAGTGCAATCTAAGCTTAACAAATCTGGAGACTCACATCAGATGGACAACGCACCACATTCGTGTGCAACAGTTGTAATTATATTTAGTATAAGAACTGTTTCTCAGTAGATGATACCAACATACATATTTTTTCCCTGTTTTTTATTAAAATTATTTATCAATGAAGCATTATAACTTATAGATAATATATTAATTAAATTAAAATTTAACAGGAAAGAATGTAACTTTTATGAACACACGTATAAAAAGCTTGTGATACAGGGCATATTTAGGAAATAACTAAACACGTCATACATGGGGAGATTTTTCAAAGGTTTGAGTCAAAAAGGCCGAAGAAACGGTGAATGGACAATATGCGTAGTGACGTGGTAAATTTGTGAATATTTAATAATGCAGGGTGTACCGTAGCTCCGACGATGACGCGAAGTCCTTGGAAAAAGAGGGGTGTGGGGGGTCGGCGGCGATGTCGCGGATCGGACTCGGCGGGGTACATCCGCGTTTCGACGTAAACGAGGGTAATTACGCCACGGGCAGTTTCCCCCGAGACACAGCGCTGCTGCGCCCTCATCGAGCCTGCTTTGCTGTCCGCCGTAGAGCGAACGTGAGGCAGGGTGGGCACGCGAGATGCGCAGTATCCTGTCTCCGTCTTTCAACCACAGAGTAATGCCTGGTTCATATGTACGCCGATCACGACGAACAGACAATGCGGAATACTGGAACAGCCAATCAGAAGCCGTCCTCGGTTTCCGCGCGGTGAACCCATAGACTAAAGATGAGGTAGTCCTATCTCGCTGGCTGCGCTCAACCAATCTCCCGTATCCCAACATGGAACTGCTTTTCTGCCCACACGACTAGCAAGAATTGCGTGGATTGGGTTTGAGGTTACAACACTGTTTAGTAAACAAATGCTTTTGATATGTTTTTTATACTTCCTCTAGCCAATTTGTAGGTAATGCGTTGTGATTAAATTCCAACTGGTAAAAGTAATTTATTAATGCAATGGTGCTTGTCATGCAAAAATTAAGATATAAACAAACACGTTAATTATTGTTGACCATGTGACTTTGGCAGTTGTGTTCCTTTGGGGTAGGTCCATGTTGGGCACATGCGCAAAAGACAAATAAGCGGTGTACCTCATCTTTAGTGTATGGGTGAACCAGGCATTAAGGAGTGGCAGAGCGCATGTCCTTAACACTGACTCGGCTGTCGTCAACGCAACTGTCAAAGTTCTGTGGCCGCTCGTAATCAAGGTGTTTGACAAATATTTCATTTCCAACTGACCCACCATTCTATTGTCTATTCGCTATTTCTTCACGCGGTTTTGATCAGACTAATCTGAAAAATCACCCCATTTAAAATGTGTTTGGTTATTTCCTAAGAATTTCATGTATCATTAGCGTTTTATACTTTGTTATCGTAATATATTTGATTAAATTACACATTTACTTGTATTTTATCTGCATGTTATAATGTTTAATTTTTAATTAATATGAATATAAATAGAGGGAAAATATTTGCGTTGGTAACGCCTAGTAAAAATAGTTATCATGAAAAATATTATTAAACTGAGTGCGCACGATTGCGATGCGTTATCCGTTTGTTGTAATTCCATTTGAATTTTTTCTGTTTTTGAATGTTACCAGCTGCCATGGGAAAGTGTGAAATTTAGGTAATTTAAAGTTTTAAACCGATATATAACACTCAATGCTTACGCCTTTAAATTTTTTAATTATAAGAATATATTTAAATTAAATTTTTTTTTTAATTTTTTTGGATTTTTGAAGTCAATGGTCATGAGTCCTCACTGGATCCAAGGTCACGTCAGTCAATGATCCATCTCACCTACCCCGGCTGAAAATGGACTGGGGAGTAATTTTTTTACAAATGGGGAAAAAGGGAAATCTTGATGTCTTTTAGGTTAAAACACGCGGGTTTTTTTTTTTTTTTAAGAAAAACAATCAGTTTTGTACAAAAAACGAGAATTATTTAGGGAAAAAGTGAAACATTCCAAAATGTCGGTCGGCCGGCTCCTACGAGAGGGGCTCTCGTAGGAGCCGGCCTGAATCCTTGTCTTGAATATTGAATACTCTTTAACCTACTACCGGCGATAATGCGGCGTCCCGCCATTTTACATCACTGGGACGCTACTCCCTCAGCGCGGGGGTAGATCGGTCCCTTGTGAGGGACCTTGGCCACCCAGTTGGTTGTCAGTTAGCTTGCGGAGGCGAGGAGAAGCTAACCCCCTCCCCCCTCCTCACACATCAAACTTACTTTATGCTGCAAAGCTAGCATTCTTTTACAGGATTCCCAGGGTAGCGCCTGGGAGCTGTTAATGCGGCGTTGACACGCCAGTATCTGTTGTTCGGGATCAGCGCCCGGCCTCGCCACACAGCGGAAGCTGGCTAACTAGGTTGTTCCCTCTGGCGGTGATCGCGCGGTTGCTGTCACAGATATCGGCGAAGCCAGGGCAGCGCGCCGGAAGAGGTTGTGGTTTCGCCCAGCGTGGAGGAAGCTAAGCGCACTGGTTACGTCTTCCTGTCGACCCGAGTGACACTTCGACACGAATACGCAGGGCCCGCGCTATTCTAGTGGTTAGACCACTCTCCTCCCACCTGGGCGAACCGGGTTTGTTTCCTGGCGGGGTCGCACTCCAGATTTTCGCGTCTGGGAATCCCGATGCCGCTAGTAGGCGGAGTTTTCTCGGGGATCTCTCGTTTCGCCCCGCCCTTTCGTTCCGGCGCTAATTCATACTCACGTTACTTCACCCTTATCGGCTCTCAAGACCTCGCTGTTGAGTTACACCCCCCCCCCCCCCAAATCTCTTCACCAACTCATTTTCACAAATACGCCATTCTGAGTTGCGAAATGGCGTGCATTATTTAGTGGCATACGTAGGGATAGGAAAATCTCGCGAATTCATTTCAGGACAAGATAGACTTCAAACACGTGTACACTGAAGTCGCCTTTACAATTGGATCACAGCTCTTTAGACACGCCCTGGACGACTCTGGGCCAATGGTAGACTTACAAGGAAACTATTAGCGAGTGCCATACTGCGAGGTGTGCAGTAATACTGTCTACTCTCTGGAGCAGCAGCCAATGAACAAACATCTGAGGCTCGAGTGTACGTACAGAGGACTTTGGAGCATAGCCTACAGGACATTGAACTCGCGAAATTTCCCTATCGCGACACATACGCTAGTCCATTCATGGTTCCTTCCAACTTTCCCGAAGCCCTGCTGAAGTTCTACTTTCAGGATATACTCCTCGGCCTTATGTATACTAAACTTAACTAAGCGTAGAAAAAAAACTGCATCTAAGGGACAATACACCGCATTTGTGTTCACTCTGCTTACTAGGCGTTACCAACGCACATTTTCTCTCTGTTTTTATTCATATTAATTATTGATAAAATATTACAATTTTGATATAAGCAAAACTTCTATTCAATAAAAAATAAAATACTTTTAAGCTAACAGAAGTATAAAACGCTTGTGATAAATGACATATTTAGGAAATAACCAAGCAACTCATGTATGAGTTGATTTTTCAAAGGTTTGATTCCAAAAGTGTGTAGATTCCGAGAATGCTCTATAGTTTTCTTTAAAAAGTACTGAATATTCTTTTCCAGTGTGACCTACTTATGAACGGCATTAAAGAAAAATAACGACGTCGAATACTGGTTTCAATGATTCGTTATCTCCTCTAAAAATTCCGTTTTGAACACGATAATAGCTTGAAATGGCGATGCCTGAGTGATTTTAAGGCACATAAAATAATTTAGAGTATTTTAACATGCGGAAGTATATATATTTTTTAACTATGTAGGAGGCTTCAAAATAATATTCGACCTGTACGGCATCGTCCGGCACGAATCCCACTTGCGAAAATGCGGTGACCCGGTCGGGGATTGAACACGGTTCGGTGACCCGGTCGGGGATTGAACACGGTTCGCCTTGGTGGGAGGCGAGCAGGCTAAACCGCTCAGCCACCGCGGTCCCAGAAAGAGTAAGTTGATCGAGTAAGCGATTGAGTTAACTCAGTAGACTTATCGAACGCGGGTAAACTTTGATCGGTTGAGTTTATCATCGAACGGGCAGAGTAACAGTTTCACACTAAGCCGGTTAACCAGGCGAGTTTTCGTACTGAACGGGAAGTGGAGAACATTTCAGTTTTTATCGTTATGCTTTGGAGTTGGGAAATCACGACTCGATGCCCCACGATTTCACTTTGAAAGCCTGAAAGCGAGTTCCGCAGAGGCGGTGTACCGTGTGACGCGTCTGCGTGTGAAGAAAAAGAGATTATAGATGGAGAGAGAGAGAGAGAGAAAGGGGGGGGGGGGTGCCCTTGAGCTCCTGTGCCCTTCACACTCAAAATAGCCCCGAGGCGGTTTTTTTCCTGCCGACAAACTTTGCCCTCGCTACACTGCGCCGCTTCCAATGTAGACAGGATGTGACAGCACACCTGTTACACGCCTAGGGGGAATGGGTTAAATGCAGCAATACATTTTTTTTTTACCAGTGGCGTAGTTACACATGAGAACAAGGGAGACTTGTCCAGTCCCACAAGACAAAGACTTCTTTTATAAAACTTTTATTTGCCAATTGAGCCGTTTTAACCCTTAACACATGGTCCCGAGTGTACGCGTTCATGTCTGACGTGTTGCAAAATAGTTACAAACTGTGATCGGTGCTGTACAATGTTCGGAGGTTATAACCAATACGGACAGTGCGTTTCCCTGTGTAATGCTATTGGCGGCTGCTGCTGACACGTCTACTAAAGGCTGTTCACGATAAAGTAAGCACTTTTGAAAAGCCTCAGAAGAAAGTAACTGCTCCTACCTGTATATATACATATATATATACACTATATATATATATATATATATATATATATATATATATATATATATATATATATATATATATATATATATATATATATATATATATATATTTTATATATATATATATATATATATATACACACACACACACACATTTTACGGGCGCACTGAGTGGCATGTGCCCAGTAAAGTTGGTGACGATGGATGGGAAGCGTTCCATAATTTAACTTCGAATGAAAATGTTAGGTAACTATTTGAGCTGACTTAATTTAGTAATTTCACTTTCTATTTTATTTTCTTAAATTTATCGAAGTGTAAAAATTACCAGAATTGTAAAATATTTACTTCTCTAATAATTTCGCACATTCGCCGGATGAAGTGATCAGACCCATGGCAATGTTAATTTTATTTAAGGCGGAAGAAAATATAACATGTGTACAAGTAGATCTTAAGCAGGGCTTCCAAAAGTGCTCATTTTAACGCGAACAGCCTATACAATAATTGGTTGCTTCTTGTGCCGTAGATTCTTGTATTCCAAAGTGGCAGCTCTTATAAGAAATTATTAAGTAGGTACTTTATCACACCAACATTTTCCCTTTATTGCAACACCTGAAACGAAAGTTTAATGGGATTCAAGCTAAATTAAGCTTAGCAGTTTTCTCCGAAATTATCTTATTTCGAGTTATTCAAGCTTGGGTTGTTATTAATGCTGAAATTATACATAAGCTTGTGTTCACGTCAATCACAAATTCAGTTTACGTGCAGGAACTTACTTTTTACTACTACGTTTGAGCCAGGCATCTGAAACAGCATCATTAACAGAAACCACATAAAAGCGTACTTTTCCGATTGCACTCTCGTAAGTCCCAGATAATGCACACTCTAGATATGGAACAGTGAAAATGGAGCCAAATCAGAGAAAATCAGTAGAAATATCTCCACTCGCACTGCCAGACAAGCAATTGAATTTCACTTATTTGTATGCGATTCCAATTGAATGTCGACGTCGAGATTTCGACTGCCATGAGCATCTTGTTCCCAGCTCACTTGCTTGGTTAGTAAATCAGTAGTATCTTATTAACTGAACTTCAGTGGGTGTTACTTTACTGATTAATTCCGGCTTGGAACGTGCGTGCACGCGAAGAAAGTATTGTATCCCTTGTCCCACTCTAGGATAAAATCCTGCTAACGCGACTTTTCTCTGTGCAGTGCAACATTTGGCTGTTCGTCGTTACGCAACTACGGCTAATTAAAACGCTGATGGAACATCTGAAGTTAGACAGTGAACGTCATTATTCACTTCCTGTTTCTCAACTCGCAACACACACACACGTACCTTGAAAATATTTAAATTTTCATGACGCTGCACTGCCACATAATTGGCGACCGTGAACTTCAAAACATGACTGATTGACACACACGCTCCATCGGCGTTTTAACGACGCACAGTGACATCAACGCTGAATGAGCGAGCACCAGCTTTGCGAGGTTTATATCTTTGCTTATATTTGGAATGGTTAGCCGCCTCAACTGTTAGTAACATATGTTTCATTGCAGCTGGTATGTTGACAGACCCATTGCTCTGTTTCAAGTCAGTGATCGGTAAATTAAGAAGTGTATTTTCTCTCGTGTTGTTATCAAGACACCGGCAGGTTACGGTCAACGTAGATCAAGGCCGCCGCGTACGATGACGGGGAGGGGGTGAAAGAGGGCTGAAGGGGGTGGGCGTCGTTTAGGACTAATCTTCAACTACTATACATAAATGCTTCGTTTTCTTATCATAATTTTAGTTTCGGAGAAATTATTGAAAATGTTTGATTATAGAAACATTTTACGAGCTGTTGAACATTTTAGTATCTAATTTTGGTTGTGTGTTATTTGCTGGTTGTAAAAAAAAAACATAAACACATTGAAAAAATATACATAAATATGTTTTTGACTTTTTACAACTATAGGCTGTTCACGATAAAGTGAGCACTTTTTAAGGCCCTCCCAATAGGCATTGACCACTAATAAATATATCTTATTGCAGCCTCAGGTATTACATTTTGAGGGTGGTGAAATGTATACACTGTGTTTATTGGTCACATTGCAATGCTTATATTAAAAAGCAGCAGGAAGATGGAAATTGGATGAAAGGAAAAATTTAGAAGGGCCTTGCCGTGAACAGCCTATAGTAAACAGCACACAGTGTAAATTGAGCACAGAAATGTTAAACAACTGAAAGTAAATTTTCTGTTTTCAAACTTTGTCAATAGTTAGTCTGAAACATAAAAAATGACTAGGTGCGGAGATATTTCGCGAAAAGATTTCTAGACAAGATACAGTTCGAAGCACTGTACGATCGTTCAGTTTTTTGATTGGCTGAATCATGTTCTGGTTCGTGTTAACGGTTTACGCACGAATCACGAAGACTCAGCGTCGGAGTTACGGAATCTTGAGTGGCTCGATCAAATGTGGAAAGAACGCTAGCAGCCAATAGAGTTATAACAACAGCTGGTGTGTATACACAGTATTAAATTATACTGCGTGCTCAGATTTTTTCGCGATAAATCGCTAGCTCTAATTATGAGACGAAACGAAGAATATCTACAAAAGAGTTGAAGGCGAGCCTTGAGGTGAAGTGACGCCTGCCATATTTGTTTTACGTATGTTTTTTTGTAACTTAATATCCAGCTTCATTATATATAAAACCGCACCTTGTCAAGCCACAGGTAACATCTAAACAGTTGTTAGGAATAGGAACATTTCGCGAGTTAATTTCAGGACAAGATAGACGTCAAACATATTCATACTGAAGTCACGTTTGCAATTGGATCACAATTTATTAGACGCCCTGGACGACTCTGAGCCAATAGTAGACTTGCAAGAAAACCCCATACTGCCAGGTGTGAGGTAACACTGTCTACTCTCTGGGGCAGCAGCCAATGTACAAACATCTTAGGTTTTAGTATACACAGGACTGTGGAGTCTAGCCTACAGGTTATTGAACTCGCGAAACTTTCCTATCTCTAATAGTTGCATACATTGAAATTCAATTTCTTTTTCTTACGGTACCTACTCGTTTTACGTTTAACCGTAACCAAAAGTTCCCTCGTTATTTAATATTTTTTGACCCACGTGAGAAAATTTGGATATAACTAAACCATGCGAACTTTAAAAATTATGTTAAGTAGCAGTCTACGTCCTGTCAAGCTCCAGTCATGAAGTTTGATTAGGCCTACGAAGAGTTGTAAATAAAATCTAAGATTAATGTGATCTCTTCGCCTTAACAGCCGAGATTTTGAGTGAAGTGAGATGGAGATGGAGTAACGATGGAATGCAGTGGTGGGAGAAACGGGAGTACCCAGAGAAAATAATGCGAACAATGGCAACGTTTGCCATGTTCCCCACATGCAGATATCTACGCGTGGCTCAGCGGTAATCGAACCCGGCTCACCACGCCGCGAGGCGAGTCGGTCTGACCGCTAGACCACCACTGCCCTACTACAATGTCGGAATAGGAGAGGAGAGGTATTGCGATATTCTGTTCCCGCTGCGACTTTTTTTTATTTTAATTCTGCTGAGGGGATGATACGGAAAGTCGGTATTGTTGCATCGTGGTATATTGGCGAAACTGTGCCATGTGCAGTATTCAGATTCGTTGATTTTGCGTTATTGGAGTTTTTATTATAAAAGGGAAATTAATTATTTGAATGTGGAAGCGTCTGTGACTGTAGAGAAATATGGAATTATAATTTGCAACGATTCCAATATTTGAGGTGTTGAAATTCCCTATATTTGCATTATACGGTCATGTATTTTCGATATTTGAAGGGAGCGACGGAGTGCATGGATATCGGAATGGTTAGTGTGTGTTTGCGATAAAGTGAGCACTTTTGAAATGAATCTTAGAAAAAGTCACTGCCCCTACCTGTTTATATTTCAATGAGCGGGCGCACTGAGTGACATGTACCCAGTAAAGTTGGTAACTATGAATGGATAGTATTCCATATCGTAATGTCGAGTAAAAAATGTTAGTTGTTCATTTGTGATAACTTTAATTATTTCTTTCGCTTTCTGTTTTTTTTTTATTGCACAGAGTGTAAAAATTACTATATTTGTAAATAATTACTTATCTAATAACTTCACAGTTTCATCTGGCCGACGCATGAATAAAGTGACGTGGCCCATGGCAATGTTACTTTTATATAAGGCGGAAGAATACATAACGTCCATACAAATAGATCTTAAGCAGGGCTTCCAAAAGTGCTCATTTGACCGGGAACAGCGTATATGACGTATACGACGCAGCCGTGGACATGGTGGCAAAGGCCAAGGGCGAAGCAGGCGGTGCGGCGAGATGTCCACACACAACCTGTGGCCGCTTGGCCGCAGCAGAAGGTTGCCACTTTCTCCCTCAAGGTCCTGCGCCTCCGGTGACTTCCGTAAATGGGCCGAGATCATTCCCGTCCTGGCCTGCACTCGCGTCGTCGGTTGTGCGTCCGGCCACAGCTAGGGGAGAACTCCCACCATCCACCATCGCGGTGCGCGCCTCTGGGTAGGCTCGTTCCGCCGCTGCACCACACAGAAACCGTCGCTAATTGGAACCACACATAACTTAGAATTCTTTTAAAAAATCTACACAAGTTAGAACTATCATAACTTAGAAATGTCGTAACTAAGAAAATCACAATTTCGAACGATCACAACTTAGAACATTCATAACTTAGAAAAACACAACTTAGAACCACATAACTTAGAAAATCCTAACTTAGAACGATCACAACTTAGAAACACACAACCTAGAACTGTCATAAGTTAGAAACACATAACTTAGAAAGTTCACAAGCTAGAACCACAACTTAAAACAGGCATAACTTAGAAAATTCTAACTTATGTGTTTCTAAGTTAGCTATTTCTAAGTTACGACAGCACCCCGTTGCTTATCACATCAACTCGAGCCGCACACGGGCCCGCGCTGGCTGAGCGGTTAGCCTGCTCGCCTCCCAACAATGCGAACCTGGTTCAGTCCCCGAGCTGAATCACTCCCGGATTTTCGCATGTGGGAATCGTGTCGGAAGATGCCGCTGGTCGGCGGGTTTTCTCGAGGATCTTCCGTTTTCCCCGCCCTTTCATTCTGGCACTGCTCCAGTCTCACCTCAATCCCCCTCATCGGCTCTCCAAATACCCGATGTTACAATCCTCCCAAATCTCTTCACTACTTAGCTACTCTGTGGTTCCGAACAAATGTCGCGATCTCTTAGCCACGTGAACTGCATTATATGCTGTTCACGATAAAGTGAGCACTTTTGAGGCCCTGGTTACTTTTTCTTTCAGCCATATTTTATTGTTTAAACACATTTTAAAATAAATATTGCCATCTACGTAATAAACACAGTGTGTATATTCCACCGCACTCGGAAGTTAACGTCTAAGGCAAAAATTAAATATATTTGTCAACTATTATTCGAATGAGAGGGCTTTCAAAAGTGCTCACTTTACCGTGAACAGCCTATACCACCGACGACTAAGCAGGATCAGCGAGAAAGTTTATATTTAGGCTGATAAGCGCTTGGCCACGATAGTCGTCGCTTGAGCACAGGAGACTGTGCAACCTGCGTCCCGGACGAAACCGACTGTACAAAATGATAAATCTCTCTTTTGCACACGTTGAGTGAAGAGACAAACAAGTTTTAGGTGACTTGCCCAACGAGTTTTCACACTGCGTTCAAGCGTTCTGTAGGCCTACTATATGCGTCCTAATTGCACATATTATGCCGCCTATGCACTTATTGAAGCAGCTGCTTGGACTTCACTAGCTTTGAGATCACTGACGGTCCATGAGCGTTCGTGAACTGTAACTGAACAGTTTTGGCTTGCAGATAGTAGTAATAATTATTTATTGTTACTATAAATAATATTGCATTGTTTTCAGTTAACCAGGGGTTGGCCACCAAGGACCGACTAATGCTATCCTTGGAAGAAACGTCCAAATAAACAAATCTTAACACGAGTAAGGACTTACATACAGTTTTACGGACACAAAATCTTCGTGTTGGCGTTTTCAATCTGAAAAAGTCTTGGGAGTAGGCCGGAAAATGAATGTGGTTCATGTTTACTATGTTCATGCGTATTCCTACCTTAGTAATTACACCTATTCATGTAGTGCAATCAGCGCATTTTATTTTTATTTTTAGAATAAAGAATAATTGTGAACAGCCATGAGAAATTCCTAGCATGCATGTCTGTGAATGCCCAAATTTTTTTTTGTAATTTTAACGGTTATTTTTCTGGCATTTCTTATAAGCAAGCGAATATTCTTCCCTGACTTTGAAAACCTTAGCAGCAAAGCCTGAGTGACAAGTTGTCTTCCCCCTGACTCACGAGATTTTCCTGTCTGACAAACAGAAAGGAACGTTAACCCTCCCCCCCCCCCCCCACAATCCCGTGCAAGATTGTGGTCGTGAGATTGAGATACGCTGGATCAGCGCAGGGCCCGCCAGACGACAAAGCCCCCAGCCCAGTCTGATGCAGTGTTGAGCCTTCACTCCACGAGACCTCAGAGCCTGACTGACACCGGGGAAATGCTGGCAGGACCTCAGAAAGGCGAGCCCGAGGACAGAATTTGCCAAGTCTGAGAAGCAGCATCCACCGCGTGTGTGGTCCACACGCGGTTTATTCACATTTTTTTAATCAAACCTTTGAAAAATCACCCCATGTATGACGTGTTTGGTTGTTTCCTTAAGTGGCATGTATCAAAAGCATGTTATACTTGTGTTCATGTAAAATACCTTATTTTTGGTTAAATTACTCTTTAGTGCTTGTTTCATGTAAAAATTGTAATATTTAATTTATAATTATTACGAAAAAAAAGTGAAAAAAATAGGCGTGTTAGTGAAGCCTAGTGAGAAATAGTCCTTATTCTAAATTGTAATAATCTGAGTGTGCACGAATATTGTGCACCATCCCTTTGTTTCTTCTAGGCTCGGTTAAGCTTTGTTTGCTGGAGGCGCTTTAGCAGGGCTTCAGGAAAGTCGTAAATAACCGTGATTGGACTACACAGCCAGGCGAATATGACTATTTATCGTCTTTTTTTTCCCGGTGGCCGGAGACAGAGAGAAAGAAAGGCAGAGATGTGGACCCCCCCCCCCCCCCACAGAAATGTTTACCTTTGTGATCAAATTTAACTTGCATCATCTTAGAACTGTTCTTATTTGTTCTGTTAAGTATGTGCTCTTCACAAAAAAAAAAAAAAAAGACGGGACTTGCATTAAACCTGCTGGCCGTGGTAAGCGGATTTCGAGAAGTCAAAATTTCGACCCTGCTTGGCACGGATAGCAGGAAAACCTGAAGACAGCAGGACCTCTTGAATACAGTGGGCACCAAACCACTTAGCGACCCTTAGTGCTACTCAAAACTTTTTTTCAATTAGCGTTCACTGCCACCCAAAGGGCTTTCAATAAACATGCTGTTTGCACAATTGAATGTCAATAAATCGGGGAAACATTCCTCGCATCTGGAGGACGAATAAATTATATATATATAAACGTAGGTCCGTAAACGCTTCGTTTCTTTACTACAGCTCGTACCACCAAGACGAACCGGGTTCAATCCCCGGCCGGGTCACCGGATTCTCGCAAGTGGAAATCGCGCCGGACGATGCCATTGGTCAGCGGGTTTCCTCGTTTCCCCCGCCCCCCCCCCCTCATTCCGGCGCCTGTCCATATTCACTTCAATCACCCGCATCGGCTCTCAAGACCTCGCTGTTAAGAGCCGCCTAAATCTTTTCACTTACAGCTCGTAATACACAACGTACAGTGTATGGCCCGCAGGCTGGATCATGTTACTGTGGAATGCTATCGTAGCTGTAACTGGCAACTCTATACCAGCCCCGGAAGAGCCCTGATTTGAATCCACTATACTTTTAATTTGGGGCATTAGAGCGAAGTTGTGAAGTAATATATTGGATACGAAGTAATGCATTAAAAGTGCCTGTTATAGCCTAGTCTGTTCACGGTTTCTTCAAAAAATTTTAATAAAACAATCGTTTTATACTTCTGTTAACATAAAAGTATGTTATTTTCTGGGTAAATTTAACTTTTACTTATATTTAATATATAAAGTATAATATTTAATTTAAAATTAATGCGAATAAATACAGGGAGAATATAAGCGTGTTGATAATGCCTGGTGCAAAATAGTTCTCTTATTAAACTGAGTGCCCACGAATGCGGGGCTTCTCACTTTAGTGTGATTGTATAGACTGGGGTAAGCTTTGCTTGCGCGAGGCCAAGGAATAGCCTGAAATGAGAACTTCAGCCGGGCTTCAGAATATTTGGAAGCTGGCATGAATGGACTATGGTGTAATGAAGTATCAGGTAAAACATGTAACGTGCTAAGGGAATGTGTGTATTGTAAAGCCACTGTAAGTGCTGTGAGCTGGCAAGGGCCGACGTCTTCAGAACAGGCAGTAGAGCGATGTGCGGGGGGCCTGTGACAGGAAGTGGGGGTGCCGCACCCCGACTCTAGAGGCAACACGCCCAACCCCTAACATTCTTTCTCTTGTAACGGTCACCCCCCTGCGTGATACACTCCTGCCTGTCTAGCTCAACATTCCAGAGTTCCAGCATGGCCAAAGTAGTTCTTTTTATTATTATTATTATTTATTTATTTATGGTAGCAAATTATTGTGCCACCCAACTATGAAAGACCATTAACGTGGTGACACATACCTACAGATAATGCCAAATTAGTTATTATTATAATTATTATTTATTTATGGCAACAGTTTATTGTGCCATCCAACTGTGAAAGACCATTAACGTGGTGACATATACGTACAGACATACATAAAACAGATTATAATAATAAATTCACATTTTAAAAAATGTATATTTATATATACAAAAATTATAAGACGCATAAATTATTTATATAGCCAATATGTCAGCTTAACAAACAAAATAAATACAATTACACACACGTACAGAAAAAAAAGTCGGAAAACTCATATATAAAATCAAATAAAAATTTAAAGAGACAAAAATCAATTTTTCAGTTTAAAACAATACTAGTTATTAATAATAATTTATTATAAAATTACTAAAAGTGGTGCTTTAACTGTTATAATGTTTAAATAGTTCTTGAAAATTAATTTTTCTTTCCCAAAATAATAATAATAAATTGTCTTTATTTGTCGCGGTTAAAGCATAGTTGTCTTCTCTTACAATGAAACTTTTTTTTTATTTGCACTTTACTACAATTTAGAAAAATGTAATATTACTAGCAAATTAATATTCACTAGGGAAATATTAATAGTGTTTGATAAGACGGAACAAAACAGATAATTAATACACAAACATCAACATGCACGTTTAGATACTGAAAAGAAAAACCCTTTTTTCTTTTCAGTATCTAAACTGCGCATTCCCATAGACTATAGATGAGGTAGAACAGCACATACGCATACGTATATATATATTTGCATATATATATACATATGCAAATACCAAGCCCCTTTAAGTAAAATAAGTTAACGGTAAAAAAGGACACTAGTCGTTACACAAAACAAAATTGCAATTACTTGGCCCTAATCATTCAAATATCTAATAAAGTCAAACTTAAAATTAAAACTAAAATAATTCACCCAACATTCGTTCAACCATACTTTCAAAATGCTCCACTTTGCAGATCACAGTGACGTGACAGCAAGCACTGTATCAACTTCTTTTTCAACAGGTAATAACAAACCTCTTTATGTATTTTCTTGCACAGGACATTCCAGCTCCAAACTGCTGAAACCCTAAGCGAAAGATTCGAAAAATAACTTGTTAAGTGGAACGGCACTGAATGTTTACTATCCGAATTTGAGCGAGAGGTAAGCCACGAGTGCAGGTGAGGTAGCTAAAACGATTTCGTAAGTATACAAGAGTATCAGCACGCGGATTTGAACATTTAATAAGAACAACTACGATGCCAGTTATATAATATGTTTATTATCAGTTTCATCAAGACTTGTCCATCTCGAGGTACTCATAATAAAATTTTAATGAAAAAATACTTTCGGAATGATGATGAAGCAGCTCACAAAACAAGATGGTCACTGTATGACATCCAATCCACCTCACACCTTTGTTCACAGATCGACATTACAAGATGGCAGTAGGTGCCCTGGCTTCCCCACATCACACCTCTGTTCGCTGATCGATGTTACGAGATGGCTGCCAGAGGTTATGCAGGCTAGAGATGCGCATGCGACATGAAATGACAGAGTATAATGAAGTACAATGGTGGAATGACAGAGTATATAAGGTAGAGTAACAGGGCTATGAACTGGAACATGCTATATGCAAGAAGGCCGACCAGAATGACAAAACATGAGGATGACATCATGGGGGTGTTGTTGTCATAGGAGTGGTGATGTCATTAAATATAGCGGCGGAACGTCATCAAAGATGGTGACATACTGGCTCCCAATATGGCGGTGGTAATGTCATCCGAGATGGCCGACTGGAATGACAAGGCATGAGGTGACGCAATCCAAGATGGCGACCACGGCTTCCCCACCTCACCCCTTTGGCGGACGGCTCCTTGGCCCTCACCTCACGCTTCTGTCCCCGAATCCCCTTTTACTATCTACTCTCCAACATACCCAAGAACTGGTTTTTTCAAAGCGCTCTATTACAAAATATACGCGTCGGATAGATACCAAAATACTGAAGGGCCTTGACTGAACCTTGTTAAATATTTTTCACCAATAAAATGATAAGAGACACTGCTTATAGTCCCATAGACGAGAACACTGTACCCCAGCTGAGAGCCCTGTGCTTAGCGGCGATGGCGCACAATGAGCATAACAGTGTAGCCGTTATCGCTCCTGCTTTTCTCGGCATCAGAAACGGAAAATAGGTGCAGGTAAGCAGACCCCTTAATACTCACTCGTCTCTAGTCCTTCTCAAGAAAGGTATATAGTTTGAAACTACAGCTAATTTTAAGCATTTAATATATTTGTATTAATATATTACTGCTTTCATCTTGTTAATTTAAAATTTTCTTAGTGTTTCTTTATGTGTACAATATTTAATACCTGGTTAAGTGTAAGAAAAGGCATTCAAGGCTTAACTTTGCCTGTGCAAAGGAAGTCGAATATAAATAAACTGTACGGCAGTCCAGCCTATTGCGCGCAAAAGCGATGGGTCCGCTCGTAGTCGTTGTCTTCTCCCATGGCTGGAAACAGCGAAATAGTTCGAGGTTAGTTTAAACTATACAGTCTATGCTAAGTACAGCGATAGTTAGAAAAAAAAAACAGGTTTTGGAATTTCTGGTTATGTACATACATTTTTAGAAAAAACTGTAGAGATTTTAATCGACTCATGCTCTCTGTATGTGATAAAACCGTATATTCAAGAGAGAGTTCTATTTTCAGTTTCTGGTGTATATTCGAAACTTGTAAAATTCGCATGTTTTTAATGTGTTTGTGTGCGTATGTGTGTGTGTACATGCTCCGACATAATATATGGCTAGTTGGCACTCTAGGCCGGTTTACGATAATTTAGTTTACTGTCCAGTACTTGCGAAATACTGGTTCATCATTTTCGGCAGGACACACTAAATAATTCGGTGGCATGTGGTCGAGGTGCTGAGGCTTGTTTTTGTGATTACAGGCTTCCGGGTTTGAACATCGGGTAAGCAGGAAATGTGTTCTGTTTTTTATTTGTGGTTGAAGGTAGCTTAGTGTCCCGCGCATTAGGGACGCTTTACGCTTATGACGCTAGTGTAAAGGGCGTCATGTCATTAAAAAACTACTACTTAAAACAAAATTCGTTCAAGGTTGAATATTTTTAAAAAGCGTATATTCGAGGTTAGGCAGGTTGCTGTTAAGGTTGGAGTAAAGCAACTGCCTATGGAGTACTGCATCTGACTGCACAATGTGAATAACCCATATAAAAGTAGTACAGACACCACACAAATTGTCAGACAAATTCCAGTTATGCTGTATATGACAGAAGAATGCATCTATTTTGCAACTTTGTAAAATATTTAAATGAGAAAAATAATCGATCGATAGAGTTTGCATTTCTAACAAAAATTAAGCGCATTTCCATTTTGGATGCTTCGGAAAGCAGAATTTACAAGAAAATCTTCTTCAAGAAAAATTGTCATAATATTTACTGTGATCATACGAAATAAAATCGTTGTAATCATGTATCACATCAATTTTATAATTAACCTTATTTACGTCAGTTTCAGCCATAAATGTTTGTGACAAATGGACGCACATAAAAATAATTATTAAAATATTTCCTACATTATTATTGCAATTTTCTTACATAAAATCATAGTAAATATTATGACTATATTCCATGATGAAGATTTTTCTTGCAAATTCTGCTTTCTGAAGCATCCAGAATGGAAATGCACGTAAATTTTGTTAGAAATGCGGACTATAACGATCGATTATTATTTTTTGTTTAAAAAGTATATTTTTGTAAAGTATTTTATAATCTAGCAAAATATATGCATTCTTATTTCATATACAGCATACATCTCATTTTTCTGACAATTTTAATGGTGCCTGTGCTACTTTTTTTTTTTTATGAGTTCTTCACACTGTACAGCCAGGTGCAGTGTTCCATAGGCAGTTACGCTCAATAGTGCTTATTTTTCGCAGCCGTCGAAAGTAAGCACTGATAGCTCTGCACCTATCAGAACGAGCAATCCAGACTGCGGTACATCCTAGACTGAGGTGCTGCCACTCGTTGGCAGGCAGGCAGGCAGGCAGGCGGACAATAACGGGTCCGGTAACGGCGCCAGGTTAGCGTGCAGTGGCGCAATGGTTCTCGCAGGAGGTAATGACAAGACTTCTTTGCCGCGCTGCTGGTCCCTTGAGTCACGGACAGGCTCCGGATACGGTGCATCGTCTCATCTCGTGACTAAACACAGCAAGATGAACGCCGTCAGTCGTGAATGTCGCGACTTTTGTTATTGGCGCATCTCTGAATTGTGGTCGAAATAAGTCCTGATTCTTTTTATTTCGTTGTTTGTGCGATTGCGTGTATCTCATTAAACAAACATTCTTTGAATACGATTATTTTGCAAGAAGAGTTAAAAATTAATTATCTAAACCAGCGTGATTTTGTTTGTATCATATTAAGTGTATTCAACGAGAAAAAAAATCGTTAAAATTGCTAGAAGATAAAATCGAATTTCATTAAAAGAGGTAGGGGAAAAGTACAACCATACAGACGTAGTTTTATCTGTGGGTTATCATTGCGTAGTATCACTGTACATATCTAATTTGCACAGTTCAGATCAAGCACGGAAACATTGCAGTACTTACGCGGAGGAGCGATGAAGTATAGGCTGTCCAAGGTAAAGTGAAACATTTTTAAGGAGCTTTCAATAGGCATTAAACACTAAAAAAATATACATTTACATATATATACATATACATTTACATATATATACATATACATTTACATATACATACATATACATATACATTTACATATACATACATATACATATATACATACATATATATATATATATATATATATATATATATATATATATATATATATATATATATATATATATATATATATATATATATATATATATATATTATTGCATCCCCAGAGGTTAACTTTAAGGAAGGGTAAAATGTATACACTGTGTTTATTAGTCACATGACAATGTTTATACTAAAAAGTGACAGGAAGATAAACATCTGATGAAAATAAAAATTCAACAGGGCCTTAAAAAGTGCTCACTTTACCGTTAATCGCCTATACTAGGCGTGTACGTTAGTGTCGCCCGTATCCTCTATCCCCCGAGCGCGTAAAAAAGATCCCTGTGCATGTACTGTTGTAAAGTTTTGTAGATCGATCTGAATTATTAAAAAAAAAAAATTCCGTACTCATCGAAATAGAGGGTGAATAAAAAAAATAGATCAGAGAGACTAATGTCGTGTTTGAATTCACCAGCTAAGGGGCCTTACCTGGCTTCGTGCCCTTGACAAGTTTACCCCGGATGTGACGTAAGATTGTCGCTGTCCGAATTCACAGCAAGTGCACGTTATGCACCCTAGAATGTCCCCTTCAGCGAAGGGCACGACCAACCTGCCATCCTCGAGCCTTAGATAGTTATTTCGATGCGCAACAGTTAAAAATATTATATTTGTTTTTGTTTGTTTTGTGTTTGCAACTCTGGGTGGCCGCGGAAAATACTAGCAAACGTCGCAAAGACAAATGAAACGTGCACAGACCGAAATTCGACTGAATAATACTCAAGTTGGAAACGAACACAGACGTCCGAATTTACTAACGAATATTTCCCATGAAGGGAACAAGGGCTTGTGAGGCGGGAAGGTATCAGCAAGTGCTCAAGGGAACATTTCACCGAGATCGAACATATCCTAAAGCTGGATTTACAATAACTCGACAGTCCGACAAAACAGCCCCGACACCGAACGAAATTTTTTCATCAGCCAATCAAGAGCAAGGTCACCCCGACAAAATAGCAGCCCCGATAGCCCGACAAGTGTAAATTCTATTTCTACTTTCGTCGGGCGTCGGACCGGTCGGTCTCGCTTGGTAGTAGAAAAATAACACAATCTTATAAAACAAAATGTCGTGTGGATTTCACTACTGTGGTAAATTTCACATTAAACATATCTTGTAACAGAAAGCTAATAAATTGACGAAAATAAATATTCGTGGAAAAATTACTTCTCCAAAATCCAAAAATACTTCCTTTACAATGTTATCAAAAGAAAATAGTGTACAACGATTTGTGATTTCTTCAAACTTGATAGCAAGTTACTGGCCATTCTAGAATTTTCCGTAAGCCACGCAACACTTGTCGGAAGGAAACTGTCGGATTACCGTAAACACTGAACTAATTTTGGTGGCGGAAATGGTCGGGCTATTACGTCGTGTATGCCTGTCGGGACGACCCCGCCGTGGCATTGTAAATCCAGCATAAGAGGCTTGGTTAGCCATGTGAGTCTGTGTGACAGCCACGAACACGGACACTTTGCGAAGGCAGGTAACTCGGGCGCGTAGCTGAGAATGACACGGCGAGTGATCTTTCTGCGAGGCGTGCCATTGCCCTGGTGTTGCCACATCTACAGTCGTTTCCTGCTCTTATCGCGGCACATCCAATTGAAGGGCTACTGCACGGAACTCGAGAAAATGCAGCGCCCCGAGTAGTACACTGTAAAAATTTTAAACTGCAATGGAAGTTTTTAACCTAAACATTGTATGGGAATAATACCACATATCAGACTGCAAATATAGGAATGTTAAGCATTTTTTGCATCACAAAGTTGGCAACTTCCCTACGCATTTGACTCTTTCCTGAGCAACTGCAGGAACGCTACCATGGGTGCATGGGAATATAATTTACCAATCGCGTGTTCTCACTGTACGTATACACTGATGTGACGTTGACAAATGATTTCTGAGTGTAATTCCAACATCCAGAACACAAGTATTACGTGCAAAGGGTTGAATTTCAGGCATGAATATATTGCTTCGTCGTGTATTGATATCTCATAGATATCACATTAATGTCTATTAATTTTTGTTAGCATTTATTTTGTATTCTTTTTCAGGTTTTTGTTCTTAAGTATTTCTGATAGGCCTATGTCATCCATGTAACAGTAACATTATAATTGTTTTTTTATATCGGTGTGAATTAATAATAAGTACAATTTCGTCATAGTTTGCTGGAATGTTAATATTTATTAATTTGGCGGTTTTTTATATCTTTAAATATATATTGCTGATGTCATTATTTTTAAAGCTTTTTAATTGTAGTTTATTTCTATAGAAAACTGGATATTAGCAATAAAATTCAATAATGTTTTAGTGCGTAGAATGTTTATAGACGCATTTACTAGTGATTGTATGCTGTTTGTCAAATGCATCATGCAGAAAATGGTTAACTGTAAACGAAGGCAATCTGCATTATCTTCGCCATTTAATGAAGCCATTCATAAATAACGATATTGGCTGGACAAGCAGTAACAGCCACTTCAGAAGTACAGGGAACCTCCGTAAGGTCGCGTGTGCTTATATCCCGGGTGCGAATTTCGCGTGTGCCTTGGATTGGAGTGCCCTGTGTACGTATAAGTTTAAGTTAGTTTGACACATACCACTTCCCCCCCCCCCACCAATCTGTGTGCTCACATACATAAATGGGGGGGGGGGGGGCAGCGATCATGAGCAAAACATTCGAAAGGACTCGTACTAATTTGAGAAACTTACGCTCATGTAGTAATTTCGCTGAAAATTGCAACAACAACGGAATTGTGAAGCTACGTTACATTATTTAATTTTGTTTTTAACACGAAACGAAAATATTTTGCTGCAGTTGCTCGAAATTTCGTTACGTCATCACACATGAAAGAGAGGCACACAAATGTTGGCGGATGAGAAAGTGCTTAGTCGTTTATTGGCCGCAGGAAACGTAGTGGAACTGGTTTCGTATCTGATTGGAGGAGGGCTGGATTAACTCTTAAGCAGTGTAAGCACGCGCTTGGATCGTTAAGGAAAGGGCAGCCGCACGAACGTTACAATGCCGGATATACTATAGACTGTATAGTGCAATTTACAACCGGTCCAGCTGAAATAGATTAAAAAAAAAAAAAAATCCCTTAGCTCTACTGAGTACAGAAGCAGATGTATCACATCAGATTAGTGTTTCGATCTAATAAAGTACTTTACAACTACAAACAGTAGTATAAAACTTTTTCAAATGTAGATGAAATGGAAGGATACAAAAATTAGCATTGTTTTCCATTTTAATGCACGTTTTGTTGCGGTTCTAAGATATCATTTAAAATGTAAGTTTACATATTGAATGACGTGCAGACTATGGGGCCACAGAAATCGTAAGTGCTTAGGGCGTTTAAAGGTCTTAAAATGGCGCAGGATTGGATACTGCAATTTGTGGAAGATTCCGTATTGGTTGGTCTGCCGTCTGGTGCGTTATCCGAACGTTGCGTGGCCAACGACGTCCCGATGTACGGGGGGCTGCGGTGGTGTATTGGTTAGACTGCTCGCCTCTCACCATGACGAAACGGGTTCGATTCCCGGCGGGTGTCGCTCCCGGACTTTACCATGTGGGAATCGTGTCGGACGACGCTGGCGGTCGGTAGGGGTATTCTCGGGGATCCCCTGTTTTCCGTGTCCCTTCATTCCGGCGCTGCTCCATACGCACCTCGTTTCACCCGTTGTATGGTAGTAGTACAGGCTTTTCACGGTAGAGTGAGCACTTTTTAAGGCCCTTCTGAATTTTTCCTTTCACCCAATTTCTATCTTCGTGCTGCTTTTTAATATAAAACTTGCAATGTGACCAACAAACGCAGTTTATATATTTAACTACTCTCAGAATTTAACACCTAAGGCTGCAATAAGATATATTTATTAGTGGTTAATGTCTGTTGGGAGGGGCTTCAAAAGTACTCACTTTACCGTGAATAGCCTATAGTCAGTTTGGCTTCTGTATTGCGACGTGCTCTACGTGCGGCGAGGTACCCGCGCTGCGACGGCGTGGGCGATGCGGGCCGCGAGTTCTAGGGGGCGATCAGATGACTTGCAGCTCGGCTGCCATTAGGCACGCGCTATTAAGTGGGGCGTAATTATCTGTAGCGAGGGCGCGGTGGGGCCAGCGGGAGGATACTGTGGCCACAGTTCTTCGCGAGGGAATCCTGGGGCTGCCCCTATCTCTGGTGCATCGGGGCTTCAACCCGGAGCAGCAGAGACGCCTGCCTGCAACTGCAAGCACTTCATTCACAGCGGTTTGCCATCCCTCCCTGCTCATCAACCCCTCCCCACCCCCCCTTCTCATCATCCCACGGGCACGTGCTTCACAATCACGCCCTATAATCCATTCACGGTTATTTCAGCCTTTTCTGAAGCCCTGCTAAAGTTCTACTTACAGTATATTCCTCCGCCTCGTGCAAACTAAGCTTTACAAGTATGGAGACCTACACCAGGGGGACAACGCACTACAATCGTGCGCACTCAATTGTAACAGTATTTTGTATAAGAACTATTTCTAACTAGGCGCTACCAATATACAAATATACAGGTTTTATCGCTGTTTTTTTATTCAAATTATTTATAAATGAAGCATTATAAATTGTAGATAAAATATGAATAACGTTTCAGTTTAACAGGAAAATAAAGTAACTTTTATGAACACAAGTATAAAACGGAAATATAAGTAAAGGTATGTAGGTAGGCAGAATCGAACGTCACAATTTCAAATACTACTTTAGGACATAGACACACTTTTCCCACACCGTTGCCAACTTAACTGGCCATATGACAGTCAGTGTTCACATTAAAATACATGCAGTTGGTGGCAGGGATTAATTTTTTCATAGTTTGAATTCACAAATGCTTATTTGACCACGGACCAGCTTAACAGCTGAGTGACAGTGATTATTCTCAAATGAACTCTGTAATAAGTATTTAATTTTTCAAGGAAATCGAAAGAAAGAAAAAATTTGTGCAATAAGTTCAAAAGGAAGCATCGACGATAATGCGACAGGAAATGCATTTAAAAACATATATTGTACCTTCATACTATGTGGAATAATTAATCACTTGAAATTTACGACATATGTATGGTTACACCATGATCTGAAGATTTTTATTTGTTAACAATACCATCGTTGTTAACAATAACATGCTACCGATTGGCGGGACATTTAGATATACTGATTTGTGTAATTTTCTTTTCTTGTCTTAATTTATTTGCTCCCCCCCCCCCTAAAATGTATAGTCTATACCGTGCAACGGGTTCAGTGGTAGAAAGGGAAAATGTGCATTAACTGCGCCCACAAAAAACAAAAAACTAAATAAATTATTAAGTATATAAATGGAAGCGTCTCTAAATTTCAAACTATGTAAATACGAAGGCATACCTTCGTTACACACACACACACACACACACACACACACACATATATATATATATATATATATATATATATATATATATGTATATATATATATATAATGATATCGTGTCTGACGATTTGTTGCGTAACCCTAGAACGCGCGACGTACAGAGCGACACAATGCAGCCATTCTTTTCAAGGAAAATGATTAGAAATTCTTGGACAGTCGATCGTATCTCTGCTACAGGGGAAGTTTCTTCCTCGCTCGCTACGAAACAATGGGTGGAACGAACGGAAGCTAACGTTGCGTGTTCTTCGTAATGTCGGTGTCCATTAACCGACATGTAGCGTGTTAGGCATATCAGATCCTTCGTCTTTCTTCATGGCGCCTGCTTGCTGGCCACGCGAACTACCTCGTGTCCATAAGTGTCGTGAGGAGTGGGGAGTAGGGTTGTTCGATATTATAAAAATTTAATATCGATATTTTTCCAAACCGTTACTCGGTATTTTCGATATATCGATAATAACCACATTATATAATATCGAAACTATCGATAATATCGAAGACTTCGATGATACCGAAAACTTCGATAGTATCGAAAAATCGATATACTGATATCTAAGTTACATATCGACCAATAAGTTATTTTTCACATCGATAATTATCGATATATCAAAATAGAGAGATGTAAATAATACCTTCTGCCAAACGTTATGTAATTTTACGTTTTGTAGGGGCCCCGGTTGGTGTAGTGGTTAGACCACTCATCTCCCACCAAGGTGAACCGGGCTCTTTTCACATGTGGGAATCGTTCCGGACGATGCCGCTGCTCGGCAGGTGTTTTTCGGGGAGCTCCAGTTTCCCCCGCCCTTGCATTCCGGCGCTGCTCCATACTCGCTTCGTCCTCATCGGCTCTCAAGACCTCTTCTCTCACTCACTTTACGTTTTGCCTATTCGACTTTTCTTGTAGTGTAACGTTTTACGCAACTTGTGACATATTCATGGAGAGAATTATCTGCAGCACGTTTGTACAAAAAGATACATACATAAATAAAATAAAAACTGCAATTCAAATACTATTTACGATTTATTACGTAGATTCCGAAACGTAGCTTTATTTTAGTAATTAATAATACACATGTAATGTATTTTAATTTCTAAGTGGCTGCCGTTTTGCAAATAACGAACGTAATTTGCTAGCTGGGTTACATCGCCGGAGAACTTGTATGATAGTGTTTACGCTTGGATATCCCGGCGAACCATTAGACATCGCAGCAATGTAGTTCATTAAAGAACTAGCGATCTGGCCCGACTTCGCCCGGGTACAATTAATTTTTTCCTGCCTGCCGCGGCAGAACATTATCAATGAACATTCGTGGAAACCATGCCGGCCACACAGTTAAAAATGAAATTTCCCGTGTACTTACGGGAATTCACAACGGAAACGCAATACATAATGGCGGAAAATTGAGGTGAGCTCTGTAAATACAAATACATAAAGTTTCCGTAATTCCAATGGCTTCGGGCTTCGGGGACGAACAATGCCGAGTCTGCACGAAGCTTACTTCGTCACTGTAACCAGGAAATTATCGTTTCTGCGGCAGTTAAGGTTATCCACGCCACTAAGATTTTTCCTTCAAACATTAAAAAGTAGCATCATGAGCTTAAAATATACAAAAGTTACTGGAAACTGAAAATGTTGCTTAGTCTATTCGCGGTGTCTTCACACTTTTTGAATCAAATCTTTGATATATCGCCCCATGTATAACGTGTTCAGTTATTCCCTAATAATGCCTTGTATCACAAGGGTTTTATACCTATGTTTATATAAAAGTATCTTATTGTTCTTAAAATTTAAATTTTTCCTGTATTTTATTTACAAATTATAATATTACATCTATAACAATTATCAATAAAAGCAGTGAGAAAACATTGTGTGTTGGTAACGCGTAGTAATAAATAGTTCTCATGCTAATTTTCATTACCACTGAGTGCGCTCGAATTCCGTGCGTTGTCCTTGGGTGAGATTTGCAACGCGCGGAATATCATGAAAGTAGAACTTCAGCAGGGCTTCAGAAAAGTGTGAAGTAACCGTGATGGACTATATATGTACTTTAAGGTTTCATGAGGATGTGTTAGGTTAGTGGTTTGAGTCAGCGACTCCTAATTTTTTTGTGTCGTGTCTGAATCTTGCTCATATTGTATTTTAAATATATTTTTATAGATTCTATAGAACACCCGCCTAACGAAAAATAAAGATTTTTAAAAATCTCGTTTATAAAAGTGAACGTACAGAAAGTAACTAGAAAATTTAGTTTTGTGAAATTGAACTAATTTCCGTTTTCGAAAAGTAACGTACCCATAGTTTTGCGGATAGTTTACGACACATCAGGAGAATTTTTTACCAGCACTTTTCCGTAAAATAAAAGGACTTTTTTTAAATCTTTAAACTACTTTAAATACTGCTCATTGATGCGGGGAATATTTATTGTAGCATTTATTCTAAAATGCGCTGTAGGATGTAAAACGACTATGGTTTGGTTGAAATTGTTTTTCCTCACTAGTTAAGTTGAGTTGAGTTGCGAGGTCTCGAGAGCTGATGAGGTGAGAATGGAGCAGCGCCGGAATGTAAGGGCGTGGGAAAGAGGAAATCCCCGAGAAAAACCACCGAACAGCGGCATCGTCCGGCACGATTCCCACTTTCAAAATCCGGGAGTGACCCTTCCACGTTTGTATTTTATCCGTAATCTCCAGCAAATAATGGGCGAATATATTTAGAAGATTGGTCCGGTTCCAGATCTAAGGAGATATCGCTACTAAATCTTTCCTGGGAGAAAATTCGCTAAGAACTATGTCTTATCTTGCCTGTGATTGTTGCTTCCCCCCCCCCCCCCAGCATGCACAGAAATAGTGCACGTGGGAACAGCTACGCCGCATAGCAGCAGCAGCAGCTGAAGCGAGAACAAACACTCGCAGTGCGATAAGAAATGCACACATCACGTTGCAGACACGCATTATTACTCTGGCTTACCCCTTCTGCCCCGCATGTGGTGCTGGCGTGGCGGCCTTGCCACTCTTGTCGTCTCCTTCGCTGAGCCACAGAGCAAATAAGAATACAGAGGTGGAACAGCCGCTTATTCCCATAGACTATAGATGAGGTAGAACAATCTCGCACATAGACTAAGGATCAGTTAGACCCCTTATTTGTCATCTGCGCATGTACCCAACATTGACCTACCCCAAAAGAACGCAACTGTCAAAGTCACATGGTCAGCAGTTATGATAGTGTTTGTTTACATCGTAATTTTTAAATGACAAGCATTATTATATGGATAAAGTACTTTTACCAGTTTGAATTTAATCGACCTGCATTACAAATCGGCTAGAGGAAGAGTATAAATACATCCCAAAGTATTTGTTTAAATTCGGTTTTCTAACCTAAAATCCATACCATGCCGTTTTCGCTAGACGTGTTGGCAGAAAAGCTGTTCAATGTTGGGACACGGGGATTGGTCGTGCGCAGCCAGCGAGATCATAGACTAAAGATGAGGTAGACCGATCTCGCTGGCTGCGCACAACCAATCTCCGTGTCCCAACACTGAATTGCTTTTCTGCCACCGCGTCTAGCGAAAACGGCATGGTTTGGACTTTAGTTTAAAATACTGATTTGTAAACAAATACTTTGAGATGTATGTATACTTCCTGTGGCCAATTAGTAATTCAGTTTGATTAAATTCAAATTGGTAAAGGTATTTAATTCTTATAATAGTGCTTGTCATTTGAAAATTAAGATATAACCAAAACCAGCACTGTCATCATTGTTGACCATATGACTTTGACGTTGTGTTCCTTTCGGGTAGGTCAATGTTGGGTACATGAGCAGAAGACTAAAGTCTGTTCACGATAAAGTGAGCATTTTTGAAATGAACCTTAGGAAAAAAGACACTGCCCCTACATGTATATATTTCAACGGGCGCACTGAGTGACATGTGCCCGGTAAAGTTGGTAACGATGGATGGAGGGTGTAGTACCATATCTTAACATCGAATAAAAAATGTTAGTTGTCCATTTGTGATAACTTTAATTATTTTTTTCGCATTCTGTTTTTTTGTGCCCAGAGTGTAAAAAATACCAGATTAGTAAAATAATTACTTTTCAAAATTTCACAGTTTCATCTGGCCGACATATGAGTAAAGTGACGAGGCCCGTGACAATGTTAATTCTACGTAAGGCGGAAGAATATATAACGTGCATACAAATAGATTTGAAGCAGGGCTTCCAAAAGTGCAAATTTTACCGTGAACAGCCTATAATACGCAGTCTTCGTCATCTTTAGTCTATGCTTATTCCGCGAACTCCAGCCGCACACGCCACCAAAATGGTGTCACTAGCAAGGCAACACGTCGGAATGCCGTCCGCTGATCAGATCCTGGTGACTTTACTAGCCAGCCAATAGGATACGTTCCACAGTACACGGCAGCAAAGGCCCGCCGTTCCCAGACCCTCGCACAACCAACCAGAGAATGAGGACGCACGCACATCAATTGAACCGCCGCGCCATTTCGTCTGTGTATTTATTCACTCTGTGGTGTGGCCACCCACACCCTCATCACTGCGTGATCCGTTCCTCGCACTTGCACGGTTCGAGCGACCGCCCGTTGCTTATTACTTCTATCGCACTTCCCAAGTAAATTGCGTAAAATTGTTAGTAAAGATCATTTTGAGGCATTTTATTTTATTTTGAATTTTTTTTCCTGTTGGGGGAAAAAATCTTGTTTTTCACACATCGGTTCATTTTCGTTTGAAGACTCTATCCCAAGCGAGTCTCCTTGCCCTAAACGTAATATTGGAGAATGGAGAAATTGTTTCAGTTAATCCTTCGTAATGAACCACTTAGGACTGTTGTCAATATCAGACTCATTCTCCGTGTGTAAGAATACTGGACGAATACGTAGATACACTTGAGTGACGTCCGGTCTACCGTCCAAATTAATCAACAAATATCCTGGCATGACCGTAGGCAGAAAATGCGGTAGAGTGCGCATGCGAGGTGCGCAGTAGCCACTCTTCGTGTTACAAAATTGAACTGCTTCTCTGCCAGTAACGGAGATAGAGTTTAAGGATTGGAACGCTATTCTTGTTAAGTTCTTGGTGGTATCTTTACATTTCCTCTTACCTGGTTTCAATCCAGCCACATTATTTTTAAGCTAGTCAAACTATTTTATTCGTGTAGAAGGGCGGGTACTGTTGAAAATTCAAAAGTAAGACAGCAAACACGTTCATTACTGTCGACCACGTGACTTTGACAGTCGCACTGGCGATGTGTGAACCAATGTTAAGAACATGCGCAAAAGACAAAAATATATGGTATATGGTATATTCTATTCTATTCTTTCTATGGTCATGAATGACAGCGGAAAGAAAGGCTGCACGGCGGTGGCAAGTGCAGGTACAGCGGCAGTGCTGTGGCAGGCGGCTGAACTAATTTTCTAGCGAGGCTGTGGCATCAATATATTGTTACGCGTTCGCTGCTTCGCATCCCGCGCGAGCGATTGAAAGTGGATAGCAGTTATATGATAGCGGTGGCGGAAAGTCAGATAAATGTTTTGAATTACAGGTGCGGTGCGCGTTGAACCAAGAGCCACGTATCTATTACCAAAAAGCGAGTCGACACGATAAGTCAGTCATTTTGCGGCGCGCGCTGCTGACCTTGGTTGTATTGAGTTTCTGTATTTATCTGAAGAATTTTCTAGTGGTTTGCTGCCCTAGTTTCTCCAAGCGTGTCTGGGGCGCATAGAACTTTACAGGTTAAGGCCAGCAGAGTATATAAATTACGTCGGGGCTCCGAGCCGTTGTTGTTGAATGCATGAATGGCTAAGTTTCAGTGATAGACGGCGAACGGCGGGAGAAGTGACGAGCGGAAGGGAAATCTGCGACTTCGAGTATGAAGCAGTGAAGAGTGCGTCTGGCAGGCTGTTCTATTGGACTGGATGCTTGAGTGAAATACACTACAAATGATGGCAACATACAGACATAAAGTGTTTTAATGATAAATATAAATTAACTGACTACAGTCAAACAGAAACACCAAGAAGGACGCTAATTAGAGTAAAAATATACATTAAATATAGCGCTCATTGAGAACTATGAAGAGTAATAGTGGAAATAGATATATTAATGCTGTAAATAATAGCTGTGGAATAAACTAAATCAAATTTAGTTCTTATATTTCTATTAAGACCTCCATCCCTCACGAACTCAGACACGCCTCGTCCCGCAGGCGTCCATGTAACAATATTATTTCTATGTTATTTCGTTCATTCATCCGCGAGTAAAGTAAGCACAACGTAACAACTTCGTGAGAAGAGTTCGCACACATCAGTCATTTACCTGACAAATCATATTCAACTCATACTTCCTCACCGTCCAAGCAACTAGCACTTATTAGAATGTCATTTTAAATGGAAAAAAACCCTTCCTAGTAAAACGACTTTTTTTTTTTTTTTTTTTTTTTTTTTTTTTTTTTTTTTTTTTTTTTTTTTTTGCGATGTGACGAAAATTACAAGTACATCGTGTTTTCCTAGACGAATTGTGACGAAAATTACAAGTACATCGTGTTTTCCTAGACGAATTCCTAAGTTGGGTCAGTTTACGTTAATCTACATTATACTTACGAACATCAATACGCAAATGGTCGTAATTCGAACGAAAGTATAAGATACAAATCACAAATTTGCAAAAGAAAAATATATATTAATAACAATGTGCAACAAGTAAGGAGTTCATAGACTAGTATTCAGAGCCGTATTTAGACATTGGCCTTATCGGCCCAGGACCAGGGCGGTAAATTTATGGAGGCGCAAAAAATTTGATCATTTGCAATAGAGTAGATTGTACACGAGATAAGCTGTTGTAAAAATAACGTAAAGAAAAATATTTAGTGGGAAATTATAAATGTTTAATGTAATTGTTTTTACAAAAATATTGATGTCAACACATGCAAAACTTGTGCTGAGTCTATAAAACTTTGTGAGAAACAGTTCTACTTCTAGTACTGTTTGTACTCAAAACGAGAGATAAAAATATTTAGTGGGAAATTATAAATGTTTAATGTAATTGTTTTTACAAAAATATTGATGTCAACACATGCAAAACTTGTACTGAGTCTATAAAACTTTGTGAGAAACAGTTCTACTTCTAGTACTGTTTGTACTCAAAACGAGAGATAAAAATATTTAGTGGGAAATTATAAATGTTTAATGTAATTGTTTTTACAAAAATATTGATGTCAACACATGCAAAACTTGTACTGAGTCTATAAAACTTTGTGAGAAACAGTTCTACTTCTAGTATTGTTTGTACTCAAAACGAGAGATAAAAATGTTGTGTGATTTGAACAATAATAAAAGATGTATGCAACCACAATAACACTTGGCATTTGACGATGTTATAAACAAATTTGCAAATGAAAAAGCAAGACGTAAACCACTTACCTGTTAGTTAAAAGTGTTTTATTGTTTGACAAACTGTGAATAAATATGTATTATGTCAGTTATGTGATTTTTTCTGTTTGTTGTATAAGAGATTTAGTGCTCATAGCAGAAAAAATGGGGAGGGGGGAGGAGGGGTGATATTTCCTTGGGCCCAGAGGGGTGCCAGTAGTTAAATTCGGCCCTGCTAGTATTTCAAACTAGTTTTCCTACTGAAGACGACAGGAATTTCCGAAGACGTATGTCGTGCATAGATGTGGATGATCCCAGGGAACGTTGCGACTGTCGTTTAGCATCGTACGCATCGTGCAGGGAACGGAAAATGGCCATTGTCTCCTAACAATGGCCAATGAGTATCGCGTTCGCCTTGAATAGCGTTCACTTGCTCGTCGGCTCAGTTATAAATCATCTTGGAGGTACTTCCGTATTCAAATTTCAATCTAAGCATCTACTTTACTGTAGTAGACAGAACTATTGGAGCTGGAGCTTTTTTTCACGCCCAATGCATCGAGATGCTACTATGAGTGAACATTTCGCGGATTCATAATTAAAAAACTCGTATGTTTTGTATCTTATGTGATCGGTCCACGCGTTATTTGACAGGGTTGCTTACTCCCTCTTGACAGTATGACGCAAGGAACCTCCCCTCGCCCCTCTCTTTTTTGCTGGTTGTTCGTGCACACACTGTGCAAATTTTTCTAAGACAGTGAAATTCCTTTACTTTTATGATCGGTTGATCCCACTTGATTCAGCAATGTTTGTCACGGAGCGACCACAAAGCTTAACTGTTTAATTTCATAGATGTGGTTATTTTAACACATCCATGGCAATGGATGTGTTTAAATATTATGATAGTAAACCATGCTTGACTGGCATACGTATTATGCAATAAAAACACAAAGAGATAGAAATTAAACCCTAAACATAAGAAAAAAAATTAACGCACTTGAAAATCTTAATTGAAGTATATAAGTGAACTATCACATGCAAAATCATAGCAATATATACATATATGCAAATAGTGTCAATGAAATATTGTAAGTTGAAACATATACAATAATTTGCATGGAAAATTTCCCCGTTAAACTTTTATGACTATAGTGCTGTTAACTATTTTTACTTTGAACTGATTAGCCACTTCAGCGTTTACTTTATCATTTACATTTTACAATTGTAGAAAAACTAACTTTGCTTGCTGCTGTTGCGTATCTTAGAATTCGCAAAAAGTTATCTTAAAAAAAAAAAAAAAAAAAAAAAAAAACTCTCCGTAGTGCTGCTGAAAAGTTTCTTCTCGCGCACATCATAAGAATATCAGGTCACATTCTAGGAGCTGTTTAATAATGTGTATTTCTAGATATTGAATGCACGCAAATACGCTACGTAAGAAAGTCACGTCGTAGCTGTGTCTGGCCATTTCATTTCTAAACGACATTGTGCGTGAATACACGTAGGCTAATGTTGCCTAGCTCTATATACTAGGAGTCTTCGTTCGAAAGCCGACGCAGATGGACTATAAAACAATTATTTTAGCAGATTAGATAGCATGTCTAAACACATAATCAGTTGCCTATCGCAAGATTATGTTTGCTTCTTAAATACCGTTCTCGTTTATATATGCCGCAGCATGTAAACCTTCAGCAACATTGGCGCTATTTACACTTATAAAGATGTAGGCGTAATTATTACCTCATTTACGTTTTTTTTTTACGTAGTCCAAGTGTTCTTCGCTCGCTTTGCTGGATTAATCATACCTGTCGACAAAATGATTTACTACTTCACTGCACACTTGAAGATTCTCCAAAGAGATTTAACGTAGGCTATAGAGACAGGAGTAACGATAAATAAATAGCTGCTCATTTATAAACTTGCGTTCATGTCTGCTTTTACCTTTCAGCTATTAAAATTTCTTTTACTTGTCGATGTAGGGTTGATGTTTTTCAAAGAAGCCGACGTTTGAGATAATCGGCTTTGGAGAAAATTAATGCTTCATTTCAGACGCCTTTAAATAACATGCAGGGGGTGAGCTGTGTGTTCATAGTTGCTGACATGCGTGGTTAATACAAGTGAACGTGCCCACGTGTTTTTCCAACAGTTATTTTTACCAATAATTATTCGAATTTAATTTGAACCTGTCCCTGTTTGTTGATAGTACTGCTACCAAGTTCAGCTCGTAAAAGAAGTAGCTGAATACATAAATATATTTAAATAATGTATAATTTTTACTTTACACATGTTCAATCAAACAATTAAATGCCACACACATGCTGAATGATTAGGAGATAGTGAGAAAAGGGTGTGATACTACACCTTTAGGAAAGTGTCCAGAATCTTTTATTGCTCGACTTTCACGTGAAGGGGTTTCCTGTAGAAAACAATGCTTATCAAACGGAGGGAGCGTGCTATGTATAGCGCGTTTATATCTGTATTGTATGGTGTGTTATAAAATATGAAAGAGAAGTTATGTAAATGACGGTTTAAAACAATTGAATTATGCTGAAGCATGTTCACACATTACTGTTTATGGAACCCTGTATGCGCTTATTTAAACACGATCGCGTATGCTGTTTCGGTTTTCCGTCGAAGTCCGATTCCATTTTGGATCCCATTAAAATTAACTGGCTATATTTCATTCAGAATACGATCAGGGTTTCCTGTAGGAAAGAAGACGCCAACTGTGCAAAGCAAACTGAGCTTGTAAGTCGCGTTAATGTTGATCTTCTTAACATTGAGATACACTATAAGTAAACTTGCAGTCCATTAAACGATGACTTACGTAGGCAAAAACATTGTACTGAGTGAAATAATTAACTGACCAGAAGGCTGTCCCACTTTTAGCTCTAGCACACGCAAGCACGGCAATGGTTAAAATGATCTTGACTCTTCGACGCAACGTCAGACTTCGACCTTATACAGGCCAGTCGCAGGCTTGGAGAGCTCGTCTTCGGGCTCACCCATCGGAATCTGGTGACTCAGTGTCAAAACGGACGCTGAAACTCTGCTAAAACATTAAATTACATTTCATACCGAGTGTGTTGGAGCAGTGGCGCACCTTCGGACTCAACATTCAGGGGAACTTCTTGGCTTACATTCCCGGCCCGGCCATAATTATTTCGGTTTTATATGGTTTCCCGAAATCACTCCCGGCGATTGCCGAGATTGTTCCTTACTACAGGCAATGGCAGATTCCCTCTCTGGTCCTGCTTCTCTGTCCAACTTGCTCCGTCTCTTATGATGTAATGGCCACATTGTAAAACATTAACCTAACTGTAATTTTCACATTATGCCTGGTTCACATGTACGCCGATCACGCCGAACAAACATAGCGGAAAACTATAACAACCAATCAGAAACCGTCCACGGTTTCCGCGCGTCATAAAAAGAACAGGGGTTGCCACTCCGTGTTTTTCTAATGAAAGGGGGTGTTATCACCCACCATATTTTCACAGGTGTAAGATCTCTGTTCTACAAACCACTATTCACCAATTTGTTGCTTAATCTTGAGTAGTTCCTGATATTTTTCAAACTCAATTACATTCAAAACCGTGAATTTTAGGGGCGTGGAGATCCCTTAATAATCACTTTAGGGAAAAAGTGGTATAGACATTTTCGTCTGATTTTTTCGTCAGGAATAACACCGGAGTTTGTCGGTGTTTTTCGTAATCACGTTGTATAAATTAATATGGCCTACCACAGTACTTCTTTGCCAAATGTGAAAGGAAATCAGCAGAAGGGGCTGCAATTCTTAAGGGAGCAGCTATCTCTCTATGCATATCAGGTACCTACTACAGGATCGTAAGAACCATTTGATCCCCATTGTACTGTTGCCACCGTAACAGTGTGAATTTATTCTGCAGTAGTGCGGTACCGTTCAAAAATTAAGATTTCTTACTGTTTGACGACCTTCAGATATCTTGGTGACTTCTTGAGTGTTTATTTGATTCCTTTTACAATTTTTGATATCAAACGTAGCTTGGATCTTCACGTTACGGAAATGTTTATTATTAACTCTCCTGTGTGCAATTCAATTAAAGTAGAAAACTAAAAACCATCTTTGATATTTCTGTTTTGGAGCCATAAAAGTTACTTGGACTAACTTAAAGCTTGCCTTTGTGTTCGACTCGTTTATATATATATATATATATATATATATATATATATATATATATGTGTGTGTGTGTGTGTGTGTGTGTGTGTGTATGTGTGTGTATAAATTATTTTAAATTATAATTGAAAGATTGATTTTATCAGTATAGGGTATACTAAGTGAAGAGTGATCAATGGTAGTATTAGTGTCAGAACCTTAGCTTTAGTATCAAATTAAATTAGGCATATATTCCCAAACGCAGTTAAACCTTCAGAATTTTGGGGAAAAACTTAAATTAAAAAATCTCTTGTTAGTTGACTTGTATCCTCTTGCTTAGTCCTACTTTAATTAACAGCCTTACTCATCCGTCGTGCAACCCTCCTACCTTCAAGGAGGATATTTAGCGCCAGCACAAGATATTTAACCAGCCGCGTGTTTTTTTGGTTGAGTCTTAAGTATTAGAACTATTTTTTAAGAAAAATACATTAACATTTTAATGTGAAATTTTATTTTGTGTGGTTGAAACACGTGTGTACTACGGTTTTGAAAACACGCAGTATCATATGCCAGCTAAATATATAAAGTATTGAATGAGACGCGACACATTAACAGAAATTGATCAGTAACGTAACACCTTATACATGCCATTCAGCTCAACAGTCGACGTCCGGCGCCGTCGCTGTGTGTGTGTATTAAATCTTGGTTATAGCCCCGCTGTGATTCAGGTCAGGAACCCACTTTCGGAGTACGGTGTTTCAGCATCGCTGCAAATGCCTTCCATCCTGCCGGTAGAACCGGTCGAGCGAGGTGTGTGTGTGGGTGCGTGCGTGCGCGTGCGTCTCACGCCGCCTGCAGAAATAAAACTGGCTTTCCGCCGTGAAAAATAAAGCGCGGAGAAATTTATGAAGAAAAATTACGAAATAGTGACGCAAGCCGAGCGCTTTGCTTCTACCCACGTGTGCAGGAACATAATGAAAGAGTTCTTTTTTTTATTTGTAAGGTAGCCTACACTTTAGCACAGTGCGATTTCTGTGTTAATGGTCACAATGAGAATACACGCGATAACTCCGCACGCACTGCACGAGATGTTTTGTTGAATCAAACAAGATTTGTTTGGCGCAACCAAATTATTTGTTTGTATAGGGGCAATAAAATATTTTGTTGCTGAAACCAAATAATTTTGTTGTTCTCATTTGGTTGCCCCAAACTGTAAGCTTTGGTTGGTGCAATTGAAGATTTGTTTGGCTACACGTACATGAAACAGTTTGGGCCGATATAAAAAAAGTTCACAAGTTCGAGTGTATTTCGAACCGGGATCACCTGCGTCCGAGCGCTATGCCGTAGTAACCTCGCCTAATCTGACAACTGATGACTGTCGAAAGCTTGTAATAGATATATTGAAAATATTAGGCAACGTTTGCAAACAAATATTTCATATTTTCCATCTTTACTTGTCAGTTTATTGTTGCATTGTTTTATTAATATGGTTATACTATTGTTAACCATCAATAGATGCACCAACAAACACGGTTATTAACTTAATTGCCACAAAAAATTCAAACAAACTCTGGAGCTGTATTTTCGAACGAAGGCAGTCAAATGAGTGGCCAAACAAATATATACAGTTGATTCAACAAAATATTTGACAGTCCAATAATTTATTTATTTATTTTTTTTTTTGCCCAACACAGAGATTTTGTTTATTCATATATATTTTGTTAGACGAACAAAAGTAATTTTGCTGCTTTTCAAATTTTTTTTTGCTCAGCAATATATTTTGTTAGGGCAACTAAATATATATTTGGCCCTATAAAAAAATATTTTGTTCGTTTTTCTCTCAATGTTGATATTATTTTTAATCTGATATTATTAATAGGACTTAACTGTTTAAAAATCACGCACCTTAATATTACGGATGGTCTTTATATCCCATATTAAAACAAATCCCAAAATAAATCTGACAACATTTGAGTTTGGATTCTTCCACGACTTTCGTAATTTCCAGCTGCGAGTTTATAAGAAATTTTCGCCTGTCCTCTGAGTAAAGCTATATCCTTACATCAGTGATCCTTCTTCGAGCAACCGTCTGATATTCACACTCTATTAATCAAATTGTTCTGTTTTTCGCTAGCGAATGCAATAAGGCCACACTACCCACATGAAATTTAAATGAATTATAGGATTTTGTTTATACATTATAAATACTTTAGCTTAAAAATAGTAATAAACCAAAGCAGTAAAGCCCTTAAAATATTTCGTTTGCGCTTGGTGACTTTTAAATATTAATATTAAACAACCGATTTAAGTAAAATGTAAATTTCGCTCGTCAAATGTGTCCAATTTGCTGTCGACATTGTATTGTTTTCTAACTCGGCTTGATGTAGGCGTATGATGTATTATGGACACATAAATAATTTCGTTTGCACTGTATTAAATGGACTCGCTTATAAGAAGAGGATCCTGACAGAACTTTGGTTGTCACATGTACGAAAATTTTCCTCCGTGACCATTTTGCTCTTTGGTTGTAAGCTGTTTACGGACACACTGTTCCGTTTGTTATTTTTAATACCAAGATTATAAAATAAGCGATGGAAAATAAACTAGACGCTGTCGTGTTTCTAGTCCACTATGGTATGAATTTTCACTCAATTATTTTCAAGGTGCAGTCCTTTTGTTGTATACTCCCAAGAATTATTTACAGTTTTGCGCTACCTATCGGTTTATTTACGAACTACATTTTTTTTAAAATAAATTTTGAAATTAATTTTATGATTTCGTATTATATTATTAACAACTGTAATGAAATAATAAATACCAAAACAATAGCAATAGTCAGCCTACACAACTGCTTACGGCTCACAAATTAAAACAGAAATGTTAATTTGTGCCGGTAAAATATATATTCTGAAATATATTTTTAGGTTTTTGTAATGTATGAAGGCACATTATTTTACGATTCTGTTCTTCCGCAGTCACAAATAACAACCTGTACTACACGCCCGCTAAGTTTTCGTAAGGACTTGGTTATCGTTCCGAGTTTGCCATCGAACATAGTGACGTCAAACGAACATTATAATGCGCTTAGAATAGCTCCTTTCGTTAGGAAACTAATATTATTATGATAACGAATATTTTTGTCGAAAGGAAACGAAAGGAATAACAGACTCGTGGTATCACTTGACGTACTTCTATGAAACATAAGGAAATTATATTTACTTAACTGATGAATTAAGTAAATCGTAACAACTTGTGATATTCGAATCATTATTTTCTAGAAACAAAAAAATATATAATTGCACTTTTTAAAATGATAATCTGAAATCTAATACATCAACATGTGTATGAATATGTGACCGACTACAAATTATTTGACAACTACCAATCTGTAGAAACCTGAAGAGTTCGCGGATTCATTTTGGGACAAGCTAGAATTCAAAACACGTGCGTTTATATAATTTAAGCCATTTGTCCACACGTTGTTTGACACCTCCTGGAGAACGGTGTCCAATTGTCGCCTTCCAATGTGACAGCAGACAACCAATGTGATGTTGATATGGATATATTTGTACGTACATAAGACTGCAGAGTCTAGCCTGCAGATCATTGAACTTGCGAATTTTTCAGGTCCCTACCAATCTGGCTTCTATACACTACTCTTGTAGATATTGCAAAATCTAACAGACTGGCCATAGGTAGAAGTCAGGTGACAGTAATGGTATTATAAGATTTCAGTAAAGCTTTTATTATGGCAAAACATTACATTATCGTGCAAACACTTCGTAGGTTTATTCATTTTAAGGAAAATATTTTACTAGCACACAGCACCGCGAGCCTGTACCTCTTTTTTGGGCGCTGACAAAAGTAATTTGATTTTATTGGACTACCGATCGTCCATCGCTTTTTCGTACACCGCTGGTATTGCTAATCCAGGAGTTATCGGACCGGAACCAGTTTTGGAGTACGTAACAAGTGTCAACCTCAACACTCCTGGGAGACATTCTCTGTGCGAAAAGATTTCTCAAAAATTTCCGCGACGACAGTGGGGGATAAAGCCCCATTAAATGCCAAACAATATTAGTACTGAGAAAATAATGGAAAATGTTCAACTAGGACTTGTAAAAAAAAAGCGCCGAATAAAAAAAAAACAGCTTTTTCAGTTGCAAATAAAATATAGTTACATACGGAAATTACTAAATCTTATTTATTGGATATATTAACTGATACCTTTTCTTTCGATTGGCCGTTACAACATTTCGATACGTAAAATATTCCGCAAACAGTTATGACATGCGAGGATCTGCAATCTCCTTTAACAGTAGAGAGTAGTCTTCTTGCTATAGGCTGTTCACGATCAAGTGAGCACTTTTGAGGCACTAGTTACTTTCTCCTATCGGCTATTTTTTTTATCCTTTATCCACCTTTTTAAATAAGTATTGCTATGTAAGTAATAAACGCAGTGTGTATATCCCACTGCACTCGGAAGTTAATGTCCAAGGCTAAAATAAAATGTATTTATTGACTCTTATTCCAATTGAGAGGGATTTGAAAAGTGCTCACTTTACCGTGAACAGCCTATACTTATATCATTGTCTGCTGTGTGTGGTAACATCAACAGGTTCCCATTGTCACGGAGCAGTCGAGACGTGACACCCCGAGATCACTGGGAAGTAGAGAAGTATGGTGCCGAACTTGAGAAGTAAATTTGCGTGAACAAGTTTTCAGCGGGGCACAATCCTGCCCCCCCCCCCCCTTTTTCCCGTGTTTTGGGCAAGGCACCCCCCCCCCCCCTGGTTCCAGGGGTTTGTTTGCTGTGGTGGAAGGGGAGGGGAGGGATTACTGTTATTGTTAGCGGCCATATAGAGGAAGGTAGCAACAACGGGCCATCGCTCAGACTGCCAGCGGCACAATGCAAGGCCACGCCGCCTCTGGTCAGACAGCGAGCACGTAAACCTCCAGCGGCTCCAACCACCAGCTCGCTATGTACTAGTCGGTCGGCCCGCCGGCTGCCAGCGACGCAGGTCCACACGTCCTTATAGGCTGTTCGCGGTCAAATGAACACTTTTGAAAGCCCTGCTTAAGATGAGTGGACATGTGACACGAACTAGCTCCTGTACTAAAAGGCGAAATTTTGCACGCGAATTAAGTACACCATCGCCTCTACACGCAGTTGGCATGAACTTTGCGCGTAAGCTTTCTGTCGTGCAGTGCCTACTTTAGGATTAAAAAGCGGCTAGCGTATAATGTTATTGCTGGAGAGTTTGCGTAGCTGGTTCGCGATTAAGTACGCACTTTTGAAACCAATATTAAAAAAAAAAAAACTGCCTATAATTGCATGTAATATAAAGTAAACGCCGGGTGGCATGCTTCTAGTAAAGTTGGCGGCGAAGTGGAAAAAGTACTCCTGTATCATTTAGCCCATATACAAAGTTGGGCAGTAATGAAATCTGTCGTGAGAAATTCATTGCAGAACGTTCGTGGTGTTTTTACATTGCGCAGTGAATTACTTATTTAGAAAATATTTTTAATGTCCAAGAAATACTGAAATTATTTAACGAATGAAAACTGAATATACCGAAAGCATTTTTTTCTTCGTTCACGACTGAAAAATTGTGCAGAAATCGGCAGTCACCTAGAAAGAAGCGTATACCAGCTGGTGTTGTAGCCGTGAAGGATGTCACATATTTATAGAAATGATGTGATGCATCGCGCCGTCCCGAGATTTATTATAAATTACAAGATGCTGCTAAGTAATGCCTCGTGGCCTCTGGAACTTCAATATTTCTCGACCAATCGAGTCCAAACTTCACTCTCTACTTATTCAAGTCAAAAATCCAAGTAGCCACCATAACACGCTTGCTGCATTGTACACGTTACTAGCGTTGTTAAAGGCTGTTCACGATAAAGTGAGCACTTTTAAAATCAACCTTAGAAAAATGTCACTGCCCCTGCCTGCGTATATTTCAACGGTCTCGCTGGGTTACATGCGCCAAATAAAGTTGGTAATGATGGATGGAAAGTAGTTCCATATTTAAATTCGAATGAAAAGGGTTAGCCAACCATTCATGCTAACTTAGATTATTTCTTTCACATTCTTTTTTTTTCCAAAGCATCGAAGTGTAAAAATAACCAGTTTTGTAAAATATTTACTTTTATAATAATTCTACAATTTTATTTGACCGAAGCATGAATAACGTGATTAGGTCCCCGGCAATGTTAATTTTACATAAGGCGGAAGAATACACAGTTGACATACAAGTAGATCTGAAGCAGGTCTTTCAAAAGTGCTCGTTTTAGCGTGAACAGCCTTTAATAAATGTGTAGAGCACTACTGTTCGCTCTTTTGTGGTATAGCAGTGACAACGTAGAGGAGAGACTCCAGCAACTGCTGCATCAGAAGGACTGGAAATGGAACAGGTGGTAAACGTCGCTGAATGTCCCCCTACACACAGCAAATCAACATATTTTTTTTTTGCAAATGCTTGAAGTGTTTTGGAGGGGGAGGGGAGCAGGAGTAAACTCAGAACAAGTACAAACTGCTGGCTTTCAAAAGTTGTTTGGTAGCGCAGCCATGTACTACGGCGGTTCCCCACGGCGAATAAAAATGTATACTGAGCTCTTCCGATAAAGCTATCTGAAATTTCTAAGTACTTGCCGGGAATGCTATATCTTTAGCTTTAAAATGAGAGACTAAACGAAAGACAAAGCACTACAGTTCGTGCCATAAAAATGAAATTGACATATCTTTCCCTCCCCTACATTGAATAACTCTTAACCTCGCAAAGTTAAAATTTTTGACGTGAAGTAGTTTAAATATTTCGCAGAAAAATTTCTTAACGTTCGTTCAAATAAACCGACAGTCTACTTTGTGTAATTGGTTTAGTAGATCATTTGAATAATGAAGGCGCTCGTATGGATCTCATGAACGTGATTATATGCATTTTCAAATTAAAAGTATATTAATTACGTTTAATTTTCCGTGCTTAATACCCTGCATTACGCACCTGTCCTTCAAAGCCTTGGGAAGTGAAAATTTAATTCTAAAGGGCTATTAGAACTTTATGGGAAAGGAAATTTGGAAAGAGGGTGGTGGGAGAATATCTTTAGGGAAATTTTCTTCCTATGAGAGTGGCCGCCGCGTTCCCCTGCTTGTAACAGGTCCCACACAGTGGCAGCGTCTGTGCGGGGCTGCCTCTCTTCGCCACTTTTATCTGAGCGAACGTGACTGTACAGTCCTCACAGGAGCTATGGCCGTGGCATTTACACTGCCGAAGGAGACAAACAAGTTGTCCATCCCATTCCGTGATGACGTAACTGTCTGTTTTTTAAACACGACGTGAGCCTAGGCCCGCGCCACAAGGTGTAGGTATACCAACTACAGTTGGCTCGAACTCCTGAGGTGCCACGCGTTGGCTGGGGCGTTTTCGGACTGGAACAACAATATATAGGCTGTTCACGGTAAAATGAGCACTTTTGAAAGCCCTGCTTAAGATCTACTTTCGATCACGTTGTGTATTCTTCCATCTTATGTAAAATTAACATTGTCATGGGCCTCGTCACTTTATTCATATGTTGGTCAAGTGAAACTGTGAAATTATTAGGCAAGTAAACATTTTATAGATATGCTAATTTTTACATATAGAGGCCTTTTAAAAAAATAGAAAGTTTAAGAAATGATTTAAATTACCACAAATGGCTACCTAACATAGTTTATTTGACGTTAACGTATGGAACCAACTTTACCAGGCGCATGTCACTCAGCGCGCCCGTTAAATATATACTTACAGGCGCAGTAACATTTTTCTAAGGTTGATTTCAAAAGTGCTTACTTTATCGTGAACAGCCTTTATGAAGTATGGAGCACATTATCTTGCAGGTTGTGGTTTCTCGGGGAACCTATTTTCATACTGTGCTCCTATCAAATGTGCTTCTCATCCATTTCTCGCTCTGGGCGTGATAGGTAGGGGAGAAATATTCGCCAGCGGAAGTCCTCATTACTCCCACATTCGTCATTGCCTCCTTGTCCATGTAGGCGAAAACTAATGAGCCAGTATTTGGAACCCTCCACGTTCATGGAAAGAAGAGCTTTGGGCGGCTCCTTGCAACGAGGCATTGAGAGCCGATGATGGTGAAGCAAAGTGGGAATGGAGAAGCGCCGGAACGCACAGGAGGGATGGGGAACGGAAGATGCCCGAGAAAACCCGCAGAACAGCTGCATCGTCCGACACGATTCCCACATGCGAAAATCCGGGAGTGACCCTGCCGGAACTCGAACCCAGTTAGCCTTTGTGGGAGGCGAGCGCTCTAGCCACTGCGCCCCCCCTCATCATGCACTTGGAAACGTTGACACTAGAGCCGTTGTAGGTGCCCGCATTGTACAAATGAATTGTGATATTTATTTCGTACATAATAATATTGTAATTGAAAGTTATTTTCAAGAAAAGAGGACTTCGTTGGTTTTCTGGAAGTAACTCAGGGTAGGAGGAGGAGAGGGTGCAGTGATGTAGCAGTCATGACTATTCACCTCCCAACAAGGTGAACCAGATTTGATTCCATGCAGAGGAACCCGGATTTGCGCATGTGGTATACGTAAAGCGTATAATCATTGTGGAATGCCTGTTAACAAACCTAGGATCAGTTTTGCTCAAACGAGTCCCGATAGCGAAAGACAATTTTATTTATAGAATAGTATTAGTGTCGTTCCTCGTATAGGCCGTTCACGGTAAAGTGAGCACTTTTGAGGCTCTACTTACTTTTTTCCTATCAGCTAATTTTTATCCTTCTGCCACTTTTCAAAAGAAAATTTGCCATATAAGTAATGAACACATAGTATGTATTTCACCAGACTTGAAAGTAAACGTCTAAGGCTACAAAAAATGTATTTATTGACTTATTTCAAATGAGAGGTCTTCGAAAAGTGCTTATTTGACCGTGATTAGCCTATAGCCGTCAATACCACCATCTCGGAACCGGAAGTTGTTTCGCAACAACAGGATACGTCTTGAGCTTATCGCGGCTTCATGTTTCAGCGATGTTTTCTCTTCACGATGACGAAAAAAGGCGTTTGTCAAATAGATAAACTACGTAAACTGACGCACGTGCCATTCGTGAAGAACGTCGTAAAATATTTATCTGCGCAGTCAAGATGACGGCAGTCAGTTTCTCCAGCGGTTTGTAAAGTGGACGGTGCTTCATTAGTCGCTGGAGAAACTCTTAATTATCGGCCCTGCCTACCAGGCCAGCAGCCTCGAACTTCAAATCGGGAATTAATGTTAAACAAAATTCTTCCTCATTGCGTCAATTTTAAAGATAACTATTTCAAACAAACAAAAAACGCTTTGACGTGACTTTATCAGTGAATATTACTATATAAATTTATTTGTGAAAAAATTATCCAATTGTTCTTTTTTGTTATATTTAAATTTCAATATTACATTCTAGAAAAAAATATACTATACAAAACAATCAGCAAGATAAAGTAGCAACATTCCTTAACAAATTTCACGTACAGTACTTTTTGTTTGGAAAAGTTATCTTTAAAATTGACGTAATGAGAAGGAATTTCCTTTGACATTGATTCCCCATTTGAAGTTCGCGGCTGCCGGCCTGGTAGCACTGCAGGGCCGTTAAAATCGCTACGCAGATCGTACAAGAATTTCAGTCCCACGAATGTTTAATCAAATTTGTAACGTGGAGACTTTCCATGACTGCTGCTGCAGTTATAAATCAAATATGTTCTATTTAAAGAACAAGCCAATAGTAATGAGGATACTGCCGCTGGAGATATGCGAGAGTATCTGCATTGTAATTAGCTTGAACGAATATAATCAGCGTGATTTATAACCTTTCTTTATCAACGCGTCTTTTATTTTTTCTTACTGATTAAATTGGAAGGTGGCGCATGGGGAAAATAAAATTTATTAATTTATTTGTTATGGTCTCCCCCTCCCCCCCGGACGTAGGTTAGCGTCCGCTCTGGTGTTGGTGTGACCCCATCTCAGTTGATAAAAGTCCATGGTCTTTAGATGAAGATACTGGTTAGTGTCCGTGCGTAAAGAGAAATAAACACTATTTACAGGTCCTTGAGGTATTAGCAAGGACCAATGGCTAGAGCTAGGGATTTTTCGCGAAAAAATCGAGTACCTGCTAGACTCCAATACTATAAGCACCCAACAGCAGTTTGTCTACTGCCATTGGTTGCTGTCTGCTTGAGAATGCGTTTTCATATTTGACCGGGGCCACTCAGAATTCGGCCTCATCGGCACGGCTCCTACGTGATTCGTGTGCAGACAGTTAAAACGCATCAAAAAGTATTTCAGCCAGTCAAGATAGTTAAACGACCCTACAGTGTTTTGAAATATATCTTGTATTTAATGTATTGTTATTGTTTATTTCTGATACTTACATAAGTATTCACTTTTGGATTATAGGTTTTTCTCTATCTTTCATGTGACGTGTAATTTATGTTTTAATCACACCGAAATACACTTTAAATCGGAATCAGTAGATAATTACTGATTGCCAGTTAAAACTGTTCCATCCGGAATCAGTAGAAAAATACCACTAATTCGTCAGTTAAAAGAAATACACTAATTCAATCAGAAGAAAATGATATTTTATAGTTGGCTAATAAATAAAATCTATGGTAATAAAAAAGCACGGCATTCTAATGTCAGATAAGTTAATTTTGTGTACACAAAAGTAATTTGTGAATGTGGTTGGGATCGAACCCCCGCCCAAAAAGTAGACATACTGTATCTTTCATGGTCAGCCATATTACCCAAGCCCTACTTTACCTATGTGTAACGAGCGCTTGTATTATAGGTATTAAATAAAAAATTACTATGGCAAATGGCTTTTGTTTCATGATCTGAAAGTACTTCATGCTGTCTAAATATATAGCCTACATATTCTGCTCACGTGCATGTCTTTGCAAGTTACGAAAGTCAATCTAAGTTAAGTTTGGTTGAGATTTTGTGCCTTAAAGGATAACAATAGAGGTTTCAATTTACGAGGTTATCGATGTTCACTAGTATCCGCCATTTTAAAATCCAATGAGACAATACAGATTAAAACTATTATTCTAGCGACAGATTCATCAGTAATAAGTTTGCTTATTTTACAGTGAGATGATTCAGTAAGATACACGGGATTTTCACCGTAAAAATTTTTTTTCCTGCAAGTAGACTAATCAAATAAGAAAACGACCGATTTTATGAAAATAAATCGGTTATGACATTCCACTTTCGAATTAACATATTTATTAGTAGTCAATCTGTCACTTCAAAACAACAGTTTCATCCTGTAAGATCTCGTTGCGTTGTGAAATGGCGGATACAAGAAAACAGCGCCAAACTCGTAAATTGATACGACTGCATATTACAAAGCACAGAATCTGAACGAAGCTTAACTTAGATTGACTTACGAACCTTGCAAAGGCACGCGCGTGCTCAGAATATGGCTGTATTTCGACCGCATGAAGTACTTCCACAGCCGTTTGCCATACTATGTTAATGTTACTGCGCAAAATACAAGAGTTATTTTCATCACAGTGGCAAAGTAGTGGAATTGGTAAGACAACAGAAATGAAGACTGGAATAACTTGCATTTCGGGCGGAGGTTTGAGCCTAACCACATCCAAAAAAAAAATGCAAGTTATATTTTTGTTTGCCGACAAAATACTTCATTTATTTCACACCGCATTGCGCTTTTTTTTTTAATTCTGCTGTTTGTTAATGAATCAACTACAAACAACTGGTTTTCTACTGTTTCAATTAGTGTATTTGTTTTAACTGAAGATATTAGTTGTTTTCTTGTTCTACTGATTCCGGACGGAGCAGTTTCAACTGGCAGTCAGTAGATATTCACTGATTCCGATTTAGAGTGTAATATTTCTAAGAGAAGCAAAAATATATTTTAAGAGGGGTGCGTAAAGTTTTGCCCTCTCCTAAGTTGGCAATGTTGTTTCGCCACTGGCCGGGACACCTCGATTTTCGCGAAAATAGTTCCTGTCTAGCTGTATTTCAAATCGCTTTAGCTCAGATCCACTCGCGACTGGATGTTTGTACGTAACGGCTATGCGTCTTATGCGCCTGCCCGCGAACTGCAGACGTTCTCTATCGGAGTGACTTAATTCTGATTGGCCCAGTTTAAAGCCACAATCTTACAGAATAAATAAATACACAGACGAAATGGCGTTGCGGTTGTTTTTACGTGCGCGTATCCTGTCTCTGATTGGTCGTACGAGGGTCTGGGAATGTGCCTCGTGTCTGATTGGCTACCGCGCGCTACGAAACGTATCCTATTGGCTGGAATACGGGCTGGCAAGTGAGTCACTTTGGCGCTGATTGGTGAAGGTCGTTCCGACATTTTGGTGGCGCGTGCGGCTGAAGTTCGCGGAACAAGCGACCGTTTCTCCTCTGTATTGTTATTTACGCTGTGGCAATGTCTTCTTGTGAGTTCACGTGGCCCGCAACCAAAGAAAAACTGCAGGTTTTCAAGTAGGCTTACAGGCTGTTCACGGTAAAGTGAGCACTTTTGAGGTCCTAATTACTTTTATACATATCAGACATTTTATTATCCTTCCACAATTTCTTTAAACATAAATATTGCCACGTAAGTAATTAACATACTGTATATATTTCACCGGACTCGAAATTTAACGTCTAAGCCTACATTGAAAATTATCTACTGACTATTATTCCAAATGATAGAGCTATAAAAAGTGCTCACTTTACCGCGAATAGCCTACAAGGATATTAAAGTGTTGTATACGTGAAACTCATTTTACGAAACCCAGGTGTTCATATACATAAGGCATGTGCACCTTCCTGGAGGAATTGCGACTCATGAGAGCTAGGGTGCGGTATTGTTGTTATTGTGTATTGGGAATTAAAAAAAAAAAAAAAAAAAAAGCTATCTTTACAACACGTATTAGATAAATAAGCACTATGAATAAAGTTGAAGAAAAATTTTGATCCAAATGTTTGGCTCGCCAATCTCTATCTCTAGGAAATGCAGAGGACATTTCATTCGCAGATACCATATCAGTCAGTTACCTACAAAAAGTTACAGGTCATTTTAGCAATAGGCGGTGTTGAATACATTGCACGTAATTTTGTCTGAGAAAACATCTGTTCCTGCACATCCCTTTTGCTATATATTTTAGACTGCAAAGAAATTTGCAATTTTACGGCGTGAGGAATTGTACGCGATAAAGGCACTGTACTGGCACAATAGTTATTTGGTCACGAGACATTAAATGTTATAATGAAGAGAGAGAATATAAGTAAAAATTCAATTTAACCGAAAGTAATGTACTGAAATTTTAACAGAAGCATAAAAGTATGTGATACACTACATATTTAGGAAGGAACCAAACATGTCATACACTTTTTTTTTTACTGGGGCCGCGGTGTTGTGGTAGTTAGACTACTCGCCTCCAAAGGTGAACCGGGTTCGATTCCCAGAGGGGTCGCCCCTAGATTTTCGCATGTGGGAATCGTGCCGGACGGTGCCGCTTGTCGGCGGGTTTTGTCGGGGATCTCCCGTTCCTCCGACCTTGCATTTTGGCACTACTCCATACTCACCTCGATTTACCATCATCGGCTCTCAAGACCACTACGTTAAAAGTCGCCCAAATATCTTCACTACACACACACACACATACACTGCCCACTATTCTTCGTGTACCAACGTTCAACAAGTTTGCTGCCAACACGAGTATAATAAACAACGTGGGTAGGATTTGTGGTTACAATACTGTTTAGTAAACAAGTGCTTGGAGACGTTTGTAGACATACTCTGGCGAATTTAAAATGCAGTTAGATTAAATTCAAATATGGTGAATGTATTTCATTCATATAAAAGGGCTCGACTTCCGAGAATTAAGATATAAACAAACACGTGTATCACTGTTGACCATGTGACTTTCACAGTAGGTGAATGTTGGGTATAGCCTGTTCACGGTAAAATGAGCATTTTCGAAATCCCTGCTTAAGATCTACTTGTAATCGCATTCTGTGTTCTTCCGCCTTATGTAAAATTAACATTGCCATGGGCCTCGTCACTTTATTCATTCGTCGGTCAAGTGAAACTGTGAAATTATTAGAAAAGTTAATATTGTACAAATATGCTCATTTTTACGCTTCGATGCATTAAAAAAATACGGAAAGCGACAGAAATAATTTAAGTTACCACAAATGGTTACCTAACACTTTTTATTCGACGTTGTATGTGGAATTACCTACCCATACATCGTTACCAACTTTACTGGACACATGCCACTCATCGAGGTTTTAAAAATATATGCAGGTGTAGGCTGTTTATGGCAAAGTGAGCACTTTTTAAGGCCCTTTCAATAGGGATTAACCACTTATAAATATAGTTTTTGCAGCTCCAGGCGTTAACTTTTGTTAGTGATGAAATTTACACACTGTGTTTATTATTCTGATAATAATGTTTATGTTAAAAAGTGACAGGATGATAGAAATCTACTGAAAAGAGAAATTCAGCAGGGCCTTAAAAAATGCTCACTTTACCGTGAATCGCCTATAGGGACATAAGGTTGACTTCAAAAGTGCTCACTTTATCGTGAACAGCCTTTACCTACATGCGCAGAAGACAAAGTATCTGTCAGGCTACCTGCTACCTGCTACCTGCTGGCAGCTGCGAATTTTTTTTTGGATAAGATCCCTACTAACATATATATATATATATATATATATATATATATATATATATATATATATATATATATATATATATATATAGGCAGTTTGTACGTTTTTGTAAAACATACATTTTAAACATTTCTTGCAAACAAGTTATGCACTTAATAGAAACGTTTCCGCTGCAAGGAACTTCTAAAAAAAATTCGTGAAGAATACATTGTGATGGAAGTGTCTATTTTTTAAATTAACACACTGAAGCGAAATATACTTAAAATATAATTTCCTGTTTTCATGTCGCAGCTGCCAGCCAGTACGTACTGCCATTAATGGCGTTGGCTATGTAACATTTATTTTATACATAAATGTCCCGCATTATGTTATACATTATACGTAATTACTCTTTCCCCGTGGGGCAAAAAAAAAATGTAATGTATAGTTTTTGCACAGATACACGGCAAACCCACAATTTTACTGTTGCAGGAATATGGAAATAATGAAAACCAACTTGCGTACAGAAACGAGAGGATTCACGTTGAAAGGAGATGCGGAAAGCTACTTCATGGCTCCTTTAAAATCGTACAAGTCAATTTTTTTGCGATTTCAAAAAATTGCTGAAAATAAGGAAATTTTTACATTTTTTTTTTATTTGCGGCTGCCCCTAGATATTTGTGACATGACTTTTGCCAAGCATAACATTAACATCAATTAAGATAAGACCTTTTAATTGGCATTGTTAAATTTTCTTCGAATAGTTTGATTTCTATTATTTCTACATTACTAAAAACAGTGAAATTTTGAATTAGACATGTTATTTTGCAAACACCTAGTGATCTAAATAAAATTTTATCTGAGGGCGAAGTACGCACAGATAATGTCTACAGAGTTGAACAGTATGAGTTAAATACAAAATAACAATTTTTTTTATCGGTCGACAATTGAAGTAAAGCAACCGCCTATGGAGCACTGCACTCGACTATACAACGTGAAGAACTCATAAAAATAGTCAGAAAAGTGCGATTTATGGTATACATGAAAGAAGAATGTATATATTTTGCAACATTATAAAATATTGTACTAAAATATACTTTTTAAATTTAAAAAAATCGATTGACATAGTCTGCATTTTAAACAAAATTTAAGAATATTTCCATTCGAGATGCTTCAGAAAGTAGAATTTGCAAAAAAAAAATCTTTTTCGTGGAATATCGTCATAATGTTTGCTACGATTGTGTGTAAGAAAATTGTTGTAAAATACAGGAAATAATTTTTATAATTGTTTTTATGTGCGTCCATTTGTCACAAACATTTTTGGCTGAAACTGACATAAATAAAGTTAATTATAAAATTGAAAATATTCATTATTACTATGATTTTATTACACATGATCACAGTAAATATTATAACGATCTTTCTTAAAGAAGATTTTCTTGTAAATTCTGCTTTCTGAAACATACATAACGAAAATGCATTTAAAAAAAAATTTTTAATGCGGTCTCTATCAATAGATTAATTTTTTACATTTGAAAAGTATATTTTAGTAAGATATTTTATAATGTTGCAAAAATATATACATTCTTCTTTCATATACAGCATAAATCACACTTTTCTGACCAATTGTATGGTGTCTGTACTAATTTTTTTTATTTTTTATTTCTTTACGTTGTAGCCAGGTGCAGTGCTCCATAGGCAGCTGCTTTACTTCAACATTAAACAGTTTACAACAATGTTGTATCGCATGGTTCAAAATACTACTTATTACTGTTCTGTTGTCCAACTTCAGTTATCATTTTCATATTTTCAGTATGTTTTATATAGACTGTTCACGGTAAACTGAGCACATCTGAAAGCCCCCTGCTTAAGATCTACTTGTATGCACGTTGTGTATTCTTCCACCATATGTAAAATTTACTTTGACATGGGCCTCATCACTTTATTCATGCGGTGGTGAAGTGAAACTGTAGAATTATTATAGAAGTAAATAATTTACAAATCTGCTCATTTTTACACTTCGATGTATTTAAAGAAAACAGAACGTGAAAGGAACAATTTAACTTATTACAAAGTGCTACCTAACACTTTGTATTCGACGTTAAGATATGGAACTACTTTGCCTTCATCTTTGCCAACTTAACTGGGCGCATGTCACTCACTGTACCCGTTAAACTATATGCAGGTAGGGGCAGTGACTTTTTTCCAAGGTTGATTTCAAAAGTGCTAACTTAATCTCGTGAACAGCCTTTGCTTGTGTGATGTATCAAACGGAGGTCCATGAAAGTGCGGAAAAGGAAAGGGACCGTACTAATTAATTCACAATAAGAGAAAAATTAGAACAAAGAAATTTCTTCGAAATGCTTTACGTGATTCGCCTCTTACTTTTTTAGGTCGCGCAATTAAATTCACATTTAAAATCCAGACGTTAACACCGAACTGCACATCAGCCAACTGTCGGATTTCAAAGGAAATGCTTCACTGCATCTTTCAAAGGACTTTCATAACTATAAATTGAAATCATCATGCATAATTAACTTTTCGTATTTTGTTAGTGAAATATTTCAAATATTAAAGACTGCTGTATTATTTATTCCGTATATTCTTCTGATTGTTATATACAACATGTAAAGAAAATAAAATTGCTTCAAAATATTGGGGGGGGGGGGGAGTGGCTTTAAACTGTACAGGTGCCCGTCACTCAGCCGCGTGATTTAGATTGCAGTGTGGAATATATGCATGTTTGTAACATCAACTGCTGCAGGCCTACATATTCACAGTATGATTTCTTGTGAGAACAGAGCACATTTCATGATAGACTAGAATACTATTTTCAAGACATCACACACAGCACTACTTTGTAGCCGTTTCAACTTAGCTAAAGACCTAGAAATTTGAAAGTTTATTTGGTGACAGGATTGGCGTCATGAATTTGCGTATTAGGTGTATGCTATAATTGGCACCCAGCTCATTTGACGCGTTCGGGAAGTCTTTACTCCAATTTCAGTAAATAAAAGAGAGGCAGTGGTTCTAAATACAGAAGCATTATAGTTACAGCTACGAGTATTTCGCGAATACGTTCGGAGGCGAGGTAGACTCCAAACACTTGTTCTTTTCTCCTATTGGTGTGATTGAACGATACTTCTTCAGACATGCCCCCGTTTGTGAGCCAGTAGTAAGCAGGAAGCAGTAGTGTGAGTGTTTCACAGTCCTGTACAGAGGCCTCGCTTGATCACAGCAACCAATAAGCAAACGATAATGCCTCTAGTGTATACGGCTGTCCAACCTAGCTTGCTGCCAATTCAATCCGCGAAATACTCGAGGCTCTAATTATAGTTAGTGGATTAGTAAAATTGCGGGGTCATAAAACAATGCAAAAAGTTTTTGTAATTGTATTAAAACGTCACGTTCGAGGTCCCATGGTTGCAAAAACAAAACGAAACTACTGCTTGCCATTTCACTTCTCGCTCTTGAAGGCCAAGGGACATTTGATTCACGCACATTAGCTCCGGATATGAGAAAGGCAAATGAAATTGCAGATAAGTTGCAGTAATTTTACGCAACAGCGTTCAGCGTCTTGTTGCGGAAAGATGTGCGGGAAAAGCATGACTGGCGCGGTTCTTCAGAATCATGACTCGTGTATAAAAAAGCAGGGCTGTGTTTTTCGATGACGCGTTTCATAAGACGTGGCCATCAGCGAGAACGAAGGAAATGTATTTTGGCGTAAGACAGCGTGTTATGGTTGAGTACGTACACGTTGGGAGTGGACGATGGCGCTATTGACGAGCCTGCCAGCTTCTCTTCTCGGCGCTCCATTGCTTCTGCCGTGGAGACATGGAAGGAAGGTGCGGCCCTACATAAGGGCGTTTGAAACGCCGCATCCGCACTGCCTTCATCTGATGTAATCTACACTGGACGTCGAACGAGCGGCATTCCTACAGGCCATGAAAGCGCTATTTGTAATGCACGCGGCGGTTTCAAGTCCAGGCAGCCTGTTTCTGAGATAGAAATGGACATGGCGGGGAATTAGATAGAAATGGACATGGCGGGGGAATTATGTAGTGGAGTGATTCGTTTTCTGCTAGAGTTTAAAGAACGTCCTAAAGGGGGCAAAAAATATGCATGTTGTTTACTCGCCGAGTATAAGCTAAACTTTTTTCTACCTGGAAGTTTCATGTTACGCCTGAGAGTCATAATGTATCCATCCATATAAGTCTGCCACTGGGGCCACGGTGGCTGGACGGTTAGACTGCTCGCCTCTCACCATGCGAATCAGTTTCAATCTCCGGCCGGGTCCCTCCCGGATTTTCGCAAGTGGGAATCGTGCCGGACGATGCCGCTGGTCGGAGGGTTCTCTAGAGGATCTCCCGTTTCCCCCGCCCTTGCATTCCGACGCTGCTCCATTCTCATCTCATTTCACCCCCCATTGACTCTCAAGACCTAGTTGTTAAGTTTAGTTCAGAGGTTTGGGCGGGTCTTAAGTTTGTCACTGTGAGAAAATAAGATACACTCATGAAGAAAATTTACTGACCATTGTAGCTCCAGTGTTGATTTAAGCAGAGGTCATCACAGAAACTGTTCTTTGCTGAACATTTGAAATTATAAGCCTTGTTCGTAGGGCATTTGTACCAATGAAGTAAGGAATATTTTACCTGTCCCAAAACTCTGAAACATTTAAAGATTTTGCTACTGTACATTTCCGTTCGTGTTGCTGTGTGTTATACTTTTCGATGCATAACGTATTCACTGAATAAAAAAAAAATTTTTAAAAGGACTGTAGTTGTAAGAAATTTTGTTCGCCGTTACCGGAGCTAATTTCCTGGCTCTTAAAAGAATCCAATCCCGCGACGCAAAGCTAGGCGGCTCCTTTGAAACAAACCTGCGAGAAAAAAACCCTATCAGTGTGATTGCATGGCGCGCACGCAACGAAAATGGCATATTTTGTGAGTTTGCCAAAAGATAACTTATCAGGCAATAGTGCAAGTAGGAACGAGGGCAGCGTTAACGACGGATGTCATGCATTGGAAAGTGAGAGTGAATGTCCACTACACCGCACACTGCCATCTTTAGAGTGACACGCTCTCCATCATAGAGGAGTGGGAGAAGGAAGAGGTGTATCACTCTGGTGTGTCAGGAGGAAGGCGAAGAGAAGATGCAATGGCTTGCAGACTCTGCTCGCTGTTCGATGGAGCCACGAGAAGCATTTATAAAGCTGTCTTTGTGTCAGAATTTTATATGTAGCCGATTCGCGGTTAATCGATCACTCTTGAAATAAACTTCTGAAAAAAAGTTTCTGGCAGTAACTGCCAACATTTTAACAGACACTGTATGTAACTGGCGTGCTTCCAGTAATAATTGGCAACTGTGCACGAAAAGTAGTTCCATGTCTCAGGTTCGCATTTAAGTAATTATCTTCAAATATGGTGTACAGTGAAATAAATGTTTGTTTTATGCACGTATGACTTAAGAGTAAGCATATTATTCACACATTTACGTTCCTGAAATTCCCACGGTTGCACTTAATCGACGCACAAATAAAGTGAAACGGTCCATGGCAATGTTAATTTTCCATATAGTGGAAGAATACAAAGTGGATAGAAAATTAAATCCTTAGCAGGGCTTTCAGAAGCGCTCAATAAATGTTGAACAGTGTTGTAATTCATGGCAAAATAAACCTCGAATGCAAGAATTGAATTCGCGAGAAACACGCTAATGCAAGATGGCGGAAATCAACATCCCTTAACACACTCGGTTTGATAGCGGAAATCTATTTTTTGGGAGAAGGGGGAATTGTTCTACTTACAAACTTAATTTAACAAAACTTTGTCTGAATAAAAAGTACAGACATTCGTAGCTTTATGCTCTGAAGTCTCATTAACGACCTCGGTAATGAATGGCGCCTTCACGCAAAACATTGATCCCGCCCTCCCCGTCTCAACACACGCTAACATTTTGGCATGAAATACAAAGGCCTCAAAGTCTCTACAGACACACGTCATTTGTGAAACTCAAGTACATCAAGAAAATAAAATGTTATTGATCGTAAATTACTGCAGGTTGATTCTCGCGACAATTTGTTGACTTTAATTGCATAATTTATTATCTAGCACCGCACATGTAAACTTATCGCTGAAATATTGAGGTAATAAATGGTCGGTTCCAGATGCATTAGCGAAGAAACAGGTTCCCGCGGCCACAGTAACAGTGATTCATTGTACTTGTGAAACTATCTGAAAGAACATGCCGTAAAATATATGTTGTTGCTAACAAGGAAGCTCTTAAAACTATCAAGAACTATTTCCCCTACGCTCTCTCTCTGTCTCTCTCTATCTCTCTCTCAGTGCTTAGAGGCATCTTGTGTTAAGACAAGAGCTATACGTTTTTATAATTACTGCATTTTTCATCTCGGCATTTCAACTGTAGCTAATAAAACACTCCTGGAAGACCTGCTAGTTACTTTGTTGTTTGAGGAAAGCGATTTTTTTTAATGAACTGATTTCATAATTGTTTGATTAACCGCATGATACTGTTGTAATGGTTTCTTTTACGAAAATTCCAGTTTTACGAATGTGGACAAGAAGTTCCTCGCGGACAAGGTAGCCACCTACTTTTACAGTGTCAGCAACTTTTCAAAACAGATCGCTCTTCAGCCACGAATTAAAGGTGAACGAGTGCTATGCTGGAGTGCGTTGTGCAAAACCTGAAAGGAGCAAGTGTTTATTGAATAACTAGAACCAATCGTAATGACAAAACTTTTATTCAAGCAATGAACCCAATATGCTCATGATCATCGGCGTATAAATGACCCTGTATGTTGCTTTCACTGCGTTTTTAAGTATTCAGTTTTGTATAGCACCTCGTCCCCGCCATCTTTAGGTGCAACATAGTGCATATAGCAGTGTCGATCAGCATTGTATAGTTCGATTATTGCCTCTCGATCAGTCTTCACAGTCACCCATCGTCATCCACACACTTTCGTATCTTCGTCGCTTATGGTAGGGAGAATAGTGTTCAAAAAATAGGATCCTAAAAAATTTCATTTATCGTGAACGCAAATTTATTTGTGCTCTGACAACTAAACTATTTGTAGGTGATTACTGAAAGAGTGTTTATTTTGTAATATTAATTAAAACTTGCGAATCCACAATCAAATAATTTAGTGTTCGCCACAAAAAAAAAATTTGTTAGTTGAGTTTTCAATTATTTTTTCCCAGTGGATGTGCTGGGTTGACAATGATGTACATGACAAGCGCTTTGATTTACGCGCATCTTACATGATCAGTTTAGAGCATGCCGTTTAACTGAGAATCTGCCGAACCTTTATTTATTTTTTAGTGGTCATATCCACAAATCCAAAGAATACAGTATTCGGATAAATGTGCACAAACCATTGGTCTTATCAACACGTCCGCTTACGTACATGACAACAAATAAACGTGTAGGCGGCTCACATATGACGTACATTTACTTCTAATATTGGCGCACACAACCATTCCACCCGAAGAGATTTTAACCCGAAACCTAACGGTCAGAATGTAACTTCTTGGTGACTTGGATCACAGCAGGGGCCGCGGTGGCCCAGCGGTAAGACTACTCACCTTCCACCAAAGCCCCCAGGGCTCGATTAACAGCAGTGTCGCCTTTATTTTCGCACGTGGCCGCGTGGTGGACGTTGCCGGTAGCATGCTGGTTTTCTCAGAGTACTCCCGTTTCTCCCGCCCTTGCATTCCACCACTACTTCATCTTCACATTTCACCGTTACCGGCGCTCAACACCTGGACTTTAAGCGCCGAACAAGAACATCTTTATCTCTCAATTACCAATCACGCCCCTCAGTACTCCACTTTTCGTAAAGACTGTTCACAATAAAGTGAGCAATTTTGAAATCAACCTTACAAAAATGTCACTGCCATTGCATGCATATATTATAATGGGCGCACTGAGTGACTTTCGCTCAGTAAAGTTGGTCACGATGGATGGAAAGTAGTTACATATCTTAACACCGAATAAAAAGTTTTAGGTAACTATTTGTGATAACTTCAAATTATTTCTTTCACTTTCTGTTTTTTTTTTATGCATCGAAGCGAAAAAAACTGAGCAGATTTGTAAAGTATTTGTTTTCTTAATAATTTCACAGTTTCGTTTGACCGACGCATGAATAAAGTGATGAGGCCCATCGATATGTTAATTTTACATAAGAAGGAGGAATACACAGCGTGTATACGGCTGTTCACGGTAAAATGAGCACTTTTGAAAGCCCTGCTTAAGATCTACTTGTATACACGTTGTGTGTTCTTCCGCCTTATGTAAAATTAACATTGCTATGGGCCTCATCACTTTATTCATGCGTCGGTCAAGTGAAACTGTGAAATTATTAGAAAAGTAAATTTTGTACAAATCTGCTCATTTTTACTCTTCGATGCTTAAAAAAAATAGAAAGCGAGATAAATAATTCAAGTTATCACAAATGGTTACCTAGTACTTTTTATTCAACGTTAATAAATATAACTATTTTCCTCTTCATCGTTACCAAATTTACTGGGAATATGTCACTCATTACGCCCATTAAAATACAAGCAGGTAGGGGCAGTGACTTTTTTCTAAGGTTAATTTCAAAAGTGCTCATTTTATCGTGAACAGTCTTTAGATATTAAGCAGGGCTTTCAAAAGTGCTCGTTTGACTGTGAACAGCCTGTAGGAAGACGTGGAAGGCTGGTGCCGGGATTGTGGTGTGGCTCCAGTCTGTAATCATATAGAGGGCCGCGACATTCTGTTGGTCGTGCTTCTGGCGCCGGGCACGCGCAGTCGTGATGGGCGAGTGACTAGCTCTGCAGACATTTTCGCCAGCTCGCCCGACATACACTCGTGGAGAAAGTAGACTGGCGGGAACCAGACTGTCATGCATCATTAACTCCGCGAACCAGGACCCGTCTCTTTCTCCTTGGCCTACTGCTCGCTTCCCTGACTGGCTCTCCCCTCGTCAGGTGGGTCGCGGGTTCCATTCCTGCATGCCGCCGCCCCCCCCCCCCAATTAATTTTTATTTTGACGTGAATACGTCTTAAGATTTGCAACCATACTGTAACCATAGCTTCTGATTATTAACAGAGACCGACTCCAATGCTGACACAGAATGCTTATACTTATCTGGCAAAGACACGATCATTTTACTCATAAGCATCTGCTCGAAATCTATTCCCCGTGCTGTTTAAGGCGAACTGCTAACTCTTGCAACTTCGAAATAAAGATTTCTATTCCTTTACCCTCATATCTCGTGTTGAAAAACTTTTGCTGTAACTGATGCAGACTCACCGCAGATTGTTTCTCATAAATAGAAAACAATTTCACCCACATTTCATTGGCTGAATCACATGTTACCAGGTGCGTCATCGGGCCTTCTTCCATCCGCGTTACAATTACCTCTTGTGCTTCACTATCACGGCCATTCCACAACTTCAAGCGTGTTTGAAACTCGGCATCAGAAATGTCGTCTGTTTTGCAACAAGCCCCATATAAATCTCATTTCAAGATAACTATCATAGTAGGAGACAATCCAGAAAATCCGATGATAAAAAGTCGGGGGATGCGGTTTGGCATTGCAGTTCCAAATCTATCGTCTGCCAAAGGATCAAAGAATATGTTACATTGAGCGAGTACTGTGATGCATCACGCGGGGGGGGGGGGGTGTTGCACGCAATTTTGAGTTCGTTTCGCCGCGTCTCATAACTTCCGCGTAGTATAACTTTCGACTAGGAGAAGCTACGACGCTCGTTTGAGTTTCAATTGACAGCTCCTGTCAATATCTGTCTATTGCGCGTATGAAAACATTTATGTGGCGTGGTTACGGTAAAAATGCATGAGTTTAATGTAAAAAAAAAAACTAAGAAAACACAATTTTGGCATATACTCGTCAAAATGCCAAGTCGAAATACTGAAATCGCATACGGAAGGAAAGGGCATCTCCAAAGTAATCCAGTGAAACCCATAAAAACCTGGTATGATCGAGTGAAGCGGTGCCGGGAACGTAAAAATAACAAGACGTCTGAGCACGTCAACGTAGACGTATTCACGCAAAACAAACGGCCGTGTCCCCAACACAGCCAAACCCAATTTTTTGATATACCAACGCCTTAGTTCATATGTCAGCCGGCGGCTAATTTAGGATCAGCTTACTAGCGCCTCTAACTACACACACACACACACACACACACACACGCACACATGATTATATATATATATATATATATATATATATATATATATTACACACACACGTACGCTCACGTTTTACCGGGATACGAACCCGAAGGTAACGACTCAGTGACTTCCGCTGAGGATGACTCCTTGTCCTGTAATTATTTAAGCCATTGTGTTGGTGTTTTTCAAAATCCTCGCCCGTCTCAGTACAATATGTATTTGCACGTGTCACATTTATATAGGCTGTTCAAGGTACAATTAGCACTTTTGGAAGCCCTGGTTAAGATCTTATTGTATGCTCGTTATGTAGTCTTCCGCTTTATGTAAAATTAACATTGCTATGTGTCTCATCACTTTATTCATGCGTTGGTCAAGTGAAACTTTGAAATTATTATAAAAGTAAATATTTTACAAATCTGGTAATTTTTACACGCTGGTGCATTAAAAAAACAGAAAGCGAAAAAGATGATTTATGTTATCACAAATTGACACCTAACACTTTTTAGTGAACGTTAAAATATGGAACTACTTTCCATCCATCGGTACCAACTTTACTGGGTGCATGTCACTCAGTGCGCACGTTGAAATATATGAAGGCAGGAGCTGTGACTTTTTTCTACGATTGATTTCAAAAGTTCTCACTTTATCGTGAACAGCTTTTAGGGAAGTATATTTTGGTGCCGGAAATATGAAAGTATAGCGAGCACCAACAATACGATTGCTATTGTGACATCCTTACGGGAGAAAAAGGGAGGGGGGCTTACAGTGCTTTTTGCACTATATCCTACTTTGTTTCTTGTAACTAAACTGAATAAAAATGTACGACGATGGTGAGTCTGTTTGTTGGCAAATGTGCGTATTGTTTATTTTCGTTTGTCAGTGACATCTTCAATTCTGATTGGTTCGTGTTAAACCTTGAACGTAATGGCCGTGTTTAGCGCCACGCGTTTAATGCGTTATGTTTTCGCAGCGACTAAAACTGAATCTAGCCAGAATCCTTTGTCTGCGTGTATTCACGACTCATTATAACACGGTTATTGTAACGCCAATCCAGTTATAGGTAGGCCTTTTCGCGTAGATGCGATGGGATATTTGATCCGTGCTCCAGTGTCACCCTTTTCACTCCTTTGTCACCGAGCCTCAAAAGCGTTAAATAAGTTTTGCTAGACGTAACGCCTTGAAATTTCGCTGACGGGCTCCTCGTTTTTGCAGACACCTAAACAATAGCTTGTTCTCCAGATACATGGTTGTGTTTCCAGAACAGGTTGCTGGCGTGACAACTGCTTCACGCCCGAGGCTATCACAAAACCGCGTGCCGGTAAATTTCTCAACGTCTTTACGATTTGGAAAACGTTTTCTTCCTTTCTTTCGAATGCACATCTCGCGGACATTAAAAACCTCTTCTGCTTTATCTTTATTTTTCGTTTCTTACCAACGTCTTTGCTTGTCTTGCATTTTATTCAACCACACGATTCCCCACACTACTCCTAGCATTTGCCGAGTCAAGACTACAGTCACGAATGACATTTTAGTGCGTACACTCAAGAACAAAAAAATTTGTGCACCAATCAATGGTCATGAAATATCACTACGCGTGTTGAAACGTTCCAAAATAAATGTTTTTATACTACGCCACATGTCAGATTGCTGCAGCTCCGAGTTTTGACCGAATTCTGTCTGTGCTGGAATAAAATACAAAAACACTTAATATTTGGTAATAAATCCTGTTCACAAGTGAGTACTTTTGAACTCAACCTTAGAAAAATGTTACTGGCCTTGCCTGTACATATATTAACGAAGGATGGAAAGTATTTCCATATCTTAACCTCTAATAAAAAGTGTTATGTAACTACTTGTGATAACCAACATTATTTCTTTCCCTTTCTGCTTTTTTAATGCATAGAAGTGCAAATATGATCAGATTTTTAAAATATTTGCTTTCCTAAAAATTCTACAGTTTCACTTGACCGACCCATGAATAAAGTGCTGAAGCCCGTGGCAATATTAATTGCAATATTAATTGTACAAGTATATCTTAAGCATGGCTTTCAAAAGTACTCATTTTACCGTGAACAGCCTGTACTACTGTGACTGGGCAGTATTTGTTGCATGCCCTCTGCAATTATGAGCAATAACAAAGCGAGTCGTGTGCAGTTCACACATGCTCTGATGGGGACAGAACGAGAGCTCTTGTTGGCCAAGGACAACATGAAGCAGACACTCCACAGACACTCGTGCAGTGTGCGTACGAGAGTTGTCTTGTTGACGGACAGCACCAGGGTGTCGTCACTAGAAGGGCCACACGTGATGACACTAGATGCCACGACGTGCAGCAACATCGTCAAGCCAGTTAGTCTCCAGTAGTTGAGTGAAGAGAGTTGGGCAGCTCTTAACAGTGAGGTCTTCATAGTCGATGTTGGTGATTGAGGTGAATATGGAGCGGCGCCGGAATGAAAAGGTCCCCGAGAAAACCGGGAGATCCCCGAGAAAACCCGCCGACCAACGGTATCCTCCCGCACGATTCCCACATGCGAAAATCCGGTGACCCGGCCGGGGATTGAACCCGGTTCGCCTTGGTGAGAGGCGAGTGGGCTAACCACTAACCGTCGTATCACTTGCTAGTATGCGTTCATTTTGCTGGCGCGTATGAGAGAGGAGTTCGCAACACACGCCAACATTTCACTTCTGTATTTTTACGTGTTCTGTGACGGAAGGTCGCGCTGTCGTGCTGGGCGTGAGGATTGATAAATGCCGTTCACGGAAAAGTAAGCACTTTTGAGTTTCTAGTTACTTTTTTCTATCGGCTATGTTATATCCTTACACCACTTTTTAAAATAAATACCGCAATGTAAGTAATGTGAACAGTGCATAAATTCCACTGTACTCGAAAGTTAACGTAAATGCTACAATAAACTTTATATTGACTATTATTCCAATGAGAGCGCTTCAAAAAGTGTTCACACTCTACCGCGAATAGCCTACATATAACCATGACCTCACGCGCGCGCACGACAAAACAAGCTGGGTGTGTGGTCAGCGCAAATAGGCAGTAGTATACAAACAATGCCGTTTTATACCGTAATATTTGCAGCAAATGAAATCTATTTCATTTATTATTACTGTAGCTTACCTTGAAATTAGCAATGTTGATTATATATTGTATTCTATAATATATTATATATAGTATATAATAATGTTTATTTATTATTTAAAACAGTGAAAATATAGGTGTGTTGGTAATGCCTAGTTATAAATAGTTCTTATGCATAATATTATAACAGTGAGTGAACGGAATGCGGTGCGTTGTCCCCTTGGTGAAATTTTTTAGACTCTTTAAGTTTTGTTTGCACGAGGCGGAGGAATATTCTGGAAGACGAACTTCAGCAGGGCTTCAGAGAATTTTGGAAGTATAGGCTATTCACGGTAAAATGGGCACTTTTGAAATCCCTGCTTAAGATCTACTTGTATGCACGTTATGTGTTCTTCCACCTTATGTAAAATTAACATTGCAATGGGCCTTATCACGTTATTCGTGCGTCGGTAAGGTGAAACTGTGAAATTGTTAGAAAAGTAAATATTTTACGTATCTGGTTATTTTTATACCCCGATGCATTAAAAAAAAACAGGAAGCGAAATAAATAATTTAAGTTGCCACAAATGGCTACCTAACGCATTTATTTCGACTTTAATTTGTGGAACTACTTTCCATACATCGTTACCAACTTTACGCATGCCACTCAGTGCGCCCGTCAAAATATAAGCAGGCCAAGGCAGTGACATTTTTCTAAGGTTGATTTCAAAAGTTCCCACTTTATCGTGAACAGCCTTTAACCGTGGATATTCTGAAGCCGGCGGCCTGGGGAGGCGATAAGCCGCTGGTTGTCGTTGTATAGAGACGCCTGCAGCCGCGGGCCGTGACCTCCGACCTCACGTGGTCAGGCTGCGCGGCGGACGGCACGGAAGCGACGTCACGAAACTCGCGCACGATCGCCTTCGCCGCCGCTTTGAGGTGCGACCAGCGCGGCCTGGCTCACTTCCCGCCCGCTGATCCGAGCCGTCTCCCCGCTATCGGCCATCGCTTGTGGCCTATCTTGTAACGTATCCCACCACCTCCCCCCCCCCCCGCTTCATCCTTCGGGCTGGCGTCCCGCCGGTCACAGCTACGCCTGTGCGACTACGTCGGCCGTATCGCTATCTGCGCGGTACATCGCTCCTAGAGAATACTGGAAATCTGTGACTATATACTGCAAATAGAGCTTACACTAATATTGCAAACACAGGCTGTGACGATATCGCATATTGTTTATAAAAGCTGTTCACGATAAAGTGAGCACTTTAGAAATCAACCTTAGAAAAAGTCACTGCCTCTGCTTGCATATATTTTACTGGGCGCACTAAGAGACATGCGCCCAGTAAGGTTGGTAACGATGGAGGGAAAGTAGTTCCGTATCTTAACGTCGAATACAAAGTGTTCGGTAAATCTTTGTGATCAGTCAAATTATTTCTTTCGCTTTCTGTTTTTTTTTTTTTTTAAGCATCCAGTGTAAAAATGAACAGATTTTAAAATATTTGGTTCTTAATAATTTCTCATTTTCATTTGACCGACGAATGAATAAATTGTACATAAGGCGGAAGAATACACAGCGTGCATTAAAGTAGATCTTAAGCAGGGTTTTCAAAAGTTCTCATTTTACCGTGAACAGCCTATATAGTTGATATCGCATATTGCGATATGTGATATATTGCCCTACAGCAGGGCTATGCAACTTAGTGTTCCGCCACTCTCGTCAGACTGGCTGTCAACAAAATATGCTACCAGCGATTCTCTTTCTTTTTAATATTTACTTACGAACGTCGTTAGGGGACCACGGTTGCTGGGCGGTTAAACTGCTCACCTCCCACCAATGCGAACGGGTTCAATCTTCAGTCGGGTCATTCCCGGATTCTCGCAAGTGGGAATCGTACCGGACGATGCCGCTGATCGGCGGGGTTTTCTCGGGGTCTCCCGTTTCCCCTGCCCTTGCATTCTGGCGCTGCTCCATTCCCACGTCGTTTCACCGTCATCGGCTTTCAAGACTCGCTGTTAAGAGCCGCTTAAAGCTCTCAACTAAACTCACTCAACTCAACTCGAATATAGTTGCTTACTTTAAAAAATGTGACTATGACTAGCGTAAAACGTGTAACAAAATTATATATTATTTAATTTATTACATCTTGCAAATAAACTGACTGTGTATGAACGAGCCACAACTTTGTGATCGTTAAGCGTGGCCTGTCAAGCATTATTATTATTTGTAAATGGACTGATTAAAATACTAATCGAATAGTCCTGCCCTAAACGTGAAACGATATTGTCGTTGTGATATTTCAGAAATATTAGGGACAGTATTTAAAAACACCTCAGCGCGATCATCTTTCGTGACTGGGCTATTTAATCAAATACCCTGGAAAGTAAACAAACACAGATCAACGCTGTACGAACAATATGAGCGAGGGTGCGAAAAGGAGATAGTGACATGAGGTGACGCTAAAATATATTTCGCAATAATTATTAAGTAATCTACAATCAGTAACCGTTTTCATGCATTTCCTTCTTTGCCTATATATAATTTCGTTATATGTTGTCCTTCGTTATGGATAAAAAAAATTGGAAAGCAATTTACACATCCGAATCCATTATGTTGTTAACGTAACTTTTCGACCAGTTGTGCATTCCTGAACAGGGTTGTCGCCTCCTGTTGGCTTGAGGTGACACCTGACTCCACTACCGGGTTTCGTTGCAGAAGTGCCCATATATATATATATATATTATATATTATATATATATATATATAATATATATATATATATATATATATATACACATATATATATATATATATATATATATATATATATATATATATATATATATATATATATATATATATATATATATATATATATATATATATATATATATATATATATAACACACACACACACAAACACGAGGTTTCAGTTATTTGCAGAGATTATCTTTTTAGTTATGAATTTTTATTGTAAGGCGGCTTTTACAGCTGTTTTCGTGTAAACAAATATTTTAAAAATAAACCGGTTTGTTTACTTGTTGATCTTTCTGATGTGCGTTCGTTCTTGGATTGACAGAGCTTCAAAGTAAACAGTTCCACGAACCGAAATCTTGGTCGTCAAAGTCTTTCCGGTGTTTTATTTCTGCTCCTATCTTGATGGACATTTTTACGACGGCCGACGCGACGTAAGGCTTTGCAGTGTTGATGGCGTAAAAAGTCACCATAGCCGAGGGGAGCCAGAGTTTCGTTACAAGAAACAGAACAGGTGCCATCAAAAAACTTTGGAGCAGGAGCTTACTAGTGGTGAATGTTTACAGGGTATCTATCCGTGGAGATTATATAGTTACACTAACAGTCCTAATTTGGTATATGTTCCGTAAATTGCTTGTATACGTTTAGATTCTGGTATCATTTATCCTGTGTTCACTTCAACATATCGAATTCATTACTGCCCTGCCAATGAAATATGTATTATCTCATAAAACACTTGTGACAAAAAATGTTGAACTAGGTGATGATTATGTAATCATAATGGTATCTTTATGGTCTAAACTGATTGATGTATCATAGTTTCAAGGCGATGATTACTATTTAGCTGTGACCTCTACGAAGAAATCAACTCTCCATTCTACCTGATATAAGCTTGATCCGACGGGCATATTTTGTGAACAAGAAGGTGATCATCAAAAGCTGAACAAGGAAAGTGAACACCCTCTTGTATTCAAGACCCATGTAGGCCTACATACTGTAGTAGTACGTGAATGTTGCAGCATGTCAGTCACTCATATTTACCACAACATAAAAAGATTTTACAAACCAAACAAATCACTAATACACAATTAAAATCAGTTTTCTACTCTCAAATTAACAATATCAGCATAAATAAATGTACAGGAACTACATAAACTTATAAAAAGCAAATGTGAACGAAAGACTTGCACAAGAAGGTAAATGAAAGATAGAGCCGTCGCTAAAAAAATTCAAGTTTATACAACGTCAAATGTATACATAATTTCAAGTGTATACATAATTTCAAGTGTATACAACGTCAAGTGTATACAACGTCAAGTGTTAGAAAACAGTTTTTTTTTTGTAACAACCGGTTTTTCTTTGCTCTGTGTTAAGGTATGATTTAATTTTAATTTGAATATTTTCTTTCTTTTTGCACTATGTTAATTTATGATATTCAGATAGGTTTTAAAAGTATTATAGTATTCCTTGGAAACGATTTAATGTTTTGTTAATATATTTGTATATGGTTGAGCATACAACTTGCTCGCAGGATTAATAAACACTGGTTGATACACTGGATAATAAACACTGGCGTGACTGTTTAAAAACAAAGTTTGTTTGGAATAAAATATAGAACAGGAGTCAAAAGGTTTGTAAAACAAAAGTTCTGCAAGAATATTGAAGTGATGTTTCGTTGTATAAAAGTTAGATTATTTTGAAAAGGAACATTATAATTAATCACCGACACGTATAAACAAACATTGTATTTCCACAAGAAGAAGTTGATAAAAAATACGTGGAATTTGCAAGATGATTTAACTTGCAGATATATTTGGAAGAAGATTCTGCATAATATTTAACGATATGCAAGATTATAAAGAAGAGATTCCTGACGGCGGGAAGTCCCTTCTCATGGAAGATTCCAGAGTCAACTGATGAGCTGCAGTACAACCGGGATAATTCTGCGGCGGATCGACGACTAAGTTCGACGTCCGCACACCCGAGAGCAGTGACGACGTACTTCGCGAGGTTCCATCAAGTCAGAGAGAGAGAGAGAGAGAGAGAGAGGAGAGAGAGAGGAGAGAGAGAGTCTACACGTCGTTTGCCATTCCTGAAGTTGCAGCGCCAGATAAGTCCTATGTAACCTTATTAACACTAAAACTGGATCAGCGACGAAGTTGAGCTAATTTTATTGAAGTAATCCTTATAGTAATGTTGTTTGCTCCAATACTAATAATTTATGGGTGAAAACTAGAATTGTTTGATGCAGAATTTGTTATCATTAACACTGTATTTTGTTGTAATTTGGAAATTTTTATTATTTTTTTTTAATATTCATCAGAGAAGCATTCAATTTATAAACCATTAATATCTTTTGAAGTTAATAATTTTATTAAAAGAAAAACAAAAATCTTATAAGACTATTTGCTATTAACTGTGGGACAGCTGATGGTAGAAATAAGAAGCGAGCCGGAGCAACTGTTTAAATTAGCATATTTGTTGAAGTGAACAGTTTTAAGTGTACTTTCTTGATTTGAAACTAGCTGTCACATTATTTTCATCAATTCTTTGCCAACGTAACTAGGAGGCTGCATGCCAGTGCGCGCTGTAACATTCCCGTAGTTATCCGCAGTGATGTTTTTTTTCTCAAAGGATTGTTTCAGGAGCTTTCACGTCGCCGTGACCAGCCTTTACACATAACCGATTTACTTTTGTTCTTTGTTGGCGGGCGGCATTCGTTGTCTTCACTGCTGCAGGAGACACATGTGGCTGGGCCTAGACATATCGCACAGCTGGTGTCGTGACGTAGGCTTCTGTGTTTTTATTTCGACAACGCAGCAAGTGCGTTGCCCTCGTCGCGCCGTTTCACGTATTACGGACGATAACGAACATTTAAGGCTGTTCACCATGAAGTGAGCACTTTTTAAAATCGACGTTAGAAAAAAATCACTGCCCCTGCATGCGTATTTTTTAATGGGTGCACAAAGTGACTTGCGCCCAGTAAAGTTGGTAACGAAGGATGGAAAGTAGTTCCATATCTTAACGTCGGAAAATTTGTGTTGGGTAACCATTTGTGACAACTTAAATTATTTGTTTCACTCTCTAAACTTTTTTAATGTATCGAATTTTAAGAACGAGCAGATTTGTAAAATATTTACTTTTCTAATAATTCACTGTTTCACATGATCGACGTATGAATAAAGTGTTGAGGCCAGTGGCAATGTTAACTTTACATAAAGCGTAAGAATACACAACGTGCATGTAAGTAGATCTTAAGCAGGGCTTTCAGAAGTGCTAATTTCACCGTGAACAGCCTTTAACAGTAGTGCTTGGTACTCAGGTTCACTAAATTTTGTTAATCTAGAAAACGGCCTTCTTAAGCAAACGACATCAATTTAGTGTGTATTATATTCGTAATGATTAAGCAGGTTCGCGTTGAATGAATTGTACCTAATCAGTATGTTTTTAAGAGCGGGATGGAGCCCCCCTCCCCTTGTCCAAGGTCAAGAAGCGAGGGAGCGGTACGGGCGACACTAACACGCACTTCTAGCGCCTCATCGCACCTACGCGCAAGGCGTGCAGTGTTTCCGTCGTGACGCTGTACTGTGCAAATTAGATCTGTAACATAGTGGTTTTATTATGCTCGACGAAAGCCCACATATTAAACTACGCCCGTAACTTTGTACTTTTCTCTTTCCGCTTAAGGAAACTGCACAGGCATGCTTTAAAAATCTTATATTTTACCATTTTCACAATTTTTTTTCTCCAAGAATACACTTAATATGACAAAAGTATTAAAAAAACAGGGGTATATATAATCTTTTTTTTATTTCTGACCAAAAGTCTTATTTCCAGAACAGCTATTTACCGAGATACGCGTATTCGCGCAAACAACTATTTCACAAAAAAACGCGGGGTCCATTTCACTCTTAATGTGATTTTTAAATAATAATTTATGTTCTTTTCATCTATAATATGATTTCCGTTATGGAGCTTATTGTTGATGATAAAAGAACATAATGTTTGCCTTGTAATGTTCCTTTATTTCATCATTTAAAACCGTGGCTGTTGTTTTATGTGCTAACATTCGTAAGCACTGCTCCATCTGGGATTGTGAAATAAATCTTCTGAAATAAGATGTTAATCAGATAGACTGACCCTGTAAGTTTTGCCTCCAAGCTACAGGAATGGGCATACTTTGTTGTTATTATAGGCTGTTCACGGTAAAGTGAGCACTTTTGAGGCCCTAGTTACTTTTTTCTTTCGGCTTTTTTTTCTTTAACCACATTTTAAAATAAATATTACTATTTAGGTAATAAACACATTTTGTAGGCCTATATTCCACCGCACTCGAAAGTTAACGTCTAAGGCTTATATAAACTATATTTATTGACTATTATTCCAAATGAGAGGGCTTTTTTAAAAGTGATCACTTTACCGTGAATAGCTTATACCTATTTGCATTCCAAATTCACCCAACTGCGATTAGAAACTTTACACGCCGGGAGTGAGGCCAAGGGGTTGTTGGTAGCCCTGATGGGAGTCCGACGGGATCGGGTTAGGAAGCGGAGGAGGGAGTTTTTAATAATTAAATCAATTGTCTTAAGTATACTCTGATTTAAACTAGAAATGTAAGTTTATATGGAACTATGCGCAACTTTGTAAACGCTTCCCATCAGCTTGGGGGAAAAGGATAATTTTTTTGCCACATATTTTGAACTGGCAGCTGATACTGATTAAGCATTAAAGACTGCATATTTATAGGAAGTGCCTATTCTTCAGTAACAGAATCTAGGTCAAGTAAACTAGCAATCTCACATTTCACGAATGAGTGCACCTGCAAGATAATATTGTGGTTAATTTTAAGTTCGTCATGGACAAAATATAACTATATTAATAAAATAATATTACTTGTATTTCAAATGTTCATCACTGTGTCGGTATCTTGAACGTAAAATTTTCATAACTTCTTGCCATCATTATGAACAGCATAATGTGGAAGAAATTTCCCATACTCGGAAAATAGGGGGGGGGGGGGATGCAATGGGTATGTATTAAATTTCGACATTACGAAATCAGGACTAGGTGTGACACTATGTTTGTTTGCCTTCCTCCACCCACCCCGCGAGATTAAGATGATGTTGCACCCATAGTTATACGCTTCTATGTTTAAAGTGGTACTATAACCTGTCATCCTCTTCCCTAATGGGTTAGGGACCGGCAAGCAGATATCGTTGCAGAAGTGGTTGCACGGGCATATGACAAATAGACTGAATCATCTAGAACGAGTCGGTTTTTACACCGTCAAGTTTTCCACCTGTACATATACTGTAGACCATTGTTTTTTAATACCTACAGACCTACATAGCATAAAACAAAGTCGCCCGGCCGCGTGTTTCTTTGTATTCGTCTAAGGCTTCTAAACTACTTGATGGATTTTGATGTGATTTTCACCATCGTTTAGAGAATTTCTTAAGGAAGGTTTGGGTGTATAATACATTAATAGTTAATGTAAGGCTAGTAGAGAAAATGTGGACGTTTTATAATAAAGTATGAAAAACCCTTTTTTTTTTCGGGGTGCACGCTGACTAAACGGCAAATTATTGTACTACAGAATTTCAGATCTCAAAAAGGCCTACAAAAAAGTCCCCGACAGCATATGTTTATATTTTAAGGATGACCCACAGTAATCATTTTTTTTCTTAATCCTATGTTAGTTACCTTAAGCATTTAGTGTATACACTTGCTGTAAACCTAAACAACGCCGGTGTGTAAATCGCACCTGAGCGAGGCTGGGGCAGGTCGCTAGTATTTGTAGAATGGTTTTATCGTACTAATATGTTTTAAGTGCACTATGTCCTAATTGGTAGGTGGAACCAGAGTAAAGGCTGTTCACGGTAAAATGAGCGCTTTTGAAAGCCTTGCTTAAGATCTACTTGTATGCACGTTGTGTATTATTCCGCCTTATGTAAAATTAACACTTTCGTGGGCCTCATAACTTTATTCGTGCGTCGGTCAAGTGAAACTTTGAAATTATTAGAAAAGTAAATATTTCACAAATATGCTCTTTTTAACACTTCGATACATTGAAAAACGTACAAAGTGAAAAAAATATTTGAAGTTTTTACAAATGGTTCCCAAATACTTTTAATCTGATGCTAAGATATGGAAATATTTCCCATCCATCGTTACCAACTTTACTGAACGCATGTCACTCAGTACTCCAGCTAAAATAAATGCAGGTAGGAGCAGTGACTTTTTTCTAATGTTGATTTCGAAAGTGCTCACTTGATCGTGAACAGCCTTTATCAAGCTGGGTACGCCAGGTTGTCCCGGCGGGACTACGTGAAGACAGCCTCGAGGGGCCGACTGACCTAGGCAGCGGGGCAGCCGCCCCCCCCCCCCCACACTTTACACATGCCGTCCCGGAGGCATGCGAGACGCGGCGGCATGTTTTTAACAATGCCCGGCACGTGGCGACGTAATCGGTATTCCTGGCCTCTTGCCGCATTCACCGTGCCGCCGGCCACGCCGGCAGCTCGGCGAGTAGCTCCCGGCTGGCTCTCGTGCCATCCAGCACGTGACGGCTGCGAACCAGGAACTGGAACGACGACCTTTCCGATGTAGTCGCTCTGTTGACACAACACTCCCCCGTTCTCATTTCTTTCTTTTTTTGTCCGCAGTACTTTGTGGCCTCACAAGTCTTCTTACTTCGTGCATCCCATTCTCACACTCGCGCCAGCCACGCTCGAATGATCCACATCCGGTCTCTGTTTACACTACCCTTCTCCTACTTCCCCTCCACGTCTCAATTACGCGCGAAAAAACAAAGAGTTCGCAGACGGATACGTATTACAAGCTGTCTCTGTATTCCAAGCGCATCTGCTTCTTCAATTAACTTCGAAACTTACGTCTTAAACAATTTTATCTGTTAAGCTCCGATATCGTGATAATAAACTTGATTTTTATATGTAGAAAAAAAAATTCTGCCCCGGGTGAGGATCGAACTCACGACCTTAAGATTATGAGACTTACGCGCTGCCTACTGCGCTACCGAGGCAGATGAGAAGTGTATGTCTCTACCAATATGAATTATAGAAGGGTCACGTATTAATTTTGTTATTATTTGAAATATTTATGTAATATTGCTTTCAATAAGTACAGTTCTAAATCTTGGCAGACTTCCTCAGCAAGTAAAAAGGATCTATGAAAATGAAACGGCATATAGTCAAATGTTATGTTCGATTCTCAGGCCGTGTAGCTTTCAATTAGTTTAACTATGCACAAGATAAACGTGGAATAATTATTTTAAAACCAAAAACCCGGGAGTTTTTAAAATAGCAGATATTCACAAAACCAATTCAATATAACACCCAATAGCACTTAACATCGTTAGAATAAAATAATAAATACGTAAAACTCGTATTAGGAAATAATTACGCATTTTAAAAAAATCACATTTCATGTATATTCCGAGAAACAGTTGTTATACAAAATATCATTACAACTGAGTGCGCACGAATGTGGCGCGTTGTCCCTCTGGTGTAATTCTCCAGAATTATTTAAGATTAGTTTGCACGAGGCGGAGGAATATCCTGGAAGTAGAACTTTAGCACGGCTTCAGAAAATGCTGAAGTAACCGTGAATGGACTATACACACACTCGTAAACAAACACGCACTCTCGTACTCGATGAACATTTGGAACAGCACTCTCTGACGTCATTACTAAGTGAGAGTGCATGAGAGTGCACATTTCTTGCTATTTAGAACACGGCGTTACTGTGTACTAAATAGCTATTTCGTATGTGATTTGTTTATTGGAGGAACCTCATTAAATCGCTTAAGAGAATTTTACTTTTAAGATCGGCAAGATTTCCATGACACAGGTTGCCTTTTATTCTTTAACTGAAAATATTAATTATTTTTATCGTGGTGGGAAGAAGTAAAGCCTAAAGTAATTGGAAAATCTTATTTTTATTATTATATACAGACTTGTTTTAAAATATGAACATACGGAGCGCCATTGGTTAAAATCAAAACGTAATTGTATGTGAAATCATCCCTTAAATGACCAAAGTAAGCTGTTACTGTACTAAAACATTAAAATCGAGCCAAAGGATAAGTAACTATTATGTTATTGATGAAAACCTACAATGCTGAATAAAGAACAAGCACAGAGAATGACAAATTGTCTGTGTTATTACCAACTTAAGTGAACATTATTTTCTGATATGAAAATAACTGCTGGTTATATTAAAAAATATTTACTTCTTATATGACAAAACTTCGCAGCAGGAAATATTTCAGTTTGTGTAGGCCTATAGAAACGTTACTAAAATATGAACTGCGATAAGAAGATATATAAATTCATCTAGTTTGAAAATCAAAATTTCTGTAATGCTGTGAACTTTTTTCCCCATAAATCAGTAACTAAAAGAAAAATGAGTCAGAACGCAAATTTAAATTATTAAAGCACAATAGGTAGGGATAGGAAAATTTCCCGAATTTATTTCGGGACAAAATAGACGTCAAACACATATATAGTGAAGTCACCTTCACAATTGGATCACAGTTTATTAGACGTACCCTGCACGCCTCTGAGCCAATAGCAGACTTGCAAAGAAACACCTTGCGAATCCTATAACTGCCAGGTGCGGGACAACAGCCAATGAACACACAGCTTCGGCTACAGTATGCCGAGGACTGAGGAGTCTAGCCTACAGGTCATTGAACTCGCGAAATTTTCCTATCCCTAACAATAGGGTAACCAAACCATAAACCAAAAAAGATAATTTAAAAAAAAGAAGTATGATTCAAAGAATTATGTGATTATGATTGCTAGCCCGTCGGGCCAAGAACAAACATGTTTAATCGTCATTATAGTCATATTTCGTTGCAAATACACTTTTAAATGAAGGATTGAAGATTAATGTGTTACAAGTTGCTGGTAATTTTGTTAAAAGTACAGTATGGGTTAAATACTTAACATACGTGTCCTCTGCTGGCTACATAGGATTAATAAAGAACAAACGTTCTCTCAAGACCTCGCTGTTACGAGCCGCCCAAATATTTTCACTCACAATTTGAAGTTTAATGTTATTTAACTAACTAACCTCTTCTAAAACATTTCATATGAACTTACGGAATATAGCGATGTATTAAATGAATAACATAGAAAATGTATAACACGCAAATGAAAATAATGACTTGAATTTCCTCTACAGAAAAAAAAATTAAAGTGATAGAGATACTGTCGTTATTGGTTTTTTTTTTTTTTTTTTTTTTTTTTTTCCCTCTCGGTATTCCTAGTGGCTAAGGCCTTTTTCATATGCACTCGACACAAAATAAAATCCCATCTTATGTTTATTATGACTGTTACTCGCACGGCACTTCGATGAGGAGTGAGAACAGTATCGCAAGAGCACATACTCCCATTTTAATTCGTACATTCCATGTACGATTTTTATCGCGCATGTTTGGTCGTGTAGCGTGGATTCCGGTCGCTAGCATGAAGAACAGTTTTCGTGAATTGCCGTGCCAATCGCTGGAAAATGCCGGGCGAACCTCCACAGTGTCTAGTCCGTTCGATTCAGATACGGAATGTAATACCGGAATCACATAGCCCCGATAAGCATGGAAGGATCCACGAGGCAATCGATACCCCCCCCCCCCCCTCTTCCAGCTCGGCCGCAAAAATAACTACACTAAAATAGTATATAGGCTGTTCACGGTAAAGTGAGCACTTTTTAAAGCCCTCATAACAGGCTTTAACCACTGTTAAATATATATTATTGCAGCCTGAGGCATTACATTTTGATGGTGGTAAAATGTATACACTGTGTTTATTGGTCACATTGCAATGTTTATATTAAAAAGCAGCAGGAAGATGGAAATTGGATGAAAGGAAAAATTGAGAAGGCCCTTAAAAAGTGCTCACTTTACCGTGAACAGCCTATACCAATTCATTAAATGTTCGACTGTAAAGAATCTTGGGAGAACTGGGAACTGGGAAATTGTTAATGCCTAAGTGTTTAGAACTTCTGCTATCGACCATATTTTTTCGTGGTTGACAGCCGTTTTTTCACCTTAATTTCCTTATCGATGGTTATATTTATTATTATTAGAAAATACGATATCCCAGATAAAATCTCGCATCATATTAACGTTTGGAGTGTTTATCCAGTAAACGGATAGATGGCAAAACGCATTTTCTGTCCCAAAGTTAGCACGACCATGATTGTAGTTTCCTCTCCAAATACAAATGTTAGATAATTGGGTAAATACAGTCATTAGCATCAACGAAAGTTGAAGAAACTCAGTATGAAGTTAAGGTAAATTTCTTTGTTTGTATAATATTGTGTCTACAGTGTATGATATGCGTACGTTATTTTAAAGTAATACTAACGAAACGTAAACCCTTACCACCTGGACAACCACCTGGACAGAGGACAGTGGAACGTAGTGAGCGACCGAAATATTTTCTTGTAACTCTACAACTGATGTATTGCGTATTTACAACACATTCTTATACGACACGTACAAAATAATTTATGTAGCTCCATGTTTATTATAAACTTCGGTATTTAGTTCGTGCGTGTTAAAATTCACCATTAGTTTTACAGATTCCACGTTGTAATGTATGCTGTAATTCACTTGTAGTATTACAAAAAAATAATAATCTTGGTAACTAGTTTCGACAAGAATTCTTTGCATGCACACAGAAAAATCTTACAGTATTAATATATTAATTGATACCTATACTTCTAAGGTGGCCGCCTGGGTAGGCCGCCGAATGGCGTGCAGAACTCCAGCAAAACAGTTTTATTTACAAAAACCCTTACAGCGTGCCTGAGTGAGGTCTGCTTACGAATAGGACTTAAGAAACGTTACGCGTCTGTGTACGTTTTTCAGTCCCTCAATTCCTCATGTTTTTGCGATAGTGCACTGAAAAAAATATTTTGTGGCGGCGACAAAATTATTTTGTTGGTATGCACCCTGCCAAATTTTTTTGTGGTGTACAGAAAAATTTTTTGTAGCTGCCACAAAATAAGTTTTTAGTGGCCACTAAACTGTTTTGGCCACAAAAAATTTATTTTGTGGCAGCTACAATATTTTTTGTGTACACCACAAAAAATTTGGTTGGGTGAATACCAACAAAATAATTTTGTGGCCGCAACAAAATATTTCTTTTTCAGTGTGAAAATGGCTCGAACAGGTGTTTTCATGGTCATTTTTAGGTATGAACAATTCGGGGAAAAAAAAAAAAAAAAGGAACGTGCTTTAAACTTTTATTTTTATTGTTAAGTCATAAGATGATAGGGTCTCCGCTTAAAGTCTCATAGAGGCGCGTTATCGACGGCAAGACTGCACGCCAGTTGCGCGTAGAGGCGATGAGACAGTTGATAACGCATGTCTCGGTCGCCCCTAGCGCTACCACGCTTTTACACCTCATACGTACAATATTCCTTCAACTAGGCGGCCACCTTGATAGGAGATCAGACCTAGAAATTTTGTTTAATCAAAGGCTCCCACGAACGCCAGGCAGTTGTAGTTGTACGGTAATACTGTTGATGGAGAAGCAGGCTGTGTGTCAGCTGGGTGGGGCCAGGAAGCAGAGTATCGTCGGTAAATGATAGTTGCAGGAGTGACAATATTTGAAGGTTGTGCTTGGTGGGCGCCGGATACTGCACGATGGAGTTCTCCTTGCCGCTGATTCACACGGGAAGTCGCGCCTTATCCTCGTCAAGTTCGTTGCTTCGTGCATAAAGAGAGAGAAGGGGGGGGGGGGGAGAAACAGTGACGTCTGCAAGCGTTAGGCGGTTCGCACATTAAAAAAATTAAGAAGGTGGCAGATTTACGAATTAAGAAAAATACGATAATTTATTGGATACGTCCGTTCGCGGTTTCTTCACACATTTGAATCTAACATTTGCACCCATGTATGACGTGTTTGGCCATTTCCTGTAAATGCCTAGTATCAGAAACTTTTTATACTTCTATTAACATAGAGGTACTTTATTTTAGGTTAAGTGGAACATTTACTTATAATTCATCTACAATTAATATGAATAAAACAGTGGCGTTGATAATGCTTGGTACAGGCTATTCACGGCAAAGTGAGCACTTTATAAGGCCCCGCAAAAAATTTTCCTCTCTCCCAATGTCTATATTTCCGCCACTTTTTAATGTAAACATTACCATGTTATTAATAAACAAAGTGTGTACATTTCACCATGCTCAAAAGTTAATGTCTGAGGATTCAACAAAAATTCTTATTAAAGGATAATGCCTGTTGAGGGGGCCTTAAATAGTGTGCTCACTTTACCGTGAATCTTCTAGATTTGGTTAAGCTTTGTTTGCATGAGGCGGAGAAGTATTCAGGATGTAGAACTTCAGCAGATCTTCAAAAAGTTGGAAGTTGCCGTGATCGGGCTATATACAAAGTATCGATGTTACTTCTCAGTTTCAGTCGAGAGAAACACATCTTGTAGTGAGTTGTTTTTGACATCAAGTTAATAGCTATAAAGGCGTTGTTCGAAATAAAACTGGGATGATATGGTTATTTAGATATATGCATTTCTGTGCTTGGCTAAACTTATATTTAGAGACTGGCTTATGAGTTTGCGAGTTTTTACACTGTAAAGCTTGATCACTAAGTAGTAGCAACACAAATGTATACTCAAAGTTTTAAGCCAAGGTGATGGAAAATTATCTACATTCTAATGTTTTATTAAGGGGTTTTTCATCATGTGAACAGTCTTACTCTTATTCTCGACTTCCGCCTAGGTATTCGGCGCTTATAGGTGAGTAAAAGATGACCTTAGGAAATAGGCACAGTCTCTTCATGCATGCATTTTAATGCGCTCACTGAATGATATTCACCCATTAAAGTTGGTAACGATGGATGGAAAGTAGTTCCATATCTTAACGTCGAATAAAATGAGTTTGGTAATCCTGTGTGATAACTTAAAATTAATTTTTTCACTCCCTGTTTTTTTAATGAATCGAAGTGTAACAATGAGCAGATTTGTAAAGTACTTACTTTCTTAATAATTTCACAGTGTCATTTGACCGACGCATGAATAAAGTTATGAGGCTCATGGCGATGTTAATTTTACATAAGGCGGAGGAATACACAACGTGTATACAAGTAGATCTTAAGCAGGGCTTTCAAAAGTGCTCATTTTACCGTGAACAGCTTATAATCATTTCTACTTATTACTTTAAATCTACTATAGTAAAATAGAAGACAACATGTTAATTTTATGTATAGCAGTGTTATGCTTGTCATATTTAATTAAACTGTCTTGTGGCCTAAAAGAAGAGTCGTACTTACGTATGTGGTCCCAGACTTGAATTTGTATTGGCATCTATAGGTTGTTCACGGTAATCTGAGCACTTTTGAAAGCCTTTCTGAAGATCTATTTGTTTACACGTTGTGTATTCTTCCGCCTTATATAAGTAACATTGTCATGGGCCTCATCACTTTATTCATGCGTCGGTCAAGTTAAACTGGGAAATCATTATAAAAATAAATACTTTACAAAAACTATTCATTTTTACACTTTGATGCATTAAAATAAAAAACAGAAAGCGAAAGAAATAATTCAAATTATCAGTAATGGTCATCTAACACTTTGTATTCTACTTTAAGATACGGAACTACTTCCCATCCATAGTTACCAACTTTACTGGGCGAATGTCACTGAGTGCGGGCATTAAAATAATTGCATTGAGGGACAGTGCATTTTTCTAAGGTCCATTTCTAAAGTGTTCACTTTATCGTGAACAGTCTTTACCTGCAAGTCAGTCTTCATTGACAAGTTTCACCTATTTATTTATAGCGCGCGCCTTTGTCACCATCGCCTGGATAGAAGCTAAATCCCACATCTGGACTCATCGTGCAACCACGAAATGCGTGTTCGAAGCATGACGGAACGTTGGATCTTGTATGCTTTTATGCGAGACTTAGTAAACAACTGTTTCAACGGGAGAGAGGAATAGTTATTTATCTCCTGTCCGTGCGAAGTTTTTTTGTCCACTGCAGACGACAGTCTATCCCTCCCTTACCAGATACAGAAAGAAAAAAAAACTGAACCTTCGTCCTTAATTAGTTGTTTTGCACATTTAAATGTCTTTTAGCTATTGGCGTTTCTTATGTTTAGGTCTAAGAAAGACGCCCGTTAGCACCTTCATGGCTATTCTACAAGCACAAGTTTATTAGCGGAACCAGTACTGCTGACGAGAATCTGCAGTCCTTTACATTTTGTGACAATGAACGGTAAACACGTGAGCAAAAGGCTTGTCGACTAATAGACGGTCCACATCACTTATCTCGACTGTGATCGCGCGCTGGAGTTTCTCGCTAACTCGATCATACTTGAGGTTCATTCTGACCAGCTGTTAAATCACACTGACAGTCGGAACGCTTGGGGATTTACTGTTTATAAACCTCATGCCTAATGTTCTAGTCTCGTAAGACGTTTTCGTGATATCGTTTGAAAATGCAAAGAGATTAAAGCCAGAAACACACCGACATCTTTCTTGCACGAACAAGAAGGTGTACACCTTCTGGTGCAAGTCAACTAGCATCGCGTGACTGGCTAACTTGTATGCAAGTAGCTAGCATGCAGCGTCTTGCATGCTAGCTATAATTGTCCTATCTTTCGTACACCTTCTTGTGCAAGTCGTTTGTTTACATTTGCATTTAATACGTTCATCTAGTTCCCGCACATTTATTAATGCTTATATTGTTAATTTGAGGGTAGAAAACAAATTTGAATTCTTTATCGGTAGATCCCCGATTATTTCGCGCATTGATTTGGCAGTAGGCTAGACTTGACAGTCCTCTACACACTCAAGACACTATCGTTTGCTTATTGGTTGCTGTAATCAAGTGCGGTCCTTGTACATCAGTGTTAAACACTCACACTACTGCTTCCTGCTTACTACTGGCTCACAGTTAAACGGGGCGTGTCGTAATAACTACCGTTCAATCATAGCAGTAGTAGAAAAGGACAAGTGTTTGAAGTCTACCTCGGTGCCGAACGAATTCACGAAATACTCGGGACTCTATGTATCAGTGATTTGTTTGGTTTGTAAAATCTGTGTGTGTCGTGGTTATGTAGTACCGCATATTTACTTACGCCGATAGTGTTAATGTGAGAGTAAAAAAACAAATGTTAATCCTGTGTGATATTATTGCCCATGCACAAATTACTTCTACAGCCCCAGAAAGAGCCCCAGATTCGAATCTCATGGGATTCTGCAACATTCATGCAGTAGTACTGTGTGTACAGTATGTGCATGGTACTTGCATACAAGAGGATATTTACACGTATGTACAAGAAAGATGCCCGTATGTTTCAGGCTTAAGATTATAAATATCTGTGCAGGACTGTTTTTTTCGTGGCTATTGACCTCTGCACGTCTGAGAGCTGCAGAAGCCTCTGAAGAACATCCCCTAACCGTAGTGCTATCAAAAATAAAACCGAAGCTGAATATTTTCACGGCACAGGATGTTTTCAGAAGAAGTCACCTGCAGTTCGTCTTCTCCACATGTCGGCGCGATGCACAAACGCTGCTCGCGGCAGAGGCACGTGCCATATTTAACCGGCGACTAGGGGAGTATTTAAGTTTACCCTGGAATGTGTGGAGTCGAGCTGCATGTGTATGTTAAGAAGCGTTCTTGTTTAAAATACTGCCACGTCTGGACAACGTCGCTGCTGCGTCCCTGTCACCCCGCGCTTGCTACAATAGCACCTCGCTACCTGGCGGAGACATAGAGTAGGTAACTACACAGAGGCGGAATTATCTGGCAGTTCCTTTCGTGAGGGCACGTCCATTCTGCGATTGGCTGCGCAAAGCTCTGGGAATGTACCTTATGTCTCGAGGGTTGCCACTCAAGCTGGGAAATATGGAAACTTGGAAAATTCAGGGGATTTTGTAGCTACACGGTAAAAGTTACGGACAGTCAGAGAATACCTACGAATAATTAAAAAAATATTTCGTAAACAAGTAGTAATTATTAAATGTGCTAACATTAAGGGTAAGGGTGAAGAGATTTGGGCGGCTCTTAACAGCGAGATCTTGAGAGCCCAGCAGACAATATGTGTCAAGTTAATGAACTAAACGTGTTAGAGTGAAAAGAGCATAAAATGGTTGAATAAACGAAAAAAGAAGTTGATGACATCATTGCAAATATTCAATGTATAAAAAAACAACCAATGTTTCGTAATTTTGGAGTGTTAATCTGTTTTGGTGTAAATAAATTTTATGCCTATAGTTTCGATCCGACAGCACAAAAGTAGTGAAATAATGTTGTACAGTAATTGTATGTTTAATTCGCTAAACATTATGCAAGTTTCAGAATAAAATTTCATATAGGCTGTTCACGGTAAAATGAGCACTTTTGAAAGCCCTGCTTAAGATCTACCTATATGCACGTCGTGTGTTCTTCCGCATTTTATAAAATTAATATTGCCACGGGCCTCACCACTTTATTCATACGTAGGTCAAGTGATACTCTGGAATCATTACAAAAGTAAATATTTGGCAAATCTGCTCATTGTTACACGTTGACGCATTAAGTAAACAGAAAGGAAAAATAATAATTTAAGTTATTACAAATTGTTACTTAGCACTTTTTATTCGACGTTAAGATATGGAACTACTTTCCCTCCATCGTTGCCAACTTTACTGGCCGCATGTCCCTCAGTGCGCCCGTTAAATTACATGCCACGCAGGAGCAGTGACATTTTTCTACAGTTCATTTCGAGAGTGCTCACTTTATCGTGAACACCATTTATCGTGAGCAGCTTGTAACGGTACGTAAAAAGTAGAATTTTGCTTTATGTTTTACTTTAATCGGAAATTTTACTATTATTTTATTGTAATTTTTTTTACTTATCCTTGGTATGAAGGAATTCTTGGTTCACTTTATGTTTAAAGTCACTTGTGAGAATATTTTTTTGGAAAATAATTTAATTTGATTTCACCGACGTAAAATTAAATTAGTCACAATAACATAGAAAACTCAGGGAATTTTTTTCAGCGTGAAGGAATGGCCACCCTAATCTGATTGGTTACTGCATGCTGCGAGAGGTTCCCTATTGGCCGAGCCGCCGGCTGGCGAGTAGGTTACCAGACGCTGATTGGCTAACGACGTTCCAACATGTTGCAGGCCAGCGACGCCAATTTGTTGGCGTGTCCGGCTGGATTTCCACATACCTGGCCGGACAGGGGGGGAGGGGGGTTAGTGGGTTAGTGTGAAGTTAGCCCCCTCCCCAATCTAATAATGAAAAATTGTATTTATAACATGGGACAAACGAATTTCATGTCGGAGCAAACGATAACTCATGAAAAATTAACGTTATATGTGTGTTGGAGCCATTCGGGAAATTTGTTGGGTTGGGGGGAGGGCAGTGTAAAGAGAGCCCCCCCCCCCCCTCCCCAAATTAAATATAGAAAAATTGCATTTATAATACGGAACAAACGGCTTATAAGTTGGAACAAACGATTTTTACTTTGGAAAAAAGGATAACTAACGATATGTGTAATTTGGTATCGTTAAATACCTGCGCGGGGATTGGGGGGGTGGGGGGGCAACTTCACAGAGGCGGCTGGAGTTCGCGGTGTATGCTGCTGTTTTCACCTCTGTATACTTACGTACTCTGTGGCGGAGATGTGGTTCGTTTCCATCCTTACCACGCTCTCTTGTTTGTACCTCCTGGGGCTCACGTCCCTTCCAAACACACAGGTGCAGCCGTGAACAATGTCAGGTGACTACCGAAGTCGCCGATGCCTTGTACATATCATCGGAATACACACACACCTTTATAGGTATAGATTTATCGCCAGAAAATTATTTGAAGAAAGGTAGATTCATAAATCTTACACAACCAGCGCCTGAAAACAAAGGAATAGGCTACACGCGTGCATGTTTGAGAATTCATTGATGTTTTGACCGAGCTACTCTTTTCATTGATGTTTTGACCGAACTACTCTTTAAGTCCGTAATTCTTCTTGCACAGACAGCTGAGACTGAAGGATTACCCAATCGCAACTGTATTAAAAACGATACTTAAAAAAAAAACTATTGTGTAAATCTTTTTACCAGAAAATCAACACCTGTACGACTTCACAGACTTTCACACTTCATTTTACTACTCCTCGAATTTGATAGCTAAAAATTGAATTATATATGTACGTAGGTATACATTCTTAACGTGCGAATGAAGAATGAAGAGATTTGGCCGGCTTTTAACAGCGAAGTCTTGAGAGCCGGTAAGGGCGATTGAGGTGAATATGGAGCAACGCAGGAATGAAGAGGCGGGGGAAACGGGAGATCCCCGAGAAAACCCGCCGATCAGCGGCATCGTTCGGCACGATTCCCACGTGCGAGAATCCGGGAGTGACCCGGCCGGGGATTGAACGCGGTTCGCCTAGGTGGGAGGCGAGCATGCTAACCTCTCAGCCACCACGGCCCCTGTTAATGCGTGAAGATTATTAATTTATTACCGGGTTTCATCACGCACTAAATACATAAAACTGGATTCCCTAACATTTTAGTGCCAAGCAGACCTGATAAAATTATTTGTAGGCATATTTCATAAGAAATCTTCCTTACGTAGACCACTTCTTTTGTAAAAATCAATTCCGCCCTTAGTGACAAAAATTTACTGCGTGCGAAGTAATTGCCTATAAACGCGACACGTCTGTAGATTTTTTTTTATAAATGCCACACTTTTGTGGATTATATTTGTGTAAAGACTGTACGTATTATATTTTGTGTTCTTTTTACGCTGTTGGGTTCTGTTAATCTTTAGATTGTAGTAGAACTTACTCGCTCAGCGTCCAGTTGTACCGGCTAAAGACAGTGAACGAACACAAGTATAAGCTGTTTGCAGTAAACAGAGCTATTTTGAAAGCCTTGCTCAAGTTATTCTTGCATACACATTGTGTATTCTTCCACCATATGTAAGACTCACATTGCCATGGGCCTTGATCACTTTATTCATACGTTGATCAAGAGATACCATGGAAATATTGGGTAATTAAATGTTGACAATATTGCTAAATCCTTCACTTACATGTAGACTATTAGAAAAACAAAAGCTAAATAAATAATTTTATTATTCGGCAACGTTTACGTTACACTTTTGATTCAATGGTAAAGCATGAGACTTGATTCCCTTCGTCGTTACCAATTTTGCTAGACTCATGTCACCCAGAATGTCCGCTAAAATAAAATATACGTATAGGCTGTTCACGGTAAAGTGAACACTTTTGAGTCCCTAGTTACTTTTCTCACCTCAGCTATTTTTTATCCACTTAAGCACATTTTAAAAATAAATATTGACGTGTACGTTATAAGCACAGTGTGTATAATCCACCGCAACCGGAAGTTAACTTCTAAGGCTAAAATAAAATATGACTATTTTTTCCGAAGGAGAGGGCTTTCAAAAGTGTTCACTTTACAGTGAATAGCATATAAAGACTGTTTATGGTAAAGTGAACACTTTTGAAGGCCCTGCTTAAGATCTACTTGTATGCACGTTGTGTATTCTTCCGCATCATGTAAAATTAACATTGCGATGAGCCTCATCACTATTCATCCGTCGGTCAGGTGAAACTGTGAAATTATTACAAAAGAAAATATTTCACAAATATGATCATTTTTACACTTATATGAATTTTGAATAAAACATATAGCGAAAGAAATTATCAAGTTATCGCAAATGGTTACCTAACACTTTTCATTCGACGTCAAGATATGGAACTGCTTTCCATCCATCGTTACCAACTTTACTGTGCGTAAGTCAGTCAGTGCGTCCGTTAAAATATATGCAGGTAGGAGCAGAGACATTTTTCTAAGGTTGATTTTAAAAGTGCTCACTTTATGGTGAACAACCTTTAGGTAGGGACAGTGACATTTTTCAAAGGTTGACTTTCAGAAGTTCTCAATTGGCCGTGGACGGCGCATACTCCAGCTGGCCTTGCCGTTGATGTATGGCAGCTCCGAGTCGACGTGCCGGGATCTAGTTACCAACCTTGCCGAGCGTTTCCCAAACAGAGCACATGCTGAGATACTTACCGACCCGCGGCACGCCAAGGCCGGTAGAAAGCCTACTCGCCCGCCTATCTACGAACACTGTGAAATGACGCGCTTGTTCCTCTATTCCCCTCGTTAATGTTTATTCTGCTTCTGTCGGGAACCTCAATGCCAATAGTTTAGCAACTGAAAGTTTTCTTCGCCAGGCAGCACTAATGTTGCGTGAGTACCGGATTTTCTTCGTTTTACACATAAACGAATGGGATAATTGTAATTTTCGTAAACTAAATATAGGTAAAGGCTATTTACGATACAGTGAGCTCTTTCGAAGTCAACCCTAAGAAAAAGTTACTGGTCCTAACTACATAAATTAACTGTCTTGCATGAGCCAAGTAAAGTTGGTAACGATGGAGGGTTAGTAGGTCCATGTTTAACGTCGAATAAAAAATGTTAGGTAAACTTTTGTGTTAACTTAAACTATTTCTTTGCTTTTTTTAATTTTTATAAAATTTATCTAAGGGTATAAATGAACAGATTTGTAAAATTTTCACTTATCTAATAATTTCACCGTTTCGCTTGACCGACACATGAATAAAGTGATGATGCATATGTTAATGTTAATTTTACATGTGGCGGAAAAATACACAATATGCATACAAAATAGATCTCAGGCAGGACTTTCAAAAGTGCTCAGTTTACCGTGAACAGCCTATAGTATTCTTAAAATCTTCCGAGTTGTATTGTCTCAAAACCTACGTAAATAATAAACTTCATTCGTCGTACTGAAGTGGAAAATTAACGAAATATGTCCACGTGTTTTTTAATGTTCGGTCATAAAACTGAATAAGCCTTAGCAAAACGTTGTGCTATGCAATTATTTAAATGAAATGCGACAACAGAATCGAAAAATTTCTTGTGGACGACATCGTGGGGCGTTTATAATAGACACGAAATTAAGTTTATTTACTTAGTATTTTCGCTGTGCAAGTGTACATCACAATTCGAGCTGAACACCAATTACTATTACACATAAATAAATAGAATTGCTCCATTTATTGCCAGATTGCAAGCGACCTCTTTGGAACACCGGCGCACCTTACGGCAGAAATTTTCTCGACACCAAACTCTCCCTTAACACTTTCGACACGTACTGGGATTATTATTTCCGTCACGCTTGTTCCGAATCGTCTACATGCGCCTGCGAAGACGACAGCTCTTCACTGGCTGTTAGACTTTGCTTGAGGCACGTCTCCGTTTTTCTCGCACCCTCAGAACTCACGACGAATGTGTGTCATTGGTCTCTTGCGTTGGAGGGCGTGGCCAGCTTCACGCACGCACACCTGTAAACACTACTCGTACTCGTGGCTAGTGTTTACAAGCTCATCGTGTCGAGGCACTTATATTTAGGGACACCTGGATTTCGCGAAAAGATTTCCGCACATGCTAGATTTCAATACTATACGGGCGTACTAGCAGTTTTCAAGTTTTCTTTTGCTTATTGGTGGTGACTGCACAATCAGAAATAGGCAGAACCCCGAGTATTTCACGGTTTAAAGTTGGCAGCAAGCTAGGCTGGACAGTCCTCTATATACTCGAGACATTATCGTTTGCTTATTGGTTGCGATGATCAACCGAGGCCTCTGTACAGGACTGTTAAACGCTCGCTCACACTACCGCTCCCTGCTTATTACAGGCTCACGGTTGAACGGGGTGTGTCTAAATAACTGTCTTCCAATCAGAACAGTAGGAGAAAAGAACAAGTGTTTGGAGTCTACCTCGTCCCAGAATGAGTTCGCGAAATACTTTAATAACGTTACGTCTGTGATTCGCGCGCAGACACTTAAGACGCGTAACACGGAAACTATCCAATCACGATAGTGCATCTGAGCTAAAGTGTTGTGAAATACAACTAGTCGTGAAACCTCTTCGCTGAAATCGGGCGTACCTACTTATATTATACTGGAGCGGTTTTTATTTGCCAGAAAGATATTTTTTGAGGGGCAAATATTTTACTTTATACTCCTAGTTTTCCAAAGTAAAGAACTAAATTTGAGTAAATAGTTACCTGTACGGTACACCTATCGCAATCGTGGCGGAAGTATTAAGCCTGTTGGTTTGAAAGGAGTGAAAATTTGGTATAGGGAAATACATGTTAATGAAATTCAGTTTTTGAAGCCAATTTTAAGAGGTGGCCATTAATTCTATCCGTCCGTCCGTGAAAACCTTGACAAGCTTTAACGGTTGACGGACGAACGGATGAAATTACAGCCTTCTAAACTTGCACGTTTTGTTACCCGTTCATCCCGAGTTATTTAGAAGGCTGTGTAGTGTGTGCAGTGTTTTGTTTTGGCCTTATTTTGTCTTCATATGTTTGTGTATGTAGTTGTAAAATGAAATTACGGTCACATTTTTTCATATCGATAATTACGTTTGCAAACATGAGTTCCTTCTTTGCAATAGTAAAAGTAATAAAATCATGCTTTAAATGCGCATCTTGGGTTCTTACAAACTCAGCACCGCCAAAAATATTCACTTTTTACGGCGAATTTTTTTTCTATTATTTTGTAAACAGTTTTGTTTGCATTAGTTCGCAGCAGTGAACTGACGACGGACGTGCGAAGACTGGTTGTAAATCGCTCGGCCCGGAGACGGGCGGACATATGACTGACGGACGGACACGGACTATTGAAAACGCCTGCCTTACACACCTCGGTGAGGTTGAGGGCAGGTCCACGGGCCGTGAACGCCGCATTGTGCGCTGCTTTATGACGCGTGGAGAATGCCCTCCTCGTTCCAGCTCGTTTGCCCTCCGTTCATCGGCGTCCTGGTCGATGCGTGACATAACTACCCTGCCACGTCGGCCCGCCGACCCCACACACACCTGCCGAATTATTACAATCTACGTTTCCTTTCACGCAAGTCGTTGCGCCATCGGTGTGCCTTAATACCAAGGCTACTCTGGTCCGATCCCAACACATCCTGTCCGTCATTCCTCACTTCTCTCTCGACTAGAACATTTATAGTATATTCGCGATTTTCGAATCAAACCTTTGAAAAATCACCCCATGTATGGCGTGTTTGGTTGTTTCCTAAACATCCCGTGTATCACAAGTGTTTAATACTTCTGTTAATATAAAAGTATCTTATTTTTGATTAAATTTAACTTTCACTTATATTTATTTACAAATTATTACATTTTATTTTTTTGTAATTTGTATTATTAAAAACTAAGAGGTAATGGGTGCGTTGTTAATGCCTAGTAAGAAATAGCTCTCGTGCAAAAATATGGCTGAGCGTTTGGATTGCTCGCCTCCCAGCAAGGCGAACCGGTTTCAATCACCGACCGGGTCACTTCCGGATTTTCGCAATTGGGAATCGTGCCGCACGATGATTCGGGAAGACCCGAGTTCCGTTCCCTGTGCAGACATTCTGATTGCCGCTTACCCTGATGATCCAAAGTGACCCTGCGCGAATGCCGGCATTGTTCCTCAAGGTGTCCGCCTGCCTGTCGCTCGACCTGCAATCCAGAGTGCTATGTACACGGTTCACACGAAGCTATTAGACGTGCTTTCAATGTGCTCTTCTACGAAAAGAACACACACTTAGGCGAGGAATGTTGAGCGAGCGCTTTCAAAACATTACTAACACAACTACTCAAGGGTCCTGCACTATAGACAGTTCACGGTAAAATGAGCACTTCTGAAAGCCCTGCCTAAGATATACTTGTATGCACGTTCTGTATTCCTCCGCCTTATGTAAAATTAACAGTGCCATGGGCCTCATCACTTTATTCGTGCGTCAGTCAAGTAAAACTGTAAAATTATTTGAAAAGTAAATACCTTACAGATCTCCCCATTTTTACACTTCTGTGCGTTATAAAAGACAGAGCGAAAGAAAAATTTTTAAGTTATCACAAAAGGTTACCTATCACTTTTTATTCAACGTTTAGATATGAAACTACTTTCCATACATAGTTACCAACTTTACTGGGCGAATGTCACTCAGTGCGCCCGTTAAAATATATGCAGGTAGGGGCAGTGACTTTTTTCTAAGGTTAATTTCTAAAGTGCGTACTTTATCGAGAATAGCCTTTACAGACTTTCCACTAACAAAATAATAGGGCCACCGCTGAAAGTCTACTGCACGCCAGTTGAGAGCCTTTTGCGCTTAGCGGCGATGGTGCACTTAATGCTCTTGGCATTGTCGCCCTTGTCACATCCTCACTTCGCGGCCTCAGCCGCAGAAAAAAGCTCCAGGTAAACGAGGACCTTCATATTCCACGGCTGTTCCTGAACCGTACAATTCTCTGTATACAACTGGAGCTGCGGTACTTGTTCCTTTGGCTAGTCTTGCTTTATTTAATATCCGCTCTCTCTCGTGAGTAAAAAAATTGTTATTGGCTGTGTTGGAGACACGACCGTTTGTTTTGCGTGAATACATCTACGCTGACGCGCTCGGACGCCTTGATGTTTTTTTTTTTTACGTTCCCGGCAACGCTTCACTCGATCATATGGGGTTTCATGGGTATCACTGGATTGCTTTTGAGATGCTCTTTCCAACCGTATACGATTTATGTATTTCGACTTGGCTTTTTGACGAGTATAGGCCGACATTGTGTTAAGTTTTCTTAATTTTTACATTAAAGTCATACGATTCCACCATAACCACGCCACACAAATGTTTTTAACCTCGCAATCGATTGATCTTGGCGATAGCTGTCGATTGAAACTTACCACGAGCGTCGTAGCTTTTCCTAGTCAAAAGTTATATTATGCGGAAGTTTTGTGACGTAGCGAAACGAACTCAAAATTACGGCGCCTTTTCCTCACCCCTCACCACAACCCCCCCCCCCCCCAACCACTGCCCCGCCCTTTTCCGCTCCAAAATCTCACCGCGCGCGATGCTTCGCAGTCCTCACTCAACGTAACATATTCTTTGATCCTTTGACAATCGAGTGGTATAATTTGTGTTTTGAATGTAGACGGTAGATTCGGAGCTGCAATGCCAAACTGTACCCCCCGATTTTGTTATCATCGGATTTTCTGGATTGCCTCTCGCTACGATTGCTAATTTACATACGTATTCACGTAAAAATAGTTTGATATTGGCTCGATGCACGGATGTTTAACTCATTGCATCGCCTGCTTTCTAATGGATGAGTTAAACAACTCCGTAACTGCAGCTGGACGTATTAATATCTGCACTTCAGGGAACAAATTGTTACACACAAACCCGTTCGTGCACACGCTTTCTCAACAGTTCCTCTGATGGAGGTCACAGGTAAATTTACAAAAATAAAGAACCCTAACATCGAACCCGAAAGTATGCTGAAATACCAGCAACAAAATGAATATAACACCTAGAAAATGTGGGTCCAGCAGACTTCATAATATACCTTATAAATAGAGACCTGGACAATTCGCGAGTTCAATGACATGCAGACTAGACTCTACGGTCTTATGCACAGATATACAGATGCCAACTGTGCATTGGTTGTCTGCTGTCACAGTGCAAGGCGACGATTGGACCATCGTTCTACAGGAGTTGTCATACACCGCGTGGACCAATGGCTTAAGTTATAGAAACACGCGTATTTTGAATTCTAGCTTGTCCCAAAATGAATCCGCGAATTCTTCAGATCTCTACTTATAAATGTTCTAACAACGTATAAGCAGATCACGCCTCGAGTGTATAACGGGAACCAATCAGAAACGGATTACAACACACACGTGGTGCGGCACGAAGAGTGGACCGGGCTTCGAGACAGAGAATCGACCAATCACGGGGGAGCGACTAGACCAGGATAACGCCGCGTCCTTCCTGGGCTGCGGCTCCTGGGCGCGCGACTGGATGAGTTCCTTTCCAAGCACTAGTTCCCTCATCTATTGTAACTCACCTTCCTTTGATCCTTCTTACGATAAGCTTCATTGAAATACTGTACGTGATATTTATAGGATGTTCTCGGTAAAATGAGCACTTTTGAAAGCCCTGCTTAAGATCTACTTGTATGTACGTTGTGTATTCTTCCACCATATGTACGTACAATTTACATTGTCATGAGCCTGTTCACTTATTCAGTTCAAATTTAGCTGTGAAATTACTAGAAAAGCAAATATTTAACAAATCTGCTCATTTTTACACTTCGGTGCATAAAAACGAAACAGAAAGCAAAATAAATAATTCGAGTTATCACAAATAGTTAATAACAATTTTTTATTTGACGTTAAGATATGGAACTCCTTTCCCTCGATCTTTGCCAACTTTACTGGGTGCATGTCACTTAGGGCGCCCGTTAAAATATATGAAGGGAGGAGCAGTGAGTTTTTCTGAGGTTGATTTCAAAAGTGCTCACTTTATCGCGAACAGTCTTTAGAAAGCTTGATTTGGAGTGATCATATATTAAAGGCATTTCTACTATCTCCTTATATTTATTTAATCTCTGGCATTCCTTCCTGAAATCCCTAGCAGGATACGAGAAAAAAAAAACATCAATAGAAGTTGAAAACACGTCACAATTAAGTCACGTACACGGCTGCAAATATGACATAAAATGGGCTACGTTCAATATGCAACCGGTGTTCGTAAAACATAATGGATGGAGGGGGGAGGGGGAGGGGTTGCGGTTTTTGTAAAACACATTTTCCCTTTTTAAAAATAAGGCGTAGAAAGATGTCTTTATTTTGTCGCGTTCAGCCAACACGTTCTAATCTGTTAGCGAGGGGAGTGTCCCCGACGTGAATCGATCGCGTTCGTTAATACGTTCCCCGGCGACGAAACCTGTCGCGTAATTTCAGTGACGGCGAAGCGGCGAGGACATTAGCTGGCGGCTCGTATCACAAGCTGAGCACGTGACGAGGGAATTCTCTAAAACCTTGTTTACGGGGCCTGGGAGAGGCGGCGCGCCTATCGCGAGGTAGAGGAGTGGCGCTGTAGCCTTGTCGAGGAATGCAGATGGCGGTGGTTGGTTATTTGTTCGTTTCTCACGAGCTCGCCGCGGCGTAGACAATGCGGCTAGGTGTCCGGCCCGAGGGGCGTATTAATAGCGCTGAAAGCACGGGCGAGCGACTGCGACTAATGAAGAGCTGTAATTTATGCGAGTCCCGCAAGAGGCCGCTGCGAGGTCCTCGCCGTTGACGGTCGCCGCCGCCGGACACTCGCCCGGCCCACGGCACGCTCATCGATATAGGGTACATTTTTTTTTTCAATGCCCACATGTTTTATGAAGGCACAGTTCTGCAAAAATGTTTTAATTCAGCTCCTCTCTTCTCCCCACCCCCGCCTATAATGACACACAATATAAGTATTGTTTTTGTTAGGTGACAGGAGTCACATTTTGTTATGAATATATCAATTTATCACTGTTAGCAGGCTAATGAATATGGATTATTATTTAGTTAACACGAGTCATTTTAATTATATATGATTACTTATTTTCTCCTGTTAACAGTATGGCCGTTATTTTCCAAAATAGTTAACATATATTTTTTTAATTACAAACATTTAAAATTCTTTAATGTACACAATGTAACATTTAAATGAAAAAGAAAATTGTAGATTTTTATAATCTGACAGTTTAACTGAAAAAAAAAAATATGTTCAAATATAATATTTACCTTATATTCCACACAGTGGCTGCAGACTACTGCTTCCTTTTGCGGGAACTGAACTGTGGAATATTACCATTTAATGTTAATATTTTCTTTTCTACTGTATCACAATAACTTCTTTTGTTCCCTTCTAAAGTAAACAATATCACCAGTAACAGACAAATATTTAAACAAATTCTCTATTTCTGGGAAACGACAGCTGTGGCAGCTGCCAAAGACCTGTTATGTAAGTTGGCAGTCAGCAATCGTATAGTATAGCGATTTATTGGAACTAAATAGTTAGGAGTTGTAATTACGAACAAAGAATTTGCAAAAAAAAAAAAATGAAAAAGAAAATAATTTTATGTATAGGCTGTTCACGGCAAAGTGAGCACTTTTGAGTCCCTAGTTACTTTTTTTCCTATCAGCCACTTTTTAAAATAAATATTGCCATCTAAGTAATAAATACAGTGTATATATTTCACCGGACTCGAAAGTTAACGTCTAAGGCTGCAATATAAATATTTATTGACTATTATTCTAAATGAGAGGGCTTCAGAAAGTGCTCCCTTTACCGTGAATAGCATGTACTTAAGAATATGGAGGCTAAAGCTTCTTTCACAATAGAAAACTTTAGCATTTGACTTTACGTTTCCTTTCCTCTGACGAAACCACCAATACACAATACAATATTGTAAAGTCAGAGTTCAGACAATTGAACATCGGTTCTGCGAGCTTCGTAAATAAAGTGTATCTTGTTATGTAAATAATTATATTATCCAGGAATGCATTTTACGTGCCTTTTTTTAAAATACGCTTAAAATTTACATTAAAAGTTCATTTCAATACAGAAAACTCTTTTGTTTACTTTATTAAAATATGTAAATTCATATATTTCCTCTTTTTTTGCCATTTATTTAATTTAAGACGAGCTTTGTTAAATATGCTGAGATTAAAATCGTCCTACAATAAAATAACGCACTTTCCACATAACCGCTGTTGGATTCTCGGCAAAATGGCTGCTCACTTTGACTTTAAATTTCAACTTTTAGAAATCGTAAAGTCAAGATTGCTTGACTTTACCTTTGACAGTTCCATTGTGTCAAGCTCCATAAGAAAAAATATTTCGGAAAGTAAACGTAAAGTCAAATGGTAAAGTCAAATGTTAAAGTTTTCAATTGTGTAAGGGCCTTAAACAACAGCTTACACCGCAGACTCCAAGAGCACACACCAGCGAAATGAGGTCACTCGCTTAGCCAGCGAGATGGAACGCCGTTCGCCAGTCGGCGCCTGGTAATCTACTCACCTGCCAGCATGCAGCCAATCAGACACGAGGTTCACTAACAGAGCTTCGCGCAGCCGGTCAGAGATTGGGTATAGTCTATTCACGGTTTGTTCACATTTTTTGAATTAAATCTTTGAAAAATCACCCCATGTATGACATGTTTGGTTGTTTACTAAGTATGCCATGTTTCACAAGAGTTTTATACATCCGTTAACATGAAATCATCTTATTTTTCGTTAAATTAAAGTTTCACCAATTTTTATCTATAATTATAATGTTTCATTTTTAATAAATATATATAAAAACAGCGAGAAAACATGTGTGTGTCGTAAAAAACTGAGTGTGCACGAATTCGGTGCGTTGTCATTTGGTGTAATTTTCTAGACTTATTTAAGCTTAGTTTGTACGAAGCGGAGGAATAATCTGGAAGTAGAACTTTAGCAGGGCTTCATAACGTGTGAAGTAACCGTGAATGGATTATTCGCCCACATAAAGTAGGCCTAACCGTCACACCATTAGGGATGGGTGACATCCACTTCCCAATATTGTTTCGATACATATCGACCATATCAGTATCGGTGTGATATATTGCTCCCAGAGTCAAGAAAATCTATGATGATATCTCGCAAATATCGTATATCGCCAACATCACAAGTCACCAACATCGCATATCGCTAATATTGCGATATTTATGTACACTGTTGGACCATATTACCGTTGCGATATTTTTAAAATATGGTTTCGTGATTGATAACTCGCCATATCGCACAGCTCTACACCATATCGTCTCTGTGTATAGGCTATTCACGGTAGTGATCACTTTTTGAAACGCTTTCATTTGGAATAATAGTCAATAAATATATTGTATTGTAATCATAGACGTTAACTTTTGAGTCCGGTTTTTTATATATATATATATATATATATATATATATATATATATATATATATATATATATATATATATATATATATATATAACACACACACACACACACACACACACACACACACACACATACACTGTGCATATTACTTGTATGGTGATATTTATTTTAAAAAGTGGTGGATGGATAAAAATGGCCAATAGAGGGCCTCAAAAGTGCTCTCTTTACCGTGAACAGCCTATAATTGTCTGTGTGGTAAGGCTGTGCCGGTAGTAAATAAAGACCAGTACTACTAACTTAAAGCCGAAAAAAAACAGCAGAGAACAAACCGTACTCAGTTACATCTAAAAGTTTGCAAAAAATGAGGGCGCTGAGAAAGATCACTAATAACACTTCCCTATACATTTAGGTTGGGGGGGGGGGGATTTAGGATATTAGGGAATCCTTAGGGAATCCTATCAAATGAAACAATAACCGCGTTGATAACATCGCGAAAGAAGGCATACACAGAGCACATGTTTAGGATGCAGGAACATACACGCGTGTAAGTAGCGAGAGATGAAAGACCGTGTGGAAGGAGGAAGCTGGAAGACTGAGGGTGTGGAACGGCAGAGTGGAACAAGCCTGCTGCCAACATACAAAAAAGAAGAGAAACGTGTCGCGAAGGCTCGGTTGTGCCACAGAACAGGCTTGATGCAGGCTCACTCGGCGATACTCATGGTACAGTCTGTTCACGATAAGGTGAGCATTTTTGAAATCAACTGTCGAAAAAATTAATTCATTCCTTAACTGCGTTTACTTCGACGGACACACTGACTGGCATGCTGTCTGCAAGTTGTCAGTGAGGCAGGGAAAAAGCAGTTCCATGAAGTGCGGCATTTAAATTTATGGACTATGAATTTATATAATTTGTTTATTAATAAAACATATACATTCTTAACTATTTCGCAGTCACACTTGACCAGCGCATGGATAAACGGCCCTTGGCAATGTTAATGTTACAAATGGTGGAAGGATATGAATTGGGCAGAGAAGTAGATCCTAAGCTGGATTTTCAAAAGTTCTCGCTTTACCGTGAACAGCCTTTAATTAAAATATTTGTGTATCCTTACGTGTGCTGCGGTTCTGTAATTTAGCTTTCTTTTCCCTCCGAGAGACGTCTGACCGGCGTGGGTCGGTGCGCACGCCCGGGACCAATCCAAACCGGCCGGAACTAATCAGATGATTCCAGAGCGGGGTATTTACCGCCAGTTGTGGGTGGAACCAGCTGTGTGCGACGTCGGCATGTCTCTCGGAAACAGATGCCACCGAGCGGACTTCGCTAAAATTAACTTCAAAATCGCCGCGGAGTTTAGATTATATCACTTGTGTATTTTATGACCGGGTGTCACGTTTCACCCGCGCACGTCAACGCTGTGGAAAATCTACGCGCGCCTTGTTCTGATTAAAATTACGTTCCTGCGAATCGTTCGCGTCACGTACCGTTATATCTTTAGCAAGACAATGCGTTGAAGATCTCTTACCTTGTGTAGAATATGTCTGACAGCAGGACTGTAACACCCACACTCCAACACCACATAATCTTGCTAAGTGCTTCAAGGCCCATGTCCATAATGTGAAAAAATGTTATTGGTTTATGGTATCGTGAGAATATTGAGTTAGGTAAGGATTTTAGTGTGAAATGTAATATTGTCTTCTATAACGGTGTTTTAGACATTCGCAATGATACAAGAGTTAATTTTGATCCTGCATGTGGTGGTCTGTGCGGGGTTGGTATATGGGTGTTACTATCCTGTGAAAATTTTATTACAGCGCGTTTAGGAAACGTGTGTACAAACTCGGGCACGTGATTCGTAACTGGAAAAGAGGAAGATTGATACAGGACACCCATGATCCATCTCAAATATTAAGGGCTGTAGAAGTCCCTAAAGTCGGAGGGCGACAAGCATATTACGTGGGATATTAAGCAAGTACTTGCGTTAGAGGAACACAAAGTGGCATACGGATTAATGAAACCAATAGCTTAGATAAATGGAAGGTACGGTCCGTCGTGCACACCCGCATCATGTAAATAATAGGGGTTGGCACCCTTTGATTTTGGATACCATTGGATGTAGCAGGACGTCGTAATTAGCAAATAAGCCCTCTTAGTTGCAACTCCCTAGGACCCACCGTTTCCGGTTAAATCACAAAAGAAAGATTGAATTGTTAGGGCAGGAGGAAGAAGAAAATTCTCCTTACCATGACATTGGTCAATGAATAACAATTGTGGCCCGAGTAAATGAAAGGCTATATACTATACTGCAGATTCCGTTTCTTCGACGGAACTTTTTGAGTTCACTGGGGTTTCACAGAACTCCTGCAAATATGGAGATTTTTTTTTTAAATTCCGTTGGGTTTGTAGATGTCGTGGCACCGAAATCCGGATCTTCAGAGACGGCAGGATGTTTAGCGTTATCTTCACGTGAGATGCGTGTTATCAGACGCGAGTTCGGTTCTAAGTTACGTGGTTCTAAGTTGTATGTTTCTAAGGCGTTATCGTTCTAAGTTATAACGTTTCTAAGTTGCGTATTTCTAAGTTATGATTTTCTAAGTCACAACTGTTCTAAGTTGTGATTTTCTAAATTGCGACATTTCTAAGTTATGAATTTCTAAGTTACGACAGTTTTAAGTTATGATAGTTCTAATTTGTGTGGATTTTTTTCAAGGATTCTTAATTATGACTATTCTAAGTTGTTATTTTCAAGTTATGTATGGTTCCCCGTTTTGAATGAGCGCGTGGGGATCGGAGCGCACGTTCCAAAAGGCAGCGCAGCGCACGTGCGAGTACAAAACACACACACTATATCCCACTATCGTCTCATCTGAGACTTCCGCAGCCCCTTGAGGAACAGGTAACGAATGGGAAGGCTCTCAGCAATCTCCATATTAAAAACTTCATTACCGGCCGGGCCAAGCAGGCGGCGCGCGGTAGTGAATAATCGAGGTGGTGAGCAGGCTGACATATTTATAGCCTACCTCAGCAGGGAGTAATTTCGCTGCGGAGTCGTACCGCTGGTAATTTCTTACTTGACACCTTTCCAACCCTGTCGGGCACTGTCACACTCCGTCTATATAGTCCTTTTACGGTAACCTAATGACTTTTCTGAAGTCCGGCTAAAGTTATACTTCCATGATATACCTCCGCCTCATGCAAGCAAATCTTAGCAGAGTCTAAGAAATTACATTAGAGGGATAACGCACCATATTCTTGCGCACTCAGTTTAATTATATTTTACATGAGGACTATTTCTTACTTGGCATTACCAACATACCTATTTTCTCGCTGTTTGTATTCGTGTTAATTAAAAATGTAATATTGTAATTTATAAATGAACTGTAAGTAAAAGTTCAGTTTTACAAAAATAAGGCACTGTCACGTTAACAGACGTGTAAAAGGCTTGTGAAGAAACGGCGAATAGACTATAATAACAGTGTGGCCAGGGTATTAAGGCAGAAGCTGTTCACTGTTAATTGACCACTTTTGAAAGTCGTGCTTACGATCTACTTTTTTTCTCAAATATGTATCTATCCTTCTTCCATACGTAAAACTATCGTCACCATGGACCTCGTCACTTTATTCACGCGCCATACAAGTGAAACCTTGCAGTTGTTAGGAATGTAAAGGCTGTTCATGATAAAATGAGCACTTTTCAAATAGACCATAGAAAAAAGTCACTGCCCTTGCATGCGTATATTTTAACGGGCGCACTGAGTGACTTGCGCCCAGTAAAGTTGGCAACGAAGGACGGAAAGTACTTCCATATCTTAACGTCGGAAAAAAAGTATTAGGTAGAACCATTTGTGATAGTTTACTTTATTTATTTAACTGTGTTTTTTTTATGCATAGAGAAGTGTAACAATGAGCAGATTTGTAAAATACTTATTTTGTAATAATTCTACAGTTTCACTTGACCGACGTACGAATAAAGTGATGAGGCCCGTGGCCATGTCAATTTTACATAAGGCGGAAGAACACACAACGTGCATAAGATTAGATCTTAAGCAGGGCTTTCACAAATGCCCATTTTAGTAGCGTGAATAACCTATAAATGTTTTACTGATACGCAAATTCTTACCCTAAAATAAGAAACGGTAAATCCAATGGCAATATATTTCAAAATTACGCTCGCAATACAAACAAATCGACGTCAAGTCTTGAGAACTATTCCTATCAATCCACTGTGGACCTAACTGGGAGCCTGCTTGCCAATGTACTTAATGAGCTGTGCCTTTTTCTAAGGTTTGTTTCAAAAGTGCTCATTTTATCGTGAACACGCCCGTCGTACTGCGCTCTTTACACTTCTCCACTAACATTTTTTTGTTTATTGACGCTACCTGTTAAGGACGGTCGCAGGGGAGACAGGCCTACCAGCTACTGAAGCAGGACTGCCAACCACCGTGTATCTTGTTCTTTACGGCAGCTCGTTTAGGGATCATTGTAACTACGAGGACGCCGCGTCGGCCTCGTCTCTCCCTACCTGCAGCTCCGCCACTGAGTGATTGCTCCTCGTAAAAAGCTGCTCTCGAAACTTTCTAAATGCTGCTCCACCGAATAGACGGTAGCTTGGTTTGACAGTTTCCTTTTGCTCATACTGTTCGTGGGGGCTATTGCCATGTCGACGGTATAGTAATTACAGGCTGTTCACGGTAAACTGAGCACTTCCGAAAGCCCTGCTTAAGATCTGCTTGTATGCACGTTGTATTTTCTTCCACCTTATGTAAAATTAACATTGCCATGTGACTCACCACTTTATTCATGCGTCCGTCAAGTGAAAGTGTAAAATTATTAGAAAAGTAAATATTTTACAAATCTGCTCATTTTTACAATTCGATGTATTAAAAATAACAGGAAGTGAAAGAAATAATTTAAGTTATCGTAAATGGTCACCTAACACTTTATTTGACGCTAAGATATGTAACTACTTTTCCTCCATCGTTACCAATTTTACTGGGCGCGTTTCACTCAGTGCGCCCGAGAAATATGCAGGTAGGAGCAGTGACATTTCTGTAGCGTTGATTTCAAAAGTGCGCACTTTACCGTGAATAGCCTTTAAAGACGAATACAACTATTTCCCCGTCGCTTTGACTATATATTTCGTTATAAAATAGTATGCTCCCTTGTGTGCAAGAGATATGATTATGAAGGTATTTCGTAGGTGGTTCTATGTTTGAATCGTGGGTATGAATTTAGGCCTGTTTGATGGTTTGAGATATAATCTGGGAAAACTATATTTATGGTGGCCTTTCGCAATTAATGACGCCTTTACTGAGTAAAACATGTGAAAATAATGGCCTGAAAATATTGTGTAGCTACTAATTGTCGGTTATGCGTGTATTTATCTTTAATAAGTCAACGTTAATGGAAATTTTGAACTGATCAACCTGGTGACTTTACTTTGATTATTTATTTGCTGCAAGTAGTCATTTTTATTTAAGAACTTAATGTGGCTGCGTGATGAGGAACCGGTCGTGTAGAAGGTCCCTTTGCCGGGACCACATTTCCACAAGAAGTTTTTTTTTTTATAAAAATCTTGATACCCCAAAAGTTGCGGGGCAAATAAGATTAGTAGAATCAATAAAAACACTAACTGAGATTAATTTACTCCTACTTACTCGATTGTAGACTGATTCTTCTCTTCAAAGGACAAGATTTTTTTAAAAGCGATATTGTGAAACGTAGTTAAGACTGACCTAAAATCATTTTAACATGAATAACTATCCTTTTGCTCTATCATTCCCACACTAGGCAGCACTCTTAATTGGATAAATATAAAATAGGACGTTGAGACTGATTGTTTAGTTACATTAGGAACCGATCAGAACGCCTGCACCTAACTATGAACATGTCTTGTGTTCCACAGAACAGAAAGGTTTTTATACGAGACACGGCACGTCATGTCAGTGCCACTCCCCCATCCTTCGCTACCAATTCTTAATTTAAAAAAAAAAAAACAATTTGCGTTTTACGGATGTGTAGATTTTCTTGTGGTTTCGAAGTAACTGTCGCTAAACGAAATGCCATTTTTTTTCAAGCTACGTTATTGCATAAAACAACTTAATATTTTTATTTTTATGTTAATAATTAATTTCTTTTAACAAAGTATTTAGTAGAATTGTGAATACGACTAAAATCGCAACGGATAATTTCAGGAAAGCAAAGCGTGCGGTTCAAAATCTCATGCGTAATAAATCTGAATAGTCTAATTGACATCACTCAACAAAATACTAACTGATAATAAGTTACTGATAATCTGCTAACAGATTGACGAATCAGTCCTTTCGACAAAGAGTCATAGAGTCATAGTGTCTTACGTTCAGTGTTCACAGTCATGTTTGAAAACACAACAATGCTGTGAAACTGCTCTCAGCTAAGGCCTACAGTCAACTAGTAGGCTACGTCAGTGAAATTGAGTTATCGCTGTAATTAGTAAGTTGTCACTGATTTCAAGGAAGAGCTTTTTCCACTGGTTTTCACTGATTTGCCTTGATTTCTGCTGCTTCCGGTTTATAGAGAGTGGTTGCACTCTCTTTTTCTGCAATCCATAGATGCAATTAAAAAAACCGCGATAAATTTTTCAGCCAATATATTTTCCAAAACATTAAGGCGTCTTGATCATTTTATGGTTGCATTATGCACTTTTGCTCGACTTGGCCTTGGCAGACCAATCATAAATCCATTAATATATTTTTAGAATGTCAGAATTCTCATTGGGTCAGAGGAACGGAACTATATCTTCATAAAACACACTTGAATCAATAATGGAAAAATATTTTCTGATATGCGCATAGTAGGTGAAATCTAGGAAACAGCCAACTTTTACCCAATACCATCGTTTCTACTAATGCATCATATTTCCATGTAGTTGAAGTGTTAATTTTATCTGTAGATTATTTGTGCCCACGGAGTAAAGGCTAATAAGTAGCTTACATGTTAAATAAACCGAAAGTTACATTTTACAATGTCTTGCTGAAGTGAGTGAGTGAAGAGATTTGGGCGGCTCTTAAAATCGAGATCTTGAGAACCGATGAAGGTGAAGCGATGTGATTATGGAGCAGCGCCGGAATGGAAGGGAGATCCCCGAGAAAACCCCCCCGACCAGCGGCATCGTCCGGCACTATTCCCACATACGAAAATCCGGAAGTCCAACCCAGTTCGCCTTGGTGGAAGGCGAGTAGTCTAACCACTAGACCACCGCGACCCCGTTTTGCTGGAAATTCTAACCCCTCGACTGGGGGGGGGGGGGGAAATCCTCGGCGTCTTGTTCCGCGCAGATCGTCTAGACGAAACTGCAGTTTCCGTGTACGTGAAGGCATATGTGTAAAGGGGACATGATGGGCAACCAGTCGCAATGCGAGAGGTCTGGCGCGGGGAACTAACTACGTATAGTGTTTGCAGGTGAACCTCGCCTTGGACGTGAGGTCACAGACCGCCTGCAGCGACCAGTGACTTTACCTCCAATGTCGCAGCCGTGGTGTCGGCTTGGCCTCTCGCCTGTCTCCCTTGCTCTTCACGCCTAGTGCGAAAGTTAGTCCGTCAACAGTACTTCCGTACAGCACTCTGCGACCCACTTTCAGTTGTTTGATACCTGCTGTACTAATATGACACTATTTGTTTCGGTGTCACCACCAGTGCTGTATATATTAATACAAACATTTCAAAACCCAGAACACTTGGAAGATATTGAGCCTTGCAGTGTACACTATCAGCTAGAAAATAACCCATTCTTATTCTGATGTGCAGAAAACACAAATGCCAAGTGTCCACGTTACTACATATGCAGTTACGGGCAGGGAAATTATTTTCTACTGCACGCCCCCTGTTCAGTTGCAATTTTAGAGTATAACTTTCCTTTGATTTTGTACACAACACATTACAGCTAGAACTGGCGTAACAGTAACTTGATTCTGACAATTAAGCTGCCACGTGATCGACGCATTAGTACTAGTCATTATAGGCTATTCACGGTCAAATGAGCCCTTTTGAAAGCCCTGCTTAAGATCTACTTGCATGTACGTTGTGAATTCTCCCGCCTTATGTAAGATTAACATTGCCATGGGCCTAATAACTTTATTCATGCGTCGGTCGAGTGAAACCGTGAAATTATTAGCAAAGTTAATATTTAAAAGATCTAAACCTTTTTATTCTTCGACTCATTAAATAAAGAATGCAAATAAATTAAGTTATAAAAAATGGTTACATAACACTTCTTATTCGACGTTAAGATACGTAACTACTTCCCATCCATCGTTACCAACTTTACTGGACACCCATTGCACCAGTTAAAACATATGCACGTAAGGGCAGCGACTTTTTCTGATTTTAATTTCAAAAGTGCTCACTTTATCGTGAACAGCATTTAGGTCTCCTTTCTAGTGTTAATGCGTGGTTGCATCGCCTCCGCGCACTCTTTCGCCTCCCCCCCCCCCAGGCGGGCCAAGCGGTTGTTTCCCCAGGATGACACCGTTATAGGCTATTCACGGTAAAGTGAGCACTTTTTAAGGCCCTTTCAACGGACCTTAACCACTAATAAATATATTTTATTGCAACTCCAGACGTTAACTTTTGTTAGTGGTGAAATGTATACCTTATATTTATTAGTCTGATGGCAATGTTTATATTAGAAAGTGACAGGAAGATAGAAATCTAATGAAAAGAAAAATTCAGCAGGGTCTTAAGAAGTGCTCACTTTACCGTGAACCGCCTATGCCCGGGGGGGGGGGGTGGAGCAACCACGCGGACGCAATAACACTAATGGGTCTCACGTCATTCCTGTCCGATGGGAGAGTTGACGGGAACCATCGCGCGAATTTTCTGGTCGTCGCCTCCCTCGGCGCGACTCGAGCCGCGAAGAACCTTCTGGCCACGGCTTGCTTGTTTGTCGGCGACAGTCTTGAATGGTCACGAGTGCATGCGACGCATGAGAGTGGGGAGACAACGGACCATGGTGCAGAGACTGGCGGCGAGTGTGGAGGGCGGCTATCGGGAGAGCAGGAACTGCGACTTTCGTGAGTGACAGACATTTGGATGATGCAAATGTATATAGGCTGTTCACGATAAAGGTGAGCACTTTTGAAATCAACCTTAGAAAAATGTCGCTACCCCAACCTGCATATATTTTAACACGCGCAATGAGTGGCATCTGCCCTGTAAAGTTGGTAACGATGGCGGGGAAAGTACTTCCATATATTAACGTCTAATAAAAAGTGTTAGGCAACCATTTATGATAACTTAAATTATTTCTAACGCTTTTTTTTTTTTTTTTAATGCATGGAAGTGTAAAAATTAGCCAATTTATACAGTATTTACTTTTCGAATTATTTCACAGTTTCGCTTGACCTATGCATGAATAACGTGATGAGGCCCATGGCAATGTTAATTTTACATAAGGCGGAAGAACACACAGCGTGTATACAAGTAGATCTTAATCAGGGCTTTAAAAAGTGCTCATTTTACCGTGAACAGCCTATAGCTGTGGTAATTCTGATCGTATGTATATTAATTGAGTGAAGTTTGTGTAACAGTAGGTAGTATGAAGACAGTGATTAAAACTTTAATTATTCTTTATATCTGAATAAAAATTGCACTCACTGATAAGGTTAATAAGTATATGGTAAATAAAGCAGTATATATATTTATACTATTGTAATAAATCAGGAATTTAATTTAGTTATTTTAATTTATTAAGACATCCATCCCTCACGAACCATGGATACATCCGGCTTAGGCGATTTGTAACCGTACGTAGCGGATGTGTACATAGCATGTGTACATCCGCCTGCGGATATAGAAATGATCACTGTCGCTACTATACAGAGTTGTAAATTCACTTTATATCTGACTCTCTGACTGTTCCTGAAACAAGTATAGGACAGCTACCACGGATGTGCAAGGAAAATAAAACACTATCAATCATGGTTTCTCAGTACTCGTAAGGCCTACACACTGCTGTAGTAAATTCGAGAACAACATCTTTTGCTCAGTGTAACGAAGAATAAACTAAGGACGTATTCATCAAAGTGACGAGCTTGGAGCCACCTTAAGGTGATATTTCACATTTTTTTAAATTTGGTTATCTGAAAGAGCTTTCGAAAAGTGCCCCCTTGATGCAGTTATTAGTTGTCAAATCATTAAAGTTTTCAAAATATAACACTCATACTAGGCTTTGCTCCTAGATATTTTTTTCCCAATCAAATTGCATTTAATGCAATCTGTATGGTGTGCAGAACATACCGATTCAGTATGATGCGATTTATAAACAGGTGAGCGAGTATTGGCACTCTGAATTTTGTTGGAAATAGGGGTCAGACTTGTCGTAAATATATATTTGTTCATTCAAGCGAAATTGTTGACATTCAATCATAAATAGTTTAAACCATAAACTGTAGAGCGAAACTTGTTTTTGTTCCTTTTGTAGCTTGTAACACAAATGCAGTATACCGCGCTTAGACTCTAATTCAACCTTTTGAACCTGCGTATAATATCCCAAGAAAATGAGAAATATCACCTTAAAGCAGGTAGCTCTTCGTGCTCGAGGCTGCGTTGTGACGGGCGACTGCCACCGCGTCTTACGTTGTTTTCTTAGCCGGTCGCTGTCCACACGGATAGGCCGGCGAAATAAACTGCCATTTAGCCGAGGGCCATCGTGCGCCAGACACGTGCAACTCGTTGAATATGCAACAGTCCCCGGCTGTTGCGAAACATCACCGCACGACACGCTCCTTTCTATCGGCACTCACTCTGCCGTCAGCGAAGGTTCTTCAGTTGGGAAATCGCCAGGTAAAACTCACAAGAGTGGGACTGAAAGCACTGAAACCCAGGACATTTGCAAAACTTCCGCACTTTCTCCGTATACTCGTAGGGTACCTGAAGCCTGCTCACGTATGGAAAGACTGGAATTTTGTTGATCATTAATACAGCTGTTCCTGGACCAAAATTTTCCAAAGATAACATTGGGCATATAACACAGAGTTCTTATTAGAAGTTTGGAAAGGGAACCAACGAGAAAAAAGGTACATTCAGGTTTCATTGTGGAAGCAGTATTCAATGCTCCTGATACAAAGCGTCCAGGTGGTCATCTGAACAGGTTACAAGTAAGCCTACATATATAGGGTTATTCTCAATTAGTCCGACAAACTTCAGGAGGTGATTCTTCATGTAAAAGCAAAAGGAAACCATATGTCACACTTTATACCTAAACCTAATATTAAGGGAGGAATGAGCCCTTAAAAAAAAAAACGAGATTTTAAGCCGTATTTGTGCAAAATATCGGCTCTTAACGTTGAAGGTCCCGAGAATATACAATAATGTTCCGAGAGTTGTCATTGCATTTTACTTCGTTACCGATATTTTACACAAATACGGTTTAAAACCTCGTTTTTTAAGGGCTCATACCTCCCTTAATATTCGGTTTAGGTATTAAGTGTCACATATGTTTTCCTTTTAATTTTTCATGAAGAATCACCTCCCGAAGTTTGTCGGTCTAATTGAGAATCAGCCTGTATACACACGCACTCACACATATAATATGCACCCAACTTACCTGATTATTTCTGCCAGTTCTTATGTAGTGATGAAACTAAAATGATTGTTTATAATTCGGGCGGTGACAAGACGGCATGCCTTCTGCCCTTATGTGAAAGGACATGTTTGCGAAAATCTAATAACTCCCTTCTTGTCAATCGTAAGACGAGGAAAAATACTTTTACTGTAGCAAAAACAAAATAATCGCGATGTTAACGAAAACAAAACTTTTTAAAATAGTAATTTGTGTTTGGAATTCGACATAGCGTTGAGCACTGCAAAGGTATGCGGATCACGTCACCTGGTATGCTGAAGTTAAAGGAGTGTAGCAATGCTATTGTGTTTAAGGACTCTCTTGCGCAAGAGTATGAAATATTAATGAAACGCAGTGATTAAGGGGTTCTTCTCGGTCGGCGTATCTTTATGTAAGTGAGAAGAGGAGGCATTGAAGTGCGCACACAGTGCGTGTAGCTACCAAGGAAAATTACATACGTCGCAGGATTTCACCGGACGACTCCACGCATTTATGTTTTGCTAAGAAGTAATAAAAAAAAAAGTGCCTCGTGCCACGGTGATGTTTTTAAGTATTTATTTTTTGTATGTTAAAAAACTTCCAACACAGCAACACTGATGTTTTCGCGTAATTTTTAACTGCGCACACACTGCGCGAGATAAAATACTTTACGTACGAGCGTACGCGTGTCTTATAATATTTCGCCATTAAATTTCGCACGAATTCGTACAGCAAACTATTTTTACGTCGACACATTTGACACACGTGCGAATACCAACCTTAGTGTAATTTCTCATTAAAACTGGTGAAATTTTCGCCATTTTATCTGGTAAACGTTCTGGCATCTATTGTTTCGTATTTATTTGTGAAAATTTGGCTTGTGGAGAAAATTCGCAAGTCATTTATTTTGTATGATCATAGTTATTTTATTATTTTATATTAGCATACCATACAGTAATTTTTCGTTATCATATATTTTATTTTATAATGCATTTATATAGAGTGGTGTTTACGGGCGGATAAACGTTTTTATCAGAGCAATCAAGATCTCATTCAGCCAGTCATACGAATAAATATCGTGTTATTCTTACTACCAGTAACAAGAGAACAGTTGCAGACATCCGTATTGGACGTTGATTAATATATCCCGAAGTTTCCGAAAAAAATCACACACTCTGATATTCACGTCTGTAATACAAATAATGTTATACAATACAACTAGTTATGTACTGTACCTTAGGAAAATCCATTTCGTAGAGTAAGTTTGTAAAAACATAATTATAGAATATACATTTTCCGCCTTTTCGCCGAATCACAATCTCGTGAAATTTTTATAAAGAAAAGATAAAAGTTTCCTATAAAAGAATAGCTGTTTTAGTTACCTCCGTGGAACCGATGCTATAAAGGTTACGTATTTATCTGTTTCTCTTTTTCAATACTGGGAATGAGCTGGGACGCGATCTTTCTTTACTAGCGTGAACAATAGGCAGAGCGTGAATAGTAAGTAGGTGGTAGTTATGTGGAACCAGAAACTGTGTGTATTCTTTTCTATTTGATGTTGTAAGAGAATTAGAGCATAACGTTTAGCTTGTTTGTTTAATCTAATTAAACACCTCATCGTATCTCGAAACACCCTTATTCCTAAATATTTGCTTCAGTGTTATTACAAAACAAATTTCAGCTCTTTACAAAATTGTGCTATGTAGCCTCCATTTAAACGCCGTCGGCTGCAGATTTTTTTTTCGTGTGGGGATTCTTGCGAGTGTAGGTAGTACACGGGTTTTCTCAGAGTGCTCTAGTTTCTTCCCTTTTACGCCATCATCGGCGTTAGCGTTACTTAGTGCAGATCTAGTCCGTACATGTTCACCCTTTCTCAAGCCATGAAAAAAAAAAAAAAACAGTAATTTTTGCACGTCACCCGTGCCCTAAAGATAAAAGATAAAATTCTTTTACACCCTCATCGCCTGGGGAGGGGGGGGAGGGGGGATTTTTAACATCATCAAACCCACTTAAGCCTACGTAAATACATATTACCATTGTGTCACGGTAGCAAGGGCCGGTACTGGCTTTATCTTCTCTTAGGTAAGGTCGTGTGAGTTTAGGAAGTCTAGATTAGATTAGGTTATGTGTTAATGATAACTCGCGGGTAAAGCAAGCATATAACAGTATATCGCCCAAGGCCACACGCCGTCGCCCCTCTCAGGTATCAGGTATACAGTGACGCTTTGGCGTCTCCCCACACCCCTTTACATCAAGTACCAACCCTCTCATCTACGACCGAAGTAGTTGTGGCGCACCATGCCGCAGCAGAACTATTCAATGAGTTTCCCCACTGAGCCACTTTCACATAGTCACAATGCAGACTAATCATGCTCACTCACTACGAAGTTCTCGCTCACTTATGCATTGTCAGTTTATTTACGCGAAGATGTAAAAAATGAAATTATGTATAATTTATTTCAGTGTTTAAGTTAGTTACAAATTGGGTAATGTACTCAATATGTGTATTATATATATATTCATTTATTTTAAAACTACTGATAAAATGTTTTGTCCGCGGGCCAGTGTGATGAGTCGTACGGGTAGCATGTCGCCCGCTGGCCACTAATGTCATATCCCAGCTGGTTTCTAATGTCGCATACAGCGAATACTAGAGTCGCACTTCTTCAGTACAAAGAAAGAATTTTGTTATTTGTTTACGGAAACAGCTTCTACACTTCTACCACGTTTAGAAAACACATCAGTGGCTTTGAACAAAAGGGGGGGGGGGGGGGGGAGTTTTATATTTATGCTAAACACTCTTCAAGTTGTTTAATTTGTATGTAATACCATTTTTGCAAATAAATAATAACTTATATCATTTTAATAACAATGTGTCAGTATTAGCCTAAAAGCTATTTGGAAAACGACATAAACAAAATACAATTGAAATAAACAAAGAACTGTGAGAATTTTCATCTTATTAACGACGTAATTTTAAGTCGTAATTTTTAACAATATCAAGGACACCCACAGGTAAAATATTCGTATGTCCAACAATTAAAAAAATAAATTAATAAAAATTAATCTAAACTTAGTGTGAATCTGTAAATATTTTGAGGTTGATCGTGACATTGGTGTTCGGTATAAATCATGTCATTACTGTGAGTCAGTTTCTTACGAGTGTGTTCCGAAAAACATTCAAATTGCGAACTTCATACGTGTTCGTGTAATTAATTAAGTAATATCATTTTTTTAATACGTAAGAGTATGTCACACGTAATGTTTATAAGTTCAACAGCGTTTGTTACACATAAAATAACGCACTGTTTGTTATCCAACAGTCAAACTACCGTGTATTGTATTGTATTGGTTGCCAGATGATGAGCATGACGTTTCAGAACGCTTGCCCATATAGCATTGCGTTTAGGCGTAGTACGGATTTTGCTACGTTTTCTGGCAAAATTACTGGTTGCTTTGTTACTCCCAAGTTATTACATGTTATAACTGCATCTGCCAGAATTTTAAACGTAATCATTCTTGCTAAGGCCCTAATTATATAAATTATATTACATGATTTTACTACACCATACATTTGCACAAGCAAATACTGTGACAACCAACGTGGGTGTCCGAAAGAAAATAATTCTTGCAATATTTAAAAAAATAATAATAACGTAGTTGATCAGTTGACTATAGGCATACGTACAAAATGTTTCTTACCGACAAAAAATAATAGTATTAGGCGCGCTCGCGTCCTTATCAAGAGGCGGACAGGAGGAAGAGATGCCACAAGTGGCGCTTATCACACGTGAGCCTGACGTCACTCCCGCCTTCTGATAAGGAAGTGAAGGACATTTGGAAGGTGTAAATATATCATTGTGATCGCATATTTGTTATTAATGAGTGTATATGAAGTGGCTCTAAGCCATTATAAGGATAGTGAATAGCACTTTAATTATAATTTAAACTACCATAAAAATTAAGCTCACTGGTAAAATTTGTGTTTATGGCAGGGATACCAGCTGGACTATATTAAAGTGGACATTCGGACAGTGTGAATGCATTGCAATGGACATTTTAAACATATATTTGTAATTGGTGAGTGAAGACAGCTGTAAACAGTATAAAGACGGCAATCAGGACATAATTATAATTAAGATCAGAGTAAAAACTAACTCTCGCTGATAATGTTAATGTATGTAAATAGGCACAGGCGGTTGTATTTTGTGTGTGTATATTATTGCACGCAAGAAAAAATTGGGAAATTAAATGTAGCTCTTTTATTAATTTTGTTTACTCAATCCCTGAAGACTAAAGTTTTCGGCCAAGCAACAACATTATCTAAAGTCTGTATTGCCTAACAGCTTTGTGAAAGTTGGTTTTTGTTATACTTTTATATTAACATATTTTGGGGAATTAAAAAAATATATATTTTTAATTTTTCTAAGGCACATGCAAATGCTTAATACTTCCACAAAACAATAAAAAATCATCAAATTTGAAAAATAAATCAAGAATGAGAGTGTGGTTTGGAGCGTAATTAGAGATGCGCGTATTTCGAGAATTATTTTGGCCGCAGCATAGACTTTTCAGTTCTTCACATGCTCGGGCCACAACTGTGTACTCGTTGTTAAAAGAGACATGCAAAATTCGCGTTTTTATTCAGCATTAGGCTGAACTTCACAGTACTGTATATTATTGAGCCGGCGTCGTTTTCCCGTTGGCTGCTGCATATATGTGAAGTCACTTCCCTTTTTCAACTGAACTGCACGTGATTGGAGCACGCAGTTGTGAAGTGTTCATCTATTGGCGGAGAGCTACCCCTGGCGAGTAAAATACGTTTTCTCAATAGCAAACATATTGCAAAGGTACACGTTTTTGAAGTTTAACGTGTCCTCAAATAATAACGTGAATTTTGCAGGCCTCTGCTCATTGTCTGCTGCTATGGCGAGAAGATTTTTTTTGGCTGAATTTGCTGCATGTTGCATGGCTCATTACATTTATTTCTTCCTGTTTGTTACTGGCCTAAGAGTCGTTCAGGATGTGCCTAATCAACTATTAGACCTAACTTGAAACGAATAGACGAGTTCTCATTCTGGAAAATCTAACACGGGACTGGAACAATTAATTTGCGAAATTTACGGACCAACTTTAATATAATTAAATTAAGGTATATTAATTAAATTTAAACTGCTGAATTAATCTCAATAGCTACACCTGCTGCCAATTACTTTCTTATATTCCCTGCATAAACCTGAATATGTATAGTTATTATTAATTAAGTAAAAACTACTGCGGAGTTTATGTGTTTATGTTTACTCTTTATTTATGTGTCGACCAAACGTAAGTGTGACTTTTTAGGAATATAAATATCTCAGTAATATGCTTATTCTTTTTATAATGTGCACAAAAGCCACAGAAACTTAATTACATAATTCCAGAGTCCACAGTTGTTTTAACTTCGCAACGTTTGAAATATGTAACTATTTTCCCCGCATAACTGCCAACTTTACGAAGAGCGTAACAGTTAATGCGTCCTTGTGCTTTATGCAGTTAGGATGATTTTTTTTTCAGAGGTTCAATTCAAAGTGCTCGGTCAACTGCAAGCCACCGCGCCGCTCCAAGCGAGCAGACCATTAATTACTTAAATTTATCGGACTGGTCGCCACTTTTAAAAAAACAAGGCTGTTCACGGTAAAATGAGCACTTTTGAAAGCCCTGCTCAAGATCTACTCGTATGCACGTTGTGTATTCTTCTGCCCTATGTGAAATTAGCATTGACATGGACCTCATCGCTTTATTCATGCGTCGGTCAAGTGAAACTGTGAAATTGTAAAGATAGTAAATATTTCACAAATTAGCAAATTTTTACATTTCGATGCATTAAAAAAACATGAAGCGAGAGAAATATTTTAAGTTATCACAGATAGTAACCTTGCACTTTTTATTCCACGTTAATATAGGGAACTACTTTCCTTCCTTCGTTACTAACTTTACTGGGCGCAGTCACTAAGTGCGCCCGTTAAATTATATGCAGGTAGGGGCAGTGACTTTTTTTCTAAGTTTGATTTCAAAAGTGCTCACTTTATTGTGAACAGCTTCTACCTAGAAGGGGGGGGAGGGGGGAGATGCACTGGCGTTAGAGGTGCCGACCCACGTGGTAGTTGGGACTAATACTAGGAATAAAATTACTTTACAGTACTGTCACACGTCGCTGCCGGGTGTTTCCTTCAAGGCGCCGAGAGTTGCAGGTTAAGTTTGCAACGTTAGACGAAGCGAGCGGCCTATCATAAAGGACGCCGCCGCACACGCCGATAAACTTATCGCAAGCTCGTATTTCTCCATGTATCACGCAGGAATGTTGTCATCACCGCTAACTTTCCCAGAACAACTTCGATTGCCGAGAACATTCTAGACGGCAACTGCCTCAAGTATAAATACCGCGTGCGGGCCCTTGAGGAGGGAGTGATTAAGAGCCGAGAGTTTGGCGTCTCGTGTGACAGTTGGGCGATTCCGGAGCGGCGAGGGACGACTGCAGCGATCTGCGAGAGTGCGTCGGCAAGCTTGTGTGCAGTGAAGAGTGGGACTGATCTGCGGGACTGTGGGCTGGATGCGTGTGGTAAAAGACATTCGGGACGATGGAAATAGACAGTTTTAACTAAACGTATGGAAATAATTGCAGCAGTTTAAGGGGCATTAGCAAGAGTAAAGATTGTGATAGTGACTTAAATTGAAATGGAGATATTATTCATACTGAGCACAATATTTAAATACTAAGAGTTAACGACGCTCAGACTGGTAAATAACATAGTTAGACTGTTTGTAGCATTGAGAATATATATAGTTATTGAATTTAATTCTTTTATTTTTATTAAGACCTTGATCCCTCGCGAACTCAGATACGCCGCTCAGGCATTCTTGCATCAGTATATTCACGGTAAAGTGAGCACTTTTTAAGGCCATGCTAAATTTTTCCTTGTAGCCAATTTCTATCTGTCCGCCACTTTTGAATATAAGCATTACCATGTAACCAGTAAACATAGTGTATACATCCCGCCACTCCCAAAAGTTAATGTCTGAAGCAGCCATGAAATATTTTATTAGTGATTAATGCCTATTGGAAGGGCCTTAAAAAGTGCTCACTTTACCGTGAATATGCTATGGTAAAATACATCGTCGTTTGCAGCAAGTAAAGGCTGTTCACGGTAAAGTGAGCACTTTTAAACTCAACCTTAGAAACCTACCTGCACATATTTTAACGGGCGAACTGAGTGACATGAATGGAAAGTAGTTCCATATTTTAACGTCGAATAAAAAGTGTTAGGTAACCATTTGTGATAACTTAATTTATTTGACTTTCTGTTTTTTTTTTTATGCGTCGTAGTGTAAAAATGAGCAGATATGCACATTATTTTCATTTGTAATAGTTCGACACTTTCACTTGACCGACGCATGAATAAAGTGAAGAGGCCCATGGCAATGTTAATTTTGCACAGGACGGAAGAAGACATAATGCGCATACAAGTAGATCTTAAGCAAGGCTTTCAGAAGTGCTCATTTTACCGTGAACAGCCAGCCTATACATATCTTCATCAGAGTCAAATGCTTATTAATAAATTAAACACTGACGACAATCCTAGAGGCAGCAGGAAGGGAGGGGGTTACAACCCTGGTATATATATCCCCCCCCTCCCCCCGACAACGGGCGGAGCGCCTGTCTCTCGGGGGGCGTGTCGCCTGGAGCCAGCCGGGGGTAGGGCCGCCGCCGTATAATAACTCCGGGAGACGCTGTGTCGTGGAATGTGGAGCGACTCGTGACCAGCGTCACAATTCGCTGTCGTGATGCCGTCGTCGTGACGTCACGCCCATGATTAATGGTGGTTTATTTCTGACCGCGGCGGGCGCTTTTCACGTCTCACGACCGTGCCGCCACGCATTCAAGATCCTCCCCCCCCCCCCTTTACCTTTTTACTGTCACTACTACTACTCTGTGCGTAAAAAAAATAAAGAATAAGACAAAAGGTGCGTGCCCTGTCTTCGACAGAGGAGATTCGTAGAAATCGGGATGGTCGCGAGCTTGATTATTTGTGCTCGCTTGGGAAAATAAATGTTTACGTGGCGAGGACCGTCTTCCCGGGAACTGGAAGGTCTTTTTTTTTTTTTTACCAGGGATTTTGTCGATTCACCCCTACTGTAATTGGCACGGGGTTGGAAGGTGAGGTCGACATTAGGTAATAGCCTTTCTTCTTACCCCCTCGTAAAGATTAAATTACATCACTGCGTTGTCTTATAATCTAAACAATATTACGTGACCGCATAAAACTAGCTTTATTTACCTAGATGTCTGAACCTTGTTGCTATAATGGTTTCCTCAGAGGTTGCCCATTTATCTTTTCTTTCTGCTGTCCGTCTTTTTGTGGTAGCTACTGAAAGCTTTCACTGAACTTATGACATGCACTTTTAACAACTCGTATCAATGGAGATTCTAACATTCATTATCGAATATATTTTCAGAATACTAATGTTCATAATTACTGCACAAGAGGATTCAATAGGCTTATACCAGTTCAACACACAACTTCAAAACTTGAAAAATGGGTCCACCATATATGAAGATTAATCTTTAACACCCTACCAAGAAAATTTACCTTATGTAACGATATTAATAATTATTAAATATCTATTAAAAAGACACTTTTACCTAAACTATTTTTAAATCTAAAAGATTTCATCCGCGTTGTTAAAAAATGGACCAGATTTCTGGGACCATGCTGCCCTAAAAAGTAAACAAAATATTACATATTTTAACGATCTCTAGTTCTACTTGTCGCTGTAATTGTAGTTATTTCTGATTTGGTTATTTATATTAATATGCAACTGATTTTTCTACCGGAAAATCCCGTGTCATAAGCACGAATATTAATTGAATTCCTCTGGGATCAGTATTGTTATTGTATATATCTAGGTTAAGTTGTTTTATACATTTATATGTAAATAAATTGTTTTCTTACTGTAAAGGTTTTTGTGAATGTATCAACATTAAAATCAACGTATTGATGTTCTGTACTCACATTTATTCGCATTAAATACTAGTGTACTGTAAACCGCTGTATACAGAGTATATGTCATTACATAGTGTATTTGTATGAAACATTACGTGTACAATACTTAGATTAGTAATTTTGAAATGCCACTTGGCTAGTCCTGTACCAATATATGTATTACACTGTATGGTAATTATAGATGCAAATAAACTAACAAACAAGGCAGTGGATATCAAATATAGTCTTTTTCGAGCTGTTGTAATGCATTTATTTTTACCATCTTACAATTTGTACCTAGACAGTTACATGTAAACGTGTGTGCATAATTTACCGTCATTATGATGCTATACTCACCTATTCATTAGAATTATCGCCGTCACTTATGTTCGTGACTTCTAATGGAAGCCAAAATAAATAAATGAATAACATTTTGATAATCAGGGGGGGGGAGGGATTGCTCTGATTAATAGCATGCACACGGTACTGGTTACCTGAGTAAATTTCTCTCTGTATTAGTTTAACGAAGCCTGTGCTCGAATCAACCAAACGCAAATAATACTCTCAGTGATTTATTTCCTTTCCAATCCACGGGCTTTGGGTTGGCGTTTTTGATTGCGATTCCGCAAGATTTCATCCGAACGTAAGACAGTATTCACAATATACGAAGGCAGTATTTAGCAGGCTATTCCTTATTTATTTTCCCACCGGAAGCCCTCTACACAGAAAAAAGTTTAATATTATTTCAACAAAACAGTTACTTTGAGTAATTTGATTAAAAATCTGTTGTAGTAAAATTAATAATGATGTGACTAAGCTAATAATGTTAACCATTTACAAAGTCTCATTACTGTAATGCAAATATCCTTTTGAGGCGATGTGGCCACAACCATATGTTGTATTACGCTAAAAATAACACGAAGAACAAACTATTTATGTTACTTCGTCATTAAATAAAAGCCCAACCAACACAAGAGGATACTAGCGAACAGCGAAAACCTCGCAAAACGAACCCTCTATATTTAAATTATAAATTATAAGAATGAGATCTATCTTGCAAAGCAGTTTACGTGTGTCAAATATGCATATATTTCTAGAGCATAATGTGTTTCCACATAACGACAAAATGCCGTACTTTGTCGGTATATGTTGTAGAATACTCGGAATTTGAAGCATTTTCACACGTGTTACAGTGGAGCAAATGGTAAGATGTTGGTTTTCATGGAGTGGCGATCGTTGTGCACAGAGGACGCGGGATTGATTCTCCCTTTTGCCTCAAATATTTTTCTTCATAAGTAATCATTCTTTTTGTGTCGCAATAATTGTACATAATTCTTTTAATATAGAATTGTTGTTTTAAAGCCAAGGGGAAAAAAAAAATTGAACACAAACTTTGTTTTGCCGAAAGCAACGTAAACACCACCTTAATTTTGATAGTACAGTAAGGAGGTAACGTTGCCACAGTAGTAGTTCATTGTACAGTTACATTAATATCATTACAGCGTATTACATTAACAGCAACGTTAGCTACTGACAGATTACAGATAACAAAAACACAGTACTTGTAACATTAAAGCTGTTGGCACAACATTAGACTTTCATCTGTGTGTGCTGTCGGAAATGCACGTTTTCAATTCATTCGGGATTAACTACATTATTTTTCTTAGGCCGTGTCCCAATTCGCCGAGAGAGTACTCTCTCGCTTACTCTTGACGTTACAGAGAGTCTTCTCTGTGTCCCAACTCCGAGGAGAGAGCGCGAGAGGGAGAGTGAACGACGATGTACACTCGGTGCTCACTCCCGCACCCTCTCTGACAACCATGTTGTTTTCAAGTCTAAACTCAAATATCCAGACATATATTTTGTTGCTTCTAAAGCAGTGTAAAAAATATTTTATCGACTTAACTTAATCATTGCGATTGTGAAATGTGTAATAACAATATTCCGTTTGATATAGAACATAACAAATTATGATGTCGTTATGTTCACGTTTCATTTAAGTTGACTGTGTTCGTATTATTAGATACTGTGATTAGCACATAACCATTATGTTTTTAATCATGCAAAAATGTAAAAAATTAAAATAAGTTACTGTTACATAAAATACTGTACATTTATTCGAGGAAAGTGAAAGACCAGCAATATCTTATTTTTCACTATTTATTAGCTTTTCTGTGAGAGATATAATGCCGAAGGCTTACACGAGGGCTAAAGTCTCAATTCGCTAAAGTGAGCCAGAGTGAGAGTGAGAGTGAGCACACTATCGAGTTGAGACACGGCCTGGAATAAATGGCGATACCGCATGCAGTCGCAGCCGGGTTCTCGATTCAAGCATCACGCGGAGCGTAGCTGACAGCGCCAGGGTGCGAACTTGTTGGCATCTTGCAGTTCAGTTTTAAAGTTCGTGCGCCACATCAGCGAGGCTTGTCGACGAAACGTCCTTGACACGAATCGTTATCGTCGCCCCCGTGTATTATGCACGCGCGTGGTTGCATCATCGCCGAGAAAACAAGAGGATGGGGCGGTCTCGGGGGCTTTGCCAAGATTCCGCGACGTGCGAGATGGGCGTCGCGAGGCGCAGCGAGCAAGCGAGTCTTCGTTAGTGTTCAGAGAGAACTGGCCGCGGTGGCGGCGTTGTTTTGACATGTTTGAAACAGGGATGAGAAAATGCCGCGAGCTTGATCGCCCGTAGACTCGACCCTACAGTCCTCTGCGTGCTCGAGGCATCAGCAGTATTGTTCTATTGTCGATGCTCTCCCAGTGTAATTTTGTTGTCGACCAGGTAGCATTGGTCCCTTCATTGTTTTCTTGCAGGTTTGTTGTTGCCTCAGAGGTCTCTGCCATTCTGCGTAATAAACCTCGCATTCTGAAATAATGACATGTAAAGGTTTTGAAGAAGACTTGCGTTGTTTGCAACAACAAACATTAACCATACAGTTTTCTCTTAAAAGACAATATCCAAACTGTAACTACTAACACTAAAAATAATAACTAATATTTATAATTTAAAAAAGCGAAGATACAACAATTATTCATAAATAATGACAGCGTTTGTTAATCTATACTAATATTATAAAGAGGTAATGTGAGTTTGTTTATTTGTTTATATGTCTCGGGTAATCTCGGAAACTACACTCCCGATTATTAAAATTCTATCACTATTAGAAAGCTACATTCTTCCAGATGTGCATAGGCCATGTTTGATTTTTTTTTAAATTCCTTGAGAAATTTAAAAATTTGCTAACGAAGTCGGAGAAGAATGAGCAACTTGGCTAGTTTCTAAGCATGCGCTAACAAAACCATTATTCGCAGGTAGTCACGGATAGTCGCAGGTAGTCACAGATAGTCACGGGTAGTCGCAGGTAGTCACGGATAGTCACAGGTAGTCACGGGTAGCCGTGGGTAGTCACGGGTAGTTGCAGGTAGTCACGGGTAATCACGGGTAATCGCGGGTAGTCGTTGGTAGTCGCAGGTAGTCACGGGTAGTAGCGGGTAGTCGCAGTTAGTCACGTGTAGTCGCAGTAACACCATAACACCTGAGCCAAGCGATGGCGGGCTGCTAGTAAAATTAATAAACCGGTAAAAAATCAAGCTATCAATACCAAATTTTGTGTGTTATATCTGTGGACAATACATAACACGATAAACTGTTTGAAGGAAGAAAGGCGTTAGCTTACTACATTTCTTCCAGTCAACTCTTCAGTTGCAAAAGTAACTAACTACTGCATTGCCATCAAATGAACCCGTAGAAATTTCTCGTCCCTTTAAAGGGAAAGTACAACGAAAAACTGTAGTTAGAGCGTCTGTTAGCGACGAATGCAAATGCGCGAAAGTCAGGCTGCAGTAGATAGCGACAAGTGACCCGTCTTCTTTCTGACTTGACATTGCCTGCCCTAGTGAGTGGGAGCCCCCTCGCTTGTGTGAGGGCGAGCGATAAGGCTGACCTTGGCATGCAGTCCCTACTTACATTCGCCTCTTAGCCCACCGCGTTCGTTTCCGTTTCATCTGTGACGTAACAACGAACTACCGCTGACGTTAGTGTAGTGACTGCAAGTTTTATCCGGTAGAGCGTGGGTTGCAGTCCTCGTTCGGCCAGTGATAACCCGTTTCTGTCTCACTACTGCACACGTTGACGTAGTTGGCATCTAGTCACTGTTTGATATGTCCAATTGAAAAGCAGAAAGAGGTACCGAAATTTTCTTTATCTCTTTGTTTACATAGTGTCTTCGGCTCTCAAAACTTGTTTGATGAGTGAATTATGTCAGTAGCATTGGTTTTATATAGTAGGACACTTTCACTTTATGCATTTACTGAATAACCAATATGAAATCATCATAAACATTTATTAAACATTTTAACGGATCATTCGGTAGAGTTGACCGACTCCGGGCTGTGGGAAGGGGGTTGCTAGTTTCGATCATTGATGTCGGAAAGGGATGGAAGCATGTGGACTGTCTAGACAACAAAAATCGCAAAAATTTATTGTACCATTAAATTTTCCAAAAAAAAAAAAAACTGTATTATCAGATTGCTTTCTTTACGAGCGGATGCTATGAAGTGGCTTGTTTGTAGACGAATCACAAATGTTCAGTAAGAAAGTACTGGAATGATCAGCGGATCAGTGAAACGGGGAAATATCTTCACCCACAGTAAACGGCGAATAATGAAACTGTCTATTAGAAGCTAGAAATCAGTCTGCTTTCCTGCGATTAATCACTTTGCAAGAATGCCTTACCCAGTGCAGACAGCAGCGGGATTCCGTGCTGTCCAGCCAGACGTTACAATCTCGTTAAACTACCTCTCATTCCTTTCCGTGTGTTTGCTACATGCACGAGCAGTAGCGGTCGTTTGTTGTCCGGGCTTGTTAACACGACGAAACTAGAGATGATTTGCAGCACTGCCGTGACACAAGAATACACAGCTCTCGATACTGTCCTAAATAGCAGATAAACAATGCGGGGGAAAAAAAAACAGCAAATTGGGGAATATTCTTTCTTTAGTGAACGTATATACAGAATGAAATAAACTATACATGTACATAGTACACGTAGGGGCATTAAAGGTTTATTATTATTACTTTGTATTCACAATTTCCTTTCCATGTTGTGAATTTGTAAATTTCAACACGATAGAGTGTAAGACATATCTTTAAGCTATTTGTGAAGCTGTTAATGTTTGTTAGGGTAATTATTTATGATAAACAAGATTATTAAATTCTTCCAGTTATAATTGAGGAAAGCTTAACGAATTCCTAACCATGCAGGACAATACAAGCTATGTGTCTAAAGTTAAAATGTATAATCACCGAGATAAAAATTAAGCGAAACATAGTGTAGTGCACTGTTTTGACACACGAAACTCCTGTCAAACCACTGTGAAAAATGATTAAATGGAATGCCCCTTTGTGATTGTGACCTCTGTGCTCAAAGACTAGACGATTTTAATGGAACTTGTCAAACTTCTCCATAACAGAGTCCCTGAAAAATCTATCAAATATCATATACAGTTTTTATAGACAGAGTTTAGTTATTTGTGCACTTACTATCACGACGAAAATAGTTATCGGGACGGTTATAGCTGTTGGGGGGGGGGGGGGGGTAGTAGGATCGGTTACAACACCGATTTCTTTGGGTGTCGGATCTCGAGCGAAGTATGTTGTTGCAGCGTCCATCTTAGGACGCGAGGGCAAGTTAATTGTATGCCTTCACCCGGACAACTCCGGTATAGGCTGTTCACGGGAAAATGAACACTTTTGAAAGCCCTACTTAAGTTCTACTTGTGTGCACGTTGTGTATTATTCCGCCTTATGTAAGATTAACATTGCCATGGGCCTCGTAACTTTATTCATACGTCGGTCAAGTGAAACTGTGAAATCATTAGAAAAGTAAATGTTTAACAAATTTGCCTGTTTTTACACTTCGATGCATTAAAAAAAAAAACAGAAAGCGAAAGAAACAATTAAAGTTGCCATAAATGGTTAACTTACACTTTTTATTCGACATTAAGATACGGAGCTACGTACCATCCATCGTTACCAATTTTATTGGGCGCACGTCACTCAGTGCGCTCGTTAAAATATATGCAGGTAAAGGCGTCCATGATAAAGTGAGCACTATTGAAAACAACGTTAGAAAAAAATATCTGCGCTTGTCTGCACATATTTTAACGGACGCACCGAGTAACATGCGCCCTGCAAGTTGTTGGTAATGATGGATGGAAAGTAGTTCCACGTCTTAAAGTTGAATAAAAAGTGTTAGGTAACCAGTCATGATGTCTTTAATAATTTCTTTCGCTTTGTTTTTTTTAATGCACGGAAGTGTAAAAAATGACCAGTTGTGTATAATAATTACTTTTATAATAATTCCACAGGTTCACTTGACCAACGCATGAATAAAGTGATGAGGCCCATGGTAATGTTAGTTTTACATAAAGCGGAAGAAACCACAACACGCATTTAAGTAGATCTTAAGCAGGTCTTTCAAAAGTGCTCATTTTACCGTGAACAGCTTATAGGAGCAGTGAATTTTCTCTAAGGTTGATTTCAAAAGTGCTCACTTTATCGTGAACAGCCTTTAACTGCAAGTTGTTTTGTGACCGAGATAGTGATATCCGGGGTCAGCTGCCTTGGGAGATGGGTCATAGCTGTGGAAGGTGAACATGTCTGTGAAGGCCCAGCTCCGCTCCTTTCGCAGAAGTTTATTCTTTTTCGCGTCATAATTTCAATTTCAGAGGTATTATTGGATATTCATTATTATAGAATATTTACAATTTACTGGTTGTTTAAATATCCTGTATCTGATTTTCACTGTGTGTTATTTCATGCATGCAAAAAGGCAAGAGCTAATGAATAGAATATAAAAAATGTTCTTGAATTTTTACAAGCAGATAACACGCAATTAAAATTACACCCAAGAATATTAAACAACTCGTAAAATATAAATTTCGTATAACCGTGCAATGCCAGTAATTATAGTATGTTTAAGGTAAAATGTGCAATTTTGAAAGCCTAGCATAAAATCTACTTGTATGCACTTTATGTATTCCTCCACCTTATGTAAAATTAACATTGCCATGGGCCTCATCACTTTATTCGTGCGTCGGTCTAGTAAAACTGTAAAATTATTAGGAAAGTAAATACTTTACAAATCTGCCAATTTTTACATTTCTGTGCATTATAAAATACAGAAAGCGAAAGAAATAATTTTAAGTTATCACAAATGGTTACCAACACTTTTTATTCAACTTTAATATATGGAACTAGTTCCCATCCATCGATACCAACTTTACTGGTAATATTTACATTTTTTTCCCCCGTTGATATATTGTATGGTTGTTTTCCCAGCAGTAGATAGCGCCAAGAGTGTTTGACGATATAATTAAATATGCCTTGTACACAGAATAATATTTTAAACATTGAAACATGTCCCGCGCATACAAATACTGATAGCTACTCCGTAGTTCTCATTCACGACGAGAATGCTTCTATTAAATTGTTTTAAATGTTTGCTCCCAACAGGCATTAACCGCCAGTAAATAATTTTTTTACAGCCTCAGGCATTAAATTTTGATGGTGGTGAAATGTATACACTGTGTTTATTGGTCACATTGCAATGCTTATATTAAAAAGCAGAAGGAAGATGGAAATAGGATGAAAGGAAAAATTTAGAAGGGCCTTAAAAAGTGCTCACTTTACCGTGAACAGCCTATAACTTATAACCCAACTTAAAATTAACACCCATGCCTTACCCGGGATTCTAACACAGAGCCTACCGTATCCCAGATCGGTGGCGCACCAACCGACAGCACCACGGGAGATCGGCAAGTTGGCAACCCGGATCACGGCCTCAGGTAGTAAGCAGAGTGCGACGTGTAGAGAACGCAGAGCGCCGTGTGTGTTCGCGATGTAACGAGGCGAACGTTGGCAAACAACATCCCGATGTGCGACCTGACGCAACGCGGCAGTACTCCGCGTTTCTGCTCCACTGCGAGGTCGACAAGGTGGCGTTCTGCTCGCCAGCAGTTTTCTCATCCACGCACGTGGGGGTCATGCCGGACGATGCCGCTGGTCGGCGGGTTTTCTACCGGATCTCCCGTTTCCCCCGCCCGTGCATTCCGCCTCGTTCCACCCTCATCGGCTCACAAGCAAGACGTCTTTGTTTAGCCTAAGAGCCACCCCAAATCTCTTCACTCCGCTCATACATGCGCCTTTCGTTCAGTTCATTTTTCCTCGCCCTCATTTGCTAATACGATCCCAGGGCAGAGTATATAATCCATTCACTTGTTACGTCACACTTTTCTGAAGCCCTGCTAAAGTTCTACTTCCAGGATATTCCTCCGCCTCGTGGTAACTAAGCTTGACTAGAAAAGTACACCAAAGGACAACGCACAGAATTCGTGCGCACCCAATTGTAATAATATTTTGCAAGAGAACTATTTCTTACTATGCGCTACCAACACATGTTTTCTCGCTGGTTTTGTTCATATTGATTACAAATGAAATATTTATATTTATAAATAAAATATACGTAAAACTTTAGTGTAACGAAAACTAATACACTTTTATGTTAACCGAGGTATAAGACACTCGGTATACAGGGCATATTTAGGAAATAACTAAACCTGTCATACATGGAGTGATTTTTTTCCAATGTTTGGTTCAAAACGTGTGAAGAAACCGCGAATAGACTATAGACAAGCAACTAAGACGGAATGCCGTGGCTGTTCCTTCGGTGTGGGCGGCATGCTGCGAAATGTTACCTATTTGCTGGTCTGCCATCTGGCGAGGTCACCAGGAATAGTATTTGGCGAATGACTCGCCATCAATTAGCTGGAGTGTGCGATTTAATCTTTATATTAAAGTACTGTGTAATCTCAGACTGGCCGCTTGCGTAAGTTACCTGGCAATGGTTGCCTGTTGATCTCGACTTACTTACACTCTGGGAAGAGACTTTACCTTGAGCAAACTTTTTACCACTACAAAGAAGTATTTCCTGTTGCATAACACTGCGAGATAGCATTGTCTCAAACAAACTTTTATTTAAGCAGTTTTTTTGTGCTTGTCTTGCGATTTAACAGTATTGAAGTAACGTGCGTCAAATATAAATGTAGTGAGATAATTAAGATCATTATAAAGAAATCATTAGTGTAATTTACTTAGTGCCATAAAAGTGCAGAAGAGAACATTTTAACAGAAATAAACTGCGTTTGTTAAAATCTTACGATTTATGAGGCAACACTTCTTTATGTCATGCTAAAATAGCATGAAATTCATTTTCATTATGCCAGAAAAAAATTTAAAAAATCCTTTACAGCGCAGATCCCCTTGATAATTTGACGATTCTATTTGACCTTTTTGAGCCCGACTGGAGAAAGTCGAGAATAAATACTTAGCCAAGACAAATGCGTCAGGCAGTCAGGAATAACTGTAAAATTAATCATGGAGTTGTTTGACTGTCGACAAAATTCATCCAGGTAATATAAACTGTTACCTTAATTAAGATTTGTAAAAACTTTTTATTTCCCCGAATTGATATTTATTATTTTATGTGTAATGATATTTTAGGAAGTGGTGTCTCTCCGGGCCACTTCACAATAGCAGCACGCTAGCCAGTGGCGTGTGGTGAGAATGTTGCAAGGTAAGCTGGGGCTTGCTCACTACTGTACATTCTCGGTGCACGCAGCAGGAACTAATAACCACCAAGCAGCCTAGGGAAAATGAATGTATTCCGACCACTCACAAGCGAGCAGCAAGGTACCCATTACACGTGTCCTGTGGCGTTGGCTGCCGAGCTTCGTTCCAGTGCTGGGAGTGTAAACTACCAAACAAAAGAGTTAAAGCAACAGCTTACCTTGCAACAGCCCACCATACGTGACTGACGCTAGTTAATGAATTTGAGAAAAATAGTTTAAACTCAACTCTGATATCCAAGTGGCCAAGGAAGAAGCTCGCTAACCGTATTTCGTAATTATAACAATTTGAGTATGCAAAACCGGCAATGAATCGAACCTATCCTGCGACATGATTCAAAATTCGTAGTAAGTTTTAATTGAGCTATTCAGGGACGCAGTCTGGTTGGAGTTATTTTGAGTTTCCGAGGCCTAGGAGCGTTGGAGCGGTAAGGTCTACCGAAACATGTGCGTTGAACGTCTCGTCGCCTTTATGCACAAGGCTTCGAACTGGCGTGCACTCTTTCTATCGCCAACTAGGACTTTCAGTAATGATGCTGCCTGTCCCTACTGTATGTTAAATAGCTTGCATAGTCTATTCGCGGTTTCCTCGTACTTTTTTGTATCAAACCTTTGAAAAATCACCCCATGTATGACGTGCTTGGTTGTTTACTAAATGTCTCATCTATCACAAGCATTTTATGCTTTTATTAATATAAAAATACTTTGCATTTTGGTGAAATTGAACTTTTACAGGTTGTTAACGGTAAAATGAGCACTTTTGAAAGCCCTGCTTAGTTTCTACTTGTAAACACGTTGTGTATTCCTTCGCCTTATGTGAAATTAACATTGCCATGGGCCTCATCACTTTATTCATGCGTCGGTCAAATGAAACGGTGAAATTATTAAGAAAGTAAATACTTTACAAATCTGCCAATTTTTACACTTCGATGCATTAAAAAACAGAAAATAAAAGAATTAATTTTAAGTTATAACAAATGGTTACCTAACACTTTTTGTTCCACGTTAAGACATGGGACTATTTTCCATCCATCGTTACCAAACTTTACTGGGCGAATGTCAGTCAGTGCGACGATTATAATATATGCATGCAAGGGCAGTGACTTTTTTCTAAGGTTCATTCCTAAAGTGCTCACTTTATCGTGAGCAGCCATTTCTTATATTTAGAGCTACTGGTATTTTAGGGGAAAAGAAATTGAGTACGTGGTAGACTACAACAGTATAAGCACCCAACAGCAATTTGTCTACTGCCATTGGCTGCTGTCTGCTTGAGAAGGCGTTTTCATATTTGACCGAGGCCACTCAGAATGTGGCCTCATCGGCACGGCTCCTACGTGATTCGTGTGCAGACAGTTAAAACGCGTCTAAAAGTATTTCAGCCAATCAAGATAGTTAACGACCCTGCAGTGTATTGAAATGTAACTTGTCTTGAAATCTTTTCGGGAAATTTCACTACCCTTACTTATATTGTATCGATAAATTAAGAATAAAACCATGTAGAATGTAGGTGCATTGGTAATGCCTGATAAGAAATAGTTCTCGTGCAAAATAATTGTTACACAGAGTGCGCGGGAATACTGTGCACTGTTCCTTTGGTGTACTAACTAAGTCTAGAAAGTTTAGAAAGATTTAGTTAAGCTTTGTTTGCAGCACGAGGCAAAGGAATAACCTGGAAAAAAAACTTCAGCAGGGCTTCAGAAAAGTAGGAAGTAACTGTGAATTGACTATACCTACCGCAAGTTTCATCCCAAAAAATAACGGTAGTAAAACAAACGTATTATCCTTCTTTCACTTGGAAAAAAAAGAAAGGAACGGAAATAATAATTGGAAAATTGTATTCGGAAACAAACAATTTCTTAAACGTAACTCACAAGCAGATGACGCCCAATAATATTCAACATATTTTTTATGACAACTATACGACTCGATGTCTGCGCTTTGTTTGGGGAGTCTGGGTAGACGGCGCCATTTGAGTATGTGGATAATAAATTAATGCTAAATACGATAATTGAAATTTACATATTTATGGCGGGTTATGCAGATAATCTAGGAAAGGGCAATCCCAGGAAGAAATTTTTGGCCTAGTAAGTGAACAAATAGGTGTTTGCAACACTGATGCATCCTGTCGAGCTATTTAGGTCTATTACGTTGTAAACGTATACATTTCTCTTCGTCGCAAGATATTGTGCTGAAAGAATGCATCACTCTGGTAACATTTTTTGCTCATAATGTTAGCATAAATTATTATACAGGATCATCTTGTGTTAGTTCTTCAATACTGCCCTTCAAAGCTCTGTAGATTTCATTTACAAGTTTAGTATTCATTTACGTCTCGCGCTTTAAGCCGGTTGTCTAATTATGTAGGCGAGGGGCGGACAAGGCTCGCACAATATACGTAACATAAACGAGAAAAAAAATCGGCACATGTATCAATGTTACATCCAGTATTTGAATATTCAAATCATTGCACCATAAACTGGCTATACTATTAACTATCCTTTCAAAAATTACGAATACGAAAATAGGCAAACTCGTGATTGGAAGCTCAGGATGCCCCGTCGCCTTTAGCCTTTGAGTGAGTGAAGAGATTTGGACGGTTCTTTACATCCAGGTCTTGAGAGCCGATGAGGATGAGTGGGGTGAGTATGGAGCAGCGCCGGAGTGATAGGGAGGGGGAAACGGGAGATCCCCGAGAAAACCCGCCGAACAACGTCATCGTCCGGCACGATTTCCACATGCGAAAATCCGGAGTAAACCCGGCCGGGGATTGAACCCGAATCGCCTTGGTGGGAGGCGAGCATGCTAACCGCTTAGCCACCGTGGCCCGTTCTGCCATTGAGAAAACGTGACCGTGAGGCAGAAACCGCCGGTTTTGACTTCCTCGTTAATTATATTTTTTTACTTGGTTTTAGATGTTTTCTAATAGGCCTTGAAGTTCCCGCGTAATATCGGGTGGCTAGTCACAGTACGTTGTAAGAAGGGCGCGCACATGCGAGGTCTCCGCGGGATTCGAACCCGGAACACAGCCATACGAAGGTGTGTTGGTGACCTCGTCCAGCTGATTGCTGGTAGAAGGAGCACTAATCGTGTCAGGGGCAAACGAAGGGAATCCTCGCAGTGTTCACAAGAGAAACACGGGAGGGTTAAGTAAGCTGGCGTCATTGAGCTAGGCACCGTTACTCGCAAGCGTTGCTGGAGGAAATGACAGGCTGGTCCAGGCATTCCGCATCCTCATCTCCAACTGCCACGTAGGGGTCAAGGTGGGGACAGCTGCGAGATGCCCGCTAATTGCGAGGAGCGACCGCGGCACTGCGCAACACATCTGCGTCGACGTCGGCCTGTGACGTCAGCCCCGTGATGGACGTGCGCGGCGACTCCTTGCGCAACTTGCCGTCCACGGTCTCCCGCAGAGGACCTGCCATTCAGAAGCCACGCCTCTAGAGATTAACTGACGCATTATACTTACATCTTAAAGGCTGTTCACGAAGTGAGCACTTTTGAAATCAACTTTAGAAAAAAGTCACTGCCCCGCCTGCATATACTTCAACGGGCGCACTGAGTGACACGCGCCCGCTAAAGTTAGTAACGATAGACGGAAAGTAGTTTCATATCTCAACGTCGAATAAAAAGTGTTAAGTGACCATTTATGATCATTTAAATTATTTATTCCGTTTTGTGTATTTTTAATGCATCAGATGTGTAAAAATTAGCAGGTTTAAAAAATGCTCACTTTTATAATAAATTCAGAGTTTCACTTGATCGACGCATTGATAAAGTGATGAAGCCCATGGCAATGTTACTTTTATATAAGGCGGAAGAATATACAACGTACATACAAGTAGATCTTAAGCAGGGCTTTCAAAAGTGCTCATTTTACCGTGAACGACCTATAGAAGTGTATACAGAGAATTAAAAAAAACATCGTTCATATTGAGGTGTTACGAGACCCTTAGAGTCAGCTGTTTACACCTCCTAAATAATGAGTCTCAAAAACGTGTCATTGCTTGAAAGATGGACACAAACGGTTTTTGACTACAAACTGTATATATTTTAAAACCTTCTGGAATTACAGCCAGCTGCCCGACAAGGGATGGATATCAATCTAATTTTAACAGTAGTACCTTTTAAAGAACTAGTTGGGAGGAATATTTCCTAGCCATGCAAATTGTACGAATTATTTAAGGGCCTCACCAAGTTTTTTTACCCGGGAAAGTCCAATAAAAAATTATACCTATCTCGTTGCAGATGTGTTTAGGGAGGTAGTCATGGCCCCAAAGTGCAGGCCATGGCTTCCCAATCCCTCTTTGCCGCGATGCATGTCTCCTTGCATGGTTCCCTTTCCTTATAGGCATAAGGGGTTAGCCCTGAGATGCAATAAAATCCAGCCCTACCTTCGGGCCTTGACTTCACAAAACACTTTGAATAAGGTAGTTTGGAGAAAAAAAAGTTGCAGATGTGAGAGTGGAACGCTAAGGACATTAATATGCTTCGCATCTGAAAGAGAACAGGGCGAGGGAATGGAGCTGTGAGGCGGTGCCGTGTAGTTCGTTTGCTAAATAATACATTTAGTATTCACGTCCGGCGTGTGTGAAGTTGTCCGGCGTGTGTGAAGTTGTCCGGCGTGTGTGAAGTTGTCCGGCGTGTGTGAAGTTGTCCGGCGTGTGTGAAGTTGTCCGGCGTGTGCGCCACTGACTGCGCTGCGGAACGCCCGACGTTCGTAACGTGTTCCTGGCTCCCGTCTAACGTTTTGTGGGCTCGGCTGGCAGCTCTAGTTCATATTCTCCGCTTCCACACTCCCTCCGGGTGCTCCATCGCGAGTCCGCGGCGGCAAATCCTCCAGCTTTATCTCCGCTGCTCTTACTTATTCGTAAATCTCCCCCGTTACGCAGCTTTTTGGACAATAAAGTTTTATGAAGCACCTTCGTCGTCGTTGGTTCGCCTTGGCGTGGTCGCGGTCGCCTAACCTGGCGGACAATGAATAGCCGGCGTTGTTGCAGCACTATCACCTTGTATATCACAGTGTTTGCTTGCAGTGTAGGCGCCGAACCTCATTTTACTATGCCTAGGCATGGCACACCCACCCATAGGCTGTTCACGGTAAAGTGAGCACTTTTGAGCCCGTTACATTTTTATTTCTGCCATTTTTTATCCTTGAACCACCTTTTAAATAAACATTGTGTTGTAAGTAATATATATAGTGTAAATATTCCACCGCACTCGGAATTTAAATGTAAGGCTAAAATAAAATATATTTATTGACTATTAATTATTCCAAACGAAATGGCTTTCAAAAGTGCTCACTTAACCGTGAATGACCTATAACAACCTGATTACAGCCGCGTGGCATCATTGCAGCTCTCGGATGTCCTTTTTCTCTTATTTTCCCTAACGTAACATGCTGCTATTGTAGGAAAGTTATCACTACCACAGCGACACACACCAAAATTTCCGGAATTGTCTCCGAGTGTCTTTCTCTAGAAGACCGTTCTTTCTCTCTCCTGCAAAAAATATATATATATTGCTACGAAGGGCACGTGACGTCGCTACAGAGTAGTTGATGATACAGAAGTGTAGCAGCTGCTTATACCGCGAACTATAGCTTCGCACGCCAGCAAATTGATGTCTCTGGCCAACAGCATGTTGGAACGCCGTTCACCAATCAGCGCCTGGTAACACGTTCCCCAACCACCAGCCCAGCCAATGGGAAATATTTCGCAACACGCAGTAGCCAATCCGACACAAAGCCCGATCCCAGAGCCTCGTGCAGTCAATCAGAGGATGTCTACGCCCGCATCGAAGGAATCACCCCTCTCTGTGTACATCATCTACTCTATGCCGTCACAGATGTGTGTTTAACGTTGTCCGCAGCTGATTTTCTCATCGGCCTAGTCTGTTGGTACCGTCTCACAAAGACATTTGGCCAATAACTAGGGGTAGTGAAATTTAGCGAAAAGATTTCAAGACAAGATATATTTCAAAACACTGCAGGGTCGTTTAACTATCTTGATTGGCTTAGATACTTTTAGACGCGTTTTAACTGTCTGCACACGAATCACGTAGGAGCCGTGCCGATGAGGCCGAATTCTGAGTGGCCCGGTCAAATATGAAAACGCCTTCACAAGCAGACAGCAACAAATGACAGACAAATTGCTGTTGGGTGCTTATAGTATTGGAGTCTATCATGTACTCGATTTTTTTTCGTGAAACTGCACTAGCGCTACCAATAACCAAAGTTTAAATGAGAAAAAATCTTTGCTCAGATTTGAGGGCGGAAATGTAGCTGAGGGTGTGAAGGGGAGGGCTTTCCCGAGTGCTCGCTGTTGAAGGGAGGAAAACCACGTGATACTGCGGGTGCTATACAGACCACACTGATAACATCATTCTCTGGTACAGCGCTATTTGATACCGCCGACGCGACTCAAGTTTTTTTTTCCGACAGGTGATATTCACGCGCTGAGCATCTCTCGCCTAGTGGTACTCGGCCGCTGTTGCCACGGAACTGAGCAACCGGCACTCCTTTGTGTGGTGGCAATGAACTCTCCCTGCTCGCCCGGTGCGTTCTGGACTTCTGCGCATTATTTTCTCATTCTGTTTTCACCCTAAAGCAAGTGATGTGCACGTCAGGTATTGGAAGTCTATCCTGGGCAGAAATCTTTTCGCGAAAAATTAGGGGGCCCTACTCATAGGTACAGCTGGTTCCGTGTAAACTGGACACTTCTGGAAACCCAACTTTTTATAATTTAGTTCTGTGAGTCAACTGGTTTTGCAATGTTTCATCCTAGTTCTAACAACCAGTAATTATTTTGACCTTTTAATTTCTCTAAAATCCAGTAACCATTAAAAAATATATAACTTGCCGTTGGTTTAACTTTAAAAGTCATTTCAACAAAAAGTAATTTCCTTCAAAATTAAATCCCCATAACTAGAGCTACTGATTTCCCGTAAGTTTCAAGTGCTCCAACAGTCGCACGACGAATATTAAACTTATCCTAAGAATATTCTTATAAAAGATTCTGTTTAAAAATGTGGGCTTCTCTACGGGCAAATAAATTAAAATTAATTAAAATAAGGATAGGCTATTTTCCGGTGCAGCTGGTTAATGCCTGCAGCATTATAAATAAGAGTGGTCCGGTGAACTTATCTGTTATATAAAGCCCGTCTTTAAATCACAGCCAGTAATTACAGTGCTGTGTTTCGCCCTCGTTCCAGTTCCAGTAGATGGCGCGATACAGTGCAGCGCCTGCAGATTAACCAATCAAGGACCGCCGTCTCAGACATACATCGTTTACTATTGCGCAGTAACAGGGGAAGAGAGAGAGAGAGAGAGAGAGAGAGAGAGAGAGAGAGAGAGAGAGAGAGAGAGAGATAATGTCGTGTTCTGGAGGCTATTTTTTTTTTCCTGCTGCTGTGAGGAAATTGGCTCTTAGTTTCTGCCCGTTCTGTTATAAACTGACTTGTTGATCAGTTCATACCTTAAAGGTGCTAGGGGCGTAGCAACACAATGAGTTATGATTAGGTAGAGCACAACAGTATAAGATGGGTTTATAGAACATGATTATACGACATCTAGGGACCTCCAAAATTCGCGTTGTTATTTGGCATCAGGCTAAACCTCCCAGTATTGTATATAATGGAGCTGGCGTCGTTTCTCCATTGGCTGCTGCGTAGTTGTGAAATAATTATCTTTCTGACAGAACTGCGCGTGATTGGGGCACACCAATGTGAAGTATTCATTTATTGGCTCAGAGTTACCCAGGGCGTGTCACATATAGTATGGTCCAATGACAAACGTATTGGAAAGTTAAAAGTGTTAAAAGTTTAACGTGTGTCTAAATAATAACGCGAATTTTGCTGGTCTCTAACAATAAATATTTACGTTACTATTGATCGGGGGAGCTTAAATGGAATACCAAGATGCTAATTAATAATTATAATAAGTTTTATTACCGCACATCACTACTATTACAATCTAATGGAAAGTCCCCGCCTTGTTTATGTTGCCGAAGGCTGATTCTAGGAGGCGGTTAACGACGGCCAGACACACCCATCGTCAGTGGTCTTCTCGTTCCAATGTCCCGACGACAAAAGACGCCAGACCTAGTGTTACGTTGGCCTATATCGGGCGAGTTTTTTTATATTTTCGGCCCCGTTTATTGGCCGGTGGAGGTGTTTTCTGCAACTGTCTTTCTTTCGTAAGGTATAACTGCAATCACGCTCGTGTCCTGGTTCAATGTTTGAAGGTGTGATCAGGCAGGACGTCCACATAAGGCCTGATCACTTCATAACAGTTGGCGTGATATACGTTAGGTTCACGTACCCACACGAGGTGAATGTACTTCTGCCTGCAGTCTCTTTCCTCTTGGCTGTATCCGTAGCTAAGGTTTATTCTACTCAGATTGGGGAGCTCAATGCTTTTAGTTTGGCAACTAAAATATTTTGCTACTAGGTAAGTGCTAGTGTGGCATGCGTATCGTCTCTATTTTCTACTTTAAAAAACAAAATAATTGCAATATTTATAAATAAAATATAAAACAACTTCGTAACAAAGAAAAATATTAATTTTTATTATTCAAGTAGCTTAAAGTATTAATTAAAAGTGACCTCTTTGGAACACTGCGCACCTAGCGGCGGAAATTTTCCCTATACAAAACTCTCCCATAGGAAAACTCGTTTTGTTCCTGAACTGATAAAATTAACCTTGCCCCTACTGTTACAGTGTTCGATACTTGAAACTTTGCACAGGTAGTAAGTAGTGTGGATTCCATATTGAGACTACATTCCGTAGTTTCATCTTCAGCCGATGCCACTAGTATCAACCACATACACATTTTATTGTTCCAGGTATATGACAGAGAGCGTTGTAGTGATAGTAGAGCAAGCAATTCCGAACATAAATTTTACTAAAGCAATATTTAAAATCATGTGTTAATCCATGTCAAAAAATTGTACATCACAATGCTTAAAATTACGTGTGAATGTACTACTTAAAAGTTTACTAGGTAGTGTGTAAAAAACGGGAGGGTGCGATCTTACAAAAATCAATCTTCGTAAGGAATAATTCAATGAGAGCGATGAATCACTCTGAGTAGTTGATTCTGATGCCGACGAATGTATTCTAAAAGAATGTATCTAGACAAAGAATGATTCAGACAGAAATGTAGATAGTAGGCCCCTACTGTTCTCCATAATTATATTTTCCAACTGTTGGAATTTCATTGTGCTTCGTACACTTCACTCCAGTACATGTGTACTGCTTGGTGATGTCGGCACCGGCTAATTACAAAGCCACAGGCGTGGCGAAATGTAGGCTCTAAAGGTGGCATTATCCACAGGAAAGCAATTTCCTGTGTTGTTGATTTGCTCACAATTCCGGTTTCCATTGTAACGTGCCCAGTTGCAGTGGGACTGCTTGGGGCCAACACGCCGTCAGCGCCGAAATTACTCCAACTGCTTTCTCTAGCACCTTAAAATAGTTCTTAACATTTCTGGACATCGGTTTTAACTTTTCGTGGGTTTCACTCGCTATGCAAAAATTTAAAAACAGACAAATCATACAAATTCTGTGCTATGAAGTAGTGTGCGTGTATTTTTCTTTACTATAGGCTATTCACGATAAAATGAGCACTTTTGGAAGCCCTGCTTAGTATCTACTTGTATGCACGTTGTGTATGCTTCGCCTTAAGTAAGATTAACATTGTCATGGGCGTCATCACTTTATTTATGCGTCGGTCAAGTAAAACTGTGAAATTATTAGAAAAGTTAATAGCGAAACAAATAATTTAAATTAGCATAAATAGTTACCCAACGCTTTTTATTCGACGTTAAAATACGTAACTACTTTCTCATCCATCGTTACCAACTTAACTGGGCGCATGTCACTCAGGGCGCCCGTTAAAATATATGCAGGAAGGAGAATTAATTTTTTTGTAAGGTTGATTTTAAATGTGCTCACTTTATCGTGAACAGCCTTTAGGACGATTCATTTCTATTTAACTGAAGTTCTGCGCTGTTTTCAAATTATTATATTCCAGTCAAACTCTTGCAGTGCGTCTATTTCAATGTAGATGTCACTTAGCCAAATAGATCAAACTTTTATATAGAGTTCAAATGTTTTCTTTATTGTAAATCGTATTTTCTCGCAATCATCTTACAAATTGGTTAGAGGACGCATACAAACATCTGAAAGCACTTTTTGATTGAAATCCTAGCCACGTCGTTTATGATAGTCGTGTTGGCAGAAAAGCAGTTCAGTGTTGCAGTGGGGTTTATTCCACAGACGCAAGGTAAGCAATGCTTGCCCTATACATATCGGAAAATGGAAATGTTTGACCCTTTCTAGTTTTCGCCTTAACTTTAAACACATTTAATTCTGAGTTTCCCGTTTTCGATTCGAGAAACAGAGTTGTCGTAACTCCCGCACTGTACACGCATAGTGCTACTATATAGTATTAGTATTTATTACCACAAACAGGAGCGACTAGCGAGGAATCGATATCGAACTCGCAACAACACGCCACGTGCTCGAGCTCCTCCGTCATCAACCGCGATCCTTCGGCAGGGTAAGCAGTCGTTCTGTTTGCATCCTCCAGTCCTACATTTTCCCCTGGAATGTGGATGAAAGTTTTCGGGAAAACGGACGTTTTCTTATAATTTGTAATAAGCTCTCCAAATGATATTTAGTTAATTATTATTACATTCATTTTGTTTTCGTTTTTATGACTAATGTTAGGTATTATAAAACGGTAAATACATGTAGAGGGTAAGCAAAGTTGGAAGTTGCGTTGGTCAGTAGAAATTGCTTACCCTGTAAAAAAAATTCACTACACGCCACTGTAGTGTAGGGACAAGGATACTGGTTCTGCACGGTCAGAGAGACCGCTGTACCCCACATTCACGCCACGAGAAAAAAAAAAAGTTATAATGGTAGACTTTGAAGTATGTCAAGGAAAGGCCGTCACAACATCCGCCATGTTTACCCACAAAAAAAAAAAAAAAGAGCCAGCGGGCTGATTAAGAAAATCACGTATCACAAGATTCGGTTCGTTGAGATACGATTTTATCGGTGTGTAGCACACTCGGAGGCGAGCTGAGTATAGACATATTGTATTTCGTCGCAGTTTAATGGCGCGCAGCGGTGGTAATCGCAAGATGTGAGTACGTGCTTAACGTTTTTTTTTTGCGGCCAGCATCGCAACTGACGTGCGTTATTCAACACGAGTACGATTGTCAGTGGAGAGATGAAAGTAAACACTAAGCTAATTGCGGACGATGCCGCTGGTCGGCGGGTTTTCTCGGGATCTTCCGTTTTCTCCCGCCCTTACATTCCGTACTCGCCTCAATCACACTCATCGGCTCTCAAGACCTCGCTGTTAAGAGCCGCCCAAATCTCTTCACTCACTCACCAAGATAACTGACCAAGAAATAAACATCATACAATATAATGTGATGTAAAACACTTTGAATTATTCGCAAGATAGTCTTTAAAGGTATTGTTTACTGGTGGCTACAAAAGCACGAGTTTAAGAATGTATTTATTTTTCTCGTCAACAGATGTCGCGCTTGGAGAGCTCTACGTTTATAAACTACAAATAGCCTATAAATAGGTAACGACGTTGTCGCACACGTTTCTTTGTAGTGCCTTTTTTCTAATTAAATGTATTATTTTAGCACGGTGGTTACATCTGCGTAGGTACCTATTTTTAAATAGAAATTTTCGTAACGGTTTTCAGTGTATTCGTTTCTTATGTGACGTCACATATTTTCGAAATGCTTTGAAGTTTAACTAAACGCGCACCCGCAGTGAAGTTCGTAATAATTACATTAGATTTGTATTTTGTTATGTATCCAAAGCGTAACGACAACTGTCAGCGATCAAACCCGGATCGCAAGGTAGAACATAACCAATCGTGGACCATTGCTACTGGGGGGTAGCTATATTTCAAAACACTGCAGGGTCGTTTAACTATCTAGATTGGCTGAAATACTTACTGTCTGCACACGAATCGCGTAGGAGTCGTGCCTATGAGGCCGAATTCTGAGTGGCCCCGGTCAAATATGAAAACGCCTTCTCAAGCAGACAGCAACCAATGGCAGTAGACAAACTGCTGTTGGGTGCTTATAGTATTGGAGTCTACCATGTACTCAATTCTTTTTCGCGAAAAATCACTAGCGCTAACCATTACAGTAGCTGCTAGTGGTTGGCTCGCTGTGTTACTTCTGTCGCAGGCTCAAAACCAGCTGTCATTTTCCAATAGTCTGCACACGAGGTTGGCAAATTCTCGTGTTATGCACACATACCGACCATTGGCTTAACAATTGCCAGAGCTGCCGAAATCGTGTGATCAATGATATCAGTTCTCGTTAACGTATGGAGTTCCATTTTGAAAAAACTAAAGCATAGCTTGAATGCATCCTATTCATTAAAAATTACTCGATTATAATGGTAAATCAAAATGACAAAGTACTATGTACGTACGCAAGCAGTATGTCAACAATGCTTAGAAACATGTTCGCTTGGCAAAAAGCAGTTCGGTATTGGATCTCAAAATGTCGTTACTGAGAAGTGTTTGCTGAGCTCTGGTCCATATTCCATCTGCGGCAGAATTAAGAATAATGCGTTGGGCATGAATTTACTCTATCGAGGGTAATCTATTTTACAATTTTATGAAATCCGAAAGAGGAAAACTAAGAAAGGGAAATTTTGCATAATTATTTGTACTAACTTTGTGAGCAACTATTTTGCCAGAGTGGCGTGTTTCTGCGAAATTTCTGGCGCCGTAAATATCACGCAAAATGATGAAATAGTAGCTTAAAAAGTCGGTTAGAGCTCTCATCGTAACACCCGCATTTTGAGCCATCATAATGAACAGTAATTAACACGTAATGGTTATGTTTAACAGGCTCAGAATTCTTTCTTTTTTTCCCCATAATTTATTTTTATTTTGTGGCAAGATTTATTTCTGTGTTTTGAAACAGAGTCCATAATATTTATTATTTTGTTTTAACAGTATTATTATTTTGGCCGCATATTTATGTGTGTTTCTATTTTTACGTTGTGTACGTGCAGGCTTCTATGCATTTTGAAAGTTGGGGCGGTTTTAAGTTGCAGTTCAAATGAATTTAAGTTTTAACCCTCGTGATTGACCAGTGTTTAAAGAACGTTCTTAAGTTAAGTTTCCAACGAAGAAGACGGACATCTTGTTATGCGACGTCAGGCATCCATCACGGGTGGGCTGTGCACGAGGTCTTAAATTTATATTTTTAATAGGAAAGCCCGAGTTCTCAGCCCTGAAGTTGTAGGCCGTCTACTAGAGACGAAGACGCGAGGTGTTTAAAGCAATAAGTAGGCCATTATTAGCCCCCTCTCCGTAGCTTTTAGAGAGGTTAGCTAGAACGCGTGAGACGTCCGTTAAGGCGCTATTGAACTGTATGCTAGCATCGTAAGCCGTGCGCATACGTATGGGGAAGATGTCACCTAGGACTGCTGCGGTTCCGGAGAGATGCCTCGTCGGCGAACCTGATCATCGGGAATTTCAACATCATCGAAATTCTACGTTTGAACATTAACACCATCTATAGGGACCAGCAAAATTCGCCTTATCATTTGGCATCAGGCTTAACTTCACAGTACTGTGTATACTGGAGTTGGCGTCGTTTCTCCATTGGCTGCTGCATAGTTGTGAAATGACTCTCTTTCTGACAGAACTGCGCGTTATTGGGACACCATTGTGAAGTATTCATTTATTGGCTCAGAGTTTACCCAGAACGTGTCACATAATGTATGGTCCAATGGCAAACGTATTGGAAAGGTAAAAGTGTTAAAAGTTTAACGTGTGTCCAAATAATGACGCGAATTTTGCAAGTCTCTAACCATCCATATTATATTTTGCATTACGTTTAGTGTATCCCATTGTTGTGTAGTGTATTGTGTGCAGAGTGTACGAGGAAGTCATTTCGCCAAGTTTCATTACGTTGGTTATGTTACATTATCTAGGATTTCCTTTACTTAATTTCTCTGCGTTGGCTTTCGAAAACTCTTGACCTTCATTTGGAGCACTGGAGTTAATGTATGCCACACGCCCCACTAACTGCTAGTGACTAACTCGCCGCGTGTCTTCACTCGCAAGAAGCAGCAACGGAGCGTGAGTGGGCGGTCAAAGAGCACGCTACTATTTCAAGGAGCGGCCCCGCCCACCAGCCTCGTGGTTTACGGGCGACAGACAGGGCGTGTAATCGGTTCGTATCCTGGGCGACGCCGTCTGTCCGCGGGACGGCTGCCGCGCGTGCGGCTAGGTAGCCGTTGTAATTAGGCACGGGTTCTGCTGCAGTACCCGCCTCCAGCCGACAGCGGCGCGGCGTTATCGCCGCGCCGCGCAGAGCTGAAGATAATCTCCGGGTCTCCATCAGTTCGGCGAGTGGGCCTGACGTGCGCAGCAATTTACGATCCGGCGTTCGCCCAACTCATTCCAGTACATCACCTGGTCCTGCCACTGCTGCATACCGGGCCGCGAGAACACGCATGAACTGACTATGTTTGCAGTTGCGAACCTTTTAACACCCAGCAGGCGCAGAATCGGGTGTAGCTCATATTTAGTACTTACAGTCACGGAAATTTCATGGATTCATCTGGTGACAAGCGAGACTAAATGGGAAACTTTGGAAGGGCCATAAAAAGTGCTCACTTTATCGTGAATAGCCTATAGTTGTTCATTGGCGGATGCTCATAGTTCTACCCCAGACCAGGTAGCACGATATTCGGTCCTCTTTTGTCTTGGAGGTTAGTTACTGGCTTAAATTCTTTCAAGTCGTGGTTCACACGTAGCCAGTCAATTGAAAAAGAAAGTCGAACAAAGCGATGGATTACACGGGGGTTGAATCTGGAACCTACTGGTCTGAAGGTAATGCATTAGGGACTGCGATATCGATTAATAGTTATCCAGTAAAACAGCACAACGAACTACTCAGTATAACCAACTTTCTTTCGTTACTTCAAGTAAGCATACCCACCCTTTGAAACGTAAAATAACTTGAATAGTCTCATTAGTCTCTCACATGACTTTACAAAATACATTGTGGCGACTTTAACCACTGTCCAGCCAGGATCGCTCTCATGACGTGACGAGACCTGCACAAGCGCAGCCACTTTTTACTCGTCACTACCCACTTTCGTGATAGGTCTTCTGCTACTCATACATTCGCTGTATATGCATGCATGCCCACCGAGAGAAATTCCGAGCCCTTGAGCAATGTGTGCTGTGGGTCCCCCTACCCCACTCCCCACAAAAATTTATTAATTAGAGCACAAATAATCTTCATCCATGCAAAAATAGTTAATAAGTTTTGAGTGTCGAAATTAGATTTTTACTTAATATTTCGTTTTATAAATAAACATTTACGAGTCGGGCCCGACCCGGGCTCCTGAGCGAGCAATGCACCCCCTTGTCCCCACCTCCTCCACCACCATCTTGGGAGGCCCTTTTTTTTCTAAACTAACTTATTCTAAGTGTTATGTGAAGTTAAGGCCCGAAGGTAGGGCGGGATTTTATTGCGTCTCGGGACTAACCCCTTACGCCTACTAGGAAGGAAAATCATACATCGCGGCAAAGAGGGATTGGGCAGCTATGGCCTGCACTTTGGGGCCATGACTACCTCCCTAAGTGTACTTAGAGCTAGTCTTAACTATGAAGAGCAAGGGAAAAACCGTCAAGAGAGACGTAAAAGTAAAAATTTCAAAAATTATTGCATGCATTAAATTAAATTAAATTAAATAGAATGCTACAGGAGAAAGAGTGTTTGGAAAACATGCTCTTAGTTAATAGGGTTGGAAATACTAGCAGAGAGGGGCGGGGTGGGAGGCCTGTATGCGTGGCGGCGCCAAGCCAGGTGACCCAAACAACAGTCCCTGTGGCTCAAAGCGATGCAGACATCTCCAGCTGACACGGCATGCAGTTGACCGGACACAGGCCGCTACCCGGTTACATTCGATCACCTCTGGTGCCCTCCGACATCTTCGTTGATACACTCACACTCAGATTCACACGCGGCCCAGACGAGGTGCTATCCTGACCTCTAGGTACATATCGGTTCTTAAGACCACGATGTTAAGAGCCGTCCAAATATCTTCACTCATTCGCTCTAGGTAGTACGGAATGCCAATCGCTATCAACACGAGTCTAATCTCAGTGCATCGGCCACTAGAGAAAACATCTGGTGCGGCTACCGATCGTCCCTTACTCTTACTTAAGGGAACCCTCCCTCCCCCCCCCCCTCTTCGTAATGATGGATTTTCGGTTTTTATAGCTAGTTAATATTTTTAAAAAAGATTATGAAATACTCCTATACCCAACTACCTATTGGCCTCACTCAGCTGTACAGACATGACGACACAACTACGAACTCGTATTTACGTCACAATATTGATTTTGCTAAAGTTTTATCATAATTAACATTGTGACGTAAAAAACTTTAAAGGCCGTTCACGATAAAGTGAGCACTTTTGAAATCAACCTTAGAAGAAAGTGCCCATGCCTGCATATACTTCAACGGGCTCACTGAGGGACATGCGCCCGGTAAAGTTGGTAACGATAGATGGAAAGTAGTTCCATATCTTAACGTCGAATAAAAAGTGTTAGGTAACCATTTGTGATATGTAAATTATTTATTTAGCTTTCTGTTTTTTTATGCATCAGTGTGTAAACATTAGCAGATTTATATAATGCTTACTTTTCTAATAATTTCACAGTTTCACTCGACCAACGCATGAATAAAGTGATGAGGCCCTTGGTAATGTTAATTTTACATGAGGCGGAAGAATACACCGTGCATACAAGTAGATCTTAAGCAAGGCTTTCAAAAGTGATCATTTTACCGTGAACAGTCTATGAAAACATTAACATCAGATGTGGGTGGAGAAATCACCACGGGACCCCAACTTTTAGCACAGCCGATCGGAATCTAACCCGCTAACTACCCGACTGCAATATTCAAGTATGTTAAACGGCATGCGCAGACTTCCTCTGTGTTCCCTGGTTCTGTTGAATAATTGGCAAGTTGCATTTTATTATTCAGAAAGCAGGTTTCTTTTGCACTCAGTTTGCGTGGGCTGGAGGCTTGATTTTTCGGATAAGACAGATATTGTAGCTGGAGATCTTCCAGATAGATAATTAGGGTGATTTCGCGATTTTTCCATCCCACAAAAATTACTTCGGGCGAAGTTGATATCATCATACAAACACTGCGTACAACCTTATCTTTGTTAATACGTCGTGAAAATAAGTCATTCCCTTTTCCACCTATTGCAAACCTACGTTTTTTTTTTTTTCGTTCGTGATTATACTTAAATTGCTTTCGATGATGATAATGGTAAGTTCTCGGATGTGTGGATGTCGCTCTTATCCCCCCGCTTCGCAGTCACACATGCAGAGCGTACACTGAACAAAATACTTTGTGGCGGCCACAAAATATTTTGTTGGTGTTCATCCTGCAAAATTATTTTGTGACGAACACAAACATTTTTGTAGCCGCCACAAAGTACATTTTTAATGGCCACAAAAGTTTAGTGGTGGCAACAAAAAAATTAGTGTTTGCGACAAAATAATTTGGCATGGTGTGTACCAACAAAACATTTAGTAGCCACCACAAAATATTTTTCCCAGTGATTGATTCCAGTTGTCTTACGCAAGTTACCAACCTACCTGGAGTTAATTTTCTCGTTTGAAGAAAGAAATATGTTGACACGTGTACCCAACAGGGCAACAACTCAAATCAATTGGGTACTTCGTAATAAACTGGCGCTGTGATAGAGCGGTGACAGAATGCAAAAATGGGAGGAAACGGGAGCACGCAGATAAAACACATGCAGAACACCGGGATAGACCTGGGGGTTTGATCTAAGTTATTTGTTTCGTTTAATGCCGACAAAAATATTCGTGAATACTCTAATTTTCGTTTCTTAACGAAAGGAGCCATTCTAAGCGCATTCTAGTGTTCGTTTGACGTCACTATGCTCGACAAGAAACTCGAAATGATAACGAAGCCCCTCGGGCTTTCGCTACCGAGTTTTATGATAAAAATTTGGTGGGTGTGTGTGTAACAGATAATTTTTTTGGACTGTGAAAGAAGAGAATTGCGAAGTAATGTGCTTTAGTGCATTACAAAACATAAAAATATATTTCTGAAAAAAAATATTTTAATAGCACTAATTAACCTTTCTGTTTTAATTTGTGAACTATATAAGCAGCAGTGTATGCTGGCTATAGTGAGGATATTTATTATTTTATTACATATGTGTATGATGACACAAGGGAACATAAACACTGGTTTATTCAAAAATTTTGCTTAGAACAATGTAGTTCGTAAATTATTTGGTAGGTAGCGCTAAACTGTAAATCATTCTTGGTACTTTACGACAAAATTACTTTCCCTTGAAAATAATTGAGTGAAAATTCATATCATATTGATATTATAACAATTGAATAGGAACACGAAAGCGTCTAGTTTGTTGTCTATCGCTTATTTTATGATCTTGGTATTGAAAATAACAGAGAAAACAGCTTGTTTGCAAATAGCTTGCAACAAAACAGCAGAATGGTCATTGGAAAAAAAAAATTCCGTGCATGTAACAACCGAAGTTCTGTCTGCTCTCTCTTATCGGCCTACATGCGAGTCCATTTCAACTCAGTGCATACGAATTTATAGAATATTTATGTGTAATTCATCGCACGTCTAGCCGAGTTAGATAATAGAACGATGTCGTCAGCAAATTTCCAACTCTTGAACGAAATATACCTTTTCCTTATAATATGTTATTTATTTATAGGAGTAGTGAAATTTCGCGAAAAGATTTCTAAACAAGTTGTATTTCAAAACACTGTAGTGTCGATTGCCCACCTTGATTGGGTGAATTACTTTTTGACACGTGTTCACTGCCTGCACACGAATCACGTAGGAGACGTGCTGATGTTTCCGAATTCCTAGTGGCCGCGTCAAATATGCAAACACCTTCTCAAGACAGCAACCAATGGCAGTATACAAACAACTCTTCTGTCCTTATAGTATTGACGTTTATCGTGTACTCATATTTTTACGCGAAAAATCACTAGCTCTATTTATTTCATACTAATATTTAAAACACGCTAAAAGCAAAAAATAAAAATAAAAATAAAATTTTAAAATGTTTTAATGCTTTGGTATATTAATGTTTTCAAGCTTGAGTATTCATAATTAGAGCTAGTGATTTTTCGCGAGAAAAATTGATTACATGGTAGAATACTATAGGCTAGGCACCCAACAACAGTTTGTCTTCTGCCATTGGCTGCTGTCTGCTTGAGGTGTTTTCATATTTGATCGGGGCCACTCAGAATTCGGCCTCATCGGCACGGCTCCTACGTGATTCGTGTGCAGACAGTTAAAACGCGTCCAAAAATATTTCAGCCAATCGAGATAGTTAACGACCCTACAGTGTTTTGAAATATAACCTGTCTTGAAATATTCTCGCGAAATTTCAATACCACTATTCATAATTTGTAAACTAACTTTCGTAAAACAGTTATATTTCGCGTGCATAGTGTTGCCACCCTGCGTTCGCTAGCGAAAACCCGAACATTGCCGAAGTCTCAGTGGCATCTGGAAGGGTGTAACTAATTATGACTTAGAATACCAAATTGCCTTTCTTGGAAGATTTTATTCGTTAAGAGAGCTTTCGAAACTTAACGAAAACGAAACATTTATGAATAACTTAGAATAAGACCCCTGGAAGCCACGTGAGAGATCGGCGACCCGGCCGGCTGTTGTTTCGTGCCGACACAGTAGAGTTCACGACGCTAGAGAAATAAATAAGTAAGATTAATGACAGAAGACCCCGCAGATTTACGAGATACCGTTATTGCTTTACGACCGGAGGCCTCTATCCCTCCCCCTTCCCCTAATAAATGGCTATGAAGTGAGCGCTTGAATTTTATAGCTGTTTGAGAAGTGGCTTTAACTTGATCGGAGCTATACTGAAGTTATCCCTTGTTGCTCGTGCAACACTCCCGCCATGTTGACAATGTTAAGTGCCTTGACAAGCACACAATATATGTTGGCTTACTTAAATAATGTCGTGTTTAAAGCAGACAATTCTTGTAAGTTGCGAAACTTACATTGCAAATTGAAACCGCGAAAAATTTCTCCAATCGAGTGGAATTCAGCTTCAGTCAAGCAGAAATTGCCCACACATCGTGTTTAATGTCTAAAATATTTGTAAATTATATAAAGCTGTACTTCAGTATTAGTACATTAAATCACTTTCTAAAACCCAATTTAACTTAAAATTTTCAATTTTATTTCTTTCCGTTCTCTTTTCATCCCTCTTTCCCATATTCAAGTTTTGCAGAAATTGCTGCCCTTAAATTTTGTTGCCCTAGGAAGCTGCCTAATAATCCTAAATTTAGACCACACTGAACTTATTGTTGCAGAGTTTTGTGATATCCACCATCAGTATCGTTTCGATATCAGCTGCTAACTTTAGCCACTTCTGGATTAGAACCAACACCACTATTAATTAATTTCGAAGTATCAGGATACACAACATTCTGCCAAAGCTTTCTGTAGAACGTCGTAGTTTCTTTATAAACAAGACTCGCATAACATACGATATGCCGTAATATGCTAATAACTTCCTTACTTATAAGCCTGGATGAGTATGTAACTGAACTCATAAAAACTGTTACCATTTGAATGCCTTGGCCCTAACCGCCACATTATGAGACTCTATTATCTTCAGTTAATATATATGGAATTCCTGTCCGCGTATCTACCCCGTATAATATTTTTCACGCTGTGGCCGAAGAAACTGCGAAATTAATTTTTCGCATTTAAATATCGAATTATCGAAAACCCAATGAATGTGATACTAAACTAATTGGAGAGATGCTATTGCACAAACCAACACACGCTATTTAATAGGGATTGTGACCTAGAACCATTCTGTCCATAAACTTGCGAGTCTTAAGGAACTGCTTCGTGGATGTCAACTTTCAGTCTTGTCGACAGAAATTAAAAATGTTATGTTTAACAGCTAATTTTACAACTTCAAATAGCACTATTTGTGATGCCTGAAAACAATTTCGCTGGCCAACAAACACGATCAAACTGTTACGTAGTCGGTTTTCAGCAAAATTACGTATCCTTCCACTATATGTATACATAGAATCTGCCCTGCGACATCTACGTTTTAACTGTAAAATGCTTTTTACTGTTGTTTTCAGCTCTTCAAAGAATTCTGTCATATTTTCAGAAACCATTTCGTACGAATGTTCAAAACTTAGGGCGTGTCGCAAATAACCACAGTGGTTTTGAGGCAAGGTTGATAAATTATGTGCAGAATATTTAAGCAGGTGGATTTCGTTATTCCTGACGTTGAATATTTTCGGCTGGCTACTAAATTTTCATCCACGTGCTGGGGCATAACAAATGTGAATACATTAACAGGCATCTGGAGAAAATCTGCAGATGTTAAATAAATCTGACAGATAAATGTGACGATTTGCATACATGACTTACAAAACAAGTACAGAACAGTCCAAAAATTTCGTGTGTGCCTGATTGTCGAAAACGTGGAGGCGTATAAATTTAATATGCTCGTAAGCGTTTGTTTCTCAAATTTGGCGTCTGTAAAAACGGACGCAAAATGTATTTATGTGAGATCGTATAGTTAATAGTTTTTGAGTGAAAATGATGGAGAATATTTCTTTTTATTTTGGCCGAAATATGACATGCTGGTGTTAGGATTACGGTCTGTCACGTGCCCAGGGCCTTGCTAAAATTCAAATATGGTAATACTACTATTCATGTATCGTTTGCTGTCTTCGTCATATACTATGAAAGACGTTTTAAACGTCCAGGCCTCGTATACAGTCCTTGGGTTCCGAGAAAATATTATAGATGAGAAAGAAGTACTTCATCAGGAAATATCTTGTGGCGACCATTATGTAGTTAATTTATCATCATCGGACTCTCTCGTAAAGGAACAGGGGTTATAGTTAAAGTTTTTTTTTTTTTTTTGGGTAAAGTAGGAATTGGTGGCTAGAGTTTACTCATGTGTCACCAAGGACGATGTACTGCCGCTTTACATAAGTGTATTTTTATTCGTATTAAATTTTTTATAACAATCTCGATTACAGTAGGCGAATAGTATTCGTTCTTCACAACAGTGTGCGTGTTCTCTAGATGCGGACATATAGCAAGCGAGGTGGCGACTGAAAATTTGCAAGCAATGTACGTTTTAGATTGTGTATGAAACACGACGATTCTAGCTTGGGTTTTGAAGCGCTGAATAGTTCCTCTTTAAAGGCTGTTCACGATAAAATGAGCACTTTTAAAATCAACATTAGAAAAAGTCGCTGCTCCTACCTGCATATATTTTAACTAGCGCACTGAGTGACATGCGCCCGGTAAAGTTGGTAACGATAGGAGGGAAAGTAGTTCCATGTATAACGTCGAATTATAAGTGGTAGGTAACCATTTGTGATAAATGAAATTATTTCTTTCGCTTTCTGTTTCTTTTTCAATGCATTTAAGGTATAAAAATTAGCGTATGTAAAAAATTTATTTTTCTAATAATTTCACAGTTTCACTTGACCGACGCATGAATAAAGTGATGAGACCCATTGTAGTGTTAATTTTACATAAAGCGGAATAATACACACCATGCGTACAAGTAGATCTTAAGCAGGGCTTTCGAAAGTTTTCAATTTACCGTGAACAGCCTATACATATTCATCATCTGCATTGTTGGTTCGGCGCCCGTCGCTGTTTATGAGCCTCTTTTAACCGTAAAGAGAAAAGTGTGTGTGTGTGTGTGTGTGTGTCTAGATATGAAGCACATGCAAGTGGAAGGAGACACTCATGTTAAGTGATCAAGGAAAGAGCCAAGTCAAGAGTTTTAATTTCATAGCGAATTCATGTACGAGCTCACCTGTTGCAATATTATTATATAATATTTGTGCTCTGTATCTGTGTGGAGCGTGCTTTCCGTAGTGAATGAAAAACACGCTGCTTGCTCATTGTAATTAGTATCAACCATTCGTAAAAATTTGGTTCGAAAATAGAGTGTGGCTGTGTTGTGAACACGGCCGTTTGTTTTTCGTTAATACATCTACGTTGACGCGCTCGGACTTTTTTTTTTTTTTTTTTTTTTTTTTTTTCCCGCTTCACTCGATCATATGGGGTTTTATGGGTATCACTGGATTGCTTTTGAGGTGCTCTTTTCAACCGTATACGATTTCTGTATTGCGGCTTGGTTTTTTGACTAGTATAGGCCCACATTGAGTTAAATTTTCTTAATATTTTACGTTAAACTGATACAATTTCCCCATAACCACACCACACAAATGTTTTTATACACGCAATCAATTGATCTTGACGAGAGCTGTCGACGATTAAAACTTAAACGAGTGATGTAGCTTCTCCTAGTCAAAAGTTATACTACGCGGAATTTATGAGACGCGGCGAAACGAACTTAAAATTGCGGGGGACCCCCACCCCGGGCCGCATGCGATGCTTCGCAGTCCTCACTCAACGTAACATATTCTTGATCCTTTGGTAATCGAGTGGTGTAATTGAATTTTGTATGTAGACAATAGATTCGGAGCTGCAATGCCAAACTGTACCCCCCGATTTTGTTATCTACGGATTTTCTGGATTGCCTCCCACTTAGGTCGCAAATTTAAAGACGTATTCAAGTCAAAATATTCGCAAATCAGAATACTCACAAGGAAGAAGATCAAAATACTGTACCCTGATTCCGTGTTGTGTACACTACCAACCATAAGTATCCTTCATTTGCAACATGCATGGACACGAGGACTAAACGGGCTAACACAAAAATTAAAATTAAAGTTTCTTCTATTCTTAAACAATTACATAATTACAGAGACCACTAAGAACGCTGCATAACTTTTCAAGCTACAGTTATTGTAAAATTCAAATAAAATATTTGTTACGGAGGCCACTGTAAACGGTCCCCTTCATATAGAGCTTCTCGGTGTATAACTGTAAGACCTACTCTTAATTTTTATGTAGTTGTGGGGGAGGGGTAACAAGGTAATAAGCGCTTAGCTGCCTCCCCCCCCCCCCATCACAAAAATCCTTTATCTTTATTTTCCCTTCGTCCCAGCACGTGTGCTCATGTATGCACAAGTATTGTCCGTCCCTAAGTAACGGTAGGGCCCACAGCCCCGTGCTCTCTGAGTTCTGGGATCTTCTCCAGCAGGGATCAAAGACGCCTGGAGATCTTGGCTGACCGACCCCGCCTCTTCTCAGTTCGCCTTCTAATGATCGCTACAGGAAGCAGTCTTTTCATCCCCATTACTTTATTACTATGGACGGCAGTGGACACATTAAGCAGATGGTTGAATGTACTGTTATTTCGAGTATGTTTAGGCCTATCGTTTATCGCACAGAACCCAGAACATGATATATATTTTAAAAAAAGACACAAAGGGAAGTTTATCTGTTGTCGGAAAATATGTAAATGAAACACATGATATTCCGCAGAAGGGATTAGATCAGCGGTACAAAAATAAAATGAAACGGAAACATCAGAAACGTACGGTATGGTAAGGTTACCCAAAATGGCCCGCTTAACTTTGAGAATTTATATAATTTTATATATGTAATATTATTGGTTAGTTTTAACGTCATTAGAATAAATACTATTTGATCTTTAATGCATAAAAACAATATATCAGAAAAATATTTTTAACAACTCTGTTCTGCATATTTTATGGGTATTGCAAATTCCCATCTCGGGTACCCGGTAACCTAAGTTGGGACATGTCAATCAATGTATAATCTATCACTAGAATATTATGTTATTAATATGCAATGTGTATTAAATTATTTTAAAATACAAAATGTATTATAAAATCAAGTTAGGCCTACCTGAAACAATTTTTCATAGCAAACAAATGTTTTCATTAATATATATTTACAAGAGCTATGCTTGCAACTGCAATTCTAGAATAATTAATGTATACCGACGTACATAATATAGCTTCCAAATGCTATATTGAATTATAATCTTGTATCCTGAAAGTAGCTTACCTTTTCTAAGTGATAGGGGCCTACATAGGCTATGTGAAAAACAATGGTGAAGACACACGTAGGAAAATTATTTTCGTATGTAACAAAATAGCCAATCAGATTAGGATTATTAAATTCCAGATAATGCTAGTGAAAAATTAAATGAAGTTATAACAAACTATTCGTCACATTTGAAACAATAAAAATACAGATCGTCATGCGCCCATTCATTGCAAGTCTTACATTTCAACCTGTCGTCATCAGAGTCTTTGAATTAATCTTCACAACTGTGCAGATACTGTCACTCAGCCGTTTCGTTGACTTAAAGTGCAGTCCTGGTGTTAGCTTCCCTCTTTTTGATACAGAAGACAATTCTTCTTAGTTGATGGGTGTGGTTTCCCTTCGTCTAAGGCATTTTTGTATGGCGATTCTGTGAGAACGACTGCTGTTGTCACCTTCCCCCTGCGCTGGGTGTTAGGCCTGTTACAAGTTGTGACTGTTATTTGGCTAACTTGTAGGATTGAAACCACTTTAGGCTTAAGCCTACTCTCTAAGACAGAGTGTATTTGGCCGGTTGGACTGACAGCTGACCAACCGGATTCATATTCCTGTTCTAATGTAGTTATACTAGAAGATGGCGGCCTATTAATGACCTCACTGTTTGGATCGGATGATGTAGCATTTTCCAGGAATGGGTGGCCTGTGGTTAAAGAAGGTGCAAACTCGTGTTCCACAAATACATCTGGATTCAGTAGCCACAGTCCACATTTTCGAAACCCATTCGTTGCGTTACAGGCACCAGCAGCTCGTCCAAATGCATAACCAATGGCTTTTGCTACCTGAAACTCGTTAATAATTTTCCTGGGTGTTCTCGCAGTCAAACTCTGTTACGGCTTGGTTGTAAAATGTATTGATGCAGCCGAAAAATGAAACATCTAGTACAGCTGCACCTCACGTGTGGTGTGGGGTGGCAGAACTGACTAAAATAATATGATTCATTTTTTGCAAATTCTATGACATGAAGTGATTTTGTGTGGGAAGCGTGTACATCGAGTGTTATCATAATAGGCTTTTCTGAAGACGGCTCGGCTTTACTGTAAAAATATTTAAGCTATTCCAAATAATTTCGCCGTTTAGGTATTCCAGATAATTTCGCCGTTTGACCATCCATTTTCTTGGGAAAATGCTATGGCTCTGGTGGTGCTCCATTGTACATCTCTTCGTTCCTTCTTTTCCGTGGAAAGATGAAGGCAGGCGAGATAAAATGACATTCAGCACTCATCGCACAAATTATTGTTGCATTCCTCCCACTTTCTGTACTAGTCAGCCCATAAATTTGTTTTTTGCCTTTAGTTCCAAGAACGTTTCCTAGGTCCTGGACAGTTTTGATACTGCTTTCATCGACATTATATAATCTATCACCAAATATTCCATATCTCATGTAAGCAACTTCCAGCATTTTGAAGAACTTATCCACGGCGGGTTTGTTGTAGCTAGAAGCCCTGGCGAAAGAAAGTTGCTTCCAGAGTTCGTAATGAAATGTTTTAGTGTCGCGACAAAAAATTGTACAACCACTTATTTTGACGTCATTCCCTTTTCCTTGTTGAATTGATGATGGATCTCTTTGACTCTCTTTGACTTCTGCGAAGTCGAATGCAAGCTTTCTAACATCCATACCGGACAAACCGATAAAGCGCAATTCCATTAGCAAGATATGGTCCGTTTTTTTATTGTTCTTCTTGGTCGCTGAATGCGCTAGTAAACCGCCCAAGGTGTTTCTTCGTTTCTGTGGCGATCTTATTGGAATTGAGGACGCGTTTTGCAAGAGTACATCTAGGTATATTGTAATTAGAAGCAGCCTCTCGTATCGTCATTTCTTTAAGTCTTACCTTTTCAATTGCTTGTGACATAGACACCTCATCCCTGGATCCACTTGTCGTTTTTCTCTGGTAGGAATATTTTGAAAATGTTGGCGATATTTTCCTAAAACACACATGTAACAGTCGTGTTATTCCTTTATTTATAGATGATGATACATGCCAGCAATGAACCTGTCAACTGTAAGATTGGTGTTGTTTTAGCTATGCTGTCTATTTATGATACTAAATCATATCTACCTATAGTAGTATTTTCAATAATGCATTGTTCTGGAATAATGGCTGTAAAATTGTTGCTGTGTAGATTATGTAAAACCAGTATTACACACGCGATTAATACGTGCATTACAACATTACGTACGTGTAAAACAAATATGAAAGTCAATCTATTACGGAAGGATACATGTATAAAACAAATTTCCCAAAGATGAGACGCTGTACCCAAGATGGGACGCTGCCCCATCTTGGGTAATATACAGGATCCCATTTTAGGTAACTCGGCCATTTTGAGAAATGCTGTGTCGTGTCATACAGTCAGCAATCAGCATACTTCATGGATAATGTATTCTATACATAAAACTATAACGCACTCACGGAACACAACAACTTTTTGGTGTGACGAACTATGCAGCGTACATCACTGTTTCTATGTATCAAAGACTTTACATTATTACAACGTAAAAATGAAACTTACCTCTACGTTGGTACCAACAGCAGCAACTTCACTCAAACTACGCATGCACACTTATGAAGGGAACGTGTACACAGTTGCTATCTACCGGGGGTTTAGTGAACTACGTCAGCCCCGTCTTAGATGACTGGCCCGTCTTGGGTAACCTTCCCCTATTTAAGTTGAATCACTGGTTTCTAGTTTATTTTAGTTATTCAGGGGCACTTATTTCTAAACTACAACTATACCTCTCTAGCAATATAAATTAACGCTGTAAAACAAACATAAATTGTGAACTTAAGTACGACGTATTTAACGTAGTATAATTTTTAAAATATCAATGGATCCTTGCCGTTTCACAATCGCCTTTTATCGCTGGATACAATCTGGCGACTACAATTGAAGGTATTTGTGAAATTTAAGGGTTTTATAACATGGAATATTCAGTTATTTCCTCGAAAATAAAGTCTTGGCACATAAATGGAAAAATTCGATATGGCAGGTGGGAGCGAGCCTTAAATGGGCGAACAATGAGGATAACACAGACGAACACAAATAGCATCTATGACGAATAATTTGCGACGATTTTGTAAATGGGAAGTGTTCCCGTTTCAAGCGCATGAATAGGAGTTCGCGTTGTTTCAGTGGTCACACCCCTCGCCTCCCAACAAGGCGAACCGGGTTCGAATCCTTAATTTTCGCCCATGGGAATCGTACCTTACGATACTGCTGGTCGGCGTGTTTTCTAGGAGATCTCCTGTTTCTCCTACTCTTGCATTCCGACGCTGCTCCTTGCTCACATCACTTCACCCTCACCGGTGCTCAAGGTCTCGCTGTAAAGCACCGACCAAAACCTGTCAACTCAACTCAAGTAAAGGCTGTTCACGATAAAGTGAGCACTTTTGAAAGTTCTGATTAAGATCTACTTGTATGAGCATTGTGTCTTCTTCCGCCATATGTAAAATTAATATTGTCATGGACCTGGTCAATTTATTCATGCGTCGGTCAAGTTAAATTGTAAAATTATTACAAAAGTAAATATTTTCCAAATTTTCTAATTCCTATATACTTATGCCTACATGCATTTAAAATACAGAAAACAAAATAAATAATTTCAGTAATCACAAATGTTTACCTAGCTCTTTTAATTCGGTGTTAAAATCGGGAACTACTTTCCCTTCCATTGTTACCAACTTTACTGAGCGTATGCCACTCAATGTACCCTTAAGAATATGTACAGATGGGAGCAGTGGCATTTTTCAAAGGTTGATTTCAAAAGTGCTCAATTAATCGTGAACAGCGTATGCATGCATGAACTTATTGAGATACGCCACGAACTGATAACACTTACTGAGATAACAGCTAACATTGTCTTTTTTTGTGTGTGTTTTCAATCGTGTTCTGGATTCCATACCACACACATGGCTGCGTTGGAATAAGCCTTGGCAGATAAATAATAGTTCATCAAGTCTTTCCTGTTTCTTGTGTAATTCGAAGAACACATCGGGCATTCTATTTTGAAAATTTACAAGAACGACCCGGCGTAGCCAGGGTATAACAGGGCAATAATAGATACACCACCCCGTTTTAGGGGTTTCGGATCCTTTAGAGGTCCTAAAATTCACGAACCGGTTTTTGGTGTTTCCTGCCCAAAAAGGGGCCGGAGGCTATTTTAACATACGCATTATTTGAAGTTGGGAACTGAAGAACATTCCTGCCAAATTTGGTCTAGGTCCGTGGAACGGTATAGAACTGAGATACACGGCTCCGTTTTAGAGATTTTGGCGGGCTTTGGGCCCAGTGATGAGCTGGAGCCCATTTGGTCTGTTTTACGTACGACTAACCTGCCAAATTTAGTCCAGATCAATCTAACGGTGTAGAAATGAGATACACGACCTTGTTTTATCAGGTTCGGGTTTTTAGGGGCCCAATAGGGGTTGGAGCCCATTTTAGCCTACACATACGTGGAAACTTTTCACTTTAATATACAGATATATTTCAAACGTTCCGTAATGCACATCCATGCCTCGCCCGGGACTTCAGTCCATAACACCTCGCATCAAACTCTGGCGTTGGTTAAAACCACTCGGCTGAAGTCGGCAATAATTTAAGTGTTCTCGAATCCGCGTACGAGGATAACACTATTTACACACTCGACTTCGTCTTATGAATGTATGCGGGTAGACGCTGGCGCACAAAGGACGTTTGTTTGACAAATGAGAAAAATTTAACCCAATGCTTTACTGCACTCAAGCAGCAGCCAAAGAATTTATTTCTGGCCGTATTAAGTAAAGATCATGGAGATACATCTGTCGTGGCCCACTGCCTTAGATATTTATTATTCTTTTGCGCTACGCCAGAGTGCAGAAATAACGTAACTGGCTCAGACAATTATTAATAATTAGAGACATGAAAAATTCGCTAGTTCGAGTGACCTGAAGGGTAGGCTCCACAGTTATATGTAAAGTCATGAAAATATCACTGTTCACTGGGTCGTAGGTGTGTCAGTAAAAGGCGATGATTGGGTGGGCATTTTATTGTGTGTTTTATTATTGGCTCAGAGTTGTCCATGAGGTGTAGAATAACGGTGGACCAATAGCATAAGCAATACAATCGAACGTTGCATTCTAGCTTGTCCCGAAATGAAACCGCGAATTTTTCAGGTCTCTATTAATATGGTCTTTTAAGTTGTAGATGCACATTTTCCAAAATATTAGACTGTTAACATCAATGGACTTTTTTTTATTTAAATAACTTTTAACTCATAAGTGCAATCAACTCCACGTGAAAAAATTCCGAGATAAATTCCTGCTACGGATTCACGTGTTTAAATTTTTCAAAGCTGGTTACAGCTTTCTATGATTGCACTGGTTTGGTCGAAACCAGTCACAATTTATGCTTATTTTCTGTGGCGTATAGACCTATTTATAGTCCGGCTGGTAACATTTTCAAACGCATACAATGAGGTACTTGACGAGACTACAGATTAACGTGCTTCAAGCTACTCTATAATCCGCCCACGATATTATCTAACAAGCAAATCAAGCCACGGATTTATCACAGACGCCACACTGAAATGCGCTGCAGGGGCGGGTAAGGAATTATTTGCCTTATAAAAAAAAGGCAGAGCGTCTTATTTTTATGGTTATGACCGTCTTCTTTGTAACGGTGTAGGGGCATCGCGTGGCTGCAACTCGACAAACTGCCCTGCGTGTTTCATCCTGCTTTGTAAATTACGCTCCTAACTGCCACAATAAAATTGTTCCGGGTTGGGGCGGCTCCAGCAGAAAGGATTAAATATGCAAGCCGCCCGAGATTGGAAGCTGTGGTAGACCACGGCCCCGGCTCACAGCGATTGGACGGTACATAGGTCGCAAATGTATAGTCCATTCCCCATTGGAAGCAACGTATGCGGAGTATATCTACTTGCAGGCTCGTTTCGTATCCTTCCGCCAAATGTAAACAAACATTGCCATTGTGTGTGTACATGTATTCGTATACTTTCGCTACACCTAAAAATAGACATTTAAATGTGACTTCTACTTTTATACCTGTCAAACGTGTTGTTTACTGTTTACAACTTTTCAATGAATTCGGTCTGAAATCTATTTCAAAAACCATTTCGTACTAATACTCACAGTTTAGGCCTATAACATTATTTAGGTCAGCTTTATGACGTTCTAAAAATGCCTCAATTAACGATAGTTCTTACGGTTGCGTTACATTAACATATTTGTTTTCCACGACATAGCACATTACACGTAATGCACATTAATATTTTGTCGCGACTGTGTTAAACACTGTTACAACTGCGGGGTAATGAACTGTAGTATTTAACTTTTTGTTATTAATATATGTTGCGTTATTTCTTTAAAATGACGGCCTCAGTTCGAATAACGAAGGAATAGAGTCCAACGAAAAACCGACATTAAAATCAAGCATGCAACTCGTGTTGCTCATTTTTTGTTATAGAAACTTAAAATATAGCGGTGAACATGCACACAAATAAGCCTACCGTAACTTTTATTCCGCTCATATTTATATGTATTGCTACTTACTGTGTATTAGGTTTATTGAAATTTATTGAGGCTGGGTTTGGTTATTTTGTTGGGATTGGTGGTAAATAACGTTACAAGACTGTGTTTCAAACACCCACCAGGGCAAAGGTACAACTTGTGATAAATAAACAGACGTGGATGTAAATACATAACTTCGCCATAAAAACAGTTCACATTTACAACGTATAAATAGTTAATATCAAATATTTCAAATCACGCACACAGACAGATCCAGCGTAACTATCACTACGCAGCCACGCCACGCTATTTCACACGCAGCGGTTAACGAAACACACCGTAACATTATATTTATTACTGCCGCGGGAAAACACAACCTCGTAATTTGCTTAGGTAGGTTTAAAAAACATAACGTCTACAAACGTGATGTGGTAATTTGAAGTGTTTTTCGGAGTAAGTGTAATTTACGCTTCGTTTGGTAAAACACCAACACGCCATAACATCATGGCTCGCCACGTCTGCCAACTCCACTTTGTTTCTGCCCCGCCATCGTATCTGAATATATTAAAATAAGTATTCAAACATTAAAATCTCTTTTCATTTGTAAATTACAAATTAAAAAATCATTATTTTGCTGTAATAAGTATGAATTATTGCTAAAATTGAAAACATGTACAATTTGGCCGCGTACTAGCGAAGTGAAACTTCCCGGTGTGAAGAAGAGAGAGAGAGAGAGATGAGGAGAGAGAGAGAGAGAGAGAGAGAGAGAGAGAGAGAGAGAGAGAGAGAGAGAGAGAGAGAGAGAGAGAGAGGAGAGAGGAGAGAGAGAGAGAGAGTGAGCGCGCCAAGCCTCGCTCAGCAGACAGTTGCTTCAAAGCTGCTCTCGCTCGATAAAGAACACCGCACCATTACGGCCTACTCACGATATTTTCCGCTGTTATTTTAAATTGTAGAAATGAAATATGTTGCCATCGGGGTACCTAAATATTTCAATAGGCACCGTTTAATTTACAAACAGTTTACCCACGGAGCTGCGACAGACAAGATGACGGACTCTCGAGTAACAATCTCGAGGCGTATATATCCAATTACGGGTTCTGTAAATCGTGTTTATGTATAAAATGAAACTTAATGTATGTGTAAGTAATGGAAAACGTTTAAATTAACTCCCATTGGCATAATAAAACAATAAATACAACTTAAAAAATACGTGGTAACTATGGACAATTATTTTATATACAACCGTTAGCACGGCGCGTCTCGGAAGTTGTGTCGTGTACGAATGCGAAAAATATTTCGTGACGAACATGGAGATGTCAGCGACACGCACATGCTTCATTGCGATTTCTTCATCTTCCCCTCAGTTCGACGAAGAGCTGCGGCCTGGATAGTACTTCATGCGATCGGTTTTTCGGTGGACCGTTCGACACCGGTGACAGTTCAAGACTTTGTCCAGCTTCTTCGTCAAGATAGGTGGAACATGGCGCGGCGTGGCACATTGCGTCAGTGGTACGGCAATTTTTTATTTTCATTCTGACGTTCACGCCTACAGGAAGTGCGCGTATATTACCGAGGTTGGGTGTACGCCGTGCGCTGCTACCTCTCGGTCCTTACAAGTGTACAATTTAATGTTCCAGTAGTAATCGTCGATAGGTGGTAGTGTTATAAGTCAGTGTCACGTGTCGGGGTGTAAGTCGTGCGCTGCCCCTGACGTTAAATAATTTGTTTTGTGTATGTTTGTATTTGTGTGTATGTATGTATGTATGTATATATATATATATAGTGGTTAGCATACAATAGAGGGATCTAACACAAAAAGTGGTTAACGCGTGCGCCTCACATGCTCAAGGTCCTCGGTTGTGCCATGTAGTGGATTGTGAGCTGCCTGCAAAACTGGGGCAGTTTTCAACACCAGAGGATACCAAAACTATAATATTCCATTATTGTCAGAAATCAATGAAGTTTGGTTCTTCGACTTTGTCAGTAAAACCAGTTTACCAAATGTTTGTATCGTTTTGTGTCCCCATGTAAGAATTGTGTAGATATTAATTGAGTATTTTGTTAGTGTTTATATTGTGTGTTTGATTGTGTACTGTATAATAGGTTGGTGCGTGGGTTCGCGTTGTATAATTTTTAGGTTTGAGAGTTCAAATCTCCGCATTTTTTTTAGTTATTTTGTGTGGAACATTATTGCGTTTTGTAATCCAACTTATTGCTAGAAAACACTTATTTCCAGAATTTATTTGTCTAAAAGTAATAATACAAACAAATAGTACAAACCAAAGCTAAGTAAAGAGAACCACAGCCAGTCGATTGCACTGTGCAGTTGTTTGCGTATTATTACTTTTATACAAAGAAATTATAGAAATAAACGTTTACTAACAAAAACAAAAATTATAAACAACAGTAATGTATCACATAAAATAACTAAAAAATGTCGTTATACGGCAGAGATTTTAACTCTAAAATGAAAAACTACACTCAACTAGCCCACGCACCAACCTATTTTTTTTTTTTTTTTTTTTAACCTTCATTTGACGCTGTGACAATTTTGACGTTGACGAAGCTCTAGTGAGACCAACTTGTTGACGAATTCCCAGTGCGACAATCGCACTGAGCATCTGCCGCGTCGGAGGCACCGGAGCGCGAACCCGCGACCCTCCGATTACAAGTCGGCCACCCTACCCCTGAGCTATGAGGGCAGGGCTCTTTTTTAATAAGGGGCTTTTGAACGTCCTCCCAGTTATAACCTAACTTAAATTAACGCCCATGCCTTGCCCGGGATTCGAACCCAGAGCCTCCCGCACCCCAGATCTGTAGCGCATCAACCAACTGTGCCACGGGAGGTCGGCTTTTTTTTTTATTTATAAATTCGTGTTGGGGGTGGACCCAGGGAAGGGCAGCACCCTCCGAGTGACGGGCTTTCCAGCTGGGACCCGTAGGTTCCCGTCCTCCCTGAACCTGCATTAAGTGAGGCCCTAGGATGGAGCAGCGCTGGAGTTAATGGAGCTGGGGAGGCGGAAGTATCCCGGGAGGGCCCGCCGGCAAGCGGCGATTCCCACACGCGAAAATCCGGGGGCGGGCCCGGCAGGGATCGGGCCCGTATCGCCTGGGTGTGAGGCGGGTGCGCTAGCCACTGCGCCACCTCTGCCCCCCCCCCCAACCGAGCTACACACAACTTACAAACTAGTAGTGTAAAAGCAGAAATATATTTATGTAGCATAAGTTATTTTACCCAAACGCACAAAATATTTATTATTAGTATTGTGATATTTTTGCCTTCTTTTAGTCTCCTAACCGTATAAGCTTTTTTTAATTACTGAAAGCACAAGATTGATTACTACGCCTCTTGAAGATAAAAAATTAAATAATGTTTTAATTAGTAGCGTAAACGGCCGTTGTAGATAAATGTGAATACAGTACCTGGTTTTTTTACACATGAGCAGTGCCGTTTACTAATATCATTTTCAATTTATACTATTAATAGTCTAGTGTTGTACTCAGAAACTTAAATAAATGCAGTCTTCAAGGAGAAAAAAATCTTCGTACTTTTTGGATGTACCACAAAGCAACTACATATAATATTTGATTGCATTTGTAGGCTTGCCAATTGTGGAATGTCTGCCATTTGCGAGTTTTTTTGACTACCATTTACAGTTTTCTTTTAGCACTTTAAGGTAACGTGTGTGTATGAACTGATGGATTCTTTCTTCTCTTCTGCTACAGAAACTTTTATGCCTTCTGTTGTGCCCATGGGTATAAAAGAAGGTAGCAGAAATTGGGTATCGTGTAGGGACGACTTAAGCAGGGCATTCAAAAGTGCTCATTTTAACGTGAACGGCCTGCATATCTCCATACCCTGAGGCACAGAGTAGACGAAATAGTCAAGCGACGAAGTAGCGTGGCGGTGCCTTTCACGTTGGCTTACCCATTATCTGATTGGGTGCGCGAGGCTCTGAGAGCGGCCCTTGTGTCTGATTGGTTACTCACTTATGCTGCGAAAAGATTTGGTGACCAGATGTATTTCGAAACACTTTAGATCAGATCCACTTTCGTGATTGGATTATTTACGTGTTACGCGTCGTAGGTATATGCCCGCTAATCACAGACGTACAGTTTCGCAGTCACCTAAGTCTGATTGGCCAGTCAAGTAAGAAAATGCCATCTCACAAAGACACGCCGATAATAAGGAAAAGGAAACTGCTGGTGTACCTTTAGGGCGTTGAAAACTATCAGGTGCAGAAATCATTTCGCGAAACTTGGGTGTCCGTAAGTATAACTTACCAGGCGCTCAGTTTGGCGTACGGTGCTCCAGTATGTAGCTGGGCAGTGACGGCATGTTGGCGTGTTCGGCTGGAATTCGCGGTAGGAGCAGCTGTTTCCACCTATGTATTCTTAAGTATTCTGTGTTCGAGTGAAGGTGCTGTGTCCTCCCATGTTGCGAGGAGGCCTGGTCGGTGATGCTTTGCACCCAACCACTTTGCGCCTAACCACAGACTATGAGCAGCAAATTTCCGAGCCCACCATGGTCTGGAGGTCCGTGGTATTTAGTCTTTCTAGCCAGCGACGTCAAACTCCGACTTCCCACTTTTATATACTGGACGATATTCTTTTCCCTGGCATGCGTAGAAATCGTCTAGACCTATCTGTCTACAAGGATAATATTATTTATTTTTATTGTAAATAACTGCTGGTGCGTCAAGTTTTATGTTGGATTTTTTTCTTTACTGTCTAGTAAAAATTGATTTGCGACGTCTTGTACTGTATTTTCTGTTGTAGTAATAGTACGAAAAAATGTCACGAGTTAACCTTCTTGTAAGTAGGTTTTAATATTTTCAGGCGTTTCAGGCGTACAAAAAATGTTACGGCCTCGCCTATCTCAAGGAACTCTAACTGCACGAGGTATAACGCTTGGCATCACAAACGAAAAAGGGATGTAGGCTAAATACTAGTGAGATAAGTTTGCAGACCTGCACGACTGTAGTGATCTACCTTTCTCGGCAGCTATCCCGTGAATGAAAAATCCTATGAGGGCAAAATGTATTTTTGGAACAGTGCGCACGATAAGTTGCTTATAATTTTATTTTAATAGTTGGTTAGAAAAACAACGAGGACATTGTTTTTTCCTTGGCATACACTCGTGTCGTGCTTCAACGGAGATCCGAAACTGGGAGGTGACCTAATGCATCTCGGAGTTGAGCCCTATATCCCCGTACACGAAGATAATGATTATCGCGACAGAGAAGGATTAGGCAACCATAGTCGCGATCGGGGACAGGACTGCCTCCAAAGTTTAACTATAGCGTAAGCACTCAGTACGTAACTTGCTTAAAATCCATTCATCCCCAGTGTACACAACCGTGTACAGAAAACACTATTAGGTTATTTATGGCTCAGTTTCTGATGGTCTTTTCTGTTGGTAACTGATTAGTATATTGTGCTAATGTTCTAGGATATAAATTGTTCTTATTTGTATCGCTAAACACCAAGCCTACAGTTCATTGCTAGAAAAATTAAAAATTCGCGAGTTCAATGACCTGAAGGCTAGGCTCCACAGTCATGTAAGGTCATGAAAATATCACTCTTCACTGGGTCCCAGGTGTGTCAGTGGAAGACGATGATTGGGTCTGCATTTTATTGTGTGTTTATTATTGGCTCAGAGTTGTCCATGAAGTGTAGAATAACGGCGGACCAATAGCATAAGCAATACAAACAAACAAGGTGTTGAATTCTAGCTTGTCCCGAAATGAAATCGTGAATTTGTTATGTCTCTACTCGTTGCTCGTGATAACGAAATAAGTGATGTAGCGTGTCAAAAAAAGTTCTCATTTGCAACACCTGAACCAGTAAATTAAATTAGGCTATAAAAAAGACCTCTAGTGAAATATAATGTCTAGGATCCCCCTTACTAGTGGAGTATTGAATGTACTAGTATAGGCCATTCACGGTTATTTCTAATCTAATTTTTCTGAAGCCCTGGTAAGTTTCTGCTCGCTAGCTATTCCTCCGCCTCGTGGAAACAAAGTTTAGCGAAGTGTAGAACATTACACCAAAGGGATAACGCACCTCTCTTATGCGCACTCAAGTTAACATTTTGAATGGCAAGGTACTAGGTACTACTAACACGCTGGTTTCTTCCGGTGTTTGTTCGTATTAATTATAAATTATATATTACAATTTGTAGGTAAAGCTAAGTAAATGTTCAACGTAACGAAAAATAAGATACTTTCATGTTAATAGAAGTATAAAATACTTATGACTTGCGACATGTTTACGATACTTTCATGTTAACAGAAGTAAAAAACACTTATGACACGCGACATGTTTACGACACAACTAAACACTTCATACATGGGGTGATTTTTCAAATGTTTGTTTTAAAACATGTGAAGATACTACAAATAGACTACAGTCAGCGGGGCAAAAGGATAGTATCTTTAATTTTGTAAGGAACTGCGCCTGTTTAACCAGAGTGACTGGAGAAGAGGCTTATCTGGTGGTGGGGCGTGGCAGTATTGGGCCACTCGCTACCGTGATCGTGGGACGGCAAATCCTCGCTGGTTTTATAGGCTATTCGCGGTGAGATGAGCACTTTTAAAAGGCCTGCTTAGAATTTACTTGTATGCACGTTGTGTATTCTTCCGCCTCATGTAAACTTAACATTGCCATGGGCCTCGTCACTTTATTCATGCGTCGGTCTAGTGAACTATTAAATTATTAGAAAATTAAATATTTTGCCAGTTCGGTCATTTTTACACTTCGATGCATTAATGAAAAACAGAAACCGAAATAAATAATGTAAGTTATCTCAAATGGTTACGTAACACTTTCTTATCAACGAGATTAAAATCTGAAACTACTTTCTATCCATCGATACCAACCTTTACTGGTCGAATTTCACTCTGTGCGATTATTAAAATACATGCAGGCAGGGACAGTGACTTTTTTCTAAAGTTGATTTCAAAAGTGTTAACTTTATTGTGAACAGCCTTTATCAGGTCTGTGGATCCCTCTACATGGAAGTGTGCAGCCCGCGGGCCACCGGCGACTATCGCTCGCAGCTGTACGCGGTCTAGTTTACAAGTCGGCTCACTAGATTGCCCCCCCCCCCCCCCCCAGCTACGGGGCTGGCAGCACGCGACAGCCGTGGCAGAGCAACGGGTCCGCCCACGCCAGTTCCCCCGCACGCGCTCACCTCACAGAGTTCGCCGGCACGTGAACTTTTGACATCCACCACGTGTAGGACTGCTTCGTATTCCTGCCGGTGACCTCAGCCGCGTGTCTGTACGTCCCCCCCCCCCCCCCCCCCGAAAACATAAGGCGGATTCCCACCCGCCATCTTGGATTTATCGATTTTTTTTTTCCGCCAAAACTTCTGTATTGAAATCCCCCCGCACGACATATCCTAAAATAACTGCTTCCCAAACTTTATCGAACTGCCACAGCCTCATCACACTTATTAATTTTTAGCTGGTAACTGTCGAGGCGAAACGCGAGATTATTTTTCTTGCGAACGATTACGAAGGCGATGATATCAACAGTAATCAAGAAATACTGCCGTCAGAAAATGCACTAGACAATACTCTGTGCTCTGCCGTTCTAAAAATCATGATAAAAGCTGTTCACTCTAAAGTGAGCACTTTTGAAATCAACCTTATAAAAAAGTCACTGCTCCTACGTGTATATATTTTTAGGGGCGCGCTGAGAGACATTCGCCGAGTAAAGTTGGTAACGAGGAAGGGAAAAGTTGTTCCATATCTTAATGTCGTATAAAAAGTGCTGGGCAACGATTTGTGGTAAATTAAATTATTCCTTTCCCGTTCTGCTTTTTTTTTTTAATGCATCGCAGCGTAAAAATGATCAGATGTGTAACATATTTACTTTGCTAATATTTCCGCAGTGTCACCTGACCGACGCAGCATAGAGTGATGAAGGCCATGGCAATGTTAATTTTTCATAAGGCAGAAGAATACACGACGTGCTTACAAGTAGATCTTCAGCACGGCTTTCAAAAGTGCTCATTTGATCGTGAACAGCCTATACAAAATAGTATTTTCAGAGTATGGAAAAAATGCCATAAATCAAAGACGGCGGGTGGGAATCTGCCTTAACAGCCCTCTCGTCCCAACTTAAGATTACGAGGGCTGTTGCCTCTGGAAGCACGTAGGATCTGCGGCAACTGATTTAGCACGCATTCAACTTCCTACTGAGCAGCCGAGACTCCTGACGCGAGTTTCTTTATTTACTAATGAGTCACTGACGAGAGATGTTTTGTCGTCTGGGTTGGAGGTTACACTTCCTGTTCAGACCACTGATGTGCGGACGGTAAGGTAGTCTTAGCTTTTGCAGTGAAGGGTTTTGGGCGGCTCTTAACATCGAGGTCTTGGGATCCTATAAGGGTGAAGCCAGGCGCTTATGGAGCGGCGCCGGAATGCAAGTGCGGGGGAAACGTGAGATCCCCGAGAAAAACCGACCAGCGGCATCGTCCGGCACGATAACCACACGCGAAAATCCGGGAGCGAGCCCGCCGGGAATCGAACCCGGTTCGCCCAGTCTGACCACTACACCACCGTGGCCCCTCAGCATTTGCAGGCGAACTCATGGGGGTGGTAAACAATTATTTCTCACCAAGGCACTTTAACATTTTACTGTTAGCTGCCCAGGATGGAAAGGGTAAAGGTGGGCTAGCATTCGATAATTTTCACCTGAACTGAATATCCGTACTATAATTTTTACATATTATTCCCCTTGTAATCGAAAAAACTCTTACATTGCTAATAACATGACAGAGAGTTCGTCTTGCATAGCGGGAGCCATTATTTCTACTGCTTGTATTGCTGACGACTGTTCCGCTACGTATATCATTGATTGGCGGTTGGCGTTCCTATGTGGAAGGTTTCCTGCTGATCAGTATAAAACTGACTGTAGCTTAATTGTCGCAGGGTGAGCAAGCGTTGACTGAGAACTGTGCACTCCAGATGGACGCCAGACTATCTGACAGCTAGAAATAGAAACCACTAGCTGACCCTTTCGTTGTTACGTTGCATTTTTAAGAAACCACTTTCGCTCCCTACTAAATCACTCAATAAAATATCACTTCCCAATTTATTTTGTACACACCATAGTTAATACATTCTTTTTTCAGTAATGCATATTGTTTTGAGGGTTTAATTGGTACTGATTTGAGCTTGGAGGCACTTAGTAAATTTCTAGGAAATATCTGATTTGTCAATTAAAGCAGGCGCAGTTAAGTATTCTGCAACATAAAGCCAATATTTATTTTTAAAATAAGTATTTTCATGGTTGTATTTTAAGAGGAATTTCTCCGCATTCCCTTCCTCAAGTAACAGATAGCATATCTGTTCGCAACCGTCGCCAAGGTTAGCAGTGTTCACTGTACCCATTTACTTGCGCAGGTCTGTTTGTTTTCGCTAAGCAGTGATTTGTTTCAAAATATGTTTTTAATTTTGTCAGAGTTAAAACTAAATTGAGACACGCCTAACCATACGAGTTCCCTATGTTATTAATGAGCAATATACCGAGGGACAAAAACGGAAGTACTTAGAAGGAATGGTCCAAAATGGACGCATCTTGGTACACGTGCACACCATAACAGTTGCAGTGTTCCGTAACGTCTTGAGCGACCATCATGACATCCCGCCTTCAGATATGCTATCCCTTCTGAGATGGCATCCTGGTACAGTCTTCCAGAGGGACAAAGCCCGTCCTCATACGGCGTATGTGTCTGTGGAATGCCTGTGTCATGTTGAGGCACTTTCGCATGGCCAGCGAGGTCCCCTGATCTGTCCACGATAGAACATGCGTGGGATCATCTCGGATGTAAGCTCGGACCCGGTGCCAATTTGCAGGACGTTAGTAATATTTCCTACTAATATGGGACCATTAGTATGCCCGTATTGCCAACGCTGATGTCCGTGTGAGTTAATATTGGAATTATTGCAATAAGTCACGCGATATTTCAGCACGCGCAGTTTAATTTCGTTTCCACCTCTCCTCGTAGGTGCTTAACGTTTTTGGCTCGGCGCGGAGGTGTTTTTTTTTCTTTCAAGACTGTAAAACTTGTGAACATGATCTACGTGATTCGCGCGTGCTGAAAACACGCACATGATGCATGGCTGTGCCGCCAATTTAGACAGCGGATAACTTATCGTCGGATTCACAGATTCGCGCATTTGGAACAGGTACAAATTTCATTACCATTGCATTTAGGAAAAAATGCCTGTGGACTGGTCCGTTTGGCTGGAGACCAGCGGTATGTAAAAAAATGTGTTTGGTTCGGCAGCGGTGTAGCATGTATGTGTCAGATTCCATCCACAGGCGCTGGTCCTTGCAGAGGGAAGGGGGCCATCTGTCCACGTGACGTCATCGCATAACAGGCTGCTAGACTGTCGCCACTGGCTGTCAGCGGCGTTTTGTGGAGAAATGTTTTCGTACCCATGACTAAATACAAGCATTTAAATAAATAATGTAGAATGGGACGTTTCTCTAATGATATTCACATAATAATGACATTTCTCTAAATAATATGCATTGGTACTTACGTAAATTCGTATGTATGTTTATAAATTATACATATATGTATATTGATATACTTGTATGTATATACATCATCTACCAAAAAGTAATTGGGCACCTGTCTACAATGTTTCCTCGGTGGTTGCTACCCTGTTAGAATCTCGTAGGGCCACCTCTTGCGGCTATAACAGCAGTCACCCTATCTAGCATGCTCTCTATGAGTGTTTGCAGGACATCCACGGGTATTCGTCGCCATTCCTCTTGCAACCATTCCATGAGTTGAGCAATGGATTTTGGCCGCGCCTGACGAGCCCTCACCAGGCGAACCAATTCGTCCCAAAGATGTTGTATAGGGTTGAGGTCGGGGCTCTGGGCGGGCCAGTCCAATCGACGAACATTGTTGTCCGCGTACCACTGCATAGTAGCCCTTGAAACATGGCACCTGGCATTGTCATCCTGGACGTAACGCGGGTCCATTCACGTAAAAACGCCACAATGTTGGGAGCATTTCATTATCCAGAATGTTACAATATGCCTCTGTTCATGCTACCACGGACAAACACCAGCGGTCCTACGCCGAAGGCCGTGAAACACAAGTCAACTGACGTACTGAATTACCTACCTTCACGGGTGCCCAATCGTACCTGAAAACGAAAGGATGACTATATCTTGTCACACACATAACTATCGTAAAGAACTCACTTCAGGAAAAATAAGTATATTAAATACCCACTGGAATGGAACAAGTTTAAAGCATAAGAAACATTGTTAACAACTAAGAGTTCTTTAAGTTTCAGAGAAGAAATTATTTTTCCTCTCTTGTTGAAAAATAATGTTATTTACACATGCCTTGTTCACAAAGGAAATATTTGTGAGGTGACTGCACGATGGGAAAGATAGTTCTTGCGGTTAACGGGGGTCTAGCCGGGGCAGCGAAACTAGTATTATATACACTAGTATTATATAAAACACCAAAGATTATTTAGGACTTCACAACATATATATGTACTCTCTAACGCAAACTGTTTGCAGAGGTCTGTGAGTCACTTGGTTTATTTATTCCATTATTACGTCCCCGTAGTAGAATACTTTCATGGTTGTTGAATTTTGTTAGGGTGGCCCAAGTGGCTTCACAGTTGCTGCACGCTAGTTTGCTCACACCCACACAAGTTATAAGTAATGCTAATGGCTGCAGATCACATGATTAGCGGCCCACGTCCTTCGAGTCGTAGGCCCGGCGTGGGAGTTATCATGAACCACGCCCAGATAACCCACGAATGGTTTCTTTCCATCTGTTGCCCGCCTTTTCAACACTTATACATGATTCGTCGTAAGTCGAATATTTGTATTTATTTATCATTTATACGCAATGGATATCTTAAAAATATAATTTTTCTAAATTTAATCGTGTTACGACTCAGGGTCAATCAACAAAAAACAAATTTTCACCTCCTCATATGACGGAAGGCGAACGATTAAGTAAAAAAAAAAAAAATCAAAGACTGTTCACGGTTAAGTGAGCACTTTTGAGGCCCTAGTTACTTATTTATTTCAGCAATTATTTTATCTTTTAAATACCTTTTTAGATAAACATTGCTGTGTTAGTAATAAACGCAGTGTGTATATTCCAACGCACTCGGAAGTTAACGTCTGAGGTTAAAATAAAATATATTTATTGACTATTATTCCAAATGAGAGGGCTTTCAAAAGTGCTCTTTTTACCGTGAATAGCTTTGAACTTATTTCAATAACAAGGGATTGCAATTTGTAAAGACCACCACAATGAAGTACAGATTTTTCCACCAAGTGGCCGTAGAGTCGCTTAGACACCTTAGTTTTACGCTGCGAGATAAACACTTAGCACTGCAGCGCTGTATTTTGTTAGTACAGGCGATAGAGTTTCCACGTGCTTGTCAGTAGCTCATTTTCATGTCTAGCTCCAGATTGCGGAGAAAAAAAAAGGGGGGGGGGGGAGAGATTCAAACAGGCGCCTCCGCAGTTTCTTACAGAAACCAGCCTTCCCTGCAGTGTTATTAAGTAAATATAGTAAGCTGTATATATACACAGATGTGAAGGAAGGCCGCCGACTGCAACAGGTTATTACCGTCGGCTATCTGATAGTGCTATTAGTGGACCTTGTAGCATGCCCTGGGCATACACGCCAATTCTCTCGCCTTCTTACACCTTGCTTCGTTTCGGACATGGCTTTCGTATAAAGACATTTCCTGGTGCCAGAAAGCTGCCACGTCATTTCTCATTTTAGAACGCACCGACTAAGGAGAATTCGTTACGCACAAAATAACGCTTATTTGAGGAATTCTTGAGCTGTCACCTTTCGGGATCTTCCTTATTTAAGAAGCTCGCCTGCCAGGTGCTTGAACTGCTTTGAAGTGTGTTTGAAATCCATGAAATCCAAGTGCGCAGTCTTGGATGCGCGCTGAATCATTCTACCTTTTGCGTCTAGCGGGGACAGTTCACCATTAGTATAGGCTATTCACGGTAAAGTGAGCACTTTTGAAAGTCTTCTTATTTTATTTGGAATAATAGTAAATAAATATATTTTATTTTAGCCTTAGACGTCAACTTCCGAGTGGGGTGGACTACACACACTGTGTTTATTACTTACATGGCAATATTTTCTTAAAAAGGTGGTTAAAGGACAAGAAATTGCTGAAAGGAAAAAGTAAATAGCGTTAAAAAAAACTTTCAAACCTAACTTCACAATTCCTCAAACACTATTAAGTCAATTATTTTTCAAAATATTAATGACAATTTATCAAGACTAGGGAACAAAGCTGCCGTGCCATTTTTTTTTATAGCGTGAAATATTACGATGTCCGAAAATTAAATGACAATATGGTGCTAACAGATTGTCAGCAAATTAGAAAAATTCCGAAGGAAAAAAATGTTGCATTGTTACACTTCGGCTTAAAAAAAAAAAGGCAAGTATTATTCGCGGAAAATATTTTTGCCTACAAATAATATCTAACATCTTGTTAGCATCGGTTCCATTGATAATATGCTTAATATTTATGCCGTTACTAATTTTCTTCGCAACGGATATTGCTAGTTAATAGTTATCCAAAAGTTAATTGTACATCACACACAAAAATATATTGCAATAATCAAAGGGCCCTTCCCTCCTCCCGATGCTGAAATGCTGGGGCCTGTAGCTACCTAAAATTTTTCCATAAATATTTTGTATTTATATTTTACAAAATTACTATGAAAATACCAAACCCCTGTTATTGCTACATAATTTGGTGATAAGGGACCTATTTTGGTGAGTAGTCCCTTATTCAGCTGTGAACTAATTTATACACTACTCTTAAAGTAATGCAATGAAAAGGAAATCCATAAAATAATTTAAAAAAATTAAAAACATCACAAAACATAAAAGCAGAAAAATGCACATTTCACTACCCTGTAATAATGTTTATTGCAACATGATATATTCCCACAAAGATAAGGGGAGAAAAAGTATATAACTATGAATACAAGTAAAAAAAATAAATACTTTTTTATACAAAAAAAGGTATAATTTAAGAGATGGTATTTATGATTGAATTGTTGGTTGTCCACTTATGACATAAAGGCAACTGTTACATCAGTGCTTGAAATAAATTAACAGCAATAATTGATATTAATCTTCTAGATATTTAATTGCTATTTAAACTACACAACTAGCATTGTACAAACAAATGATATAGTCAGCCTTCAGTTAGGGAAGTTGGCAAGAATAACCTGCAATGGAAATTTACTTATTCAGTTGAACCACTGAATGTTCCGTATATGAGCGAATAAAACTCTTCTATCGAAGATTTGAAAACTGTCAACTAGGCCACATTTTATAAGCACTATCCACAAAGAACTAAACACGAAATATTTCAACATAATTATATTACAAATTTTAAAAATTGTTTGACTATTATTATTTCTATGTCCAAAGGCCAGGTAAATGTTAAAAACATTTAGGTCCATACGATACATGTTAGGTTAAGTTGTATGCATTATAACATGTTACTTAAAGTAACAAATATTTAATAATTTAATGGTTGCACTCATGTACCACCAGAATAACAAAAATAATGTTACAGAAAACCAATGATTTTAGTTTTTTTTATAATGGTGATCATTTCCTGCGAATTTACGCTACTTAATTTCCATTTCGATAGGCTTGTCACCCAATTCTTTTTACAAACATTATCTCTTTATCTTTTATTAGATTTGCATTAATACCGTTTTTTATATAATGCATAATTAAAAAAAGTGAGGCTTAAACACAGTATGATAAATAGAAACTTGACAAAGACTGAAATTTATGATCTGTTCACATTTATAACGATATGAAGACACCTTGATGAAACAGCGGTTACATTGTATCTTTGTAATCCATGTACAATATAAAAATGTACTCTAACAGTTTATGAAATGTAACGCATTCTCAACCGTTGTAGTATCACACAAAAATGTAACAGTTGTTATTTCACAAAACTGTAATCAAACTGCATTAAAACTCCTAACAGACCTATACATCTTTTCATTCCGTTGATCAACAAACCTTGCCAAACTTCTCTTAATTGAACCAGCATTAATTCACATTATCCTTTAAAGCTGGTGTTTTGAAGGGTAAAATTAAAATTGCGAATTAACTCTAATACAGCAGTACAAATTATTGTGCTTGCGTCATTTAAAAAAATTTTTTGAGCTCGTTTTACGTTTGCCACCCACAGAATTTTCGGTCATGCCCTGATGGTCCTTAGCTTGGAACTTTTGCCCGAGTTATAAAATATAGCAAAAAATGAAACTCCGGAACTACACACGACTTGTTAAATAGCACTTTTGGATATCGCTTTCTGAATTTTAAAGTAGGCCTACTTTCCATAGCGTTTAAGTAAGCGTTAACATTGAGTCATAAATTGAGGATTAAAGTTAAGTGATATCTAGCTGTATTGCGTATCGAGCTTGTTTATCCCCTCCCCCACCCCTCAAAAAATTGTATTATGCGACTTTTGTTTGCATAGCTATATATAGCGTTAATTCGTGATCAGATACACTTTTAGTTTCTAAGTTTCATCTTTAAAAAGTAAAATTAACGAAAACTATATTAATACCGTATTGGCGGTGAGACAATTTTGCGAGAAAGAGAGGCAAAATTCACGAACACCATACCCGTGATTCTGTGTACAGAAACCACGTGTGATTCAGTTGCGTGGTGAGCTTAACTTCAGGTTTTGTCGCTCATTTCGTTATCAGTGCATGAATAATTGAAATTTTATGGTGTTTGTGACATGGGCTCATCAAGTGGGTAATCGCGATGTGTTAATTGCATTCCGTGAAATATGATGCAGCTGGTGTATGGTGAGTCAAGTTCTTCTGTCATCTACTCGGCTTCAGGTGTGAACCACGTTATCCCTGTTCGCGCCACATGGATGATGTTTCACTTGCTTGAAATATAAGTAAATAAATTAATAAATGTCCCGTGTGCGTTCTGATGAGGGACGTGAAGGTACCCACCAGCCTTGAAATATGAGATTAACTGAGGCTCTGTAGTTAAAGAACAAGATTTTGCGATGTTATTTTAAAATAGGTTTTGTTCTGAAAATTACCGTGTTTCGGTTTTGTCGGTTTTATTACGGGAGACTTGTAAACTGAAACATTGTTAGTAAAATAATGCATTATTAGGGCCAATATTTTATAGTACATTTTTTAAATGCAGATTTCGTCAAAAATATATGGGTTTCGTGTATTATAATAAAAACATATTATGTAGGAATTAATAAGAGTTATTTGCTGTAATGTTAATGTTAGAGTAGCGACCCCGATTTTCTTTCTGACTGGATATGTTATTTACATTTGCCATGATCATTTGTTGATACTCTACGCAAATTTTTCTTCTTTAAATTTTGATAGTTTCGTATTTCTTAGCAAAACAAATTTTCCCATTTTCGAAGGTGAATAACACCCTTAATAATAATTTTCGTAGTTGTAACATAAAATTTCTACCTGATATTTCGTATGGACTCACCTCTCAACCGTTGTTATACGCTATTCACGGTAAAGTGAGCACTTTTTAAAGTCCCTGCTAAATTATTCCTTGCAGCCAATTTTTATCTTTGCACCACTTTATACTGTAAACACTGCCACGCGACTAACAAATACGGTGCATGATTTCAAAGCTCTCAAAAGTTAACATCTGAGGCTGGAATAAACATTTTTTTTTTGTGGTTAATGCCTTTTAGAGGGGCCTTAAGAAGTGCTCACTTTGCAGTGAATAGCCTATAAAACACACGAGAACCTGCTAGTCTGCATACCTCATGTCATGGAAGTAGATGATTGGAGTGCGGAGATTTGGGTGCTCTTAACCAGGACGTCTTAAGAGCCTATGAAGTTGAATCGAGGCGAGTACGGAGCAGCGCCGGAATGCTAGTACTGTGGAGGGGGGGGGGGGACGGGAAAAACCCACCGAGCAGCGGCATCGCCAAGCACGAATCCCACGCCAACTTACAAGGCGGTACAGAATGTTTACGGTTAAGTGACGCCACTGCCTACGGTTAACGCCACTGCCTGCATATATTTTAATGGTCGCCACTGACTGACTGTCATGATTCCAGTAAAGTTTGTCGGTGAAAGTCTTAAGTAAACATTTGTAAATACCGAAATAATTTATTTTGCTTTGTTTTTTTAAATATTTTTAATGGTAAGAACTAGAATACACGTACAATATTTACTTTTATAATACGTTCACAATTTTTCTTGACAGACGTATGAAGAAAGTCACCATGTCCATGGCAATGTACATTTTACACATGGCGGAAGAATATACAGTGTGCATAAAGGCTGTTCACGATAAAGTGAGTACTTTTGAAATGAATATTAGAAAAAAGTCACTGCCCCTATGTATATATTTTTATGGACGTACCGAGTGACATTCAGCCAGTCAGTTGGTAACGATGGATGGAAAGTAGTTCCATTAGTTCCATATCTTAATGTCGAATAAAAATGTGTTAAGTGACCATTTGTGGATTTTTTTTTTTTTTTTTTTTTGCTGCATAGAAGTGTAAAAATGAGCATGTTTGAAAAATATTTGCTTTCCCAATACCTTCTCAGTTTCACTTAACCGACGCATGAATAAAGTGATGAGGCCCATGGCAATGTTAACTTTATTACATAATGCTGAAGAATACACAACGTTTACACAAGTAGATCGTGAACAGGGCTTTCGAAAGTGCTCAGCTTACCGTGAACAGCCCGCAACGACAGACGTGTCAGCTATATCACAGCTTCTGAAAGCGAGAAAGACATGTGACGGCACCTTTATCTTATCTTCTCTGCAATGAGTTAAAATTGCATTCCTGAAAACGTAGTTACGTAAAATATCTTTGCATTAGTATCTGTAAACAAAACGACATGCCTCCACGCTGTTACAGTCACTGAAGGAATATGTTTAATCAGTACGCTTTTTTATTAACTCGAATTTTCACTTTTTTTTTTCTGGTGACAGGGGGAATTTTTGTGCTGCCGTTTTACTATGTTTGGGCAAGGTCTTTATATCTTACCTTCACTAGTAAATATCTTGTGCTGAGCCACTGGTTCGAAGCGAGGAATGCTAAGGCAAGGTGCGTCAGGGCTTTTGTTCAACTCGGATGTCACAATTCCTCAGCTGTGGAAGGCGTGACGTCAAGGGATAGAACGGCTTCCTCCATTAGTCGTCCCGGCTGCCGGTCGTCTGTACGTTGTCTCTCAGCTTATACTTTACTATAGGCTATTCAAGGTAAAGTGAGCACTTTTGAAAGCCCTCTCATTTGGAATAACAGTCAAAAAATATATTTTATTTTCGCCTTAGACAATAACTTCCGAGTGCGGTGGAATATACACACTGTGTTTATCACTTGCATGGCAATAATTATTTATAAAGGTGGTTAAAGGATAAAAAATGGCTGAAAGAAAAAGTAACTAGTGCCTCAAACGTGCTCACTTTACCATGAATAGCCTATACCGTGTGTTCCGTCAACACTCTTGGCAGGTATGCGCACTAAGAAAATCCTTATAAAATTTTCTTTACGTCAAATATAACCATTTCTTTGAGGCTGTTTGTTTACGGTAACACAATATTGCTTCAATTCGAAGAGAACGGTAAATAAACATATTTTTACTGTTAACAAAGTTTTTCTTTATACGTTTTTGTTGTATGGCAATATGACCTATCTTTATCACGAAGAAATGAACGTTATTTCAGCAACTTTTATTCAAAGTAATAAAAAAAAAATTCTTCGTAACAAATGTAAGTAACATTTTGGCGATATTGTTTTCTGTGGTACATTGTAGTTCTGTACGTAATTGTTGTCCAAGCGCAAACATCCATAAACCAATATATTTTACAGTTACGAAACTGCAACTGACCAAATGTTTCGTCCTCTTGCAGATTTTCAGTGCAGTTCTGAGTTGCAGATATTTTTCAAATCACTCCCTCGATCGTTTCTTTTAATGGACATAATCTAAAATAATTTTTACGTCTCTCTTATTTACTTATTATGAATGTTTCTTAGAGTAGAAATTTTCTTTACAATGTAAATGACATTACCACAAAGACGTTTTCTGAACTATTGTAACGATAATGCTAGGTTATCATAACCATTAATACATAGATCAAACAAACGTTATGTTCGATGCAAACCTGCTTTGCTGTGGTTCACATTTAAAACAAATTTTTCTTTGCGACAGTAAATTATGTGTTGCAGCAAAAGAAGTGCTTTTACAGTGATGGCGAAGCGTTGGAAATGGACACTTTCAAATATCAGATTTCCTCATGCGTGGCTCTATGGATCTGTAGCGCTAACGGATAACTTCGGATTTGTCTCTCGATAAACTTATATTTTTAATTCCAACGAAACTGTGCAGCAGCTATAGTTCCCCCCCCCCCCCCGCCAATTTAAAGCCTGTAGACGTACCACCAAATTCCGTTCTTTTACCGCTTTTCATCTGCTCTGTTAAAATTAAAATAAAATTTCTAAATACCTAAAGGCAGTAGAAAAACACTGATTCCTATCGAGAAGAAGTTTAAAACATAGCTGCAAAACTGCACGTGTCGCTAAAATATTTAGGAAGTTATATTACCTAAATTGAGACAAACTTGTTTCAGTTTGCCTTATCTCTATCTGCCTCTTACTGGCATTTTTAAAATCTATAGTTGAAGGGCTTCAGTGGCGGTGACCACTAAGGCGTCAAGTTGAAGACTGTCGACAATGCGGGTTTAAGTCACGAGGCGATTCAAAACATTTTTGAACACTGGGTCGTTAATAAGTCAACGTTTGAGCATAACCACGCCATGTACTACATCCGACTCCTTTACATTGATGTAATATAATATGGCAACAAATGCTGGGATTCATCCCTTTTGCAGAGATTCCTTGTTTTCGCGTCATAATTTCGGATTCACAGTAATTACTGACAGTGTGCGATTATAGAAAAATTACATTTTACAAGTTGTCGATTTTTTTTGCGTAATTTTAATTGTGTGTTATCTGCTTGTTTTAAAAGTCAAGAAACTATTAATAAAATATAAAGGCATTGTAGCCTTAACTTCGCCAGTATAAATACTGCCAAAATAAATAAATGAAATAAATATATGAATCCAAAATTATGACGCGAAAACGAAGAGATTCTGCTGAAGGGATGTTTCTAAAGGAGCAAGACATTTGTGAACGTATGGCGCGTACACCTGTAGTGCAGTAATGCCAACTGTTGCTTTTTTTTACACGTTACATTCTCGAGTGTCTTTCCCGATGGTAAACTTGCCCGTGCATGCTGGAGTTCGATCGTAGTAGGAAGGTAGGTATAGTGTATTCGCGGTAAAGCGAGCACTCTTTTAAGTCCTCTCACATGAAATAATAGTCAAAAATATATATATTTCATTTCAGCATTAGACGTTAACTTCCGAGTGCAGTGGATTATACACACAGTGTTTACTACTTGCATAGCAATATTTATTTAAAAAGGTGGTTAAAGTATAAAAAATGGCTGAAAGGAAAAGTAACTAGGGTGTCAAAAGTGCCCGAATTACCGTGAACAGCCTATATCTCGTCGACATAGAGGTCATTAGAGACCGAGTAAGTTTCTCAGAGGGACAGGAGCGGATAAGGTAGCGGCCATAGCCTGTAACCATCACAGCAGTTGTCTGGAGTTATTAGGACTTCCCGAATGGGAATCCATTGTGTTACCACTGCGCCACCACGTTCGCTTCAGACTAGAGATGGGCGTTATTTAACGTAACGATTTGGTAACACGTTACACAAGTAACACGTTCCATTGTTTATATCGTTATTTTTGGAACGTCTTGGATTGCCTCAGCGCCTGACTACTGCGCATGCGTAAAATTTAGTTTTTAGAATGTCCGACTTTGTAATTTTGTTCATAACCTTACCTCGGTTGTCACAGCCATATTTAAACAAATCATACTTCAAAGCCGAAATTTTCTATCAGAAAGGCTTGTTTTTGTTGAACAAATATATTAGTTAACATGTGCACACATAAATATTATTTATACTTACATTACTATAAATAACAGTTTCCCGCCAACAACACAGACTGCTCTGTTCTGATTGGTCGTTCTGAAAGGTCGCAGCCGCACAAGTTTCACTTAAGATGTAGAATATAACAAAGTTCTTATAACGCTTGAAGATATCACAACACGCACAAACAGCTCCATTGGAAATCATTAGATAAGATAACATGCATTCTTTTCTTCTGCAAGTGTCTTAACGCATGATTAAAACGCTTAATTTTTCTTTTGCAAACCCAGCTTCGATGTTCAACTTCCCCCACCATTATTTTGTCGAATATTTTGGCTGGCAACTGTGAGTGTGCGCATGAGTAAACGTTCCTTTTTGAAACGTCTTGGTTTGCAACAGTACGCATGCGCGAACGTTTGTTCTTGGAACGCCAAGATTTGGAACACCGAACAACGTAATCGTTATTTCCCGGAACGTCGGGACCATAGACTAAAGATGAGGTAGACCGATTTCGCTGGCTGCGCACAACCAAACTCCGTGTCCCAACATTGAACTGCTTTTCTGCCTACACGTCTAGCAAATATGGCGTGGATCGGGTTTGAGGTTAGAACACTGTTTAGTAAACAAGTGCTTTTGAGATGTTTTTATACTACCTCTAATCAATTAGTAATCCTGTTTGATTACATTAAAACTGGCGAAAGTATATTATTAATGCAGTAGTGCTTGTCATTTAAAATTTAAGATGTAAACAAACTCGTTCATCACTTTTAACCATGTGACTGACAGTTGTGGAGGATTGGGATAGGTCAATGTTGAGTACATGCGCAGAAGACAGATAAGTGGTTTGCCTCATCTTTAGTCTATGGCCGATACAGGCAATAAATGTTTTACAGCAACACGTTAAAAAAATAACGTATTCTTGGAACTGGAACGGTGGAACACGCTGCACGAAAGTTACTGTTTGGCCCATCCCTACTTCGGACGTAGTGTCTGCAGTATTGCGAGGGCGGGGAAGGAGAGATAACTTGGGCAGACTGGCGTTTCTCCACGCCAAGTTGTTCAGGTGCGACGTTTGACTTACTAGGAGATAACCATGAAGATATCACCTTTCCGTGCTTCTCTGCAAGAGCGTAGGGCGGTTCCTTAACGGATATCTTCGGTCTGTGATGTTTATATTGCTTTCCCGATATGGTTATGTCAGAAGACGGCCATCAGTTGAGAAAATAACCTTACACGTATCATTGTATGCATGCCCCCCCCCCCTTTTCAAAATCTTCTATTACAGAATTACAGAAGAAAACAACACAAATACGAATGTTGTCATGCGGGTTTCACAGTACACAGTTGTGGCTATTATAATAAAAAACACCAGGGAATATTTCAGTGTCAGTATTTTCCAGGGCAAAAATTAAAGTCGGTATTTTGTTACCGATTCATAAATTTGGTTATTGAAACACAATCGCGGTCGTTGACAAGTGCCATAAGTCTTATTCTTATGTGAAACAGTGTTTGGAAACTACAGCGACATTGCTGTATCTGTTCTGAATAGATTGCTGTATTAAGGTTTTTTTTTTTTTTGTCTGAGAGAGGTTTCGAAAAGTGTTGTTTAATGGAAACCCTTAATGCAGTTGTTAGATCATTATAGATTTCAAAATATAACACTTAAATTCCGACACAAGAGTGTTATAGGCAGGTTCAAAGTGTTGAATTAGAGTCTAAGACCGGAATTCATAGTCGGAGGCTTGTTTGGCAAAGAAGCTATACTTCATGAAATAGTGCTTCTTCTTCAAGCACTACTTATCTGACGACTGAATTCATAAATCATAACTTGACGAAGTAATTATTGTATAAACACTACTTATTTGGGCCAAATTGTACTTGGTGAAGTATGGAAATAAGTCAATACCAACATAACACACATACATTTGTCACTTCATTTACAGCATTCACCCAGACGAAATGAATTTTTGAAGTTAGTTTGTCATTATTTTATTTTTTCACTACTGTTTTGAATAATTTTAATTTGTTTTAGCGCGTATTTGAGATTAAAATAATCGTATGTGCAATAAAAACGTGTTTGTTTCACGTGTTATGAAATATCTTTTTCGGAAGTTTTTTAGCCGTGCTAAAAATAAAACTTAGTTGACGTGCATACTAGGCGATTATAATTATGATGTATATGCTAGTTTTGACATCTCAGTTAATTTAAAACCTATGCTACTTTGTAATATTATAATTCTGGGCATTTCCGTCGAGCGCCAATAATCGCCATTCCACGAACGACATTATCGATCGTAAAAGTGCTTGCTTACATCTCTTGCTACCGCCCAGCCGACATAACCTGTGTTTCAGACTTCGTTTGCAAACACAGGCCTGTGCGAATATTCAAATAATGGAAGAAAATAGTATCCAGTGCCCGCGAACTGTGCTCATTTTTAACACGTTCATTCGAGTACTTTGTTGGTGTTGTAAAAAATGTTATCGGTAGTTAATTATTTTTGCATGTGCTTTCACTCGGCGCAATTGGTTGCAGAAACCGTTTTAGTAGTTTTCTTGAGTGAAATGTAATATTTTCGGCATATGTTTTATCACAACTGCTCGTTCCGCCATTTTCCAACTGTCGTGCCGTTCCCCATGAAGCGACATATTCGGAAGTATTTACGTTTTTTCCAAGGTTTTAAGTTTGTTGGTTTCAGGGAATGAGCAAAGTGTTGATTTTATTGGATGATTATGCAAATAAATTATTTCATATCAGTGATGGACAAACATTATTGTAGTGAAGTGTTCGTGCAAGGATTTCCATATAAAAACACGTGTTCGAGAGGTTGGGAATTACAAACAGTAAGTTGACGTGTTTTGTAAATAATGTATTTCGAATCAGTTACTATAATGTTTGAAATGCAAATGCCCTAAAAAGGCAGAAGTATCAACTCTTTTGTCTTGTAAAAATAATATTTGTTTACTACGCGTGTGTCGTACAGCCAACGAGTGTAAGGTTAACTTCAGTAAAAGTGTGTTTGTTGCTGGATCACTGTGCAATTCAAAATTACACTCGTAAGAACTGCAAAAAATGCCGTCTCATGAAATACGTTAAAAATAAAGATCCCCACCCCCACTAGCATATTTCTCCCGAAATATAAAACGAAGAGAGCGCCAGCAACAAAATAGACTGTCCAGCCAACATAACCTCTTTCAGTAGCCTACTCGTTCGGCAAACACGTTTGATCATAACCTAACTGTTTTGGGCACGTTCTGTTTGTGTTTATGTAATATAAATTATACAGTGGCCCAGGTTTTTGTACTAAAATTGATGTTGTGATTTTTTAACTAGCCTTTTGTTGGCATCAGAGCTAAAATGTTAACTAAATATTCGTTAGGAATAAAAATCGGCTCGCTTCAGTGTAATGAATATTTCACCATAACAATTTTTAATGTAGGTTTTCGTGATTAGTATTTTTATGTAAAATCGTTTGGTTATTTTCTTGTTATACACCAGTCCCTGAAAGATTGTAGAAATAAGAAACATTAAATTCAAAATAATTTGATGATCATACTTATATGGTACTTCATATACAAATTATTAAAAATCGTCCTAGTCACCAAAACCCATTGCACACAAAAGTTAAGAAAAGAGGTGGGGTTTTCACATCGAAGTGTAGGACTTTAATTTCCCCATTTGTCCCATGTAATTAGGGAAAGTGTATTCCTGTTTCCATCAAATATTTTAAGGAAACATAATTTGCAATAAAAATATTTTGTGAATAATTTGTCCTATTATAAATATTCAGTGCTTAGGTTCACAACGAAGCACACTTTATGAAGTACTACTTATACATAAATAAGCAATGCTTCTTTGACTATGAATACTTGAGAAATAAGTAAAACTTATTTCGTTACTGTGAATACATGATAAGCAGTGCTTCATGAAGCATTACTTACAGCTATCAAAATAAGCAATACTTGTATCTGGCACTATGAAGTGAAAATCATACTTAAGCACTACTATAAGCATTTCTTGTTTCAAGTATTTCTCATATGCTCACTATGAATTCCACCCTAAGAGCAGCATACTGCAGCTGTGTTACAAGTTACGAAAGTAACAAAAATCACTTTTCCTCTACAGTTTATAGTTTAAAATATTGTTACGTGCTGCAGTTGGCGCCGACTCAATTGCCCTGCGCCGTAATCGGAGACCCGCCTCGCCCTCCCCTCTTCCTGAAACGATGCGCTCGTGGCTGCCTGTCTCCCTTCTGGGAATTACGTGAATGCTGACAGCGGCGGGACTCACAGGCATCACAGACCTCCTCTCGCCCGCTAGAATTTCCGATACGTTTAGCGACGACGTAAGAATGTTCTGGTGAGACTGGCTGGCGCCTCAGCACTCCGCAACGCATCACGCTAGTTGGGGAATATTCTAGGTGGCGGCCTAAGACACTATATACTGCCGCAACCCAGCGGCCGGCAGGCAGTCTTTGATGGAGGCCGTCTGGCCGAGTGTGCGCGAGCGAATGGAAGTGTGGACGACGACTGGAGATTGCGGGACGACGGCGAGTGAGGTGTTTGTGGCGTGAATGGACGAGAGTGTGTGAAACCGACGAGTGAAGCCTACTGTGCGTGAGGGATCTTGGAGGACTCTAGAACATTGTGACTGGCAGGACATGGACTGAACTGAGGTGGGACTGAATGGAAGTGTAATACTGATTTTATTGTAATTATTCGAACTGTCAAATATGGACGCATAGATGATAAAATAATTGAATAGGTTAATACACTGTCAATTGGGACTGATATTTAATTATTTAATGTAATTGATTTATTTGTGGTAATTATAAATGGTATTAATTGGTGTCGATTGTGAACAGTAAGTGATTTCAATTTATTGTGAGGATTTGAGTTCATAGAATTTTGCTGTACTTATTGTAAATAAGATAAGGAAACTGTGATTAATTATTTTATTTGATTAGGACCTCCGTCCCTTAACGAACTTGGTATAGCCCACCTCATTTTTAGAGAGAGAAATTGTAACACTATTTATTAAATTAATGTTAACAGTTTCGCTTGAATGAATAAAAATATATTTACGACAAGTCTGACCCCTATTTTCAACAAAATTCAGAGTGTCAATACTAGCTCACCTGTTTATAAGTCGCACTCATACTGAATCAGTATGTTCTGGACACCATTTAGATTCCATTAAATGCAATTTGACTGGACAAAAATATCTAGGAGCAAAGCCTAGTATGCTGCAGAATTCGGGAAGTTAAGTCTTTTGAGTCTTATATTTTGAAAACTATAATGATTTGTTGACTAATAACTGCATTAATGGAGCACTTTTCGAAAGCTTGTTCAGATAATCAAGTAAAAAAATTTAAAAAAGTGAAATATGACCTTAAAACCTTGTGGTCACCGCTTAAAGTTCTTAGGAAACAGGATACGGCGAAACTTGTTTATACCAGGTTCCATTGCTGTAGCAAAACTTTCGTAACATTGGACCGTTTAAAATTTTTTACTATGAAGGCTCCTTAAAGTCCAAAATTTTTTCCGGACGGGGAGTTTATCTGACAGCCATTATACTAATTAAGACAACGACGTGTGTTTCCACGTCAAAATGTCGTGCTACGCCAGTCTTTAATAATGTTTTTTTCCTATAATTTCAGCCTATTCATCCCTCCCCCAGTATTCAGCTGACGTCACCGTTTTTTCTCTCTCCTCAATCGGAGTGATACACATGTATATTCTAAATTTGAATCAGTGGAAAATCACTGATTCGCAGTGAAATTCAGCTAATCTAATGAGTGAAAATGTCCCCACTTAGAATAAGTGGAAAACCACTGATTGTTTCCGTGAAAAATTTCACTAATTGAATTAGTGACGTGAAACTATTTCATTTATATAAATAAGTGACGACCGAGTGCAGTGGCGAATTAAATGTTGTTTTTATTCAATTTAGCCTAATAATGGCGCGTCCAATGTACTGTTCTACGAAAAGAAGACACACTTCAGACGATGGACTGTTTAGTACTTTCAAAATGCCACGCACGTTTGAAACACCATTTCATTTCAGAGCACTCCAAAACGACTGTTCCAAAGCGCTGTAGCCCAAAATATACGCGTCAGATCCATACAAAAATACTCAAGGGCCGTGCACTGAACCTTCCTACAGACTTTCCACCAATAAAATAATGTCACCGTTAAAAGTTCCATAGGTAATGGCTGTTCCTGATAAAGTGAGCACTTTTGAACTCAACTGTAGAAAAAAGTCACTGCCCCTGCCTGCACGTATTTTAAGGGCGCACTGTGTGATATGCACCCGATAACGTTGGTAACGATGTATGGAAAGCAGTTCCATATGTCAACGTCGAATAAAAAGTGTTAGGTAACCATTTGTGATAATTGAAATTATTTCTTACGCTTTATTGTTTTTTTACTACGCCTCATGCGTAAAAATTAGAAGAATTATAAAATGTTTACTTTTGCAATAATTTTTACAATTTAATTTGACGGACGCATGAATAAAGTGACGAGACCCAGGGCAATGTTAATTTTACGAAAGGCGGAAGAATACACGACGTACATACAAGTATATCTTAAGTAGGGCTAATTTGACCGTGAACAGCCTATAGAACAGTGCACGTCAGTTCAGAGTCTCGCGCTTAACGGCGATGGCGCTCTTGATGCGCGAAGCAGTGTCGTGTTGTCGCTATCACGCTTACCGTCCTCATATTCTGAAACAGAACGCAACCGAAGAGGCGCGTGTATGCTGTTGTTACCTCCGGGCGTGCCCTTGTAGCGGGGCGGGAATGTAGTGTGAATGCAGGCCAGGCGTCTCTAGTTACCTGCCTGCGTTTGATACGCGGCGATCGATGCGTTATCGCGGCAGATAAGGAAGAAGGTGTCCGCGGTGCAGCGGAGCGGGAGGAGAAGCTGTTGTCGGTGTCGTGTCGCGGCGGCGACGCAGCCAGTAGCGTGGAGGTCCCCTCGGTGTCGCGCGCCGTCAGTGTCGCATTAGCCGCGACGTGCGGCGGACCTAGCGCCTGCCTCCCGCGCGTTGATCGCAGTTCGCGGAACACCGCAGCTGACCAGCGCGCAGGTGTTGGCCCTCCCTCCTTCTCTCTTCGCGGAATGGAGTCCCGCCACTTCGTCGATGTTCCAGGTATGCCAGCAGCCTCCTCCTCTTGAGACGGCCATGGGTAGCGAATCTGACAACTTTGTACGTATGCGCTACTTTACAATGTGACCATTCTTGTTATATGCTATTCACCGTTACTTCCAACATTTCTCAAGCCGTCCTAAAGTTACGCTTCCGTGATATTCCTCCGCCTCATGCAAACAAAGCTTTGCCGATCTAGAAAATTACACCAAAGGGACCATGGACCACATTCGTGCGCTCAGTGAAATTATATTTTGCATAAGAAGTATTTATTACTAGGCATTACCAACACACACATTTTCTCCCCGCTTTCACTCAGATTAGTTATAAATTAAATATCATTTATAAATAAAATATATGAAAAAGTTCAATTACAAAAAATTAGGTTTTTTTTTTATGTTATTACAACTACAGAGTGCTTGGAATACATGACGTAATTGGGAAATAACCAAGCATGGCATACATGATGTGATTTTTTGAAGTATTGGTTCATACAGTGCGAAGAAATCGCGAATAGACTGTATAGGCTGCTCACGTTTAATTGAGCACTTTTGAAATCATTCTTTGAAAAAAGTCACTGCCTTTACCTACCTGTGGTTTAACGACCACACTAACCAGCATGCGCCCAGTACAGTTGGTAACGACTAAGGAAAGCAGTAGGCCTACCATGTTGCAGCATTGCATTGAATGTTTTAGGCAAGCTTTCTTGAACACTGTCATTATTTATTTTGATTTCTGTTTTTTTTATACATATGGTAAGTGTCAGTGTTAGCAAATTTACAAAATGCATTTTTTTTGTAATAATTTCAGTTTCAATTCAGTGACGTATGAATGAAGTGATACTGCCCATGGCAATGTTAATTCTACTCGTGGTGGCAGAATACACAATAAGCATAGAAGTATATCTTAAGCAGGACTTTCAAAAAAGCTCAGTTTACCGAGGAGTGCACATACGTGTTTATATATACATGTACTTGTTAATCCTTCAACACATTGTAACTACTTGACTCGATAATCGGTAGCCATTTGGCAATGTACTTTTTACTGCGAGTGACACATGCTATAGTAGAAGCGAAAATTTGTTGCTTACCACGTACTCGGATTAGCCAGAAATTTCTCAATAAGAGGGGGGTTTACATTGACTGAAGTGACGGTATGGAGGCTACGACATTTTAGCGATGCTGAGCCGAAAAGTTTAATTTGGTCTTTACTAGCGAGATATCGAGTTCCGGTGAGTGCAGATGGAGCAACGGTGGAATGTGAGAGCAGGGGAAAGGATTGCGCCGAGAAAATCCACCGGCAACGTCCGGAGAACCGGAGCGGAACTCGCCCCAGGCATTGAACATGGGTCGTCTTAGAGAAAGGCCATTGTGTTTATCGTCGGGGACTGCTATTGGTTAACTTGAAGGAATGTTTTTTTTTTTTTTGCCAGTGTTTAAAGAGATAATCTTGCACGACTTGAAACGGTTTTTTTTTTCTTCCAATTGTGTTTGACGAAACGAGCTAAGAGCATGAAACACTTTCTTAGGTAGAGGACTGATTATTTCTCACTAGCAATCCGGTCCTGCTTCACCCGGGTACAATTTAGTTTTTTTTGTTATATTTCTAAAGGATTAGACAGTGTATTCCATGAGAGCGCGTTGGCGGCAAACTATTTCCCGACTTGATTCACTAATACCGTTCATGCTTAGCTCCTATAAGTGCTAGGGCAATGTTTAATACTTACACGTAAACCTTCCTCGATAAATCATATCCGTTTAGTGGTTCTCGGGATTAGCGCAGTCATACAGACAGACAGACGCGCGCCAGGGACTTCCTTTTACACTATGTATTGATGCGCAAATACTATAAACATATCTGTTTTCTATAGGCACGTAAACGTAGATTGTTAAACGAAACGTTTAGGCCTAGCAAGTATTATGTGGCCTAAATGGAGGCCATTTCTGTTTCTTACGCGGGTTGGATACGGAAACTGGGCGTATTCATGTGAACACTTCTCCCCATGGCAACGGAGATAATATGCCGTTTTTTCGTATTCGAAATGGCGACTTATGTGAGTAAGATCGTAAAGTTCTGACGTTTCAACCTCTTAGTTTTTGGTTCTAAGTCTGGGCCGGAAATGTATGTGCTTGCTGGTTTTTTTTTTTTTTTTTTTTTTTAAGACGATTCTGTACCATCCTGGAAGATAAAATAGCACAGCAGTAATGAAGTTTATTGTGTAACCTGTCGGACAGGTGTTCGATTATTTGTGGTGGCTCTTTAAAATTTTATATACTGACTTATGATAAGTCAGTATATAAGAATTCACCTTGATCTTATTCGTATGCATTATTGAGCTGCTAAAATTTCATTAAAAATTTTAAAATCTAATTTCTTCGAATTCAGTCAGGGAGGGGAAGGGAAGATTGTTTCTCGCTATTGGTTGGCTATCTGTTTTCTGCAAACATTTTTTTTGTGGAAAGTAGTTGCCAAAAAAAAGTACGATTATAATTTAATGCTGGTAAATTTTACAAGTTTCCGTATTACTGCAAGAATTTTTCAGTAGTTTTTCAAATATTATTTTTGCACAAGTACGAATGCAACAGGTTTTACAACTTTTTTTTTTTTTTATACAAGAAATTGTCAGTTCAGCTTACAACATTTTTTTTCTTCTGTGTAGCTCCTTTGTAACCCGACCAGAGCCAGTATTCATTAGATCAAGGGCTCGCCGTACATTTCTTAACAGAGCCATCATTGCAGTTTTTAGTTACGTTACGTTTATCACAAGTGAAATTTCCAGGAGATAAGACTAATCTCGTATCTCGCGTCTATTTTGTCACGTGACACTGGTCTCAATATGTAGCAGTTAGAAATACTGTTCGTACCTGCTGTAGCCAAGGCGTGCCGCAGATTTCGCAATGCAATGTAGGCCAACACAGTGCTTCACGGGCACGTAACGGAGAAACTAGCGCGATAAGGGCGACTTTGCAACCTCCGAGTGCCATACAAGCGCCCGTACGTGCGGTCGTATTCCAACAATTCTTTGTTCAACCAAAATACTTTTGAAGTATACGTGCTTGTGTAAGGCTAAGAAATACACAAGTCAAACAATGCATTGCAGCAGCGAATAAACATTCATGTTATCAAAGCGACTGCCTCTGTATTCATGCACTGAATAAAGCAGGAGTTTACTAAAACAAAATGACTAAATGGATAACATACCAATTCACTGATTGATTAACTTCTCAGGAGCTTTAAAGTTACGCTTAAACCAGCGAGAACAGTTGAAACATTTTGCTGGAAAATAAATGACTACCTATACATTACAAACGAATATATTTTATCGTTAAATTGACAAAACTGATTTTTGAGCATTATAGAAAATGGTATAGATATGCTGGTTTATTCATCTTCCTTGAACTGCCAACATTTTCAAACTTGTGAAAGAATAAGGCGGGCTGATAATGATCGGTTAAACTCGTTCATGTCGTCTGTCTAAAACCCGAAATACTTTCCTGGAAGAAAAGTGACTGAAAATGCACACAAGACAGGTATAGATTTCTTATTCATGAAGTTTTATAAATAACAAACAGTCGTATAATCGTATAATTTTATGGGCGTGCATAAATTTAAATAGCTAGAAAACGGGATCCAAGATTTATATTTTAGTTACAAAAATTTCTGCACAGAAACACTTCAGAGTAGCTGAGGAACGAAGAGCACAACGGTATTGTTATGCCGTAGAATAAAATATGAACTATTGATGTGTCACGTTGGACGTAATGCTGTTTCGACTGTTCTATACGTGCCAGTTCATGCGCCAAAATGATGAAGGCGATACAAACTAATTCACTATCGTAGGCTCCGAACCCCTACTCGCGATGTGTTTTCTTGGTTCTAGCGTAGCTCAACCTAACCTGTTTGAAGAAATAGTATTCATTTTCTGGATGAACTTGACAGTTGTAATATTTAAATGCTTAAGAAACCCACAGTATCTTCTTAGTAAAGTCTCCGTACGAGTTTATTAACTGTTTTTGAACCTACGTGCTCTCAATAATGTGATACGTAGGCGATTAGTTGAGTTAATGCTGGCCAAAGAGAGAAACGCTTTAATTAATTGTCACTAGTACTGTATGTTCCACATAACGGTACACGATCAGCAGTTTAATTAGCATAACGTTTTGAGAGTCGCCCACCTGTCCCATTGTTCCATGGCCAACAGCAGTAAATTTGTGTCCCTAGATTTCCCGGAGCTAGGTTCGTGTAAGCATGCAAATCAGGGAATGATGATACTGCATCGCACTGCCCAGGCCAGTTTATTGCTCAATTTAACAGCACCACTAAATAGTTCTGACATCGATTTTATCAGCGGACGTTAAATTAGTTCGTAATAAAATACGCAGTTACGTGGCTCGCCGCTTTCATTCAAATATAAAAAAAAACTATAATCATGATGAAGAAACTGGATACACACACTAATTCGTTTCGCACTTTTGTACCGCTAGATAAGCGATGAAAACACCGGGCCTAATTTGCTGGGGAAAATTTATTTTCGTTTAGTTCTCCAAAACTTTAAAAACCGAAAGTAGTGTCATGTTAGTAAACGTCTTCGTAGGATGTATCTATATTTTTGCAAAGTTTTAAGATAAGGACATGTACATCCCAACAGTTGTAAAATTAGGTCTGTGATGGGCGAGATGGAGTATCTTAAAAGCTTGGCGGTATTCGTTGAAGGATTCAGAGTCAGTACCGCCATGTGGCTGAACATGTTACTGTTGGAAATATATAGAGTCATGTACATCATCGATGAATTCAGATGCTATGAATCGATGATGAAGAAATTATATTTTGTAGTTTAAGTTACGGTACCCACATTCATGAACATACTGATAAACTTCGCATGCGTTTACTTTGTGGTGTTCATTTATTTAATTAAATTTATCTGACTCTTCCTTTTCGTAAATCTGTACGTACTGAGCTACTTAACACGACTGCAGTATTTGATGGCCTGAAGAAAAGTCTGATTACTGCTTTGATATTTTAAAGGTACGTTCAATAATATTCGCCTACTGTTTTGATGATTACATTAGTTTCTGAAATTACTGTATGTGAAGAATATCTATGTTGATGTGCAGGTTTCAATGCATTTTTTAAGATGAGTAAAACGATATATGTTTATTGGCAGTGACTTGCAGTAGAGTTAGTGAATAGCTAGCTAGTGTGGTAATTCCGTTCCGTAGCCGACTTCCTGGTGGACGGAGGAATTCCGAAGTACATAGGGCGGTTCTCGGATGTGAGATAGCTGTCGTATTAGCATGACAAAGGCCAGCCGGGAAGTTAGTTATTCAAAACGCAGTAAGAACTACGTAGTGTCCTTACGTAGCGTGCAGTAGCCGTGGTGCGTCTTTTCCAGCAGCTACTGTGGTAGTCATCATAGCTGTTAAGGGTCCTAGATGCTATTCACGGTAAAGTGAGCACTTTGGAGAGCCATTTCAATTGGGATAACAGTTCATATACAGGATGATTCTCAATTAGACCGAAAGACTTCGGGAGGTGATTCTTCATGAAAAAGTAAAAGGAAAACATATGCGACAATTTATACCTAATCCGAATATTAAGGCAGGTATGAGCCCTTTAAAAAAAATAGAGATTTTAATCCGTATTTGTGCAAAATATCGGCTTTTACATTGAAGGTCCCGATAACATACAATAATGTTCCGAGAGTAGTCATTGTATTTTACTTCGTTACCGATATTTTGCACAAATACGGTTTAAAACCTCGTTTTTTTTTTTTTTTAAAGTGCTCATACCTCCCTTAATATTCGGTTTAGGTATACAGTGTCACGTATGTTTTCCTTTTACTTTTTCATGAAGAATCATCTCCCGAAGTTTGTCGGTTTAGTTGCCAATCATCCTGTATATATTTTATTGTGGGCTTATGCGTTAACTTCTGAGTTTACTGGAATATACACACTGTGTTTTTACTTACATGGCAATATGTATTTAAAAAAAGGTTGTTAAAGAACAAATAATGACTGAAAGGAAAAAGTTACTAAGGCCACAAAAGTGCTAATTTTCCCGTGAACAGCCTATAACCTAGTTGTCATATGGGTCTCATTAAGCAGCTGTATCTATTCTAATTTTTAAAATGGAATATTTCATTGCAAATCTTTTTTTAGTACCGAAATGAAAGTCGATATTTTGTTGTCAATTTGTAAATCATGGTTACTGAACCGTAATTGTGGTCGTTGTTAAATTCAGCCAAATTCTCTGTAAGTAGTCCTTGGTTTAAAATATTTGTTATTCCGTGAAACGGTGTTTTAAACTATAGCGACAATGCCGTATCTCTTCTGAACAGATTGCTGTATTAGAACACACAGCCACCGCTTAAAATTCTGAGGAAGCAGAGTACATGGTAACCTTGTTAATTCTAGTTTGCATTGCAGTCACAACGCTTCGTTACGACCGGAAGTCACCTTGACGCGTTTAAAATTTTCACTAGGGATACCCCTAAACTCGGCGTGAGTAGGAGGCAGGGGACTCGTCATAGGCGCGTTGTTTTGTAGTCTCCGCAGTCTACTGCAGTAGGCAACTGCAACCGGTTATGAAATAACGAATATCGATGTATTTCGCGCAAACTAATAATCTAATATAATTAGTCAATAATAAACTAATATAACAAACTAACACAAATTATAAATAACTAATAAACTAATTTAATAAGTTTAGTATGCGCACTCGAGTTTCTTTCAGAAGACTTATTGTATGCCCTTATATATAGGGGAATTCCGAGTTTTTTTTTTTTCACGCCTCAGGCTCACGTATGGTTATAAGGAACCATTACGATGATCTCTTCCAAGGCTGCAATGTGCATACTCGGGAAGCTGAATTTCTTGCAAGTTAGATCTGTAAGAGGAGGATACACGTGATGTCAGCCAATTGATTAAACCAGAGATGCCACTTTGTACTTCTCATTTCCCTTCACGAAATTATGCAGGAAGGACCAAAATTGAAATTTTTCTTAATATTGTTTTTACTGCGCGCGTGTATGTAGGTGTGTATGTATGTATGTATGTATGTGTATGAATATATATATATATATGTGCGTGTGTGTGTGTCTGCAATAGCGTAAGAGTAAAAAGTAGAGGAGCTGTAGATAATTGTTTTTATCCATTTTCTTGACAATAGTTGTATTCCGAGAACATTTATTTACTAAATATACGAGTATACGGTGCAATCAATGATTTTATACTGTACTTTTTGCACGGAATCTATGGAACTCTTAAGGGTGACACTGGCCCGGACAACTAATGCAGTAACACCCGTACGCGCAAGGCTTTGTACTGACGTACAGTTTTACCATATTGTTACGCGTTCGCTGCTTAGCATCCCGCGCGAGCGGGTGAAAGTGAAAGGACAGCAGTTATATGATAGCGGCAGCAGCAAGTCAAAGGATTGTTTTGAATGAACAAGCGAGTGATAGGTCGGTGGCTGCGTATCCGTTATATAAAGCAAGTCGACACAAAAATTATTTTTTCGGCGTACGCTGCTGACCCTGGTTGTATTAATTTCTGCGTTTATCTGAAGAATGCTGTGTATTACTGACCTCGTTCTCTCAGTGTGACTCGGGGTGCGTTGAACCTTCCAGATGGTCAGGGCGAACAATATAAAAGTGTGACAGGCCTCCGAGCCGTGGGATTGATGAGTGAATGAGTGGCTGAGTTCCGAGCGATAGAAGACGAGCGGCGAGAGAAGAGACCATCGAAACGGAAGTCTGAGACTGCGAGTATCAAGCAGTGAATAGTACGGCTGGTATGTTGGACTATTGGACTAGATGTATAAGTGAAAGACATTACAAGTGGTAGAAACAGATAGATTGAACATGTGATAATAATGAGTATGAGTTAATTTATTTTAAGCAAACAGAAGACAAGAAGGGCGTTAATTAGAGTTGAAATAGACATTTAAGATTGCGCTCACTGTTAAACAAAATGAGCAATAGTGGAGACAGAAAATTTAATACTGTAAATAATAGCTGTGTAGATAAATTAGAAATCAAATTCAGTTATTTGATTTTATTAACATCTCCACCTCTCACGAACTCGGATACGCCGCCGAGGCGTCCATGTAGCAATATTGTAGTCTGCAACCTTGCGGCTTTGAGACAATCGTAACAATTTTATTAGTACATTTTTTTTTTGCAAAATTTAGTACATTTGTTTGTCCTAGCATTGTAGTGTATGTCGATCGTAATAGTTGTCATGTGGAGCCGCCTGAAAAAGAAATATTGGCTATGCTAGAGACGGGGAGGATTTTGAGAAGGGAGATAGGGTGGAGATGGTGACCTGGCACTGCCCCCTTCGCCCTTCTCAAAGTTTACATTAAGATGGAATGAAATTCGGTAGCACAGATGTTTTTGTTGCTTATTTATGTCTCCGTGATATTTAGGATGGTTGACTGCTGAGTGGTTTATTCCCTAGATTTTTCATAATAATATCACCTAATCTCCAAGACCTATTTGCAAATCAAGCTTAGGGTATCTTGCATGAGCAGTGTTTCGTGTATGCATGTGCGTTTGTATGTATATTTTTGTGTGTGTGCCTACAAACGTGTGTGTGTATTTATAAATGTAGGTACACACATACACAAGGTTTCTGAAAGGCAAAAAAAAAAACCCATACTGATCTCTTGCAAATGGTTAGATCATCTCGTGTGCTACAGCGCTCCAAAATAATGTTTGTAGTGTGTCGTGTTCTGAAAGTTCCAAAATATAAGTCGTCTGTGGTGAACATTTTGGCAACACGTTTAGTATTTTCATCTAGATAATAACTTCGCCGTAACGCTGTTAGAAGAATCAAGAGCGTGCTTCATTGTGTTAATAGTTCGCGAAATCTGACATGAGATTTCACACCACGTGCTATTTACAGTCCGTAAATGTAATTGGCGTTTGTAACTGTGAGCGTGCATTGTATACACGTGTGAAGGTTGAAGTTAATCGTCCCTTATCTCTCGTTGAAACACGCCACGACAGTCTATCTGCCTCTGTCTGCCAGTTATAGTTTGTGTGAAATTAAAAGGTTTTTTGAATGCTGACGTTGTACGCAATATTTCAATAGTAAATTAACGGACACGTTAAGAACATTCGAAAACGCAGAACTCGTGTTTCATATTTATTTTGAGTTAAATCGTCGTATTGACCCGAAATTTCCGCGCTAAAAATGATATGCTCCCACGACTGCATCACTGTATGCCGGAAAGACGTGGTAAATGTAGGAAATAATAATTATAATTAATTTTATGACATTTACCGCTTAAACTTATGTAAATAAAGTTAATTATAAAATTTATATGATACTTTATTACTATGATTTTATTAAAATTGCCAATTCACATGGTGTCTGTACTACTCTTCATGAGTTCTTCACGTTGTATAGTCGGGTGCAGTGCTCCATAGGCAGTTGCTTTACTTCAACCTTAACACAATAATCATCGTTTAATTTCGTCCCGACTGTAGGCGCTGTCGTTCCGTAGGAAAGTGTGTCCCTTTGTTTCCTTGAAGCTTGGCGCGTCAGCAGTGACGAGCACGTATCACACCCCCCCCCCCCCCTCGAGGTTGCAGCGACGCAGGGAGCTGAACCCTGGGGGAGTGAAGGCGCGCGTGTTGATCCACGGTGACGTGTTTGCTTTGCCGTTATCAGGTTGAGGGACCCCCAGCCGAGGCCACAGGTAGGCAGACTCGAAGACGAAGTGCATCCATCAGCCGGCTGCAAGGCTCAGCAAGATATATTCTCTGTGGCCGTGTGGCTATGGTTCTCTCACACTGTAGTCCACATTACCACTGCTGGTAGAGATGGATACAATCGAATAGTTACATGAATCGATTATTTTGTATCGAATAATTAATAAGAATCGAGCGTCTTTGACTTGCAGCTTGAATACGAGCACTGACGAATTCCGTGGTGGTAGTCGTCTATTCGAAAACTGGCTGAATGTTTCTTTTCTGAACGATCCTTTTTCATTTGCATGTTATTAAGAAGACGCACTCGAGAGACGGTGAATTTCAGGCGACTAAATAAAATAGAACTATAAGGAAAGCATTCGTTTATAAATTCAAATTATAATAATTGCTTTTTTTTAATTATTCCAGACTCCATTGTTTTAATTATTGGATTTCAACATTTAACTCGCAAATCTGGGAATAAAATACAAAAACAGAACTGTATAGGTACACACTAAGTTTAGATTCTTTGATACTTCAAATTCTTCGAAGTCCAATAACAATACATGTCTCCACAAGACGGGGAAAAATACTAATTACAGTAGTTTTCAAACATTCGAGAACAAGCGTGGAACGATGACGTAACATTTTCAGGAGAACTCGAGATACTCATAAACAAGCAATGTGTGTGCGCGTGGGTGTGTGCATGTGTGTGTGTGTGACGCCAGTGCTGATTCATTCGGCTCGATCGCACAATTCGAGATTGCCATACGTCGAATTAACATTGCCATACTTTATTCTTGCACTATCCGAGTTAAACTGTGCAGTTGTCAGGAATGCAAATGTGTTGCTAATGTGAAAATTCCCTACTGTAATGTGTGTAAAACAAAAAACAGCGATTTCAGTGGCCGTACATTTGAACACTATTCTCGTAGTACGTCAATTCTCAGAACTATTTTTTGTTAATTCATTGCAAACTTAACTACAAGGTGCCAGTGTGCACTCTTGTATACAATGCAGTTATTAGAAGTTTTTTTTTTTTTTTCAAATGCTCTTTCTGAAAGTGTTTACGTACCATTAACAGTCTTAAAGAGTGTGGCTTCCACTTGAGCACTGCACTAGACTGTACAACGTGCAGAACTCTCGAGTAGTACACACGCTACCAAAATTGTCAGAAAAGTTCGATTTAAGATTATTTACACTCTGGATCTTCAGAAAACACATGTAAGCCAAGAAAATAACGCCCTAGTACTTTTTAGACTCTCAGAAATTAAGCTTTTCCTGCTGGAACGGGACTTTCCAACTATGACTTGTTCTGTCTCTAAGCCTCTTTCCTTTTTGCGTGTGCCGGGGGACAGAGGGGGTGAGGTAGATAATTTGAAAAAGTGGCTTCCCGTGTGAGCTTGTTGACTCGTATCGTATGTGGCGCAATACTGACGTATGGTTGCCGTGGAGACGATGCTACTGTCAACATTCCAAGAGTAGACTACAATATTAATGGACGAAACAGAAATACGCTAGTTGGCGAGTGTGCGTCACGCAGATGTGATGATGGATATTTCTTGTTTGCTTCTTACGCCATGTCACATTCCCTCTCAAATCCTTAGTCGTGGCACAACTCATTTCCCTCGGTGTTCTCCGTTTCAGAAACTGCACACACACGCACGCATGCGCGCGCACACAAATTATTTGTATGTGGGTGTTGCCAGGTTAGTACTATAGACAAAGCCACCCAATCTTCCGGACTGACGGCAGTCTCCAGTGCCACGTCTGGGAGCACCACGAGTAGTCCCTCGCAGCGTTACCACACCCGGGACTCGTTGGACGACCCTTTGTCACGTAAGGAGAGGGGTGACGGATAACATGGGCCGTACCCATCACAGGACCATCTCTACTGAATTCCGCATCGAGGGTAGAAATAAATAAATATATAAATACATACAAAAATATATACAGAATGGATATGAACTCCACCGACAAATTTTGGCATATGATTCCTAATTAAAAAAATAGATCTAAAACATATACACGACATATAATTTAAGTTTATTCCGAAGGGGTGAAAACCGCCCTTGAAAGTGTAGTTGAAACAGAGGTTTCTTGCTAGTACCAATACCAAGTTAGAATAAACGTCTGAGTTTCAAGGACAGTTTTCACCCATTCGGAATAGACTTAGGCTATATGTCGCGCATATGTTTTCGACCTATTTTTTTTTATGAGGATCATGTGCTGAAGTTTATCGGTGGAGTTCATATCCATCCTGTATACACCTTCTATATTTCCCCACACACATATCAATTTGTTATTTACTTTCTTGTCGACTATCGTTGAGACGGACGGAATGTGTGCCTTTAGTATGTGTAGTTTTGCACGCGATGAAAGAAATCCCATTGTAGTGTAAAGATAGGTGTTTTTAAATCTGTTTTTAAATCTCTTCTCAACCTCTTACTAGAGAATTCAATAGAGGATGTTCAGCAATTATGATGATGTCAACAATGCCCGGCACACATATGTGCTAGATTACGCATCAATGCGTAGGTGCGCACCGCACGTCAGCGTATCTCCTTTAAACTCTAATTAGCTGTACAGTCCCTTCGCGGTTTCTTCACACTTTCTGAATCAAACCTTTGAAAAATCGCCTCATGTATGACGTGTTTAGTTATTTCCTAAATACGCTATGTATCGCAGCCGTTTTATACCCCTGTTAACACAGAAGTTTTACCTATATTCTACTTATAAATTATAATTTTCTCATTTTTAATAAATATGAATAAAAACAGTGAGAAAACACGTGTGTTGGTAGCGCTTAGTAAGAAATAGTCCTCATGCAAAATTCTATTACAACTAGGTGCGTACGAATTCGGTGCGATGTCCTTTGGTGTAATTTTATAGACTTAGTTCGGCTTAGTTTGCACAAGGCGGAGGAATATCCAGGAAGTAGAACTTTAGCAGGGCTTCAGAAAATTGTGAAGTAATCGTGAATGGATTATACACGATATCAGTCCGTGAAATACTCCACGCGTCATCACATTGACAGAGCACGACATGTTGTTAGTTTTTCTACTGTGTATAATGGGCGTGGTGTAATTTAGTTTAAATTAGCACACTGAAAAAAAAAATTGTAAAAAAATTAATTGGTGCTTAACGCTGAGCCTAATTCAATCATTAGAAACGACATAACCATAGAGAGGCATAGGCACCAAGTGCCAAAAAATGTTAGTTATGCGTTTCAAACTAAGAAACAACGTGGTAATACGGAATGTTTAAAGTTAATTGCTTGTTTCTTTTTAGGTTGTAGGAATGTTGAAATTGTGTGGTTCAGGTAACATTTATCTCAAGTTGTATTGGTCTATTTTCGCTGCAAATTCTAACCTTCGCTTACTAGATTTTTTGGCCCTTGCGCCGATAGATCGACGTCGGTTATCTTAAGTTGCCCCGTAATTAACCGCGGAAGTCAGTTAAAAGTTAGATCGTAGCCTGAAAACTTGCTGCCGTAGTGATTCATGGTTTTCCGTTTCCAGCCGGCCAGCCGTTTTCTCTCCTAATTAACTTATTACTACTGGAATGCGATGTTTTTAAAATACGAGTTACTCCCGGGAAAAATTCCTCTTTTGTCCTGCTTGAAGCTTGTTCCATTCACAGAGCAAGTAAGGAGACAAGAGCGGACACTTCCATGTTGTAACGATCTTCTTGTCTTGGAGTTTTTTTCAGGGGTGGTGGGTGGGTGGTGGGTGCTGAATCAATACCAACAGCAGACACGCATTACGAAAAATAATCACACAGTATAAGATAGCAAAAATAATAGTTTCTAATGATTATTTTGTGGTAAACACGCTTCATTGAAGTAGTTAATAATCACGTTGTGTTCAATGTTTAATAAAATAGCTTATTTACAAAAATACTTATTTTTCTTAAGGCTAAGGCCGTGTTAGCATTTACAGCAGTATGTTTACAGCTTGCATTATTCTTGAGAGGTTCTAGAACGAAGTATTAAAATTGCTTAATTAAAATCTACTTGACTAACACCATTTAGTTGGCGAATGCTGTTTTCGGCAATAATTAAACATATACCTGTGCTGTTTGTGTTAGCTCTGGCTTTTAAATATTTACGTTACCTGCGATGTGACCAACAGAATAGAATAAATCTTGCACAAGCAGTGCAAAAAACGGATTAAATATTTCTAATCGTTGTAGGTTAAATCAGTATGCTTGAGATACAAAACACTTATAGTTTTGGCTCAAAACCGATCTGTTCCATATAATCATTAATTCTAGTGGTAAAATGTCTATGTTGGTGTTTCCACAGGCACTTACTTCAAATAACGCGATTGTAAGCCCTATCTACTGCTACCCACCTAGTTCTGTTGTTCAAATTAATGCTAACTTGATGAAATAGAAGAATGTAGTCTTCTTATCAACGCCAGCACGTCTTATGCAAGCATCTATAGGCTGTTCACGGTAAAATTAACACTTTTGAAAGCCCTGCTTAAGATCTACTTGTATGAACGTTGTGTATTCTTCCATCTTATGTAAAATTAACTTTGCCATGGGCCTCATCACTTTATTCATGCGTCGGTCTAGTGAAACTGTGAAATTATTAGAAACGTTAACATTTCATAAATCTGGTAATTGTTGCATACTGAGGCGTTAAAGAAAACAGAAAGCGTAAGAAATAGTTTAAATTATCACAAATGGTTACCTAACACTTCTTATTCGACGTTAACATACGGAACTACTTTACATCCATCGATACCAACTTTGACGGGCGAGTGTCACTCAGTGCGCCCGATAAAATATATGCCGGCAGGGGCAGTAACTTTTTTCTAAGGTTGATTTCAAAAGTGCTAACTTTATCGTGAACCACCTTTAAGCATACTCGTAGGCGTGCCTTACAATTGCGAACCCGGCTGCTAGGAAGAGGTTTGTGATCCGAGTCTCCGAACTGGGCTGCACTCCCAGAGGCCTCATAACTCACTGATAACACATGCTGTCACCAAGATAATCTCGTCGCCAGAAGTGCAGATCCGTGACCTTGACTCGCTTTGCGTCACGTAATAATGCAGCATCGCTGTTGATGAGTGACAAGTCGTTGCTCGTGACACGGTCGTTCGTCTCAACACGACGTGTTTCAGAGCGACCAGTCTCCCTGAGGACAGCTGGGCGCTTGTGCGATTTGTTCTCCTGATGACAGTGGAAATTATACACCGGCGAAAAATTAAATCAGGCATAGGAAACTTCCGGTGCATTTGGCTATGCCTAGTGTGGGTAGGGATTTTTTGTACGATTTGAGAGACACGATAAGACAGACCTTTGCCAGAGAACACATTGCACGTTCGTTTGTATGACTTTGCTATATCTGCCATTAACAAAGAGTCTTTTAATCGTATCATGCTCTCCTTTCTTGCTTATTTCCACGTGAATGTAAGGTGTTAAAAGTACGAAACTTTGACGATTTCTTCATGCACACGTTTATTAAGTGGAAAGACACGCATATTTTAAACTAAAATGAGTGGTTCTTGCAAGATCAACTTACCATTATAAACATGCCTGTTTATTTTGTCGTTCTCAGCAAAGCACAGAACTAGGGCTTTGGAGATGATGTACCAGTTTAAATGGTGACACTTGAAGGATAGTGGTAGTAAAGGAAAAATATCTGTGTATCATTGAAATGGTGCAGTTTATCCGAAATGTCTGTCAAACAGGGGGTACGGGGTATCTGAGCGGTTAGACTGCTCGCCTCCCATCAAGGTGAACCGGGTTCAATCCCCGGCCGGGCCACTCCCGGATTTTCGCCAAGTGGGAATCGTGCCGGGCGATGCCGCTGACCGGCGGGGTTTTTTTTTCGGGAATCTCCCGTTTCCCCCGCCATTGCGTTACGGCGCTGCTTCATTCTCACCCCATTTCACCCTCATCCGCTGTCAAGACCTCGTTGATAAGAGCAGCCCACATCTCTCAACTCAACTCAACTCTGTCAGACACAGCTGGGTATCGAACCGTGGACCTTAGTAGCGATATACTGGACATACTCGTACTGAATCGGGAAGATGTAGTCCCTGAGGATCCCATCATCTATGCCAGAATCAGACTTTGTAATTCGCTTACTCCACGCCTGCCTAGTGCAATGTGTTTAAAGGTGATCTTGAAAGGATTTTAAGACACTGGCCTGAGGACGGAAAACTAGTTCATCGAGGTTGATAGTAATCAGACTCATCCACATTATGTATATTTTGGAGGCAGTAAATATACTGTATCTTGTAGCTGTCGGAAAAGAGAACCCAAAGAGGAATCAATCTGCCCCCTTGCCCTTTACGTGTGTACAGCAAACAAGTAACGGCTTGGTAACTGGACAGCATGCGTAAAAGTTAGCGAACAAAGAATCGCCGTCGACACAACAGGTGTAACATGTGAGCGAAATGATTTCCACTTGTGCTACCAATTCCGCTTAAATCAGTACGTAGTTCAGGAAACACTTCGTGGCTATTTTTTGGAACATATGTATGGTTAACTAACTACCGGGGAACAAAATTAAAATCGGGTAAATGAGTACTCTATATGCTAAAATGGAAAATTATTTCATTTAATTCTGGAATAAGGAAACACATTCAGGCTGTCATGACAATAGTAAAACGGCGTTAAAAAATATATTTCTCTCGGGGGGTTTATTTTCAAAGCAGTCAGTTAGGCCCCAACATTTCTTATTTTTTGTGTTGCAAGTTATTATTCATATAATTTGGGAAAATCACATTACCTCCTAGAAATAATGTCTCACTTGTAGTCCTTAGCAGAAGTTAACAGCGTAGAGCACCTGTGCGAAGCCCCTGTTTACTGTACAGCCAACAAACTTAATTTTTATGTTAGCGCAATATGTGTTGCCACGATTTCAAAATAGCTTGAATGCCTCAGTAATATCTGACTCGTTTATGTAGCCCAGTGTTCTAATAAACTTCAGTCTACACCACTTGCACGTTAAAACTCGTTATTTTTACATATTTCACAAAACGTTTTTGTAAAATTTACAGTAATTTAATTGTAGAGTTATAAAAATATCTTTGGCAACTAGTTTACAAATAATTCCTTGTATTACAAATACAAAAAAAATGCAGTGTGGAATAGTGATTAGCATACTATTTAAATAAAAATGCGCTGTATAACATTAATACACTTCCTCTGACCATATATACATACATACATACACTCACATCACATTTACACGTAAATAAATGTAGCATTTTCACATAAAAACCAAGCATCTCTTTTAAAACAAAACGTCGACAAACACACATAACTATTTGGTCAAATGGTTTCTACAACTCGCGATCCAAAGTTGGGATATGTTGAAGAGAAAAAAAAATAGCTCTTACCTTATTTTAAAATAGTTCCTGAAAAGAAGACCAAGTTAAGTGTGATGCTATTTTGTAAAGTAACACTTAATTTAAGTACTATTTTTACATTTCTGCTTCGTGTCTTTTGAAATAGTGAAATAACAGTAGAAGATAAATTTTAACCATCGACCTAACCAAACTGCTCGTTTGTAATTCTTTCTGGGGTTGCTGGGACGTTTTCACGGAACTAAGTCGCTCGGAGATTTCCCAGTCCTCTCTGGAGCTATGAAAGTAAAAATGGTATGTGCATGTGGAACTACCAACACTGTAGATGTAATTTGCGATATAGGCTGTTCACAGTTGATTGAGCACTTTTGGAAACCCTGCGTAGGATCTCCTTTTCTTCTCATTTAGTATCACTCCGCCATATGTAAAATTTAAAAATTGTCGTGCACCGCCTCTCTTTATCCATGCGTCAAGTGGAGCCGTGGAATTTTTAGGAAATTGTGGTGGTAGTATGCTAAACTTATACTCTAATGTTTTTAAAACAAGAAACACTGGTATCAATAGCCATAAATTTAAACATTACACTCGTAAAAAAAGTCAAGTCGTTGAATAAAAAAATATTTTGGTAAACTTCCTAAACTGCAATGGAAATTTTTAACCTATGCATAGTATGGGAATAGTGTCAGATAAAAAGCTGCAAATATAGAAATGTTAAGTGTCGCTACTATACAGAGTTGAGAACTTCCCAATATATTTACTATTCGCACTTTCTCTTTCTACGTATACACCGATATATTTACTATTCGCACTTTCTCTTTCTACGTATACACCGATATGGTATATTTGCCAATAATTTCTTACAGTGTATTTTCATTAAATCGATGCCAGTTCAACTGAGAGCCTGATGCCATGTGCGTCCTGTAGCGTTTATGTTGTTACGTGCCGTGAATGTTTTCCAAGGGTTGATTTCGAAAGTCCTCGTTTTATTGTGAACAGCCTTTTCTTCGGTTTCAAAGTGAAAACGTACCTCAAGTTATGTCGTCATGGTGGCCCGTGTTCCATTTATCGAGATTTGAATGGTTACAGTAAAAGCGGATGGCTTGCCTTATTACTCATCTAAAAGCTGTTCACGATAAAGTGAGCACTTTTGAAATCAACTTTCGAAAAATTTCACTGCCCTTACCTGCATATATTTTAACGGACGCACTGAGTGACATGCGCCCAGTAAAGTTGGTAACGATGGGTGGAAAGTAGTTCCGTATTTTAACGTCGAATAAAAAGTGTTAGGTAACAATTTCTGATAAGTTAAATTATTTCTTTCGCTTTCTGTTTTTTTAATGCATCGAAGTGTAAGAATGAGCAAATTTGTGAAATATTTATTTTTCTAATAATTACACAGTTTCACTGACTGATGCATGAATAAAGTGGTGAGGCCCGTGACAATGTTAATCTTACATAAGGCGGAAAAATACACAACGTGCGTACAAGAAGATCTTAAGCAGGGCTTTCAAAAGTGCTCATTTTACCGTGGACCGGCTAATCTCGGCTGTGATTCCCAACAATTTCTGGAATGTGGATGTAGGAATGAATTGAACAGAAAGAAAGACTGTACCGCGATATCTAATAAAGTAACGGTATAGTAAAGAAACTGAGCTCACACGTCATTCGTCACGATAACACGAAGCGGAAAATAAGTGTTTCCTTTATATTCCAGGTCCGATAACCTCGGATGGCCTTAAAACTCGTCAGTTTATTTTTGTAACATATACACACGAATCCCACGTCTCTGTAGCGCTGACCGTGTCGGCCTTCTTCCTTCGTAGAATGAGAGGCTTGGAGCGCTCGTCTGTAACATAGGCCTATTCGTTTTACTTATAGCCGAGAAGCGAATGGCAAATACAAGACAAAGGCCGCAATTACACGAGTGCTGTTAAACACATTCAGTTAAATACATACGGTAGCTATGTCTGAACAAGTTTAAAAACAGAACGTGTTTTCGCGATTACACTCCCAAAGCAGAATGAAATATATAGAAATTCTAACCTCAACAAACATGAAACTTAAAATGTATGATATTTAATTATAATACCCTCTAACATTTTTATCCCTATTGATATTTTTAATTGTTATGAAACCTACACTTTTACTGCAATGCCATAATGGGTGGGTATTAGTACATTCAACCTTAAACTTAAGTTAATTCAACAATGCAGGAATTCCCGCCAAATTCAGCAATATTTATTACACTGCTTGTTTACTTCGAAGCAACCAATAGGAGCGTAGTAAAGAAGATAAATCGTTCGAAACTATTTATGAAAACTGTTCACTTTGAACGAGAAACAACTGCGATCGGAACTCGTTCGAAGGTAATGTAACCTCTTCAATAGCTGAACTTGTTTTAGTGAAGTAGTTCTGCCAGCAGCCCGTGTAACCGCGGCCCAAGTAGCATATCCTTTTATTCGTGATCTTACGTTTTAGTTATTCACTGCAATTAAGCAGTAATTTCGAATTACATTTTGTTGCATTACAATTATTAAGTCAATATAAAAGTACAATTTATGATGTGTAGGTGGCAGTAATTTATTTATTAGTTGACAGTTATGTTAGTAAATCCATCAAATGCAATCGAAAATATAAATTAAATTTTTGAACTCAGCAGACGTTTTGTATTGAGCTGTGATATATTTGTACACTAGAACACTATTTATAGTTAATTTATAGTCGCACTATGTAAAATTGACATTGCCAGGGGCCTCATCATTTTATTGATGCGTCGGTCAAATGGAACTGTAAAATTATTAAGAAAGTAAATATTTTACAAATATGCTCATTTTTACACTTCGGTGCATAAAAAAAAAAAAAAAAAGAGAAAGGAATTATTTTAAGTTATCATAAATGGTTACCTAAAACTTTTTATTTGTCGTTAAGATATGGAACTAATTTCTATCCATCGTTACCAACTTTACTGGGCGAATGTCACTGCGTCCATTAAAACACATGGATGCAGGGTCAGTAACTTTTTTCCAAGGTTAATTTCTAAAGTGCTCACGTTATCGTGAACAGCCTTTATCATTTCGTGATACGGTCTGACAGCGGGAGTCACACAGTACCACACGCGCGTCAGCAGTAGCTGACTTCGCTACACGGCACTTTCTTGACTCACCATCAAGAAATTTGACACCTAGAGAAGCATATTACCATTTTACTACCTGCAGGACGTTTTGAGTGACCTGAGATGCACTCGCGCAAATCAAACAAATACAAATTGTCTACGTCCGAACCTTCTCTAAACTATAACGTGAAATTCTAATGCTGTTAAATAATTTTGACTTAGAGTGTATCTGCCCTGATGAAAGGCTGTAGGCTAGTTATCTTCTGGATTTATGGAAATAATATTCTTCGAAATTACCGGGTTTCATTGTAAAGGCTTCGTTGAATATTCTTGTCGCGTTGAAGTTGAGTGGTAAAACAAATTTCTCGAGTGATGGAAGTTTTTCGAAACCTGCGAAAAACCGTAATTATTTCAGTAATTTAAGTGTCTCTGGTGGTATGTGCATTTAACTGTCAGACATAGGCTTCCTATTTTCAGTTCCGTTTCTTTGATGCTCAGTTCACGGACGCTGATACCGTTACAAATTTTCATTGTGAGCTCTGTCCTGAGCTTTTGGAGCAATTTTTCTCAGGTGACTGCGCGTATGTGTACTACCTTCCAAACTTGATTAATTTGCCATGCTAGACTAAGAACAATTGGGTATGTTATGCTTACAGACAAGATGCTAACATACGATCTATCTATTCCGCAATATACGATCTGTGTTATGGTGCACAAGTTCTTTTCAAAGCTCGGCTGCTTCTCAAAAGTGGAGTCTGTTATCACAGTAGGATGAATCACAATCGCGTTAGCTTCCAAACGTTGCAACCAAATCCTACTGAGAAGTCGACAGTACCTCTCCAACGCGTAGCAAGCAAATATCACTGCAAGAAACTGTACAAACCGCCAGCTCACCGCCCTTCAGCGAAAAATGCGATAACGCTGAAAAGAAGCCTTAGCAATCATGACGAAACTACGTAGAGGCTACGACACCGACTATGCAGCCACTTGCACATTCAAGTAAGAAGGGATTTCTGATCACCAGTTCACCGTCCAGAGTCTTTATGGCGGGTAATAATTCGTAGTGAAAAATATGATTTATTCGTAATAATATTATAAGCACATTAATGGAGAGACGTGAATGTCACAAATTCGTTTAATGGGAAGTTATATTTCAAGCTCTTATATACTACTGTTCCTTTTGTATTTGAACCACGTGTGTACAGTTGGAACGAGCTCTGGACGACTCTTTAGACAGCAATAAATAGGAAAATATATTGTGATCATATCACACGCAACCAAGTCCTGGTGAGTCGGGGTGGGGGGAGAAGAATTTCACAGTGAAATTCAGGCTGAAATAAACTCACGAAAAGTTCACGTTCATCGTGTTGTATAAGAAAACATTAATCAAACCGACATCTTGGCTATAAAACGAATCGGGAGTAGAGGCGATGCAAATTTACTACCCCGTGTTCAGATTTATTATATGCTCCATACATGAATGAACCTTTTTTGAATATGTATAGTATCGCACATCTGTATCGCACACCTGCTAAAGTTCTACTTCCATGATATTCTTCCGCCAAAACTTAACTGTAAGTCTAGAAAAGTACACCAAAGGGACGACGCACCGCATTCGTGCGCGCTCAGTGTAATAATATTTTGCATGAGAATTATTTCCTACTAGGTATTACCAAACTACATATTTTCCCTCTGTTTTTATTCATATTAATTATACATGAAATATTATAGTTTTATACATAAATACAAGTGAAAGTTTCATTTCCTATAAAAAATGGTGTTATTGTGTTAACAGAAGTGTAAAATGCTTGCGAAACGTGAAATATTTACGAAACAACTAAACACATCATACATGGGGTGCTTTTTAAAGGTTTGATTCAAAATGTGAATAGATTATAACTAGCAAATTGTACCCACTCAGGTCGGTCGAACTTGTCAGCCGTTTGCGTACTACCTCGTGAGGTCGCTATGTCAAAGTCTCAAGGTTTATCGAAATCAGTACAATGTAAAAGGGGACATAATAAAGTCACACAGCCTGTCTGAAGATTTGGTTGTGCGTGGTCAGCGATGAAAGGACTGCACTCTCTTTATCTTTGGCTGATGGACTTCGATCGTAACCGCGCGTGACGTTACGTGTCATATTGTATAATTGCCTCGCACACTTATTACAAACAAGTTCCAAGTTGTACGAACTTTGCAGCATTAGGCACGTAAGATGTACCTAAAGTCCCGTGTTACGTAACACACCAAGCCGCGTTTGCTCTGGCAAGCCGAGTGAAATACGCGATCAAAGAACGCTTCCGTTGAAGCGTTTTGAGGGTGCTAGAAAAAAAAGGTACACATTCAAATTATGTACCGTAAAATCGACCTCGTTGACGTAAACATTTGCTATCAAATAGACGTAAGAAATAGCCTCGTAGTTACAATTAAAATTGGAGAACAGCATTTGTATAGGCATAGTACACTGCCAAAGAAACCACAATAGAATAACTATTTGTCGTCATATTATTTGCAAGCGATAAAACGATGAGTTTTAGACTTATGTTTGTTGAAATTATTAACAGAAGGAAATAGTTCCAGGAAGATTTAAATTTGTTGTATGACTTTGAACAAAAATGTTGTTTTTCATTCACCTCAGCTATCCCAAGTACCGGATTTTTTCATCCAAGCCGATATAATCATAAAGGTGTGGGGAAGAGGGGAGCGATATACTTCCGAAACAATAGTTTTGGAAAAATGAGCTCACTGAAATACAAAGTGTGTGTGATAACACAGGTACGACCACTGACAGTTAAAGCTGAAAAAACTAACACATACCGACAAATTATATGCGACATCTGATCGTTAGTGAAAGCTCGGAGCACAATTTTTTTCGGCGGCGTATGTCGGGCGGACGATAATGAGATTCTGCGAATCCGCGTTATTTTCACCCGGCACTAAATACAAAAGAAAAAGGTTTGTTACCTCTCACATTACATTGTAGCAAACATACGTATGAGTGTTTTTTTTACGACGCTGCTTTTGTTTTTGTTCTTTGAACGCTTTTTATACAAGTGAATTTTGACAAGACTTGAACCGTAGTTTTGGGAACCATTGTATGTGTGTGTGTGTGTGTGTATCTATATATACGCTATTCACGGGTAAGTGAGTACTTTTGAAAGCCCTTTAATTTGGAATAATAGTCAATAAGTATATTTTATTTTAGCCCTAGATGTTAACTTCTGGGTTGGGTGGTATATACACACTGTGTTAATTACTTGCAAGGCGATATTTATTTAAAAAGGTGGTTAACGGATAAAATACTGCTGAAAGAAAAAAGTAATTAGGGCCTCAAAAATGCTCACTTTACCGTGAACAGCCTATACATGTGTGTGTTAGTGTTCCAAATCATCATTAATGACTATGGCTGGCTGGTTTATCGTAGCGTTAAATTAGGGTAACCCCAGGAAACGATACGATTGCACCCACGAGGCTGCGGTGGTGGGCAATGCAACACGAAATAACTAATTAATGAATCTGAGGCCTAATAGCCATATCGGCGATGGCTGAAGCCCGCACTCCAATAGTGAAGCCAGGACACAGGGTCGGGAAAATACATATTTAAAATTTTGGCATGGGTTACTGAATGCGAACAGTGCATGAAAAATATTTATCAAGGAATTAAAAACAAGCCAAAAAAGAACGAAAAATGTAACACACACACACACGCGCGCATATGCTTATTTATGTACACGCGCTTAAATTTAGCATGACTCCAATGCAGCACTTGACATAGGTGACTCATTGTCAGTAATGATCTATGATATCTCCTTTTACGTAAAACACAAAAGCTTGTGAAAAATAGCACACGCGCTGTAAATACCCGGTGGTTGGTTTGTGGAAGAAGTGATTCCCTATCATTCCAAAATATCTGTGTACTATCGGAAATGGAAATTTTTAAATTCTATCCAGCAGTTTCTGTAGATAATGTTTTCAACACCGAAGTGCCAACGCACCGAATTCGTGCACACTCGCTTTAATAATATCTTGCATTAGATCTATTTCTTACTAGGCATATCCAACCCACCTATTTTCTCTCTGTTTTTATTCATATAAGTTATTAATGAGATATTATAATTTATATGCGAAATACAAATAAGTCCGATTTAACCAAAAATAAAATACATCTATATATTTACAGAAGCATAAAACGCTTGTGATACAAGAAATATTTAGGTAACCGCAGAACACGTCATACATGGGGTGATTTTTCAAAGGTTTGATTTAAAAAATGTGAACATGCCACGAATAGACTATAGGCGCAAATTCATGCTGTAGTACAATGTTCTCGGGGGAAAAAAAAAAAAAGAGAGAGAGAGAGAGAGAGAGAGAGAGAGAGAGAGAGAGAGAGAGAGAGAGAGAGAGAGAGAGAGAGAGAGAGAGAGAGAGGAGAGTGTATTTTCGAATTTTTATTTTTTATTTGCGTTTTATTTACTTCGAAAATGCCAAACACTATTTACAAACTAGCCAATCATGATTGTATTTTTTGAACAATACCCGATTTGCATACAAAGGATGTACGTTAAAAATGAAAGATTGTCATTGTCTCAGTTACCATTCGGTACAATAATTCACCGCAATATTATGAAAACTGTGTATTTTTATTAATATGTAGCAATAATTCCATTTTATCTACCAGTCTTTGGTGTGTTCTGAACAATTTTATAGGCCTGCAGAATTAACGTATTTTTAACTGGTAGCAGCAAGCGCACTGGATTAGCTGAATGAATGTCGGTAACTGTTTAGTAGAACCGTTTAATGTACAAACAAAACGGCGAAATATAAATAGAAATCTAAATCCGAACTTCTAGTACGTGAGCGCACGTTTATGCACGAAATGTCTCTGAATTAATTTGGACTTTGGGGGGATGGTTTTAAAATATGTGAGTTATTATTATTTTTTTTAAAATGCTTAATGTGATAAATTGTAAAACAATGAACTTTGCCAAATATGGCGAGGGGAGATGTAAGTATTGTAAATAACGTGATCCTGAAGTGTGTGGAAACGAAATTAAATTATATTGTGACAGTTATAATTGTATTACGTAATCAAGTACATGGATGAAAATTTCGTACAGTATGGCAATATCTTATGAACCATGTAAAGTGTTAAAAGACAATCTCTGCGCCAATGCAGTATAAATGTAATTTATTTGGAAATTCAATGTTAATTGTATATGAAACTTTGTAAGGATTGTAAAATTGTATATGATGATACAGGTTGTGTTATATCTGTTGCATATATATTATATTATGATGCTGACGAGTGGCGATATTACAAGTAATCTTGTATTAATATGTACTTTGGTGGAATAATAATAACAAATAAAATTTTTTAAATGTTTGACTTGGTCTACTTGCACGTCTGCTCGGTTTTACCCTGCGTAAATGATTTTAGTAAATGATGGATGAAGGTAAATAATTACTCATTTTTATTCCAATCACAGTTTCCTAATTTTTAAGATGAAAATTGTCCTTGATAATGGCGCACCGAGCGTGTTACCGATGCCGTGCTAACGCGGATGTTGTTCTCGCTTGTTCACAGGTATCGCGTGGAGCTTCCGGTTCCCTTCACTGAGTACCTTGTCGCGCCGCAAGATGCCACTGGCGCAGCGCCCGCATCTGGATGTCCGCCAGTGGCTCAACATCCTCGAGTTGGGCCAGTACGCCGCCAACTTTGACAAGTTCGACGGAGTCGAGGTGAGTCGATACATACGCGCATGCGACCACAGTGTTGTGTTTGCTGTCTAGTCTATCGCGTGCCGATAGCTTAAATGCTTGGGGATTTAATTGTATACATTATATTACAATGCAAACCAATTTAAAAAGCCGGAGTTTAATTTTCATTTGACACGTTAGTTATTAAATAAAACTAAATTGGTTAGATTTTGTAATGAACATTTTTTTTTTAAATTTAAAATATGTAATACTAGGAAATAAAATCTTAAGCGAACTTATTTTCAATTACACATGTATCACCTGGTAGAAGTAGCAATCCATGTTCGTGTACAAAACAAACTGTTTTCACATTTCACTACCACAGTATTGGAGAAATTGTTACAACTAGCATAACTATGAGAAGATTTAAATATGAAATATTTTGTGGGGATGATTTTGCAAACTTTAACGTTCGTTTTCGTGTTAAATTCTCAAAATAGCGTAATATTAGATACGGTACAATGTTTTTAAAACCTTGTAAAGACGTTGCTGTGACCAATTAATGTTTAGGAAAAATACCGCAGAATCATGTTTTATAAAACAGAACTCCTATCGGGTGCTTCACTTCTGTAGACACTTTGTTGTAATTACATTCACAAACTATGGCAACCGACGGCAAGATAATGCCTTCTGTCCATTGCAAACCACATCCCAGTCGAAAACACATTAAACTCGGTGGTGGCGTCAAATTGACAGGTTTGACGGATCGACATTCCCAGACATTGCACCCTCTTTACAATTTGCGTTACAAAATTGAAGTCTTTAAAGGTTCTTATACCTTAACCCGCGCAACTTATACATATAACACCGCTACCACTATGTCGCGGATAAAAAAATTTTTCTCACAATTTTTATTAAAAAATATGAACAGTATGTTCCGTGTTAAATATATATATATATATATTTTTTGAAAATAATTACCATCCATAGTTATTCCTTTCATGCTAATTGTATACAATTGTCTACATAATGCACATGGAGATGTTATTTTACCGGTACTGTACATTGTGGGCCTCAGTGCATAATGATGTTATAGGCGGTTCACGGTAAAATGAGCACTTTTTTAATCCCCTTTCAACAGACATTAACCATTAATAAATATATTTTATTGCAGCTCCAGACGTTAACTTGTGGGAGTGGTGAAATGTATACACTGTGTTTATTAGTCTGATGGCCATGTTTATATTAATAAGTGACAGGAGTATAGAAATCTGATGAAAATAAAACTTCAGCAGGGCCTTAAAAAGTGCTTCACTTTTCCGTGAATCGCCTATACCTGCGTGTAATTGATTCGTAAACCGTATTGCTGCTCTGTGTTAGGACTGGCTCATACCATTATAATCGAACAGAAAGTCTTAACAATAACGATACAAGTTCTTTCTCAGCATAAGTGCAGCACGCGTAAAAATAAACGTGTTATTTGCAACACGCGGAACTGTAAATTATCGTGGGTATGAAAGGGCAACACTTTCCTGCGTATATTACATCTATAACTAAACTTAACATTTTTCTTTGTAAATACGAATAGATTCACTATGCATAAGCGTAGTAGTGTACTGAAAATTTGGAACACAGGTTTATTCTTGCTCTTTAAAAATCAACTTGTCTTAAGGAAAAAAGCGATATTTATTGCTTGTTATGAGTACGGTTATTTTGAATTTTGAAGTAGAAGCTTCAGCCAGGACATGTTTTAAATCCTTCAGGAATATAAAAGTGAGGAAAGAATGAAACTATCGCTGGCCGGTAGGTCCGTCCAACGAGCATACAAGTTCCAGAGAGTCACTTAAGGCAAAGCAGTGGAACGCTTATTTTTTTGCCCAGTGCAAATGTGCCAATGTCAAAACAAAAAAAAAAAAATAATTGTGTTCACGGGTTGGCACTACTACATATGAACAGTTTTCTGTATAACATTTTAATCGTCTAATTCCAGCCATTTTAATATAAATGTATTCAATATTCACATTTAAAATATGTAGAGTTACATCCAAAAATAAACGTCCACTGTGAGCAATCAAGTGTCGGTACTCAACGCCAAATCGTTGCTAAAACACTTAACTAGCCCACATCATCAACAAAACACGGCCATACATTTAATGCTCGCATCACTACCACATCGTAAAAAGAAATGTGGATTTATATAAATAACTGTACTTCTGTATCTACCATTGAATCAATATTACTAAATTTTTATTTTCAATTACCTTGAAAAATATTCATAAAACGATAAGCAGTTTATTTACATTATAATAATAAATTCAAGTAATTTTCAGCTTCTATGTTGCCGATATTGCATTGGGCAAATAAACAAAATCGAATCGGAAATAAAATAAGCTTTCTGTTTACTCGTTTCCAGTGTCTAGGGGTTTGATCCGTCTACAGAGCGTCTTGGAATGCCCACAGCTCGAGGTTCAAAGACCGCGGCATTCCAAGTGTGCTGATAGCGCAGGGACTGCCCTTAGTGTGCTGTTGCTAAGGATATATACGTTTTTTGTGTGGGTGCTGGTGTGAGCGCGTGGAGTGAGTCAGGCGGCCGGGCCTGTTTGTTTACAAAGCGCTCTCAGACCACGTGGCCGCCTATCGCAGTAATTAAGAGCGGGCTTGAGTTATAAGGAGTGGGCCCCGGGGGCTCATCCCTTCACCGTTATCATAGCTCCGCCGTTAGGTCCTTTTTTTTTTGTTTCTTTTTACAGCTTTATCTTTCTCTCGTTTGTGTAGCATATTGTTTATTCGTGGCCTAAATTAATTCTACCACTGCTTTGTTTTTTTTATTTATTGAATTACATGTCCATATGAGTCCAACTTAATGGCCTAGTTCCTAGGAACAATATAAATATACAAGAATTATTATTGCTATGGTAACCGTCATCAACACTATGTTGAATCAATTAAACTAAAATTAAGAAATCCTGCCTATTTGTACAAGTTATTTTTTAAAAATCAGACTATGGATTGGTTTTTTTTTTTTTTTTTTTTTGGCTATACTATACATTTACCGGCATTTGTAACTGTATAGGTCAGGAATACTGCAAGTCTTTGCAAGTAATGGTTTGTAATGCTAACTAAAAACATTGAGGAATAATAAAGGCAAATTGATGATATGGTAGCTTGAATAATAACTTGGCGAACGCTGAATAAAAGGTACTTATGCATGCCTGCGCCTATTCTCGCCTGGAGTTCGAGCACGTGACCACGCGCTTGTGGTAAATATTTGAGCGACCTTCGCTGCCGCAACTTTTGAAGCATTGTTTTCCTAACGTACTCGCTTTTTACACATGGAAGCTAATCAGAGGGTGGCTCCCATAACTCACTGACGTCAGCTCCCAACCAAAACTGCACGCGTATCCATTGTTTACTCAGATTCGAGCCCGGGACTGTTTGGTTTTGTTCCGAAGACGCTGTAGCGACTATTGTCATCGACGCCGCCTGTTAAATCGTAGAGCAATGCCTCAGCGATTTTAAGTGAAATATAATTTTTACTCGTGTGTATTCAGCAGCTTGGGGACGGGGCAAAAAGGGCGATACTTCCCTCACAGGAAAGTGAATTTTTTTTTGCGTAATATGATGGACCAATTATTAAATTATTAGTGTTTATAATCTTCCTCGTGATTAAATTTAAAAAACTCGAATGGGGAGTGAACCCAGGGCGAGGCATCACTCACCGAGTGACGGGTTGTCGGACATGATATGAGACCCTAGGATGGAACGGCGCTGGAATGCAAGGGCGGGAGGAAACGGGAGTACACCGAGAAAGCCCGCCGGCAAGAGGCATTGTCCAGCACGATCCCCACATGCGGAAAACCGGGAGTGAGCTCACCGGGGATCGAACTCGGATCGCCGTAGTTGGGGGGGGGGCGAGCGCCCTAACCACTGCGCCACCGCTGCCCCTATCAAACGAAACCAACAGTATTTTTTAAACAAATAAATGGATTCTTAGCGACGTAACAGTAACATGTTCCTGTTGGTAGGAGTAGTTGTTATGTTTGTCTTTACATAACTTCAGTTTAATATTCTTTGTGCTTTTGCATGTATCATTTTATTTGTATTGTTAAAAGACATCGTCAGGGATGTTGTTGCATTTATTTTGTGTAAAACCCGATTGTAAATCTCGCACGACTTTGTACGTCGTGTTGTAGTGGCCAGGCTACTCTCTTCCCACCAAGGCGAACCGGGTTCGATCGAGTCCCGGATTTTCGCATGTGGGAATCGTGGCGGACGATGGACATTCACTCTCTCTTTACAATACGTGGTTTCTGTCGTTAACTCGGTCCTTGTTCCTGCGTGCACTGTTATCTGATGTGTTATCTTTATCCAGCCTAAAAAAAAAAAAGTAATTTTCTTTGCGTGCGCGCCATGCAATCACAACGATAGGGTTTCTCACAGGCTTCAGTTTCAAAGGAGCCGCTTAGCTTTGCTTCGCAGGATTGGATTACTTTACGAGTTGGCAGGGAGGTAAATATATAAAAATTATCGTAATCAGGCCGTTTCCTTCACAGCCCATTTGTTTCTCAGCTTGCCAGTTAAGTCACAAAGCTGAAGCAATCTGGCAACAGTGAGCGCCATAAGCCCTGTACTACAATTTAAGCGTGAGACGGACTATAGGCGCTACCAACACAAATGCTTTCTTCCTGTTTCAATTCATATTCATTATAGACTAGCTTTTACCTGCTGCTTCGCACGCGGTCCCACTATTAGCTGCTCTAGCCACTGGGCTACTGCGGCCCCACTATTGGGTTCTCTACCCACTGAGCTACTGCGGCGCCTCTATTGGGTGTTCTACATTGAGATAAATAATGGTGACATTGATTTTTGCTGTTCTAAACCAAACTATTTTAAATTCGAACACAGGGTTATCAAATTAAATATTGTGATTTTTTTTTTTTTTTTTTTTTTCTTTGAACAAATAATTGTATTGGTTATTTTTTCAAATCAAACGAATATTTCGGTGACTAATTTTGCGCAAAAAAAAAAAAAAAAAAAACGCACATTTGATTTTAAAATGCCTACATATGCTTGCTTTTACAAAACGATTTATTTAAATGAACTATATATTTGCCAAACCATTTTGACAAGGCAAATTGAACCATTTGGATACGTCCTTCTGAACAACGAGCTTGGTTGGTGAGCGAGTGCAAGATGGCAGACCAAGAAACAAGAATGATCGCACCGTTAAAAATTTCCGTATATTTACGGAACGTTTTACGGAAATGTACAGTAAGTCCGTAAATACAAAATACGGAAAGTCTCCACATTCCCTTTGGCGTGCCGATTCTACACGAAGCTTTCTTCTCCACTATAACAAGAAAATTAAAGTTTCTGCGGCAGTTGAAGGTTATCCACGCGAGTATAACCTATCCCTTCCAACGTTAAAAAATAGCATCAGGCGTCTGTAACATTTGGCAATACCAAAAATACATTAAATTTTTTAGAAACTGAATTCTTGCTTTTGTCTTTCGAATACAAATATAAAAGTTATACCATAACTCTCAAGTGAGAGTTGTAAGAGAATGGTTCGAGTCGTGGCTAGGTAATTTTTTGACTCGGGTTTAAACCTCGCTTAAGTAAAACATATTTTAACTTTTTTAATCATTTTTATACACGGTAGAACACCCGCATAACGAAAATTAAAGACATTTTCATTATTTCTTTTTCTTTTAAACTGAAAGTACAGAAAACTAACTTGGAAATTAACGGAGAGGTTCCGTGACATTTATAGAAAGTTCGTTTCTGTAAATCAATGTGTCCGTAATTTTACGGAGAGTTTACGGACACTTCTGGATTATTTTTACTTGTTTTTGAAGGAATGTGGAAGTTTTGTTTCTATTTTTTGCATTCCTATTGTCAATATGGAGTAATTCCAGTGACATTTCATAGTGTTTCAAAACGTTCGTGCTATACTGCCCTTGTTATAAACTAGATTTAAAGTAATAAAATTACTTTTATTATGCTTCCGAGGTGCGTTCTGAAATAACAGTGCCCAGAAACAAGTAGGAGTAACAGCTAAGTGGGAGGACGTACAGAACAAACAATCCTTTAAGGTGGAGTACTAGTTAGGGGCAGTCAACGATACTGACAAATGTTTGCATCTTGCTGCAAAAGGTTCAACTATCTGCCACTAGGTACCAGCAGCGTCGAAGCAGCTATGGCGCAATTTTGTCTGCAGTGGCCGTATGCTCTGTACGTGAATTAGAAATGGGGGGGGGGGTTCTCTACCGGCTCTCTCGTAATCCCCACAGACCAGGCAGTGGCTATTAAGGTAGTGGTAGTTACCGTTTTTACGGTCGATGACGAAAAATTTCGTACACTACTTTAAGCTATTTTTGTTGTATACATGATTTTGTTAATTTTTTATATTTAGTGGAGATATTTAATAATCAATCTCATTAATCTATCGCTTTATAATACGAGATCTGTTGAAAATATGTGTACAAGGTTTTGATCAAGTTAACATACAACCATCTGCTTTGTCCGGATGAAATTAGGTTTACGTAAGTAAAATATTTCTGTTATTAAATAATATTTATTTGAACCTTTGCATAAGGCCAATGTGTAGACTTAAGAGAAATTATCCACTATAGATTATACAATACTCGAATACAGATAAAAATAGGACACCCTACATTCAAGTCATTATGCTAGCATTCTATGGGTAGAAAACACCTTTACAACATCCGAGAAAACCAGACTAGTGTACATAATCATCACATTTTCGCTGGCGATGAGTGCAGGCTCATTGAAAATTACTTCCCACTCAGCACATACACAGTGTACAAATGTAATAATTACGCCAATCTACAGAAGAAACAATAACCCACATTTTTATTGCTGCCACACATCAATGCCATGTCCGAAAATAACCAAATTAATGACCATTATAAGCGTAAAATTAATCGTTTTAAAGACAAATCTGTTCAGATTTGAGCACATTCTTAGGTCAATGCAGTGCTGCTATAGAGGTCGCAGTGGCGAGTGTCGGAACCTCTTCAGACTAGCAGTCTGCAGAGGGGCAAAGGAAGGAGAGTTTAAAAGCACATAGCAGACTGCTGACTCGTTATCTCTTCTCGCGATATGATTTTCTGTCTTCGAGTGAACATTTCTCAGAATGCTTGTGGTTTCTGCAGTTGGCTGGTAGGCCAGGCAGACTGACACAATGTGTTTCCCTAGACTTGAATCTTTTGAATGAGCTTGCAACACGATAAAGTACTACAATATTTTTTTTTTTTATAAAAATGTACATTGCCCATTTCATTTGAAAGCACTTAGATATTTGTATTTGATGATTGTAAACCATAATCTTTAAGGGAATGGTATTATTAGGTGGTTTTTTTTTACACTGAGAAAACGATTGTGTTGAAGATAAGAAAATAGTTTTTTGCAGCTACATTAATTTTTTCCATCTGTGCAACCAACTATTTTGATCCTGGAACATGTTATTTTGTTCGTTTTTGGCTGTCCCAAACACGTAAAATTTGATTAGTGCAAATGAGGATTTTTTATGGCTGTCCAATAATTACAGTTTCGGTCATAAATTTAAGATTTAATATAACGAGGTTCCGAACCCATATTCATTGCTGTTGAATTCTGTGTCTTGGCAACAACGGCCATCGTAAACTTTTTGGCAGTTCGCTTATTTTTATTGTTATAGAAAGTTCAGTACATAGCATGTAAATAGATTTGCTAAAATATCAAGTTATGCTGATTTTTGGTTGAAATCGTTTCATTACGATTGTTTATGACACTGTTGAGCATCAATAAATACACTAACAAACACTGCAATTGTTTTAATAGTCAGAACAATTACAAATGAACACTCGAGCTATAAATTTGAAGGTCATCAAATGACTCGGTTGCGCTACAGCCAACCAAATACATGTCAGTACTGCACCAGCCTGATTTTCCTGTCGCGAAAACTTCTATAACAATGGACACATATGATTGTTAGCTAACTGTACACTTATTAATTTTAAACAAAATATGTGCCTACACTGATATTTTATAATTTTGAAGGTAACGAAACTACTTACTTGAATTGTATATGTAAAATAGTTGTGTATGTATCCACAAATGCATTTAAAAACGATGCTGGGACAGTTATATAATTATTCTACTAAACAAGTTATGTTTAAATTTTCGCTTGGTTAAATTGAATAAGTTCACATGTTTGGAGATACATCAGATTGTTCGAGAGAACACATTTTTGTGCAGTGTAAAATTGTTTTCAAGCAAATGTATTACAACCTGCAGCTAAACCTTTTTTATCAGTGGATGCTTGTACACATTCATACAGCGTTGCTTTTTTAAAAGAAAAAAAAATTCATTTCTTTTGCCTTTCTATGTGTAGAGTTTTTTGTTGCGATGTGTTTTTGTTTTTTTGCCAGAACAGTTTATTGTGTTCTGTAATGATCAGTCAATGCCACAGTTTATTTTGATTATGAACTATACCTCTATTACTACGCATGATCGCGCTTATATCAGTCACATAATTAATATATTATACCCATCCTTAATAATATGTGATTCAAACATTGACTCGTGTGTTAAAATAAACATACGTACATATCTGTGATTATAGAGAGTTATTTAGTAACACAATAGCTTTGCAGATAAAAAATTATGATTGAGGATTTTGTCAAAAAATATGATTAAATATAAATTGTTTTATGCAAATATCTCTCATACTCATTAAAAATTGAGCTAAGGAATATAAATTGTTTTCTGTATTTTTCGGTATAAAGTAAAAACCTCTGAACGGATATTAAGAATTCGCTGTGAATGCGGTATTTCTTAAACCGATACTTAGGTATGTATCATTCTATATCAAAAAGAATATAAGTAAACATTAAATTTTTTATATGAAGTTTTGCTTCCCAACACGTATTTTTATGCACATGTCTTTGTTGTATTATCTTATTATTACATTGCTGTTTCGTTATATTAATGGATTAAAGGAAAAATGTAAATAATCATGCGAAGTTAGAATTGAGCCTAGCAGAGTCCACCATGTTTTTGGTTAATACCAGGTTGCTGTATATAACTTGACGCAGTAATTTCAGTTATTCCGACGAGCGAAGCCATGGTTTATTAATTAATTTATATTTATTGTGTTTATTTTCATTAATTATTTCTGTTAATATATTTCTATTTATTTATTCCCCTTTTTAATTTTTTTACTTTATTTTATTTATTTACTTGCGCTATGCCAAAAACAACAAAACAAATACCTGTCGGGCTTGATTTTGGGTAAAAGCTGCATTTAATTTCAATCTACATGATTCATCGACAAATCCAAAGTCGCGGGCAACAATTTTATTTTCTATCTTCCTAATGTCGACATCTATAGATACCTGATTTCGAGTTCCTGACAGCCTTGATTTAGATGAGCTACGTGTACACCTAAGTATCCTTTGGTTATTCACCACGTATCCTTGAGAGAATATTTCGCGGAATGTGACTTATCCGATCTGAATTTGGTTACTCTGTTCCTAAACATCTCTTGTTTGCGGGCAGGTATCCAAGACATGGAACCGATTAAACTATCCAGTAGGGAATGTTGTTCAGAGCTCAAAAGTTTTGAAATACATATGGCGGAAATTCTTTTCGCACAAATAAAGTGCCCCTACCAATATCAACGACATATTCATACTCGATGCGGGCGAAGTGGTGGACCAAGACTTCGTTTTATTTTATTCTGCACCACACTAATCCATACAGAAAGAGTTGTATGGATTTTTATAATGCATTTGTTTCATACTACTCGTTTATTAATTATACGATTATGGAAATCAGTCTCAATGGTAATAAATTGAATGATTTGCTGATATTTGTAAAGAAAATGTTAGTAAATTAATCAGCATCATCAGCGTGCAATGGTAGGAAATTGTATAGTTTCATACATGTGGAAAGTAGATATATATTTAGAGTTCTCCAAATAATCACAGTTAATTACAATTCATCTATAATGACTGTGAATTTATACACTACTTTAAAGCCACTAAAATAAACAATCAAACACTGTACTGTTCAAATGCCACCAAGTCAAATCTGGCAATGCGTACCTATACTTAATTACATTCATAACTGCGAGCGGTTAGAAAGTCTCTTAAATTATGAACGAATATTAATTCGGAATACAATAGTGTGTGGGTAAATAATACAACTGATTATTAAATATTATTTGCTTATGTGTTGCCTTCACGGTTAAGAAATATTCTGGAGTAATGATGTTAGTGTATCGTAGCCGACCAATTTGTCTTCCACAGTCCTGTACATAACTTCTTCTTGTTCATCTAAATCGTGCAAAGGCACGTTGCCTTAGGCTTAAACCGTGCAGCAAGCAAAAATTCAAATTTCGATTACAACAAACGTCGAAAACAACATAAACGTGGTTAAACACGACAGCAAAATTTTCAAAATTCGCCAAGCCATTATTCGAATGTCCATTAAAGTCGCAAAATCGTCAAAAGGCACAAACACAGTGACGTCGCGACGCCGAGGTTTAAAAATCCCGAACCGTCATCGACGGCGGCTACAGAAGAACTCTGTACGTAACTGTATAATTTAGAACAGAAAAAATACCAGTAATTACTTTATTTGTCAGCCATTATATGCTAAATAACTAACTACATGGCAGTAATCCTTAGTCACTTTCCTAGAGTGTTTATTGTTCTTTTAGAATCGGCAACGAACACTGAGGAAGAGTCCGTATCGCTCGGCCGCCGCCTTTTCTATCATCACTGCCTGAGCTCAGAGCAGGTGTAGCACAGGTCCTCGTGGGGCCCTTGTCCACCCAGCGTTTGCGTCACTTGTACTCGGTGAAGGCTAAGAGGGAAGTTTCCCTCCCCGTCTACAACACTCTTACAATTGTAACTGCGGTGCCTGTACACCACAACTGCAAGTAGCTAGCCGAGGCAACTTGGCGTTTTATTGTTTACCTCCGAACCACTCCCGGCTGGTTATTGTCGAGTGGGCGGTGGTTGTTTTTTTCGTTGAGAAGGGGGGGGGGGGGAGAAGGCGGGAGTAGCAAACTCCCACCTGGTTTTGCAAATTATTATCAAGACCTGCCTGCAGCTCTCGCTGCTCGCACAAGGCGCCCCCCCCCCCCTCCACTTCATTTTCATCTTCTTCGGAAACCGTACTTCTCCAGGCATCGCAGCTATTTAACTTTAGTGATTTTTTATTGTAATACTATTAATTTAATTTAGAAAACACTGATTATATATTAACTAATTAATAAATTCCAAAACAGCAGAAATTCAAGTATTCGAATTTTATCTACGCATTACCTTCACCACCTTCTCTTCTTGTCTCGCACAACCAGAACTCGCGGTTTAGAGTCGAGCAATACGAATCGACTTATTACTAACTTTACAATTGTATGTAGGCTGTAGGCGGTGTGAGGTCATTGTCTCAATTGCTTTCTGAATGTAGGTGTTTTAAGTTGGAAAACAACTTAGAGCACCCCAATGATGTCAATAAAAAGGGATTTGGGTTGATTCCAGTGAAAAGATTTGAACATCTTTCGCCGCCTTGGTTTTTATATGAAAATATAACCATTTACAAAGTTTTTCCCCAAAATGTTACAATCAATAAACGTTATATAAAAATATAGCTTTCCCACTGATTACATTTAGTTAAAAAAAAAAAAAAGTATCAAAAATAATTCTGTTAAAATCTTCCCCCAAGATTTTCATTTTTACAAAATATCGCTTTCCAGCTATATGCAAGTTACGTATAATTATTTAGTTTTCTACCATACGTAACTAAAATGGCAGCAAGGCAATGTTGACCGAACAGCAGTTCCTGCCCAAGTAAAAACCCTGTGCTGTCTCCCAGAACCTTGGCGAGACCTGTATCTATATTTTATTTGAAATCACACAGAACGTGACAAAATGATCTTCACTCCGTCGATATCCAGAAGTCCTGGAAGGGTACCCTGGTGGTGCGTGGCTGGCTGGCTGGCTGTCTGGCACCACGTTGTGAAGGTTACGTAAGAGGGAGGGGAAGTCAGTCATATATTTCGTGGGCGGCAGCGGCCCCGTGGTGCCCATACTTGCAGACCAACAGGCCCACCCAGCGGACATGAGGCGTGGAGCTCGTCAAACCCATCCCCGTCGCAGCAAAGGTAAGCCGTCCCAAACGGCCCACATTTTTTCAACTTCATATGGCACCGTCGGTTTTGACTTTTGTTCGATGTGCAGGGATAGCCGTCACATTTCTCCTCCCGTTAAGAAAGACCCACGAAGTAGGCGTCGAACACGTGTCCAGAATATAAGGCGTAGGCTGGCCAGGCCTTTACACCAAGCTCCTTTCCGCATAGGACGCGGGTCACGTTGTTAGCAGCAACCATAAAAGAGACAAGCACCAGGGCTCACTCGACGAAGACGTAGGAGAAATCATAACTTTTACAAGTTTAACTTTGGGTAGGCTTGCTTAAAATTTTGATCATTTTTCCATTTACATATAAAATCTCTAATACTGCACTTATTATATACACAGGTATACCTTGTAAATATTTATGACTTTACATATTCGTACATGTTTACTTATGTACTCATTTAACTTTACCTATTTGTACACGTTTTCAAATATGTACTCATTTAACTTTTGAGTAGAGTATACTTGCTTATAAAATGTTAATACTTTCTCTTAAATTTTCCTTCACACACACTGGAAAACCAAAATACCTGTATAAAATATAATAATCTTAAAATCTTAGGATGCCTAGTAAAAAAGTTTTACATCCTTTAATGATGACAGTGTGGATTTCACAAAAGGGAAGGGTGGGGACAGCGCTTTTATGTTGTGGGTACGTGATAGTTTTTACATTGGGAGATATTAACCTTTTCGTATTTGTTCAGAGAACGTGGATCTTCGATCAATACTGTTATAGGCGAAAGGAAACTCACTATCTGAAACGGCCCTCGCCATTTCACCGCCAATTTAGCACTAAAATAATAAATTTTTGAACTGAGGTGGTGAGCCTCGACTAAAATTAAATCACCAGGTTTCAAAGTTACATCTTTGTAATCTACGTTACTTTTCTGTTCCATTTTATGGTGATACGCAATTAAACTGCGTGTCACATCCGCTTATATTTCTTCCAGATTTTATTATTCACGTTTTCGAAACGAATACCGTGTAGCGACCACACATTTATTAAAGGGTGCATCAATTTCCACCCCAAAAACACTTCAGCTGGTGCAAACTTGTGTGCACTGTGAATCAAATTATTGAAATACATAAACAAGAGGTATAATACGTCATCCCAGTGACGTTGCTTATCTGACTGAAAACTGCGTAAGGCAATCTTAATGTTACGGTTGACACGTTCTACTAAATTTGCCTGTGGATGGTACGGGTCAGTTTGAACCATTTTTACTCCCCATATAAAATTCAGATCTCTGAATTCTTGCGACAAAAAATACGTAGCGTTATCTGTTATTACATATACGGGTACGCCAAAAACACTATACAGCCGTTGCATCACAACTTGACAGATTTCAACTGCATTCATGGTTTGTAAAAAAAAAAATAGACAAGATTTGCTGAAACTCTCTCTTATTATTACTAGGATATAGATATAACCCAATGCAATGTACTCCGGAGCAACGGATCCATGACGTCTAAATACACACGTTCCCAAGGACATGTGGCTACCGTACCAGCATACTGGCCTTCTGGTTTTTGATTTTTCGGTTTAGCATGTTGGCAGGCGTCACAACCCTTTTCCCAGTTTTCAAGGTCGGTGCGAACTCCCGCCCACATAAAAATTTCTAACACGTGACAGATTGTTTTATCACGCCTTAAATGTCCTCCGTAATAAGATTCATGGTAATATTTAATCACCATCGCCCTTATATTTTCAGGTACAAAAACTCTGAATTGTCCTCGTCTCGTCCATTCACCTAGGAAACCTTTATGGATAACATACGACGAAGTTCCATTCTTAATTTCAGGCAAAATCTGCTTACATTCCTGATCAGGCTTTTGGATTTCTTTAATGTCAATAAATACACTTGGGGATTTTTGTAACTTATTCCATTCTGAAACGTCTGTTTTTTCTACTGCTGGCCTTGGCAGCTGTCTATCGACGCTCGATACACTCCCTACAGGTGCCCCATTTTTCACCTGCTCGTCGCCTTGGACAAACTCTGCGGCGCAATACATGCGCGACAACGCGTCTGCTACCGAATTATCGACCCCGCGAATGTGTTGCACATTAAATTTTAAACGGGCCAATCTTACCAGCCAACGTGCCAACCTGCCTGCAGGTTTTCGCGATTTTAATAACCAGCTGAGCGCTTGGTTGTCCGTGTACAACGTGAACGGTGCAGGAGTCAAATAATCTGCAAACCTTTCCATAGCCCAAATACACCTCAAGCATTCTTTTTCGTATATAGTAAATTTACGTTCTGCTTGAGTCAATAATTTACTGGCGTACGTTATCGGTACAAAATGACCGTCAATCTTTTGATTTAAATATACTCCTATTGCTACAGAACTGGTATCGCAGTGCAAAAAGAACTCTTCGGAAAAATTCTGTAAATGCAAAACGGGAGGATTTGCTAACATGTCTGACAATTTTTGAAAAGCATTTTCCTGGTCTTCGTTCCACTGAAACAGCACATTTTTTTTTCTTTTCAGTTTATTTAACGGCTCTGCAAGGTCGGAAAAATTCGGAATAAACTTACTATAAAATGCTACCATACGTAAAAATCTTTTCACTCCTGGTACATTTTTAGGCTGCGGGAAATTTACGACTGATTTTACCTTTTCCGGTCATCTATGTACGTGAATACAAATTCACATAGATATTTTCCTAATACGTGAGTTAACACTCTAGACATACACTGGGGTCCGGAATTTACTCCCATCGGTAAACGTGTCCACTGGTACAAACCCCACGGTGTACAAAACGCTAACGGTGTCCTACTATTGAGATGTAGCTCAGACTGTAAGAATGCCGAATTTCAAACCAAAATAGTGAAATACTTTGCCTGGTGCAAATGTTGAAATACCGTTTCCATGACGGGTACCGTATAGGAATCTACATACAATTTTTTATTTATTTTTCTGTAATCGCAGATAATTCTAAACTGTCCCGGAGTTTTCTAGGATTTAGATAAGATGGGCTTGCGTATGGACTCGTGGAATTTTCCACGATTTCCTGCTCTTGCTATTCAGTGATAAATTTTTTTAAATATTTTAATATTGGGTGCTGATACACGATACGGCACGCACATTGCGTTTTAATTCTACTGGGACCTCTTTACAATGCCCTAACTTTGTAATAAGCACATATTCAATTTTAAGCTGTTCTGACGCTTTCGCTACCTCTTCAGAGCGTTGAAGCAATTGAATTTTACGGAAATGAGGTTTACTTGTAAATTTACTACCGTTTTGGGGGAGAAACTAAACCGTAATTCCTTCTTTGCTACGTCAACGCATGCGCGCGTACTACCCAAAAAATCTATACCTAAAATCACGTCGTGTGACAGATGTTCAAAAACACGGAACGCTACTTTCCATTAAAAAATGTTATATTTTCACTTTCATCACCGCTATTATGTTTGACGTTATCAAACGTCCGTCGGTTAAGGAAAATACCACTGACTCTCCTTGTTTTAACTGTACAGTTGCAAGCGGCGCGCGCGTCCCGCATGATTTTATCCAAGGTATCTTGCCTTAAGAGTGTCGTAGAAGCACCCCAGTCAACCAAGCCTCACATCGTTAAGTTTGCAATCATAAGCTGAACGTACAGATGATCTTTTTTGTTACGTAGATTTGTGTTTGTGAAGGCGCTTATTCCTGCAGGTTTTCCCTTTAACATACAATTAAATTAAAAATGCCCAGGATTACTGCATCGGAAACAATTAAATCTTTTACCGTTTTACGACCTTCAGACTTAGCAACACTTTCTGTATTTATTTTTACGTCTGACTGGCCCCAGTTTTCAAGCATCTTTTCTTTCCCGTCACTCTCCAATTTCTTATAGAAACATTTTTCCGTCGAATGATTATTCCTAAAACTAATTCGACATTTTTGTTTAAACTTTTCCTGCACGGAATTCCCTTCGCCTTTTATAGAAGCATTTAGCCGTCGGATGATTTTTATGAGAACAGATTTGGCATTGCCGTTTAGATGTTAATACTTGAGGCTCTCTTTGCTTATAATCACCAATCATTAATTCCACTTTAATTAATAAAGCTAATAATTCATTTAAAGTTTTCGGCTTTGAAGCAAATGTAAAATATTCACTGTTTTCCGACAACAGATTAAAAAACAGTATTTTTACAAAATCCGCTTCCGCACACGGCAAACCTAACACTTCTACCCATCTAATAGTCTCACTGACAAACTGCTGCATTGACTCGTTGGGACTTTTGAAATCTTTCCAGTATTTTCATACGTTGGTGCGCGATAGCAACTGTTGAACTCGTCTGTCAGCATTCCCTGACTAAACTCACTAAATGGCATACGTTCATTTATCGCCTACCGCACTACATTTTGCAAAGGCTCTGTCACTTTGGACATTATAACGGCATACGAAAGCACGATTTCACAAATATGTAAAGATGCGATTCTAGCCATTTACACCAAAATATTTACAACTGACTTTAAATTCAGGCGTTGAACTACCTCTATATTTTCTACCAAGTGAGTTGGCAAATGTTTGAGATTTTTAAAGACGCTAACTGCGTCGGACTCACCCGCTTGTTGAGTAGCTACTTCACCTTTCCTCACCAGCTCCCTCACATGCTGTCGGAGGGTATCCATTCCGTTGTCCGGATTGAACGACACACCTGCGTCGACCAAATTTTTCTGTATGGCGTCTTTCGTGAGGCGCTGGATCCACGATGTACGGATACCTGTAGAAGTCATTTTGTGGATGAGTTGATGCACCACTACTAATAAGTCACTCTCACGACCACTGGAACAAACCCAACGGAGTTTGTACTATTTCGTAACTTTTTAAAATTCCTAACTTGATTTTCCCTTTTTACTTCTCTGCATTGAGGAAGCAGAGTGGTGCAGATTTCGCTATACTGTATGTGACGGTGTTTACCAACACATACAGGACGAGGTCCTTGTCTCAACTGCTTCATAAATGTTTTAAGTTGGAAATCATCTGCGAGCCCCCCAATTATGTCAAAAAAGGAATATGGGTTTGTTCCAGCGAAAAGGTTTGAAAATTATTCGTTACCATATTTTTATATCAAAATGTAACCATTTACATAGTTTGTCCCAAAATTTTTACAATTAATAAACGTTATATAAAAATATACTTTTCCCACTAATTGCATTTACTATAAAACGGTATCAAAATAATTCTGTTTAAAACTTCCCCCAAAATTTACATTTTTACAAAATAACATCACTTTCCAGCTATATGCAGATTACATATAAATATTTTGTTTTATACCATACGTAACTAAAATGGCAGCAAGCCAATGTTGACGGAACAGCAGTTCCTGCCCAAGTTAAAACCCTGTGCTTTCTCCCCGAATCTGGGCGAGACAACTGTATTTATATTTTATTTGAAATCATCTAGAACGTTACAAAATGATCTTTCACTCCGTCGATATCCAGAAGTCCTGGAAGGGCACCCTGGTGGTGCGTGACTGGCTGGCAGGCGTCATGTGGTCAAGGTGACGTAAGAGGGAGGGGAAGGCAGTCCTATATTTCGTGGGCGGTAGAGCCCCGCGGCGCCCATACTTGCAGATCAACAGGCCCGCCCAGCGGACATGAGGCGTGAAGCTCGTCAAACACACCCCCGTCGCAGAGAAGGTAAGCCGTCCCAAACGGCCCACATTTTTTCTACTTCATATGGCACCGTCGGTTTTGACTTTCGTTCGATGTGCAGGGATAGCCGTCACAGTGGGAAGGCAAACTTCCCTCTTAGCCTTCACCGAGTACAAGTGACGCAAACGCTGGGTGGACAAGGGCCCCACGAGGACCTGTGCTACACCTGCTCTGAGCTCAGGCAGTGATGATAGAAAAGGCGGCGGCCGAGCGATACGGACTCTTCCTCAGTGTTCGTTGCCGATTCTAAAAGAACAATAAACACTCTAGGAAAGTGACTAAGGATTACTGCCATGTAGTTAGTTATTTAGCATATAATGGCTGACAAATAAAGTAATTACTGGTATTTTTTCTGTTCTAAATTATACAGTTACGTACAGAGTTCTTCTGTAGCCGCCGTCGATGACGGTTCGGGATTTTTAAACCTCGGCGTCGCGACGTCACTGTGTTTGTGCCTTTTGACGATTTTGCGACTTTAATGGACATTCGAATAATGGCTTGGCGAATTTTGAAAATTTTGCTGTCGTGTTTAACCACGTTTATGTTGTTTTCGACGTTTGTTGTAATCGAAATTTGAATTTTTGCTTGCTGCACGGTTTAAGCCTAAGGCAACGTGCCTTTGCACGATTTAGATGAACAAGAAGAAGTTATGTACAGGACTGTGGAAGACATAAATGGGTCGGCTACGATACACTAACATCATTACTCCAGAATATTTCTTAACCGTGAAGGCAACATATAAGCAAATAATATTTAATAATCAGTTGTATTATTTACCCACACACTATTGTATTCCGAATTAATATTCGATCATAATTTAAGAGACTTTCTAACCGCTCGCAGTTATGAATGTAATTAAGTATAGGTACGCATTGCCAGATTTGACTTGGTGGCTTTTGAACAGTACAGTGTTTGATTGTTTATTTTAGTGGCTTTAAAGTAGTGTATAAATTCACAGTCATTATAGATGAATTGTAATTAACTGTGATTATTTGGAGAACTCTAAATATATATCTACTTTCCACATGTATGAAACTATACAATTTCCTACCATTGCACGCTGATGATGCTGATTAATTTACTAACATTTTCTTTACAAATATCAGCAAATCATTCAATTTATTACCATTGAGACTGATTTCCATAATCGTATAATTAATAAACGAGTAGTATGAAACAAATGCATTATAAAAATCCATACAACTCTTTCTGTATGGGTTAGTGTGGTGCAGAATAAAATAAAACGAAGTCTTGGTCCACCACTTCGCCCGCATCGAGTATGAATATGTCGTTGATATTGGTAGGGGCACTTTATTTGTGCGAAAAGAATTTCCGCCATATGTATTTCAAAACTTTTGAGCTCTGAACAACATTCCCTACTGGATAGTTTAATCGGTTCCATGTCTTGGATACCTGCCCGCAAACAAGAGATGTTTAGGAACAGAGTAACCAAATTCAGATCGGATAAGTCACATTCCGCGAAATATTCTCTCAAGGATACGTGGTGAATAACCAAAGGATACTTAGGTGTACACGTAGCTCATCTAAATCAAGGCTGTCAGGAACTCGAAATCAGGTATCTATAGATGTCGACATTAGGAAGATAGAAAATAAAATTGTTGCCCGCGACTTTGGATTTGTCGATGAATCATGTAGATTGAAATTAAATGCAGCTTTTACCCAAAATCAAGCCCGACAGGTATTTGTTTTGTTGTTTTTGGCATAGCGCAAGTAAATAAATAAAATAAAGTAAAAAAATTAAAAAGGGGAATAAATAAATAGAAATATATTAACAGAAATAATTAATGAAAATAAACACAATAAATATAAATTAATTAATAAACCATGGCTTCGCTCGTCGGAATAACTGAAATTACTGCGTCAAGTTATATACAGCAACCTGGTATTAACCAAAAACATGGTGGACTCTGCTAGGCTCAATTCTAACTTCGCATGATTATTTACATTTTTCCTTTAATCCATTAATATAACGAAACAGCAATGTAATAATAAGATAATACAACAAAGACATGTGCATAAAAATACGTGTTGGGAAGCAAAACTTCATATAAAAAATTTAATGTTTACTTATATTCTTTTTGATATAGAGTGATACATACCTAAGTATCGGTTTAAGAAATACCGCATTCACAGCGAATTCTTAATATCCGTTCAGAGGTTTTTACTTTATACCGAAAAATACAGAAAACAATTTATATTCCTTAGCTCAATTTTTAATGAGTATGAGAGATATTTGCATAAAACAATTTATATTTAATCATATTTTTTGACAAAATCCTCAATCATAATTTTTTATCTGCAAAGCTATTGTGTTACTAAATAACTCTCTATAATCACAGATATGTACGTATGTTTATTTTAACACACGAGTCAATGTTTGAATCACATATTATTAAGGATGGGTATAATATATTAATTATGTGACTGATATAAGCGCGATCATGCGTAGTAATAGAGGTATAGTTCATAATCAAAATAAACTGTGGCATTGACTGATCATTACAGAACACAATAAACTGTTCTGGCAAAAAACAAAAACACATCGCAACAAAAAACTCTACACATAGAAAGGCAAAAGAAATGAATTTTTTTTTCTTTTAAAAAAGCAACGCTGTATGAATGTGTACAAGCATCCACTGATAAAAAAGGTTTAGCTGCAGGTTGTAATACATTTGCTTGAAAACAATTTTACACTGCACAAAAATGTGTTCTCTCGAACAATCTGATGTATCTCCAAACATGTGAACTTATTCAATTTAACCAAGCGAAATATTTAAACATAACTTGTTTAGTAGAATAATTATATAACTGTCCCAGCATCGTTTTTAAATGCATTTGTGGATACATACACAACTATTTTACATATACAATTCAAGTAAGTAGTTTCGTTACCTTCAAAATTATAAAATATCAGTGTAGGCACATATTTTGTTTAAAATTAATAAGTGTACAGTTAGCTAACAATCATATGTGTCCATTGTTATAGAAGTTTTCGCGACAGGAAAATCAGGCTGGTGCAGTACTGACATGTATTTGGTTGGCTGTAGCGCAACCGAGTCATTTGATGACCTTCAAATTTATAGCTCGAGTGTTCATTTGTAATTGTTCTGAATATTAGAACTATTGCAGTGTTTGTTAGTGCATTTATTGATGCTCAGCAGTGTCATAAACAATCGTAATGAAACGATTTCAACCAAAAATCTGCATAACTTGACATTTTAGCAAATCTATGTACATGCTATGTACCGAACTTTCTATAACAATAAAAATAAGTGAACTGCCAAAAAGTTTACAATGGCCGTTGTTGCCAAGACACAGAATTCAACAGCAATGAATATGGGTTCGGAACCTCGTTATATTAAATCTTAAATTTATGACCGAAACTGTAATTAATGGACAGCCATAAAAATCCTCATTTGCACTAATCAAATTTTACGTTTTTTTTTGATAGCCAAAAACTAACAAAATAACATGTTCCAGGAACAAAATAGTTGGTTGCACAGATGGAAAAAATTAATGTAGCTGCAAAAAACTATTTTCTTATCTTCAACACAATCGTTTTCTCAGTGTAAAAAAACACCTAATAATACCATTCCCTTAAAGATTATGGTTTACAATCATCAAATACAAATACCAAAGTGCTTTCAAATGAAATGGGCAATGTACCTTTCATTAAAAAAAAATATTGTAGTACTTTACCGTGTTGCAAGCTCATTCAAAAGATTCAAGTCTAGGGAAACACATTGTGTCGGTCTGCTTGGCCTACCAGCCAACTGCAGAAACCACAAGCATTCTGAGAAATGTTCACTCGAAGACAGAAAATCATATCGCGAGAAGAGATAACGAGTCAGCAGTCTGCTATATGCTTTTAAACTCTCCTTCCTTTGTCCCTCTGCAGACTGCTAGTCTGAAGAGGTTCCGACACTCGCCACTGCGACCTCTATAGCAGCACTGCATTGACCTGAGAATGTCCTCAAATCTGAACAGATTTGTCTTTAAAACGATCAATTTTACGCTTCTAATGGTCATTACTTTGGTTATTTTCGGACATGGCATTGATGTGTGGCAGCAATAAAAATGTGGGTTATTGTTTCCTCTGTAGATTGCCGTAGTTATTACATTGTTACACTGTGTATGTGCTGAGTGGGAAGTAATTTTCTATGAGCCTGCACTCATCGCCAGCGAAAATGTGATGATTATGTACACTAGTCTGGCTTTCTCGGATGTTGTAAAGGTGTTTTCTACCCATAGAATGCTAGCATAATGACTTGAATGTAGGGTGTCCTATTTTTATCTTTATCCGAGTATAATAATGGATAATTTCTCCGAAGTCTGCACATTGACCTTAAGCAGAGGTTCAAATAATTATGATTTAATGAAAGAAGTATTTGACTTACATAAACCAAATCTCATCAGAACAAAGCAGACGCTTGTATGTTCACATGATTAAAACCTCGTACACGTATTTTCAACATGTCTCTCATTATAAAGCGACAGACTAATAAAATTGATTATTAAATATCTCCACTAAATTTAAAAAAAAATTAGCCAAATCAGGTATACACAAAAAATAGCTTAACAAAGTAGTGTGCGAAATTTGGTCTAGAACGGCCGTAAAAACTGTAACTAGTACTCAACCTTAACACACCAATATTCACTTCTAATATGTTGTAGTCCTGGTGTAATGGATACAGCCTCGGTCTACCTCTGACAGAAGTCCGTGGTTCGCGCCTACTCTCCATAAAGTTTGGCGGACTTTAGAGTTAATATTTAGGTTAGTTTTCGTCAGAGGAGAAAGGTAATAAAAAAATTAACAGTACTAATACCGCGTATATTTTTTATTATAATTCTATTATACCATATAGCTAATGTTATTTTTTTACAGTGTGGTTAAAAGAAGTAACACAAATAATTATGTCAGATAAATGCATGTCTGGTTTAACTAAATTATTCTGTAAAAAAATCTTAGTAGCCACGCCAAATAAATGCACGTTTGTTTTAACACGAAATTATTTGGTTAAAGGCAATTGTCTTATTAGTCAAGCCAAACAGCTTCTTGGTTGTTTTAACACAGACATGTTGCAAGTTCAACAGAATTTTTTGGTTAAAAGAAACTACTGTCGTGGTTCTACCAAACCTGTGAACTGACTTGATTCAGCAGTGTATATCGGTTATTATTACAGCAATTTGACATTGTTGAAACAACTAAATAATATCAAACAAATCATTTTGTTGCGCCAAGCAATCATCTTAAGTGCTTCTAGGCAAATATACCATTTGGTTGTTTCAAACATATTCTATTACTATTGGGTTCTCTACCCACTGAGCTACTGCGGCCCCACTATTGGGTTCTCTACCCACTGAGCTACTGCGGCCCCACTATTGGATTCTCTACCCACTGAGCTACTGCGGCCCCACTATTGGTTTCTCTACCCACTTGGCTACTGTGGCCCCACTATTTGGTGCTCGAGTAATTGAGCTATTGCGGCCCCACTATTGGGTGCTCTAGCCACTGGGCTTCTGTGGCCCCCTTAATGGGTGCTCTAGCCACTGGGCAACTGCGGCCCCCTTAATGGGTGCTCTAGCCACTGGGCTACTGCGGTCCCCTTAATGGGTGCTCTAGCCACTGGGCTACTGCGGCCCCGCTATTGGGTTCTCTAACCACTGGGCTACTGCGGCCCCGCTATTGGGTTCTCTAACCACTGGGCTACTGCGGCCCCACTATAGGGTTCTCTACCAACCTGGCAACTGCGGTCCCACTATAGGGTTCTCTACCAACCTGGCAACTGCGGCCCTTACTATAGGGTTATCTACCCACTGAGCTACTGCGGCTCTTGGGAAGGGATGGAAGACAGCCCATAGACAAAAAGAAAGGAGAAATGACGGAATTTTTTTTAACAATGCTTTTTTATGCTGTAATCCTAAGAAAAATTTAATCCAGTACCTTTTGGTACATCCCTAGTCAACATTTTTGGAACCTTTGAAATATTTTCCTGGGATAAAAAGTAGCCTATGTCTCTCTCTGGACCTCCAACTATATCTGTGCAAAAAATCACGTCGATCCGTTGCTCCATTTTGACGTGAAAGGACAATCAAACAAACACACTTTCGCATTTATATAGTAGTGATTAAATAATATAATTTATGTAAGTAAAATATAGGCAAAATTTCATTTAGCCAAAAATAAGATACTTTTATGTTAACAGAAGTATATAACGCTTGTGACAGATATAGCATTTTTAGGAAATAGCTGAACACATCATAAATGGGGTAATTTTTCAGAGGTTTGATTTAAAAAATGTGAAGAAAACGCGAATACATTATAACAATAACTTGCGTGTCGTAACAGTCGCGTGTGCACTCTTGCAGGCCGAGCGTGATCTCTCGGCCGGGGAGCCTTGGAAACTGTTTCAGTTAATTTGCCAGCCACTCTGTAGTAGTGTAAACGTGGCGCACTTCATTTTACTGACGGCTGGCGTGCGTGCGTGTGGTGGTGAGCCAGCAAAAACAAAACCAACTGAGGCTCGCGTAATCAGTGTTTTATAGACGTACGATGAAGTTCTCGCAGGACATTAGAAATTGGCCATTCTAAATCTGAATCGCTGAATTCAGTCATTGTCTTTAGACGTCGTCGTAAATCAGTGGCATATATATCATTTTATACTGGAGGGAAACAAGTCAACAAAATAAGTGTAATTTGATCTTACAAGCAACGTATTGATGAGCTTCAGGTTCAGGTCGTGAAATATAGTTTTCTATATATATATATATATATATAAAATATATGTGTGTGTGTGTGCGTGTGCGCGCGCGTGTGAGATTATAAGAACGAGGGAACAGGGTGTTTCAATTGTAACAAACTTAGTCGTGTTATTAAATTCCATTTCCTCAAAATATTACGACGTTCGTGTAAAAAAAAAAATAGTCGTCTCCCGTATATACACCTTCGTTTTAAGTTCGCATCTTTATATTCACTCATAATGTACGAATGCGAATTATCGAGTTCACTCTTTATAAAAATCAATTCACTGCGTGAGAATAAAATTAGTGATTAGCCTCTTTTCATCCGTGTTGTATAAATACTGGATGGGTGTTAATAAACCACAAATATACGAAATACGAATACGCGGTATCGTAGTCACATAGATACACACACACATGCCCCTACATGCATGCACACACACCTACACATTTACATGCAAAGAGGATTTTGCAACTTATATACCACCTAATTTGCTAATCAATGAAGTTAAAAAGAAAATTTATAATCATCAGAACACAGCAACTTCCACTGACTTTCTTACTTTCGTCGCTGATGTGCGGCGGCTCTTGCTAAATGACGAATTCTGAGGGAAGAATAATCCGCGAGAAATTGGCCGCAAGATACGCGCAAATATTGAAAATTGCATTTGAGTTTTGGAAGTGGTAGAAATAATAATTTTCGTTATGGTTTATTAGTTTTCTTTTTTTAGTCGGTGACTTTCGAAACCCCTAAGATTTTGTCGTGATTGAAAAGTGTTCGTTTAATGTTGCAATTTATTTGCTTTTATGATATATGCATGGGATAAAGTATACCTACACATTCTTGGCTATGTAGGTAAGAATTTCTAAGCCTTAGTATCTACACTTTGGCACCTTTCTTACTTACGAATGTAACAAAAGAGGCGAAAAAGAAAGTGAACACTGACTTGTTTATACCGGATGAGGCATTGAAAACAGGCCACCTTAATAACTCGCCCACTCGTAAAGATAGAAGAAAATGTTTCAGAGAAACGTTGATTGGGGTGAAATGTGACGTTAATAGTTTGGTTTTACGTCGAGGGGTGACGAATATATGGTGGCCTACTTCGGTATGTTAAATGGGGCGATGTGGTTTAATGTTCACCTTTCAATAGTACGTTCGACACATGTTTGCATGGATACCTTTAGTCTGTGCTGTAGTAGTGAGTAGAATATTGTGTGTGCACATTTCCGGACCGTTGGATCGGGTGGGCCGAAAACATAAAATGGCCTGCACGTTCACCGGACCTTACACCGCTGGATTTCTATCTCTGGGGAAATCCAAAACAACAGGTGTATGCAGAAGTACCAACGACCCGTGAGGACACGAAGGACCGTATAACACGTGTTGTCTCGCCGCTGACGTTCAGTGCGTTGTGATGGTCCTCAAACACTGTGATTGCATTCATATTGCACAGAGCTTTTCAGAGGTGCTTAATAAAGTATTTCGGCATATTTACAATACCGCCGTTGACCCCCATATCTCCTTCACTCCTCGTCGTAAAACCAAACTATCAAAGTCACATTATGGCCTTTTTAACCCAAACAACGTTTGTTTGAAACATTTTCTTCTATCTGTACAAGTGGGCTAGTTATTAAGGTGGCCTGTTTTAAATGCCTCACCCGGTATAGTTCTTTCGTGGATAATTCAGCACTTTTGAACTCAGCCTGTACGTTACTGCGTATATTTTAACCATCACATTTCCAGGTTTTCTGCCAGTAAAGTTTAGCATTAAGGGAAATGGTGCATGAAAGCTGTATATTTACCAGATTTTCTATATAAGTCGTTTTCCAAAAGGTTTATGGAAATTTTTGGTTCGAGAAGACGTAACTAATAATTTTCATCACATTTTTAAGTTGTTAGACTTTGACTGCCTTCATTATTCTTGGAGCACCGATGGAAGAAAAAGAGGATGTTTAACCATCTATTAAGGTGTTCAAAATGAATACTTACGTCTTGTCGAACCAAACATTTTGAAAAATTCTCTGTAAAACAAATTGTGACAAAATTAAATAAATATACGATTTTCGTGCACCATTCCCCTTGATGTAATAAAAACAGTAGTTCCGTATCTTAATGGCGTATTAAAAATTTGATTGGACACTTTGATTTCTTTCGTTTAATATCTGGCATACTACTGTAATATACGTTTTTAATAATTTCACATCTGCACTTGATCTTTACGGGATTAAATTGACTGTGTTCATATCAAAGATAATTGTACATAAAGCGGAAGGATACAAAATGAATGGGCCTGAAACTGTAGTAGTGTTTCCTAAAGTGCTTATTAAACCGCAAACAGTCTATAATGAATGTCAAGCATGGTACTTTCTAAAAAAAAAAAGTGTTTTTTTTAATGACTACATTTATATTTATAAGTGTGCGAAGTAAAATATTAATATTTATTAGTTTCTCTTCGATAAATAAAAATATGTTGGCAAAAACATCAATACCTATTTTAAAAGAGATTAAAGACACTGGTACCTGATTACCAATTGGTAGGGGTAGTGAAATTTCGTGAAAAGATTTCAAGACAAGTTACATTTCAAAACATTGTAGGGTAGCTTACCTGTCTTGATTGGTTGAATTACTTTTTGACACGTGTTAACTGTCTGCACACGAATCACATAGGAGCCGTGCTGATGTTTCCAAATTCTGAGTGGCCGCGTCAAATATGAACACTGTTTCTCAAGCAGACAGCTACCAATGGCAACGGACAAACTACTGTTGGGTCCTTATAGTATTGAATTCTACACTGTAATTAATTTTTTTTTCGCCAAAAGTCACTAGCTCTGCCAATTGGTAAATATCATTCGCACCTAATTATGTTGTGTATGAGATATAGATCACATGTCGTATGATTTAATGGGCAAAGTTAAATAGGAGCATAGAAAATTGGGTTCCCATATTCTGAAATGTTAGACTTTTCGGTGCTATATTTTGAAAACTATAATAATTTGACTACAAATATTTACATGTGAGTGTTCCTTGTATAAATCTCTTTCAGATAATGAAATAAAAATTATCGTGGAATACGACTTTAAAGAAGAGGAGAAAATGACAGTGGTATAGGCTGTTCGCGGTAAAGTGAGCACTTCTTAAGGCCCGCCCAAGAGGCATTACCCACTAATAAATACATATATTTTAATGCAGCCTCAGAAATTAAAGTTTAAGGGTGGAGAAATGTATGCACTGTGTTTAGTAGTGTCATTGCAATATTTATATTAAAAAGCAGTAGGAAAATGGAAATTGGATAAATAGGAAAATTAAGAAGAGCTTTAAAAATTGTTCACTTTACTATGAACAGCCTATAGTTGTAGTTTAGTCCATTGACTTGCATCGCGAATGGTAATACCCTACTAGGTCTACTTTGCAAGAAATTCTGCTTACCAGAAATGCACATCGCATTCCTAGGGCCCGTGTAATGCTTCCTTGTGGCCAGAAGTGGCGTGCTTGTGGCGTTTAAAATCGTTAACAACCAAAATTTCTTTGGTGTCTGGAATATTGATCTTTATTGAAGTGTAGTTGCATGAAAGTAAGCCAGACCGCAGTGTTTGTGGCTGCTAACACAATAGGCCCGAAAGCTCCAGAATGTTCGCCCCCTCGCACACTACTCCCTTGTGATAAATGTACATTGGGGTGGCTGCCGTTACGGTGCCCTTAGTGTCGCTGATGACGTGAGTGTCATTTCGAAATATCGTTTTATTATAATTAGCGAGCTTTCAGACAATGCATGGACGAAATTTCCTGCACACTTGTGAGGCCTATTTAAGGGGACTTCCTAGTAAAAATCTAGGTAGTGATTCAACAGTCTACACAGGAGAGAAAATCGAACAAAATATTTGCATAGGGCCAAATATATATATATATATATAATATATATATATATATATATATATATATATATATATATATATATATATATATATATATATATATATACAGTTGCCTTAACACAACACATTTTTGAGCAAACAAAATTTGAAAAGCAACAAAATTACTTTTGTTCGTCTAACAAAGGATATGTTTGAATAAACAACATATCTGTGTTGGGTCAAAAAAAAATTAAACTGTCAACTAAATATTTTGTTGAATCAGCTGTATATATTTGACTGCCTTCGTTCGAAAATACATCGAGTGTTTGTATTTTTGTGACGATTAAAATAGTAAAAGTGTTTATTAGTGCATCTATTGATGCTTAACAATCGTATAAACACATTAATAAAACAAGTCAGTTAGAAACTGACAAGTAAAGCTGAAAACTTGTAACATTTGTTTGCACACGTTGCCCAATGTTTGCAGTATATATATTTAAAGGCTTTCCGGCGTCATCAGTTGTCGCATTAGCTGAAATTACTAAGGCGTAGCGGGTTCGAAACTCGGTCTAACTTGTAAAGTCTTTTTTATATCAACCCAAACTGTTTAATGTACGTGTAGCCAAACAAATCTTTAGTTGCACTAACCAAACCTTACAGTTTGGGGCAACCAAATGAGAACAACGAAATAATTTGGTTTCAGCAACAAAGTTTTTCATTGCGCCTACACAAACAAATAATTTGGTTGAACCAAACAAATCGTGTTTGATTCAACAGAACCTTTTTTTTTTTTTTTTTTGTATACAGAAATGTGTGCCATTCGCACACCATAACAATTTTTCCATGTCGGGTTCTTGTTCGCAGGACTTGTTATCCTTCTCCGAGGCGGACATCAAGGACCTCGGAGTGAAGAACTCGGCCCACAGAGCGAGGATCGTGTCCAGTCTGGTGGCACTCAGGACCAAGTATGAGAAAGGTCAGTATATGTCTTCTTGTGTTCCCGTCAGCCTTGCACTCTCTCGTCTGTCTTGACCACTCTTTAGGGATAAATGAAACAGGAGGTCTAGAGGGCCTTTTTGGGACTCGGCGGCGATTTCATATTTCGCTCGAAGTTTTCCTCCACTTAAAGCTTAGACAATATAAACTTAAAAAAAAAAAATTGCAGGATTCTGTTTCTAGCCTGTAAATTTCAGGTGGAGAATTTCGAATGCTTTCACTCTAATGTTAGAGCACACAGTTTCCGTCGCCAGCTACAGATATTTCCTCTGCAGCAAGTTTGTGCCGAAACTTCCACGTCATGTCAGATTACTCAGGCTATTTAAAACCGTAACGTGTGTAAAATTATAACGTATTTGCTGACTTAAAGCCAAGTGATGGTGATCGGATTCTGTACTCCGAGGAGGAATTTTATGTTATTTGCCTAAACCTTACTCATGCCTGTAGCTGGCTTGTGTCCATGGCTCTTTTATTTTTAACAACAGTGTAAGAAACTAATTAAAGACTGTTCACGATAAAGTGAGGACTTTAGAAACGAACCTTAGAAAAAAGTCACTGCCCCTGCATGCATTTTAATGAGCGCACTGAGTTACATTCGCCCAGCAAAGTTGGTAACGGTGGATGGAAAGAAGTTCCATAACTTAACGTCGAATAAAAAGTGTTAGGTAACCATTTGTGATAACGTAAAATTATTTCTTTCGCTTTCTGTTTTTTTTAAATGCATCGAAGTGTGAAACTGAGCAGATTTGTAAAGTATTTACTTTTAGAGACGGAAAGATAAATAAAGTGATGAGGCCCGTAGCAATGTTAATTTTACATAAGGTGGAGGAATACACAACGTGTATACAAGTAGATCTTAGGTAGTACTTTCCAAAGTGCTCATTTTACCGTGAACAGCCTATAACAGTAATTCCCATTTACGGCTATACAAAAAAAAAAGAGCAATCACGAAACGCACAAAATACCCACATTTCTCATGCACCGAGTTATTTGTAACCGTGCCTCTGCGTGAGAAAAAGAAATGAGAAATGAGTGAAAAAGGAGGGAGGGAACTTGCGATATGATTTTGTTGTAGTTTGCAGGCCTTGGATTTATAGCGTGTGTTGTGCGTATGGTTTCGTCGTACTCGTGTGCGTGCATGTGTGAAAAGTAAACTATTATTTTTGTGCTTTATTCAATTTTGTTTTTAATTCATTAAGTCACACATATAGTCGTTAGCATTTTTGAAACTGTAGGCATACAGTAAACTGTATATCAAAGTAATTAAGTGCCTTACTGAGTGGTAAATTATGTAAAACTAGCTGATCCCGGCGAACGTTGTTCCGCCTCTTTTTTGAAACTGTAGGCATACAGTAAACTGTATATCAAAGTAATTAAGTGCCTTACTGAGTGGTAAATTATGTAAAACTAGCTGATCCCGGCGAACGTTGTTCCGCCTCTTTTTTAAAAACTGTAGGCATACAGTAAACTGTATATCAAAGTAATTAAGTGCCTTACTGAGTGGTAAATTATGTAAAACTAGCTGATCCCGGCGAACGTTGTTCCGCCTCTTTTTTGAAACTGTAGGCATACAGTAAACTGTATATCAAAGTAATTAAGTGCCTTACTGAGTGGTAAATTATATAAAACTAGCTGATCCCGGCGAACGTTGTTCAACCTCTTTTTTTGTAAATTAAAAATACTTAATATTTATATAACGCCATCTGTTGTATTTAAATTGTAAATGCCAAATTTAAAACATGAAGTGTAAATATCATGTGCATTGTGTGTCATAGTAAATTAGGCGCAAATGTCATGTGTATTGTGTTTCGTAAATATAATTGTTTTTACATATAAAAGTATTATATTTTACATGTTATAATTACATTGAATTGACATTATAAATATGTAATTAAACATTCAACGCCGCATATAAAATAATTTTTCATACGTTTTTGTTGCACAATGACAGTTCATGTGTAATTATTCGATACGCATAGAAGTTCATAGTGGTTCTCGATTTTGTGTTCGCGTTCTATTTTGCCTTCGCAATGCGTGCTCTCTATTATGTCGGATACGTCTACCGATGATTGACCGTGGTATAGCTGGCATTTTTCTCTTTTATATCAACAAACATTTCCTGCAAGTGTGAGCAAAATCGGGCCATAAATATAGAAGATAGACTCCAGCGCCACCTATCGAAATGAAACATAACTAAAAACCTTACTCGCCACTTCAATAACATATGGTGTGAATATGGCCTCAAATGGTCCAGCGGTTTGTCAGTGATGATGCGTTCAATCACGCACAATTGATTTTGTATATAAAGATATGGTTTCGGTATGGCCTAATTATCATCTCTCTTGTAATTTGTCGACAGACGCATGGGTTTTCGATAAAATCGGGGATACCTTCAATATACAAACAGTGCTTACTGCGGAGAAAATCCTCCGCTAAGCTTGTGGGATTATAGAAACGGATATTTTTCATTATAGTTCCCCGTATAAGCTGACATAGCCTACTTTAAGGGGGAGAGTTGGACGCCATCTTCGATTTATATATTTTGGCCATTACTTATGTTTGAGGTTAATTTTCGAAAAATGTGACGGTCAGGTTGTAGAGCATTACTTAACTATATTTTTAGAGACGATTCTCGTTATACTTCTTGTTCGCTTCTGTAGTCATTCTCAAAAGGTAATTGGTAACTCATTCACATTTATTACGCATGTTAAACAAATTAATATAAATATTACAGTTATTAAATCATCTGAGTGATATATGGGGCCTTGTCGAACAAGAAATTTCAATAATGAATGCCAAATACATTTTATGGCTCAAAAACTTGTAACACCACAGTCACTTGTATCTCTCCCCTTTAATCCGAAGCCCTATCTCATTATGTATCATTAGACACACACATCGGGTAGCAAATTGTTAAAATTGCAAATAATTAAATTACAATATAATGTTGGGACGAAATAAAAATCTCTCTTCTTCCAACATAAAAAAATATTATACAACACTGCAATAATTAGTTATTTTTTAACGCGTCGTCTAAGAACGTTTAGAATTTCGAAAATTGCTACGTACCGGAATATAAAAACAAGTTTATTTCTAAAACAATCGAAACATTTTATATGGCACATTTGCTGAGTTAGTGAAATGAGGATTTTGGCCAAAGTAAAAACTATTTTTTTAGACTCGAAACATGCTACGTTTTATTTACGTTGATTATTACTTGTACTCCAATTGTGAATGAGCCGAAGCTAAGCTGCGCAACACTTGAGTGACGTACTTTCAACTTTACATCGGCGAAAATTTATGTATTTTATCTGCACTGCATGTGTGTTTCTGTCACCTGTAATACTGCTACGAATTATGATGATGACGAAAACCTTCTTCCCTGCAGTGTGCAAGGTTTCGCCATCAAATGTTCCCAGACACTCATACTTTCTTCCGCGACACGACAAGATACAGGAAAGCAAAATTTTTTTCCTGTTCATAAAGTTAGCCTACATTTTATTCAATAGAATGTATTTATCATGATTGTGTGATTGGAATGTCAATTTTTTACTATGAGACCAAATAAAAAAAAATAAATCGTACGCACACACGTGCGGGCACACAGAACTCAGCAAAACCAAAACTAAAAAAACTTTTACAAACAGACGGACGAACAATTTACTATTACAAAACAGGACGAACAACAAAAGCAAACAAAAAGAAAATACAACAGGATGACGAAAACAAAAACACCACACAAGTGAACAAAACAGTGCAAAAAACCATATCAGCGGACACAAAATAATAATATAAACTAAAAACTCTCACGAAAATGAAAAAAAAAAAAAAAAAAAAACTGCTACGAAGCACGAGTCAGGATAAAGTATTCCTTGCGAGATTATGAAGCCAAATAATTCAACACCACGAACAAAACACGAACCACAAAAATAATCATAGAAAAGAATAAATAAGCCGAAAGGGAGGACACAGAAGGACGAAAAATGAAAATACAAAAAATAAAAGTTTTCACGACGTTTCGCGGCCTGAAATCTGCTCCTTCTTCAAGGCGAGATACTGGAAGAACAATCGCAGTAGACAGTTTGTACAGGAGCAGTTAAATATAATGTTGCTGGAAGAAAATTATTTGGTTCCTCTAAACTTGTAAGGTTTGGTTGGCGCAACTAAATATTTGTATGGTTGTACGTGCATTGAACATTTTTGATTATCTTTAAAAAAGTGAAAACACGTGTGTGTTTCGAACCTGGAAAATTTTGCAGCCGAGCAATCGAAGCAGTTACGGCTAAAGTGCTACTATGTAGGACTGTTTTTGAGTACATAGAGTTTATGTTCAACGCGCTCCAAAATCAGTAGTTAGATTAAATACTTCACCGAGTCATCAACGTTTTACCTACGGTCACCTCATTGGCGGTGTTGTGGGGGGGGTTTCTCTGGGTGCTCCCGTTACCCACTCCGCCGTAGCTCCTCCGCATCTCCACCTCCTTTGCAGTCCGGTCGGGGAGGACAGGTCTGCTCCTGGCCGCTTATCGGCGGTGGACGTCGTGAGGAGGTAACTGCGCATGCGCGTGGGACCACCTAGGGGGCTCTGTTTACGTCAGCAGAGCCACCTCCCCTGGCCGTGTTTACGTGCTGGCCTCTTTGAGTCGCCATTGATTACCTTCATATCCGAGTCCCCTGATCCCCCTTTACCCTCATGCCCAGTCGTCACGACCTTCACGATGCGTCTGTCGGCACTTCGCTCATGTGTTTACACGACTTCGTGCCACCGCCTCCTCCCAACAGTCGTCAGCGACGCTGCTGTCCCGACACGGCGCGACGACTGCATCGCGCGGCAGGGCGCTCAAGGGCAAGGTCTGTCTCTCTTTCGCTGTAATCATCACAGCTGTTGAGCTCCGTGTTTACCACTTGCTTCCGGGCAGAATCGTAAAGTCGGCTAAAGGCTGTTTACGATAAAGTGAGCACTTTTGAAACCAATCTTAAAATAATGTCACTCCTCCTACATACATATATTTTAACTGGCGCATTCAGTGACATGCGCCCAGTAAAGTTGGTAACGATGTATGGAAAGTAGTTCCATATCTTAACGTCGAATAAAAATTGTTAGGTAACCATTTGTGATAACTTAAAATTATTTCTTTCGCTGTTTTTTTTAATGCATAAAAGTGTACAGATTTTTAAGGTTCTACTTTCTTAATCATTTCACCGTTTCACTTGTCCGACGCATGAACAACGTGATGAGGCCCATGGCAATGTTATTTTTACATAAGGCGGAAGAAGACACAACGTGTATACAAGTAAATCTTAAGCGGGGATTTCAAAAGTGCTTATTTTACCGTGAACAGCCTATAACTGCGCAAGTGCCTGTCGGCTATTAGAAACCCATCCATTTCACACACCATCTCATAACTACCCCCCCCCCCCCCACACACACACATACACATACACACATGGGGGGGGAGGAGAGAGTATGTGGGCCGTTGCGGAACATTTTCTGGAACTTCAACGTTGCATTTTTTGTGCTGATTACTATTTTTTTTATAGCGATTAACAAATATTGGCTGTTTATTTTGTATATCGTTAACGTACAGTTCTGTAGTCACTGAGAAATTATTTTGTGTTCTTTGCAAACAAATTTGGCAGCGGTAATTTCTGCGCTCCCCCCCCCCCCCCCCACAATTTACGGTGATTAAATAAGATACTCGTAAAATTCGAGAGGGATCTAGAAGAATAATTGTTATGAGCAACCGGGATTCGCCATCCCCGTCAACGTGAGAATATGATGCCAAGGATGCTTACACATAACTAACTGCATGTTAGACTCTTCCAGACATGCACAATTTATTCACTTAATTACATATTTTTACCGTTTAACAGCGACAAAGTATTACGCTGCCACTGGAAGGACATATTATAATATATTCTAATAGAACCAAATAAAGTTTCAGCTTAGTTACATGTTTAGAAATATTAAATTTTTTCCTTGTTTCCTTTGAAAAAAAAAATGGTTTGTGAAATCATTTTTTCTTAAATATTTTCTATTATTGTTGTAATTTTTAAGATCTGTGTAATTGAAAAGCTAATGTCAAAATAATTTAAACCAGACTGGCCGATATTCAACTGGAATGGTAGGAGCATGTGCTACTCGCCGACGTTTGCATTTGGCACATGGGTTTGTTATACTGCCACAGAATCGGCCTAACCATTCTACTGCCTTGCACTATGCTGTTACCCCAGTAACTTGAAAAAAATTATAACAAAATATGTTATCACACATAGGTCTCTGATATTGTGTGTTTGCACAGCACTTGCTCAGCAAAATTTTAATAGGTTTTAACAGTTGAGCTGAATTTACAAATTTTAATATGCATATAAAACATGGGATAATTTTATTGTGTTTTGTTGAGGAATGTGATTTTCGTTCAACATATTTCTAGCAAAAAAACCAGTGATATTTCTACGTTCTATTTTATGGTATTTACAAAAACGTGCTGCACATAAGTTAAAAACCACATCACTTGAGCCATAGAACACGTCAATAAAGTTACTTGAAAGTGACAGCTCAGCTAAGTTAATTAATTGGTTATATCAATTTTTTTTTTTTCGGGGTAAAAGTTATAAACAGTTAGAAAATTTACAGATATACGACTAAGAAACACAACGTAGTAAGACATAAAAATTAAATTATAAGAGCATTGGAAAATACATAAAAAATTTAACCTTAACTACTGTGGTGTAGGCCTAAGTAAGTTCTCTGCAAAATTTGGGTGCAGATTATGTGTCGAGCTACTACGGACTTCCCAAATTCACAAAATTCAGATATCAGAGGTCCATAAATTTTACTACAACGCGTTAGACATGCCCTGTAGGGACATAGTAAGCTCGCCACACACTATCATATAGCGAAATATCCACGTAGAAAGTGTAAGAGATTTATTGGGAATGCAGAAAATAAATTACGAAATGTCTTCGGTTCGAGTAAATAGAGAACTGCGAAGTGTAGGCCTACAAACCATTGAAGATACGGATATTTGCAGTTGTTTTTATTTAAAGTTTTTTGGTAGTGAGAAAATTGTAATTTATAACTATACTCTGGTTCAAAGTATTTAAAGTAGTTATCTTCCGTATAGAACAATTCAATCGAAGAGTGAGCAAAGTTGTAAAACTTATAATTGCTGACCTTCCCAACTTGATCTGTTGAAATAGCTACCAGAGAGACGACCCACCTGGTAACACAACCGAATGTAATTTCTGTGTTGGGCCTTGGGGTAGGTCTTGGGTGGCCGGAGCTGCGATGGTTCGCGCGCACCAGCGAGCATGTACACAGTTATTGACATTTCATTATAATCGTGGAGGCCCATTCATGTTTACCATTCTGTGCAAAACCGTATAACGTAACATCCTAACTTGAACTTATTCCAGCTACTCATAACCTTTGCCCCGCAATGCCTCACACCGCAGAGGACATTATGTAGCTCTTTCGTAGTTACTTGAGCGTTATTAATCCAGTCTTTAAAAAAAATAGTCGATGTGTGTAGCTGCCTACAGTTCAATTTAAACATTGACTTTTCACATATCTGCAGTTGTAATGGAAGTAAGTAGAAAGCATTGTTAAATTTCTTTCTTACCCCACGGAGTTCACGGCAATGTGTCGCTAGTATACGGACAAAGATTTCGAAAAAGCGGACCACAGAAGAATAGAAAATCCTGAAATTTTCTCTTAAGCCACGAGCAGTGGCGATGCGTGCTATAATTTGATGTACAAGCTACTGTGTGTAGGGGGCATTAGTGGCGTTGATCTCGCCAATAAAGGGGAAGGGGGTCCAAGGGCCCTCCCCCGGGAAAATTTGGATTTCAAGGTGCGAAATGGTGCCATTTAAACATTTTTTCGTACCTAAATATAAAATACACTGCTTGTAAAAATATTAATATTTTTTTAACATAAAATTTGCCTGAGTGAAAACTATCACAAAGATACCTTCATCAAACCTGGAACCTTGTCCACTCAAAATCAATATTATTTTAATACCCATCGACAGTGAGGTATTTACATACGGAGCAATTTTGTTTGTACAGAAGTGTAGACAGGAAAAATGATTATTCGTTTGTGTAAAGATGGAAAGAAGTCAACTCTATTTTTACCAAATTCTTTAAGAGACAAAAACTAATTTATGTGAACTTCAGAACGCTCGTGTTTTTGAACAGCTTTGCACAGATTAAGTTCACAATACCCAGTTGCAGTCTACGTGTTAACATCTTTTGAAAACAATAAACATGGCCAGCAAAACAGTTTGTTTAGGCTGTTACATCCAGCTAACTACGAGTGTTTCTGATAAACATTTTTTTGGAAATTACGTACAAAATTACCTTTCTTGCACGTTGTCGCGATCGTAAGTTCAGGTGTCGGCCTACCATCTTTTACGATGTCACATCTTTCCTGAAAAGTGATAGCACTGCTGGAAAAATGCTTCACTCGTAGCCACCACACACACACACCACACTTACATCCACATGTTTCTGTTGCACTCATTCTATCTACTCGGCTATCAGTCTCACACGGTAATATTATAATTTTTATGTAGGGTAGACATCGCGCTCTAATATGTATAACATTCTCAGCATCAAAACTAAATTAAATAAAAATAATGCGATTCGTGTTGTGCGCGCGAACTTGCCCACGTATCTATCTAGTTACTGTAAACTACACCACGCCAACTGCCTGCGGCTAGGCCAGCTTCGGCTATGTCCGCTTCAGTTCGGCGAAGAAAGCCCTACCATCGTAGCTTATAAGACAGGTTGATGCAGCCATAAGCCCCCGCCCCACCCCGGGTGGTCTTCCTAACCTGCCGACCCTCCGTCTACTGGGAAACCATTGCGACCGCTTACCTGCTGAAAGCATTACTTACACTGCTTCCAAGCGTCTTGGTTTTGCTAGCCAACGAGTTGTTTTATTATCATGTACAGTATTGTTTCCTGAGTAGAATGTGTACCACATGAGGTAAAAACTACCTTAAAGTGAATATAAGTTATAATTTAATATTTATTTTAAATATAACATTGTCAGGAAACTGTCTGGGCAAGCAGTGCTTGCCTTGCTTGCCCTGAGACGCCGCTGGCCACGAGATTTGCAGAGACATCGCGAAGTGCTCTTCGCTAATACAATCAGAGAATAATATCAATTGTTCCTGTAAAAAATTTTGACATAAAATAGGCATTAAATGACCGCAAGAAATAACATTTCACAAACGCCAACGAAACCAAATACTAATCATAATTTTTTACTGTTAGTACCATGCAGAAGTCGTTTTCTTAATAAGAATGCCAAAGCTCAGAAGGCAAGCTGTTTTCAGATTAACCCTCTTAGCTCGCGTTGAAAATTTTGTCGGAGAAAATGAAATTATTCTGTTGTATTAATTGTTTATGCTCAGTATAACAACTTGATAACACATTTTTTAAACCATCGTTTCAAGTAAACAAACTCAATGAAAAAATTAAGTATTCAAATTTACGGGAAGATCATTACGTGCATTTTCGGAAGTTTCCGCGAAGAGATAAGATTATTTTACTAGGTCTAAATCCGAGGAATTGATGTTACCTCCGCAAGAATCCATAATTTTACCAAGAAATCAGAATATCTGTATCATTAATTTCTTTGTATTACTTCACGTTTTTTTTCTAGTGCGTGAAAAATCGGTTTCTTTTAGTTTTCCATTCTACGTAAGTAGTATAAATAAGAGTCAAAGCCTTGAGAAAAACAGTGTGTAGATAACGTGAAACGGAACGAATATGCGCATACACCACAACACCTGTCTGTCGCTGTCATCAAATTATTTCATAGAATTATGTGTAAAGGCTGTTCACTATAAAGTGAGCACTTTCCCTTTGAAACCAACCGTAGAAAAAAGTAGCTGCCCCTATCTTCATGTATTTTATCGCAATGAGTAATGTGTGTCCAGTAAACTTGGTAACGATGGAGGCGAAAGTAGATCCATATATTAACGTTGAACAAAACGTGTTAGGTTACCATTTGTGATAACTTAAATTATATCTCTCGCTTTTTGTAAAAATGAGCTGATTTGTACTATAATTAATTTTCTAGTAATTTCACAGTTTCACTTGACCGATGCATGAATTAAGTGATGAGGCCCATGGCAATGTTAATTTTACATAAGGCGAAAAAATACATAAAGTGCATACTAGTAGATCTTAAACAGGGTTTTCAAAGTGCTCATTTTACCGTGAACAGCCTATACAGGTTGGGAAGATCAATGTTAAAAGTTTGGCAAGGAGTAGAATTTTCGCCACTGGGTAAGCATTAGTGTCGCATATGTACAAGATTTTCTTTGCTTACTACGCTACAAAACAGGATAATTGTAGTAATAAAAAAATCAGATGTAACATAATTTTGCCACTAAGTAAAATATTTAAAATATTTCTTATATTTTACACGTGCCTTAACATTTTAATTAAATGAGATCTCTTTAGAACACTGTGCACCTAGCCGTGGAAATTTTCCCCATACCAACTCCCCTACAAGAAATATCGTTTTGTTCGTAACCTGAGTATAATTAGGGCCTAATCTTTATATAGGCCGTAGGCCATATATATGTTATCTTCTTTTTTCGTGATTAACCTGCAGTTGAAGTATACCGGTCGAATTTAGGTACAACCTGTATTTGTTTCTATAGGTTGTTCACGGTAAAATGAGCACTTTGGAAAGCCCTGCTTAAGACCTTTATGCATGCACGTTGTCTCTTCTTACGCCTTATGTAAAATTATCATTGCCATGGGCTTCATCACTTAATCGATGCGTCGGTCAAATGAAAACTGTGAAGTTATTCGAAAAGTAAATATTTTTTTACAAATCTGTTCATTTTTACACTTATATGCATAAGTGAAAGAAATAATTTAAGTTGTCCTAAATGGTTACCTAACACTTTTTATTCGACGTTAAGATATGTAACTACTTTCCACCTGTTGTTACCAACTTTACTGGGCTCATGTCACTCATTGCGTCTGTTTAATATACAGGAAGGGGCAGTGACTGTTTTCAAAAGTGCTCATTTTATCGTGAACAGCCTTTGGCAACAATGGAGCTTGATCGACGCAGAAATACTATAGTTTTGAGTAGAACCAGGATTTGTTTGCAAAACAATCTTGAGCATACGGTAGATTTCTATATGGTATGCACGCCATATCAGCTTTATCCCGGCCTCCAGACGTCTGTGATTCACGTGCAAACAAACAAAAGTCCCAAAGCACTTCCAGCCAATCATGACACACTCGTGACGCCACAGTGTTTTCAAATACGTAGAAAGTTTATTGTGAAATAACCACCACTTCGAGGACTGTGCACTGGAGTAGCTCGATCGTAGAGCCACGAGTATTTCGCGAATTCATTCGGAGGCGAGGTAGACGACAAACACTTATTTTCTCCTGCTGTTTTGATTGGACGACAGTCTTTTAGACACGCCTCATTTATCTGTGAACCATTAATAAGCAGGAAGCAGCAGTGTGAGTGAGTGTTTAACAGTCCTGTGCAGAGGCCTCATTTGATCACAGCAACCAATATGAAAAAATGTCTCGAGTGCCCAGCCTAGCTTGCTGCCGACTCAATTCGCGAAGTACTCGTGGCTCTAGCGATGGTATGAAACATTTTTCTAGTCTTGTAAGCAAGACTCGCACGAATATAAGTCCGCTGAATTGCTAGTTATTAGTATCTTGAAAGGGAACTATACCCCTCCAGCAAATGTTTACGTAAATACGGAAGAATTTTTTAAAATAATTCCTGAAAATAACACGCTGGATTGTATATTCCCTTACACGTGAAAGGAAAGACTATAAGAATAGTACGCTGTGAATTCGCCACTCCAGTGTCAGTGAGCCAGTAATGTGAATTGTAAAAACAGCGGAGTGTGTCCTGTGTAGCGTGGATGTATAGTAGGCCGGGGGTGGCAGAAACCAGCACAACTGATGTTTCTGCAGTGGTAGAGGTGACTGATTTCTATCGTGTCTTGACTGACTATGTCTTGAAATGAAATGCGTACAGACTTCAAAGAGCTATGATGCCAGCGAGTGTGTCTAATTTTACACGAGGCGGGAGGACAAGTGGCGGACAGACCGAGGAACCCAAGCAGGCGGACAGAAGTGATCGGCAAGGAGTGAATCAGCTGTACAAGACATAGTGAAGACCTGCAATAGCCACGTGGCAACGTGGTATTCTACACTGCCCTGCCTGTATGTACTGCAGTCGATGCATGTCATTTGTTCATCTACCTTTAGAAATAAAAACGACTGAGAATGCAAACTCTCTTTAAAACATGCTAAAAATGTACTTAATAAAACCCATTTTACTCTGTAGATTAATATTTTAAATATACTTTAGACTGATGTGGTTATGTAATATGAATAGTACACATATAATAATAATATATATTCCAAAGTTTAACATACTCCATGATAGATAATCACTACTTATAATTTACTACTGCACTGTACTTACACCTTGTACTATTAGATAATATGTAAATGTGTGGTGTACTCCGTAGCTTTTATTAGTGTGTTATATGTTACTGTAATGTGTTATGGTTTCTTTATTTTCCAAATTATATTGTATGTTATTGTAATGTTAATATTATGCTATGTATGTATTTATGTGTGTTGTGTATGTATTGATATGTGATGTGGGTCACGTGGGTGTATGTTCTGGTTGTATATTTTTGTTGTAAGCTTAACTCCCTTCCAGCGTGTATTGGGAATCATGGAGGCTAAATAAATAAATAACATAAATGTTCAGTGGCTGCTGCTGCAACAGTCGTTTGTTTACCGCCTGACTGGACTGCGAGGAAATCAGTCGCCGTAATCCAGTGTTTTTTTTTTTTAATCCAGCTGTCTGGGTCTTGTCTCGTGAACAACGGTACGGTAACAAAAAATGTCTGTCGATTTCTCAATTTCTTTCGGCGGCAAGATATAATTCAAGGACGTAATCTGTACTTTAGTGCTCCGTTTATGACTGTACCACACATTCAAGTCGTTTTGATACTCCCTGTAAAAATTTTAGTCTGTATTCAACAAGAAGAAGTATTGTGACAGTGTCACGTGAAACTAATTTAAGTGGAAAAACGCCTCTCTTCGTCGCAGCAGTTAATGAATAAAGAATTGTTGCCCGAGTATGTAAGTTACTGAGAAGTCTAAACTGTTGCCAAACAAATGCGCAAAATTCACTTAACTCTACTTGGTGCAAACATAATTGTTTGCGAGGCGTAATCAGACCTTTTTTTGTAATTGCATCTGAGTTGCAAAGTCTTTTTGGGCCACTTCAACATGTAGTGTGTGTCAATAAAAAATATAAACAGGTCTTTGCTCTTCCATATTTCTCTAATGTAATGCCTTGTGCCGTCATGGAATACACAGGTCTAACGATGTTAGAAACAGGTCAGCAGAAATACATCACTCCGGCAAAATATTTGTTTGTAAAGCTGTTAAAAAAAACTTTCCTTCCCCCGCATTGCTAGATACGCGGGAAAAGTCGGCTCATTGCTATAGCCTCCAATGTTGTGATACACGTCTGTTTTTTGTTTTTCTTCCTCATTTACCTCGCTCTACGAGAATTCTGGTACACTAATAACTGAACGTTGTGATCCGTCTGCATATCAGCTTTAAAGATGCATCATCCAGTCATAAAAGTCCAAGACGGTTCATCACCGTGAAGTAAAATTATTTTTTTAGTTTTTCCACGGCCTTTAAGAGTTGCCCTTTCAGCTAACACGTTTAACGTTAATGTGCCCCGTGCGAAGTATAGCTTTTCGCCAAATAATTGGCAGAGACCAGAAGAATTCGCGAGCTCAGTGGCCTTCAGCTTAGTCAAACTTTGGTTCTTAAATATAATTCTTCTCAGTATTGGCCATGGTGGCTCAAAATACTAGCTGCATTAATGAGGTATCCGATATGATACTGAGTCAAAGAGAGATACATTCACTCGTGTCTCCAATGAACTTGTCATTGGCTGCTTGTTACCACAGTGGGATACGCCCATTTTGTTGTATGTTTATTACTGTCTACGAGTGTTTCAGTACTTGTAAAACAATTCGCGAATAAATTGTGTAAGTAGCACAAATACGCACGTGAATGAAGTTTGGCTGGTCCTGAAATTGATACGCGGATTTTTTAATATCTCTAATTATTGGCATTTTGTGGGTCTCTAGCCATAACTTATAGAGGGCGTGGTAAAGACTGTTCATGATAAATAGAGCACTTCTGAAAGCCCTGCTTACGATCTACTTGTATGCACGTTGTGTGTTCCTCCGCCTAACTTAAAATTAACATTGTCATGAGCGGCATCACTTTTATTCATACGCCGGTAAAGTAAAACGGAGAAATTATTTTAAAAAATAAAAAAGAAAGGAAAAAAGTAATTTAAGTTATCAGAAATGGTTACCTAACACTTTTTATTCGACGTTAAATCATGGAACTACTTTCTCTCCATCGTTACCAACTTTACTGGGCGAATGTGTCTCAGTGGGCCCTGTAAAATACACGCAGGTAGGGGTATTGAATTTCAAAGGTTCTTTTAAAAATTGTTCACTTTATCGTGAACGGCCTTTAGGGGAAAAAAACAGTTACGAATACTGAAATTATTTATTTATTTTTATGCGTCCTAGTGTTCAGAATGAGAAAATTTGTAAAACATTTTCTTTACCAATACAGTAGGCTGGGGTGACTTCGGGTGTGCACTTTTTTATTTTTCCTCGCGTGGATTTGCTTTTGAATCAAAAATTCTTCGTTGGTGCTCATAATGGTTTAAAAGTGTGTACTTTAAGATGACAATGTTATAACCTTTTTTTGAATGCTTCCTTGTAAAATTTCTGCCAAGCTATGTTAGGAGTAACGTTGGGTATTTCTCTGAAAGCCCAAATTTACAGTTTTTTTGGTTGTGTTTTCTAAAAAAAAGTTTCTGTCTACCTTGATAAAGTTAAGTGGTTTAATAATGAGTTCGCGATTGTGATTTTTGTGACAAGCCTTTTAAAAAATTATATTATTAAAAGGACATTCAAATTGTCCCTATATAAAGATACTTTTTTATTCTTGAAAGAAATTATAGCTATCTACTGCACATATAAAAAAAACCGCAATTTTCTGAAAAACTAATTTTTGCCAGGAAAAATATTTCCTATCGTTTATAGTGTTCTGTATTTCATGTCACTTTCAAAAAATGTCAAAATGCACTCTTTTGAAATACAAACATTATCATATAAAATTGTTAATTGTACTTAGGTATTGAAAACTTAAAAGTATATTTTCAGGGTGTTGCGTTTTTGTATGGTAACTTCTGTACAGTATTGTAGTATGACATACAGTAAGATCTCTCGGTCATCGTACTTTTGTATTTTAACGCAGCGCTCTTAGCCAACAGGCCTTACCGCTCCTCGGTCTCCCAATAGGCGGGGGGGGGGGGATATCACGTCCTCTCAAGGCAGGAGGACCACAGATTAATCCGACTGTTGGCTAGATCCAAAGCCCAAATCTGGCACGTCCGCGCATCCTGCCCCCCCCCCCATCTTAACACAGAAGCTCTGTGGCCCTCGTACTCAGAAAGCGAAGCGTGTGGTCTGGCCGGGGTTCTATCCATAACCATAGTGTGTCTCCAGGGCACAACCGGAGCAGGTTGCCGCTTACCGCCCGGCCTGTCATCGAGAGTGGGAATCTCTCCAGACCTCCTCCAGCATACGGAGTTAACCACTGCAAGCACAAGTCCAACCTCACTGATCTGTCACCAGAGTGAACCTTTGGTGGGATCAACCGATCGTCCCGTGCTACCTCTTAATTTCCGTGGCACTTGTGGGTTTTTCATGATCGACCGCTCCTCCGATAGAATGAATAGCGAGCAGAGGCAGTCTCTTCCACTAACTGGCTGAGAGCGGGGGCATAAGCTTTACACCCAATTAAGAGCGGCCGCTCGCCCTCACACCCTTGGACCCAAGCCATGGAAAGCGGAGCGTTACGATGACCCAGAACGGCTACTGTCCCAGTGCCCCAACCACACCAGGTAGCAGAGAGAGAGAGAGAGAGAGAGAGAGAGAGAGAGCGAGAGCGAGCTGTCCCCCGGTGTCCGGTTCACCGGGGATAGCAGCCCTTTCTCTGACAGTGGAGGATTTATATAATCAATTTAGGATATACCTCCAAAGTTTCATCACTGCATCCAAGCCATCGCTCTCCTCTGACCCGCCAGGTACTTACATGACTATCCCAGTTCGAGGGACCTGTCATCGGCCACACTCCATTCCATGCCTTTAGACTTCTACTCACATTGAAGTCCAGGCATTGGGTACGGTCAGAGAGTGTGAGCGAGAAGGAAGGAGGGAGGGGGAGGAGCGCAAGCGAGAATTCCTGCGGGTGCAGGACTGAGTGGCTGAGTGGCGACACCCAGAGGCCTCTTGAAGAGGACCGAGCGTCGACGGCGACCGCACCGGAAATTTCTCGCCACTAGGCCAGGAGGCACAGCGCTCCCACAGGAAATTGCTCATCACAATCACGCGGCCATCTGTTGGCGCGGGCCTGGTCTGGCCTGCCTCCACCAGCCGATATCTCCCACCCTTGCTTTGAATTCCCGCTGACAACCAATTCTCCTGCATTCCCTAGCACTTGAAGGAAAGAATATCGATATATCGAAATGACTATATTATATCGATGATATGTAGATTTATTTCAACAATATTTTATCGAAATCTATATCTTTTTCCAGGTGCGTAAAATAAATATATTTTTTTTTAATGCTCATTAATAATCTCTGTATCGAATACAAGAATTGAAATGAAAATTGTAATGTTTACTTTAGCAACATGTACGCAAAACAGGCACCACATCTTTGTACGTCTCGTATCCTCAGCATGTAATATTCCGAGCAATTTTACGTTTGTCAAGTCCTGCGATACGTAAAATATCAGATTCCGATGAACCAAACATCGATATTTTTCTTTTTTTGATATATCGTTTCGTAAAATGATTGAGATTGCTGTAATATTAATTGTGATCCGTCTTTTACAAAATGTTTCTTACACGCTAAACGGTGATTATAGGTTCTTTAATACAGGAATCTGTTCAGAAGAGACGCAGCATTTGTCGCTATAGTTAAAAATACTGTTTTATAGACACGTTGAGAAAAAGGTTTTGTTGAATCAAAAAATGCTTGTTTGGCGCAACCAGATCAGTTGGTCGTTGTTGAAACCAAATTTTCTCTTTATCATCTGGTTGGCCCAAACTAAGATTTGGTTCGCGCAACTAAAAATTTGTTTGGCTCTACGTACTTCCGAGACTCAAACCTAGATATTTTGCACCCCGCTGCTACGTTATAGCAACCTCGGCTACTCCGACTGCTGATCGAATTGGGATTTTTTTTATACTGTACAATGTGCGTAAATAAATGTTTGAAATACTACAGCTTTACGTTTTAGTTTCATATTGAACGTGTTGTCTGAAGACTATGGCCTGCAGGGAGTCGAACCCAGGTGCTTTGCGGGGTTTCAAAGGTTTTATAATATGGTGACCTTATCAGCGTGCGTGGAGTCTGGTACAGCCACGGTGGGCTGTTGCAGGCGCACTCGGAGGTCCCTATAAATTTGGGCCACAAAAGCTGGATCAGCTGGAATACACTATTATGCAGCAATAAATGTAATAATAAAAAACACGGTTGCTATCCAAACTATCACAAAAATACAAACACTCTCTCGAGCTGTAGTTTCGTACGAAGCCAATCATATGAGCGCGCAAAAAAAAAATATAAACAATTGATTCAACAAAATATTTTGCTGACAGCTTAATTAATTTTGATCCAACACACGGGTTTTTTTTTTGTTAATTCATGGGTGTATTTTGTTAGATGAACAAAATTAATTATTCAAGTTTTACTTACTAGACGAAATGTTTTGTTGGGGCAACTAAGTGTATTTTCGGCCCTATACAAAAAAGTATGTTGTTGGCTGGAACAAACTTCTCTCTTAGTGCGGGCTGCAAAGGCACAGTTTGCAGACTCTTCTACTTAGTTTTCAACGACCACACTTACGCTTCAATAGCAACATGTGCGAATTGACAACAAAATATCGACTTTGATTCCCGTTCTGAAAAAATTATTACCTCTGAAATATTCCCTTAGTTTTTTTAAGATTAAAATATAAAAAACCGCTTACAATGAGCCCCATGTGATGGATAACTGATTTGTACAACGTACTGTTCGCGTTTAACTGTGCACTTTTGAAAGACTTGCTTAATATTTACTTGTATACATATTGTGTGTTCTTCCGCCGTATGTAAAATTAATATTGTCGTGGGTCTGATCACTTTATTCATGCGTTATTCCAGTGAAACTGTGAGAATTTAGAAAAGTAAATATTTTACTAATGTGAAATTTTTGTACACCTACGCGCTTTAAAAAAAAACGGCAAGAAAAAGAAATAATTTCAACTTTCACAAATGTTTAACTTAAACGTTTAATTCAACTTTGACACCGAACTACTTTCCCCTCCACCGTTAGCCACTTTACTCGTCGCATGCCACGTAGCGTAGGTAGCCGCAGTGACATTTTCCAAAGGTTGAATTCAGAAGTGCTCACTTTACCGTGAACAGCCTTTGGTAATGTGATTCCAAATAACTTAACAGTACTCTAGTTAAGATCGCTGTAAGAATAATGTAAGCACAATGAGTCGGGTGTAAAAGCAGAATAAGAGTGTAACTTGGATATCACGAAGTTACTCAGCTCTGTTGATTAAGTAATCTGAACAATATATTTACAAAAAAATTATATATATATAATCAGCCAGTTCAATCATGAAATGATGTGGCCTCTTTAAGAGTTAGGAATTCAGGTAGAATTTCAATAGTCTTCTCCAGGTAGAACGGTCTTGGGCTATTCTCTGCCAGTTAACTCCAGCAACCCTGCGTACGTCTTTGTCTCAATGGTCTGGTGGTCTTCCTCTTGGTCTTCGATGATTTCTTGGACTCCAGCCCAACACCGTTCTTTTCCAGCTTTCATCTTTCGTCCAAGCAACATGGCCGGCCCATTGCCACTTCACGGTGGCTGTCTTCTCCAAGATGTCTTTGACTTTAGTAACTGATCTGATGTTTGTTTCTCAAACTAAACATTTAAAGTTATATGCACAGACAGGCTTTGAGAGGTGACTCCTTACGGGGGAAAAAAAAAAAAAAAAAAAAAAAAACGTTACGAAATGCAGATTGAATTATGTCCGGAAACGACGTCTAAGAGTAGAAAAAAAAACACCCCCAAAAGCTAGGCTTTAAAATTAATTTTTATTTAACAAAGCGGAAACAAATTAATATTATCTTAAGATATTTAAATATTGTAACTTATTACTTTTTTGCCATTTTATTTAGTAAGAAACTACTTTAAAAGCCCAAATTTCAAGGGTGTTTTCAACCCTTAGCCGTCGTTTCCGGACATACGTCATTCGTCATTTTCGTAATGTTTTTCCATAAGGAATCACCTGCCAAAGTCTCTAACATAAGTTACGAAACAGCGTGTATATATAACTTTAAATGTTTAGTTTGAGAAACAAAGGGGGCAGATAACGGAGTTCTCGGCGACTCTGTTTCAGTTGTTCGGAGGTCAAGCTGCACCATGAACCCGGCACGACCTTGTGCATGTCGCAGTCAGCTGTTTAGTCACGCCCCACCACGCCGTTCCGACCCGGGGAGAAGAATGGCGCCATCTAAATTTGGCTCGTAGACGCGGATAAAAAGTGACATATTTCAAGCAGATGTCATGGCGCGGGAGAGACCGACACACGAGCTCGTGAAGTCGAGTGTCTTTTTATTACACGATCCCTCATTTTTTTTATTATTATTTTCTTTTTGTCGAGAGTGATAGAGCGAGGATCCTTCTGGTAAGTGCTCATCCTGCAGTGATGCTGGATCCTCTCGGAAATAGCGCCATAACTCTCCACTCGCAGAATCCGGAGGACTACGTATCTTTTTAAAAATAGTCAATTGCGTAGTGAATGGCGTAGGCGTCAGTACGGGCGCATTTCGAGGTCAAATTTTCCGCAGACCGTGCTGCAACCGAAAGCGTAGCTGAATTAAAAGAATTACTGCAATGAGCTATTCTGGTTTTACTGAGATGTTGCAGCCCTTGTTTTTTGTGGCGTAACTTAAAATTTTTTACCCCTCATTGTTAGCTCCAAATGCGAGGAAAAACTACAATCTTTTATTAGTTTGCCGTATCTGAAATCTTTTTTTGTCAAGCAAAAAGAGATTTTACTTAGCTTTATATTTTAATAATGGATTATATTCACGGAAAACTTATTTAAATTATTTAAATGTATGTACGTTTACAAGAAAGGACTTGCGGATCCAAGATTATATTGATTTCACTAATCGTACGTTACCAAAGAAAAAATTTTGTGATGTAAGTGGCCGAGTTCGCTCAGGCGGTTCTTTCAGACCAAAAGGTACCGAGTTCAAGTCCTAGATAAGCCATGGTATATGTGTGCTTTTTTTCATATATAAGCTGAAGTGCGGGTGTAATTAAGAGTGGGAAAAAAATTTCATTTTATTTGCACATTTGTGACTGCGCCTTAGGATTTTAGGAGGTTAATTTTGTTACGTGGCTAGGGGCCAATTGGAACTCAGAACTATAGACAAATATGCAAGCAAGACCTACTAAAAAAAAAAAAAAAAAAAAAAAAAAACCATCGGGAATTGTAATATTTTTGATCTTGGAATGCAAAACCTGTTTTCCATTACATAAGCAAAATTACTGTGGTCTGCGGTAAAATCCGCGTACACTAAGTGAAATGTTACTAATATTTGTAGAAAAACAACGTGCGGTCCGATATCAATATTAAATTAAAATTTATGTAATTTTTAATTAGGATAAGTAATGCAATATTTACATGCCAAATATTCGAGCTTGCATTTTATCTTAACAGTGTATTTTGTAATCAGCGCTGTTCTTCTTCGCCTTTGTACATTATGTCAAGTAGATTAACTAGTTCTGGCTCATTTTCATGTTTAAACACTTTGTCTGGATTAAATCTTTCCGAAACATCAGTTGGTTCTTGAGGCAACGAATCTCCTTTAAAACAATCAAAATTAAGTAGTCCAATTTCGAACTCGCAGCCCTGTCCCGCTGGAGTTGGTATGATGAGTTTAGCGCCTTGTACGTTGTTACATATGTTGGTAATACTGGTAGTTTACACGACGGATGTTGCTTTCAAGAGAAGCTTTGCAAGGAGAGATGAGGCTTACATCAACACCTTGTGTACTTGAGTGTGAACTCTGTTGTTGGAGTGTACTTTTGTATGAAAACGCCGTGCCGTAACTTATTTATGTCTTTGCATCTCTGCTTACTGTACAGGCAGCAGACGAATTCCTCTAGGTCTGTTCGTAATTGTATGGGACGATCCCGATATGTGAAAAGATGTATGAATTTCTTATACTTTTCCAACTTCGATTTCACTGATACATTTCTATGACAAACAAATGAGCTGATAGTGTCACATCCGGAAAGTGTACGCAAGTTCAACATAGCATGGATGTTCCTACGTCTGGATAAATTGTGGCGATAATAATGATCCTTCGTTAGTTTCCACACTTTCCGTATCAAACAGTACAATAGTTTTATTTTTTGTGGTCGTGCCTTAACAACATAAAGACATATGTGTCTGGTGATCCAATTCTTATAGCCGAATTGTCTTGACAGGATTGAGAACCCTGGAAGCAGTGCAGTGCAATTCAATTCCGCTTATGCAGCATATTCCATAGTTGAACCATATTTACTAGTAAATATGTACACTGATCATTATGTGCTAGGTAAAGGCTTCTGGCTTGAAAATAGTGGGCATACTTGTTGTGGGTCCATTCATAATGGAGGAGGTAAAGAAATTGTGTCTTATTTTTGGCATTTCTGAGGAATTTCATTAAATCTCGAGAAATCATTGTCTTAGGCCCTTTTATTATGAATGTCTCGTCGCCAAAATTCCTTCCAGTCTCTCGCTTTTCTTATCAGACGCATCTGAGTAAGTATTCGTCACATAAGCAATCACCTTACATTTTGGAAGGTGGCGTAACACAGTATCGGCGAGTTCTCAAATGGTTTCGGGAATGTTAAGCCTGGAAGTAGGCCATACTAAAAACTATAAAAGTACATTCTTCGACCTTATAGCAAGTACCTACATCTAACACTCCTTTGATATCCAATGCATGGAATAGTTTTGCCTTCTTTGTTTTTGTTCATCAGCAGTTGCTTATGTCCGAGGTATAGGACGAAACCCATCTGTAGGTTGATTTAATGTACCTGGGACAGCTGTAAAACTCGACCAAAAATATTAATTTTTGCTCTTGTCCCTACTAATTTTTTTTGAGGAATTACAATGTTCCTCAATGATCTTCAATACAATTTGTTTTAATTTCTGTTGACTGCATGTCACGATGATCAGAATGTGGTGTATATAGCATACTTGTTTTGTCAAACGTAAACGCTTCTTATTTAATACACCATCGTGCATAAGCCCCGAAACTTCTACTATAACTCACTATTTTGCGTGCCCATTTGGCATATCGGTTAATTCTCTGCTCTGGCATGTTCACGGCATTTATAGAACCTGGAACTTGTGGCATATACACCCTGAAACCATTATTGCGAATTTATTGTTCAGCTCCAGGATGTGTAGTTTGTAAGTTCAAGGGGTTTAGTGTATACTCTACAAGTTACCTGTCATAAGAGGAGGGGAATCATAGCTTGTAAACAAGCCAAGTGCAAATTGAAGTTTTCTCTCCATGCCTACACGTCGTAATTAAATTGTGACGTATAAATATCTGGCCAGTGACATTTTGCTTTTGTTTGTTTTATGACCAGAATAACAAGAATCAACATATGTGCTGCATTCTTACGTTCCGGATAGTTACACAATTTTTCACAATTACCTACTTTTTATCGACGCACGAATAAAGAAATAGGATCCAAGGCAGTGCTAATTTTCACGTGATGGAATTATACTACATGAGCTCTCAATTAAGGGCGCCCCTACCTGGTAGTAATTAGCACGTTTGAGGCTCGGAAGCAAGTGAGCAATAAGGGCGAAACTGACACGTACACCTAGGACTCCATCACTCCTATGCGCAAAGCGCTGAATGAACTGGTATAAAGTATTTCCGTCTTCCCACCGTAACTATGGTACTTTAAGCGATAACCCTACCATTTTTATTAGTGGGAAGTCTGAAGCAAAGCTCAGTGCAGGTCGTTATAACAGTGTCGCTTGTTTCCGACCAGTGTATTATGAGATACAGCAGTGTGAAAAAGTCGTTTTTTTCCCTACGTTATAGAAATAGCATTTCTAACGTGCACTCTTCCCTCGTCTGAAGTGTTATTTTCGTATATCGGTATAATTGGAACACGTTTTTTGGTTTCGTAAAAAAAAAAAAAAAATCCCGTAACTATTTCTCAAGCATTCCGCAACATCAAGCATGTCTAGGCAATTTGGATGTCGCGTGCGGCTGCACTGAGAGAAAACCGAACAAAATATTTGTATAGAGGCAAATATGTTGCCCTAACAAAATGTATTGTTGAGAAAACAAAATTTGAAAAGCAACAACATTACTTTGGTTCGTCTCGCAAAATATATGTTTGAATAAACAAAGTCTGTGTGATGGGCGGCCAAAAAAAAAAAAAAGTCTGTCAAAGAAATATTTTGTTGAATCAACTGTATATATTTGTTTGGCCACTCATTTGACTGCCTTCGAAAGTATAGCTCGAGAGTTTGATTACATTTTTTGTCTCAATTAGAATAGTATCCTTGTTTGTTAGTGCAACTATTGATGCTTAACAATCGTATACACACATTAACAAAAAAATGCAACAAGAAACTGACAGTAAAGCTATAAAACTTGAAATATTTGTGTGCACACGTTGCCAATATTTGCAGTATATATATTTAAAAGCTTTCTAACTTCATCAGTTGTCACATTAGCCGAGGTTACTAGGGCGTAGTGCACAAACCCAGTTGATGTAGATCCGAAACTCGGTCGAACTTGTACATTTTTTTTTTACATCGGCCAATACGGTTTAATGTACGTGTAGCCAAACAAATCTTTAATTGCGCCAACCAAATCGTACAGTTTAGGGCAACCAAATGGGAACAACAAAATAATTTGGTTTCAGCAACAAAATATTTCATTGCCCCGATACAAACAAATAATTCGGTTGCAACAAACAAGCCTTGTTTGATTCTACAAAACCTTTTTTCTCTGTGTATAGTTTGCGTTACGGTCGGCAGTTTCGCTTCTATATACAGAATTGTTCTGTGACTTGGTGGTGTCACGGCGGTCAGTCAGCATGTGGTATGTGGCTGGTATTGGTTTGTCGCCCCAGCACAACTGCTCCCTGTGTCCCTCGCTCGTGTTTGCAGACGACGCTTATCACTCGTGCATGTGTAGCCAGAGTGCTGACAGAGAGGGGCTTGTCCCATTCCATCTGCAGCTAGACGCGTTCCTAGTGCCTCCAGAGTACAGTGCAGTCTGCGAAGTCTGAGTCACTCAGCGGCGTTGTTACCCGAGAGGAAGCTGAGGACAGTAAACATGCCTGAATATTTACACACACTGGGAAATGGAGAAAAATTTTTGAGCCAGCTTGTATTTTCGATAATCCTGTATTGGCTGTTAACGATTAGTTGAACACTTTTGAAAGCCTTGCTTGATACATACTTTTCTCCCCAGATTACATTATTCCACAATATGTAACATTGCTAATTTTATAATTACTAATATGTCATTTTCTACTCTAGTGCATGTAAAGCAGAAAACACTAACTTAATTTTCCACAAAGTTGAACATAACACACCCGCAACACGTCAAGCATCGGAACTATTTTTTCTTAATTCGCCGCCAACTTAACTGAGTTTAGTGGAGAGATTTGGGCTGCTCTTAACAACGAATTAGTGAGAGCCGGTTGAAGGTGAGATGTGACAATGGAGCAGTGCTGGAATGCAAGGGTGGGGGAAACGGGAGATCCCCGAGGGAACCCGTCGACCAGCGGCATCGTCCGTCACGATTCCCACTGACACGACTCTCCGTGACAGTATCGACGGCTGCCACTGGGGATGTAGTGAACAGATGACGCGTCTCCCACCACGCAGGACCGGAATCAATTCCCGGCACGGGCCAGTCCCGTGTTTCTGTGCGTGGAGAGCTTGGCAGACGTCGCAGTCGGCAGGCTGGTTTTATCGGGGTACTCCCGTTTCCCACGCCTTTACATTCCTCCACTGCTTCCTCTCCACCTCTTCTCACATCCACAGCCTGTAATACGTTGGCTGTTCGGCGCCTTCCAAAACTCTCACTTCGCGTCGCATCGCCTTATCGACCACGATCGCTTTCGAGGCACGTTGTCTCGAGTTACTTAGTATCCCATCCGTTCTTAAACATTTCAAAATGGCGGTCGGCGAGTGACGTGATTACTAACATTTTTACATTAGACACCGTAAACCAATTCTTGTTAATGAAATGATAGCCCGAACATTGTTTTTACATCTCTACTCATGACCTCAACTTCGCTTGAAGAAGGAAATTTTATACATGCATGTGGACACACATTTGACTAAAAGTATGTCTCATTACATGTATACACTTATGCTGTTGGTCGAAATAAAATGCTTAGGAGCCAGCCTATTGCCTGCTGAATTTGTTTGAGCGAATGAGCGAAGTGTAGAATCATTGGAGTGTTAAGGGCGACACTGACCAGAATGTCAAAAGTTGTATTGCTTCTACGCACAAGCCACTAGCCAGTCTCCAATGTTTTAGCCATACAGTGTTCAACTACATGATCTAAAGTGACGATCTTATAGTTTTATCGGTGGGAATTCTATACCAAAAAGCAATTCAGTTGTAGTCTCACATGTATCCGGTTAATATAGTTTCAGCTAGAGCAGTCAGGAGAGTTATTCTTATATCTATCTCGGAAGACTCCAAAATAATGTCTATTAGTATCCGCTATGTCTTAGAAGTACGATTACTTATTCATTTAAAATATGTTCGTTTTGAAGATAAATTAATTGATTTCTAGCCTAGTAGATTTATAAAAATAACGCAGATTTCAAATATCCTTCCGCGCAGTTCAAACTGATGGTAGTAAGCTCTTAATAACAATCACATCCATTCGTGATAAATTTTTAATTATTATTAAAATCACATAATTTGTCAAATGTCCGTGAAATAATATAAATTTTATTTGAACAGAATGCAGCACTTAAAAGAAATAATCTCGTCTTTACTGCCTTCGTGATAACATAAAGTGGTTGTAAGATAACGAAAAGTGGGCATTTGTTAACAATTCCTCTTAAAACAGCGTCACTACATTTACATTTTTTTTTTTTTCGTATTGTATGTGTTGGAAAGTTCTACATGTAGAGTATACAATTTAAAGTAATGTTTAATCAAAACAAAAATAAATATCCGTGATTTCGAGTCTATAAATTGCAGCAGTGGTAGCCTACACTCAGAAACATCCTGTTTTACCTGTGCCTACGCTATAAAAATAAGAAAAATATGAATGCGAATGTTAGGTAATTTTACATTTTTGATGCTGTGTTTTAAGCCACTGGAACCTTGTCTCTATGTGAAAATTAAATTATTTGTTCTGCACCTGCTTGGCTATCTATCTACACGTGCAGTTTAGTCTGTTCTTGAGCACTCCTTCACGGTGTGGCATTTTCTCTGTTAGACAGTATACATGAAGTTATGAAAAGTTGATTAATAGTTCTTATGTATTTTTGCTTTGCGAGGAATACATTAAATTAAGCATAGAAATCTTTGCAACTATCATTCAAAATCTTATTACACATGCTCGTGCGTACTTGTGCGAATAGAGGTTAAAATGCGTAATTTGTAAAAACAACTCCAGTACGTGTAATTTTACAGTAAAGTTCGTAGGAATCCAAAGATTAGGACAAGTTTTCGGTGGGAATAACCTATACGGATTAATGCATTTGTAAACTTCGTGTTGATGTCAAATTACACATTTTGAAAAGTGTCTAAAAACATACCCACTTGTACTAAGCTCTTAAATAGTGCATTTTTACTGCTACATGGTCACTGTATAAGCACCTAATGTCATTGCAATGTAGTCAACATGAATGTGTAGACTAGCATTACATCCTGGAGTATGCGCGAGTGTTGAGTTACACATACAAATATTCGGTGAATAATTTTACGCATGAATGTGACTTGATTTCGAAGAGAATTCGTCTTTAGTACGTCGTAGCTGTCTAGTCGCAGAATATAGTAGAATAAATTGAAGTAGTAAAACTATATACATAAACTCATTATGTTGATTAGCACGATACATTTGTACGTGGGGAATTGACAGGGGTGGTAAATTTACGCCATGTACGGTGTGTGTGTGAATTGACTTCGTGAGGCAGTGGTACAAGTAAAGACACTATGATTCTATGGTTTTACTTTTTTATTAGTGAACAAACACGTCATGTGGCGAAATTACAGTTTCAATGTCTGTGTAATTTTTTTTTGCCGTGGAGATAAAATACATGTAAATCAGGTTTTACTTTCTGCTACATGTGAGTAGTAATTTGACACAGTTCAGTGTGTAAGTAGTAGTATCGTGTACATGTTATTTTACTCATTTTTGGGATAAGTTTGCTTGGACTCGGTAAAAAAATTAACGCAGTACACCAATTTTGATGGAGTTTCTGCTGACACATACCTACGTTAGTGTAAAATTAAACCTAACTTTTTTTACAGTGAGTGAAACATTAGGTACTGCTTATTGTAACTGCGAAACAATAGATATTCTGGTTAAATTAAATATTAAAAATTAGTAAGTAGCCTCTCGTGGCATTATTAGTCTGAATAACTGAACAATTTAGCGCTAAGATTACACTCGAGCAGTGTTTAGCTCGTAACTGTATTACAGGCTACTTGGCATCCTGTTTGAGTAAGTTACATCCTGAAGTCTCTTTGAACTCTTATGTGTATAATACGCTAGTATTCATATTGTAATAACAAAAAAAAAAAAAAAAAAAAAATTAAGATCGTCTTACAGTGTTTCGTTAAGATGGTTAGCGTCCAGACTTCAAGACAAGTTGCAACATTTTTGTCTTTTCAGTTAAAAAGTGTTTTCTTTTGTTGCTGATGTTGCTTGTTTTCCATTACAGGCAATAGGAAGAAAGGAAAACCTCAACGGCATAGCGTCGCGGTAGATTCTGGAAGACTCGTGCATCAGAATGGAACGTGAGTACCGAATATCTCACTTGATTGCTTATGAACTATCAGATAGTCAGCACTTGTGGATTAAACCTGAATAACGGAAAGATATATTTAAGGTAATGTTGCATAACTACTACGGAAATTAAAAATATTGGAACACGGTCATTAAGAAATTCAAGGAACATATCTTTGATTATTTTTTCAAAGGAATTTTTTTTTTAACCTCCCTGTGATGCCTCTTAAAGAAATTATGATTGTTATAAACATTTATAGCAAAGTTTCAGAGCCACGTTTTTTTAAGGGAATATAAATGTTGCTTTCAAGAATACGTTTTTTTTTTTTTTTTTAAATATAATTTCTGATCAAGTGTAAGTAAATTGTTTGTAAACTAATACTTACATCTAGTAAGCGCATGCATGTGCTGTATTTGTCGACATGAAAGTCTTGAAACGTAGTTTTTCTCAGTCTAGAATGTGAGCCTAAAATCAGAAGTATTTATTGCCACCCTCCTGGTGTCTGGAATTTTTATAAATATCTTTCGCGTTGTTTCGGAATTTAAAGTAAAGACGTCACACTGTTCCACGAATGTTTTTTGTTAGCAATTTTAAGGGCGATGATATGACTATCGTATATTTACTCAACAAACTGACGTAGAAATAAGGGAAGCTTTTTCAGGCACTAGGTACACGTGGTTTTCGCAGACATGAGTTTGAACGTCCACCAGTGCTCAGAAAATACTTGGAGCATGGGAATGAAGGGCCATTCCGGTTGAAAACGCACGTAATGTATTTTAATTGTATTGAGCGGTTATAGATACAGTTAGCAGAGTCGTGTGCTGTACTTGGAGTTACACACTTAAACCAGGAATAACGAACATGTCCAGAAACCAGTGAAAGTTCAGTGACAACCATGTGAAGACGACACCACTTGAAATAACTGGCAGTTTAGAGATTATTACTGTAGCTGAATTTATTTAATTTATAAATTCGCAGCTTCGTAGAGTTGTAAAATGGCAGATAATCGTGAACAGTGGCGACCTCGTAAAATTAAGTTATAGTCTAGGTATAAGCTATTTACGGTAACGTGAGCACTTTTGAGGCCCTAGTTACTTTTTGCCTATCAGTCATTTTTTATTCCTTCCACCACTTTTTAAAATAACTATTGCCATGTAAATTAACGCCCACGGCTACAATAAAATATATTTATTGACCATTGTTCCAAATGAGAGGGCTTCAAAAAGTGCTCACTTTACTGTGGATAGCCTATAACTAAGATTAGTTTTAACATTTTGCAAAGCAGCTAACTTGCACATAGTCGTTGATTTCAGAAGCGTGAATAATTATTTGTAGTGAAACGCTTGCTGTCAATTTGCCATTGGCAGTAATGCCAATAATAGTTGAGGGAGAACAGCAACATATATTGAAGTAGATGCTTCGGTACAGTAAATCAGTTTTTGCTTTATTGGTGTCCTGCGTGCTTCGAGTGGGGGTTCCCCACCCGCAAAGAAAACAAATATTTGTAACAATTATATTCGTTTGTACTGGTAACGGATTCACCAGTCTGTAACAGCTTCTTAACTGATTTCAATTTGTAGCTGGTTCGCCGTTAATTCAGCAGTTTTTATGAAATCCACCTTTAAAAAAAAATTGCTGCCCAGAAATGCGTGTATTTTAACTGAGACCTTGGCTATCATTCTTCCAGCAAAGGTGGCAACACCAGAAGTGTTAGTTACCCGTGTTAATGTCGTATTGAAAATGTAACGTTATAAATTAATCAACAGATTTACTGCGCGCCGGATTAATGGGGTGTTCGAGGTGGCTTAACTTCCGCACCTTGTTGCAGTAACAATGATCTTATTATCCTCCGTATTCTAATGCCATAGCTAAAATTCCGGGTCCAGAGTAATTTGTATTGACACAGAGGATTATTAATGGGGCATGCTTTCAGCTGAATACTTAATATAAATGCCGCAATATAGTATGTGCTTTGAGGATAGACTTTGAAGTTTCGCCCTGTATATTTATATTTTAGTAGCCATAATTTATTCGTTGCCAGCATCGAGATACCATTATACCGTTTGATGCGTCTACACTGAAATTCGCGATCGAGTAATAAAGGTTGGACAACACTTCGAATGTTTATTGGTGGTGAACATAACAGTAGGCCTGTCACACACGTTAAATGAACGTAAAGCTGCTTGATACGAAGCTGTAAATACATTGAATTAACAAGACCTTTAAAAAATGGGGTTTGGCTGTGTTGGGGACATGGCCGTTTGTTTTGAGTGAATACGTCTACGTTGACGCGCTCAGACGCCTTGATGGTGTTTTTTTTTTTTTTTTTTTTTTTTTTTACGTTCCCGGCACCGCTTCACTCGATTACATGGGGTTTTATGGGTATCGCTTGATTGCTTTTGAGATGCTCTTTCCAACCTTATATGATTTCTGTATGACGAGTGTAGGCCAACACTGTGTTAAGTTTTCGTAATTTTTTACTTTTAACTCGTACAATTTCACCATAACCACGCCACACAAATGTTTTTGTACACGCAATCGATTGATCTCGACGAGTTGTCGATTGAAACTTGGAAACTTAAACGAGCGCCGTAGCTTCTCCTAGTCAAAAGTTATATCTACTACGCGGAAGTTATGAGACGCGGTGAAACAAACTCAAAATTGCCCCCCCCCCCCCCCCCCGGATCTGCGCGATGCTTCGCAGTTCTCGCTCAACGTAACATATTCTCTGATACTTTGGCAATCGAGTGATGTAACTGAATTTTGAATGCAGACGATATATTCGGAGCTGCAATTCCAATATGTATCCCCCGATTTTCCTATCATCGGATTTTCTGGATTGCCTCCCACTATGCGTGCAGATTTAAAGACGTATTCACGTAAAAATAAAAAAACCACCGGAATATGTGCGACCCATTCGAGAAAAATTAGATCTTTTCAAATGCTGCAGACTTTGAACGAATTGAGAATTTTGGGTAATAGGTAGGCCTTGGCGTATTTTAACAGCGATATCATTAGAGATGAAACCAGAATCAATAGCAACAGTAGTTATATAATTACAAATACATACGTGCCTTACACAGTACTCGAACCCAGAAAATCTCGTACCATAAGTTAGCATTCAATGAACTGTATTACGCAGGTAGGATCCGAACAATCAACTACTGATGTAAGCAGTGCAATGTTTTGAATAACAGGGTTTACTAACTTAGACTATTTACGGGGCCGTCATTTTGAAAATAAGTGCCAGCAGAGGGATTTAGCCGATTCTGGGACAGGGTCCAAGGTTGGAATCCGGGGAGAGCCACCGTCGCCATCTGGTCTTTTCCTTTTCTTCCCTCAAAATTTCCCTTTTTTCCTCAAACACTCAAAATACCTAGAATCTCCCTCGACATTTTTCCTTTTCCCTAAATTTTTGTTCTTTCCCCTCAAAATCTCTTATTTTTTCCTCAAAAAAGCACCAAGCCTCCTCAGGTGCAAAAAACGAGTCCCCAAAGCCCTTTCAGCCAATTCTCGGGGGGGGGGGCGCTGTTTGCCCTCAATAAGTCCCATTTTCCCCTCGAAGTAACCCCTTTTTCGGGAACAGTCCAGGCCCCGACTTCCCAGATTAGACATCCGCCATATTGTTTCCAGCCGTCATCTTGTTTCCTAATTATTTACCTTCTTTCGACCTTAGTCGAATTCGCTCCACCCCACCAACTTAGATATTATTATGTTGTGCCATTCTACCTTAATGTTCGTCATATTGTCATCTTGCTCGGTCATTCCACCTTAGTAACCTTTGCTCCACCCAACCAACTTGATATAATGCTCTATCACTCCTCCTCTCCATAGTCGCCTGCTGATAAAGTTTCTTTTAGTTACGCTCGTTCCACCTCGGGTAAGACTTAGAATATTTTTCATGTTGTGTAGGTCTTACCCACTGTATATAGGTTTTAGAAAATCTTTCATGCTGTTTAGGTCTTAGAACAAATTCATTTAGTCATCTTCGTTCCACGCTTGTGTATGACTTTGAATTTTTTTACATCTTGTATAAGACTCTGAAATTTTTTTTTATTTAGTCACTAATTTCACATCTTTACTCGACATCCACTTCACTTAACCTACCTCCACTTCAGTATCAACCTAACCTAATTTCATCTAACTCAACCTAATGTAACCTAACTTCGCATAACTCAACCTAACCTAACTTCAGTATCACCCTATCTAACCACCACACTCCTTTCACTCTAGTCATCGCCAGACGAAGTCATGGGGACTTATTTTATCACTCACATTGAGCATAGAAAAATGTATACCTTTTGTAGGATGTAAAAATAATCATGCATGTTAACCTAACTTGATCTAACATAACCTAACTAGACTAAACATAGCCTAACTTGACCTAACATAAACAAGCCTAACATAACCTAACCTGGCATAACCTAACCCGTCATAACCGAACCTGACATAACCTAACCTATCCATCTTGTAAGAACTCATTTAGTCACCTCGTGTAGAAATGCTGTTACATACATACCAATCGGTTTTAACTAGTTCTCCTTCGTCGGCAGTAGGACAGCGGAGACGACCTAGTTTATGTCCCAGTCGTCGGACATCTTGAGCCAAGCATAGCTAGTTTTCAACTGATGCTACGTCCATTTGCTCCCGGAATTTATAGCCCCCTCCCTCCCCAAATCATCATACTGACGACCTCGTTTGTTTTTAGGCCACCATCTAAGATTTCATTTTTCCTTAGTCGCCAGAAAAGCTCACTGAAGGTCACAATTTTCTATTAGGGCTTAACCACTTGTATAAAAATTATTATTTTTTTCACATTTGCATAGGTCTTTCACTTAATACGTATATATATATATATATTTTTTTTCATTCATGCGAGTTTTTCACCTTGTGCATAGTACATAACCACTACAGTTAATATTATCAGTACCTATTACATTTCAGTCGCCAAAACTTCCTGTTTCACAATCCACATACTATGTTTAAACCCCATTCCGACCCAGTGTTCATAATTGTGCACATGACGCAGGGCAAGGGTTTTATTTTTGGTTTGTACTGTGCACTGCAAGGCTCCATAACCTATGTTCTTCACTGTAACTGATTCGTAATTCGAGGGATTTATATAGGTTCCGAATGGTCATAATACTATAGCAGAACACGATGATATGATGATGAAAGAAGTCGTGGAATGGATACAGCGCGATTCAAAAAATTTCTTATTTGCAACCCCATGAAATAAAAAAAAATCTGGTTTGAAAGGGTTAAAATATGTCGTGCAGTGTGAGCGAGGTACGGGAACGTCGCAGGGCTGTGGTAGGGGTCTCGCGGCCCATGGATTGGCAACCCTACTCTCGCATGTCGCCCCCATGGACCGCCATAAATTATTAGAGGACGCGGCGCGCGCAGACTATGTGGGGGCGACTCCCGCCATATTGCGACGCCGCGCCCGTGGGAATACGCCAGCCCTTCATTCTCTGATCAGTCCGCCGTGTACGCCCTCACTCACCCCCACTACCACCCCCACCCCCCAAAACCTCGCCAACACCACAGGTCCTTTTTTTTTTTTTATCTCGGACTCGCAGTTCTATGTTGAAGAAGTAAAGGGCGGCTCGTATATATATATATATTTTTGCAGCGTTTTACCCCGGGGTTAAAAGGCAGGAGAAGTGTGTCTGTGACCCTGGAATACTGACCCTCCTCCTTCCACCAACCGGGGGGAGGGGGGATGGTTTTGTGGGGGTAGACGATGTGGTCGTGCGCATTGGCCCTCGCCCTTCAAAATAACTTTTGAACGAGTGTAGCGTTTGGATCAAACAATTTGATACATAACAAACGTGTAGATCGGAGTGAAGGCGAACAACCGTTCATTATTTCTTTTTATATCTACATTGAAAAGACGAGTACCTTTTTTTTTTTTTTTATTGTTACGGTCGTAAAATTCTGCCTTGTCACTCATAGGCAATTCATGTGTCATGCTTTATGAATTGGTCTGCTTTCAGAATGGTTTTTATTGAGATACGATAGTAAAAATGTAGCTGAAGGCAAAATACGAAATGTAACAACCACGCCTGCTAGGGCCGCCTACAGACGTACAGTGCAAGAACCCACCAGTCGTAGTCAGGGACTTCGTGAATCAACATGTTTAAAGTACAGTGTTAAATAGAGTTGGAAATTGCCACTTTTCGGGGGTTAGTAAAATACGGCGTGTGAAAACGTTTGGTATCAACGGACGCCATAGTCTATGCCCAGCCTTTCCACTGAGTTAACCTTCGGTGTACATATCTATAAGTGCTGGTTGAAATGTTTCACTTTTCTATCCTTTTTTTAAATTAGTATTTAAACGTATATTCATTTTGTGTATAGGATATAGTTTTGATGTGAAACATGCTGGAATATTAACGCGTTTTTATAGTTTTACCTCATTAACAATAGTTTTCTCCATATTGTAAGTTTGATAGGCACCATCCGTGTGAGTATAGGTTGTTCACGGTAAAGTGAGCACTTCAAAATATTAAAAAAAAAAAATCACTGCCCGTTAAAGACATATGTTACCACACACGCTGGTAGGTAGGCTCCCTATTAGTTTATCACCGGATTAAGAAAAAAATAGTTTGAAGCATTGACGTCGTATTACGAGTTGCAATGTTTAAATTCGTGGCAAATCGTGCTTGCTTCTTTTTTATGCTTTATAAACATTCGAGTACGAAATAGCATACGGTATTAGGGACACATTTAGCTTCCCAGCAATTCCATGGCTTATCTTGATCGGCGCATGAAAAAAGTGATCAGGCCCGCGACAATGTTAACGTTTTTCTGTGGCAGAATGATACAAAACGGACAGCAAAGTGAATCTAAATAGGGCTTTCAAATTTGCTCAGGTAACCGTGAATATCCCATAGTAATGAAAATTTCATGGAACTCAAACCACGTGTTCTACTATAGTCTATTCGCGGTTTGTTCACTCTTTTTAAAACCAAACCTTTGAAAAATCACCATGTATGACGTGTTTGGCTGTTTCCTAAACACACTATGCATCACTAGCATTTTATAGTGTTTTAAAATAAAAGTACATTATTTTTCTTTGAACTGAAGTTTTACGTGTATTTTATCTATAAATTATAATGTTTAATTCATAATTAATATGAATAAAAACGCTGAGAAAATAGGTGTGTTGGTAATGCATAGTAAGAAATAGTTCTCTTGGGAAATGATACTGAACTGAGTGCGCAGGAATGCGGCGCGTTGTCCCGTTGGTGTGATTTTATAGTTTTAATAATGATTTGTTTGTACGAGGCGGCGGAATATCCTGAAAGTAGAACTTAATCAATGGTTTTAGAGAAGTTTGAAGTAACCGTGAATGGACTATATATAATGTTTCCCGTCCAACGGAAGACGTTCTGCGAATGTCTGCAGATGGAAGTGCGAATATAAGCGGGGGGGGGGGGGGGTGTGTTCTCTGGCCATCTGCGCGGCAACACAGCTGCGAGGGTTCGCCCGCCAGACAATGCCGATGATTGACGGAGGAAGAGAGAGCAGAAAATGGAGAGGGGGGGGGGGAGCGATTGTCTCTGCTGGAGTGATGAGAACTTGGTCCGTCCTTGCAGCGCGCAGCATCTCTGCAGTTAGGGGTAAGGACTTTTGTCTCGCGAGATGGAGGAGACCTCTCTCCCCTGCAGTACCCAGCATCACTGCTCACTGAAAAGCCCACCGTCCTGTCAGACGTGGTGGCTCTGCCACGGAACAGGTATAGGCTGTTCACGGTAAAGTGAGCACTTTTTAAGGCCCTTCTAAATTTTTCAATTCGTCTAATTTCCATCTTTCTGTTGCTTTTTGATATAAACATTGCAATGTGACCAGTAAACGCAGTGTATATATTTCACCACCCTCAAGATTTTATGCCCGAGGCTGCAATAAGATCTATTTATTAGTGGTTAACGCTTGTTGAGAGGGCCGTAAAAAGTGCACACTTTACTGTGAACAGCCTATAAGTGCAACAAGTGAAATGATTAGGCGGTTCATTTCACGTGGGCGTACCCATCTGCCGATTTCCGCGCAGGTGGCTCCGGTACGGGCCATGTGTCTGATTGGTTGTTGCGGGCTGCGGAATTTCCGTATTGTCTGAGCTGAGCTGCCGGTTGGCAAGTAAGCTACTAGGCTCTGATTGGCGAACGGTGTTACAACATGCTGATGACTAGCGACGCCATTTTGCTGGCATGTGCTGTTGGAGTCCGCGTGTAAATAGCTGCTATAAATGATTCGTTGGGTTTCAAAGTGCTGTATTTTCGAGAGAATTACGCTGACTGATGCACGAAAACAAGTGGAAACTTTCCATCTAAGTTTCTCTCGCACCCTACAAAATGTTCTACGAGTGCCCCGTGATTAGCGGTAGTGAAATTTCATGAAAATATTTCAAGTCAAGATATATTTCAAAACACTGTAGGGTCGTTTAACTATCTTGGTTTGCTGAAATACTTTTTGACGCGTTTTAACTGTCTGCACACGATCACGTAGGAGCCGTGCCGATGAGGCCGAATTCTGAGTGGCCCCGGTCAAATATGAAAACGCATTCTCAAGCAGACAGCAACCAATGACAGTAGATAAACTGCTGCTGGGTTCTTATAGTATTGGTGTTTACCATGTACTCAATTCTTTTCGGGAAAAATCACTAGCTGTACCCACTGTGACACGACTCACGTCCACGCGATAGTCAAGTTCTGCCCAAACCTTCTGTAGCATTTCACCATCAATGGATATCACTGCAGCACGGATGAACTCCAGCTCTGGCAGTGCTGTAAGCTGTGGTGGGACATAAAACCGGTCCTTAAGGGGGCGTGGGACATAAATTAACACCAAGTACGTAAATTGATGTTTACTAGTTTTTGAAAGCTAACACAGAAAAAAGTAAAAATGGCAATCCTAGATAATAGGTTTTGCCAACTTAACGACTGAGTATTTTGCAGTATTACTGTATCAATTTAGCATAATGTCTTGCGCCACGAAAACACACAATAATTGACGGCATCAGAAATATCTCGGTAGAATGATGTCACTCAGATAAAATATTTTCTCTTGTAGTTAGTAAAAACTATTCTGTTTGCTTACCCTTTATTTGTTTTCTCTATTGGCTTCCATAAAATTTGCAAAATACGATAAACCTCAATGGAATTAATTTATGTCCCGTGCCCTCTTAACGTACCGCCAAAGGAAGACGTCACATGGCGTGTCAGATCTTGAGACACCTGGAAGGGGAAAAGGGGGGGGGGTGCGAACGGAGCTACGTCATCCTGACCAACATGCCGAATCTAGCGATGCGGAAGTTCATCATTTAGGTACTGACGGCCCATAAAGCTTTTGTGTGTGACGTCGCACAGAAAACACTCACTTCCCGCGAATTCCGTTCAAGCTGCACAATTGAAAGAGGCGGTTCACTGCTCCACGCCCTTACATTGTGCCGATTAACCTTTACAGATAAATTAAACGTTGTTTGATGACTGAATATCACATTTTTAGCGAAACCATCGTCCTTCAGTGCCCCCTGCATTCTAATGCAAAATTCGAATCGCTGGCCACAATTTTCCGTATGTGTTGCATTTGTGGTTGTTTCCACAGCTGAACACTTACTCCAGGAATCTCGTCTTCCATCAAGAAGAGACACATACCCCTCACCTCCCTTCCACTAAATTGGAGCATGCATCAATATTCGTTTATTATGAACTGCCGCATCACTGGATTGGGCGTGTTAGTTAATATGAGCCGTAGCTCTTTTTGCACCCCCCTCCCCTCAGGTCACCTGATCTGACGCCATATGACTTCTTCCTTTGGGATTAGGCCTACGTTAAGGATCAGTTTTACGACCCACCAGCCTACAACACTGCCAGATATAAATGAGCGCATCAGTGCTGCTGTGATCTCCATTGATGGTGAAGGTTTGGGCAGAACTTGACTATCGCTTGGACGTGAGTCATGTCACCATGGGGGCACACACAGAACATTTGTAATGTTCGTGATAAACTTGATAAATTTACACTTGTTTTCATCCATCAGTCATAATAGTCAGTGTAATTATCTTGAAAAGACAGCACTTTGAAACCTGATGAATCATTTATAGTATCCCTGCATTCTGTGACTATCCTATTTTAAGAATTAGCTTCAAGTTCGAAGCAAACGGCTCCAATCCTAGTGATTTAATTCTAATTTGTAGCAACGAACTTTCTGTATATTCTGACATGCATCTGGTCGTTACGTATGTCGTGTAATTAAAATTAACAATAAAATGTAGTTTTAGACAATTATGTGTAACCTCCTTGCACCTGTCAATTGTATGTAAACAGTGCCACACTAAGGGTTTGGCAGGAGCACAGAGTAGATAAGTATACAGAGATTAAATGGTGGGACGGTTCCTTTGATGTGGGCGTCCTAGTTCTCTGATTGGCTGTGCGTGGCTCTAGGAAGGGCGACCTTGTATCTGATTGGTCACTATGTGCTGCGAAATGTACCCTAGGTTGAGCTCCTTGATAGCGAGTAGCTTACCAGGCACTGATTGATGAACGGCATTCCAACACATTGTTGGTGGTCAGCGACGTCATTTTGCTGGCGTGTGCACCTTTACAGTTAGCGAAATAACATCGGTTCCACCTCTGTACTCTTAAGTAATCTATGGCAGGGGAGTGGAATGGTCCGTCTCCTGGGTTGACTAAACAAATAATTTGCTACAAATTTGTGAAAATAAATATTTACTAGCGACCCGCCCCGGCTTTGCACGGGTGCAATTAAGAAAAAAAAAACTTCTTAACCCGGCGTTAATTAGGTTGGGTAAACTCTCCTTAAGCATTAAAAAAAGCACATTATAACTTAATAATTAATTAAATAATCTATAATTTTAAGTTTTTTTGCTATTTTTATTTGATATTTTTTTACTTTTTTATAATTTTTCATATTAATATACATTATATTACAATGTAATTTATCTGAGATAGAAGTATTTAATATGTTATTGGCTAAGACATTCCCTGTAGACAATGTTTGACGACCTGTTATTGTTTGGTAGCAAAATGTACTGTTTCTCGGGACTTCCAACTCGTGATAAACCAACATATAGTTGGCCATGGGAAAAACACTCTTTTCGTAGGTCGATTCCAAACAAAGAGAAAGTTTGACCCTGGGACTTATTAATAGTAATCGCGAACGATGTTTTTACGGGAAATTGCAACCGTTTGAAAGATATTGGCAAATCTGTGGGAATCATGGGAATCCTCGGGATGTTTGCCAGCTGGCCGGCTGCTGGACCGGTGAGGATGGTCGCGACAATCAAATTTTCTTTCAAGTCTTTAATGAGCAATCTTGTGCCATTACACATGTTAGGAGGGCTTATATTCCTTAAAAGCATGATAGGAGTACCGACTTTTAATGATAGTTCGTGAGGTTTCAAGCCAGAAGGATTAAGCGAATTTAGAAAATCTTGAGGAAAGTGGACGACATCGTCAACATTGGTGACTGTGTAAATCGACTTATAGGTTTTGACTTGGCCGGGAACTCTTTGTATAATGAGATTGTTGATTTCATTGACAGTGTCGTTCCTAGGCGATACTATTGCCCTGGAACACAACCAGTGAAAGTCTCTTTCTAGTAAATTTTCGAGGCCCGGATATACTGCTTCTATAAGATGCTGCAGACTGTGGCCTATCTGACCTAATGTCTCATTTAAAATGATTTCAGCAGAATTAGTGCCCAAATTTAGAGAAGGGAAACCTCCTTCTCCAAGTCTGAGCAATTGTTGTGGGAAATCTTTATGCGTGTCTCCACCAAGATAGGCTCTCATATTCGTTCGCAAATTTAGGTGTTGAATAGAACTCCATAAGGGAGATGATTTAAGACATGCTTTGATGATATCTGCACGCGTCCCTTTTGTAACTACAGGGAGTGTCTGCCGAAAATCCCCAGCAAACACAAAAGTAACTCCCCCCATAATGGCAGTAGAGCTTCTAAGGTTGGCGCCGTACGCAGCACACAGCACGTTTTATTTTCCGAATCTGTCCGTCCTGCAAAGCCGTAGTACATTATTTTGTTCTATCATCAATAGTTTTCGCAGCGCACGCAATGTAAGGAATTTTATAGGTCATTTATTTACACTTTGGGTTACATTATTGGAGTTTTAGTAGGGATCCCTATTGATTTTTAAAATAAGATATAGCCTATGACACTCAGTGATAACGTAGCATTCTACTGGTGAAAGAATTTTTAAAATCGGATGAGTAGTTTCGAAAATTACCTCCTACATCCAAACACACAAAGTTACAAACACTACCTCTTTATAATATTAGTATAGATAAGTGAATCTCGTAAGCAGTCATGCGGCTCAGAATGTCTCTAACTCTCTTCTTCTACTTTCAAAGCTCAACTACTGTATGTTGTATTACAAAACATTTTGTACTCGGGTTATAATCTATTTACAGTCAACTGCGTTGCTAATGATTTTGACTTCTAACAATTTTTGTGTTGCAATTTTTTTTTATGATGTTGGGTAGTTGGAGGGCTTATTTTCTCCCTTAGGAAAATTCTAGGTATGCTACTTTATTCAAGCAGTTGAAGTAATGTCCCTGACATCTGTAAAGGGGCTAATGCTAAAATCGTGACGATACAAAATACTAGCATTAAACACTTGAAACATTTTAAAAATAACGGAGAAACTTCTCGAAGAAAAAAGTAGACGATGTAACGATCATGAGGGGAAAATGTCTAAAAAAAATAGGGGCCACTTGAAAGAAGGGGAAGGTGTGAGAACTACAAAGTACGTAACAGGCACCGTCTAAATACGGGAAGTGCAGAGGAAGAAAAGTTTAACATTCACGCATGCGGGCTCACAAAAAAACGTTTCGTGTAATCTGCGTGTTCCTATGGAAGACTGCGGGATCTGACATTCTGCGCCTTCTCTTCACGGCGTCTGTGAATCAGGCAGTACTCAGTACTACCCATGCTATAAACGTCTAAGAAAGATCTCAGAATCGAATGTTGAATGCTGTGTGTCAAGTTGTAATAAACTATTTTCTTGTACTTGTGGAAATGACCATACGTGTAACATTTGTAGCCTGAAGTTTTAAATCATCCACAGTTTCAGCTGAAAAAGAAAATTTATGCAGAGAACTTGATGCAAAGATAAAGTTAGTAACCTATACAATTTCCACTCGACGTCGACTTGAGTAGGTTTTCAGACGCAATTAAATTTATTTGTAAAAAGTTTTGTCGTAAATGTGATGTAATTCTGCTCGCATGATAGTCATGTGCGATCTCCTGCTGTTTTACCTGTCAATGGCTGTTGTGCGTATTGACTGGGCCACTCAGGCAACGGACAAAACAACAGAACTTTGCCACAACACCAAAAAAAGCAAACACCTGTCATAGAAAGGATCGCAATGCAGAAATGAGGAAGGGTGGTAAATCTTTCGCGTACCTACCAGGCTCTAAACGCTGAATAAGAACACCCTGCAGGAATACACGTTTGTGCACCAAAGTTGGCACACAGGAAGGAGGCGTGGGATGTGAGACTGATCAAAACATCAAGTGCGTGGGACATCCAGGACATTCAACGCATCACATTCAGCAGACACCTTAATGAGTGTAACCATCCCTAATGGACACACATGCAGCATTTATGGCATGTAGACTATCGTACAAATGCTGAATGTCTCTCTGGGTACGGTATCCACGCCCGTTATTCTTCTTGACGTAGCTGAGAGATGAACGTTTCCGGAGCTGGGCTGGATGCCAGGCGCCATCCTCTCATGTCTCACACATGCTGTATGAAGCTGATGTCTGGAGATCTAGTGGGCCGGGGTAGCATGCGTACACCATGCATAGCACGCTGTGTTGCCTTAGCGACATGGGGACGCGCCTACCTTACTGGAAGATTGGTTCCTTACATGTCGTGTCGAGATATGGTCAGCGAACAGGACTGACGTCATAGATGTACGACGCACTTGTCATGCTCCACTGAATGAATACCAGATGCGATCGGGCTGTGTAGCGTATGACGACACCCTCCCGCCACCAGCCTGCCTCTGTTCCATTATCACAGGTGTGGCGACCGCAAATACATGATGGATTGTTAGGTTCACCACACTCGCGTTTACGAATGCGAGCATGGCCATACTTTGTCCAGGGCAGAAACTACTTTTATAGGCTGTTCACGGTAAAGTGAACACTTTTGAGCCCCGGTTACTTTTTCCTTTCAGCCATTTTATATCATTTAACCTCCTTTTTAAGTTAATATTGCCATGTAAGTAACAAACACAGTGTATATTCCACCGTACTCGAAAGTTAACGTCTAAGGCTACAATAAAATATATTTATCGACTACTATTCCAAATGAAAGAGTTTTCTAAAGTGCTCACGTAACCGTGAATAGCCTATATCACTGAACACCAACAGCTATCCATTCGCCTCTCCTACACACGCCCTCCCGATACCACCAGTGACGTTCTCGACGGTGAGCAGTTGTCAAGGGTAAACGTGCCAGAGGAACACGAGAACGTAAACCTATCTCCTACAATCGATTGTTTATTTTTCGTGCAAATATATTGGTTGGCGGTGGTGAGGGGAGGGGCGTTACAGTGGCTCTGATTGCACGTGCGGTCGCTGTTCTGTCAGGCAGTGTGGCTCCAATAATTCTTCTGCCCAGGCGTTCGTCAGTGGAGCGAGGTGGCACTACTGATAAGGCTAGACATCTGTGGGAATCAACCTTCTGCCACGCATCTTTTCCACCACAGATGGACCACTGACATATCACACCCCAAGTGAGTGGCAATTCTGCGGAACGTCCAGCCACTCTCACTGAGTCCCACTACGCGGCCACGCTCAGTCACTTTACTGTTCAACTGGTGCTCGCCGTCGTCTTCCAGGCGTCGCCGACTCGCACTGCGATACACCCTGTTGTGGTCGGCCTAGCCAACGATCAGTGTTGCTACCCTATCCACAGATGGACCGCTGACATATCACACCCCCAAGTGAGTGGCAATTCTGCGGAACGTCCAGCCACTCTCACGGAGTCCCACTACGCGGCCACGCTCAGTCACTTTACTGTTCAACTGGTGCTCGCCGTCGTCTTCCAGGCGTCGCCGACTCGCACTGCGATACACCCTGTTGTGGTCGGCCTAGCCAACGATCAGTGTTGCTACCCTATCCACAGATGGACCGCTGACATATCACACCCCAAGTGAGTGGCAATTCTGCGGAACGTCCAGCCACTCTCACTGAGTCCCACTACGCGGCCACGCTCAGTCACTTTACTGTTCAACTGGTGCTCGCCGTCGTCTTCCAGGCGTCGCCGACTCGCACTGCGATACACCCTGTCGTGGTCGGCCTAGCCAACGATCAGTGTTGCTACCCTATCCTTATTACGACTGGTAACTCCGCCAAGTCCTATTGACCGGAGGTCGCCAACCTTTGGGGTGAGAGTGTAACTACTAAACAGTTATAGAAGGTTAGCAATTTATTTGAATTAAAGGGTTTACTCAGTCCTTATATAAATACAACTATAGCCCATTCCCGATTGGAAGCGATTTATGAAAATCAACCCTTGAAAAAACACTATGGGCATAACATGTCGCCTGTTTTTTCAATAACCTGTATTCCACAAATATATAACACCGTGGCTAACTTTAGAGTACTGTATTATTGAATAAATGAACCTTTACTTTCTTCTATAACTTGTAATATTTCTTTCTTTTTTAAATATGAATTAACAACAGCGAGAGCAGCGACGTGTTGGCAACGGCCGGTAAGAAATAGTTCACAGTTAAAATTTAATTTTAGCCTCGTTTTTTTAGTATGTAATTTGTAAATTAAACGGTGCCTATCGAAATATTTAAATATTTAAGTAGCCCCGATGGTAACATATATAATTTTTACAGTTTAAAATAACAGCGGAAAATAGCGTGAATAGGCCGTAATGGTAAGGTATTGTTTTATCGAGCGAGAAAGCAATCGGAAAGCTGTCTGCTGGCGAGGCTTGTCGCACTTTTTCTCTTTCTTCGTCTCTTTCACACTCGGGAAATTTGACTTCGCTAGTAAGCAACGAAATGATACATGTTTCAATTGTTGCATATTTTATACTTATTACAGCAAAATAATGATTTTTGAATTTGTAATTTACAACTGAAAAGAGATTTTAATGTTTGGATACATATTTTAATATATTTAGATATAATGGCGGGGCAGTTACCTAGTGAAGTTGGCAGACGTGGCGAGGCATGACATGGCGTGTTGCTTATTGTCAAACGAAACGTAAATTATTCTTACTCCGAAAAATACTTCGAATTAATACATCACGTTTTTAGACCTTGTGTTTTTTTAAACCTACCTAGGCAAGTTACGATGTTGTGATAAATCTGTTTTTCCACGGCAGTAATAAATATACTATGACGTGTGTTTCGTTAATTATTGCGTCTCTGAAATGGCGTGCCTTTGTGCATCTTGGTCGATACGCTGGCCCTGTGTGTGCGTGATTTCAAATATTTGATTAGCACTATTTATACGTTTTAAATGTGAACTGTTTTTATGACGAGGTTATTTATTTACATCCACGTCTCTTTATTTATCACAACGTTATACCTTTGCCCTAAGGGGTTGGAAACACAGTCATGTAACGTAATTTGCCACAATCCCAAAAGAAACACAACTAAGCCTAGCCCTATAAATTTCAATAAACCTAATAAACAGTGAGTAGCAATACATAGAAATATGAGCGGGTGTGCATGTTCACCGCTATCTTCTAAAGTCTGTATGACAAAAATGAGCAACACGAATTGTGTGCTTGAATTTAATGTGCCTTTTTCACCGGTTGTTCCTTCGTTTTAATATTTATTCCAACTGAGGCCGTCCTTTTAGAGAAATGACCCAACACATATAAATAACAAAAGGATAATTATACTTAGTACAGCCCTTTACCTCGCAGTTGTAACAGGGTTAAACACAGTCGCGGCAAAATACTAACGTGCATTACATGTATTGAGCCGCGTCGTGGAAAACAAATATGCTAACGTAAAATAACCGTAAGAACTGTCTTCAATTCAGGCATTTTTGAAACGTCATAAAACTGACGTAAATAATGTTAGAGGCCTAAACTGTGGATATTCATACGGAATGGTTTTTGGAATATGACAGAATTCTATGAAAAGCTGTGAACAGTAAACAACACATTTAACAGGTATAAAAGTAGAAGTCACATTTCAATGTTTATTTTTAGGTGTAGCGAAAGTATACGAATGCATGTACACACACAATGGAATGTAAACTTTTATTTTGACAGATGCTACATGGCAGTCACATGACAATGTTTGTTTACCTTTGGTGGAAGGATACGAAATGGGCCTGCAAGTAGATATTTAGCAGGGCTCCGAGAAAGTTGCTTCCAATGGGGAATGGACTATACATTTAATTATAACAGCAATGTTAATCGTAACGGGGCGCTATCAAAATAATGTTAATTATTATGATTATATTTATATTTAAATTATTATTTAACCCATGCCTTTTGAGGTTATCTAATTGGAAAGTTCCCACCTGAACTTGATATCGGAGGCTGTGCGACTCTCGACGGCGACACATCCAGTGCAGCGACCTCCTCTGGTCACTGGGCCGTCGTGGGGCTCCTCCAGACCCACCCTCCAGCCTGACTCTGTCGTTGCCTTGTTTTCTGGTGTGTTCACCGGCCGCCTTCCGCGCCTGTGGAGGGGGTTTGTGCTACGTCGACATTACAATTCGTTTTCGCTCTGCTCTGAAGTGTACTGCCACGTTCATACAGCAGTGTGTATAATCGTATATTAAGGCCCTCTTCACGTGCCCGCAACAACCCGTAATGTAATCGCACTGCCAACTGCACTCGTCGTGTTGTCAGATGACCTGCGATGAGACACTTGGTGTAATGGTTGCACACCGCTGCAGTCAAGTGGTGCCCTTCCAATTACGATCAGAAGGCCCTCTCACACAAACAGTGTCTTAAAACAAGTTTGAATTGGACGATGTCAACTAGGCATTCATCAATGCATTTCCACTAGTGTAATTAGAATCACTAATTTCATGATTATAACCTGTGTTTTTCATGGTTTATAGGTAGGGGCATCCTTTTTCGCAAAATGATCTCAGGATATGTTGTGTTCCGAAACACTTTGGTTGAGAACAGCTTTCGTGATTGTATCATTCGAATTGTTACTCATCTTATCCGGCTGCCCGCGAATCAAGGACGGTCAGCATCGGACAAACTTTATTCTGATTGGCTCACTCATGTAACACATTCTCTTCACACAAAGACAAGCGGCCAATAGCCAAAGGAAGGCTGCAAATGTGCACATAGGATATTGAAGTCTAGCCTTCGCGTAAACAAACGTAAAATATACTGGTGAACATGCCCACAAATGGGCGTGCCATAACTTCGATTCCGCTCAAATTTCTTTGCATAGGTTCTTAGTTTTTACTAGGTTTATTTAGTTATTTATTTACAAATTTATGGCTCGTGGGCTTAGTAATTTGTTGCGATTGTGGCAAACATTCAAATCACATAAACATATGCACAGTACACTATTGTGTTTCAAACACCTAGGGCAATGTTACAAGGTTATGATAAATAAACGGATGTGGATTTAATTAATTAACTTAGTTATAAAAATAGTTAACTGTTGAAACGTATAGATCTCGCATGTCCAATATTTGCAATCACACACTGATATTTATAACTGTAACAATGAAATACGTTTCCATCAGGGCTACCTAAATATTTAAATACTAGCTGTGCCCGCGTCTTCGTTTGCGTGGACTTTAGGATTTGTTTACATATTATTAAAATAGAAATAGAAAATTAAAATAAATCGTGAATAGCGTCAATCCAAATTTATACAAAATAATTTCTATAATCAAAACCAAAAAGTAAATTTTAAAGGTTTAAATATTAATCAAATATAATTTGCGAATTTCTTTTTATGTTTAGATGGAAATTAATGCGTTGCCTGCGATTTCGTTCTGAATGAGGCAGTCGGAGAAACAGGCCAATCGCCGGCCATGTAGCAGTCATGCTTGGCGGTTATCGTTGTAAACATATACGTCATTTTAACTCTCTCCGAAGTCACAATTCAGTAACAAATGCTTCGTAGTGGCTGGATGTTTGCTTAGGACCCACCATTTCCGTGTAAAACGCACACAAAACTTGGGCTGGAGCGATACAGTGCCTAGCACGTAGGCAATACCATCTACATGCATGTATGGTGTGCTGCTGTGTCCACTGCACAGACTACGTTCAAGTTAATTTTTAACGCTTCCTGTAAACAGCATATCCCCATTTTGAACCTGTCAAAAACGATCGCAAGAATGGGCGGTAGCCACGCGACACACGTATTGTTATTTTTGTGAATTTACAGAAGTGTTCCTTAAATTTGATTCCTAAAAGTTATGTAATATTTTATTAAATTTCTACATTCAGTAAAAAAAAAAATATATAGTTTTTGAATTAAATTGGACAACCGAACTATTCCTTCCCCCTTTCATTACTACTTTATTAAAAAATATAAACGTATAACATGTAACTTAATTATAACGCAGTGTTCATAAGGATATCATGTACGATAAGTTACAATAAATTATTTACTTCCTAAGGCCAGCTGTAGGGTATACATGTAGCCTGCCAGGATTTCTAACATTAACTATATTCATGAATAAAAAATAAATAAATAAATGAATGTGAAAATAAAAGCTCGCCCACCAAGGACTCCTTCGCTCGCTAATGGACGTGTGCACAGAAGCCGAGGAGGTATGGTAACAAAAGTCTTATTTTAATTATCGACCCCCACTGCATAATTTTGCTTTGTGCACCCTTGTGGTTGTTTCTTGTGACTGATTGAATGAGGTTCCCTGCAGAAAGTCTTGGTATTGCCTACGCGCCTAGAACAGTATTTCTACCGCCGAAAGTTGTGTGTGCGAGTTACACAAAAAACGGCGTGTCCTGGGAAGTTGCAACAAAAAGAAAATTTTTGTTAATTTAATTATGTCATAATTCTTAATAAACCATCATCAATTCCTACAGTTAAAAACGGTTGTCTGCAGAAAGTGGGTGGTCGCCTGTGATATTTTCACTAAGGGAGACGTTATTAATGAGATTTTGCTCTTTGGCCGAAGAACCCGGTAACGTTAAACAATGTTCGGTGAATTGTAATTTAATTTTAATTTGTTTCCGATATTTTGCAATAATACAATTCAAAATCTCGAATGTCATGGTCTCATATCTCCCTTAATATTCCATTTAGGTAGAAACTGTCCCGAATATTTTCCATTTGATTGATCATAAAGAATCACTTCACGAAGTTTGTTTGTTGAATTCCATCCCAAACTGTACAGATAACCATTCCTAAAGGGCTAACCGTGTCAACAATCGTAGTCAAAATAAATCCCCTTCCCCGTCCACCAAATAAAAAACAACCCGAATATGTTTCTGCTTTGTAGCGGGCAATCATCTTGCAGCATAGTTATTATTAGGGACGTTATCGTATCGCGTTTTAGTTTATCATCAAGGTAGACTGCGTACAAGTAGGTGTATATGTAAGTTGTACTCGTGTCATTGGTAGAGACACGCAAATTTCGCGGATTTATTCGGCAATAAGCTAGAGTCCATAATCCTTTGTGCATTCGAGCATCAGTTAATTGCTCATTGGCTGATGCTCCACTTTAACCCCAGACCAAGTAGCACGCGATTCGTTTCTTATTTTCTTTGCAGGTTATTTATTGGTCGAAATTCGTTCGGGGCGTGGCTAACAAACCATGGACCCATGGAATCACACATGTACACGTGAATGCAGTTTAACTTATCCTCAGATAAATCCGCGAAATATTCGGGTCTCTAGTCATTGGACGCACGCTCATCCGACACGCCATGCAGGATTCAGAACCAATAGTAACTGCCAGCACTCTTGTGTGGGTTGTTCACTGTAAAATGAGAACTTGTGAAAGCCCTGCTTAAGACCTATTTGTAAGCACATTTTGTATCCTTCCCTCATATGAAAAATCAACATTGCCGTGGGCCTCATCACTTTATTCGTGCGCCACTAAAAGGAAACGGTGAAATTATTATAAAAGTAGATATTTTACAGATTTTATAATCCATGCCCATTTTTTTCATTCTAAAAAATCGGAAAGAAAAATGAATATTTGTTGTATTGACAAATGTTTACAGAACACTTTTAATTCAGCGTTGAGACATGAAACTACTTTTACTCCGTCGTTATAGACTATTCACGGTAAAGTGAGCACTTTTGAGGGCCTACTTACTTTTGTCTTTCAGCCATTTTTTTATCCTTTGACCACCTTTTTAAATAAAAATTCCCATTATAAGTAATAAACACAGTGTGTGTGTTTCACTCCACTCGTAAGTTAACGCCTAAGGCTAAAATAAAACATATTTATTGTTGACTATTATTCCAAACGTGTCGGCTTTCAAAAGTGCTCACTTTATCGTGAACGGTCTATACCAACGTTACTGGGCGCATCCTACTACGTGCGCCCGTTAAAAATACACGCAGGTATAGGCTGTTCACGGTAACATGAGCACTTTTTAAGGCCCTCCCAACAGGCATGAACTACTAATAAATATAACTTATTTCAGCCTCAGGCATTACATTTTGAAGGTGGTGAAATGTATACACTGTGTTTATTGGTCACATTGCAATTTTTATATTAAAAACCAGCAGGAAAGTGGAAATTAGATGAAAGGAAAAATTTAGAAGGCGTTGGTGGTACCGGAAAGTATTTCCGTGTCTTAACGTTGAATTAACATTGTTATGTAGATTTTCGTTAATATTGAAATTATTTATTTAGCTTTCCGTTTTCTTTATGCTTATTTTGCAAAACATTTACTTTTCTAATAATTCCACAGTTTCACTTGACCGACGTATGAATCAAGTGATCAGGCCCAAGACAATTAATGCCAAGTTTACGTATGGTGGAAGAATACACACTGTGCATGCAAGTAGGTCTTAAGCAGGGCTTTTAAAAGTGCTCAGTTTATCGTGGAACAGCCTATAGCTTCATTCCGTGTTGCCAAGTCAAACAGGAGAATAAGTTATGATTGTGGCGACAGCCAATGGATACGTGACTTCTGCTTGCAGAGGACCGTGGGGTCTACATTCTAAAAAAAAATTGTAATTTTTACTGAGAAATTCTTTGTAATTTTACAAATGCTTGTAGCAGTACAAAGATTTTTCTTTTAAAACTACTCGTTTGTAAAACTACAAGGTCCGTGTTTGTAATAGACCTTAGGAAATGTTTGTACTATACTGAGCCGTATCCACGAGCTTCAGCAAAATGGCGGACCCTTAACGTAAAACCGTATACAGCTGTTTGCGCAAAAGCTATTGGTTATGTAAGGTGTAGCTGCGTGCAAAAAGGAATGTATTGCAAGTTTGAATTTCGTAAAACACTTAAAACAACTAAAATGATCATTAAAAAAACGACAATTCCAATTAAACATTACCGTATTATTCATTAGTGTTTTCTAGCTACACAGAACTCTTTAAAATCGGCTCTTAATACCCCCGTTGTTAAGTGGCGTTCAAATCTCTTAACAACTGAACTCTTACAAACAAAAATTAATGTACCTATTCTACTTAACCGTGTAGCCTCAATATTATTTCTTTTGTACTTGGAGCAATGTTCACAGTAAAAATAAGCGCTAATATAGTAAGTCTAGTTGGTATTGAGGTTAAAGGCACGGGCTAGTAATACAAGGGGTGTGGTTTCTAATCCCCGTGCTGGCGAAGTGCAATTTTTTTTAAATTGTATGTTGAAATATATATATATATATATATATATATATATATATTACACACACACAGAGTTGTTCTCTGTTACTAATTCATCACATTTGTTTTCTAGAAGAAAAATGAGTAATTTTGGTACATCTCTCAATAATGTCAGTTGTAATACAAGGCTATTATTTTTAATAAAAAAAAATGTTTTGCAGATTTTACAAGAAAAATCTTTGTAGTTTCACTAAAGATTTTCTTGGCAACTGGGTTTCCAAGGATTTTTCTTGTAAAAGTACAAAACATTTTTTTACAGTGTAGCTTGGTGTCGACATATAACGCGGAATGAAAGTGTCTGTAGTCATGTGAAGGAGGACGTCATGGCGGACTGTACGCAGCTCGTGGCAAAGCGACTCCCCCGCGCGAGTGGCGCGCTTCGAGAAGTTGGCGAGGGTGGCAACAGTTAGCGACATGTCTTATCTCTTCCGTTCCGGGTGTCGGACCAACCCCCCCCCCCCCCCAAACACACTCTCTCTCTCGCTCTGGGAGATTCTGCTCCCCACATCTCGAAGCCCAGAGACGGAAATTATTTCGTATATATCAATACCTTCCCTACAAAACCGTACATTTCTGATTTATTTCCCCAAGATACCGTTGTGGTACGACTGCGTCGTAGCGAGGAATCCTCAAACGCACTTGGTGCGTGGAGTGTATTTAGTGCTGCAGATCCTCCCTTGCATCATCGCAGAGCGTTAAAACCCGCGTGCCATGCGATGGATCACTGTTATGTTCACCCTCCTGACATCTCTGGCGCGTGACAGCCCTCTTGTTTGGTTCCCCTATTGCAGCCCCTCTTTTTTTTTTCTGTTTCATCTTCCGTAGCCTGGGGGGGGGGGGAGGGGAACTTCCACCTTGTCTCTCGCACATCCCCCAGCTGTGGGTCTAGGAGGAGGGGGTTAGTACGCAAAAAAAATGCCACGAAGATTTTAGTTTCCTCACTTCCCCACCTTATATTGCAGTGTAGCGAATAAAGATTCAAAGAGGCAATCATTCTGGTTTTCATGAAGTACAGTAATCTAGTACTCAATTTGGAAGATCGGGACTGCGCAGGTAAGGTTGACCCTCTACACAGAAAATTCGTTACACGTACTACAGCTGTCGCAACGTCATTCTCACAAACACAGAGGTGTAGAGAATCCTCTTTCTCGCTCAGTCTATAATTATTTTGAATTCTATCATTGTAACACCTCCTGACGCATTGTATACTGTCGTGTTTCGCGCGTGTCGTCTCGTTACACTTTGTATTTAGTTTCCCGTTGAACTTGTTTTATTGCAATGTTTATACCATTATTTAGCATCAATAAATGCACTAACAGTGTTACTATCCTAATGCACAACAATCTCAAATTCTCAAGCTATATCTTCGAACGAAGGCATTTAAATAAGTGTGCAAGGAAATATATAGGTGCAGGTGATTCAACTAAATATTTCTTTGAAAGTCTAAATTTCTTTTTGCCCAAGAGAGGCTTTGTTTAGTCAAGTGTGTATTTTGTTAGACGAACAAAACCATTTTTGTTTCTTTTCAAGCTTTATATACCCGACAAAATATTTAGTTGGGATGACTAAATATATGTTTGGTCGTGTACAAACAAGTATCAAGTATCTTGTTGGCTGGAACAACTTTTCTCTCAGTACAGACTTTAAAAAGTATGTATAGGCTGTTCACGGTCAAATGAGCACTTTCGAAAGCCCTGCTTAAGATCTGCTTGTATGCACGTTGTGTATTCTTCCACCTTGTGTAAAATTAGCATTGCCATAGGTCTCAGGACTTTGCTTATGTGTCGATCAAGTCAAACTGTGAAATACGTAGAAAAGTAAATATTTTCAAAATCTACTAATTACACTTCTGTGCATTAAAACAACAGAAATGGAAATAAATAATTTTTCACAAATGTTTACCAAACACTTTTTATTTGACGTTAAGATATGGAACTACTTTCCATATCCATTGTTACCAACTTTACTGGGCGCATGTCACTCAGTGCAATCGTTACAATATATGGATGCGGGGACAGTGACATTTTTCTAAGGTTAATTAAAAAAGTGCTCAATTTATCGTGAACAGCCTTTAGAACAATTACCTTGTGCTCTGTCGATCAGCAAAATAAAATACTTAGTATGTAATGCAAATGGTGGCGAGAATATTATAAACCCCGAGATGGCGGGGATTGATCCTTCGTAAACGCTTAAATCACGCTTCACGGATAAGGAAGAGGTCCGGGATCAGAACCCACGACACTCGAGCTTCTCTCGCGACGAACGAGCATTCCCGCTGGAGGCGAACACTTCGCCTCAGTAGAGACACCGGGGTCACAACTATGATGTCGCAGATCTCGGGGTCCGAGGTTGGAGTCGGCTATGAAGACGTGCTGGGAACACATCGCGGTCGATGGCATTATCATGAGCACACGTCATATTCAAATGCTTCAAAAACATATTTCACCCTTCAGTATCCTTAGTTGTAAGCCACTATCTCCAACTGCAGCACTATAAATGTGTTCATTGTATATAGTCTGTTAGTGACATTTTTCATTTGTGTCTCGAGATTCGTGCTTGGGAGAAATGAACTAGTTAATGATAGCGTGGCAAGTTCTCGCAGTTGTTAAGGGTCCTATGTACTGTAACGTTTTCCGTGAAATCGTTGTTTGCGCCTAAACGCGTGTCTCGGTTAATAAATGTTCTGGAAATACGAAGTTTTGCCAGAAAGGATAAAAAAACTATTGTCTATATCGCTATATTTTTACTTTTATCATATTAAGTGTATTAATACAGAAAAAAAATCGTAAGTGGTCAAATATCGCATTTTTAAAGTTTCTTTAAGCGGCAAGAGAAAAGTGCGTTTATACGCAGGTAGTTTGATCTGTGTACTTTCATCGCGTGTCATAAAACCCCACAGTTACAGATCTAGTTTAGACAGTAAAGCGTTAGGACGGGAACACTGCACGCCTTGCGCGTAGGAGCGATGAGGCGCTAGGCGTGCGTGTTGGTGTCGCCCGTATCGCTCCCTCGCTGCTTGACCTTGAACGCGCAGATACATAGGACCCTTAATAAAAAAAACGTCACGAACAACTTCTTTCATTGTTTCTAGCGTGGTATATTACCTCTCCAAGACCCCATACTAATGCAAAACATCGCGCCCTGCACAAAATATATTACCTTTATTCGGCTTTTTTTTCTGGCTGTGTTACGCCTCTGCTTGAGAAATCGGAGAGCATCTTACATGTGAAATGAAATCCAATTTAAAATTTAAAAAAAATTAGTTACTTCCATATCTGTTATTTTGGCCCGAAATTCGGATTCGGAGCCCCTCGTATTGTAGACTGGCTTTGCACGGAGGTCGGTAGGGCGCCAAGGTCATTCATATGTTCATCGAAAAAATCAGCTGGAGTTAACGTGTTTTTACCTGGCGGTTTCGTGAGCAAGGACACAAGCGCCGAAGTGGTGTGGTGGTTTCCTTTGATGCGGGAGAACCCATTCTCTCATTGGCTGCGCGTGGCTCTGTGAACGGTCCTTGTGTCTGATTGACTACATGCTTTGTAAGGACCCCTACTAACTGGACGTCCGGCTGGCAAGTAGATTACCAGACGCTGATTGGCGAACGGCTTCCCAAAACATTGCTGGCCAGAGACGCCATTTTGCGGGCGTGTGCGGCTCAAGTTTGCGGTATAAGCTGCTGTTTCGCCTCTGTATTCTTCAGTAATCTGTGTCCCAGCAGGAGTTTATTTTATCTTGAGCAACTGTAACTATTGTAGGCTGTTACGGTAAACAGAGAATTTCCAAAGCCGTGCTTAAGATCTACTTGTATGCACATTGTGTATTCTTACACCACATGCAATACCTATTAATATTGTTAGTCTATTCACTGTAAAATGAGCTGTTTTACAAACTCTGCTTAAGATCTACTTGTATGCACGTTGTATATTCATCCGCCCTATGTAAACTTAAGATAGCCATGGGTCTCGTCACTTTATTCATGCGTCGCTCAAGTGAAACTGTGAAATGATTGGAATAGTAAATATTTATGCTCATTTTTAATCGTCGATGCTTTAAAAAAAGACAAACACAGAAAGAAATAATTTATCAAAAATGGTTACATACCGCTTTTTATTCGACGCTAAAATGTGGAACTATTTTCCATCTCGTGGTACCAATTTTACTTGGCGCATTTCACTCTGTAGCCCGTTAAAATATGCGCAAGCAGGGACAGTGACTATTTTCTAAAGTTCATTTCAAAAGTGCTTATTTTATCGTTAACAGCCTTTATGCTCTCGCTGCTTTGTTCCGCACCAGCGAGTGGAAGTGAAGGACAGAGCAGTTAGATGATAGCGGCGGCGACGACAAGTCAATGGAATGTTGTGAATGACAGCGAGCGATAGACCAGGAATTTCGTATCTGTTACAAAGATCGAGTCTACACGATAACGCTTTCTGCGATACGCGCTGCGGAACGGGGTTGTACTGGGTTTCTTTATTTATCTGAAGAATTTTCTAGTGGTTTACTGCCCTAGTTTCTCTAAGCGTGACTCGGGGTGCGTCGAACTTTCCAAGTCAAGGCCAGCAGAGTATAAATAGTGCGACGGGCCTCCAGGCTGGCAGTTGTTGAGTTTTTGAGTGGCTGGAGGTTTGGCGATAGACGACGCACGACCGAAACGAGCGGCGAGAGAAGTGACCAGCGGGAGGAAAATCTGCTACTGCGAGCATCGGCGCAACGAAGAGAACGACTGCATGCTGGACTGTTGGACTAGATGCGTGAGTGAAATGAAATACAAATGATAACAGACAGACTGAACACGTGTTTGTGATGAGCATGAGTTGACTGACTATAACGAAACAGTCATTGAGAAGGACGTAAATTAGGGTTGAAATAGACAGTAAATATTGCGCTCACTGAGAAACACAAAAGAGTAATAGGGGAGATAGGCTGTAAATAAATGAATAAATTAGAAATCAAATTTAGTTCTTTTATGTTTATTAAGACCTCCATCCCTCAAGAACTCACACGCCCCTCAGGCGTCTTGTAACAATATTTTCGTGGACCTGATAATTTTATTCATGTGTCGGTCACGCGAAACTTCGAAATTATTATACAGTGATTTAAAATTCGCTGATTCTTACATTCACCCTACCATGAACAACCTTTAACAGCGAGTCCGCAAGATGAAGGAAGACAATAATATTGCTAAGTGCTTGATGGCTGAAGACCTTCGGGATACAAAGCTACTTGGATAATTTACCGATACATAAATGCCAATGTTTACAGATCTGTTTACGCTCGTTAGAAGCGAGAATGCGTGAGGGTTGAAAAATTTCTGTACACGCAAATAAGTCATGTCGGTAGTTTATCGGTGTAGTTTTGGAACATCTCGTGTACCAGACACGTAATCATGGTTATTACATGACCTGTCAGAACCTAGGGTGGGGGGGGGGGGGAGTTTTATTCGTGTCGTACCACGGCAACTGCGATAGGGCAACGCCGCGCCTTCTGAAGGGGTGAAGTAAATCCATATCATTGAGCCCTAGGGGAGGAAAAGTGAGTCTTTTTTTATCATCCGTCTGTCGGCACAGTGCAAAGTGGTTTTGTTCATGGATGTAAGAAAGGTAGAAGCGCCAGTGTGTCTGCCACTGTTATGGCTTTGAGGTACTACGCTTTCAGAAAACATGAGCTTAATTCACAGGGCCCCTACAACCGGGCACAGCCAAATATGACGTAATTTTTTTTTAAGTAAATTCTTCAGTAAACTTTTAAAAAACGGTGTGGTCCAAAACTTCAGTTAGTTGACAAAAAATTCCTTAGCATCAAAAATTTATCTTAAGTGCTCTATGCCAGTAGATTAAGAAATAAAATAATAAAATCAATAAATGTCACTATAATCAAGAAATATGTATGCGCATATTCCCGTGGTTTGACTGCACACAGTTTATGTAAATGCATATACATATATATACGTGATTGTGTACTCTATGTATTAACATTTGTACGTGGGTGTACGTACACATTTGACGATACTACTGTCACATTATAGTTTCAAAGTTTTTCGTTTCATTTCTATAAAATGGTAAGTAGAAGACTGGCCAATTTTTTTTCTCGAAACATTAAACAAAAGTAAAACGAAAATATTAACTTTTTGCTATGAAGGAATATGACGGTATTTATGATTCATTGACATTTATAAGTTAATCGTTAAAACGTCCGTGGTTTTGCAACTCATTGCGTCAAATGAAGCGTAATAATGGCTGTCAATTATAATTAAAGACACATTTTTCATGCAGTCTATGTCATCTCCCGCTACTCCTTTAAAAAGCCAAAATTTAAAAAAACTTGTGGCTGTGTGTAAAACTGTGTTACATCTTAAAGTTCTATCATCGGAAATGCACCGAGGAATTAGTGCGCACGTCCTGCATGTGGGACGACTGCCCCGGGCACAGTGGTTCGTTGTAATTGCGTTTACCGGCAAGTTCCTGCCCATTCCCGCCTCCCGTTCATTATTGCTCGCTTTACATACCATACTTTACTCACAAACTAAGTGAACACGTCCTGTTTACGGAACTTCGCTAGCTCGAGTGACGTCACGGGCAACTGGCAGCATAACGATAGGCTATTTGCGGTAAAATAAACACTTTTGAAAGCCATTATGTAAGAATAACGTTGTCGTGGGCCTCATCACTTTGTTCATACGTCGGTCAAGTGAAACTGTGAAATTATTTGAAAAGTAAACATCTAACAAATCTGATCATTTTTACACTTCGATGCATTAAAAGATAAACAGAAAGCAAAAGAAATAATTTGAGTTTGCAGAAACGATTACCTAATACGTTTTATTCGGCTTTAAGGTACGGAACTACTTCCTATCCATCGCTACAAACTTTGCTGGGCCCATGTCACTCAGGGAACCCGTTGAATTGTATGCAGACAGGGGCAGTGATTTTTTTCTAAGGTTGATTTCAAAAGTGCTCACTTTATCGTGAACAGCCTTTACACCAGTCGGTTTTGCAGTGCGTTCCCGAGGGGCCGCGGTGGCCGAGCGGTTAGACTGATTGCCTCCCCCAAGGAGAATCAGGTTCAGTCCCCGGCCGGGTCACGTCCTGATTTTGCGCACGTGGGAACCGTGCGGGACGATGCCGCTGGTCGGCGGGTTTTCTCGGGGATCTCCCGTCCCCCCGCCCTTGCATTCCGGTGCTGCTTCATTCTCACCTCATTTCACCCTCTTTGGCTCTCAAGACTTCTTATGTCAAGAGCCGCCCAAAACTCTCAACTCAACTGGACTCCAAGGGAGCGAGTGACACCGGATGTCCAATTTTTGGCTTAATAAAGAAAGTGCCTGAGAACTGAACCGGTTGCCTGGGTTTGATTCCATTGGCGGCCTGTGGGTGGTTGGAAAGTACGTTGTGTGCTGCTATTACAGTGCGTGGTTGTTTCCTAGTCGAGTCATGAGCCACTAAAACGTAGCCATGAAGCACGTGGAATGGGTTCCTCGCAACTTGTTAAGGTTGAAGTAAAGTAACTGCTTATGGAGCACTTTACCCGACTGTACAATGTGAAGAACTTATAAAAAAATTAGTACACACACCATAAAAACTGTAAGAAGAGTGTGATTTATGTTGTATATGAATCAATAATGTATATATTTTGCAACGTTATAAAACATTTTACTGAAATAATTTTTTTTATGTAAAAAATTAATCGATGGATAGTCCCCATTGTTAACCAAATTTAAGCGCATTCCCGTTTTGGATGCTTCGGAAAGCAATTTACAAGAAAATCTTTAAGAAAGATCTTCATAATATTTACTGTGATAATGTGTAATAAAATCATAGTAATAATGTATATCATCGATTTTATAATTTTGTGACAAGTGAACGTACATAAAATCAATTATAAAAATTCTTTCTTAAAACTTTATTACAATTATCTTACACACAATCATAGTAAACATTATGATGATATTCCATGACGAATATTTCCTTGCAAATTCTGCTTTCTGAAGCATCCTGGATGGAAATATAGTTAAATTTTAGTTAAAAACACAGACTTAATCGATTTTATTTTACATTTAAAACATATATTTTAGTCAAATTTTTTATAATTTCGCAAAATATATACAATCTCCTTCCATATACAGCATGAATCGCACTTTTCTGACAATTTTTATGGTGTGTCTACTACTTTTTTAATGTTCTTCACGTTGTATAGTCGGGTGCAGTGCTTCATAGGCAGGCAGTTGCTTTACTTTTAATTGGTGGACACAACACATTCCAAGTACACTGCGGTCGTACGTTCTTGTTGGCGTACACGCAAGCAGGCAGCACCATACCAACCTCCCTTCTTGCGTCCACGCTGATTCCTCACACCCTGACGGCAGGCAGGCCGAGCACGACCCACGGAATGACCCGAACATTTGTGACCAACTTGTGGTTCGGGCCCCGCTATAATAAGAAAGTCGTGTCGTAGCGTCGTCAGGGTCCCCATCTGCCTACACGAACGCTCGTGCACAGCTTTAGAAAGTCGTGTCGTAGCGTCGTCAGGGTCCCCATCTGCCTACACGAACGCGCGTGCACAGCTTTAGAAAGTCGTGTCGTAGCGTCGTCAGGGTCCCCATCTGCCTACACGAACGCGGGTGCACAGATTTAGAAAGTCTTGTCGTAGCGTCGTCAGGGTCCCCATCTGCCTACACGAACGCGCGTGCACAGCTTTACAAAGTCGTGTCGTAGCGTCGTCAGGGTCCCCATCTGCCTACACGAACGCGCGTGCACAGCTTTAGAAAGTCGTGTCGTAGCGTCGTCAGGGTCTCCATCTGCCTACAAGAACGCGCGTGCACAGCTTTAGAAAGTCGTGTCGTAGCGTCGTCAGGGTCCCCATCTGCCTACACGAACGCGCGTGCACAGCTTTAGAAAGTCGTGTCGTAGCGTCGTCGGGGTCCCCATCTGCCTACACGAACGCGCGTGCACAGCTTTAGAAAGACGTCCTTTGTAAACTTCTGGCCCCGCCTAACCTCTTTTGTACAAATTATTCGTTTTCGCGTCATAATTGCGAATGTACGATTATAGAAAATTTACATTTTACGGGTTGTTTGATAATTTATTGCGTAACTTTAATTGTGTGTTAGCTGCTTGTTGTAAAAAGTCCGTAACATATTGATATTTTATCACTATGTTCCTGTCTTTTTGCAATCTGGATATAACACACAGTGAAAATTAGATTCAAAAATATTAAACAACTAGTAAACTGTAACTTTTATATCGCCAGACATTTCCACTAATACCAGCGAAACCGAAATTATGACACGGAAACGATGAATTTCGGCATACTAGGTGAGCGAGTGAAGAGATTTGGAGCCGATGAGGGTGATTGAGGTGAGTATGGAGCAACGCCGGAATGAAAGATCGGGGGAAACGGGAGACCCCCGACCAACGGCATCGTGCGAAAATCCGGGAGTGACCCGGCCGGGGGTTTTAACCCGGATCGCCTTGGTGGGATGCGAGCAGTCTAACCGCTCAGTCACCGTGGCCCCCATACTAGGCGAAGACAAGCCTTTAGTTACACGTATGTGTATTTGCTTCACGCCCAGTTTCGTGGCTTGTTGTTTCAGATTGTGAACTTGCTGAAGTTATTGTCGGGATTGTACTTATTGCTACGTAGTAAATTTAGAAGTCTACCAACGACTGCGGGACTGCGTTGCACGCTATTTTATTGCATCTCGTATTGAGGAGGCGACGAGCGCTACGCTTTCTTTCTTGGCTAGTTCTTAACTATGTGCTGTTCACGGTAAAGTTAGGCTCTGGTTACTTTCTTCCTTTCAACCATTTGTTATCTTCCCGCCACTTAAATATTGTCATATTAGTAAGAACGCAGTGTGTATATTCCACCGCACTCTGAAGTTAACGTCTAAAATATAATATATTTGTTGACCAAACTAAGGGTTAGTCCGTGACCGTGTTTTCAGTATGGTCACGTGCCTTGAATAGTTACGATGTTACAAATTTTTGTTATCGTACAAAGCCTGAAAAAAAAGTGAAAATAACTCAACATTGGATATAGTTCTATCCACTAAGCCACTGCGGCTCTATTTGGAATCGATCTATTTACTGAGTCACTTTCGCTTTAGCCACTTGGCCACTGCAGCCCCACTTTATATATCTCTACCCACTTGGGATCGCTCTAGCCACTGGGCCACTAAGGCCCCACTTGATGTGAAATTAACTCCACATTGAAGCGAGACATTTAGAGTAAAAACAATGATATTCCATTACCTTCATATCTCTATGCATCAATACAAAACTTTCATAGGAAAAAGTTATTAAAAATGAGTTTTTAGGGTCAAAAGTCATGATTGCGTAATCTGATCTTGCTGAAATTAGAACTTGACGTGTGTTAGACCCTGAGGATTCGCCTTGCAAAATTTAAAGAATTTTTGTTGAGTTTCAAGGGACTTAGAAGTATTAAAGACGGACAGAGATCGTCTCCTTATATAGTAGGATGAGAGGGCCTGCGAAAGTGCTCACTTTTCCGTGAATAGCCTGTATGAACAAAGCTGCAGTTTTGGATATACTGTAGTAAGTCTATGGTATACATTTGCAAGCAGTCAGAATGTATGTTTTTTGTAGCAAACTCAAAGGAATTTCGGTCATTTTAACAACAGTTTTGTCCTGCATATAAATTTATTTAACTGGAATTATTATTTGCTGAGACTCGCTTCTTTCCAGTATTTTTTTTTTACCGTACTGCAGACTGAAATTCTGCAGCCTAAAAATATGATTACGTAGGAATTGATTAGTCTTCAATCTGTTGTTTTTCAGTAATGTTCAATTTTTATATAGGTTTCTTTTCCTTGTTTTTGTCACACTAACTCTTAAATTCTATTAAGCATAGTGTATGCGTTTATACTTCTTTTAGTGGCTTCAGATGTTAACTTTCGAAAGCTGTGTAATATATACACTGTAAATTTTGTAATAAGAATTAGCTGAAGTGTACTAATAAACGGATAAAAAATGTTCAGAGCGGCCTTAAAAAAAAGTGTTTACTTCGTCGTGAACAGCCTTTATTATTCATTTATGTATCATAACATACACTCGTAACGAAAGTAAAATTTGCCGAATTAGAAATATTTTAGCATCCGGACGTGTTCACAGCCCTTTTAGCTCAATAAGTAAGGACGCTAGTCTAGCACTTCTTGGGCTTGGTTCGATCCCCGGATACGAAGGCAAGTTGGGGGATTCTGGCGTGGTAGTTTTCTCGGCGTGTTCCCGTTTCTCTCGTGGTCCTAATTACTTCATTATTGATGCTATTCATCTTCAGGATGCCCAGGAACAGTATCTGGTTCCATTTAGTATTTAGATCTTTACACCTCTCTTTGAATTTAGCAGAATTGTGTGGTATGAAAAAGTTACTCTTCAGACGTCATTTTCAAGTTAATTGAAAAATTTTGAACCGAAGTTTAGTTTTACAGTAGAGAAATCGATTCATTGGTTTTAGATGTGCTTTCGTGGTTTTGTGATATTCACTTAATCTTATAACTCTACTTAAAATAATTGCAGACATCAGCACTTAAGTAGAGCTTGGACATCAGAGTAAATCTATCTTCTATGGATACATTTTGAGTAACAGTCATTGGTCTGAAATTTCTTGAATGGCGTGTATTTTTTTTTAACAGAAGGTAATATTTGGGGTTTTACTATGTGTCGGCCTAGACGATTCAGGGTCGCCAAGAGACTAACACTTGCGTGCCATCAGAGCTATCCTTGTGTCTCGGTTACGAAGGCCACTTTTTGACAGTTCTGATGTAGTACCAGTATTGTTGTGACGATGTAGCCTCTCACCTGAGCTGTTCATAGTGAGCCATGCTGTTTGTCTCTGGTCAGTTAAATGGTCTTGCTGAACTCTGTATCATTCAGGAGCGGAGCTAAGGGGGGTGGGCTCATTGAGTGAAGAGATTTGGGTGGCTCTTAACACCGAGGTCTTGAGAGCCGATAAGGACTATTGATATGAGTATGGAGCAGCGCCGGAATTAAGAGGCGGGTGGAAACGGGATATCCCCGAGAAAACTCGCTGACCAGCGGTATCGTCCGGCACGATTCCCATATGCAAAAATCCGGGAGCGACTATGCCGCTAGGTTCGCCTTGGTGGGAGGCGAGCAGGCTAACCACTCAGCCATCGCGGCCCCTTGTGGGGTCATTGCCCCATTATGCCAGTGCAGGGTTAAATTTTCGATTCGTGAAATGTTTAATCACAGTTAAGTAAAGAATATTTCTTTATCAAATAAAATATGTTTTGTAAACAAGTCTTGTGTTATTTAATGACAGTTTTAAAACATTTGCAGGTCAGTTTCATATCAATGAAAGGAATATTTGGGGGTGGGGGAGAGTGTAATGTCCCTTGTGCCCTCCCCCCCCCCCAAATTGATTCTGAAAATACTCCCATTTGGAATGATAGCTAGTAAATATATTCTATTTTAGTCTTAGATGTAAAATTCCAAGTGCGTGGGGATATATACTGTGTTTGTTACTTACATGGCAATATTTAATTTAAAAGGTGGCCGAAAGGGAAAAGTTACTAAGGTCTCAAAAGTGCTCACTTTACCGTGAACATCCTGTAGTAGCGCACCCAGACAGCGGTTGCCGCGTCACCAGCTGATTCACCGCTAGGTGAGCCGACCACCGCCAGAAACCTTCCGAGGACGCGGCTGGCCCGCCAGTCGCTCGATAAACAGCTGCGCGGCGAAGTCGGACCGCGTCCGTGCGGCAACAACGGCCGTGTTTTAAAAATTCTTCCTTGAGGCGGGCTCGCGCAATTATTCCATCAGGGGGGAGCGCTACGCTGTGCTGCGTTGCCATGCCGCCTAGCTGCCGCTGGCGGGCGGCAAGTGCCGTGTGGCCACTGTGGGTACCTTTCTTATATGCGACGGAACTACGAGCCAAGAGAGCTATCGATGCATCGATTTACGTTACGCAAGGACGAGACTTTTCTTCTATTTCACGTGATTAGGTAATGTACACAGTCAATATATACTGTTCATTTCATCGATTAGTATTAGTTCCAGTGAACATGTTATAAAGGGAATTATAGGCTGTTCACGGTAAAATGAGCACTTTTGAAAGTCCTGCTTAGGATCTACTTATACGCTCATTGTGTATTCTTCAGCTCTTTATTAATGCGTCGGTCAAGTGCGACTGTGAAATTATTACAAAAGAAAATGTTTTGCAAATTTGTTCATTTTTACACTTCGCTGCATTAAAAAAAACAATGTGAAATAAATAATGTAAGTTATCGCAAATGGTTACCTGACACTTTTTATTCGACGTTAAGTTATGGAACTACTTTCCATTCATCGTTACCAACTGTATTCGACTAATGTCACTCAATTCGCCCTTTAAAATATATGCAGGTAAGGATAGTGACTTTTTTCTAAGGTTGATTTCAAAAGCGCTTTTTATCGCTCACAGCCTTTAAGAAGATTCGTTACGCTCAAACACTTGCCATGTATTTCACACCCCAATATTTCGCTGTGGGTTTTTTTTTTTTTTTTTTCTTTTTTTTTCGCCGACGAAGTGCCGAAGTCTCATTTAAATTTCGAACTTTCTTTGACTTTCGGAAGTTAGATGAGATTTGTATGTTCTGAAACACTTCGGAAATTATAGCACATGTTTCTCCCAGCGACGTCATTGCACCTTTTTCTGTAATGTACCTGCGTGTCGTTCTCTCTCACTCTGTTTCTACTGCCGCACAGTGTTTCAAAATCTAATTGTCCGCGCCAAAATTTCCGAAATCGAACATTCTCGCACAAAGTTCATGATTTTTTTTCTCCTACATTTGCTCTACATGTCCACAAATTTTAACCAAGTCGGTTAAAGTCGTTTGTCTTCCACAAGTTTCTCAGCCTGCAGAGGTGCAGTGTCATATGTGTTCTGTTACTAAATTCACAAATAGAAAGTTTTAATGTTTACTTTCAGGCAATAATAAAAGTTGATATTTTTCTATAAATTAATTACAATACATTTAAGCTTCAAAATTGTATACATCAAATTAATTTTCGGAGGGTATTTAATTAACTCTAGTCATTAGAATAAATCAGTGTTTTAGGTAAAACTCTAGTGTAACTTTTGTTCGTTTCTTCTAAGTATTTTATTGTATACAAGTTACCTCCTGTGAATGCGAAAAAACCTGAAATGAATAAAATCTGAGAAAACATATTATATTTATTACGTTATCGTATTCGGTATCGATAGTCTGCACATATTAATTTTGTTATCAAAGTAATCATGACAAGTGTATAATAATGGTAATTATTTAAAATTCTAATAGTCTATAATTTTTTTTCATTTTCAGAGAGAGTGTGAAGGGGGAGGAGGATGGGGAGGGGGAGAAGAGGGAAGGGGCGAGGAATGGTGAGAGAGAGAGAGAGAGAGAGAGACACACACACACACACACACACACACACACACACACACACTCTCTCTCTCTCTCTCTCTCTCTCTCTCTCTCTCTCTGAGTGAATTTACTTAATTTCCAAAAGTAAGAATAATATTTGCTTGCATTTTAAAAATTGGTAGTGTTTCATTTCACGTCAATAGTTTAGTAACCTACAAAGCGCTACGTTTTTTTTGGAGGATTGCGCAGTTTAAAAAGTTAAGTATTATAGTGATATCACTTCCTTGCAGCATAGAAAACTGTAACTCCCTGTACTGAATTAGACGAATACACTTTATAATACTGTTTTTATGTATTACAAATTGTGTCAAATAATACTGAAGGTTTTTTTTGTGATTTTTGGCGCGGACAACTACATTTCGGACATCGCTCATTCGCACGCTCCCCATTAATAATCATGGGAGTATCCGAGTTCAAAATATCAAAGAATTCGATTCCTAGGAGTTATCGAGATATCTCGAATGGTGTCCGAAGAATTCGAATACCCGAGCGATATATCCGCGTGAGTAACCAGTACCTTACGTATCGCACGAGTACTCCAGTTCTCATGCAAATGCAATAATTACGCCGTTCGTTCGACTCTTGTTTTCGAGTGATTGTAGAAGTGATTATATTTTTCAAATGTAGTTTTTTTTTTTTCTTACGTCTTCCCACGTGTTTTGTGGTCCATTTATGTTGCCTAATTTCGTGTCGTTTGTTGACTTCTATGACATTGTTTTGAATTTTATTCCCTTTTATTTAGTTGTCTGGAATCGGAACTAGCCGCCCCTCGACTGAAGTTTATGTTATTTTAATAATGCGAATGGAAATATATCGTCCAAAAAAATAGCCATATTCAAATCTCGTATTCGAATACATGAATACCAACACGGTAATTCAAGCTAGGAATGAAAGTTCTCGATTCTTGGAAGTATTCGAATACATCGATTCTTACAAGTATTATAATATAGAGTACTCGATCAAAATTGGGAAAAATCACTTAATGTATGACGCGATTGGTTGTTTCATAACTACCTCGTGTATCACAAGCGTTTTATACTTTTGTTAACATAAAGGTGCCTAATTTTTGGTTAAATTGAAATTGGTAATTTATATTCCATGTATAATCATTATGAATGAAATCAGAGAAAACTGGCATGTTGGCAATGCCTAGTAAGAAATAGTTCTTATGAAAACAGTATTAAACAAAGTGCGCACGAATGCGGTGCGTTAGCCCTCGGGTGTAATTTTCTAAGCTTTGTTTACACGAGGCGGAGTAATATCCTGGAAGTAGAACTTAAGTAGGGCTTCAGAAAAGTTAGAAGTGGTCGTGAATGAACTATACAAAATATTCGATTAGTGGAAATATTCGTCCTTTGTCATCATTCTCGTTGGAGGGGAGTAATAGCAGCACAGAGACCAACGAGCATACAAGTACCAGAGACGTCACTCATATCAAGGCAAAGCAGCGGAACGCTTATTTTTTGCCTAGTGCAAGTGTACCAATGTCAAAACAAAAAAAAATTATATGTTCAAGGGTTGGCACTACTACACGTGCAAGTTTTCTGTATAACATTTCAATAGTTTAATTCCACCCATTTTAATGAAAATGTGTTCAATATTCACATTTACAATATGTATAATTACATCCAAAAATAAACTACCACTGTGAACTGTCAAGTGTCGGTACACAACGCTAAAACTCTTAACTAGTTCACATGATCGACAATGCACGGCCATACAACATGTAATGCTCACATCACCACCAACATCGTAAAAAGAAGTGTGGATTTATATAAATCATCGCATTTCGGTGCCTACAATTGAATCAATATAATTATATCTTTGATGAAAAATGTTTCATAAAACGATAAGCAGTTTATTTACATTATAACAATAAATTAAAATAATTTTCCGCTGTTATATTGCCGATATTGCACTGGGCAAGTAAACAAAATCGAATCGGAAATAAATTAAGCGTTCTGTTTACTCCTTTCCAGTGTCTAATCATGGATGTATTAGTCTATGGAGTGGAAGCCGAGACACGAAAAACGCAATAATTACGTCACTGCTAATAGCGATGTACAATGTAACTTTTGCCACTCATAATATGGCGGCTGATATAAACAATCGGTCTGCGCATGCGCAGTTGAAAGAAGTCGGACAAGAAATCGGCTTCACTTCATAATCGCGGAGAACATAAATCTGTCATCTAATACCTCCATGTGTCTAGTGGTTGACGAAGACAGCGAGTTCGCAAGGCCGGATTCCCCATTAGGCCGACCAAGCCCGGGCCTAGAGCGGCACTTTTTAGGGGACGGCATGGCATTGGGCAAAATAGGAAGAAAAAAAAATTGTGTTTTTTTTTAAATGGTTGTGTGCTAGAATAACATGTATACCGATTATAAAATAAATCCAATTAAAGAGACCGGTGTTTGGAAGTCAATTGCTTTATGATATTAACGAAGGTTCTTGCTGTTTCGGTAACGGCCAGTACGAACTTCGAGTTTATATTTATCAGGGGACAGAAACTGGTATAGTTGGGGCATGAGACTTTCTAGTTGATCTTCGTTGAGTTTCGGGTTTTCAAGCTTACAAATAAAAAGTTAAGCTTACCATCGTAAAGTATAGAGTTCTATAACAAGTTAATTAAAAAACTTAAAATTTGCATTGTGTTTGACTATTACTTGTTTATCTTTGTAATTCAGTAATTTATAACGTGTTAATGTTGTAATAATGATGCATCTGATCGCGTTGCTATGGATTGTAAAATAGTTAATAAAGAAAAAAATAGGTTGCGGAAGGGAAGAAAATTTTTCATGGGCCTACAGACGACAATCCTGCCCTGCGAGTGCGACTGCGATGTCGCGTGCTCCCCCGGCCGGCCGGGTGCGCGCGCACTCCCGACAACAAAACACGATCGCGACCGCCGGGCGCTGCGCCGTGGTGGCTGCGCAGTCGGCGGCGCCGGAAAATCAATAAGGGCGGCGCGGCGAGAGCACGGGAGTCCGGCCCCCGCGAAAACGTCGCGCCGCGGGCAGGAGAGGGCGAGGATAATAATAATAATAATAAAAGGACGAATGAAGAGGGAGGCGTCGACGAAGGGAAGAAGGAGGGCAGAAGTGCGTGTGTAGGCCTGGACCAAGTACGCGCTCTCGTTGCCTGTAGTTCTCGCCGGCAGCCCGTGTCTGTTCGCCGCCGACTCGCGCGGTTGCTGATTATTTAACATCGCCCCGTCGGGGAGGCTCCGGGAGGGGCGCCCCCGCCTAGCTACCGCCGACCTTCAATTGTTCCTGTTCTTTTTTTAAAGCCACTGCCAGGTGTTGCCGTCCGCCGCAGCTAGCCCACACAGCTGCCTTCAAAAACACTCGAGGTAACTGTATGCTGTTCACGGTAAAGTGAGCACTTTTTAAGGCCCTGCTAAATTATTCCTTTCAGCCTGTTTCTATCTTTCTGCCACATTTTAATATAAACCTTGCCATGTGTCTAATAAACAAATTGTATACATTTAATCACACTCAAAAGTTAATCTGTGAGACTGCAATAAAATATATTTATTAGTGGTTAATGGCTCTTGCGTGGGCCTTAAAAAGTGCTCACTATACCTTGAATTAGCCTTTAAGCTTATGCATAGGCTATTCACGGTGAAGCGAGCTCATTTGAAAGCCCTCACATTTGCAATAATAGTCAATAGATATGTTTTATTGTAGCCTTAGGCGCTAACTTTCGAGTGCGTTACCTACATTGCAATATATATTTAAAAAAGCGGTTAAAATAGAAAAAAAATATGGTAGAAAGGATCAAGTAATTAGGGCCTCAAAAGTGCTCACTTTACCCGTGAACAGCCTATAATGTCTACTATACACAATTTCACGCTCGTCCGTACATCAGATGTGGCAATTAGGAAGGATCCCTTTATTACCATACTCCCCGCTGTCTAAAAATAGTCCGTAGAAAAGTATGCATGTAAATAAACTATTATAGTAGGACACATACGGGTTCTCCATTCTGTTGACCAGGCAAGAATGCACGCTTTTTGTGTTTCATTGACGTACGCTGAATGGAAGACTGGGCGTGTGAATGTGCGATATTTTTGTCCATTTTATTTCGTGGTCGCTTTCTGATTTTACGGTTAATACAGCAAAACGTATTTCGCTCCCTTTTCAGATATTACTATGCAAATTATTTATTTTATTGCATTGACTTCTCCGTTAAAGAGCCTCACAAATCGCTTCACTCACTCTTTTGTTGTAGAGACATAAAAATTGTCAAATTTTGAAACTTACAATTCCTTCTACGGCTTTCGCACTTCGTGTACTTGTGTCAAATCTATCTATTTTTTCGTCGTTTTATATTTTCAGCTGAGTCGTCATAAATTATTTTATATACGAAATTCTAACTGAACTCAACCTAATAGTAAAATTTTCATCACCTTAGCCATATTATGAAGTAAAAAAGTTTAGGAATCATAAATCTGAGTCATAACGTCTGATCATTTTTAGTAATTTATCGCAGTTTTAATAACAAGCCATGCGCTTGTTTAAAATAAAATTACAGAAGTTTTATAGCTGTATGAAATGTATTATTTATAAGGTTATACAAATTAAAGACCTTCATATATGCCTACTAAAAAAATATACAGTATTTCTAATGCATACTCTCGCCGACAGAATATTTTAAGATATTTCCCATAAATTTAATATTAAACGGAATGGATTATACCTACAGCATCATCCAACCAAATTTTTATTGATTTACTTACATTCTGTTTCTACAGTGCCACCTCGGTTCTGATACCAAATTTACAGAGCTTAACTAAGAACTAACACTGCTAAAATACCTTAAATCCCCCTCCCCCCATCTTTCCCCCGAAAAAAAAATTATATTTCTTTGACGGGTGTGTAGAACCATGCTATATACGTAAATCGTCTACACTGAGTTTTCGGACATTGAATGTAATTCTTAAAAACCGCGAAATTGTCCTAGTTAGACTAATTAGATTCAAGAAGTGTATTTTTATCTCTTTCCGGCAGCCAGTCAGAGGTGACGTGATCGAAGCCATATGGTACGCCTTTTGACAGACCAAACTGCGCACGTGCCTTTTGATGTCCTCCGCCTAACGTGTGGAAAATACTGTCCTGAAGTGAAATGGCAAACCACGTAAAGGTTGTTCACAACAAAGTGAGCGCTTTTGAAATCAACCTTACAAAAATACCAATGCCTCTGCGTGCGTATATTTTAACGGGTTCACTGAGTGGCATGCGCCCATTTATAGTTGGTAACGATGGATGGAAAGTAGTTCCCTATCATGTCGAATAAAAAGTATTAGGTAACCATTTGTGTTAACTAAAATTATTTCTTTCGCTTCCCGCTTTTTTTAAATGCATCGCAGTTTAAAAAGAGCAGATTAGTAAAATACCTATTTACTTTTTTAATAATTTCACAGTTTCACTTGACCGGCGCATGAAGAAATTGAAGAGGCCCGCGGCAATGTTAATTTTATATAAGGCGGAAGAATACACAATGCACATTCAAGTAGATCTCAAGCAGGCCTTTAAAAAGTGCTCATTTCACCGTGAACAGCCTATACTCCCCTGTACCCGTCACCAAGGAAGAAACGGCACATGCCTGTTAAGTTGAACGACTCAGAATTCGAACCAAATCTTAACAATTCATATTATGTAATCATGCGCGGACACACAATGCAGCTTGAATCGATTGATCTTTTTCTTTCTCTTCATTCTCCTCGGGCCGTCGAAAATGCCACTTTCTTCTCCAATTGGCAATAAGGGCATATGTTTCAGCGACGTCTGTTCCCAATATTCCGGCAGTTTTTGTAAATTAAGTTGTTTGCATTTGGTATTTATTTTGTTACTGCTTTTCGAGTACCGTTCGAGTGTTTGCTTAATTTCAAGATTACCTTCAATCTGGCGTAGGTATAATGCTTTCATTCTTTTCGCACAATAAAATATTTCATGGGCTGTTCACGGTAAAGTGAGCACTTATTGAAAGCCCTGCTTGAGATCTGCGTGTATTAACGTTGTGTATTCTTCCGTTTTATGTAAAATTAAACATTTCCATGCGCCTCTTCACTTTATTCATGCGCCTATCAAGCGAAACTGTGAAATTATTAGAAAAGAATATAAATTACATCTGCTGATTTTTTCAAATCCAATACATTAAAAAACAACAGAAAGCGAAATAAATAATCTAAGTTACCACAAATGGTTACCTAACACTGTTTATTCGACGTTTGGCTATGGAACGATTTTCCATCCATCGTTATCAACTTTACTGGGCGCATGTCGCGCAGTGCGCTCGTTAAAATATAGGCAGGCAGGGGCAGTGACATTTTTCAGAGGTTGATTTCAAAAATGCTCTCTTCATCGTTAACAGCCTTTATCACCAGCTACATCCCGTGGCTTAGCACCGCCCGGAATAAAAAATGTTATGTTTGGCAGATGAAAGTGGAGAATTATCCTTTAGGAATTTCTCTGGCGAAAGATTAAAATTATTAATTTCTTCCCTCCTTGTTCACTCCTGCCTAGAATTTGAATTCGTAGTCTAGTTAGTGGCAGATGGAAATTAAATACAGCTTTTGCATGCAGCAACGGCCCCCCTCTTGCAGGAATTACCTGACATAGTACAGAATTATTTTTGAAGCATTTTATACACACTATTCTGAAGAAGAAAAAACTGGAGTAGGCCCTATTTCGTAGGGTTTACGTAAAATTACGGAATTCATGAAAAATTTAATTTAGGTTTTTAGAACATTGTATTACTAGTATTTTGAAGCAAAATGCACTGCGATATCACATCGGGTTTAAGAGATATTGAAGATTCCGTGAGAAAATATTATGTAAAACATTTCACTTTTTTTCGCTCATTTAAGTTTTTCACTTCGGAAAATCATGAAATAATTTTTAACTATTTATATATGCAATATATTGAAGCAAAAATGACGCTGAATCTTGACAGGTCATAGTTATTAGGTAGGTATATTTATAGAATACTAATTTTACCCCTTTTCATCCCCTTAAGAATTCAATTTCGAACAATAATTTCTTAAGTTCTTTGAAGGTGTAGTATTTTGAAGAAAAAAGCACAGCATTATCTTGTAGTAAATATTTAAGATGCCGTGAAAAACATTTTTCTCGTTTTCGTCCTTAACCCCTAAATTTTAAAAGGTACCTTTGTATTGAGTGTTTGCATCTTATGGGGAAGTCACCCATGAAATTTAATATTTTGATGTCCAGTGGTTTGGCTGGTGCTTTGATGAGTTAGTGAGGATATCATTGACCAGTGAGAACACCTTAATGTAGGTAAGTGTTATAAGTAGGTATAGGAAAATTTCGCGAATTCATTTCGGGACAAGGTAGACGTCAAATACATGTATAGTGAAGTCACCTTCGCAATTGGATCACAGTTTGAGACCCGCCCTGCACGCCTCTGAGCCAATAGCAGGCTTGCAAGAAAACGTCTTGCGAATCTCATGACTGCCAGGTGTGGGGCAACAGCCAATGAACACACAGCTGCGGCTCCAGTATGCACATTACTGAGGAGTCTAGCGTACAGGTCACTGAACTCGCGAAATTTTCCTATCCCTAGTTATAAGTAAAATGATTCATCCAATAAACACAGAGTTTCTCATAAAAACAGCGAGATGATACGATTGCCCATTTTGTTTTTAGTTACATGTGGTAAAAAAAGTAAACGCGTCTTATGTAATGTTATGACTCACAATAGCAGTGCCATATTCGACACGCCGGGTGTATATTGGCCATGCGGTATCATGCCTACTTGGAATTTGGGAGTTTGTATGTTTCGTTCTGCCGACTGCTCTGGAAGTGGTATTCTTACGGTTTCCCCGTTTCCGTTCCTGGATAGTGTTGGTCCTGGTCCTTAATATATTAATAGAGACGTGCAAAATTCGCGTTATTATTTGGGGACAAGTTAGATTTTAAACTCGTGTACATTTGCAACACGTTTGTCATTGGAACGTACTATTATCTGTCACTCCCTGTGTAACTGCGCCAATAAATAAACACTTAACATTTGTGTGCTCCAATTACGTCTCGCTCAGTCAGAAAGGGCGTGGCTTCACATCTATGCAGCAGCGAATTGAATACAACGCCGGCTCCGGTATATATAGCAGGTACTGTGAAGTTCATCCTGGTGCCAAATAATAACGCGAATTTTGCATGTCTCTATGCCGATTCCGTCGCCCGTTGGGTTGTTGTTCAGTCTCGCTGCAGAAAAATAAATATTGTTACTACTTGTGGAGTACCTAAAAATTCACTCTTTCTCAGTCTGGCTAATTGAAGCCTGCCTGATCTTCATCGCTGGTAGGGTCGTTCCAAAGCGCTGTGCAGCAATCACAAAATGGGCACGCGCACGTCACAGAGTGAAAGAGACTAAATTTTGTGGTTGTACCTTTTGATTTTGGCTTACCCATTCGGTGATTGGTTGATTGCGTGAGAGGGAAAGGGTGTACTGCGTTCGATTGGCTGCTGCATGCTGCGGAAGGTCCTCTATTGGCTGGCTTGTACGTTACAAGGCGCTGATTGGCGAACAGCGTTCCAACGTGTTGCTGGTCAGTGACGCCATTTTGCCTGAGTGTGCAGCTGGAGTTCGCTGTATAAGAGAGGCTGTTTCAACTCTGTATTAACTACTCTGTGCGCTCACATCGAAGGAACCGCCGCGCCGGTTAGCGTGTGTGTACGTACTCACCTGCTGTGTGGTCCAATCATGGCCTTCCACTGTGGCATAGGTAGCAACAGTCACATTTCGCGGGAAAATTTCGAGACATGATGCAGTTCAAAACACTGTAGGGTCGTCCAACTTCTTGATTGGCTGAAGCATTTTCTGGTCGGTGTTGACTGTATGCGCACGAGTCACGAAGGTACAGCGTCGTGAGTTACGGAATCCTGAGTGGCTCGGTCAAATGCGAAAACACCAACAGCCGAAGTGTATAAATAGTATTGAAGTATACTGTGTGCTCGGTATTATTCGCGAAAAATTACTGGCCTTAGGTATAGGCCACTCACGGTCAAGTGACCACTTTTGAAAGCCCTCTCATTTGGAATAATAGTCAATAAATGTATTTAATTTTAGCCTTAGACGTTAACTTCCGAGTGCGGTAGAATATACACTGTTTATTACTTACATTACAATATTTATTAAAAAATATTGTTGAAGGATAAAAAGACTGAAAGTAAAAAAGTAATTATGGCCTCAAAAGTGGTCACTTTACCGTGAAGAGCCTATAGTAAGCAGCAAGTGTGAGTATACAAAAGCGTGTAAAGTCTAAGCTTTCAGGCCACTCACGAATTTTTCCGGCCTCTAAGTACAGAGAACCAATGAAAACTCGTCACTTGCATACGTGTGTGCCATATTTCTTAGATGGCATTTGTAAGCAGATGTTACTAAAAAATATTGGAAAGATTTATTTTATGGTAGGTTTCTTACGGAAGTTGTTTCATCTTCTGGGCTGCCTGAGTAGGCGGCCATATTAGTTTCGGGAGCCAAACCAGGAAGTAGCAATCATCATTTCGAGGCACTCTCTTCGCAACTGTGACTTAAGGTTGAATGGGAGTGACGATTAGTGAGATTCTGCCTCCAGAGATGGTGTTGTTTGTGGTCATCTTAAGGATAATGCTGGCATGTATGTAGGCAACCAGAAGTACAAGAACCGCTATGTGACTACCTGTGTTATGAGAAAAAAGGGGGGGGGGGTATGGGGTGGGCCGAAACTTCTTCTATCTTGCAAGGATAATGACCTGCCACTCAAAAGTTTACCTCTGCCCTGCCAACACCCTCTGGACTTCAGGCCTGCTCTCAAAACAGAGGGTGGCGTGTGACGTCATCGAGAGTGGTCCTAGGCGCTCCCTGCCGGAGTCCAGATGCTAACATGTTTTCTCCCTAGTTATTGGCGCGGCAGCTGTCAGTTCTTGGGTTGACTTCCAAGTCAGCGGTAACGTTCCACTGTGTGCGGGTGTCTTACCTATTTCCATTGGCAACATGCCGTATCGCTGCTGTGTTACCGATTGCAATGAGAAATACGAGAACGGTCCGCGAGTTCGTGTATCTGGTTTTCCGAAAAACCAAGAAAGGCGACAGGTATGGTTGCGTGAAATTCCTCGCGCCGACTTCTAATCATCAGATTCTTCTAAAGTAAGTTTAATGTACATTTTTTCTAGATACATTGCCGACTTTTCCAGTAATTTCCTACTTTGTCGCAATATTTAGCCGTTAAAAAAATGGCGTACAAAACAGTAATTTGTCGAAATACGCGGAACCCTGTTCAGATGAAATAAGTTTCTGTTTTAGCAGTTTATCACTGCGTAATGGCGATGAACTTAACATAACCACAAAACTGAATGACTGAAATATAATTCTGAAGTCCTCTTGGTTTTTTTTCTCTGTAAAAACGGTAGAAAACGAACTCACGTAAAGATAAGCGATGCCTGCTAGGTTTACGTCCTTTTGCGTGGAAGATGTCAGGAGCTAATAATTTACGTAATCAGAATATCATTGTGTCGAACATAATACATTTTACTAAGATACGATTTCGAATAATGAAGCGATTTACATTTAAGGACGCGTTAGTAAAATAGTTTTAAAAACGCTTTAATAAAATAGTTTTAAAAACGCTTTAAATATATATTTTTATTGGAGCCCAACAATGCGTAGATAATTCGATAATTATCAAATCCGCCTAAGACTGCTATAACCAAAACACCGGTAGATATGATAACTACCTAATTATTCAGTTCATTTGTTATTAAAGCATTTACAGTAGTCAACTTCGACGAAATTACTATATAATACGTAAGATAATCGTGTTCCAAAAAATTACACATTCTTCAAGTTTCTTAAATAGTCGCGCTTCGTAGATACTTCTGCTATTAACAAACATTGTAAATCGATACCGTAGCTTGCCCGTTAAAACTATAACTTGAATATAGCGTGCAAACGTTTGCAGTAAACTAATTTTCTGTAACATTTACATACGTAGCATATTTTTAATTTGTGTACATTTGTTAATGCCAACATATGTTTGAGTATAAATATAGTTGTTTTTATTCCACAGGTTGTACGTGTATGAGAGTATTTTATTCTAATATCTTCTACACGTCAGGATACTTGGTCATAAGTTACAGTTAAATATTTCATTGTTCATTACAACAATTTCACTTGGTACGATATTGTTAAATTTTCTGTATTTGCATTAATAATAGCTGTGACAGATCTTCCACGGGATATCCGACAGGATAATTTTATTTTATATTAAATTAACATAAGTGTTACAACCAGGCCCAGAGAAGGATAACGTATTTTAGTTGAAATCTGATTTTCTACTGTGTCTGTATTTCTGGGGGTTTTTTGAAATAACTTTTCATTTTATACGAAAGTGATTTTAACTGTTAATTCCTGTTAGATAAATTGAATTAATCCATAATTTTAGACGTGATAATTTTTTTCAATGGCAGGGCCAGTTGTATAAACGAACGGTTAAAAAAATGTGACGACATAATACATTTGACTTATATCGCTAAGCTTATTTGTTTACAACTTCTAACCAGAACTGTTAACACAATATTAAGACAAGAAGTTATCAATATAACTAATGAGTCTACTTTCCTTTACATGGATGCAAATAATGTTGATGAAGCTATTAAAACATTACATGATAGGTGGCTGTTGACGTCTCGTTGATAGCGATATCATTGAGATGCAACCAGAAACAAATTCAATATTAGTGAGATAATTACAAATACACACTTGCCTTACCTGGGACTCGATTACAGAACGCATCGTACCGTAAGTTTGCGCCCAGTCAACTGCATCACGGAGGTCGGCGAGGACTCGGAATTTCATCTTCGAAAGTAATCAGTCTAAAGTTTGGTACGCTAGGATTATCAACTTAAAATTTTAACAGGAACATCATTTTGTTAACAAGTGTGCGAGTCACTTAATTAAATCATGTACGTTTTAATGACTAACCGTAACACTACTTGTTAGTGGAAATTGCTTGACAGGTTCGCGAGATATGTCATAAAAACTTCCGTTTCTCATTTTGCGCTATCGTACAAAACATCCAGAAACAGGCTCTGTATAGGCATATCTGATGTTTCTAATATATACTGAAATATGTCAAATTATTGAAGAAATATTAACTTATCAAAATAATCTATATTGCAACATTTAAAAAAAAAAATCATACCAACTTGAAATATGTAAGTTTACAGGCCCATTGTAGTACTTCTTGTGTGAAAATTTAGGTGGGAATTAGATTATTGGTTGCCGAGATATGTCAAATTATACATTTTATCATATGGTACTTTCTTACAGAAATGAGGGAAAAAAATGATCTCTATAAGCATATCTGATGCTTCTAATGGGTACTCTCACTAGGCCTATACAAAATTTAATTGGAATGGGTGAAATTGGTTAATAGAAATATATACTTTTCTAAATTATTTATTTTGCAACCATAACATAAATATTAATAAAGCCACACACACTTTATACATGTCCTACTGTAGCACTACTAGGTTAAAAGTTCGGTGGGAATCTGTTGTTTAGTCCTAGACATATGACAAAATAACTCCATTTTCTCATGTGGTGGTATTTTTTATTACTGGAGAAGAAAAAGGAGATTTATTGGCACATATGTTCGTTGCAGATAGCCTACTGTAACATATTAAGTGGGTTGAAATTGCTTGTGCCATGTGATAGACTGACAATATATTTATTGAAAATGTGCGACTACCTCCTTAAGTCATATAAATGTAGGTGCACCACAAAAATATACCTTGTCGCCTGATTTGGTGGGTATCAGTTAATAGTTTCCCGAGTAGTGCGCGAAAACTTAATTTTTCGTATGGTGCTATCTTCCAAAATAGCGGACAAGTGACTTTATGTATTCGCTCGCTCTATGCTTGCATATATACTGTCGGCATACAAAGTTAGATTGAAACTGGTTACATTGTTTCGTAGATATAGCATGTTATGGTAAAATGTTTACAAGCGCACTATTCTGAAAATAAGCGTCTGATCTTCTTAAAACATGGCTTATCAATTTACATGGCTTACCACAGTATTACTTGTTTGCCATATTTGGAAGGAATCTGTTGATTGTTTCCCCATTTTAAAAATAAGTGCTTTACACATTTAAATTTCTTATATGAACATGGCCCATAATATATATATATAATGTGTGTGTGTGCAAAATTTGGCAGGAATCGGTTGTATAGTTACCGAGCTATAACATAAATGCTTTCTTTTTAATGCTGCGCTATCTTCCAAAATAGCTGGTTAGTAACATTGTCAAAATTCATTCAATGCATTCGTCGTGCACTGTCAACATACGAAATTTGGTTTAAATCGGTTAGATGATTCTCTAGATATTGTGCAAATTTTTTATTTTTCCCATTACCGCTTTCAAAATGCAATGCTTATATAATACACTATCAATGTTCCAAATTTAGTTTAAATAGGTTAGATAATTGGTTTCCGAAACACTACACAGTGGCGCATTCATTTAAAAACCGCTGCCATTTTTAAAATACGTACCCAGCGTGATGGATAACGATAGGTCTGATGTCCTTACAAAATACTACATGTGGACCTGGTTGGTTAAATTCGATCGTCGGGTTTAAAAGTTATTAGGGTGGACATACATTCCAGACAGACAACCAGGTGATTGCATAAGCGTATCCTTCCTTTGGAAAGCAGGCTAAAAATATGACAGGAGATTTCTTGCCGTTTATAATATCGAATTTATTGTAGTTTATTTAGCATGTTATGGTTAGTCAGATTTTATTCCTGCTCCAATTTTTGGCCCGAAAAAATCAACTAGGCTTTATATACAAGAAAATAATCAGAAAATGTTTGTTTATTAATATGGCTGTATGTGTATGTACGGATATGTATTTAAATGTGCGAATGTGTATGCATTATGTATATGTTTATAAATTTATGCCTAAGTATATGCATGTGTAAATAGTCTATATGTACTTGTATGTTTATGCATGTATTTGTGTGTGTATATACACATACACACAAGTTTTGGTTATACTGCAGGTATAATGTACACATCATAACAATTACTAATTGATTTAGCAAAGAAAACGTAAAAAGTGGCAGAACAATATTAGTTTCATTATTACCGAAAAAAATGTTCTTGTATAGAAATAATTATTTAATGTAACTGTAAATGTGGGGAACGCAGGAAAAGGGGGTGGGGTGGCAAGAGACATTCCCCTCCCCCCAGGTTTACTTAGGAGGGGGGGGGGGGTTCCGGCCCCCTTGCCTCCCCTGTTATCACGTCCCTATCTTTTACTATAATACTGAAATACAAATTTTTAGCAATTGCTGTTTTTCCCGCTTCTTTCTATCATTAAAGTTCTACTCGGTGCGCGTGTTGATAAAATAAAGAAAATTGCGTACACTTTTCCTACTGTTCACACTGAAATTGCATTGGTAACACGTGAAATAGGTGTGCTGTAGGTAATCATGGCGAGACGTGACCTTGAATGAACTACAGGTTACCGGGAATCGCGGTCATCCAGGTTGGTTTCAGTAACAGCACCTAGAGGAGGGGGTTAGCGCGTAACATCCCTCTCTCGCAAAGCTTCTTCCAAAAAATGTCACCAGGGTACAGGCGGCCCAGGAAGGGAGGAGGAGTAAGGGGGACGAATGCCCATACGCCCAGTCTCTGGGAGAGGCTGGGACGGACTTCATTTATTATAATTTATAATTAACTTGTATCATAACATCCTGCCACGTTTTCTTATCCCAATAAGGAATAAAAATATATTTGAAGTTTTATTAACAGTGTAGGCCCTCTACAGAAAGTTTATTGTTAGTAACAGAAGGTCGAGTCACAACATATAATTGCCTCCTACATACTTTAGAACACAGAGAAGTTATCAAAAAAAATTGGAGAGTAGATCTTTTCATTTTTATAAGTAGACAAAATAAAACTTTTCAAGTAAATTATCCAAAAGGAGTGTAAAGTTTGTTGAACAAAATACACTAATTTGATAATACTCTTTTACTCCACACATAAGAAAAATATGCCAAGGCTACATAATATTATGTAAAATTTTTAAATTTTCTTATTCTCATAAACGTGAATAATTAGCAAAACAGCAGAGAACTGATTTTTGTGGAAAATTATTAAATTCCTTTAAAAGTGAACAATTAGCAAAACAGTAGAGAACAGATGTTTCTTTTTTTAAAAATGAAATTATGTCCAATTATGAGAGACAATTTCCATAGGTGACGGGAGCTGGGCGATCATTTTATAAATATGAAATAAAACATGCAGCTACTTATTATCATGGAATGTAAGAATTTTGCTTACTTCTGCGATTTATTCTTCTTGTTGCTTGAATGTTTTACTGCTGGAGGCTGGAATCTCCATCGTAGAAAGAAGTTGTTCAATTGCTGAATAACCTTTCCCTGTCATTTATGTACCCCAAGTTTCAGCAGTATTGAATGTGCTACACGGATCTGTATCTATTGAAGCTTTGTCTTCGCAAGAATTACACTTGAAATAAAGAACACTTCTTAAGCCAAAACGTTTTACACCTTCGTAGAAGAAGTAGCCTCTTGACGCGGGTCTTACGTTCCAATGTGTGCCTCTCCAAAGCTCTAGCTTTTGATATAACGTGACTCGTGTTACAAATTCTTCTTCCTTCTACATTCAAGTTTATATCCTTGTCCCCAACTTCGTGCCGTGTTTCAACCAACAGTTTTCTGCAATGGAAAATTTTTCAAAATTATTTTATTATTTGACTAACAAGTACATGAAATAGTCCGATTTTATCAAAAAAGAAAACAGGTTTTTTTTCCCTTCAAACGTTGATTCATTTGAAGAACAACACGTTCCTGACAAAGAGCCAGACAAGTATGAAAATCCTAACACACTGTTCCTCGCGCATCAAGGTAGGTTCAACATAGTTATGAGAAGGTTGACGCTAAACGGAGCGGACGGCCCTGCATGAGAGGTACATTAGAGACGGCCGAGAACAAATCCCCCCACCGGTCTACACGCACATAAAAACCAACACGTGCACATCGTGTCATTATCCATAGCAGTCCTCGCATGACAAGGCGTCTCTAACCCGCGCCTCGTGGCACATGTGACCCTCCGCGTTTTATCATTCGGCCCGCGGGGTTATTTGTGTCTGAAATAAATGTACACAATAGCCTGTTTTTCTAAACCAAGTGTAATGTAACAGGAATTATTCTTCTATGAGGCAGTTGATGTGTACATACAATTTAATTATTAACGAAACTATATCACATGTTATTTTTCAATCTATGTATTTGAGTTAATTATGATTTTTACACTTGCGGCCCGCGGACAAGTCCACAACAAGGGTTGTGGTGCTTGATGAATTCTGAGCGTTTTACTGGGACAAGTGCATGCACGAAGTAAAGTCAACCCAAAATAACTTTTAAATATTTATATTACTGAATGTTAATTATAGTAGATTAACTAAATGGAGGGCTAACGTATATTCACGTGATCTGCAGGACCTAAGCACACGTAAGACAACTATTAGTTAGTTCCTAAGGTGTACCCATGTTATCACGATGCATTCAACCTCTGTTGCATAGTTTTCAATAAGAAAGACGACCTTAATTCGTAATTCATTTTGTCAGAAAACGTTGAATGCTCAACTCTCACATTAAGATTTATATATTGATGAGTAAGTATGAGGGTCGTATATGACATTTGTGCGAAAAAATGGCTGCTCTGCAAAAACTATTCCGTTCTCCCGGCGTTTTGCCACTGTCTATCGCATGGGTCGGATTTTGACAGCATAGGTTGAAGCTCCTGTTTAGGACTGAATGAATAGAGAATGTCTAAACATCACTCTATCTACATACAAGCATAATTCCCAGTCACAGCAGCTGACCACGTCTAGTAGTTACAAAATACGCTACCATCCAGCGAGAGCAGCACTTACCGAGGCAAATCAATGGTTATTTTCGTAGTTCCAAAATCACTGGAAAACTACTTGTGATATCTGCATGAAACAAAAAGCAAATTAACATTCATGTTTATTTCTATGGTTATTGAAAGTTTCATGCATTCAAGTATAAAACTTTATTTCATATGGCCAAATATAAGGTTTTGTCAAAAACACATCATTAATGGAAATATTTAATTTTAGCGGTATTTTAACGGCGCATTAACATGATATACTTAAGAACCATAGAGTACAGTGTGCTCTTACACTATAAGCAAATTTTGTTCCTTAAGGTATGTTAGAAAAAAGTTATCGACGAAATGCTTTGCAAATTAGTGAGTTCAAAGCATTATTTTCCAATTTGTTATTTAATTTTGACATGAAGAATTAGTTTTTAATGAATGATACTTGCAACTATTAACCACTAGGCTTTCCTCTTTGCTATGGAATTTGAATCGCTGAAATCGTGTAATTACACTTCATGCTACATTAATTTCGAAACAGTGGGGTGTTTTCGGGTAGTGCTGGTTGCGGAGTTACCAGCAAATCAACTACCATTCTACCTTAAGTCTTGCGTCATCTGTCAGTCGCAATGCAGGCCACATGTTCTTCCAAGAACTGTGTTTTGTGAAGTGCCACGTACATTGTCTTCAAGAAAACCCTCAGTTCCAGGAACGGCGAGTTTTTTTTTGCTGAAAACGTTTCGCTGTAAAGTTCTCACGTCTGGGCTGAGTCCGTAGAATTTTATTTCTGTGCTTTTTACTACACTGCAACACGATAACTGATTATACAGAAGCGAAAATTTGTGTAATGGGCAAACGCCCTTTTTGAAATGCCGCTACGTCACTCGTCATGTAGCGGCTGTCTTTTTTGTTCCGTAAATTTCGCACATTCATCTGGCACCAGCCTTACATTTCTCACTCCTTCGCACATCCAAGCCAGAAGATGTTTATCTTTTGGCTGCTGCTATGGCGAATTGGGTGTATTTTTTCCCCCCTGGCCTTGGGTTGTGCGTTATATAGTTATTGTATAACTCCATGTTTATGTAGTGGTCTAGAGAGAGTCGTCCAAAGGCAACACACTCGTAGCCCAGTAATAGCATTGCACTAATGGGCGTGTGGTTTAAGTCACTGGAGTGTGATAAACAGTTGCAAGGTAAGCTGGCGTTAGCTGTGTGCTGCGCCCCGTTGCTTGCCAGTTTACACTTCCACTAGTGAAACGTAGCTCGGCAACTAACACCATGGGACGCGTGTAGTGAATCCCTTGCTGCTCGCTTGTGAGTGGTCGGAATATGTTCAGTTTCTCTAGACTGCACAGTGGTCACGGACTCCTGCTGCGTGCACCGAGAATGTACAGCAGTCACCAAGCACCAGCTTACCTTGCAACAGTTCACCACACGCCACTGCTTCAAGAATAACCTGCAACCGAATGAACGTGCACAATTCTCGGATTTTTACGTATCTTTCAACTTGCCGGCCGTACACCTGATCGACTCTCACAGAATAGTTAATTAGAAATTGAGAGGTGAAGCAGCGACATTTTCGCTAACTCCAATTGCACACGTCAGCGAAATGGCGTCACCTGTTAGTAACTCGTTGGAACGCTGTCCGCTAATCAGCGCCTGGTAACCTACTCGCTAGTTGGTATAAGCTATTCACGCTAAAGAGAGCACTTTTGAAACCCTCTCATTGGGAATAATAGTCAATAAAAAATTATATTTTAGCTTAAGACATTAACTGCTGAGTGTGGTGGAATATACACACTGTGTTTATTTCTTACATGGCAATATTAATTCAAAAAGATTGTTAAAGGATAACATATGGCTGAAAGGGAAAAAAATGTAACTAGGGCCCGAAACTGCTCATTTTACCGTGAACAGCCTTTATTCTCCATTCACGAGTACTTCACACTTTTTGAAACAAACCTTTGAAAAATGACTCAGTTGTAACATGTCTGCCTACGTTTTAAACAAATCATATACAACATACATTTAATACTCATATTAACAATGAAATATTTTGATTTTTACTAACGACTTTTATTTGTATACAAGTCTCTTAATAAAAATGTTTCGCAATCATTATGAAATAAACATCGAGAGAAAACAGTGCTGCGTTGCAATAATACAAGTAAACACGAGTTGTGCTCTCCAATTTTCTCTTTTTTTTTGTTTTAATATGTATTCTGGTTAAGACTGCCCTTTTATCGAAGTAATCTAACAACGTCTATGGTTCCCTTTCACCTACCCATTTAAACAGTACCATTATAATACAGACACTATTACAAGTCATAAAACCTACCTAAATACTGTAAAAAATTGGGTAACTTTGATATGTTACGTTTTTTTTCTTCATATGCCGGCATTGTTGGGACAGCTGAATAATTTAAACAATGCATTTGGCGGTTAAAATATTTGACGTCACGTTGTATTGCATATATGTACATCTAGTGGAAGGATACGTTATGGGTACCTGGAAGTAGAACTTAAGCAGGGGTTCAGAAATGTTTGACGTAACCGTAAATGGACTATAGCCTTGCCAACAGCGCAACCAATCAGACACATAGCACTCGTGCAATCAGAGGTACGCTGGCGTCAAAGAAACAGGCCAGCCAGATTCGTGTCTGTGTACTTGGCTATAGGTTGTTCACGGTGAACTGAGCACTTTTGAAAGCCCTGCTTAAAATCTACTTCTTTGCAAATTGTGTATTCTTCCGGCTTATGTAACATTGCCACGGGCCTCACCACTTTATTCATGCGTCCGTCAAGTGAAACTGTGAAATTATTAGGAAAGTAAATATTTTACGAATTTGCTTATTTTTACATTTCGATGCATTAAAAACAACAGGAAGGGAAATAGATATTTTAAGTTATCACAAATGGTTACCTAACACTTTTAATTAAACGTTAAGATATGGAACTATTTTCCCTTCATCGTTATCAACTTTACTGTGCGCATGTCATTCAGGGCGGACGAGAAATGCAGGTAGGAGCAGTAATGTTTTTCTACGGTTGATTTTAAAAGTGCCCACTTTATCGTGAACAGCCTTTACTGTGTAGTCGGAACGCCTCCCCGTGGCGGGTTGTTGGACGGCAGGTCGTGCATGTCCCTGACCTTGGTACGGGGAGGAGCCCACGCCGCGGCGCGCCCTTGCCTCCGGGGAGACACCCAGGTGTTGGCGGACGAAGGCTGAGCAGGTTCCTTCCCCCGCTGCGCGAACCCAGCGCCGCGCCGTGGGAGGCTGTGCGGATCTCCGCTCCACCACAACCACATGTACCTAGAGACCTGAAGAATTCGCCAATCAATTTTGGGACAAGCTACCATTCAATACACTTGCGTCTATGTAACCTAAGCCATTTGTCCATACGGTGTTTGACACTACCTGGTGGAAAACGATGTCCAATTGTCACCTCTTACTGTGACAACCAATGTGCAGCTGATATCGGCATATTTGTACATAAGACTGTAGAGTCTAGCTTGCAGGTAATTGAACTTGCGAATTTTTCAGGTCTCTACATATAGTCTATTCACGGTTACTTCCAACTTTTCTGAAGCCCTGCTAAAATTCTACTTTCAAGATATTCCTCCGCCTCTTGTAAACAAAGGTTAAGTCTAGAAAATTACACCAAAGAGACAACGCACCACATTCCTGCACGCTCTGTTCAATATAGTTTTGCATGAAGTATTACTAACACACCTATTTTCTCCCCGTTTTTATTCATATTAATTAAAATGAAATAATATTATTTATAGCTAAAATACAGGTAAAATTTAATTCAATCAAAAATAAGTTACTTTTATGCGCTAAAAAGATATTTAAAGCCGCTGGTAAATGACGTATTTAGGAAACCAACAAACGTATTATACTTGGGGTGATTTTTCAAAAGTTTGATTGAAAAAGTGTAAAGAAACAGTGAATATACTATAGTACATAAATGCATAGAGACGAAATCGCTTGCAGGTTGGAGTCACGGTAGCTGAGCGGTTAGCCTGCTCGCCTCTCACCATGGCTACCCGGGTTCAATCCGCGGCCGTGTCACTCCGGATTTTCGCATGCGGGAATCGCGCCGGACGATGCCGTTGGTCGGCGGGTTTTCTTGGGGATCTCCCGTTTCCCCTGCCCTCTTTCATTCCGGCGCTGCTCCATACCCACTTCAATCACCTTCATCGGCTCTCAAGACTTCGAAGTCAAGAGCCGTCTAAATATCTTCTCATTCACTCACTCGCTTGGAGGTTCCTTTGATGTGGGCCTACCCATTTAGCTGCGTGAGGCTCTGGGAACACGTCTTGTGTCTGATTGGCTGCCGCGGTTTGCGACGTGTACCCTGTTGGCTGTCAAGTGAGTTAGCAGGCGCTGATTGGGCGAACGGGGGCGTTCCGACATGTTACTGGTTACTGACGCCTTATTGTGGTGTGTGTGTATGATGGGATGAAGGGGGGGGGGGGGAGAGTTTGCGGAGCATGTGGCTGTTTTACACCTCAATTCTTATGTTTTCTGTGGCCAGTGACTAAAGTAATGTTGCAAACATGCAGGTAAAGATGTTAACGATAAAGTGAGCACTTATGAAATCAACCTTAGAAAAAGTCACTGCCCCTGCCTGCATATAGTTCCATTTCCTAACGTCAAATTAAAAGTGTTAGGTAACCAAACTATTTCTTTCGTTTTGTACTCTTTAAAATGTATGGAAGTGTAAAAAAGAGCAGATTTAACTTTTTTTATAAATTCAAAGTTTCATTAGATCGATGCATGAATAAAATGATGAAACCCATGTCAGTGTCAATTTTACGCAAGGTGGAAGAATACTCCATACAAGTAGATCTTAAGCAGGGCCTTCAAATGTGCTGATTTTATTGTGAACAGGAAGGTTAGTCTCCAATGTTCTATAGCATACGTGCGGTTTACCTTTGGTTATTGGCCACGTGTCTTTGTCGGGTGACAGTTCCTCACCTAGCTGGGCCAATCAGAATTCGGCAACTATGACACTGAGTGTCCGTGATTCGCGGGCAGACGCCTGCAGTGCGTGACAGTTAAAATAATTCAATTACGAAAGCTGATCTTATCTCTAGTGTTTTTGAAGTACATGTAGTCCTGAAATATTTTCACGAAGAACAGGTGGCCCTAAGCATAACACATTGCGTTTGTTTCGAGATTATTTCTTTTTAATGGGGGCGGTTTCGCCTACCACTTGCAGAGAGAGAGAGAGAGAGAGAGGAGAGAGAGGAGAGGAGAGAGAGAGAGAGAGAGAGAGAGAGAGAGAGAGAGAAGGAGAGAGAGAGAGAGAGAGAGAGAGAGAGAGAGAGAGAGAGGAGAGAGAGGAGAGAGAGGAGAGAGAGAGAGAGAGAGAGAGAGAGAAGAGAGAAGAGAGGAGGAGAGAGAGAGAGAGAGAGAGAGAGAGAGGAGAGAGAGAGAGGGAGGAGAGAGAGAGAGAGAGAGAGAGAGAGAGGAGAGAGAGAGAGAAGAGAGTAGAGAGTAGAGAGAAGAGAGGATAGGAGAGAGAGAGAGAGAGAGTAGGAGAGTAGAGAGAGAGAGAGAGGAGAGAGAGAGAGAGAGAATAGATAGGAGAGAGAAAAGATAGAGGAGAGAGAGAGAGAGAGAGAGAGAAGATAGAGAGAGAGAGATAAGAGAGAGAGAGAGAATGAAGAGAGAGAGAGATAGAGAGGAGAGAGAGAGATAGAGAGAGAGAGAGGGAGAGAGAGAGAGAGAGAGAGAGAGATGAGAGAGAGAGAGATAGAGAGAGAGAGAGAGAGTAGAGAAGAAGAGAGAGATAGGAGAGAGATAGAGAGAAGAGAGAGAGAGATAGAGAGAGGAGAGAGAGTAGAGAGAGAGATGAGAGAGAGATGAGAGAGAAGAGATAGAGAGAAAGAGAAGAGAGATAGAGAGAGATAGAGAAGAGAGATAGAGAGAGTAGAGAGATAGAGAGATGAGAGAGGTAGAGAGAGATAGAGAGAGAGAGAGTAGAGAGAGAGAGAGAGAATGAGAGAGAGAGAGAGATATAGAGAGAGATAGAGATAGAGAGTAGAGATAGATGATAGAGAGATAAGATAGAAGATGATAGATAGAGATAGAAGGGTAATAGAAGATAGATAGAGAGATAAGAGATGAAGATAGAAGAGAGTATAGAGAGATATAGAGATAGAGAGATATAGAGAGAGAGAGAGATATAGAGAGTAAGAGATGATAGAGAGAGATAGGTAGAGGATATGAGATAGAGAGAGATAGAGAGATAAGAGATATAGAGAGATAGAGAGATATGAGAGAGATATAGAGATAGAGATATAGAGAGTAGAGATATAGAGATATAGAGATAGAGAGAGATATTCGCATGCCTTCCCGAACCAAATGAAACTTTGAGAGCTTTTTGATGTTCATCGCTTCATGCCTTGTAAAACTACCATCACTAAGTACTAAAATATAGTAACATTGTATTTAGTTTCTTTATTTATGTGCCCCTCCTCAGAGCAGGTATACATGGTCATTAAACAAGCCTTTGGAATCCTCTTCTCCCCCTCACCATTTGTTTGCAGCCTTTCCAAAACTACCTGCGAAAGGCAAGCGGAACTCGTAGCATCGGTTAAGTGCTTTTGGAACGACAGTGCCGAAACACAAACTGTGGTGTAATTAATTTTAAAAGAAATAGTCATCGTGATGCTAACAAAATATGTTCTAATTGAAAGTACTGTATCTTTTCTTCCGTATTTTGAAATATCACGCACGGAGTACTATACCATTTTATTGTAATTATTAAACATGATCAATTTACGTGATATGGAAAGGTTTTATATGTCAGCTAGAGATGCCACTGGGCGTGTTTTCATCACGAGTTATGAAATGCGAAGTTAAGGAAGCGTATGTTTAAACTTGGTTTGCAAATGTTGTTGCTCAGCTGTGCATGGTTGCGGAAAAAAAAAAAACAAATCCGGCAGTATTGTCAAATCATCCTTACAGGCACGTGAATTTTGGGCATTCGTTTGTCAGAAATATAGATTTCTAAGTGCTCCACAGTTATTGATTGTTTATTAACTGCTAGCTTGACGAGATAATTATTAGTTCAACTTGGTCGCACGTGTGATATGATCGCAATGTTTATTTTCCCCCTGTTTATCAGTAACGTATCGAAACAGGAACATTACGCTGTATGTCCTCGAGGTTTGACCTGCCATTGAATACATGTGGGAAATTCACGAACCTCTATCCCCGATTAACAATTTTTTGTCTCTTATGACAAGAGATAGGCCTGTGTGAAAATTTACGTAAATACATGGGCCTTCTCAGTATATTTACAAAAGTAAACAAGTTCAGATTAAATTTTTTAATATTTTTTTGACATAAATAAACCCAACCCTTATTTGTAATATCTTAATTACCACATAAATGTGAGCAGTTATTATTGTAAAAATATTTTTGACAAATAGTGAACTGAAAAAGCCACAGTGCTGTGATGTGGGTATTAGCTGAACGACATACAAGTAGAGACTTGGCGAATTCGCGGATTCATTTTGGGGCAAGCTATAATTCAAAACTCGTGCGTTTATATAACTTAAGCCATTTGTCCACACGGTGTTTGACACCTCTTGGAGAACGGTGCCCAATTGTCGCCTTCCACCGTGACAGCAGACAACCAATGTGCTGTTGATATCGGCTTATTTGTACATACTACTGTAGAGTCTAACCTGCAGGTCATCGAACTTGAGCATTTTTTTCAGGTCCCTACTTAAAAGTTTTGACCTAATATCCTTCCTTTATCCGATATCCGGAACAGTGGTCGACTCGCAAACCTCACAGACTACTTGAGAATACAGAAGTGAAACAGTAACTTATACCGCTAAATCCAGCCGCACACACAGGCAATATGGCGCCACTGGCCTGCAAAATGGCGGGACGCCGTTCGCCAGTCAGCGCCTGGTAACCTTATTCGCCCAGCCAATAGGGAACCTTCCGCAACACGCAGTAGCCAATGAGACGCAAGAACAGTTTCCAGAGCGTCGAGCAGTTGAAATCTGAGAATGGTAGGGGCACCCGAATTTCGCGAAAATATTTACGCATATGTTAGATTTTAATATTATACGGACATACCAGCAGTATTCTTGTTACTTATTGGTGGCGTATCATTGTGAGAGAACATTTTCTTACTTGACTGGCCAATCAGAATTAGGTTAATCCGCTACTGTACGTCTGTGATTCATGATCAGACGCCTAAGACGCGTAACACCTAGATCATCCAATCGCTGAAGTGTATCTGAGCTAAAGTGTTGAGAGCTGATGAGGGTGAATTGAGTTAGACATGGATCAGCGCCGGAATGCAAGGGCGACGGAAACGGGAGATCCCGGAGAAAACCCACCGACCAGTGACATCGTCCGGTACGATCCCCACATGCGAAATTCCGAGAGCGACCCCACCGGGAATCGAACCCGTCTTGCTTAGGTGAGAGGCGAGAAGTCTAACCACTTTACCGCCGCGGCCGTCACACTGGCTAGTGGGTACGGATAATCTGGCGGCATAAGTGTCAGTGGCCCGACGCCGAAATATCCACTTGACTGGACGTTATCGTCTCCTGAGGGCCGAGCTCTTGCCACGAGGTTCTGATGCAGCCGGAGAGAGGCTGTGCCCAAGCTAATCTTTTACATCCTACTTAGCCCCTCATACTTCCACTCTGCCTCTAGTAAGGGACTGGAACATTTGTGAAATGGCGCAAGAATTACAGTAAATGGTCACCTGAAGTATTTTTGTTCACCGAGATGCGTTGATACATTGTATACACTCCTGTACCTGCTTTAATATACGACTTAAATCCTTATTTTAAATGAAATTTTCTCAATAAATTCTGTTAAAAAATGGTTAATGTTTTTGGTTACTTACAAATGTATTTGCTTATGTGTAGATATAGGAAAATTTCGCGAACTCATTTCGGGACAAGATAGGCGTCAAAGACATATATAGTGAAGTTACCTTCGCAATTGGATCACAGTTTATTAGACCCGCCCTGTATGCCTCTGAGCCAATAGCAGACTTGCAAGGAATCGCCTTGCGAATCCCATAACTGCCAGGTGTGGGGCAACAGCCAATGAACACACAGCTGCGGCTGCGGTATGAACAGGACTGAGCCTACAGGTAATTGAACTCGCGAAATCTTCCCATCCCTACTTGTGTTATAGATAGGGACACCCTAATTTCGCAAAAAAAAAAAAAAATTTCAACTAGTTGTTTTTGAAAACAATTTAGTTGAGATTCACTTTCGTGATTGGATGATTTACTTGCTACGTATCTTGGATATCTGCCCGCGAATCACAGGTTTCCATTAACTTAGTCAATTATCATTCTCACTGGCAAATCGAGTAAGAGAACGTCTTCTCACTAAGCCATGCAACCAATAGGCACAGAAGCTCTGCTACAGCGTCAGTACATTATTGAAATCTATCTTGGGCGGTAATCTTTCGCGAAATTCGGGTGTCTCCAGTTATATATACATTTATCTGATTTTAACGCAACATGTAATTTAAGTTTTGACCGCACCAAAATGAAACTTGAGAGGAGCAAAAATATCTTAAGGGTGCCGCCTAAAAGTTGCCCCCTCGTAAGATGGAGACATGGTATCGCCACTGGGGGAATCAGAGGAATTTGTAACCTGCAGTGTTTCCAGATTTTTTTTTTTTTACTACACTGAAACTTGTTCGACTGATTCAGTTTGATAACGGCGGGGCATGTAGCTTCTGTGAACAAGGTTACGTCGCCTGCCCGAGTACGTATTATTGGTCAGCCCACGCTGAGCCTCTAGCAACGCTATAAATGTGGCAGACGTTAACGTCGGCACGTATTTTATCCCGTTGTTGTTTTGTGTTTATTCTCTAGCCTTTCGTCTAAATCGCGCTTTTTACGATCGCATGAGCGCCAGAGAGGCACTAACTTATTTGTCGGGCACTTTGAGTGTGACGTACGTAAACTTCAGTATACGAGACGTCCGCCAGATTTTTTTTTTTAGATGGGCGTATGTGTATTTACAAGGGACGTTAGAAATACAAGTTAAGAACAAGTAAAAAAAAAAAAAATTTAACAGCACATGTAAAATGTATAGTGCTACAGACGGCGTCATTAGAGGTAGTGATATTTCGTGAAACGATTTTGAGGCAATATACATTTGGAAACAGTGTAGTGTCGTGTGTGTTTTATGATTGGTTAAACGTGATCTGGAAGGTGTTAACAGTTTACGCGCGTATCACAGACATGCGCACATAGCAGCCTATGACCACGGGGAAAAACATGCCGTGAATACCATACTGGAATCGACCGTGTCCTGCGATTATTTCTTGAAAATTATGTGCCTAAAGCCATGTCACATTGAAATTTTTCCGTCAAACTGCTTCCAATAAGTTTGGTCAAATAAAGTTTAATAGTTATGATGTCGTCTAAAAGTCATAGAAGCCGCCATTTTTTTCTGAGAAAGTTGGAGGGCTTCAATTTCCATGAAACATTTGAAAATTGGACCAGTTCTAAAATTTATTTGATGTTTGACAGTCTCAGCCAATCAGAATAGTGCACGACAAAAATGGACGCCAAGAAAGTTATAACGAACAATTGCTGGAAACGAAGTCAATTGTGAAGATAATTTATGTAGAATCTGTCTACGCATGAGTGCTATTTTAAGGGAATTTTGCACATAATTTTACGAACTCAGAGGCATTTATTTCATTTTGCAGTAAACATATCTTATAAATAAAATTTTAACTTAGTAAAGAAACGAAAATAAATTGCAATATTACTTACATTTCGCCCTGTAATGGACCGCATGGAAAAAAAAAGCCATATCTCACTATGAAAATAATTTTTAAATAATATTTCAAATTAGATTCACCCAATAAAACAAATTTACGGTGTGACACGTTTTCAAACACATTCCAGATTATTTAATAAAATTTGTTGCAAGGAAAAAATTGATGGCCGTATTTTGTCCTCAGATTGTATTGCCAAGTATAGCTGAAGGCAAATATTGGACAGTGTGACAGGAGCTTTAGGTAACGTCGCAGAGTAAATAAATACACATAGACGAAATGGTGTTCCTTTGATGTGGTTGATTATGCAAGGGTCCGGGAACTTGCCTTGTGTCCGATTGGCTATCGCGCCCTGCGAAATGTACCATATTAGCTGGACCACTGTCTGGCGAGTAAGTTACCAGCGCTGATTGGCGAACAGCGTTACGACCAGTTGGTGGCTAGTGGCGCCATTTTGGTGGCGCGTGCGGCTGGAGCTCGCTGATTGAGCGGATATTCCTCCTCTGCATTGTTACTTACTCTGTGAGTAACGTAGAGCTGATTGTGGGAAGAATCTAACCAATCAGGTCATTGTGTCGGCGATCGTGAAGGTAAAGGCACATTTTAGGAATCAATCTAGGAAAAAAGCCACTGCTCCTATCTGCACATATTTTAACAAACGCACTGAGTGACATTCGCCCAGTAAAGTTGGCAACGATGAATGGAAATTAGTTCCATATTCTTAACGTCGAATAAAAATTGTTAGGTAACCATTTGTGATAACTTAATTTATTACTTCCGCCTTCTTTTTTTTTTTAATGTACGGAAGTGTAAAAATGAGCAGATTTGAAAAATATTTACTTTTCTAATAATTTCACAGTTTCACTATGAATAAAGTGATAAGACCCATGACAGTGTTAATTTTACATAAGGCGGAATACTGCACTACGCGCATACACGTAGATCTTGTGCAGAGCTTTCAAATATGCTCATTTTACCATGAACAGCATATATCTCACATGATGATCAAATAGCTATGGCCGGCAGACACGGCGAGGTTCAGTGCCCAGTGATATTTGAATCTGATTTGTGATCCTTGCTCCTGCTCTAGGTTATGATTGGTTCATATCATTGTAACCGATTATGAAGGAGCAGATCATCGATTGTTACAAACGAAATAAGCTAGTGAAGAGATTTGGGCGACTCTTAACAGCGAGGTCTTGAGAGCGGATGAGGGTGATTGAGGTGAATATGGAGCAGTGCCGGAATGAATGGGCAAGAGAAACGGGAGATCCCCGAGAAAACCCGCCGACCAACGGCGTCGTCCGGCACGATTCTCACATGCGAAAATCAGGAGTGACCCGGCTGGGTATTGAACCCGGATCGCCTTGGTGGGAGTCGAGCAGGCTAACCGCTCAGGCACCGTGGCCCCCAAACGAAACAAGAATTGTGTCAATAGACGTACAGGATGGGTCAGAATATTATACTCATTCACGACACCTCGCACTACAAACCAGTTTAGCCCTTTCCGACCAACTTTAATTTACGGTTTCAGGTGTCTCAAACAAAGAATGTTATGATACGTGTTGTACTTAAGTCGACACAACACTTGTTTCGTTGTTACGTCCAATGAGCTGCAGGCTATATATCCGGCTACATTCATATGAACCGATTACGATTTAGACCAGTAAAATTGTTTGCGAATCATTTACCCACAGTTAAGATCATTGGCCATGGAGCTTCGCAGTGTGCAGTACAGACCAAAAATTACTTACAAATGCGTACTGTACACAACTGTGTACACTGGGTCAGAATGTGTTAAGGTGGAACGCAAAATGAGCTTGACATTGTAATCGAACATGCAACATTATCGGTGTACGCAGTGTGACTGTAACACACATGCCGGATGTGAATTCGATACCATACGGCGTACTTGACAAAAGAAGCCGCCTCGAAACCGTTTGGCAACATTCTCGCGTGATTATAGAGCTAAGGAAATTTGATGAATTCTTTCGGGGCGTAAGCCTGTACTCCACATACTTGCGAAAACTCCAACAGCGTTCGTTAGGTCAGTGGGTGCTGCCTTGGCTAATCCTCCTCGTCCTTCCATTTTTTTTTTTTCGGCCAAGCTATCTAAGAGCCGCGAGTATTTCGCGTACTGATTTGGCAACAAGCTAGACTTCACACTCCTCTATACAATCGAGACACCCTCGTTTCCTTATTGGTTGCTGCGATCAAGTGAGGCCTTTGTACAGGACTGTCCAACGCTCCCATTACTGCCTCCAGTTTATAGCTAGCTTATACAGTTAAACGGGGCGTGTCTAAACAACTGCCGTCCGATCACAGTTGCAGGAGAAAAGAGCAAGTTGTTTGAATTCTATCTCGCTACCGAATGAATTCTCGAAATATTGGGGCTCTATGTATGGACTAAGGGAAATCCATATAAACATTCTAAACGCCTCGTGGTGACGTTCGGCCTTGATTTCAAACACGTTTGTCACTGGAGCGCACTATATTTCACACAGCCCGGAAGAATCTGAGCCAGTAAATACTCTCAGTGAAAGTAATTTAAGTGGCCTCTTTAGGTGTGATGTTGGTCACATTGCAAACAGCTGTGTATTATAATTAACACATCGAGGTCTGCACACATTTAGTGGCACGTAAGACAAATGAGATGTGAGTCATAGCTGGATAACTGGTCGGTCAAGAACTGATACGAGTGAATGGCGTGTGACGCAACCCCCCCCCCCCCCCAAATCAAAGACCGCTCCTATGCCCACTCCAGCAAACGACTTTTCAGCCACGTGGCGAGGCGGCGTTTTGAACTGATCAATGAGAAGAGATCGAAGAATTAAGTGCTTCGAGAACCCAAAAATGTTGTATAAATAGACATTTTCGGGGTTTATGAGGGCAGAGAGAATCTGACGCCCGGGGTGGACATTTAGGGGGGATTTATCAATGGTGTGGCGTATGGGGAGGGGTGACGTAGGAAAAGAGAAAAAGGCAAAGATATGCAGAATTTTTAATCGAGTGTTTTAACTGTTTTTTTTTTTTTTTTTTAATTTGTTAAAATTGTTTTTCAGAATTTATATAAAGTGTTTGTGATGACCAGGTTCGTCATATATAATTTTTTTTTCGATTTACAGAATAATATCAATTTTTTATAAAAACTATTTTGTCGGGTTTTTCTTTCATACACCACCCACAGTTACCCTGCAAGATCTTACGTTTTGTGCACTGACTGCTGGCGGTTGTTTCTCTGCTATACGTAAAAATCAAAAAAGGTTAAGTATTTGAGAGAAAAAAACAAATACTGAAGGGACTGAAGGACTTATCGCCTGTATCATGCTTCGGATGCTATATGCTGCAAAATATTAACGTGATCGTTGAAACGTGTCAAAGTCAGCAAAAATACCCCTGTAAGTAAACATATGTTTACGATATTTACTATCGTGTAAAACTGTTTTTAAATTATAGCGACAATGTTGTATCATTTCTGAACAGATTGCTGTAATAAAACCTTATAATTACCGCTAAAAATTATGAGGAAACTGAAATCTGGCGCGACTCGAAATGGATCTGCCAAACTTCCGGATCCTTGCAGATATTGTTAAGCTCAAGAATGGGCACGTGATGGATATTGCAGGCGTTACTTTTGCTGTAAATAGTTCCCTTAACGTATCTTCGCCCAGGCGTTTTCACGATAAGAGAAATCGAACAAAATTTATCAGTGATAACCATGCTCAAGTGTAGGAAAGACGTTTAAAGTTGGTCGGTGTAAGACAAGGGACACCCATGGACAAGAAAAACATAATTTATGTGACACGCCAGAAACTAAACTTAGTTATTTGGAAAATAGATAATAATCTTATGAGACGCCTTCTACCCAGCAGGGGTGTCAGGTGTGTCAATCTCTACCTCACTCCACGACACACTAATATTACCTAAACTACTCCTACGGGGCAGAAAGCGATCTCGACTTGTAAAACCCAAGTACCGCGGCCTATGCCCTTTCCCGTATAAATATCTACAATGTTACCGCTACTCATGCCATAGCAAAGCAGGTTATTAATAATTCGGGGGGATTTACAAATGTCTCTCGACTCGTTAGTTCCCAGGTTCTTTGATTCACTATTGATTCCCGCACCAAAACGACTGTTTACAAGCTCTGACTTTATGCATAAATACACACAATAAAAATTCTAAAAAGTTTTGCAATCCCAATTTACATTTTGCGTGGGCAGACCCATTAAGAACATACAACGTTCTTTGCCCTACGCCATAACTTTCAATAAATGGTGCTCTTTAAAATTTAATACTAAAATCCAACCACATAAGAGAATTGTTTTCGCGGCGCTTGTTCAAAAAGGACGACGGACTCCGCAGCAACATGATGATGACGACGGCGCTTAAGCACAACTCATACTTTGAATTTGGCATTCACACATAATACCGTACTGCCGACCACCTGACCACGTCGGGGAACACCCATGCTTCCCAGTGGCAACTCACTGTATGCTCCGCCCCAGGTCGTTCACCTCGGGGCCCATGCAACCATGCGCGGTTTACTTGACCTCACTCACTGGCGTGTACATTCGCACTCAGTTGTATTCAATATGTTTAGCCGTTACGGAAACGCACGGGCATTCTCCCAGCACTCTAACCGCATGGAACAGCGTTCGCAATAAAGCCTGCATAAATCATGTCACAATGAAATGTTGAAAGTTACTTTTCTCCACAGAAATATTGCGAAAAAAAAACCCCGGGCCGTTCAAGTACGTCGCTGTTACCACACGTACACTTTAAAATGGTCGTTCCCAGGCCGCGAAAAACCCACAGTGTACCCCGCTTGGCAAAGTTCAGTTTCACGAGCCATCAGTCATACGTAGCGGTCTCACTGTTATTTCCGCGACTTTCAGTACGCTCGTACTAGAGTGAATATTACTAGTTTGCGCAGCGTTTTCACACACAATACGTCCATATGAAGTTTGCATCCCTGCGACACTTGGCCCATATTTCACCAACAGGAGCTGCGTGCTACAGGCAAACATAGCAATATAGTCTCTACATTCACGTCGGGCATGTGCTCATAGTATTCTTTAAACAGTTTGTTTGTTTCCGGAAGCGTTACGGCGACGTTCACTCGCTCGCGTAAAACAAGGCACATCGCGACCTACGTGCGGGGGGGGGGGGGGGGAGGAGAGAAATCACATAGCAGTCCCGTACTGCTGAAGAAGTCCGCCCGAGAGCTCCTCCTACTGTGCACAGCTGGCACGCGACACCACTCGCTCCGCGGTCAAGCGCGTGCTACTCCAGCCAATTCGGCCGACTCCCGCTTACTGGCTGGGGCGCTGTCATCGGCACCAGCTAGGTGACGTTGCGGTATCGCGTCACAGTCGCGACTCTGTACAAGTCGATTTAAAAATAATATCGATAGCAAATATTACAAACAACCATATAAACTACGTGCAATAAAATTCATAATAGATTAATAATTAGCAATAAGAATAATTTTACTGGCCGGAATATAACCAAATATAAGTAAAGGCCATTCACGGTAAAGTGAGCACTTTTAAAAACCCTCTAATCTGGAATAATAGTCACTAGTATGCTTTACTTTAACTTTAGATGTTAATTTCCGAGTGCGGTGGAATACACACACTATGTTTATTACTTACATGGCAATATTTATTTTAAAATATGTTTGAAGCATAAAAAAATGGCTGAAAGGAAAAAGTAACCAGGCCGTCAAAAGTGCTCACTTTACAGTGAACAGCCTATACACATAAAAAGGATAATATAACAGCGCATCCAGTGTTACCACATGTCGTGCGAAATTACTAAAACAATTACATTTTACTAGGTGACCATATAGGAATCCTTACACTTACATCGAAATCAAATTTTCTCATACATTCTTTATTTCCTAAATTTTAAGATTCTAAAGATTGAGATTTTTATGTTTTCATGTTTTTTGTCTATTTTTGTTTTAATGAATAAGTTTCAGATTTTTCAAATTTGCCACATTTGTTTGTTTTCTAGTTGCTGTTTTTTATTACTTTTGAAATATATATACATATTTTGTGAGACAACCTGTTAGTTCACAATGCTGTTGCACATTTGCTAGTAGTTGTAACTTTTTCTTTGGACGGGCTTCCTTCTCTGGACTCCATTCTCTTGTTGGAATAGCCACTTGGAATCTTTAAACGTCGACTATGCAGTGCGCAAATAACCGAGTCGCACAAAAAAATAATAATTATGAAAACTTCGGATTTTTAACAGCAAATCCTGGAATGGCCAACACATGAGCTGTGGTTGGTGACCTTTCAGCGTCACTATTATCATCAGTGAGCGAACGCGACGAGAGTAATGTGCAGTACACAGAGAGAAGACAAGTCCGCGGGCAGGAGAGAGAGAGAGAGAGAGAGAGAGAGAGAGAGAGAGAGAGAGAGAGAGAGAGAGAGAGGTGTGAAGGCCAGCGGAGCTTTGTGCGCCCTCGGTACGTGAGGCCGAAGCCAGAGATAATCCCCTTGACCAAGAATTAGGTTGGGGGGGGGGTGGGGGGTGCAGGTTTTAGCGCCGGGCCTGACTGACCTGGCGTGTTGCGGTCTGCGGGCGAGCTGTTGATACGGAAGCCAATCGCCGGCACGGAACACAAGAAGCCTGCCCCCCCCCCCTTACGCCCGTCTCTCTGCTGGAGCTCGCGCTTCACCGCGCCATAATTAACTGGAACTAATTAACCCTTTCTGAGCGCCGGCCTGCAGATGATGAGGGGGAAGGCTGCACGCGTGGCCAGCCGCGCTCAACACTGTCACGTCACTTACCGCCCTGTGACGGGCAAGCACTGTTCTCACACGACCTACAACACCAGTTATAAAGAAAAAAAAAAGTATGGGAGTTCAAGTTCGCCAAGCTTGGCTTTTCGGCGCGTTGTTGGACATCAAACAATTCTTCATTGTATATCTTGCAAATATTACATATTTTCCATCAAATGAAAATAATAGGTTTCGTTTGAGCGCAGGAACGATTTTGGCGATACGCACATAGCAAAGGAAAACCTTTAAATTTATATTAAAAATAAAAACGAATTTTTTTTTGTGAAATTTTAATTTCGCAATAAAAAACATTATTGCTGCTGTAGACATACCATAGTTCGCCGTTCAAGGAGATAAGAATTTTTTTTATCGAACGTTTCTGTGATTTCAATGTACCTTCCGCATATAGGTACGTTATATTTCGTGCGGTCGATCGAACTCCCAAATTCTGTTGTTAGAGAAAATATTTTTCCACGAGATTTTTTCTGTGTTCCAACCTGATATTTACTTATTTATTATTTACTATTCCAAAAATGAAATTTGTTTGCCGGTACCTCTGCTCTACTGGGCGCAGTAGCCTACTATATAAAAATTAAGGTATTTAAAGGGATTACTTGTAAATGATGTTGCCTATTATATGAAGGGTACATCAGTGTAAAATTTCGCTTTATTTTACATTTAATATTTTGCTTTAGAATTGTCCGATTGTGCACAGAATAACCAAAAGAGACGCCACATACAAGTTCGTAATGAGCTCTGAACCATGGAGTATTCGAGTTTAATGAGAAATTGGACGCGAACCACCATAGTTTTAAACTTCTTGACATTTGAACGCGATGCATCGGTGTGTACAGCTTCACAGCACACTTGTGTAAAGTTCATGTGAGAGATTTGCGCGGCTCTTAACAAATAGGCCCTGAGAGCCGATGAGGGTGAAATGAAGCGAGAATGGAGCAGCGCCGAAATGCAAGGGCGGGGGAAACGGGAGATCTCCGAGTGAGTGAAGAGATTTGGACGGCCCTTAACGTCGAGGTCTTGAGAGCCGATGATGGTGATTGATATGAGTATGGGGCAGCGCCGGAATGAAAGGGCGGGAGAAACGGGAGACCCCGAGAAAACCCGCCGACCAGCGGCATCGTCCGGCTTGATTCCCACGTGCGAAAATCGGAGAGTGACCCGGTCGTGGATTGAACCCAGTTCGTCTTGGTGGGAGGCGAGCAGGATAACCGCTGAGTTACCGCGGCCGCCAGTGTTTTTAGTTATCGATTTTACCTCAGACCAGGGAACACGGGACTCGGCAATTGTTTTCTTGCGGGTTTATAATTGGTTCAGAGTGCTGGTTGTTCACGTAACATTAATATACGTTGGGCTAGAAGTTTTAGCACAGAGTACCTACGTAAGAATACAGAGGTGAAGCAGCCCTCTTCACCGCGAACTACAGCCGCACGCTCCTGTATAGGATGTTCCCGGTAAAATGAGCCCCTTTGAAATAAGATCTGTTTGTTTACACGTTGTGTGTTCTTCCGCCTTATGTAAAATTAACGTTGCCATGGGCCTCATCACTTTATTCATGTGTCGGTCAAGCGAAACTGTGAAATTATTAGAGAAATAAATATTGTACAAATATGCTCATTTTTTAACTTCGATGCATTAAAAAAATTCAGAAAGCGAGAGAAATAATTTAAGTTATCACAAATGGTTACCTAACACTTTTTGTTCGACTTTAATATATGGAACTACTTTCCATCCATCGTTACCAACTTTACTGGGCTCACGTCACTCAGTGTGCCCGTTAAAATATATGCAGGCATGGGTAGTGAATTTTTCTAAGGTTGATTTCTGAAGTGCTTACTTTATCGTGAACAGCCTTTAGTATAGCGTCACTGGCCCGCAACATGCTGCAGCGCCGCTCGCCAATCAGAAGCAAGGGCCGTTACCGAAGCCTCGCGCAGGCAATCAGAGACTAGGTGCCCCCACATTAAGATGGCCGCCTGGGCACGCCTCCTAACTGTGTGCAGAGCTCCAGCAGAAAACGTGTTTGAGTGAGGTCTACTCACGATTAGCATTTAAGAAACGTTACCCGTCTGTATACATTTTTCTGTTCCTCCATTTCTCTCTAAATCATGTTTCTGAGATGGTGAAAATGGATCAAACTGGTGTTTTCACGCTCATTTTTAGGTATGCACATTCCTGTACTAAACATAAAAAAAAAAAGGAATTGGGACGTGCATCAAACATTTATTTTTATTGTTACGTCATAAAATGTTAGGGCCTCTTCTGAAAGTATCATAGAGACGAGTTATCGACGGCAAGATTGTACGCCAGTTCAGTGCTTTGCGCGTAGATGCGACGAGAGAGTTGATGCGTGTGTTACGGTCGCCCCTAGGGCTCGCACGCTTTTAGGCCTTAGATACGCAGCATTCCGTCAAACAGGCGGCCACCTCAATGGAACCGCCACGCCACGCCATTTGGTCTTTGAGTGCGTCTGTCAGCTTAGCTCGTCCTCAAATGAAAGCGCAAACATTTCTGGTACTTAACTAAACCTTAAACAATTTAAATTGGAGAATTTTTATACGTCTATTGCTATTGCCCTAATAATAATTGTAAAATTGTATAGTTCCTTTATGCCCTGGTGACAAATTGTTGGTCAAACGATAACAATAAATGCCACACGTAATTCGTTATGTACTGAAGTATTTTGTTGAAGGCCGGCACTGAAATATGAACCACTGTGGAAAATTGCACACGCAAACGACGTGATACCTTAGGACGCCTTCCATCCCCCTCTCCCCAAAAAAAATTCCAATCGTGAAGTAATTTTTATCAAATTGTAGAAGTTATTTACAAGTCCCCGACACGCCAGTAAGAGGAGGACAAATATGGTTGCACGGATGCCTGAAGGGCGTATCTGAATTAATGAGGAATGGAGGTTTTAATAAAAATTATAACTAAATTTGATTTCTGATTTATTCACACAACTATTATTTACAGCATTAAATTATATGTCTCCACGATTACTCATTTTATTTAACAGTCAGCGCAATCTTTAATGTCTACTGCAACTCTAATTAACGGCCGTAATTGTTTCTGTTTGGTTAAGTCAACTAACTCATACTCATTACTAACACGTGTTCAGTCTATCTGTTTTCGCCACTTGTAATGTCTTTCACTCACGCATGTAGTCCAATAGTCCAGACTGCCAGCCGCACCCTTCACTGCTTGATACTTGCAGTTGCAGATTTACCTTCCGTCTCCCCGGCTCGCAGGCCTGTCACACTTTTATATCGTTCGCACTGGCCATCTGGAAGGTTCAACGCACCTCGAGTCACACTGAGAGAACGAGGTCAGTAATCCAGAGCATTCTTGAGATAGATGCTGAAATAAGTACAACCTAGGGTCAGCAACGAACGCCGCAAAAAGAATCATCATTTCAGTTCACTTTCTGTAACAGATACGCGGTCACCGGCCTTTCGCTCACCGGTTCATTCGAAACAATATTTTGCTTGCTGCCACCGCTATCATATAACTGCTGTACCTCACTTCCACTCGCTCGCGTGGGATGCAAAGCAGCGAGCGCGTAACATTTCCCTTAGATTGCTTTAACTGAAAATAGTGCTGAAAGGAAAATAAAAAAAATCTGGTAAAAGTGAGTCTAGTAAACTCTGCCCTGTAATTTCCACCAGGTAAATTATGGGGTCGCCTTATAAGGTCCCACGATCGCATGCTACCCGAGTAAAACTCTGCACGTCATGCAGTGCTTTGCATATTTAGGCACGTCGTTTTTGGCGAGACTTTACCACTTTTCCTTAGAAACATTTGCTATGAACACTGGGATGTTTTCCGCCCCTATAGAACCTCAGCCGTATTGGCACATAGTAGATAAGAACAGACATCGAATGGCGTGGCGGTTCCTTTAATGTGGGCGTGCCTATTCTCTGATTGGCTGCGCGTGGCTCCGGTAATGGTCCATGTATCTGATTGACTACTGCATGTTACGCTGCCGGTTGGCTTGTAGGTTAGCAGGCGCTGATTGGCGAACGACGCGACGTTCTCAAATTTTACTGGCGCGCTCGTATGAGTTCACGATGAGTGAATAGTGAAGAGATTTGGGCGGCTCTTTAACATCGACGTCTTGAGAGCCGACGGACGTGAAGCGAGGAGAGTATGGAGCAGCGCCAGAATGAAGGGGCGGGGGAAACGGGACAGCCCCGGGAAAACCCAGCGACCAGTGACATCGTCCGGTACGATTCCCAGATGCGGAAATCCTGGGGCGACTCCGCAGGGAATCGAAGCAGGTTCGCCGAGGTGGGAGCGGGTGGTCTGACTGCTACACCACCGCGGCTCCCTGAGTTCACGGTTTAAGCGGATGTCTCACCTATGTGTTTTTAGTAGTTATTCTGTGTGGTGTTAGGGTGACTCCCGATAGGTTGGCGCCACTCATTTTATACTGGCTACGCTACAGCTGGTATGAGATTTTTAAATTGCGCTGGATTTGGTCCGGCTGCAACTCTTGGCTCCCAGTTACCCGCGCATGCGTACTGGGTTACAACTCGCCCGACATCTCACACCCCTTCTCAAGGTTTTTCGTTTCCAGTTGCTCGCGCCCATTCGCTGCAATTAGTCCCGCCATCTATCTTCCACGTGGCATTATGTGCAACCAACCTAACCGTATCCAACCAGAACTCGTTTAGATAGCATAGTTTACTCGTTGGAGAAGTGTAAATTAAATAAAAATCGTGTAATAAATCTTGCCTGTTATTTTGCACTTCTTATTAAGAACACTATTCAGAGCGAGGTTTATGGGAGCCACAACCAAACGAACTTTATTTTGGTGTCGGATTGGGAAGGCGAACGTTATGAAAACATCGTGCTGACTAAGTGGTCGTCAGAGCTCGTCTTTTGATGGCCCTGCGTTATGAGTTTTCCAGAATTATTAATTTTTTCAAGTGGGTAGGAGTCGAGAGACTTACCTGAAGGGCGCCATCCAGTTACAAGTTTGTGTCGCCGTCATGTGCTTTGTGGCTGGCACGCAACAAGTAATCGCTATTCACGATTAACCGAGCACTTTGAAATGAACCTTTGAAAATATTACACTGCCCCTACCTGCATGTGTTTTGACAGGTACGCTGACTGTCAATCGCCAAGTAAAGTTGGTAACGACTGAAGGGAAGTCGATGAATAAAATACATTAGGGAAACATTTCTGAACACTGATATTATTTACATTCCTTTCTGTTTTTTTTAATGCAAATAGGTGTAAGAATTAGGGTATTTGTAAAACAATTTCACAGCTTCAGTTGGCCGACGAATGAATGAAGTGATGAGGCCGATGACAGTGTTAATTTTACGTGTGGTGGATGAATACACAATGTGCGAACAAGTAGACCTTAAGCAGGGCTCTTAAAACTGCTCATTTTACCGTGAACAGCATATACAGACAAATAACGCGATGTAGGGTTCTCTCTGGGATTACCTATACATTTTTATCTCTCGATTGCGCGACGATCAGAAAAATTTTTAACGGGTCTTGCGTCTCTGTATGGATAGACCGTGGCGTGTGCTGTTTTCTGATTTGATTCTTGCCGCTCCGTCTGTGGACTCTTGATGACCTTTTGTCATGTTGCCAGGGCATTCGTGAAACAGGCGCCTCGGCGCCTCCTAGGGAGTGGTCAAGACTTCATTTAGTAGCCTCTCCCCTCCCCTCTAGAATATGCTACTGTTGCTGGCGGTTCGATAACAAGTGTATTTTTAAGCAGTGAGTGAACTGCAACATTGGAAGCCCCCGTGTCGTTAAACGAAGGTTTAAATCCACACCGCAGCACAAAAATAATCCATTCGCCTTGCCCGTGGCCAGTGGCGTTTGTAGAAACTCGTTATGGAGGGGGTCTACTTGCAGAGAGGAGCACTGTGCATTACGTTAAAACAACATACTTATGGGCTGTTCACGGTAAAGTGAGCACTTTTGAGGCCCCTGTTACTTTTTCCCTATCAGTAGCGATGATGGTTTATCGCGGGAAAATTTGACTGTTTGCTAGGATTGATCGTACTGTACACATGACAGATAGGTTTCTTTCCTTATTGGCGGTCATGCATGTATGAAGCTACTAGCCTATTTCACTGGGCCAATGAGGATTGTGACACTATAAAGCATAACATTCTTGTGATTGGTCTGGAAACAACTTAGCCGAGTCAAAAATTTGTTCATCCAATCATTAAAGAATAAACTAATTTGAGTGCTACAGAATATATGTTGGTTCAAAAATTTTTTCGTGATTTCCCATCATCTCTACCTATCAGCCAATTCTTTTATCGGTCCACCTCTTTTTAAATAAATATTGCCATGTAAGTAATGAACAATGTGTGTATATTTCACCGGACTCGAAAGTTAACGTCTAAAGTTGCAATAAAGTGTATTTATTGACTATTACTCCAAATGAGAAGGCATCAGAAAGTGCTCACTTTACCTATACCAGTAGAGGCTGCTCACGACGAAATGAGTTCTGCTGGAATCCCTGCTAAGGATCAATTTTCCTCATCTTGTATCTTTCCGCCACATGTAGAATTTACATTTGCATGGACCTCGTAACTTTTTTTCACGCGTTTATCAATTGAAAATGCCAAATTGTAAATAACCAAAGTGCGTCACAAGTACTAATGTTTGCAAAGAATAAGAACACCAACTTGACTTGCCATTATATTTATATATTACATTCGCAACATTACGTCAAGATTTAGAACTATTTTCCTCAATCCGTTGCCAACTTGACTGGGAGCCTACATGCCAGCGTGTAGGGTTGCATGTTTGCTGTTAAGGGTCAGTGATATTTTCTTCTAAGGATAGTGTCAAAACTGTTCGCTTTACCGTGAACAGCCTAAGCATTAATGTCAATACTTGCTGGATAGGCTATCTAAATACCTTTTTAAAGTCTTATGTTGCTACAGTGTATGTATTAATAAATCATAATTATAGAGAGCCGGAAATTTCGCGGATTCATTCGGCAAGAAGCTAGTTTCCACAAACCTGCGTGCATCAGTTTTTAGCTCATTGGTTGATACTCCAATTTAACCCCAGACTACGTAACACGCGATTTGGTTTTAATTTTCCTTGCGGGTTTATTTTTGGTCGAAATTCGTTTGGGGCGTGGCTAACAAATCATGGACCAATAGAATCACTAACACACATTTGCACGGGGATGCACTATAACTTGTCCTCTGACGAATCCGTGAAGTATCCTGGTCTCTAATCATCATTGATGATAATGTATGTAGTTGTTATATAGTGTACAACCAAGCTCCTTAATTTTCCCATTGGATCCGCCATCGCCTGTGACGGTACTCTGCTAACTGGGTCCTACTAGTAAGCCACGGCCAGTGAAGGGTCTGTCACACACCCCAGATGTGCAGCCAACCCTGGAAGGCACGACAGTGTCTCTACTTTGACAGGTCGATCAAATCTATCGGAAATTATAGCATCTGCAGGGCCTCCCGCATCTGAGTCTACCGATCAAGTACATTTATGAGCCTTTACTTTGTACCTAGTTTGTTCCCGAATTCTCTATTACCAATCAAAGAAACCTCTTTGCAGATTCGTAAGCAGGGGTTATCAGTTTTTATGCCTTTCAAAATAGCGTCCATTTCATGTTTATTGATTATTGAAGTTACTTGGGACACGGACTTTGTCACGAACCTCCTCGCGACTTTTCGATACAACACAAGTGCTTTCAAACAACGGATATAATTATTGCCCAAGTTTTGCTTATGTTAGGGAAAATTTTCTGATAGCAATGAATGCATGGAGCATATTTGTTGACGTAACACTTTGTAGACTACGCTCTTGCTCGAGTGTAGCTTGAGAAAAGCTAATTTGAAAATTTCTTTATTTTTCAGAACAAAACTCGCATGAATGTGCAGTCTTTGTTTGGCTGGTTTTTAACATGATCTCACAAGAACACGACAGCGCAGTAACAATGATATTGCAAACAATGTAATTTATTTTTTATAGCCACTCAAAGGGAGAGGATAGATTGCAAATCATTTTATACGATGAAGGACGTTTCAGTGAGTCAATATCAGCTCGACTCTCCATTGGTTGATGACCGGCCAATAATGAACGATGTAAAGTATAGGGTAGTGTCAGGTGTGGCATGGACCAATAGGACGATGGTGAGTTGTAATACAGACACCAACAGAACCGGTGTTCCTGCAGTAGTGGATATAGGTGACTCAGTTCTAATTCGTCTTAAGGGCCAGTAAATGTGTGTAGACCTCAGTGTGTTAACTCCAAGAGACGTCGACGACAAACATTTCGTTGTGCGTTGTGCAGGCGTCATGGTACGAGGACGTGTCGCCTGCTCCAGCCGAGCCGATATGGAAGCTGCAAAGACCATTTGTGTGTGTGTGTGTGTGTGTGTGATGGCGGCGGACGCGTGGCGAGGGGGCCGCGTGATGCATGGCAGGGATATCCCTCCCCCTCACCGCGCTATTAGCAGTGGTAGGGGACTGAGTAATATAATTGAGGGCCGTGCATCTGTTGACTACCCCATCTGTGCTTTTAAGGGGGATTCGTGTGGTGTGCTGCGCAGCTTCCCACACATCACCGCGTTAGTGGCTGTAATCTGAAACATCGATGTGTGGTGTGTGCCCTCATTGCAGATGTTGCCGACGGACAGTATTTTAGCGAAATGAGGTGTTGCACTTAGATTTTTTTTTCAAAGCCATCTGTGTACGATTATTTTTCTTCAAGAAGTGGCGTTTTTAGAGGGATGTGTATTGAAACATTTTTTTGTGAAATCGTTTATTGCGCGTATTCGTGTATCTCGGTAAATGTGTTCTGTAAATACGACTTTTTGCCAGAAAATGTGAAAAACAATTACCTATGCCTCTATGTTCTTACTTTTAACATATTAAGTATATTCATAAAGAAAAAATTCGTGAATATGGTCAAATATCGCATTTTTAAAGCTTGTGTATGCAGTTTCCTTCAGCGGCAAGAGAAAAGTACAAAGATACGGGCGTAGTTTAATCTGTGGGCTTTCATTTAATTTAATAAAATACCACTTACATATCTGATTTGCACAGTACAGCGTCACGACGGAAACACTGCACGCCTTACGCGTAGGAGCGACGAGGCACTATAGACTGTTCACGGTAAAGTGAGCACTTTTTAAGGCCCTTATAAATTTTTCCTTTCATCCAATTTCAATCTTCCTGCTGCTTTTAAATATAAACATTGCAATGTTACCAATATGCACAGTGTATAAATTTCCCCACCATCAAAATTTAATGCCTGAGGCGGCAATATGATATATTTATTAGTGGTTAATGCCTGTTGGGAAGGCCTTAAAAAGTGCTCACTTTACCGCGAAAAGCCTATAGGTATGAAGCATTCGCAGAGTCCTTTGTGTACAGCGCTTATTTGCTCGTTTATTGGTGCCTTTGTTAGCTCCGGTTTCCCAATTTGTCTCCAGTCACTCTGAATCCTGCCAGTGCCGTTTTTGAGTTGAATTTTCGTGATTGAATCATAGACCAAAGTTCTCAATGACTGTGCTAAACTGTGTTTCGTCAATTATGAAAGGTTGAAGTGTTCGATCTTCAGCATATTGCTAGTTTATGAAAAATGTTTTCTGTACATAGCGTTATATTGATAAATTATTAATTTGCAAAAAAAAAAAAAAAAACTGTGTGCTAATGGCGTATTACGCTTGTAGAAATGTTACTCTGATGTTTCTGCATGCGTCTTCAAAGTGCCCACTGTGCTTTCAAAAGTTTGTCGTTGGTCCACAGTTCAAATGCAAATTGTATGATCGTCGGTTTGTTTTGGAAAATATTTTATGTTCATTGCAAGGAAAATAATGGTGAAATGTAAGCCAGGCGTCTTCAGTTTCTCCGAATAGCATTTTTGTCCGAAATTACTTACGTACGTACTTGATGCAGATAAAACTACAGTATAGCACATCGCACATCAAAATGTTACTACCTTTCTGCACTTCAGATTTCAAGTCCTCATTTTACTACACATTCACTAAATGTATTTTTGTGTGTTCTTTGTGTACGAAAATAATGTCCACAACAGACATAGGCAACAGAGGACAATTAGTATTGGTTGGAGTAGTTGTGATGAGCCGGAATGAAAGGACGGGGGAAACGGGAGATCCCCGAGAAAATTAGACCCGACCGGGTATTGAACCCGGATCGCCTTGGTGAGAGGTGTGCAGGCTAACCGCTCAGCCACGGTGGCCCCACTTTTATGTTGGAATTACAATCTTTTGCATAACAGAATAGTAACTATAACCGTCTTATTAGGAATGCTGAATTCTTTCACTTTACTCTCGTGCCGATGTACTGCATCCTTTTCAGATAACGTTTCGCAACGCAGTACGGCCGATTAGGGAAGTGAAGAGATTTGGGTGGCTCTTAACAGCGAAGTCTTGAAATTCGAGGCAGATTAGGTATCGATTGTTGGTATATCCGATACAGTGGTAGGGATGATCTCGCATCCGAAATAAACTTTTAATTTTACTTTTTGAGCAGTGCGGCAGATATCACGTTGAAGTAACTGAAACTAAGTTTGTGCTGTGGTTAGTGCGGCGTAGAATTTAAAAGCGTGCGTCTCGTGCCAGTCAGATCTATGATGCGGTCTGTCAGGATTCGGAGGATTATGCATGCATTATCCCACGTCGATCATTTCCGATCGAACAATAAAGGAGGTAAAGGGTCCCAGTGTTCAACATTGTTGGAAAATTAATTGATATTTAAATAAAAACTGCTTTAAAAATGTGGTTCTCCGACCACTTTAGAATGGCTTTAAAGATAAGCATTGTGGACATCTTCGTTCCGTCCTAATAGGACCAACCTTCCGTTAATAACAAGAAACTTTGTCGCGTTGTCCTCCATATTCACCGTGGAAAATTTCCAGTAACCACTCGAGAACGAGCGCACTGCACATACTTCTAGAAGATTGGAGGTACACAGAAATACTGTAAGCTGGTGACTCGAAGCGACTTACCGCTTGGTATCGTAAAATGGAAAATCAAACTGATATTATTCTTTCTCTTTTTTTCTCCCTTTTATGTCATGAGTGCGCGCACGCACAAACGCAGATGTCATACAGCTGAGTCAGGCCTGCTGTGATGCACGCTCTCGGGTTTTCCGACTCTCAGCACTTTATTTCATTCCGTCAGTTGGCTTGCATACTTGTCGAACAATACCTGAATGTTGCGCTTTTTGCCATCTGTCGGTAGGTCGAATATTTTTACAAGCTTTCGATATTACCAGGCATGTAATGGAGAAAGGGCTAATATTTATTGAATAAAATTACTGAATAGTTTTGTTAAGTACTAATACCATTTAAATGGCATACGCTATTAGTGACACACACTGTCGGTCGCGCACTTACTACTGTATACCCTAGTACTTAGGACAGTAATCACTCCGGATTTGATAAGGCGATTGAACTATTACTATCCGCTACAATACACTAATCAACACATCATCCAATTTTTATTTTGCCCAAATACTGAAACCTTCGTCGATATCCTCGTGTTGAAGCAGCCAGCAACGCCTCCGCCTCCACACCCCTAATCACTCGGTGAGGGGTGATGAAGTTCGCAGTCGTACCGTAAGTATGAACAACATAAACGAATTGACAGTAGACCTACATGATTTACCAGACCTAACTTGGGCTACTCGGCTACTATGCGTGTTTTTCCTTTAGGTTCTCAACATCTTTGTCTTCTCGGCGTTTATGATAATGAAGGGATTTCCAAATATTTCTTGGATGGAACTGGTGCCGCCTATATGGCAAACTTAAACCCGTTCCTGGTAATTAGTCTATAACGTGTCACAGTTTGCAGTGTTTTCGAATGCGCGGCGTAGTTAGCATGAAATCGGGAGAGGTGACTGGCAAAGTATCCTGCACACGTTCAAAAATTTTTTTGCTTAAAACAAGTTTTTTTTGCTTACGTTTATTTCGATATTACTACTCTTGTATGCTGTGGTTATCCATAGGCAAGACTACTTGGAGCCGCGATGGTGCAGTGGTCACATTACTCGCTTCCAACCTAGGCGAACCGGGTTCGATTCCTGGCGAAGGGCTCCCCGGATTTTCGCAAGTGGGAATCTTGTCGGACGATGCGGCTGGTCGGCGGGTTTTCTCGGCGATCTCCCATTTCCTCCGCCTTCGTGTTCCGGCGCCACTCCATTCTCACCTCGATTTACTCTCATCGACTCTAAAGACCTCGCTGTTAAGAGCTGCCTAAATCTCTCCGCTCCACAGGCAGACTATTGGCGACTGAGTGGACTTCCTTATCCGCCACTGCTCCATTCCATTGTCTCATTTTGTGTCATGTTTTAAGGACCGACGGTGTCCTACGAGGTCGTGTACCGTTCCATACGCGTTGATTTATTAAAATATTAGATTGGCTCGCTTTTCTTGGCGGCCGCGTGAGAGCTAAAATGTGTCGGTGTGTACACCATCATCTCACTCGTCATTGCGTGTCGCGGTCGCGTGGCCGTGCTCTATAGGCTATTCGCGATAAAATGAGCACTTTTGAAAGCCCTGCTTAAGATCTAGTTGAATGCACGTTGTGTATAATTCCACGTTATGTAAAATTAACATTGCCATGGCCTCATCACTTTATCCATGCGTCGCTCAAGTGAAACTGTGAAATTATTAGTAAAGAAAATATTTTTAAAATTTGCTAATTTTTGCACTTCAATGTATTAACAAAAAAACAAAGCGAAAGAAATAATATAAGTTATCACAAATGGTTACCTAACACGTTTTATTCGACTTAAGATATGGAAATCCTTTCTCTCTATCGTTACTAACTTTACTGGGCGAATGTCACTCAGTGTGCCCGTTGAAATATATGCAGACAGGGGCAGTGACTTTTTTCTAAGGTTGATTTCTAAAGTGTTCACTTGAACAGTCTTTACGTACGCGGTCCTCTGATCTTCCCTTCGTACTTGTGGGTTCCGAGTGTAGGACCGGCCCTTTCATAACCGCGGAACAATGCTGGAATGCCGGCTCCTTGTGGCGGGCTTTCATTGTCACCGACAACCCGAGAGCCTCACACACGCGTCACTCTGCGTGTGCAGTCCCTCGCGGACAGCTCCAGACGAGTCTCTAGAGTTGAGGGACTTGGCCAGCTCTTAGTCACATTTCTAATTTTGTTTTGGGATTTGGTTATCTGAGAGAGGTTTCGAAAAATGTTTCCTTAATGCAGTTGTTAGTTGTCAATTCATTACAGTTTTCAAAATATAACACTCAAATTCCGACTAGAGAGTCTAAGCGCGGCATACTGCATTTGTGTTACAAGCTACAAAAAGAACGAAAACAACATTTCCTCTACAGTTTATGATTTAAAGTATTTATTAAATTAATGTTTACAGTTTCGCTTGAATAAATAAAAATATATATTTACAAGTCCGACCCCTACCTTCAACAAAATTGAGTGCCAGTACTCGCGCACCTGTTTATAAATCGCACTATACTGAATCGGTATGTTCTGCACACCATACAGATTGCATTAAATGCATATTTGATTGGGAAAAAAATATCTAGGAGCAAATCCTAGATGCTGCAGAATTCGGGAAATTGAGACTTTTGAGTGGCATATTTTGAAAACTATAATGATTTGACTACTAATAACTGCATTAAGGGGGGACTTTTCGAAAGTTCTTTCAGATAAGAGATAAAACAAATTAAAAAACATGTGAAATATGACGACGACGTGATACCCGATGAGGGTGAAGTGAGGCGAGACTGGAGGAGCGCCGGAATGCAAGGGCGGGGGAAACGGGAGATCCGCGAGAAAACCCGCCGGCCAGCGGCATCGTCCGGCACGATTCCAACCAGCGAGAATCCGGAAGAAGCGACCCGGCCAGGGAGACGTAGTCGTGAGACGGCGTGGCGGCGATTGGTTCTCAGCCTCTTTGACTCTGCTTGACTCTACAATCCCATCACAGCGCCCGGCGGGTGGGGGTGTGGGTCATTTCACACGCGGTGTGGGGTCGCTCAAGGTAAGTCGCACTTTGCCGCGAGGAGGTAATAGTTCTGCCGTTGACAGGCCAGCCCGTGTGATGTCGAGTAAACACGCCCGGCCTAGTGGACACGGGGGAGATACGTATCCACACAGAGGCGATATACCGTGCCGGTTCTTTTGACGTGGCTGTGCCCGTTCTCTTATTGGCTGCCGCGAGCCTCTGCTATCGGGGCGCTGGTTCTGATTAGCTCCTGCGTGCTATAGTCTATTCACGGCTTCTTCGGCCTTTTTGAATCAAACCTTTAAATAATCTCCCCATGTATGACGTGTTTGGTTTTTTCTAACATACGCCCTGTATCACAAGCGTTTTATACTTGTGTTAACATTAAAGTTACTTTTTTTTTCTGTAAAATCTAAATTTTATTCATATTTTATCTATAAATTATATTGCTTTGTTTATAAATTATTTCTATAAAAACAGCGAGAAAACATGTGTGATGTTAGCGTTTAGTAATAAATAGTTCTTATACAAAATACTTTTACAACAGAGTGCACACGAATCCGGTGAGTTGGCCCTCTGGTGTAATCATCCAGACTTAGTTAAGATTAGTTTGCACGAGGCGGAGGAATATCCTGGAAGTAGAACTTTAGCAGGGCTTCAGAAAATGGCGAAGATACCGTGAATCAACTATACGAATGTTTCCATGCTTTCCGGGTTGCAGGTTACCACGGCGCTGGCCGGTGGACGGCGTTCCAATATGTCTCTAGCTGGAGTTGGCAGCGTAACCGGTAGTTTCGCCTCTGTATTGTCGAGTACTCTGCGCCGTGAAGGTGAAAGTAGGACGAGTTCGTGTTCAGGGACGCAGATCGATCGGTTGTCCGGCCGTGGGCTCCTCCGGTGGCCGTCATGTCACGTGCATGTGGCGCCAGCCCAGCTCCTAACGTGACTCGTAAAAGTGCTTTTTTTTTTTTTTTGTGGCAGCAGTAAGACAGCGACAGTGCGACAAAAATGATTAGCCAATCAGAGGCGAGCATGCAGACGACGGCGATGCGACTGTGTGCGGTAGAACTTGTTATATTGCACACTACGATTGTCGCGTGCGAGAAGGAAGAAGAATAAAAATAGCATATTTTTGTAAACAAAAACATAGGCATTGTTATGTTTTATAGGTTTAAGCGGTTAACTTTATATGTGACGCATTCTACATTACCGTAAAAATTGGGTTAGGCATAGCTGAGATGATGATCACTTTATATAAGTTTGATCGTCACTGTATTAAATTAATATCAATTACATATCTTTTATAGGCCGTTCACGGTAAAGTGAGCACTCTTTAACGCCCTGCTAAATTTTTCCTTTCAATTAATTTACACCTTTCCACCACTTTTTAACGTAAACAGTGCAATATGACTAGTAAACACAGTGTATACATTTCATCACACTCAATAGTTAACGTCTGAGGCTGAAATGAAATATGTTTATTAGGGGTTAATGCCTTTTGTGAGGGCCTTAAAAAGTGCTCACTTTACCGTGAACAGCCTATACAAATACTGTTAGTTAATCTTTGACTCGGAGGAGCTGTAAGTATAATGACTGGTTATATTGTTATAATTATTCTTATCATTTTAATTAGTTAATTATTGGATTAATGCCAGGCCAGTCTAAACAGTCCATAAGGAACTCGTCGCTTTAAACACGATGCAGAAGGCTGATAACAAGACGTATCTTGGCGGACGGCACGCCCCCGTCTGGACGTCTTCTTGCAGGGCGTGCATGGTTGTAATTTTGGCCGGTCATAGGCGCGACATGTCATTGCTGTGACGCTTCATGTGAAAAAGCGAGCATGGATCGAATTGAAGCGCGTCGTCGGGCGGCCATAACTACGGCGCGCCCGCCATTCGTGTGGCGCCGTATATTAGTCGTCGTGACTGCAGCCCGATGTGCGTCAGACAAGATGGCTGACGCCCGAGTAATAATCTTAAATCGTTCATGGCCGTTTACGAAAGAATTACGGGATCTATAAAACGTATTTATGTACTAATTGAAACTTGCTGTAAGCATAAGTAACGGGAAACGTTTCGATTTGCCCCAACGGTCATAGTAAAACAATACACTCAACTTAAAACACACGCGATAACTATGGACTGTGTTATTAATATAACATTTCACAGGGTGCATTTTCGAAGTCGCGTGTGTAGCTAAGTTGGCTAGTGCGCGGGTTTGCGCCTCGTTGATTTTAAGTTTTAGACTTCAAATCTCCGTGTAACGAATTTTTTTCAGTTATTTTATGTGATACATTAATATCTTTGTCTAAAAGCAATAATTCAAACCAAAGCTAAATAAAAAAACCATAGGCAACCGATTGCACTGTGCAGTTACTTGCATATTATTGCTTTTATACAAAGAAATTCTTGAAATAAACGTTTTCTGACAATAACATAATTATAAACAACATTATTGTTACCACATAAAATAACTAAAATTATGACAATGCTAATTCTTACCTTACCTTTAATAAAACGTAAATGAGTTGATCACAGTGGCGAATTAAATATTGTATTTATCGACTGTAGCCAAATAATTACGTGAAATAAACATATTTACGGTAATTTACTATTTATATTGTGCAATTTACCGTAATTTTAAAAAAAGTAAAAAAAAAAAAACCCCCGCTAGGGAGCGGGATTTAACTCGTATTCCCTTAGACTAAAGACAGTTAGTTACCTTATTAATATTTTTTTGTCATTGTTTTTGTTGTAGTGGTCATTGTTGTTATAGTTGACGAGCTCAAGTTAGACCGATTTGCTGACAAATTTCCAGTGCGACAAGTGAACTGAAAATTTGCCGCGTCGGAAGCACCGGGGCGCGAACCCGCGACCCTCCGACTACAATGGCCACCCTACCCCTGATCTATGAGGGCAGGACACCATCTACGCTACCAAGCCAACTTGAAAGACGAGGAGGAAAATATACAAAGTATAATTTTACCGTAAAATCGTGAATATTAAATTGTATGCCGTTACTTTTGGTTTTTGGTTTAATGGGTATCGTTAAGATTGTTAAAACGAAGAGTACACGAGTGCAGTCTCTTCGCCACATTATGTACAGCTTAAACCTTCAAACAGAGAGCTGTCATGATTACATGAAAACGAAATGAAAATCTGAGTGTTCATATTACCTCGTAAAATGGCGTTTTGAAATAGTACACACATTTTACAAAGTATTTTGTATTGATTGTATTAGTTGTCATTTTATTTTGATAATCATTAGAGACGGAGCAAGTTGCTAGAGACGCAGGCTGAATTGAGTGTTGTATCAGTGAGATACTTTTGACTTATTGAAACAGTGAAATTCTCACTGATTCAGATTTACAGTGTAAATACAATAAATACTTGAACTGTGGACGTTGCCTCAAATCTGTTGCGCTGGAGGAAAAAACCAAAATACAACACAACAACGTTATCGATTTCATTTGCCTATTTTTGGCGGACGTTTTCTATTGGCTGACGATTGCCGACAGATTATCCAACTTGAAAAAACAATACGTCTCTTGCGCAGTTTCAATACCAACTTCTGTATATTTACACCTGCGAGCCGTCGTAACCACGACGTCTTGGTTAACGACAGGAGGTTAGTTATGACAACACGATCCGTGCTCGCATTTTCGTGCGGCCGTCGCCATGTTGCCGTCGTCCGTACGACGTCATAACTGTGACAGTGTCGTGTAAAAGAACCTAGCTCCCGCTGCTGGTGCAGTATCTCGATGACAAAGACTTTGTTCGCCTTGTTTCCAGTCTTAATATTGGCCCTTGTTGAATAACAACCGGCCCTGCCTTTGACTCGTCGAAAGGTAGTTTTATTCGCTCAGAACTTCGTCCCCATTCCTCATGATATGTTTGTGCTCGCGATCGGGCTGGCACGCCCATGTTGCGGCTTATAACATGTTAATATCAAAATATTCACCTACTTACCGTAAAAAGAGAATATTGCAATTTTTTTTCCCCTCGGAATATGGTAGGTTATCCATTTCGTTCCCGTGAATACAGGCTAAACTCAATTCCAGCCACGGATGCAAAGTTTTGACAGTCTGTGTATGATAACACGACATCACATGAAACTAACGACGCGCCATGTACAAAAATTATGTTATTAGTTGATTGATGTGCGAAAGACGCGAAATGTATCTATTAATTTGCTAGTTCTGACAGCTGTGACCACGCACATCAGGCCATAGAGAAATACGCGTACAAGGAAGATTTCTTATATCAATTATTAATATAGGCTTACTGTATTTTACGTGGTCACAAAATCATCTGTTATTCGTGTGAGAAACTAAAACTCGTGTTAAAATAGTAACTTGTAGGCGAGTGAAATGCAACTTAAATGGTGCATGTTTGTTTCACCTGGTTCCCCCGCTTTTGTATATTCATAATACTAGCGCTATCTTCGTCACGTACATACTTGATATTAATTCAACGAGGCTACGGGACTGTCACAGTGTATTTACAAAAACTTTTAACATCTTTATTTCGAAGGCGTGAATTTTAAACCCGAACCGTTTTCATTCAGTACGAAGCGAAAAGTTGACTTTTAGAAAGATGGGATACAGAAGCCGACTGTGCTGCCATCTGTTAGGAAACTCGCTCTCAAGATACTCACTGCCACGATTAATCCTTTTGGATGTGTAAAATACAAATATGCGAACGAATACCGGGAGTTTAGTATTCTCCACGAAATTTCCGTGTGCAGTGATTTCTACACGGCCTTCGTGACGAGCTCGCCATTTTGCCTGTGGTACTGGACGAGGCCCTATCCCCAAACGCCTCACCCTAGTGCTTAGTGTCTTTGTTAAAACGTTCATCTCGGCGAACCGGCTTCGATTCCTGGTTGGGTCGCTTCCGGATTTTCGCAAGTAAGAATACAATTCCGCTGTCCGGCGGGTTTTTTCGGGGATCTCCCGTCCCTTACATTCCGGCGCTGCTCCAATATGACCTCGCTTCACCCTCTTCAGCTCTCAAGCCCAGATATCTCCACTCCACTGGACTTGATACCATATTATATGGATGAAACGAATCAAGTGGGACTGCTAAAGTTCTATTTCCAGGATATTCCTCCGCCTTAACCAAAGTGTTATAAATCAGCACCAAAGGACAACGCACCGAATTAAGCGCACTCAGTTGTAATAATATTTTGCATGAGAACTATTTCCTACTAGGCGCTACCAACACACGATTTATCACTGTTTTTATTAATATTCATGATAAATAAAATATTTATAAATAAAATATAGGTAAAACTTCAATTCGACGAAAAATAAAATACTTTTAGTATGTTAACAGAGGTCTAAAACTTTTGTGATACACGGCATATTTAAGAAGTAACTAAACACGTCATACTTGGGGTGATTTTTCAAAGGTTTGATTAAAAAAACGTGAAGAAACCGCGAATATTTCGAAACAGTATTATTTCCGGACAGTTAAAGCTATAAAATTGCTTTGCAAATGCCGTTGGCGAGTGGAGTAGTTTGTAGGTGATGCTAGCGACTGCGGTGCTACTTGTACGTGAAGCAGGATTGCCAGATTGGGCGATTTGTCACCGTTTGGGCTACTTCAAGGTAAAATTGGCGACCTAATATTACGAAAATACGACTATCGCAATTTGGGTGATTTTTGTACAATTGAAGAGGGTCACTTGTTCAGATTCTTGTTACCCGCTGCGGACAATTAATAGACGAATTGAATATCACGCGATTGTTTATGCGTTTGACATATTTTTTTTAAATATTGTGTGGGCCTATATAATTTTCAAATTTTAAAACAAATTGTGTGCTGTACATATAAAATATTACATGAAAAATTTACAATATATATATATATATAAAAAATGCATTTAATATATAGTGTAATCAAATTGGGCAACATTTAGGCGACTTCAACAAAAACAATCTGGAAACCCTGCGGCGACCCTAGCACGCTTTAGTAACGAACTGACGCTACACACAACGTTATATATTAAGAGAACTGTGTACGGAAACATTTTTTTGTGAAATCGTCGTTTGCGCGCAAACGCGTATCTCGGTAAATAAAAGTTATGGAAATGAGACTCTTTGCCAGAAAGGATAAAAAAGAAAAACTATTGTCTATATCCCTATCTTTTTACTTTTGTCATATTTAGAGTAGTCTCGGAGAAAAAAATTGTGGAAATGGTCAAATATCGCATTTTTAAAGCTTGCCAATGCAGTTTCCTTAAGCGGCAAGTGAAAAGTACAAAGATACGGGCGTATTTTAATCTGCGGTCTTTCATCACGTGTAATAAAATCCCACTGTTACAGATCTAATTTGCACAGTACAGCGTCACGGCGGAAACACTGCACGCTTTGCGCGTAGGTGCGATGAAGCACTAGGCGTGCGTGTTAAGTGTCGTCCGTATCGTTCCCTCGCTTCTTGACCTCGGACGCGCAGCTACATAATACCCTCCATAGATGGATTTTCAACTCACTTTATACACATAGAAATGGGTGATTATAACTTAATTTGGAAATTGTTGCTCTCTAGGTGAGAGAGTTGATTTCTCTCGGATCAAAAATAAATAGATTGACTCATAAAAGTATGGTTCAAAGTCCTGGGACGTTTCTGACCACGTTAGCCAAGCTTATACGTGTGTTTGGGTGTGTCTACCACAGTAATTTTTATCGTAAAACTATTTTGTGCCAGGATAGTTTTGAAATAATTGTAGGCATGAAATAATCTTTATTGTATAATTCTGTTACCTTTTTTTTTTTTTTTTTTGATAGTTTTAACTTTTTGCATTTGCCAACGGTTTAGTTCTGTCAACTGAGGACATAATAGATTCTATTATATACGGCGATCGATAACAAAAGAAAAACTACATACAAACTGAACACAGTGTATTGAGATGCAGCATATACTCAGATATTTTCTCGATAATTCACTCATAACATCGACACGAGACTCTGGAAAATATGAATTAAATTAATCCAATCTTGGGAACCAAGACTGGGGAGCAGCCAGCGACACACGACAAAGGCCAAAGTAAAACATCGACAACATCTGGATGTTTTTTGCTGGGATTATGCACATGATCCATATGATCAGTATTTGAAGACATCACCATTAGCAGACGTCAGGCAAAACAATAGTCATGTGGGACCAATGCTGTGTTTACACGTAACAAATTATTAAATTATTAAAAATAACGTTGCTACATTTTTCGTCGCTTGGATTATTCTGTAAGTGTGAACTAAAGAAAATATTATCATCATTCCCGCCTCCCCCAATTTAAACATGACTACATTAAAGTGAAGTATCTTAGCCTTAACTTCGCCAACGCAATAAAAACGTTTATTATTATTATTATTTCGTTAATCATTGTTGGCACTGCAGCTTGTGCTCATAGAAAACGGGGGCAGTAGGTTATCCGTAGCAGACATTGCATGTCGGAACACAACCCCAGCTTTATCTCTTAACGCTCTACCGGTTACACAATCCTGCCAACTGCACGCGTCAAGTGGTTAGCTCGCGTGTTAGTGCAGCTCTATTCTCCCCGGCCTGTCTGAACCACTCGCACGTATGACGGGCCTTGCATATCATTGCTTCCTGCTCAGCCCATTACACTCCCTTCCTTACCCCCCCCCCCCACCACTGCATGTAATAACACCTGGGTGGGATGTCCCGACAGTTAACGTGGTAGTGATAACATGAATGCTGAGCCGATCCGAACAGATGTACCAAAATTTTTTTTCTACCAAGCTCATGAAGTCGAAGGAAATTTTCTGGAAATTAATGAACTGTTTAAAAAATCACACGGCAGTTTTTATGCGGTGTTGAGGGAATCAAAACTATTTTATATCATCGATGAAGTAATACATGGGATACCACCATGGTAGACATCGTCATTTTTTTTTTCAAAAGAAATTTCCGTGTGTAAAAGTGTAAATCGGTTTTTGAGGTTTATCTTATTTCTAAGTGATAGTTGTTACTGAATTATAACTGATTACAGTCAGAGTTAATTAACCAAGTCGTCAAATAAAACCCACGAAGTTAATTATATCGGTACATTTTATGAGCTTGTTGCGATACAGAATTGGTTTATCTGAAATTTTCCGAACGTTGGTTTTGGTCGCGTCCATTTATCTGAATCGTGCATATTACCGTACTGTAACATAGACTGCAAATTCAGATCAGGAAACGGATGTTTTCTCTTACCGTACCCCTCTCTCTTGATACTGAAACCGACTTTACGGAGTCCTAAACAACCGAGAAAAGCTCCGTGTTTTCATTCAAATATTGGTTGTACTCCCCAGCCAAACGGACATACATTTGTTGATTAAGTCTTACATATAGTGTATAGTACAATATTCTTGTTGACTCTGACATACAAGGAATTCAGTTACACATGTCAGCGGACATACTCGCCTGCTTGTACTACTACAGAGAGAATTTTTTTTTTTATGAATGGAAAATAATTTGTCACAACTAAATGAATTGTTGGTTTAGGGACAGGTGTGTGTGTGTGTGTGTATATGTATGTGTGTGTATATATATATATATATATATATATATATATAAAATTATTTCGTTGTACTTATTTGGTTTCCTCAAACTTGTAAGAATTGATTGGCGCAACTAAACATTTTATATGGCTCCAATATTAAGTTTTTTTTTTTGTAAAAAAAAGCGAAGGTGTGACTACAATTCGAAATCGGAACCTTCATATCCGAGGGACGCCTTAACAATCGTCACCAGAGTAATTGCTAATATTTTAGGCATGTTTCAAAAAATTTGTAATTAAAAGCTGTTCACGATAAAGCGAGTAGTTTTGAAATCAACCTTAGAAAAATCTCACTGCCCTTGCCAGCATATATTTTAATTAGCACACTGAGTGACATGCGCCCGGTAAAGTTGGTAATGATGGCTGGAAAATAGTTCCATATCTTAACGTCGAATAAAAAGTGTTAGGTGACCATTTGTGATAACTTGAATGATTTTTTTTTTCGCATTCTGTTCTTTTACTGCATCGAAGTGTAAACATGAGCATGTTTGTAAAATATTTACTTTTCTTATAATTTTACAGTTTCACTGGACCGAAGCATGGATAAACTGATGAGACCATTGCCAGTGTTAATTTTACATAAGGCGGAAGAACACACGACGTGCATACAAGTAGATCTTCAGCAGGGCTTTCAAAAGTGCTAATTTTACCATGAACAGCCTATAGGAATGATGACGTTATCTCGACCTTCAGTAATCCATCCTCTGTCCTTCAATATCCGGCGTCGATGTTTTTTTTTTTCTTGCGACCACTGTACTTAACTCAATCGTGTTGCTTTGTACACTCAGTTGCAGAACTGATATTGACGTATTTGCGACAAGTCCGCAATAATTTTGCTCACCCGCCGGTATCTAAGTGTTCTACTACGTTAAAAATATTTTTTTAGGCGGCTGGACGCAAGTGTAGCCAATTTATAACAAGTAAACTTTTTTGTTCGAAACAAGCCATGATAAACCATAATTTGTTTTTAACACATTTTTCTTACTGTTATGCTTGGCGCTGTCACCAGCATCGTTATTATAGATAGCAGACATGATATTTAAAATCCTACAAAATCAAAGTCGAAGCAAGCAGGTCCATGTTCAAAGCAAAATTTAAAAAAAATCCACCAACAAAATAATTTGTGTGGGAATGTGTGTACTTCGTTCAAATAACCACTAAGAAGAGTCAAAGAAAACATATTGGTCACATCAAAATAAACTAAGTACGTTTTATACTGGGAACTAGATACCTATATTTGTCTCAGCGTACATGGCATATACAATGTTATATGCCAACAAATGTTAAAGTTTTTTCAGTTTTTTAACGTGTTAGTGAACATAAAGTATTTAAATTGTTGGCCATCGAAGTTATTTATTTCGGAGAGAAGAAACTGATGAGTGTTTTCAGAAGCGCTTAATTAACAGCGTACTTTTCTGCGTTCATTTACGCCGCATCGCTTCGTACTTCAGCTGTACGCACTCTGACGTAAAAAAAAGTACAGCACAGTCTGTGCCGCAGAGGTAGGGAAACGCATAGTACGTGGAATAAATCCTGAGAATCTGAAAGCATTTTGTTCTCTAGCATAGATTTACACAAAAAATTGGGTTTGGCTGTGTCGGGGACACGGCCGTTTGTTTTGCGTGAATACGTCTACGTTGACGCCCTCGGACGCCTTGATGCTTTTTGTTTACGTTCCCGGCACCGCTTCACTCGATCATATGGGGTTTTATGGGTATCACTGGATTCCTTTTGAGATGCTCTTTTCAACCGTATAAGATTTCTGTATTTCGACTTGGCTTTTTAACGAGTATAGGCCGAAATTGTGTTAAGTTTTGTTGATTTTTTACATTAAATGCGTACAATTTCACCATAACCACGCCACATAAATGTTCTTGTACACGAAATCAATTGATCTTGACGAGAGCTGTCGATTGAAACTTAAAAGAGCGTCGTAGCTTCTCCTAGGCAAAAGTTGTACTACGCGGAAGTTATTAGACGCGGCGAAAATAACTCAAAATTACACCCCACCCCCCGCACGCAACGCACGATGCTTCGCAATCTCACTCAACGTAACGTATTATTTGATCCTTTTACAATCGAGTTGTGTAATTTAATTTTGAATGTAGACTATAGATTCGGAGCTCCAATGCTAAACGTTATCCCCCGATTTTATCATCGGATTTTCTAGATTGCCTCCCACTATGGTTGCAAATTTAAAGACGTATTCACGTCAAAATATAGCAGATATTGCAACAGGTGTATTGTGGTAAGAGAAGTGCACGTGATGTAAAGAACAGGACCGCTAGCAGCTAGCGCCGAAATGAACATTGGTATGTAGTACCCTGTGGGACAGTGGCGGATGCGTCGACAAAGGAATAATCAGGCACAATTCTAAACGGTCGGTTCAGTTTAACCTTTGGTTTCCTGAGTAACGCGCGGTCAATTAGGAGCAAACGCTATTGCGGAAGTGAAGAATAAAAACTTCTCCCCTTTCATGAACAATGGCCAATCAACACACAACTTACGACATGGTCGGAAAAGTGTTGACAGACACGTTGAACGACTGCATTGATGGTTCTCTGTGGCCTTACCCACACGCTCACACTTAATTTTTCTTCAAATGATGTAGTCTGGGATTTAACTCGAGACCCTCGAATACGGGAGGGGAATGCTACTACTTCAAAATAAGGGACGCGTGTCGCTATCTGATAAGGATGATAACATTCTTTAGTCTTTTTCTGCACTGATGCTAATCAGTATCTTGATATAGCTGATAATGGATTTAGATTTTCATAGTAAGGGGGACTTTCGAGTAAAATATTTTCAGTAAAAACACTGTTCGCGCGTAAAGTCTGTTCACGATTAAGTGGGCACTTCTGAAATAAACCGTAGAAAAAAGTCACTGCCCCTACCTGCATATATTTTAACTGGCGTACTGAGTGACATGCACCCAGTAAGGTTGGTAACGATGGATGGGAATTAGTTCCGTATCTTAACGTGGAATAAAAAGTGTTGGGTAACATTTCTGATAACTAAAATGATTTCTTTTGCGTTGTGATTTTTTGTTGAATCGAAGAAAAAATGAGAAGATTTGTAAAATATTTCCTTTAATATAATTTCACGGTTTCAATTGACCGACGCATGAATAAAGTTATGAAGCCCATGACTATGTTAATTTTACATAAGGCGGAAAAATACACAATGTACATGCCAGTAGATCTTAAGTAGGACTTGCAAAGTGCTCATTTTACCGTGAATAACCTATAATCGTGCGTCTCCGTCATTATTGGCTGGTACTGTACAAAGCGAAGCTCGGTCCCCAATATTCTTCACTTTGGGTAACCGATTCGTAAACCGTGGTATTGTTCTACGTTATGAATGACTAAAGGCTGTTCACGGTAAAGTGGGCACTTTTGAAACCCTGCTTAAGATTTTCTTGCATACACGTTGTGTATTCTGCCGCCTTATATAAGATTAACATTGTCATGTGCCTCATAATTATTCATGCATCGGTCAAGAGAAACCGTGAAATTATTATAAAAGGAAATATTCTACAAATTCATTTTTATTCTTCCATTCATAAAAAAAAAAAAAAAAACAGAAAGCAAAATAAATAATTTAAGGTATCAGAAATGGTAACCTAAAACTTTTTATTCGACGTTAAGATACGGAACTGCTTCCCATCTATCGTTACCAACTTTACAGTGCGCATGTCACTAAGTGCGCCAGTTAAAATATATTTAGGCAGGGGCAGTACCTTTTTTCTAAGTTTGATTTCAAAAGTTTAAAAGTGCTCACTTTATCGTGAAAAGCCTTTAGGAGATAACACTAACTAAACATAAATGCCACAGCCCTTAGCTTGTAATAACTTAAGGGGCCTGCCTGGCAAAGATGTTCAAATGCCTCATGGTGACGTCCGATCGTAAGAAAGCATTATAACCAAGTGTATAAATTACAACAAAATATCGACTTCTTTCCAGTCCTCAAGAAAAGATTAACATTGAAATACTCCGCAGGTTTTTTTAATTTTAGAAATTAGAATCTACTGAATTGCTTACAATGAGACCCATTAGTAGAGCCCCGAGTATTTCGCGAATTCTTCCTGTTACGTGGTAGACTTCAAACACCCGTTATATTTTCCTGCTACTGTTATTGGACAGCATTTGTTTGTGCATGCCTCGTTCAACTGTGAGCCAGTAATAAGCAGGGAGGAGTAGTGTGAGTGAGCTTTGAACAGTCCTGTACCAATAAGCAGACGATAGGGTCTCGAGTGTATAGACGACTGTAAAGCCTAGCTTGTTGGGACATCAATCCGCGAAATACTCGGGGCTCTACCCGTTAGACAAATAGGTCCGGGCCCCTTAGTTGCTGTGTCGGCGAAAGTACAGTAGATTCTATGCATAAAAAAAATATTATTTATAACATTTGAAACTATGAATTAAATTGTGTCTGAAGGGTTTAAGGATCCTCACAAGGATTTTACAGTTAATTGGGAACTTCTAAAGTCTTGCAAGTATAGTGAACATCCTAATAGGCACCGCCACTTTATCCGACGAGAGTGAAACGAGGTGGGTATGGAACAGCGCCGGAATGTAAGGGTGGGAGAAACGTGCAGATCCGCCGATTAGTGGCATCGTACGGCACAATACCACCTCGCGAGAATCTGTGAATTACCTCGCTGGGAATTGAACCCGGTTCGCCTTGGTGGGAGACGAGCGCTCTAGCTGCTACGGCACCGCGGCCATTGAATATTTGGAGCTTGGTTTCATGTTATGTATTTTTTTTTTTACCTTTAATTTCCTTTATTTGCATATTTAGAGTGTAATATTCGTAATTTTTATTTTTGTTGTGAAGTTCTCTTCCCTTGGGTCTGTTTTGTACTGAGCAAGGGCAACTAACAAAATGCATTTAAATTCCGAATATAATTATGTTAAAATCCACTGTGGAAGCTTGCAATTGTTGCGATGCTCGGTGAAGCAGGTCTACGAAAGGTAAAGAACTTTAATTGAGATTTTTAAAATTATTATTATTACTATTTATACGCTCGCTAGGGATAAACTCCTGTGGCACGCCTCGTGCGTGGAAGCATTTAGATGTTCCCCTGGTCGTTGGCGGGTCGCCCCAGACAGCGGAGGGAGCGCCTCGTGTCTGCATGGAGCGCCCCCCCCCCTCCAAAATTCCTCCGCCTGGGGCGGAAAAGCCCTGACGTGCCGGGAATTATTCAGGCGGCGTGCCGCCCCCTCCTGCAAACAGCGCGCTCCTTCGCCCCTTCCTGACTCTTCGCTGAAAACCTCCGCATCATCCCCATTTCGTAGGCTGCCTAACCCCCAGCCCTCCGGCATTTTCCTTCCTGTAGAGGGAAAATGAGGAAGAGTGGGCGCCCAGGGTGCGCAGTTGCCACTCGTGTGTGCCCAACATTGCACTCCGTGTGCCCAACATTGCACTCCGTGTGCCCAAAATTGCACTCCTTGTGCCCAACATTTCACTCCGTGTCCCCAACATTTCACTCCGTGTCCCCAACATTTCACTCCGTCTGCCTAACATTTCACTCCGTCTGCCCAACATTTCACTCCGTCTGCCCAACATTTCACTCCGTCTGCCCAACATATCACTCCGTCTGCCCAACATATCACTCCGTCTGCCCAACATATCACTCCGTCTGCCCAACATATCACTCCGTCTGCCCAACATATCACTCCGTCTGCCCAACATATCACTCCGTCTGCCCAACATATCACTCCGTCTGCCCAACATATCACTCCGTCTGCCCACATATCACTCCGTCTGCCCAACATTGCACTGCGCGACTATCATAAGCGACATGGATAGGATTTGAGGTCTCAACACTGGTCGTGTGAGCAAGTGCTTTGATATGTTTGTATACATCCGCTGACAAATTTTGTGTGCAATGAGACTACAATTCAAAGCGATGAAAATGTTTTATTCACATAAAGGTGTTTGTATTTTGAAAATTAAGATACAAACAAATACGTTCGTCTTTGTTGACCACTTGACTTTGACAGTTGTGTTGGAGTGGAGTAGGTCTATGTTGGTTTCACGCGCAGAAGACGATACGAATCGGTCTACGTCTTTCCCAAAGCCGACACGCAATATCGGCTGTTGATGGAGTACTTTTGAAAGCCCTGCTCAAGATTTATTTGCCTCCTCAGTTTGTGTCATTCCGCTTTATGCCAGACTTATGTCATTGGCCTAATGCCTTTATTCGTGCGTCAGTCTAGTGAAAACGTGGAAATATCAAATGTAAATGTGTTACTAATGTGCCAATTCGCTCTCTAATGTGCACTAAGCGACGAAGAGAGGCTACAGAGTAGATACGTACGCAGAGAAGAAAAAATGCGGCGGCGGCGGCTCCTTCGAATGGTTGCGCGAGGCTCTGGGAATTGGCCTTTTCTCAGATTGGCTACTGCGTGCTGTGAACAGTTTGTTGGTTGGGCTGCTGGCGCTTATTGGTGAACGTTTTCTAGCAAGTTGCTGATGAGTGACGTCATTTTGCTGGCGTGTGCAGCTTGAGACCGCGAAGTAAAGGTGTTTCATCTAAATTTTTTAGTTTTTCAGCCGTATAATTAGTTGGGTGTTACACTCTTTTGTTTAAGACCATTTTCTCAGCCAACTATTGGCCTATATTTGGTAACGGCAAATATATATTATTTTACAACAGTAGTATAGGAATGGGGCATGGTCATGGTTTAAGGCCTAGGTTATGGGTCAAGGTCGTACGTAGAAGGGGTTAGGAGTGGTGATGGGATGGATGGTGGTGCGTGTTAATTTTTACTAAAATCAATTTTTTATTTTAGTATTTTTTATTAAACTAATTCTTTGGGATGTCGGGGTGACGAACATCCAACATGGCTGCCTTGGCTGTGACGCCTACCAATATGGCGGATTGCGATGGCCAATGTGACCGCCGTCCGCGCCAACCAAGATGGCGGACGGATCCGCATCCGACATGCTAAATGCCAATGTCCCAACAGCCCAATTCCTATACTACTTACTATTATTAAATCAAATATTTTGTTAGTAGTATAAAATCTTTTTTCTATGTAACTAGGTTCTGCGGAGCACTTTGTGTCGCTGTGTATAACCTCGCGTTTCATCAGACGTAAAAAGCAGTGGGATGCAATCAAATACAGTTTCGCAATTTAGTTTGACGACATAGAACGCACTTGAAAATATTCATAAATTGCTTCTTTTCGCTATTTACCTACCATATATTATTTTCCTAGATTTTGACAGAATTACTTTGTTTTTAGATTTTAGTTTCTTTAGGATGAACAATTAAAGTGGAATGAAACGGAGATAAAGTTATCAGCTATAAGCTATGGAACATAACAGTTCTGCACAAATAAATGATCTGTGAATCGTTTTATAAAAAAAATGTTTGAACCTACAGAAAATTTCATCGCTTCCCTTGGCAGTGTAGTCTTCAACGTATCCCGCCACTGTGATTTGCTTATTGTCTGACACTTGTAATGTAATCACTTTACCGTTATTTTTTTGTTTTGTGCGCGATTATGTCTTTATGCTCTCTTAAGTTGCAACAGTGAAAGTTGATCAGAGTTTGTGAAATTTGCGAGCAGACCAGTGAAAGCAGCTGCACCGGAATCGCTGGAGTAATCTCAGTGATGTAACGTTGATTTGTACTGATGAACGGTGTTATAGGCTGTTCACGGTAAAATGAGCACTTCTGAAAGCCCTGCTTAAGATCTACTTATATGCCCGTTGTATATTCCTCCGCCTTGTGTAAAATTAACGTTGCTACGGGCCTCATCACTTTATTCATGCGTAGGTCAAATGAAACTGTGAAACCATTAAGAAAGTAAATACTGTATAAATCTGCTTGTTTTTTTTCACTTCAATGCATAAAAAGACAAAGTGAATGAATTAATTTTAAGTTATCACAAATGGTTACCTAACACTTTTTTTTTTCGACGTTAAGATAAATGGAACTACTTTCCATCCATCGTTACCAACTTTACGGTGTGAATGTCACTCAGTGCGCCTATTAAAATACATGCATGCAGGGGCAGTGACTTTTTTCTAAGGTTAATTTCTAAAGTGCTCACTTTATCGTGAACAGCCTTTATCAGCCGTTCCACTTCCGAAACATGTATTTTGACGGGCCCAGTAAAGTTGGTAATGGCAGAGGGAATCTTTTTCCATGTCTAGACTTTAAATTAAAAAGTATTGGGTAAATATTTGTGAATAATGAAATTTTTTAAAAATGTTTTTTTTTTTTTTTTTTTTTCATATATGTGTAAGAATTAGCAAACTTGTAAAATATAAACTTTTCTAATATTTTCACAGTTTCACTCGACCGACGCATGAATAAAGTGATCAGGCATGTGGCATCAAACATTTTGTGACCATATTCATTTTAATCTTAGCTCTCTCTCTCTCTCTCTCTCTCTCTCCTCTCCCCTCCTCTCTCTCTCTCCCCCTCTCTCTCTCTCCCCCTCTCTCTCTCTCTCTCCCCCTCTCTCTCTCCTCCCCCTCTCTCTCCCCCTCTCTCCCTCTCTCTCCTCCCCCCTCTCTCTCCCCCTCTCCCTCTCTCTCTCCCCCTCTCTCTCTCTCTCTCCTCTCGCTGTGTGTTTGCTTAAATTAAAATACGCAATTTTTTTTTTCTAACATGTTACCGTTAAGATCGAAGCAAACAGTTAACCGTAAGTTATAAATACTTATTACAAACTGACGTAATGATCGAGCACTTATCAACCCAGAGGGGCGACGCCACTGCTGGCTTTGAAGCCAGGGAGCGTCCCCTTGTCTATCTCCCATATTGGGCGCTTGTGGTCGCAACTCTTCTGTAAAATTAATAAATGTTTCCGAATCATTTCCGCAGCTCACGTTAAAAAATTACACCCTAGGGATGAAAAAAAAATTGACGGGAATAACTAATCTAGTCAGAAGGTTTTGAATTATATCTGATAACTAGAGCCCCGAGTATTTCGCGAATTCGTTCAGTACCGAGGTAGACTTCAAACACTTGTCCTTTTCTACTACTACTACTACTACTGTGATTGCACCGTAGTTATTTAGACACGCCCCGTTTAACTGTGAGCCAGTAGTAAGCAGGAAGCATACTGGGTTTTAAAACATCGTGATGTGAAGTAACGCTTGTGTTGTCAAAGCTCTGCCACCATTAACACTGTAAATATCTTTGTATAGTCCATTCATGGTTGACTTTCCTGAAGCCCTGCCAAAGTTCTACTTCCAGAATATTCCTCCTCCTCAGGCAGACTAAGCGTGATTAAGTCTAGATTGTATTGTAAAGGATGTATTGACGTCCCCGGATGTTATGATTGGTAGCTTATCAGGGGACGGCATACAAACTAACTTATGACCTAACTTAAACTAACACCCATGCCTGACCTGGGATTCGAACACAGAACTTCCTGCACCCCAGACAGGCGGACTCTGTTGCCTGATAATTTTTTTTTTTTGCAACATGGAAAAATAAAACTATCTACGTTGCGTACGTGCCTTCCAATCACAAGGATAAGATTTCTCACAGACTTCAGTTTCAAAGGAACCGCTTAGCTTTGCGTCACAGGATTGGATTCCTTTACGAGTTGGCTGGGAGGTAAACTGATAAATATTATCTTAAGAAGGCCGTTTCTTTCAGCGCTCATTTGTTTCTCAGCTTGCCAGTTACGTCGCAAAGCTGAAGCAATCTGGCCACAGTGACCGCCATAAGCCCTGTACTGCAATCTAAGCGTGATGCGGACTATAGACAAGTACACGAAAGGTACAACGCACCACATTTGTGTGCACTAATAAAATCTCGCATGAGCATTATTATAACACACATATTTTATACCTGTTTTATGCATATTAGTTATTAATTAAATATTATTATTACTTGATAAGATATAAGTAAAAGTTGAATATGACTATAAATAAGATAGTCTTATGTAAACAGAGATACGAAACGCTTTGCGATACATGGCATATTTAGGAAATAACCAAACACGTCATACATGGGGTGGTTTTTCAAAGGTTAGATTCAAAAAGTGTGAAGTTACTGCGAGCGGACTATAACTTAATTCCGCAGCCTGTCAGTTGCACGTACGGTCCGGTCGTCCTCTGCGGAACTGCATACACCGAACCTGTCCTCCAGGAAGTGTAGTTGTAGACGCCGGGGCCCGTGAAACTGAAGAGTGGTGCTGAAATTTCAGTAGAGCTTGATCTCTCTTGCTCATAGCTCTGGATGACACTCATTCTCCTTACTCGTATCTCCGTCAAATTATTTCCAAGGAGTTACTCATTTATGAAATATCAAAGAAACTGTTTTTCATGGCATTGGGTTAAGTTCATAACAATAACATGTTGCAATTTAATAAAAGTCTTAACACTAACTTTTCTTGTGTAACGTTGCGTTACATCAGTAGATCAGATCGTTTTCCCGTCTTACTTAAAGATAGGTAGTGTATATTTTAGTAACTGTTTAAAATGCGTGTGCTGAAGTTAATTTACTTAAAAAAGGCATGCTTCTTTACTGATTGGTACTCGTACTATTTTCGAACGCCGCGAACAGTATTATGTTTAAACTTTTCACAGTCGTGTCCGCCAAAAAATGCACCAAGTAAGTTATTTTTTTTATTTCCATTTAGTTGTTACTATTTTATGCGCATGTTTGAATTTATATATAAAAAAATTGGCATGTGTTCTTTTATAAAAAGAAAATTAATATCGTAGAAGTACTAGTTAACGCCTACTAAAATGAAATGTGCGACAGAAAAGAAAATTTGATGTTTATCAGGCACTCCATACTGTTTATACTATCATTTGACTATTAACCTGGAGGTTTGAGGATATCGAGGATTTTTAACGAGTTCTTTCTAATTAAGTTCCCGGCCTCCAAACCGAACGCAGAGCTTCAGTCTTACAGTTGTCGTTTAAAAACTGTTGAATAATTCCAGTAGTGGCTGCTTACGAATTGCATTTAAGGCATTTTCTATGCCCGAATGTTAGATTTCGTTTTCTGTTTTCGTCTCTAATGCGTATTTTTTTTTTAAATGCAGAAGGGCTAATGCGAGTGTTACATAATAATTTTTATATGTATGAAACTTCTGGTACAGGCTAATTAGCATACTACAGGGATATCCAACAAACCTTTGGGTTTATTATTACATCACAAAGTGACAAGTTCACTGTTGGAAGACGTATAGAGGCGAGTTGACGAGAGTTGGAATGCACTCTAGTTCAGCGCCTTGCGCGTAAAGGCGACCAGATATTTGATGCGTGCACATCGGTTTGCCTTATTGCTCCCACGCTTCTAGGTCTGGTGCACGCAATATACCTTCAACTAACTGATCTCATTACTTTATAATTCTCTGAATTAGCCATTGTATTTTATGTATGTTAGGATATGTATTTGTCTTCTAAGTTTGTATATTGTAATGTATTAATGTTTTTTTTGTGTTGTAGTTTATTAATTGTCTAGTATACTTATTGAACCTCAATAATGTAAAATGTAATATATAAAATGTCGTGTATATGTTGCAATACATGTCAAAAACGTTGACAGTGTTTTTAAATTTCATCCCATACATTTTACTTCGTATTAAATTTGTGTAGTTTGACCTAATCCTTTTTTTCCCTCTAGATTAAGAAAATATCACACTGTGCGGCGGCTTAACAAGAATTTAGCATAGCAAAAGCAGATCTACGTCGTACTTTTGAATGACGCTATGAATGAAACTAAAGTAATGACACCAAGGAATGCCTAATAACAATATTGACCTTTTTAAATGCTAGATATCAATTTACTCTACATGTTGTAAGGATCAGCCAGGTATCACATCGCGGACGTGGTTAAAATTGCATACACGTCAATACTATTTGCGTACAATGCCTTCAACTTTGACGGAAGCCAGTTAAGACCAGACGTCACATAAAAATACCTCATTCTTTATTTACTTCTCACTTGTCGATAGTAGATCCGTAGCTGAACATAATCGCGTACATAGAGTTTCAACTTTATTAAATACATTTTTTGACTGGAACAGAGGATATTATCTGTGACGGCAACAAAAAGTGAGACGAATTTGTTATGTGGCTTTCTAAACAGTGCGTGTATGTATGTATGCATGTGTATATATATGTGTGTATATATGTGTGTGCATGTATATATATATATATATGTGTAATATATATGTGTGTGTATGTATGTGTGTGTATGCCTATAACCACATAATAAAATTACTTTTTCTATTAAGTCGCATGCCTTTATCATTAACACAATGCATAAGTGGTCGAGCTTATATAATTTAAATCGAAGGCACCAAAGGGTGTTTTATATGGCAAAAATAAAAATCGCCGCATTGATGTTATTTAGTTGCGCAAACGGCGGAAATGTTAAAAATAACACTTTAACTTGTGCTTTTGAGTTTGGAAAGACTAGGCAAATTCACCATGAGAAAGGTTTGTTTAAACCAGAAAAAAAAACTGTTCGTTTAGTGCCGAAAATTGAGTAGATGTGATCCAAGCAGATATTTTATGCAGACTTTGTGGACTGCTTAAAATATTTGCTTCGATCAGATCTACTTATTTTTTGGCAATAAACAAAGAGTTATCTTGCTGGTTTAAACAAACCTTTCTCATAGTGGCATTTGTATGATCTTTCCAAACTTAAGAGACTCAGTTGTTGTGTCATTAAAATTCTTTTCGCCTTTATTAACTGCAATCTTAACTAACACAAGCGAATTTCATAAGATTTCAAGTCAGTTTAAATTTACAAGATGAAAGGGAATGTTCTACAATCATGCAGTTGTGTTTAATAAAGAAAACTAGCGGGCTTGTGAATGTTGACTTGTAAGATATTTACAAGTCAGCGGTTTATACTTTTAAGAGAACAATTTTCCCCATCTTCGTTTTGTAGCTTCATCGTTAGCAAAATGAGTTCGAGGCAGTTTTAGTTGCACAGTAAGGTATCAGTTGAACAAGTAAATGTCAAGGGAATCAAGGGAATGCGCAAGGTATTTTTTTTTAAACCTAGTTTATGAAATAAAATTTGCGCGATTTCGCCCAGCCTGGAATTCTGCCGCACCAGAAGAGTTGGGGATATCCAGCATGTCCTTTGGCGTCACTGGTAGAAAAACATTTAGCCTAATATAAGTGCATCGGAAAAATAAAAATTTCTAAAACAACCTGTCATAGTATATTACAGCAATTACATTGTGGTTTAATAGATAAAATATTTGATAAAAATATTTTTTTAAATACTGGTATTTAGCGTCTGATATAATATACGTAATCTAAATTGATAAATTCAGTTGGCGTTGAATATGACCCGTAGCCTTGAATCTCGTAGAAATCTTGAAAATCGGGGATTAACAGAAGGAAGTTGGGGAGGTACAACCTGCCAGTGACAGTTAAAATAAGTTGTCTCCATTGCGATCAACGGATGACTTCATGTCCACAAATTTGAACTTCGCCTTTTAAAAGGAACCTTCTCCCGCCACATTGGATTCTTTATTTTTTTTATCGTTTTTTTAAAATTAATTCTTATAGTACCCCTATTGTCCTTACACAGCAGTACGGGCATAAACCTGAACTAATAATTACGTCACAATAATTTACACTTTAAAAGGCTTTTTAACGTTCCCCGGTTTTATGCTTGAAAGCTTAGCCGGGGAGGGCTTACAGACTAATTTATAACCTAACTTAAATTAACACACACGCCTTACCCAGGATTTGAACCCAGAGCCTCCCGCACCCCAGATCGGTGGCGCACCAGCCGACTGCGCCAAGGGAGATTGACCTACGTCACAATATAAATTCTGTCAGACTTTGGCAGAATCAGCATTGTGACGTAAATACGAGTTAGTAGTTAAGTTGTTATGTCTGTGTAAGCATAATAGTTAGTTGGGTGTAGGGGTGCTTTCGGAATTTTATTTTTCTAAAAACATAAACATAAGCTAGAAATACTAATACTTCAACATGGCGGGCATGGTTCTACTTTAAATGCGACGTTCGGATATTGAAGTACTTTTACAACGCACCAGTGCCAGTTTTACTGGGGGGTGTAACAGCCAGTGTGCATACTATAAGTTCCCGTCTACCCCAGGCTATACCTATAATTAGAGACCTGAAGAATTCGCGGATTCATTTTGGGACAAGTTAGAATTTAAAATACGTGTGTTTTTAAAACTTAAGCCATTGGTCCACACGATGTATGACAACTCCTGGAGAACGGTGGCCCAATCGTCGCCTTCCACTGTGACAGCAGACAACCAATGCACAGTTGACATCTGCATATTTGTAAATAAGACCGTAGAGTCTAACCTACAGGTCATTGAAGTCGCGAATTTTTCAGGTCTCTATCTATAATGGTTTATTTCTTTGGACTGACAGCTTTAAATTATGACCTGTATGTAGCAGTAGTCTCTCCACTGTAACTGAGCTCGTACTTAAAATGCAATCTACAGTCAGTGTCACTTTCCGTCTGATACCGCGCAGTTGCTTTATAACAGCTCATAACATGAATGAACGAAAATCAGATTCTATGTTTTCACATAGTACCAATGTTAATTCATTTCACAGATATTAATTATTATAATATATTTTATATATGCCACAAAACTGGATTACGAAATTATTCTATCATTGTAATGATACCACTTTCGAAATACACAAGTTCTAACCAGCTAAAAGTATCTTTAGGTAATCAATCTATAAAAAATATCTGTAATAACCGTTCGCAGTTTACAAAATTTCACTTGTAGCTACAGTTGTGTACTTGTAGCTGCAAGGAATCCTTTGTACCTTTGTACAAACGTCAGGCTTTTCCTCTTGAAATATTTTACTGAAATACGCCCTAGGATGGCTGGATGGAGCTCTCGAGATGTTCTCCGCATGACGTCAAGCTGCACGAATCGCGCCGGTTTGAAAAGTTGTGCCGTATTGCTCTCCATTCTTGCTTGGCGGAAATGATGTACGGAAACTGCATGGTTAAAGTAGTGTACCTCATAGTACGACGCGATTTGAGAATACTGACGGTTCTTGAAGTGTGTGTAACTTTTCTCATAATGCAACATGCACGCCCAACCTTCATTTTTGTTCCTCGTTTTTTGCGTTCATCAGCCCTTATGCCGTCATCGGGGGTTGCCCATACATCATTTTTTTTTTTCCTTCTGGGAACCGACATGCCTACGCTGGCAATTTATCCATCGACTGAAAGCAAAAGTAGTCCTCAAAGTGTAGAAGACAAACGTCTACCCACTACACTAGCTGTGCTTCTAAAACTGCGCCTGAAGTGAATATTGGAGTGCTGTACGGTATAAAAAAATAATCCCGTGTGGTTGTGACAATATTTTGAACTTAGTCATCCTGTAATCCGTAAGCGACGAGAATCAAGAGCATGTTGCTTCGCGTCCAAGGTCGACACTAACACGCACCCCTATCGCTACATCGCTCCTACGCGCAAGCCGTGCGGTGTTCCAGTCGTGATGCTGTACTGTGCAAATCAGCTTTTTAACAATAGGACTTTGGTAAACACGATGGAAGCACACAGATTATACTACGCCCGTATAGTCGTCCCTTTCGCTTACCCCTTAAGGAAACTGCAAAGGCAAGCTTTAAAAATGCGATATTTGAGTATTTAGACTTTTTTTCTCCGTGAATACACTTAATATGATAAAATTAAAAACAGTACGGACATAGATAATGGTTTCTACCTTTAACGACAATAAGTCGTATTTATAGAACATTTATTGACCGAGATACGCATATTCGCGCAAACAACTATTTCACAGAAAAGGATTGAGTGTATATTCCTCTTAGAAAATTCTTTCGTTATATTTTAGTCTGTAAACATGTTTCCCTTATCACTTGGGGCCGCGGTGGCTGAGCGGTTAACCTGCTCGCCTCCCACGAAGGCGAACTGGGCTCAATCCCCAGCCGGTTAACTCCCGGATTTTTGCACGTGGGAATCGTGCAAGACTATGCTACTGGTCGTCGGGTTTTCTCGGGGATCTCCCGTTTCCACCGTCCTTTCATTCTGGCTCTGCTCCATACCTTAATCACTTTCATCGGCTCTCAAGACCTTGCTGTTAAGAGCCGCCCAAATATCTTCACTCTTCACTAGCCCTTATAACTTAATTTCGTATATCTGCAGAACTTTGAAAGATCTCTTAACAATAAGTCATTGCAAGTGCGTGTCTGTTGTCTTGACTCGTATGTAGGCCTAATTGAAAACATTCTCTCGAATCTTATTTAGAAAGAGTTAATCTGGTCTAAACCTATTTCAAATTACATAATATCTACGCTATAAACTTAAGGTGTTTCAAGATTAGTGTTATGAAAAGAGGACTGGGAACATTTATGTATTTATATCGCAGGAAAATTAAAAAAAATAGTATTTCGTTATCGTTATTTCATCCATATTTTATCCTAAAAAATGTGACAAACTGATGCTTTATATGTTGAAACTTCAGGGGATAATGTATTTTCCGAATTAACTTTAGTGGGGAATGCGTATCCCTTAAGAGGATGCTGTTATCTCGGAAGTTCTAAGCCAGCGAGGCGAAAAATTTCCCCCGACCTCTGGCAGTGACAGCTAGCAGTGGGGGAAGGACGAAGGGGTTGGCGGAGAGACATGGAGAGAGGAAGATGTCGAGAGAGAAACAGCACGAAGTGAAGAAATCCGAGGAGTAGAAGAACGTGCCTATTTAGAACGTTGGAAAACTCATTTCTTTACTGCTCGGATACTGTTTTGTAACTTTTCAAGATAACAATAGCTAAATCAGCTTCCGAGACTTTTAAAAGAGTTTAATGGCGTCGGTTGCGTGAATGTTACGAGGAAAATCACCACCCCGGTTCAAAATTCCTTGCTATTTCCCTGCGGCAATCCGGATCGACCGAGACTTTGAGCCCTGATAAAAGATACGAGAGGTCAGCGCGCCCGAGCACCAACTATTGTTCCGCAGTTCAAAAGAGCAAGCGGAGTGAAAACTTGCTTTCATCTTCTCGCATCGGGCCGGGTCAACGTGAGTTTGTGTTAGCAACCCGCCTGAATAATCACTACAACGACGAAAGTTACATTGTACTAAGTGGCTACGCTTCATTCTGGCACGTAAAAACTGAGATCTACATTTGTTCTTTGGGAAAAGTTGAGGGGCCTGCCTACCCGATTCTGAAAATTTACTGCAGAGTCTTTGAAATACAGATTTTTTAAAATCGAAAGTATCATACGCGCGCGTTATGCTATGGTCTACGAAAAAAAAAAAAAAAAAAAAACTGATACATCAAACGAGACCTGTGGGTTGCTCTCAAGACATAACACGCATTATAAACACCACTTCGGAGCACTTAAACACAGCTAAAAACTGTTAATTCAAAGCGACGTATCTCAAAATATGCAGGGCACATACATAAAAAAAATTTAATTGTCTTTCACTGCACGTTGGTGTGAAATTATAGTGTCGCCATTTGATGTGCCGTACTTAAACGCAGCACAACTAAAGGCTGTTCACGATAAAGTGAGCACTTTAGAGACGAATCTTGTCACTGTCCCTGCCTGCATATATTTTAATGGGTGCAGTGAATGACATTCGATTAGTAAAGTTGGTAACGATGGATAAAAAGTACTTCCATACCTTAAGGGCATTGTGTAGCTGCGCGTCCAAGGTCAAGAAGCGAGGGAGCGATACGGGCGACACTAACACGCACGACTAGCGCCTCATCGCTCCTACGCGCAAGGCATGCTGTGTTTCGGTCGTGACGCTGTGCTGTGTAAATCAGATCTGTAACATTGGGGTTTTATTACACGCGATGAAAGACCACAGATTAAACTAAACTCGTATCTTCGTATCTTTCTCTTGCCACTGAAGGAAACTGCATTGGCAAGCTTTATAAATGCGATATTTGACCATTTCACGATTTTTCTCCGAGACTACTCTAAATATGACAAAAGTAAAAAGATAGGGATATAGACAATAGTTTTTAAAATCCTTTCTGGTGAAACGTCGTATTTCGATAACTTTTATTTACCGAGATACGTGTTTCCGCGCAAACAACGATTTCAAAGAAAATGTTTGTGTACATAGTCATCTTACCGTCGAATGAAAAGTCTTAGGTTATCATTTGAGATAACTTAAACTATTTCTTTCTCTTTCTGTTATTCTAAAGCATCTAAGTGTAAAAAGTGACTAAATTTGTAAAATATATACTTTTTAAATAATTTTACAGTTTCGTCTGACCTTCGTATGAATTAAGTGATGAGGCCCATGGCAATGTTGATTTTACGTAAGTTGGGAGAACACATAACGTGAATATAATTAGATCCTAAGCAGTGCTTTCAGAAGTGCTCATTTTACCGTGAACAGCCTATATAACTGTGCGCGCCAGAGACTTGCCCGCAGCGGCAATGCGCTTGGCAAGTGTCGCCCTTATCGATCCCTTGCTTCTAGTGCTCAGGAGAGCGGAACAGCTCTAGGTAGAAGCGCGCATTAAGTGATGATTAAAATGAAACAACTTAATGTCGATTCTGTGTGCGACACCGTGTGAAGTGGCGGCACGGGGTCATTCGACATTCCTGTGACTCTTGACATATTTTAGAAGGTAATTTTACCATAAGCGTCTCGGCAGCGGATGCACGTAGTTAGATTCTACCATCGCGTATTGTCCTCACATGTTAACACAATAGCTGGGAATACAGTGACGGCGTAGAAGTGTAGCTTGGTCTATACTACGTTGCTGCGCGCTTAAAAACAATTGTCGTTGTAGTAACTGCAAAACCAGTTGCATTTTATAAAAAAAAAAATAGCGTGCTAATTTTTTGACCACAAACAGGTTTATAATAATGAGCAAACCGTACTATCACCGTAATACATGCGACAAGGTCTAGTTTAACTAAATATTTAACTATGACCACAACATTTTCATGTTGATCAGATTGGAGGGTTGTCTGTGTCTTCCGCCAGCACGTGTAATTCCCATCGCCACCACTGCAAAGGTCGCCTTTAAACGAAACGCTTTTGCCGAATCGCGTAACTGGTCACAAACCTCCATCCCAGAGCTCTTGGCGTTTCCCACAATTATGAGGATTCAGTAGTTCTGTACCCCGTCGCGGTGGATTCCAAGCGTGAGAAACGTGCTGTGACCAATCTTTCGTGAAATTCTCCAAACGTGCAGCTGGCAGCTGTTCCGATGGTTTATTTGCTTCAAGTCGCAAGATTTTGTTCCGGCGCGGTAGTCAAGTGTTCGCTACCGGTAAACAAAAAAAAAAATCGCAAATTCACCACGTCAGTAGAGACCTGCAAAATTCGCGTTATTATTGGGGACACGTTAAACTTAAAAAAAAAAGTGTACCTTTCAAATATGTTTGTCATTGGATCAAACTTAACACGTCCTGGGTAACTCTCCGCCAACAAATGAACACTTCACAATTGTGTGCTCCAATCACTTGCAGTTCAGTTAAAAACGACGCCGGCTCAAGCATATACAGTACTGTGAAGTTCAGCGTAATGCCAAATAATAACGCGAATTTTGCATGTCTCTACACATCAGTGTAACCTATACGTATAAAGAATTTTCATGATAAATTGAGCACTTTTGAAATCAACCTTAGAAAAAAGTCACTGCCCCTACCGGCATATATTTTAACGGGCACACTGAGTGATATGAGCTCAGTAAAGTTGGTAACGATGGATGGAAAGTAGTTACATATATCAACGTTGAATAAAAAGTTGTAGGTAACAATTTATGATAACTTAAATTATTTCTTTCGCTTTCAGATATTTTTAGTTCGTCTAAGTGTAAAAATGACCAGATTTGTAAAATATTTACTTCCTTAACAATTTCGCAGTTTTACTCGACCGACGCGTGAATAAAGTGATGAGGCCCATGGCAATGCTAATTTTACATAAGGCGGAAGAATACACAGCGTGCATACAAGTTGATCTTACGCAGGGCTTTCAAAAGTGCTCATTTTACCGTGAACAGCCTATAGCGAGAAAGTGCTGATGGTAAAGGATTTTCCCATACGTTCATTGTAGCGTTCCAAATTTGCTCAGGAAACAGTCGAATGCGTAGGGAAATTACCATCTTTGTATTGCAGCGATACTAAATGTTTCTACATTTGCAGCCAGACATATGGTAATATTTTCATATAATGTATAGGTTGAAAACTTCCAATACAGTTTAGGAAGATATCCAGAATTTTTTTTATAGTGTAGGGTCAAGCTCGTTTTAAGGCGTGTTCAAGTATTTTTCATGCGTTAAAAGGTTTTTCGCGAAAAGATTAACGTGGAGGCTAAATTCCAGTATCCTATGTGCACACTTGCATTCTTCATTTGACTATTGATCGCTTGTATTCGTGGGAAGACTGACCGTTTCATGAGTGAGCCAACCTGGATTTAATTTCTCCGATACTGACCGTCCGCGATTCGCGGGCAGACATATAAGATGCGTAACAATTTAAATGAGCCAATCAGGAAAGAGGTTCTGAAATAGTGTTTTGGAACACAACTTGCCCTACAATCTTTTCGCGAAAAACAAGTACGCTTATTTATAAGTCAGTGACTGTGTTCCGCGAAATATAGAAAACCCGTTGCAGAATCACTCTGCCGTAGCGCGCCGGAGTGTCCGGCTGCCGTGCTGCGAAGTGACGTTGCGTCCAAACTGGCCTTGTGCTGACATCTCATGACTAGAGCCCCGAGTATTTCGCGGATTGATGTGGAAACAGGCTAGGCTTTACAGTCGTCTATACACTCGAGACTCTATCGTCTGCTTATTGGTACAGGACTGTTCAAAGCTCACTCACACTACTCCTGCCTGCTTATTACTGGCTCACAGTTGAACGAGGCATGCACAAACAAATGCTGTCCAATAACAGTAGCAGGAGAATATAACAAGTGTTTGAAGTGTACCACGTAACAGGAGGAATTCGCTCTACTAATGACATGTCTCAGTAAAGGTTGTTCACGATAAACTGAGCACTTTTGAAATCAACCGTAGAAAAAGTCACCATTGCATATATTATACCTGCCGCACTGAGTGACATGCGCCCAGTAAAGTCGGTGACGATGGAGGGAAAGTAGTTCCATATCTTAACGTCGAATAAAATGTGTTTGTGATGACTAAGATTATGCCTATCACTTTCTGTTTTTTAATTGCATCGAAGTGTAGAAACTAGCAGATTTGTAAAATATTTACTTTTCTAATAATTTCGCAGTTTCATTTGTCTGACACATCAAGAAAGCGATGAGGCCCATGGCAATGACAATCTTACATGAGACGGGAAGAACACACAACGTGCATACAAGTATATCTTAAGTGAATAAAAAAGTGAGATCATGTGTGTTGGTAGAAATAGTTCTCATGCAAAATATTATTACAACTGAGTGCGAACGGATTCGATGCATTGTCCTTTGGTGTAGTTTTATGGACTTAAGTAAGCTTACTTTACACGAGGTGGAGGAACATATTGGAAGTAGAACTTTTGTAGGGCTTCAGAAAAGTGTCAACACCGTGAATGGATTATTCCAGTAATGAGGTACAGCAATCCAAGCCAGGGTTATGCCGTTATGCCGACACTTCCTGTTTTTATTCCGTTCTTCGAAAACTGCTCGCGTGGTTCTAATTACTAATCAGCGATAAGCACGCTAGAGGAAATATCATGATGGAGACAATTTTTGTGTTGAAGGAAAATTCTAGAATTGTCAAAATAGACTCGCTAAAAATGTTTCGAAGCAATGGTTCGTGTATGTTTTAGATTTTATAACGGGCTTAAGGAATTATTTTATTTGCACTTATATGTCGACAGTTGTAAAATAAGTGCGAATTGTTTATTTTACATGAACGTGCTCTTTTATGCCAAATATTTTGTAATGTATTTGTTACAGTATCTAAGATGGTAATTTAAGATTAAATTTCACTATATTGTGTACTGAAATAATTACATTTTTAAATATTTTCTATACATCCTTAGTTTAAAATTCTTACAATTCAGTACATTTATACCGTCAGCCGAAACCTCAGTGTCGAAAACCCGACTTTCCAAATTAAGGTGTGAAATCTCGCGAAAAGATTTCAAGGCAAGTTATTTTTCAAAACACTGTGTGGTCGTTTAACTATCTTGATTCGCTGAAATACTTTTGGACGCGTTTTAACTGTCTGCACACGAATCACGAAGGAGCTGTGCCGATGAGGCCGAATTCTGAGTGGCGCGGTCAAATATGAAAACGCCTTCTCAAGCAGACAGCAGCCAATGGCAGTAGATAAACTGCTGTTGGGTGCTTATACTATTGGAGTCTACCATTTACTCAATTTTTTTTGGTCGAAAATCACCAGCTCAACAATTATTAATCGATTGATGGCTTCATTAAGAACTGATTAAGTAAAACTGTTAAATCATTACAAGAGTTTTGGTATTTAAAAAATGTATAATTTCTTACACCTATATGTATAAAAGCAGAAGGAAAATATATCATTCCAGTATTCACAAATGTCTATATTCCATTCACGACTGGGACAGACTTATGAAAATCGATATTTGAAAAAACACCCTAGCCGTTAGCTGCATGCATAGCTAGTAAGAAAAGTGGCGGGAGCTGGTACAGTACTCGCACCCACCACTTTTTCATTTACTAGTTATGCGTGCAGCTAATGGCTAGGGTGTTTTTTTAAAGGTTGATATTCATAACTCTGTTACAGTTGTGAATGGACTATACGTAACACTTTTAACTAAACGAATAGACATGGAGCTACTTTTCCTCGGACATGACCAACTCTCCTGGGCGCATGCAAATGTGTGTGCCCGTTAAAATATAATATGCTGGTAGGAACAGTAACATTTTCAAAGGTTGGTTTCAAAAGTTCTTAACTAACTGTGAACAGCCTTTGCCATTATTTACCACGATTCGCAATGGATTCTACATCAACCGGTGAAAGCCACAGGCTGAGGGGAAAGAAATGCTACACTTAGCGCCTACGGTATAGGCAGCCTTGTGCACGCAACAACCGTACCGATTGCAGCTCGTGCAGGCGGCACGGCATTAAGCACGTGGCGTGCGAATGTTCGTGGCTGTTCATTACAGAGGGAAAGTTACAGTGATCCTTTTTTTTTTTTTTTTTTTTTTTCCAGATTGTAGAAACTTGCCATACCTAGCACGCAGCGCATTTATGTCACGTCGCAATGCAGCACTGCAACCCGCCAGTACACCGGCCCGCATATCCTACCGTCGATCGACTTCTGCGCAGAACTAGCCTTCTAATTCATATCGTAGGGCCTGCGTGTTTCAGCTGTATCAAAGATCCTTGTTGACGCAGTTCAAACACAGAATCCTGGGATACGAAGAGAGTAGCGGCCGCGAGGCAAGTTCTAGTTTATGCAAGATATGTAACGTTCGTGGCCCAAGCATCTCGATAGTTGTCTTTCGGCAAGCGCTCGCAACTCTATATTTGAATGATTCTTGCAGTGAAGGTAGTTAGGTAGGTAGTCGGGCTTGTCTTGTCGACAGCGAGGTCATTAGAGACACGGTGCAAGTTGCACAGAGAAGAAATATTGGAGGATGGATTGGGAAGGAATCGGCCATGGCCTTTGTTAGGGACACGTCCCAGCATTCGTCTGGAGTGAATTTGAAAAACTATGGCAAACCGAAATCAGGATGGCCGGACCGGGAATCGAACCCGGGCCCTCCCGAATGCGAGTACAGTGAGTTACCACTGCGCCGCCTCGCTCGGTCTCTTGCAGTGAAATAAAAATGGTTTGGGAGGAGGGTGTACCGTACTACACTGTACGGGATCCGTAGATGTGGTACGCGTCTCTCATACCAGAAGGGTGGTGTAGAATTTTATCCTAAGGCAGAGCAGGGTGGGCAACGGGATTGCGTGGAGAAAACCCTTGTAGCTGGCAACGTCCGCCACGTTTCTCACATGTGAAAATTCTGGGTGACTCCGCCGGGAATCTTACCCCGATCGCCGCGAAGCACGCTGGCCAGCGGTGTTCAATCACTGAGCTATTATTTAGGTTACAATGCCATAGCAGACCCTTGTTCTGTGTGTCAACGTTAACTGTTAACAACTTTTTGTACTTGTTTTTAAGTTATTCGGGGATTTCTGCGGCGTAGAACAGAGCTCTTCAGAAAGGAGTCTGCCCAATACAATAGTTCATTCAGTTAGTGTGTGAGGCGTGTTCATGAATTCGTGAGTGAAATGTTCTGATTTTCGCTGTCTTCTCTCACGCTCCACTGCGTTTCTTTTCAATTTAGAATAAACTCTTGTATGGAGTCACTTGTAGGGACTTGTTTTTCTTCAAAGGCTGACTTCAAAAGTGTTTATTTAACGTTGAATTAGCTACGGTACGTGTGGATGGCCACCTGTAATACGCTCTACGAGTGAATGTGGGGGGGGGGGGGAAGTTTTAGGGTCGCATTAGACCCAATAAGTGTTTTTCAGCGGCGCGATAACAAACAAGGAAGTGGAAGAACAGTGGAGGGTGGATAATGGCACTGAAAAAGAGAACGTGGTAAGCTTGAAGCTAAAGGTTAATGGCTATATATAATAAATAATATTTTATCGCCTTAGGCACGACGGAATTTTCTGAAAATTATTTTATTTTATCGTGCCTTAACACCTGGTGTGTTAATAGCGTTACCTTATACTGCAAGATTGAAATAAATGTTATGATTGTCCTTAATGCCTAAGCGTATTCTTTTCCTCCTAAAACTTTCGGAAATAATGTTAAACGTTTTTGGTGAATGAATCTGTAATTTGGCATCTGCGGATTGTAATTTCATACTTGAATTTTTAGACATAGAACGTTAACCATTTACTCTTATGTCAAGCCACGTCCATCGTATTCTATCTCATGGTAAATCATTTGCCTGTAAGCACGCAGAAAAATGATGACGCATTCCAAAACATCTAAATTTCGGAAAGTGAGGATCTAGTTTAACATATTGGAATAATTAATTAAAGATATATTTGATTCAACATAGGAGAACTAAGTGTCAAACTTCACAAGCGGTTCTAAAAAAAGTTTTTGTAACAGCTTGTTGCTACGAATGTTTCTGAAGGTGAAGTTCATAACACCAATAAATATGAAGTATGTACAAAACTAACATTTTTTTCGCTATAATGTAAATAGCATCCGCCATAATTTAAACAAATAAGCTGTTGTTCGAATTGTATATTGTTAATAAACATCGTTTGTGTTTGATCCTGGTGTTCGCCAATTAATCGCGTAGGGAAGAGGTGGGAAGGAAAACGTACCACTAGAAGTGAAATGACTTTTTACACTTGTAGTTATTTCTACGCCACTGTATTTCAAGCAACAACTTTCGTGAATCTCTAATTGCTGCCTAAAAGGCTTATTATGTGTTGAACGCCACACATACAGCAATAACAAATCATATGTTTTCCAATTTTCCTCAATAATGTGTGAGCGAATCGTTAAAGGTGGAAAGAACGGGCTAGTTGTTTCTCATGTCTAGTGCAACGTTAAAAATTACCCTTGTATATCGGTTTGCTTAAGTTAAATAATTTCTCCTCGCGCCACATTTGTTCAAAGTTAATTTGTAAATTCAAACATCTGCTCCGACAAGTTAATTGGTGGAATAGAAGGTACTATCGCTATCGTTTGCCACTTGTGTTATTCCAGAACAGCTTATTTTACAAGCGATGGGGACATAACATAGGCTTGTAGGTGCCTTTACTGACTGAATAATATACGGCAGTGGGATAAAAAAAGTAAAAGTAACACAATATTCGGAATTGACAATATCCTTAAAATGAGTGGTGATTGTGGCGTATAATTTATCGTAAGTTGCAGTATAAATGCTAGCACTTAAATACATTTTTATACCATTGAAATTATTGTAACTTTTGATAACGAAAAAAAAAAAAAAGATTGTGCTGTATAATGTGTGTCACTGAGGATGTTGGGTAGAACTATACAAATAATGCAACGTAGAGCTGAATTTAGCTATGCATCGAGTTTGTCCGTAGTACACAATATTTTCGTTTACACGACAATCGCGTGGATTCTTGCGGTAAGTAAAAGAGGAAATAATTTTTTTTAATGAGATACACGGGCGCGTTCTTCCATCCGCGCAAGATTCTCGGAGCTCTCAGGAATACGGCATTTTCTCATTTCGAGTCCGACACCCTCTTCGTCGGCTCAAGTGGCAGGGGGTGGAGAGGAATAAATGCTTTTCGTCTTTCATTAAATCCTTGCGATGACGTACACAGCAGTCTCCTTGGCTGCACGATTGACGGATTATGAAAAAATAATTTTTTTTTTTTCCATTCTCTATTCCGAACTTCCTCCCTTGCCATGGTATGAATTTCAATGACAGCTATTTAGCAGTGCCCACTCCTGACAAAGTTCAAATCCTGCGTGTGGGTCTAATCGACACTTCGCTAACGGTTTCTCTTATGCCATTTATAAACCTTTTATTATTCACTTGCGTTATTCTAATCACATTAAAGGCTGTTCGCGATAAAGTGAGCACTTTTTAATTCAACCTTATGGAAAGGTCACTGCTCCTACCTGCCCAGTAAAGTTGGTAACGATGGAGGAAAATCAGGTCGATATCTTAACGTCGAGTAAAAAATGTTCTGTAACCATTTGTGATATCTTAAATTATTTCTTTTGCATTCAGCTTTTTTAATGCATCGAAGTGTAAAAAATAGCAGATTTGAAATAATTTCTGAATTTTACTTTAACAACGCATGAATTAAGTAATGTTAATTTTAAATAAGGCGGTAGAATACACACCGTGCATACAAGTAGATCTTAAGCAGGGCTTTCAAAAGTGCTCAGTTTACCGTGATCAGCCTATACCTTACGGAATTATTGTTTTAACGATGCTCACCCCGCTATCACTCAAACGTGCTGTACAGCCACAATTAAAATAAATGTGACTAAGGGAAAGAAGGTACATCGGATTAACTTATTGTATCGAAATTGATTGGTAACACTAGAGACATTAAAAAATATGTGAAGTGGGTTGAAAATATTCTAGGCTCTAATGCTTTCGAGATCACCCTGCAAACATCTGTTAAACCCGACGTACTGTGTGTTGAAATATTCCGAGTGGTCATTGCATCTGTCGGAGAATAACCTTGATCAGTGAATGACCTCCAGGGTTAAATCAGTCGATGCTGTAAAGGCGGATGTGAGTCATCGTTCTCATCCTGTACAGCGAGGTTCGGATACGATGTTCTTGTATCCCATGAGTCAAGTTGCCACTGAGCCGAGCACCGTCTAGAGGCTTGACTGACGTCTTGACTCTCGCAAACTATAGGCTCTTCACGGCAAAATGAGCACTTTTGAAAGCCCTGCTTAAGATCTACTTGTATGCACGTTATGTGTTATTCCGCCTTATGTAAAAATAACATTGCCATGGGCCTCATCACTTTTTCCATTCGTTGGTGAAGTAAAACTATGGAATTTTTAGGAAAGTAAATATTATACAAATATGCTCATTATCACGCTTTAATGCATTAGAAAAAAAAACAGAGCGAAAGAAATAATTACATGTATCAGAAATGGTTAGCTAACACTTTTATTCGACTTTAAGATATGTAACTATTTTACACCCGTCGTTACCAACTTTACTGAGCAAATGCCACTCAGTGGTCCCATTAAAATATATGCGTTCAGGGGCAGTGACTTTTTTCTAATGTTCATTTCAAAAGTGCTCACTTTATCGCGAACAGCTTTTACAACCCGTCTTGCTCAAAGATGGCTGGTAGCAGTTTCCTGGAGCGATCGCCACAGAGATCTGACGATAGGATGGAAATAACCGCACACCAGAGTAGATTTAGGCACTTTACATGAGAAAAGTAATGCACGATAAATTTCGTTTTACACAGATAGTCTGTGAAGTAATTGAATCGCCGATTATATATTCTTTAATAAAAGTACACGATTGAAGTGTCAGTTGAAACGTCACCGTATGGCGTTTTAAGCTGCGTGTTCAAACCTGTTCGCTCTTATTTCTTAAGTACATATTTGCAATTTATTTGCGCCAAACTCTTAAATAAATAATTCATCAAGGAAGGGAGTCCAGATGAGTGTGTGTTAAAGAAACGTGTGTAATGAATTAGAAAAACATTTTTTAGCTTCACGTGAGTTTTTTCCTCGTGTAAAAGTTTAAGGCAGTCCAGTGTTGTTACGTTACTTCTGCTAGCACAACGAACTATCTCCCACACTATTTATAATTGCTGTTAATTGCCACGATTTGTCTTTCGCAGTTGTGATTTCAACGACCTGCCTGCATGTCAAGTCACATAACACACACACACAGACGCGCAATGACGTACGGTCCCTTAAAATAGATTCATAACCCGCAAGATGGGGTACGTACGTATGAATAAAAGCTGAACACTGCATATATACATGCATCCATTCACGTTCACACTTAACGCGCGTATGTATAACAGAGAGGCAGAGCAGCTCAGCTATGTACGGTTCAACTCTCAAGCAATCAGAATGTACAATTAGTAATTAATTTATTCTTTTAACTAAAACCATTAAAGGCGAAATCATTACTTCACGAAATTAAGTTTTATTTGGCCAATGTCTCAACATAATACCATACATTTTGTGCACGAAAAACGACACACAAAAATGGTGACCTCGCTTTGCAAAGTTACGTTTTTGTTTGAATGTCTGCCCCCACGAAACGTACATACGTTATGAAAAGACTAAATCCGCCTTTAGGCTTGGCGTACTTTGGAAGATACAGGAAAATTTCAGGAGCTACGTGACCTGTACGCTCGACTCTACCCTATAGTCTAGAGCCTCAGCTGTCCGTTGACAGACTGCTATAGGCTAATCACGGTAAAGTGAGCACTTTTGAAAGCCCTTTCATTTCGAATAATAATCAATAAACATATTTTATTGTAGCCTTAGACGTTAACTTTCCATTCCAGTGAAGTACATACATACACTGTGTTTATTACTTACATGGCAATATTTATTTTAAAAAGTAGTGGAAAGATACAAAAAAGTGCTAAAGGGAAAAGTAACTAGGGCCTCAAAAGTGCTCACTTTACCGTGGACTCTGGCAAGAGGCCAGATCCCCTGACGAGGAGGAATCGTGGGGCTCGGAGCTTGTTTTACTGCAGGTTTGTAACTGGCTCCGAGCTCTCCAGAGCTTGGCAAATAAACTGTTGTAGTCAGTTCACGGTTACGTCCAACTTTTCTGAAGCCCTGCTGAAATTCTACTTCCAGGATATTCCTCCGCCTCATGCAAACAAAGCTTATCAGAGTCTAAGAAATTACACCAATGGGTCAGCGCAGGGTATTCGTGCGCACCCAGTGTAATAATATTTTGCATAAGAACTATTTATTACTAGGCACATTTCCAACACACATATTTTAGCACTGTTTTTACTATAGTTAATTATAAGTGAAACATTAAAATTTATACACAACACATAGTTAAAAGTTTAATTTAATTAACAGTAAGGTACGTTTATGTTAGTATAAATATAAAACGCTTGTGATAGGTGAAATATTTAGGAAAACACCAAATACGTCTTAAATTTTTCAAAAGTCTGATTCTAAATGTGTGAAGAAACCGCGAATATACTATATCCAACAGCAAACGTAGCAGAAATGTACGTTGTTCAAAATCTATTACTTGTCATAAATTTTCCGGCTTTTACCCATTGGCTATGTATAACTTCGGGTAGAGATCCATGTCATACTGGCTGCACCATGTTGTTGGTTTGGCTGGCGGCCAGCAACTTTTGAATGTAGCTGAAGTTTTGTGAACGGCGCACTGTCTTAACAGCTGCCACGTGAGACCATTTTGCTGGAGCGTCTGAAGGCGATTCCACGTCACAGATTGCAGTTTCTGTTCTGTATATTTGGGTATTCTGTAACCATGTCGTAGGCATTGTTGTTTTTAAGGTTTAAATAGGCGTATTCACGCCTTCACAACAATACACCACAGCTTTATCAAAATAATGCTGTACATTATTTCTCGCAATTTTTATGAAAATGTTTAGAATGTAATCTTTAATGAAAATGTTTAATTCGTTCTATTGAAATGCGCAGCATTCGGTTGTTAATTATTGCTATCGCAGTCGCAGTTAAAAAACAGTTAAAAATGCTAACGGAACACCCGGTGCATGCTCAACCTAGTTAACTACTTAGATCCTGTTGCGTGACCCTCCGCCACATGTCACCATGTGACTTGTCACATAACGTTTACACCACCTGCTCGAAAATCAACTGCATCTCACCTGATAACAAAAAAAAAAAAATAATACTAGCCTTTGTGAACAATGCAAATACGTACACACTCGTTTCAGAGGACAATTATTCACGGTTGTGAACATTCGTTAATGTAAATTATAAAAATAAAAATATTACGTTATACTAGTACCATTAACCCCGTGATCTACACCCCCGAGGTCGTAAGAACTATTTACAAGAACAACATACTAGCTTTAAGAATGTTTATCTTTAAATGCGTGCGTGTTTCGTATTTTCCCTAGTCTTACGCTTCTTGCTCGGAGATTAGCTTTTAATTCGGGAGGTGTGCCTCAAAATATTGTCAACTGATATAGAACTAATATTAATAATATTTTGCGAGTTGGCTGAAGGAAAGAGTTTTAAATGTTTACTGTCAACTGATGCGCCATCATATTTTATTTTAGTAGAATATTACTACATCTTGTTTTCTCACTATACAAATACCTAGAGACCTGCAATATTCGCGTTATTAATTGAGGACACGTTAAACTTGAAAAACATGTACTTTTGCAATATGTTTGTCATTGTACCGAACTTTAACACGGCCTGGGTAACTCTGCGGCAATAAATGAACACTGCACAACTGCGTGCTCCAATCACCTGCAGTTCAGGTAAAAAGGGGAGTGGTTTCACATTTATGCAGCATCCAACGGAAATACGACGCCGGCTCAATAATATACAGTACTGTGAAGTTCAGCATAGTGCTGAATAACAACGCGAATTTTGCATGCGTCTACAAATACCTCACACTAAAAACAAAAGGCTGGCGCTCCACAACAGCACTGAATCGCTCCATATTTTTGCAGCACACGGGCTACTTTTAATGACCTGTTGCAAGTTTCATGTGAAATCAATTCTGACATTACGTTTTTTTCGTGTCTAAAAAACAACATTTTGCCTAGTGGTTTTCTTTTTGAAAAATCTACTCTTATTTAAAATTTGGATGCTTTAACCGAAATGGACGCGTAATTTCACCTTACTAACACTTCAGTATCTGGTCGATGTCTTACCTATTTCATGAAATTAAATGGCATTGTCATATTTAATCCAGAACCCATTTTCTCTTTTGTTAGTAGGAAGAACACTAGCGTTTGTGTAAGAGTATTAACTGCTCCTTATATAGTCTGATGTAAAGTATACGATCAATAAAAGTAATTGCTTTAACAAGTGACACATGTAGCTAGGCATTCACTCGTAAAGTGGTTATGTGACAGTCACGTAAACAATATTCTCATGTTCATTTAAGATTTCAGAATTGGAATATAATAACGTTAATGCAATTAAACGTGCTTGACTAAATTGTCCTCAAGTTTATATAGCTAGTTTTAATTAATACAAGTGACTGTAAATACGTGCAGCACAATTGTTAGGTCCGCGTATTGCGTGGAATAATAGCCTCTCCGGGACTTGAAACGCCGTCGGAATAATATAAATAGCCATTTTAAAATGTAAAATGCCATTGAAAACGCGTATAAAAAATGATTACCTAAGTTAGTATTTTATCTGTAAAGTTCAGTAATTTCATTTGCCAAGTAAACCTTGTTTTATAAACATGGAAACGGATTTTTGGAGTGGGAGGGGGGGGGGCAATAATCGATGTGGTTTTCAACGACACATCAGTCGGCTGACTGTGTGGCATTCTTGGGAACATGAAGGCATTGGTATATCACGCCAGTTTGTATTTCTGTGTGTGGTGTCATTGATTTTCACATAACGATTGTAGCATGACTTTGCCTAGTTCGCTGCCAACGTTGCCATGTGTACTGCAGTAGTAATTGCGTACGTTAAAATGTATGCAGTTACGGGCGGTGATCGGTATTCATAGGTTGTTGTAGAAGTGTTAAGTTAACGGCATACAACATCCTATAGGTATGTGTTTCTTTAAGTTACACGTAAAATAATCCTGTTGACAACCATGCCCTAGCAACCACTTAAAATCTGTTCAACTACTGCTGTGTTGAGCGCCATTGCGTACAAATTTCGAAACATTGTGTATACTTGGTGTCGTAGCAATGAACTGATTTCCCATGTCACAAGTGTCGTCTTGAAGGCACGGGGTTTAGTAAACGAACTGTAATGGTAGCTGTTTTAAAAATAACACAGGTAAACTATTACTTTATATATTTAGTATTTAAATTTTCTTATAATTGCACTAACATCGAGTTAGTGATTTAAATTAGTGACTTTTCAGACAACGATAATTAATGTTGCGGCTGCTACTAACGGACGAATGGGCGGAATTCAGTGTGAAACAGTGAATATTGCGATGTAATGTACTCTTTAAGTCGGTGTAAATCACCTTTAAGTTAGTGGAAATCAGTTACTGAATTCACTAATATGATTCCAGTGGAGTGATTCCGGCGGCTCTTAACATAGAGGTCTGAAGAGTAGAAATCACAGTTGAGTACTAAATTTTACTGTTTTGACGTGAATACGTCTTTAAATTTGCAACAATAGTGGGTGGCAATCCAGAAAATCCGATGATAATAAAATCGGGGGATACAGTCTGGCATTGCAGCTCCGAATCTATCGTCTACATTCAAAATTCAATTACACCACTCGATTGACAAAGGATCAAATGATATGTTAAGTTGAGTGAGGACAGAGAAGCATTTAAGGGGGAGGGAGGGGGAAGGAGCGTAATTTCGAGTTCATTTCGCCGCGTCTCATAACTTCCACGTAGTATAACTTTTGACTAGGAGAAGCTACGACGTTCGTTTAGGTTTCAATCTACAGCTCCCATCAAGATCAATCGATTGGGCGTATAACAACATTTGTGTGGTGTGGTTATGGTGTATTTATATGCGTTTAATGTAAAAAATGAAGAAAATTTAGGACAGTTTCGGCATATACTCGTCAAAAGTAAGTCGAAATACAGACATCATATACGGTTGGAAAGAGCATCTCAAAAGCAATCCAGCGATACCCATAAAACCCCATGTAATCGAGTGAAGCGGTGGCGGGAAAGTAAAATAAACAACGTTTCCGAGCGCGTCAACGTAGACGTATTCTCGCAAAACAAACGGCTGTGTCCACAACACAGCCACACCCAATTTTTTGGGACTCTTTTGTTGTGAAAGGTGTAGAATGTTGGAAAGCGCGTACGAACTGGGGCAGCCTCGCGCAAAATAGTTCTCACGCTTGTTTCCCTGGAAAAAGGCAACTGCGTTGAAACGAGGTTATTACGAGGATAATTGCAGGGGAAAAGGAGGGAGGATGAGCTGGAGGGCCAATAACACCGTACGTAATACTGAGGTAAATGTGCACTTTCCATAATAATTACTATTGTTAGAGCTTCCATTACTTGGTGGGTAAACTGCGCCTCGTATTCCGAGCCTTACGTGATAGGGAAGGAGATTGGAGATTGGCCAATTTGCGAATTCTTTGCTTTGCGAAAAGTTGCACTCGTGCATGTTCGAAATGTGGATGTAGATTTATTTGAGCTGTAATAGGAATGCGCGCATAACACCGAGTGGCTTCAAAAAAATTAAAATATTAATTACAGGGCGATAGCAACAAACCATTTTGCTTTCTAATTTGGCAATAGGGTACACTCGCAATATTGTAGTTTCGTTTCACTTTCATGTCTTCGTCGTTTAAAAACGGCGTTTATTCACGGAAAGTGCGGACATTTACAGCTGATACGTATACGTAAACGCGCATCTTTATGACGCGAAACGGAACGGAAATCTGTGCATAAGCAAATACAGAACCTAGGCAGTACGTGGAACTTGTAGGTGAGTTGTTAGAGCGAGTGAAGAGATTTGGGTGGCTCTTAACATCGAGGTCTTGAGAGCCGAGGAGGGTGCAGCGAAGTGAGTATTGAGCGGTGCCGGAATTAAGAAGTGGGGAAAGCGGGAGATCCCCGAGAAAACCCGTCGACCTGCGGCATCGTTCGGCCCGATTCCAGCTTGCGAAAATCCGTAGTGACCCGGCTGGGGATTGAACCCGTTTCGTCTTGATGGGAGGCGAGCAGCCTAACCCCTTTGTCACAGCGACCCCGTGAGTTGAGAGTCGTGGTGTTATAATGGTATTTGTTTTATAATAAAATTTCATTCCATTACAGTAACACACTGAACTTGCATTCAGGAGTAGCCGGGTTCGACTTCCTGTCCAGCAAAATTTGTTTTCCATACGTTTTCGAATTCAACCCAGGCAAACGCCGTGACACGTCCGAATTATCCGAGGCACTGATTCCGCAACAGCAATTATTGTTTGGGTCAATGTTGGTCTTGAAAAAGAAAATGTTATAAAATTTAAAAAAAAATGCATTTTAAAAATTCAAAACATAAACTCCAAGGTTTGACGTCACAACATTGGCCCTTCAGAATAATGCATACCACTTACCAACAGCATGTTTACCAACTCCTTATATTACCATCAAACAGCCATTTTAATGTCTAAGAAAATTACACTTAAGATACGTTCTGGCATTTTCTGATTTAGTGACATAGTTTTTCGCTAAGCTTGTCATAACATTATCTCGGTAGGAAATTTTAGTTGGCATATTACGTTGAGCCCACATTGTATTCAAGACATAGCCAACCGTTACAACCAAATGCAAACCGTTGGACCAACGTGAGTTGCTACCGGGTAGTGACATAGCCGTCGGCCACATGTTAACTTATGCATGAAAATGCTTGTTGTAAAGTGCCGTCCGAGAGAGAGAGGGGGGGGGGGGAGAGGTGTAGCTTTGTGATTTTTTTTTTGCAAAGGGAGGAGTTGTCCCGTAGAAAGTAGTGGTTTTCGAGCTGGCGTTAATGTTTCACTTGATGTCCTCCCCGTGCCACCCATGACTCCGGGGTCTGCGAAGATGTGTGTAGGAGAAGCGATCTCAAGTACACACACACATACGTGAGGAGGGCGCCTGGCGCCTGTCGTGTCCCCGTCCTTGCAGACGTCACTCCCCATCAAGGCACCCCTCCAGCGACTGTCTCCACTCCCACATCCCTTCTACTCCCACATCCCTCCCACTCCCACACGTCACATCTCGTGTCGTCTGCCGCCTGCACTCCTACGAGGGCTCAATTCCGGAGAAAAAGCCGAGAAATACAAGGGCAGCGGGCGATGTGCGCAACTTGGGAAACTTACTCCAATGAATTTGCCCGTCATTACTTTTCGCCGTCCTTTTAAAGCCGTAATGAGGAGAGGCAGGCAAAATTCGCGTTATTATTTGGCATGAGGCTGAACTTCACAGTACTGTATATACCGGAGCCGGCTTCAATTCTCCATTGGCTGTGAAGTGTTCATTTATTGGCGCAGAGTTACCCAAGCCGTGTCAAATTAATTATAGTCCAATGAAAAACTTATCGCGAAGGTACGTGTGTTTTGAAGTTCAACGTGTCGACAAATAATAACGCGAATTTTGCAGGTCTCTAGTAATGAGTAGTTAGTGTACTAATGCAGTCAATAGTTGTGGTACTTTGAAAAATTGATACATGCTATCCCGTCTGTGTTACAGGAACTGTGTGATAAGGCTGATGTTATGAAGTTAACATTTGTCCCATTTATGTGTACTAACACAGTTCAGGCGACGCACGTTTCATTTCACCGGGGAAAATACAATACGTCATAGTTCCTGGAGTCATCGCGTGTTTAGATGTGGGTAAACCACGATAAACTAATCGGTATTCTCCTATACTAATATTGTATATGAAAACAGTGAATACGGCTGCTTAAACAGAGTTCAGCGGGAAACAAGGCCTGATCATGCTATTTCGGTTTTGCGCGAATGCAGAAAACTCTGTAGGTACTTTTAAATGCCTGAACATTTTGTTAACACACTGCTTCTTGCGCATGTGTTCGAATGAAAATGAAAGTTTTCCTTGAAATATTTTAATGCTATGATCTACAATATTTTCTTTTATTAAAATTTGTTTATTAATATTTTTTAAGATATTATTTAAACTGCGTAGTTTATGCCCCAAAATACAGAATGTGCAAAGTGCACAAGATTTTTTTTTTTTTTTTAATTCTGCCGTATCAGCTAGGAACATTTATTTTACCCCTTGGACATTTGAAACCATTTTATTGAAATTTAATATTTTACCACCTATCATCTATAAGGTACCCGGTGTACAAAATTGGAGAAAAATGTCTTGATCTTAAAGTATATGTCCCAAAAATTATTCATTTTTAAATTTCTGTAATATGCTCCACTGAATCGATTTTGAGGAAAATATAGCTATTTAACTTGTTTAAAGGCTGTTCACGATAAAGTGAGTACTTTTGAAATCAACCTTAGAAAAAGGTTGCATATGTTTTTCCGGGTGCACTGACTGGCATGCGGCCTGTAAGGTTGGTAACGATGCAAGTAGTTCTGTATCCTAATGTCGAATAAAAAGTGTTAGCCAGCCATTTTTGACAACTTAAATTATTTCTTTCGCATTCTGTGTTTTTTAAGGCATGGAAGTGTAAAAATAAGCAAATTAGTAAAATATTTACTTTTATAATAATTTCACAGTTTCACTTGACCGACGCATGGATAAAGTGATGAGGCCCATGACAATGTTAATCTTACATAAGGTGGAAGAAGACACGACGTGCATACATCTAGATCTTAAACAGGGCTTGCAAAAGTGCTTATTTTACCGTGAATTGCCTATAGGCTTATATTAACATACTAAAATTATATTTGTAATTCTAAAATTTAACACCTTACCAAACTAAATGCTAACTTTCCCATGGTTAAAGTTATTTCATTAATGGTAATAACTCATCTGATAGATATTGAATCCAAGCAACTATTTTTTTAAATTCCTCCAGTAACAAAGTTTTCTGCCAGGCAACCGACTCCGCCCTTATAACGGCAAAGGCAACCGTTCGCCTGAGAGAATTACACCAAGGCAACGTATTTCGTACATCATTTTACGCATGGTTATGGCGTGGTGGGTTTCACGGGGCTTGTGGATAATGGTATGGCGCCCCGTATTTTCTCAATGAATTGGGATGATATTACGCAACAACCGTTTGCTGATTTCAGATCTAGATTCAAGACAAAAGTATAGCTATTAGGTGATTACCTATGCAAAATGAGATACAAAACATTATACAACCTATGTCCTGTCCTATGCATTAATTCGTAAGGAAGGTAGGTGCCCTTGGAAACATATATTTCAATTGTTGTTATTTCAAAATAATAAAACCAATTCAAGATTAAAGAACAATTACGTAAAATTCACGGTAAAATGAACACTTTTGAAAGCCCTGCTTATGTTCTACTTTTATGCACGTTGTGTATTCCCCCGCCTTATGTAAAATTAACATTGTCATTGGCATTAGCCTCATCACTCTATACATGCGTCGGTCAAGTGAAACTGTGAAATTATTAAGAAAGTAAATACTTTACATATATGCTTATTTCTACTCTTCTATCCATTAAAAAAAACCGAAAGAGAGAGAAATAATTTTAAGTTATTACAAATGGTTACCTAACACTTTTTATTCGACGTTAAAATATGGAACTACGTTCCAGCCTTCGTTACCAACTTTACTGGGCGAATGTCACCCAGTACGCCCGTTAAAATGTATGTAATCAAGGGCAGTGACTTTTTTTCCACGGTTCATGTCTAAAGCACTTGCTTTATCGTGAACAGCCTTTAGTAACATGAGCCAGAATACAATGCCACCTCTTGGGAAGAATTGAGATTATGGTGTGGAGAATCACCGAACTTCAGAATTACAGTAAACGTATGCAGGAGGACTATACATTTGCTCAGCTGCAGTTTCGTAACTGTAGAATATACTTATTGGTTTATGAAAGTTTGCGTTCGGACACCAGTTACGTACTGAAAACTGCAAAGTACGGCAAAAAAACTTTTAAACAGTTAGTTTTCGTACAAAGTAATTTTCCTTTACTATGAACAAAAGCAGGTCAAATAATGTTTATTTCGTTTCTATAAAGAAAGTTAATTTTGTCATGAAACCTAAACGTATAAAGAAAACATTTATTAGCAGCAAACGTATGTTACTGTAACCTTCTATTTGAATTAAAGCTACACGGTGTTGCTGTAAACTAAACAGCCTCAAAGAAATGGTTTTATTTGCCGTACAGAAAACTATGTATGGATTTTTTTTTGCGTGAAGGTGTAGTCGTTGCGGTATTACACGTGAGCGCCGGTGAACTCGGTTATTGGTCTCAACTGAACGAGTTCCTCGTCTGCGAGTTCCCGCATAACAACGAACAATGGCTCCGCGCCAAAACCACGGCGTTCTTTTGTTCACGATTGCGCTCTCTCTGCTCGCTCGCTGTAGCGCCTTGTTCAGGGCACACGGATCTCCCCTCCCCACGTGGAAATTGTTCCATTGTAGTTGTTTCCTCCTCGGCTTGCTCTATTCATGTTCTTCAGTTGTTCAAACCTTCGTCTGATTATTCCTCTTCCAAACAAATCGCTCAAATAGAGGTAAACTCTGAATTTTCTAATCTCGTCTAATTTGTAGCGACGCGAATTTCTGCACCGAAACTAAAAATTAGCCACGGAACATGCTTCAGTTAGAATTATTTTCTTAGGAAAGTTAGGGCATACGATTATACGACCTGCTGTTATATATCTCCACCTGCTCCTCTTCCCTTGGTTGCAATAAAAATTCTACAAGCCAATGATACCATTAACGATCCCCACGACTTCATGGTCACAACTATACGATCTTGTGAATTAATAAATTTCCAGTTGTGCAAACTTCTCAGCACGTACGTGTCTTGTGTCAACCCGAAGATAATGCGTGATTCCACCAGTTTACGTTTTGTCGCTCCGGATTGCGTCGATTCCGTGTGGAATGAGCGGTGTAGGGATGTTGTCTATTGTTACGAGTAGTGATCAGGCCTTAACTGAACGGCCAGCCTGATCGCACCTTCACATATTTATCCAGGACGCGGGTCGTGATTTGCTGAAATTAGTTATGAAATCGCAAACCACAGACACCCCCTCCACCAGCCAGTTAACGGGAACAACGCAGCCGACATAGGGCAATGTAGCTCGTGTGTGGTGTCTTTTGTCGTCGCGCCAATGGAACGAGAAGACTCCTGATCCCGAGAGATTTATCTAGTCCTACAAACAAACCAGCACTAACGTAGCACTAACTGATACAGTATTGACATTATTTGGTGTATGTTAATTTGGTTTGTTTCCGGGCCAGCCTGACGTCAAGCCAGCCTGGCTCAGTAAATCGCCTGTAAAATCTGTAATTTGAGAGCACTAACGATGAGATTTCGCCTGTGACCAGCACTAAGGTAGCACTAACGGATACAGCAATTGAATTCTTTGGCCGATGTTATTTCGTTTGTTTCCGGGCCAGCCTGACGTCAAGCCAGCCCGGCTCAGTGAATCGCCTTTAAAATCTGGAATTTTAGAGCACTATCGATGAACTTTCGGCAGCGACCAGCACTAACAGACACATTGATGGAATTTTTTTGGCCAATGTTATTTCCAGGTCAGTTTGACGTCAAGATAGCCCGGATCAGTAAATTGCCAATAAAAGCTTAAATTTCATAACACTATACTGGAAATTTTGGTACTAGCCACACTAACGCGTCACTAAAATACTATATGGTGAAATTAATACCGACGAAAAATGGCCGGGCCGACTTGACGGACATAAAAATTACAAACTCTCGAGCAATCAAATAATTGACCAAACAAATATATACATTTGATTGAACTAAATATTTTGTTCAGCCCAACACTGAGAATTGGTTTATTCAAGCATGTATTTGTGCGGCAATTTGGTATTTTTTTTTTAGCCCTGTACAAACAACAATTTTTAAGATTAAAATAAACCTTTCTATCGGTGTGTGTTTTGTAATTAATACCGTCCATTTAAATTGTTATAGTAATTATACTATACCATAGCCATCAGACTTTAAGGATTATTTTATTGTAATTACGTTTCGTGATTTTATAGTTAAAGTGTTTGTAAACTGATAAGACTCGAACTAAGTTATCGTGTAGTATAAGTGGCGTACAATATTACTTATGTAACATACTGTTGTGTATGAATGTTTTTTGGACGTACAGTAATTTATTGCGTTGAAACAACATGCAGCTATTTGTCTTAATAAGCTTAAAATATTGTCTGTGAATAAAAGTTGTTTCATGTTCGCGTAAAGGAACTGATTAGTTTAAGATGTAGTTGTTTAGTGGGAAAACTGGGTAAATCAGCTACAGAAGTTAGCAATAGGCTTTATATGACTTCATTTACGAGTGCACGTTTTTTTTGTACCATCGCCGGAGAGTGACTTGAGGCAGCTCTTTGATACTGGACATTGTTTTCAGGTCCGACATTCTGGTGGTCACAGACGTCATCCAGAGCAAGAGCTTATGTAACCTCGTAATGGTGAGTACTTGTATATGCTATTCATGGTAAAATGAGCACTTTTGAAAGCCCGGCTTAAGATCTTCTTGTATGCACGTTGTGTATTCTTCCGCCTTATGTAAAATTAACATTATCATGGGCATCATCACTTTATTCACTCGTCGGTCGAGTGAAACTGCGAAAATGTTAAGAAAGTAAATATTTTACAAATCGGGTCATTTTTACACGTCGATACATTAAAAACAAACGGAAAGCGAAAGAAATACTTTACATGATCAGAAATGGTTACCTGACACTTTCTATTCGACGTTAAGCTACGGAACTACTTCCCATCCATCGTTACCAACTTTACTGGGCGAATGTCACTCAGTGCGCCCGTTGAAGTATATTCAGGCATGGGCAGTGACTTTTTTCGTAGATTGATTTCAAAAGTGCTCACTTTATCGTGAACAGCCTTTAAGAGCATTTATACGGCCGTCATATGGTATGTGCTTTTATAGGGTCGCAATATGTTATAGTCCACTCCATATAAGTGGTCTCAAATTTGACAGTTCTAGGAAAGTAGTGCCAATGGAATCTGGTTGGCCATGTATCCTTCCGCCATAGCTGAACTGTCATTGAAGATGACTGTTTGCAAACAAACACCATGTGACTGCCAGTATTTGTAAACAAATAACATATTGACTGCCTGTTTTTGTAAACAAACAGCATGTGCCTCCTCCCAAATGACTTTTAGAAGCTGCGAAGGGCTGTTCAAACAGTTGCAGGTAGGCAACAATCCCATTTTTTTTTAGTTTATAAATATTTTATGTAAATGACTTAACAGTCCATGTAATAAGTCTATAAATTGATAATTTTTACCTTGCAAGGAATTTGCAACCAGAATGCACGAAAATTAAATTGTATTTTGACTGTCAAATGAATAAGATATTTTACTGTTTTTTAATATACTCAAAACATATTAATGACAACTAATCTTGTCACATTTACCCGAGGAAAGTTCTTGTAAACATAAAAATTTCGCATGGTTTCCACGAACACCAAATACCAAGATCCCCCCCCCCCCGGAATGCACAAATATCGAAATACCGCCCCACCCTCTCCTACACCTTCTTTTCAAAGACAGTATACATTCTTACATACAGGCTATGTCTAGTATTGCATTGAAAGTACATAATTCAGCTTTGTGGTATGATATAACAAACTCTGTACAGCCTGATACTTTTATGGTAGTTATAAGTCTCAGGATGTTTATCGTCTTTCGTGAGACGGGTTTATTTTGATGTTCGTACGATGCCTGAATCACATAGCCCCAACGCGCACGACACGACGGCCAACAGCCAATGAAATACAAGATAGGTCGTAGTAAGCCCGACCGATTCTGTCGTCCGACCAGCAATTTTGGATTAGAAATGATATCTATTCTTCATCGTGTCGTGCGGCAAAATGCACATAATGCACAGTATTGCAAAATGAAATTGTATTGCAAGCTTTCCCTACAATGGTAAATACGCAGCTTAAAAGAAAAACTAATTGAAAACTACGGTATCTAACTCTTAAAAAAAATAATAATTTTACTTTTGTATGCATTAGCGATACCAATTTGTCATCATTATGTATAACAATTTCCCTCTTGTTCACCGCTTTGAGACTAACGTAGCCTATCAGCGCCTTCTAAATAGTTAGGTTAAATGCCGAGAGTGTGGTGTCGGTCGTGCTGTAAATTCAAGTAGTCACATTGAAATTTGTCGTGGTTGCGTTTATGGCCGTGTCGTGCTGTGTTGGTCGGGTCTATGTGATTCCGGCATGAGTGTATGGCATTTTGAGTTGCATATTGTTGTGATGGAGCAGTGGAAAATTTTGCTCGTATGGAAATAACATTTAAATTATTTAACTTCAAAAATTATAACATTAATGAAAATACAAAACGCGATACATAAGTCACTGTTCGTATTCGTACAGATGCAGCAATATATACACGCACACACTTTGACCAAAGTTAACCTTACACTCGAATTTACGATGTAGACAGATAAATCTTATTCACTCACTACAAAAGTGTGGAAAGTGCGGCATTTTTCAGGCCACGTGCATTTCAATAATTATATTAACGGTTTGCAAATACATTTGCAAAACCCGCAAACTTACTGTTGTAACCTCTTGAACACGTGTTTTTCTATGGCAATCCTTGCGAGTTTACTTCACTAAAATCACGTTTCTTCGTCACTAGCATTAAATAATTTATTTGGAAAATCATTCAGTAAAATCAGCACTGTGCATGTTTCCTGATACAAACAAACTTAAAACTTAAACTTATATACGGAAATTGTATTCGTGTCACTTCATTGTGGAAGGCGGTTAGGAAAATGGCGGAACGAGCAGTTTTAACGACGTGCTGATTAATATTACATTTCACTCAACAAAACGCACTAAAACGGAACCTACAACCACCTATGTTTGGAAAAAGCAAATAAAAAATAATTAACTACCGATTAAATATTCCGTCAACACCAATAAGATATTCGTATAATAAACACGATGGATGAGAAAAAAGCTCACGCACAACTGCCTTCACCGGGCAGGAAACATATACATGGCTATCCATTGGCTGGAAACGTTTACTGTTCGTATGTGTTGACATACTCTGTCATAAATGTTGAACGTGTTTTTTAAGTCCCGCTACTAATAGCCAAGGAAATTTAATATTGCTTTAGAAAGATAATTTAAACCATAAATGTTGTAAGTATAATTAAGATTTTAAATTACAATTTTTAGTTCCGAGTACTATTTTCTTCCAAAACCGTCATCAAAATAGCCAACCTAACAACACGGATCCCGCAGCAGTTCATCAGCTGATACAATACTGTAGGAGCGAGAGCATTTACTGTTTACATACTGTGTAGGTTGGTCACATTGTCTGTCAAATTTGAGACCACTTAAATGAAATGGACTATATGTGCTATTCTCTGTGACAAGTCTCCGCATAGTCTCGAATTTTCTGAAAAACGTGAGAATTGCATTTTGGAAGCACTTATTTCCCCCGTGTATTTAAAAATGAGCAAATGCGCAGGGACACAGCAGGGAATTTTACGAGATTTCTTTTATCTCAGTCTATAATTTAGATACTATACCGATGTTTATTTACTCTTGAAGCCTTGTAAAGAAGGTTAAGAAAACGTACATCATTTATATAATTAGTACTTGTTATTTCACAGCATTTTACTTTATTTTGTGTACTTTATGTATGTATAAACTGTTCAAAACTCTTGTTTGTGTATACTGTTCTTACAATAATTTAGAAAAGCTGAAATTTTACAAATTTAAGCTTATTTACTTGAGCACTTCATCGGCCTCGTTATAGTAACCGCCAGTATTTTAATTTTCAGAAACCAACTGCTTTTTTACTGCAGGAGTGTTTGAGGCTAAATATTGCGATTTATATCCAACGTCATTACTCTGTGGCTTTATTACAAAATGCCAAGAAGCTCAAAATTTATTGCTTTAGTATAGGCACTTTGTTGTGAAAATTCTGTAGTAGAATAATTTGGCTCAGTCTGGCATAAGGGAATCTGCGATGGCGCCAGGCGTCGGCCGGCCGCCATGTTGTGACGTCACTCAACCGCCATATTGAACCTGGGTGACTAGAGGCACCAGTTTTTCGCGAAAAGATTTCAGAAAACTTGTGTTACAAAACGCTTTAGCTCAGAACCGCTAAAATGATTTGATCATTATAATTATTGCGCGTCTTATCTGTTTACTCGGACAGTCAGTATCGGGGAAACTTAATTCTGATTGGCTCACTCACGTAACAGACTCTCTTCACTCAAAGACAAGCGGCCAATAGACAAAATAAGGAAGCAAATATCACATAGGATTTTGAAGTCTAGCCTCAGCATAAATCTATTCGCAATAAACACGTGGCCCTACCCATGACCTTGACCCTATGCCCATGACCTTGATCACAAATAAAATTTAAAAAATTCCAAAACTTTCCTAACAATAAAAAACACGTTTAAAATGTATGTAAAAAGTTTTAATAAATAATTAAAAAGTTACTAAATTTATAAAACAATTATTATTAAATAGTCTATTTAGAAAAAAACCACTTCTGGAGGTTTCTCCAGCACCACGTCCAGCAGACGACTGACCCGCCAGTAATGATTATCATTGGTTAATTCAGCCGTATGTAGACATATATTTTTTTTTTTCGTTTGTCATTTGCTTACATTTTCAACATCTAGGTGGCACTGATGACCCCGACCAACATGTTAAATTTTTAAATGCCGTGATTTTCTTCCCGAACAGGGCACGAGTCAGGATTAGATGGGTCGATCTTACGGTCTCGGCTTCGTTTGTTCAAAATTTAAAACAGATTTTTTTTTTTTTTTTAAATTTGGTGTGCTACTTCAAGTAATTTCCAAGGATGTCATGTTTGGTGGAAATTCTTCATAATCGTATGTGATTTCATGTCGTGTGTGTACTTGGCTGTGTACGCCTTCGCCTTTCTTTTTTTTTTATGGGATGCCCCTTCGATCATTACTATATTTAATGATTTTTTTTTAAAGCTCCTGTTCTGGTAGGGTTTACGTACATGAGTCAAATCTTAGGAGGGGGTGGGGGGTTTCCTGACGCCTTCTCTGTTGTTTCACGTACTGATTGTCATGGCAATCTTATTTTAGCTGACACTTGACACGGATATAAAATAAAACATTTCTGCCTTGGTGGTGTTAGCGGAGCGATGTGAAGTGCGTGGCGGCGCCGCAAGGCAGCGCTAGTGCGGCGAACTGCGGCAGTGTGGCGGTACTGAGCCCCTGGCAGGCGGTGCAGCTAGCAGACCTTGTGTGTGCTGCGTGCAGGCCGTAACTCTCGCGGACGTGCCTGCCCCCTGAATTCCGCCCGCGACTTTGGAATTATCCCCCCCCCCTCCCTCAACACCGCAACCTCGTACCCCCACTTGCGTGCAACACCCTCTCGTCGCTTGAATTATAAATACGCGCACGGATTACGTACTTCGTTACCTCCCGTCGGCGAGGTTTCAACTCCGCTGTAAAACTTTGCCACCGTCACTCGCCCCCCCCCCCTTTCTATACATCTCGTCTTAGCGTCTGTACCACCGAACGGCGACCGCGGTGGTGTAGTGGTTAAACCATTCGCCTCCCACTTAGGCGAACCGGGCTCGATTCCCGGAGCGGTCACTCCCGGATTTTCCCATGCGGAATCGTGCAGGACGATGCCACTCGTCGGTGGATTTTCTCGGGGATCTCCCGCTTCGGCCACCCTTGCATTCAGGCGCTGTTGCACACCCATCTCGCTTTACCCAAATCGGCTCTCAAGACGTCGATGTTAATAGCCGCTCAAATCTCTCCACTCTACTGTACCATCGAGCCTGAAAACTGTTTCATACTTGCACCGCTGGATAACAAGAGCACTGTACGTGTGCACCCGACGTAGGGACGGGATTGAAGTGCGTCTTAGGGCTTATGTACACACGACTACGACTAAGGGAAGTCATGTAAGGAGACATGCCTAGAGGGACTGGGTATCAGCTATGGTTGCAATTGGGTCCATGGCTCCCACCTGAGTGTACATACCTAAAGATAAAGTGAGCACTTTCGAAACCAACCTTAGAAAAATGTCACTTCTCCTACCTGCATATATTTTGACGGGTGCTCTGAGTGATATGCGCCCAGTAAAGTTGGCAACGATGGGCGAAAAATAGTTTCAATATCTTAACGTCGAGTTAAAAGTTTTAAGTAACTATTTGTGATAACAGAGATTATTTCTTTTGCTTTCTGGCTTTTTTAATGCGTCGACCTGTAAAATTGAACAGATTTGTAAAATATTTACTTCTCGTAATTTCACATTTTCACTTGACCGACGCATAAATGAAGTGATGAGGCCCTTGGCAATGTCAAATTGACATAAGGCGGAAGAACACACAACGTACATAAAAGTAGATCTTAAGCAGGACTTTCAAAAGAACTCAGTTTACCGTGAATAACGTATACCTACAGTCAACTAAGCATATAACTGTGAAGATAGTGAACTGGGGTGGCTAGCATTGGAGAAGACAGGGAAAACCTGGAAAAACCAGGAATAACCAGGGAATTTTACATTTCTGGAAAAGTCACGGAAATTTGTGTTATGTCAGGAAATTTAGACACAGTAGTTATAAATGTTTTTAGTAAGGAAAAGAATATTGGTTTCTAACATTTCATTTACGCGCCGCTTAATATATTATTCTGTTATTTTAGTTTATTCCACCTTTGTAGGAAGATTAAGCTTTGGGGCAGTTTTGTTGCTGTATGTGTAATCATAAATATTCTAATACATATTTTCTTGGTTGAACTTTTTTTTGTCGATACAGCAACCATTGGTATAGTAGAAAATGGGCATAGTTGCAAATATAAGATTTTGCAAATAAAGTACTTTGTACACTTTTTGTGATTCTTACTAAATTGATATATTGCATTCTTGTCTTTGCATCACGACTTCATTTCCTTCTCTAGTATTTAACCTACTTATATGTCACTTATGTGCCATCTTTGTTTATACTTTTTGCATTATTATGTACATATTTGTTACTTCATAGAAAAACATCCTAGAATGACTATGTTGATGCTACCCATAACAAATGTAATTTTTTAGGAAACAAAATGAAAATATTTCTAATTTTGCTGTCTATATTTGTCAGGTAGGTAGGTAGTTGGGCTTAACACCTCATTGACAGCGAGGTCATTACAGACGTTTCATGTTGCTCAGGGGAAGAGGGATTGAAGAAGGAATGGTAAGAATTGGCCCTGGCATTTGTTAAGGACCCATCCCAGCATTCCTCTGGAGTGATTTCGGGAAACCATGGAAAACAGAAATCAGGATGGCCGGACAGGGAATCGAACCCTGGTCCTCCCGAATGCGAGTCCAGTGAGTTAACACTGCGCACCCTGCTCGGTATATGTTACGAATATGTAACCGGATACCTGGGAAATGTAAGAGTATTTGTTATAAGGATATTGCTAGCAACCCTGGGGAAAAAACGGCATAGGCACATTAAAACTTTCTTGGCGGAATAGAAGTTGTGAAGAATCGGTTGAAAAGAGTGACTAGTCTGTGAAGGATTTGTGGACTTTGTGGAGAAATAATAATTATAATGTGTAGAAGAGAGAGGTGTGTGTAGGATAATGCGTGTTTGAGATCGCGATCAACCTTTTTACCTTTAAAACTTACTCTCCAACGGCGTACTGGCCGTCTCAGGAACTCTGCAAGGGCATTTACATGCACTGGCATTCACAATACATCAAACTTTCAAACTTATTAAGAAGCACTTCATTTATATTATTACCTCTGTAAAAGAAAGTTTGGCTTGTGTGGTTCAGCATTACCAATAAAATAAATCTAAACGTTATTAATTATCTTTAATTCAAAGGAGAGAAATATAAATTAAAATCAATATAAAGCTGTTTAACTGTGTGTCAAAATCCGATCAGTTAAGTAAAAATTCTGTTCTGCAATTAGATTAAATTTATTAAAACATTACCACCATTCGAACACATGAATTACTTACATTGAAAATAAAATAAAATAAAATTTAATGTCTATAAACTGCTTTCAAACTAATTAAATAAACTGTAGATTAATTAAACTGTTTTCAAATTAAAAGTGTGTGTAGTCGTAGGGCCTCTTAACCAAGATTTACATAGTGAGCTCCATTAATTTATAGCATTACACACATTCAAAACACTATCCCAAATATCTGACTTAGTTTCGTAATCGCTTCTAAATTTAGCAAAGTCTCAAAGTTCTCTCACAAAGTTAAGCTCAAATCAAAATAGAAAATTAGTTCTTCACTCCCAATTTAAAATTAAATCACTTTAAAGTTCAAAAATTTTTGCTCCGGTAACTAGCTCAAATCGGGTAGCGTAGGACTACTGGGCTGAATTAATAAGTGACGCTCTGTACCGTAACTAAATCTTCCAAAAATCAGATTATCTGTCATCAACATCTCGGGAGCAATGTTAAGTTTGTAAAAGACGCTACCAAACATAAGTCTATAGGCCCAAAAATTATGTGGCGCCACCTTAATCTGTAGTTAGGCTGACGTTACCAGCATGGCGTCGTGGCGTCGGTGTAGGCTCTTCTCGTCAACAGCGTTCACTAATAAAATCCAACTAACTTAGTTAGACTTTGGCCTCTTTTCACTTGCCAAGCCAGTCCTCAAAATATACTCACTTCAGGGTACCAAACACTGTCCTAAATTATGATGATGCCGGGGATTTCGCCCAAGAAATTCCGGCTCTTAAAAACCACGTCTTTGGATCTTCAGATCCGTATCCAGAAGCCCTTGGCTTCTGGCAACTTCGTTATATGTTGTTGTTCATGGAAAAGTGAGCACTTTTTAAGGCCTTTACAACAGGCACTACTAATAAATATATCTTATTGCAACCTTAGGCATTACATCTTGCGGGCAGTGAAATATATTCACTGTATTTATTGGTCACATTGCATTGTTTATATTAAAAAGATGTAAATTAGTCGAAAGAAAAAATTAGAAGGGCGTTAAAAATTGCTTACTTTACCATGAACAGTCTATATCAAGTCCTATCAATTGAGCTCAGCTACTCCCGGTTCATTAAGTCACAAAAATAGCTTAACGCAAGAGACAATTAAAACCGTAAATAAAGGAAAATAAACAGTGTTAAAAATAAAAATTATAAATTCTGAGATTTGAAAAACTCTGAAACAGCATTAAGTCACATTTAAGCATCCAAAATGCTCAGAATAATGTTTTTGCTTACCATAGAGTAACATAAATTAACATACAAGAACTTAAAAGATAGGTGGGTCCTGACTCATATTGCACATTTAAAAATCATAGTCAAATATGTAAAATTACAGAAGTATTCCAATTAAAATAAACAAGTGCTTAAACACATGCAAAATATGAAAGTTTCATTTGGTCCAAAATAATACACGTGTTAATCTGCATGCTAGTTTAGGGACATGTAAATGAGAGTACATGTATCTGTTACAAAGTTCAACCTAGAACATTTTACACGAGGAAGGTGTGTGGGAAACATGTTTTTCACTAATGTGGGGCAAAAACTAGTAGAGTGAGAGGAGGGAGGAGGCGGGAATTCCTTAAATTTATTTGTATACGCATCATAACTTGGGCGAGGGGAGCAGCGCAATTGGGCTGAATCCCCAGTGGATTCCTAATCGTAGGAGGATCGAATCCATAGGCAGTTCTACCCGTGTTTTTGTAGCTAGTTTAATTTTCCTCTTCTCGTGGCGCCATCGTGTTCGCCGTCACCCATCTCATTCCGAGACGGCCGAACAAAGGAAGGAAGTTGTTTTGTGAATGGGAGATGCAAAAGTAATGCTAGGATCAGCAGCGCCGCGCGCCTACTGAACCAAGATTTCCATATTATTTATTTACTTTGTTTACTTGGCTAGTTGGATTTTTTACCAGTTTTCCTCCCTTTACAATAGCGAGATTGTAACTAACGTAAAATGGTACACCTTTTCTATGTATGTCGTGGCTAGGTTATGAACATGGTTTCTTGATTAAATTTCAGCACTTAAACATTTTTAACGTTGCTTAAATGATCAATAAATATTTTCAAGAGGTTAGAATTAGGTTATTTCAAGGACATCATTATGATATACATTTATTTAAAAACCACTTTACAACGGTTTCGTACACAGGCGACTCTAAGCCTAACACCTCCCTTGCGTATCAATGATGATTAATTTGTGACAGTGATGTATACAGATTAAAAGAATATAAAATGAGTTCGATATGGGTTGAAGTTGAGTTGTGTTAGTTATGCACGAGTGCAAATAGTTGGATAAAAATGTTTCGATGTGTACAGTTGGCAATGTTCGTGACCACATTGCATGCCTGCCTCCACGGAGGTTTAGTGAGAACTTGTTGCAGTGGAAGTAATTTTAGGCAGGATATTTTTACATTCCGGAAATGAGCGGTGCAGTTCAGTGTTTATTTGTCGCCACAAATGTTCTTCCCTCGATATGAAGTGAAGTGTTAAACCTAATGTGTGTTTGAATTCGCCTGTCAAGTGCCCTTGGTATGCTTTGTCCCTTTTAAAAGCGCACATAAGTGCTGACGTCACTGTATCGCTGTTCGACTCCAAACAAGGTGAACAAATGCACCCCGTGTTACTATCGGATGGAGAATAATTCGCTGTACAGTTATATTTCCCTTTCGGAAAACTAGTCGCTTGTAGGTTGTACCATCCCGCTGACAGAATTTTCTTCTCAACTCGTCCAGTTCTTGTCAGTTCTCTTCCTGGAAAGACGTCTGACGGTGTTGCTGTGGTGACCCCAGTTGCGGACATTTTCCAGGAAACCGAGAGTCAAACGGAGCACAACTGCAGACACTCGGCGTCAAAATCCGGCAACTTACGCCAGAAACACTTCAGTCGATAGTGCGCACGAATAATTTACTTGGCCGTTTTACGATTCACTACAGTTTCTTTTCTCTTCTTTCTAGTGTGTTATGTAAACCGGTGACAGAATTACTCTTTCATCTGCAAAACTGAGGATTAAGTTGCTCTAGTTTTATTGTCATTTTTTTTTGTTCCCTGTTTGAATTAACGCCCTCCCAATCCTCCCCTTCGCTAATGTTGGATACTATACCAGTAACGCGCTGCTTACAGATCGAAAATACTGCTGTCTCGTAACATCTTTCGATTTTCCGTGGTCTCATTTTGTAGCCATTTTTGAAATTGAACAGTTATTTACATTAAAAATTAAGAATGTGGAATTTTTGGTATCCAATGTTTCATGAGTAATACTGATGGGTCTTGTAATTATGGACTTCACATTACTTCAGCATCTGTGCTTAGGGGCGTAGGAGAACCAAAGGGATCGATTGGGGGGGGGAGGGTAGGGGTACAGTATAACCCGCCTCCTCCTTAAATTTTGTGGGTGAAGTGCAAAGCATTAGTACCCCCCAAAAATTATTATCATCATCATGTACTTTAATACTTTAATAAACTGTGCGGTAATAACAAACTTGATTCCGGCAGCTTGCAGTTTTTCAGCACTGTATTTGCCTATTTTTAACCAATCTATAGGTTACGCTTTAAAGCTGGATGGAATGACATACCCTTCCCTTTGTATCTGAAGTCTGCTGTTGTCAATATGAAAATAAATCATTCTTTCACAAAAACGTTAAACGAAATGCACGCCGAAATAAAAAAAATCTGTAAGTTCAGAATAATTGTAAATATACCGCTTGTTTTCATTCCGTCAAATGAAACACGTAAAATTCCCATACTCGTGACAGATATCGAGTTTAAACATGCTGGACCATATGAAATTGAGTTTTGGGGCACACTTAATTAAACACTTCCTAATACCCTTCCAATTTCCCCGCCAATTCCCAGCAGCCTTTTAAAGACGTCTGTAAATTCTTATTTGTAGAGTGCAAATGGGTTAGAGCTGGGCAGTATCCAGCATAACGTTTAAAATAAAAATAAAGTGCAAATATCTGTTCGTACACTGCTTGTCATGTAATGAAGCGACGTAAAAAGTATTATTTTGTAATGTAATGTGTAATGTAGTAAAACCAAGTGTAGACAAAGGGAACATTATTGTTTGAACCCGTGCTCGGGCAATAAGACTCGGATCACTGTGAAACACACGTCGCGCACCAGAGGGCGGGACCACGAACAGCTGTGCTGTGCTTGCGGGTCATCCACCACGCCGGGGGAGCGGGAGTCGTACAAGTGGACCATCGCCAGACTACATGTCGTTAAAGGCTGTTCATGATAAAGTGTGTTGAAATCAACCTTAGAAGAAAGTCACTGCCCCTACCCACATGTATTTCAACGGGCGCCCTGAGTGACATGCGCGTAGTAAAGTTGGTAAAGGTGGGTGTGAAGCAGTTCCGTATCTTAACGTCGAATAAACAGTGTTAGGCAACCATTTGTGATAACATAAATTATTTATTTCGCTTTCTGTTTATTTTTTGATGCATCGAAGTGTAAAAATGAGCAAATTAGTTATATATTTACTTTTCAAATAATTTCACAGTTTCACTTGACCTAAGAATGAATAAAGTGATGAGTCCCATGACAATGTTAATCTTACATAAATCGGAAGAATAAACAACGTGCATAAAAGTATAGTTTAAGCAGGGCTTTCTAAAGTGAATAGCCTATATCAGCAGTGCATCTAGACTTTCGGTCCATTGTGAAGGTGCAGATTCTAGTTGAGACCTAGAGGTAGGGGAGGGGTAGGGTGGGCGCTGTCTCATAATTTTAATAAATAATAGTGAATTAATTAAATATAACCAGTTTTAAAATATTTACAGGACATGTTAATGTGCGACCGCCCCTCCCGCCTCCCCCCCCCCTCTTACACCCTATCTTCTCCGTGGTAACACCCCAGTCTCTTATGTGCTTCCTTTCGCTACTCGAAAGCTCAAACAGAACAGAGGTGATGGAAGAAGTCAAAGCTGACTGTCACGAAATGGAATTATTATATAAGTTGAATAAAGCAGTACCTATTTCGAGTTTTTTTTAATTTTTATGGTAGAATTTCAAGTCACGTTTCCACTGAAGTGCCGCATCACATAGGTTTGAAATCGCTGCATTAGCGCGAGAATTGCCCTGGACGATTTCACAGTTTCATTTGACCTGTAAGTGAAAACTAGTAATTAGATCCGTATAGTATTCATTTTTGCACTTAGCGCACGGATTCACAGAGGATTGAAAAAATTAAATTAAAAGCTGTGCTTCCGTCGTATTTATTTAATCGCCATTGAAGAACTGTCGAGATCGCGTTATTCCAAAAGGCTGTTAGATTTTTAAACTTATAAAAGAGTTATTCAAGAAAATTACCAACTACGACAAGAATTACGTACATAAACTGCAATTTATAGATTGTAGTTTGGAATATCAAGCAAGAAACAAGTTTTGTATTTATAAACATTTTCATAAAGAAAGACTATTTGTAGACAATCAGGTGATTGTCTACAAATAGTCCTTTTATCCCCTCCGTTGTTTACCCAAAGGCGTAAGTATGTTGCCGTCATGTAAGTAACGAACCCAGAGAGTTTAACTGAAAACACAAAAATTCCTCCTGCTTAGTTTTGTATATCAATAACGAATGGAAGCAGACGGATGTATGATACAGCCATATAACCGAAGTGTTTCGTTTAAAAAAAAACAAAGCTATCACCCGCCTAGGCCTTTACGTCAGTCATGAATGGAAGCTAGTCCTGAGAAGCTTTTGGTATTTTGGCCGTCGTTCGAGGCTGGCCACTTTTATTTGTATCATTTGATTATTTTTTCTCTTTTGTCATTACTTAAAATAATGAAAAGTTTTGTATTTTTTACTTTTATTTTTAATTTAGGGTTTATTTAATTCTTATTCATATATTTTATTTGATTAATTTTTCATAATTTCCGCAAGTCTATTTCCAATAACTTTCATTTGATATCCATAAGTGGGAACCCTTTTGCCAAGAGCTCTCATTTGATACTCATATTAGTGGGGTTAAAACACTGTGGCTGCTGGTGTCCGCCACATTGATCATTTCGTGACACCTATCCTGTGTCACCCGCAACGTCAAGATGAATCCTACAATGTTTCATTTTTAAAACATCGGCCCAGTTGCAAGTGCTCTAAGATTGTATAACTGATGAACACGAATGCACACAGACACGCGACAAACATCATCCTCTTTTTGGCTTCGCCGTAGCCTGGTAAAAATTCTCGAGGATCTCCTGTTTCCCCCGCCCTTGCATCCCGGCGCCACTCCACAACTCACTTCACCCTCATAGGTTCTCAAGACCTTTACGTTAAGACCACACAAGTCTCTCCACTTGATTGCAAGTAATTTGATGCCGATTTTATTATGTAAATGTTTTTGCAGTAATATTTACACAATATAAAATCTGTACAACGTTTCAGCCAGGGGTGCACGCTGTAAAAGAGGGGGGCGGGGGAAGGGGGGGGGGCGATAAAGGCGATGAACCCTCCCTCCTTCGAGAATTCCAGGTATATAGTTATAACAGTAAGAAATTGTCGGACTGGGAAGTAACTTCCTTGCCTTTTTGGCCTTGCATGAAGAACATCTGTGTACACATATTTTTGTATTTTTAGTTTTTATAATTAAAATGTTTTACCATCTAAATAAAATGTTGAAGCTTGTAGAATGTAGTAATAATTGGTTTTCACATTTTGTATCAAAGAGTTAATTAGTGTCAGAAACACGCACTCTAAATCTGAATCAGTGAGAATTTCACTGTTACAATCAGTTAACAGTATCTAACTGATTCAACCATAGACTAAAGATGAGGTAGACTGATCTCGCTGGCTGCGCACAATCAATCTCCGTGTCCCAACGTCGAACTGCTTTTCTGCCAACACTTCTAGCGAAAATGGCATGTTTTGGATGTTAGGTTAAAAAACTAATTTGTAAACAAGTCCGCATAGATGTTTTTATACTTTAATCAATTTGTATTGCAGTTTGACTAAATTCAAGTTTGTAAAAGTATTTTATTAATATAATATTTCTTGTCATTTAAAAATTAAGATATAAACAAACACGTTCATCACTGTTGACCATGTGATTTTGACAGTTGTGTATGATTGGGGTGGGTCAATGTTGGGTACCTCATCTTTAGTCTATGGATTCGACTGCCACTTAGTGAATTTAATTGATGAATCAGTGAAAAAATGGCAGTTTTCTTTCACTTATTGAATCAGTGACATTTTCCACTAATTCACCAGTCGTTTTTTTTCACTGTTTTTCAGTGATTTGTTTTTTTACTGATGAATCAGTCCAACAACGTGTAAAATGGCAGCTAAACAACGTGCATCAAGTGAAACATAAACGCATCAACTAATAAAACCAATACAAAGTACTTTCTAAAATGTGCTTCGTATTTCAAAACACCATTTTATTAGGTAATATGAACATTGTCTTTCATTCCGTTTTTACATCTTTAGTTTCGTTGATGTCATGTAATCATCACAGCGCTCTGTTTGAAGTTTTAAACTGCATATAATGTGGTGAAGAGCGTGGTCTCATGTACTATTCATTTTAACAATCCTAACGGTACCAATTGAACAAAAAAAAAAAACGAAAAGTAAGGGCATACAACTTAAAACTACACGCTTTCGATGAGGAACTATAAGACATATATTTTCCTCTTTCTTATCAACTTGACTCGGTGGCGCAGATGCCCTGCCTCCATAGCTCAGGGGTAGGGAGTCCGACTAATAGTCGGAGGGTCGCGGGTTTCGAGCCCCGGTCCCTATACGGCAGATTTTCATTTTGCTTCTCGCGTGCATGTGAACTGGGAATTTGTCGATAGTTCGGTCTAACTTGAGCTCGGCAAACGTCACAACACACATTGTCAAACGTCATACACGCTATTTACAGTTGCAAATGTATCGTCAATATATCAATAAAGACAGCTTAAAAAAATTATAAGGTAGCAGTTTAAAAGTGAATTGGAAAGGGTGTGCGAGTTTAATTCCGGCCACCTGCGGTAAATTTTGTACGGTAAATTGCGCAAAATAAATGGTAAATTATTGTAAATACGTTTATTGCTTGTAATTATTGGGATAAATTCAATAACAATATTTAATTTGCCGCTGAAATTGGCCGTCACTTATTCAATCAGTAAAATTGTTTCACGTCACTAATTCAGCCAGTGAAATTATTTCACTGAAACAATCAGTGGTTTTCCACTGATTCGAATTTAGAGTGTAATTCGTAACTTTGGAGGTGAAAACATTTCCCGGGAAGAAATCTTCGGACTCCAATTTTATAGGTGGCCATTAGCAAGGTTGCAATTTTTGTAAACTGTTAAAAATTTTCGTATATTTACGGAATGTTTTACGGAAATGTACAGTGTATACATGGAAAGGCAATCCGTAATGACGAAAAACGGAGTTAAGTCAGTAAATAAAAAATACAGAAAGTCTCTGTATTCCCTTTGGCTTCGAGTTACGGGGACAAACAATACAGATTCTACACGAAGCGTTCCAGGATTCGAACCGTTGACTTTTGGATTACCAATCAGAGACCCTGATCCGTGACCAAATGGTCCACAAACATTCTGTACACTGAGATTAAGGAAATATTTCGTATATCACATGCAAATACAGAAATGTTGAACGTGGATACGAATTTGGTATTTTTATTGTGCTGTTAACTTCTTCGTAAAACACTATAGGAGATCTGCCATGGTACACAGAGAAAAATTTCACGAGTTCGATGACAGTCAGGCGAGATTTATCCGGTTGTACTCCACGCCAGGCAGCATGTAGTTAGGAGCGTGTATTCTTGCAGGTTACTTATTGTTTCAAGAATCGTTAAGGCCTTGTCTTGTAAACTATGAGCCAATTACAGAATTGAACTAATGTTCATGTGCTTGAAGTTGTCCTCAAATTTACTCGCGAAATGTTTTGGCCACTGAAGGCTGTTCACTTTAAAGTGAGCACTATTGAAGTCAACCTTAAAAAAAAAGTCACTGCCCCTGCCTGCATATATTTTTACGGACGTACCAAGTGACATGCGCCCAGTAAAGTTGGTAATGATGGATGGAAAGTAGTTCCATATCTTAAAGTTGAATAAAAAGTGGTAGGTAACCATCCGTAATGTCTTAAATTAAATTAAATTAAATTTCGTTTTCTGTTTTTTTTTTTTTTAATACACGAGAGTGTAAAACTCACCAGTTTTGTATAATAATTACTTTCATAATAATTCCACAGTTTCACCTGACCGACGCATGAATAAAGTGATAGGTCCATGGCAACGTTAATTTTACATAAGGCGTAAGAATAAACGACGTGCATGGCCGAAGTATGAACTAAAATTAAGTTTTATGACATCTCTAATTAAGCGTACAGAGGACTCGTGAAGTATTTTCAGTCGCACAGGAACTGTGAACATTGGTTAAACTGGACACACTCCATTCCTCCTTCACAACTGTTTGCGGTGTTAATTATTCCTATAGGCTGTTCACGGTAAAATGAGCACTTCTGAAAGCCCTGCTCAAGATCTTATTTTAAGTTATCAAATAATGGTTACCTGACACTTTTTATTCGACTTTGCGATATGGAACTACTTTCCATTCATCGTTACGAACTTTACTGGGCTAATGTCACTCTGCGCATCAATTAAAATGTATGCATGCAGGGGCAGTGACTTAATTCTAAGGTTCTTTTATAAAGTGCTCACTTTATTGTAAACAGCCTTTAACCACTAGACGCCTGCAGGTTGCGAACGACAACGATTCGATATGCAGTGCCGGTTTTTCCTTGCATTTTTTATTATTTAAGATCAGTACGGCGTTAACGAGTAAAAATTCAACCCGGAGTGTACAGTCGAATCCAGTTTGCTGAATGCACTGAATTTTCCATGTCTTTCTGTTTGTCAGGTCTATGTATGTTTAAATTAATGTTTAATTCGGGAATATTCAGTCTATTGCGAGTTAAATCCAATTGAAACATTATCCAGAGGAAATAAAATATTTATCGTGGATTAATAGTAGAAATTGGCTTTTAATATTTCGTAACAACCTGTTGGTAATTTTGAGTATGTTTTCCAACCGATATTAAATTTTTTAACGAACCAGTGTAAATATCATGCCGATTCCGTTTCTGCGGTTTAAAACTCAGGAAACGAAGCACATTTTCATCGTTATTTAAAATTTTTTTTGAAAATAAGTTATTGCGATATTTTTCTTTTTTGATAATTTTTTTGCTTCATACGGAATTTTGTGATCGTCCCCAAACTTTTAGAAAACACGTCGATAACAAGTAATCTCTCTTCGCTGGTTTCAGTCAGTACAACACATGTATCGGGTTTTCCTACCAAGAGTCTAAAAGTTACGCCTTTCCTCCATTTTTTTCGAAACAACCTACTGTTTAGGGAAAGTCATTTAAATAGGCCTATGTTATAGCAATGCTATATTTAAACACTTATGCTGTACAATACATATTGAAGTATGTAACTTCGTGTTAGACAGCAGAATCCTATGGTGTACATTCCGAGGTTTTTAACAAGTTTCTCCGCTGCAGCCACTGTACAAGAACTGCCTTGCAGCGGGGCGGCTGATGCCCGGTTGCACCATTTTCCCCTATCCGAGATCGAATGATCCTAGTTCTGAACCACGATCCAGTTCGATCTTGGTTCCAATGTAAACATGTTGCACCAACGAAATTCCATGATTCTGGATCTCAGATTCCTCGATCTTGGTTCCAAAGTGAAAGATCGAGATTAAGTATGAGGCAGATTTAGCTATTGGTTCGTAATATATGACATTGAAGTACGCGTATTTTTCATTATAGATACAACTAGATGTGCGATGTTTTGTCTGTTTTAAGTGAGTTATTGTACGAATTTTGCTCAATAATATTCAAGTGCGTATAATGTTTTAATTTCCCAAGAAAACAATCGAACGTAGTTCTATCTGTTGGTATATTTTCATACCGCATTTGTCGACGATGGCTGCTGATCTCGGATCGAGATTTCGAACTACCAGTTCCGGTGGTTCGAAATGAATTTCATCTCGATCTCCAGTCCAGCTATGAACTCGAATGGTGCAACAGTTTTCTGTGTCGATCTTAGATCATATCTTGGATCGAGTTTCGAACCACGATGGTGCAACCGGGCATGAGTGGCATGAAGCCTGGAGCTGCAGCAGCGCTTCGCCCGCTGAACGCGCCCTTTTATTCTCGGGAGTGCACCTCGCGTCCTCCCAGTTTGTCTTTCTTCTGGCGCAGTCTGCTCGCTACTGCGTCACGCCCCACGCAACAATGGCGTAAGCCTGTTCACCAGCCCATCCGACAACGTCCGCTAGATTGAGTTGAAAACTCATCTCGCAGAGAAAAAGTCCTTTCCATTCGAACGACTTTTTTTTTTTGTCCTCCCTTGGGTTGTGCCATATTACGTAGCAGTCGGCTGCTCCCAAAAATACGTGATACATTTTATACGCCAGCAACTCGTAAGAGCGCAGTTAATCTTGTACTTCAAAAACTTGTACAACAACCTGACTGTTTTAACACGAAATACTTTACTTGAAAACCAGTATTTCAAAAATATGAGTAATTCACTTCAACAGGGGCTCCAGAACTTGCCTTCATTATTTAACAACAGTAGATACGTTAAAGGCTGTTCACGATAAAGTGAGCACTTTTGAAATCAATCTTATAAAAAAAGTCACTGCCCTTACCTGCATATATTTTAACGGGCGCCTTGAGTGACATGCGCCCAGTACAGTTGGTAACGATGAAGGGAAAGTGGTTACATATCTTAAGGTCGAATAAAAAAGGGTTAGGTGACCATTTGTGATAGTTTGCTCTTTCTGTTTACTCTTTATGTTCTTTTTAACGCCTCACAGTGTAAATATTAGCAGATCTGTAAAATGTTTACTTTTCTAATAACTTCGCAGTTTCACTTGACCGACACTTGAATAAAGTGATGAGGCCCATGGCAATGTTAATTTTACACAAGGCGTAAGAATACACAACTTGGATGTTAGTAGATCTTAAGCAGGACTTTAAAAAGTGCTCATTTTACCGTGAACAGCCTATAAAAGAAAATACACGAATTTTACTACATTTGTCAGTCATCCACAACCTTGAAGACTCGTTTTAGACACCCCAAATATGTTTCTTTAAAAGTTGCCAAGTGTTGTTAAAGTCTGCCTTCCACAAACACAGTTGTCAGTGAAGGAACTGTTGCTACGGGAGATATGTCAAATGTCACGCTTTTATTCATACACAACCTTAGCCGGTATAAATAAGTCTACTTTTCCATTAGGTTGTTGAAATTATTGTATGAAACGTGTGTACTATATTTACAGACTGTTTGAACTACCCATCGTTTCCCGGGTATCATTTTGTTTTTCAAGAATCTATAAATGCAGGGTTTTGAGAAAATAGTAATGACTGATTTACTGAACGTAATCTAATCCTCTAGCCATTGTATCAGAAATAGGCAAATTATTTTTTTATCACAACTCTAGACAGTATATCTTCTTCGATACAGATAACAACGGTTACTGAATTAGGGTTTCTATCTGAATAACAGCAAAACTCCTTATGTGCCTTATTGGACATTTGTAATGAATAGTTTGTAAGAGTAGACTTGCGTGAATACCTAGAAGTAGACGCAAATACCCTCCAGACAGAATCCTAAAGTATTACTGGAAAGCAGAATTTTTATTCCAACTGATGGCGGAGCAACTAAGAAAACTACATTCTTCAATGAATTAACGTAACGCTACATTCTTCAATGAAGTAACGTAACGTTACATTCTTCAATGAAGTAACGTAACGTTACAGAATTTGTTCTGTCGCTGAAAATTTTACTGAATGTAATATGACGTTTAATGAACCAGCTGTGAAACATGTCACCAATAGTATAACACTCAACATAATAATGACGAAACTATGTTGTAACATACACATAAAACTACCATTTTAGTCGAGCACGATAAAAAAAATGAAATTTGTCGTGCCTAAATTGCAAGTTCTATATTATAATTAAGGGTCTTCCCTAGTTGTACGGATCTATCTCAAGCTGTATTGTGTTGGATCCATCTCATTGTGAGCAGTCGTGTGTATTATAATTTTCAAAACAATATGAAATATTTCTATAGACTATTCACGGTAAAATGAGCACTTTTGAAAGCCCTGCTTACGATCTATTTGTATGCACGTTGTGTATTCTTCCGTTTTATTTAAAGTTAACATTGCCATTGGCCTCATCACTTTATGCATGCGTCGGTCAAGTGAAACTCTGATATTATTTAAAAAGTAATTATTTAACATAATATACATTTAAAAAAGAAACAGAAAGCGAAAGAGACAATTGAAGTTATCAGAAATAGTTATGTAACACTTTTTATACGACGTTAAGATACGGAACTACTTCCTATACATCGTTACCAACCTTACTGGTCGCATGCCACTCAGTGCGCCCGTTAAAGTATACGCAGGTAGGACCAATGACTTTCTTCAAATGTTGATTTCAAAAGTACTCACTCTATCGTGAACAGCCTTTATGTATCCTATATCTATTTTTTCATGACGGAAATTAAAGTATAAGTTTTATTGCCACTTTGTAAATTGGGTTATTTAAACATAAATTTGATCATTGAAAAATATCAAGTCAGCAAAAATTTCCGTAAGTGGCGCTCTCTCTCTCTCTCTGTACGATCTTTATTCCTCTGTAAAACAGTGTTTTAAATTATAGCGACAGTGGCGTATTTTGTTTCCGAACAGGTTGCTGCATGGAGCCCCTTTATTGACCGCTTAAAATTCTGAGGAAACAACATACGGGAAGCTTACTTATGCTATTCAACATCCCCGTTGCAATGCTTTCTTATGACTGGACGAGACTTCAAGGCGTTTAAACATTTCTGCTTGGCAGGCTCCTTAGAATTGCATTAGTCTACATTTGTTGGATTCCGTATGCATAATTACGTTGAATGTTTATGTAAAATTCCATAGCGTGTAAAAAAAGGTCTCGGCAATTTTATAACACCAAAACCACGAAATATTCCAGAAGAGTATATTGAGCTGAGAAAGAAACATAACGAGTTCAGATTTTACATCCGCCTGGTGGACAGCACTTTAACGGATCATTGAAATTAGTGCTGAGTAAGGAGGGAAGTTGGGAATGAAAGTCACCCCCCCCCCCCCCCTCTTTTCCCGTCTAGAATTTTGGAATTCAGGACCCAGTAGGGGACAGGAGCCAATTTTGTCCTACACAGTGTTTTAAGTTGGGTACTTTGGGTACTGAACGGTATCCGTGTCAAATTTGGTCCAGATCCGTCGACCGGTGTAGTACTGTATAGAGAACAGATGTACAGGTTGTTCGGAAATTAAACCCCCAGACTGCGGGAGGTGATTCCTTATGAAACAAGTCGAAAATATATCGGACACCATATACCTAAGCAGAATATGTAAGGAGATATGAGCCTGTGTAAATTGGGTTTTTGAAAACGTATTTCTTCTGAATGATTTGTACTTTCTGCCAGCGGTGGGTATGGCGAAGATTTACCCACAGTACGTTCCACACGGTCTAATGGGACACGCCCATTTGGCGCGCTATGGAGCGTGTACTAGTGGAGGGCATGTCGTTGATGTGTTGACGTATCACTTCCTCAAGGCGAACAGTGCGCACAGACCGAGGACGGCCAGAATTACGGACGTGTGTCTGCAACATGGGAAGCGTAAGCCAACTTTTTGCTGCGGACTTTGTAGGCGTTGTATTCGGCCTAAAATACGTTTTCAAAACTCAATTTTAACACGCTCATATCTCCTTTAATACTTCGTTTAGGTATACGTTGTCCTGTATATTTTCGACTTTATTTTTCATAAGGAATCATTTCCCGCAGTTTGGGCGTGTTCGATTTCCAAACACGCTGTACATAGACTGTTCACGATAAAGTGAGCACTTTTGGAGCCCTAGTTACTCTTTCCATTCAGCCAATTTTTATCCCTTAAGCACCTTTTGAAAGAAATATTGCCATGTAACTAATAACCACAGTGTGTGTATTTCACCGTACTTGGAAGTTAAAAGTCTAAGGCTAGAATAAAATATATTTATTGAATATTACTCCAAATACGAATGCTTTCCAAATATTTCACTTTATCGTGGATAGCCTATACACATACATACATACATACTTTGACATAAATAAATGAGTAAAATATACTTACCCAGAGCACGTAATTTTTTCATTCGTACTCAATCCCTGAGAAGAAAAAGGAAAGCTATATGTAACCCCAAACGAAACGATCACTTTGCTATCCATACACTAGTATACATTTTATACATTTAGCTGTTTTATGACCTCGAGTTTAGTGTAAACAGCTATGGAACATGTGTGCGTATAGGCCATTGTTCCTTTTTCGCATACAGCCTGCAGTGATTCCGAGCTGAAAGAGAGAATAGTAGATTTAAGTCCTAGAAGAGGTTGCAAATAAATTTTAATGCGTATGACCCAAACAGAACGTCTGAATCTCCAGAAAAAAAAACTATTAATTTTACGGTGAATAAAATCCAATCCCAGTACAAGCGCTCCTAAACTACGCGCCTAAACCGTCTCTAATGGCCTCACTGTCTACGAAACGTTAAGGTCTATACCTACCGCTACCTATCACGCGGCGAAATGGAAATTGCTACGGGAAATAAAATGTACAGTTCACAGGGTGTTACGAAGGCACGGCTGTATGGCAGGGCAGCAAGGAAGAGGTCCTACGCCAGTGAAAAGAACAAGGCTGCAAGACTGGTCTTCGCTAAAAGCACAAGAACCATGAGTTTAGGAACAATGCTACCACCTGGTCAAATGAAACTGAAATGAACCTTTTTTGGCTCGGATGGTGTCCACAAAGTATGAAGTAAAGATACTTACTAATATACTTCTATAGTTAAAACATGGGAGAGGTTCTGTTATGGTTCGGGGTCGTTTGTCTGCGAAAGGGCTGTGGAAGATTCACTTTATTGTTGGTATAAAGGACAAGATACTTTAAACATAAAAATAATTCCACAAGGAATCCAGTCAACGGTTCTACCAAACTAAATGAAACAAAACAACACGAAATGAAACGAACTAGCAACGAAGACAAGACATTATATATAAACACATGCAAAATTCTGTAGACGACCCAGCGAAAACACACCCACGAAGACAAATACACCCGACGACATATCGAGGACACCACAGAAGAACGAACACTCAGTTTTCTTGGCGAATCAGTAGTGACGTTTCGGAAACTGGCATTTTTTCCAAGTTTTCTAGGGTCTTCGCCTCATTGTTTGTCTACTTGCGCCGATATTTTCGCCCGCCGAAAATTCCAGTAGAAAACTTAAAAGTTTAATTCAGTTGTCAGTTACTTTCAATAAAGTCTAGTTTAGTTAGGGTTTCAGTTGAAGGAAACTACTGCCATACGTAGATATATATCCGGTCTTGGTCATGTGACAATTTATTTGGGAATGTCAAGTATTAATTTACGTTCAGTTCAGTTCTCAGATTGGAGGAAAGCAAACCTTGCCGTCAAATTAAATAATTATATTTCCGTTACATAGGTTAAGGTGTTTGGAAGTAGTAATTTGTACGGTCGTCTTCTGTTATTAAGTTTCCTGTTGTCGCCTGTATATTTTTCCGAGCGGGTTTACGGTGAAGCTACGAGAAATCAACTGCACAATCATCAGTCAAGTTCTTAGACATACAATGAGGTATAGGCAGATTTAATTTCTTTTTTTGCAATGCAAGTAATTTCGCGTTGCTGGAGACGTGACCAGGAATGTGTGGGAGTGGGGTTCTCCGCCTTATTGTCCAAGCTAAAAGCGCCGTACCAATAAAAACGTTTTTGGATTATTGAATAAATATTTGGTTTTGCAATTGTTTAACGCTGATCATTCTCCTCACGAAGTATTAGATGAAGGGGGCTCGGCTAGGCGGTGGATATTTGTACAGTCGGAAATTGCCCCCCTGTTGTCCCGGCTATGAGTAATGCTGCGGGGAGGCTGCTGGATGGAGTGACCTGACCTAGGCCAACACACTCGGCGTGATGGATAGCCTTGACTCTTCAACAGGGAGACTTGTGCCCCTTGGGCTCAGAGAGGCCCTCCAAGCCTCCTGAGGACCGCCGAGCTGGCTTCCCAGATACACCCTCCTTCATCAGCAATATCTCCACTTCGTCTGTCGTCCAGACATAACGCTTACAAGTTTGCCTTGCCTTGCCGCTGGGCTGGCATCTTTATCATTTCTTCAGGGAGCGATCACATTCATTAGATTCACGTACAGCAACCTGCATGCATTTATAAGTACGACTTTCATCGCTAGTAAAAGTCGAAAGTGGCTTAGGGAGAGACAGAGAATCGTGGCCTACTCAGCTAATTATTACTGTATGATTTTTAATCTTCTTTGATTTTACTCAAAGTCTGACTCTGTATTGGCTATTTTGACATAAAGACTGGCGTGTTTCGAAAAATACATACGTGACAGCCATTACTTAAGGCAGATTCCCACCCACCATCTTGGATTTATGGAATTCTTGCCATACTATGGAAATACAGTTTTGTATCATGTTTTTTTTTTGGAACGACAGAGCACAGAGTATTGCCTAGAGCATTTTCTGAGGTCAATATTTCTTGATTACTGTCGATATCGTTGCCTTTGTAATTGTTCGCAAGAAATAATCTCACGTTTCGCCTCGACAGTTACCAGCTAAAAATTAATAAATGCAGCGAAGCTGTGACAGCTCGATCAAGTTTGGGAAACTGTTGTTCAGGATATGTCGTTCGGGAAATTTCAATGCATCTTCTGAAATAGAATCTTTGGCGAAAAACTCGATAAATCCAAGATGGCGGGTGGGAATCAGCCTTAAGCGGGATGCGAATCCAGAACGTCGTGACGTCGGGCACGGGGGTCGCATGTACAAGGTGAGTCCTTTAAAAGTGTCCCCGTGGGACGTGTGGTGACGTAGCGAGGGAATTAGGAAATACAGACCAGTATGACAACAGCATATGTCGTCTGCCTCGAGGTCAATGGCGGCCACTTCAAGCACCTACTCGAGGTATTTTGTTGTCACACTGGTCTGTATTTCCTCAGTAACTCGATCCGTTACACACGTCCCATGGGGCTTCTTTTATAGGACTCATCCTGTACATATGCGAGCACTCGTAAGGTGACTAAGTCTGCATGTTTCTTGTGTTAGCCCTTCCACCCGCGATAAGACGCCGAAGAATACGTGACCGATGAAGGGCAAACTAGACGAGTATTAAGTAAACGTGAACCGAAACCAATACGTAGTACATGAAACGGCATAGAAAACATTGAAACGCACCCGCAAGCACACACTTCGCGAGGGAACGGCTCTAGCTAGCTCACCTTTAAACTTTGTGTTGGGCGGGAGGGTTAGTTACAAAGTACTATGTTCGCATAGACCCTGCTTCTTTCTCTGGACGATATAATGTTTCTGAGCAGGAACTTAGTGCTTATCTTGTAATAATTAACAAATATTATTGTAGACTTTTAGTTACTCCAGCTGGCGACTTGATAGCGTATTTTGCTCAAGAATGCCTTGGTCAGAAGAACTTTTGTTACTGCTTTATTTATGTTGAAATGTTCGGAGATATTAGAAAGTTCGTTTACCAATATGGATGAATGACTTAATATGTTAGATCACTGTTATTTCCTCTTGTTTCGGGTACACAAAATTGTGTCTTTTTACCGGGTGTGTTGTAACATTTTGACGAACTTATAAATAACCGCATTTTCTTGTGTGAGTTCCGCGTCCTGTTTTGAGATGGTCGTCTACCTAGACTGTAGAACTATATGCATAGCTTCATCCCAAAATCTATTCAATATTTACATATTTTTATATTTTTAAGTAGCTTCTGCTTACGAATAACATCTAAAAACACTTCGTGTTTGTTCACGCCACTATATATATATACACACACAGGCTGTATATATGTTACAAACTTTGTTGGGTGATTCCTTGTTGAAAATGAGGAACAGTTATATAATGCGACTTACAGCCTGGCGCAAATCCCAATGGAGAAATTCGCCGTTGAAAAAAATAAATAAATATCGTATTTTGGCAAAATATCGTGAACTACTGAGAAATAAAGTACAATTCTTTGGATTCTGTTTTATGCTTACAAGATCTGCAATCTGTGAAGAAATAGTTTCGAATACATGCTGCCTCCATTAAAATAATGGGGGCGGCCACCCCTTTTTGGCTAAATTTTCTCATCCATAATATTCTTTTGAGGTTTTATGCCATCATTTATTTTAAGAGGGCCCAATGAACAATAAAGGTCGTCTTGTCGCAACACCTTCAGGCGAACCGTTTTCGAGTAAAATTGAATAGTATCTGTGTTGCCTGAGGGGTAGGCACCCACAATACACAAGAAGCGTGAACGATGCGCTAGTTAGCAACAACGAATAGAGCACACTGTAATGTAAACGTACAAAGCGTCACGTGCTACGTGTGTGTCTGTGAGTTATGAACAGGTGACGAGCGATGCCTGGTGTATTCAAACGAATGTGTCGGTAAATGTCGAGGCAATGCTCAAATGTTCTTCGATGTAGCGAGTTTATCATTTCTTATTTGTTGAAAGGTGTAGCGAAGTATCTCCCGTTCCATACTCGTGGCAACCCCGCATTGAAGTTCAACGTCTGTGGAGGTAAATAACAAAATTCAGGCTGGGAAACTGATGTACAATTAAAATTCCTGAAGGCGCGTCTTTACTGGATTGCGCGTGATGCGTTACAAAGTATATCTCGTGATTTGTGATAGCGGGGACCTTAAACAAGTGCTCTTAGTGTAGTTACGCTCTTAGCTGCTTAGAGTGATATAAAATTACGTAAATGTTAGACGTACTCACATAGGTTCGCGTACATTCTACTTAACGGTATAAGAATGATGATGTATACAGTACGTGGATACTATATTTTTTCTTGAACATAATCAGTGAAGTTTTCAATGAAATACTATCTCCATTTCGTTTTTAAGGCGCTCTCGTCCGCCATTCCTTACGCCCTCAGTAAGTCACTCTTGCATGGAACTTAAGTTCGCTTTTCTCACTTAATGACCCCTTGAAAGAACAAAAAGCTCTCCCACCCCTCTTTCAAACTCCACACTGCTACTCCTTTCAAAGTTGGGGCCACTTTAACAGGTTTTAGTCCAGAAATTGGCTTTTGTCTCTTGTGCTGTCCTCGTTCTCCCTGCAGTCTCCTTTAAATCATCTTTCTTCCCCTCTCTACGATGCGTTATGAAAGCCGTCTGCAGATGGATTACAGCTTGCCCCTTTGAATATAATCTGTTATAGGCTGTTCACGGTAAATTGAGCACTTTTCAAAATCCTACTTAAGATCTACTTATATGCACGTGTTATGTATTCTTCCGCATGATGTAAATTTAACAGTGCCATTGGCATCACCACTTTATTAATGCGTCGGTCACGTGAAAATGTTGAATTATTATAGAAGTAAATATTTTACAAATCTGCTCATTTTTACAATTAGATGCATTAAAATAACAGAAAGCAAAAGGAATAATTTAAGTTACCACAAACTGTTAACTACCACATTTTATTCGACGATAAGATATGTGACTACTTTCCCTCCATCGTCACCAACTTTACTGGGCGCATGTCACTCAGCGCACCCGTTAAAATATATGCAGGTAGCAGCAGTGATTTTTTTCTAAGGTTGATTTCAAAAGTGCTCACTTTATCGTGAACAGCCTTTAGCACAATGCAATGGAAAGTTTAGACTGCGGAAGGAAAAACGAACTGTTAAGTTCATTAGGCCCTAGCTATTATCTTAGATAACTTCCGCGAGCGTGTACATGACACTTTTATAAAACTATCTGTTAGTTATATCTGCGTGCATATCCCACGATTTGCATTTAGCGTGTACGCTCCGAGTACATCGGAGAGAAATCTTTCAATGGGAAAGCGCACAAACAGAATTAAATCGATACCGGGGTCAGCTCGAATGTCCATGATGTCCGTGTCATTCTGTCACGCACTGTCACTGCCTGCTGGCGAGGTCAGCATGACACATGACGCTAACAGAAGGCAGAGCCGGTCTTGTGGCGCCATCCACCACGCTATATAAATGCGCTGCAAATGTTCTACTTCCAGGATATTTCTCCGCCTCATGCAAACAATTCTTAACCAAGTCTATAAGATTACGCCACACACTCGGTGTAATAATATTTTGCATAAGAACTGTTTCTTACTTGGCGTTATCAACACACCTATTTTCTCACTGTTTTTAATTCACGCTAATTGTTAATCAAATATTATAATTTATGGACAGAACATAAGTTAAATTTTTTTTGTGTGTAATATATATATATATATATATATATATATATATATATATATATATATATATATATATATATAAACACTTTTTATACATGGAATATTTCGGAAACAGCCACGCACATCATTCATAGGGCGATATTTCAAAGGTTTGATTTAAAAAGTGTGAAGAAATCGCGAATAAACTATAATGATAGAGCACGAAGGATTCATGCATCTCACACAGACTTTCGTCGGGATAAAACGTGATATATTTTTGGGAGACTGCAAAGCATCTAAAAAATAATTGTTTGGATGATTGAAAACTTACTGGTACAAGCAAAATGTTTTACAACATAAATATGACAAAGTAAAAAGATAGTGTGTTTTTTATTTATATATATATTAATTGTTTAAAGTTACGCGTATCTTTATGGAACATTTGGAACAGTAAAATGCTGTGGCGGCTATTGTGTATATGCACTTGATTTAGAAACAGCTGTGTAGTTTTGCAAAATTATATCAACGGCTTTTTTAGTACAGATTTCCATTTAACAACTGGTGCATTAGTACTGTTCTGCACCGTCGACCATCCACGGATTTTTATGGCTAACGTATTTATAAAGGTGTTAGATACCAGTCCAGCTTTGGAAACAATCTGTACATTATTTTCCGGGGAGGCTGTTAAATGTACAAAGACTGGCAAAGTTACACACTGTGCATGTATTACGTTCGAAGTGACGTCACGTTTGTACGTTTCGTTACGTTAGTGACGATGTCAGAGTGACCTAGATGTTGACGTGGCTTACTTCACGAAAGAAAATATTTGGTATATTACTCTTGTTCCTGGTACGTATACACACTACTTATGATGATTTACATTGGAGTGCTGCCATTTCTTACCCCGTGTTCATTCCGACACTGGGTCCTGCTCGGCTTTAGCCCACTCTCGTTCGTCTCACACATGCCGACCTTGTCTCAAGCAGAAAAGCAATTCTGAAATAAGCCCTTGAAAGAAAATCCCTTCCCGTAATTGCACGCCTATTTCGAAACTACAACTGTAGCTCTCTAGAAATATACCTTATTCTCTAGAACAAACATAAATTATGAACTTTTGTCAAGTAATTATGATGTAATTAGTGCATTTTTAAATTATCATTGGATACTTTCTGTTTCGTAATTACCTGATAACGCGTGTATAAAATTTGGCGACTACATTTGAAGGCATTTGTGAAATACAAATGCGCCGTAATAAGTGATATTTAGTTTATTTCCTTGAAATGAAAGTTATGGCATTTCAATTCAGAGTTCAACGTGGCGGGTGATATTGAACCGCAAGAAAAATCGTTCCAAGTTTTAATGTCTTATTGAACGGCTAATGTTTTAAGTTGTTGCCTACTGAAGTTCGTTTCTTTGAATTTTGTAGTCACTAGAGTAGATTTACGTTTCTGATAATTTCACAGCGTTATTTCATCGATGCATGAATACTTGTAAATGCTGCTCACGATAAAGTGAGAATTTTTGAAACGAACCTTAGAAAAAAGTCACTCCCCCCGCATGCATATTTTTTAATGGACACATTGAGTGACATTCGCCCAGTAAAGTTGGCAACGTTGTATGGAAAGTAGTTCCATATCTTAACGTCGAATAAGAAGTGTTATGTAACCATTTGTGATAACTTAAAGTTAATTCTTTCACTTTTAACGCATCGAAGTGTAAAAAGAGCATATTTATAAAGTATTTACTTTCTTAATAATTTCACAGTTTCATTTGACCGACGCATGAATAAAGTGACGAGGCCCATAGCAATGTTAATTTTACATAAGGCGGAGGAATACACAAAGTGTATACAAGTAGATCTTAAGCAGGGATTTCAAAAGTGCAAATTTTACCGTGAACAACCTATATGTGGTTACGTGGCGGCATTAAGTCTTACATTAGGCGGAAGTATACGTAAACTGTAAATGTAAACCATTGGAGTGTCAGCATGGATGGCGCCGAATGTAACCGAGAGACATGCCTGTCGTCACATGCCAACTACAAGAATGGATGAGATGTTCTAGGAGCAGCGGTGGAAATAAGGCGGAGGAGAAAACGGGAGCTCCACGAGAAAACCTGCACGCTACGGCAATGTCCGCCTCGCTTCCCGAAGGAGACCCTCTAGCCCGGGATTGGACTCGAACCAAAGGACCCCAGCGATGGAACGTCGTAGTATAAACCCCAAGCCAACCATGTGTCGCAAATTTGAGAGGCAGCTGGGGCCAAGGGGAAACGTACGTAGTGGACAGAAAGCAGCCTAGATAACTAAGCAGGACGTATAAGAGCCCACTTAAACGTGAAGAGCATATAGTTGGTAGACAATACGTAAAAAAAAAAAAGTTACGTTTGTCTGTGTTGAGGCCACGGCCGTTTGTTTTGCGTGAATACGTCTACGTTGACGCGCTCGGACGCCTTGATGTTTATTTTTTGCGTTCGCGGCACCGCTTCACTCGATCAAATGGGGATTTATGGGTATCACTGGATTGCTTTTGTGATGCTTTTTCCAACAGTATACGATTTCTGTATTTCGACGTGCCTTTTTGACGAGTATAGACCGACATTGTGTTAAGTTTTCTTAATTTTTTACATTAAACTCATACAACTTCACCATAACCACGCCACACAAACGTTTTTGTACGCGCAATCGATTGAGCTTGACGATAGCAGTCGATTGAAACTTAAATGAGCGTCGTAGCTTGTCTTAGTCAAAAGTTATAGTATGGGGAAGTTATGAGACGCGGCGAAACGAACTCAAAATTGCGCTCCCCCTTTTTTATTTTTTGCCACGCCCGATGCTGCGCAGTCCTCACTCAACGTAACATATTTTTTGATCCTTTAGCAATTTGTGAATTGAATTTTGAATGTAGACGATAGATTCGGAGCTGCAATGCCAAACAGTATCCCCCGATTTTATTATCGGGTTTTCTGGATTCCCTCCCACTATTGTCGCAAATATAAAGACGTATTCACGTTAAAAGAAAGTAGGAATGAAATCCGAGGCGATAGTCAACTGTCAAAATATTTAAGAAGGCGTGGAACATAAACTTCGAATACGTCAGTTGAATTCAACGTAATTTTTTGGATACCAGCCCTAGTTTTGTTCCAACTTCGTGAGCATCCATTCTGCAGTATTGACGCATTTGTTTCGCATGACACCTTGCGTCATGCTTACACACACACAAAAATATTAGTTTTCAGAAATAACTTTGCGAGTTATATTGTGACTCTGTTAAATTATTTGCTTTCATAGTTATTAAAAACGTATTTATAGGATCATTCTTTCTTCGTTTTTTTCTATTGGCTTCTATAAAATTGTAAAATAAGATTAAATTTTATAGCGTTAATTTATATTCTATGCCCCGTAAAGCGTGCGTCTACCTGGCACGCGGACTGAACTACAGCATGTTTGTATAGGCTGTTCACGATAAACGGAGAACTTTTGAAAGCCCTGCTCAATTTCTACTTGTACACACGTAATGTATTATTCCGCCTTAGGTAAAATTAACACAGCCTTAGACCCCATCACCTTATTTATGATTCGTTCAAATGAAACAGTGAAATTATTTGAGAAGTAAATATTTTACAAATCAGCTAATTTTTTCAAGTAGAGGCATTAAAATAGCAGAAAGGTGAGATAAATAATTTCAGCTATCACAAATGGTTACCCAACACTTTTAAATTCGACACTAAGATATGAAACTACTTTCCTTTTATCCTTACCAACTTTAACTGGGCGCATATTACTCAGTGCGCCCCTTAAAATGTGTGCTGGTAGAAGCAGTGACTTTTTTCTATGGTTGATTTCGAAAGTTCTCACTTTATCGTGAACAGTCTTTAATACACCTTTTTATGCACAACCTGTTTGCACATGAAAAGATATTACACTCCGAACTGGAGGAAAATAACACTTTCAATGCATCACGTTTATTACTCACGCTATTGTGAATCTTTTCAACATGGCAAAAAATCGACAAGCTTGAAATATTCTGGATTAGTAGGGATTTTTCCTACATTTTTCTCTGCCTGCCGCGTGATTAAGACTCCCGCTGTGTACCTTTCTGTATTTGTGTGTGTAGAGCTCGAGAATAACGCATTTAAAAATAGACTGCGATTTTGCGCGGGGGTAAAACGGACACTGTCATGTTGATTTGCTCGCAACGTCACAATACATGATATCTCTTGTTTACATACGGACGCTTGAACGGGTTACGTGTGAATTTGGAAATGTTGTTATATTTCGTTGTTTCGGAGGATTTTAATGTTATTGATGCGTCGCCGAACACTAAAGGCTGTTCATGATCAAGTGAGCACTTTTGAAATCAACCTGCATATATTTTAACGGGCGCAGTGGGTGACACGTATCCAGCCAGTAAAGTTGGTAACGATGGAGGGGAAAGTAGCTCCATATATAAACGTCGAACAAAAAGTGTTAGGTTACCATTTGTGATAACTTAAATTATTTATCTCGCTTTCTGGTTTTTTTTTTTTTTTTTAATTCACCGAAGTGTAAAAATGATCATATTTGTACAGTATTAACTTTTCTAATAATTTAACAGTTTCACTTGACTGACGCGTGAATGAAGCGATGAGGCCCATAGTAATGTTAATTACACATAAGGCGGAATAACACACAACGTGTATACAAGTAGATCTTACGCAGGGCTTTCAAAAGTGCTCACTTTACCGTGAACATCCTATAGCAAGGGTTGCATAGTTTTTACTATGCAAAATACAACGAAATGTATTCCTGAGAAGTTTTATCTGCAAATATCCTAAGTGAAAAAAACAAAGCGTGAAGAGTGTCTAAATGTGGTAAGAGACGTAAAACATGTGGTAATATGAAACAGAAGTGCCAACATGTTTTGTGTGTAAAGATAATTTCATCGTTAACTAAATGTGTTTTCTTCGTACTGTAATTGCACTGGCCTGATTCGTAACACCGTAATGTTTGTTTTAATGGCAGTGTCTGTGCCAAACGAGAAATAGCTGTTTTTGAGAATTAAAATGGCATATATTTGCAGTAAAATATTTATATTAAATATAATGAAATGAGTATAAAAGAACAGTGGTTACTCGTGGGAAGAAAATTGTTGAATAAAATATTTACCCACAAGTTTAAATGCATTGCCTAATGCTGTACTAAAACTGTGTTTTGCAACTCCGACGACATTTGAAACACCAACGAAGGCGGCGACAGTTGAAGCAAAATCAGGTTAAAACTATAAATTTTGCAAGAAACATACGTTTCCAAAAACAATTTCATCCCCGTTTCAATGTGTGTGTGTAATTCTCGGCAAGCGGCCGATAATACGTTGTTCGCATACTGACGCTAAGATGGCGAAATCATAACATGTGCAACTATGTCACTCCCACGTTTGCCAATAGGACACTGTTTTAATTGTCTACAAAAAAGTTGAAAAAAAATTTTTATCTTGCAAGCGTAATAATTTGAGAAAAAAAAATACGCACGGAAATATTTTACCTGTAATTATCGGAACTACTTTTTTAATTGCATGTATATTATGACAATTAAACTTTCATTTTTCAAAGCATCATCATGTAGGGTTTGGAGCTGCTACATACCGTAGTTACTTTAATGACTTCAATAACGGTGTAATTGCTTTTCCAGGGAAAATACCTATTCCTGCGGAACTAGTACAGGTCTCTGCATTGAAGTTTGCTATAGGCTTTTCATCATGGAAAAGATAGGACTGCCACCTGAGTTCCGTAGGTGCATGCAGCGCGACGAGAAAGCCGCACAGTAGTTCGTAGTCCTGCGCGTATTGGCGATAGCGCCCTTGATACACACGGCAGTGTAGGTGCATGCAGCGCGACGAGAAAGCCGCACAGTAGTTCATAGTCCTGCGCGTATTGGCGATGGCGCCCTTGTTACACACGGCAGTGTAGGTGCATGCAGCGCGACGAGAAAGCCGCACAGTAGTTCGTAGTCCTGCGCGTATTGGCGATGGCGCCCTTGATACACACGGCAGTGTAGGTGCATGCAGCGCGACGAGAAAGCCGCACAGTAGTTCATAGTCCTGCGCGTATTGGCGATGGCGCCCTTGATACACACGGCAGTGTAGGTGCATGCAGCGCGACGAGAAAGCCGCACAGTAGTTCGTAGTCCTGCGCGTATTGGCGATGGCGCCCTTGATACACACGGCAGTGTCGTCCTTATAGGCCCCGCTCTTCTTGGTTCCATATGTCTGATCATAAGGAATCATTGCGACACCCTCACAAGACTGTGGCAGGCATTCCCGGCAGGTTGAATTCTTCGCAAATTAGATCTGTGGCCCAGTGGTTAGGGCACTCGCCTCCCACAACGGTGGCCAGGGTTCGATCCCCGGTGGGTTCACTCCCGGATTTTCGCATGTGGAAATCGTGCTGGATGATGCCGTTTGACGGCGGGTTTTCTAGGGGTACTCCCACTTCCAGCGCCGCTCCATCCTAGGGTCTCACTTCATGTCATGTCCGGGAATGACGGGCAACTACGGGTCCCAGTGGGACAGCCCGTCACTCGGTGAGTGATGCCTCGCCCTGGGTCCACCCCACATTCGAGTAAAAAAAAAATTACACGCGATGAAAGCCAGTAGAATAAATTAGATGTGCTACTTTTCGATTTGGTACCTTTTCTCTCAGAAAACTTTACAGGAGAACCCTAGAAAAAAAATGTTTTTCTACCCGTATTAACTATTTTTTTCTCTCTCTTTGAATAAATTTGGTCGGATAACAGTGTTCTATATAATTGTTTCTTTTTTTACCTTTCTTGGAAAAACGCCATATTATCAGAACCTTTATTTGCCGAGATAAGTGTATACGTGCAAACACTGATTTTTACAGGCAATACTTTACTAGGGAGTCTTCTTATAATTTCAGGGGGCCGCGGTCGTGTAGTGGTCAGACTACTCGCCTCCCACCTAGGCGAACCGCGCTCGATTCCTTGCTGGGTCGCTCCCGTAGTTTCGCACGTGGGAATCGTGCCGGACGATGCCGCTGGTAGGCGGATATTCTCGGGGGTCTCCCGCCCTCCCCCGACTATGCATTCCGGTGCCGTTCCGTACTCAAATCACTTCACCCACGTCGGCTCTCGAGACCTCGCCACGAGCCGCCCAAACCTCTCGACTCCACTCTACTATGGTTGTTCACGGTAAAATGAGCACTTTTGATAGCACTGATTAAGATCTACTTGTATGCCCGTTGTGTATTCCTCCGCCTTATATAAAATTGAAACTGCCATGGGCCTTATAACTTTATTCATGCGTCGGTCGAGTGAAACTGTGAAATTATTAGAAAATATTAAAAATATTAATAAATATTAAAAAAACCTGCTCATTTTTACACTTCACCGCATAAAAAAAAAAAACAGAAAACTAAAAGAAATAATTTAAGTTATTACAAATGGTTGCCTACTTTTTGTTCGACGTTAAGCTATGGAACTACTTTCCCTCCAACGTTACCAACTTTACTGGGCGCATGTCACTCAGTGCGCCCGTTAAGGGGTTATGTACGAGAAAATTTTCTCTGAAATCGTCCTTTGCGTGCAAACGCGTATCTCGGCAAATAAAAGTTATCGAAATACGACTTTTTAAAGAAAGGATAAAAAACTATTGTCTATATCCCTATCGTCTTACTTTTGTCATATTTATTGTACTCTTGGAGAAAAAAATTCGTGAAAGTGGTCAAATATCCCATTTTTAAAGCTTGCCAATGCAGTTTCCTTAAGTGGCACGTGAGAAGTACAACGATCTGTATTCTTTCATCGCGTGTAATAAAACCCCACTGTTACAGATCCAACTTGCACAGTACAGCGTCACGACGGAAACACAGCACGCCTTGCGCGTAGGAGCGATGAGTCGCTATGCGTGCGTGTTAGTGTCGCCCGTATCGCTCCCTCGTTTCTTGACCCTGGACGCGCAGGTACATAATACCCTTAAAATTATATGCAGGCGGGAGCAGTGTTTTTTTTTTTTCGAAGGTTGGTTTCAAAAGTGCTCACTTTATCGTGAACAGCCTTTTCTGTAATTGCGAGAGGGTCGAAGGAGAGTCGATGTCGTAGCTCGGTGGGGAGGGCGAGACGCGGCCCGGCTGCGATCATAATTGCCCCCCCCCCCCAAAACACCGCCAACCAGGGCGGGAGGACGACCCGGTTGCCGTGGCTACGCCGGTGCCAACTTCCGTTCGCCGCTCAAAGGCGATCGTGATGGCTTTTGTGTTGGTGCGCGTCGCGAGCTGGCGACAAGCACATCCATACAGACTGCAGACGACGTCGGCTGACTGCTCTTCCTATTGTGCGCATCTATCCGACATCGATGTGGCCATCGTTGGAACGACTGTCGTCGAAAGTCCTACACCGAGAGGAAACCTTTTAGTGGTAGCACTGACATATTATGAGAATACTGACCCCACGAAAATATTTTGTGGCGAACATAACATTTTTTGCTGTCTCTAACTTTTGTGCTGGTTACAATATAATAGGATGTTGCAATATTGCATGCCAATACTTCGGAAAATATTCCTCACATCTAGAGGATTAAAATATGTTGTTATATGAACATAGGTCCGCAACTGCTTCGTCTCTTCACTACATTCCATAATACATAACGCCATACGCTGCACGTTATGTATTACGGTCTGTAGTGAAGAAACTAAGCGTTTGCAGACCTATGTTCATATAGCAGTTTTCGTCCTTCAGATGCGAGGAACGTTTCCCCGAAGTATTGACATGCAATATTGCAACATTCTGTATATTTTGCCGACTCTACTACCCTGTTGTGGTGATTGCAAAATATTTTGTGCTCACCACAAAATATTTTGGTGGGGTTAATATTCACTAAATATTTTGCGGCTACCTCTAAACTGTTCTTTTTTCTGTGTGTGGTTAAGGCGATGGACGTGTTTATTTACATGCATTTTCAACTGACCTCTACCGTTTTAAATGAGTAAAACTCTTTGAACTACGTAAAATACAATTTAGCTGCAATGTTAAACAAAATTAATCTTGACGGGGTATTGCCAGGGCAGTTGCAACTAGCTGCAACTACAGATAGTTCACGCTTAATTAAAAACTTTTTTTGACACCAACATTAAAAAAAAATGTCATGCCTGAACTGTAAAATTTGAAGTTTCATTCTTAACTAACAACCTTTTCCTTGTGAGCATTCGCTAAATGCCTAGGAAAGTACGTATTTCCACCCGTATCGCATTCTTTTTTGCTCTTCAATTGGAGCAGTAAATATAGAAATTCGCACTTCTAGCGCCTCATCGCACCTACGCGCAAGGCGTGCAGTGTTTCCGTCGTAACGCTATACTGTGCAAATTAGATCTGTAACAGTGGGGTTTTATTACACGCGATGAAAGCCCACAGATTAAACTATGCCCGTATCTTTGTAATTTTCTCTTGCCGCTTAAGGGAAGTGCATAGGCTAGCTTTAAAAAATGCTATATTTGACTTTTTTTACGAGTTTTTTTCTCCAAGAGTACACTAAATATGACAAAAGTAAAAAAAAAAAAAAATTATAGGAGCATAGATAATGGTTAGATTTATATTTTCTAAAAAAAAAGTCGTATTTGCAGAAAATTTATTTACTGAGATATGCGTATTCGTGCAAACAACTATTTCACAAAAAACGCGCAGTTCCATCCCACTCTTAATATTTCCGTGGGGGGGGGGGGGGAGGAGCGTGTTCACTTGCAGGTGCGCTGAGACAGCTCAGCGTTTGTGAAACAATGTCTGTTCTAGCACGCAGAGGGATAATGGGGCGTAGTGATCATGTGTAGTGGCAACTGTCTATGTTCCAACATTGAACTGTGTTTGTATCAGTAGCAGTACCACAAACAATGTCGATAGTATCTGACGCTATGTAGGGCGTGTGTCATTTCGCCCTACGAACTTCGGCTGCAAGTTAATTACAAAAAAAAAAAAGTGAAAACATTATATACACACGTATGTATACTGTATGTATGTATATACAGTGAAACCCTGTTAATAATTTCCCACTTAAAGAAGTCTTCCTGCTTAATGAGTAGAATAATTGTGTACCTTGTCTATCTGCACGTGTGTAATTTTACCCTTTTAAAATTTTCCTGGTTAATAAGTATTATTTTTTTCAGTCCCTTCAGAAACTTCTTAGCATAGTTTTACTGTAAATACACACTCATACACACACACACACACACATATATATATATATACTATAGGCTGTTCACGGTAAAATTAGCACTTTTGAGATCCCTGCTTAATATCTACTTGTATGCACGTTGTGTATTCTTCCACCTTATGTAAAATTAATATTACCATGGGCTTCATCACTTTATTCATGCGTCGGTAAAGTGAAACTGTGAAATGACTAGAAAAGTAAACATTTTATAAATCTGCTAATGTTTACACACTTAGGCGTTTAAAAAAACAGAAAGCGTAAGAAATAATTCATCACAAATGGTTACCTAACACTTTTTGTTCGACGTTAATATATAGAACTACTTTCCCCTCCTTCGTTACCAACATTACTGGACACATGCCACTCAGTGCGCCCGTTTAAATATACGCAGGCAGGGACAGTGATATTTTTCTAAGATTGATCTCAAAAGTTCTCACTTTATCGTGAACAGCCTTTAACACCGTGTTAGGGGCGCCACAATTTTTATGTAACGACAGGACGGGGTGTTACACGTCCCGCGTACAGGTGTCAGATTATTTATGAAGCACCACTGTAACGTCGTACGTTTGAGTGCCAATTTGATCTTAGTGTATTGTATGTTACACTACTTAGAATGAGTGAAGAGATTTGGGCGGCTCTTAACAGTGAGGTCGTGAGAGCCGAGACACTACTTAGAGACCTTACTGTTTATAGGTTATACAAAAAGTTTCTGGGCTATTACTTAGCTGCAATAGGAAAAGGAGAACATTCACCATACCTTACCAATGGAATAATCCAATCTCATAATCACCGCTGACGTTTGAATAGTAACTGAAAACAAGCATTACACACACAGACTTTTCTAGCAACTACCACAATATTATCAACACAAAAGATCAGCAGCTTTTGTGATTTGATATTTTAATAAAAACTTTGTTTCTTATGTAAGGTCTCAACATAATAATGAGATAATATTAGGAGACAATACGAACAACTTTATAGTTACTTGAAATTGTTATAAGAAAACACCTTTCTGGCAAACTTTATAATTTCTTGAATTTAGTATAATATATTAAAGAAGAAAAATATTATATACACCAAGAAGTTGCCTTCAAGCTATTACCAAAACTACGTCGAATTGTTCCAATATGCAATAAGGAACGACACTATCCATTAAATTTCAGATTTCAGTATATCCCTATGTTTGACAAACATTAAACTTAATTATACCAGGGATTATTGTAGGTGAAAAATAGCGTGATCATTAAAAAAATTATTTTACTTAAAAACCCTTTTTGGGATAATTATTGCTCAAATGAAATTACTATAAGCACTTCTATAGCTGCCTTTTTCGACTGGAGAAAATTACTATAAACACTTCTATAGCTGCCTTTTTCGACTGGAGAAAATTCAGCAAGACTTAGCTGTAGCTGATTAGCATCGACGACTCTCTATGGTAGTCTGGATTAATTAGCATTGTTCAGTTCATGGCGAAGACAATATACCTCTCGTTGAAATGGGAAACTGGCTGGCTCCACTCCTCTCTTATAGAATAGTCCTTACACATAAGCATACGAGCTTCACGTGCTTGCTACAGTTCATAGCACAATTACGTACGTTCAAACCCAAGGCCTCTTCTTCTCTTCCATACATCGCGCACGTTTTGTGTCTTCATTCTCTAGTCTGGGATTTCCTTTCCGGACTCGTTAATATGCGAAAACTACTGAAATCCTAATGGATCAGACACACTAACGTCTGACTCCAAGCCTAGCCCTTAGCCATCTTCTCATGAATCTTCCTTATTACGTTTAAAAAAAAAAAACCTAAGAGCGAAAATTATGTACAACAGAAAAAGGTTTTAAAATTGTCAGCTGTGATTGGTACGAATAGAGCCGTCTCATACCCAGAGAATGGCATATATCTTTTAAAATATCAATACCTTAGACAAAATGTCCCTCGTAGTTACAACATACAATAAATGTAAATACAGTCTCACTACCGAAGAGAACAATAACTGGAAGATAACTTTTACATAAACAACATCTTTTAGAAATGCAAGCTACTAATCGCATATGCGCTGCAATGTTAATGTTGGATAAATATGTTGGCCATATATATATATATATATATATATATATATATATATATATATATATATATATATATATATATATATATATATATATATATATACATATATACATACATATACATACACACATACACACAACGTATGGCCTAAAGTGAAGCATTAGTTGATTACAACCTCTGGAGATGGAACCCGGAGTGTCTGGATAATGTGTAAAGTTAATTGTGACATGAGGGTTAGTAATCCATGTTATAAATTCGAAGTGTGCTACAACGTCATGGAGATTAAGTTGCATAAGACTAGCAACCGTGGTTATTTACATTAAATAATTTTATGACAGCGACAGAGAGGTGTTTACAGTTTTTTTTTTTCCGTTACACTTTATCCAGACAATCAATTTTGCATCTTGGAAATTGTCACCTAATATTTGTAATAAATTAGTGTTCTAGGTCCAAATTCACGTATGTTTACCGCACTTAGGATTCACTTTCTTTAGACCATAAGTAGTGTATATGTCTTTTCCTTCTTTTCCCGTGACTAACCCACGGCCGCAGTTTGTCGGTATAATTTAGATACATACTGTATAAGTAGGTATTTTGAGATGGGTATGCACTTCCTCTAACTCAACTGTAATACAACTAGAATAAATTTTAGCTAGTGAATGTATTTAATTCATTGTTGTTAAAAAAGCTTATCTTTTGAAAACTCAAACCTGAACACGTGTATCACAGTTGGCGATGAACGAAACAGTTTTACGGGCGACAGTGGAGAGAATGCTGGGTAGTATATGGCGCAGAAGACGGTACGCGCTCTACCTCATCTTTAGTGTATGTTCGGCAGCATCGCGAACGTATTGGCGTGTGCGCGAAGCGAGGCGAGCTTTTGTTCCGAACGGCACTTGTATTGATTTATAGTACTCGCTAGATGCAGGAAGCCGGCGAAGAACGGGTTCGCCCCTGCACGGGGATATTGAAAACAACTGCCCATACACACACGAGGCGTGGTAACAAATGGCACCACAGGCGCCCGCAGTTTCCACAGGAAGTATGCTCCTGTAAGCCGAAGTGTGTGTTTGTTAGCTACACACACTCTCAGCCACAATGTTGTTGCCAGTTCACATTTTCCTTTCCTTTGTAAAATTGATTTACCTTTACCCACACAAGAACGACTTGAAAATAATTCTCGTTGCTGAATGAAAGATTCTCCATTTTTAAGAAACAGCGACGTATTAGTGTGAATTTCGGATTCCTCTTTTATTTTGTGATTATTTATATTTGTTTTACAGTGCGTTAGATATTCAAAGATTTCCTTAATAAATCTCACCCGTTTAATATAAGACGAGATAATAATATACAAGCTAATAATGGTTTATAAACACGCATTCTTGTAGTGCATAAAAAACTCCCCCCTCATGATTCTCAATAACGTAAGAATTTCAGCACTGTTCAAGAAAGGAAAAAATTATGCGAAATATGGCTGATGAAAGAGACACTGTTAAGCCTATGAGCTTACGAACATATACTTGTTACGAATGTGTCATTCATCTGTAAAATAAATACCAAGTTACATTTTTTTTTTAAATAATTTCATACGAAGTGTTTTCATGTCGTTCTGGTACACTTTTCGTAAGGAAAATAAATTCTACTTATGTCACAATAGATATGAGAATTAATTGAAGGAAAATTAAATTTCTCGTAAGACCGCATTAAAATAGTCATAATGAGAAATATGAGGTCCTATTTTCGGAGAAAATATGTAAATACTTACTGGATAATTTGCGAAATATCATAGTAGTCGTGTGTAAATTTCAAGTTACAGTTCATGTGAAAGTTGAGAAACGTTTTGGTTGACTTGCAGCACTTTTCAAACGTATTACGAGACTAGCACAATATAACTCCTTCACGGATATAAATTAGCAAAGTATACGGACGCCACTACTAGCAGGTGGGTGAATTATTGCACACGGATCTGAGCTTGTTCAAAACTGTACACGTGGCATCTGCGATTTAGCTTCGGATTTGTTAAAGCTATTAGGGTTAACTTTCTAATTTTTTAGTTTTATGAAACATTGTTTAATTTGTGATCGTATTACGTAGTGCCATTTTCTTCAGTAAAACTTTTATATAGGCTGTTCACGGTAAAATGAGCACTTTTGAAAGTCCTGCTCAAGATCTACTTGTATACACGTTGTGTATGCTTCCGTCTTATGTAAAATTAACGTTGCCATGGGCCTCATCACTTTATTCATACGTTGGTCAAATGAAACTGTTAAATTATTAAGACTGTAAAAACGTAGAAATCTGCTCATTTTTACACTTCGATGCATTAAAAAAAAAAAAAAAAACAGAAAACGAAAGAAATAATTTTAAGTTGTCACAGATGGTAACATAACACGTTTTATTTGACGTTAAGATGTGGAACTACTTTCCACCCATCGTTACCAACTTTACTGAGCGAATGTCAAACAATGCGGCCATTAAAATATATGCATTGAGGGGCAGCGGATTTTTTCTGAGGTTCATATCTAAAGTGCTCACTTTATCGTGAACAGCCTTTATCATTCGCGTGTTATTACGAAATTGATTGCCGAAGCTACGATGTATTTGTACTATAATATCTCTCAGAATCCGGAAAACCCACGCGTTTCACCGAGAGCCTTGGTTTATAGAATGTGGTGGCTCGAGTATTCCTAACGTAGTGTTCGTTACCCAGAGAGTATCGCGAGTAGCGAAGTGGAAAGACTCGGGCGGTTCGTAGCAACGGGGTCCTGAGAGCCGATGAGGGTGAAATGAGGTGAGGATGGAGCAGCGTCGGAATGCAAGGGGGGGGGAACTGGCGATCACGGAGGAAACCCACCGACTAACGGCATCATTCCTGGCAAGAGTCCCACGTGCGAGAATCCAGGAGTGTCCCCGCCGGGAATCGAATACTATTCGCCTTGGCGGGAGGCAAGCTGCTATAGTCGCTGCTGCAACGCGGCCTTCGTCATGAGGAGGTACAGGTTGCACCCCGTGACGGCTAATGATTATAACTAATGGAGCCCGAGCATAGAATTAAAATAGAATATCTTCTGTACGATGAGTGGTGATGAATAAATGCGAAATTTTGCTTCTTCGTCATTGATAAAGTGAGCACTTTTGAAATCGTTATAAAAACGTCACTGCCTCTGCCTGCATGTATTTCAACGGGAGCCCTGAGTGAGACATGCGCCCAGTAAAGTTGGCAACGATGGATGGGAAGTAGCTCAATATATTAACGTAAAATAAAAGATGTTAGGTAACCATTTGTGATAACTTATATTATTTCATTCACTCTTTTTTTTTTTTTTTTTTAATTCTTCGAAGTGAAAAATGAGCATATTTGAAAAAAAAATCTTTTGCTTTTCCAATAATTTCACAGATTCACTTGACCGACGCATGGATAAAGTGATGGCAATGCTAATTTTACATAAGGCGGAATAATACACAACGTGCGTACAAGTAGATCTAAAGCAGGGCTTTCAAAAGTGCTCATTTTACAGTGAATATCCCATAGGCCCTAGTATGCAGTAATTTATGTATGACTGTAAAATTATCTGTTCTCGTGAAGAACTCACTCAATGTAGTGATTTCCTGTCCTCTTTTTCTAATTTTTAGAAGTGATTTGTTATCCTACAAATACATTTCTTCATTAGCCCCACTGCTGGGCATTATGTTCAACCGTCCGGCCAATCCTCGGATATCCTCGTCTGCCTTGCGAGGTCGGGAGTCGTGTACAGTGCACACGACATAGATTAATGATGTGCCGGGTAATAAATCTCATTCACTCCGCAGGCGAGAACATTACGGCAGGCAGAGCTCTCTTAATAGGTTTTACCGAGCTATAATCACAGCGATTTGAACGGTTTTTATATGTAAAACAGAATTTTGATATACGCTGCATTTATAATGCTAATCAACATAGTAACGAATTATTTATCATAATTTCACTTATTTTGAAAATATTCATCAGCAATAACATATGTTATTTTCGGCCCTGTCTTTGAGCAAACCATTGCTCCGTTTGGCCATGACTGCGACTGTAAAAAATCTTCGTTCACCTTTAATTTCCAGACTGTACAACCAAACTAAAATGTATTTTTGTGCATTGCTCTACTTGCGACGTAAAGTATTCAACATATTTTTCTGTGTGTTCGAAACACACTGGAGGTTTTCCCGAAGTCTCTAAAACGCTGCACTCCTTTGATTTTTACAACACATGGCTGCATTAAGAAAATAATTACCTGTGTTCGGTTTATGCACAAAACAAAGCGAAAGCGCAAAGGGATTTTTCTTTTAGACGATGAGGTGTTCTAAGAGTCTCGCGTGATACGTTGTAGAATCTGATCTTACCATGTACGGTAGTTATAGACTGTTCACGGTGAAATGAGCCATTTTGAAAGTCCTGCTTAGTATCTACTTGTATGCACGTTGTGTATTCTTCTGCCTTACGTTGTAAAATTAGCATTGCTGTGGGCCTCATCACTTTATTCATGCGTGGGTCAAGTGAAACTGAAATTATTAGAAAGCTAAATATTTTAACATCTGTCTATTTTTACACTGTGATGCTTACAAAAACAGAAAGCGAAATAAAACTTTTCACAAATGTTTACCTAACACTTTTTATTCGATGTTAAGATATGGAACTGCTTTTCCTCCTTTCGTTACCAATTTTACTGGGCGCATGTCATTCAGTTAATACATATGCAGGCAGGAGTAGTGACTTTTTCTCAGGTTGATTTCAAAAGCTCTCACTTTATCATGAACAGCCTTTAAGTGAGGAGTCCTACTATTTTGGCGTTACGAAAATACATAAATCTAATCTTCATAAATAAAAATAGTAAATTTGTTTCATCTACTACATGTAAACCAATGTGCGTGATTTGCCATGCGGGGTTTTGAGTCAAAATTAACCATTAAGCTCCCAACTGATATAATTCCGTGTTGTTGTCTTCAGTTTCCGGAAAGAAAATACTGTTCACCAGTGCAGAATGTGAGCATATTCACAACATAGTCGTGTAGCTTGCTCTCTTGTATGTGAAATGGCATGTGTCATAACGTACTCTTCTCACCTAAAGAATTCACTGCAGTTTTTATTGTCGGCCTTAGTCAGCGTGTGAAGCAGTTTCCCAATGTGAGTGGGCTAAATTACCTTGACGTCCATGGTTCGTCTGAAATAGAAAATCATTATTGTGATCCAGAATTAAATGCAATATGATGCTACAATAAATAAAATGTTAACACGAAACGTTTTAATCTGAACGTCTGATGCATAGGCAATGAAATCATCTTCGGCTGCGATATGTTTGCATTAATTGTACAGAAATTATGTAATTTATTACGCTTATAGAATTAATTTGATTATAATAACTATTTTTCTGGCTACTGTACTTAAGTATTTCTTATACTAACCCGTAAACACACTCGTGTTTGTTTTGCTTTCACTAAAACTCCCAGATAATCTCTCCATCGTTTCCAGCTCGTGATACATCGATCTTACTAATGTTTTAGATTAAATTAACCAGCAAAATAAGTTCCCGTATTTCATGATGGCGACCGCCAATATAGAAAAAAAAACCCGTTCTTAATTTTTTCATTGCCAAATTCATTTTCTCATTCACTCTCAAGTAAACTGATCATTATTTCTCTTGTAATATAGACGATATTCGAAAACTACCGGTTGGAATTGAAACCACAGCATCTGTGGGCGAACAGAAACAAGAAACTCTAGTCACGAAATATCCGGAAAGACCATTTAGTATGTTTAAATTGAAGTTAAATTCCGGCTAACGACGCCTGATGTTCACAGTCGTATGTACGTGCGTGTCAAACAAGTTGCATGACACGAAGGCGAACTGATCCAAGGCTGTGCTGCACGCGTCAATCAGCGCCGTATGTCGGTAGGAAGAGATGCCACTGCCCCGCTGACAGGCGTCACCGCAGTGCCAGGTGAGCTAGCGGGTTTCATGATGGCCTATGTACAGGCGCTGGCCGCATGTCGCGCTACAGCCGTTCGCCTTCGTGTCATGCAACTTGTTAGACACGCAGGTACGTACGACGGCGGACACCCGGCGTCGTAGCCGAAATTCAACTTCAATTTGAATGTACTTAAATGGCCTTTCCGAACATTTCGTGACTAGTGTTTCCTGTTTCTGTTCGCCCACATATGCTGTGGTTTGAATTTTGACAGTTATTTTCAGAACATCTTGTATATACAGTGTTTGGTTTTGAGAAGAAACTTTGAAATTAATATTTTCGTATAGCCATTTGAACTCGCAACAAATAAAATTCGCTTGGAAATGCGGACTGATATTTCTTTCGTAGTTGGTTTGGTTTTTATTCTATAACTTAGTTTTTATTCTACAACCGAAAGGTATCTCGCAAATACTTATTTAACATTTTGCCTTTCCCGTTAGTTATGCTGCTTACCGTGTCCTCTCTCTCTCTCTCTCTCTCTCTCTCTCTCTCTCTCTCTCTCTCTCTCTCTCTCTCTCTCTCTCTCTCTCTCTCTCTCTCCTCTCTCTCTCTGCTGGTATTATTTGCCCTTCACGAATTAGGCCTACTAGTCAAGGATCCTTAAATTAATGGAGTGTGGTGCCACACAATTACTAAGGCGATAAGTTGGATAGGTCTGCTCTGTCTTGTATTTATTTATATATCAAGAATTAATTTTCCTTACAGTTATGTTTTATCTGGCATATCAAATTTATCTTCGACTCATTATATAACAGCTGAAAAAAATTATTTGTTTTGTTTGTACAGTCTTTAGTTATGTTTTATTTTTGGGACATTCCTGTCTTGTGTCGGTAAATTATTCGGAGGCGGAGATGGCTTACATAAAGTATTAACCGAGACACACGTATAAAAACTAAACACACATCCTTGGTTTATCGTGGATTCGAACCCGAAACTTCACAGTCTGAAAGCGCATTATCTACGTTGGCTATGGAGGTCAGTATTAAAACTTTAAATTGATCTACTAGAAAGTTCAAATAAAACCGTGTGCTTGGGATAGGCTGAGAAAAAAGGGGCGGGGAGGGAGGTACGCACTTTTGTAAGGGCGCCATCTGTCTAGTCCTTCAAACATCAAGCAGGAGTTCAGTCCTATAGATGTCATTTAAAAACAGTTCAATATTTTCGAGTGGTGTCTGCTTAGGAATAGCATTTTAAGTAATTCCGCCCGAAAAGGTAGTTTCCGTTTCGTATTTTCTTTTAATGTGTATATTTTAAAGTGACAAAGGTCTAAAACGGATAATTCGTAAACATTTTTAGGTGTGAAATTGCAGGAACATGCTACTTAGCATACCTGAGGGACATGCAGCAGCATTGTCTTTATTTCATCACGATATAATCATAGTGTCACCGCTGAGAATCTCATGTGGCTAGTCGATGAGAGAACGACTGCACGCCATTCTATTGTCCTGCGCACAGGGGCCAAGAGGCATGTGATAGCGCGTACATATCACCCTTAGTGCTCCCATGCCCTATATGCACGAAATACTTGCAGCGATACGACGCTGTTAAGGGGGCAGTACCTTTTCCATCTTGGATTTATTTTTGGTTCATCGTAGCTTACGATTCAGATAAAATATTTGAAAATTTGGACTATGAGAACATTGGGCATATCTTTACAAATATATTTAAGTCCACGATATTTTTCCCATGATGGTTTATGTTCCAGGTGTAACTATAATATAAGATGAACTCATTATTTTTCAGTATCGCATGGTAAAATACATACTGAAATCAAGCCATTGTGGGTTTTAGGAATTCTGTAACAAAAAAGTGTGGATTTTAATACTAACTCTCAACATTAAGATATAAAAAATATAATAAACTTAAGATGGCAATATTATCATCAGCTTAAGAATACATGGGCTCGGGAGTTTTTTTAGTTACGTTGAAAAAACGTGTTGGTGTTCTCCTCAGGCCCCTCCCCTCAGTATTTGTATTAAATATAGTCTCATTGACACCAACTGTGTCTATTTAGCTACATTTTGTTGGCCATTTATAAATGTGGTTATTGAAACACAGATGTGGTCGCTGAAAAGTGCGAAAACCAGCAAATCTCGCTAATGCTTAGTTTTGGTCGTTTGGGACGTTGAGGCGCTTAATATATTTTACTCGGGATTCTCCTTAAGAGTGGGATGGAGCGAGGGAGCGATACGGGCGACACCTAACACGCACGCATAGCGTCTCGTCGCTCCTACGCGCGTGGCGTGCAGTGTTTCCGTAGTGACGCTGTACTGTGTAAATTAGATCTGTAACAGTGGGGTTTTATTACACGCGATGAAAGCCCACATATTAAGCTATGCCCGTAAGTTAGTACTTTTCTCTTGCCGCTTAAGGAAATTGCATAGGCAAGCTTTAAAAATGCGATATTTGACCATTTTCATAGGTTTTTTTCTTCAAGAATACAACTAACATGACAAAAGTAAAAATATAGGGGTATATATAATTATTTTCTATCTTTTATGACAAAAAGTCTTATTTACAAAGCATTTATTTACCGAGGTACGCGTATTTGCTCGAACAACTATTTCCTCTTAAAGGAACTACGTACGGAAACGTTTTCTGTGATATCGTTGTTTGCGCGTAAACGCGTATCTCGGTAAGTAAAAAGTTCTGGGGAAATACGAATGGTTGCCAGAAAGGATAAACAACTATTGTTTATGTCCCTATCCTTTTACTTTTATCATATTAACTGTATTAATGGGGGGGGGGGGGATCGTGAATGTGGTTAAATATATCATTTTTAAAGCTTGTCTATGCAGTTTCCTTAAGCGGCAAAAGAGAAAAATACGATACAGGCGTAGTTCATTCTGTGGTCTTTCATCGCGTGCAATAGAACCCCACAGTTACAGATCTAATTTGCACAGTACAGCGTTACGACGATAACACTAGCACGCCTTGCGCGTAGGAGCAATGAACCACTAGGCGTGCGTGTTACTGTAGCCCGTATCGCTCCCTCGCTTCTTGACCTTGGAGGCGCTGCTACATAGTCCCCTTAAGGCCACGATCTCCCATTTCTGCAATTTTTGCGAGAGTTATATATTTTTTGCATACAAACGGGAGCCGATATTGTAAAATCCTCTTAAAATTTTGTTACAAATTGTTTTTATTATGTAGTCTAATTTTTTCAACACAAAAAAACGGGATAGTTTCATCCAATTAATTAACGAAAATCTTGTTTATTTAATAATTAGTTAAAATTGTACAATTTCTTTGTGTTGGAAAAATTATACTGCACAAAAAAAAAAACAATTTGTAACAAAATTGTAAGAGGATTTTCCACATTGGCTCCCCTTAGGGTTAAAAAAATTAATTCTCGCGAAAGCTGTAGAATGAGATAATAGCCTTAAGGGGAATGGTGCATGAAAGCAGTATATTTCCCAGCTTCTCGATATAAGTCGTTTTCCAAAGATTTTATCGAAATTTTGGCTCGACAAGACTTAAATAATAATTCTCAACACTTTTTTACGTTATTAAATCTTCACTGCCGTCATTATTTTCGTAACACTGATGGAAGAAATGAAATGAATTTTTTTCTTATCCTCAATCAGAGCTCCGAGAATAATGAACGCAGATAATTTCTGACCATGCAATAAGGTGTTCAAAATTGTTATTTACGTCTTGTCGTATCAAAAATTACAAAAAATCCCCTGTAAAACATATTGTGACAAAAATTATATAAAGATACGATTTTAAGAGTGTTCGGCACCGTGAGCTGCGCGCCTGTGTGCGAGATGTCCCCGGAGGCGGCGGTTGCAGCAACGCGGCGAGGTGACACCCCTGGCCGGTATTGATTGGCCCGGAGGAGGCGGCGGCCCCTCCCCCTCCTTAGCCCGGCCCCCTCAAGGGCGGCCCTCGTCATCTCTGCGGGTCCCCGCTAGTCTGCGCCCGGGCCATCCCTCCTTCCTTAGCTCCCGACTCTCACGATTATAGCGATCTTTGCCAGCGTCTCCAGCGCCACTGCCAGCTCGCTGCACTTTACTTCTCTCTACATACTGCTCGTGACCGATGGCAACTTTCGTTAAACGAATTTGCTTTAAGGTGGATTCCCACCCGCCATCTTGCATTTATCGAATTTTCGCCAAAGTTTCTATTTCGGAAGGTGTATTGAAATTTCCCGCATGACATATCCTAAACGACTGCTTCCCAAACTTTTATCGACAATGCACTAGGCAATGCTCTGTGCTCTGTCGTTCCAAACAAAAAAAAAATACAAAACTTTATTTCCAGAGCATGGAATAAATTCCATAAATCCAAGATGGCTGGTGGTAATCTGCCTTAACTTGACAGAAAGTACCGAGCTTTAAGTCATTGGTTTTTTAATTTCCCCATGCCACTGACCACTAAGTGTAGAATGTCACTCTAATGTGGACCACCTACCTTAACACCTCGTTTATCGAAGTGCCAACATGCAAGAATAATAATTCAAGATTTCATTTAAAAGTTCATTAAAAACCTTGTTATGTGTATTATTTATTAGCAGAAAGTTCAAAATAATCTAATTGGGAAAGTGTTTTTATTTGAGCTATTATATGTTGAACAAAAGACGATGATAAATCAGTGAAAACAATATGGATGGGGAAAAAACTCATCAAGGCATATCTTATCAATGTAAATAATTGATAGCTTATTCATTAAGTTTTGCGGACCACCTACGAGCTAGCCATGGACTACCAGTGCTCCTCGAACCACAGTTTGGTAACTACTGCTCCACCTGGCTAGCGCATGAAGTGAGTTACGGAGGTATGGTAGAAAACTCGCGATTAAATAAACCGTCGGATATTTGGTAGTAGTGTTTATTCACGAAAAGGATTTATGAAATGTTTCATGCCCAAAGAAAAGTCTTAAATTTTCATTTCAACTCCAAAGTAATTATTTTTGGACGCGAAAACAACGAAGGGTATTTTCAGAATAAGTTTTAGCTGCTAAGTTTTCTATGCTGGAACTTCAGAGTTGTCTTGAGACACACATCGTACTTTTATCGTTATTAGCATGACGTAAAAATATACGGTTGCCACTTAGTCACGCCCAGGCAAGTCGCCGACGGAAGAACTGCACGCCAGTTGAGCGCACTGAGCGTAGAGACGTCGAGGCAAGTGGTGAGAGTGCAAGAGTCGACCTACAGCTCACGCCGTAAGACGCCTCGAACGCGCAGAGGCCGCGGTGGTGTGGTGGTTAGACTACTCGCTTCCCAACTAGGCGAACCGGGTTCGATTCCCGGCGGGGCCGCTCCCGGACTTTCGCATGTGGGAATCGTGCCGGACCGTGCTGCTGGTCGGCGGGTTTTTCTTGGGGGTCTCCCGCTTCCCCCGCCCCTTCGTCGCGGCGCTGCTCCGCACTCACCTTGCTTCACCGTCATCGGCTCTCAAGACCTCGGTGTTAACAGCCGCCACGAATCTCTTCACTCTCCTCGCTTATTCGAATGCGCAAAACAGTTGCAGGTAGAACCCTTAAATACGGACCCGAAGTTTGTACATTATGTCACATTCCTCTGGCTGTGTACTTAGGTTAGATTATTTTGATTATTTTGTTCACTCTCTGCTTCCTCGATGGGATACTTACTTTCGGTTACCTTATTGGGAAATGTTTATTGTTGACACTGTGTTATCAGTGTGGTTCAGATTAAATGTAGCGTCTTGACCACATGCACGAGAATTTGGCGTATTAATTTGCCTATCAGGTTAGACTTCTCAGCTCTTTACTTGCGTAAGCCAAAACTGTTTATTCATTGACTGATGCAATGGTGAGAGGGTTCTTTATTTATTCGACTTGGTTGCACGTGATGCGGTTATGACATTTCTCCTTGTCTCTTACTGATTGAAGAGTCTTCCAGGGCGTGTACAAACATCCGTGGTCCTGTCATAAAAGGACTACATGCGTATACATTCTTGAAGTCTAATTGGTCGCCGTAATTAATCTACGAAATTCGTGGATCTCCAACCATGTTCGAAGTAATGCAAACACACGTCCTTCTGAGTATAACATGTCGTCACATAAGAACGGAATTTTCAGGCGTGCTAGAACTGGGAACTACATGCATTCAAACTGACGTCGGTAAATTGAAAAGTTAAATTCTGTGTTTACAGATCAGTCGATCTGCCGGTCCATCATACAGGCTAGAAAGAGAGTTTGGATTAATTTGCGAATTAATTTCGTGGTAGTCTAAATTTAAAACCTGTTCGTTTACGTTCGGTTTTTACTTGGACTTACATTTTTCTGACCTGCCAACATCAACAAGAAAGGGACCGAATAATGCGCAACTCAGCCAGGCGTATAAATGACTGCATTATTACAACAGCCAATGAACACCTGGCGTTGACGCGAGTATGCGCAGGACTGTGAAATATAATGTGCAGGTCATTGTACCCACGTATTTTCCTTGCCTCTAATGCACTATCGTGGTATTGTAGTTTCATAAATTGTGTTCTGCAAAATGTACCTAACAAATTGCAATCAAAAATTATTTTTTTAAAGTACTATGATCATGCTCTCGAAAGACTATTTGTCAACTGCAGTGAACTATCAGGCGTGCATTTCCAATCCATGCAAGACGCATCTCGCACAACACGTTTATAGACACCAATGAACACAGGTCTATACAGAAAAAAGTCTAATGTTGTGGCAACAGTATTAATGTTACTACAACATGTTTTGTTCTCTGTGAGCCATTAGTAACTAATGTTACTGTTAATGTAATATAATCTATGCTATTAATGTTAATGTAACATAACATACTTTTGTGACATTATCTCCTTACTGTACTGATAACATTAAGGTGGTATTTATGTTGCGGCAAAATAAATGTTCTGTTACGGAAAGACAACTTTTGTGTTGCGGCAAAACAAATTTTGTGATGCATTGATGTTAAGATTTGTATTAATTTTTTTTTTTTTTGCTTTTAAATGAATATTGCAGTGTAAAATAAATTAAGTACAATTATTTTGTCAGAAAAATAAATATTACTAACGGAAAAAAAATGACGGCAGGCAGGTGAATCGCATCCATGCCTTGAGAGCTTCACGCACAATACTTCACGGACCCCAGCGCCCTAACAACTTTTTTTTTTTTTTAGTTGACTTTGACTACCTTGACCGATACATTTGCCGTTGTACATAGCGTGCGCGATGTTTTGACGTTCGACAGTCCGAGTGTATTTTGCCATGTGACGAGCTCAAGCAGACCGAATTGATGACAAATTCACAGTACACACGTGCGCGACATGCGAACTGAAAATTTGCCGCGGAGAATCCGGTGCGAGAACTCCCGAGCCTCCGACTACAAGTCGGCAGACCTACCAATTGCGCTTTCTTGATATGTTTAACGAAGCTACGTATAATGAGTATTGAATTGAACATAACGACAAACTGCATTTCTCGTTCGTTATGTGGAAATACTTTGTTCTATAAATATATTCATAATTGGCACTGCATTGCAAGGCTTGAAAGCTGGTCTAAGCTACATATGGTTTTCAAACTTGTGACGGCTCTTTCTACCGCCGCAACTTCCCTTCCAACCTCCGCCTACCTACCACTATCCAGGAAGAGGAAGGGATAGGGAAGCAGTACCACAAAACCTTTCAAGCAGAGTAATTATTGATAGTTGTATTAGTGCTGACCAAAATGAGCGAGTGTAAAACACAATTTTACAAACATACTTTCGTTTTATATTAGTTTACTTTGGTCCAATATCTTTTCTTTTAGAACCTTTCTCTCAATGTACAAAAATCTACAAACTCCTTGGGTTTTGTATATGCAATATTTTTTTTTACAAAACAATTCGTTTCCATAATACTTTTAAGATTCCCATAAAACCTCTTAAAAAAATATCCAATAATGCCTCAGAAAACCACTAATTATTAACACATATAATAAAACCACAACATTCTTTTGAATCAATCGCCAAGGTCTTTTGTCTCAGGAGAAAAAGGATTCCAAACGCGATCCCAGTTAATTCGTTTTCCCATCACGTTCACCATCACACCAATCCACACACATCTAAGCCTGAGGATATTGGCCCCATCAGTACACCCATAGGTTGTAGGTAGTGCTCACTCACCACACCAACTCTCACATGCTCACACAACCATATGCATGAGCCTGAGGGTATCGCCCCCACGGGTACACCCAGAGTGTAGATATTTCTCATGCATATCCACAGCCAACACACAAACATGTGCAAAAACAAAACATTTATACTCTTGAATAATTCTTGACGTCCCTGATATCCCACAGTGTCCACCAAAATCTACGCCCCAATCCTTTATTCATAGTACCAGAGCCTCACATTCACGGCCTTTAAAGTACGGTTCCACGACGGGCGTCCAAATCCCAAGTTCACTGTTCTCGCAAATCGAAAGACAAAGTCCCCACTTGCATCTGCCAGAAAACCAAGTCTTTCTATTCTGCTGAAAAATATACTATAGTCCCGACTTACCACTGCCGGAAACAAGTCCTCACACACCATTCCGCAGAATAATGTAAGTCCCGTCTCACCAGTGAGAAATTAACAGTGTCCAAACTTATACTTAGCTTCAGCATCGCAGATCCGATATTTTATTTTTTTATTTTTCTTAGCTTCAGCATCGTAGATCCGATTATTTTTTTTTTTACTTAGCTTCAGCATTGTAGATCCCTAATATACACCCCTATTTATACTCCCCGGCGGTTCCCTCCATGCACACCCCCTTCTGCAGAGACCCCAGGCCCTGATATCAGCGAGCTTTTTATCAACCATCTTTTTAATTAGTAAAGGTTATCAACCACCTTTTTAATTAGTAAATGTTATCAATTACCTTTTTAATTAGTAAAGGCGATTTAGAATAGGCCTAAAGAATTTGTAAAGTAAAAGGGGAATGCCTTTGTAAGGCCATCTCATGTAAACACCTGTATATAGGCCTACTTTCAGTTTATTAGCGACGTCGGGCAATACTTATTAACTACATAGATAACCATAAAATCAAATTGGCTTTTAAATTACAATGCTTAATTATGCGACCCCAGCTTTGCCGATATCATTACAGTTTTGGCTGTTCTTTGCGCACTATAAAAATTATAACTTGCTACATCTCTGCGCTTATTTAAGATCACGTTTTGCACACTGCACTACAAATAGTGTAAAAATATTTTCGCTTTGATAAATTATCAGTATTTAGGTATCCCGAATTGAGTTACAGAGGTTGCATGTATCATAAACTGCAGCCAATTTTAAATGATTTTTATTGATGCGTACCTTTATTATTGAAGATTTTATTTCAAAAAAGCAGTGGCTCTGTAGTAGATTCCTGGTTAGTGATGACATGTTCATAAATATCTGTAATCATAGCTTATCTTATGATATATAAACTTAATGCACAAAATTTACTTTTATAAAAAATTTGGTGATCTTTTATGTTAGCGTCGAGGACACCGCACTGCTGGAATTACATATATTGCGTGTTCGAAGCTTGGAAACGCGGGAGCGCTAAGGGCGACACAGGCACGAACATCGTATACCTCATCGCCTTTATTTGCAAAGCACTTTACTGACATGTCATCTTCCCGACGTAGGAATTACACTAGTTACTATCACTTAATAGCGTAATAGTTAAGTTGTGCTGTACGACCCTATTGTCAGAAGTCAATGGTCAAGTCAGGGATGTTAAAGTGGTAGAAAGTAAGAATGCCTATATAATTAATATATTATAATAATATTATAAATGCGAAAGTTTGTTTCTCAATCACGTCGTAACGGCTCGACGGATTTGGATGAAGTTTGGTACAGGGGTAGATTATATTCTGGATTAGCACATAGGGTACTTTTCATCCCGGAAAAAAGAACAGTTTCTTAATGAATATATAAAATATGCCACCAACCATTAGGATAGAAAACTTGGTCATTATAATTAAGATTCTATTTTTGGACGCGAGTGAAGCCACAGGTGAAGCTAGTCAATCATATAATTAAGAGTGGGATGGACCCCCGCATTTTTCGTGAAATAGTTGTTTACGCGAACACGCGTATCAGGGTAACAAAACGTTCTGCAAATACGACTTTTTGTCAGAAAAGATAAATACAATTATCTATGCCCTTTTTCTTCTTTTTTTCATATTAAGTGTATTCTTGGAGTAAAAAATTCATGAAAATGGTCAAATATCGCATTTTTAAAGCTTGCCAATGCAGTTTACTTAAGCGGCAAGAGAAAAGTACAAACATACGGGCGTAGTTTATTCTGTGGCCTTTCATCGCGTGTAATAAAGTGCCACCGTTACAGATCTAATTTGCACAGTACAGCGTCATGACGGAAACACTGCACGCCTTGCGCGTAGGAGCGATGATAAGCTAGAAGTGCGTGTTAGTGTCGCCCTTATCGCTCCCTCGCTTCTTGACCTAGCCCGGGAGATGGAGGGTGGAGGTCCATCCCAATCTTAATGTCCGGAAAAGCATGAGTTCAACATCAACGCGAAGAAAGTGCGTTGCGCTCCGCCTGCGAGTACGCAATCCCTATCAAGAAGTCGCGATGGTCTGCAGGCGCCACGTGTGCAACAGCCGTTATGAAAGAATGCAAATTACATAAAGATGCAGGCCCTTGTTGTTAGAGGGAGAGATTTGCACAAATTTTACTGATACCGGGTAGCTCTGTAATTTTCTTTGCTTTTTCCGTAGGGACATTCCGGAGGCTAAAAATAGTTTCTACATTTTTAGCAAATTACATTCTTTTCCACTGTGATATGAAATAATTGTTTGAAAAAGAAGTATGACAATTGAAGAAATTTGTATTAAAAAATAATTGAATTTTAAATTAATATAATTTTCGTACAAATCTCAAAATGGAATGAAATTAATTCATTCCGCTATATCTTAAATTAAATTATCATATTTGTGATAATAAAACTTTATGAATGTTATTTTTCATATGATTTGGTAATTTTTATCACACCATAATCAAAATCTTAAAATATTCCCAAAATATAGGGAAAAATTCGGTTCTTGAGCAGTCTTAACTAGATTTATGTCTTGACTGCTCCGCTCATGTGTAGAAATCTGTTACAACAATATATAAAGGCACTCCGTACTTTGTTGCCATTAATAGTTGAGATGAGCGCTGTCTGAAACTGTGCCCTGCCACAGTACTACCACGATTGTTCACAAGATGCGCCTTGCTAATCGACTTCGTGAGAGCACAACAACAAGCAAGGGTTGTGTTTGTCTACTGGCAGGCTGAGGCGCCACGCAACCCTTTATAGCTTTCTCGTGATAAACGCTTGCATTTTGGGGCGTGGGTTTGTTGATAAAAATATATTATTGCACTCAACTACCTCTGTAAGAAGGGCAGATAGACTTCTTAGCACTCTGAACTGTTTACCAGAATTTTCTTGCTGAAACGCAATTTTGAACATGCCAAATTTAGCAGTTTTTTTCCCCCTCGCAAAAATACATTTGAGGCGTGTCGAAAAAAAAAAAAAAAGAATCTAAGAGGTGTAACATGTATCGGTAAGCAGAAACTACTCCAATACTACTCGACAGTTCGTTTAAATTTCAAATATTTTTGAAGCTATCCATTGCTCTTTGGCTGTTTAGACGATTGGTTTCATAATATTTAATCTAAAACCACAGTTACAATTTTTCCCTTAAACAATGCCCTAAAATGACTAAGCAGTTATGGTCATACATAGTATTCTGCCAAATAATGACATTTTTTCGGTTTCAGATGTGTTAGTCATGTGCTGAAGTGCCATAAGTGAGATGGTGATCAAATACTCATCGCTTATTGACTAACTCGCCCTGGGAAAATCTTTACTTATATCGACTTTGATCCGAACTGCCGTCACAGCTTACTTTGTTAGTAGCTTAGTTTTATATTATTGATCTACTACACGCATCAGAACATATTCTTACATTCTACAAATTTTGCTTACAGTACGGTCTGGAACTGCTTGAGTTTCTATTCTACAGATTCATATGTAATAAAAATATTAATGTGATAAGACTCGTCTTTAATTTTCTTACTGAGTAATATGGGAGATTTAGATTACTTTTATATTGTGTTTGCATTTCCCTCCAATTCTTTGTACTGATTAGAAGTCAGATCTGTAATTCAATCATCACGGGGAGAGAGAGAGAGAGAGAGACAGAGAGAGTGAAGAGAATTGGGCGGATTTTAACAGCGAGGTCTTATGGTGGGAGCTGAGCAGTCTGACCGCTAAGCCACCGCGGCCCCGCCATGGAAAGAACCTCATCAGGTGGCATTGTCTGTTTTTCCTGCAAGAACATTCTTCGTGCTTTCTTTATCTTTGTCGCTCGTTGAGGTGTGGAATATGAAAGTTCTCCTACGATAATGTCAGCATTTTCCCCCTAAAACTTCGAAGGATTATCTGCTTAGCATAAACCAAGTTATTCTTGCAGTTTTTCGTCGATAGGTGATATACAAGGTAATGATAGTGTTTTTATTGATATGCAAATGTAATCGGGGCAACTATGGATACCTAACTACTTTATTATAAGTTTAAAAAAATCGTCATAATTCCACTCAACTCGTTACTCGTTCTCCACAGGTCGAAATCTGCTCTCCGAGGAACAGAGCACACGGTGTCCGGAAAAGCTAATAGCTGCTAGGTGTGCTCATACAGAATATTTCCAAGTCTTGCTGTGGAAGAGTACCTGCGAATATTCCAACAAAATCGCATAAAGAATCAGCGCACCGTCATTGTGCAGTTCCAATTTTAAACACGTGGGCGAAACGCAAAGAAATTAATTTTAGACAAAAACTTCAGCTAATAGGAAAAAAAAAAAAAAAAAGCGCACCTTCATCTGATACATCCACTCGTTTCGTTAAAGATAGATAAACACAGGCTGACTTCCTTACAGTGCCGCTGTCAAACACCAACTGCGCTCCCGCCTCTTGGACCCGCTCCATCTGATCGGGGAAACACCGATATATACATGTCAGCCTTTAGGTGTTATCTTCGAAGGTTTTCTAAACAAGATTTTCCAACATATACGCATTAAAGACAGGGTGGAAATTTTTATTTTTGGCCAGTTGGCTGATCAAAAAGAAGCCGCACTGTGTGACGAGAACACTGCATGTCAGCTCAGAGCCTCGCGCTTAGGGGCTATGGCGCACTCGATGCTCGTAATTGTGTAGCCCTTATCGCTTGTGCCCTTTCTCTGCCTCAGACGCGGGAAATACATGGCGAGTATAAAAGAATACCCCAACTTTGAAGGTCTATAATATCAAAACAAAATAACCTACAACCTTCGTTGACCAATCAAATGAACCGTGGAAGCGTGAAGTTTGTTTACCATATCGTCATAAATGTCCAATGTGACCACCACGAGCGGCTGGTAAATGAAGTCCCCCGCTGCCTCTTCTTACTGAGGAAACAACCACTCTGTAAGCATGTCCACGTAAGGGATTCCAGTAACAGTGGGCTCGTCAAAAAATAAAGGGCCGAAAACCGTGTCTTTGGGTACAGCGCGAAACACATTCACTTTGGGGGAAGCGCGCTCGTGTTCGGTGGTTTCATGTGGGTGCTCCTGACCCCATATCTGCACGTTGTACCGGTTCACATTACCACTTGTATGGAACGTTGCTTCACCGCTTATAACACTAGCTTAGACATGAAGGCATCGTCTACCTCGTTCTGGGCAAGAACGAACGCGCAGTAATCACGCTTCAGTTCCTTATTCCTTTTTGGTAAGAGCCTATACATGCAGTAACCTCTAAGGTTTGTAAACATTTATGATGACATGGTAAACAAACTTCACGGTTCCACGGTTCATTTTATTGGTCAACCAAGGTTGTGGGTTGTTTGATTTTGATAATATATACCTTCAAAGTTGGGGTAATAATATAGACCTTCAAAGTCGGGGTATTGTTTTATACTCATCCTGTAGTTCTAGGTAGACGGGTCCCTTTGAAAAGTGCGAGTGAGATGATGGTGAGCGCCCCAGAGTGGGGAGAATCTGCAGTGTAAACTTGCCCACCTTGTGTGGCGGGAAGAACAAGGGAGACGAAAGTTCAACCCCCTACTCCTTACACCCCGCGAAACAAGCTGGCGTGGGGCGTGAGAAGGGGGAAATGTAGTACATAAAAAGGGGGGGGGGGGGTGGAGCGATATGAAGGTGGCAGCTCGCCGGGACGTCTGTTGAATATTTCAGCGCGGACATAACCTCTCCATTGAGCGGCGTGTCGGCAATCTCGTGACGACAATACCTGGCTTCGCGCCGCCGCCGACGTCCCTCCGCGGGAGAGAGAGAGAGAGAGAGAGAGAGAGAGAGAGAGAGAGAGTGCGCGCCTTACATTATTGATAAGTATACGCTGTTCATGGTGAACTGAGCACTTTTGAAACAGCCTGCTCAAGTTCTGCTTACAGGCACAGAATAAACGGCCCGCACGCTGCTCAACCATAACATGCAGAATACCTGTACCCACACTGTGTATTCTTCCGCGTTGTGTAAAATTGACGCTTTCATGGGCCGCATCACTTTATTCCAGCGTCGGTCAAGCGAAACTGTGAAATCATTATAAAAATAAATATTCTACAAATCTGCTAGCTTTTATGCTTAGACGCATCAAACAACCAGAAAGGGAAATAAATAAATTTCAGTTATCACAAATGTTTACGTTACCTAACACTTTTAATTCGACGTTAAAACATGTAACTACTGTCCCTCCATTGTTACCAACTTCACTGGGCGCATGTAATTCATTGCGCCGGTTGAAATATCGGCAGGTAGGTCTAGTCACTTTTTTCCAATGTTGATTTCAAAAGGGCTCACTTTATTGTGAACAGCCTTTACCTCGCGAGAGGATGCTGCCACGACGGCATTGGAGGCACTTGGAGAGGCGATCGCCAGAAAACTAACTTCTCATTATTAAATTCCTAACTTCTGGTGTTCTATTTGTAGCCATGATATTTAATACCATTTGAAAGTTTTTTTTTTTTTTCCTTTTTTAGTTGTAAACTTTCTGTCTGGAACATGTATTTTGGGCCGTCTGCCCAGGCTCTCTCAGCGCTGAGGTTCAATCCTTATGGTCTGTTGGCAATTTTTTCACACATTCTTAATCAAACCTTTGAAAAATCACCTCATGTATGACGTGTTTGATTTTCCCTAAATATTGTGTATTATGTATTGTTTTTGGTTAAATTAAACTTCTACTTCTACTTTAACTATAAATTATTATATTTATTTTATAATTTATATGAATTAAAACAGAGAGAAAGTAGGGGTATTTGGTAATGCCTAGTTAGAAATAGTTCACATATAAATATTGCGCACAAATGCTGTGCGATGTCCCTTTGTCAACTTAATTGAGCTTTGTTAGCATGAGGCGGAGGAATATCCTGAAAGTAGATCTTTAGCTGGACTTCAGAAAGGTTCTGTTTTTTTTTTTTAACGGTGTCTGCTTACGAATAGCATGTTAAGTAATTTTTTTCACATTCGAAATGTAACATACGTTTCGTATTTACGTTTTTAATGTGCATTATTATTATTTTTTCAACTGAGCACTTTTGAAAACCCTGCTTAAGATCTACTTGTAGGCACGTTGTGTAACCTTCCGCGTTGTGCAAAATTTACACTGCCATGTGCGTTATCACATTGTTCATATTCATGCGTCCGTAGTAAGGGCGGGGGCGTTCTACTTCACTTTTGATCTATCGGATTATCGATTTTATATTAAATTCACTGACCCAATTAATCCGGTATTTAATTCATAATCGATCCGATTAAGATCTTGGATAATCGTTAATACGCTAATATTAATCCGATAAAATTAATGTGATTGATAGGTTAAAAAGAAATTAAACTTTTTAATTTTTGAACTTATTAAATATTTTTGTGTGATTGTATATATTTGGTCTGTGTGATAAGGGTACTTTATTTTTTTTTTTTTTGGAGAACGGCACCATCGATGTTCACCCTTGTATGTCTGGCATTGTACTAAGGTGTGATGTGTTGGGGAAGGGGTATATATCTATTCATTGTGTAATACTTAATTATGGAGATGAGGAGGAGGAGAGCGGGGCATAAGAGCTCGTTTACCATCTGGCAGGTGACATGGATAAGACATGTGCACCGACCACGGACAGCATCTGATTGTAGACTAAGGTTATGGCGGAGGTCGGAAATGCATAATTCGAGAATTGTAATAAATGCATGTTTTTAAATAAGGGAAGAATGTTATCTCGGTGAAATCCTCATGCTGGAGAAACTTCGACAGAACGATAAACTACGTTTGTGCTTCGTTAATTTATATATGCGGTTGTTAATACGAGTGAGTTAAAAATTTAAATCTTGAAATATGGCAAGTTCTTAGTTTTGTGTGCGATTCCGTGCTAAATATTTGTCCATATTAAAGAATTAAAAATGTTCCTTGTATGTGATGAAATTCTATGCGAAAGTTAATAAGTCTGTGAGTTGCGATGCTAAGAATATTTCACTGTGGTTAGCTAAACATGAGAGCAGATGAGGGAGGTATGCTTAAATTGTTCGTCGTTCATCTATAACACCCAGATTGGTGGGGAAATAGTAAACTGGTGTTTTGAATTTGTGCTCAATTCGTAATCAGGGATAAATAATTTTCAATTCTGGACTTGTGCATTTTTAATAAGTCACATTTGTTAATTACTTCGTTGTACGTATACTTCAGGATGCGTCGTTTGGTCCCATGTTGGACATTTTGTTACGAGTTGTTTCCATCGCAATCGGGGTAAGTCGTTTTAATTGATTTACGACGTGTTCTATAAAACGCAATTTCCTTTTTAATGTTTGCTACTTATTTCATTTCGCCGAAATACTATACTTCGTTTTTTTAAAACAATCATTTCGAGATACGCCTTTCCACCGTTTCGCATAATACAGTCGACATTCAGACGCCGGCTTATTAACCAACATGTCGTTCGTACTTGCCTTCTGCGACATTCAATCGTATTCTTTACGTCTAATTGCTTTTCAAAACCTTTTTGCTAATAATTGGATTTCACCGAGATAACATTCTTCCTTATTTAAAAACATGCATTTATTACAATTCTCGAATTATGCATTTCCGACCTCCGCCATAACCTTAGTCTACAATCAGATGCTGTCCGTGGTCGGTGCACATGTCTTATCCATGTCACCTGTCAGATGGTAAACGAGCTCCTATGCCCCGCTCTCCTCCTCCTCATCTCCATAATTAAGTATTACACAATGAATAGATATATACCCCTTCCCCAACACATCACACCTTAGTACAATATCAGACGTCCAAGGGTGAACATTGATGCTGCCGCTCTCCAAAAAAATATAATAAAGTACCCTTATCACACATGCCAAATACATACAATCACACAAACGTATTTTTAATAATTTAGAAAAATTAATAAATATTTTAAATCCATCAATCAATCGATTACATTAATTTTACCGGCTTAACATTAGCAGATTAACGAATATCCGAGATTTTTGTTCGGTATTATTAATACATTAATTACCTAATTAATTGGGTCAATTAATTTGATATAAAATTGATCAAGAGTAAAAGTGAAGTAGGACGCCCCCGCCCCTACTACTTGCGTCGGTCAAGCGTAACTGTAAAATTATTAGAGAAATAAATTTGTTATAAATCTGCTCATTTTTACACTTCAATACATTAAAAAAGAAACTGAAAGAAATGATTTAAGTTATCATAAATGGTTATCTAACACTTTTTATTTGATGATAATACATGCAACTACTTTCCCTCCATCGTTACCAACTTTACTGGACGCGTTTCACTCAGGGCGTCCTGTATAATATATGTAGGCAGTAGCGGCGACTCTTTTCTAATGTTGATTTCTAAAGTGCTCTTTTTATCGTGAACAGCCTTTAAGATGCGAGCATAACCTTTAATTGTCGCTGCGTACGTACGACGCCAACGCAAATTTTAGGCCCGGGCAAGAATTCCGGGCAGTATATGACGCGAGCCCGATGTGCTGGTGCGCCGATACTGGAGCCAAACAAAATATTTCGTCTAGATCGGATGATTTAAGCCTTAAAAGTCGTCGTAACTTTCGTTTCATTCCAATACCCAAAAAATAGTATTACCTGCTAACGCAGACGTAGGGATGTTGCTATACCATTAAAGTATCGATACTGGGATCGAAAGAAGAATCAAAAGAATGATATCGACACTCATTTCGATGTAACGCAAGAAAAGTATCGATACCAGTATCATATCAGTAGCAGTAAAATTAAAAAAAAAATTTATTTTACCAGTCTTATCATTTTTATAAAATACTGTTATATTTGTACATACTTATTTATATTTTTAATAATCCAATACCTAGATCGTTCTTTCTTTTTCGACGTGTCTACAGAATTGGTAAGTTTTTTTTTTTTTTTCATATCTGATATCTGCTTTGAAAAACTACACACCGCAGCACTTATTAGTATTAGTTATATTTGGGCATCGTTCTAATTAGAGGAAAAGTAAAATACTGATGTGTACTGTTTTTAAAATCATTATTTTATGGATTTAAACACATCTCTATATTTTTGGGGCACTTTGATCGAAAGGGTTCGATTTTAACAGCTAGAACTAATTCCGAAAAAAAAAAGTATCGGTATTGAATCATTTACTGATATGATACTGGTAAAGTATCGAATTAAAATTTTTGATTCCAAAATTCCCGGTATCGAAAGGAAAGTATCGATGTCAGTATCATATCAGTAGTATCGCAATATTCCTACGCACACGTATCTATGTAAAACCCGCTGCCGTGTTACCACACAGACACACCCCGATTTTTCGATTATAATGCGTGTGACCGCCATTATTGTAACTCAGATGAAATTTTATACACTAAACCATTCACAAAAATTAAGCCTTAGGATGTCGCCTTCCTTGATACTGATATGTGGATAGCAAGCTTCGTGTTTTTTTTCCACAGAATTTGGGATGCCACACGGGAAATAGAATATAATATTTCCATACGCCTAACAATTTAAAAATTAGGTCTATGTAGATCATCTGATATACCATAGAGTACATATATTATATCTTTAGGTAAATATTCTCAGCCAGTTTATTTGTGTAGCACCGTAATGTTAATTTTATAATTGTGTAATAAAAATTTGTAACTACATATAATTAATTTTTTTTTTTGGTAAAATTGATATAAACTGTTCTTTTATTTGTGATCGTGATTTTCTCGCCGATTTATCTTTGAAATGCAATTTACATTTTAAGTGATACAAATAATACTATTTTAGCCAAATTACAAGTGTTTTTAATACATCATTTTACATTAAAACCATTGTACTAATTCTACCGCCTTGTGTTATCAGAATATAAATAAAATAAGAAGCGTATACATCTGAAAGAAAGGGAGTATTACATTTTTAAGACTTAGGTAGTTAAACATTGCAGTATTCGTTAAACATGCAAAATTTACGTTGTAAGGTATTAATTAATTCCATAGGTTATGCATTTCACATATTACTTGTTATCTACAACACGTCTATTGTAACCAAACCAATTCAATACAATTTAAAAGTTTTTATGTAATTTGCAACAAAATATTAAGTAACGAAAATTCGGTATATTTTTACAACCAATTGTGTGTCTCCACATAGGCTATTGCATAATTTTCAGAGTACACCATTTCATTTTCGCATCGTCCAACAAACGAAACAGTATTTTTTTTTTTTTACTCCGTATGTAAATATGTTAACTTGCGGGAAAAAAATGTAAGGACAAAAATTAGTTTATTTTATAAACAATACATTATATATGAAGTTATCAACTTGAAAAGGGTTTTAGTAAGTACATGAAATAGTATATTTATTATGATCCGCGTTGCTCGGGAATGGTTTGTCCGCAGATACCAAGAAGCTAATGTGCAGTTAACCAAACACATCTGTAAAGCAGCGGGTTTTAAGGTAGCAAAAAAGTTTTCCCGTTCCTCTTTTTTTTTTTTTATTCTTTCTTCTCTGTGTTACGTACGCTCGCATTGCTGCTTTTTTTTTTTTTTTTTTTTCTCTCCGCTCCATTGTGAAGCAGCCTTCAAAATTCCCCAAGGCCCCCCAGGACCTAATTTAGTGGTTGTGAAACCATTGTCTCGTCTTGTTGCGTTCCGAATGAAATGCGCGAGAATGAGATGTATACGTGTTCCACGGATTTTCCTGGCCTCCGCCGCGAATTATTTACAGGTGAGATTTGGTGTGCGAGGGTTTCCCCGCATGTACTCTCTTATTCAAAATCAAATGTTCCGCGGTGCGGCTTTACTGTGTTCGTCGGGCGCCGCCTTTGTGAGAGCGCTTTTCATTCAGGCCACACCACGCAGAGTTCGCGCTTCATTTGAGAGCTGGTTTCGCTGTGGACGCGACGGTTTAATTCCTCTCCGCGGAGTACAATAGGGTTTGTATAGGCCATTTGCGGTTAAGTGAACACTTTTGAAAGCCCTCTCATTTGAAATAATAATCAATAAATATAATTTATTTTACTCTAGAGTTAACTTCCGATTGCGGCGGAATATAAACACTATGTTTATCACTTACACTGAATTATTTTTTATTTATATAAAAAAGGTTGTTAAAGGATAACAATTGGCTCAAAGGAAAAAGTAACTTAGGGCCTCAAAAGTGCTCACTGTACAGTGAACAACCTATAACAATTATAGTTGTCCAAATAAGCACTACAAAATATCTGGAAAATATTTCTTAAAATGTAACAGGGTTTTTCACACGCGCCAATACTTTACTTATTAAATGTTTCCCTATACATATTTCGGGAAACGTTTACATACACCACGATGCAATTATAGAAATGTTGATGACTTACGAACATACTAATTTCATTACGCATTTAGCATCTTATTAAACAATTGTAAGGTAGATACAATAACTGGAAAAAAGTAGGGTAGAGTGGGCGGAATTTTTACCATTCGACATTAACGAAATAGTACAGCGGGAAAAAATTAATTTTGTGGCTTATTCTGTAAAATTACATTGCCGACGCATATTTTGGTGTACAATTACATTGTCGACGCATATTTTGTTTAGTAGCAAAATTTATTTGCATGATCGTTAAAAATGACACTTTTTTTTACAAGCAGTTTTAGTGGTCGCTAAAAACATGCCTATCTATAATACAACCAAATGTAGCAACGATGATTTTAACAAAATATTACGTAGCAACCACAGTTTATTTCCTGTTTATTTATAATTTAGTAATTTTTCACGATCATGGTTTCACGTATGGTCTACCAGGTTATATATGTATTTCGTACAGGAAGTTCTTTAGGAAAACACAGTTTAAATGCCGAAACAAATTTAAAAGTTAGTGTGTTGGCGACATTTTCCCAAGAGTAGTGTTTTGAAAATGCCTGTATAGGCTGTTCACAGTAGACTGAGCACTTATGAAAGCCGTGTCTGAGAGCTTCTTCCCTCTCAATTTTGTATCCTTCCATCATGTGTAAAATTAGCATTGCTACTGACCCTCTCACGTCATTCACGCGACAATCAAGTGTAACTGTGAAATTGTTGAACTTTAATATTGTAACAATAGTGGCGATAATTACTCTAGTGTGTGTTAAAGAGACAGAAAATATTTGAAGTAAACTCAGTGGCCACAACCCTAAAAGTTACACTTTGAGTACAATGTCGAGATATGAGACTACGTTTTGTATTTTGCTGCCAACTCAACTGGGAACAGAGGACAGTGATTTTTTTTTCCGTAGGTTGATTTTAAAAGTGCTCAGTTTACCGAGAACCACCTATATAGGCCATTCACGGTAAAGTGAGCACTTTTTGAATTCCTCGCATATCGAACGTTAACATTCGAGTCCGGTGAAATGCATGAACTGTGTTTATTGCTTACATGGCAATATTTATTTTAAAACGAGGAGGAAGGATAAAACATGGCTGATAGGAAAAAAGTAATCAGGGCATCAAAAGGGCTCACTTTACCGTGAACAGCTTATAGTCACGAACACGTTGAACACATTAAACTCCCTCAACATTTGCACAAATATAACAATCTGCAGTCTTGTAAGCAAAATTATATTTAGTTTAAGTAGTTGCACTTATTTTTCAGTAGTGTAAGGCACGAAATGTGAAGCGTGATTGAGGTAAATGTAAAAATGTACACATTTAGTTGCAACCGAATAATTGGATTCACTTTCGCTCGTGTTTCTCCAACCGCATGTTACACCGCGAGGTGAGCCGCGGAGGGGGAGGGGGGTAGTTTTCTGGCTAGCGGGAGAAAGAAGCAGCGAGAGGAAAAAAAAAAAAAAATAGAATTCCGTTCCTCGAGGTTTGTAGGCAGATCCATTTACCGCATTTTCGTGGCGTGGGTGGTGTTTTTTCCCCGCCATATAATGGAACTAATACAGTATATTTAACGCTCCTCTTTGTTGGTGTTCCTGGAAGGTAATCGAAGTGCAACAAAGGAAAAAAAAAATGTTTTGTACATCTTAGCGCCTTTCTGTAAATTCGTTAGTTTACTGTTGGCGAAAAATGCTACTTAAAACTAAACTTATGAAATTATTATAACTACGTTAATTACGTATTTTAACTCTTAGCTTGTATCCTCTGGAGGAATGTGGACTAAACACCTTTAAAGCATGTTTATCTTAACCGATTTTGTTCTGGACATGAAGCATAACGTAGGCGTTCTCTTAAAAAAAAAAAAAAAAAAACTCATTCAATATTCCTATCTATCTGCGTAGGAAATTGACCGACCTTTTTCTAACCGTAGATAAGGATAACACATTCTCAAGCTTCGTGGTGTCACAGTTCACACTGAGAAAAAATTACCTTATTTATGTTCCTAGGAATTTTATTACCAGCAAGTATGTTTTTTGAATTGTTCTTCATTCCTATCCAAACTTTATTGGTTTCTTTAATTTTCTGATACACCAGTTACTTCTGAATAACTGTGGGGAAGTATGTAAGTAAAACGCATTTGTTCGCGCTATTATAATAATATAGTAATTTATACAATCATGTTAGATAACTCCCAAGTATGATTTTCTCCGAGCAGGTGTCTAGGTAGTTATCATTTATGAAGTAAAATGAAGTCATTTCGAGGTTATCTCCTTCACTAATCGTGCACTGTAGTATACAAATATAAGGTCATCCGGAACTACACATTTGCTGCTATTTAACAGTTAACGTACTCTATTGACATGCAACATTTTAATGTAAATTCCATACATACAGATTTGTTTTAAATTAATAGGCAGGCAGTTGGGAAGGTGCATAAAGAAACTGCCCTAGCATTAGATTGAAATGGGTATTAACAATTGCATGCAAAAATTACTTGTTAGCTACGCATAAATAAACACCGTAAATTGTTCAGAAAACCGTCTAAACTGGCATGGAGTTTATATTTTATAACCTATATGTAATATGGAAAATATGCCATTTCAGGCTGCAATATAGAAGTGCTAATATACACAGACGGAAACTCCACTGCATATCTGACTGTTTCCTGGGAAATGTAGCAAAGGCACCATGGTTATATGGGTGAAAACTTCATTATTCTTACTTTCTCAGTATACACGAATGCAGTGATGTGGTAAATTTGCATATCATTTCTAAGAGTGTATTGCCAAGTCTGTTACCTCTATTTTATTTAAATTATTAAGTTACAGACGTTATTCAATAGTGGTAACCGTACAGAGCTTAGAAAAATCTTTGATAATAATAATTGCGTAATATGCTGGTCATTAAAATTGCGACACCAAGAAGGACGTTCCTGCATGACCACGCATTGGAGGAGCGTGTAGAGCAAGTGCGCGGTACATACGCAAGTGTAGGCCTGGGTGCCGCTGAGTCTCCCCGCCGTTAGTGTGCATGGACGGAGCGAGCATGCCACGTTTAAAGAACGTCGCGTTCTTGGGAACAGTTTCCCGCCTTTGACCGCGGGAGAATCGTAGCCTTATGCCGGAATCACATATCCCCGACCAGCACGACACCGCAAGCACGACACGACACTTAAAAACTAAACAACCAGTGAAATACAAGCTCGATCTGACGTAAGCACGACAATTCTGTCGTACGACCAGAACTTCTGGATTAGAAATTATTTCTATTCTTCGTCGTGTCGTGCGGCGCGACGCACATTATGTACAACCTAGCAAAATGAAATTGTATGACAAGCTTTCCTTACAATGGGGAATACGTAGCTTAAAAGAAAACACACTATGAAAATTATTGTATTTAACTCTTATAAATAATAATTTTACCTTTGTATGCATTAGCTATACAACTTTGTCACCATCATGTATTCCAAATTTCCCGTCTGCCCACCGCCTTTGAAACTAGCGTAGTTAATCAGCGCCTTCTAAATGGATCCGAAAATTTCTACTCTTTGTGTCGCGTCAGTAAACTGTCATGCTGTACATTCGAGCATGCACATTGAAAATGGTTTTTGTGGCGGGTTTTCTCGTGTCGTGCTGTGCTCGTCGGGGCTATGTGATTCCGGCATTACCGGTATTGTAGACTGTCCTACCGTGAAATTCGTTCTCAAGGTGGGACAAATACAACCATGGCGAAGCGGATATGGGGTTCGTGGGCCGAGGAGGGACGGGCTGAGAGAGACGTGCAGCGAGCGATCACAGACCGTACAGCCACATTAAGGCTCCCGCATACACAGTGCTTGTTCTTCGCGTTCCAGGTCGAGAAGCGAGGGAGAGATAAGGGTGAGATTGCCGCGCCCATCAAGTGCGTCATCGCCGCTAAGCGCAAGGTTCTGAACTAGCGCGCAGTCTTCTCGTCGCTCTGTGTGTACCTAAGCGACTTTCAACGGTGACGTATCATTTTACTGGCGGAAACTCTGTAGCATGGTTCAGTGCAGGGCGCCTGAGTAGTTTTGCATGTATCTGAGTGAAGATATTTGGACGGCTCTTAACATCGAGGTCTTGAGAGCTGATGAGGGTGATTGAAGTTATTATGGAACAGCACCGGAATTAAAGGGTGGGGGAAACTGAAGATCTCCGAGAAATCCCGCCGACCAACGGTATCGTCCAGCACGATTCCCGCGTGCGAAAATCCGGAGTGATTCGGCCGGTGCATGTATCTGACATGCATATTTTGAGCTACAGCTCTTTGAAAAAGTCATTTTTAGCCATTTTGGATTACTCTGAGATTATGTTTCTAATATGCGTGATGTCTTGAAAGCACTCGACAGCCCTCGTCTGAAGTATGTGGTGTGTTTTTTTGAGGCACGTTTAATATTTTCGTAGGAAAATGAGTTCTTCAATAACTCTGTAACGCGGTCCAGGAACCATGTACACGGGAGCCTTGAACACCGTCTGTCAGGAGTTGAGGTGCATCAATCTGTGTCCGCACGCCGTCTGCAGCATCCAAGCGCTCATTACTGCGGCTGCCAGTGCCTGTTCACCACAGGCAATAATACCCTGTGGCTGCAGTGCTGCGTGGAGCATCAGGTCTGGAGCGGCGAATGCTGTGCCATCGTCTTCTCTGCTGAATCCCGCTTCTGCTTGCTTGCAACACCACGACCTTGTCTGGCGGCACCATGATGCAGTTTGGCCGAGTCCCACACTACTCACTGCCATACCGGCCCAGCACCTCGAGATATGGTGTGTGGTACCGTAGGACTCATGCTCGGTTGCACCATCGTGGTTCGAAACCCGATCCGAGATCGGATCTAAGATCGACGTACAAAACTGTTGCACCATTTGAGTTCGGAGCTGGACTGGAGATCGAAATGAAGTTCATTTTGAACCGCAGGAACTGGCGGTTTGAAATCTCGATCCGAGATCAGCAGCCATCGTCGACAAATGTTGTTTGCAAATACGCCAACAGATAGAACTACGTTAGATTGTTTTATTGGGAAATTAAAACAACATTATACGCACTTGAATATTATTCAGTAAAATTCGTACAACAATAATTCACTTAAAACAGATAAAACATCACACATCTAGTTTTATCTATGGTGAAAAATACGCCTACTTCCATCTTATATTTAATCTCGATCTCTAACTTTGGAACCAAGATGAAACGGATCCTGATGTCTCCTATCCTCGACTCCCGCCTGTAAAGGCTGTTCACAATAAAGTGAGTACTTTTGGATTCACTCCTGGATAAATGTCACTGCCTCTGCCCACGTATATTTCAACGGGCTGACTGGGTGACGTGCGCCCAGTAAAGTTGGTAACGATGGATGGATAGTAGTTCAATATTTAACGTCAAATAAAAATAATTACGCAGCCATTTGTGATAACTTCAATTATTTCTTTCGTTTTTTTTTAATGCATCGGAAGTGTAAAAAATATCAGCTTTGTAAAATATTTTCTTTTTTAATAATTTCACTGTTTCACTTGACCGACGCATGAATAAAGTGATGAGGTCCACGGCAATGTTAATTTTACGTGAGGCGCAATAATACACAATATACATACAAGTATATCTCAAGCAGGGCTTTCAAGAGTGCTCATTTTACCGCGAACAGCCTTTACCAGCAGGACACTGCGCCACCGCAAGTGGCACGCATCCTAGCCTTTACCAGCAGGACACTGCGCCACCGCAAGTGGCACGCATCCTTCAACACTTCCTGGATAACTGCCACATCGTACTGCTGCCTTGACCTGCACGTTCGCCCAATTTCTTACACGTCGAAATCATGTGGTCCATGGCCGGATGTCGACAGGCCCAACACATCTGTGGCCACAACGGATGACATTTCGGCATGTATCGAAACAGCATGGAGGACGGTACCCCAGATGGACATCCAAAGTACGACTGAAGGAACTTGAATTCATGCATTAAGTTTTTATTTAATTTGTCGTAACAGGACATTTGTACTCTGACGCATACTTGTAAATGCCTAATAAACACTAATGGTAACGATTTGTTCCTTTGCACAAGCAAAAGTTGAATACAAATATTTCGGTGTGTGAGCAGCAGCTATCATCAATAGCCAGAGTAAGGAACTGACTGGACTGTTGCTGTATTTTTTTTTATACCATTCACAGACTTGGCCACAATTTCACTTATTCTGTAGGATGTTTAGAGAAGACGGTTTATCACGGGAAATGTTTGCTTTTTCTTTGTTGGTAGCAGTGGCGTTTATTCCATAGACGCACGGTAAGCAATGCTTACCCTACACATATTGTAAATATTTGATCCGTTATATTTTTCGCCTTAACTTTAAATTTAAACACTTTTAATTCTGAGTTTCTCCGTTTCCGATTCGAGAAACGGAGTTTTCGTGACTTCGTACTGTACACGCATAGTGCTGCTATCTGGTATTTATTTCCACAAACGGGAGCTACTAGTGATGAATCGAACTCGCAAGCAACAACACGCGACTGCGTTCCTTCGGCAGGGTAAGCAGTCGTTCTGTTTGCGTCCTCCAGTTCTAAATTTTTCCTTGGAAAGTGAATAAAAGTGTTCAGGAAAACGGGAATTTCCTTATCATTTGGAATATGCTCTCTAAATAATATTAATTTTAATTATTATTACATTAATTTTGGTTCCGTTTTTATAACTAATGTTAGGTAATATAAAACGGTAATTACATGTGGAGGGTAAGCAAAGATGGAGATTCAACGAATTGTACACCTTTCCGATAGCTTTTTTCGTTATTGGCTTTCTTGCATGTAAAATGTTTCTATACTATTTCATTGTGGCAGCGAGGATTATGATACCCTAAAACAGAATGTTTGTGATTGATCTGCAAAGAACTTACCAGAGTTAAAAAATTTTATAGTAATAATTCAGTCATAAAAGGACAAACCAACTATAGTGATATCGAAAATATGTTGACTCAAAACATTTTTGCGGTTTTTCTATAGCCTCTGTGAATTCCTTAAATATTTTAAGTAGTACATTCTGAAGTTTGTATCGGACGTTTGGGAAAGGAATACTTTTCTGCAGGAAATTAACATCTGGCGTTGCAAAGAAAAGAGTGTTTACGTACTCTGAATACAATGTCGGCTGCTAGTTTCAGTGGCAATAAACAGTGCCTCCATCTGGGAAGTTTGGAAATAAACAAAAGACCAAATGCGAGTGTTTGCACCGTATGCGTCGTCAGCAATGAAGGCAAGCATTTTCGGAAACGTAACATCGTACTGTAGAAATATATGTGTAAAAACTGAAAATAACACTTATCGCCACATGTAAAAATCCCGCCGATATCGCCAGCATCCTAAAATACATGTTCATAAAAAAAGTGTGAAGCAGTTGGGATGGATTTAGGTTCTTTGTTTCGGATTTACGCAAAAGCATACACGCCTTTTCAAATTTGACTAGTTTGTAGAAGATTTGTGGCCATATAATTTATATCTGCAGTGTATTTGTAAGCTGGAATTACATTACTTTCAGTCTCCTCACATTCATTTCGATATATTTCGAGGGTTTTTGGCCATTATATTGATTTATTTAACTTATGAAGATTCACGTGCTGATAGTAGACTGTGGACATGATACCGAGCTGTGATCGCTTTCACCCCACACCTTTGGCCGTAGGGGCGTTGCTGGTCAAAGAGAAATTCATTATTTTATATTTGTTTGGAATGCTTTTCAAATTGTAGACATTACTTAAGAGTACTACTTTCTCGCATGAAAAAAAAAACTGTAGATGGCATATTTTTTTTTTACGCAATGGCCTGTCAAAACAGCAAATTTTGTGTTTTCGGGGCGTACCGATAATAACTATCTTTCATACCGAAATTGAAGGATTCTTAAAAATAATACTATTTATGATTTGTAACAGGCTATGATTTTCGTTTTGTAATATAAGTTTTGTTAATCTTACTGTTACAACTCTATTAAAGTTCTTCTCTATGTCCCTGGTTATAGTCGATTAATTCACACTAAGTCTGTCTGTTGCCATAATTTGAAATGTCTTTCACACATCCAGTCCAATAGTCCAGCCTGCCAGTCGCACACTTCACTGCACCGGTGCTCGCAGTTGCAGATTTTCCTCCCGCTGGTCACTGCCGGCGCCACTCGTCTATTGCATAAGACCGGACAGTCTCCCAAACTCCCGACGCTTGTACAACTCCCCGCTCGGAGGACCTGCATGCTTTTATAGTCTGCTGGCTTTGACCTGGAAAGTTCGGCGCACCGCGAGTCACGTTGAGAGAAACTGGGTATTCATGGAGAACGTTCTTCAGGTATACGCAGAAATTCAATCTGCTGGAAGGTGAGGAGCGTGCGAGACTTAACGCGGCACCGAGTGGAAGAATGCGTGGCGGCTCACTTTGTAACTAAAAACCCTGATAGGATTATCTAGAAGAATGCGTGGCGGTTCACTTTGTAACTAAAAACCCTGATAGGATTATCTATCTCCTGTCATTTAAACATTCCTGGGTGACTCACCGCCCGCTATCATATCACTGTTCTGTCCTCTGCCGCTCGCTCGCGCGGGCAGGTTAGGGGTATATTAGTTCGTTTATTTTATTTGCGCATTCTAGAAACTACAAAATTGTGACTTTGACATGCCATAATGCAAGAACTGTGCGACTTAATTTTTTTAATGCAAGAAAAGGGAACTTATATAAGTAGCTAGTTACCCGCGGCTTCGCCCACATGAAAAAATCAAACCTTGATTATAATAACCAAATGCTCTATCTTAATAGTTGGCGATATATTTTATATATTTCTTAAGAAAGTGTTTGTTTTTCTGGGATGAAAAGTACCCTATGTGCTAATCCAGAATATAGACCACACCTGTACCAAATTTCAGCCAAATCCATCGAGCCGTTAACGACGTGATTAACAAACGATCATACAAACTTTCGTATTTGTAATATTATTAGGATGTCTCCGAGTTGAAGGGTGTTACGTATACGCATAGAATAATGAGTTGGATGAGTGGCGGCAGTGTAGGGTGGCGTGTGACGGGAGGGTTGTTTGCTTGCAGGAGGCGACTCCCGACCCCGGCGTGGACCCCGCCCAGCTGAAGAAGGCGCTGGAGTGGGAGCTGAGCCTGGACTCGCGGGACCTGCGGTCGCACGCGTGGTACCACGGGGCCATCCCGCGCCACCGCGCCGAGGAGATCGTCGAGAAGGACGGCGAGTTCCTGGTGCGCGACTGCACCTCGCAGCCGGGCAACTACGTGCTCACGTGCCGCTGCAAGGGCCAGGGCCTGCACTTCGTCATCAACAAGGTGGGTGAGCCGGCAGCAACTTCACCTCCCAGCACACCCCTACCCAGTAGTAATACCAAGTTAGCGCTGTCCACGGCGAAGTGAGCACTTTTGAAAACCCACCTTTGAAAAACGTCATTGCCGCTGCCTGTTAAAATATTTTAACAGCCACGCTGACTTACTGGCATGCGTCCTCTAAAGTAGGTAACGAGGAAGATAAGGTAGTTCCATGTCTTAATAGCAGGATGGACCGAAACATTTTCTGTGAAATATAGTTGTTTGCGTGAATACGCGTACCTCGGTAAATAAATGTTCTGTAAATACAACTTTTTGTCATAAAAGATAAAAAAGAAAACCTGTTATCTATGCCCATATTCTCGGAGGAAAAATTTCGTGAATATGGTCAAATATCGCATTTATAAAGCTTGCCTATGCAAGCGGCAAGAGAAAAGTACAAATATACGGGCTTAGTTTAATCTGTGGGCTTTCATTGGGTGTAATAAAACCCCACTGTTACAGATCTAATTTACACAGTACAGCGTCACGACGGAAACACAACACGCCTTGCGCGTAGGTGCGATGAGGCGCTAGAAGTGCGTGTTAGTGTCGCCCGTACCGCTCCCTCGCTTCTTTACCTTGGACGCGCGAGTCCATCCCACTCTTTTAACATTGAATTAAAAGTGTTAGGAAAACATTTGAGAATATTGCAATTATTTTATTATGATTGTTTGATTGGACTGTGCCAATTACCGACCATGAGACTAAATAAAAATCTCGGTAACAGACATAGAACTCAGTAAAACAAAAGACGAAGAAACTTTTTACCACGGACAGATAATTAGAAAAATCAGTTTCTTTGTCAATGGGAAATAAATATGTAGATAATTAAAAAGGCAAAAAGATAAACGAACAACTTATTATTACAAAACAGGACAGAGAACGAAAGCAAACTAAAAGCAAATACAAGACTATGTCGAAAACACCACACGATTGAGCAAAACAGTGCAATCAAAACAATATCAGTGGTCACAGCTGAGAAGTAAAATTCAAAACCCACACACTCACAAATAGGACAAGAACTACAATGAAGCACAAGTCAGGAATAGTATTCCTGGTCAGGTTATAAAGTTAAATAAATCAACACTAAGAACAACACAGGAAACACGAAAATAACCAGACAAAATAATGTATAATCCAACAGGGAAGACACAGAGCGTCGAAAATAACACAGCAAGTAATGTCTTGGGGGGGGGGGGGGGTGTACACATACGAATCTGGCACTCTTCCGACCATACAAATAGGACGGCAGGTAGTAGCTGAATGGTGATACTTGGAAGAGTTATTGCTGATTTGGTCCAAGAGGCTGGCTATGGGGTGTAGGTACTGTTGAGTGGAAATACAAGTCTAATCAGAAGTGTAATTATTCATGCTGGGCAACAAAACTTCTTAATTTTTGCTACTCTTATTCCCTTTAATTCTATTCTCTGTTGATTTATGACATTACTGTTGCAGTTGATGAAAGCCGATTCTCGTGTGGTGTTTTAGTTTTCGACATCGTGTTGTCTTTTCGTTTGGTTTGCTTTCGTTGTCTGTCCTGTTTTGTATCAATAAGTTGTTCGTCTATCTTTTTGTCGTTTTAATTATACAGATATTTATTTTTCATTGACAAGGAAACAGCTTTTCCTAATTATCTGTCGGTGGTGTTGTAAAAGGTTTTTTCGTCTCGTGCCTTGCTGAGTTTTTTTGTGTGTTTAATTTGTGTATTCGTGTGTGTGCGCGCGCGTGCGAGATTTTCATTTAATCTCATGGTTGGCATTGGACACAGGCCAATCAAACCGTCACAATAGAATGAATTAACCATTGCCATTAAATTTCAAAGATAAAACTCAAATCATTTGTTTTACTTTCTGTATTTTTAATGCACCAGTACATGGATTAGCTAAATGGTAAAATATTTACTTTTCTAATAATTTCACAGTTTTACTTGCCCGACGCATGAATAAAGTGACCAGGTTCACGGAATCGTTAATTTTACATGTGGTGGAAGGATACGGAATGTGCTCGCAAGTAGATCTGTAGCAGGGCTTTTAAAAGTGCTCACTTTACCGTGAACAGCGTTCATATAGCCTATTCGCGGTCTCTTCACACTTTCTGAAGCAAACTTTTGAAAACTCAGCCCATATATGAGGCGTTTTGTTGTTTCCTAAATATGTCACAAGTATTTTATATTTCTGTCAAAATAAAATTTCCTCATTCTTTGCGAATTTCACATTTTATTAATATTTTACGTATAATTTATCGGCGCCGGAATGAAAGGGCGGGGAAACGGAAGATCCCCGAGAAAACTCGCCGACCAACGGCATCGCCCGGCACAATTCCCACATGCGAAAATCCGGGGATTGAGCCCAGATCGCTGTGGTGGGAGGCAAGCAGGCTAAATGCTGTCACCGCGGCCCCCAAGGCAGAACTGGTTTTTAATACTTGCCATCGTACGAAAAATAGTTTCATTACACATGCATATGTGTGCATCGATGCAGTTAAAAGAAAAAAACACCAAAATGTACACTTGAATTGAGGATATGGTTTTTAAGAGTAATTATATTCGCCGAAAGCTTTGATTTGTTCCTGCTCAGCTATATTGTTTATCTCGCGTTGCCTATAAGATAGATAATACTCAACACACAGCTCTGCTATCGTGTTGCATACACTGGAGGCGTTAAATACTTGGCGTTTATACGAAGCAGTGATGAAAATACTCTATTTATAATCATTTCAAAATTATAATTTTCCAAATGGCAATCGGGCGTTGGAACTATTAACATTAAAACATTTATAGCATGCTTGTATTATAAACTGTAATGCGATATGAGCAACAGTTGTTATTCATACTGGACTTAAAAATTGTGATGCACTGTTTGCTTCTTCCATTGTTCCTGAAATGTGGTAACGTTTCCAGCCTTGTTATTAAGAGTTTTTATTTCGGACGCCAAATGATCCCATGACGTCGTCTGCCGCAGGCCACAACAAGTATTTTACCGCTGGACATGTGAAGCAGATGTGGGTGACTTCCATGCTGCGGTGAATGTCCTGCTGACAGATTGTCACCTTTCATCTCACCAGTAGCTACTTCCCGCTCCTTATTCTTTCTGACATTCCGCAAGCCATGTCCTTGGTCTGTGCATTTCTACGGACTTACAGCGAGTTGGTTTAAACCCACGCATGCAAACACATTCGTATTGGCTGTTCACGGTTAAGTAAACACGTTTGAAAACATTTGGAAAAAGAAAGTATTACTGCCCATTATTAACAGCATATTTGCTGCCGTGGCATGCAGACTGCCAGTGCTGGCAACCAATAAAGTAAAATAGCACCAATACTAGACGGTGTCCTGCGAGTGCAATGTTTATAAATGTATTGCAAATCAAGTTTGTGCTTTTCTGTTTGTGTTTCTAGAGTACGAATTTGCACATTCGTGACATAATTACATTCCTGTAAATTTCACGTTTTCAGTTGACAGACGCATGGAGAAAGTATTTAGCCCGTGGCAATGTAAATTTTACATATAATGAGAACATACACAATGAGGATGGAAGTAAACACTGAGCAGAGCTTCCAAAAATGCTCAATTAATTGTGGACAGTCTATACCACATATCACAGCTGTTTTTAAAATGTAATGGCCGTTTCATAAATTAATTACATTCACAGTTTAATTGGTCTTCGTCATATTCTTGCTGGCAACCAGGTACAACTAAAATGGGGAAACTCCAAGCAAAAAAAAAAAAAAAAGGAAATAAGGATAACAAAATATAATTTTAAACATAATATATTGTTAAAATAACTCTAATTATATTACCTCTTAAAACGTTTTATGATCAAAGAAACGTACTGATAACACATTCCATTACTTTGTCTAAGTAATTCTGTGACTCTACCACGGTATTTCCTTTCGTTTAATCAGTCTGTTGGGCTAGTAGTTGAAAAAAAAAAAATATTAATATATATTTCTTTTCATATAAATTGAAATTGATAAGTGCAGATCTTTTTCAGTATATTACGGCATTTTTTAAAATAGCATTAGTTTCCTTTCAAGTGCTCCTGTAATTAATTTCCGGAAACTCATACATTTGAGATAATGCATCAGAAATTATTGGTTATTACATCGCTATGTTTGGTGTAATGCATGTATACAATCAAAATTAATGTCAACACTTCCGAAATTATTTTTGAACTTCTAGTTATGAAGGTCTAAATGTCCATTTTGCGTATTTTACGCTTCACTATTTTTTTTTTTTTTTTTTTTTTGTGAGCTTTGGCGTCGGAGATTCAATTTTACGTCCATTAATTTCCGAACTCGCAGTGCGGCGCGCGCGACTAATGCACTGTAAGCAAACCCGTTATCTCGTCGCCAGCGGACTCGACTTTGCCAAATGACACTTCTTCCTCCCTTATTCATTTCTCTCTCTCACTCTCTCTCTCTGTTTCTCCCTCTCATCTCCGCCATTCCAGAACAGTGCATCCTACCTCGTCACTGAGAGTCCGCCGTCCCCTAGAACCCCCCACCTATTTTTTTTGCGCTCCAGTCGACCGTTAACAAACGTCTCGTTAACAGCGTCATTAATTAGCGAGTTAATGTAGCCGTTACATCAGATTGTACCTCCAGATGAGGAAATTACTTCCCCTTCCCGTCTCTGCCAAGGCATTTTGAGCAGAAAAATAAAATCCTGTGTTCTCACTGACAAATGAAAGTTGACGTTTTTTTTTTTTTCTCTTTTGTCGAATGACAAATGCGCGTTGTTCTGGTTTCACATAGTAAACTTTGTTAATTCCGTACAAATGATGAATTTAGCTTGATGGGCTGGACGATTAATAAACATAGCGAAAATGTAGTTTCAAAATTTGAATAACTTTACAAATTCTACAAATAATTATAGTGAATTACAAACGTGCTGTTGGGCTCGGAGAAAGTTGATTTAAATTTACATTAACAGATTATTGAGTCAAGGTTTAGCCTGAGCCATACTGACAAGGACTTCGTCGTATGTTTGCTAAAAGTATACATGAACCTATAGACTATCACTAATCAAACTATTATTATTTTAGTAAGACTTCTACAATGTAAATTTTTATCTTATTTTGTTATTCGGTAAAATTATCGAGATAGCTTTATTAAAGCGCATGTTTTAAAGTTAGCACGGTTTTAGATTACTTAAAACTTTTAGTAGCATAATACGGAAATATTCAGACTGTATGTCTACATATCACGCACTTTTTTAGTAGCCTTTGTGTTTCGTTGGTGAATCGTAGGGTATGGAAACTGACAAGTACTGCGAAATAAACGTAGGGAAAAAAGGAAAACGCGCGCGAAAGAAAATACTGAGATATAAATATAGTGAAGGCCAACACTGAATGTAATTTAGGAAATTGAAATAGTTTGCATTGAAAATCGTAACAGAAAATTAACAAAAGAAAATTTGATTCATTTCGTATTTATTTACGACATCCGTAATTCTTATCACGTGTGGCCAAATAATCAACCCATAGAATTTGAAGTCAATAAATGGCCTCCCTGTTGGATGTCATAAGTTATCTTTGACACCTGTTTAAATTTTAGTACTATAATCTTCGTGTTTTTAAGGCCCGTGGTATAACTTAATGTATTGTTTTTATACTGGTATGAGAGCCTTATTAACTTTTTTTCTAGTTATTAAAAGCACTGGCTACTTTGGAAAGTCTTTTATACGCTCTCTGTGGATAAATGAGCAATTTTGAAACCACTGCTTAGGAATTACTTACCTGCTAATTTTGTACCCCTCCACTATGTGTAAAAATAACGTAGACAGGGACTGGATGATTTTATTCATGCCCTGATCAAGTGTAACCGTTAAATAGTCAAAACACGTGAACGTGTTATTAATATATTAGTTGCGGTTTGTGTGCAAATGCAGTGTCCACAAATCCAAATATAGTATTTTCAAACGATGATGAGGCAAGGAACTACTTCTCATACATTGCCGCCAGTTTTGTTGGCAACATGCTTGTAGTCGTTTACTTTGTCTCGTATAACTTGGCAAGATCATGACAGTCAGAGTGGCAACTTGACGTAGGCCTATACGAAACAAACAACGCGCCATTACAAAATCCTGTATCAGCTGATGCATGAACGAATGAAAATTAACATTACTTTGGCTGTTCTGGCTGCACTGCCTACGCACAGCAGACAAGCGGAAAATACGCGAATAAGGAGTTCCTAGATTAATTAATACATTTTCTTTTACGTGTTCACAAAACAGCTGTTGTGTTACAAACTAAACTTCGTCCTAAAGTCGTAATGTAGAAGTGTTCAAAACTGAATGCAAATTAAAACGCTCCGCATTCAAATGAAACGTATCTTCAAACATAGGGAGTTCTTTGTTGTATCCCCACTCATCATGCCCTACAATTCTTAACTGCTTGATATTAATTCCAAAAGCCTACAGAAATATCGCAGAATATCGTTTCGAGCCAGTAATAGGAGAAAATTGAACTTTTAAAAACACGGGATCAAGAGGCAGACCAACGTGCTATCTGTTGGCTAACACGCTCGACTCAGACCACGCCCTGCCATGCCATCTGTTAGCGAGCTTCCGAAATACTACCAGCCGGGAAAAAAAATAGCCTTCTTGTGTAAAATAACAAATTTAGAAACGGGTACCAAATTATTTTATTTTTCCGCGAGCTGTATAATTTTTAAAGTACTGTATTTATTTCCGTGTACAGCTATTTTGATTACTAGTAATTTCTGTTGGGCGGTAATCGTACGCCTGCGTCCATTACATACCATATTCTTATTCTTCCCGATCCCGTAAACCCATCTCTTTGTTATTTAATGTTTTTATGTTGTTACTATACTGTATTAATAAAACGAAAAAAAGTGGGACACGCGTGGGTAATTTTTAAGCAATTATTACGTTATTCCACGACACATATTTCCAATACGAGCTGCTTATTCTCAGTAATAGTAGAATAAGCGCTTTGCAAAATTTGTTGGCGAGTTTTGTAACCTACAAATTTTTTAGACGGATGTCAGCCTATAAATTCCTTACAATTTGTTTGGCATCACAATGACAAGTGGATAAGCTGACAGCGTGTTGATAAAATATACAGCCTCCACTTGACCCACCAGCTGATAGCGAAAGGATACATAAACGAAAAGTAAACATTGGCGCTACTTTCGTCGAACTGTCAAAATCATGCCACGTTACATGCAACGGAGATAACGCTAGAATACACGCAGTAACGACCAGGAGCTGTTTTTCTAAGTCTGATCTCAAAAGTTCTCACTTTACAGGAAACCATTACATGAGCAAACACTTGTTATTTATTGGATCCCTCCAGTAAGGTATTGGTAAACCTCACTTAAAAGTATTTGATTTTACTTTCACCGTACTTTTAATTAATATAATAATTGTAGAACTAAACGTATTGTATTTTTATAAAAAAAAAAAAAGTTATTTTAAGGTTGCACGCGTCCGAGATACAGAGCTAACGTTCCAAGTGTGCCCATGATCAGTCTTACATCAGTCTTTGTGTTGAGGTGTATTTCGACTGTCGCAAACCTAGTATTTTTATTCGAAATAACAAGCACGAAGACGTACTCTTCACAACACAATCACTGTTTGTAGTGAAGTAGTCGCGAGGAACAGCTTGATAGCCGTCGAAATAATACTTGTATTTTACGTAGAAGAACATTTGACTTTCTCCGTACAAGTGAAGTCCGGCGGGGCTGAGATAAAACATCAGCATGTAGCACTAAAGCTGTAGCCCTAGACCTGCACAGTGGCGCCAAGTGCATGTGGAGGCAATACAGCGGCAGGTGGCCGTACTGATATGTGCGGAACATCTGTGACGCTCCTTAGACGAAGCGATGTGACCCAACTCCAAATTTTTGATACAAAATCGGAACGTGCTGTTACTGCCAAAAAAAGAATGGCGAGCCCAAGAGGGTGCGCTGTATTTTTTGTCGTTCCGCTCTTGTCTGCTTTGTGGTCATTAGTTTTGTTGGAGGTATTGTGAAAGCACTGTAATTCACAACGTGTTGCTCCCGGCCGCGAGTAATGCAAATAGTGTGTGACCAGATAGCGACTGATTAAAATGTCGCGCGGCAGCTATTGGCGCCATGGACGCAGCGGGAGAGTCCCATGGCGCCATTGCTCCCGATCATGCTGTTTGTCAGAGTGAACCAGTGTTTATAAAGCCCCTGTCACACTGTCAAATCTTCGCCTTCAACAATATTTGACAACAAGATTTGAAGACAAAATACGGTCATCAAATTGTTCCTTCCAACAAATTGTTGAATGTCTTTGAAAACGTGTCACACTGTCAAATCTTTTTACTGGAATAATTTAATTAGAATAATTATTTAAACATTATTTTCATAGTATGATATTGCTTTTGTTTTTCCATGTAGTCCATTAAAGGATTAAATGTAAGGAATATTGTAATTTGTAATCGCTTCTTCACTAAATTCGAATTCTATTTATCAGATATTTTTTCTACACAATGCAATTTAAAGCCTCTAATTTCGTAATATTATGTGCAACATTCACTTAAAATAGCATTCATGCACATACGGCTTCTACATAAGTTTATTATCTTCATAACCTACTTCGTTTTCAGTAATTGTTCCTTATTTTAAAATTTATTGACATCAATTTTTCTCATGAACGATTCTGATTGGCTGAGCCCATCAAACATTAAAGAAATTTTAGAGCCGGTCCAATTTTCAAATGTTTGATGGAAACTGAAGCCATACAACTTTCCTAGGCAAATATGGCGGTTATTATGAAGTTTTGATGACGTCATTATTGTTCAACTATATTTCACCAAAATTATTGGAAGGAGTTTGACGGAAAAATTTGACAGTGTAACAGGGGCTTAATAATTAAAACTGTCATAAAGATACGAATATTTACACTGTGAGGTAAGTTTACATGGCGGTTTTCATTATTTAAAAAATGTAAAATGTTTTCCATCAACTTACGAGAAAAGAAGAAATTGTTTTCTACTTTTTTGAGCTGACGCTTATTAAGCATGAACGAGTGCCTATTAATAGAAAGTATTCTTCAGAAACTGAAGCTGTATAAAGTTACGTAGCGATCTCGCATTTCACGAAGTTGTCTGCCGGTACTTGATTTCACGTTCATTGTAGACAATCTATTATAATTTACATTAAAAAAGAACGTTACTTGTATACATTTTAATATTTATCGCTGTACCAGTGCCCAAGGCGTACTCCATTTTCAGAATATCTTGATATCGGGCACACCACAATGTATAATGTTGAAACAAATGTCCAATGTTGGAGTAATAAATAATTTATATATAGCATTAGCTGTGTGTGCAACTTTATGACACGAAATGTGGGCTGAGGACGGTAGTCTCATTATGTTGGCCCCCCTGAGATGATGCTGCGCCCTTGATTGGCGCCACTGTCCAGCATCAGATGTCGTTTTACACGCTGTACATAACCTTTTGTCAGGTTTCACGTACGATAAGCTCACGAGGGGTCCAGCAGATGTGAGCTATAAATCAGACATTTGATCTGTATCTTCCCAGTGTCGTGGGCGTATCCCGTCACAATGCCCGCCGTTATGTGTATCCACAATGGCTGTATTGTGTCGAGTGAGTGTACATTTTAGTTTATTAACGCTGGAAATATACCGCACGTGGCCGTTTACTGAACGTCACTTAGCTGATGAAACTTGCTGATTTATTGTTATAGTATATTCGCGATTTTTTCACTCTCTTCGAATCAAACCTTTGATAAATCATCCCATTTACGACATGCTTGGTAGTTTCCTATATATTTCATATATAAGAAGCGTTCTCTGCTTCTGTTAACATCAAAGTATCTTATTTTTGGTTAAATTGAACTTTTACTTATATTTTATCTATAAATTATAATATTCAATTTCGGTTAGTTTGAATAAAAACAGTGACAAAATAGGCGTGTTGCTAATGCCTAGTAGGAAATGGTTCTTATACAAACTATTATTACACAGAGTGCGCACGAATGCGTGCATTGTCACTATGGTGTAATTTTCTAGAGTCGGTTAATCTTTGTTTGCATGAGGCGGAGGGATATCTTGGAAGTAGAACTTTATCTGAACTTCAGGAAAGTTGGAAGTAACTGTGACCGGTCTTATACTTCTATTGCAACACATAATAGAAACAAACTGTCCGTCTCTCAGCTGGTAGGAAGGCAGAACTACGGCGTCTCGTCGACAGCGAGGTCGTCAGGCGGAGCAAGTTGCTCGGTGAAGCAAGGCCAGAAAGGAAGTCGGCAGTAAAATCACCAGTAAGGAAGCATCCCTGCATTCTCGTGGGGAAACCGTCATCAGGAAGGCTGTACCGGGGATCGAACATAGATCATTCCGGATGCGAGTCCAGTGGTTTACCACTGTACTACCTCACTCGGGTTCTATAAGCTAGCGTTACAGTCTCGTGTTTCGCTTCCTTCAACAACCACATTACTCATATAGAGAAGATTAAATATCGATATCACTCTTCATCCATCCCACAACGCGTTCAGCGCAACCTATCGAGATACCTTCGTGCGTGTAAGAAATACGTTATGATTCTCACTAAATATATCGATTATATAAATACGATATTTTGAAAAGTGAATGCACTTTAATTCATATTACAATATTCGTGATATTATAGTTATACTGTCGTGGTGTTGCTGTTTGAATTATCGTTTCAATATATTAAGTGCATCGTATAGCTAGAGGCGCTTAGCCACATTAAAACATATTCGATATCGCTGTCTTCTTCCGTATTCGGCAAGCAGTGAATAATACATGCATCTAACTTTGAAAGTAGCCGTAAAGTAGTTATTCGAAAACATTCAAGTACAGCTACGTTACGTGGCTCGCTGCCCATTGGCAGATACACTCGCATAAATGTTTAGGTACTGTTTACTAAGACGTAATAGCAACTTGCGGCTTTCGAGGGAAGATTAAACCTCCTTACCAAGAGCACTGAAAAAAAAAAAAATAAATAAAAATAAAAAAAAAAAAAAATCTTATGGTTCGTTGTGAATGTAAGTAAACCATTACTTTTGAGAAACACGATTTGCAGTGACGGAAGATTTTTTATTCCCGTTGAAAACAATAACGTGGCTTTTGCAGCAACTCTCAAATGTACTGCTTATGTAGTGCTGTGCTATAGGTAGACGTGAAGGCAGGGCTAACGCAACTACTAACTAGTTTTGTACCACGCTTATAAAAATGTTTGAGTAAACAATCTATATAGTTTCTCTACAAAACGTACTTTTGGCTAGAGCAGCATTTTGAAATGCAGCAAAATTGGTTTTATTCATGCAACAAAACATACATTTTAACAGAAAAACCCCATTTTCTTGCTTAAAAAATCTGTGCGAAAACAAAATATTTGACCGAAACAATTATGTACAAACAAGTTGGTTCAAACTAACGTTTATAAAAAGGAAGTCACAGGAAAGCTAAATTGTTAGTATGGAAGGGCTTACTAGTTTGACGTCACACGTTGTGTACAGAAAAACCGGGAGGCAATGGAACTTTTCGATTTTAGTGGAACCGGATAACACAATTGGGGCTTCTGTGGTCATGTTATGAATCATTACATAATGATTTCCATAGGGTATTCTCAATTTCCTAGCTTGACTACAATTAGTAAGAGACTGGCCATGAAAAATATATACAACAAAATAAAATTTCCATAAAAACCACACATTCTCCTTCAAAAGCCTAAAAAATAATTAAGCCACAGCAACGAAAATATTTCTATTTACAACGAATAAATATGTGGACATGAGTAAAACATTGTCCAAGACGAACGAAACTGTAGAGTAAATACGAGTAGGTAACAAATAAAAAAAAAGGTCAAACAAGATTCAGAAATATAATAATCCGGCGTCCTGTGAAGAATGAATAACACAACCAATACACGAAAAAAAAAAAAAAAAAAAAAAACATTTTCGCCATACGAAAAATCGAGCACAGCACAATATAGGGCCGACACCATCAGCTGTGTCTAGCCTGCCTCCGGTCACCAGATAATTCCGCTCTTCATAACATCGTCGTACTAGTTACGTCACTACAGCGGTCGTTCCCCTGTCACAGCTACGCACTGCTGCCTGCGTATGCACACTATCTGTGCATACAGTTCGTGAACATAAATATAACTATTTTAATGCCAGTACGAACTGTGTAGTTGTTGAGTTGAGCCGAGTTAAGAGATTTGGGTGGCTCCTAATGTGGCTACCTGGTTGAAGGAATTTTGCACGTCTAAGGACTAAAAGTGTGGGAGCGCTAGGGGCGACCGAGACATGCGCATCAACCCTCTCATCGCCTCTACGCGCTAGAAAACTGAACTGGCGTGCAGTCTTGCCATCAATAACGCGCCTCTATGAGACTTTCAGCTGAGACCCTACCATTTTATGACGTAATAATAAACACAAAGGTTTGATTCAAGTCCCTATTCCTTTTTTAATGTTTTGTACCGGAATGTTTATACCTAAAAATGACCGCGAAAACACCCGTCTGAGCCATATTCACTATCACAAATACATGCTTTAGAGAGAAATGAAGGAACTGGAAAACGTACACAGACGGGTAACGTTACTTAAATTCTATTCGTTAGCAGAACTCGCTCAGACACGTTGGACGGTTCTTAATAAAACGTTTTCTGCTGGAGCTGTGCACACATTTCGGTGGCCACCTTAACAACGAGGTCTTGAGAGCCAATGATGGTGAAATGGTGAGGAGAGCAACGCCGGAATGCAAGGGCAGGGGAAACGAGAGATCCCCGGCACGATTCCCACTTGCGAAATTCCGGAGTGATCCGGCCGGGGATTGAACCCGGTTCGCCTTGGTCGGAGGCGAGCAGGCTAACCGCTCAGTCGCCGTGGCCCCACGAACTCTGTAGTAATATTTTGCATTACATTTCACTATTCCCCTTAATTTTTCACATAAGTGTATGCTCAAACTATGCACGTTAAAATGGGTCAGGGACTCGCCTCGGTGATTCTATCTGTTGGAAGTGGTTCGGAAAAGATTTAGTTGACATTTAAGAGGCACTACTTATGTATTTTTGTCTCATTTATTAAAATAATTTTTCTCATATTGATTATCAACAATTATCTTATGCTATTATGTTTTATTTTGTAAGTTATAGGCACTATTGAGATTAAAAATCAAATGTTTTTTCCTCCAAAGTAACGCACCTAAATATGGCGAATACTGTCCAATGCACAGGGCAGTGTTTAAAACATGCATTCATCATCGTCACAACGAGGGCACTGGTCGAAACTATCGCTGATAGTCCTTAGTTGCAGGGCGAAAACTCACCCTTGTCTTAGACGTACAATGGGAGAGTGATTCGAGATATATTACATGCTTATGGAGTGCCTGGTGCTGATATAAGGTCGTATTCAGTTACCACTAGAGGCGCATCTGCGTACATCACACGTAATTCCACTTCCGTTCAATCTCGCACGTCAACTGCTTCGTGCGAAGTCACGTTGACGCGAATTGCAGGCAGGAACCTGCTGCAAGTTGGGTCAAAAACTGAAACATATTCAATTGCGTCATTAATCAATGTAGGCGTGTGTGTAGATGATATAAGTATTTGTGGGTTTTCCAGAATGGTTAAGTTACGTTACGGAAACAATTTAAATATTTAAGTACGCAAAGTAAGGTCAAGGTGTGCGAAACTTGTTTACATGCTGTGAAATCTCCGTCTTTATATTCAACCAATGGCCTAATATGAGCACGGTTGTTGTTCCATTGCCTTGTGCACTCGAGATTGCAGGGTTCTTAGAGTCCGTGAAAATCCTTTTAATTTCAAGTGTTTAGTTTCAAAGCCTTGAAAAACCTTAAAATTTTTCTAGGCGTTGAAAAGTCAGAATAAATAACCTTTATCTGCGTGGCTACGAGTGAAAACAATTTTTTTTTCGTGGAAATTGGCCTATATTCTTGAAAAGGGTCATGTTATGGTGTTAATAATACCTAACATTTCAGGCATACCAATGCTGGCTAGATGCTTGGAATAGCCATTTCACCGCTATGAAATGGCCGGAGCGAGAATGGCAAGCAAGCTGCAAGATAATGCTTAACTCTTGTAACTAAGCTGAAAATCCCAAACTAACGCTGAAAAATTGATTGCATGTATTAGAAAATGTTTAATGGCAAAAACTTGTAGACGTCAAATTCCAATTTTTTCTGTATTTTTTCTAATGTACTTTTTTTAAAATGCGATATCACTAATTAAAAATGACAGGTGGGAGCAGATAGTTGTTAATTAAGATAATTTGGTCCTTATAATTGTACAATTCTATACGTGAAAGCCATTGTGAATTACTTGAATGTAGTTCTAAAGGTTGTGAAATGGAACAATATCGCACGAGTTTTCTAGCAGCCGCATTAGTGCAGGGACCGTAACACGGCGTAATAGTGTAACACCATCATGAAGAAGCAAGTTATTCGGCATTTCATTAGCCGTACAGTTACATGTTCGCACAAAGTGCAGACAGCAGCATTGCAGCTGAAGTGAACTAACTACCAGGAAGGGCGCCGAACTAGTATTCACCGTAAGTTGTCACGACTGACGCCGTTATAATATAACACCACGTGCTTGTTAAGTTGATTAAAGAACTCTTGGAATAATCATGCAAATGTATGTGAAAAATACATGGTTCTGTCACCCCTGTCGACAGGAACTAGTGTGAAATCAATATTAGAAGTCGGTTGGTGCGCCAACGATCTGAGGTGCGGGAGGCTATGGGTTCGAATCCTGGGTGAGGCATGGGTGTTAATTTAAGTTAGGTTATAAGTTAGTCTGTAAGCCATCTGCTGCTAAGTTTTCAAGCATAAAATGAGGGGACGTTAAATAGCCATTAAAAAAAAAATTAGAAAGTTTGTTGGTAGTCTGTCAAATTTCTTGGTCACCCGAATACACATATTAAATATGAGCAAAATATTAATAACGACGTAATTCAAAATGGGTCTCCCAGCCGCAGTGATGTTTCACTGTGTTCGTAAATCTTTATTACGACCATCAGAGTTGTGTTTGTATACACGAAATACGCATTACGAACAGTGCCTTTAACTCTCTAATAGACTAGTAAAACAGATGGCATTTAATCAAGCAATAAATCATTTTACCTCTGGCTTTCATATATATTTGTTTAGATTTCCCCCTCTTCTTCCCACCTCCAAGTTTTGTGGGATTAGAGAGGAAGGGTGGAAGTATTTCTAATGGGCGTTTGTATACCTTTGTATTTGTCCTGAAATTTTTTTTTTGTAATGGATGAATCATTAACAACAAAACTTGGTCATAGTTTGTTCCACCTTCTCTAGTCGTGCCGTCCTATTGTTCTTTTCGAAGTACTTTTGATGATTTAATGGCGTCATTACCAGTAAATTCTTCTTCTTGAAACCTCAAAATGGGAGCAAATTGTAACAGTTTTCTACCCGTCCTAGAAATAAAAAGAAGTCATAAAACTATTTTAATATTTTATTTAAAGGTGTGTGTTCTTTTAAAAAAATAAGTTCAATGCGTATAAATTTGACCTCTCGAAATAATATTGAATTCGTAATAATAAAAAAGGAAATATTTAATTTGATTATAGAAACATATTAATGTTTACAGTTATTTGTTACTACCTTATGCATTGTTTAAGAGCAGGGCTAATTTTATCTTCGAACAGGATGACTTGCTCTCGACAGAATTCTGGAAAGCAAGTAACACCTTGGAGGGTAGGCTATATCCATGTTACTGCTGGTTTTACAACTACTGATAGGAAATTCTTGTTTCTGTACTATTACGGTTCTTTATCATTTAGGTGATGTAATTCCCGTAGTCTGCTTATACAAATATCGAGAACTATACAGTTGTAAGGAAAAGTACAGTGGTTTTCGAACATACTGCGTCATTCCGAAAAATGAATTGGACGGGACAAACTTGTAATTCTTCGCTAGGTGAAGTGGACCCGAGAATGCCAGATACAGTTAAGCAGCTTTACACGACGCAAGATACATGCTCAACTCGGTACAAGATGCCGAACCTGCACTGAATTCCGTGCGAGAATGTGTCGTTTTTTTTGCAATTCACGCACAATATTAGAACGAACATGCCCTATTGACGTGAATACGTCTTTAAATTTGCAACTATAGTGGGAGGCAATCCAGAAAATCCGATGATAACAAAATTGGGGGATACAGTTTGGCATTGCAGCTCCGAATCTATCGTCTACATTCGAAATTCAATTACACCACTCGATTGATAAAGGATAAAAGAATATGATACATTGAGTGAGGACTGCAAAGCATCGCGCGAGCAAGGGGGGGGGGGGCAATTTTGAGTTCGTTTCACAGCGTCTCATATAGTATAACTTTTGATTAGGAGAAGCTGCGACGCTCGTCTTTAAGTTTCGATCGACAGCTATCGTCAAGATCAATCTATTGCGTGTATAAAACATTTGTGTGGCGTGTCTATAATGAATTTATATGCGTTTAATGTAAAAAAAAAAAAAAAAATTAACACAATTTCGGCCTACACTCGTCGAAAAGCCAAGTCGAAATACAGAAATCGTATATGGTTGGAAAGAGCATCTCGAAAGCAATCCAGTGATACCCCTAAAACCCCATATGATCCAGTGGAATGTTGCCGGGAACGTAAAAATAACATCAAGGCGTCCGAGCGCGTCAACGTAGACGTATTCACGCAAAGCAAACGGCCGTGTCCCCAACACAGCCACACCCCATTTTTTGTTATACACGTAGCACGGAACAAGCAATCTATTCGTCCTGTATGCTTATCAAGTGACCAAGTGTATACAAGCCATTGAGATGCGAGCAAATTGTTAATGTAAGCTGTGCGAAGAGGAATCTGCTGAAAGTTATTGCGGTCTAGAAGGCTTCGCATATTTTTAGAAATCTCTTGGAGTCTTAATTGTATTGTAAGAAATTACGTTCCTTTCAATTAGGTAATCATCATCCAAAAATGTGATACACAACGAAGCTCGTAGGAATACTTTGAGTAACACTGTGACTGTTAAGAAATTTTTTCGGCGGCCATCAACTTCTCTCTTGCAAGTAGAAATTTTACTACAAGATTTCTGTATTGAGTATTGAGTATCAATTTTTATATTAAATTTGCGTCATATTTTTGCATAAGATGTTTCATTGGGATTTCTCGTACTAAATTAATTTTACGCCGTGTAAAACAGCTTAAGGAGCCTGCTTGAACTGCGCTGCAGAGAGTTTGCAATACAAATGTTTCTGTAGGCCGTTCGCGGTAAAATGAGCACTTTCGAAAGCCCTGCTTAAGATCTATTTGTATTCACGTTGGTGTATTCTTCCACCATATGTACAATTAACATATGCCAACTTAACTGGCCGCACGCTGGTCAGCGTGCTCGTCGAAACGTATGCAGGCATGGGCAGTGACATTTTTCAACGGTTTATTTGAAAAGTGCTCATTTTACCGTGAATAGCCTTTACACGGAACTGTTAAACGTGCATCCAATTTACTGATCTACGAAAAGAACATGCACTTCAGATGATGCTATTGAGTGCTTCCGTGACGTCACGCACACAAGAAACGCCATTTCAGAGCACTTCAGCATAGCTGAAGGTTGGTTTTCCAAAGTGCTGCATCTCCAAATACACGCGTCAGATATACATATAAAAGTATATACTCACGGGCCTTGCACACAGACTTCCCATCAACGAAATGATAGGTTCACCGCCGTCAGACCCACAGGTACACGCAGCATGATGAGAACATTTCACGCCAGTTCAGAGCCTTGCGCTTAGTGGCGATGGTGCACTTGATCCGTGTATTAGTGTCGTCCTTACAGCTCCCGTGCTTCTCGGCCTCAAACGCGGAAAACAGCTGCAGGTAGACGGATGGATTGGTGAGGTCGCGGGTAGAAGTCGTCCGGTATTTTGCGTTCGGCGCTCGGAGCGGCGTCCAGACGGCAGGCCAGCAAGACGCCCCCTCGGCTGGCATCTGGGGCAGCTCATTCCGCCCGTATCGATCTCCTTTCGTCTCCCATCTCTGATCTGTCTATAGTCCATTCCCCACTGGAAGCAACTTTCTCGGAGCCCTGCTAAATAACTACTTGCAGGCCCGTTTCGTATCCTTCCGCCAAATGTAAACAAACATTGCCATCGTGTGTGTACATGTGATCGTATACTTTCGCTACACCTAAACATAAACATTGAAATGTGGCTTCTACTTTTATACCTGTCAAATGTGTTGTTACAGCTTTTCAAAGAATTCTGTCGTTCCATTTCAAAAACCATTTCGTAAGATATTCACAGTTTAGGCCTATAACATTATTTAGGTCAGCTCTATGACGCTTTAAAAATGCATGAATTGACGATAGTTCTTACGGCTATGTTACATTAACATATTTGTTTTCCACGACATAGCACATTACACGTAATGCACGTTAATATTTAGCCGCGACTGTGTTTAACATTGTTACAACTTCGGGGTAATGAACTATAGTATTTAACTTGTTGTTATTGATATGTGTTGGGTTGTTTCTTTAAAATGACGGCCGCAGTTCGAATAACGAAGGAATAACCAGTCCAACGAAAATGATACATTAGAATCAAGCACGCAACTCGTTTTGCTCATTTTTTGTCATACAAACTTAAAATATAGTGGCGAACATGCACACAAATAAGCCTACCGTAACTTTTATTCCACTCATATTTATATGTATTGCTACTTACTGTGTATTAGGTTTATTGAAATTTATTGAGGCTGGGCTTGGTTATTTTGTTGGGATTGGTAGTAAGTCACGTTACACGACTGTGTTTCAAACACCCACCAGGGCAAAGGTATAACGTTGTGATAAATAAACAAACGTGGATGTAAATAAATAACCTCGTCATAAAAACAGTTCACATTTAAAACGTATAAATAGTGCTAATCAAATATTTGAAATCACGTACCCACAGGGCCAGCGTATTGACTAAGATGCACAAAGGCACGCCATTTCAGACACGCAATAATTAACGAAACACACGTCATAGTATATTTATTACTGTCGTGGAAACGCAGATTTATCACAACATCGTAACTTGCCTAGGTAGGTTTAAAAAACACAACGTCTAAAAACGTGATGTATTAATTCGAAGTATTTTTCGGAGTAAGAATAATTTACGTTTCGTTTGACAAAAAGCAACAAGCCATGTCATGGCTCGCCACGTCTGCCAACTTCACTAGGTAACTGCCCCGCCATTATATCTAAATATATTAAAATACGTATACAAACATTAAATTCTCTTTTCAGTTGTAAATTACAAATTCAAAAATAATTATTTTTCTGTAATAAGAATGAAATATGCTACAATTGAAAACATGTATAATTTCGTTGTTTACTAGCGAAGTGAAACTTCCCGAGTGACATTGACAAGGGGGTGGGGGGGGAGATAGAGAGAGATAGATAGAGCGACAAGCCTAGCTCAGCAGACAGTCACTTTCTCGATCGATAAAACAACACTGTACCATTACGACCTACTCACAATATTTTCCACTGTTATTTTAAACTGTAAAAATGAGATGTTGCCATCCAGGCTACCTAAATATTTCCATAGGCACCGTTTAATTTACAAATAATATACTAAAACTATTTCTTACCGGCCGTTGCCAACACGTCGCTGCTCTCGCTGTTGTTAATTCATATTTAAAAAGAAAGCAATATTACAAGTTATAGAATATATTAAGGTTAAGTTTCGTTTATCAATAATACAGTACTCTAAAGTTAACCACAGTGTTATATATTTGTGGAATACAGGTTATTGAAAAAACAGGTTTACATGTTATGCCTAAGAGTGTTTTTTCAAAGGTTGATTTCCATACGTAGCTTCCAATCGGGAATGGACTATAGCTGTCATCTGCATAGGTACGTCGGCCGCCGCGCTATACCGCCGTTAACAAACAATATCTCTCTACAGGTGTTGCAATAGAGGAAATCTATGGCGTGAAAAGTGGCCATGAGCTTCTTATAACGACTGACACTTTGGTACGTACAGAAAGGGTTTCAGTATATCCACGGCACAAGAAGCAGCCAATTGTAAAACAGTTGGTGACTCTGTAGCGAACAGTAGCAATGACCAGGGAAAGGCGCTGTCTGTATGTTAAAGCAGCTGCCTCTCCTGCAGAGGAGACCCCGAGGAACGCCTCGCGCGTGGGCAACGTGGAACTTGGTTCGCGACTATGTCGCTCGTGGTTGTTTAGCATAACTGAAATTTCAGTGGAGAAGTTTCGATGGGCACTTCAGCAGCGAGGCCTTGAGGCGGTGACGGTGAGATGAGATCGAGATGGAGCAGTGACGGAATGCCAGGGCGAGGGAAACGGCAGTGCCCCGAGGAAACCCGCCGCCGGCCAATGGCAACGTCCGCCACGTTTCCCACGTGCGAAAATCCCGGTTCGCTCTGACGGTAGGCGAGTAGTGTTATAAGGTGTTCAGGGTAAAATGGGCACTTTTGAAAGCCCTGCTTGAGCTCTACTTGTATGCACTTTATGTATGTTTTCGCCTTGTAAAATCAACATTGTCATGGGCCTCATCACTTTATTCATGCGTCGGTCAGGTGAAACTGCGGAATTATTGGAGAGAAAAAAGTGACAAATCTGGTCAATTTTACACTTCGATGCATTGAAAAAACAGAAAGCGAAAGAAATAATTTAAGTTATCACAAATGGTCACCTCACACTTTTTATTCGACGTTAGGATATGGAACTACTTTCCATCCATCGTTACCAACCTTTACTGGGCGCATGCCACTCAGTGCGACCGTTAAAATATATCGAGGTAGGGGAGAGACTTTTTTCTGAGATTGTATTCAAGAGTGCTCACTTAATCGTGAGCAGTCTTTATCACCGCGACCTCAGCATAAAGAAAATGTCGAAGTTTTGGGCATATAGGACTTGAAAGTGTTATCGATACAGTGGGGTCACGTCCCAGCCTTCGAGTAGCACAGGAGTTATGGTAATGGGGTTCTACGGGGTGGGGGGAATGGCCAGCATCACTCACCTGTTGGGTGGGGCCGTGGTGCTGTAGTGGTCAGACTACTCGCCTTCCACCTAGGCGAACCGGATTTGATTCCCGGCGGGTCGCTCCCAGATTTTCACCCTTACAGCCGCCAATAAAAACATTTGGAATCGTTTTTATACACAAATCAGTTTCGCTAACTAAATATGCAAAATCCGATTGGTAAGCACTGAGAAAATCCGTGGTAAAAGTCGTACGGATGAATACAAAAAGCTGTAAACCAAACGAGAAACCCACAGACCCTTTTCCTTCTACTACACACATTTGCAATAATTCAAAGAATGTGTTAAAAAGTTATAATTATTTTATTTAGTCTTTCGCATGTGTCCAGGATACTGATGTAACGAGTACGAGTAGAATTACCCGAATCACACCACTAAATAAACGTTGACTTTTTTTTCGGTTGGTTTGCCAACATAATCATTAAATAATTTGTGTTATCTTTAATGTCCGGAGGTGCCAGAAAAATCGGGATGGAATAAGTCCCTGTGAACTACGTAGGAACGTGGTAGTCCTTTTGGGCGTCAAATACAAATATGAAGTGTCGGGCTGCTTAATGGGAAATCAGGAGACCTGCGCATCTGAACGACTTTCAAGTTGCGCATATTGTTGCCTATCCAGCTCCTCGCAACATACCTATATGCCGTTCACGCTAGAGTGAGCACTTTTTAAGGCCCTTCTGAATTTTTCCTTTCGTCCAATTTCCATCTTCCTGCTGCTTTTTAATATAAACATTGCAATGTGACCAATAAACACATTGTATAAATTTCACCACCCTCAAACTCTAATGCCTGAGGCTGCAATAAGATATATTTATTAGTGGTTTAGTGCCTGTAGGGAGGGCCTTAAAAAATGCTCACTTTACCGTGAACAGCCTATAGAAAATACTATCACCCAACCGGCCGTTTAGACAGATCGTGAATGAGAGAACCTCGAAGAATATGAAACGAGGAAACACTCAAAAATATAGATTTGGATTTATTTTTTACGAGAGAACTCTAGGAATCTCGGCATCCGCCACTCGTTATTATAAATAGCTTCTGACGACCGCTACTTGGCATACATTTCCTTCCACTGACGGAGCTTCCGTTTGTGTATCACGATATCATGCAGCCAGACAAATAACTTAAATCTATTCATGTCTCCTTTTCGCCCCTCCTCCCCGGCGCACAGTAGTGGCGTGGCGCACGTTGTGTCAAGAGGAGTGATGCCTAACGTTCACGTGAGCGTTGAGTATCCTACTCATTCAGATGTACTGTGTAAGTTAACTCGCAGAATAGGCAAAGTATATTACTCTGGTTGGGAACTAATGTAATTTATCAGTCCAGCGTGACATTGGACTTCCAAATTTGTCAGTATCGCTTAAGTAATTTGTATGTTCGTTGATTGACAGGTACCGTGCCCAGGGGCGGCGGGACGTTTTCTCGCAAGAGGAGGACAACTTTATTAGTTGCCTTGTACATAAAATTTTCCTTTTTGCAATGTGCGTTATGGCACACAGGACACGCCAGTATTTCTGTCTTGCCCAGTAATGGTTTTTATGATTTTAATCAATTTAATGAAACTTCTGACTATGGAACAAATAAAACCCTCCTATATCTGTTGTAATTTCGCAATTTTTTTTTGTAAATTATTATTTTGATAATAGATTTTTAGCCTTAGTCATACACTTTGGTATTATTCTGAATCCCTACGTGAAGTGGTTTGAGAGAAAATTAAATACTTTATTATTGAATGTAGGTGTCAAACTTAGGGTGGTGACAAATGCCTATATTGTCCCTCCCCACTATTATAGGGGAGGGACAATGTATCCCTGCCCCCCCCCCACTCCCCCTTCTCCGTCAACCACTGCCTGTCGCCATCCAGAGGAACTCTGTAATCAAACTGCAGGTACTGTGTTCGGCGGTCAAGACTTCCTTCCTCCCCCCTCCACAGTTGTTGCACATTTCCTCATCCTTCTTATTACTCTCTCTCATTTCTTCTTCAGTCTGCTTCCACGTCCTTTTCCCTTCCTTCTTTGATGCCGCAACCTTGCCGCTGGCTTTCGTCGCGCCTTCAATTAAAGGACAGGCTTCTGCTTGAACTCGGCCCGCCTTCGCGTCTAAACCCGCCTCTTGGGGCGTAATTACTTCTTTTTCTTGGTTTAGCCGTATTATTTACTGTAAACACAATCATCAAAACAATTTTAATAGCTTTACATCACTTCTGAGTGATTCTTAATCTCATTTGATAGGAACCAACTTCTTACTAAGTTTTACAGTAGGAGCGGTGTGATGTTTTACCATGCAGCAAAGTGATACTTACATAAAGTGTTAAAAGGCTATTCCAGCATTCCAGGGATACAACACAAGGGTGATTTACGCAGGGTGTCCAACCACAGGAAAAACGGGGGAAACAGGGAAAAGTCAGGAAATTTCACGTAACACGGGAAAGTCAGGAAAATGTCAGGGAATATTGACTTGGGCCAGGGAAAATGTTAATAATTGCTACTCTGTAAAAGTTTTAGTTTTGTGAATACAGCATAATGTAATTGTGAGCATGTGCACCTCAAAATTTTTATGTTAAAGTTTGCTAACTAACAATAATACATCTTTGCCAAGTTACGTAGGGCCTAAATGTACAAAATAAAGCATTTTTGACGTATTGTAATGTGCACTCGTGTGAAGTAAAAAGCGTGTATCATGATAAATAGCGGTTCATTGAATAGGATGTTGGTCCTGCTTGCTTGGTATGTTGCAATGTAATTTAATTCACCTTCACTGATACCATATTTGTTCTATCAGCTGTGGAAAAATATGGTATTGGAAGGTTCCTACTTGAAAATAGGTTAGAGAAAATGGTAAGATTCTGCCTGGTAAACGGGGAATAGTCAGGGAATTCCAAAATTGAATTTGAGCGGACACACTGTTACGGTTTTAGCATTAAAAGAAATGCTGATTTAGAAAATTCCCCGCTATTTTGTTACAGGCGCAGTCGTTCTTGTTTGCGGCGCGTTCTACAAAAATTAGCCTTGAGAGATTCATCGCAGTCCTGAAGATTAAGAGCGTCGGTCACGAAAAAAAAAGTGTTACTTTATATTTTTACCACGTATGTTCATCTTGTAGAGTTAACTACTTTCTCCTCAGATGATTTTAGTTTTTAGATCTTATGGGTTTTGCAAAATAACATGTCAAAGTCAAAATATTACGGATTCTGTAATGTAAACATAGAACCAAACTATTAACAGAGAATTTAACAAAGGCAACTGAAAGGTCCTATTTCAATTCACTTTTAAGGCATGCTTAGCAAAAGTTATTTTTTCAGAGTATTATTAATTAATTAATTAATTAATTTACATTTACACTGGCACTTACAAGTTAGTTTATACATATTTCATATCAGGATTGAGCCCCTTGAGCATTGCTCGTTTGGGTATCTTTGGAAAAATTAATACAGAAGCAGTAGCTATTACAAAATGACAAGACAACAAAACAGTTTACTGTACAAGAGAGATTAAAACTCAAATCAATTTGGACGGACATCAGGCATTAATGAAAAGGAAGTTATAAAATAAGGAATAAAATAAATAACTTAAGTTTGCGTCACTATATCAGAAGAACAGTAGAACAATGCATAATGCAAAAATAGTTCAGAGCAAGGGGAGAAAGTTACAATGAAGCCTATTTTGCTTACTACACAATAGGCTAGTACCAAAATACAAGAGATACAAAATCAGATGATTATGCCAACAAAATGAGTAGGGCAAAATCTGGGATTTTGATCTGATTTTTTCCATTTTAGAAAGATTCTGGGTTAGCCACAAATATGCAAGCATTCCCTTATATTCAGTAATTTTTTCGAGTTGCAAAAATATTTCTTTCTACGGTTATATAGACGTCTTGAAGCAGCTCTTGGCATCCCCTTTCAGTGTGAATTGTCTCATTTCTGTATGCAAGTTAGTTTTCAATATTTGTGCATTTCTTAAACAGTAAAATTGTGATTGTGGCTTGTATTCTTGCGAAAATTATATGCTCATATTTTTTGCTAGGAAAAAGTAACGTCTAAAAGTTGACCAGTAGATATGTTGTACAAATATAAAAGAACAAATTAATATTTTTCGTGGTCAGCGACTTCAAGGGCGGTCATAAAGATATCGGTGAAGTTATTCCGTATATTTGATTTCGAAGAACACATTTCTAACAAGAGCGACTTCAGGTTTAATTTAGTCCAAAGGTAATTTCGAACTTTGTATAACCTTCACTGCCATGACCAAAATGTAATCAGATATTGACGTAAATGGGGTCATTGTAAGTAGCGTAGTGCCTCTGAAACGGTAAAATGTTCTCGTGTTTGTAACACTGTTAGAGTTTTCTGTTTCAAGTATATGTAGCTCGTAGGATCCGTCAGAGGAATGAAGAACGTATTGTTACTCGGCACTCAGTTATGCTTCATAAATATTGAAGTAAACTGAAACGTTATAGTTAATTTAAGTGTTATTAATTAGCGACGCATATAAGACCCAGGGTTGGCTGAATGGTTGGTCACCGTCTCCACAGCTGAGGTCCATAGGTCGATCCCAGGATCCGGTTAGAAGCAGATTTTCGAACAGAAACACTTGTGTGGGGAGTTTGGGGTACCACTGTCGTGGTGTAGGAGCTTTCTTGGGGTGCTGTAGTTTCCTCCAGCGTTTTCATTTCGCCATTGTCCTACTTCCATCTCGTTCTTCACGTGACTCATTCTTCGGGCTGGGCTGGACGACATTTGGCAGTCAACTGCACTAAGTTTGAGGGCTGGGATGATGTGCTGGTTTTCATTTCCAATTGGAAACTTACATAGCTGGGTAACTACACATTTCAGACAAAATGTGAAGGTATCTGTAGTTCAGATGAAGTTTGTAGACAGTCGGCTACAAATCCAGTCATTATAAAAGCAGTAGGCCTAAATGGGACCCAAAACCGTCTCCTACTATGGCTGACTTTGTCCCAGCACAATGAGGAATGACTTCTCGTATATAAATAAGGCAATGAAACAATGCGTTGTGGTGAAGCGAGGGTATAAGAGGCTTAATTGAGACGTGTGTTGTGCCACAGGTGGTGATTCAGCCGGACACGGTGTACGAGAGGGTGCAGTACCAGTTCGAGGATGACGCCTACGACACGGTGCCCGACCTCATCACCTTCTACGTGGGTAGTGGCAAAGCCATCTCGACGACGTCTGGTGCGCGGATCCACACGCCCAGGAACCGCATGTACCCGCTCTCCTTCTATGCCACCAAGTACGGGCTGCAGCAGCAGGGCTCGTGTGCCGTGTCGCCGCTCGCGTCGCCGCTGTCGGCGTCCGGCACGCTGCGCTACAGCCCCTACAACTCATACAAGAGCCCCGTGCACTCGCCGCCGCGTGCCAAGCGGGAGACGCCACCGCGTCTGCCCGCCAAGAAGCAGCGCAGCCACTCGCTCACGCCGGCCGAGATGAACGGCCGCACGCAGCCGCCGCTCTCTCCCCGGGGCACCCCCGAGGAGAAGAGCAACAGTGCCGACGGCGTAATCCAGAACTGTGGCGCCTCGCTTGGCCCGCCTGCCAAGTTCTCCACGCACTCTCTGCCCAGGCCATCGGCGTCAACTGGCCGCCAGCAGGCTTCGACGGCACGAAACGGCAAGATGGTGCGCGTGACGAGTGACCCGGCACTCAGCCCCTGCCTCGAGAGGCGCCACTTTGGCGTAGTGGATGGCGACACGGACGCCGACCCGCAGTTGCCCGAGGAACCGCCGCCCAAGCCGAGTCGCGTGCCATCCGTGCTGCGCCCTGATGCCAAGGACGAGGGCGGCGAGGCTCGGCTGGCGGCCGTGGACGTACCCTGCGGAGTGCAGCCACACCACGGCACATTTCAACGCGTCGCCTCCTACCACGCGTCCAGCAGCGACTCGGGCAACGGCTCGGGCGACTCGGCGCAAAGCTCGGCGGCTGGCGACGCTGTGGAGGCAGCGGGGGCGGCAGCCCCGCACCGCGGTGTCGTCATCAAGAACCCGCGCTACTACGACCACGCGCGCCAGCACCTCGCGACGGCGTCTCCCTGCTCGGCGCAGTACGACTCTGCGGCCGAGGACTCACTGCTGATGCTGTCGGCGCCCGACCCCGAGCCGCCATCTGCCTTCGACCTCGAGAACTTCTCGACGCTGCTGCTACCCGCCATGGAGAACAAACCGTTGGACGCGACGGCACTACAGGGCGTCAGGATGATGCTGCAGGAGACGGGCCCCAGGATCCTTGCCAACCACCTAACAATGACAGACCTGGAGCTGATCATCGGAGGAGGCGCTCAGCCCGGCGGCAGCTGGGAAGGAGACATGGGCCTGGGCATCAGCTGTGGGCTGGAGCTGTGCACGTTGCCACATGGCCGACAGCTCAGGCTCGACCTCATGGAGAGGTGAGTCAACACTCTCTCTACTGTTTTACTCTATCTATGCAGTTAGTGTTACTTAAGATTGTGGGCCAGCTGTTTCCTTTCTCACTCATTTTTTTGAAGTTTGCACACTAATGCAGTCACTTTTTGCTGGAAAGTCAGTTGGATAGGGAACAAAAAAACTTGTAATTGCTAAACGGCATACACTGTCCACCACAATTACAGCAAAGTCTTGTATGACATAAACCTTGACTTTCGGAAACCACTGCCCACTTTGTTTATGATTGTCATACAGGAAGCACTCCATGTCACAATATGATTGAATAAGGACTCGGTGTAATGAAAAGTCAACAAATCATAAGTGTGATAACGGCTACTGCTGCTGTGTCAATTGAACATATTATACTGACTTGTTTGTTAATGTATTAATCAATAATTTGTTTATTTTACTTTCCCCATATGCTGTAGATCGTTAGAAATGGTTGAACTGAGAAATTGTTGAACAAGTTTCCTGATGACACTTGCAGATATGCAGAAACTGACACAAGGTTTTCAGTTATTGTGCCTTTTAAAGGATTATTACTTAAATAATCACATCTGATAAAAAAAAGATTCTATAATTTTATTAACTTTTGTGGAAATTACTTAATTTTTATGTTTCAGGACACAGTGTCTAAAGTTGCTGGTTGCAGTCACAATCCTGACGTGCACTACAGAGTCTGAAAGAGCAGAGGCACTCAACAAGTGGATTCAGATTGCCATTGACATCAAAACAGCACTCGGTAACTTGTATGGCTTCTGTGGAGTCATGATGGGCCTGTGCATGCCACAGGTGGGTCTCAAAATAAAATTATACATTACTGAGTCAGATTTTCCTGTTTGCACTCTAAGCTTGAATGCTTGAATGCTAGCAGCTCTTAAATGTTTTTTGATTGATTTCAATACAGTTAAATGCCCTGACATATGTAGTACAGTTAGTAAATTTGTTGATGCCGTAGTGCATGGTTGCGTACATTTGAGGCACCAGTACACTAATTCCTGGGAATGTGGCAGATGTGTGTATTGTTTTAAGATGTGAGTTTATTTAAGTTTGGTATATAAACTGCCATTGAATAGCCTTCCAGTATAAAGTGAGGGCTTTTAATATAAAACCAAAAAAACCGAGTCAATCAATTTTTAATCTTCATGAACAGCTCATTGACAATGCAACCATATTAATTTTATTAATTTATAAAACAAGTAAACTGTGTTTGCTGTTCATAATTGCTGGGAAATATAGTGAATATATGATGTATCAACATGTAAATCTACTCTATAGACTGCACACAGTAATGTTGTGATGTTTGTCACTGAAAACAAAGGCCGTGGAAGTGCTCTTTGAAATATTTTTAGGAACATGGTCTTTGGGTATTCTAGTGGTTGACAAGTGGACATATGGGAGACCATGCTTCACGGTTGAGTATATCTTACATGACCAGCAGGTTCCCACACTTTGTTTAGTCCAAATATTTGTTTGCTGTATTGAGATTTGACAACTTAAAATACTATGGACACTGTGAAGTTGAATGCATCATTTTGTTACTGGATGACTGTGACATTGCATTTACCATGTGGTGTTTTTTATATTGTGTGCAGGAGAACAATGCCTAGTTCACTATTTGTTGAGCATTTTGAAATCAATCTCTAAAGAGCATTGGCTCCTCTGACTGCATATAGGTATATATTGTGTCCACGATTACATCTCTACTACTTAATACTTCCCCGAATACACATTGGCACACTTCTCAATGGGCTTCCACCACTCTTAGTATCGGCCGAAAACACTGTTGCCAATCACCATTTATTAACTTTCCTTAACCTACCAGTATTCACTATTAACATAGCTACCACACCAAACAACTGTAAGTATATACTTGAATAGGCAACAATTGCTGGGATGCTTAAAGTGAAATTGGCAGTGAGACAGCAGGGAAAGTAGTTCCACGTGTAGGTGCCGACAATGTCTTGTTTCCATAAGAGGGCCAAGTCTCCAACATTCTGAGACAGTACCCATGTTGATTTAAATATTATAGTGCTATCTCTCTCCCTTCTCCCACTTCCTCTTTCATACTACACATTGTATGTTTGTGCATGTGGTTATGTATGTATGTATGTATGTATGTATGTATGTTTGTATGTAACCTTTATTTAATGTGGGTCCAGGTTTCAAATAATTAAATAAAATAATTTCTAATGAAATACTGCTGTTGTTGGTTATGTAATGACCTATAAACAAGATATATTTTGAATAGAATTAGGCTAGCAGTCCACAGTAAGTTACTTAAGTTTTGGCCTCTGCACTCAAGTTGAGTTCCTTACATTTATAAACGGTGTGTTTTGCCCCAGGAATATTTAACAGCATCAACTCTTGCTGACCACCTTGTGCCTGACAAATTATGCAGAGAACAGTGAATTTCTTCTTCGAGAATTTTCCATCATTGAGAGGATTTAGCAAAAAAATTATAGAAATGCTGTAATGTGCCAAAAAAAGTAATTCCCTCTTCACAGCATTCAGCAGCATTAGCTCCGCACATATTTAGGCTGTGTACAGTTCGAAAACAGAGCATAAAGATTTGTTTTAGATATAATTTCTCTTACATCTCTATATACCCCAGCCATTTTAGATAGGTTTGTCGTAACCTTGGCCACGACAATCGTTCAGGGGAATCCCAAGCTTCTCCAATTCTTTAAAAATCTCATCTGCAGTATTTTTCCCTGTTTTTTACAACAATAAACATAGCTCAGAAACCTCTCTGAAATTTTGAAATGAGTTACATTTTCTGAACAAATATCTCAAAAAAATAGTGATTTGTTCATTGTGAGATGCATCTGGTGTGGCATCAACCAATATGCAGTAATATTTGGCATTTTCCCTCTCAGCTAAAATTTTGAACTTTATTACCATAGGCCTCTATAAATTCATTTTGTGTTTTCCGTGACAGGTGATGAGCCTGCAGCCGATTTCCACAATCTTCAGATTCCTTTACTGTGGTAACATGTTCTCGAATCAGAGAGTCGTAAGTAGATAGGAACTCGATTATGCTTAAAAAGTTTCTATTGTGGAGATCTCCAATTTTTTATGAATCTCCTTTAAGTGGTAAGCCTCTTTCGGCTAAAAACAAAATTACAGATAAAATGCATTCTAGCAATTTATGCCAGTACTTGGTTTTTTCTTCTAATTCTGTATCCAGCTGAGAACAAATATCTGTCCGCTGTTCTAAATTTCTCCATTCAAGGTAACGCTTCTTTTGATGATTACTGATTTCATGATTGGGCAACTTAGCATAACGTTTTCGCTGGGAATACTCTTTCTTCCAACCCTCATCACTCTTAAGTACTGATCGGTTGCTCTCAAACAAGTTACTTTTGCGTCCTTGGTTTTGGAAAACAAAACTGTCCTAGGAAAAGTTCTTTTTCCGTCATTCGGCAAATTGACAGGGACCGGATTAGGACCCTTCCATTAAAAACTTTCAATTAGCTCTGAGCTGGGACACTAGGTATTGTTGCTAGATTAAGAGTCGAGACATTGCAGTCTATAGAATCAGAATCAACAGTTTGTGGGTGTTCTGAATCAACAGATTGTGAGTATTTATTTTCACAAATATCGTCAACATTTACTTTAGAATACAAACATTCATCCAAAACTAAAAACTTATTGGGCCTAGTTTCATCACCTGTCGAAGGTTGAGAAATTTCGTCAACCTCAACTTTTAATGCTCTTTCAGCAATTTTATTTTCAGTGCAATCAGTAATTTCACTTTCTAGTTTAGTTTCTCGGATTTTGAATTCCAACCTCAAATAAGGTTCTAATACCTTGTTTACTCACCTCTGATCTTTATTGCCACTCTTTTCTTTTTTGAGCCCCTGATTTATGTTTATATATATCCATTATTAAAAATCCCACAGCACAAAAACCAGCCTACTCATTAAACTGTGGTTGAATAAAACACGTTACCAGAGGACTTAGAAAGGCAAATACGAAATTCGAACAAAATACGATAAAAAATGAGTTATACAAAACCTACAGAAGGTGAAAAAGGGTGGGAGGGGGGAAAATTTTGAGGGGGGGTGTGAAGGTTTGAAGGACCTGACTTCCCATTGGGGGAGGGTGGGGTATTGAAAGGCAACCCTCCCCCAAATCCCACGAAAATCGGTTGAAAAATGTGCCTTTTAGGTCGAAAAGAAGATGCAAAATGTGGGGCACAATAAGGGCCTAAACTGTTTTGGTGGGAGGGAGGATAGAAGCCTTAAAATGAAAGGAAAATAACAAATTTCAACAAAATATGATTTAAAAAAATGACACACATAGCACTTGCCAGAACTGTAAAAGTGGATTGGGGGAGAAACGTTGAGGGGGGGGGGGGGGGAGGACAGGTAGGTCCAAAGAGTCATACTTCCCATTGGGGGAGGGTGAGGTATAGAAAGACAAGCCTCCCTCAGGAAAATCTGCCGCAAAACATGCCTTCCAGGTCGAAAAGAAGGCTAAAAATGAACCCCTCCGGTCTATGCATCTTCTCCCTGGGAGGGGTATCAATCGCCCTTATGCCCGTTCCCCCCCCCCCCCCAAGTTATTTGGTTGTAAAGTGTTAGACGCGGCAAATATTTGTTCTGGTTTACACAACCTTAAGCGTGGGGCACAAAAACCCCTCTCCACGGAATTGTAGGGGAGGAGGTGGGAGTCAGAAATCATAGCTCACTCCCTTCCCCATGGGGCACATTATCAATCCACTCTAGGCCGTTCCGCCCCCACTCCTCATTGGTGGGTTTTATGTGTTAGATGCAGCAAACTTTCGTTCTTGATTAATACAGACCAGGGTCCGGGCCCGCGGAATCCGCGGGCTGAGCCACCATAGCTGAAGCAGGTAACAGTACGAATTAGTATTTACGGTGATATGTCATCTGGGAACTTAGGCACATGTTCGCTCGCACCTATCGGCGCTCGGTTGCACATCCCGATATGCGCTAATATGGCGAAAGTAAAAAAAAAACTTTTAAGCTTAGACTTAAGACTTAAGATTTAAGTATAAGACTTTAAACCGTATATCCGAATGCTGGGCAAAGAAATACACCACCAAACAAAATTTCAAGAAAATCGGTCGAAAAATATAGCTTCCAGAGCCTAGGGGGTTTTAGCCCAAAAATGGTGGGGGAGGGGGGCAGGAGGGGGAGGTTGAAAATCATATCATGGTATGCGGGACAATGAAATACACAACAAAACCAAATTTCAGAAAATATGCCGAAAAATGTGCCTTCCAGAGGCTAAAGAACTTTAGCCCCTAAAGCCCCAAAATGGGGAAGGAGGGGGAGGTTGAAAACCACATCAGGCTCTGCGGGGTACTGAAATACACCACAAAACCAAATTTCAAGAAAACCGGCCGAAAAATGTGCCTTCCAGAGCCTGAAGGGTTTTAGCCCAAAAAAGGGGGAGGGGAAGGTAGAAAACCATATCACGGTATGTGGGGCAATACGCCACTATACAAAATTTCAAGAAAATCGACCGAAAAATGTGCCTTCCAGAGGCTGAGGGGCTTTAGCCCCAAAATGGGGAAGGGGAGGGGGGAGTCGAAAACCATATAAAGTTACGTGGGGCAAAGAACTATACTACCCATCACAATTTGAAGAAAATTGGTGTATAAATGCGCCTTTAATAGGATTAGGGGCATTAACCCCAAAAGGAGGGGATGAGGGGTAGGGTGAAAACCATATCACAGGATGCAGGGCAACGATATACGGCACTATACAAAATTTCTTGAAAATAGGTTGATAAATGTGCCTTCAAGGGCCTGGGGGGCAAAAAGCCCCCCTAAAGAAGGGCGGGGAGGAGGGGGGGAAGTAAACAAAAGGCATCTATTCCTCTGCGAGCACTATCGATAACCCCCTCTCCTCTTTGTTTGGCCGTAAAGCGTTTGACGCAGCAAACTTTTGTTCTTGAATATAGTATAAGAAGATTCACAATAAACGTTAGAATTTGACACTGTTATTCATTTAACATTAACCTCAACTCACCATGTGAGTCCAAAATGAGGAAATGGCGCCAATACCCACTGTAATGAATTGTAACTGCTCACCCCACTGCTTGCTCCAAAACGTACCGAGTCAGCATCTGTTTGTTGAGCTTGTAACTTCGTATACAGTAGTGTTGCTGCTCACCGGCACACAGTGGTGACCCAGTGACAGCCGGACTGGAGCAGTAGCCGGACTGGAGCAGTGTTTCAGTGATTACTTCTAGGGTTGGGTTTTTTCGTTACACTCAAGTATTCGTTACAACTTGTTAACAATTGAAGACTCGTTACTTTGTATTCGTTACTTTGTATTCATTACTTTGTATTCATTACTTAGTATTCGTTACTTAGTTACTTGTTTCATTTTACCGATCATATGGAAAATAAAAGTGGTGTGTTATGAACAAAGGAACAGTTACTCCAGTTCCTTACTCGTTACTAAAAGGTTCATACTCTTAGTACACACTTTCACAAGAATAAAAATATATATGCTTACCAAACTCGACTCAGCCCATGATTTTTGCTCAATCTAATAAATCGTAGATATTTTATTATACTCATATGTTAGACAGGTATTTTCTTTTTCTTTGGCATATGTTGATTTCATCGAGTAGGGAGGTTACTGATTATATTGTGTGTTAATTATTTTTTACAGACAGCCACGTGGATTAATTATGTAACACTTTAGTGGTCAAAAAACAGCAAAATATAAAAATAATGTTTATCAGGTTTGTTATAATCTATTTTGTTTATTTACATATAATTTGTTATTGAAATACAACTTCATAAACAACTGTATCATAGAATTTATTTTGTGAGAAAGTAAATATTTTTAAGTTTTTTTATCTTGTGTCATACTTGTGTAATGCTTTAAAAGTTACTTTTCATCATCACAGAGGTTACATGCATAACACGTTTGTACAGATAAATATATATTCAGAGTATGCATAAATCTAAATAAAAATATTTCTTAATTCAATACTTTCGTGATGCATGGAACTAGGTATTTGAAAATGTTAGAACAAAACTAAGGTTTACCTCTCCCTCCAAAAGATGTAATGACTGTTTCCGCTGTCCACCATCCCTCTTCTGCCTCTACAAGCGATGTGCTATATATATCAAACTGGCTGGAGGAGAGGAACTCGTTACTTTTCTACTGTACATCTTCGCTTCGTGAGAGAGCTTCGTGAATAGGTACTAGAGTAATGAGTATTTTCAAGAATCAGTATGCATTACTTCGAATCCAGCACAATAAAAAAATACTAAAGTAACAAATTGTTACTATTCATGCATCCCTAATTACTTCTCACCAAGACATACGAAGTGAGGGTTGCGAGTTGCTTTGTAGGAAGTTGGTAAGTTTTGAGTGACGAAATTAAATTTTTACGTAATCGTTGCTTTATAAACTAACATTTAAAAGTCGGGTCCGACTGAGCCCCCAGGGGACCCGGGTCAATGAGCATTGCACCCCCTTGCCACCCCACCTACTCTTTTGGCATGGCCTGATCTTGATTCTTGTTCATTAATAAAGCACTAGTTATTAGAAGACCCTCTGGGATTTCCAAAGTCAGGAGTATAATAATTACTCAGTCCCAAGTAGAACAAAGACCAGTATATAAAGAAACAGATTCTTTCCAAGTTGGTTTTCAAATTTTCCTAATATGATACTGTGCCATGTTTGTAGGTTTCTCACTAGGAGGCTTTTATGACAACTTTCCATCGGCGAAGGAAAATAAAATGTTATGTATCCTGAATTTGCTAAAACAGTCAATTTTCATGCTGCAAAGGAGCACAGGCTAATTATACACAGAACCACATAAAAACAAAAAGAGATTCCAGCAGTGGGGTTGTCTGTGCATGGCAGAATGGTTGGGGCTGTAAACGGAGGCTGTGCAGCATGTTAGAGAAACTTTTAACTTTGAACCCCAGATGATAAAGAATTTACGGTAGACGGTGGAGCAAATTGGTGTACTTTTAAGGTTGGGTGTTGGGGTGGGTAATGTACTGTAGATTCTCACCAAACATTTTGCTGACAGATTGTGGACATGAGGTGTTGTAGGGGCAATACCAACTAGTTGCAGTAGAGCAGACTCTTCTTCTTTGGGTCGTGTGCTGATGGCCAGTGGACGGTGTCTTCCCGGTGCTCCGTCCATTGTAATAACAGAAAATACGTACCTGTACTATGCTTTCTACGCAATGAGGACTCAGGGCAACTCACAGAGCCATATTTAGTTACACGAAGATAAAAACACTGTGAAATACATTGGAAATACTTGCATAGTACACTCGGTGAAAAGCGAGAAAGGTGGGGCCTGCGCCCCTATAGCCCGTAGGCAATCTGAATGAAGACACACACTTCAAGTTAATTCACTGGATTTTATTTAAACCTTCCTCTAGGAAACAACTTACAATCACACTCTGGACTTTACCTACCAGTAGGGTTACACTAATAAACGGCACGCGGCCACTAAGAATTACTGTGCAAAGTTAAGCCTACCCAGGCAATGTTATTCCATGGGAAGGGAGAAGCAGAGAAGTCTTGGGCGGCAAAATACATGAGGTTCAGGTAATCTAAAGTCTATTGCAGTGAACGTGGTTAGTTAAAAATGTTAATGTGCCACCCAAGCGTGTGAAACGTGACCCCTTTGGTCCGCACACGTCCGACTCCTCAAGACACTGTAGTGTGACTAACTCTCTTGCCGCAGCACGCTGGCCAGTTTGAGCAGGCCAGCAGGCCGTGCGAACTACTTTCCTACACACAAAAATCCTGCAGGAACATACACGTTTCTTAAAAACAAACAACTCTTGCATAATTAATTACAGAAATTGCAGAAACCTTTTAATAAACGTATTATAATGTGTGACATGAAATGAGGGTGAAACACGTGAAAAACGGGAATGACAGAAAAATAGTAACACGTACACTTAAGCATGTAGGGTGCTTAAACTATGTTAGGGTGCCATGCAGACTCGTTGTGTGGATGCCTGTCCTTGAGCGTCTGGTAATTACCTGCTAATTAACACTAACCTGGTTTCACAGGTTCCACTTTCAGAACACTTGCGCATGGGTGCACGTGTCTGCACTGCACTTGCACTACACTTCTGTGTGCCTTGCGCTTTCTGCACAAGTGCTTTGGTGATCACTTCTCACCACACTCACGAAATAGCAATTCCCTTGTATCCGATGCGGGACACTTCCTAACCGGTGCGTATCATCACCCGGTAGAGCGCCGCTTCCTGCAGCGGCGGGCAAACGGGCTTGGGGGAAGCAACTGCCTTCAGAATGGTGAGAGTTGTGAAATGTAACTGTCTCTTTCAAGGCTGTGGCACATTCCATGTGAATGTGAGTATGTGAAATCATACTGGTTAAAGCTGTTGCAAGGATTGATTTTCCAGGATCATAATCTTGGTTTACATTTCTTCACAGTATACCAGCTGCAGTTAGAGGTATTTTATTTTTCAGTTTATTTGGCTAATTCTACTGTCCTATTTTATGTCAGAAGGCAATTCAGAGAGCAGCTAATGTACACTGACGTGAATGTACATTTGAAAATTTGGAATACACATTGGTGGCTCATCCTTGTATTCAGAGTCACCTCAACAACCTCAGCCATGGAAGTAGCTAAGTAGAGGAAGAAGGGTTTGCTGAGAAGGTGGTTTTCAGTGACATGATATGTTAAATGTGTGTGTGGAATGATGAACAGCTAACGTACGTGTGTGTGGCACATAAGTTCCTTATTCAGTGGGAAATCTGTCTGCCATTAACCTAAAGTCAGTGTGCTTTGTACAATATCTGCTCGCAAAGTTTAGTAAGAACTTAATTATTCAGATGTTTCTTCTAACATCAGGTCCATATATTAACAGTTGTTGGAATAATTGTATGTTGAGCGGTTACACACATCTGCTTCCCTGGCTTTTATGGCCAAACTGACCATACACCATTCCATTTTTATTATGTGTTATGACAAGATCATGCATATGTGCCCCTTATGTCACAGAATTTGCCATAACTCCATCAAATGCGTAACTGTGAGGACAGTTGCCCTTTTATCAACCAAGTATTCTGCTGGGTGTATGGCAGGAACTGGTTACAGGCATTGCCAAATGTGGGCTTAATTGAGCATCAATTATAAATTTGAACACAAGCATGGAGAATTGCTATAACAATTGATTACTGCTTGTATCTGTCATGGTTACTGCAATTCAGAGTATGAAATTTCCAGCAGGAAGTGACTATATACTGTGCATTCAGTAATGATTAAATCCAGCCTTAGTTTATTGATACCTTTTTTTTTTTACAGATTCAGAGGTTGAATACTACGTGGCATGTGCTGCGCCAGAAATTTACTGACAGTGCATTTAACTTTGAGGCGAAGCTGCGGCCGACATTAAAGAACATGAATGAGTGTACAAATCCCCAGGCTCCCAACACTACAATACCTCATCTTCTTCCTTTCATACTGCTGCAAGAGCGAACACTGGAGGACATTCTTGGTATGTTAAGGCCATTTCTGATATAGTACTATATTTGTTGTGTTTCGATGTTATTTGAACAGAAAATGTGTGTTGACAAAAAAATATGCAATATGTGTATGTATGTGTACCAAGTGATCATTTTATCTTAGACTACAGAATAACCCGAAATAGATGTGTCGTACAACTAATTGTCCAAATAAACGCTCACTATTTTCAAGGGGGCAATTCAAGCCTGCAATAGTTTGATCAGTCACGCCATCTGGGGAATAAAGGTGGGGTGGTAGTACTGAAATATTAAATGGGAACCCCTATGTTTTATTGCAGTTTCATTTACCATTTAATAAAATGTATAAAATTAGAATGAAACATGTACATGTGAATTGTTGTCAAAAATACAGTAGGTAGTGTGTGGTAGGTGCCACATATTCCACCACACTGCACAACCATGTACTTTGTTCTTATGCCACATTCATGTATCCCTCCCTGTCATATAGGTTACATTGAGCATGAACATATATCGCTGTAGCACTACTGTACATCACTAGTGATGTACAATTGTTGAAGAGACCAGTGTCTGCTTGCGCTGTATTTCCATGTCATTTATTTGTTATTGCAATCCCCAACACAGGCTTTGAACTGCAGTGTTCTTTAACATGTTAGATGCAGATAGCCTTGTTGTATGTTTGATGTTTAGTTTGTCGTATTTCCAATTCGGGGTGGTATCGACACTCCACAAGTAAGGCATGTTCATTTGTACAAGAGAAAATACAGACAATTTTGATTTATGTTGAATGAGCACGGAACATTGACGATGCTGTCATCCTTTATGCTGAGCATTTTACAGACAGGGTGCAATTTCACACATAATTTTCCAAGTTGTCAAACAGTTTACGTCCGACATAAGTGTGCAACCTTAAAAAAGGATGCTTAGAGCAAGAGTCATTGGAGAAAATAATCAAGTGGCATTGCTAACTGTTGTGGCCCTTAACCTCCATGCGAGCACTTGAGAAATAATTTGCAATAGTGGAATATCACTACTTAGTGATTGCAGATTACTTAAGCATTATTAATTGCATCCCTATCATGAGTCTATGCTTCAAGAACTATATGGTGATAATTTACAGTATCGAGTAACATTTAGTCAATGGGTACTGCAAACAAAAACAACTAACCCTGTATTTCTTTTGCGAAGTACTGTTCTCCTACGAGTCGACTTTCATGACACAGCATGCATTATTGGAGTGTAGAAAAACCACACTTGTTGCTTTAATTTGATCATAGCATTTATGATTTGTAAACAGTTGGTTTGGTATCATAGGCCGCAAACTCATTGGTCTTTATTTCACTGAGAGTTCCTTTAACTGTTTAAAATACAGCAACTTGCTGGAAGAGACCTACCAACATTGCTTGAAGACCTGAGCCTTTAACAGCAACAATGTGGTTTCAATATGACAGTTGTCCAGCACATTACGTAGCAGCAACACAGGTGATATTATATTGTGATTACAATAGTTGCTGGATTCGTAGAAGTGGTCTGATAAATTGGCGTACCTTATGTCACTAAATTTATTTTTTGTGGGGTTTCCTCAAAAATAAGGTGTATTTTGAAGTGCCAACAACTCACGAAAAAATGATTGAACAAATCCAAAATGCTTGTTCACAAATTTATGCACACACACTTTGACATTGTGTACCATTGTTTGAATCACAGATTACTAAATGCATCGAAGTTGCAGGCCATCATTTTGAGCATTTATATTATGCATCCCAAAGGTAAGAGGCAAGGGGACTCAGTGAATACAAGAATCCCAATGGTGAGAAGCAAGGGAACTCACAGAATACAAGCATCCTAATGGTGAGAGGAAGGGGGCTCACTAAATACAAGTACACCTACATGAATGGTGAGAGTCAAGGGGATGCAATGAATACATGCCTCCTGATGGTGAGAGGCAATGGAAATCACTAAATACAAGCACTCTGATGGTGAGAGGTATGAGGGCCATCTGCACACATTGTTTACATCTACAGGATTTGAAACACGAAGGCTACATTTCTTCAACGTTGAAGCAGAGTGCATTATAATGCGAGGGTTCCCCTTGCAAAAATGTAGACACCTAACTATATCTCTCTGCCTGTCACACCATCTATCACAAGTTGAAAAGCACGTTTGAGACAAACATGGTAGTTTGTATCATGGATTCCTTCTGGAATGAAACTTGATGGTTCATAATCGATGTAACCAAGGGTACTCTACTTTGTACCAATTACAGTGCCATTTACAACAAACTGCAAAAATGGTTTCTAATAAATCATTTTATACATATTGATATAGAATCCGAATCTGCAATAAAACATGGGGGTTCCCTTTTGAAATGTCAATGTTGTTCCCCACCCCCCCCAGATGGGGTGATAGCGAGCTACCTTTTGCCCCCTCGAAAATAGGGGCAGTTTACTTTGGCACTTTTTGTCATATGATGCACCTATTTCACATTATTCCATAGTCTCAGGTTAAATGAATCACTTGTGAGTTGCACTGGTGAGACCAGGAGGCTGCGTGGTGAACTGATGAGGTGATGGTTGGACAGGTTAAGTACATGTGATTTGCTTTTATGGGGTGTTTGTTCTTCTGCAGCTACTTTGTTTTAAGACACTTCTTAATAGCTCCTTACCCTTCCCTCATCCCTCCTTTTCATTTGTAGTGGTCGCATATTGACTAGTTATGATCTGGTGCAGTTATCCTTTGTTCCAGACTCCTCACCTACTTCCATTCCAGCAGAAGACACAAGTAACTCACCAGATGATACTGTGAGGAAACCTCAACATTGTTATAGTACACATACATATTCAGTTCCGAAACCTTGTTCTAGTCAAGACTTGTACTTAAACAAAATCCATATTGTCCTTGTCATTAAAATTGTTTACAGTGTACAACTAAGTCTTAGGTGTAGCGTGGGTTCCAGTCTGTCATGTAGTGTTTTCTCTTACAGGCTCCAACCCTGACAATAATAGCAGTTTGGTGAATACGTGTCTCACCTCATGGGAAGCTTCCACTGCAGACTTTGGCCTCGGAACACTTTATGCTCACCTGGAAGCTGCGCGTAAATTTGGAGAGTCACTGCAGATGTTCAGGAGGAATGCTGAAATTGTGCTAAGTGATGCGAAAGTCGACGACCTATTGACTGACATGTTTCGCACAGAGTTTCACTTGAAGTTCCTGTGGGGTAGCCGTGGTGCTAATGTTTCACCAGAGGATCGCCATGCGAAGTTTGAACAAGTTCTCAGTGTGATGTCTGAGAAGTGTGAACCGTCTGCTAGTGCTGCTTCTCAGACTGCGACGAATGTAACAACTAATGTGTAACATTTGATAGGAGTGACTCATGCCACTGATGGTGCTCATATGAAATAAAAAAGAAACTTAATGTGCTTATACACTTTTGCAGTATTTTGTTTTATAAAACTGTGGTGCATATTAAGTAACATCGTTGTCAGGGAATTTGTAATGTAGTTGGTACAAATGGTACACTTTTGCATACAAATAAATTCTCAAGTGTTCAGTTTTTCTGTTGCAAGCCAATTATATCGGAATGGAAAATAAAGTTATATATTTGTTGACATCTGTACACTGTCTCATTTTATTTTTATTAGGTATTTTGATATACAGGGGTAATAATAAACGGAGCACAGTAATTTTTTATTATACAAGCTGTGATAAATTTACATAGACATTAATTGTCATGTTCAGTTATTTTAGTAGCATACATAGTAAGTAATACATAAGTTTTCATAAGCAAGCAGGCAACTGAAAATGTAGTATTGTTGCACAACTCTCAAAGTATGATCTATTTTGGACCAAACTCTTTATATAAATGATCATTGAGTGGTAACTAATATACTGTAACATAAATTTTCATTGTAAAAGTCACTTAGCAGTGTATTTTGAATGTAACAAAATGGAGCTATAAATATACGTGTGTGAAGTTAATCATGTTTTGACAATACATAGGCCTAGATTTGAACTCAAATAATTTGTGCGTTCTCATTATGAACTGAATGATTTATGATTTACGAAATTCTGAGAGAGTTTTAAAATCTTCGTGAAAATAACTAAGTTATAATTTTATACTACGTTACAATCCAATCAAAAACTATTGCCTCAGAAAAAAAATTAAAATTGACATGTTAATGTGTATTCTATTAAGATATAAACAGTATTACTAGTAGGGAGATTTTCATAAAAGTAAAATTAATGGAGATTTGTAATTGAATAGATATCATACATAGCTGAATTTACAATTATGAGAGAGAAAAAGGTATGCATTTTAACAAAACTGTATCATTACATATTAAAAGTATTTTATTAGTACAATCTCATTATCTTTGCAGGGGTGATAGGCTTATAAATTTGTAGACATGAATTTGAATAGATGTTTTTGAATAAAATGTAGAGAAATGGTTCTTATTGAATGAAAAGAAATGACAGAATTAGTCAAATATTCTTTAGCAATAAGAAGTTTATCAAATGGGCCAAAATCATAATTTAAACCAATACTGGTTATCATATTTGAAAAGGGGAAATTTTTTTGTATTCATAAATTTAAAAAACTCTGTTTTATTTTGTGGCATGTTAAGAGGTTGATTAAGTAGGCAAGTGATACTTTGTTTTCTGTTACCGAAAATGTTTACACACATTAGCGAATTAATAAACAGGAAATAATAATGTCCTCCTTTAATTTATATCACAACTATCTTTTACCAGCGGCTTCGTGCGCGTGTTTATAGGGATAAATAATGAAGTTTTGTGACACTAAGCCACTATTGGGTTCTCTACCCACTGAGCTACTGCGACCCCACCATCGGATGCTCTAGCTCCTGACCAGCTGTGGCCCCACTATTGGGTTCTCTAGCCACTGGCCTACTACGGTCCCACTATTGGGTTCTCTAGCCACTGAGCTACTGAAGCCCCACTATTGGGTTCTCTACCCACTGACCTACTGTGGCCCCACTATTGGATGCTCTATCTCCTGACCAGCTGTGGCCCCACTATTGGATGCTCTAGCCACTGAGCTACTGCGGCCCCACTTGATATATATGTATCCATTGGGTCACTGTGGCCCCACTTGGAATAATGCTAATCACTGGACCACTACGGCTTTTTGGAAGGAAATGTTTACAGCCCATAGACAAAAAGAAAGGAGAAATGACAGAAATTTTTTTTAACCAGGTTTTTTTTAATGCAGTAATAAATTTAAGAAAAGTTGAATCCAGTACCTATTTACAATAAGAATTTTCTTGGAATAAATAGTAGCCGATGTCACTTTCCAACCCTTCAACTATATCTGCACAAAAAATCACATCAATCTGTTGCTCTGTTTTCACATGAAAGGAGGATAAACACACACACTTTCACATTTATATAGTAGTACAGATTTCACAGTATCAGTCCACCGTAGCTCTCAGCATCATTTAAAAAATTGATAAAAAAAAATTTTTAATCCAGTGTAAAATGTTAAAAAAATTTGTTCATGTTTGAAATGCTCTAAAATAGTGTTAAGCAAATTGTAAGCCAAGATTTGAACACAGTAGGTACAGTATATACAGACATGGACAGAAGTATTCGTACAGTCACCAATCCAAAAAGAAACAATATATTTTGTGTGCTCCAGGAACAAACAAACATAATTGCACCTCAGAGATAGAAAGGTAATAAATGACAGTAATATACATATCTACATATTTATATCATAGGCATAACATCCTTTATGAAATAAAGATAGTCTTTCTCAATGGAGGCAATTAAAACCAGACAAAAGTATTTCTAGTATGTAATTGATTTTTTATATAGAAACAACGGGAAGGTTAACTCCTTGATACATTCCGTCCCCTAGAGCTGCATATTTAATTTCAAACATGTTATATGGTGTGACTTGTTGGTTACAGAACATTGAAATGAGTGACAAGAGAATTGAAACTACTGTGAAAAAAAGATGAATATTCATTTTGTTATGTTGTAAAATTAAAGCATATTGTGAATTTGCAAAAATTGTTTTACAAAGTCGTTTGACTATGCAAAGTGTAATCCAGCAATTTAAAGAATCAAAAACTTTAATAAACAGACCAAGATTGGATCGTCTAGAGAAACTGGCTGACAGCAAAACATGGAAAGTTGTGAGAATTATTGAGGAACATGTAAAAGTTATGTCTTCTGCAATATTAGTTTATGTACAAGAACAATTAGGAAAATGAGCACCGAAAACAATAAGATGATTTCTCCGTTGTGCAGGACACAGGGCTAGGGTACCAAGAAAGAGGTCATGCACAAGCGAAAGAAAATTGAAAAAGAAAAGGAAACATTTGGAAAAAGACTATGTGTGGAAGGATTAAAACTTCTGGGATAGGATTTTGCTCTCGGATGAGAGTAAATTTGATATTTTACAAAATGATGGCTGCATTGTGATATGAAGTTAGCCTACGACAGAACTTGGCACCCAGGATCTGCAAAGTACTGTTTAAGCATAGTGGTAGTGCAGTTATGGTGTGGGATTTTATGGCTGCCTTTGATTTAGAGTTATCTAGTTTTCGTAGAGGTGTATATGGACAGATACTGCTTTATGTACATAGTACTTAAATGTAACTGAAAGAAGATAATTGAGAAACTGGGTTTACGAACCAATTACTACTTCAAGCATGACAACGATCCCAAACATACGGCAGAAATTATCCTGCCCCAGTTGCTTTATAACACACCACACACCCCAAAAACTCCAGCACAGTCTCCAGATCTCTATCCAATTGAGAATCTGTGGAGCAAGCTAAAGAAAATAGTAGAAAATAGCGAGGAAACATAACGTATCCAGTAAATCGCAATTGAAGGACCAACTGTCGCAAGACTGGCATAACATCAGTAAGAATATGTATTCTAATCCCAAACAGATGAAAGAGGCTATTCACAGACATACAAAGTACTGAAAAAACCAAGGCAGCATTAATTTTGTTTTGGAAATGTGATTTTAGTTTGGTAATAGTTTTGTCCAGCTTAAAATGCCACCCTCCAGTGTGAACGACTATTTCTTTATTTCATAAACAATGTTATAGCTATGATGGGAATGTATCTACATGTTACCAAAAATATATAAAAGAATAGGAATTCACATACTCACAGTGTAGTACTTGTCAACAGGCGCGCGCACACACACACACACACAAAAAAGGAAGTCACATTTTCCACACGTTTGCGTGATTGCAACGTTTTGCTGGCTTAGCTAGAGAAATATCGCGATTGTGGAACAGTGTGGAAAATGTGTAGTCCTTCTTTGCGCGTGCATGCGTGTGTGTGTGTGAGTGCACACACGTGTGCTTGTCAACAAGTACTCCATCGTGAGTATTTGAATTCCTGTCTTTTTATATATTTTTTGTAGCATAGTGGCTTACTTGCAACCTTTACTAATATCTACATGTTAGTATGATTTATTTGATTTGTCTCTGTGAAGAGCAACTTTGTTCCTGGAGCATACAAAATATTATATTTGTCTTTGTACTTGTGACTGTAGGAATATTTCTGTCCAAGTCTGTATGTCCTGCTCACTTTTTTTATTTGAACTGAGATTGTGCACAATGTGTGGTTTTTGTTGTTACATCAGCTTTATTTTAGTTTTTTTCATTTTTTTTTTTTCTGTTTATAGCAGTAAGTAAAACTGGAGTTACACACTTAATGTTGGTGTATTAGGGTTGTACATAACACCAGATACAATCTGTGGCAACATAAAGAAGTTCAGTACTTCACCTTGAAAAGTATTTGTAGTTTGTGAAAAAAAATTTCTCTCAATAAGTTGTAAGATTATTTGTAACTATGAACTCACTATCGGGGCATAGATTGGTGAAAAATTTCATACCATTTGTTCAAGCATTAAATCAAAATATGTATTTAAAACAAGATACAGTATTGTAGTTAGGGTCTGTTTTTAATCAATTAACTGATTTTTTTGGAAAAATAATTTTTCTTGTGAAAATTCTGATTTTAATTAGGAAGATTCTAAGATACTAGTTTGGAGCAAGAGATAAAAATGTCGACACATTTTTATCTCTTTCTTCAAATAAATATCCTAGGAAATACAAATTTGAGGTTGCCAACATAATTTTGTATTTACGCAAAAGAACAATACCTTTGCAGTAAAGAAAATCAGATTTTTTTTCTCTGCCTAATTAATTAGTAGTATTAATAGTTTAACAGATGATTGACGTGGTGCTGCATTTGTACAGTTTCATTAGTGGAAAGTAGCTTAATACAGATGATTAACTGGGGAAAAATGAAAGTAGTTCTACCAATATGGGTTACTAACTTCAATTGTGTTTCAGTGTATGTTATACCACACAGCATTATGGAACCTCAGTTTTATCAAAATCATACATGTTTTAAAATGTTTGTTTTCTGAAATTGTTAATACTACAAGTAGTGAACTATTCTGTACCATTAGTTGTTGTGTATGAGATGGTGCTAAATGCTATATCGGAGGTTGTAATATTTAACTCGTGTAGCTAAATTAACTTTGTGAAATAATTTTTATTAGTTTTTTTCCTTTATTTAAAAAAGTGTACCTTACCTAGCTCCAAGACTTTCAAATACTATGTATTTTATTGCCAGCAGAAAAGTAGAGGGATGGGTTTTTGGTCTAAGAATTAAACAATAACATTTTTAACTTCTATCAGGTGTACTGAACTTCAAGTGTAACAAGTCCATTTAATTACCTGAGTATGTTCTGTTAGCTGAAGATTAAAACAGTTCTCTTAATCTGAGTAATAACAGTAATTATGTACCCAACTAGTCACAGTTGAAAGCTCTCTGCAGATGAGATGGTTAAAATAGCATCATAAATGTATATATACTTCATTTCATAGCGTCATTACCATGTATCCTTCCGCCAAAGCTGTTCTATTTATGAAAAAAACAGTGTGTAAACAAATGCTATGATCAATGTAGTTTTCCATTCCAGCTTATCTTATTTTTGTTATTGGTGGGGCTTTATTTTATTGCAGGTGGATGGGGTTGGGAGAGACTTTGGTTTAATGTCTTTCGTGAGATGGCATTGTTTTACAGTACTTTTTATAAGATGGTAGAATTTCGAATTCCATCTGGAATTGTTTTAATGGACCAGTAGAAAATTTTATTCGTATGGGAGTAACATTATAATTATTATAACATGTTGGTTTTAATTTTGCCGAAAGAAGTAAACGAGATAAATATTATGTTGTTTATACCAATTCAAATAATAATCACATTCTGTATGTACGTAAATATTTTTGGCAAAATGAACCTTATACTTGTTGATTTTCCATATCATAAACATGTTATTTTTACTCTCCCAAACAGCATTGAAATGGTGGTTTTCTAGGCCACGTGCATTCAAAAATTCTAATAACCATTTCGAAATACATTATTTACAAAACGCTTTGACATAAGGTTCATAATTCCTATTTGCAACTCCTGAACACACGCTGTTCTGTGGCAAGCCTTGGACATGTTTGACTGCCAGGATAGAATATTATTTTACAGAATCATTCAGTAAATATGACACTTCAACAGTTTCCCGAAACTAACACAGTGGAATGAAAATACATGTTGGCACTTCCTAACACATAACGGTACCGAAAATAGCGAACCAAGCCATACATGTGATGATAATATTACATTTCACAGAAGAAAACTCACTACAAAGGCATCCCTACAACCAACTATGCTTAATGAAATTAAAGGTCTAAATCATTAACTACAGATAAAATATTCCGATCACACCAGTCAGGTACTCGCGTATACATGATGGAAAACGATCATATGCACAATGGATAGTGATGGACAAAATCAAATGAAAACAATTTGAATATTCGCTTGCTGTAGTATAATCAAATTTTCGGTTTTTGTCTGTGATATTTGAGTGAATCATTCGGATTGAAGTTTTCTTTCTCCACAACAGATGGCACTAGGTGCACTATAATGTTTACGTAAAATTTTAAGGTCATCAGCAGATTGATATTTAACTTTTTGCCATTTTTGTACAGGATTCAATTTTTCTCTTTGCATTTTTTCTTTAAACATAGTTTATGTTGAATATTGTACTTATATGGGAAGCAAAATTCCACCCAACATTCATGTTAAATGAAGAATTATTTGCTTCACTCGTGCAAATGTTCATTCATTTTACTTATGTGAATGTTCATACATATCTCCACGAAGTGAATGCTTCATTCGAATATCAGAGAAGTAAATGACAGCTATTTTGCAATAATTCAGTTTCTGAAAATAAATTTTAGCGATTGTTTCAAGTGTTTTAACTTTTTGTGATTTGCAAAGAGCTTTTAACTCATCAAAATACTTGAGAAAATGTATTTATCATTGAAACCAGAACAGATTGTGAGCAGAAAGAAAATAACGTAAGAAAAGAAGCCTTCTATCTCGGTTCCAAAGGTTTACGACAGCTCTTGAATACACGTTAGGATGCAAAATGAATGAGAACTTAAAATGTTACCATTTATAATACAAATAAACAGTATAACTTCTTATGAATATAAGTGTCATAACTTCAGGCAAATATGCCATAAATTTACTTGCCTCAAAAAAGTACTTTCTAACCGTTACCTTCTGGGAGCATTAAGATTTATTCCTTTAGATCAAGATGCAATCGGAGAAGAAAACTGTATATTCGGAATCCAAATGATTGATTCAATTTCAGATGAGACTATTCAAATAAAAATCGATTTAGAGGATAAGTTTGTTTTGCCCATCACTAACAATGGAGCTGGAAATGTTTCACTGACTGTAACTGTCCATATGCTCCGCCATAATTGATTACATTACTTTAAAAACATAATTTAAACCACAAACATTGTACTGGTAAGTTTAATTTAAGTTTTGAATTACAACCATCTGTTCTGAATACTATTTCCTTCCATGATGATCATCAATATTGCCATATTTCTTTCCATGATGAACATCAATATCGCCAACATAACATACATCTCGCAACAAATCATCAGCTTATACAATAGACTTACTTTCCAAACAAGGACATTTACTGTTTACATAGTGTGTAGTTTGGATACATTGTTTGTCAAACTTTAGTGTACTTATATGAAATGCACTATGCCATATCTGCATCCATCTAGATAACCACATCCATAAATACTTTTATACTACTAGATAGAAGTTTTAATCACAGTGACGACAATTTATATATGAAAATAATTTAAATATATAGGTAATGTCAGTGTTGGTTAGTCATATTTGCTGGATACTTTTGAGAACATCAGCTGAATGAATTTAATTTCAGACAAAACTAACTAAAATATTCATCTCTACCTGGAATTGTAGCACAAATTCTCTTGCACCAAAAAGCTAATGTTTAGACACAGCATACAATTGTGAGCAACCTCTTAATGATACTATAATTTTAACTATCAAAATTAACTTAAGAAAATAGGTTATTGCAGTCTGGCATAGTGGAAACTGTATTGTCTGTACTAGATTTTTTGAATATTTATAAAATAAACAATTGCAATGTCTCCCAAGGTAGACTCAAAGCCAACCACTAATTTATGTTTGTTAATTATGTATTGGAGAAAAAATTATGAAACTCGTCTATACTTGATTATGTATGTTTTGATATGTCCTCTCCTTTTGAATTCCTTGGTACATTTCATATACATATATCACTTAAATAATCTGTATCAACCTCAAACAGATTTGTAGTCACTCACTTGTATTTAGTTAACCGATGCAATAGCCACAGTTAGTTCATATTAAATAAAACATTTTTGAAACATACCCTGTAACTGTAACACGTTTAACAATTTATTTTCCTGTCTGGGGTGGTTGGGTGTTCCGACTGCATGAATTAGATGGTAGTATTTATAGCCAGGCTACCAGTTAGCCTCTGCTGACTAACACAAGTATGAGAGTGAGCACTGAGGGTAATGTGGAGCGTCCAGGCAGTGTGGCTGCAGGCATGAGCTTCAAACTATGCTACTTTCAATCACACTTCCCCCCAAGAGACAGTGCTGACAGGGTCACACTGCGCACCCGTAGACGACAGAGTTACACTTTCACTGAATAAAGGAGACAAACACTCAACTCCTTGTGCCAGATTATTTGCCAAAATTTTCACGTGGTACAAATACAGCTCAGAACATAAGAACATGCTGCCAGTCTATGAGCATGCTCTTCGGGAATAAGAAATGAGTATCGCATTCTCTCTGCTGACCAGGATACAAACATATCAGAAAATCCTGGTTCCAAATGTCTAAACGTATGGCCGGCTAGGATACAATGGCTCGGCCTGAAAAACTGAATAACCCGAGTTTGCAAGTGTTGAGAGCACACATGGGGGCTATGCAAAAGGTTCCAAAAAGTTATGGAGCAGCCATAAACTAAACATAATCAGATAACACACCAAGATAAGGGCTTCCACAGGACAGATGTCCGTCTTTCACTGCCGCAGGTGGCATCGTGACACCTGGAAGGCCCTGGGCATTCTTCCAACAACTAAACACAGCAATAACTTGGCATGAAAGTAGACAACAAAATGCTATTATTTTGCATAGAACACTTCAAACAATAATACAAATTCATATGCTAAACAAAATTATTACAGACAAAAACACTTTTAAATAATTGGAACCAGGGTGGCTGAGTATATGTGATTTCATATGGTGCCCAAGCACCTGGTTACCGCTGGTCTTGTCACGTTTCTGCCGAGTATTATGACATTGACCACTGTCTTCCTTTGTTGGCCTCTTACACTGTTCACACACACTAATACATGCCTTCGGGGTACTCAGAGTGCTGCTTGGTGGCCACCTGGACCAGGCATGAATTAGGGAAGGAGGTACAATGATAGTATTGTACAGTCTTTGAACATAGTTAAAACTGGCTTTTTCATTGCTGCTGTGTTCAAAATTGTACATTAACCATATTCTTGTATCAGGACAGATGACTGCATCAAAGTTTGTAGATGTTCTACCAGTAAAGTATCACAGTCACCACTTAACTTTCGTAGTTGCAATCCAAATAATGAGAAGTCTGCACAGATATTAAGTGTGCGGTGAGCGAAGCTTCAGTGAGAAATCTGTGATTCAAAAACAGCATAATATGTAAGAATGATGACTTCTTACGAATGGCTTTAGCTTTTAAGGAACATTTCATGATTAAAGACTAGTCTCTGTTTTCTATTTTATCTAATTTTTTTTCAGTGTAAATGGCTAAAATAAACATCTTTACAATTATTTTTAGGTACCAGATGTTTGGTAGAAGATTATTTGAAGTAATTGTGCAGTGCACTTTTGTCTTTAATATTATAGTGGAAAATAATATTGTCACCACTATTTCAGAGAGTTGCGGATAGAAATTCTGCTTGTCAGTTCAGCCTCTTGCTCATAGAGGTGATAAGTCTCCCTCAGTATTCCTGTGCTTCTAGGCCTTGGTTACACAGAGTAAACACATTCCTGTAGGTGACACCCATAAGTGCACTGTATTACAATGTACTCCGGCCAGCATTGTCCTGACTGCTCCATTGATCCTGTGCCTCATTCACACAAACCATCCTCCTATAAGGTAGAGTCTTTAAGAACTTTCTTTTAGTTGTCTTGAGTAAACAATGCAAGTAAATCATATTTCTGTAATCATCAGTTTTTTTTAAGCTGTTGTATTTAAAAAAGCTCACAAAGTTTAAGTGACTGTGAAAGAGATGCACAGTGACAAACAAATGTCTTAGAAATTGCAGTACAAAGGTACAAATTACTGTTTCAAGAGTTGGTGCTACAAGGATGGATAGAGTTATGTATATTTCACGTGATTGAATACATATATATAGATAACAAGTGACATCAACACTACCTCATTAAATAACAAGGCGGATACATTTTATTTATTTTTGAAGTGATTGAATCTATAGAAGAGTAATTAATATTAGTAAGGTAAGTATCAGGGCAAACACCCTTTTGCTGTGTTGTGCTTAACGTGTTTGTACACGAGTTTCATCTCCCATAATAACGGCAGTGTATCACTTGTACTTGTGGAAAATATAGTTGACCCACATTTCAGACTGATTTAACTAAAACAAATCTTCTTAATTTTAGTTAAACCTTTAAAATAACACAAATGACAATGTAGACATTGTGATAAGTAAATTACATCGCAGAGAGCTGCGTTTTATGTTCATGATACTGACTCAATTATCTTAGTGTCACAGTTTAAATTGTCATCATAATTACTTTGAGGCTTAATGATGTGTACAAGGACATATTTGGTCAAGGCAGACGTTTTATGATTTGTTTATGTTACAATCAAATGTAAACACAAGCACTAAATGTAATTATTTGAGTAGTTTTGTTTTAATTTAGAATACTGGTATTTAACTTCACCCTGAAGAACGGAACTTGCTTGAAATGCAATTTGCAGAAAATTGGTCAGTGCAATGATTTTTTTGGTAGTGGCAAATTAATCTACTTTTAACAAAATCATTTCATTATTTGCCCACCAAAGCAAATTTTATGGAGAGAAATGAATACATAATTAATAGCTTTCTCGTTAATGCTTATGAAGTTATATAATTTGTTTTTTGTTCTCCAAAATGCTTTGAAGTTAAATCTTTCTGTAGTTAGTAATCACAAAATATTTATAAACTTGAAGTTACATTTATGAAGGAAAATAGAAAATAATTTTTTTAGGCAGTTTTGGCGGCCAGCTTAGATGATTTAACCTACTACCTAAAATGTAGAAGAAAAGGATTACAGAAAAAAATTGTATTGTACAGGGTTTTGTTTTTTAACATCCCCCGGTTTCATGCTTGAAAGATTAGAAGGGGACGGCTAACAGAGTAACTTATAACCTAACTGAAATTAACACCCATGCCTTACCTGGGATTCAAACCCAGAGCCACCCGCACCCCGGATCAGTGGCGTACTAACCGACTGTGCCACGGAAGGTTGGCTACAGAAAAATTAGAATTGTGTACATACAAAAAATAGGTTGGCTGGATGAAAAGTAAGACAGGCTGGCATATTAGGGCCTACTCTTGTGTTCACTAAGTGCGAACCAAATGTAGCTGCTCCATCAATTAAACAGGAAGCCTTAAGTACAGCAGTGTGTCTGTTTTGATGTTTTGTTAGTGCATTCTTTTTTGGAAAAAAAATATTAAGGAAATCCATTTCACCCATACTTTGTTTACAATAAAGACTACAGTATTCACGGACTGTGATGGATGCACAGACTATGGTTTTGAAGGAAGTTAGATGTGGGAGTGAACATCCATGTTACTTGTTGCAGCTGCTACATTGACACACAGAATTCATTGAAAAAAAAAGGAATGGAATTGTTTTTGTGCCATTGTGTAGTTGATTTTTGCCAATTTTATAAGTTGTTAATAGAACAAGAGATAAAATTAAAACTGGTGATTTCCAAACTTGCGTGAAGCTTTGCCCAAATCTGTGCATTCAGTATAGTTTTAGTCTGTGGTTCTGATATTGTCAGAGACTGTACATCTATATATGCGTCTAGTCATAGTTGTTGGAGACAAATTTATAATGTGAAATAAATTGTGTATTGTACTTGAATGATATCATTGAAGTCTGGCTGGAATTCTGGACGTGTGAATTTCTCTAAGAAAATATGTTGCCAATGGAAATCATAAGTTCAAATTTCAAATGGAGCTTTATTTGTAGTTTTGTTCATTTTTATAACTATCATGTTTCATAATAAATTAGTGTCGTCTTTACTCATAACAGATGCGCTGTAGTTCTACCAGTCATCGTACAAATGGACATATATTCATTCTCAGCTTTTGTTTGTGTCGAAGAATTATATCTTTTTGATACTTTTTGTTTAGTGTGCAGTGGTACAATGCTCAGGTCACTCGCCTTTGACCACAGTGACCTGGGTTTAACTCCCAACAGGGTCAGACCTGGATTTCTGCATGTGGGAAATGAGATGGATGTTGCAGCTTGCGTGTGGGTTTTCTCGGGGATCCCTGTTTCAACCACCATTGCATTCCATTGGTGCTCAATATTCTCCATGGTGCTTGAACTGTAGTGCAGTGCATTTGAAATCTCAGTCTTTCTTTCAGCTCTCAAGACCTTGCTGGTAAGAGCCGCCCTAATCTCTTCACTCGCTCAGTTTTTCTTAAGGAAACCAGTAAACGTGCAAAAGGAAACACACTTTACTAGTCATCACACACATTAGAAACATTATTTTAAAGGGGTTGGTCATAAATAATTCATTATTTTATATTTGTATGAAAAATAGCTTAGTTTAACTTGTATACATTATTTGTAAGTAGTCTTGCCTGGCTTAAAAAAATTTAGATTGCATAGTTTTTGCATTATGCCATGTCAAAATTACAATTCTAGCGTTTTTAGGATGTACAAAAAAAACTAATGAAAACATTTAGAGAAAATTTAGCAAGGATTACTGATAGGTAATGTCACTCTTAGTTCGATGTATGCTTGGAAAAAATTTACTTTACAAAAAACCATAGATTACTACAAATTAAAAGTATGCAAAAATTAACTTGTTTTCACCAATTTTTTAAAATTATGAAAACATTTCGTAGCGTGATTTTAAAAACTTCTGGAAGTAACTCATGGTAACTTATTTCAACGTGAACTATTTAATTTCTATTAGTTCAAGTTTCGCAAAAATATAACATAACGAAATGCTTGGTGACCAGCACCTTTAATGCCCTCGAACATGGCTGGAAATAACTTTTTCAGAGTGCTGTTTCTCAAAATATTCTAACCAGATTCATGCAAAACAAATAGAGGAATAATTTGGATTTTGCTACAGTTATTGCATCCAATAAAATAGTATGATCACCTCTTCCAGAGGTACGATAGGAATATTGCACGCAAGTTCACAACACTGCATGTGGAGGCAGTATTGTACTTTATACATGCACTGGCCAGCATGGTCTGTACTGCTTAATCAATTTTTGCCTCGCACACACACGTGCACCCCCCCCCCCCACAAGGCGGCAGCCTTCAGCACCGCCCAAATTTTTGTCACTAGTTTCTATAGGCTATTCACTGTAAAATGAGCATTTTTGAAAGCTCTGCTTATGATCTACTTCTATATATGTTGTGTATTCTTTCGTCTTATGTAAAATTAACATTGCCATGGGCCCATCACTTTATTCATGCGTCGGTTAAGTGAAACTGTGAAATTATTAATAAAGTAAATATTTTGCAAATATGCTAATTTTTACACTTTGACACAAATAAAACAGAAATAAAAAGAAATAATATATGTTGTTGCAAATGATTGCTTAGCACTTTTTATTAAATGTTACGATTTGGAGCTACTTTTCCTCCATCGTTACCAACTTTACTGGACACGTGTCTCGGTGAGCCCATTAAAATATATGCGATGCAGAAACAGTAACATTTTTCTAAGGTTAATTTCAAAAGTGCTCAGTTTATCATGAACAGCGTTTACTAATAATACCTTGTGAAACAATGGTTTAGTCTGCAATTACTTTGAACCAGCATTGCTAGTACACTGTACTAAAGTTAGATGTCGTGCAGCTTCATAATTTTTAAATTACTTTTATTTATCGACATGTTGTATTATTTAAAACGGTATGTAAAACTTCAGGAACACAATTAATTATAAGTTTGGTAATCATAATTAAATGCTCCATTAAATAAAGGTTAGTTATGTAGTAGAATTTTATATTTTCTTTAAATGTTCTCATACATTTATAAATCATATAATACATCTAACTTCAAATTTTGTGTAATGTATGGTTACTGTTGACATGTAACTGTGTATCAGTTATTGTAATGTTTAATATTAAAGCATAGGAGTTCCTTGGCATATCAAGTGGAGTAGTAGTTAATGGAGGATGTAAAAATGGTTTTCTATGCTGTTATTGAGTTAATGTGCTTACTAACCTAGTCCAAAATTTAAGTTATTTGTAAAAATATATATATTTTTTGGTATGTTGCAAATGTGCAACTATAATGGGAGTGAGAAAAAAGAAGTGCGTGTCTCTTTGATATTCATTCTGGTTGACTGAAAATGATTTATAAAATAAATATTGCAGACTAAGCAAACATAGTAATATTTTATATAAATATGTAGTCTGTGTATTTGAATAGAAACTTAGCATGTGATGGAGACTAATTAAGAAAAAGTTATTCTATTAAGTTCCTATAATTTTTTGTAAGATGTTGAGTTTGGTGTTATTTAATTTGACAGCTCCAGTTTTTGTTGTATACAAGTTTCAAAAATTTATATTATTTCTTTCCTTTACAATTCAGTAGCACAAAAAGTTTGTTTTTGTACTAACTATAAATTACAGTAATTTGTACAATTGATAAAAAGAATAATGTATAACATAAACACTGTACTTACATGTAAATACGTATAAAAATTTTGTCATATTTTTACAGACTGAAACCAATTTAACTGTAGACTGATATTCAATTATGAGTATGTGTGTTGTTGATTTAATATCTATCAAAGCTGCAGTAAAGTTATGTACTTGGGCAGACAGATGTTAATAATTTAAGTCTGGTAACGTTTCTGTTAAGTTAACTTGTCTACGAGAATAGTTTAATATGTGAGAGAATTTAGTGATGCATATTTGCCTCGGTTTTCTTGTTTGTAGCTGTACGCAACGAAGATATTGAAGTGTAATATATATTTGTTAATTAGTCCATGTATGTTGTAATATAATAAACATAGTTCAACACTGTGAATTTGATTTACTGTCTGAAAAGGAAAATCTTAAATCGGATGTAGGAAATTATGTATCTGTGTAAGTAGTTGTAATTTTACAGTGCCTGATCTAGTAGGAAGCACACTTTATTATTTAACAGTGAATATCCAGTATTGGACTAGTGTAAGGGGAATATTAGTTGCCATATTTGCTTGTAATCTGCATGCAGAGCTATCTACCAGATATGAGGGCAGAGACAAATGAAATTGGACGTACCCTTCCCGCTAGGTAACACTATCATCATTTAAATGGGACAGAAGCTGCAAAACATAACAAAAAAAGACGTGTAACACGGACGCTGTTGCCAGTTCTCCTACAACAAACTCCTGACTGGCGGGCGGTGGTTCCTCGGCTGGCGCCATAGAGAATAAAATAAATTTATTGTGCTGGTCATTCATGTCTCAAAACTTTCAAACTCCGTGTAAACCAGTACAAAATACAGACATGATGTATAAATATGTTTCATTCCAATAAAATAATATATTCTTTTATAAGTTTACATATATAATTGTATACACTTGTTGTACCTTTATACGAAATTACATATAAGGAGTTAATTAAATACTAATCCAAAATCGAAATAAATATAATTTTTAACGTACATGTTCTAGGAATAATGTGTCTATATATACTTACATTTCTTAAACTCCAACAGAGTAATGTAATGATTTTCGCAAAGTGATCGCAACGGCTTCTATATTTACATTAACATATGTAGTTATATAGTTTTTTACAGTGTAGGAATGTTGGATATGTATTGTAGGATATAACTGGTGTATAGATAAGTTTTACATTTTTTACAGTTCTGAAAGTAATAGTTTTATTTTACAGTAAAAGACAAGAAATAATTTTATTTCCTTTGACGATTTATGTTAACTAGCTTGGTTGGTTTGCAAACCCATCTTTTCTTCTTTTGGACCACTGCGTGCCCTTCAATCACACGTAAAAATTAACACTGCCTTACACGTACCACTGAACAGTACACTTGTATGACATAGCCTATGTGACACAGACATACTAAACTGTGATGCATAAGGTTTTTATGTATATAAAACAAAACAAAACTTAATCGGTCTGAGTTGCTGCCAGTTCAAACAGTACACTTTTATTTTGGCGTTAAGATCTCGCATAATTTACTGTCTCACAGTCAGTATTTCTCTAGGCACGCGGGAGGGGGTGGGTGGGTATTTATGTGAGGTATATGCATTTTGGGCAAGTAATTTCTTTGTAAAAGTAAATTTTTAGTAATGCTGAGTTAATTGCAAACTAGCTACAATCAAGTGTTTCTTCTGTGTCAGCACAAAGGTTTTCAACGCCTCAAAACTAATCAACATAGGATTATTGTGCCTTATTAATTATCATCAAAGCTTGAATAAATTTAAAAGCGCGAGGAGTGTGACCTGGGGCACATTAATAACTGTATATAGTCAAGTTGAAGTGACTGCCAAATTTCAATACTATCGCACGCAAAACATTTATTCACTTGTCATGTTTTCGTACAGTATTATTTATAAAGTTAGTAATTTGAAGATATTTGCTCCAACTGAAATACAAATATGCTATACAGCTGGTCTCTGATGTCCGTCTATGGCTAACAGAATTGCAGTTGTAGTACGATGTTACCTAAATCCTAAGTGGGATTCAGTTAACAGATTATATTTGCTTACTTGTTAATAGATTTGTTAATAGGAAGTCTCGACCACCATTCACATTTCTTGCAAACTATGGGAAAGTTAAATTCATTTTTCGGGTATTGGGGGTAATGAATACAGCTGGAGAAGTAGATACTTAATGAAACAAAAAAATTTGTGTATAGAAAACATTTTGAAATAATGATTGTTTCGGGGTTTGTAAATGGGTCGTACCATTAAATTATGTTCACTGTGTCACTAACACATCACCACCTCTCATTTTCATATCCTGTGCTAGGGCATGTATGTAATGTACGTTATGTGTGTGTGTGTTATGTATGTTAAGTGTGTGTGTTATGTATGTTATGTGTGTGTGTAGTGTGTGTGAAAATGTGTGTGTATGAATGTATGAAAATGTATGTGTATGTGTGTATGAATGTGTATGTGTGTATGCACGTGTGTATGAATGTGTATGTATGAATGTGTATGTTTGTATCAATGCGTATGTATGAAAATGTATGTGTATGTGTGTATGAATGTGTATGTATGAAAATGTATGTGTATGTGTGTATGAATGTGTATGTATGAAAATGTATGTGTGTATGAATGTGTGTGTATGAAAATGTATGTGTGTATGAATGTGTATGTATGAAAATGTATGTGTATGTGTGTATGAATGTGTATGTATGAAAATGTATGTGTATGTGTGTATGAATGTGTATGTATGAAAATGTATGTGTATGTGTGTATGAATGTGTATGTATGAAAATGTATGTGTATGTGTGTAAGTATAAATGTAAATATGTATGGGGTTAAGCCTACTTTTCCATTAAAATTGTGTGACTTTAGCAATTGAAAGTGTATGCAAAGACTCTGTTTTCAAATGATACAAGCAAGGATGATGTAATATACTTCATCCGACGTCTGTGAGCCTTCATTATTTCACTTGAAAACTTATGGTATTGAACCTGCAAGTGTAATTATTATTAGCCTACTTTCGGAAGGAAACAGACTTTCCTGTTTGTGTGTATGTATTTCTGTGTGCGTGTCTACATGTGTGCCTCCCCCCCCCCCCCTTTTTTTTTCCATTTTTTAAAGCGTCGAGTGGATTTAACAAAACTCGTTTTGTATACAGTACATACTTAGTAAGATCACCTGAATTTTATAGTTTCCGACAACGCCAATAACTTCCTTTCAAAATGGCGGCCATTTTATTATTTAGGGTAATATGTCATATCTCGGGAATCATTCAATCAATTTAAACCAAATTTAGTATGCTCTCAGAACATCATGTAAGCATTACATTTTGAAGTTGATGTTGTTAGAACACAATTTTGAAAGATAACATAAAATGAAAAAATAAAGATTTTACGTAATATATCGAAGACTATCACAGCAATTCTCTCAAAATTTGACAAGTAAGTTATACTATGACAGATCAGGTAAACGAACATAAGTGAACTTGCTTAGATACTTTTTTCAAAATGGTGGCCATACAAATGTTTTAGGTTTATTTGGTACTAGCAGCGCGCCATCACTTCGCTCAGGTTTTAAGGAGTTATTGAAATACATACCTATATATGCGACTACCCGTAAATACCTGTGACAACCCGTAACTACCTAAAACTACCCATGACTGCCCACGACAACTTGCGACTACTTGAGACTACGTGTGACTACCTATGATTATCTGTGACTACCCGTGACTATCTACAAATACCTGCGACTACCTGTGACTACCCTTGACCACCTGCTACTACCCGTGACTACTTGCAACTACCTATGAGTACCCGTGACTACCTGCGACAACTTGCGACTACTTAAGACTACCCATCACTACATACGACTACCCATCACTACATACGACTACATGCGACTACCTGCGACACTCTATGACTACCTGCAAATATCTGTGACAACTTGCGACTAATTGTGATTACATGTGACCACTTGTGACAACTTGCGACTACCTGCGACATATCCTTGTAACATTGTTTCAATTTATTTTTAATGGCTTTGGTAGAGCATGCTTATAAAACTGCCAAGTAGCTCATTTTTCTCCGACTTATTTTATAAATGTTGGAATTTCTCAAGGCATTTTTTAAAAGCTAATCATAGCCTATGTCCATCTGGAAGAATGTAGCTTTCTAACAGTGAAAGGATTATAAGAATCGGCTGCGTAATTTCTGAGATCAGCCGTTACTTATAAACAAACACTCACTTTACCTACTAAAAATATTATTAGTATATATATCAACTATATCATTAAACCAATTTCGACCAATTTTGTATGCTGAAACTGTCTACTACAAGCATCACTGTGACAACATACAGCCATATTTATCAGCCAGTTTGTAAGTTAGTGCCACATGAAGAAAAAATGTTTTTATGCCATACCTCGATAAATAAAATAAGCCGATTCATACGAAATTTGACAAACAAGTAGTACTGCTCCATATGTTATTCAATTATATGTTGCAGGTTTCTCAGAACCTTATTTTTTATATGGCAGCCATATAGTTAGCTTAAGTTAGAATGTTATATTATCGAAATTATGTAATCAAGTAGATATTACAACTATCAACTGTGTCTATACGGAGCATATTTTGTCCATAATTTTGTAAGATAGCGTCACATTAATAAATAATTTTATATGTAATATCTCGGGAAACGATTGATCCCACCCAAATTGGTTAATCAGTTTGCACTGCAGCAGGTGGTGCAAACTGCTATGTTTTAAGTATGTCAGGCACCTATTTCAAAATTGTGGCTCTATAAATATTTCAGCTTAGTATCTTTTATAAATGAACCAATTTCCAACTTAACTTTGCATGCTGGCAGTATCAATTACAACCATCAAATTTGTCTATACAGAGCTTCATATCTCTACCATTTTGTAAGTTAGCCACACAATACAAATTAAGTTTTTGCCATATCCCGGAAAACAATTAACCCATTCATACAGAAATTTGGCGAAGAACTGGTATTGTGGTAGGACATATAACTAAGAATTTTTTCAGTGTGACCGGCATGTTCAGAATGTGGACTATAAATTAATTTTAGGTTAGTGTGCTATATATACGAATTTATGTAATAGATTTTAGCATTACTTTATATACTGGTGGTATACAATCATCGAATGTGCTAATACATAACATTTTTGTCTTCCACTTGTAAAGATCGTCACATGAAAAACATGGTGGTTTTATGTCCTATCTCGGGGACTAAAAACCAACATTTTCCAAATTCTGCACACAAGTAGTGCAATGGTAGGCCATGTAAATTTAAGTGTTATAAGTGACTCATCACTTATTTTCAAAATTATGGCCCTGTAAATATTTTAGGTTACTGAACCCTGTCATTCAAAACATTAGACTGATTAAATTCGTAGTTGATGCTTGATTGACCTTCGTAATGCAGTTTGATTGCACACTAATGTATAATATGACTACTGTTGTATATGTGTTTCTGGTTTCATGTCTAATGATATTGCTTTCAACAAGGCGACAAGTCCTACCTACCATCACAGCTTTTAAAAAACTATTTAAAAATTAATTGCACCCATGTTGAGGAAAGTATGCTCATGCTTTATATCAGAAACTTCTTATTTGTGTTGACAATGAATCCAGCAATAATTTACATGCACTGCTTAAACTAGAACAAAGTAATATAAAGATTCTCGCAAAATATCGCTACTTGAGATGTCTAGTACAAATACGACATCTATATTTACTTTAAACATTAATATACTTAACAATTAGTACTTGTTTATGTCAAGATTCGAAAAAAATATCTTGCCTACAAATATACAGTCTGTCAAACAATATAGAAACATTCTGAAGACGCGAATATATTTTAGGATGTCTTGCGCATACTTTCAATGTCTAATGAGTAGTCTCACCTGATTTTTGTGAAAAGTATTCCGTGTCATCTACAGTTCAATATTATATGTGTGCAACTTCAGCGTTCCTTTGTTTACCAGACATTTGTCTTGATAAGAAAACATTTGTTATTAGACCAAGCTAACTGCATTCAGGTTACTCTAGGAGTAAACATTGATAATTCGCTGGCTTGAAACCAGCATCACTTAAAATCATCCATTTATGAAAGAGAATCTAGTTGAAGTATTTTGGAAATACAGCAAACCACTCAATTTTTTTTGCGAAACGCTGGCATCTCCGCTAATTAGTGGATACAGACATTGGGCTGATTAAAACATTTCTGAATCAATGTACTGTACATACATATGATGAAATATGTGATGCGAGTTTTCCTTTTATGCTTTGTTACAGCTAGGTGTCTGTAAATATTTAATTTATAATATTTCACCACATTACATAAATAATATATCCATCCAAGGGGTTATTTTCAAATCTGAGTATCAACAATATGGTATGAATCTAGATATAGGTCCCGATCAAGACTCACATTAGTGATTTTAAATCCACTTGGATATTATTTCAGGTTTTAAAGTAGTCTTGTAAATAAAAATGTGTACTAGAATTATAATATTCCTAAAATAAATTTCGTAATTCATAGTGTGTGAGGGCAGTTTCGAGTATTGATTCACTGGCGTAGCCAGAAATTTCTCAAGAGTGGGTTTGCACCGACTGGTGGGAGGGAGGGAGGTAGGTTATACTGAAATTACTAGTGCTGACGTATATGTTAATACCAACGTATCCACTGAAATTATATTTTGGAATTCACTGATTTTCCCTGTTTTCCAGACAGAATCTTACCAGTACCCCTTACCTGTTTTCAGTACCAAAAACTTCAAATATCATATTTTTCTACCACTGGCAGAGAAAAAAAATGCTATTAGTGAAGTTGAATTAAATTAAACTTGCAACACGCCAATCGAGCAGTGCCAATATTTTATTTAGCTCATCAATATTTCTCATGATACATGCTATTGACTTCACTGGAGTGCCCATTACAAACACGCAAATACTTTATTTTGTACGTATAGGCCCTGCGACACTTGGCAAAGTTGTATTATTGCTAGTTCACAAACTTCAAATTGGAAATTTTAAAATGTATATGCTCATAATTACATCATCCTGTATTCACACTACTAACCCATTTTGCAGAGTAGCATTTATTTAAATTTTCCCTGACATTTCCCTGAAATTTACTTAATATAGCTTAATAACATGCATTATAGTTTACAGCAATTATGATTTTATCGTAATGAAAGGCTTATTAATAATTTTAATTCTAATAATTGATATCCATATGATAAAAAAAGGAGGGGGGGATGTTACAACACCCATAGCCACCCCCCCCCCCCCCTTTTTTTTTCCTGTCTGGTTATGCCACTGATATTGGTGTATGCAGTGTCAAATATATTACAGTGTTTTTTCTGTTTGTCATAATGTGAAAGCAAGTCTGATTTGCAGTATTTGTGGTATATAGTACAAATACTGAATTTCATTAGACATAAAAAATAAAAGGGAAGCATTCTATGTGCAAACTGAGCCAGAACATTGCCTCTTCATACCAACTTTAGAAAAGCCGTTTTACTGTTTCAAAAGAGTGGGAATATCGGTTTATAATACACCACCATAATGTTTCTGAGATCACAGCATTAGTTTATTAAAATAACAGAGAATTTTTATACTAGGTAACAAATACAAATAATACTAAGGAGCAAATAATAATTATTTGCTCTACATATCAGAACTTCTGCTGCACATTCTTGCCAATACCTAGTCATTTTCTTTCGTAAACAGGTTACAGAAACCACATATAAGGTGCCATTTTGTAGAGCACATATGTAATCTGTAACCAATATATGTTACAGTTTTTGACTAAATTTGTTTTGAGCTTTGTTTTGTTTAGTGATAGTGCTGCTCGTTTTTTTTTTTTTTTTTAAATTTTCATAGCCACATATAAATACGTCAATTACGTTACGCGAGTCGGCTGAGATGCATTTTGTAAATTAAAATTAAATATTCTGCCCGGAGACTGTCAGAATACATCAGCATAACTGGTAGAGTACAAAACAGACATGTATCGTATTGACAGAAAATTTAAATGTATCTGATAATGCGAGAAACGTATCGCCCGAGGCTGGTTCTAGTACTTAATTTTCTCTATGGCCTGCGGCCTGTGGCAGTGGACACTCGCAGGTGAGCTGGCAACCAGAGCAGGCAGGCAACGCTGTTTGTAGACATCACGAGCGCAGTCCTTGTAGTTCTGTTGTGTCGTGCAGAGGGCAGCAGTAAACATAGCTATCTTTACGACAAACGATATGAAAGCCGTGACTATCATTAATGGCGTAGTGTTTAATTGCACAGCTCAGTGTTCATTAACGGCCACACAAATACATAATTTGTCAGGTGTTATGTTTTCTAGGAACATGGGTGAATGCTACAACGAGGTCAATTTCTAACATTACAAAAATTAACATATGAAAAAACTCATTTGAATAATTTAGTCTTTGGCAGATCAAAAGCTGCCACATATAGTGATTATTGAAATCATTTATGTGACTATTACAACTTCCTACAAGTAAAACGTTTGTGTCTTGGCAGAGTTTATATCTCATATGAACCTATGACATTTTTTTCGTCGAAGAATAAGCAGCGGTGTTTTTTATATAGCGTTTTATAAAGCAACTGTATAATATATAATTTTCTTCAATATTCAAAAATTCTATTGTTTATAATTTTTGAAATAATTTTTGCATTATCTGTAATATTATAAACATTTATTCGCATAACTAGATATTGGCACATATCTAACACTCCCCTTAAGGAAGTTTAAAAACCTTGAACTGTATCGTATCCTGAAAGGGATTCTATCAAGATTTTCCTTGCATCTCATTTGTTGCTTAATTCGTGAAAATTTTCTTTTCAAAGGATTTCGTACCAGCAGTTAGGGCATTATATTTTGTCTGCATAGCAGAATGTTACGAAAAAACATCCTTTCAGTTGTCTTATGTTTCACATAAGAAACTGGAATAGTATCCTATCCTGACACACAACTCATCAGGATATTTGTAAGTGCTGTCACTCTCACTACTCCTTTTGCAAGATCTTCTAACCGCATAGGCACTAATATTGCTTATATCTGGTGGGGAGAAGATTCGTCTTCTGTGAAATTCGACTTAATAAATTTGGTCATAGACAAATCATCCATAATCAGTACTTATTATCAAAAGGGACAAACATGTGAATGAAAAGCTTTGATTTCAAAAATATACTTTTATTTTAGTGATAGATTTTGGTGTGTGCACCAGTTCGCACAAGAAAAGTGGCTGACAAAATAAGTATACCTGGCCATTTCCCAAATATTTATTCTTTTAGATAAGTTGATGGTGTATTTTGAAAGAACAAACATTTTTCCCTTAAAGAAGGCTTAGAATTACCATACAGCAGGTTTTACGGAATAAAAAAAATAGTGCACTGAAAACATAATATACTTGATAGCATTTACACAAAATGTTAATAGAATATGAACAACATTATTTTTATTATTTTGATTCATTTGAAGGCAGAATATTCCTATTTAATAAATCAATGATTTCAAAACTTAAAATGATCACCTTGTTTACTGTAATGACGATAGAATATTGAGAACTGATATAATTTCTTGAGATAATTTATTTTCAGTAGCCTGTGACTCGTTCTGAATATATTTTGATTATAAAAAATTAATTAAATGGAAATGTATTACGAAAACCATAAAACATTTGTTAAGATAAGTCATTTAAAAAAAATGAAAATTTAAAAAATGTATTGCTTAGTTTAAATTTTGTGAATAATATAACTCAGAATTTGAATATCTTGAGTAAAAGACAAAAAGGCATACTATATTGTCAGAATAATCAATTACTCCCATAACCAGTAATGAAATAAACTTTGAACTGATAACTATAAAATTATATATATATGTATATAATTAATATATTTTTTTGTTAAGAATGGATCATTTTACAATTTCAAATCTGAATAAACATTGTTGTAAGAAAATTAAAATTTTAGTTTTTTATATGTTTGAGTAAATATGGTAAATATGAAAAAGATAATAAAAATCTGAATCTAAGAAACTGTCAAAAATTTTTTGATGAATTTGAAAAAAGTAAAAAAAGAAATGTTTGGTTACAAAAAATGTTAACTGAACTTATTCGTACAATTATTAGTTCTAAATTAGATAACTGTAACAAATCTCATGTTTTGAAATCATAATTAAATGATTTAAAAGTATAAAATATAATCTTATTTTAATAGTGTTAAAAAAAATTAAAGTTTTTGGGAAGGCTTTAATAGTATATTAAATAAAATTATATAATTCCAAAAATTATTGGTAACATACATTTATATTAGAACACTTTCTAACATAATATAAGCATTAAAAAATCTGATTTTAGTGATAGTAATAAAAATTAAAATTTAGAAGTTGTGTGGATTTTAATCTGAATTCAATAATTTTGTTAAATAATAAATTTGATAACCAACTTGAAATATTAAAAATGAAACTGTCACTTTATTATGCATACTTTAGATGTCAAAATATTTGCTGTATTAAAGAAAATTAGCAAATTGGAAAAAATTTTAATAATTTGATTATAGTAATATTAATTAACTTATTACTTTTTAAATAAATTTTGGAAACTTAATTATTTTATTAATATTTTAAGATAAAAATTATCATTTTTAAAATATAGATTTTAAAAATATTGGTAATCCGATTTACTCCTAATGATTAAGGGAATTTATAATATTTTCAGTCAAATTAATCATTAACTATACAGATTTAAGTTTTAATTTCTATAGACAATAAAAATATGTGTATGTGTGTAAAATATATGTCAGTTTAAAAAAATGTAAATTACGGTAAAAATGTAATTATTTGTATTTGTGAGATATATGTAAATAAAAAACTATGACTTAAGTAAATTTTTTAAGTAATAATTATTTAAATTGATATAAGTAATTTATGATATGGTTGTTAGGTTTAAACTATTTGAGGTGACTTAAAAGATACACAAAAATTTAATAAAAGCTTTTAAAAATATTCTTAATAAAAATATTCTGATTGGTAATATTTTATAGAAATTTGGATTTGCTGGACCTGATAATGTTACATTTGCTTTTAAATATTATTAGAAATAGGCAAACGAACATTAATTTTTTTAAACTAAAGAAGTTCATCATACCGTATACAATTTACTGAATTTGTGGTAATAAAATTAATGTTTCTTCAACATATTTTGAAGTTGCAAATGCAACTTTTCTTCTGTAAATAGCCTTGCGATAGTGCGGATAGTAACAGGGCTAACTAATGATGCCTTGCAAGCCTGTTAATGGTTCAAATAGGTGTTGCTGATTGAGTTCATGCACTGTTAGTTTACTAAAAGTTATCATCTGATGGTTATTCTGGGTCACCCAAAGCCCTCCCACATGTGTGTTCCTTCATGTACCTACTACTCCTATTGTTGTCGTCCAGCTTTGTCGCAACTGTATGGTGGTGAGAAATTTGCGTAACAATCATTTCCCTCTCTAAGTCTAAGAGTTTGTCCTTAGGTTGTTCATACCTGTCGTGGTGTCATTGCTGGGGCGTGCTATATACTTACTGCCATCCACCCACGCACCCACTTATAATGCACACAGCTTGATTCTATGACCGTTTGTTACCAGTATTGTAGCATTAGCAGCCCCCCCCCCCCCCCCCCCCCCGTTGGTAGTTCCAAGTGGCCAGTTGCAACCACATAGAACTCAGTTGCAACATCACCCAACTCAAAAAAAGTTCAGCGACTTTAACAGTTATAAAATTACAGCTGTAATACTAGGGACAAGCATAATGTACAGATACCAAGGCATCATGGAACCTCGTGTGAAAAGTCTTTTTAGCTACCAGGCATGCTGACCCTGGAATGACATGCCAGATAACCTTCAGAAGTAGACTACACACTTAAGCACAGGAAACAGGTGAAAATATTTTGCTGCATAGACTATAATTCCATGCTTTGTTATACATCTTTCCAGCTTTTCTTACATCAATGTTTATTTATTTTTGTTTGTTATATTAATACTCTAAAAAAAGTAGGTATTAGAGATGTATCTGCCAACAACAGGAAACAAATGTATGTAACATTATTTCTATAATTTTTTTGGAATAATTTGTATTCCTGCAATACCTCCAAAACTGTATTTACAATGTAAAATGGCTACACAATAAATTTTCCATCTCCTATGACCTCGCGGTTGACAAGACATTAAGCCCTACTGACCTACCTACACAACAAATACTAGTAAGGAACTACCTTAGTATTCGCCTTAAGTGGAATTCAGGCAGTGTGAGATGTAATTTCAGGAATGAGCAAAATAGTCTTGTAAACATTTGCAGCACTATTTGAAATTTTATCCCAACCAGAAGATAAAATCAAGAAGGCAAGAGTCCAAAATTGCAAAAACACGTCTGCATTGACTGGTAGAATTACTTGCCAGATGTTGTGTCTTAAGCTGGGCTTGGGAATTTTCGATTCTTACAAAAAATCATCTGGGTATTGATGTGGACCAGTTGAAGGCTGCTATAGTGCTTCAACCTAAGAGAAAACACATGTTTTTAAACATTGTTACAGCCAAAAACCATTTGTAATCTGCGCACCTAGTCTAGACTGATGGATTTCATAATGCACGAGAGAGTCCGTCTGCCTAGACATGGCACGTGGGCTGTATGTTACAGACTGTTCATGGTAAAGTGAGCACTTTTCATGCCCTAGTTACTTTTTTCTTTCAGTCTTGTTTTATCATTTAACCACCTTATTAAAATTAATTTTGCCATGCAAGTAATAAACACAGTGTATATATTCCACCAAACTTTGAAGCTAACATCTAAGGCTAAAATAAAAATATATTTATTGACTATTATTACAAATGAAAGAGCTTTCAAAAGTGCTCACTTTACCATGAATAGCCTATACCATATTTTCACTTTCCATTCTTGCACTTCTGAGGCAAAGCCAATTGTGCTGTCAGGTGTATATTCTAGTCATGCATAATCTGTCAGTGAAAAACTACAATATGAACCACTTTTTTCTTTGAAATTTGTGGATGAGTTGGGGGGAATAATGAATCGTGCAGAAAAATTGTCAGTAAAATAAATAAATATAATTTTCTACTTTAGGTGAAGCAGTGCATCAAACAAGTCAATTACCAGCTGTCACTGGCATGGTCAGTACAAAAAATTTAGTTTGATGTCCTATTATGCTGCCGGATTCCTGATGTTTATACCTCCTGTTCACCAACAATGGCAGACTCATTCATGTTGGTTAATAGCTGGGCTTATACTGAAATTATATTTTCTTTGTAGGTACTTATTTGATTGGTGTCCAAACAAGTGCTATTCCTACATTTTTATGGATTAGTAATTCAAGCTTGATGACTGCAAGTTAACATTTATCCAGGATACGTAGTGTTTCCATGTCTGATACAACTGTTTCCTAAGATTGAAACCTGGTGTTATTGTCCTGGATTTGGACAGAAATTAACTCAATCATTATGGGACATGTCCAACTAACTTAACAGTTTGTAATTCATAAGTCACCCAAGTGGCGAAGGGGGGGGGGGGGGCGAAGCTGGGTTTAACATGTAACAAACTGACAACAAACTCATAACAAATCCAGAACTCTTTATATATGATAAACAGGAAGTCACTAATGTTTTCTATTCTTTTTCAAGCTGTTAAATTTTCAAAATAATAACATAAAAGATCCATTTTTTTCCGAGAAAAATTGATACACTAAATACAATAACAATAATTGTGTACATAATATTCTCGTTCGCCGCCGCTTAACAGAGAGGTGTGGTTCCTTAGACACATTATTGGTTATACAGAAACAGTAAAATAATTATGGCTAGAAACATGAGGTTAGTATGCCATTCTTCACATATGCAACACTAGCCAAAAACATAAGCAACCGTTGAGTAAAAAAAAACTCAAACTCCAACTCGTAATGACATCCCACAAGATGTGAAATTAAATAGTAGATTGACAGTACCTTTTATCAGTAGTTTCACACAACCTGAACCCCCCCCCCCCCCCCAGTGTCTTCACACTGGAAGTCCAACTCCACTCCAACCCGCCTTCTATACTCACCCTATAAGGACAGGAAAGGATGGGATCCACTAAACATACAAATACAGAATCATGGTAAGGATAATTGTTTTTAGACTATATGCATCATCCCCTGTTCAGATAATACTGGGAAGCAGGTTCTCAACCATCTACTCATATTAAAATGTGAGAACTGCCGGTTAACTTTCTCTTTACTCAATCTCATTCATTGCATTCCGCATGAAAAAATATACGAGTCAGAAAAACGTTTTTTACACCACTATCTTCACTCTATTTCTACAAAATGGTCATACATCATCCAAGCATATAAGGCGTCAGGCAAATCACAATATAAAATTCTAAAATGTATCTTTAATCACTTCAAGAACTCAATTATGGTGCTACACTCTGAAATTCCCTATGTTTTAAATCGCTAAAATCTAAGAAAAGTTTAGTCTTAGAACATAATCAAAACGTACCAGTGCATCAGGCATGGAAAACAACACTATAAAAATATATTATTCAAAACCGCTTCTTTTGAGTGTAGCACAAATCAGACAAACCCCACATTATTTCAATTTTGCTTCAAATTTACACCATCTCTATTAGAAAGGACTTAAAACTCCCTTTTAAAACTCTAGCCCATCCTAAAAAGTACCAACATTATTGACCTATCATGAATAACAATCACTATTTCAACAAAAACATTTCCATCCTTTATACCATGTGGGTAAACTCCATGAATGATCAAACTACCTTTTATGCCTTTTAAAACAAATTTTTAAATGACTTTAAACAGGCAAACCAAACTTTCACATTGTTCTTTCCTCCTTCCAGCCATGACGAGAACATCTCTTAAAATCTCTTCAAAAACCCTTTAAAACCCTTTTGGTCACTCGAGGTGCCACACTGAAGAAAAGGTCTCGGGATGCAGGAATTTTCAAAACCAGACTTCATTTTCGGGTTCCCTTAGAAAACAACCCTCAAGCCCCAACTCATATGCTCACTCTCAAACTTCCACCAAAACACCGTAACAAGCCCAAAAAGCAATGAGGATACTCTCCCTACATATCATCACTGTGAGAGTGGCGGTATGCCCTTGGGCTTCCAATCACTCATCATACTCGGTTGAAAAGGGCCTGAGGATATTCTTCCCGCCTGAACACCAGGTGCTGGCAGTGCCCCCAACAACACTATTCACCAAACAACACCAGGAGGTAAAGGAGAAAATGAGGATATTGTCCTCCCCTGTTTCCACTGCAAGAGTGGCGGTAATCCTCTCCTTTACCCAAGCATATTAACATTCACTACTCTTAAAAAAAAAACGCACGCGCGCGCACACACACTATATGACCCATGTGTCCCGATGTTAGCCCACATTATTCAATCTCAAAATCTTCACTCCCAGGAACAATGCTCCTCCTCTTCTAATCCCTGGGGGTTCAGGCGCTCCCTCACAACGCATATGTCCCTTTCCACCAAAAACCCCACCTTTTTTCTCTCTGTTCCGGTCAACACCCAAGGTCCGCACCACTGCTTCAAGGTCTTCTTAGTTCCCTCTAGCACTCAAGTTCTCCATGCTCATAACAGCTGACAAAACCCCACAGAGCCCCGAGACCTGTAAAACAGCATTAAAATGGCAGAGTCCTGCTTGGTCTACTGCGGTACACAATGAACAGTTATCCCCATTAATCACTGACCCAGCAAATAAGTGAACATGACAGAGTCCAACTACTCCTCCACGGAATTCGCCAAAGTCCCACTCGGGCCACGACCAAAGGCTAAGTCCAATTCTCAGTGGAAAATAATAGTCCCCACTCAATTCCTGACGAAAAAATATCCAGAGACTGCACTCCTTTGGGCAAGGAATTTTTCAAGTCCACAGCCGACTCGTAATTAAAATATTCAAAGTCCCGCACTCCCCCCGGGCAAGAATTTTTCAAAGTCCACACTCGACTCCTGATGAAAATTTCTAAGTCCCGTGGCACTCCTAAGCCAATTTTTACTAAGTTCGCGCTTCTTCTAGGGGAAAATACACTAAGTCTGAAGACACATTACTTTCGTTGAAACCATACTTATATTCCAGCCGAAACGCTGCCTCTTGATGCACTGTAGGGCAGGACTGCTCACCCTAGAGTTCCCACTCTCGGCGGGCAATGAGTGGGTACCGCTCGCACACCCATATACACACACGCACGCACGCGCACACACACACACGCACACACACACCCACCCACCCCCGCTCTGGATCCTCTCTAGTCACCTACCCCTTTCCCGAGACCCTTCCTTTGCACCACCTCTACATACCGAGTGCCATCTATATAGAGTGCGCACCATATATTCTTAATATGCCTCTTCCCAGTGGCGCGAAAAATTAAGCCATTCACAGAAGACCATCTCCGGATTTCCTGCGATCTTCAGAACCGCAACTTAAAACACACTACTGCTTGGCAGGGAAACCGCCCCCAAGCTTCACACTGTAGAAGATGCTAAAATGAAATACACACAGTCTTGCCTTACTCTTTCGAGATGGAACCCCCATCACAAATCCATTTAACTTTCTTCCCAGGTTGCGCTGAATGCCCTCACGACTGTAGTGCGAAGAACAGACACCTTGCTCAGTGTCTTCGGAAATTGAAGTGTTTGGAGCCATACACTCGACCCCAAGTGCGCCGCCTCAGGAACAGTCCTCGTATGCTGCCTTTAAAGCTAACCAAGTAATCAGCCTAACATCTTGTGTCACACCCCGGGAGACATCGCGCTCTTCGGTTAAGTCAAACCACGACGTAAAAAGGCAAGCTCCAGATGAGGAAACCATAATAGTCAAACCACGTAAGCAAGAGCCCGACTGCACGTCGGCGCAGCAATGCCACGGTCGCAGCTCCCACACGATTGGCGATCCACCATACAGGTCCACCTCAGAGCGTGGTTGAACAGGGACACCCTTCTCAGTCCGAAGTCAGTTCGCAACTCCCTCACTGGAATGACATGGCACGGTGCAACGAGTGAACTCGCAAACTCAGTGCCATCAGGCAGTCGTCGAGAAAAACACACAAAAAAATTACAAAGAATAAATATTTACCAATGTTACATACAACATCTACGACAGTAAAACATAAACGCATATACAAACAAAAATAACACACTAAACAATTTGCCTAATAAAAGTTTTAATATTACAATAGGTAACTTAATATTTTGGAAACCAATGCTGCCAACTATATAAAAACATTACCTAGGTCGAGCAAAACACAACCAGTGAGGCGTATAAAGCAATACCTAGTCAAATACACATGACAATGTCACAAATTAACTAGTCAGAGAAACCCATCTGGTACTGACATGCACGTTCAGTACCCATCCACATGGCTCTTGAAAACATCCATGGTCAGGCTGGAGAGCTATCCTTTCCTTTTCTATCTATCCAGGACAATCCTGGTTCTGTGTCACCACTTAGTGTGCTGACCCATTATGGGGAATAGTTTCCGCCTCCAGATCTCTGCCAATATTGAGAGCTTCAACCACATCCACCACAAGTCCAGCCTCAATTGTTTGCCTACCAGTAAGAACCCTAAAAATGAAAACCATTCATCTCATGATACTCCTGACCTTTATAGGGCATTTTCCAATTTTAAAGTCAGCTTACCATGGTCTTCACATTTGTGGCTTTAACAGCTTGATTGCTCAGTAGTCCAACACAGTGCTGCCAAATTCAGACAACTTATTGGGGAGCAAGATTAATGTGAATTCAATGATGCCATACGTGAACACTACCCTGTGTGTGCTAAAGAATATTTATATGTCAGCAAGGAAAAATTAACTACAATAATAGAGTTTGCTTTAGAAATCACACTGAATAAATGGTCTATTTGGTTTCTCATTTCTTGATACAAAATTATCTACTTACATATATATCAAATTAGTCTCTGTATGGAAACATAGTTCTCTGCAGGAACATATGCTTGTTTGTACTATATCTTAGTATCCAGACCAAGCACTTTGGCAGCCTCCTTTTGGATATCTAGAAGGTTTGCAGAGTTTATTATTTTCTCTTCTATAGTTGAATGCAAGCATGTATTGTAAGACCAGAAAAAGACCTCTTGGCTGTTGACACAGGAATTGTTAACATTTTCAAAAGATTGTCAATTTTGAAAGTATATCCTTAAAATGAAATTTATTTGAAGTGATTTATAATGTTCTCTTTGTTTTTAGGAGTGGACGGTAATGTTAAATAATAGGTGTTCACTTACTGTTGTGTAAACGTTTTCAAAGAAAAAAGTTGTTGGGATTGTACAGTCTCATTTGAATTCCTATAAGTGTATGCACAGTAGGGTATATGATATGTAAAATGAACAAAAAACACTATCTACCAAAAGTAATTGGGCACCTGTCCACAATGTTTGCTCGGTGTTTGTCACCCCGTCAGAATCTCGTAGGGCCACCTCTTGTGGCTATAACAGCAGCCACCCTGTCTGGCATGCTCTCTACGAGTGTTTGCAGGACATCCACAGGGATTCGTCGCCAATCCTCTTGCAACCATTCCATGAGTTGAGCAATGGATTTTGGCCGCGCCTGACGAGCTCTCACCCGGCGATCCAATTCGTCCCAAAGATGTTCTAATGGGTTGAGGTCGGGGCTCTGGGCGGGCCAGTTCAATCGGCGAACATTGTTGTCGGCGTACCACTGCATAGTAGCCCTTGAAACATGGTACCTGGCATTGTCATCCTGGAAGTGTCACGGGTCCATTCCGTAAAAACGCCACAATGTTGGGAGCATTTAATTATCCAGAATGTTACAATAGGCCTCTGTGTTCATGTTACCACGGACAAACACCAGTGGTCCTACGCCGAAGACCGTGAAACACAAGTCAACTGACGTACTGAATTACATATCTTCACGGGTGCCCAATTACTTTTTTGGTAGATAGTTTAGTGCAACAAATCTAAATACAATGAATATAAATAAAAAAAAACATTTCTTGAACCCAACTGTCCCATGGAGGTTGGCCTTCTGGGTTGGTTTGGTAACAAACACCTGCTAGTAGCACCAGGTGTTAAAAGTAGTGTGAGACAGTGTTTGGTTTCACACACATATACATTGCTAGGTACACAAAGTTTCCTTTAAATACCGAGTAGGCTACATGTAAAACCCAGAAGGCAGAAAACCAACTTCCAATACGTAGTGTTAGAATTTTATATTCAACTTTCACAGCCAAGTAAATTAATTCGGCAGCACAGTTTCGAGTGTTAAAATAAATGGGATATTTTTTTCTTGCTTAAATTTTGAGGTCCTTTAAACCTGACTTTGCTGTAATTACATTTTTAAATAATGTCTGAATACACACTTGCATCTTGGTTTCGAAATTAATTTCTAAATATGATTAATCAGGGCTTAAACTTTAAATATTTAACTGTTCATCGTAAGTTTTATATTTGCTAAAATGCTTTGAACATAAATTATTGTCATGGCATCAAAAATTAACCAATCTCTTATTCGAGCCAAAGCACGAACACACAAATAGGCTTAAGAATTTTAAAATACAGGTAGGCCTACACCATACTTTATGCAGAGTCAGCGAAGTAAAAAACATGTTCAAGAATTCCAAATAAAATAAAAAATTGTTACATATTTACAACAGCAAAATATCCACACCATTTCAGCACAATAAACACAGTCTCTCCTTATTTTTTCCAGAAGTTCATTGGCTGTATTGCTATAATCGGAAACAGCGATATTAGGCGTACCATTTTCATGATACTTGTGCCATAATTATACCTTGTGTACTATGTGCCATGACGAGGTAGTCACGGTACGCAAATTTACCATAATCTGATTACAGTAAAAATATGTAGCCAATAACGCTAAAAAGTACAATAAAAGATTATCAGTGTGTAGCACTTGGTTTAAGTCAAAAGCCGTCAAGGTTCAAACAACTGTTGTGCGGTGAAAGTTAAGTATACATAAAATTGTGATTTTACGCATCTGTTAGAAATGTACCACAATTTAGTACCAGTGTACCATTATTTTGAATGCCCCGTACCATCATACAACACTGACGATCTAACGTTCTTGATCGGAAGCAGGCTTTTAGATACACTGACATCTAGCGGTTGCCATTGGGGTGCAAACCCTCATCGTCAGCCAGTGCTGCCGTCAAGAGGTGAATGGTAGAACAGTGTCTGCAAGAAACTAAAAGGCGTGATAGCAGTTGATTGTATCTGCCAGTCCAATATTACAATTCCCACTAAGATATTCCATCATTTTATCATGCGCATGTGCAGGTAGTCCATGAATTGAGCACAGGCCTGCTGTGCACATTACAGATTTGCAACACCACAGCCTTCAAACTCAACATTCCATATGTTTGATATTAATGGATAAAAGGATACCAAGTAATAACTATATATACAGCACAAAATGGAGTTTAAACAACCTGGTTAACCCTAGCATTGACCAAGATTTTTAACAGTCCAGGTACACAGAGTTATCAGTCAAGTGTGCTAATCACATGCAACGACACCTTAGATATTTGGTGTGAGGCTGGACTCCGCTGATTGTAGTGTCGCAAGGCCGTGTGGTTGATGGAGAGTAGCTGCTTGGGTTGTAGGTTGTAGGGAACTCAAACCACATACTTCACACTAGTTTTAACTAGTCACTTTTCAACAATACTACAACATGTTAGACAGACATCACGACACAACACGCCAGTATATGACTGGCCGGGAGCTTCACTCTCTTGCCAAAACACCTACACATAGAGTTATTAAGTTAGCAGCCATGGGTAACAACTTTATATACGGGCCTGGAGTCCAGCTCAAACAGAAACACAGCAGCCTGGTGTCAGTTCAGTGATTTTACCGAAGACAGTTGGGCTGCAAATTAACTTGTATACCCACACAAAATAGTTATGGGAACCTTGGTTCCTGGGCTTGTGATAGAAGTGCTTCCGACGGTACTCGAGAGAGAGAATCAAAACAATAAGAACTATACAAACAAGTGCATTTCAGAAAACTTGGTGTGCATGTATTCTTGCGATCTTTAATACCAACCGTTACTGGTTCCTATCACGTTCACTTAATTTTGCTGCATCTCATGATGCATTTCCCCGTGAAGAAATACTTGATCAGGGTAAAACCATCTTTATAGAATTGTAACATAAATTCAAGCATAAATGCCGAACTTCCAGCAAAAATTTGATAGACGCTGTTTCAAAATGGGAAACGAAATGTTTTAAAATTCTGTTGATTTAAAAGAGCAGATGCGTGCACATCTGCTATACAGAATCATGCTGCTCTGCTGAATGATAAAAACAATTGTCGTACCTTACAGTAAGCTATTACCTCCTGGGCAAAGTAGGCAACAATTTTTTGAAGATTTGTTTTCCTATTCACTTTGAAGGTCGTAAGCAGTCTGTGGACCTTTTCTGGGCAAGGCAATTTGTTTTGCAAAGTATTATTTGCAAAGCTTATCAACAACATTGTTAGTCAGCAACAGTAACAGTAAAACAATTGTGTGTGTATTTGTTTGATGTATGAGTGAGTGGGGAATGTACTTTTTTTTTTTTTTTTAAATAAATTTCACAACATTACAAAGTATCTTTGAGTTCACTGATATTACTGAAAAATTTCACATTTAATTTTTTATACGAAAAAAAGAACAGAGAATGGGTTCGAGCCAGCATTTATTTGCAGAAAAATTGGTCCACAGAATTAATTCTTTAACATTCGAAATTGATTAACTTAATTTCAAAATCTCATGGCCTAGGTAATGCATTGGCTGCAAATATGCTGTAATTTTTTCACACGCGTGAAGTCTTTACTATACGTCTCGACTAGGTTGAATGGTGGCGGATGATTGGTGATTCCGGCTTGTTTGGCAACTAAATCAGAAGGCAAATCGCACTGATTTCGGGCGTCGATAATTTCTGTCCTGCTCATACTGTACAAAATCGACTCCCAAGCACATACACAAGGTAATAGGGAATTACGACAGAGTCCAACATGGCCGGGATTTCCTCGTACGGAATATGCTTTGCATGTCTCCTCAGTCCATGCGGCTGGAACAAGTGCTGATGGTATGCTTGTTGAGTGGCGTGGCCTAGGTGCTTCCATGGACACTGGTAAAAAAAAGTGAAAACTTTTGTTTTCTCATAGTCGTCGCTGTACGAGAGGAAAATCTGCTTATTGGTGAGATACTTTTTCAAACTAAATACTTGAATATTGTAACATATTTCATACAATTTTTTGATATAAAAACTAAGTTCCCATGCACACGAAGAAATTTTTTTTTTTCAAAAACTTTTGACGAATTCATCCAAAATTTCATCCAGGTCTATACACATCGGAAACATGTGTTCCAGGTTGGCTTGCTCATCACCGTGTCGTGCTTGCGAGTAAATGTCTTCAACTGGAGCCGTTTTCCACGGAGTCTGATGGACTGGTCTGTTTTGTTGTTCGTATGTATAGATAATGACGATAAGTATCTAAATAAAGCCTGCCTACCTGCTCGCATGTAATGTCTCAATGCCTGCATGCGACTGGTAAGCTGCAATCACGTGGCAACTCGATGATTGGCTGGTCAATGTCCGAAAAATATCGTAATGGTGTAATACCATTTGTTCAATGTCAATATGGCATCATAGGACTTGCATATGTGTATTTTATAAGCAATTTGGGGGGGGGGAGGTGTCAGCTAAGAGGGTTAGTTTGACAATGGCTATCGTGAAAGTTGGATCGTCTCGGCTAGCTTCTACAATAGGTAATCCATGGTAATTTACATTAAAGTGGAGTGGATATTGCCCGTCAACGGTTTCTCGGCATCGATTTCTTCTTCCAGTGAGATATGTCTCCTATTTTGCCAGCCCCATCGACTTATTCAGGCATAACGCCGACAGTACCATCGACTTCTTCAGCTGTGACAGCTACATCACTACCAGCATCTGCTGCCACCAGTGCAGCACGATCATCTACAGATAGTACAGTACCATCGACTTCTTTGACTGTGAAGTTTACGAAATTTTTGATTGACCATCAAACTTTTTAGCTGCGGGACGTAGAACACCATTGCCAGCATTACCTGATTCTTTAGCTCGAGCACCTACATCTCCAACAGGTCCATCCGAGTCTTTGCCTGAACCACTGAGTCGTCATCAGCGACACTTTTGTGATAAGACATTTGCTTTCGGCTACAGTGTACGGCGCTATGAAAGATTTCACTGTGCCAAGAATCTCTCTCGTATGTCATATTTGTGTGAGAGGTGCGGTAAGTAGTTCAGCTGTAGAGACCTTTACTTAGACATGCGAAGACCTATAAAGGTGAAGTTCATTTCTCATCAATACCATAATACTAGGTTTACTGCAAGCAGGTCTCTTGTGACTTCGCTACATGTCCTCAAACATGCAGTTACTTACATAACCCACCCTGCACGTTGTATCGGTATAATAAATTACACAATATTTTCGCGAGTATGAATGGCGAGATGCTTAGAAGACTGTAACCTACAATCATGATTTATATATTAAAATGCACGCATATATATCGAAAAATATTGTAATTTTTTTGGGGGCACGAGCGACTGAATTAACTGAATAAAAATGCATGTGAATAAAATTTTGTTTTATTTTATGTTTACCTAATTTTCCAGAATAAAATCCAAATTTAAAAGGCACAGAAATAAAAAAATAATTTAAAAATATTACTATAATAATATATATAATATTTACTGTGATCATATGTAATAAAATCATAGTAATAATGTGCCATATCAAATTCATAATTAACTTTAATTACGCCAGTTTCAGTCATAAATGTTTGTGACAAATGTACGCACATAAAATCAATTATAAAAATTATTTCCTACATTATTATCACAATTCTCTTACATATGTTCATAGTAAACATCATGACGTTATTCAATGACGAAGATTTTCTGGAAAGTTCTGCTTTCTGAAGTATCCAGAATGGAAATATGCTTAAATGTTGTTGAAAATACATACTTTTAATCGATCTTTTTTTTTTTTAGATTTAAAAAGTATATTTTAGTAAAATATTTTATAATATTGCAAAACATATACATTCTTGTTTCATATACAGCATAAATCGTACTTTCTGACAATTTTCATGATGTCTGTACTACTTTTTTACGAGTTCTTCACATTGTATAGTTGGGTGCAGTGCTCCATAGGTCGTTGCTTTACTTCAACCTTAAGGTCGTACAACCCGCTAACCTCTAGACTGTTGGCTCGGAGGCCCGTCGCAGCCTAAGTAGTGTCGCTGGCCCGATGTAGAAGGTTCCCTGCACCACGAGTCTCGTTGACAAATGCTAGGGAAATTACAAGAACATTCTTGAAAATATAACCTCAGAAATTCAATCTTCCCAAGGGCGGGAGAGCTCGAGAGTCCGAGAGTCTTATCTGGCACACGAGACGGTCACAAAACAGTTCAGAGCATATTTGTACGGGAATAGATTTCCCATTATTACTGATCATGCTGCATTGAGATGGTTACTCAAGTTGAAAGACCCTAGTTCGAGACTTACTCGATGTGCACTTCGTTTAGCATAGATTGATTTCGAAGTAGTCCATAAACCGGGCAAGAAACACGCGAATGCAGATTGTTTGTCGCGAATGGTAAATGCGATAAATTCAGAAGATTTAACCAGAGAAATAATTAAGAAAGAACAGAGGGAAGACGAAACATGTCTAAGTACAATTAATAAGGCAGACAAGGGAAATTTCTTTATTGATAGGGAAGGCATCGTATACAAACGCGAAGAGGACAACATTTTGGTAGTTGTTCCAAAGTCGCTCGTGACCAGAGTAGTCATCACCATGTCACTACATTTTCTGCTCACTAAGGAGTGAAGCGAACTCAGAACCTTCTCAAATCTTTGTACTGGTGGCCAACATTAAATAAAGATGTAGATGAATATATTGTAAGGTGCGATGATTGTCTTGAAAAAGTACGAAAATGACGAAATCACCAATTAGGTTATTTACCGCAAGTAAATTCCCCGTTTCAGTTGGTATCTCTAGATATTTTAGGTCCCGAGTGAGAAAGGGAATAAATACGTGTTGACATTTATTGATTATTTCACAAGGTAGTGTGAAGCGATGCCAATTCCTAATCAAACTGCAGAGACAGTAGCGAAGTATTTTGTACAGCGGATTATTTTATGGTATGGTTGTCCTCAAAGCCTGCAGACAGATCAAGGGAGAAATTCTGTGTCTCGTTTAATGTTAGAGATGTGCAAAGTGTTAAAAATTAAGCAGTTATAGACGTCCCCTTTCAGACCACAATGTAATGGACGTGTTGAGAGACGTCATCGAACCCTAGCGGACATGATATCGCATTACGTAGATGAATACGGTAGTAATTGGGAAGAATATTTGCCATATGCAGTGCACGCATATAGGATTGCGCATTCAGCCTACATATTTGTTATATGAGAAAGAAGTTAGGCTATCCCCTTTAGGTGAATTGAGTAGTCAGCCTAATGTGTTAAAGGGAGGTATGACAGCCAGGGAACATGTAGATATTTTGAGTAACAAGTTAAAGAAGCACATGAAGTAGCTAGCGAAAGTAATAAAGTAGCTTTTGAGAGATAAAGAGAGTATTATGATAAGAAATCATGATCACCAGATATTGAGGTAGGTGATTACGTGTATCTACACACACCAAGTGTTAAGAAAGGCAGAGTATCTAAGTTTCATAAGTTTTGGTCTGGACCTCATAAAGTTTTTGAGAAAACTGAGCTCAGTCACATTTGAAGTATTATTATACAAGAGCAAAGTTATTGTGCACAGTGATAGAGTAAAGTTGTCAAAAAATTTTATAGAGCCAAGGAGCTTGCGTCTAGGCCGTGACACAACGTGTAGGGAAAATGCCCCGCAGATTATTGATGAAGTAGAATCAGTTGAGAAATTTTGCGATAGTGAAAGTGATAAAGAATTGAGGAAAATATTGAAGAAAACATAGGCTCAGAGTCACGCCCAATTTTAGCAGACATTACAGAGTTAGCAAAAATAGGTGAAGTAGAGGAAATATGTGTTGAATGCCCTAGGAACGACAGCACCCTCGATGATAGTGAGTGTTATGATGTAGAAACTGATGACGTTTGGGAACTGTCGCGTTATTAAAAAGGGAAAATTCGTGAGAAAATAGGTGAACCTAATGTCAGGTATAATTTGCGTTCGGGAGTAAGAAACTCTTCAGTGGAAGAGGAGGAAGTAGAAATAAGTAATGTGTAGCCTCAGAGCATAATGTAAACTAGAATTTAATGGTAATTACGAGTTAAATGTAAAAAAAAAGAGGTATATTGGTTTGCATTGCAGATCACACGATAGGCGCTGGCGTGATTCTGGTCCAAGAAATGGATGTCGTATTAACAGGAGACAGCTGGACAATCGTGCTAGACATACCCATAAGAAAATTGGAGAGTATTAATCAGGAATTTAGGAACCAACTGAACATAGTTAAAGGGGTGAAGTTTTCTGGAAACCAAGAGATTGAAAAACCACGTTTAGAGCTAGATGTTCTTGATAGACTAATTGCAGAATTAGAGGAGGAAGTAAATGAATTTACTTTGATATTACCCAGAAAATCTTCTTTCGAAAAGAGATGTTTATAGATGCAGGTGGCAGTAGCCTGAAATTTTTATTTGGTACACTTACGAATGATGATTATTTCCGTATTCACCAAGTCACTGGTGAGTTGGGGACGAGACAAGAAAAATGGATTCATATAGTAGAGAAACAATTAACTTTCGTGAAAGGGATGACTGCCAGAGCAGAGAAAAACTCGAAAGACGTAGGCATTTTAGCAAAAGAGCTAACGAAAGAAATAAAAACTTAGAACCACATAACTGCTTGGAATACTTTAGCAACCTCAGTGATTGAAAGAAATCACATATTAACGATTAGCAATTTAGGGGAAGCACTTAAATACAGTAGTTAGCTGAGAGAATTAGAATTAACTCTTCAGACTTATAAACAAGAGGTAATAAAAATGGCCTTGGATATCATAGCGAATGGTAGGTTGCCCACTTCGTTATTGACTCCAGGAAATTTATCAGAAATTATTCAAGGTATTGCTCTTAAATTACCAGCGGACAAGACTTTGATAGCAGGAACTGATTTAGATCAGGTTTAGAATTACTTAGGTGGTTGTGTGTATATGTATGGAATATCATGTGTGTGTGTGTGATCTTTGTGTGTATAGGTATGGCATGGTATAATGTTCGCACCTACGACCTTTAGAATACGGGGTATTTGTCTTCGCAGGGTATCCGACTAAGTTACAAACGTTGTTTATTTGTGAATGTGAGCTGTATATGGAGATAGTTATTTTAGAGTTTTGCATAAATGTTTTTTAAAAATTATTAAATTATAACTCTTATTGATATGTTTAACTATCCTGGGATGGTTTTAAAAATGATATTTTCTTAATTGTATGTTACTATGTTCACGAAATGTGTGAGTGTATGGTATGTTTAGGAAAACCCTAGTGGTAACAAGCGATGAAGGTTTAGGTATTTACTTTATTCTGTTTGTGTTTTGGAGTTATAAGAACCCCTTTTGGAGTTGATTTGTGTCCTTTTTGGTTAATTTGGGAGCACCATATTCAAAAGTATCAACCCCCGCGTACCATTTATTACTAGAGTGATACCTCTCACGTCACAGAATAAACTGTAAGATTTTATTTATGCACGATGATTTCAAATTTCAAATTTTTAATACCAATCAATGCGTTTAATTTCCAATGAGAATGAGGATTTTACACATTTTAATTACTTCGTGACTAACTGAGAATAATAATTTTTTTATTTATTTTGTTTTGCTAATTCCTTCTGCTCTGTTTACCTGCTCCGGGAAAGAGTATTTCGAGAATGTTAGTAGTATAATATTGCAGGTTCGGGAACAGGAATCAGGAGGTGGGGGCCAGGATTGACTGTTGCCTTCATGGATTGCGTCATTTCCAGCCGCCATATTGTATTATTTCATTTCCAGGAGCCATATTGGATTACACCACTTTGTCCCCCATATTTTATTATGTCATTTCTGGCCGCCATCTTGGATTACATAATTTCCTACCACCATCTTGGTTTACATTATATATGGTCGCCATCTTGGATTGTGTTATTTATGGTTGCCATCTTGTTAGTCGGAATGCTGCTATCTTGGTAGCCAGTATGTCAATTTCCATGCTCGATAATTCCATGTTGTCTCTATTATTCCGAGTGTTTTCTCCGAGTCCTCCCACTTTTCGTGCTCTATCATTCCACCTCGACATCAACCATCCCGGATTCCCAGACTTCATGTTCTATCATTCCACCTCTGCATCTACCATCTTGGATACCATTTCTTCATGCTCTGTTCCACCTCGACATGAACCATCTTGGATTACATTTCTTCATTTGTTATCATTTTACCTCGGCATCCACTATCTTGGATTCCCAGATTTTCAGCTCATTTAATCCAATCTCGCGACCACCATGTTAGATTCAGCCATTTTGGATTCCACCATCTTGGATTCCACCATCTTGTTACTCACATTTGCTCGATTACTTGCATTTGCTGCACTGCCGTTTTGTGTTCATTCTTCATGCTTTATCATTTCACCTCTGTAACCACCATCTTGAATTATGTTTCTCCATGCTTCATCATTCTACCATATTGGATTCCATTTCTTCATACTCTATCATTCTACCATTTTGGATGCAATTTCTTCATTCTCTATCATTCTATCATCTTGGATTACATTTATTCATGCTCTATCATTCCATCTAGGCATCCACATTCTTGGAATCCATTTCTTCATACTCAATCATTCTACCTTATTGGGCTCAGTTTCTTCCTGCTCTATCATTCCACCTTGTCACCTGCCATATCGGATTACATTTATTCATGCTCTATCATTCCCCCTGGTTTGTCACCATTTTAACATGTCAACTTTGCCCACCAGCAGGAGCGCTGTAGGTATAGTTTAGTGGTTGGCCACCAGGCAAGCTGTCTATGTAGTTCCAGCACCCTGCAAATCTCAGGTTCTGCTAAGTGCTACAAGGAGTGCTAGTATCATTCAGCCATATTGTTTAGTTTCTAGTTGGTCGCTAGGAGTGCTGCAATTTTTATAACTCAAAATGTTATCGGAAAGAGGGTGGGATCCAACTGCCGAACCTTGGATCGCTAGACTACCACCTTAGACCACTTGGCTACTAAGATGTGCAGTATGACAAAAGTGTTTAGATATGATATATACAAAAATAATATTTTAATTTACTCTCTGCTCTAGGCAACCATCTTGCCAGTATTTTTCCTTTCTTGCAATGTAAGTCTTTCTCAAACTAATATGTATCTGGAAATTTCGTGACCTTTATTTCTTCCGAGTAGAAGGTACCACATATATGTACATGATCCATATATTTCAAATAATATGTCCAAATATAGTAATGTAATATGTGAACAATACCAAAGAGCTCCATAGACCAGTTCCATGCATATATCGTGGTTAATACACCCTTTTGTCTGCTTATGCGCACAACATCGCCAATTTTAGCTTTTGGTTTCCTAGGATCCAAAATTTTTTCAACTTTAGACACCATTTTTAGCAGTGAGTATTTAGTATACTATCTGTAAATTAAACGGTGCCTATTGAAATATTTAAGTAGCCCCGATGGCAACATATCTCATTTTCATAGTTTAAATAAACAGCGGAAAATATTGTGAGTAGGCCGTAATGGTACAGTGTTGTTTTATAGAGCGAGAGTAATTTTGAAGCAACTGTCTGCTGAGCGAGCTTTGTCGCTCTCTCTCTCTCTCTCTCTCTCTCTCTCTCTCTCTCTATCTCTGTCTTTGTCTGTTTCACAGTCGGGAAGTTCCACTTCGCTAGTACATGGAAATTGCACCTGTTTTCAATTGTAGCATATTTCATACTTAGTGCAGAAAAATAATGATTTTTGAATTTGTAATTTACAACTGAAAAGAGATTTTAATGTTTGAATACTTATTTTAATATATTTAGATTTGATGTCAGGGCAGAAATAAAGTGAAGTTGGCAGACGTGGGGAGCCATGACATGTCATGTTGCTGTTTTACCAAACGAAGCGTAAATTTTACTTACTCCGAAAAATACTTCAAATTACGAAGTCACGTTTATATACGTGTTTTTTAAACCTACCTAAGCAAGTTACGATGTTGTGATAAATCTGTGTTTCTGCGGCAGTAATAAATATACTGTTACGGTGTGTTTAGTTAACCGCTGCGTGTGAAATACCGTGGTGTGACTGTCTTGTGATGCTGGATCTGTGTGTGCATGATTTCAAATATTTGATGTGAACTATTTTTTTAATGTGAACTTTTTTATGACGAAGTTATTTATTTACATCCGCGTATGTTTATTTATCACAACGTTGTGCCTTTGCCCTGGGTGTTTGGAACACAGTCATGTAACATGATTTACCACCAATCCCAACAAAATAACCAAGCCCAGCCAAATAAATTTCAATAAACCTAATACACAGTAAGTAGCAATGTATATAAATATGAGTGGAATAAAAGTTACGGTAGGCTTATTTGAGTGTATGTTCACCGCTATATTTAAATTTTCTGTAACAATAAATGAGCGACACGAGTTGCATGCTTGATTTTAATGTCGCATTTTCGTTGAACTGTCTATTCCTTCGTTATTCGAACTGAGGCCGTCCTTTTAAAGAAATAACCCAACACATATCAATAACAAAAAGTAAAATACTGCAGTTCATTACCCAGCAGTTGTAACACTGTTTAACACAGTTGCGGCAAAATATTAACGTGCATTACGTGTAATGTGCTATGTCGTGGAAAACAAATATGTTAATGTAACGTAACCATAACAACTATCGTTAATTGAGGCATTTTTAGAACGTCATAAAGCTGACCTAAATAATGTTATGGGCCTAAACTGTGAATATCGTACGAAATAGTTTTTTTTAAAATAGACCTAAGACAGAATTCTTTGAAAAGCTGTAAACAGTAAACAACACATTTGACAGGTATAAAAGTAGAAGTCACATTTCAATGTTTATTTTTAGGTGTAGCGAAAGTATATGAACACATGTACACACACAATGGCATGTAAACATTCATTTTGACAGATGCTACATGGCAGTCACATGGCAATGTTTGTTTACATTTGGCGGAAGGATACGAAACGGGCCTGCAAGTAGATATTTAGCAGGGCTCTGAGAAAGTTGCTTCCAATGGGGAATGGACTATACATAGACAGCTCGCCTGGTAGCCAACCACAAAACTATACCTACAGTGCTCCTGGTGGTGGGCAAAGTTGACAGGTGTCAAAATGGTGGCCGACTAGGTGGAATGATAGTGCATGAATAAATGTAATCCGAGATGGCAGGTGACAAGGTGGAATGATATATCATGAAGAAATGGAATCGATGATGTAGGGTGACGAGGTGGAATGATATAGCATGAATAAATTGAATCCAAGAAGGTAGAATGATTGAGTATGAAGAAATGGAATCCAAGATGGTGGATGCCGAGGTGGAATGATAGAGCATGAGGTTTTGTAATCCAAGATGGTAGAATGATAGAGTATTAAGAAATTGAATGCAAGATGGTGGATGCCATGGTAGACTGATAGAGCATGAAGAGCGAACACAAAATGGCGGTGGAGAAAATACGACTAATCAAACAAGTGTGAGTAACAAGATTGTGGAATCCAAGATGGTGGAATCCAAAACGGCTGAATCCAATGTGGTGGTCGCGTGACTGAAATGTTAGAGTAGGAAGTCCGGAAATCCAAGATGGTGGATGACGATGTGGAATGATAGAGCATGAAGAAATGTAACCCAAGATGGTGGATGCCGAGGTTGTATGATAGAGCAGTAATAAATGTAATCCAAGATGGTTCATGTCGAGGTGGAATGATGGAGCATGAATAAATAGTTTCCAAGCTAGTGGATGCCAAGGTGGAATGTTAGAGCATGAAGCCTGGGAATCCAAGATGGTTGATTCGAGGCAGAATGATATAGCATGAGAAATGGGAGCACTCGGAGAAAACATTCGGAATTATAGAGGCAACACAGAATGATAGAGCATGGAAATTTACATACTGGCTGCCAATATGGTGGCGTGCTGGCTAACAAGATGGCGGTCGAAAATGACGTGATCCAAGATGGCGGCCGGAAATTATGTAATCCAAGATTGTGGCCGGAAATGACCTAAGCCATGATTTCGGCGTTTGGCCCCGGCCCCCGCCTCCTGACTCCTGTTCCCAAACCTACATTATTACAGTATACACTACTAACATTACATTTCGAAATGTAAATATATTTGTAATAAGTTAAACGTTCCTATTTTTATAATAAATATAGGGTTCTTTTTATGTAAGTACTGGAAGTTGAAAACCTCGGTAGACATTTCGTTTAATCAATTAATCAATGTGTGAGAGTAGGTTTCTTTGGCTGATACACCTAAGAGATTTTAAGTTGTACCCACAGCAAGCCCTGTACGGTGCAAGCGGCACCATCAATGTTCACCCTTGGACGTCTGTCGTACTGGGGTGTGAAGTGTTGAGGAAGTTTTAAGTGAACAAAAAACTGTTTATTTCATTGGAGATACTTTGTAAGTTACAATATACGTAATATATTAAGTGATTGATCCACATTGTATGATTTGCTGCAATGTTGGTTGGGATTCGCTTGCCTATATTTGTGCTAAATTAAATGCAGTTACCGGGGGAAGAGGTTTGAACGTTGATGAAAAATATTTATAGTTTAGTTCGAACTTCATACATAATTTTGGTCTTTAGAATATAAATATAAATAACAATTGGTTTTGATCTGTTGTCAGTTCTATTTTGTGTTATTGTATAAATTATATTCGTGTTTCATTTAATGTAACATTATTATATTTAAAGAAGTTTTCAATTGATTATTCTTTATTACAGATTTATTCACAGCCCCAAGCCTAAAGAGTGTATTGCGAATGATTTCTACGAGAGAGTAATACGTGACACAATTCAAGAATTCTATACTATCAAATAGATCGTGCCAACAACTATGAATATTCTAGGAAATGACATTTAGCATTGGCTAGATAGACGACAACTCTGTACGACATAAAGTGTTATTATTTGCATGATGATCGAATTTTTGTTAGAAGTAAACCGCTGTTTTATAACGTTTGTTTACGGCGGCTTGGCATTATACTGTCTCAAACCCCTCAATATTGCCATATTATGTGAACAAATATTGTCTGATGAGTAATGCAGTCTCGTCGAGATATTTCTTACGCCGCGCCGTAAATTTTCACGTCCCCCCCCCCCCAATATTTTAAGGTGAAAGTGTTTGTAATACATTTTTATTGTCTTCATGTTATGTTTAATTCGATAGTAGTAGGAGGGGACTCGCGTGCCTAGACGTCTCCCGGCTATAGTATGCATTTCTTGAGAATTCGGAAACAGCCTAAGTGTGATAAGCAAACATATCGGCATACTATAATTATTTCCTTTGCTTTTCCCCCCTTGCATATAAGTGTAAAAATTGGCCAATTTTAGAAAAAATAAAGTTTTGTAACAATTTCACAGTTTTACTTACTTGATTTATACATGAACTAGCAGTACCCTCGCCCGCTTCGCTGGGCATCTACTTGTCATTATACATGAACTAGCAGTACCCTCGCTCGCTTCGCTGGGCATCTACTTGTCATTATACATGAACTAGCAGTACCCTCGCTCGCTTCGCTGGGCATCTACTTGTCATTATACATGAACTAGCAGTACCCTCGCTCGCTTCGCTGGGCATCTACTTGTCATTATACATGAACTAGCAGTACCCTCGCTCGCTTCGCTGGCCATCTACTTGTCATTATACATGAATAATTAATAAATAGCATAATAGGTTTTATTGTTATAAATTTTTTATTACAAAATTTCAAAATTCACATTTTAAAAGTAATTTTAATATTTTCTCCGTAATTACAACTTAATGAAAGAAAATTAATTTTAACGTGATATTTTATATAGCAACCACCCACGGCTTAGTTCATTATTTTTATAAAGGTTTTATTAAATTTACATTAAGAGTACAGGGGAGTATAATCCTCGAATTAACTTCGTTTTTTTCGTAAATAGGAAATATGAACCTATTATTCCAAAGTTTTATTTTTCATAGGTTTTATTAAATTTACATTAACTGTTAGATCTTCTCTATATACTCTGTTTATTACTTTATTATTATCATCTGGTAGCAAAATTCATTGGTTTTCTGGAGTTCCGACTCTAGATAAACCAACATATAATTGGCCTTGAGAAAAACACCCCTTGCTCAAATCAATTCCCACAAATTTGAAAGTTTGTTCCAGGGAGTTATTTATTGTGGGACCAAATGATACCTTTACCGGAAATTGCATCCGCTTGAAAGGAATACGCAGATCCATTGGGATCATTGGGATACGTGGAATATGCGCTAGCCCACCAGTGGCAGGCCCAGTTAATATTATTGCTTCGAAGATGTTGTTCCGCAAATCTTTTATCAACAGTCTCGTGCCATTACACGTATAAGGTGGGTTTAAGCTGCGTAGTATCATTATTGGGATATCAATCTTTAATTTGAGGTCGTGTGGCGGTAGGCTAGAAGCTTTTGAATTAATTAAAAAATTATTGAGTGCAGTGCACACTGTCCGCAAGGTCGGTGAAAGTATTAATGAATTTGTAATGTTTAACTTGGCTGGGAACTTCTTGCAAGATCATTTTTATTATTTCAATAACTGTATCGTTACTGGGAGCTACTATTGTCCTTGAACAGAGCCAATGACAGTCTCTTTGCAATACATTTCCTAGCTCGGGATATATTGCCTCTATAAGATGTTCTAGTTTATGGACTATGCGACCCAATCCAGCATCAAGTTTTATTACAGCGCAATCACCCTTTCCTTCTCCAAGCTTGAGCAATTATTGTGGAAAACTATCATTGTTTTCACTTAAATAGGCTCTCATGTTAGTGCGCAAATTAAGTATTTGAACTGAACCCCACAACGAAGATGATTTTAGACATGCTTTTACAATGCTTGCACGTGTTCCTTTTGCTATGAAAGGAAGTGTTTGGCAAAAATCACCAGCAAAAACAAAAGTGGCACTACCCATGAGTACATTTTAATTTCAGAGATCTTGGAGCGTCCGGTTTACTGCTTCACATACGTTCTATGGCTCATTGTACATTCATCCTACATAATTAATTATGCACCTTGTAACAATTTGCCAAGAGGTCCATTTTTACGAATGGAATATATTAAATTTTGTTCCATAGATAATGTTAGTGGTAGGTTAAAGGTGTAATTTGCTGTTTTCTCATAATTTAATATGGTAGTGGAAATCTCAGAAGATGCGACTGCCAGTGCTATTTTTCCCGATTGTCTCACATTTACCAATATTAGATTTGTAATGAACGTTTTCCGTGTACCCCCTGGGGCGCCCAAAAAATATTTTACCCCTATTATTTGCTACACTATCAATTATAGCATTATAAGATTGACTTTGATCTGTAACTAACTTTCGCAAATTTATGTTGACAAAAACTGATAACTTATTGATGTCATATGGTCGTCTCCGCATCGTATTTAATGTCACATTATATGACCGATTAGGCGAAGGTAAACCAAAATCACTCATACTTTTGTCGTTCAGTTTTTCTTTTTGTATTCAACCTTCATTATACATGTCCTCATGTATAAAGGGCAAAGTAAAGTCCTGATTTTGTTGGTGAATTTTATATCTAATATCTTCAAACAGATCATCTTTGAATGTTTCCCACAGTTTAAGTGGTTTAGATGGGTTGCAAAATAATAGCAACAATACAAATAATTCCCTTAACTTAAATGGACAAAGTGAAACCACGGCCTCCATTAAAGTATTTTCCCAATGACTGTAATTTTCTAATAAACCTCTATCTCGGCAAGCTACTTGATACGTTTCTTTCACCACTCCATCCACAGTACTTAAGTTATATTTAAAACTGCGAATGTATACATTGTGGTTATTTAATACGGTCTGTAATTCATTCATGAACTCAATTTTTAAATATGGGGTTCTTTTATTTGTGATCTTCACTTTTAACTAATTAATACGGCTAGTTCAAGATAGAGTAACGAGTATACTTTCAGTGTGACCTCTGGGCACTCACTTGTCTGAACATAACATTATTGAAGATTCTTCAACATTCTGCATAATTTATTATTTATCATACTATTCCCAACTATCTTCCTTTGACGTTTAATTAATCATGGTTCAGAATTATAATGCTTATGATTCCCAAAACAGTGACTGATAATTAATTAAAATTGATCGTATACTTCTTTATAATTATTCTACAACGAAAACTTACTTGGATGTAGGACGACGTTGTACACTGTAGATAGTTTCCACATATAAAACTCAGCAACGCAAGCTTATTCCTCCATTAGACATAGGGGTGATTGTCCAAGGCCGTAGTGGTCCACCTCAACATCCATCAAAGTATAGTTCCTGAAGACGATTATACTTTTTAGTTATCCAGAACCGTGAAGCCGGTCATTTTTCCGTCACGTCTCCAATCGTTTCAGTACCACGAATGAACCTTCTCATACAACATTCAAAACAATACCTCTCTTTTGTCTTTTCACAAACTTTCATTATATTCATTGTCAGCTTGTAAGCTTGGAAATTCTTGTCGTTCATGCTATAATCATTTTGTTTTCATTCGATCAACTTCTTTGGAACAAAAACCTCGAACGGTTATTGTACATTAAAATATAAATGTTGATTATTTTATGGTGCTTTCTTAAAATATGACACCTAATATTTTCTTGTATTAACATGTTCATTTAACCCACACTGGAAAACATATTCATTTTGATAAATTTGTTTAGTGTTCCTTATATTTTATCATATACTTTTTTTATAATATTTAAATAAGATGCAAAATAGTATACCAGTTTTCTGGAGAGGCTCAAAATATATACATAACCAAGCAAATATAACGTTTTAAGACAGTTAAAACATTTTGAAAGACATAGGCAGTACTAAGAAAATTATTAATGTGATCATCTGTGGTTCACTTTACTACAGTGACATACGTCATGATATAGCCTATGTTCATCCAGAAGATTCAGGCTACTTACAAGTGAAATAAATTTTAATCGGATAAGTAGTTCCAGAGATTACCCCTAACAAACTCACAAAGCTTACATCTTTATTATATTACTGTAGATAGAGTGGTCATACCCACGGGAATGTTAATTTTACTTACGGTGGAGTAATACACAGTGTGCATACAAATGAATTTTCAGCACTGTCTGTTACTACGGATGTTAGTGTTTCCATTAAAAATTACTCCGTTATACTGACTCCAATATAAATAATAGCAATGTGGCTCCAAATTCCAGGAAATTATGTGTCCTTAAGCTTATTATTTGAGTTAAAATTTGCCAGCAAATCAATTTAAAAGGCTCTCTTCTTTTTGGGCGAAGCACACGCCATCGGCCTAAAACTCACTTTTTTTTCCACCACAATCAAACTTCAAAACACAAATATACACTATTTTGATTCAATTAGGATCAAGATATCAGTGATGAATGTTTGAAAGTGAAAATATTTAACTCCAACAATCCAAAATTAAAACTAATCTTACCGACATACTGTGTACAGTAATCTTTGATTATTCAATACATATTACATTAAAACATTTCAAAAACGCTGCTTTCAACCAGACTAAATAACCAATCAAAATTCTAAAAGCATTAAAACATCTTGAAACACAAATTAAGTAACTATGACAAGAAATAAATATAACATCACTCTCAGATAATTACATGAAAAATAAATACGTAGCGCATGACACATAAATTGCCAAACAGTAATATATTATGTAATATTTTAAAATCATACGTTACAATCAGTGTCCTAGGAACATAGGAACCTCAGCACTCAACACGTTGCTGGCTACCGTCAACACCATATGTTTTTAGCCCTACGTAAGCCAATACCGAACAAACATTGCAGTGGACCACTGAACCCTCTTCTCTTATGTTCTACATCATTTCTAATACAGCCAATATAAACACTCGCCGTTTTATACTGTTTATGTTTATCAGAAATAGGCCTAACATAGAATTATTGTTGGTATATCAAACGCAAAGTATATTTTAGTTAATAAAAAGCTTTCCGCCAAAATAAGATCACGTTTGATATAATTTTTTATGCTTTTTAAGTAACTTCAGTTCCTTACTTTTTTATATACATGACATGTGTCCCTAAATGTCATCACGTATGATGATATCTTAATCTTAATAATAATATAAATGCGAAAGTTTGTATGTTTGTTTGTTACTCAATCACGTCGTAGCGGTTTGACGTATTTGGATGAAATTTGGTACACGGGTAGATTATATTCTGGATTAGCACATATGGTACTTTTCATCCCGGAAAAAAGAACAGTTCCGTAGGGAATATAAAATATGCCACCAACCATTTCAGTAGGCGCTGGAGATACAGTACTTTGTCATTTTAATTAATGTTTGAATTTTGCGGGTAACGGCTAGTTTGAAATACTTAATGCATTTCTGAATACATAACTTGAGACCCTTATGACCACAGTGGTATAGCGGCTAGAACACTCACCATTCATCAAGGCGAGCCGGGTGTGTTCCCCGGCGGGGTCACCGCAGAATTTTCGCATACGGAAAACTTGGATGCTGCCGTTGGCCAGTGGGTTTTCACTGGCTACTCCAGTTTCCTTTACGATTACACTCTGGCGCTGCGTCATCTCCACCTCACTTCGCCCTCGAAAGCACTCTGGGCCTTAGTTGTTGAGCGATGCCTATATCTCTCAAGACCGTGCTACAATCGAAATAACCGTTACTATAACCAAATCTATAAACAAAACAAGAACCATAATAAAAATCCTGTGCTATAATTGACATAATAATTTCGAATGTTTTCGTTTGTTAACAATATTTTACTTCCAAATGAAACGTTTAAAGTTTTTTTTATTCCTTCCATTTTTGTATCAAAAAACTATCGTAAGTGGATTCTGATTGGCTACCCATGGCTTCGTGCACAAGAAAATTAAAAGTTCACCAACTTCCTGAGCAGCTATGCGTTGGCAATGGTTGCACTGTTATGAGAGATTGTATCAAGTGCCATAGTGCGGCGAAATCTATTAAACTGTTACTGTTATTGACGTGGTTACAGTTATTTCAATTGTAGCACGGCGTTTACTCCGAACGTCATGTGATATGCAATATTCGGAAGATAAGTAAGGTTAGTATAATATATCTAACCCACCCAAAATGAACACTTAGACTTACTTCAAATAAGATTTAAAGCTCAAAACTCAATACTATTGTAGTACAAAACTTGTTTTTATTTGATGACGTGTACAGTCAAACATGTACTATAGAATTACCACTTCCCCATTATATTATATATAACTCTATTTAAATTAGCCGTTTAAAAGTTAAACCTATGCGATAGAGGAGGATCTTCCAGCTGTAGATAAACGCTACCACAATGAAGCAGTTGCGTTACAGCTGCAGTTGGCTCAGAAGCCGACGCTAGCGACTCCATCCGATCTCTGCTGCAACTACTCCTCCTAAAAAAAGAACATTTTAGTTTCTGACGATGGCGACATCATACGTCGTTGGCTCGAACTAACTCTTGCTATCGCTTTTTGCTGCCCTCTAGTACCAAAAGTGTTCATTAGCTGAGGAAAAAATATTGAAATGATCAATCGTTCTAACACGAATCGTTGACATTAAACAAAGGTATGTACCTATAATTAATCACTACTGGTATTAAAAATTCCTGTAAATGAAAATAATTTTATATTTATCCATATTTTATATGTTGCCAATGGTATTCTGCCTGACGGCGCTTTGCCTAACGGCGCTTTGCCTAACGGCGTTTTGCTTAACGGTGTTTTGCCTAACGGCGTTTTGCTTAACGGTGTTTGGCCTAACGGCGAATTGCCTAACGGCGTTTCGCCTAACGTCGTTTCGCCTAACGGCGTTTTGCCTAAAATGTTACTTTCCTGAGAGAACGGCATTTTCCCTATCAGTAATTTTTCTAACGGCGTTTTGCCTAACAGCATTTTACCTAAAATATGATAACTGCATTTCTTCCGACGGCGTTTTGCCTAACGGCGAATTGCCTAACAGCGGTTTGCCTAATGGTGTTTTGCCTAAGGACACTTTGCCTAAGGTTAGGCAAAACGCCATTAGGCAAAACGACGTGTCTCCTCTCAACCAAATATTCCGGGTGCGAATTCCGTTCGAGTATGACTTTTTTTTTTAATGTTGCCAGCTGTCAGGGGTAAGTGTGAAATTTACAAAATTTAAGCTCTTTGAACACAATTTACTTTTAAAAATACACGTTTGATACATTTTTACTGTAATTATCAAAGATTATTTTTTCGTCATTTTTCTCAAATGATAAATTAAATAAATTTAAATAATTCTACTTATTTATTAATGTATAGATTCCTAGATGTCTGATTGGCAGGGCCACACAGCAGCGCGAGTGATCGCTTAAGTTCGCAAGCACTTGTCTCGCAGTCATTTATACTCTGTCTCTTTCCTGAGAGATGCCTGTTGATGACGCCACTGCTCGCGCATTTGATGATGTCACTCTTGGCGGGTCACAGCTGGCGCTTCTGACTCGCAGGTCGGTCGGCATGTGCGTGTACAAGACTAGGTGACTTAATTTTCGTACAACAATTGAAACGAATTCAATAAAGTAAAATATTAAGACAAAATATGGTTTTTCAAAATATAAAATATTGAAAGTAGAATATGTTTTACAAAGTCCTGCCTGGAATGTACTTGGCAATAATTTTTATATAACTTCTGGTATACGGAAAATTACGTCTTTAAATTCGTAAATAAATATAAGCACTGACGATTCGCACACTTTAGCAGGTGATGAAGGAACAGTGTAGACTTGCGGAGTCGAAAATGTAAAAATTATCAGTGGAGCAAATGTGACTAATCGAACAAGTGTGAGCAATTGGGTCGGACGAATGAGAGACACAAGAGAGAAAGGAACGAGAGAAACGAAACAACAAAAAATGGCAGTACTACGAGAAAACACATGGCTTGATAGAGAGACAAGAGATAAAGAGATGAAATGAGAGGGCGAGACAGAAAGATTTTGAATGAGGGAGGCAAGAGAGAAAGACAGGGACAGACAGCACAGAATTATAGAGCATGAAAAATCAAGACTAAATGGTGGTATTACATCATGATCGTATGTTATTTGAGAAGACGAGTCCGGTGATTTATATGACTTAATACTTATATCTTTAAAATTTCCAATTATAAAAATATATTTAAATTAGAAAAGAATTACTAAAATAATTTTATTATGCCGTTACAATCGTACGCGCCTTGTAAATACGAGTGCGGTGATATATAACACTTAGTACTTATGTCTTTAGATTTTTAATTATAAAAATATATTAAAATTAAATCATATATATTTTATTACAATAATTTAATGTGATTACGCGATATCATGCGTCTTGAAAATACGAGTCCGTTGATATATAACAATTAGCACTTATGACTTAAAATTTTTAAATTAAAAAATATATATTTAAATTTTAAAAAAATATTTATTAAAATAATTTTACTTTATCGATTATTCATTGTTTTATATAGAAGCGTTAAGGAAGCTACCTAAAATCTTAAAAATGGCTCGTTTTTTCTTTTTAGTGGCTTCAGGGTGGCTTCAACGTTTTTGAGGGAAAATCGGGAAATTTCTAGGGAAAAACTGGAAAATTGTAAGAAAAAAAGGAAATATTAAGTAATTTTTTGGCTAAAACATACCATTTAGTGGGAAAATGAGCGATTTTTGAAAAAAATGGACATTCCAACATGGCGGCCAGATCCTCGATCCTCATCCTGAAGCCTGTTGTCCCCGAACATACTATGCTCTACTACTTACAGTCATTTAATTTAAAAATCATATAACGAATTCCAACTTAACTTTGAATGCTGTCATTAGATATTTCAACTATCAACTGTATCCACACAAAACATTTTGTCCGCCATTTTGTAGGATAGCGCCACACGAATAAATAAATATTTATGTCACTTCTCAGGAAAGAATTAACCGATTCCTACATAATTCGGCAAAAAAAATAGTACTGAGACAGATGGTGTAAACTGGTATGTTTTAAGTATGTCGGAACCTTATTTCAAAATTGTGGGCGTTGTGCCATTTTAGTTTAGAACGATATATTGTCGAAACCATGCAATAAAATTCAACTAAATTTTGTATGCTCTTAGTCTACACTATATTAACAACTATCAAATGCGTATACACGGAGCATCTTTTGTCTGCCATTCGGTAAGATGTGCAACACGGAAAAATAAAATTTAATATTATTTATCGAGAAACAATTGACCTATACCTACCTATATTTACCGAGCGAGGTGGCGCAGTGGTAACTCACTGGACCTGGGTTCAATCAGGATGGGTTCTCCATCCTGATTTCGGTTATCCATGGTTTTCCTAAATCACTCCAGGGGAATGCTGGAATGGGTCCCTTAACGAAGGCCATGGCCGATTCCTTCCCAATCCTTCCCCAATCCCTCTTCCCTGTGCAACTTGCGCCGTCTCTAATGACCACGTTGTCGACGAGACGTTAAGCCCAATTACCTACCTACCTACCCAATTTGGCAAATAAATAGTACTCCAGTCCATGGTGTAAACTGGAATATTATAATTAGGTCAGGCACTTATCTTCTAAATGGCTGACATATAACTATTTTAGTTCAGTATATTTTACTAACGAAACTAATTCCAAAATAACTTTGTATGCTGGCAGTATCTGTTACAACCATCGAATTTGTCTATACAAAGCATCATTTCTCCGCCAATTTGTAAAGATAGACCCATGAAAAAACATTTTTTATGTAATATCTTGAGAAATAATCAACCGATTCTAAACAAATTTAGCGAAGGTGTATTGCGGTAGGCCATATTAATTAATGTATATTCTAAGCGTAACAAACACATTTTTTTCAGAATGGCTGCTATAAAATCATTTTAGCTTAGTGTCTATATCTGCGAAACTATGTAATAGTTTTTAAATTGACTTTGTATACTGGCAGTAGTTATGGCAATCTTCGAATGTTCTCCATTTATGAAGATCGTCACATGAAAAATATGGAGTTTTCATGCCATATCCCGAGGAAAAATCAACCGACAAATGTTACACACAAATATTGCTGCAACATGGTAGGAAAACCGACATGTGTTAGGTGCGACATTTCTTTTTTTTAATGATGCTAATATAAATTAGTTAGATTAGAATGTTATATCTATGAACCTATTTAATCAAATTCAACCAAACCTTGTATGTAGACAGTATATATTATAAGTATCGTGTACATAGCCTCTTTTTTGGCAGTTTTGTACGACAGCACCAAACAAGAAAATGATGTTTTTATGCCATACATTTATAACCAATCAACCGATTTTCACCAAATTCTTCACACAAGTAGCGCTATGGTAGGCCATTCAAATTTAATTTTTTTTTGTGACTCAGACACATATTTTCAAAATGGCGGCCCCGTAAATATTTCAAGTTTGTTAAACCTATCATTCACAACATTATAGGTTGTTCACGATAAAGTGAGCACTTTTGAAAGCCCTGCTTAAGATCTACTTGTATGCACGTTGTGTATTCTTCTGCCTTATGTAAGAATAGCGTTGTCATGGGCGTTGTCACTTTATTCGTGCGTCGGCCAAGTGAAACAGTGAAATTATTAGAAAAGTAAATATTTTATAAATCTGCTCATTTCTGCACTTCGATGCATTGAAAAACCAGAAAGCGAAATAAATAATTAAAGTTTACAGAAATGGTTACCTAGCACTTTTTATTCGACGTTAAGATACGGAACTACTTTCCCATCCGTCGTTACGAACTTAACTGGGCGCATGTCACTTAGGGCGCCTGTTAAAACACATGCAGGTAAGAGCAGTGACTATTTGCTAAGGTTGATTTCGAAAGTGCTCACTTTATCGTGAACAGCCTTTAGACGATTAAATTAAAAGTAGATTATCTGAATTCGAACTCCGTAATGCAGTTTATTGTACGCTAACTTATGGCACGAGGTTTACTGGGTTCGAGTCCCGAGTAAGGCACCTGCGTGTTTGCAACTGTTTCACCACTGTTGTATACGTTTCTGTTTTAATCTCTAATGATATTGCTTTCAACGAGACGTGAAGTCTTACCTACCATCTTATCGCTTGAGAACTTAATTAAAAATGAATTACCTCCATGAAGAGGAAAGTAGGTTCGTTAGTTAAATCAGTAACTTCTTCTTCTTCTATACGCAGATGTGAGGCACAGTATCTTATTTCTCATTAACTTACTTTCCGTAGGAATGAAAGGCTTATGTGATCACTTTCCTGTCGGTGTGTGTATGTATGTATGTATGTATATATATATGTGGGGGGGCATCTCCCTTTCAAATTTTGAACCTGTGAACTGAATTTCACCAAACTTGATACACATATAACACTCAGAAGGGACGTCGGACTTTTATAATTTTAGACCAAGCAGGCCTTTTACTTTAAAAATGGCGGACATTAAAAATGCTGGTTTACATGTCATATCTCGGGAACCATTCAACCGTGTTAAACAAAATCTTGCATGTTAACAGAGCATGATGTAAGCACTGAATTTAGAGATGGTTATTATGTTTGTTAGCCCGTGATTTTGGAAGATAGCACCACATGAAATATAAAGCTTTTATGTTATAACTCGAAAACTACTCAATCAATGCTAACCAAATTTGGCAAGTAAGTAATACAATGATAGGCAATGTTAATGTATGTAATTTAAATTGAATAAGCACTTATTTTTAAAATTGCGGCTACATTGCCATTTTAGCTTAGTAAGCTATCGTCGCAACCATGTTTTTATTTCAAACTTATTTTTGTGTCCTGGCAGTGTACATTACAACTTTAGCACTGTTTGTTATATCTACGAAACTACGAAACAAATTTATACTTAGGACCTAACTTTGTATGCTGGCTATATATATATATATATTATATCCCTCAAACCCTCAAAAAATGATCTAATTTTTCTGTCATTTTGTAAGATAGTCCAATATAAATATATAAAGTTTTTGTGTCATATCTCGGAATACAACCAACAGATTCCTACCAAATTAGGCGAAGAAGTTGTACTGTGGTAGGCCATATTAATATATATGTTTTTAAGTGTGCCAGACACTTATTTCCAGAATAGCGGCTATAAAAACATTTTAGCCTAGTGTGATATATCTACGAAACTATGTAACTTAACTTCATATGCTGGCTGTATAGAATCATCGAATGTGCTAATACATGAAGGTTGTCACTTGAAAAATTGAGTATCTTGGCCATATTTCGAGGACCAATCACCCAATTCCCACACAATTTCACACGCAAGTAGTGCTACGGTATGCTATGTAAACTATGGGTATGGCTGTTCTACTATTTTTAATGGTGTTAATATAAATAATTTAAGTTTGTATGTTATATCTATTAAACAGTTCTAGAAAAATCTACCAAATCTTCTACACTAAGAGTATTCATTAGAAGTATCCTATTATGAATACACATACTCTACCGGCCTTTTCGCTAAACAGTGCCATATTTCCAGATCATTTATCTAAATTTTTCACACCAGTAGTATTAAAGAAGGCCATGTAAAGTTGCATGATTTAAGCGGCATCAGACATTGATTTTCAAAATGGTGGCCAAACAAAACTATTTAGATAATTATGTACTATCCATTAAACAATTTAAACAAATTAAACCAAACTTTGTATGTTTGTAGCTGGATCACTACTGTTGCATATGTTTCTTGTTTCATCTCTAATGGCATTTCTGTCAAAAATACGCTAAGGCCTACCTACCAACTAAGCTTTCAAGAATTCCATTAAAAATTATTTGCACTCATGTAGAGGAAAACAGGCTCATTGGTTATACCATTAACATCTTGTTTTTAATATGTATTTTGCTCTCTACAAACAAATTAATGTATTTATATCTGTTCCAATAAAAATTTAATACGTGGCTATAAGCAGCGAAGTATCTTATAAAATGTAATTTTACTTTCCTATGTAATGTCTCATTTACAGGTTTTTTGCTCGGGCGATTACTGCAGACGTGCCTTTGTGGCACGCAGTGCATGAAACCATCAAGCTTGCGGAGAGCTTGGCGGAAACTCACTTTCTACACGCTGATGCTCTCTCCTTTGTTTCTCTTTCTACCTTGTCCTCCCCTTAACTGGCTACACAGCCATCACGACAAAGGTCCCTCCAGATGTTTACTATATACAACCTCCTTGGACAATGCCCGCCTCTACCTTGCCAAAACTCGGAAGTTCCAGGCCTGCATATGCATAATGGGGAAGTATCTCCCCTCCCCCCTTCTGGCAAAACAGAAATTCGAGGTCCACTCCAGGATGTAGTTATGTTTTAGGCATATAAATGCATATAGTTAAAACATCAGCAGATCGTGTTAATAAAAAATTATACGAGTTGTCCATCATTGTCGTGTTCAAATATATTTAGAGATGAACAACGGATATTTTGCGAATTTCTGTGAAGAAACCTGGTGGTATTGTCATATCTTGCCAACTTATGTTCATTAAAGCATTTTGTTGGAATTAAATTTAAGTTACCAACATAAATACGCTGCAAGTATAACTTTGTTTCCACTCCGACAATTTTTTTCTGAACGACCACCGACTCAGGAATGGTCATTATAAGTGAATAAAACACAATTTTTCCATGAAAAACAATAATCTTTTCATACCTTATACAATTTTAATACATATTTTGTAAATGGCGGCCATATCATTTTAGGATAATTTTCTCTGTCTACCACATCGTTTAACCAGTTTCTATCAAACTTGGTGTGCTTAAAGTATGAATTACAAGCATAAAATATGCCAATTATTTGCCTTATTGTTTTCTATTTTGTAAAATAGTGCTACATGAAGAATAACATTTCTGCCATATATCGGGAAACAATTAACCGATTCATACGAAATTTGGCAAACAAGTAACATTACGGTAGTCCATGTAAACTAATGTGTCTTAGTTATTTCAGACACTTACTTTTAAAATGGCGACCAAATAAATGTTTTATTTACTATGATCTATCTACGAAACCACACATCCAATTTGAACTTAACTTTTGTATTCTGGCAGTATATATTACAAACATTAAATGTGTATACACAAATCCTCTTTTGACGCCATTTTGTAAGATATCATCATACGAAAAAATTAAGTTTTTATTTCAAATTGGTGAAACAGTCAACCAATTCCTATCAAATTCAACAAAAATTGATATTATGATGGTCCATGTAAACTGACATGCTTAAGTATGCCAGATGCTTACACCCAAAATGGCAGCCAAAAATGTTTTAATATTACAATTTTGTATTTACGAAAGCAAGTACCTAATTTCAAATCATCTAAGTATGCTAAGCCAATCTATTAGAACCATTAAATATGTCTACAGAAAGTTTCTTTTGTCCGCCAGTTTTCAAGATAGCGCCACTTGAGAAAATAAAATGTTTGCCATATCTCGGTGATAAATAAACTTATTCTAACCAAATTTTGTACGCCAGTAGTGCTATAGTAGGCCATGTACAATCGCATGATTAAAATGATCCAGGCACTCATTTACAAAATGGTGATCTCGTAAACATTTTAGATTAGTATGCTGTACCTACGAAACCATGCACCCAAATCTAACTTAAGTTTGTATCCTGGTTGTATTTGCTGCAGCCCCAAAATTTGTCTACACAGTGTAATAGATTGGTTGAAAGGAAGCTCGATGTAGTTAGAGAGGGATGAATTCTATGGTTGTGTGAGAAAGATAGACAAAAGGCTTAGACTGGACTTGTGTGCGGCAGAGAAGAGTGTGTATAACATTTAGCAATAGAAATTACTCTCCACTCCAGCTTGTGTTGACTCAGGAACTCTGCTAGGGCATTCACATACACTTGCATTCACAATTAATAAAACTCTAAATATTATTAAGAAGCACTTCATTGGGATATTTTCCTTTGTAAAAGAAAATTTGACTTGTGTGATTCAACATTACAAATAAAAGAAAACAAAATACTTTTAATGATCTTTACTTCAAAGCAGAAAAAGAAAAATTAAAATGAGAATAAAATTGTTTAACTGCGTGGAAAAATCAAATCAATTAAGTAAAAATTCTGCTCTGCAAGTAGAATAAAAATATTACCACCATCCAAACAAAGGATTTCTTAAATTGAAAATAAAATAAAATAAAATGTCTTTATAGCTGCTTTCAAAATAATTAAATGAAAGGTAGACTAATCAAACTGTTTCACAATAAAAGTGTCTTTAATCTCAGTGCCTCTTAGCAAAGTTTTATATTGTGAGCTCCATTACTATATCACGTTACAAGTTTAATTCGCTGCCCCACACATCTAACTCAGGTTCACAATCTCTTCAAAACTAGGAAAAAATTTCAGTGTTCGCCAAACAAAGTTAGTCCAAATCAAAATTTAAAAATAGTTCTTCACTCCAAACGCATATTCAAATTAATGTAGAGTTAATATGTTTGCTCGGGTTACTACCACAATCGGGTAGCGTAGGACCATTGGGATGATTTAATAAGTTACGCTCAGTACTGCAAGTAAATCTTCACCAAAACCACATCATCTGTCACTACTAATTCAGGAGCAATAACACACTTGCATACAACGCTACCAGGAATAAGTCTGTTTGCCAAAATTTAGGTGGCGTCACCTTAAACTGTAGATAATGCTGACATGGCGTCATGGCGTCGGTGTAGACACCGCCTCGTCGACTGCGTCCACTAATAAATCCAAACTATTTTAGCTAGACTTTGGCCTCTTCTTAACTTGCCAAGCTAGCCTTCAACTAAACTAACTTCGGGAACTAAAAAACACTGACCTAAATTACATAGATGCCGGGGATTTCGCCCAAGAAATTCCGGCTATTAAAAACGCGTCCGTGGATCTACAGATCCGTACCCAGAAGCCTTTGACTTCCGGCAACTTCATCACCAAGTCCTATCAATGGAGCTCAGCTACATCTGGTGTAATAAGACACAAATATAGCTTAACACAAAATAAATATAAAACTGCAAATAGAAGAAAATAAACAGTGTTAAAAATTAAAATAATAAATTCTGAGACTTGTAAAATCCTGAAAAATCATTAAGTAACATGCTTAATTTAAGCTGCCAAATACTCAGAATAACGTACTTACTTACCATAGAGTCCCATAAATTAACATACTGGAATTGAAAAGAATGGTGGATCCTAACTCATCTTACACATTTAAAATCATGAAATAAAATACGTAAAATTTCAGAAGGGTTCCAACTAAATATAAGAAAGTGCTTAAACATATGCAAAATATGTAGACATACAAGACATATACGTGTTAATCTGCCAACTAGTTTCGGGACATGTAAGTGAGTACATGGATATGTTGCATCAGAGCCTCATTTCTCGCCATTTTGTAAGAGAGCGCTACATAAATAAATATTTCGTTTTATACCTCGGGAAACGATCAACCAATGCCCTTCAAATTTGGCAAACAAGTAGTACTATGGCAGGCTATATGAATTTATGGTTCAGACACTTATTTTCAAAATGGTAGCCATATAAACATTTTAGATCAGTATAATATATCTACGAATCTATATACCCTATTTCAACTTAACCTTGTATTCTTGAAACATCTATTAGAACCATCACATATGTCTTCAAAGAGCCGCTTTATCCACCATTTTGTAAGATAGCACCACATTAATTTCACATTTTTATTATCATATGTCGGGTATTAATCAACCGATTTTCGTCAGATTTGTCACACTAGTAGTGTTATACAGTAGGACATGCGACGCACTAATTTTGAAAATGGTGTCAATATAAATAATTTAGAGTAGTATGTCACCTATTAAACATTTTAACCAGTTTAAATCAAATTTTTTGCTGGCATCTTACACGGGCGTGTACAAATATTTCTTAAAAGCCTTTTTGTACGACTACGTCACGTGAGAAAATAGAACTTTTATGCAATATCTCGAAAACCAGTCAACTTATTAATCGAAATTTTTGCCCACAAGTAGAGATGTGGTAGGCCACGTAAACTTACTTGATTTAAGGTACACTGACACTTACTTTAAAATTGACAGACATTTACATATTTCAAGTTAGTATACCATATTAGTAAAACGTTAGAATGATTACATTCGAAGTTGACGCTCTGAAGGCTATCTCTGTACAATAATTGGCTGTGCGCTAGCTGAACGTATGAGTATTTCTTGGCTCGAGTCACACTTCAGCGCGTGTGTAGCTGTACTCGACTCACTAGTATGATGTTGATATTCATAGTACCGCCTATAATTACATTGTTGTAAACGAGATATTACGTCCTGCCTTTCAATTGATATTTTAAGATTTTCGTAAATGTCACTTGCACATATTTAGAGAATATATGGGCAACTTCTTGTTATTCTATCCGAAAGGTCTGTTCCGAGCAGAGTCTGTTCGAGCGGAACAAGTGCGCGCTCTCCTTAAGAGTGGCATACTCTTTTGTTAAGATCCTTTTCAGTATTTTGAAAGGTTGGTAAATTCACGCCATTTGTAAAACTAATACAGTAAAATAACTGTAAAATAACTGCAGTAAAGTCAATTTGAAAGGAGCACTGAATTTTAAGAGATGCATATTACCTGCTACTGAATTTCATCAAAAGAAATAACAATAATTGTTTTAAGAACTTTTGTTCAGAATACATGCATTTAACTAGTGGGCTACATGAGTAGATAGATATAGTAAGTTCCAGGGCAGGGATGGTGACTGAAGTGTCGCCTCCATCTTGGATACCCCATTATGTTTCCGGCTGCCATATTGTTTCCGTAGGCGTTTTGTTTCTGGCCGCCATCTTGTTTCCGTCCACTATTATGTTTTTGCACTTCATGCTCTATTATTTCGTCTTGTTTTTCATGCTCTCTCATTCTGTCTTGGCTGCCTGTCATTCCATCTCGTTATTGCATGCTCTGTCATTCCATCTTCTATACTGTCTCTTTCCTTTCTCCCCCAAATTCTCTCGTCGCCTTCTTCACCCACCATCTATGTAGTTCCCCCGCCACCTGTTAGGGGCTGTGGTTTGTGTCCGCCATCTTGTCTGCAGTAGTTCCTTCATCACCTGCTAGGGGTGCTGGTATGTCCGCCATCTTGTTAGCAGTGGTTCCTTCATCGTCTGTGCTAGGTGGTGCTGGTGTGTGTCCCACATTTTTTTTTACAATAGTTTAAGTCGCTGAGCAACAATCAGGAGTGCTGTTATTTATTTTTTACAGAGCTCAAAAAATTCCTGTGGAGGGGTGCAGGATCAAACTTCCGGACCTTGTGATCGCCAGCTTGGTTGAAACCCTAGCCAACTGAGCTATCAGTGCATGTGTTGGAGCAAGGGGTTCAAAAGAAGTAATAGGTGTGTGTGTGTGCGTGTGTGTGTGCAGGGAACCAATAAGTATTTTGTTGTAATTATATTAATGCATAGTGATTATCTTATATACTTTTTTGGAGCCCTTATGATTATCAAAGACATATACCAACATAAGATTATTTTTCATTTAGTCATAGACATGCAATAAAAAATTTATATACACTTTTGTGTAATTTTATAAATAAAAGTTAATTATTTAATTAATATTTCTATTTGACTTCTAAAATTTACAGACATAAGTGTATCGAGCAACATTCCTACAAACTTGTATTTTCAAGAATAATTTGATTGTGAGATCACAACAGCTAAATATGCAAAGCATAATTTTATAAAATAAACGTTACACCGAGTGACATTTCTACAGATTCATATTTTTTAGACAGATAAGAATATGTCGTCAGAAAATATGATTACATGACTATAACCAGCACCATATAGGGTTTTATAAGCACATAAATGTATTAGAAAATATACCAAGTGTTGTATATTTTCGGTCTTGTGTTTTCAAATTGAATGCTAAAGTAACATTATGAACTTTGATTATTCGCATTTTTTCAATGCCATATTGAATTTAGTAGGCGTAGGGGTGATTTTTTAACTTTTAAAATTAATTTTGTAAACAATTTGAGCCTTTAAGTACAACACAGACGTTACCTTACCACAGGTCATGTTTTAAGTGTAGTATGTCTATCTGACCCCATGACCTGATAATCATAGTTGGCCATCATCTCCGAACCATTTAAATTATAATCCCCAAATTCGGACTGTTGGTACTGCTCCAAACACTGATCAATGTGATACTACTTATTATGTTATAAGCTGAGACGCCGAGAGCCCCAAATTGCAATTTACGTCTTTCTGTGCCCGACTTACATGATTTTGGGAAAATAAAATCACTACGTGCTTGTAGAAGCACGTATTTTCGGCAGCGCTGAGTCAAGAACTCTGCTAACTACGTTATAATTCTACTCTACTGGGACACCAACCTGCAATTTCCTTGAACGACGAAAGTTCTTAGCGGTAGCTGAACGTCAGCTGCGTATGACCAGCGCGGAAGAATGCGACAGTCACAGTGCGTGGTGCGTGGTACATGCCTGGCGTTCAGCCAGCATCTGCACTGGCGGGCCGAAACAGCTACCAGGCGCTAGGACTGTCACCTGTCACGTGGCCTTGATTAGTGCCCCGTGCCGCCCGCTTCCTGGAATTTAGGCCTGCAGTGTCGCCCACCTGATTTCCGAGAATTCCTACCTGCAGTGTGACGTCACGAACCACTGCGGCGCAGCGCTCAGCTGTTGCTAGGCGGAAATGATTTCCAAGGTGGACTATGATTTGTTGGTTTAAAAAAAGTGTGTTACCAGGTGGAAGTGTTACAAAAAATATATATATCCCCTTCCCCAGTAGTGCGGGGTTGGGACTTCTGGGACACCTGATTGGCCCAAGGTTTTCACTTCCATCCTGGGGTGATATTTTGACTGGGTATATATGCCTTGGAGTTTCCTGACTTGAGAGAGAAGGTGGCCCCAAGGTTAAGCAGATCCTCCCTGATTGAGTTAAGTATAATGAAATTAAACAAGTCATAATGGTAGGCCATCTGGCAGGACTTGAACTTTTCAAAGTCCTTTTAGGGTAAATTTTGCAAATAGTTTCCTTGAAGGAAAGATGAAAGAGTTGAGCATAGTTTTCTCTGGTAACTTTTATAAAATTTTAGCCAATTTTAAAATTAAAGTCATAAAAAGTCTTGTTCTTGTTATGTGACCATGAGAGTGAGTACTATATCAAGTCGAAGTAATTTGTAAATTATTAAAGGTGGCCTTGGTAGGTTCTGAATGACCAGATATTTTGTGATTAAGATAATAAAAAAAGAAACTTAGCCATTTTCTCAAATGGAATAACTTCTCCATATAGCTTTTGTAAATGTTGAAAGTAATACAATATTTATTCCTTCTCAAGGCCTAATAATTTTCATCAATTGGCCTTTGTAGTGTTTTCTAATAGTAAGAACCTTTGCGAGTAAAACATTTTTTTGGCTTTTGTTTGTGAATACGGTCATAAAATATATTTAGCCTAATTAATTCTTTTCCAAGCCATTACATAACAGTAACATTTTCTTCAATTGGCCTTAATATTTTGAATTGCCATGAATGTTGTAAGTAATCCATTTTTGGCTTAGGTATGAGAGATGAGCAAGTAATATATTCTCTTTTCATTTGCTTCTATTTGTCAGTCATTTAGTCTGTTGGCCTTTGTTTGTGAATATGGCCATAAAATTGAATTATAAATAATTGACCTTATTTTATTTGTATGCGGCCAAGGTAAAGTTTTTTTAAGAGTGGCATATTGAAAACCACAGGTTTTATTAGAATGTTTTGTTAGCCACCTTTAATAATTGGAATTGAGGTGATTTAGAGTTGATATATATTTTAAACTTTTGTATTTTACAAAATATACAAACGTAATTTTGCTTTGAACAAAACAAAATAATAACTCAGATCTAATAAAGAATCGAATCAAATTTTAATATGATGTGTTATAAATTGAGGAACAGGTGGATTTTCAGCCCTCTGATTTCGATCATGATGGTAGGGGTAATTATGACTTAAGCCCTCTTATAAGCATAATTAGCCATTATTTAAGCTCCACTGAATAAGTTAGTCATCAAATTCATATCATATACATCGTCCCCAATGTCAATCAGGGTGGTAGGATCAATTATGCCTTAAGCCCTCTTATAAGCTTAATAGGCTGTCTACCGTACTTTTTAATGTACATCAACAAAATTCATAACATAGGCATCACCACCGAAGATGAGAATGAACGTAGGGTCGAGTATTCCTTAAGCCCTTTTATAAGCATAGTTAGTCTTCATTTCCGAACTATTGAAGCTATAGTCATCAAATTCATACAGTAGGCATATCTTCCGATGACGAAAAGGACTGCAGGGTCAATTATGCATTAACATATTTTATAAGCTTTTCACGGTAAGGTGAGCACTTTTTAAGGCCCTTTCAACAGGCATTAACGACTAATAAACAGAATTTGTTGCAGCTCCATACGTTAACTTTTATTAGTTGTAAATATATACACTGTGTTTATTAGTCTGATGGCAATGTTTATATTAAAAAGTGACAGGAAGATAGAAATCTAATGAAAATAAAAATTCAGCAGGGCCTTAAAAAGTGCTCACTGTACTATGAATCGCCTATATAAGCATAGTTGGCTATAATTTCCGAACTGTTTCAGATACAGCCACCAAATTCATATCATATACATCACCTCCAATGATGTACACGGTGGAAGCATCAAGTATATCTTAAACCCTCTTATAAGCCTATTTGGCTACCATTTGCCATTCGCCAAAACTACGTCCACCAAATTCACATAACAGACATTGCTCCTGACATTGAACAGTGCAGCGAGGTTAATTGCAACTACCCAATCGTATTTGTATTGAAATTGTTTAATATACACTTCTTCTAACTGTGTCATGTAAAATTAAACAAGCCATCCATAAATTCCCCTTTCAATTCAGGAACTGTAGTGATAATACAAGCACGTGTGATGAGTTCAGCTTTGTATATTCTTGGCTAGGACAGCAATCTTGTCAAATTTTTTAAACTTTTTTTTTTTGGAATATTTTCTTTCATTTATTATTCTTCTAACTGCTTCAGAGACGCGATCCTTGTAAGATATGATTATTCTAATTTGTATCTGATCTGCACCTCGATTTCGTTTATAGTAAAAGTCTTCCCTCCTCCTCCATCTGTAAATATCTAATAAACATTTATTTCGAAAAGTACTCACTTGTTTGATAGGAGATCACACCCTCAAAGTCATTAGTGTATTATTAATTGCTGCTATAAATTAAGCTTACCGCTATTTCGTTTTGACCATGTTAGGAAAGTTAGCATTAAATTCATTCTGAGTTTTTCGAAGAGATTTGTAAAATCAGGTAACTTTTCTTAAACAAGATGCTTATATTATTTTTAATATGTACATATGTAAACAGTTTACATGAACATAGTCACTGCATTTAACCAAATAAAGTAACATGGGATATTACAACCATTTTAAACAAATTCAACTGAAAATATGATGAAAATTTACTACAGTAGCAACTTATAAAAATTATATGACAAAAAGTTCTATGATGTAGGTTCATTGTTCCTGCAAAAGAATTGTTTGGTAGGCAGAAATTAATGTAATTATTTACAATAGGGTTGTATGAGTTTTTAAACAGATATTAAGGCCACTCAAGCAAAATATAGGTCTATGGTAACTGGCGGTGATAAATTTTAACAAGAAGATATTATAATGCAAAAAAAAAAAAAGGTTATATTTATAAGGAAACGATTTTGGTGTCACGGAAATTAATATAATGGCCAGTATGAAAAAAAGAATTGAAACTAAACATTTAAACTACAAATTGTTTGGCAATTCATCTTATTCATGAAATACATACATACATATACACACACACACACACACACACACACACACACATATATATATATATATATATATATATATATATATATATATATAGAGAGAGAGAGAGAGAGAGAAACAGAGAGTTTTTAAAATTAAACTAACTATCATTTATTTGCGGTTTCATAATCTGCTTAAAACTTCATTTGATACTATATAAATGTTTATAAAGATACTTCTACTCAATAACTTTTAAAGCTGTGATTTCTTGCAAAGAATATTATCCTGCATATTTATTATAAAATCCAAGCAGCAAGTACATAATTTACTGCAAAATGTTTTATTTTGATCTTTGATATTTATACTAGGTTCATACCCAGATATTCATAAATAATAAGCAATCAATATCATATATGCGTTAATATCAGAATATTTAATTTGGGCATTAATAAATCCTCTGATTACTGATCTAAAGATCTGATAATAATGCTAAAGAAGATTTCTTGACACACTGGGAAAACTGTAAAGTGTTTGATTAATTACTGTTCTTTTTACAGCCTATATCTAACACATATCATTCAACACAGTTCAAGTTCATTATTATAATGTCATTGAAATCCCAAAATTTTTCGCAGTTTCACTGTTTCATCTGCATGCTATTTACTGGGTAATTTGCAAGGTTCAGTGTATATAGTCCACAGATATAACTGGCACGTCACTAGATTAACTTGTTTCACGGGACACTTGACACTTTCTTCAGAAGCACATAGTCCTACATATATATATTTTTAGGTAGTTTCACAGGTACTGTAAACATACTTCTTCTACAGAAGTCCATCTATAACATGGATGACTCCATTTGTTGCTGGGACATTATGAGTCAACACCTTGGCGTTGTTCACTTTCACTTGTCCTGAAAAATAAAAAAAAAATCGTCCTTACAAAGGTATATGCATGTTAGCAAACAATAAAATTGTCACTGAAAATATAATAAAATTCATATTAGCAGTAGAATGTCTCGCACCAAATACAGCCAATGTTTTACAAAAAGGGCAACTTAGAAATCACTAGACCAACAAACAACTTCCATTTCTGTAGTGTCTGTTGTCCTAAATGATCATAACTAACACTGTTTCAATTCTATGGGGGTGGGGCGATAAAAGTGAAAATTGGGAATACTTGTTTGGAAATTTTACCTTCACACACGCAAATTTTGTCTAGTTTACAATGAGTGATGGAAATTTGTGTCAGTAAAGGTGAAAGAAATGTGATGGTTTTCACATATTTTTGTATAGGTGTCAAGGGTTCAGTTCACGCGGGTTCACAAATATATTGAAAGCTATGTTAGCGTGTAAGCTAGCTTGATATTCAAGGCACAAATCCAAGTATGTTGAAAATTTATAAAACCTTTTCTGAAGCATGGAAATATAGGTGATGGTTCAAGAAAGTTAATCCATCCATTTGTAGAAACACTACAAATTGTACAAATGGAAAGCGGTTAGTACTTAAATATCCAGTGACTACATAGATTTAGGGAATGTCTCGATTCTCTTTCATTTACCCCACACTTGCTTTTGGAAGTGTCAGATTTTAGGGCGGTAATAAGTGCACAGAATTGAATGAATTATTTTAAGACTTCAGATTTTATTAGTTACTAATTATTAATTATAAATAATTACTGATCACATTAGTCAGTAATCTGTTTATCATGTAGTGAGCTACACCACCATCAATCCATGCGACAGTTTTCATAGCTGTCTGCTGGTCAGTTAATCGGAAGCCATTTTGAAGTGAACAATTTATGAGACAAAACTTCTGTCTTAGAGCTATGAAAAATACTATGTCAGATCAGCTGATTGCTTATAGGATTAATCGATTTATTCCTGCAAATGGTAAATCTTTTTAACGTTAATGATGTGTTGAATTCAATGGAGTGCAAAGGGACGTGAACCACTGGTGTGTGTGAAGTAGCATTATTAAGTAACATGCTGGCGTCTTGGCACGGCAACACAACCTTCAAAGACCAATTACAAATAGGTTTCTTTGTCATAATGCATTTTCATATCTGTTATAAACTTATAAGTAAGAATGTGCTTGAAATTACTTATTCAAGAGTAACATAAACTAGTAGAATGCCTATTTTTACTAATTAAAGTAACATACATGAAAGGCAATTTGATATTTTATGCGAGCTTACTCACCTGATAAAAAACCCCAATATTTGTTAAGCTGAGAAGTAAAGCGATAATAATTCAGACAGCATAATAATGTTATTACAATTTCACAGCAGAAACTTTGGACAGTTTTTTTGGAACTCTTGAGCCACGTGATTTGAATGCTTGGTTAAGAAAGGAACCGCGTGTGAAGAGATTTGGACAGCTATTAACATTGAGGTCTTGAGAGCCAATGAGGGAGATTGAGGCGTGTATAGAGCAGCGCCGGGAGATCACCGAGAAAACCCGCCGACCAACGGCACGATTCCCACATGCAAAAATCCGGAGTGACCCGGCCGGGGATTGAACCCGGATCGCCTTGGCGGGAGGCAAGTAGTCTAACCGCTCAGCCACTGTGCCTCTTAAAGGAACTTCATTTACTCACTTCAAAAGCAAATATTAACTTAATTAATTTTAATAAATATTTTATACTTAGAATAATACTGGTACCATTGTAATAGTTCATTCTGCCCTTTATTTTTTACGATATTAAATAATATGGCTGGTGACAGCAGTGTAAGATTTTATGAAGTACAGTATCACAGCAGAAAGTTGTTACTGTACTCGAATTAGACCCTTATATAGACGCAAATACCTAATATGAGAACCAACAGATCCAATATATTGTTGGTTATATGAAATATTGGGGACATTGCCGTCTTTAGGTAAAATGCGCGTTTTCTTCTAATTGATGTTTTGAAACAATCATCGTACTAATAAAGGACCTATAGAGTGTTATGGCTGAGAAACTGGTTTTAGAAATGTAATGATCAAATACAATAATCGTGATCTAAATGCACTTCGAAATGCGTCGTAAAGTCGAGCTACGCGACTCTCACGTCGTCTTCAGTTACGTACGCCGCGGAGCGCATTTCCTTATGAAGAATTGTCATGGTGTCGTGGCTACCGAAAGAAACAACGTAAGAAGAACAAGAAATCCCAAATAGTTTACTGCACCGCTCTGCACGAATAACATCTTGTAAACTACTGGAATACACATTTTAAATAATTTATTGTTTATCTAAAAACTAGTCAATATTTACAAATAACGGCAGTATTGGTATATTTCTGTACATGATTTGGCCATGTTCATAGTTATCCCAGCCTAAAAATTGGGTTATTTTACACATTCCGGTTTTCGGTTTTTCCCATACGAAAAGTGTAATTGTTACAAGAGGATGGGGATATTGTCTATTTTACAAAGAGATAATTACAAATAAACATTCTGGTAGTTTATGTTTAACTACGCGTAGTCTAAAAGTAAAAAACCAGTCACATTATTTCAGCTGGATTGTAACATTTATCACCCAGAACTGCCATTCTGATCAACTAAGAGACTACAACCCTTTTATTGTAGCAGTTTGAAATTTGGAATTTATTGAACCTAATGTCATAATGTTTCTCGCTAGACTTATTTTTATTGTGCAGAGTATCTGACGCGTGTGCAGCACATTACGTAACACTCCTTTTGCCATCACACTTGATTAGCAAAACAAAGCTAAGCCGCACCGATTCTCTTATTATTTGTATAATATGTAGTACATCACGAGAGACAAAGATACTGCCTCGCAATGTTGACTGAAATAACATTTTCGACGACCGGCAAAATAAAGGCACTGTCGTACCTGAGACAGAAGTTTTCATTATAATGTACAATAAATAATTCAGACAAGCCTAGATTCGACGTCAGCTGTACCAAGCTCCACACCTAAATGTTCCGAATACCACGAGGCTGATAATGAAGTGTTCTGAACTTACGCGATAACGTGTTTTTAATTCAATGACTTAGTTTTTAATAAAAAAAATTATCTTTTAAAACATTTTTTTTTTGTAATACACGATTTTTAAATACTTTAATGTGTTTATTAAACTATGTTTTTGTAATGCTGCCTGTTTTGGAGTTGCGCTACTCGATTATTCTGCATCAGTCGTAATTCTAAGAGGCACTGCTGATATTTTACTTAAGAATATGAAATACACTGTCATGGGATTAAGTATTCGTCTACTGAAAGACGTAATGATTATCGTTATTCTTTCATGGATGTAATTTGCAAGTGCCATATTTTTGCATTAGATTAAATAATACAGGACGGTATTTGATTTTCAAACAGTGGATACCTTTTAAACATATGAGAACATACGAACAAAGCAGCCTTGATATATTGACCTTAATCTAAGGCTTGGCCGCTGGCCAACGCTAATACACTCAAGGTCATCGTGTGTCGTACATCTCGCTAATACGACGACGCCCTCAGCGAACTTGAGAAAAACTGTTAGACCAGGCGAATGTTTCCTTTCATCAATCCAGTACAATTAGGCTGTGGAGTGAAGCCACTCAACCACAAAGATTTCCCGCAGAAACAACAGTTCATCTACGCGTTACAACTTTACGGCGCTGATTTGCCTATTATATTTTACACTACACTCACTAACCTTCACTTTTGTGGATAAAACCTTGGAGTTGAGTTGAGATGAGAGATCTGGATGGCTCTTAACAACGAGGTCTTGAGAGCCGATGAAAGGGAAATGAGGTGAGAATGGAGCAGCGCCGGTATGAAGGGGCGGGGAAACGGGAGATTCCCGAGAAAACCCGCTGACCAGCGGCATCGTCCAGCAAGTATTTTGCTTAGTATCCCACGTAATATGCTTGTCGCCCTCCGGCTTAAGGGGCTTCTACAGCCCTTATTATTTGAGATGGACCATGGGTGTCCTGTATCAGTCTTCCTCTTTTCCAGTCACGATTCACGTGCCAGAGTTTGTACACACGTTTCCTAAACACGCTGTATATTTATTTTAAACACTTTTTCTTTGTAATGAACAATTTTCGCCTGTCTGCTCAGAGAACACAAACAGTGCGTTGTCTTGCATACTTTTTTACGTTTTGTTGATATGTGGCGGGAGGATACGTAGTGAGCAGCCTAAAAGTAGAACTTTGACAATGCTTCAGAGAAGGTGGAAGTAACCAGCCATAGCCTATATACATAGCCGGCAGATAAAGCTGGTAGCTTCCAGAGCGGCTGCCATGTGTCGTAAGACTCCAGCAGGTGGCAGTACTCACAAGTCGCGCCTTTCCACACCCGCTTCATTAGTTGTGCTAACGTTGTGTGCGCGCTAACTCGGCCCAATAGTCGCGGGGGGTCGCCCGCCTTCCGCCCAAAAGTCACCGCTTTCCCCAGCAGGGTCGCCACGTAAACACCTCACAAGAAAATTAGAATGTACATATCAGTAAGAAGTTACCAACTGTATCGATATAAAAAGAGTAATTCAAAGTGTTGCTAACAAAAAAAAAAAAACATTTTCCCAATGTCACACACAGATAAACACGAAAGTACAACAAATTGAACGTAAAGGTGTCTCTGGTTAGGGAGGGTTTCCTTCTTCCCACTGTAGCTTAGTACAATGCATGGCCTCCATGTGCATTGTACAGATACGCCGTGGCATACTTATACTCAATGTGTTGACGTCATCTTACTGGACGAAGGTCCCATTGCATCTGGGCAGCTCTTGTGAGATCTGGAAGTGTTTCTGGAGGCTGTGGACGATTATAAACGGCTGTTTTTCAGCTTGTACCACGAATGTTCAATGGGTTGGTGCGCTCTCTGTTGATCACAAAAGAACTACCGAACTCCTATCACCCAACCCGTCGTATTTCAAAATATTCCAATATTTTTGTGAGGTGCATATATTGCAGCTGCAATACTTCACACCTCCCGAAACATACTTACTTTAAGTGTACTTGTAAGAAAACTATACCATGGTGCTAACATTTTACATTAAACATTAGTATAATAATTATTACTTCTCTATGTTCAATACATGAGCAATTTACAAATTTTCCTGTAGTTAATTAGCTTTTAATTCTATCATACTCCTGTTTTGTCATACCTCTGGTTGATATAATTACCTGTTGCATTTTATGCTCCCATATCTACTGCATGACTTCAATAAGAGACAGTGTACTAAAGGCTGTTCACAATAAAGTGAGCAATTTTCAAATCAACCCTTGAAAAAAGTCACTGCCCCTACCTGCATATATTCTAACTGGCGAACTGAGTGTCATGAGCCCAGTAGAGTTGGTAACGATGGATGGAAAGTAGTTATATAGCTTAACATCGAATAAAAAATGAAAGATGACTATTTCTGATCATTTAAATTATTTGTTTCGCTTAGTTTTTTATGTATCGAAGTGTAAAAATGAGCAGATTTGCAAAATATTTACTTTTCTAATAATTTCACTGTTTCACTTGACCAACGAATGAATAAAGTGACGAGGCCCATGAATATGTTAATCTTACATAAGGCGGAAGAATACACAACGGCAATACAAGTAGATTTTAAGCAGGGATTTCAAAAGTGCTCATTTTACCGTGAATAGCCTATAGCCAGTTTTTAATTGAGCCTATTAGAACTATTTTAATGATTTATCTTATCTTCCAATGTGAACTCAGAGAAACAATCTTTGCTTGTGGGTCATATAATTGGCAGAATCTGTTTACAGGACTACAGAATGTAGACTCAACATCTCCCAGAAGCGAGGGACTCAATGCCCTTGTAGAACGTAGTTATCTACTATGCACAGTGTAGATCATCGAGGTGAACATTCTCCCGCCATATTGAATTCTTGGTTTTTCTAGCTTGTTTATATTTTTAGCACGTTCAGTCCTCACGACCATGATGTTGCACATGGAGGATAGCCTACTTAAGGTCGGCAATGTACACTGCAAGGAATCAGTGGCCCGTGTGTTAAGTGTATTCATCTAGAGTAAAGGTTGTTCGCGATAATATGAGCACTTTTGAAATCCCTGCCTGAGATCTACTTGTAATAACATTGTGTATCCTTCCGCCATATGTAAAATCAACATCGCAATGGACCTGATCACTTAATTGATGCGCCAGTAAAGGGAAACTTTAAAACTATTATAGTTGTAAATATTTTACAAATTTGCTAATTCTCATACTTACATGCATTTTAAAGAATCAGAATGAAATATGAATCACTGTACTATAAAGGCTATTCACGATAAAGTGAGCACGTTCGAAATCAACCTTAGAAAAATTTAACAGCACTTACACGCATGTATTTTAACGGGCGCAGTCAGTGACATGCGCCCAGTAAAGTTGGTAATGATGGATGGGAAATAGTTCCTTATCTTACCGCAAAAAAATAAATAGTGTTAGATAACCATTTGTGCAAACTGAAGTTATTTCTTTTCCTCTCTGTCTTTTAACGCGCCTAAGTATAAGAATAAGCAGATTTGAATAATGTTTACTTTTCTAATAATTTCTCAGTTTTACTTGACCGAGCATGAAATAAAGTAATGCAGCCCATGACAATGCTAATTTTACATAAGGCGGAGGAATACACAATGTGCGTACAAGTATATTTTAAGCAGGCCTTTCAAAAGTGCTCATTTTACCGTGAACAGCATACAGACAAATATTTACCGAACACTTTTAATTCAACGTTGAGACATGGAACTACTGTTTCTCCGCCGTTACCAAATTTACTGGGCGCATGCAACTACGTGTGCCCGTTAAAAGTACACGCAGGTAGGGACAGCGAAATTTTTCAAAGGTTGCTTTCATAAGTGCTCACTTTACCGTGAACGGACTATACTTTGATTTATTGAAGTTCCTGCGCCTCTCATTCGTGAACGGTTAATGCTAACACTAGCGATGCATTGAACACTGGTAGCAAGAAGCACGCAAGACGACACGTAGAGCGCAAATAAAAAATTAAACGATTGCAAGGCTCGAGCTGGTAAATTAATTCGGGACTAAAGGAGAAAAAAAAAAAATCCGGAAGCGTCTCCCCACGTAACTAGCTATCGACCTTGCACTGCAGTGCAGACAATATAAGGGAACTACGAACTCATAATTATCTACGTCACAGAATTGAATTATACTAAAACTTGGCAGAATTAATAATGTGACGTAAATACGAGTTTGTAATTAGGTCGTTACGTCTGTAATACTGTGTGTGGTCAATAGGTAAACGGGTGTATGTGTACTTTCTGAATTTTCTTTATTAAAAATATATAGTAGCTAGAAAAACCAATAATACATTACGGCGGGTTAATACCTCCCTTAAATCCACTTCCTGCGCACCGTACCAGATATAGGTCAGTGTGATTGGAAAGGGTTAAGGACGTTGACCACGGAAATTTTGGTATTTTATATTTTTACCGCATACCCCATTCAACTTTTAGACAATATTAGTAATTAGTCCTTCCTAAAGGCTGTTCACGGTAAGGTGAGCACTTTTGAAATCAACCTTAGGAAAATGTTACCGCTCATTCCTGCAGATATTTTACCGGACGAACTGAGTGACATGCGCCTAGTAAAGTTGGTAATGATGAATGGAAAGTAGTTCCATATCTTAACGTCGAATAAAAAGTATCACAGTAATCATTTATGATAACTTAAATTATTCCTTTAATTTTTTTTTACGCTAAAGTATCAAAGCATTAAAATGAGAATATTTACTAAATATTTACTTTTATTACAATTTGGAATTTTCACTTGACCGACGCATGAATAAAGTGATGAAGCCCATGATAACGTCAATGTTACATAAGGCGGAAGAAGACACAAGTACATACAAGTAGATCTTAAGCAGGGTTTTCAAAAGTTCTCAGTTTACTGTGAACAGCCTTTATCAAAAAAAATTATGAATGTACAGTTTTCACAAAAAAATTACAATTTTACGGTTATAGAAATGTATAAATATGGAAAACTTACTTACGGACAGAAATTATATAACTTACACTGAAATAAGATGCCAAAAGCTACTGCGAGGCGTATATAAAATAGTACAAGGAAATTGTTTTGCAATTAAAAAAAATTGCTGACAAAAAGGGAATTCTCGCATTTTTTTTTCATTTGTGGCTACCTTTGAATTTTCGTAGAATAAATTTCGCTAAACATACCTCAAAATTAATTAACACAAGACCTTTCAGTTGCCGTGGTTAAATTTTCTGCAAATAGCTTTTTTTTTCTTTCTTTTTTCCCCCCCCCCCCAAAAACAGTAAAATCTTGACTTTGAGATGTTATTCTGAAAGAAAAAAACAATGCGATTAAAACATTTTTTTACCGAAGCAAAAGTATTCACACGAAATGTTTACAATCTGAATAGTATATGAACGAATAAAAAATAACGAAATTTTGCATGGCTAACGCCATTAGCCCTTTCAAGATCCACTTTAATTTACGGTTTCAGGTGTCTCAAACAAAAAAAAAAAAATTATGGTGCGTGTTGTACTTAAGTCAACACAACTCCTGCTTCGTTGTCACAGCCAATGAGCTATAGGCTATATGTTCATCAGATATAGTTATATTAACTAATTACGAACTAGACCAGTAAGACGGTTTGAGAATCATTTACCCACATGTAAGCTCATTGGTTACTGAGTTTCGCAGTGTGCAGTACAGACTAAAAACTACCCACACGTGCGTAACGTACACAAATGTGTACACTGGGTCGGAATGGGTTAAGTTAGGCAGACAGGCAGCTATAGGCTATTCACGCTAAAGTGACCACTTTTGAGGCTCTAGTTACTTATTTTCCTACGAGCCATTCGTTATCCTTCCAGTATATTTGTAAATAAATATTGCCGCGAAGTAAGAAACACAGTGTATATATTTCACCGGACTCGAATATTAACTTCTAAGGCTAGAATATAAAATATTTATTGGCTATTATTCCAAATGAGAGGGCTTCAAAAAGCTCTCACTTTACCGTGAACAGCCTCAAGGTTGAAGTAAAGCAACTGCCTATGGAGCACTGCACCCGACTGTACAATATGAAGAACTCATAAAAAAAGTAGTATGGATACCATAAAAATGGTCAGAAAAGTGCTATTTATGCTGCATATGAAAGAAGAATGCATATATTTTGCAACACCATACAATATTTTACAAGAATTTACTTTTCAAATCTAAAAAAATAATCGATTAAAATAGTCTGTATTTTTAACAAAATTTGAGCGCATTTCCATTCTGGTTGCTTCAGAAAGAAGAATTTGCGAGCAAATTTTCATAATGACATATCGTCATAATGCTTACTATGATTGTGTATACGGAAATTTAATAATAGTATAGTAAATAATTATTATAAATATTTTTATGTGCTTCATTTGTCACAAACATTTATGGCTGAAACTGACGTAAGTGAAGTTAATTATACAATTGATATGATATAATATTACTATGATTTTATTATACATTATCGCAGTAAATATTATGACGATATTTCTTGAAGAAGATTTTCTTGCAAATTCTGCTTACTGAAGCATCCAGAATGGAAATGCCTTTTAAATTTGGTTAAAAATTCAGAATATTATATTATATTATTTTATATATTTAAAAAGTATATTGTACTAAAATATTTTATAATGTTGCAAAACGTGTACATTCTTCTGTCATTTAAAGCATAAATCGCACTTTCCTGACAATTTTTTTGGCATTTGTACTATATTTTTATACGAGTTGTTCACGTTGTACAGTTGGCTGCAGTGCTCCACAGGTAGTGACATCTGCGAGCTTCCTCGGGCGGGGAGGGAGGGAGGGGCCACGACTCACCGCCGGCCTTGTTGATGGTGATGGTCTGGCCACGCTCGAGGCTGTCTCTTATCTGGAAGAAGCGCATGCCGGCCGTGTAGAGTGTGCCGGCGCTGAGGTGGCGCAACACCAGAGCCTGCGACAGCTCCTTGTCCGACACGATGCGCTCCATGTCGGCCGGACTCACCACCGAGAAGGCGCGGTCCGTTGGCGCGAACAGCGTGTGCACCTTGCTGCCTGCAACCCGCCCACACACACTCTCTCATACATACACCTACCACGGTTATTCTATTACAGCCCCCTGCATGGCTACTAAAGCTGGATTTACAATAACCCGACAGTCCGACAAAACAGCCCCGACACAGACGCCAATTTTTTCTCAGCCAGTCAGGAGCAAGGTTACCCCGACAAACGCAGCCCTGACAAAAGTAGATTCTATTTCTACTTTCGTCGGGCGTCGGACCGGTCGGCCTCGCTTGGCAGTAGAAAGAAAACAAACATAACCTTCAAAACAAAATGTGCGAATTTCACCACTGTGGTAAATTTCACATTGAACATATGTTTTTTACGTATAAATCCTGGTTTTCTTGTAACAGAAAGATAATGAATGGACGAAAATAAATATTCCTAGAAAAATAACTGCTCCAAAATAAAAAAATACTTCTTTTACCAAGTTATCAAATCAAAATAGTGTACAATGATCTGTGATTTATTTACATTCTATAGCAAATTACTGGCCATTCTAGGAATTTGCCGAAAGCTACGCAACACTTGTCGGAAGGAAACTGTCGGGGTATTGTAAACATTGAACTAGTTTTGATGGCGGAAATGGTCGGGATGTAACGTCTTCTATGACTGTCGGGAAAACCTCGTCGTGGCATTGTAAATCCAGCATAAAGCCCCTTTTACACTGTCAAATTTTTCTGTCAAACTGCTTCCAATAAGATTTATCAAATATAGTTGGACAGTTATGACGTCATCGAAACGTCATAAACGCCGTATTTTATCTTCAAATTTTATTGTCAAATTTAGTTGAACGCGAAGATTTTACAGTGTGACAGGGGCTGTATAACCTTCCTCAAGCCCTGATACGTCTCTACTTTCCGGATATTCCTCTGCTTGTATGAACAAGGCCTATAGTCTATTCGCGGTTTCTTCACACTTTCTGAATCTGACATTTGAAAAATCACCCTCATGTATGACGTGTTTAGCTGTTTCCTAATTATGTGCTCTATCACAAGCGTTCTATATCGCTGTTAACATATTATTTTCAGTTAAATTGAAGTTTTACCAATATTTTATTTTCAAATTTTAATATTTCATTAAAAATATATGTTTATTTAAAAATCAGTGAGTAAACATGTGTTTTGGTAGCGCCTAACAAGCAATATTTTTCTTATAATATATAGTTACGACTGAGAGCACGCGAATTCGGTGCATCATCCTGTGGTGTAATTTTCTTAGACATATTTAAGCTTGGTTTGCACGAGGCGGAGAAATATCCTGGAGTAATATCCTGAATGGATTATAGTCAGGTTAAGGTTACTTCTACTACAGGTTGGAAAGATCAGTGCTAAAAGTTTGGCAAAGGGAAAATGTTCGCCATTAGGAAAGCGCTAGTATTGGCGAGGAACCAGATTTTCTCTATTTTCAACGTTGAAAAACAGGATAATTGCAATAACCATAAATCAAATATTAAACAACAAAATACCTTTGTAACTAAGGAATATCTTCCTCTTTTATTGCTCACGTAGCTTAAAGCTAAGTTTTGGAAGACTGCACACCTAACGGCGGAAATTTCGCCTATGCTAAACACTTCAATAAGAAAACTCATTTTGTTCCTAATCCGGGAAGACTAAACTGTAACAGAGCATAGAAAATAACACCACATGGACAACGCACCGCGTTCGTGCGCACTCACTTGACAAATAGTTTACATAAGGGCTATTTCGTACTTTGCATTACCAGCACACATATTTCCTCCCTATCTCATTCTTATATATTAAAGATGAAATATTAAATATTTAAGTAAAAGTCCAATTTAACCAAAAATAAGGTACTTTCATGGTAACAGAAGTATTTAAAGATCGTGTAACATAACGTATTTACCCAAACACATCATACACGGGGTGATTTTTCAATAGTTTGATTCAAAATGTACAATGACTGTGACTGGACTAAGGTTTCCCATCGGGCCCTTTACAAATGAAGACTTGATATAAAAACCGGGCTAATTGCCAAAATGTTACTTTTGAGATATTTACTTTTTTTTTTGGTAAATCATTAAAAATACACATTAGCTGTTCTAGTAATTATTTATTGGTTCACCAGTACCAAATAAATAGGTTAGAGGAAAACCAAATTCACCAGTACCTTCAAAATCACACAGATATGATCAAACTACACAAAATTGTAGAAGGTGCTAACAACCAACACATAATACATATATAATGGGCTACGTGGCAAGTCACAGAAGCAAGGTAATGTTCACCAGGAATGTTATTACAGGTTAGAAGTTAATAATAATTGCATAAGATACGTATGCCTTGTTTCCTTTTAGGCAAACAAAAAATAAGTTGCCTAGCCTTATCGATTTAACAGTTCTTCATATAAATGTTTGTTCTCACTTTTCAGGTAAGGGAGCATCTGTGCGAGGTCATTCTTCTGTTCTTCAGAGATCCTGGAGTAGCAATTTAATGGGGTAGCATATTTTTTATTGCCTCGTTCGTCACATTCTTCTTCAAAATGTGAAAAGATGACCAGCTAGAACCCTGACAATGTCGTTCGTGTTCTCAGAGTTCCAGGGTAAGCCTTCGTCATGTTGATCCACTGAACTTTGGAAATCTGTACTTTAGATGTGCTAAGTGCTTTATCTGCAGCAGTCTTAAAGTCGTTGAAATCATCTGGTTGCATTAGTGTTACCATAAAAGGATTTTTGTGGTTAGCAGTCGCCATTACTTTAATTAAGTCTGTAGGTACTTGACAATGTTCGGCACGTTTTCGTTTCTCTACAAGAGCAAAATCTCTGTCACAACTTAAAAATGAGTGTCCTGAAACTAAGTACTTGTGGTTCACTTCATCAACATATCCCTTACATAGCAAATAGCACCACAAGAATAAAAGCATGCGGTTTTTATCCTGGGCTACTTAGTTGTCACTCCACACAGTTAATGTTTTCTTCCTAATTACACCAGATGTCATTGCCGTGAGAATACATGACGCTGCTTCGTTACCACCACGCCCACTCATGCCAAATAAACATGTACCCTCTGCTGTTGTCTCCAACGTGTACACACAGGTTATATATAACACGATAACTGACGCAAATAATACACTTGGGAATGTGTTAATGCTGGAAGAGACAGAACTTGCTGAAGATCCGCTGACATGGTGGTACAGTCACTGGATGGAAGCTGTGATCTGGCGCGATCCTCCTCCATTGTCTTCATAGCCTTTTCAGCTTTGCGGTGATGAAGCTCTAACTTCTGTACTGCTTGTGTGTTATTCTCACTTTTTATTTCCATATGCAAATATATAACATGTCCCGCGTGTGTAAGTTCGTGGATGGTAGAATGATAACATAGGGAACTTGCTCTTGAATATTTCATAATAGTAACGGTACGTTACAAAAGCAGTTGGGCACATTTCTTTGAAAGCAAGTTACAGTTTATTGATGCTCAAATGTGGGCTGAGATATTCTTTCTGACTTTTCATTCTAGAGTAATGGCTTTGCTCGCGAGGAAAGCTTTGTATGTATTCGAAAATTCGTCTTCTACTGAAAATTCCCTGTGTGTTGTTTTGTTACCTCGTTTCTCGGTGTACACTGTTTCGCCATTCTTTTTTTTTTTTTGCTTTAACTAAGCTCTCAATTCTTCTTTTAGTCACACTAAACACTTCCATGAACATTTGTTTACACACTTGCACAATATTTCCTTTGCCGTTAGGTAAAGTGTAGGAAATAGTGGCTTGTCGCCGGCTTATCTCTTCACCAACATTCCTGTCATGCCTCCTTCGCTGTACTGGGATGATGCGACAAGAATACCCGTTAAATACGAATTTTGTTTTTCATTGTCCGCCATAGCATAAAAGTCCATGAAAAGCTTCAGTTTGTGGTGATGAGCGATATTGTTGCATTCATACTTGCGCTTACAGGTAATCTAAAACAGAACATACAATAATGATTATTGTACCTCCGATATTAGTAGGGAAAATTATGTGCGATAGATGGAAACTAGTAAATTTCCAATTACATTACTTTAGTAAAAATATTACCCGACTAATGTGAATGGACTTTTTAACAACTCTAACGATTCTACGGTGAGCTGTGCCGTAAAATGTGCTATCGTTTTGCAACTGCTGTAAAAGTAAAACAGAAATTATGTGTAGCAATATTGATGGTTAAAATCCATTACAAAACGACTATATTTCGAACCAGCACAGTTGCGTGTAATAAGTAGTTCGTTATGGTACAGCTTACCTGTTCTCCAGGCTGTGTTTTATTTGACACTTCTTTTTGCTGGCTATTTACATACATTTCGCCAGAACATAGTTTTTTTCATTTCAGAATGAACAGTTCCTTTCCCTTTGTGTCTTTTCCGGCACGAAGAACGCCCTTCCATAATGCTGGATATTAATGTTTGGTTCCTTCACTAACAACAAACAACAACTAACTAACTGAAAGAACGACGCAGCGATTTAAACACTCATCTCTGACACTCTGGCACTTATCTCGATTTTAATGTACACGCCGGCGGATATGATCATCCGCGCCATCTTGTGGCGAACAGTTGCATTACTACAAAAACAGCTGGAACTTAGCCCATTATTTGTGTTATAGGGACTGGCACATAGAACACTTTTCAACAAAAAAAATTGTTTACATTTCGACACTTAGCCCGGTTTGTATATAAAGTCTTCAAATATAGTCTATTCATAATCAAACCATTTGAAACATCAGTCCGCGTACGACGTGATAAGTTGTTTCCTAAATGTGTCGTGTGTCACAAGCGTTTTAAACTTTTTTTAACATTTAAAGTATATTATTAGCGACTAAACTCAACGTTTACTTATATTTTTATTTATTAATTATATTAATTCATTTATCAGTAATGCGAATAAAACAGAGAAAATACGCATGTTAGAAATGCCCAATAAGAAATAGTTCTTATGCAAAATATTAAAAAGAGCGTGCACGAATTTCCCTTCGCTGTAATTTTCTAGACTTAGTTGACGGAGGCGTAGGAATACCCTGCAAGTAGAACTTTAGCAGGGCTCCAGAAAACTTCAAAGTAACCATAAATTGATTGCAATGACACTGCTAGACGGGCTCCACTCGCTTATTTTAAAGTCGTGTCGTCGCGTTAGTTGAGTGGTTAGCCTGCTCGCCTCTCACCAAGGTGAATCGGGTTCAATCCCCAGCCGGGTCACTATCGGATTTTTGCATGTGGAAATTGTGCCGGGCAATGCCGCTGCTCGGCGGGTTTTCTCGGGGGTCTAACCGTTTCCCCCGCCCCTTCATTCCGGCGTGGCTCCATGCTCACCTCAATCACCCTCATCGGCTCTCAAGACCTCGATGTTAAGAGCCACCCAAATCTCTTCCCTCACTTCACTCACTCACGTGTACATACTAAGTTTATTCATGCGAAGGTATAATAAATGAAAAGATACATAATTTTAATTACATTGGCGTTAAATTGTATAATTTTATGCAAAAGTATATATTTTAAAATACAAATCACCGATAAAATATTTTGTCCGCTGGTCAGTGTGACGAGTGGGGCGGGACGCTAATTTAATAGCCGTTGACGCAGACCGATTCTCGCTATCTGCGCATGCTCCCAAACGTTTGCTAAAGACCGTGCTACAATCGAAATAACCATTTTATAATCATTTCTATATCCATAACCACTGCTCTAATATATATCCTTAGCTACAACTGACGTAATAACACTGGAAGTTTTCTTATGTCGGCCTGTAGGATTTCAATTCCAAATAAAGAATGTTTTCGAATACCGTAGTTATTTAAATTTTTGCTGATGTAAGTTGGCCAAATTACGTATATGATTTTTCCCTCTATTTCCGCGTAACCATCTCGTTGGTAAACAGTCCCTATGGCTACAGAAATATTACCAGAGTTGTTCCAGTTGTAATTTCAAAAAATACTTACTAGAGGAACGATAGAACAGGCAAATAATAAAAACAGCAATTGGAACCAAATTCATGTCAAGTTCGTGACTGGGAATGCACGGCTGTGAAAGCGAATTTTAACGTGCATAAGAGTGAATTATGATTTCCTACACCTGTTTAGTGCTCACACGTCAGTTTCTACTGGCAAAAATTACGCTCATTCTTAGCTTACTTGGACGTCTTTAGTGCTTTCATGGCAGGGGAGTGCGGGAGCAATAAGGGCGACACTGACACGCGCGCCTGATACCCCTTCGCTCTTGCGTGCTAGGAGCTCAACGCGCGTGCAGTGTTTCCGTTGTGCTGCGTGTATAGGCTGTTTACGATAAACTGAGCACTTTCGAAAACCCTGCTTAGTATATACTTGTATAGGCCGTTCACGGTAAAGTGCGCAATTTTGAAGCCCTAGTTACTTTTTTCATTTAACCAATTTATATTCTTCCACCACTTGTTAATGTAAACTCCACCATGCGAATAATAAACACAGTGTATACATTCATCATACCGAAAACCAAACGTCCGAGGCCACAATTAAATGTATTTATTGGTTATTGTGTCTGATGGAACAGCTTCAAAAAGGGCTCACTTTACCGTGAACGGCCTATATGCACGTTGTGTATTATTCCGACTTATGCAGAATTAACATTGGCACGGGCATCATCGCATTATTCTTGCGTCTTTCAAGTGAAACTGTAAAAATTTATAAAATTAAACATTCTTCAAATTTATACTTTTTTTTATTTTGATGCGTTTAAAAAAAACAGGAAGCGAGGAAATAATTTAAGTTATCGCATATTGTTACCCAACATATTTTATTCACGTGAAGATATGGAACTACTTGCCCTCCATCGTCACCGACTTTACTGGGCGTATGTCACTCAGTGCGTTCGTTAAAATATATGCAGGCAGGAGCAGGGACTTTTTTCTAAGGTTGATTTCAAAAGTACTCACGTTAACGTGAACACTCACGTTAACGTGAACAGCGTTTACCTATGGGACTTTAAGCTGTGACCGGTAGAAAGTTTATATTGACTGTTCACTGTAAAGTGAGCACTTTTGAGTCCCTAGTTAATTTTCCCTTCCAGCCATTTATTATTTTTTAAACAACTTTTCGAACAAATATTGTCACGTAAGCAATAAACACAGCTTGTATATTCCACCGCACTCGGAAGTTACGGTCTAAGGTTAAAATAAATTATATTTATTGATTATTATTCCAAACGAGAGGGCATTCAAAAGTGCTCACTTTATCGTGAATAGCCTATAACATGATTCAATGCAGGTACCTATAATAGTTTCGTATGTTTCCAACCAGTATGTTGTGAGATACAGCAATGTTAAAAAGCCGTTTTTACCTATGTTGGAGGAGATCGGGAATACCATTTATAATGTACACGTTGTTTTGAGAGTATTATACGTACCTCGACTAAAGTGTATTTTCTTTTAGTACATTGGTATCATGGGGACACGTTTAATGGTTTCGTAAAAAAAAGCGGATTTCAAACACTCTGCAGCCTTTACAGTGTGGGAATAAACACGCAATTACATGATATATGACTTAAAGCTAAACAAATTTGCACGTCTTTTGTAATGATGTGCAGTATAAGACGTACAAGGGAAAAAAATTAGAGTAAGCTATATTAAAAATATATCAAGCAAAATCCAATGCGTAAAAATTTTCTTAAAAATACATTTTTTAGCGATACAGATTATGATAACCACGCATGTTTATTGTTTAACGATTCATTGTGACTTAAAAAACCTTTTAAGTCAATTAATTGGCCACTCTGGAAACTAATTGTCAAAGCCTAATACCCATGAACTCAATGAATAATACGTTTTAAGCTGAAAACAGATAAACTGAAAGGACATTTATTAATTGCAAAATAAACCTATATGAAACAACATGCTTAAAAAACGCACTTATGTAAAGTTAAAATTATATTGCAAATTTTATATTAAGAGCTAACCATCTCTTACAAATAGAAGTAACCTTCTCTGGAAGGGAAATAATTTTCTTTGCGTGAGCGGGGGAAACATTTTTATTTGGGGATACTTTCTCTGCCTCTTTCTCGTTAATTCGCGCCTGTTTATTCTTCTACTTCCATGGGCTTAGTTTAAACATTTATAGAGTTGGGGCTTTCCTACTTTCACAACCACGGTAGAGTTCGTAACTTTCACCCTTATATACGTTTGCTTCATTCGTGTTTCAAGTAAAAATTTGTTTTATAGGTATTCAATTTAGTGATAGATTTTGATAATGTTGTTATGATTATAATTTGTAGTAAATGTATTTATCGTATCATAACTACTTGTAATTCATTATGTTAGTTTTAGTTTCTGCACTACGCTTAGCCAGTTTTTTAATTCGCTAATTAGTTGTTTAAGTAATTAATGCTGCTGCTTTGATATCTCTCCGGCAAAACTTTCGAAAATGTCGCTGCCCTTATCTACGTATATTTGAATAGGTACACTGACTGGCATTCGCGCAGGAAAGTAGTTCCATGACTTAACGTTAAATTAATAGTGTTCGGTGAACCTTTGTGAGTACTTACATAATTTAATTTCCTTTCTTTTTTAATGCATTAAGTGGAAGAATCATCATATTTGTAAATATGTTTTCTTTTCTGATAATTTAAAGTTTCACTTGACCGACGCATGAATAAAGTAATTAGACCCGTCACCATGTTAAATTTACAAATGTTGGGAGAAAAAAAATGTTTACAAGTAGATTTTAAGCAGAGTTTTTAAAAGTGTTCAGCTTACCGTGAACATCGTATAATCAATTTAATGGCGTAAAGGTGAAAGTCGCTCTCCGAAGGTCGTTAGCTTATAACACGCGTCTTAAAGGGGTTCACGCATTTTGACCCCGGTAGTTCGGACAACCTCTCCCCCACTTCTTCTCGCAGGCTGCAGGGTATTCATGACCGTGAGATTTGCGAATAGGTTCTTTTCTTTTCCTCGCAAACTCTCACGCAGCCTTTCATATCCAAACGACCTCTCCCGAGGCAGGGTCAATGTGAATGAGTAAAAGCTGGCACTAACCGTGACCGCGTGCCGTGTCTACCACAGGTGCAGAGTGGTCGCTCCTGGGAAACCTACACTCGCGGATGTAGCGACCACCAGGTAGAGAGAGTGAAGAGATTTCGACGGCTCTTAACATCGAGGTCTTGAGAGCCGACGAGGGTGATTGAGGTGAGTATGAAGCAATGCCAGAATGCAAGGCCGGGTGAAACGTGAGATCCTCGAGGAGACCCGCCGACCAACGGCATCGTCCGGCACGATTCCCACATGCGAAAATCCGGAATGACCCAGCCGGGGATTGAACCCGGATCGCCTTGGTGGGAGGCGAGCAGGCTAACCGCTCAGTCACCGTGGCCCCCCAGCAGGTAGAGAATGCAACACAGTCCCCTCTGAAACAACGATATTCGCGTGGTGCCATCGTGGCATTACTCGGTATCCCTATGGCCAGGACATCCTGTAGGCTGTTGCATTTCTGTGTGTGAGCACACTGCGTGTATCAGAAACAAAATAAATAAGATAATGTTCTCAAATAAAATTTGCCTTGGTGAGTTAGAAGGTAACCATCAAGATTTATACCGGATGTTTTGTACAAAACCAACAAATTCCGGCAGATTAATCCTTACAAAAAAAGACTTAAACATATGCATAACTTTTCTCTTGAAGTCATTACTAAGGGTGTTATGCACCCCTAAATATAGAATTTTGAAACGCTTTTCATTCAAAATATTAGAAACTACTTGCGTTTAAGCAACAAATCAGGGAATGGTGTTTCTCGAATGGAAAAATCCTACATCTCTGAAAACTGAGAACGACAATATTGTCTCCTTTCGTGGTGAAAATGGGGGTTAGCATCTTATTTTTAATAGAACTTCCAACTCTAACATATACGCCATTTTAAATATGTTTTATGAATAAGCACGTGTAAATTAACAAAAAAGGTCGTCTTCTCGGAACACTATCAGGTGAACAGTTTTCGAGAAATCCATGCGTAGTTTTCAAAACAGAATGTCTGTTGCTCAACAGACAGGCAACACGGATTTCAGTTGTGAAAATTGAACAGCTTCTTAGTTTATGAAACTGAGAGGATGGGCCATAAATCATGCATTTGAATGTTACACCAAGCAAATGCATTTGAATGTTACACCAAGCAATCAAATACTGATTATATCTTTAATATTGTGTAAGATATGTGGTCCACCTACCTCCCTAGTAACCCTTTGATATTACTGGCATTAACTTAGACTATTATAGTGGCTGAGTATCAACGTTCCTTAATACCGAAGTCTAGTGTACGCGGGCTTGGACACAAATATGAGTATAAATGTCAACCAGAAAGTGAGCACTAACTTCAATAATCCTGCGATAAACTGTGTGGGCTATACACACAGTACAAGTTATGGTATTTTTTCAAAGCCAGAATGTAAACTTAAAAAAGAAAACAAGTATTTCACTTGTGTTAAGTACTGTTTCAGCTGAACACTTACGTAAAAAGACGTAACAGTGTAGGAAGTAATATAAGACATGCATACCGGTAAGGTACATATGAACACTGGAAAATTCTTTCATGTACCTCCCACGTTGCACTTGTATTATAAGTAGCGAATGCAGTTAACCGCGCTATTATTCTACAACTGAATCCTGCTCAGTCACTAATCCTCATACTGTATCAGGGAGTGACCCGGCCGGGAGTGAACCCGGTTCGCCTTGGTGGGAGGTGAGCAGGCCAACCACTTAGTCACCGTGGCCCCACTCACGAAAATATTTGGTTTTCAGACTTTTGACATTGTTCTTGTCAACCTGTAGTAGCATTAAGTCAGTTGGTCCACACGAGAAGACACCCATATTTATATGAAGTAATTCAGAGATAGCCTTCTCCTGGTAGCAGTTAATATTCTTTCTTGTTCGTACTAGCAGTTCATCCAGTACTTCTAGTAGAAATTCTATTTGTTCTACTCTAGAAACTTCTAGAACATTTGGAAGTGACTGTGTGACCTGCTTGCAAACACCCATCGTGATGAATGTCACTCTCAGACAAATTTAGTATTCTAAATGGAAAACTGTCAGAATTAGAAGAGAACAAAGTCCTTGCTACAACGACTTTATCTGGCAGAATGCCATCCCTCTCTACTGGCTCAATTATACCCAAACTTTCCTTGGCATCTGCCTGTAATGACAATTTAACTAGAAGCAGGCAGCACAGTGGGTTGGCCACAGACTATTTGCCTATAGGTAGAGATGATGGTTTACCGCGGGAAAAGTTGAATGTTTGCTAGGATTCAACGTACGGTACGAATGTCCGACAGTGTTCTTTCCTTATTGGCCTTCATGCATGCATGATGCTACTAACCCATTTCACTGGACCAATGAGGATTGTGACACTATAATGTAGAACGTTCGTGATTGGTCTGAAACAACTTAGATGAGCCACAAACATGTTCATCTAATCACGAAAGAATAAACCAGTTAGAGTGTTATAGAAGATATATTGGCTCAAATAATTTTCGCGATTTTCATAATCTCTACGTATAGGCCGCCGTGGTCGTGGAACTGCAAGTGTGTTTACCTGTGAGCAGGTTGGAGAGGTCGGCGGCTGCCAGCACGCGGAGGAACTTGGCGAAGCGGTGCTCGCGGTCTGTCTGCAGCGTCTGCAGCAGGTTGCCCACTGGCAGTGGGAACATGACGCGATCGACGGCGTGTGCAACCCCCTGCGGGATCTCGATGTCGTGCTTGTCCCGCGAGATGCGCGCGCCGTTTATCGCCACCACCTGCGGCACACACTTACCTCCGAAATCCGCACATCTTTCACTGCCTTCAGTCACATGGCGTCTTTCGATAATACGAATGCAGCAAAACTTGTTTCAAAGTATAGGCTGTTCACGGTAAAATGAGCACTTTTGAAAGCCCTGATTAAGATCTACCTGTATGCACGTTGTGTATTTTTCCGTCTTAAGTAAAATTAATATTGTCATGGGCCTCATCACATGCATTTAACCGTGAACAGCCTATAGATAACATTTATGTACAGTGCTGTGGCAGGTGAGTCATGACTGTGGTTTTAATTTACATAAACGAGTGCAGTTTGCTAGACTGCTGAAATGTAGTAACAGAAAGGGGAAAAAATGCTTAACTATGAGTTGCTTTAAGACAAATTGTACTATTACAGTAGAACCGGACACCGCCGGGCCCCCGGTTCGATGCCAAGCCCCTTACTAGTGTTCTCCCATGGGAAGTGTGGGGTGCAGGTTTTCTCCGAGAGCTCCCGTGTTACCCTGCGTAGTAATTCCTCCGCTTCATCACACTTAATCTCATCCATTCTTCCAGCTACTGAGAACAACAGGCGTCATCCGTGCCGACACTGCTCGAAGGCGAGAACATGGCGTGGAAATATTTCTGATACAGTTGAGTTTCTTGGTACTGCGGCCAGGACATCAGGCTGATGTGCCGCGGTTCCCGGGTTCGATTCCCGGCGGGTCGTCCGCACGTTTCCGCATGCGCATGCCGGAAACGTGCGGACGTTGGCGTCGCCCGGTTTGCTCGGGTCACTCCAGTTTCTCCCGTCCTTGCATTCCACCGTTCCCCCATTCTAACGTCACTTCACCTTCACCGACGCCCAAGACTTCAACGTGAAAAGCCGCTCAAACATACTGAACTAGACGCAGCCTTTCATCCTCGAGCTAAAGTAAGCAATGGAGAATTATCGCGGAATCAACCTGTGATCAGACCAAGCATTTAGACATTCCATTTATATCAGTAAATTTAATTGTGTTAAATATATTTAAGTCAATTACATGGCAAATTGAGAAATAATGCATGTAGTTAATGTCTTACACACGCGTTAAAATCACCTGGTACGAAACTCAAGAACGCCCAGCATAAGTTCACAACTGGATCTGTCAAAACAAATATAAACTCCAGTGCCAGTGATTTTAGTGCTTTGGTAAGAAATAAAGCGCCCTGGTGTTGGTAGCGCAAAATTTGTTTTCCGAATTGTAAATACTTTGGAGCTATGATAATGATAGTATACATTGAGTTTCCGAACTCTCTACACAAACTGAAATCACAGCAGTTAAGGGCAGAAAGAAAGAATACCCTGGTAAACGTATTCCAGACAAGCCACCCGTAGTAAACCATGTAATTGAACAACAAATTGCCTATGATTAGGCAGTTATGATTATATGAGGCATGGAAATCGTGTTGTAGCACCGTCAAAGACAATGAGTGAGTGCACATCCACAACAATACAAGGATCCCAACCTGTCTCTTTCAATTGCAGTTCACTAATTCCAGGCGATTTTACCGGCCACACGTTGACAGGTATTTTTATATTTATTTCTGCTCACAGATGTAGTGGTTCATGCAGGGCTAGTCTCACCGCTGATGCTTTTATTGTGGCAAGGCAAACATTGCTGTCACTGAATTTTGTTTTGGTGTCACCAAATGTCGCGGATTGCACTTAGCGTGCCCAGCAAACTGCCGCTGTCAACATGGTGAATCAATGTACAATAATCTTGTACTATGGTAATATAAACATACTATATTTCAAAACAAAAATGAATATTTAAAAATATAGAAAGTGTTTTAACACTGTGACAATTACGTCCTGAAAATTAAAATAGTAATTACATATGTTCTCAATACGCATGTTTATATTATAGTGCCCCTGCATGATCTGCATCTAACAGGACACAAATATGCCGAATGTTGGCTACTTGACAGGCGCTGCAAGACGCATTTTCTGCACACACTGGTAATTAACGCCTGCATTTGCGAATAGTTACATCACTACGACTCGGCAATGTATTTACTATCTTATATTTTTTCCTTTCATTATCACCTGTAACAAGTAGAAATATCATCAACGAAACCACTCATAAATTAAACAAGAGAAGATGAAAGGTGTTTTATTGAGTCGCTACTACCAAGGATGGCTTTAAGAAAGGGTATCTTAAAAATACAGCGGTAACTGCAGATTAAAAATACGCAAACACTTCCTTGGATTCAACAATTGTAAAACACTACAAAAAATACCTTTTACCGCGCAGATGCCGTGATGTAGATACCAGCACTTTTTTCTGTTTAAAAAAGTTCGTTTCTGCAAGTAAACTAGTTTTTATTATTTATGCCTTCCAAAAGGAGTAAAATTTTGGTACTAATTAATAAAGAGGAAAAAATTGTTTTTTTTTTTTTTGCTGTAAAATTACCTTAGATGTAATTCCTGCCTACAGATCAAAGAGGGTTTATCTTGGACACACAGTGAAGAAGGCGTGGCCTAGGAAGAGGGGAGGGGAGGGGACGTGAAGCCCAGGGAAGTACCCGGCAGGAACTGACCTTGACGTTGTTCCACTCGACGTCCTGGGAGTAGTACGTGTTGACGCGCAGCTGCGTGCCGGCCAGGCTCACCCCTGTCATCTCGTCTTGCAGCGTGTCCAGGGGGAAGGCGCCGGGGATCACGTGGTGCAGCAGGAGCTGCCAACACACACACGCGCCAGGTCATACAGCATCCTCATTGCACATCTTCTCCGCACCATAGGCTGTTCGCGGTGGACTGAAAGCCCTGCCTAACCTCCACTTGAATGCACTTTGAGTGTTCTTCCAGCACATGTAAAATTAACGTTGCCATGGGCCCGATCACTATATTCACGTGGCAGTCAAGCGAAACTGTTAGATTATTACATATGTATACATTTCTTCGAATTTTCTAATTCTTACAATTTTTCGCATTTAAAATGGAAAGCAATAGAAATCATTTCAATATTCACGACTGTTTATCTAAAACTTTTAATTCGATGTTACGAACTTCACTGGGCGGATGTTAGTCTGTGTGTCCGTTTATATATATGTATATGTAGTGGCAGTGACAATTGTCAACGATTTATTTTGAAAGTGCTCGAATAATCGCGAATACCCTATCCTACTATTTTACAGTTATTGCACCACTTTGGATAGGCCTGTGGACCTTTGAAAGAATTCCGCCCCCTAACTGTACAAATAACACGTTTACATGTCTTTTTAAAAACGATTTCAGAATTTCCCGGACTCAATCCCGGTTGAGTACGATACCAATTGACATGTAAACTATGGATCCGAATTGTAATCGATTTCAAAACGGCGACAACGGCCTGATTGTGACCATGCAATAGACTAACATGAGTAAATATTTATGTTGGTGAACTTGACAACAGGTGTAATGTGCTCCCTACAGTTTGTGACATATATTTTTTTACTCATATGTTTACAACAAAATTAGTTTTGTCCAGTAGTGCCGGTTACTGTGCGAATGTGCCATACTTTTTCTTAAACATCTTGTATTATGCGATGCACGCATGCATTTATTAAGTTTGCAAGCATGCATGTATGTGCATGAATTAATGTAAGTATATATGAAGGAAATAAGTTTCAAAACTGCCCTTTTCCTAAAAAAATTTTAAAGTAAACTAATAATGGATTTTGATTAAGGTGTCATCCCTGCTCTTAAGGAACAATAGATGTTGCAAAATTTATATTATTCTGAAGAAAATTAAATGTAAACTATACAGTTGTCTGCAAAAGTTTCCTTAAAGAGAATGGTGTTAACAAAATAGCTTGTCTTGTACATATCTTTACAGCAAAACTAGCGTTCTTCCATAGCGGCAATATCTAAATATTTCGCTTCTATTCTTCATAAACGGCGTTATTCACAACACAGCGGAAATATAGTACTCCTTTTTTTTCATTCTTTGTTTGCGTGGTTACCCGTATTTGAGTAAATAAATATTACTGGAATACGACTTATTGCCAAAAAGCTAAAATCAATTACCTAAATCCATATAGTTTCACTTTTATTATATCGATAAAAAAATCGTGAAAGAGGCAAAAACATTTCAATTTTTAGAGCTTGACAACGCATTTTTATTCACCCCCTTTGCAGAAATTATTCATTTTCGTGCCATTATTTTAGTTTCAGTGTAATTATTGAGAATTTCTTACTATAGAAAATTTACAATTTACGAATTGTTTGATAGTTTTAATTATAATTTTTATTACGTGTTATTTGGTAGTTGTGAAACGCAGGGACGTTTTGATATTTTGAAGTACATGCTATTTGTGAGTCAATTTTACATTGATAGTTTGGAATGCAAATTGGATTTATCTCTATAGTAACATGTTATAAACTTTTACTTCGCAAAAACCTAAATCATCAGGAAATGAAAGAATCCTACATAGTGGATGATGCCGAGCCTTAAGAGGCAGGGTAAAAGTACAACCACATGAACTTAATGTAATCTTTTGACTGGACTTGTATTGCGTGTAGTAAAGTCCCACTGTTACATGTCCAATCTGTATAGCACAGCGCTCCGGTTGAAACATTGCACTCCTTGCACGTAGGAGCGATGAGACGCGAGGCAAGAGTGTTAGTGTCGCCCGTATCGCTCCATTGCTTGTGTCGCTTCAGCGTCGCTGCCTATTGAGGGATTGGCCGAACAAAATGATAGGATTTTACATATCAAATGATTTTAAGCTTTCAAACAAAAAAACTCTTTTGTGTGATTTTGAAGAGCCACGCTACAAGAGAGCAAGTAGGAGTATATTAACAAGACTTTTAATTTTTGTGTTTTTATTAATTAATTATAATTCCCCGCTACTTTTCATGCTATTAAAATGAAATTAAACTGTATGTAGCAATATGGCCCCGGGCAAACATGCTCATATTACGGTGAAAGGTGGCCGAGATATGCCTAAAATGATATAACATGTAAAACCCTAACCTTTCTCTGGGCCAATTCCACACTAAGTAGCCGGTTAAAGAACCGTCTAGAATTTTCTGTTTGAATATTTTTCACCTAAACTAGCCTAACCACAAACTGTCACCTGCAAAACTTCCCTCATCCATGGGTGCATTTAATATCGTATGCGTTTATCACAGAATTGATTTTTTATTTACAGTTTATTTCAGCTTCGCAACCCTTTATCGATACAAAAATAAAGTATTCATAAAATACTACTTTCACATGAGTTAGCAGGTTTTTGTGATTTCCCGGAAATCACCTGTGAAGGCTAAGGAGAGTTTTTGAAATTCACTGCGACATGTAAATACTGTACGTCTCGTGTGTATAGAGTCGGTCTCGGGCGATGCAGCGCCTGACAGCATGCAGCCAATGATGTGAAGGTGTCGTGCTGATTGCAGCACTCGCAGGCACTGCCGACAGAGAACACTGATCATTGTTTTAGACCACGGGGCGGCGTGAAGTGGGTATTTTGTGTTCGGTTGCCTTATCGGGGAGGGCCTGCGGACTAAGCTTAATGACATGTTAAAACCATAGATGAAAAGTAAGGAGGAGCACGGGCTGACGTCATTTCCCCGCTGGATGCCCAGAGGTCGGAGTGAGGAAGGGCTCGTGCGTGCTTTGGTCACTGGCAAGTACAAATACTCATACACTGAGCAAATAACAATGATCGTTCACCCCGACCAGTCTTTAAGGACTGGAAGGTGGTATTTAAAGCCGGTACGGTAGAATGGATAGTGGACATTTATTCGCAATAAGACCAATAATGCGAATAATGGTCACCTTGATGTGGTTGAGAACGGGGGATCCCCTGGTGCCGAGCGCGACTCTAGCCGGGGTCGTTGTTGGACAACTTGTATGACCCGGCTAAAGGAGGCTTCACGAAGCGGGCCAGTACCACAAATACCCAAACATTATGAAATATTACATCTTAACTTCAGTGATGGCTAACCGCTGAGGACTGAAGCAATAATAGCTCCTTATATGTATGTCCGGTTGTAACGAAACGCCGCACACTACCTGAACAGTCGGACACGCACCGAGTGCTGGGCCCGAGCAGCGGGAATTTCACACTGGCACAGCGCAGCTGTAGATGTCTTTGTGCATCACGTACAGTGTTGTCATGATAGGTGCTGTTGCGCGTCCTGTATAGACAGCTATAACCACCGTAGTTCTCGTATGCTCTTCATGATGTGCCACTATTTCAATGCCCTCTTACAGCATTTTTGTGCATGAGCTTCTTTACAAAGTATTCTTACCTTTGTCCACTCAACCGCTTCGACGTATTTAATAGATAATTGTATTTATTATACTATATAAAAACTGTTATCTTGGTATTATAACAGTGCATTATTAAAAATAATAATACAGAAAAAATGCCACGAACGACCTTAAAATACCCAGAGTTCACACCAATAATAGACATATCTTTTTCTTCGTTCTCCTCGGCAATTTTTATCACGGAAAGAGACAAAGCGGATCATGCAACTAAGCAGTGTTTTAGCAATCACATGAATGCGGTAGACAACCGACTTGTTTTGACGTCAGATGTGACTTACCCCGCTGAGCAAGCGTGGATTTTCCTTGAACTTCTCGTCTGCTTTCTCGGGGCCTCCCAGTTGCACTAGAAGTGACCGGAATGCTTTGTCTGTCGGTACAAATATGGTGTATGGTCCTGCGGCACAGAAACATTTATCACTCAGGTAGCGCTGAATTGGACAACAAATTTAACACTTGTAAATACATTTTGCATTAAAACAAAGGTAAATGGGGCCTGTAATTAAAGGCGTAGGAGCGTCTGAAAGAAAACATTCACGCAAAACACCTCTTTATGCACTGGAAGTATAGCAAATATCTATATAAACACAAACAAGCATAAGGTGGATCTTAATGTACTTTCCCATTCCGACACTGCTGAACTAAACTTCCACATTTTATTGAAATACAGGCTGGAAACTAATTTGGAAAACATTTCAAATAGTAAATTCCTATGTATTATTCCACAATACCTTATCCTAAACACATTTCTGAAGTCCAAGCTACTTTAAAACTGTTTCACTTAGTAATCCACGAATGTTAAATGAATTTTTTTGTATAAATGAAAAGATGAGATGACTTGACTGGTGCGCATAAAGTTGTGGTCACCTAGTAAAAGTACGTGGCGCTTTGACTATGGCTCGGGAGGATTTTTCCGAGATTTGCTTTTTCCGGCCAGTCTTTTTTTGCAGTTTGGTTTGATAGTAACAGGTTTGGCCCAACCCGTAAAACCCTGACGGATGAACTTCATTTGTACGTTTTAGGGGCAAGCTCTCAAGCTTTATCAGTACGAGTTGACTCTAATCACTGATTCATGTTCTCTTTGTTCAATATGCGGCAGTAAATCAAACTAAATGTCCGCAGTAAACATTGTCAAGTACTTTTCGTGTTAAAATATTATTTCGCCTTAAAAATATACTAGAAACATAACTTTAATTCATACAAGGCAGCGTTTGTAGACTACTTTCGATTTTAACTAGTAAGAAGGTTTTCAGGAAGAAAGAGAATGATAGGAAAACAGCGATAATGCAGTAAATACATATTGTAATATACGAGAGAATCGTTATTATATCACAATATTCTGAAAACATTCTAAACGTAGATACAACATTGCCTGCGCTATAATAAATTGTTGTTATTTGGCTGTGTGATGTGCAACAAACAATTAAAAATTCTAAGCCAATAAAATAACAGAGGTCGAAAAATTCAGTATTTTCTTTTCTGAAAGAAATTCCTTACCTCCAGCAGGTTCGTCATATATATATATATATATATATATATATATATATATATATATATATATATATATATATATATATATATATATATATAGAGAGAGAGAGAGAGAGAGACACACACACACTAGGGGACCCAGCCCGTGACTTTTTTTATTGTCACGGGGCAAGAACAGTTACCATGTTAACAAATTTGGATATTTTTCAAAGACTGGAAAAAGTATTGCATAGATATATGTAGCTAATAATGAAATGATGTCCCCACTCAACATAGTTCTATCCACTGAGCCACAAAGGTCCCACTTGGAATCGCTCTATCCACTGAGACACTATGACCCCAGTTGGGATCTCTCTACCCACTGAGCTACTAAGGCCCCATTTGATATACACTATCTACCAAAAAATAATTGGGCACCCGTGAAGATAGGAAATTCAGTACGTCAGTTGACTTGTGTTTCACGGTCTTCGGCGTAGGACCACTGGTGTTTGTCCGTGGTAACATGAACACAGATGCCTATTGTAACATTCTGGATAATGAAATGCTCCCAACATTGTGTCGTTTTTACGGAATGGACCCGTGTCACTTCCAGGATGACAATGCCAGGTACCATGTTTCAAGGGCTACTATGAAGTGGTACGCCGACAACAAGGTTCGCCGATTGGACTGGCCCGCCCAGAGTCCCGGCCTCAACCCTATAGAACATCTTTGGGACGAATTGGATCGCCGGGTTAGGGCTCGTCAGGCGCGGCCAAAATCTATTGCTCAACTCATGGAATGGTTGCAAGAGGAACGACGACGAATCCCCGTGGATATCCTGCAAACACTCGTAGAAAGCATGCCAGACAGGGTGACTGCTGTTATAGCCGCAAGAGGTGGCCCTACGAGATTCTAACGGGGTGACAACCACCGAGCAATCATTGTGGACAGGTGCGCAATTACTTTTGGTAGATAGTGTATATCTATCCATATTGCTACTGCGGTGCCACTTGGTATAGTTCTATCTACTAAGCCACTGCGTCCCCACTTAACATAGTTCTATCCACTGAGCCACTAAGGCCCCACTTCGAATCTCTCTATCCACTTAGTTACTAAGGCCCCATTTTATATATATATATATATATCCACTTGGCCACTGTGGTCCCACTTGATATAGTTCTATCCATTAAGCCATTGCGGCCCCACTAAACATAGTTCTATCCACTGAGCCACTAAAGCCCCCTCTTGTAATCGCTCTATCCACTGAGCCACTACGGCCCCACTTAATTAACTTAACATTAAAGCGAGTCATTTAAAGTAAACAAAAATTATATTCCATTACCTTCCTATCTCTAAGCAATATTCTCTATGCATTAATACAACACTTTTCATAGGAATAAAGTAATTTAAAAATGAGTTTTTAGGATAAAAGGTAATAAATGCGTAATCTGATCTTGCTGAAACTCGAAACTGACCTGTATTTTACCATGAGGATTCGCTCTGCAAAATTCGAAGAACTTCTGTTGTGTTTCAAGGTACTTAGAGATATTAAAGACGGACGGACAGACAGACAGAGTCTACTTATTATATATATATATATATATATAAAGTTCTGTATATAAAATTAATGCTGAATAATTACACTTTATAAACCATGGATGCTTCATACAGTAAATAAAAATAATGACTAAAAATATCTTTAAAACCTTTATATTAAAGAATAAAATGTGGCCTAAAGTTTCTTGAATATAATGATGCAGAATTTCCGTAATACAATTAATACAAGTAACATATCAAATCTACGTGTTACTTCTTCCTTCCTTGAATAATTAAAAACAAACTTTACTAAGAAGCTTGAGATTAGCAAGTGCACAAACTTAATAATATTTCGCTAATTTCAATGCATTAACATACCTGTGTCATTCAAGATGTCGTCAAGACCAGATTCTCTGAGGAAGCGTGCCATTGCAAACAGGCCCTCATCTTTCATAATTTGTGTGAGGGAAATGACAGAGTGCGTCTTGTGCTCCACTTTTAGTTCGTCCTCCTCGAAATCGGGAAGAACCGTGGTCGTAGTGTGTGACGCCCTGAAGCGGTTCTTCTGTCGCTTCTTCCCCGCGCCACTGTCGACGTCCTTGTGGGAGTTGTGACTGCCATGGCCGACCAAGTTGGCGGACTGTTCGTGCGAGTTGGTGTAGACAGGGATCTGGGAGATGGTGGGGCCTTGAGGTACCGCAGGAGCGAGACCAGGAGCAATGCTGTTGGAGTTGGGAGGGAAAGGCTGAACTGGATCCACCTGAGTGGACACTGTAGGCAGGAAGTTGTTGCTGCTACTCTTCGACGGAGAGGGGAAAGTGGGTACGGGCTGAGGATGTGTGTGGAAAAGGGCTGTGGTGTACTGTGTGTTGGAGATTTGAGGAATGGGCGCCGGGCTTGACATAAACTGGTTGTGACCATTGAACTGTGGCTGCTGAGCTGTGCTGGGCGATACTTGCTGCAGCTGATGCACTTCCTGGTGGTGCACTTGCTGTGGTGCTGGTGGAGGATTCGGACTATAAAATGTGTTAACAGGTGGACTGTTGAATACGGCAGTGGGGCCTTGGTTGTACACTGGGGTATTGCTGACAAATGATGGCACATTAGGGTTTTGTTGATATCCCACAGTAGGAAGTGGTTGAGCTAAGTGAGGTTTGTTTTCTACTGACACAGTAACTGGTGTGTATGTCGACTGGTGGTTCTGCGGATTATCTGAAGGCAAAATAGTGTTAGTTGTAGTGAAATACGAAATAGAAGGACTTCTTGTCTGCGGATTGGGTGTGGTTTGATAATTGTTCACTATTGTGCTCGAAGGTAATAGAGAGTTTGATGATGCTTGTGCAACCAAAGAAGGAGAGTCTACTGATTCCTGCGGAAAATTCCCTGGAGAGTTTGTACTAGTCAGCTGAATCTCTTGCAGACCGGAAGAAATTTTGGCGGCTGGAGGAGATTTCAAGTTCCCTTCTTGAAACTTCTTGATGATAGAGTCGACGTCGATAGTTGGGGGTTTCGTGTCACCACTTCCACCATCGCTGCTTCCACGCACACCCTGAACCTTCACGGTGCCATCGGGTTGCTCCTCCAAGAACACAAACGTAACTTTCTTTTCCGGCAGATCTTGAGGAATCTTTCCTACTTCTTCCAACCCCCCATCTTGTTTCTGTCTAATAACTTCATATTCTGCACCTGGTGGCAACACTCCTTTGCTAAGGTCTTCGAAAACTATTTTTGGTGGTTTGGTTGAAGGTTTCGGAGTCGCTTCCGTAGGTGGTACGAGTATCGTCTTGATATCGAAATTACCCCCGTTTGCTAATTGAAATGGTATTTTCCCCCCTGGAGCTTGAATGAATTGAAGGTTTTGTCCATCAGCTAATATTAACGGGAAAGAGCTATTAGTAGGGAGCACATTTAGCTCGGGAGTCTGTTGGCTATCAGGTTGAGTGATAGGCTCTGCTACAATTTGTTTCAACCTCTTTAGCAGTTCTTGCCTCTGTATCAGCTGTCCGCGAAACTGGTTCTTAAGCTGGTCTTGTAATTGCTTTTGACGTTCTTTTTCACTCTCTGGCTTAAAGTCGTTTGATGTTAAGTCTTGGTTGAAATTATTTCGAATGGACTTGGATTGTTGAACCTGAAGTCCTTCATTGGATGGCGGACGTGTATCTGTTCTAATATTGTTAGTAATCGGAATCTGATTTCTCTCATCTACAGACCTAAATGCTGTCATAGATCTTGGCTGATGACCCCTGAGACTACTAAGTGCTATGCTGGTGGCATTTTTCACACTGGCCGACACTTCATCTGCGCTTGAAGTTTGATTTTTTGACGCTGTTACACTTTTGTCTCCAAAATTTATGTCCAAAACTGTAAGTGTCTGTTTCTGCGCCTCCGTCGTAGTCTGCTGGTAAGCTTTCAGAAGTGCCTCTTGCGCGAGTCGAGCTTCTTCCAGGACTTTCAGTTCCCTGAGACGCTCTTGTTCCAACTGCAGCTTTATTTGATCGGAGTCTGTAATGGACTTCTGGAACTCTACGTGGAAGCCGTTGTTTGGGATGGATGAAGGCAGGGGTTGCTGTGCGAATTTCTGCGTCTGCGATGGGTTACCGAAGAACTGCGTCTGAGAGTAGAGGACAGGCTCTCGCGGGAACTGCTGCGACTGGAGCGCCGACTGCTGGAACCTGTGTTGTCGGACATCGTCCAGAATGTGAGTCTGCTGCAGCGGAGAGAGCAAGTGTGAGGAGGTCCTGTGAGGGAACGACACCTGTAACAAAATATATCACTTTATCGATACACTTCCCTACTTAGCATATACTTAAATATTATTAGGAAACAAAACCGTTACATTAACAAATTACTTTCATTGCATAGACTTGCCGTAACTTAGCAGTGGACAAAATTACAAAAACATGCAAACATAAGTATTATTTAAACTAGCTTTGGTATGAAGAGTTCCAATTAAATCCTGTAGTTATTTTATTTTGCAGCTAACTAGGGTGGAAAACTTTCCTGGTTGTAAATACTTAATTTTATAGTTTTGGTAAAAAACAAACTTTTAAATGACATATTCTTTACTAACGTTATAAGAACTTCTACAAAAATTATGCTGGATGGTAGAAAAAAATGGATATACTGTATGCATATCAAAGCCCAACCCTTGATAAAACACCCTGAGAAAAATATTGTTTTACGAACAGTAACTACAAATAAATTTTCTCTCAAAGACACTTGCTTACCAAAGTAAATTATTGATTGATAAAACAAGATAAGATTACTTAGTTTTTATTAGTGATTTAAGTAGCAGTTGAACTCATGGGAAATAAAACAATAATTTTAAATTAATGTGTCTGATACAGCAATATACTCATGTATTAAGTAGCTGGGCGGCATGACAAAAATTCTTAGTGACATGAAAATAATTTCTTAAAGAGTAACAAAAGAAAGATGATATTGAGAAGTTTCTACATCTTGAAAATTAAACGTTATAAAATATAGGAAAGGGGAAATGAATGAGCTATAAGGAATTTAATAACTAGTACAGTGGTAGCATATAAGTAATGAACGCTCAGATGTAAGGAACGTGCGTGCTCCCTACGACGCACACGCTTATATTAGTTACTCATCATAAAGCAGCAGAACGTATCTTGTGTTCAAGCGCGTGTGTCTTCGCTTGTGTAGAGTCCTGCTGGTCAAGTTCACTAGGAGAACAATGGGGTCAGATTATTATTGGCCTCTAGTGTTAAATTCCGATACGTTTTAGGAAAATTTTCCACTTTCTGATTCAGGCTGTTCCTTCTAGTTTTAAAGCTACTCATGCCATAGAATGTATATTATCATATCTTAACAAAAATTAATTAAGTAGCGTAACTGTCGAGTGGAAAAGAAAGTTATGTTGCATCAAATCTAATGGACGTATATTGTATTTTTCGTTACTGTTTTGTTTGTCGCTACTGTATCTCACATATACAACGAAGTTATTTGAGATGGGGAAATATGCCGGGTTAGTCACAAGCAGCGGCAACAATCTGTAGCAAGGAACCACTCGGGCAATGGCCTGGAGTGATTTCGAAAAACCATGGGAAACCGTAATCAGGATGGCTGTACCCGAAGTCGAACCTGGATCCTGTTGAACGCAAGGGTAGCACGTTACCACTGCGCCTCTCCGCTTAACACGTGTCGTTTAAACAAGTAGGCCTACCTACTAGTAACACCTCAAACCCATGTGTTACAGACCCTTTCCTCAAGTATAAAAATGCATTATGCTATGAAATACAGAGCTGCATATTTTTTACCACTATACATGACTGTTTATAGTCTATTCGCGGTTTCTTCACACTTTTTGAATAAAACCTTTGAAAAATCGCGTTTTTAGTTATTTGCTATATATGCCATGCATCACAAGCGTTTTATACTTGTGTTCATAAAAGTATTATTAATGTTGGTCAAATTTAAATGTTATTTATATTCTCTCTATAAATTATAATATTTCATTTATGATTTAATACGAATTTAAAACAGTGAGAAAACATGTGTGTTGGTAACGCCTAGTAAGAAATAGTTATCATGCAAAATATGATTACAACTGAGTATGCAGGAATGCGGTGCGTTGTCCTGTGGCGTAATTTTCCAGACTTAGTTAAGCTTAGTTTGCACGAGGCGGAGGAATATCCTGGAAGTAGAACTTTAGCAGGGCTTCAGAAAAGTGTGAAATAACAGTGAATGGATTACAGACTTCATTGCACGCTGAGGCGATCAGCTGCGAGGAGGCAAGTCACTGCCAGAAGTTTAGAGACCCCCAACACGGCAGATTTCAATCCATAGTGTATTTGTAGTCGAGGCTGCTGTGACTGCCTGCTGAGAGTGGGTGCAGCCGGGCTCGCAATCACGTCTTGCTGTGTACACAGGACCCAGGACTCGACACAAATTTGGAAGGTTTTAGAAAACAGTGTAATTGTCCGTAAACCCTACGTTTGTTTTTATCTGGTTTGCATTAGTTTGGTTATATTCGTTTAGTTACACCGAGTTCTAAACTAAAGTTTGGCTCCTGCCGCTCACTGCACGTAAATGCGCTCTCAGGCGAACTTCTTATTTCGTTAAGTTGGCCAAACGTGTAAGCCCTCATTCGCAAGTGCACTGCGCTAGCGAATGTTCATCAGTTCTTTTTCAGCTGCCTTGTAGACCACGAATGCGAATATTACCACTCCTTCATTGCCGTGAATTGTTACATTTTACTACAGGATGAGTCCTTTAAAAGAGGCACCGTGAGACATGTGTGTAAGGGAGTGAGGGAATGAGGAAATACAGTCCACGGGGCCTCTTTTAAAGGACTCACCTTGTACTTAGCAACATGACTGTCGTGTACTTTCGACTTGCGTGGAGAATAGAGGGAACACGTAATTTCTACAGCTGAAACAAGTAGGTGAAGGTCAAACTTTTTATTTTATTTTACCAGGGTGCACTCTTAACCTGAAATAGTGAAATAGAGCTAAATCAGTGACAACTGAAATCGATCCAGTTAAAATCATTCGAAGCTTTTTGAGTTTTATAGAATTTCACTCATTTAAATTTTGCTTTGTGGCTTTGTAAAGTGGTGGATACCTTAGAAAAAGCTGGGTTTTAAACTTTGCAAAACAGTTTAAATTCATAGTACACATGCACTATTGAAGCATAAAAGTAATTTTACTTGGCGAAACGAGTGCTGTTCTATTGCATTGTAGGTTTTTCTTAACTTTAAATCAGCCAATAGAGAAATAAGTCGAATGGTCACCTTGTAAATTCATGATGAACCTATGTTTTGGGCGGATGTATAATCCAAATCCACCTCCAAAGTTATTTATTGATTAAAAATGTAATTTATTTGGTTAACATACGAAAAAGTATTTTTAATTGTGTATATAATTATCAGTCTCCACATCAAGCACGAGTAAACAAGAACAAATAAAAGCACGTCTTATGTTTTATCTCAGACATGATAACAAATACAACAGCTGGCACTGATTCTCCATCAATTCGACCGATTGCCCAAATACAGTATCCAGACTGGCTTCGAGTGACTTGTAGTTCACTGACTGATTTCACTGGTTCAGGTTTGGAGTATCGAGGTAAAATATCATCTGAGAATTGAAAATGCGATCAGTGCTGAAGAAAATTATAACAAAAATAAACTAAGTGATAAATATTATTTTCATTGGGAAGGTGGAGATGTTCCGCTTCGGTGACTATGTCAGCGAAAATGCCGAGCCGTTTCGAACCCAACCTCTGACGTGACTTAAAATTTATGACGACGTCGGAAACGAAGTAACTCGAAGCCCATCACCCGTCGAATTGAGGTTTCCTGCGTATAGCAAGCGCGCTACGCAAAACCCAAACTTTTAACTCGATGTTTGCTGTGGGCCTCGTGGGCGTGGTGACCGTAGTGACGTCACACCACCTGTGGTACATTCTGCCCTCCTGTGAAGGAAATGGATGAAGTGGCCGATCGCTGCTTACAGGCTATTCTCGACTTAATTATAAGCGGCACAGTGAAGGCGCAGGTGCCTTTTCCTATAGTACCGAGCGATGATATTGTTTAAAGGCTATTTAGGATAAAGTGAGCATTTCTGAAATTACTCCATGTGTGAAGTTCTTGCTTGTTTCCTAAATATGTCATATATCACAAGCGTTTTATACTTGTTTTAACATAATAGTACCTTATTTTTGGATAAATTGGACTTTTCCTTTTCTTTAATCTACAAGTTATAATATTTAATCTATAATTAATATGAATAAAAACCGTAAGAAAATAGGCGAGCACTTTTTGAAGCAGTCTCATCAGACGTAATAATAAATAAATAGATTTCATTGTGGCCGTGGACGTTTGGTTTTGATTATAATGACATGTATGTACTCTGTTTATTACTCACATAGAAGTGTTTATAAAGGCTGTTCACGACAAAGTGAGCACTTTAGAAATGAACCTTAGGAAAAAGTCATTGACCCTGTATGCACATATTTTAATGGGCGCACTGAGTGACATTCGCCCAGTAAAGTTGGTAACGATGGATGGAAAGTAGTTCCATATCTTAAATTAGAGTAATAATTGTTAGGTAACCATTTGTCATAACTTAAAATTATTTCTTGTGCATTATGTTTTTTTTATACATTGAAGTGTAAAAAACGAGCAGATTTGTAAAGTATTTACTTTCTTAATAATTGCAGAGTTTCATTTGACCGGCGCATGAATAAAGTGATGAGGCACATGACAAGGTTAATTTTACATAAGGCGGAAGAATACGCAACGAGTATACAGGCAGATCTTAAGCAGGGCTTTCAAAAGTGCTCATTTTACAGTGAACAGCCTTTATCAAAAAGTGGGGAAAGGATATAAATAGGCTGAAAGGAAAAAGTAACCAGGGTTTCAAAATTGCTGACTTTATTGCGAGCAGCCTATAGCCGTGAATGGACTGTCGCGCAAGGGATAGTGATCGCCAGAGATGCACAGTGCTCCACATGCTGCAGTAGGCTCGACGACCGCACAACGCACTTTCTCTGCTTCTCGTTACGAGGCCGGTGCAGTACAGGCCGTGGGACCGCTCGTTTGTCCGCAGCTCCGCCGAGCCTTCCGTAACTGCCGCCACGTTCCCCCAGCCTCCTGCAGAGTCCCCCAGGGTCGTCAGCCCCGCCGCAGGGAATCGAGGCCGCAGGTTACCGCCCCCTTCACTCGTCTTACAGTAATTATGATGCAAACGCTGATGAACAACTCTGCATAAATTACGCAGACTCTTTCTTCATCGCCTACCACGACTCTTACCCTACGACAATTACCCTACCATCAACTTCCAAGGCGAGTACTTGCAAACCAGGACGACGTTGATAAGGACCACGATAATTCGGGTTTGTGTCCCGGGTAAACAACAATTTAGATATAAATGTTAGTTAGTTTAGCTTATAAGTCAACAATTACCCTACCATCAACTTCCAAGGCGAGTACTTGCAAACCAGGACGACGTTGATAAGGACCACGATAATTCGGGTTTGTGTCCAGGGTAAACAACAATTTAGATATAAATGTTAGTTAGTTTAGCTTATAAGCGGCACCGTTATATTTCTTCCCCAATCAGCCATATAACAAACAGTGGTTTTAAACCCAATTACAAAAAATATATAATCCTTTGCAAATGGGCGTTTCATCGTTAGAATAAATGTCAAACAAAGTAATATATATTATGATGAGGCGTTGACGTTTGTGTTTTAATGCACTTTGAAGTATAAAATGAGTAAATGTAACAAAGTAATGTAACAAACTTAGTAACTGTGTCAGTAACTTGTCTCAGTTGAAGTATTAACACCGTCCGCTAGGAGTGGTTAGTAAAGAAAAATAATTTGTAGTGCCATATTTTAAATTAATGTATATTTTCACGAGAGAATGCTTTTTTAAAAAAATTTAAGTGTGAATATAATCCTTACTCTTAAGTACATTTATTATAGGGCTCCTTTTGTTCTTGAGCCACATACATCCTCAACCAAAATATCCGGAGGCTCAGTGTCTATGTGATAAATCTCTATCGCCACAATCACACGGTCTGCCCACTTTTGCCGATAACGTCACAATACATTGGTACATTGTTATACTGAGCCTTTGCTGTACGTCATTATTCTTTACTTTTCATGCTTGCCTTTCTAGTGTAGCTGATCGTTTAAGGGCACTGCCTATCAGTTGGTAGCTGCAAATCTTAAATAGGAAATTCTATGTTAAAGAACTTTTGGCTCAGTGAGTTAATTTTAAAGATAGGCGTTTCAAACAAAATGTATTCTTCGCGTTTTTTTTTTTTTTTTGGAAAAATCCCTACGAGCGTATATTTTCAATATAGATAGGCAGTATATGCTTCATTGTAAAACATAATTTGTTAAAATTCTTTGCAAACAAGCTCTAGACGTTATGGAAACATCTTCGCTGTAGGGAATTTCTTCTAAAAAATTCTTGAAGAATGCATTTTATTTGAAACGCCAATATTTAAAATTAACTCACCGAGACGAAATTTCTTTAACATTAGATTTCGTATTTAAATTTCGCAGCTGCCAGCCAGTAGGCAGTGCCCTTAAAATGATTTATTCCCACCGTTGTTTAGTTCATGTTTCATGTTTTGAATTCGGCACCGAGTGATTGCTATTGATATCACACACCTCGAAAAAAGTTCTGCGCCACCTGCCATTTAGTTCCTCATGAAGGATTCACTTGAACAGTTCTTACTATTGGTTGGAGTTCGTCTGCAAGTACAGCGAGGTATTCTGTACACTCAGTGTATTATCATACAGGCTATTCACGGTAAAATGAGCACTTTTGAAAGCCCTGCTGAAGATCGGAAAGGACGCGTGCTGGCAGTGGTGGCTATTGACCCAGGAGGGAATGGCAAGCAAAAGAATACAGCAAAATTAAATTGACATATTTTATCCTGGGATATACCTCCTAATTCCAGATAAAGGAATAAAGGGATAGGTATAGGGAATCATCGTCTCCCGAAAATGATAGAAGTTTAGATAAATTGTCCAGACATTTAAAGTATATAAGAAGACGCGGTACAGCCCGACGGCTAAGAGGGTCGCAGGTTTATCCTTCTCGATTATGTATGCAAGTTGTGTATTCTTCCGCCTTATGTAAAATTCATTGTCATGGGCTTCATCACTTTATCCATGCGTCGGTCAAGTGAAACTGTGAAATTATTAGAAAAGTAAATATAAAACGAATCTGCTCATTTTTAAACTTCGATGCATAGAAAAAAAACAAAAAGCGAAAGAAATAATTCAAACTATCACAAATGGTTACCTATTCGGAGTTAAGATGTGGAACTACTTCCCATCCATCGTTACCAACTGTACTGGGCGCATGTCACTCAGTGCGCCAATTAAAATATATGCAGGTATGGCTAGTGACTTTTTTCTAAGGTTGATTTCAAAAGTGCTCACTTTATCGTGAACAGCCTTTATCATACTTTCATGTTGGCCGTAAGTAACCTGGTAAACTCAGAAACCCCCGGTGGTGGAAAATTTTTTTTGAGGTGTTTATCATATCTGTGATAGGTAAGTAGGTAGGTAGGTATGTAGGGCTTGACGTTTCGTCGACAGTGAGGTCATTAGAAAAGGATGTATCATACCCATAGTCGCCCTCAGAGAATAATTTTTCTTCTCGTTGGTTACTGGTTACAGAACAAAGGCTTACATAAGGCTTATCCCAGTCCACATCTTTCGCTTTCACTAGGATTTATTATATTTATTTTCTTTGCTGATATATTGCTTTTCTGCTAAAATTTCTGTGTTCTTAACAACGTTGGCCTACAAATCTGCCGTCTTCCAACTTTGAGTAATGCAAGTTAGTCCATTTATTTGTCATGTTTCTTGTTAAGATTTATTGTTTGCTATTCTTTGCGGTATGCATATCATGGCATTGTAGCTGGGTTCGACTTCCAACACACTGCTTACACGAGTCCATCCCATTCTGACCTTGGGCGTTATCAGAGGGAAACTCAAGCGCGGCCAGTACTGAGTCAGCCCTTTCTACTTCTCCCTTGTCATTGACAATTACGAGTTTTGTCGACAGTCGTAGAGCCTGCACACACAGGAACCAAGTCCGCCGGCCTTGTTCAGCCTCTGCCAGAGCGCGCACAATAGTCACCTCGTCCTGTTCTGGAACCCAATTGGCTGAAGGGGGGCCGCGGTGATGTAGTGGCTAGACTACTCACCTCCCACTAAGGCGAAGCGGGCTCGATTGCCGGCGGGGTGGCCCTCGGATTTTCGCATGTGAAAATCGTGCTGGACGATACCGCTGGTAGGCGGGTTTTCTCAGGGATCTCCCGCCCTTGCATTCCGGTGCTGCTCCATACTCGCCTCGCTTCACCATCATCGGCTCTCGAGACCTCGATGTTAAGAGCCGTTCAACTCACTTTTTCTACCGCTCACCCAATAGTCTGACTGATAAGGGACCCGCCTAGCTGGCACTTGTATTGCTATGCAGTGTGTTTGAAATCCAGATTCTTTAAATAAACTATTACGTCTACACCCAACGTGCTTTACCTACTCCTTTCAATAACTTTCAAGACATTGTACGCATTAGAAACACAATTTTGGAACACTCCATAATATATAAAAACGGCTCTTTCAATAACTTTCAAGACATTGTACGCATTAGAAACACAATTTTGGAACACTCCATAATATATAAAAACGGCTCTTTCAAAAGCATAGCATCTCAAAATATTCGGGTCGGATTAATGCAGAGGTACTTGAGGAGCCAGTATTGAACCTTGCAACAGACTTTTCATCAATAAAATGATAAGGCAGCCTTTAAGTCCCACAGGTTAACGCAGCACGACCGGGAACATTGCACGCTTTTCAGATCCCTGCGCGTAGCGGCGACGGTACACTTAATACGCGTAGCAGAGCCATACTTGTCGCTCACTCTCTTCTCGGCCTCAAACACGGAATGTAAGTATGTGAAGGTAGGCGGATCCCTTAAAGCGGCTGCCTTGTGTGCGACCGGGCGAGTGAAAGCCCAACTTTCCCGATGTCGCTTTCAATGAACACTCTATCCATCTTTGCCCGGCCATATTTCTACAAAAAAAGGTTTCTTGTAAAATTTTAAATACCCTGAAAATTGCTGGCAAAACTTTATAGGCCTAAAAAAAAACTCTTCTTAATTTACTCCTACTTGTGCTCGTTTTACATTTTTCTTCTCTTCAAAAGGCACATATTATTTCATGTTGAAAATTATACTGTGAAAGGTAGCCTAAACACGCTTAAAATCACTGAACATGTAATATCCTATTCTCTCGTTCGGCTGGTCCAGCTCTAGGCAGCATCCAACCCGCCACAAGGCCAAAACCATCACGACTGCCTGCAACTCAAGCTCAGCCTACGATACAGGTACCCTTCTATGTAAAACCAGGCATTGGGAACGCCTGGCGGTTACCCACATTTTATTGGATATTCGGCGGTATGCCTGAAAGGCAGTGTGTTTTCTTGGGCTAGCAGAGGCTATAGTTTGTTGCAGTAACTACAGACTTCCCTGCGCACGACTAGCCATTCCCGCAACTTCAAGTCCACTAATATCTGATATACACAGGTTATTCACGGTAAAGTGAGGACTTTTGAAAGCACTCTGATCTGGAATGATGGTTAATAACTATATGTTATTTTAGCCTTAGACGTTAACTTCCGCGTGCTGTGGAATATACACACTGCGTTTGCTATTTACATGAAAATATTTATTTATAAATGTGGTTACAGGTTTTAAATGGCTTAAAGTAAAAAGTAACTAGGGCCTCAAAATTGTCCACTTTACCTTGAACATCCTATACCAGGGCTGGAAATAGCCTCGACAACTCATACACTAGCAATTCTCTCCACTGCGTGGGATCGATGCAACTTGCCCAGCATCCAACCGGGGAGGACATACTCTACAGGTCACGGGCATTCGTGTCGGCTAAAGGCCGCGTTGGTCAAACTAAGGCTCGGCACAGGACGGGCTTCCGGTTTCTAACCGGCTCATCGCAAAAGCCGATGAGCGGGGATCTTTCATTTCGGTTACTTGTAACAGAATAATATATCCAACGAAATCGCGACAGTGAGAGAGAAATTACAGAAGTCTAACATTTGTGCTCTGCCGTGTAAAAATTAGGACACGCAATCTGAATTAAAACGTGCGTCAAACAATTAACAAGCGGATGAAATAAGTCACGTCTCCGTCTTATTTTTGCATTTGGAATCACCAGCACAACTACTCCAGCGAAAGCATGCATTTTCATTGATACACCATTTATAATTTAATATACGGGATTATAAATATATGCTAATATCGTCACACCCGTTCTAATATTTATTTTCTCCTTGGGAAAACATTTACATTCATTACATTCTACATTAACGGCAAGGTTTCTAAGGAAATTATCTTAACGTCGTTTGGAATTTTGCCGTTCTGTCATAATCTCCGAGAGCTGCTTTTATTAGAGATCAAATAAATCATATTTTACTCGGTGTTTACAGAGTAGCGTAATGCAGGCCAGTCTCATAAAATTCCTGAAGCGGGCGACGTTCTCACTTCCAGCTTAAAATACTGGTTTGTCCTCCTACTCATTACGTCCAACGTCGGTTTACAGACCCCAGAGGCATTTACCTTGAACACGACCACCGACACTTTCTCGCCGTGTCATCGTGCCTCATTCAGTGCGTCGCAGTCCCTCGACCATAAAACTCTCCTCATGATTTGAACTGTCACGTAAATGAGACGTAATTGCGAAACACAGCTTTCATTTCCCGGGAAGTCCGTAGACGCTGTCCACCGGGCAGGAGGTCTTCGTTAGAACACTTAACTGATGCGTGAATGTACGCATCTTTACTTATTTATTCACGACTTAATTATAAGCGGTACAGTAAAGGCGCAGGTGCCCTTTCCTATAGCAGCGATCGATGATATTGTTTAAAGGCTGTTTAGGATAAAGTGAGCACTTTTGAAATCAACCTCAGAAAAAATCCACTGTCCCTGCCTGCATACATTTTAACGGGCATGCTGAGTGACATGCGCTCAGTAAAATTGGTGATGATGGAGGAAAAGTAGTTCAAGATACTAACGTCGAATAGAGAGTGTTAGGTAACCATTTGTGATAACGTGAATTGTTTCTTTCGCTTTCTGTATTTTTAATGCATCGAAATGTAAAAATAAGCAGATTTGTAAAATATTTACTTTTCCAATCATTTCATGGTTACTTTTAACCGACGCATGAATAAAGTGATAAGGTCCATGGCGACGTTAATTTTACACAAGGCGGAAGAATACACAACGTGCATACAAGTAGATACTAAGCAGGGCTTTCAAAATTGCTCATTTAACCGTGAATAGCCTATACAAGACGCGTATGAAAAGCACAAACAAAGGTGAAATATAAGTATTCATTAAAAATAAATTCTCGCGGACTAACAGCCATAAATAACTACACGCTTTCGAACAACAAAAATGTAAAAATCAAGTTTTAAAACACGTCCTGAATGTCATGAAAACTAATCTTACAAACGGAGGATGCACTGGTGCAGTGGCACGAACACAAGCGTCCCACGGCGCCGGCGAACCGGTTGCAATTCTTGGCGGAGGCTTCCCGATTTTCGCACGTGGGAAACGTGACGGACGTTGCCGTTCTATATATTTTTTCGGGTTATTCCCTTTCCCCCCAAGACTGCTTTCGATCAGAACTCCATCTCCACTTCATATGCATCGCCGACGAAGCGAGGTCTTCGTGTTAAGAGAAACCAGTATCCGCCATTTTGAATTTAGGGAATTTTTGCCGCATCATGCAATACAAGCTTCGTATTTTGTTATACAGAACCAAGAAAGCATTACTTTGTACATTATTCAAACCGTTATTGTGTAATTGCTTTTTGTATAATTTTTCTCTTCCCCAGTCCTATGCAAGAAATTACCACTTCATGGTTTTACACGTTAAAAATTAATAAAGGTAGTGAATCTGTAACAATTTGACGAAATTCAATGAACTATTATTTATGCATTGCTATGGAAACATTCCGTTAAACATTATTAAAGGAAAATTATAGCGATAAATGTACAACTAAAATTTGGCGAGAACTTATTCCCCTTAAGGGGCCCCGCCTACCTGGAGATATTTTCCCAATCTCATGCAGAGAAGCGATAAAAGCTACAATGTTACGCGCATCAAGTGCACCGTCGCCACTAAACGCAAGGCTCTGAGCTGGCATGTAGTGTCTGATGTTGAGTGTACTTGTGAGACATACAGCGGCGACCCTATAATTTTATTGGTGGAAAGTCTGCAGGATGGTACATTGTAGGGACTTTGAGTATTTTTATGCGTATCTGATGCGTATATTTCGAGACGCAGCGCTCTGAAAAGGCCATTTTTAGCTATGCTCGAGTGCTCTGAAATGTTTCTAATGCGCGTATCGTCTTGGAAGCATTTGATATGCCTCCTCTGAAGTGTGTATTTCTTCCTAGAGGTAAGTTGGACGCACGTTTAACAGTTCAGAGTAGAAACGTGTATTTCAAACACGTTGCAACGTAGTTTCAGTAACAGCAGTTATACCCCATTCGGTAAAGTGAGCACTTTTGAAAGTCCTCTCATTTTGAATAACATTCAATCAAGATAATTTTTTTAGACCTTAGAAATTAACCTCAGAGTGCGGAGGAATATATACATTGTGTTTATTACTCACACAGCAATATTTATTTAGAAAGGCAGTTAAAGGATAAAAAAAAATGACTCCAAGGAAAAAAAGTAACTAGGACTTCAAAAGTACTCACATTACCGTGAACACCCTATAGGCGGACACAGATCGGATCTAAGATCGACCAGAAAACTTTTGCACCATTCGAGTACAGAGCTGAAGTGGAGATCGAGATGGAGTTCATATCGAGCCCCCGAAATTGGCGGTTCGAAATCTTGATCCGAGATCAGCAGCCATAGTCGACAAATGTAATCTGAAAATACGTAAACAGATAGAACTACGTTCCATTGCTTTCTTGGGAAACTAAAAAAAACTATACACACTTGAATATTATTCAGTAAAATTCGTGCAACAATAATTTACTTAAAACAGATAAAATAGCGCTCATCTAGTTCTATTTGTAGTGAAAAATACGCCTACTTCCATGACGTCATATATTACGAACCAATAGCAAAATTTGTCTCGTACTTAATCTCGATCTCTCACTTCGGAATCAAGATCGACGAATCGAAGATCCAGAATCATGGAATTTCGTTGGCGCAACACTTTAACATTGGAACCAAGATCAAAGTGGATCGTGGTTCGGAACTAGGATCATTCGATCTCGGATCGGGGAAGATGTCGGAGCAACCCGGCATAAGTGTCTCACGCCCTCCTCTGTTCAGCGGGAGGCACGCGCGACGGGAAGGCTAGTACAGACACAGGCGAGAGGCTGTTGGCGAACGTGTACGGCAGACTTGTTCGGCGCGCCGCGCCGCCAGCACTCGGTGTCGACCTGAATACCTGCGGGAAGAGTGTCTGCCAGCTCTCATCCGCAGAGTCCCCGCTGTTGTCTTGGGCACGTGGCTGGTTCTCAGTGATGCCTGCCGTGCTTTACCTTCAAACTCTACTCACGAGGCTGCGGTGGTTGAGCGGTTATAATCCATTCACGGCTACTTCGCACTTTCCTGAAGCCCTGCTAAAGATCTACTTACAGGATAATACTCCGTCTCGTGCAAACTAAGCTGAACTAAGTCTATGGGCTGTTCACGGTAAAATGAGCACTTTTGAAAGCCCTGCTTAAGATCTATTTGTATACACGTTGTGTATTCTTACGCCTTATGTAAAATTATCATTCCAGTGGGCCTCGCCACTTTATTCATACGTCGGTCAAATGAAACTGTGAAATTGTTAAAAGTATGCTCATTTTCACACTTCAATGCATTAAAAAAAACATGATGCGGAAGAAATAATTTTAAGTTATCACAGAAAATTACCTAACACTTTTTATTCGGCTGTAAGATATGGAACTACTTTCCATCCATCGTTACCAACTTTACTGAACGAATACCACTCAGTGCGGCCATTAAAATACATGCATGCAGGAGCAGTGACTTTTTTTCTGAGGTTCATTTCCAAAGTGCTGACTTTATCGTGAACAGCCTCTACAAAAATACACCGAAAGACAGCGAACCGAATTCTTGCGCACTCAACTGTAATAAAATATTGCATGCGAACTATTTCTTACTAGGTGCTACCAACACTCATGTTTTATCACTGCTTTTATTTATATTTATTATAAATTAAATGTTATAATTTATAATAAAAATATAGGTATAGCTTCAATTGAACTAAAAATAAAATACATTTACTTTGACAAAAAGTATAAAACGATTTCTATATATGGCATATTTAGGAAATAACTAAACACGTCATACCTGGGATGATTTTTCCAAGGTTTGATTAAGAAAGTGTGAAGAAACCGCGAACATACTATAGACTGCTTGCCTCCCACCAAGGCGAACCGGGTTTAATCCCGGCCGGGTCACCGGATTTTCGCAAGTGGGAATCATGCCGGACGGCGGGTTTTCTCGGAGATCTCCCCGTTTACCCCGCCCTTGCATTGCGGCTCTGCTCCATACTCACCTCATTCACCCTCATCGGCTCTCAAGACCTCGCTGTTACGAGCCGCCCAAATATCTTCTCTTTTCACTCACTCACTCTACTCACCCTACAGATGCGATGCTAGTTTTCAAAGTTTTGTGGTGATGCATTGAGATAACAGCCAACAAAATATTTGTTCGTATAAGATCAGAAGTATATTTCTTTGCCCCAACAAAATCATTTTGCTAATTAATAAAACCTGAAAAGAAACACAATTTTTCCCATCAAACAAAATATACCCTTGAATCAACAATACCTCAGTGTTGGGCCACTAGAAACTAGATTGTCGACAACATAACTGGTTGAATCAACTATATATATATATATATATATATATATATATTGGTTTGGCCACTCATTTAATTGTACTTCGAGAGTTTGTTCATATTTTTAGTGACAAATGCGTTAGCGACAGTGTTTGTTAGTGCATTTATTGATGCTTAACGATGGTATAAACACCCTAATAAAACAATTAAAAAAGGAAAGCTATAAAACTTGAAACATTTATTTCTACCTGTTTACCAGTATTTGAAATGCATGTATATATGCTAAGTCAAGTTTCATCAGTAGTAACTTTAACTGAGGTTGCTAAGTCGTAGCGCTAGTGGCTCAGCTGATCTAGGTTCGAATCATGGTTAAGTTCCGATTTTTTCATAGTAACCAAAACTATTAAAGTGTACGTAGAGCCAAACAAATATTTAGTTGCACCAACCAAATCTTTGTTTGGGGTAACTAAATGAGAACAACAAAATAATTTGGTTTAAACAACAAAATATTTCATTGCCTATTAACAAACAATTAATTTGGTCGTGCCAAACAAACTTTGTTTGATTCAACAAAATATTTTTTTCCAGTGTGGTGTAATTTTATTATATGCTTTTCCCGTTTAATTGAGCACTTTTGAAAGCCCTTTACAAGATCTCTTTTTCTCCTCATTTATACTCTTCCGCCTTGCGAACAATTTACGTAGCCGTGGCCCTAATGAATTTATTCATTTGTCAGTCAAATAAAAGAAAACGTGAATCTGTTGGGAACCTAAACGTGTTACTATTCGTACTCTGATATTACTGCAGTATATACTATTGATAGGTAATAATAAATAGTAATTAATGTATAACGCAGAACAACACGAACTTAATTTGCTATAAAGTTCAACATCACACTTGCAATACAACGCTAAAACTTGGAACTATTTCTCTTAATTCGCTACCAAGTTATAGAGGCAGCTTGCATGTTAGTTCGTGCGGTAGCATTGGATGCAGTTAAAGCACAGTATTTTTTTTTCAAAAGTTGATTACAAAAGAGCTCACTTAATCGTGAACAAACCATATGCTCAGAAAGTCGAACTTTCTCCATTGCCGAAGCTGATAACGAAAAAAAAAAAAAAAAAAAAAAACATAAAGTAAAAATTAATTCATCTAAAATCGTGCAGAATAAATATGCACGAGTAGTGTTAAAGTTTTCTTAAAAAAAAGCGAAATAGGCAACATAAAGCATAATGACAAGGGATCTCAACCACTTAAAGAAAAACAGAATACTTATTTATATATGAATATCCAGTTGCCAATTTATCGAACGAAATACGCCAAAATCGTAAGTATAAAAAATAAAGTGTAAAAAATGCCATTTCAAAAGATGAAAAATAATAAAGCAACATATTTTTGTAATTATTTTGTGTGTATATGGCATTTTTATTTTGTATTTTTTTTTTGCATTTTTTCGTGGCTTTTTTTGTTATCAGTTTCGGTAATGAAGGAATCCCAACTTGCGGTCCGTGTACCTATCAGGGAAGAAATCAAGAGATCCAGAAAATAATACGTCACCCCCTCGATAATCGATTCGCTTCCATCAAAGTGTATTTGAGGAAATGACTATTTTGAATTACTGAGTCAGTAAAATGTGCAACAAGATCGACGGTACGCCCATACTAAATCGAGGAAAATAGTAAAGACACCTGTCTTTTGTTTGCAAACTCGCATTTCTTACATGCCCAAGCAAAAATACATTGTAAATTTGCCAGTGTTAAACTAGGTATGTACAACACCACATTTATTAATGTTATAACTTCAAATAACATGAGTTATGTATCGCAGTACTGGTTGAATATTTAAATGGCGAATTTAAAGACCATATGGAATTACAAATTTTGAGTCAAGCAGTGTTGCAAACTTTTTCATTTGGGATCTTCTAAAATACAGTTCCTTCCGCACATACATGTAATTTTGGAAAATATCAATGCAAGCAATATATTTTGCCTTACATTTTAGAAATTAATAATTTTTAAGTGAGAAAGTATTCATCAATTTCCCGGACAATATTTTTCCGAAAATTTTTATCTGGGTTGCGGTGTAAACACACTTGTGGAAACCACATGTCTCTGTAACGTACAATATTACATCAAATTAGTATATCAATGATTCAATTATTTATTAACTTAAAGCGTACAAATTTGCGTATAGAGCTAACTTTCTTGAACTTATACAATGACCATGTTTGTATTAAGTTCACAATCATCGCCGTTAGGTTGCCGCAAACATCGCCAGTCATATTGAAAATTTTACAAAAACTACGTAAACGTAAATACTCAGCACATGAAAAACTTTCCTAGATTTAAAATTAAATGCTATTAAATGTTGTCACATATACCGAAAGAGAAAAAAAAAACCTTATTAACCGCGCAGCATATGAGAAAAATGTAACAGTTTTTTTTTATTGTTCATTTAATTAATACCCGCTGGGCTACTACTTAAATAAAATTTCGTTTTTATTGAATATGTAAGTTTGTTTATTATCTATGAGTTCAATTTTCCGCGTAAGTTATTTAGCACACTTTATTTAAAAGACAAATTCACATAAACTTATATACAGAAAGAATGCGTAATAAACGATATCTGGTTCTTACTGAAGTAATACTTTTTTTTGGAAAAGTAATTGAGTTCAATTAAAGAAATTAAGCTGGTAAAGTAAGATTCTCTGATAGGGGCTGCCGTCCGGTGCTATATCCTGCCGTGAACATAAGACACTGTACAAAGGGCCATTGGTAAGAAAAATAAATATGCTGACTGAATAACGTTTAAATACAGTTGAAGTTCCGAATCCAGACACCAAAAATTGCACTTACGTTTAGAGCAGTTCGTCTTCTTGCTACACTCTTACAACCCACTCAGCAACTACGTAAGTACGCAAAAAAATATTTCGGGACGTTAAAGTTAATACATTGCCGCATAGGCCCCGTGAGTGTGACAGTCGAAAACAACCTCTACTCGGAAATCAAACAACTCTTTAATAACGGGTCAAGACACGATCCACATTTTCGAACCAAGCGAACGGGAAGCAGTCGCTGATTACCTGCGGATAACGGGGCAAAGACGCGGTGCAACAGAAAAATAGTGCGCTCAAAGAAATTACATAGATGGTGCATAAACATTATTTCTTGAGGTTCAGAAATAGCTAACCGGCGTTGATAGCCTTACATTGAAGACAACGTTCTGAGTGTACAATCATGGCCAGAAGAGTTCGTATTACAGAACAAAGTTAAACCAGCGAGCAATCGATCTTCAGTGCCTATAGACTATTAATGAACGCGTACAGTCCATTCCTGACTGGAACAGACTTTCTCGGAGCCCTGCTAAATATAAACTTGCAGGCCCGTTTCGTATCCTTCCGCCAAATGTAAACAAACATTGCCATGTGACTGCCGTGTAGCATCTTTCAAAATCATGTTTACTTTCCATTGTGTGTTTGTGTGTACATTGTGTTCGTATACTTTCGCTACACCTAAACATAGTGGCGTCTACTTTTATGCCTGTCAAATGCGTTATATACTGTTTATAGCCTTTCAAAGAATTCTGTCATGTTCCAAAAACCATTCCGTACGAGTATTCACAGTTTAGGCCTATAACATTATTTAGGTGAGCTTTATGACGTTTTGAAAATGCCTGAATTGACGATAGTTCTTGCGGTTATTTTACATTGTTAACATATTTATTTTGCATGACATAGCACATTGCATCTAACGGACGTTAATATTTTGCCGGGACTGTGTTTAACACTGTTAAAACTACGGGGTAAAGAACTATAGTATTTAACCTTTTGTTATTGATATATGTTGGGTTATTTCTTTAAAAGGACGGCCTCAGTTGGAATAAATATTAAAACGAAGGAACTACCAGACCAACGAAAAAGACACATTATATTCAAGCACGCAACTCGTGTCGCTTATTTTTTGTCATACAAACTTAGCTGTGAACATACACAGAAATAAGCCTACCGGAACTTTTATTCCGCTCATATTTATATGTATTACTACTTACTGTTTATTAGGTTTATTGGAATTTATCGGGCTGGGCTTAGTATTTTGTTGGGATTGGGGCAAATCACATTACACGAATGAGTTTCAAACACCTAGGGCAAAGGGGTACAACGTTGTGATAAATAAACAGACGTGGATGTAAATAATTAACTTCGTCATTAAAACAGTTCGCCGTTAAAAAGTGTAAATAGCGCACATTAAATATTTGAAACCATGCACACACACACAAGGCCAGTGTATCGACCACCACACAGCCACGCCACGCCCTTTCACACAGAGCGGTTAATGAAACACACGTAAGAGTATATTTATTACTTCTGCGGAAACAGATTTATCACAACATCGTAACTTGCCTAGGTAGGTTTAGAAAACACTACTTCTAAAAACGTGATGTAATTTGAAGTTTTTTTTCGGAGTAAGAATGATTCATGCTTCGTTTCGCAAAAAGAAACAGCCATGTCACGGCTTGCCACGTATGCCAACTTCAGATGGTATCCGTCCCGCCATCATATCTAAATATATTAAAATAAGTATTCAAACATTGAAATCTCTTTTCAGTTGTAAATAACAAATTAAAAAAAAAAAAAAACATTATTTTGCTGTAATAAGTATGAAATATGCTACAATTGAAAACATGTATAATTTATTGTTTACTAGCAATGCGAAACTTATCGAGTGTGAGAGAGACAATTAAAGAGAGCGCGAAAAGCTCCGTCCAGCCGACAGTTGCTTTCTCACTCGATAAAACAAACACCGTGTCACTATAGCCTACGCACGATATTTTGCACGGTTATTTTAAACCGTAAAAATGAAATATATTGCCATCGGGGCTGCCTAAATATTTAAATATTTCAGTACGTAACGTTTAATTTACAAATAGCATAGTAAAAAACTAGGTCAAAATAAGATTTTAACTGTGAACTATTACTTTAAAGTCAATCACAATGTTACATTTTTGTGAAATACAAGTTACTGACACAACAAGTTGACACGTTACGCCTGGGCTATTATTCCAAAGGTTCATTTCAAAAGTCTCTTCCAGTCGTGAATGGGTCATATATAATCGTATTTCCTAACAGCGCAAGTTAAGAAAAAAAAAAATAGTATCATTCACTTCTTAGGAGTCGCAGTGAAAGTTGACCGAATGCTAATCCATCTCGACAAAGATTGCGCAATGTTTTCGGCATCGTCTATTGCTTCGTAGGTAATTCACCGCAAAATGTTCAGCCAGCCGTCACAAACCGCTCGAGTCCTTGTCTCTTAAGAGGTGAACGCTTCCCAGGTAATACGGCGTGAACTGTGGGATGACGTCACTAAACGGAAGTTACGGCACCGCCTGTACGTCGTCCAATCCAAGGTGGCAGCCGAGGTAAACACTGACAGACCATTTGAAAGATTTTCGGTTCACGAGATTATTGCGTCCAGAAAACAATTGAAAATGTATGTTGTAATTTTTAAGGTTAAGCTAAGCTAATTCAATTTACTAGTCGTGTATTTTAATGCTACGTAATATTAAAATATATTGTGCACTTGCAGAAGTGTATTTTCTTGAAGTTTATAAATATTTAAATTTGTTACATTTCGGCGTAAAGACGCATCAATTAACCAGTGATATTCAAGATGGCGGACTCGGTGGATCGTAATGAAGGGTCACCATGTGTAGAAAAACATAAAAGAGGAAAGCCAGTACGAATCACACGGAAAAAGAATGACGAATATAATATTATATATATATATATATATATTTGTGTGTGTGTGTGTATGTATGTATATTAACTATCTTTATTTTCATATTTGCATGATGGACTAACCCCGCTCACGTATTCTTAACAAAAAAAAATTAGGCGGTGACATATAACACTAACTGTACATTTTACAAAAAGTATTTATAATCTAATAATAAGCTTCTGGATAATATGCGAATGATCTATGCCTGTTGCCATCATTAAATGAATTCGCGAAAACTTATGGGCTGCAACCTTGATTTTGCAGAAAATTCTGTGATACTAAAGGTTAAATGATTTTCACATGCCACGTTATGAACTAAAATGTTTGAATAAATGGAAACAGTATATTTTTGTCATTCCCATAAATCCAACCGTTTGCGAGGCATCCATGCATATTCACAACCCCCAAATACCTTGCACGGCTGTTTAGGCAACACGTTCTACATTTGAGATGATTGAGACAGGCGGTACACTGGCCGCAGAATATGCTGACGGGATTTGTCCATACAATTACGAAATACTTTGTATTTAATTGTGAGTGTAAAGGATTCCCTAATTATAAATACGCAGCTGAAATAAAAACATATGTTTTTGATATGAAAGTGAATGGCACCTGATTCAAACACCTGGCTTCTCAGGGCACCACAATCAGTACACCCCAAGTGCACGACGTTGGAAAAAACAGCCCATGAAGGAAGTGTTTGGTTACTTCTTACATATGTTACGTATAACAAGCTTTTCATACTTTTGTTTACATAAAACTACCTTATTTTTATTTAAATTTAACTTTTACTTATATTTTGTCTGTAAATTGTAATATCTCATTTATAATTAATACGAATAAAAATAAAGATGAACTAGGTGTGCTGGTAACGCCTACTAAGAAATATTTCTTATGCAAGATATTATTACACTTGGTGCGCAGTGCGTTGCCCATTTGGTGTAATTTCCTATACTTGGTTAAGCTTTGTTTGTATCAGGCGGAGGAATATCTTGGAAGTAGAACTTGAGGAGGACTCCAGAAAGGTTGGAGGAAATCGTGTATGGACTATACAAGCTGCCATAAATGGATGGAGCTGTAGCTATTTAACGCGTCTGAGGCACAGAAGCAAGGACCCGGCGGTAACAGTGACAAATGCGCGTTTCAATAGCCATAGTTTACTGAAGGACTTCAAAACCATGTCTGCAATACGCCAGATGTATGGAAGTTGCATTACGGCTAGCGTGAACTGTGCATTTTTGATAAATGAAAAACAGATCGCGAAGGTAAAAAAAAAGTGTAAAAGTAATTTCTGTTAAATAATAACTTCTATCTCAAACACTCAGCAATTTAGTTCCCGTTCCAGATAAGGGTGCGACGTAACCACCTGGATCGTGATAACCCGTTGATTTGTTCGTATATTTTGTACAGCAAGCTGGAGAGTTATTCAAAGGCGAGACTTCAGAACATATTTTCCTAAATAAAGTTATTAATATTTTAAGTCATTTAAAAAGAATAAAGATATTATTTTCCACCAGTCCGGCCGAAATAATTTCCATCCACCGCCTTCATATGGGAATGTTTAGTCTTCTGAACACCGCCACAACCTGTCTACTGAATTTTCAGACGCTCTAAGTTTACACGTAACCGACCATTTTAGCAGGTACAGCAATATTTATCGGGTGGCCTTCGGTCCATAAGCTTTCTACAATTGGAATTTCAACCGGCTAGTTTATATTTATTGTTCTGAGTGGCATATGACTTTTGAAATCAAAGACAAACTAAGAAACCTGGCATTTTACGTTTGCTGCCCAAAGCACAGTAACGGTCAAAATAAGAAGTTAAAGACTTTCGAAATTTGGGTTAAAACTCACGATTGTTGTGTTTCATGTTATTTCAGCGCCACAGAAGGAATATTAAGCATATTAGCTGCAAATTCCAAATTCCACATTTTCGCTATCCAAATTCGCAATAAGGGCACATATACAACCTACAATATTCTCTTCACATATCCTTCTGAATACTTGATGGTTTCTAGCGTTCAAGTGTTTGAATAATTTTCTTTCTTAGTAAACAGTATTTTACTTTCGTTCATATTCTTTTGTGGCGCCTGCGCATACAACACGAAGATGTGGTAGAAGAACCAGCACCAAATATAGTTAAAACCGGTAATTAATTGTGTGTTATGTTCTAGAAGTTGCCAGATTTTTATATTGTAATAATTTATACCGCATATTTGATTTTTTTTTTTTGGGTCAACACAAGATACAACCAAACTAGAAGTAAGGAAAAATCACAAGGACGTGTTTACTGTCGGGAGAAATATTTATACAAATCTGTGTGAGCACAGAACAGCTAGCTTCCGTTGCAAACACGAATTAATTCACAGGTCGAAGTAAGTGTGAGGAACGAATGAAATAGGGTGTCCAAACTCAATAGAACGAGGGTTCTATTGAGGTCACGTAGAGGTCGAGGATAAATGAGCAGGGGCTCGTAGTACTGGATTTGATTTGAATACATCTAAAGTCTCCAAGGCAAAGCCAATTCAGGTCTTGGAAATACCTTCTGGACTTATTTGCCTTTTTTTCCGAAGGAAAGAAAGTCTTACGAGATCACTTTCCTGTCCGTGTGTGTATTTGTGTGTGAGCTAGGCGTGTGTGTGCTCGCGCGTGTCCGCCCTCAATTTTTGAACGTGTGAACCGAATTTAATTAAACTAGGTACACATATAGTACTAAGCAAGGGAACCTGACATATAGTTTTCGATCACGCCGGGCACTTACTTTCGAAATGGCAGTCATTTTAAAATTTAGGGCGATATGTCATATCTGGGGAATCATTCAACCCATTTTAATCAAACCATGTATGCTGACAGCGCAAGTTGTAAGCATTAAATTCAGAGGTGAATATTGTTGTTGGTCGGCCACTTATGTAAGCCATTTTGTAAGAAAGCGCTACATGAATTAATCAAGTTTTTGTGTAATTTCTCGGGAAACAATTGACAGAGTCCTACCAAATTTGGCAATCAAGTAGTACTGCCGAAGTTGATATGAACAAATTCAAGTATGTCAGACACTTATTTTACAAATGGCTACCACTTAGCTACTTTAGCATAATATGCTATATCTTCGGAAACATTTAATCAATTCCAGCTTAATTTTGTTTGTTTGGAGCATATATAACAAACATCAAATGTTCTTACACTGAGCCTCTTTTGTCCTCCATTTTGTAAGATAGTGCCAAATGAATAAATAAAGATTTTATGTTTTATCTCGGAAACAATTGGCTGATTCTTACCAAATATGGCAAACAAGTATTACTGCGGTAAGTAATGTTAACGGATATGATTTAGGTATGTCAGGGACATTTTTTCAAAATGGCGGCCATTAAGATATTTTAGTTTTATATGTCATATCGTCAAAACCATAAAATTAATTCCAATGAAACTTTTTACGATGGCTGTATATATTACAACAATCAATTGTGTACACACATCATCTCTTTTGTCGGCAATTTTGTGAAATAGTATCACGTGACAAATTCGAATTATGTTATCTCAAAAAAAAAAAAAAAAAACAACCGATTCCTACCAAATTTGGCAAACAATTACCACTATGGCAGGCTATGTAAACTGATAAAGTTTGAGAGAGTCAGACACACATATTTTCAAAATGGTGGTCATATAAACATTTTAACTCCAAACTTTTTATCTACGAAACTGCAAGACAAATTTCAACTTTACTTTGTATGCTGACAGTATAAGTTATGTCCATCAATAGTGTCCATGCAAAGACTAATTTCTGCGCCATTTTGTAAGATAGCCCCAAATGAAATAATATAGTTTTTATACTGTATCTCGGAAACCAATTAACCGATTTCCATCAAATTTTTCACACAGGTAGTGTTATGGCAGGTCATGCAAACTTATGTGTTTTAGTGGCTCAGACACTTATTTTCAAAACAATGGCCAAGTAAATATTTAAGGTTAGTGAACACTATCATTCAAAACATTACACTTGTTACATGTTGTTGATGCTAGGAATCCTACCTCCGTGACGCAGTTGATTGCAAGGTAGCTTAATTTTGCAAGTTTTTCTGAATTCGAATCCCAGGTAAGCCACTCATGTGTTTTAATTGTTTTTGTACAGTTACACACGTATCTGGTTTCATCTCTAATGACATTGCTGTCAATGAGACATCAACGACGACCTACCATCTAAGTTTCCAAGAACTTCACTGAAATATATTTGCCCCCATGTAGAGGAAAATGGGGTCATTAGTTATCAGTAACTCTTCTTATCTTTATATGGAAAGCAAGCAGAGTATGTAAAGACATGTAAAAAATAAGTATCCTCCTCACACCATCTCTTGAGAAACGAAAGAAGGAAGATAACTTCGTGAGTTTACTACGTTTACCATTATAAATATTTTAATTGGATATAAAGTATAATTTTCTGCAGTAAGAAAAGAAATGCGGCAATTATTTTGAAAACTGATGCCAAATCGAATACCATGTGTACGCAGGCGGCGATCAACCACTATATAGAACAATAATCATCAAAAGTAATTAAGGTTACCATGAACGGGCTGTAGAGGGCTAAATGACCATTGTTTAACAGAGGCTCAGCGCATTTCGATGATGTGAAGCATCGAAGTATACTATCAGCGGCTGGAAAGTAGGTAACTTAGTGGTCAAGGAAAATGAACCCAGTCAGGCTCAGTGCAGACAAGTCTACATAACTCATGTGATTGTTATTCTTGGCCAGTCCTGTACAATACGATGCTCAATGACCAATTATATTATCTGTGGGGAAAATATTCCTAACCGGTGTTGCTGATCGAAGTTATGGTTGGTTCACGCTACTATAACCGAAAACAACCCGTACAGCTAATTGGTTGTGACGACGAAACAAGTATTGTGTCGACTGAAGTACAGTACGTATCATAAAACTTCTCTTTGCTACCGTAAATTAAAGTTTGTGTGAAAGGGGGTAGTGAGTTGCCAGGATGTAACTTGCGTGCGCTGAATGTAAGGTGAGAATTTCGTTACGGAACGGGGGCTTTGGCACAATCCTAGGACAGTGAGCTCCGCCTGGATGACAGCAACCCGGCCAACTGTGAAGCTGACGGGTAGTGTATCTGTTTAGGGACTGCTTCACTGTTTATTGAACCCTTCTGAATATGACCTTCGGCAAAAAAAAAAAAAAAAAAAAAATCTCTGCTCGTATTTGCATAATATTTATTATCGTCACCTCTCAAAGTTCGTCAAACTTTTCTATAGAAGACTTTAATAAGTGAGCTTGTCATTTTATGCCGAAATAAGAAAGTTACATAACGTACTGCAAGTCCTTATGCTACTTTAATAATGCACACTGTACCAGTGTTTTCGTACTTAAAATTTATCGTGAAAACGTTAGTTTCAGTTTCAGTTTCAGTTTCAGTAGATTTTTTCTTCCCTATAGTAAACGTTAGAAGCAAAAATTAAAAAAGGAACTATTATTAGTATTAGAAGGGAAGTTCTTAAATGTTTTCTAATGCATATTTTGTTCGGATATGCCAAATACTGTGTTCTTTCTTTTTTTATGAATGTGGTTTTTTTAAACCTTTGCACGTTATTGATTGGCGTAAGAATATTGAAAACTTATTATATATTTTATTAAATGTTTAATGTTTATATTGGTGACACTTGAATTAGGTTTATTATTTTTGTATTTATACGCCGTAGTAACATATTGATATTTCTAACAAATTTACAGTGCCACTAGATTAACTTACGAATGCCAGTCGTTAAGTTTATACAACGTTAGTTCCGACATTTGGCGGAAAAATAGACAATGTACAGAAAGAAGAGGCTATAAGACCTTTCAAAACTCTATTGACTATGAACAAAGGTTCAATTGAACGCTTCATAATATCGTTGTGCGTCGGTTAACTTCATGACGTGAAACTTGTCACTGTCTCGATAATTCTTTCGATTATTAATGTCTACCATTCTGTCAACTTTATTCACCGGTAATCGAAGTTTGTGATAATGGTGACGTTCTGTCTTTTAGTGAAATAAAACTATTAATAGCTGATAGACCAAACTACCCATTAAAATTCCACAGTCAGTTTACTTCGGTACGTGTTCCGTCCCTTAACAACAGATTATATATTAAACACAGTGGTAAATATGAAATAATTAACGGAAATGAGAAAACATTTTACTTTTTTTCATACATCTACCGGAGACAAATTTATATAGTATGTCTTCTTACATCGTGTATAATGAGGTATTATACGTATTTTCACCACAGTTTAAATTTTACGTACGTGGATAAATAGCTAAATATTTCAAAGCTTATTAAAAATTGTAGCAGTAAATTTGTAGGTATTCTGGTTTTTCGTAAAGAGGTAGTTAGTTGAAAATCCTCCAAACAAGGCTTTCTGTGATTAAATTGCCAGTAAACCTCTATATTGCCTTCAGGTCTGAATTTACTCATTTACGTCAGCAGTTAATTTCAGTGTGGTATGACTACTAACGCCTTCGGAGTGGTTCTAAAACTAGGAAGGTTGGGTGGCGTATCTGCTACCAGACGTGGCATAACCACTTTAGTTGCAGGTGTGAGTTTAAAAGGAAGCTGGGCGGGTGTTCAGAAGGCGCTTGTTCCACTCCCTTACATTTGTGCAGGTTAAGTTCTGCATGGTAGAAGAACATTAAATGAAATGATACATTTACGTTTTACTGGACATTTATTCTAGATTATTCTGTCATTGTTTCCAATAGTTAATTTTATTTGTCACTTTAAAAAAACGCTACGTTCGTTAATCAAAACGTTAGTTTTATTTTCATTATATTGCAAGGTTATAACGACTTGCTATTGGCAATGAAATACATGCACACGTGTTATCTCCTCCTCCTCCTCCTCCCCCCTTCAAGAAACTCAATACGTTTATGACTCTTACTTTTAAAGTTTCTGAATTCTCTTTGTTCTGTAGCGGGAATACATCGTTTTACTTCGAAATAAGCAAGGCGACGTTTAAGTGGTTTTTTTTGCGTTACTATGCTAGTATTGCTGTGAGTGAGTACTCGCTGTATTCAGAGTGTTTAGAACTTAAATAAACAAACTCACAGGGACATTAGAGGGAAGAGCATAAGAGTAATTCATCCATAAATCAACGTGCAAAAATGCAAGCATTCACCGCAAGATAGCGTCGAAAGCGAGTCATACAACGCCAGCCAGTAGACCACTACTGTCGTGCTAGAGCCGCGTGGGCGCAGGTATTCTGCCAAGACAGATCTGTAGACGAGTGCTGTCGGTGTTACGGTCTCTGAATGGCACTTGCATGGGGGGAAGTGATTAACTGAAAAATTACTTTGGGCATACGATACGGAAGAGCTATGTCTGAAGTAATTTTTCACTTAATCAGTTGTCGGTGTTAATCAGTGGCATCCTATATCCGCCACATCCTGAATCGCCTGGGAAAAAGTAGCCAGTACTTTTCCGGAAGGAAAGCTATGAAATAAGGGAGGGGGGAGTAGTCATTTCCATTTTGACCAGTGTCGAATATCACATTAGATTGGCGCTTTCTACTTGCTGTGTCCTCTAACACACCTCCCAGCATTTCGAAAGTTGCTCCCGTGTCATGGAATGACCCCTGGCCACACCTCTGTCCCACATATTGACATGCCAGCAGAGCCATATTTGACTCTAGATATTATCACCAAGCAGCGGAACTACGCTAGAGTCGCTCTACCAGTGGTTACTCGTCACCTGAGAAGAGCAACACTTTCCCAAGGATGGTTCATCAGCGGTAGGAAATACTAGTTTGTCGGAATTAATGTGCTGTAATTTTCAGCACTATAGACAAATTTTTGATATTGGAGCAACAGCTATATAGCCAGTCAGTGGTAGGTCTATCAAGTTTAATTTCAGAAAAAGTAATGACTTTGAACATAATACGGCAGTTTAATACTTATTTATTTAGTGCACACAGAGTTTACTCTTAATTTGTGAGTTACTGATGACTAATTCGTAGGGGCACCTATTTTTCGCGAAAAGATTTCAGGACAAGTTGTGTTCCAAAACACCGGCTGAGAACAACTTTCGTGATTAAATCATTGTTACACATTTTATCTGCCTGCCCTCGAATGAAGGACGGTCAGTATCGGATAGACTTTATTCTGATTGGCTCACTCACGTAATAGACTCTCTTCACACATAGACAAGTGGCTAATAGCGAAAGGAAGGCTGCAAATGTGCGCATAGAATATTGAAGTTTAGCCTTCGCGTAAATCTTTTCGCGAAAAACAGGTGACCCTACTAATTCGAGACGAAAAACATCTACGTCTCTTTTATCCGAGAGCCTGGCATTAGTTAAAATGTAAAAGGATCCGAATTTTTTTCGGCCTTGTCCTCGTTTGGGTATTGATCAAAATATTAGAGGCCGGTTACAAATTTCTTTAGTCTTGTTCGGGCGCAAATTAATTTTCGATCCCCGCAACGAATTTTGGGCCTCCAGATGTCCAACTACATATCAGGACCAGCATTCCGTTTTTTTACTTAGCGTCCTGATCGAAAACAACAGTGTGTAGGTTCCAAAATAGTTCTGAAGGCGTAGAAGCTAACCATCGTACGCCAGAGTGTAGTCGAGGCTTTTCATTCGAGAGCAACTTTTAATGGGCCGCGGTGGTGTAGTGGTGAGACTACACGCCTCCCACCGAGGGGAACTGGGTTCGTTTCCCCGTGGGGTCGCCCTCGGATTTTCGCAGATAGGAATCGTGCCGGACGATGCCACTGGTCAGCAGGTTTTCTCGGGGTTTCCCGTTTCTCCCGCACCTGCATTACGGCACTGCTCCATAATCACCTCGCTTCACCCTCATCGGTTCTCAAGACCTCGATGTTAAGAGCAGCTCAGATCTCTTCACTCAGCAACTTTTAGTTTTCCGCCAGGGACTCATTTGTCAATCACGCTTCCTGAAACTCATGAAGGGATTTTATTCTTGAACACAGGTCACCAAACTCTTTCTGATAGCGAGTAGAGGAGCCAGTAAAGGGGATTTTCATCGTGTGTTCATCACGGCGTCCAAGTGACATAACAAACTTCATCTTGATGACGATCGACAGATCGAAGTCTACAAACTCTACTGGACAAAGTGTTCCTCGACTCACTTTCCTCATTAGCTACCTCAGCAAGCCAGTTCTTGAACTCAATTGCGGCGTATCGAAGGTTTTATATCAGGCACCTTTATCCCTTTGAGGAGTACGCACGTATATTCTCGGGGCTGGGTTTATATGGCTATTTCTTTGCTCTCTAAAACAAAAACTAGGACTTTTATTGCTTCACTGTTTTCCTGGACTTTATAAACATCTGAGTAAAAATTTACAACTAGTCAACAGTTAATTTCGTAGCAATAAAACTCTTATTTTCAATAATGTCTCAAATGAACACGATGCATTGTAAAAAATTTTTACATCTGTCGCGATAAATTAATTGGTACACAGTTAACGCATGACTTCATTGGCCGACAGCCAGCCAATAATAAACGTTGCGAAATACCGTAGGCGTGTCCGGTGTAGCCAGGACCAATAAGACGATGGTAAGTAGAGATTCAGAGACGAATACAAATGATATTGCTGCAGTAGAGACTATAGGCAGCTCACCTCAACCCTGTATTCAGTGCCAGTAAAGTTGTGGAATCCTCAAAGGGTTATACACCGAATATCTGAACAAGGGGATTTATTGTAAGTTTCTCGAAACGGGTTCCCAATGATGGGATAATCGATTCTCGTGAGAAAACGATCTGGAATTCTCGAGAGCTAAATATGTTGCTGGAATCTGCCTTCACAGTCGGCAAGCTCAATTTAAAACTGCGAGTGAGAAGAGTGGTGGCAGAATTTATTATTAATAGGACACGTGTATGTTAGTACTTAAATGTTGTACATAATGTTATAAATGTTATCTTGAATGTGGAACATTAGTACAATCGTATAAATGTAATAATACATGCCGAGATATATATCCAATGTATTATTGTTACATGCCAATATTTATCTTCTATCGGTATTTCGCCATTCTTCAGCGTACACTAACATAAAGTTTCAAAATTGGGACTTGACCAGCGATTTATTTTTATATTTTGTATAACGATATAGAAAATTATTTTGTTGGTATATAATAAACTAATAAATTAATTAAAATGACAGCTCCTGCGACATATAATTAAACAGTTTCAGTTATTTAAGAATTTCTTGTGTGGGTTCAACGTAATTATTGGACAAGTGTACATTATTTTATATTTCGTCATTATTATTAATGCGAAATTACTTGTTGACTACTTCACAGTGGAGTTTGTTTAATTGAACTGTGGGATATCTCGGATATACGAAACAATAGGTTCCGTGGAATTAAGTTGCGCTTTCTTTGGATTGCCATTTTTCCAGTTAATAAACACGTGAAGAGAGGTTAATTTAGTGCAACATTAAGATATATTTCACTCTGCATGTCCCGTGTTACGGATTAATTTACGATTTAGTATTTTTCTATTGCAAGACAAGTCATAAATAATAAATACATGTAGACGTGCATTTTTAAAGAATAATTAACCTCTTAAACATTACAGTTTCTAGAATAGCTTTGTTTTTATCCTGTACTATTACAGATACATAGACATGTTCAGATTTGTTATACTCACTCTCTCTCTCACTCTCTCTCTCTCTCTCTGAATACATAGGAGGAGGAAGAAGAGTTTGTGTGGATCAAATTTATAACCTGAGCCCTGCTGAACGAATGAGGCCTCGTAAGGGCTGTGCACATCTCAAACACTTGTAGGTCACATTATTTTATTCTGATCGGTAGGATAAGTGTTTCCCGGGATCGATATCACAGCTTAACGATAAACTGGTCGCGAAAAAATAAAACAATATCTAGACGCCCAATTCTATGGGAATATTACTTCACTACATTGGCGAACAGTTTTTATGACATGACTCCTCAGTTATTTAAACGAACATTACAGCACTGCACATTGTTTCAAACTGGGGCACCACACTACTCAATTCCGCGCAAAGGAAATCTTAAGGCGTCGCAGAAGTAACGTATGGCCCGTGACTTTCACCGCCACGCCTTTAGGCGAGAAGGTTATAAATTAGCCCGCGCAGTGATACACGACCCGTTAGGTGGAACAGAGTATCACACCGGAGCTAATGGCGTGATATACAGACTTCCTGCCGGCCAAGCAGTTGGCGCATGACGGGCGTCCGAGCGACGTGCAGCGCCTCCGCCCAGGTGGCCTTTGTTCAGGCCAACGCCCATCTTGATGGTATAGGTTGTCCACGGTAAAGTGGGCAAGTAAAATTGAGCATTTAGAAAAAAAAAAACCATTTCCCGTAACCACCGTACGTCTGTTGCAGTGAACATTGCTATGTTGGCAGCAAAGAAATATAAATGGCCCTTAACTCGGCGTTGTACTGCGAATTGTTGCGAGCACAACGGAACTTGAGGCTACGATCTCCCATTTATACAGCTTTTGCGAGAATTGATTTTTTGAACCCAAACGGAAGACGATATTGTAAAATCCTCTTACAATTCAGTTACAAATTGTTTTTATTATGTAATGTAACCATCGCAAAAGCTGTAGAAATGGGCGATCGTGGCCTTAAAGACAGGCGCCTGCGCTGAAGAGGTATGTGTGTTGAGAGTCGTGGGTATGTTCTGTTCGCGGTTTATTCCCATTTTTAAAATCGAACTTTTGAAAAATTACCCAATGCATCACGTGATTAGTTATTTACTTAATATGCCATATATCACAAACGTTTTATACCTCTGTTAACATAAAGGTATATTATTTTTCATTAAATTGAAGTTTTACCATATATTTTATTTATAAGTTATAATATTTAATTTATAATAGAAAGAAAACATATGTATTAGTAGCACACAGTAAGAAAGAGTTCTCATGCAAAATCGTATTACAACTGAGTGCGCACGAATTCAGTTCGTTGTGCTTTGGTGTAGTTTTCTAGACGCGGTGCATGAGGCAAAAGAATATCCTGGAAGTAGAACTTTAGCAGGGTTTTAGAAATGTTTGGAGTAACTGTGAATGGATTATAAACAGAGCTGCCGCACCTAGAAACGAGGACGACGCCACGTTAAGCCACGCACGAGACTGAGCCCGTGCCAGGCGGGCAGACTGCATCAGTGTCTAACGAGAGAGAGAGGAAGTGAGTGAAGAGATTTGGACGGCTCTTAACAACGAGGTCTTGAGAGCCGATGAGAGTGATTGAGGTTAGTAAGACGCAGCGCCGAAATGAAGGGGGCGGGGGGAACGGGAAATCCCCGAGAATACCAACCAATCAGCAGCATCGTCCGGCACGAGATTCCCAAATGCGAAAATGAGGAGTGACCCGGCCGGAGATTGAACCCAGATCGCCTTGGTGGGATGCATGCAGGCTAACCACTCAGCCACCGTGGACTCCCTAGCGAGAGCCCCGATCGATTACCGTTTACATGTCTGCATAAAGAATACAGTGGTAAGTGTTGAGTTCGTCGAGTGCGTGAGTTGGGGTTTGTTAGCAGCTCGGTTGCAAACCTTTCATCATTTTCAGTCATTCAGAAATATTGTCGAGACAGTCAGGTTAGTATTGAATTAATTATTAATTTCCACGAGATCTATGTAGGGTCAATTAATGTGAATTAGTGTAATATAGTAGTAGGGGCGCAAAGGATTCACTTCACTTTGGACTAATTGGGATTAATTGGTGGATTATAGATTTAATTAATTGGATTAATCCTTAACCCGATCAATTTTTTTAATGGAAAATGGTTAAATTTTTTGAAAGGGTTAATCAAAAAGTGTTAACAAAACAGGGTTTATTTTTAATTCGATAATTTTGTTCTTAATTTTCTTACTTTCTGTTTGGGTGGAGGTAGCAGGAACTCTGTACGATGTTGATGGTGTGGTGTTCTAGAGGCGTCTGATCAGAGTGGTAGTTTGCAATGTCTTATATAGGTGTTGAGTTGAGTGCAAGAGTGGTCTAAGTGTAAATTTTATGTTTTTTTTTTTTTGGGTGGATATAGCTTGTAGACGGTGGTGGAAGATAGGAGACTTTGAAAGATGGGATTTACATGTTAGAAATGACAATCTGTTTTCCGAATGCAATTAAAAGTTAGAGAATTACAGAGTGTTCTATATATGAATAAATTACACGCATAGAATCGTAAATTTCAAACGACTATGTGAATAATAAGTGTAATTATGTGAGTCTTAAATGTAACGTGAGTCTCAAGCTTAGAAATATTATTTACACGAGAGAGAATTTTAATTATGTGAGTAACATCTGGTGTCGACAAGTGCTAAACAATAACAATTGCATTAGCGTGGAAGTTATGATCTCCAGAAAGTAATTAACAATAGAAAATCTTACCCCAAATTATATTAAAATAAGTCCTTTCTACGTATGAATGAGTAGCACATACATATAGCTGTGGGTAGCTATGTCTAGCACAACTGCTAGACAACTGTGTTTAAATCATGGCAAAAACTCGGAAATGTTTATGAAATTCACTGCACTTGTTAACACAAACTGTATTTTTAAACTGTTAGAAATTTTCGTAGACTGAGCTCAGAAATTGATAATCTTATTGCAATATTGACTTAACACACGAGAATTGATATTTTCAGATGAAGTAAAAAATATTTTACACTATAGTTTACGAATACTGTGAATGATGTGTGAACCCTGGAGCAATTAATATCGCTTAACGAAAATCGCGGCTATCACTAGAAATGGTCGCCAGTCTGTAGTTGAGGTAACCTCCAATCGTAGCCTCATTGTCCGCCAAATTCTAGAGGTGTAGTGAATATGAGAGAGAGACGGCTGTACATGTCTGTCTCCTCCAAGCATTCATGAGCAACTGAAGATGGTGGCATCTAGGTAGGTGAGGTCACTTTGCTCCAGAGCACCCTACACCCCCTCCCAACACCAACCTCCCATCCCTGCCCTGCACCCCTCACCAGAGCGACGTGTCCTGTGGTCATTCACCCGCCTGTGGTCATTTACTCTGTAAATAAGTGCTAATGTTGCTTAAAATGTTTGCAATTACAGTCGTGGTTTTATAAACATTTTCATTCAAATCCAGTAACTTTATTAATTTTTCTTGAACATCACTTCATTGGGGTTTAAATACACTTATCATAATAGTTTTTAAGTCTTCCACATGATGTTTATTTACCGCTATCTTTCACAGCCATACCGATAGTACGTAATATATGTCCGTTCAAATCACAATTCCCATCGCGATTTTTGGTTAAGCAGCTTTTGTAATGATTGCGTTTTATACTGCTATGTCCAAACTTTGAAATACTCATTGTTCCTTGCCTGGAAGTAAAAAACCATCAAAACCAGACCCATATCTGCCTTTATATAGGGAAAGTGTTGGTATAATCACCAAAACTGTATTTTTCTTTCCAACAGTAAAACACATATCTTAAAAATTTGTAAATGTCATATCACCTAAAACAGGATCATTGTAAATATGTTGCAGCTTCATATGATGAATTTTCAACACAATTACTGTATTTGCATTATCACGCAAATTATGTTTTGGTATATGTGCTTAACTTTGCAATAGATAAAAGCAACCGACATTTGAATTCGACCGAAACTGAAGTATTACTGTATTTCACCCTGCAGTTCACACCAAACATCGTCAAAAATAAATATGGAATTGGGCAATGCTTCATTCGAAGACATTATATCTTCTTTATTTGTAAAACGAAAATATCGCATTCCTTCAATTAACGATAAAATGGTCGCTAATCGTTGATATTTCTCTTGTATTGTTTTAGATAATGCATAAATGTTTTATAATTTAAGTCCAATCGGATGCTCCAACAATGACATAATAACACAAGTTTTTCCACATGATGAAGGACCGCTTATTAACTTGATGTTTCTGTTCAATTATGTTTTCTTCCATATTTACAATTACCGGCAGAAATACATTTTATTTTATAACCTTAATTTATACACAATTACACAGTATTACATAACGTACTACTTTAAAACTATTAAAGTAGGTCTATATATAGGCATGCATTCAGTTGAAAACAATGGCTTATACTAAACATGTCAAAAAAAGGGCATGGTGTATCGAATTCATTGATTAATATATTACCATTTGAATTAGATTTACCAAAATACAATTAGTGCGAACCAGGTACTAAACTTACAAAATGTTTGCCACCGAACTATACAGGAATAAACTATTTTGATAATGCGTGTATAGAACACAATATAGTTTACGATCCAACAAACAATTTGAAAGAAAGACATCTAGCGGATACCATTTTAGCCGATAGAGCAGCAAATATAAGGTAGAATGCATCTACATCTAAGGGTGAAAAGCTTGGAGCTTGGGTTGTTGATAAAGTTATGCGCATGAAGGTGAAGAGAGGCATGGGCTTAAAATGCAAAACTAAAAGAAAAACAAAGAAAGGAGGAATCATTCCATTTCTATTTCCAGCATTAACAGCTCCTGGATCCATCCTTGGGGTAATTCGGCAATTAGTAGAGCAGTTAAATCAAAAGGGAAAGGAATGTATTTGAAACCCTAAAAGTTGGACAAGGACGACAAAACTCCAAACGTGGAAAAAATACAGAAAGTCTTAAATAGTCTTCCAAAGCGTGCATTAACAAAGAAAGATATTAATATATTTGTAAAAAAAAACTGGATACTCCTTATTTCCAAGGTGTGTATATGAGAGACGATTTACCGAAGAAACCAAATCTTCGTGAATGTATGATTGTTAATTTAGATTCGAAACAAAATGAAGGAACACATTGGGTTTCACTAATTAAAAATGTAAATCAGACAATGTATTACGAGAGTTTCGGCGATTATGTCCTCCAATTGAAATATGTAATTATTAAAAAAAAAACATGCAATTAAGATATAATTACAAAACAGATCAAGTATTAAATGCAATCAATTGCGGACATTTATGTTTACGTTTTTTGGCTATAAATAGGCTATATAAGTAATTGTAATTGTAAAACAAATTAGTAATATGTCAATTACATTGACATTAAGTGGCAATTAGTCGCAATTGTGTGTGGTATATTTCCCTGCATTGGAGTTCGATGGCGAATGGCAAATAAGTCTAATAGAATTTGTTACTTACAACAGCATACCAAACATTGATATGCATAATCAATTATTTATGGCTAATATTGGTAAAAAACATACAAAATTGTGATACCGATACGATCTTATGAGTTGGATGACCTTGAAACATTCATTAAAGTGGCATTACCAGAAGATGCACATTTCTGATTACATGGATATCCAAATACGTTAACTAGTGTGATGTATAGTAAAGCAGATATCAATTTCTCGGAAGACAATTCAATTGTGAATATGTTGGGTTATGAACAGAGAGTATATCCCGCTAATAAATTACACAAATCATCAAAACATATTAATATATTGTCAGTAAATGTATGTTGTATAAATGTTAATATTGTAGGTGGTTCATATTTGAATGGAAGACTGACAAAATCATTACATGAATTCACGTGTGCTGTAGCTCCAGGATATAAAATAATTGAAAAACCTAATACATTGATATATCTTCCAGTAATAGTGAATTGTGTTGATGAAATAGTCGTTACAATTGTCGATCAAGGCGGTAATCTGATTCATTTTAGAGATGAAGAAATTACCATTTATTTACATTTACAAAAAGGTATATAAAGACCTGTATTCCATTGCACATTACAATCATATTAGGTTTGTGTACAATAGTAAATTCGGATGTAAAGTAGGTGGTTATTTTAAGAAGTATGTCTCTAAGAAACATATTTAAAAGAAAGAAAGTATAAAGAGATGTAAATGCCAACATAGAACGCTCACTTCAAATATGATACCCGTGAAGTTAACACGAGGCAACAAATTGTATTCAAATGAATTAGGATATACTGTTAATAGAAATGGAAGACACACTTAATGTTGAAGAACCGATAATTTATGAAAATGCAATCACCAATACGGAAATGCATGTGTATGAACCGTTCTGAGCAGGTCTGTATACATTTCCTTTGGAAATATGGATTTCAATACAAAATAATGATATTTACACGTTACCGTCGAAATCAAGTTTAAGGTTTAGAAGAACAATTAAGTATGTAGCCGATGCAAGTAATCCCGCAACTACAAAAATAGTAAGAAATGGAATACTTAATTTAATCGACAGAATTGCATATCTGCTAAATGGAGAGGAAATCAAACACGAGATGTTGGAATTACTTCCACAATAAATAACTATCTCTCAGGAACTGTAAACGATATTTATACAGGGCTTATGGCTGTATGGAACAATGCTAGTGATTAATCACAACAAATAAACTCAGGTGGAAAATATGAAGTTGTTATACTGCTAAGTATGGCTTTGGGATTTGCTGAAGACTACAAACATGTAATATTAAATGCTAAATAAGAATTAGTTATTCTATTCGGCTATATGAATTTGAATGCTATATATGATACAGCTAATAACAAGGAAGGTGTAACATTGTAATTAATTAGTGTGGAATGGTTGATGCAAAACATTGAAATTAATACTCATGAATGCGTAAAGTTTTTAAAATTCATCGAAAAAGGGAAGAATTTAGATATTGCTTTTCGATTGTGGGCTTTAGAGGTTTTTCCAACACTGCCAACATCACAAAAAGTCATTTGGAATGCGAAATTAAGTTTTTCATCGGAAAACTAAGACATGTTGTCATTTGCTTTCAAACAAATTGACAAAACAATTAAAAGCTGATAGATCAATATTCGACAATTGTGATATGAAATATATTAAACTATATCTAAACAGTCAAGCTTTCCCCTATGTGGATTTAAATATGTATTTTTCCAATGGTGAATTCCTTATGTCATATTATATGTACACAAAGTTTCAGTAAAAATATTCTAACAAAATCAGCTCACCGATCCTAGAACCCGAATCATTTTAAACAAGATGAACATTATTTGTGTTTGATGTAAGCAAACATGATGGAAATAATTACCAATGATGTGATTGATTCACTAATTGAAATTACTTTAAATACACCAATTCCAGCAAATATGAAAGCTTATGCTCTGATAATTCATGGTCGATTAGCGAGTAACAATGTATGAGATAAGATGGTGAAAATAATGGATTGAGTCAGTAGATGCTGAACCATGGCTAGGACAAGATGTTTTGTAATGTGCAAGGATTTCAGTTTCTAGAAAAAAATTATCGTTAAAGAATTAGCTTTTACTGATATGTAAGAACATACAACTGTATCCAGCTTCAAATCACCATTTGACTGGAAATATCTAACTCCCAAATACAAGAAAACAAATATGAGTTACTAACCATTACCATGTTTTAAAATGGAAAAGTGGATGTATAGAGTATGAGAATATTGAAGATACTTGGAAACATTACCTAAATAACTGTGAAATATATGTAGGTGGAGTTGAGCAAAAACATATATTCTAAAGTGTGTATAAGAGGAAAGTAATAGATATTCAAAAATAATACAATTGCCCCTCATTCAAACAATTGTGTAAAACATATGGATCTAATTCAAAGTTTTTCTCTACAGAGGAAACCCCAAAATTAATGTTAAGTTGAGCAATGATGACTGACTGGGGTGAAACAGAGTATGATGTTTCTCCTTCCGAATCACCTGTGTATATCAGTTGAGTTATATGCTAATATTTAGGATGAAAGAAGTAATGACTGCAATTTTCTAAAAAAAAGTATTTGCTTGTATGTAATCCACTACTTCATAAAGATGGATCATCAAGTCAATGGAATAACATCCTCGTGTATACAGAAATAAAAATGTAAATTGAATATCAGCAAGTTATTAGTACGTAGGAGTACAGCATTTCGACTTTGCTTCAGAAAGAAAGAAATTTAGCAACTTTTTTTAAACAGCTTGTGTTCGTTTAGCATGTTAATGTTTTTTGCAAATTCTACTTAGTAGTGTTGAAATGTTTTGTGCCATCCTATACTTGATAGTGTTGAAATGATTGAAACAAGTGTGTAATTTGTGTATTTTTTGGAGCAATCTGTATTTGCTTGTGTTAAAATAGCTTTTTTGGATCACCATGTATTTTAATTTATATATTTATGTAAATAAATATGATGTAAAATCAATTCCTTTCCTAAAATTTATTTACCCTATTCCTTATTAAAAGTGAACTTGTTTTGGTAAGAAAAATATTGTCTTCACAGAGATATTTGAGAGAAAAGTCCTGGAAGTAAGCACTCTAACCACTTTTCCATAACTAACAATATAATATACCATCCCGAATAAGGCTTGGTTGATATAAACTGGGCTCCAATCTCAGTTAGGAATGATTGTAACCATGTAAACATAAAAGGAATAAAGAATGAATAACTGTTATTTAAACAAATATAAATGTGTCCATATATGTGAAAAAGTTATATGTATGCTCAATTTTCTAGATTTTTAAACTTAAATGAATCGTGCGGAATTTTTCTGATCAAACATTATTAACTTTGTAATTTATAATAGCTTTGGTTCCAAAAATATCTCAAGATGTGAAAAATGTTATGTTTGGAGATCTAAGGTCTTAGCAGTGTGACTGTTCCTTGAAGGTTAAATTTCGACACTTCTTTCCAATACTATCAACTACAGAAACCAAGATTTCAGAGGTTGTCAGCCTGAGTCCAACAACCCCCACAGAATGCATTTTGGATTTGTTATTCCCTGGGGACAATCCAGGAACCTAGCTTTTCACGAAAGAAGTGACCAAGGACATCCACATCCCTGGAGGGGAGTTCAGGTCAACGATTTTAACGATCAAGGATAGCAAGGTCAAAACATCTCACTAGCTGCTTGTTATCTCTCAAGGAAAAATATTTTGTCATCTACTTGATAAAATTAATATTCACTTTGCAAGCTCTAGTATGCAGGGAAAAAATATATGCAATATATATATATATTAAAAATGAACAAACATTTATGAAACAAGTTTTTACTTCCCCTCACACACTAACTGCTGTCAACAAATTGAAAAAAAAAATCCTTATGAAATATAATTTTAACTAAATTGGCAACATGATCAGAGATATTAACAGGAAAAAATATCCGTATATGTTTAGTGTAAATATGATTAACAATATGCTAATTAAGAAAACAGGAACATATTAACTAAATTACATCATATCATGTTTCTTGATTTAGATAACATATATTGTGAATAAGAAAAAAAAAATTCGTTTTAAAGATTAAAGTAATCTTAGAGAGGCTTAAAAAGTGATTATGGCTTGGTTTTATGGATAATATAATTTTTTTCTATAAATTACATATTGTTTTATTAAATACATTGATCTCCAAAAGATTGCTAATTGTTTAATTAAACTTGATTTATTTGTTACGATTCAGATGTTATTTCACTGATAAATAAATGTTATTCATTTCTTCGAGCAAGAAACTTAGCAGAGAGGTTTATTTCCGAGGTAGGTGGTGCTGGTTTGAAAATATTTGAAAGTCGGTGGTGCACGAAGAGAGGGGAATGGGTGTTTGAACTTCTGACTTCTGGTTGGAGGGAAGAAATCAGACATTTTCGAGTATTTTACCAGGAAATTTGAAATTTTTATAAATAGGGGTTCAGCTTCTATGCCCCGTCCACTTTTGCCTGTTGTTTGTCAGTTTGGTTCGCTTTGTGATGTTGCGCTTATATGAAGATTACTTTCTTGGATTATCTACGCAAGATTTTAATAAAGGACTTGATGATTCTGATTGGGAGTATTTCAACAGACTTATCAATGGTTTGGATGATTAAGTAAGCGGTTTCTTAACTTCTTTAGAGGAAGAGGTTTTTACCTTCACATTGCAACTAGTTATGACATCATTATCCCTATCTAAGGTAGTGTCCACAGCATCGTCAGCCACTGCATCCACATCTTCCAAATTTGCAGCACCGTCCACCACGGTGCCCATGTCTAAGAGTGTCCACAATGTCATCAGTCACTGCATCCACATCTTCCAAGTTTGCAGCACTGTCCGCCATTGTACCCATGTCTAAGAGAGTGTCCACAGCACCAGTAGCCACTGCATCCACATCTTCCAAGTTTGCAGCACCGTCCACCACGGTGCCCATGTCTAAGTGTCCACAGCACTGGCAGCCACTGTGTCCACATCTTCCAAGTTTGCAGCAATTTCCGCCATGGTGCCCATGTAAGGGAGTGTCCACACCACCAACAGCCACTGCATCCACATCTTCCAAGTTTGCAGCACCATCCGCCACGGTGCCCATGTCTAATAGATTGTCCACAATGTCGTCAGCGACTGTGTCCACATCTTCCAAGTTTGCAGCACCATCCGTCATGGTGCCCATGTCTAAGAGAGTGTCCACAATGTCGTCAGCCACTGTGTCCACTTCTTCCAAGTTTGCAGCACTGTCCACTATGGTGCCCATGTGCAAGAGAGTGTCCACAATGTTGTTAGTCACTGTGTCCACATCTTCCAAATTTGCAGCACTGTCGTCCATGGTGCCCATGTCTAAGAGAGTGTCCACAGCACCAGCAGCCACTGCATCCACATCTTCCAAGTTTGCAGCTCCATCCGCCATGGTGCCCATGTCTAAGAGAGTGTCCACAGCACCGGCAGCCACTGTGTCCCCATCTTCCAAGTTTGCAGCACTGTCCGCCATGGTGCCCATGTAAGAGAGTGTCCACATGTTCCAAGTTTGTAGCACCGTACGCCATGGTGCCAACCTCTAAGAGTGTGTCCACAATGTCGTCAGCCACTACGTCCACATCTTCCAAGTATGTAGCACTGTCTGCCACAGTGCTCCCACCTACAAAGTTTGGAGCTTTAGACTTAAGAAGAAGAAAAATAGGCGAGTAACAATTACCAACACCCAATATTTGCTCCTGTTTTAAACCGTTAGATTTAACGTCTACCTCTCTAAACATCTTTCCAAAAGCTGCATTTACCAATGATAATTTGTTGCAGGAATTAGATGAATTTTTAGATTAAAAATTTGCCCTATTACCTGCTCCAAGTCAGTCATCTATTGAAATATTGTCACCTGAAAAAACCACAAGATAAATTAATTTCTCAGCCTTCGCCTATATTCAGTCAGTCGCTGCAAGAAATAATTTATAGCCCAATCTCCTTGCCTCTTTCACCTCCTTCACCACTAGTTGTTATTCCAGTTAAGAAATGCAAATTAAGCTTAGGTCTTAACCCTAGACGTAAATTGTATTGAAAATTCACAATTCCAGTGATGTATGATTCCTTCTGCAGTATAATTTCACAAATTTTTCACACATTTTTTTATTATTAATAAAATTATAATGATTATTTACTTGTATTAGTGTGAAATGATTTTTGCAGTTTAATAATTGACAATATAGTGTTCTAACGATTTTTAAAGAAAAATCATTCAGTTCTAATGATTTTTAAAGAAATCTCATTCGGGTGTAACAATTTAAAAGAAATTTCATTCCTGTGTAACGATTTTTAAAGAAAAATCATTCAGGTCTAACGATTTTTAAAGAAAATGATTTGGGTGTAACGATTTATAAAGAAAATTTATTTGTTATAACGATAAATAAAAATCATTTATGTTGAAAAGGTTCTTAATAAACTTAATTATTATTTCAATCATATAATGATGTCATTTTTTTCACTCTAAACACATTTTAACACTTTTAATGATGTAAGATGGAGTTTTTGGTTAAAAAGTCTGTTTGACTTATACATGTAAATGATAGAGTAACTGAATATTTTTGAAGTTATATCAGGATATGATGCAATTATTTTAACAGTTTAAATTATGTAAGATGGAGTTTTTGGTTAAAAAAATCTGTTTGGCTTGTATATGTAAATGTTGACATGATGAACAAAAAAAAATTGTATTTATTTAATAATTTGTGATGTAATATACATTAAAGATTTCGGTATGTAACATTTTTCATTAGTCAGCGGTAAACAATGTTTGTATTTCATTTAAGGTTGTGATGTAACATGAAATATTGATTTGAAGTTGTGTTGTTTTTCAGAAGGTAATGGCAAAACAAAAAAAAAATGTTTGTATTTAATTTAATTAGTAATGAAATATGTTTAATGGTAAGATGTATAATCTACTCTGTATTGAAAGAGATTATGAATTTTTTAATGAAACATTTTCTTTCACTTTAAAAACAAATAGTGTAACTTGATATTTATTTATTATTTTAATTTCTTATGTCACTAACATTTTTCAATAATATCTTATGTATAATGAGTGATGGTTTAATAGTAATGAAGAGAAATGAGCAAGTGTCTATCAATAATGGGGAGCTGATGACTTGTATTTAAATTCAGGATAACTTTTTGGTTGTTTTCACAAAGATGATGTAATTTTCTTTACTTAAAAAACTTACATTCATTTAAATTAAAACTAACATTGAAGGGTTGAGGCAAATTACAAAAAAAAATGGAGAAAATCAAACTCAGCTGATTGAATGGATGAAGTTTTGCAAAGAAACGAGTCAGAATGTTAAAAGTCTTCTTCCATGTCGGCTATTGAAGTTAAGGTTGGAGCAGGACACAACACTCTGCTGACCAACTAGGGGAGCATATTGAAGGTGAGTACCAAATACCTTAACAGAGGTAGGTAGCAGAGACCTCTGTCCATCCTTGCCTACAAGAAAGTTTCTACAGCTAAAATTTTTATGTTTATATCGAACACAGTCCAGCAACATTTTAAATATTTCATTTTACATACAACCACACAAATTACAGCTCTTCAAGATACAACACAATGATGCCTGGAGAAGAAGAAGACAAGCATAATATAATATACTTAAACTAGTTTTCAGTAAAAAATTCAACTCGAGTTATGTAAAAAATAGCAGTCTATTTCCCTGTGAATTTACAAGAATTTGGAGCTTTTAGTAAAAAAAAGAAGTAAGAATAGCATTGAAATCACTATTTTCCAACTCCAAAAACCATTTTTTCGCCTATATTCATACTGTTTTGTTAAAATTACGTCGGAAACTGTTAAAATATTAAATAAATTCAAATATATTCATTTTATGTTACATGGAATACATTTTGGTTAGACATAAAGAAAGGGAATGTGTTTGTTAAGCGGTAAGCCTGCTCGCCTTCCCCCGGAAGGTCACGCCCTAAAATTAAAATTTTTTCGCAATGTGTGCATGTTGTGTTAGACATTGCAGTTGGTCGGTGGGTTTTATAGTAGATCTCTCTCATTTCCCTTTGTCTCACATGTGCGACTCAGTCCAGCTTGTTGCTGCTTTAACTCCGAACGTTTTCCCCTCATCGGCTCTCAAGACCTCGTTATAAGAGATGAGCAAATCTCTCCCAATATTTGTTCTCTCCTATACGTCGAATAGATAGTAAAACATTTCTTAAAGAGTGAATAAAATATGTTTTTTTTTTAAACTTGTAGAAAATATGTCTGTTTTAATGAGTGAATAAAATAAGTCTTGTATTTCTGTGTGATTTTACTAATCATAGTTTGCTTGAATCAAATATACACTTGTTGTTGGAATGTTAAATCTGGAGATTATCTCGGGGCTTATATTGGGAACTTGATTTCAGGGACTTGTAAAAATTGTTTTTTTTTTTTCACTGCTCATATAGTCAACCTTTTGAGTAAGGTTGAAACGATATTGGGTCAGGCGAAATCTCTTAGGGTACGCATTCAGAGGGATACATGCCGGTAAGACGAAGTAGGGGAGCCAACACTAGAAAAAACATGTTCTAAATACTAAAGTGGGGGAGGGAGCCTTGTTGTGAAACATATACTGCAGGAGCACCAACTCACACAAAAATACGACAAAGCATTCTCAGGGCTGATGCTGGGGTGCGTAAAACAAGTTTTTGCGAACACCAGGCTGGATCGATAATGGAGGTCTTCAGAAAAGTCACCTTCGAGGCTTGGGGTGGGAGGGGTACTTGCACAGGGGGTAAATTCCTCTAGACTCAGGCCGGTTCTGAAGGGTGAAGAGAAGGGGATGTCTGCAGTCGAGCGAGACCCGATATGAGCGCGAATAGGCAGTTGTAGCCATCTTGCCTTAGTGCTGAAAAATTGACAATCGAGGGCAGGAGGTGTATAACCCCATTAAATGTCGCTCTGGTGAGGGGTGCAGGGTAGAGGTGGGAGGTTAGGGTGGGTTGGAGTGGGAGTGGGGGGTAGACAGGGTCATCCCCATTGAAATGCAACTGGGCGGTAGATGCCATCTTGCCTTAGTGCCGAAAAATTGACAATTGCAGGCAGTCTGGGGTCGCACTATGGCGAGGGGAGGGAGGGGGTGTAGGGAGCTCTGGAGCAAAGTGACCTCACCTACCCAGTCGTCGCCATCTTCAGTTGCTCATGAATGCTTGGAGGACACAGATGTGAACAGCTCTCTCTCATCTTCACTGCACCTCTAGAACTTGGTGGACGACGAGGCTATGATTGGAGTTACCTCAGCTATGGACCAGCGACCATCTCTAGTGATAGCCGCAATTTTCGTTAAGATATATTATTTGCTCTAGGGTTCACACCTCGTTCACAGTCACAGTATTCATAAACTACAGTGTGCATTTTTTATTTATTTATTGGAAAAAATAAATTTTTGTGTATTAAATTAATATTGTGTTAAGATTTTCAATTTCTGAGCTCGGTCTACCAAAATTCCTAACAGTTTAAAAATACAGTTTGTGTTAACAAGTGCTGTGAATTTCATTTACATTTATGAGTTCTTACCATAATTTAAACACTGTTGTCTATCGGCCATGCTAGACATATCGACTCACAACTCCATGTAAGTGCTACTCATTCATACATCGAACGGACTTATTTTAATATCATTTGGGGTAAGATTTTCTATCTTTAATTACTTTCTTATAGAGTGTTAATTCCACACTCGCATAATTTTCATCATTTAGCACTTGTCGACACCAGATGTTATTCAAGTAGTTAAAATTCTCTTTCATGTAAATTATATTTCTAAGCTCGAGATTCGCATTATGTTTTTAGACTCACTTAATTGCACTTATTATTCACATAGTCGTTTTAAATTTACGATTCGATGCCTGTAATTTATTCATACATAGAACACTCTGAAATGCTGTAATGTTTAATTGTATTCGGAAAACAGATAGTTTGTCATTACTAACATGTAAATCCCATCTTTCAAAGTCGCTTATCTCCCACCACTGTCTACAAGCAATATCCATTTAAAAAAATTACACTTAGTCCACTCTTGCACTCAACTCCTATACAAGACATTGCAACCCACCAATCTGGTCAGTCGCCTCCAGGACACCACACCATCAACATATTACAGAGCTCCCGCTACCTCCACCCTAAATGAAAGAAAGAAAGAAAATCAGAAAAAATTTAATCCGATTAAAAACTAACCCTTTTTTGATTAACCCTTTTTGACTATCCCTTTCGATAAATTTAACCCTTTCAATAAATTTAACACTTTTTGATTAAAAATTTGATCGGATTAGATCAGATTAAGGACTAATCCAATCAATCAAATCTATAATCATAAATTAATACCAATGAAACCAATGTGAAGTGAAACCCGTGCTACTTGAGTGACCTCAGCCTTATTGAGACTTTTTACTCTTCCTGACTAGCCCTTCTACGTAGTGCTGTACCTTTAACTTGTACTGTCTTAGGTCGCATGAACTAAGACAGTAACAGAATGTAATGTTTATATTTATGTCCATTGAGAAAAGTGTTTCATTTTTTATTCAATATGGGCAGTGACATTTTCAAAGGTTAATTTAAAAAGTGCTCACGTTACTGTGAACAGCCTTTAGGCAGGTGACAACTATAGTGAGTGCCATGGCAACATCAACCCCAATTATTGTTTCCAAGACGTAAATCCTCTTCCGATAAGAGGAAAAGTAGACGATACTCGTGTCTCTGGTAACTTGCAGTCCCGTTCTAACGACCCAGGAAGGCACGCAACGACTTAATTTAGCTGGTCCAGGCGAGCGTGAATGTATGTGCGATGTTTCAGTAAAAAAAAAAAAAAACTGTAGCTCAATGTTCATTTAGTACAATGTAACGAACAAATAGAACATAGAACATCGTCAGCCTCGCTCAAATTATCACGTGTTTGGGAGTTGTCAGTCACAGGGGTGGACATTAGTGTGCTTGACACTTCTCTAATGGATGAACCTCCACACACCCGAACCACTTTTTGGTCATGCCTGAAAACTGTTATTCCTACGTACTAACCAGTTAGACGTGAGGCATAACTTGGTGGTACGTCATTGATCAGCAACAGGTGTGCCGCAGTTTGAACCCGGATCGCGGAGGTCAGGAATCTGAACCGCTGTATAATAAAATTTCTTACTTTAAATCCATCAACATATTCACAAATAAAAGTAAATTGTTGTCCATAATAACGATTTGTTTTCACACTAGAACATGTGCGTACATCGTTTTCCGTATTAACAAGTATTCAGAAAAGCATCTCGAGCGAAAGTCACGCATTTTTAAAATAAAAAATTGGTTTATTTCCATAGGGGATGTAGACGTTTCCCAAGTAAAACCCATAATCCTATTTAGTGTAGGTTTTAGGTACCAAAACAATTAAAAATACTATGCAAATATTGAGGAATATTTGAATGTTTTGTTGCGAAACAGTGCGAGGTACTTACAAAAACCAGTTTAGTATGTTACGTTCCTATCGGAGAAAAAATATTACAATTACTTTTTTAAAAGTATCTGGACCGCACTACAAATTACGTTCCGGCACCTGTGGTAGACACAGGAATCATCGAGCACTGGTTAGAGGACGGTGCTCGTAGCTGTGGACTTAGGTTGTGGTCAGTGGCGTGAGACGGGTTTCCCGTGTGAAGTGTGTAATAACGTTCGTGAGCGACCAGCGGGCTGAATATGAACATCACATGTCGCAAGATTCGGTTCGTTGAGAAGTGATTTTGTCGGTGTGTAGCGCACTCCGAAGCGAGCTGAGTACGAACGTCTTGTGTTTTCCTTATTGCACCGCAAAATGATGACGACTTGTGCTGCCAACATCGCAACTGTCGTCCGCTATTCAACACGAGTGCGATTGTCCATGGAGAGCCAAGAGTAAACACTGCAAGTAATTTTCTTTGAGCTAATTGGCAAAGAAATAAACATAATACACTCTAATATGAATATAAATCATTTTGAACAACATGTGCTTTTATGTATTTGCAGCAGGTTTTGTAGATTGATTGCTGTCGGAGAGGCCGGGTTCAGCCCTCGACCAATCATTGGGCCGTCGTCAGCTGCTGGCTTCTCCCACGTTCCTCGACCAACTCGCATTACATTCGTCCATTGGCTCTATTCACCCGCTACCTATCTCCCTCACACAATGTAATGTACCGATGAATATGCACCGCACACCCTGTTTGTGCCTTCCGCCTGCTGGTGTAACCGACGATTCGTACCCAAAAAACTATTTGTCACGTGCCTGCTACACCGGCAGCTAGTTGCAATCTTGAATTTGGCCTTCCTCCCTCTTCCCTGCCCTTGCGGAGCGAGGTGGTGAAGTTGTACGGAATTTCCAGTACATTCAGAGCCACCAAGGCAATCCGGGCTCGAATCCCGGTGGGGTCGCTCCGGGATTTCCTCATGTGGGAATCGTGCCGGACGATGCCGCTGGTAGGCGGGTTTTCTCGGGAAGAGGGGGGGGGGGGAAGAATTTTGGACTGGTTCTTAACAGTGTGGTCTTGAGAGCCGATGAGGGTCACGCAAGTTGAACATGGAGCAGCGGCGTAATGCAAGGACAAGTGATACGGGAGATCCCGAGAAAACCCGCCGACCAGCGGAATCGTCCGGCACGATTGGCTTTGCTCTGGGGGTCTCCCGTTTCCCCCGCCCTTGCATGCCGGCGCTGGTCCATACTCAACTCACTCCACATTCATCGCCTCTCAAGACCTCGATGTTAAGAGCCGTTCAGATCTCTCCACTTCACTACATTCAGGAAGACACGGGTTAAATTCCCGATACGACAATACTGATTTCAGTTTTTCATATTTCCCGAAATCACCACAGGAGAATGCAAATATGGTTCTTTCCTACAGGCCGTGTTTGATTCCTTGCCTTTTCCTGTTTGTCTGAATTACTTGTTGCACATCTAATCACCCTACTGTCAACGATATGTTAATCCTTACTCGTTTATCTACACCTCCTATCTTTCAAGTTGTGTTTAAAAACATCCATTCGCTCTGCGGATACTATCAGAGCTCACTCAGCAATTTCACCAGGATTTCTGGTTTAAAATGTCATGTTAGTTTATTTAAACCAAACTAAAGACCATATGCATTGTTTACTTCTTTTTCATTTTTTTTGAGAAAATTTCCCCGCTAATTAAAATTGAAATTCTCAGGAGAGAATTCCACTTAATTATGTCCGCATCTGCTCGCAATAAAATTTTATTTTACTTTAATATTCAATGGAACTAATTTTGGTGCAGCGATAAGAGATGTAAATGCCTTTCTGAATCACCATACGTAAAAACGCATCAAACATTTTTGTTGATCACTAATCTTGATCACAGGAAACATAAATCTAATCCGTAGTATCTGTAAAACTTAAAATTTTTTTTTATGCTTGTGTCTTTGGCATGAAAAGCTATTTAATATACAAAAAAATTTTCAGATAGACTTCGTAAACCATATTTAAACGTATTTACGGTTAGAATAAAGACGTCATATTTAAGAATTGTTAATTCCCTTATCTTATATTGGCTTACGTACTACGGTTGTATCTAAAAATTACTCACGTATTAACGGCTTACCCGGGATTCAAACCCGCTATTTTTTTAGTGGAAGGGACCTTAGCGACTTCGGGCAGGGAGATCACTTTCGAACTTAAATCATTTGTCAAAACAATCAGTTTAGTTCACTGTCTCTTAACTGGTCACGACATTTTTAAAATAGGAATTTATTAATTTAGCTACTCCTTCGAAGACATCTGCTACTTTTCTCTCACATTAATTCATTTTTCCCAGGCACTTTTAAAATTTCGATTTCTGGCTACAACTTTTTTTTGATGCCAAGTCGCCTAAAAATATTTTGAAATTTCGGATAACAATGATTGTCAACATTCGCAAAACTCTAATCAACATTTTTGGTTACCGAACAGACTTGAAAGGCAGCAACCACTCAGTCAAATGCAAATCACCTGGGTGAGTTTCATTGGTAATGATAGGTCGTCGTTTAATAGCTTAATAACAGCGAATAGCTATACTTGTCTCCAATCCATTAACAATTCCCTAATGTATTCTATACAAACATTTCGCGTGGAAGAAATACATCGTGGAGACAAACTTGAACATTGCCTAGGAATTTTCACGCAGTATGTATAGCAACACCCATACATATTATATAACTCTTTTGCATTGAATTTTTTTTTGTTTATTAATTATTTATTGTCTCCATAATACAAATGTTGCATATATTTAGAATAATCGATACATGCAAAAAAACATTCAGGGGTCTTTACACCACTACGTTCAATTGTCATGTTTGCATAATTATCACAGCCTTGTGCCGTTTAGTTAAAAGTGACATTATTGTTTAATTCTCACTATAAATATCTCAAGGAAGTTCGCATTTTTGACGTTGTTTAATAAATATATAGAGCATGGTCGCAATTTAGTAATTCACACGACAGGCACGCGGCTATGACGTAAGCTACCCTATAACATTTATAATATTACTTCCACTAGGGTGTCATGCAGGAAGGGATTGTATCAACTTCAAGTCGTCCCCACGTATCACAAAGGAAGTCAGCGCCAGTGCATGTCTGACTAACGACGTATCTTCTATGTCTCGCAAGAGACTTGAGACATGCGTGTTAATGCAACAAAGGAGACAGCGAGATTTCGCCACTGCGTTTGTCCGAGGCGGCTCTTCGTTCAAAACCAACAGTGATCATTGATGGACAAAGAAAGTATTTGGCATGTTATTGCTTGACTAAACTCGATAGCAATTTGTAAATAATGCAGCTAAAAAAAATGTTGTATTGCCAAAAGAAAGTTTTTTGATTTATCGGATATATTTAATTACAGCTCCCCCGTCTTATTCTTACCTATACTTGTGAAGTTTTTGTCACACATTTAATTGGAAATATTTCTCCATTGAAGTACTGAGATATCGCATAAACTGATTTTCTTGATTGCAAAGATATTGGTGCAATATCGAGGCTATGTGCATTGTCCTTCTGCATGAAATTATTTGCAGGAAAATGCGACTGCTCTATTTACTATGTAAATTTGGAAACAATTTTTAAATCTTTTACAATCAATATTCGATTTGCCTGTAGCTTTTATGAGGCTATGTTGATTTAATTTGCATTTTTGTCTCTGAGCCTTGTTCGTGGGCTCAATGATGTCATAGTGTGTCTTGCAAGGTTTTCCCACTACGAGCGCTCGCTAGTAGGGTCGCAGTGAGAAAGTAGCTAACGAGCGCAGGATCCGGCGAGTTGACCAGCAGACTTTATGGAGTCAACTTGTTGTTAGGGGCTCGCCTGTGCTCTTTGTAAGATGTATTCTCGTACTCGTGAATCGTCTTTCTCTCGAAAACCGGAGCTGTGGCAATAACATTGGTTTAAGGGTGACGTGTTGGGTTTGCTAGGTTCAAGAACTTAAAATGCACCGTGATTGTCTATTATCAAAGATGTTTGACTATTTCCTACAGTGTGGTCATTTTGGAGAGCATACTCGAAGTACCGAGGGACACGGCACTGGACATCTTAGAGAACTGCAAACTCAGGTTAGCGCGCACAACCTTCAAGTAACTCTAGTATGGTCACTAAACCGTAGATATAACAGCTGTAATGGAGCGCCAGATTATTTAGCTATGTTTTAAATTACATTGTTTTAAACTTTGCTACTGCATTGAAATAATACAGCCCGTCGAATCAATTCAACTGTCGTAACTTGGTTGATTACGAAGTCAGCTATCGTGTTTTTGTGTGCTCGCCGAGGACGGGTTGTCCTTGGAACATTTTCATCGGCGTCGTCTGCGCTCGTCTAGTACAAATTGTACGTCACCGTCTTGTAGAAAATATGTTTATTGAGTGCTTATTTACACGGCATAATGTGATATTGATAGTTGGGTACTATAGTGAGTTTTATAAAAAGGTAAAAATGGAATAACCAAAATATACATTTTTTTTTTCAATTTTAATTGCACTTGAGAATAAATGGGAAAAATAGTTTCCTTTTGGGATTTCTAAGTTTAGACAATGCCCGAGGGTCAATTTTAGCTACATACATCCCCTCCCCAAAGGGGAAGGATGATTTATTTATTGGGTATTTGAAGCTTGGACCAATGTCTATCCCTCAATTTTAATTGTACTTGCCAGGTGTTTCGTATCATATACAATTGAATACATCTTGCGTTATAGCCTGTATCATAGAGTAAATCTCCATAGACAAGCTATATTAGTGTTACAGGTTTTTATATGAATAATTTGTAAAATTTATATAGTAGTACAATAATCAGTATTGCGTATTTTAGGTATTGTCGTATTATGTTAGAGACACTGCCTTGACATAGACCGAAATTGTGTTAAGTTTTCTTAATATTTCACATTTAACTCATGCAATTTCACCATAACCACGCAACACGAATGTTTTTATACACGCGATAGATTGATCTTTATGGGAGCTGTCGATTGAAACTTAAACGAGCGTCATAGCTTCTCCTAGTCAAAAGTTATACTACGCGGAAGTTATGAGACGCGGCGAAACGAACACAAAATTGCGCCCCCCCCCCCCCCAACCTCCTCGCGCGTGCTACGTTTCGCTGTTCTCACTCAACGTAACATATTCTTTGATCCTTTGGCAACTGAGTGGTGTAAATTAATTTTGAATGTAGACGATAGATTCGGAGCTGCGATGCTAAACTTTATCCCCCGATTTTGTTATCAGATTTTCTGGATAGCCTCCCACAAAGTCGCAAATTTAAAGAGGTATTCACGTCAAAAACTGCCACTAGCTGAGATTATAATAATTATTAATGAGAATTCGACGCTTAATAACACAAAACTTTCACTAGAACAGGTAAAACAATTATACAACTTAACTTGTGAAATTTCTAGAAAGGCATTGAGAGCGCCGCGTTACCAAGGCCCAGTGTTTGTGTCATCATTACGGATAGCAGCTCTATCTGCAGCATCTCATCGCCGTACTTTGTTGTACTGCCTTTCACAACTACTGCACGCCAATATTCCTCTTTACTTTCTTATAACCTTAATTTTAGTAGAGGAGGATTTCTTAGGAAGATTAACATTTCAAGACATGTGTTTTGAAAAGGTTGGAGGGGATATTCGTAACCATGCGGTGGCGCTTTGAACCGAAGTCAATCCATTGCCTGAGTCACCTGCCTCATCCAGCCCTTTTACCGCTCTAGACATCTAGGTATCCAACTGCGCTTTATCAGTATTGACTTTCGTTTATATTATTACTTCTCCGTTATTTACCACACCACTCCAGTAGTCTTCATGCTACATTAGCAACTAAATGAAGGCGATGAACGACTCTCCCGTGTTAGTTGTTTTCCTTTTCGTTCAGTGGCCTGAATTTTTCCTATAGGACAATGTTTGGTTGCAATGGTGGTTTCTGTATACACCATTTTCCGTTACGCAAGTCTCTGATTGCTGACCGATTCCTTCATAATAATAGTTATATGTATTTTCGAAAACCTTCCCCGCTTATTATAATTTAAATTCCCAGGAGATCATTCCTTTTCGTTCCAGAAAAAAAAAACCTAATTATGGTCTCGTCCTCTTACAAGAAAATATTTTTTTTTACATCAATACTAATCCACAACAATTATTATCAGTAATTGATTCAATTACTTTTTCGTTAGTCATAAAATAAATATATATAATTAATACGTGATTAATTCTTTTAGGAACCGGTAATATCGCTCAAATGGCTGCTGGCATTGCAGTGTTATGTTTTATACGCTGTTCACGGTAAAGCCCTGTTTAAGATCTACTTGTATACACGTTGTGTATTCTTCCGCTTTATATAAAATTAGCATTGCCATTACTTTATTATTGCGTCGGTCAAATGAAACTATGAAAGTATTAAGAAAGTAAATACTTTACAAACCTGTTCATTTTTACAGTGCGATGCATTAAAAAAACAGAAAGCAAAATAAATAATTTTAAGTTATCACAAATGGTTATCTAACACTTTTTATACGACGTTAAGATATAGAACTACTTCCCATCCATCGTTACCAACTTTACTGGGCGAATGTCACTCAGTGCGCCCATTAAAATATATGCGTGCAGGAGTAGTGACTTTTTTCTAAGGTTCATTTATTCAGTGCTCACTTTATCGTGAACCGCCTTTAAAGTGGATTTTTCTCGTTATTATTTGTTTTAGACACGGGTGTAGTAGAAAATTTACAAGTCCTGGAATGCTTTGATCATGGTAGGTAGGTGGAAAAAAGAAAGGGAAGGGGTAATTCCGGTACTAGTTTTGTTTCGTAATTCAAGTGGGTAAAATGAAATGATTAGATAAATATATTGCAAAATTTTTATATTTCATAAATATGGATTATTAACATAAAAATGTTAGATTTATTATTTTACTTCAATAACCAAGCAACTGAAATCAACAACAAACGACGAACAATTTAGTTTGACGGTGTACTTTAGTAAACGCTGTTTACGATAAAGTGAGCAGTTTCGAAAACAACCTTTGAAAAATGTCATTGACCATACATTTTTTTCTACTCTACCTTATATGTACGTGTTAGGTGGAGTGGAAGTCCGAAGGTGGGACGGGATTTTATTGCGTGTCAGGGCTAACCCCGTACGCCTAAGAGGGAAGGGAATCGTGCAGGAAGCATGAATCGCAGCAGAGAGGGATTGGGCAGCCATGACCAACAATTGGAGCCATGACTACCTCCCTAAGTGTACCTATGTTACTTATAGCTAAGAGGAGAAAGGGATTGACCGTACTTGCATATATCTCAACGGACATTCTTGACTGTCACGCGCCCACTTGACCTTTAGAGGTAACTTAGGCCCAAATTTAAGGTAACCGTATTTACTGTTATAATGGTTATAAAGAAGTGTTTTTATTCTCTTTTATGGTTTAGTTATTAGGGAGTAGCAAGAGAAAATATGATAACTTTTGCTGATTGCAAAAGTAGTTATTACATACTCTCAACTATTTGGGCCAAAGTTATCCTCAAGAGCCAAAGTAACATTGCTTTATGGTACTTTACAGATCTTTAATAAAGTTGGAGGTCGCTAAATAATATATTGCAGTATTCTTCTACTGGTATTATTTTTTGGGGGGGGGGGGGGTAAAATATGTGGATAGGAAGTAACAAGTATTTTGTGAATATTGGCATACATTTTTAAAACAACATTTGGGGATAGACGTTTTACCCAACACCATCTTATCTAGCAGAGAAATTTCCCGACGCCCCTGCACAGTCATGTGTCGATAAGCTCAAGTATACTTCACATAACCAAACTATAACTAGTTCGAATTTAATTAGCACATAAAAAAATTAAGTAAAAAAATATCGTAGCGTAATGCACTGAGGCAAGGGCATAAACAGTAATAATGGTATTGGAGGAGCAATTTTCGTATCTGAACACTGGAAGCGTTAAAATAGTTTTGCCGCTGAAACCGAGAGTTTTGATGCACATTGCAGTTAAATATTTCACAGCTTTTTAGTTGATGGACCCGTGTATATAATTCATTACGGGTGTCCACACCTAGTTATATTAGAGTAAGAAGGGCACAAGTATGAGTGTTAAACACAAAAATGTTTTTATTTACTGTTAAACAACTACATGGTCAATTTAATGGTTTTTACATTTAAAATATGTACCTTATTCAAAATAAAATGGTTAAGAAATGCTGCGAAATGCCAAACGAACTATTTGCCTAAAAGTGTGTGCGTGTGCGGGAGGTAAGAGGAAGGGGGGTGGCAACACTTCCCAATACTTTTACTGGATGCTCATTGGCGGGAGTGTGGACTGCATGCAGCAAGAATAAAGTGGGTTTCAAACGTGAGAAGTAAAAGACGCCGTCTAACAGAAGGTGTTCTTGTGTGTCCGAGGCCCAGATCTCCTGTCTCATCATCGTCTTTATATGCCAGCAACTGATTTCGTCTTTGTATCCTTTCCTTTGTTAACGCACCTCTAGGAGGGTTCTACCGGTGGCCCTGTCATGCCATGGCGTAATAATGTCAAGTTGTGTCTGCATAACTTAATTTTATGTGCAATAGTTTTTGTACTAAAAAAAATATTGTTTACACGCCCGTTTCAGCCAGTTTCACTTTCGAAAAGATGGAAATAAAACAAAAAAAATTAATACTCGATGTTATTCGTAAGCGAATTGTGGTGCGACTAAAGGAACGATGTCATCAGTTTGACACACACAATTGAGGTATACGAGCGAGTCTCTCACAGAGTCTTTCCCGAACAGCGCCCTGGCGGTTGGGCAAGTGGTTATCGCCTGTCGACCTGGCCGGATGCTGCTCGGGACAATCGGGAAAGTGCCGGCCGACCTGTCACACGGCGTGACTTTCAGCTCGCGTGGTCGTCCTGCCATGCCGAGCTGGAGGACAGGTAATGACAGCACCCGCAACGACGCATTGTGTCCCGCGCGCGCGCTCGCGCTAGAAAGCTCTCGACTTCTCTTCATCCTTCTCCACCTTCTCGTCGACCTCCCGTGGCGCAGTTGGTTGGTGCGCCACCGATCTGGAGTGCGGGAGGCTCTGGGTTCAAATCCCGGGCAAGTTAGCCTGTACGCCGCACTCTGCTAAGCTTTGAAGCATAAACCCGGGGGACGTTTAAAAGCTCTCTCCAATACAATATAATCCACCTTTCGTTAACGAGCAGATGGACGCGGTCGTATAGTGGTCAAACTAATCGCCTTCCACCTAGGCGAACCGGGTACCGGGTTCAATTCCCGACGAGGCCCCTCCCGGATTATCCCATGTAGGAATCGTGCCGAACGATGCCACTGGTGGGCGGGTTTTCTCAGGGATCTCCCGTTTCCCCACTCAAGACCTCGATGTTAAGAGCCGCTCAAATCTCTTCACTTCTTTGTGGCATTATCTTCAGGGACAGTAGTTACTGATCCACGATATCGGTAAGGACAAGTTGTGTAAATGTAACACGAACGATGTCTCGCAATTGTTCTGTAGTCTGGCATCATGCTTTGGATACGCACACCGTAAGCAACTGTCTCAAAATAAGAGAAATGCAGGCATGTGAGAGCAGATCCTCCATGACGAAGCAGTTTATTCAAGTATTCCCGAATACAGACAGAATAATGAGCTGGAGCATCATCATTTTGGAAACAGCTTTCTAATAGAGGCCAGGTCTCTGCAACTCGGAACATGCAATACATTCAGCATGGCAGGAAAGAAATGTTGTTAGACCATGCCTTAGGGCTTTGCGCTTAAGGACGCCTAACGGGCGGGAAAAATTTATATTAATAAACATATTTAAATATTTAGCATTCGTTTGGTTGTGAGTTATATATTTCACGATAAAATGAATATTTTTTAACATGTTTATTTATAAAATGTAAAATGTTATCAATAAAATGCTGGTCGCAAGGTGCGGGCGCCTGAGACCAGAGGATATAGTTTGAAATGTGACAGTATTGTTGGAAGCGGAGATTATCAAGTTTGGAATGGAAGAGCTTCGCAAAAGTTCTTTCACTTGGCCTCGCTCACTCTGGAGATCGCGTTGCTTGGAAATATTACGGGTAAGCCAGATGCTTGCTTGGACAGTGCAACTCATACAATCGAAAGTCGCCGATTGTTCTTCAACTCCTCATTACAATGTGGATTTTCTTCAGCCCCATGATTAAATATTCCTGGCGTTACTGCTTTTGCTAGGTGGCACTATCGATACTGGAAAACACTTTCAAGGTCGAGTAACGAACTTCACCAAGAAGGTTTGCGACATCTCTACACTGAAGCCGCCACAGTTGCTTATGTATCTTTTCTCGTGTTTCGTATCCCAGTTCGCTTTTTTACCTAGTGTTAAAGTAATTGTGGACACTTCATATACACATTTTGATGATATCCGATTCGACGGGGCCTTTTTTTGTTCAATTTTGGATAAAACTCACGTTGCATTTTCGTTACTATTTAATGTGTTTTCCTTTTCATATTTACATACCATTTCCACTAACTTTTCTTCTACACTATAGCTGCTTGTGCCAGTCATCTAAAAATAGGAAATAAATTTAACTATTTCCACTAGGAAACGAGACTTCGGACCACTCCGTATAACAAATCATAAATAAGTGTTTTTACAATTTAAAGTAACATTAAGGGAAAGGCACCTAACAGTGCGAGGTCCCTATGCATGCGCAGTGTAATTTCCTGGCAGTTTGCAAACACTGAAAAAATTACGTATGGCCTCAGTTGGTTCGTTACTGTGAGGCAAGAGTGTGGTGTGAAACTTGCAGTTGCTCAAGGCTATTTGTAGATTTGACAGGTGAGAGAACAATTTTTGTTACTTTGATGTAATATTTTAAGGGTATAAGTTAAGCTTTGCCATGCAGGTAAACGGAGGTGCATTCATTGTGCGTACATTATGTAACAGCCGAGGTTCCAAGCATTCATGGCAATCTAACACGTTACTATTTTCCAACATTGGCTGTTATCTATCGTTTATTTCAGAAATCTCGTGTTCGTCCCTAAAGAGTGCGCATATAGATTGTCCACAAGAGTGCGCGCGCACTCTTGTGGACAATCTATATGCGCACTCTTTGGAGCATCTTGGGTACTCTTTGGAAACAGTTATAGTTTGTGTTAATGAACTGGTTTATATTTGTTTCAGAATGTCATTGTCGTATACGGTAATTGGGCTTAACGTCTCGTCGACAGCGATGTCATTAGGGACGGCGTTGTGTATGAGTAAATCAGACAGGAAGTTGATATTTACAAACGAATCGTTAAATGAAGCAAGACAAAGAATACAAAATGGGGGAAGTCAAAGAAAAGTCACAGTGGATCTGGGAACAGATGAATCAACACTAAGAAAACGTCGTAAAACTGTTAGTACAACTACGGACCAAATACCCTCGACTAGCGACAAGAGTCATGACGTTGTATGATTTTCCTGATCGTGGTGAAAATATTTCGCCTATTGCCACTGAGGTTAGTAGATCGGCAGGTGAAATAATTCTCGAGGCAGAAGTGTGTTTTTGTGAATCAAGTAAGGATAATAACGAAAAAAGCAGCTCTCCCAATGGTACTAAGAATAATAGGCCTACTATACCAGAAAATAATGAAGCAACAGCAATCTCTCCAGCCGATATCATTGCTCTTCCCAATCAGAGAACAGAAAAGGAAGGAAATCAGAGGTAATGACAGGCTCTCCATTTAAAAAATACCCCTTTTCTTGCGAATGACCAGAAAAAGGCACGAGATTCACGGATGCAAAATAAAAGGGGAATATCTTCATGTCCAGTAAAGAAGATTACATGATGAAAGACAGTAGAAGGTAATATATTCTGCCCAGGGTGCGATGAGATATACACTGAGCCTTTCTTTGAAGACTGGACACAGTGTATCAAATACCAACAAAGGTTGCATGAGCAATGTTCGTCATTTGATGGAGGTTCAATATTTACGTGTGACTAGTGTTAAATGCGCACTCTTTGGGTACACGCTGCGCACGCTTAGGAGCTAGGGCTCCTAAGAGTGCGCATTTGCAATTATTTAGTTTTTCCGCATTTTGTGAAAATTAGAACATGCCTATGTGATTGGGCCTGTAAGTACGAAATTATAATTGATCAATAAAACACCATGTACATGAATCATATTTTTTCACTATAAACTGTAGCAGAAAAGGGGGTCGATTTGTTAGGTGCACACTCTTTAGTGCCTTTCCCCTACTTTCCTAGAGTAGTAGGTCAAAAAGTGTTATTTCAGTTTAAACTAACGTAACCGCACTAAAACTTTCTTTAACTCGACAAGCGCATGAGCAGTAGCCATGACATCAGACCGCACCCGTTAGTTTTTGTATTTGCGAGCGTCTGTGCTATGATTACAGACACGTGTACAGCTGCTGCACTCGCGGTGTGGGTCGGAAAGTGAAGGGAGTACAGCATCGAGTGCACGTTCCTAACAGCTAGTTGACGATTTATTAAACACGTATGAAACAAAACCTATAAAAAAAAAATCCCGTAACTGCAAGCATTTTGGCATGAACAATTATTGTCATACCAACAAGAATTTCAGTTTAAATATGGAAATAATTTGTTTTATACTTTAAATTTTTTTTAAGGGAAGTGTTTAAATTGGTGACCAATGAACCGATTTATATTTGTTTGATAATCTTTACAGCACTAATCGTTGAAATACAACTCTTTGCATATCTAACTATTTCTAAATGTCATGGCAATAGTAACTGTCGCATAAGGCGAAAGTGTACATAGGGCACAGAGGCAGAATTAAGCTTACGAAACTGTTTCATTAACCATGTACCACATATAAACATTCTCAATCAGATGAGTTCTTCCTGATCACTGTACAACACGAACCGCTTCATTACAAAGCTTACACTAAAGATGAGGTAGACTTTTTTTTGTCTTGTGCTCACTCTCCCCCAACATTGCATAGCAATAAAATGATTAAACATAACATGAATATATGTGGTCCCATTTAAACTTAATCGGACACACACGCGTACAAACCGCTCAAATAACGTACTTGTGTAAACAATTTGCTAACTTTAGTAGAAACCGTGTTCTTTTGCCATTTATAGAGGCAAAGAAAAACATTTTAATGTTGATAGTCGGAAGTTGGTTACTGCACTCTACCTCATACTCCATTTTCGGTGCCGACTCGATGCCTCACTGGTCATGCATCTTCGCCACATTTTAGCAATCACGGTCAATGGACATGTGCATTACTGCTAACCGGAGGACAGCTTACAGGGTAAACTTCCTTTTGGCTTTCTCAAGATTCGAATTCCAAATATAATTTTTCAATGGTAACGTTTTAAAAATCTTGGCCGTGGGAAGTTGCAAACAGACACTGAGGATGCTAGAAATATTGTTTCAGTGTATGAAGACTTTGATTAACGAGGCATCTCGCCTGCCTAGGTCAACGAACTGTGTGCATGGGAACGATTCTCTTTCACATCTGTGCTAGGCGTGAGTCCAGTAAGTCGTTGAACACGGCAGCGGAGCGGATCTTGTTAAAACGTCACGAAGTATAGCGTGACATGAGAGAAACACACAGAGAGAAAGTGCGTGTGTGTATACAATATATACACACATATTATGTGTATACACCGGCCAACAACAAATGTCTGCCACATCTCCTACATGCAAAAATTGAAAGTGAACCCGCCGGGAGCCGAAACCCAGTTAGCAGTGGTATTAGCTTTAAAGATAACGACGGGCTTCGTTAAAAAAATACAGGCTAATGAATCCGGTGGTTTTTTAGTACGGGAATTTAACTAAGAGCATTAGGTTTGTCGACGAATTACTATTCGTCTTTCACTTTTAAAGCATGTTTGAGATAATTTACTCTGCTGCCCCGTGCCATAATCGGAGACCCACCTCGCCCTCCCCTCTTCCTGGAACGATGCGCTCATGGCTGTCAGCTTCCCTTCTGGGAATCCCGTGAATGCCGACATCGGCGAGACTTGCTGGCGTCACAGACCTCCTCTCGCCTGCTAGAGTTTCCGATACGTTTAGCGACGACGCAAGAATGTTCTGGTGAGACTGGCTGGCGCCTCAGCCCTCCGCGACGCATCACGCGAGTTGGGGAAGATTCTAGGTGGTGGCTTAAGACACTATATATACTGCCGCAACCCAGCGACCAGCAGTCTTTGATGAAGGCCGCCTGGCCGAGTGTGCGCGAGCGAAGATTAGTGTGGACGACGACTGGAGATTGCGGGACGACTGCGAGTGAGGTGCTCATGGCTTGAATGGACGAGAGGGTGTGAAACCGACGAGTGAAGCCTACTGTGCGTGAGGGATCTTGGAGGACTCTAGAACATTGTGACTGGCGGGACATAGACTGAACTGAGGAGGGACTGAATGGAAGTGTAATACTGATTTTATTGTAAATATTCGAACTGTCAAATATGGACGCATAAATTATAAAATAATTGAATAGGTCGATACACTGTCTATTGGGAGGACTGATCTTTAATTATTTAATTTCATGATTTCTTTGTCGTAATTATACATTTTATTAATTGGTGTCAGTTGTGAACAGTAAGTGATTTCAATTTATTGTGAGAATTTGAGTTCAGAGGATTTTGCTGTATTTATTGTAAATAAAATAAGAAAATTATAATTAATTTTTTCATTTGATTGAGACATCCATCCCTTAACGAACATGGCATAGCCCACATAATTTCTAGAGAGAGAAATTGTAACAGTATTGTTACGTGTCGCTGGTCCGCGCCGCTGACTTTGGTCCGCCGCGCTCGAGCAATCGAAGAGGACAGAGAGTAGTTATATGATAGCAGCGGCAGCGAGGCAAGGGGATTGTTTTGAATGAAAAAGCGAGCAATAGGCCGGTGGCCACGTAGCTATTACAGAAAGCGAGCTCGGTCCTCACTGACATTGAGAAGCTTGTATTTACCCATTAATCATGCAGGAGTGGCGTCGTTATCGCCATTATTCTTACCAGAACAACTAGGATTGCCGAGAATGTTCTAGACGGCAACTGCCTCAAGTATAAATACCGCGTGCGGGCCTCTGAGGAGTGAGTGATTAAGAGCCGAGAGTTTGGCGTCTCATATGACAGTTGGGCAATTCCGGAGCGGCGAGGGACGACTGCAGCGACCTGCGAGAGTGCGTCGGCAAGCTTGTGTGCAGTGAAGAGTGGGACTGATCTGCGGGACTGTGGACTGGATGCATGAGTGCAGAGACATTCGGGACGATGGAAATAGACAGTCTTAACTAAACGTGTAATAACTGCAATAATTTATGGGACAGATCAGCAAGAGTAAAGACTGCAATAAAGACTTTCATTGAAATGGAGATAGTAAGTAAATATTGCGTTCAATAAAATAATAAGAGTTAATAGGATGCTCAGACTGGTAAATATGATATACTTGATTGTTTGTGGTATCGAAAACCAATATAATTATTGAATTTTGTTCTTCACCTCTCACGAACTATAGTACGCCTCTCAGGCGTCCCATGTAACAGTATTTTATTATAGAGAAGTGGATATAAGTAATCATTTAATATAAATTTATACGTATCCGTTGGAATGCATTGAGGTTGTACGCTGCACGACTGACTGCTGGACTGTACACAATACTTCTGTCGTGTACACAGAGGTGAGGGAACATTTGATGCATGGGCAGTATCTATTTTAGGGCTTCTACGCTTCTTCACTTCAAACGCGCAAACAGTTTCAATTAGTATGCTGGTCCTTTAAGACATGCGGCGTCTCAAAATCCCGTTTATTTTAAACGATAATGTTTTTTTTTTTTTTTTTTTTTTGAGGACTCAGAGACGTTCAGATTTCGATGAGCGGTACAAAATTTTAACGACGGTACGTTTCTTGTTTCAGGAAGTTTCCTTAACAGCAACCCCTCCAAACATTTTATCCATGCCTAATAATTCTGTAATTTCTGCAAAGGAAAATGTATTATGGTATTAATCCAATCCGTTCAAACCGAAACACATGGATAGCTGCGTTTACAAAAATAAGTAGGATACGGGCATTTAATTTCTGTGTCAAATCTTAATCAAACAACGGCAGACTAAGTTCTTATAATAACCTTTATTTAATTTTTGGACTCAATACTGGCAAACAACGTAGTTTTCATGTATACTTGCGAAACACGTGGCTCAATATTATACTCAGGTATGCATGTGTTTACTTTGGGGCTATCATGTTCTCTCTACCACCTATTCCGTCCACGAGTGAGATTCAATAACCACACCAAGTAAGTTGGCACAATGACATCACAGTGGATGTGCATTCGAGGGGGGGGGGGATGGGGAGAGGTGGTTTTCGATCACCAGCCCAGCCGTCCTATAGAATGGTTCATCACTGCAAGCCATGGCTAATTCCTTCCCCGTTCCTGTTTGAGCAACTTATACAGTCCCTAATGACCTCGCTGTCGAAGAGACGTTAAAGGGGTAGCGTCCCTTCCATTTTGAATTTGTTAAAGCCTACTTAGCCTATCTTCATAATCAAACTTTACGACCGGACATCAAAAATCAAAGCTTGACATGTCAGAGAGGACTACGTAACAATTTGTTTTGAAGTTTCTTCGGTTTCAGCTGTACCCGTATTTTCCCATGTTTGACAGGAATAACCAAATAACGAGATAACTTCGATTAAAGTTACAGATGTGAAACGAATCACGTAAGGGAAATATTTCGTATTTATAAATAACTTATTAAGATGTCCCCTGCGCCTTCACAAGCTTGGTTTATAAATATAGACTCTGAAAAGTAGTTTTTTTTTTGTGAGGAATAAGACGTAACTCCAAGATTGCGGGGATGCTTCCCTCTTGAAGACCGTCACACAATTGAAAACTTCAGCATTTGACATTCCGATTTGACTATACGTTTGCTTTCCGGCATGTTGTTTCTTATGGAGCTAGACACAATGGAACTGTCAGAGATAAAGTCAAGCACTCTTGATTTTACGATTTCGAAAAGTTGAATTTAAATTTAAAGTCAAACAACCATTTTGCCAAGAATCTAACACAGTTTAAGTGGAATGAATTTTTGTTTATTGGAGGGCGATTTTCATCTCCACATAATACACCAAACTCGCCTAAATTAAAGAAATGACAAATTAATGTATTGCAATATGAACTGGTACTTATGAATAAAATAAATAAGTGTGTTTTTCTTTGTTTTCAAATAAAATTTTAATATAAGTGCTTAATCTTGTTTTAATAACAATAACGTAGAATACATTCCTGGAGAATATATCATAATTTACGTAACAAAATACACATTTTTGCAAAGATTGCAGAGCGATTTTAAATTTGCCTAAACTTTGACTTCACAATTGTATTGTTCATCGGTGGTTTCATCAAAGGAAAGCATATGTAGAGTAAAATGCTTAGGTTTTCTATTACAGCGCTTGTGCGTCCAATGTGTTGATCTACGAAAAGAACACACACTTATGGAGGGGGCTATTGAGTGCTATTAAGACGTTACGCATATTAGGACCACAATTTCACAGCACTCCAAAAAGGCTAAAAGCGGCCTTTTCAAAGCTCTGTATCCGAGAATATACTCGTCAGATGCAAAATACTCAGGCTCCCTGCACTGAACCTCCCTACAGACTTTCCACCAATAAAATAACAGGGTCACCGCTGAAAGTGCCATAGGTGCACGCAGTGTGACGAGAACACTGCACGCCTGTTCAGAGCCTTGCGCTTAGCGGCGATGGCGCACTTGATGAGCGCGGCAGTCTCGTCCTTATCTCCTCCGTGCTTCCTAGCCTCAAAAGAGGAAAAAATACCATAGGTAGGTGGGAGCCTTGAGGCTATATTACTCGATACCAGATTCCGTAAAAGTTTGTGCAAGGTCCGCCATAGAGGCCGTTATACCGGCTAGTATGGCACCCGACATGGCATTTCCCGCATCGTACGGCCAGATTTCGTATCGGGTTTGGTAATAGGACACACCTATTTTTTCGTGGCAGTTCCATACCTGGTTTAGTATACCTGGCCAATCACATCGCAGTCTCAGAGCTTAAGGCGCTCCCCGTGGCTACTACTTGAAACGAGTTGATAAAGAAACCGAAAAGGACGCCTCTATCTTGATTATACATCCGTGAGGTTTAAAATATTTCAAATAGATTTAAAATACGACAACGATGAATAATATTGGCAACTTTTAATTACTGTTTAAAACCGTTCTAAATACTTAAATACTAAAAACATTACCTACTCTATGAAAAAATTAATTCAAACTATTCAACTTATCTACAGTATAAAAATCCAATATCTGGTGTGTGAACTAATAGTACAGTGGTAAACTTGCTGCGCTCGTTAGTGACACTTAGTAAGTTATTAAACCGGGAGTTCAGAACTCCAAAGGACCCAAACTTTTCTTATAGTTAATTTTTCATGCGGATAATATCCCGGTACGTAAAGAAAAAAACTGTCTTTTGCAACCGGTCAGTCATATTCGTCAAAATTAAAAATAACACACTCGTACTCCAGTGACTTCATATAATTTTCAATAAAATGAATGAAACTATATTAGCAAGTAATCAATTTATGTAAAAGGCGAACAGTAATAAAGCAATATTTAAGAAGTTTTTAGCTAGATTTCTCATAGTCCTACGCAAGTTACTAACTGGTAGCAGTTCTACGAATGGGGTTCATATTTACTACAAACCACACACTGTGCACCCACCGAGGGTGTCAAATGCTAGTACGGGAACTGCTGTCGTGTAATATGAATCTTCCATGGCGGCTCGTATAACGGCTGTTATACCGACTCGTGCACCAGGACTTGTAGAAGCTTGTACAAGAACCAAGTACGGTTACCAGGTAACGTGAAATATCGGCTACTTACGTTTCGAATGTTCGCCGGGTTCCAGCGGACGACACGGCTAACGCGTGCAGAAGCCAAAAGAGAGAGTGAAAAAAGAATAGGTACGGAAAGAAGGCAGTGAGCAGAGAGATACCTGCGCGCCGCACGCACGCTCTAGTGTTGTCGTTGGGACGCGGCGCTGGCCCGCGGCGGGTAACAATACCTCCTCGTACATGGCAGCCACGTGACCTGGATCTCACAACTCAGCCGTGCTGCTTAGGATGACTCGAGTTCCCTGTGTAACAGGCGAATTTTACCCAGGCTATTCTTGCCCCCTTAATGCCTGAGTGGCGGCATAGCCAAACATCACGCACCGAGCCAGAGTCCTCAGCGCCAGCAGCGGAGTTAATTCCCAAATCAGTGATTCAAGACACATCGGCTTTCTTCTTTAGGTTATGACCGCGAAGCGGTCACGCATCGGTGAAGCTTGGAGTTTCCCCAGAAATGATTTTCAAGCGTAGTAAATTCGTGTTCTGTGAAATTAGTAGAGTGAAATCATACCACTTTACACGAAAAAAAAAAAAAAATCTTTCCGAAAAGCCCCTATTCTGAACATTTGCTCTTTTCTTTCCGTACGACACTCCACTGTGCCGACATCTCAACAATGGTATAATGATATGCTTAGTACGTTCTTTTCCTGTTTCGATCGCGAGGTGTCCGTCCTTTCCTACCTGGGGGTAAAATACGCCTGGGGGTACAATTCGCTGGTTACACCGGCTCCCATAGAGTGGTTAGCTGGCCGGGTGGCTCCCTGCCGACCCCGCCAGTTACATGCTTCAACCAAGGGGTGGCCCTGTCTGTGGATGTGCGTGAAGCCTGTCCGCCACGTTGTCAAACCTAACTTTTCAAAATTAAAATGAAACTATTTGTATCAGAACATGTTGAGATTTAGCCTGAAAGTTTAACTTCATTATCTGTTGTTTGTTTAACAACTTCCAAATTTTACATGCATTTAATACAAACACTTGCCTCAACATTTTCAGTGGTTTTGGGGCTTCGAAAATGCGGCTTCAATGTCGGTATAGCATGACATCTTCTGTTACTCCTATCTCCGTGGTTCTAACATCATTCCCTACTCAAATGTATGCTTGTGCTGTGTTCGAGTTCACCCACCAAAAGCCCTCTCTTACCTGACTTAGTGCCCTAAAAAGTGCATAGAGACTGTGACGTCACACTATCACTGGCTGATTTAGCGGCAAGAGCACGCATGCGCCCTTGAATACTCGCTTCAGCCAAGAGCACGAACTAAGTCCCCTTCACACACCCTTCATTGTAAGTTTTGTATTTCAATTATTTCGAACAGTTTTGCAGTTACTTCCTGCCATCTTCTGGACACTTGTTCGCAAACATACCGAGGCAACGTAAGAAAACGCGTTCATTTAATTGGTTTTTTGTTTTCGTATACGTGTTGCAGGTTCGAAACGAAGACAGTTGTTCCAAATTATACCCACTTAGTCACGAAGGTATTAAGGGAAAAGTGGGAATTGTGTGCACGGAGGGGAGCAAGGGCGAGTGCACAAGGGTACTAGGTGTATGCGGCAACAGTTGAGAAGAGAGCGATCATTCCTTACCTAACGCTAGGTCCCATTCGCAGTATTAAAATTTTAATGTGTATACCGTAACTCCACTTTTACTGAAAAAGCTTACTATTTATTACTGTAGCACGTTTACATTTTACAAATGCCTTTAAATGTTGACGCCAACTTTGATCTACGCGTTATCTGGTAATTGTGAAACGGCGATAATTTATTCATAATTTTAAAATGATGCTGCACTAATTACGTCTTAATCACTCAACAGAGGTTGGTAAGCATAGATGTAGTTTAAAATTAAACTTCCCTAAGTGATTGAAATAACCTATTAGTAATTCAAAACGATGTGGGAAGCCAAGCCTTAATTAGAAAATAAACACCGTATAATTTCTAAATTGTAGTTTCCGTACGAGAACGTTCGCATGACGTTGGAAATCTGCCATAACTGATTCGAAAAAAAAAAAAAAAATTCTTGTTTGTCACTTTGTATCGCTGAACAAAATTTTATCACTAGGGACCTGTAAAATTCGCGTTATTTTCTGGCAGCACGCTAAAATTCACCATCCTATACCTACATGTTTGAGTCTGTGCCACTTGTTTATTGACTTCTGCACCAGTGAGGACACATTTTTCCTTTATATTTGGTTGGACGTTATTGGGCAAGCCTCTCGTTGGTTTGCCATTGGTGCAAAGGCGTTCAGGGCGTGTCCGAACAAACTGCAGTCTAATGGCAAAGACAATACAAAATTAGAAGTTCTTGATGTCTAGTCTGTCTTAGAATAATAAAAACGTGAATTTTGCACGTCTATAGTTATCACAGAGAATCCTAACAAGAAATGAAAAGAATGGAAGTATTAATTTGAAAAAAAAAAAAAAAAAAAAAAAAAAAAACAAATTTACGGTAATCTTTTAAATTTATATCTTGGGGCAAACCAATTTCAGAAAAGTAGAAACGTAATATCATCAGACTAACATACACACAGTTTCTAAATTCACCGCGAGCGTTGCAAGTAGTCTAACTGTAACATAAAAATAAAATTATATTTAGAAATTTTTACAAGTTAAACACTAATTGCAGGCGAACCAATATAAAGATATCAAATGTTAATAATAATAAAAACAACAATTGCATATTTACAACTCAGAGGAACAATTAAGCAAATCAAACTTCGTCTTTAAATAAATTATTGAATTTCGATTGGCAGAAGATTTAAGGCAAAATCTGTGTATTTACGTTAAAGGAAATGTGTTAAAATGATTTCTACACTGATCTCGTATTTTTTTCCAGATACTGTTGATATTGTTACAAAGTTTAAAATATTATCATATTGCATTAAAAAAATTACGTACTTTAACGCATTCGAACCGGGAATAATGCAGAGCAGAATAATTCGCCTTGCGTTTCCCTGCACCACGGCAGCCAACGTCACAATCACCTATTTCTCATTGGAATTTGTTGGCAAACAGTTACGGAGTGTACTCGCGAACGTAATTTTACCATAGCATACCGCAATAAAATGTGCAGTTTTTTTGCGAGACTGCGAATGCTATCACGCCTAAACAACAGAAACTTCTTAAGTGCAGATTTATAGAATTAATGTGCACTGGGGTAGTAATACATTACAAGAGGTCAAATCATTGCAGGAAAATGCACGCCTACTAAACTACAAATAATTTATACTTAAAATACAAAATTATAGAGTTTAAGTACGTCGATGGTGATAGCTGGAAGTCTTATGTCCAGAATACAGTGATAGAAGAAGGAAATACACCGGAGGAAAAATTGAAGGGGTGCATAAACGGCTACCTAATATTTCTCATATGTTGCTCTAGGCCGCATTGGTGTAACGGCTAGAGCGAAGGCAAACTAGTTTCGATTCCCGGGAGAGGTCACTCCCGGATTTTCACATGAAGGAATCGTGCTTAACAACGCCGCTGGCTGGCGGGGGTTTTTTTCGGAGATCTCACTTTTCCCCCTGCCCTTGCATTCTGGATTCTGGCGCTGCTCCATATCCACCTCACTTCATCTTCATCGGCTCTCCAGATGTTGATGCCAAGAGTCACCCGAACCTCTCTCAGACGTTTAAATGCTCCGCCCAATAAAAAAAACTGTTAATTTTTGTTTTTATTGTTTCAACTCTGAAATAATTGACAGTTTTGCACGTACTTAACGGAAGATCTAAAAACAGCCAAGCAGTTAAAATTTGCTCCTCCTTTAATCTGCTCTGTCGGAAGATGTGTTTGTGATTTTTACAAGCGTATGAGATGCTCTTTCAAATTTACTGTTGGTCACCATCATGACAATAGTAGTTTGTTATACAGGATGCTCAGAAATTCCCCTTACAAACTCCTAGGACTTGTAGAGGGGACTGTGAGTAGTCCATCTTTTGAATAGGGACCCATGTACGGAAACATACCGTTTCCGTACTACAACCATTTCAAATCACGTACTTTACACATGACCGTCCAGAATACCCGCCCACACATTGATAAAAAATCTGTGCTGGAATCCCTGGACATGCGTGGTATTAGGGTTTTCGTCTGCCCAGACATGGCTGTTTCGAGAATCGAAAACACTGTCCCTAGTGAATTTACATTCATATGTGAACAGAACGCGATGTGGGGACGCGCTGGTCGGTGCAGCGGTGCAGGAACCACGTGCAGAAGTTAACACGTGGTGCAATATCGGCTGGACCCAAAGAGGTGGAAAATATGTAGTTGTTGCGCATGTAAAACCTCTCAGGCTATGCTGGGAGCAACACCCATTGCACGCGCAATTGTTCGCGTACTCACTGACGGGCTCTGTTCAACGGGAGTGCGGCATCTCTTTGGAGCACCACAGTCGTTCCTGTGTGCGGTGAAGGCACCTTTTTCTTGGAGCCGTTGCGTAATTGTGGCAAAAAGGGTATGCGACCGTGTCGCACGTTGTGGATAACGCTCTTGATACAGCCAACGAGCTGCTCTTTCATTACCTTCAGCTGCGCCATCCGCAAGGATCATGTATGTGTATTCCGCAAACGTGTACTCAACCATGTTAATCGGAAACACAAAGGCTCGTGAATGGGGCTCGAGGCAGGGTAGACGTCGCGTGCCATCAGGTGATTGTCTGAAGTAATGTACTGCCTACCCGGTTGCATACCAACACAGGTACATCCGAGACATTGCGTTTTCCCTCAGCGGGAGTGGATGAGTGATACACCTGATTTGAAAAGGTTGTAGCACGGAAACGGTACGTTTCCAGACATGGGCTCCTGTTCAAAAGATAGTCTACACAGTCCTCTCTACAAGTCCTAGGAGTTTATAAGGGGAATTTCAGCGCATTCTGTATAGTAGCTGATTGATGAAAGGTTAGTCGAGTGAAATTGTAAAAGTGTTAGATGTATAAATGAGGCCATTTTTGTTCTTGTGCCAGTGGCAATATATTTAAAAATTAAAGTCTTGAAACACATACATTACGTGGTAAACCAAACTGTTCTTGGTTCCCTGCCAACGTGCAGTGTAACTATTCCAGCATTTTTTATGGTAGAATACGTAAAGTTACGGGCAGGTACTTTTCTCAAAGATTGATTTTAAAAATACCCAATTAACCACCGACTCGCAATGTAAGTCTGCAGTATGGGGCTACTCATTACTCTTTCATGAATGTCTGTTCCTCTTGTAAAGCCTTGTCCCCGTTTGGGGTACTCTAACCACCAAATAAATTAATAACTGCTGTAGGCACGTATTGTTTACATATTCTCCTCATCAACGGAGTCGAGAAGAAAAAAAGTTGCTCAGGTAAGCAGGAAGAAGAAATAACTCGGCAATGGTCTGTATTACGGGACCACTCCAACATATGCATGGAGTTATTTCGAGATAAAAATAACATGAGAAAACAGTAATAGAGTGGCCGGACTGAGAATTGTACTTCGCTCCTCCCAAATGAAATTTCAGTGTGTCACCACTGCACCTTGTTACCGGACAGACGCAGTTTTTCTATATTTAATCTGGAAAATAAAGGCTGGATACACAATGCTATGGATGAGACCTAGCTACCAATCAAGGTGTGAGCCTACCAAAGGCAGGTGGGCGGAGATACTTAAATCCACTTTTTATTGAAAATTGACCGAGCATTCTGTTGAGGGAATTTTCTACGTAGTTTATCGTTTAAGTAACGTTACACGCATGTATATAAAGTGCCATTTTCTCCATTGTTTTCTCAAGAGTATTTAATTAAATAGAGCAAAACTGTTTATATTTGTGCTCCAGCGTGACTAATATATGGAAATTCCAGTAGAGAAAACTAAAGTATTACAAGGAAGGTGGTTATATTTTAATATTTATTGTTTTGAAATGTACGCTGCCCGGCTACAAGTCTGCCTTGCGTATAAAGGCGCTAAGGCGATTAATGCGCATGTCAGTGTCGCCTTATCGCCGTCTTTCCCTTGCTCTGTGTCAAACTTGCAAAATAACTGCAGGTAAGCGCCGTAATCAACGATTATTTACGTCCCTCCTCTTAATGACTGGGACGCTATTGTTCATGTTTTATAGCTTCTCTTAAGGAAGTATGTCAAGAGGCGGGCGAAAATTATCTATTAGGGAAGGATTCAAATTTACCCATGGCATGGCTCATAAATAAACATAGGTTTCGTAGGTCTCCAAGAGATTCGAAACCTCCAGTAAGTAGACATCCAGACACTTTTCGCCTCTTTACATAACACTACACCAGGTAGGATCTAACGAAATGTATAGCATGAAACACTTTTGTCGTTAATGAGTATAAAATAATTTCATTGCTTATTGGGGACTGTGGGAACTGAGAAGTGTTAAATAAGAACCATATTATTCTGCAGTTCATTGCTCCAGCAATATGCCAGGACACGGTACATAGGTCTATGCCAGACATTCATTAATACGAAGTCATATTTTATCCTCGAAAATGAGTGAGTGAAGAGATTTGGGCGGCTCTTAACATCGAGGTCTTGAGAGGCGACGAGGTTGAAGCGAGGTGAGTATGGAGCGGCGCCGGAATGCAAGGTCAGGGAAACGGGAGATCCCCGAGAAAACCCACCGACCAGCAACATCGTCCGGCACGATGACCACATACGGAAATCCTGGAGTGACCCAGCCGGGGATTGAAGCCGGTTCGTCTTAGTGGGAGGCGAGTAGTCTAACCACGACACTACCGTGGCCCCAGTTATTCTCGATAAAGAAATGTGCAAAAATAGAATCCTTTACTTAAGAAGCGGGATAATGCATGATAATTAAACAAGACTGGGGCATGTTTGCTAAATAATGAACCGTTGCCGCTTGGGTCTCCCTTCTAATGGCTCCCTAATGCCTCAAAAATAATTTAAAAAAATATGTTTATTTCATAACTTGGACGGCTGTGTGAAACATTTTTGTGTGCAGGTAATATTTTGTCGTATAATCTGACGTACACCCAACTCATTCTCAAACAAGGAGCTCAAGAAAGAATGGGCTCGTTAAGAAATACTCAAAATAATTTTATTGTCATTAATTTATGTATTCTAAAAATTTTATTAATCTTCCATTCAATGTGTTATGTATTCTACGTTTTGCATCATATCATCTCATAAAATTGTTTAGTAAAAATAAGAAAAAAATATTATGAGAGGTATTTTATTCTTGAAAATGATTTCATATTAAAGTAATTTTGGTTAACATACTTTTAAAGTACCCACTCATAAACATTCGCCCTTTGGAACGCTTGCCGCCTGGATCTTCTTTCCTTAACTCCGCCACGGCTTACCAACCCTCGATTGGCAAGCAGATTCTGGAGTGTCAGCAGACGTTCCATTACCCAAAACACTGCAAACATTGTGTGAAATCACGAGAAATCCTGATAAAAAAACACGCAGAAATCTTCATAAAATTACGGACATTTCACTTTCTTAGTACGAACTTTCAGTTGACATCACACGACTTTTGTCAGTTTTTCCGGCAATTTACATTAATCTATATATTTTTATAATCTTTTCTTTGGTTTATTAAAGTGTATTATGAAAACAAACCTCTGTTTTGGTTTTGTTTATGTTATACAGTGCACATTTTTTTCCGGCGCTGGATGAGAATACAAACAAAACATGTTTTATCCTATGATAATACACACTCGCTTATCGTACTTACGTGAAAAATGCAATTAAAAGTTGGGTTTTAAATATAATATAACGTCTGCGCATTTTTTTTGTTTTCTTTAGCCTTAGGGCGTGTCGAAATGTTTCCATACGTTACAGACGGTTTCGCAAATTTTGATACTTGAAAGTACAGGTTTAAGTGACGTAAATTACGCCCACTGATTTCCACAGGAATAATAATTTTTGGGTTACAGTAACGAATAAAGTCTCACTTGGTCTTAGCAATTTTCGTCTTATGTAGTGGAAACTACTGGAATCATAGAAAACGTACCGTACTTAATGATTGCACGGATATGTTCCATTTTTTGCCACTGTGCACCGAGTTTCGCTATATTTAAAGCCCAGCCCATACACAAGCATCTTTCGTGAGCAAAAATAAATTACTTTCATGTTTACCTCGATTTGTACCAAACTTGCGTCGTGTGAATGATCGCCAAGTATGGTAGTGGCTAACATACAAGAACTTGCATGCAAGTTAGTGCCATGAAGAGATTGTCCTAATTTCGGCTATCTTTCTTTTGCAGGTCGAATGTAACTAACTTAGATTTTATGTTTTGCATAATGAATAGACCTACATATTTAAAAAAAATTAATTTAATTTATGATGTTAAATTGCTCAAACAGCTCCAAAAATGGGTTCCATATCAGAAACCTGAGGTATTGTTGACTCACTTTCTTGATAACAAACTAGCGGCATGTGTACGAGTCACAATTTCCTACAGTATAACTATCTATCTTTCACGTTAGTTTCAACTTTATATGTTCACTTTCTTGTACAAGAAAGATGCCCAGTGCACTAGGCTTAAGATATTTCCGTTCAGGTGTACATTAATTTCCGGAAAACTATAACGCTGTGCTGGTGTTTCATATTACTACGAGACCCGTATTGGTCCAGAATTCATCATTGAGACATTATTCAGCAGTTTTTGAATATGTCGCTTCAGTAACGGTTGGCGTTTATTTCTGGTACCTCTGTCACTTTATGGAAATGTTAACATGAAACTTAATCTTTCATTGACACACTACATAAAACATAAAATACCTACTTAACGGTATGGCAGACATTAAGAAATTACAATTTCTACAGTCGATTCGTTCTGTTTGCTCCAAATTACTGGAATAATAAACAACTCTCAGTCATAAGCTTAGTGGCTTTGTGGGAAATCGTCAACGTCATTCTCACTTAGAAATTATTCATTGCTAAGTTGTCATTTTCCCATTGTCGCTGAAAATGACACGACCTTGTAACATTTTCAAGGGGAAGTCATCTATACATACACACGAAGAAGACGCTTTCACTTGAAAATGAAAGCTTGATTGTTTTCAACGTCATTAATTTTATCAATGAGAAAAATGTTTATGACGAGTGGAAAAAAAAAAAAAAAAAGATATGATGAATGGAAGAAAATAAATTTGAAAGCGCGACCCTCAACTGAGAGTTGTACCGTGAAGGGAAATTTTTTAGTGAGGAAGTGAGGAGATAAATTTGTATTTAGAGTGCAGGTGTAGATCACGTTTTTGCCGTCGTTAATGTACCATAAAACTGTTCCGCCATGCCGAATGTATCCCGTGGTACCTCGTTTCTCACGAAGGAAAAACGAGCCAGACTCTCATGAAATAAAGGAGTATTTCATCTGCGGAGAATTTGTGATTCGCCTGAACAAATATGTCAGTGGACCTACAAAATTATGCTCAGCATTATCACATACATTACCTATCATAATAAAGCAGCCATGTCTGAATTTTCACTGACATACGCCTGTTTATACTAAATGGATCTGAATTCAACCAACAAACTTCGTTAGGTTATTTCTCATGCAAAATCAAGTGGCAAATATACAGGAGACTTTGAACCTAAACTAAATATTAAGGGCGTAATAAACCCCCGTAATAAACAATAATAACACTCCTCGTTACGAAAATAACAGGGGTGGCCACCCTCTTATTGTCGGCACTTCGTTACCGTCAGGAATTATGAACGTTTAATGCTGGTTTATTGCGCAGTATGACTTAAGAAACAAAAATGGTCTCCTTGTTGCAACTGCCTAGGACCCACCGTTTTTTTTTAAAACGTACACAAATATTCCGCTAGATTCTGCTCCGCGATACAATGCCTCGTACGTGGGCAATACGCCTACATGCGTGTATGGTACGCATTGATTACCGTAGGTGTTAACTTTGCCCGTCGCCATCGGCTGCGCTGTGGCCGTATGTAGTACTGCCTGCGTTAGAGGCACTGTATCGCGGTAGAGGAATCTAGCGGAAAATTTGTGTAGGCCTACGTTTTAAAAGAAAACGGTGGGTCCTAGGCAGTTACAACTAGGGGACCATTTTTGTTTCTTATGTCATACTGCGCAATAAACCAGCATTAAACGTTCATAATTCCCGACGGTAAGGAGGTTGCCGGCAATAAGAGGGTGGCGACCCCTGTTATTTTCGTAACGGGGAGTGTTATTATTGTGACTTTACTTTGCGGTTGAAGATCCTGATAACATAAAACAATGTTCCGCTTTCATCTCACCTGGTTTCCAATATTTCGCAAAAATACATTATAAAATCTCCATTTCCAGGAACATATTACGCCCTTGGTATTTATCCTAGTAGATTTTGCATAAGGAATCGCCTCACGGAGTTTGTCGGTCGAATTCAGCCCCATCATGTATGCACTGTTTTCAAAGCTGGAGTAATAGCTATCATGCAACTACTTCAAGGTATTTTATATTCTGTCGAAGATATTCTTTGGAATATTAATGCAATGCATTTCCGAATTATAAATAATTTCTAAAAGTGGCTACCATAATGCATGCCATAGGTAGAAAAATTCAGTTTAGAGGCAAGCGGAGTACCTTTGGCGGAAAATATTTGCTTTGTATACTAACTTTATAATAATGGTGGTCCGACGGTAGGCTTGTAACTTCGGTAAATAATTCACGCGGCAAAAAAATATCAGTACTGGCTGACGAATACTGAAGAGTTGAGAGTAGATTGTAACAACCATGTGATGCGAGCTGGGCTGCGGACAATTTCGAATTCACCAGGGAGTCTCTGACAGATGACGTAGTCGTTGATTCTCTGCAGTTCCGAAACGACTCGAATCGGGTTCAATTCCCGGCGAGATCGCTCTCGGATTTCCGGACGATGCCGTTGGCAGGCCTGTTTTCTCGGGGATCTCCCGTTCCCCTCGCCTTTGCGTTCCAGCATGCTCCATACTCACTTCGCTTTACGCTCATCGGATGTCAAGACCCCGATGTAAATAATCCGTCCAAATCTCCCGACTCCGAAGATTTTCGCAACGACGGCATATTTATCGCCTTTCCAAAAACTTGCGGGATTTTCCTCGCCAGGCAAATATTACAGCTAATCATCGTAGTACTACTCCAGTCAACACGACAGATGACCAGACAAATCTCTCACTACAACGGCACATTGTTAAAGGTCCTTAGCGGAAGCCCCGCTTAAGGGAAACATTGCTCCTCGTTTTGTATCCTTCCGCCAAATGAAAAATTTTCGTTACTGGGGGCATAATGACTTTATTCGTGCAATCATACGTCAGTCAACTGAAAACGTGAACATTTTGTTAATCTAAATGTTTTACTAATATGCTAATTATCACTCTAAAGTGTCTAACACAAAAAAACACCAACTGATTTGCTATACATTTAAACATTACACTCAATACAAAGTAAATACTTATAACTATTTTACTTAATCCGCTGCCCACGCAACTAGGAGACTACACAGCAGTGTGTACGGTAGATTATGTATAGGCTATTCAAGGTAAAGTGAGCACTTTTGAACGCCCTCTCGTTTGGAATAATAGTGAGTAAATATATTATATTTATTTAAAAAAAGGTGGTTAAACGACAATAAAATGGCTGAAAGGAAAAGTAACCAGGTCCTCAAAAGTGCTCACTTTAACATGAATAGCTTTTAAAGATAATGGGCAGTGTTTTTTTTTCTAATGTTCATTTCAGAAGTGTTCAATTGACCGTGGACAGCCTATACCAGCAGAGACTCGCGAAAAAAGGCCGTTCTATCTGGCCAGAAGGCTCTCAGCTGCGCCGCCACTGCCGAGCCAAGCCGAGTGTGTAATTGTAACTACCCATCGCTTGACCGCCGGACCAGATAATGTTCGGATCTGTTACAAACGTTCGTCACGCTTTCCTCTTTACCTTCCGTCGTACAGTCGCAGCCTCTGGGCAAAGGAGCACTCTGGCCACAGGGCCGGAGAAATACGCTTAACGCCACTTACAAACAAAATATATATTTTTTAGTTTTTATATTACGTTGATTACTAACAAAATTGTACTTTGCTAGTGCAGATGTTGTTTCTGCACTGCAGATTAAGGTAAACAACTAAATAACTATAGGGTCATTTTCGAAATTATTCTCCATAAAAGCTTCAATCAGCAAGAGACCAAATAAAAAGTTATAGCATTCGTGAGAGATAGAGAGACAGAGAGCGAAGGAGAAAGAACTTGGCACTTTTGAAAATAAACCTATAAAAATAATTATTTGCCAGTAAGTGCACTCTTTTCGAAATAAACACTCACTAGAGTACGCCAAGTAGTGTTGGCAATAAATTAGACAACTTAGTTCTATGTTTCAGCGTCTTTTTAAAATTGGTGTGTTCAAGATTGGTGGCAACTGAAATTGGTTTCCTTGTTATTTTATGAACAGGAGAGTACAGTTTGAGTGGGTAATATTATTTTTATGTCTCATCAATTTATTTTGTAATCAGTCCAGACGTATGAACGCTAGTTGCTAGGCCTACATCAATGTTTTCTTTACACGTAGCTCAGCAAAGAGGAAAGTGATAATAAATATGCCTCCAAACTAGCAATGTGGAGTGCATCATTGCTAGTGAGATTTCCCACAAACCACCACCAACCTCATCAACATTGCTTAACTAAAATTATATTCTTTTCGGCTTCCCAATCCCCTTCAGTAGTAGGGTATAGCCGAAGCTGGTGCAGAAGCATAGGAGCCGGCCGCTATCTTAAATTTTTTTCTTCCATAAATCGCCCATTTTCACATAAAAACGTATATTTTAACCCAAAAATGCCTTAAAATTCCCCTCTTTTCCTTAAAAAAATTTCCTGTTTTTCCTATTTTATCAAAAATGACTCCCCAGAAAAGTCAATTTTTAGTTATTGTCTCTAACATGGATTAGTAACCCAGCTTGCTCTTGGGGTCAGGAGAGCAGGATGTAGGACTTTTGACCTTTAATTCCAAAAATCTAAAAAATGATATTTCTTTTTTACATTTAAATATATTTTTATAATTAATAAATTTAGAGGTATAAGTATCAAGTGTTGTATATCAATGGACTCGTATTTTCAAGGCGCATACGATCATGATGTCATATCGATTATGTAACCCAATGCAAAGACCACTATTTTGGATTTGAGAACGAAAAAATTGATTAAAAACGAATAAATATATCATCATAATGATTTTTTAAATTAAATTTTAAGTATTCATTTTTAAGTTTTACATTTTCATTAAAAATTTTTTACTATCCCAGACTTAAGTATTTTATTTACATAAAAGGGCTAATTTCCCATTCACTTAACCTAATCACCAGACTCTAGTCAACATCGAGAAATAAAACACAGCAAAATGTTTTACACAAAATTTATTCTACACATTATAAAATATACATAATCATCAAAAAGCAGTTATTTTTATTAATCTGCTTCGAGTCAAACGATTTCGTGTCTAGTCGAAGGCAGCAGGTTCATGATCCAAGGACAAGGCACAACATTTGTGCAGCAGCTGTGCATTCCTCCACGCATGTGTCCAGGCAAGATCTGACATGTCGCAGTAGTGTTGGTGCAGGTTCTGACCTGTCGCAAACGTGTCGGTGCTGGTAGTCGTAACATTTCGTCAACTTGCACGGCAGACAGTCATACTCGCACTGCACATCTTACCATTGCCGTCATAGTACACTGCGATCCCCTTGAGCACGTATCCGCTCTGGCTCTGGAAGCCTAGCAGATTACAGTACATCTTGCTACTGTCTATGCTCGAAGTCAGTCAAAAAATTATAGTGCGTGAGCAATAATATTTATATATTCTCAGCTGTGCTCATGACAGTATTTGGACAGTCTTGTCTCGGCAACTGTACAATACAATCTGGTTGTGAAGTATCAGGCAGAATGCATATGTGTTGGCAAGAATATTTCCATGTGTAGTGAATTCGATCCTGCAGTCAGTTACATTGGAGGTAATATGCTCATCCTATTTACTCACATCGAATACCATGAGCAGGGCCAATCTCTTGAAAGTATCAGGGCTCAATATCGTATATTGAGTGGATCTGTAATACGATGACTGGAATTGAGAGTACAGCTGATATGCCAACAGGTACTGTCCATTTTCAAAGTCCATGTTCAAATCCACATATGGGTAGCTTTTGCTATTCAAAAATATTTTCACATTTTCTATTTGACATGTGTCGAACTGCAAACAGCTCACTCTTGCATTGTGCTGTCTTCTGGTATGTAGCCCAATGATGATGTACCTCGGTTTCTCAGAAGCAAAGCTGGATTTCACCATCCAGTTGATGTGCTGGCTTGCCGGCAATCCGGAGTATGTTTGAGACTCCACAACCTGAAAGCCACACAGATGTTGTTACCTTCTTCCACATTCTTCAACATTTTTATGTGTTCTGCAGAACTCAACTACACATGAGGTAGCATCCAGTTGATAGAATGTAGTTTCAGTTCCACTGCCTCTAGGTTTCCTCCCATACCCACAATGGTGTATCCACATGTGTATTGGCTAGGAGCAGCACCAGTTCCTGCTTCGAATTGAAGATAATCAGTTTGTAGTCTTCGGCAAATCCCAATAGCATGGAGAGCAGAACACACACTTCAAACTTGCCTCCAGGGTATTAGGAACACTTTAGTCATCTTGGCTGCAGACAGCTCATTCAGTGTAAGCAAAAGGTAATTTTTGATAGTTGAGGTTATGCCCATATCTCGCGACTGATCCACCTAGATGCTGTCGAGTATATACATGATGCAATCGATCAGGTGAAGCATTCCATTGCTCGTTATTTTCGTCGATGCTGGGTTGGGTCTATCTTCTTTCCTTAGAGTCCCTTTGACTCGCAGGAAATACTAGCAAGGAAGAGTGCAGATATCCTGGTGTTGGATCGCTATCCGAACTTCCGATGGTATTATGTATGGCTTGGTCAGGAAAGGCTGGTATGCATAATGTTCCACCTTCATTATGCTGTCTTCGAAAATGGCTGGCTCTTCGATGTTTAGGGAATCTTCCATGACGATCGACCTTGCAGCCGAGACTGCGAAGGAAAATCTATTTAACAAGTGTTAACACCTTGGAGACCTGTGATGTACTGATTGCCGGTTTGATGTGCTGCTTGGTTTTATAGCTTCTGGTCGGTGTAAAACTTGTTTCCATCTTCTCAAATGCAGGTGTAGGGTGATTTCTTCATTTCGAAAGTTCACCAACTCTTCGCACTGGTCGATGACTGTCACTACCACCTCGTGCGCTCTCTTCACGACGACTGGAACATAAATTAGGCTTTGCAGTGCCACTACCAGTTTATAAGCTGAAGGAACCATCGGCGAAAACTCATGCAGCGTATTGCTCGGCATGCCGTTGAGGTATGTACTGCTCATCAAATTGCAGTATATTCGTATCACATTGACCAGTGAGATGTTAACAGGCTGCGACGACACGTGGGTTTTTCCAGATTCGTAAATGAGTGGCTCGAACCCCAATATCGGTCTGATGGCATCCAGTTTCATAAAGTCGATATTTTTGCTGCATCTAATGATGCTCTTCAGAGTGTTAGAATTTCCATGTAGTTCGAATTCTGTGTCGGGAGACAGCGAATCTTCGATGTGCCTTGCAATGTTGTCTAATTCGTAAGTTCCTATGGGCAACGACACTTCATGGGAGACATTACCACTTTTCACAAGATACATCTTGCAATTTTTTTCATCAATGTTCAGTATCGCATTGTAGGTTTGAAAATCGACCAAACCTATGCACCATTCCCCTTCCGGGTCGAGTGGAGGAAAATGTAAAGCACGCAGCTCGGAGTTATGGCCCGTCAAGGTAAGCGTTATCGATGTGACTGAAGGTTTCCTCACTGAGTAAAGCCATTTATACAATTACTTGTACAAGCAAACCAGGAAGCAAGGACATAAGTGCACACAGTTCCACGTGTTTGGTATCTACTCCGTTTCGTAGTTGTAGGTAAGTTTGCATTTTTTTTAGGTAGTCACAGTTCGGGTGGAGGATGTAAATTCCCAAAACTGTCATTATAGTCTGCATGTTTACCCTTTTCACATATGCTACCCAGTGGGTGCCAGGGCCGGCTGTTTTGTCCGGATTAATTATGGCACAATCATTACATTTTGGTTTAGGGGGTAAAACATCTCGCGTGAACACTCCTTGAAAATGAGATTTTTGAATTTGTGTGCAAGCGGTTCCAAATCCATGTTTGTGAGCGGCCATTGCGGTACAGATTTCATTATTACTTACTCCTGCTGCATCACTTTTATACACTTCCATCTTCTACTGGGTATTGCCTTAGGTAGAGGCCTTGGCCATTTTTTTACCCATAGTAATAGCTTCCATGTTTGCACTATGTTTTTGGGCCTCGGACAACTACTTCTGTTTGTTCGATGCAGTGTTGATGGCTCGGACAATACCACTCGTGGCTCCGATCAGACCCATTAGGGTTCCGAGTGCACGCAAAAACAATGGAAAAAAATCCGCCAGTAGATGATTCTTGGACACGTGCTTTTCTTCCCTTATTCACAATTTTTCGTTTCACTTGCGCCTTTTGCTTGCTCTTCGCTCCCATGCCCATCTTCACTTTAGCCTTCATCACATTGGAAACGCCCCATACTGCCATTTTATCTCTGAGTCCAGTGTCTGATGATTTTCTCATTTTGTACACCTTCTGTGCAAGTATCTTGTCTGCCTGGCATCTAGCTTGCAGATCCTTGTGCTGAGAATAGGTGATGTAATGTTACTTGCACCCCTTGCCCATCGTATTGATGCCCATATCGCCGTGTGACAGTCTTTTGGCTAGCTTGGTCCCAGGCCCACAGAACCTGTATCCAGAAATGTATAGCTCGAACAGTAGACTGTTGATCATTGTATTGACGACCCTGCTTCCAGCTACAGTCTTACCTCGTCGAGACATCATGGTGAACTGAGCAAGAAAAGTATAAATACACTCATTTTACACATTTTTGTTTCAGTATCATTCTAGACTTGGAACAGAACTTATGTATTGAATATTTCAATACGAAATTTCAGTGTGAATTCTGTCAGAAGCTGTTTTCTCGATGTGGAAATTTGAAGAGGCATTTTAAAATGTGCTTAATATCATCAAGAAGATTGTTTATGCTATCTCTTCCTCCTCGCCCTCCTCTTCCTCCAATGTGAGATACAAACCAAGCAGAAGATAACCGTTTACAGATCGTCAAGAAAGAAGTTACTCTACCCATACATATTCATGCTGAATATGAAGCTATCTCCCACGAATCATGCCTTGGAAGCCTATTTCCAAATACAGTGAGATGCATCATTTTGGGACCATCGGGTTTGGGCACGACATGCGTCCTACTGAGCCTGCTGGAAGAAGAGAATGATCTCTGGTTCGAGAATGTGTACCTGTAATCAAAATCGCACCAGCAACCGAAATACCGGCGATTGGCCCGAGTACTACAGGCCATTGAAGGCATGGGTTATTTCCCATGTAGAGATAATGAAGCCGTCATACCTACATATGAAGCACTGCGAAACTCGATATTTGTCTTTGATGACATCGCCTACAAGAAGCAAACGCGTATTCAAGAGTACCTTAGCATGGGACGACATGCATGTGTGGACTGTGTGTACCTTGGACAGACTTATTCGCACATACCCAAACAGATGCTTCGCGATAGTGCTAATGTGTTGGTGCTGTTTTGCATGGACGATAAGAACTTGTGGCATTTGTACGACGACCACGTCAATATAGACACAATGTTTGCAGAATTCAAATATATGTGTTCCCTGTGCTAGAAAGACAAGTATGGATTTTTGGTGATTGTAAAAGACTGGCCTCTACATAATGGCAGGTACCAATGCAGATTCGATCAGTTCATCATCGACTGTCGAGAATGAATTACAGTATATAGAAATTCGGGCAGAGTAGCCTCAAGCTGTGGCTTGACAAAGATGAAGATGGAGGTTGTCTCATACCAAGAAACAATGGAACTTGTGATGCTGGTAGAATAATAATTCATAATGTTGGTGAACCCGAATGCTTTGAAGATGCTGATACTAAACATTTCATCCTCAAAACTGGTAATGGCCTCATCTCGGAATTACGCAGTATGTTGGTCGAGCAAACCACATTCTTTCACACTTACTTGGCCAAGCTTGGTGCGATGATGGATTGTGTAAAGACCGAGATCGTCCACGATATTGTAGCCATGGATAAGCATATAAAAAGTATTCAAAGGCGATTTGCCGACAGATTGAGTGCGGCATCTGCACAAAATGAAGAGACAGTAAAAGTGCTTAAAGATTCCATAAAGCATGCATTTGCTACCTCGATTTCTCACCTCGCCACAAAAACAGATATTCAAAATTACAGCAGGAATATATTGGATGTTTGGAGCACAAACCTGGGCAAGATCGAAAGTATTGTGGCAGAGACTCACAACTAAACCTACAGAAGAGGGCTACTATGAGAATCTTAATTCAGTACGATGTCGGACATTGCAAGCGAACTACATCGGGTTATTCAGTCTGTTCGCTCCAAGTATTTAATCGCCAAGAGAGCCAAAATTTAATGCGACCATATAAATGAAGACATTTTTAAGCCCGTTACTTGTCGTCTTGATGCACTCAGGGAGAGCTATGGAGCACCCATAACCACGAGGACTGAAGTCGATGATACTGCTGAGTCTATTAAGAAGTGAAAACATGACTTAGAACAGTCAGAATAGAATGATGGATCGGAAGTGGATTTGCCACACAAGAAAAAGTAAGGAAAAAAGCCCTAAAATCTAATGCTCTGGCTCGATGGTACATATGATCATGCACATCTTGTAATAAAGATACAACACATGGTGTATACAGGCACAATGATAAATGGTTCCTCGGGGCTGATGAAATAGATTTGTACCAGGTGGAAGCATCCAAGTTAGCAATTACATGGCATATGGAACACCTGGGCTATATGAATTTCCATTTCGCAAGGAGCCCTGAGGTTTTACAGAATCTGACATGCTGGAATACAAAACTTTGCTCGAACTCATGCATGTACTTTACCAAGATAACTATCCCGAGACTGGTGCTTATAAGGACAAAGATCATGAAAAAATAGAATGCTCACATACCTCTTCAGGAGCCTAGTACTGAAAAGCGGTGAAGGTCTGAAGAAGATATACAATGGCCAGAACATTGACTACATGTATTGGGATGATCTGAACAAACTGGTCGATAGGCTGCTGCTACTGCTTGCTTTGCAAAGTGTTGGAAATTACTTCCACACCAATTATATAGTTTCAATCATAGAAGAACTTAAGGAGGTGGGTTACATACGAGGAATCGATTGGGTATCGCCAATGAACTGCATGCAGCTACCAGGTGCAACTACCGCCTTTGCAAGGTCATGATTTGTGGATGAATGATCTGTTTCAAGCTGCCCTCGTAGAAATGATACAGTATACTCAAGTCAGCATAGGCTACAAATACATGATAAGTCATCGATGCATATAGCAAAATTTGCCTGGGACAAGCTGGTCAAGTCGAAGAATGCACGTGATGTCACCAAGACCATTGCAGATGTGTTTAGTGAAGGCCGCATCCCGGCCAATTTGCAAACCGACCAGAGCAAGGAATTCTACAATGCAAAGTTCTCAACCCTGATGAAGAAATATAACACAAATCACTATTCCACATACAGTAATCTTAAAGCTTTAATTGTCGAGAGGTTCAATAGAACTCTGAAGGGCAAGATGTGGAAGTATTTCATAGCAAATGGTAATTACAAGTGGCTTGAGCTACTGCCGAAACTCGTCCATGAGCATAATTCTACAGTGCACTCGACCACTCGCATGAAGCCCAAATATGTCTAGGACGACTCCCTGGTTCGGACTGTATATCCTATTCCGAAGAGGAAGGACCCACACAAGCCTAAAGCCAAGATCGGTGACCTGGTGCGCATCTCCAAACAGAAAGGTGTCATCGAGAAAGGGTTCACAGCAAATTAGAGCACCGAACAGTTTCGTGTGCGACATATACATAACTATGCTCTGAGGACCTACTATCTCGAAGATATGAACAACATACCCATCCATGGTGGTTTTTACACTGTGGAGATCCGGCCGACGAAGTTTCCAGACATGTATTTGGTGGAAAAGGTGCTGAAACAGCATAATTGAAGGGCCTACATCAATTGGTGGGGTTTCCCTGCCCGCGACAATTTCTGGGTTGCCAAGGCAGACATCCAGCTATGAACACTGAAGATTAATAAAAAATAATTGTTTTTTTGCTGATTATGTATATTTTATTATGTGTACAATAAACTTTGTTAAAAAAACTGCTATGTTTTATTTCTTAGTTACACCTTTCATGATGTTGACTAGAGTGTGGTGATTAGGTTAAGTTAATGTCGAGTAAAGATGGTAAATTAGCCCCTACATGTAAATAAAATACTTAAGTCTGGGATAGTCAAAAAGTATTAATAAATAAATGCCTAAAATCTAATTAAAAATTACAATGATGATATATTTATTCGTTTTTAATCAATTTTTTCGCTCTTAAATACAAAATGGTGGTCCTTGCATTGCTTTACATAATATATATGACATCATGATTGTAGGTACCTTGAGAAGATGTGTCCATTGATATATAATGCTTGATATACATCTAAATTTGTTAACTATAAAAATAAATTTTTTTAATTTTTGGAAATAAATGCCAAAATTCCTAAATCCTGCTCTCCTGGCCCCAAGAGCAAGCCGGGTTACTAATCCTTGTTAGAGAAAATAACTGGAAATTGACTTTTCTGGGGAGTAATTTTTGGCGAAATGGGAAAAACGAGATATTTTTAGGGGAAAGGGGAAATTGTGAGGCATTTTTGGGTTAAAGTATACGATTTTGTGTGAAAATAAGCGATTTTTGGAAGAAAAAATTCTAACATGGTGGCCGGCTCCCCAGAGCCACCGAGCCGCTACTTTGCTCCTGCACCAGCTTCGGCTATACTCTACTACTCCCTTCCTCCGCGACAATTTTCAAACATTCCAAGAATGTGTTTCTGCCCCTTTTATTATTTTGGCGCATGATTGGTACGCGCCACGCGAAATTGAAGTGGTTTCGGTTGAAACATAACACGCTAAAAGTTTTGCTACAACCAATGTAAATGAAAATAAAATGTCATAGAGGAGATTATCTGACTTATCGGGTTGGTTGCCCTGGTCGAGTAGGCTGTATCCTGACACCAAGCCAACAGATCCGTGTTTGCAAAATCGAAACGACAGACGTACTGAGTTTTTCATACCCCACCTGCAGACCGATTCCCGTCAAACCATTGCGGTGCAGCGGTAATAGACTAGTTGTAACAACCCCATGGCGAGCAGACCGAACTGGCAATTGTTCCAGCCCCATCCACAGCACGGATAAGAATACAGAGTCACCGTCGCCTGATTAGATGTTCTTCAGTCATATCGTCTCCTTTAATTTTCTGGGTGTGACCATACGACGTAAAACTCAATAGAACACAGTCACCTTTCATCGTAATGAGCACCGAAGTTCTACCCTCACGGCACGTACACTTGCTGTCTGTTATTCCGTACGCAAGTAAGTAGTTATGTTACGACGAAATTTTAATCACAGAGATTTTGGCAACAATGCGGTCGCTTGTACACGCTTCCGTGGCTTACCTAAAGCTTAAAATGCAGAGACAAAAAAAAAAAAACGTACCTGGAACATTGACTATTACAACTGTAGGAAAAATGCAAGGTAAAATACCCAAAACCCTTAAAATAAAAAAATAAAATAAAAATGAGAGTTGAACTTTTCAAGCGAGAAGTTGACTCGACTCTAACACAAAGTAAAGGTTGGGACTCTGGATTGAACTGAGGTGGAATCATATGTTCATGCCATACGGATTTTATTGTAAAATATGGACATATAATTTATAAGGTTATTCAATAGGTTTGATATACTGTTTATTGGGTCTGATTTATTTATTTAATTATATTAATATCTTTGAGGTAAGTGAAAATTGTACTGATTGAATTTATTGGTTTTAAATAGTAAGAGATGTAAATTTGTGTGATATTGTGACGAGAGTAATTGGTCTGTAATAATTGTTAAAAAATTAGTATATTTTAATTAACACTTTTATTTATTTAAGTCCTCCATCCCTTAACGAACCTAATTTAGCGCAATGACTTTGACCAATTGTAACAATATCAAATACGAGCATTCTCAACTCTATTGTGAACACAACTCACAGTAATTTAATGCAGAGTCAACGCAAATTAAAAATAACAAGCCCCACATTAACTTCAATGTGAATATACCTTTTTTTTTTTTTTTACTGATTAACGACACAAAGCGATTAATTTTGTATAGTTATAGCAGCATTTTAAGTTTATATTGCGCAAGAACATACGGAAACTGCGACTAAAGAGAAGATAGGCCTGTGTCATTATGCGGTCGTGCTACCTCGTGTACGAAATTAAGTACAGAAATATTGATGATACTGTTTTTATAGGAATTTAGCTTTGGAGTAACTGGAGCACGGGTTTATCGATCTCACTTATTTTACTGCCAGTACGTTGCCATATTTTCGTTTAATGTGTGAAGTTACCAGTATCCTAAAGTTTACTTTTCATTTGAATTACAGTATGGATTTTTCAAATTTAGATGATAAAATTTTCTTACACAGTCTCCCAAATTCTGCCTGTGCCTATGTTTCACCAAAGTGGTTTAAAATTTTAAATGCTAATCGTAGCCTGGTATAATATAGTCATACGTTTAGTTTCATACCGTTGCAGTTAAAGTGAGTTTTCTACTCAAGCTTAGCCTATTCCTATATTGAAATAATCGAGATGCATTCGTCCGTAAGGCTATGCGACAACATTTTTACTACTATTGAAATTTAAACATACAATGCAATGGTTATTGCGAAAATATTTCAGCTGTGTAAGAAGCTGTACTTGACTTTATGGATATCAGATGTGCAATTTAAGCGATTCTCATTAAAGCAATCTTATTTTTGCAAGACAGATTGCAACGGCTCAACGCAGCGCTCTTCAAGCAACGTGCTATTTTCCACTGGAAAATTGATTCATATTAACTACAACGTGTTCTTCACTGCTCGTTTGTTTCAAGGAAGATTACATCACGCTCGCTCAGCGTTCGACACTTCTACTTCGTGAAAAGGCAACAATTTTCTATAATCTGTAGCTGGTTCATAAGTAAATTGGTTGTTATGGCACGCGCTGTGTGATAATGCTCCAGTGTGGATCCTGAACGATTTCAACGAAGTTCAGTCAGTTGTACAATGTACACTACCGTACTTCAAGCATGTTGGTTTGCTGATTTCAATAGCGATGTGGGAACAACGTAATTGTGTGATAATGCTCCAGTGTGGATCCTGAACAATTTCAACGAAGTTCAGTCAGTTGTACAATGTACACTACCGTACTTCAAGCATGTTGGTTTACTGATTTCAATAGCGAAGTGGGAACAACATAATTGTGTGATAATGCTCCAGTGCGGATACTGAACAATTTCAACGAAGTTCAGTCATTTGTACAATGTACACTACCGTACTTCAAGCATGTTGGTTTGCTGATTTCAATAGCGAAGTGGGAACAACGTAATTGTGTGATAATGCTCCAGTGTGGATCCTGAACAATTTCAACGAAGTTCAGTCAGTTGTACAATGTACACTACCGTACTTCAAGCATGTTGGTTTACTGATTTCAATAGCGAAGTGGGAACAACATAATTGGTTTGAATTACAGATATCCTACACAATTCCTAGCAAACGAGACGAATATTTCAATATGCACGCGAAGACGTGTTTCGAAAATGCAGGAATGATCACGACAAGAAATTGCACGATGCTTGTTTAATGCTGGTGCAATTGAGTTAATAAGCATGCAACCTTCTGTATGCCATCCGTGCTATGTTGTAACTTAAATATATTCGAAATGACGATGTGTTTGGGACAAAAAAAAAACGCAACCTAGGCCAACTTGATTAATGAAAGCTCTCCACGTATCCAAACTATTGCTTTGGTCAACTCATATTTAATTCGGGGTTTAATAAATGGCGACTATCGTACTTCCTAATCCTACGAACCTGGCGTTCGTGCTGAGTTACATTCGAGAGTCGGTTCAACGTGTATTTTGCTGGGTGAAAATGGGCGAAAAGGGTTATAAAAGGCATGACAATATTCCTATCCTTACCTGAAAGCACATAACTCACTTCTCTTTCTAATATAAACACGGTATCGAATTTGTGTGACGTTTAAACTTTTTTTTTTCTAGCTGTGTGAAAAATTGAAGTTAGGGATACCGAAGAAGCATACAGTTGTCTGCAAACCATTAAAGGTTACGTAGAATCGAGCTCATGATAACCTGGTTATATCGTAAGCCCAGTTAACGCAATATCATCACAGCAGGCTGATGTACTGACCTCGCAAAATACCGTGGGATATCCAATGGAATCTAGATAATTTCATGAAGAAGTTTTAATGCTACATTCTGCATTATTATGGCCTGTCTCACGAACGGGTGAACTTTCCGACAGTTCTGAAGTTAATCATCTTCACAGCTTGTTTCCTTGCTGGATACGTAGGTATCACCCCGGTCACAGATGCCGCGCGCACCAGTGCATCCACCGAGGTACACAAGACGTTCGGAAAATAAGGTTTTGGTCAAGTTCGGTTGAACCGATGCATTAACCACTCAACCAACCTAAAATGTAGGTGGATCTGGTGGATGTACACCGGAACATCAACCGATGAATTTTCGAACACAACCTCGCAAACATATATGTACCTAAATATATAAAGCATTTGTGAACGATAGAGTAAAATAAAGGTAAATGGCCACGTTTAACTGCAACGGAAAAATTGTGTGCCTTTAAATGTGCACAAACATTCCAGAAAGAGATTTAAATTGTATTTTATAAAGGAAGGGCATGTTTATTAGAAAATACGTTAGCATAGTGTTTAATGTGAGTTTATTGTATTATACAGTTATTTTGCATGTATGTATTTTTTCGTTTGCATTCGTAACACAAATATATAAACAACCTGATGTTCGGAAATTCTCTCAACCGGTGCACACCAGAACATTCACCACTGGTGGATCTATCGGCGAATTTCCGAAAACGTGGATGAAGTTTCATTAACACAATCAGCTGACTGTCAGCCTGCCCAGTATGTCAACAGGTTGCCATGGAAACAAATGTACATGGAACTACTTTCAGGGCTGCCAAAAAAAAGTGAACTCGTTCGAGAGCCGAAGTATAGAAAATATCCGGAAATTACGGAAAGGTCTTGATAAAAAAATCATCCGGAAATCTCCGTCAACGTCGGACAGTTAGTTTTTTTTTTTTTTCAATAACGTAATTTTCTTAAATTTCACAGAAATTTCCAGGAATTCACAGAACCTCTCCCCAAATGTAAAGTTGTAAGTAAGGGCTTTATTTTTTGCATTTATGGATCACAAAATAAAATTTTCGTTATGCGAGTGTTTCACTGTGTTTAAAGATAACATTTTTAAAGGAAATTAACTATTTTGTATTGACGGGGAATCTGAACACGTATCGCAAATTTTACAGCCTGCGAGTCTTACCTCTTGTCTTCCAAATCCATACAATAATGTTGTTAATGGATGAAAACATGTTATTTTCGTTAAAGAGATGCACGTAACTTGTCCTCGGTTTTTTGTAAGTAATTTTGTTTTTTGTTTGCTCACGCGGAAATCAGTAATTGACCTAAAATTATATCGCGCGATTTCCACTTGAATGTGATAACAGAGATATTTGTCTACAGTCTGAACATTATTTGAGTTAAAAATTAAGCTACGAAAATTTAAGGAATATCAAAAGCTCATTTTAGTTATAACTATCTCATTAAGCGTGTTTAGTTATTAGTTAGTTCGCGTAATTTGCGTATTTCGATACCGAAAGTTTGATCCAAACCGGCAGCCAGCCCCCCCCCCCCCCCCAACCACCCGCACATATAAAAACTCACTACTCAGAATTAATACTGATGAGTGGTATATCACTACTGGCCTCTCCCACGTCCAAATCCATAATGCTTTAGTATTTGGAACACGTTAGCTCCGTGTGCTCAGGATAAACAAAGCCAAACTTATTTTGATTGCCATGTTTGGCTCTTCCGTTACGTTGTTTAAATTAAAAACTTAGTCGTGGAAATGGCTTCCGATACCCAAAACGAAATTAACAGCCACAAAAATATTAAATTGAAGGGTAAACAAAAACGTCGTCGGTTGCAAGTTTCAACATTAATGATTCCCGCGCAGTGGCACACGCTAGCCGCTTACGTACTACGGGAATGACTGCTAAATAATATGTAACTTAATCGCTTCCGTTAAAAATCCATCGCTAAGCATAAACCAGCCGAAAAAAAACCCGTTCCTGTTCCAGATACTGTAGATGTCCGCCAGTCCATAAAAGGCAAGACGACCTGAGTCCGCGTTAGTTATTAAAAACTGATTATTTAATTTTTTTCGTTAATGTTGTGTACAGAGGCGTCCCTAGAAGGGACGGTTGGTAATTTTGCTCGACTGGGTGCGGAAAATCAAATGAAGTGAATGAGTCTCAGCTAGGAAAGGAAACCGGATGGCCCATTTGGCGTCCGCTCCGCCGGGGGACGAAGCTGAACAGCTTTTACTTCCGCGAACGTCGTCTCATAATTATCGTACCATTTTCAACATGAAATTTTATTTATCAGAAGTAGTTTACTACACTTATGGAAAAAAGCACGCTTACTACACATTTTAAAAGTTCTGTACTTATACAAAAAATTGGAAACTAGTCGTTAAGATAGTTTTTGTATAAGGCTATCCGCGGTAAATTGAGCACTTTCTAAGGCTCTTCCAAACATTTCCTTGAAGCCAGTTTTTATCTTTCCGTTTAATTTTAATATCAACATCGTCATATGGCTAACAACTACGGTGTATACTTTCACCACCCTCAAAACTTAATGTCTGAGCCTGCAATAAAACATGTTTATTAGTGACAATTTGTTTGGACGGCCTTAAAAAGGGCTCACTTTGCCATGAACAACGTATCTAGTGTACTTGATATGTGTTAGTTAATATTTGAATTGCCAGTGTAAATATACGGTGTGAGGTATCATTGAATCACCATCAGGTATATACTATAGATTTAATAGTAGTTTCAAATAGTTTTTTGTGTAGTAATAAAAAAATGTAAAATTAATTTTGGTCAAATTTTCTTTGGCCAGCCAAGATAAATCAGAGACTATAAGGGTATTCCCTCCAGCAATATAATAGTATATCATAAAATGTATAAAAGCTGTTTTAGATGTGTGAATTTTCATTGAAATTTGTTATACGAGACGTTAAGGATATGTGCCAGGCTGTAGGCATTATGTAAGTTTTATGTGAGATGATAACGGTTTTTGTGTTTGTGGGAGTCTTTAGTGAGACGCGGTAAGTTGATAAAAAAGGGTGGGATAAGAGAGAGCGAAGATCTTTCCTCTTACTGGACTGTATTTCTGTTTGGAAATTGCAGCAGTAAGACGGTACGCGGATTTTACAAAGCGAGGAGTTGGTATAGTTGGCTCGCGATGCGTATAGACACTCGGGGTCTGCCGCAAGCCAGCTTCGAGTCCGGGGAAACTGAAGTGACAGGATATTATTCAAACTGATTCGAGAGGCGTGTTCTCTTGCGGAATCCGTTTTACTTTCGCTGGAGTGTTCGCCGCAGAGTAATAGAGGGATCGTGAATGAGATCGTGAGAGAGTGGAGTTCGTGCAGGAATTTCAATTTAATTAGTGATTGCTCTAACAGACGCCCACAGGAACAGAACTACATAAAGTATCTCGTTTGTGTAACAATTTATGAACACCTTTTAATATTTACAATATGTATCTAAGAAGGCGGTGCCACTAAAAGTGAATTATAACAAATTTTGTAACAGTTTGTCTTTTAAAAAAAACATGTGCTGTTTATAAGTAGCATTATAGGTGTTCGTGACATAGAGATACATAATTGAGTGTCATTCGTATAACTCAGTGTTATAAATATAAAAGATAATTTTAGTGTTATAAAAAGCCTTTCTGGGAGCTATTTCCCAAGAAACTGATTCTAAAACGTATAGAAATTTTCTGCTGTATGGGATCGACGGAGAATTCACACTTCTAAAACATTTTAGCGCTAGCAGATTAGACCTCCTATATATATATATATATATATATATATATATATATATATATATATATATATATATATATATATATAGTGTGGTTGTCATTTTTGATTGCCAGACGTTTTCGTGATGAACATTCATCTTGCTAGTCTTATACTGAAAAAAAAAAATAAAAAAAAAAAATAAAAAAAAAAAAATAAAAAAAATCATGTCTGAAAGAACCAAATTTATGCTTCCATAATAATACAAGAATGTTGAGACAGCGACAGCGATCATTTGGACGATTGATAAATTCGAAACATTGTTATGTGTACGTAGCATTACCGACCTAACAAATTGTCGGGGTTTGGGTTTGGTATGTACTAGAGTAGCACTTAGTTGAGCTGAGGGGTTTCTGTTTTGTGCGTCGGTGAGGGCTAAATGAGATGGGGATGGAGCAGCGGCGGAATGCAATGGCGGGAAAACAGGCGAGTCGCGAGGAAAATCCGCCGGCCGAAGTCAACATCCGCCACCTCACTCACACGCGAAACTCCGGGCGACTCCACCGACAATGAAATCCGGATCACCTTGGAGGCGAGTATTACTATTACAGCACCTTGGAAAACACTTAGACTTTACTACTAGAAGATAATTATTTCAACAGAGCGATATCAGAAAAGTAAGGGAACTACACAACATTAAATTGCTCGTACTGAAGTTTGGTCACCGCTTCAATGAAAATCGTCGACAGAACTGCTCTGCACATTTTCCTTCGCAGATTTTTCTCAGGGAAGTTTTAAGTCTGCAAAAAAAAACACGAATTTCCCAAAGCTATTTTTCTGTTTTACTCTATGACCGTTGTTCAATCGAGAACTAAGAGCCATAACTGTTTAAGAAACGCTAAATAAAACGTTAAAAGCAATAGGAATAAATTCAATCCGCTGAGCTGACATACAAATGTCCGGCCGTAAATGTATTAAAGATTGCATAGAAATTGACAATTTGTCAAAACTGTGGGAGCATTTGGAGGAGCCCAAGAAGATCGCCTCTTGAAAGTCACCCTGGTGAACCAAGTCCACCTTAAGTCCTTGTAAATATAGCTACTAGTTAAATTGCCGACACCAAGATTCAACTTATTCCACGTGATTGCTGATAGCCCGGTCTGTCAAGTGCCTTCTTGCCGTATTTCCCAACAGCTCCTGGTATTCCGACGCTGCGAAACGTATAAATCACTTACCGTGCAATTCAATGATAAGTCAATTAGCATATTCTTAACAGCGAAAAACAGTGATTTAAATATATATATAACTTTATTACAGAGTATTTAATTGTATAAAGAACTCTCTTCATAATAACCAGTCAGTCAAGGAAGAACTTGAAATAGTGTAGGTTGTCGATATTAATAAATAAAATGCTCGAGTGACCCCGCTGATAAATTATTTGCGAACATGGCTTTTAAGTGGATCTTGGCCAGTAAAGACAGGCCATTATATAATGCGTCGACGTGCCGCCAGTACGAAATATTCGAATGTTGAGTGCCGCGGTGGATTAGTGGTTAGACTACTCGCCTCCCATCTAGGGCTCCATTCCCGGCGGAGTCGCTCCCGGATTATCGCACCTGGGAATTGTGTCAGGCGATGCCGCTGGTCGGTGGGTTTTCTCGGGGATCTCCTGTTTTACCCTCGCCCTTGCATTCCGGCGCTGCTCCGAACTCACCTCGCTTCACCCTCACTGGCTCTCAAGGCCACCCAGATCTCTCCACTCCACTCCAGGAAATATTCGAATGATCTGTCTAATCCGACAGGTGGCTCGTTATAACTACGGCTCGTTATAACTACGCGAACAGAAACGCTGGTGCTGCTGGTGGTTCTAGAACATCACGCGCGCACGTTTCAGTTCTAAAGGCTGTTCACGATAAAATGAGCACTTTGGAAACCAACGTTATAAAAAAGTCACTGCCCCTACCTGCATATATTTTAACTGCCGCAATGAGTGACATACGTCCAGTAAAGTTGGTTAACGATGGAGGGAAAGTAGTTCCATATCTTAACGTCGAATAAAAGATATTAGGTAACAATTCGTGATAACCTAAATTATTTCTTTCGCTTTCTGTATTTTTTAATGCGCCTAGTTGTAAAAATGTGCAGATTTGCAAAATAGTTTCTTTTTTAATAATTCCACTGATTCACTTGACCGACGCATGAATAAAGTGATGAGGCACATGGCAAGTAGATCTTATGCAGGGCTTTCAAAAGTGCTCATTTTACTGTGAACAGCCTTTAACAACGCGAATGAGGTTTTTTTTTTTTTAAAGTCTAACAAGCGAGCTCATTGTGACGAAGTATATCGGCGTGGTATACAACCGAAGGCGAAGCGGTTCGCAGAACGAGCGGGTAGGGAACGGAGGCCTCGAGGATATCACTGTTGAGCGGAGCTGGTGATGAGGAGGTTGCGTTCGGTCTAGGAGGAAAACACTGTGATCTAGGAGAATTGCTGCGGCGAAAGTGGAGCGCGCGTGGGCCCTACATCCACGCCGAGTGAGGAACGGCCGAGAGGGGACAGCTACGTTATTAGCGGGCACCACGGAAACGAAACTCCAAGAGAGGCAACTCTCACTCTCTGGAGGTGAGGCGGCGGGAAAGCTCCCGGGCGAGAGGCGGCCATTGTGAATGTGCGGGTGTGTTTATTCCACACCGCGGGACTGACCCACTCATCCCACCGGCCGAGCTCCCTTTCACCTTCGCGGGACCTGTCCCTCCCTCTTCAGCGTCTCCCAGGCGGCCGCAGCATCAGTGAAAGGACCGCTGCTGCGGGTAAAAGTTGTCGCGACGGGCCTTCTCTCGCGCCGCCGGAGCTGGGTCATCTGCCTCACTGTCCTGTACTCGAGGAGCAACGTCGCTGAGCAGCTGCTGGGAGAGTGGACGTGTTTGGGCGGCTTGGTGATATTTCCGCGTTTGAGGCCCTGTAGCGGGGGGGATAAGGACGACACTTCCACGCTCATCAAGTGCGCCATCGCCGCTAAGCGCAAGGATCTCAACTGGCACGCATTGTTCTCCGACCCACTGCGTGTACTTATGGGGATTTCAGTGGTGATCCTATTATTTTATTGATGGAAAGTCTGTAGGAAGGCTCATTGCAGGGCCCTTGTGTAGTTTTGTATGTATCTGATCGGTATATTTTGAGATATAGCGCTTTGAAAAAGACGTTTTTAGCCACTTTGGAGAACTCTGAAATGGCGTTTCCAACGTGTGTGTTATCTTGAAAGTTCTCAACAGCCCTCAGCTGAAGTTTGTGTTACTTTCGCAGAACAGCACATTGGAGGCACGGTTAATAGTTTCGTGGGGGAAAAAAAAAGTGTATCTCAGACACACTGCGACGTGTTTCAAGCAGCAGGTAGATGGGCAACTTAAGGATGGAGAGACAGAATTTTTTAATTTTTGAGAAGGCATAATATATTCCTCAGGTGATAGAAAAACTGTAATGTAAGTGAGTTATCGTTATTTATTTACCACGTGGAATAAGCGGGTATTATTTATTGATTGCCTTCTGAGAATTACTACAGAAACTATAGTGGTGTAAGAAGTCAAATGATATATAATTAAACGATGGTCTACGCATTATAAAGAGTTTCAAACCCACGTAATCAATCCCTGTTCGATTAGTGGAAGGCGAATTCTATAGTCACTACACTAAACCACGCCCCCCCCCCCCTCCTCCTGAGAGACCGTCCGAATTTCTGCACTCTAAGGTTTCATTAAAAAAACAATGGGTGTAATGACACATGTTTTAGCATCTCTATAAAAAGAAGTACCAAATTAAAGGGCGTTGTTTGCTGACGAATCTATTTTACAATACGTGTAGCAATGTTTTGATTAGGAGGATAGATTGAAAACTGCTCTTAGGAGAGTAAGACTGCTAAAGCTGAGGAGCTATGCACACATAAATTAGGTCTATATGCCATTTGCTTTTATTTGGGGAATTATTTTACGCCGCCGCTTTGTACTTTATACTAAAAGGAAGTGGGAAGCGACGCTTACGGACTAAACATAACCTAAATAAACTCACGCCCAAAGATTTCATATGTCATTATGTATTATCTAATGTTCGAATCCAGAACCACACACATTATAAACTGCGTTCCAACCAAACAATCACACGCAACGAAAGTCGGCATTAAAAAATTGTTCCAAGCTTGGATTTTGCCTCCCACGGTTATGCAAAGGGATACTCAATAACAACGAGATCTCCTGGGCAAAGTGGGATTGGATCTACGTGACAGTCGTTGGTGATAAACTGAGTTATACTAGTAGTTGGACGTTATTAATTGTTGCCTGTTCAACTTCCTTGTTACACGAGTGCGATACATTTACGATAACAGCCATTGAGAACTCTATTGGCAGTGAAGCTGAGCAAAATCATATCTGGAGAGTACAAAAAATAACAGAGCACAAATTATTTTGCAATGGTTGTTGAACTACAAATTTTGTAGGGAAGTCAAAGTTATCAGCAAATTTGTAATGGCAAGTGGATTTTTGGAGAAGACTAACGTCACCACGAGGTTTACAGAAGCGTGGGAGTTTTGCGGGCATCAGAGTAGTCCTGTTGAGCATTTTTGCCGTGTTTCTCGGTCATTGCAGGCTTCGTGGTAGTGGCAGTTGAAACCTGGTTTGGTGAGGAAGACCTGTATTTGCCCTGTGATGAGTGAGCTTGTTGCTTGCTAAACAGCGTCGTGACGGCAGCTGCGTACACGTTGTCTCTGGATTACTTCAACAGTCACCCAGTAGTCGTATAAGTTATGACGTGGATTAAGTTTGCTGATAAACCCGTAATCACGAGTGCTGAAAGCTGTAGACAATTCAAATTGCGTAAAATCATTTCAAAGGTGGTGATAATATTTTATCAACAACTAAATAGTTCTTAAACTGAAAACTATATATATATATGACGGGGCACGTATCGTTTGGCAGTCAGAGCTAGTGAATTATCTAGACAAAATCTTAAGCGCATTATTGTGGGCACGGAACTCGAACCCGCAAACTGAGAAGACGGAGCACTGACCTGGGGCACATGGGGTGAGGGGAGCTAGGGAGTAGTAAGGGTGGCAGTAGGCATCCCTATATGTTGGCCAGTCGCAATGTATATAAGGCCACAGGGGCCTGACGACGCTCCCATTCTTTGACCCACTCTGCTGGTACCACTTCGAGGGCAAATCGACGCCGGAGGTCGGTGCGAGCTACTCGAGGGCAACACTGCAGGGCGAGCCGAGATTCTGACGTCTTGGAGAGACGTGACCAGATTGGCCAATCACACCACGACCACGTGACATTATGAGGCAGAGGAGATCCGGTCGAGTGTCGTTAATTACCAGTGGGAAGGAGATATTCAGTTCGGGGTGCAGGATAGATCCGGAACCGATATTGTGCGCAGCGAACCCTAGAGATCCCCTCACCGCAAGTGCGCCAGGTCAGTGCTCCGTCATCTCAGTGTGCGGGTTCGAGTCCCGTGCCCGTAACAGCATGTAGGAACGCAGCCAAAACATTTGTGAAACTATGTCCAATGTACTATTTTCTTCTACTAAGAACCCATGTCGATAGACAGATTAAACTTTAAAAACAGTGTTTGTTTCCTTTTCCCCAAAATGCCGAGCCTCTCCTGTGACCAGGTCAGGATATTATGACCTCGTTCCAACAATGAGTGCCAATTTACTATGATCAGTCTCCCACATGTATATGATTTAGCCGATATAATGTAGACATTCTATATGTGGATCGTCCTTGTATACGAGGGGTCTGAAAACTATATTTCGGGCGTGTGCGATACCCAAGTGCCTGTTCCAAGGTTATTCGGCCTGTAAGTACTATAATCTGCCTTGGGCGAGAGCATCTTAGCCCCTCTTCAATTATGAGAGGTAAACGCCGAAAAATAACAGTAATTGCTGCAAGCCGTAAAGATAACTATGGGTGTGGTGATACAATAAATACTTACATCTTTGTAATAGTCTCACATGACTGCTAAATTGATGCAGGCGAAATTATGCAAAAAGATGGGTTCATGTTACACAGAAGGTAGCCAACCTACTTTCACTTTTGGAGGTGAAATAAGGCCTGTGAACAAACCTTACACACACATTTTTAGCTTTAAACATTTTTATAAACAATATCAACGCTACTTAGTTCCTCTTCACACATCACGTTTATAAGGTATTACAGTTTAATTTAGAAGGAAAATCATTTTAAATTATTCATATAATAATTACCAATAAAAATTTTAGAATGCGAGAAAATACTTAACAATGACTATCTCGGATTTGGTTACGTGCCGTTTAGTTCGTTTTTGTGCATAACTTCGATTTAACAACACAGAAAAAATTTCCAATAATGATAATGGTAACGAACGAAAGCTTGAGTTGTCGAACAGTTTCCTACAGATTATATGCAAAGATGACAAGTTCCTACTGCATTGGGCGATTTCCCCAGTTAAGCAAATCAGTGAAATGTGTTAATAAAAGACAAACTTTGCAGCATTTGACCAGTGTTTGCTATTAAGTCGTACAGTCTACCTCACACAATTTGCTCGGGGCAGATCCTAATATGAATGTCGAGAGACTGGCACTTTTTTCTACTGCTCTTTCACAGTTCAGTGCAATCCCGCCAATAGGGACAGTAAGTATTTCACAGCTTTACTTCCTTTAAAATCAAGTGTTAAAGTTTCTTACGTTAATTTAGAGATCTCTCGGTGAAAAAAATTACTATTTACTAACAAAGAAAACTATACAAAAAATTACCTGCAGTATGAACGGATAAGGAAGCTGTATAATTTTTATTATGCAGATATACCTATATAAGCTAGTCTGGTAATTCATGAAAGTGGTGTGGTTTACATAAAGGGTTGCGTATTTTTAACTTTGGGATGAAGCAAATTTCCTGCAAGGTAATCCCGTGTCGGAATCAATCTTAATTATTACTAATCCACGGTGGTATATCGGATAGAGCGCTGTTATGTAGGTACGAAAATGCTTTAGGACCGTTCGTAAAACGAGCATGCAACAGAAATGAAAAACAAAATACTGTCTCTATTCTGATACGAGTTCTCGTCTGTTTCACCGGATACAGTGAGGGTCTGGCGACAGTTGTGCTCTAAACTTACTTATCCAGTCTGGCTCGAGCTAACGATATTTCGCGTTACAGACCACCCATTGTCTATGCCGCACGGGCGCCCACTCTTCTTCATGACCAAGAGTCAAGATTGACAAATCATGTCGCATCTGTATTCTTTTGCTACTTCATCATTCCGGTTTCAGCTACGTTTTGGAACACTAAGTATGTTATTTTTAGCCTACTCTTCAAGGGTATTTGATTGTATTGTAAAGGACTTTTTAACGCCCCGCCCGGTTTTATGCTTAATAGCTTAGCAGGGGACGACTTACAAATTAACTTCTTAAATTAACACCCATGCCCTTGCCCGGGATTCGAACCCAGGGCCTCCCGCACACCAGATCGGTGGCGCACCAACCGACTGCGCCACGGGAGGTCGGATTTTTAAAGGAAATAAAGGGTTATGAGATCACTTTCTTGCATGTGTGTAATGTAGGTGTGTGTGTGTGTGTGTGTGCGAACGTGTGTGTCTCCCCCCCCCCCCTTTTTTTTTTTTTTTTCAATTTTTGAACGCTTCAACCGAATTTCACCAAACTTGGTACACATATCATAATTAGTGAGGACACGTGATTTTTATAGTTTTTGACATCAGCCACTTACTTTCAAAATGATGGCGATTTTAAAATTCTGGATGATATGTCGTATCTCGGGAACCATTCGACCGATTTGAACCAAATTTTGTATACTGGCAGACCATTGTGTAAGCACTAAATTTTAAGATGGATATTGTTGTTGGTCCACCATTTTGTAAGATAGCACCAATTGAAAAAAATAAGATTTTTCATTATATCTCGAAACTATTCAACCAATTCTCACTCAATTTGGCATGTAAGTAATGTAATGGTACGCCATGTAGACATAAGTGATTGGACTTGATTAGTCACTTATTTTCGAAACGGCGGCCATACAAATGTTTTAAATTTATTTAATGTATCTGTGTTTTAAGTTTATTTATTATATCTGCAATACCATTCAATCAATTTCGATCAAATTTGGCATACTGAAAGTATCTATTAGAAGCATTATATATGCCACCACATAGCCACTTTTGTTGGCCAATTTGGAAGAACGCTCCATACGAATAAATAAAGTTATCATGGCATAACTCGGTAAATTATTAACCGATTCCTACCAAATTTAGCAAACAAGTAGTACTGATGCAGATGATGTCAAATTATTTTTTAAGCATATAAGACACTTATTTTCAAAATGGCGGCCATATAGCCACTTTAGCTTAGGATGCTGCATCGTCGAAATTATGTAATAAATTCCAACATAATTTTGTATGTTGGCAGTAGACTTTACAAAAATCAACGGTATTTACTGGAACAAATTTTGTTCGCCATTTTGTAAGATAGCACTACATGAATAAAATTAAGTTTTTATGTCATATCTTGCGATATAAATGGCGAATCCCTATCGAATTTGGCAAACACGTAAGTATGCCAGACAGTTATTTTCAAAATGGATGCCATAAGCCATTTTTAGATTGGAATTCTATATCGTCGAACCCATGAAATCAATTTCAACTAAACTTGGTATGCTGGCAGTAAATATTACAACTAAAAATTTTATGTACATAGAGAATCTTTTGTCCGCCATTTTGTACGATAGCGTCATGTGAACAAATAGTTTTTTTGTTATACTCGGGAAACAATTGACAGATTCGTTCGAAATTTGGCAAACAAATAGTATTGCAGCAGGTGGTGTAAACTGGTATGTTTTATGTTTGTCAGGCACTTATTCTTCATATGGTGGCTATATAAATATTTTAGCTCAGTATATTTTATTAACGAAACAAATTCCAACTTAACTATGTATGCTGGCACTGGCAGTACGTATTACAACCATCAAATTTGTCCATACAAAGCCGCATTTCTCTGTCATCTTATAAGATAGCCCTACCAATAACAAATAATGGTTTTATTTCGTATCTCAGGAAACAATCAACCCATTTTTACAAAATTTGGCGAAGATGGTGTACTGTGGTAGGCCATAAAAATAAATGTATATTTTTTAAGTAGGGCACACTTATTTTCAGAATGATGGCTATGGAATAGTTTTAGTTTTGTGCGCAATATATACGAAACTATGGGATATATTTTAACTTAATTTTGTATAATGGCAGTATAGAATCATCGAAATTACTACTAAGTTATTTTAATGTCAATTTATGAAGACCGCCACATGAAAATTATGGGGGTTCTTTGTCATGTCTCGAGAACTAATCAGCCGATTCCCACCAAATGTTACACTGGAACATTTCTAACAAATTTGTACCAAATTGTGCACACCATTAATGCTACAGAAGGCCATGTAAACTTTTATGATTTAAATGGGCCAGACAACGATGTTCAAAATGGCAGCTTTATAAATCATTTAGTAAAGTTTGTCGCATATATTAAACAATTCAACCAAATTCAACCAATATTTGTATGTAGACAGTATACATGAGAAACATCTTTTATAAAGCCCTTTTTTCTGGAAATTTTTTATGATAGCCTCAAATAAAAATTTTTTATGTCATATCTGAGGGACCAAACAACCAATTTCCACCAAATTATTCACACAAGTAGCGCTACGGTAGGCCATCTAAACTTACACGTTTTACGTGGCTTAGTCACTTATTTTCAAAATAAGGGCCCTGTAAATTTTTGTGCTAGTAAATCCTATCATTCGAAACATTAGACTGATTAAATCCGAAGTTGATGCTCCGAATCCGACCTCCGTAATGCAGTGGTTTGCACGCTAGCTTATAGTGCGAGGTTTTCTGGGTTCTATTCCCGGGTAAGGAATGTGTGTATTTGTAATTCTTTCACTACTATTGCATACGTTTCTGGTTTCACTTCTAAAGTTATTGCTTTCAATGAGAAGTCAAGTTCTTCCCACCAACTCAGCTTTTAAGAAATTATTTAACAATTATTTGCACCTATGTTTGAGGAAAGTAGGCTCATTAGTTATATCAGTAACATATTGTTTCTTTTTTATTTTTTTGTCGCCTGTGCTAACATCAGTTCTATGGCCTAGACAGTTTTTGAAAGTATTCGTCAAAGACAGTTGCAGTCAGCACTGGAAACGCACGTTCGTTGAAGTTACTGCAGTCAGCTGCACTATTAAAATTGCATATATGTTTTACGGAATGTTTTACGGAAATGTACAGTAACTATATGGAAACGCAGTCCGTAATGATAAAAACCGGAGATAAGTACAAAAATACAAATACGGAAAGTTTCCTTATTTTCCATAGCTTCTGATTTCAAGGACGAATAATGCCGAATCTACACGAAGCTTACTTCGCCACTGGAAGCAGAAAATTATCATTTTTGCAGCATATCCTCGCCACTAAAACGTATTCTCTCAAACATAAAGAAGTAACATCAGGCTTGTGTAACATTTAGCAACATATAAAATACTCTAACTTTAATAGAAACTGAAAAAAGTTGCTTATGTGGCTTTCGTACAAAAATGTTATATATGGAAACTACATTTGAAGGTTGAAAGTGAGTGGTTGGAGAGATACACTAAGTTTCTTGATTCAGTTTCAAATCTCGGTCAGATAAAAATTATCTTAACTCTTTATAAATATATTTTTGTACACAGTCGAACACCCACATAACAAATGTAAAAAAATTGTTTTCATCATATTTTATTTCTAACTGGAAGTAGCTACACAAAGCTAACTAGTAAATTACGCAACAGAGAGGTTCCGTGAATTAATGGAAAGTTGGTTTTTAAAAATCAACCTGTCCGTAATTTTACGGAGAGTTTACAGACACTTCTGGATAAAATTTTACCAGCACTTTTCCTTAAAAAGAAGGGATTTTTTTTAACAGCATGTAGTGCGTTAGCCTAACCGAAACTCTTTAACGTATCTGAGGCAAAGAAGCAACACGGTTATAAAGGCGCACTCTACAGGTGGTTAAACTACGTTGCGGCATGTTTTAAATAGGTTCATATCAACAAAACGATTTAACTTCCCCCAATATATCTATCTACGAAATACAACCATAGCTCAAACGAGGTACATTCAGAGTATCACGCATACTTTGAATGTTAACTTGGGGCCCTTGGACATCATTGGAAAACAACTCTTTCAGGCTGCTGAATTTGAAAACATGCAACTCGGACATGAGAGAAAATGCGATAGGAGCCTGTATTGAACATTGCTGTAGATTGAAAATGGTAATGCCACCGCTTAAAGTGGAACGGGCACACGCAGCACTACGAGAACACTGCACACTAATGCAGAACCCTGTGCGTGCAAGTCTTATCGCTCCCACGTTTCTGCACCTCAGACGTGAAAACAGCTCGAGTGGAAAGTGTAGTATCTTGTATCTTGTAAAATATTCACTTCCACATTTTCTAATTGGCGCCAAGATATATAGAATGGAGAGAGAGGCACATCCGTAATAAAATATTCCTGAATACCGTTTCCCTTTCTCCGCCAATTCCCAGCAGCCTTTTGAAATCGTGGCCTGCAGCGTTTCGTTGACTGAAGTCTTTACAGATGTCCCTTTCTCCTTCAATTTGAAACGGTCTCAGCGCCACTAGACAGAACTGCGTCACGGCGGCAAAATATTTGCTGGCAAATTACGCAGAAAACTTAATCTACCACAAGGCCACGGTGGTTGAGCGATTAGCCTGCTCGCCTCCCACCGAGGCGATCCGGGCTCAATCCCCGGCCGGTACATTCCGGATTTTCGTATGTGGGAATCGTACCCAACGACGCCGCTGGTCGGCGGGTCTTCTCGTGGATCTCCCGTTTCCTCCGCCCTTTCATTCCGACGCTGCTCCATATACACCTCAACAACCCTCATTGACTCTCAAGACCTCTATGTTACGAGCCGTTCAAATCTCTACACTCACGAAATCAGTACATCTACCCTATTTTCGATATAAGTCGTTTTCCAAATGGTCTCAATTTTTGGCTCGATCAGACAAAAATAATAATTTTTGACACCCTGTTACGTTATAAGATTTTCACTTCCTTCATTATTGACGGAGCACTGATGGAAGACAGGAAATTATTATTTTTTTCTCCTTTATCTTCAATCATAGCTCCGAGAATAACGAACACAGAAATTTTTTAACTATTTAATAAGTTGTTCAAAATGGTTATTTACGTCTTGTCGAACCAAAAATTTCGAAAAATCCATTTTTAAAACAAATCGTGACAAAAATTACATTAATATACGATTTTCGTGCACAGTTCCCCTTAATCTACCATTGCACTTTTTTTCTACATTTTCTTAAAAAAAAAAAAATCCTGTAGGAGTCGGTGAATGTGTTGACTGTCGTCGAACGCGCCAACTCGTCTGAGCACTTCCGCTACCCGCGCCGTGATTCGTCGTCGTCGTCGCGTGTGGTGGTTCTCTCCCGGCGAAGGTCGGCGACCCACTTCCCGACGGCGATTGTCTGCGGCCAAGGGCAGGCGTGGGCGGCGTGTCTCTCGCGGCCAAGTCCACTCACGAAGGCAGCGCAGGCAGGAAGTGAACAAACATCCCAGAGCACGTGCTTACATCCAAACTGTTCTAGAAATCCGTTCACGGTGTTACTCCAACCTTTCCTGAAGCCCTGCGCTAAAGTTACACTTCCAGGATATTCCTCCGCCTCGTGCGAACTAAGCTTAACTAAGTCTGGAAAATTACTTCAGGTGGACAACGCGCCGAACGCGTGCTCACTCAGTGTAACCGTATTTTGTATAAGAACTATTTCTCACTAGGTGCTACCAACATACCTATTTTCTTCCTGTTTTTTATTCAAATTATCTATAAACGAAGCATTATCATTTACAGATGAACTATAAATCATATTTCAATTTAACAGAAAAAACAGTAACTTTTATGAACACAAGTATGAAACGCTTGTGATACAGGGCGTATTTAGGAAATAATTAAACACGCCATACACGGTGAGATTTCTCAAAGGTTCGATACAAAATGGCCGAAGAAACCGCGAATGGACTATAACATCAAATCCTGCGCACCTTGTTTATGACAGAGCCAATGTTCAATGTTGGAAGGCAGAGAGTGGCTACTGCGCAACTCGGCTGCGCGCTCTACCTTAGCTTTCCATTACGTAACAAGAATAGGAACGGGGAAGGATTAGTCCGCCGTTTCTCATCGCCGAAGATAAAGACCCTTTCACACGATCCAAATTTTTCTTCAAATTACCAAGTTTTATTGAATTCAATTAATTGAATGCTGTATGACATCGTATAAACGTTATAATAGCGGGCATTTTCTCTTCCAATTTCTTGAATGTCTCGTTTTCGTTCAAGATTTTTGTTTCGAGCATGTTCTATATTTTCTTGAATCCAAAATTTCAATCTCGTATGACAGGTTTCCTGGCAGTATTAACAGAAGTAACATCATAATAATAGTTGTGTGCACACATTAAAAGTTTTTACAAAATAAGGATGAACATTTTTTAAAAATAAAATTTACAATAAATTGAAGAACATTTCTTGGGGTTTAACCAATTATTTTCGTGTCGTGCTTGAGTCGTAAATACTTATAAAAATTTAGTTTTGGTATTTTTTTAACTGGTCTCATTAAAAGGTTTTTAATAAATTTTCATGTTGAAACTTGAAAGCTTATTTACTGAATGCAGTTCATTGGAAGGCAAATTAAGTAATTTTTTTAGTTCAGTAAATTTAATTCAAATAATTGAATTAAATAAATATTTGATCGTGTGAAAGGGCCTTACGCTCCTCAGCGCGGGAGAGGTACAAGCTGCAGTGGCGGGGCTCTCGTTCTCCCAGTTGCCTTCTAGTGCAGTCGGAGGGTTCGGAGAAGCTAAAGCACCCTTCGCCCCATGAAAGTGTAATTATGGACGTAAGTGACCACAGTCGTTACAGGTTGCCTCAGCAACCCCGGTACCACACATGTTCCTATACCCCCCTCCCCCTAAACTCGTCTACACACACGCCGTGTTGGAAGGCAGCTGTGGGGCCGCTGCCTTGTAATGTCCACCCCCCTCACCCTTGTCACCGGTAATTTTTTAAAATGCAGGATTTAATTTAGGCTGACTGTGGGTTGGTTACACCGACGGCCAGCCTTTATTTAATCTGAGAGAGCAATGGACATAAATTTACACATTCGAGGTTAATCGTATTTTTTAAAATTTGAATGGAAGCCAACACAGAAAAACTAATTAAGGGCAATCTTAGACAATTATTTTTACTAACTTCGCAAGTAAATATTTTAAAAGAGTAACGTGATTCCACCTCGGCGAACCGGGTTCGAATCTCGGCAGGGGGTTAGCTCGCGGATTTTCGCACGTCGGAATCGTGACGTACGATGCCGCTGGTCGGCGGGTTTCCTCGGGGATCTCCCGTTCCCTCGCCCTTGCATTCCAGAGCTGCTCCATACTCACCTCGCTTCACCCTCAGCGGCTCTCGAGACCTCGATGTTCAGAGCAGCCCAAATCTCTCCACTCATGTGTTTCTGCTAAGCTTTTTCTGACGCCGTAAATTTTTGTATATTTTTGCGACGCAAGATGACGTGAAAAAATGAATCGCACCGATGTAACACACAAAGTTGAAGAAAATCAGTTATTAAATATTACCCTTGTTTAATTATTTTACGTTGTTTGCTTCCAAAAATCTGTGGACCTAACAATTTTAGTATTTTGAGTTATTAATGAACCACGCCTTTTGAAGGGGGAAGTACCCCCGCCATATTGGATTTACGTATATTCCCCCATAACGTAATTTCCAGAGTCAGTATTTAAAAACAAAACTTATCAAGACACATGAAAAATCATCTTAACAGTTATTTCTAAATAAATTTTTTTAATATGCTTCTTTCCCCTTCTGTAATCATGATCAAAGAATGCCTCATTATTTAATAATTTGAGTCCCTCATGGAAACATATGGATATAAGTGAACTCGTACAAACTTCAAAACATTTGTTAAGTAGGTACTCCTCTCTGTCAAGTCAATATTCTATTTTAAACGTCCGGCGATACATTTTGGTTATGAAGGTTTTTTTTTTCTGTCCGAAATGGAATGGATACTGGTCCCGTAAGTTGATTCCAGTGGCAATAAGCCCATGAAGATACAAACCAGCGTTCAATTGGAATGAGTTGTCCTGAGACAAGGACGGCTGGGTGAGGTGTCGAACACGGGTCGCTCCGAGCGCAGGCCCAGTGCGTCGTGGTCGCGTCTGCGCGGCGAAGCGACGGTCCAGACGACCAACAGTGGAGGAGGCAACGAGGATGGCTCAAAGAGCTGCCCCGAGAGATAAAGGCTGTTCACTATAAAGTGAGCACTATTGAAATCAACTTCAGAAAGAAGTCACTGCCCCTGCCTTCATATACTTTAACGGGCGCACTGAGTGACATATGCCTGGTAAAGTTGTTATAGGCTGTTCACGATAAAGTGAGCACTTTTTAAGGCCCTTTCAACAGGCATTAACCACTAATAAATATGTCTTATTGCCGCTTCAGACATTAACTTTCGAGAGTGGTGAAAGTATACAATTATTAGTCACGTGACAATGCTGATATTAAAAAATGGCTTAAATATAAAAACTGGCTTAAAAGAAAAATTTGGAAGGGCCTTAAAAAGTGCTCACTTTACTGTGAACGGCCTATAACGATCGATTGAAAAGAGTTCCATATCTTAACGTTGAACAAACGTGTCAGGTAACCTAATGTGATAATTTAAATTAATTTTTTTTCACTTTATGATTTTTTAATTTATCGAAGTATAAAAATAAGCAGATTTGTAAAATATTTACTTTTCTAATAATTTCACACTTTCGCATGACCAACGCATGAATAAAGTGATGAGGCACTTAGCAATGTTAATGTTACATAAGGCAGAATAATACACAACGTGTATACAAGTAGATCTTAAGCAGGACTTTCAAAAGTGCTCATTTTACCGTGAACAGACTATAACAACGAATACAACAGCTCACGAAATGACTTGCCGACCCCACTCCTGCCAGACCACCAGCCACTGGACCAGCAGCCTGGAACGCCAAAGAATTTCTAGCCCCTTGCTTCAACAACATCTCAGCGTACCTACACCACATCAAGACGCCCTATCAACGCGGCAAGCTTAGACCACTAGGGTTCACCGCCAGACAACCTCAGCCATCACGCCAACCTGCGGCCCAGGACACTACTAGACACACTCCAAGCCCTTCGCTGGATCTTCGTCAGCACACAAGTGTGTACGTTCGCATCACCCAACAAGAGGGGATACGGATACAGCAGGCGACAACGACGGCAGATAAACTCCAAACAGTTCTCAACGCCCTATGTGCAACACTCACCGCCACGCCCTCAACAAAACTACTCAGTAATACAATATTACTCTACAACTTTTTATTTTTAGCTTAATCGCATATTTCAACACCACACAAACAAGCTTCACTCTAAGAAATTATTCGCAAATTTACCAGATAAATGCAAATTATTTTCCCATGCAATCGTGGTAGAGTTCCTACATTTGCTCAGCAACGCGTCAAATGCGTAGGAATGTTGCCAACTTTGTATTGAAACGACTTTTGATATTCCTATAGTTACACTCTGAAACGTGGCGTTACTCCCATACTATGTATAGGTTAAAAACTTCCAATACAGTTTAGGAAGTTTACAAGAAAAAAATTTTACAGTGTTGACTACACAAACGAGTAAGTTCTATAGTCCATTCACGGTTTCTACCGCCTTTTTTAAATTAAGCCTTTGAAAAATCTCACCATGTATGACGTGTTTAGTTCTTTCCTAAACACGCCCTGTATCACAAGCGTTTTTACATGTGTTCATAAAAGTTACTTTTTTCCCCTGTTAAATTGGAATGTTATTAATATCTTATTTATAAATTACAATGCTTCATTGATAAATAATTTGAATAAAAACAGGGGGGGGGGGGAAATGTGTATGCTGGTACCATCTAGTGAGAAACAGTTCTTATACAAAATATCATCACAACTGAGTGCGCACGAATGTGGTGCGTTGTCCCTCTGGTGTAATTCTCCAGAATTATTTAAGCTTAGTTTGCACGAGGCGGAGGAATATCCTTGAAGTAGAACATTAGGAGGGCTTCATAAAAGGTTGAAGTAACCGTGAATGGATTATAATCCACATTTTCGTAAACATCTCATACCATACAGACGGTCAGTTTCTGAATAGGCATGGCTAACACTAAACTCAGAAGAAAGAAACGCCGGGGGGGGGGGGGGCTAGAGGGCGGGACTGCAGCGAGCTGTGAGCCGGAAGTGAGAGATGGCGGAAGTGTGTCTGGCGGGACGGAGGAGGCAGGCGTGCGTGCAGTCGACTTCTCGCGGGGTGACCGTGCTAACTGCTTGCCGCCTCTCGTTGGCCGAGTGTTGTCCCAAGTACACGAGGTGTGTTCGCGTCGTTTGCTATTCTGCTAGTTTATTGCCATTTCTGCAAGATGCCGTTCGTGTTACCAGAAGCACTTTTTTTTTTTTGTACGCTGTTCGGTTGGCGGTAGCAATTGCTATTCGTGCTATAGAAAGCAGCTATATCTGCTCTTGCTCGCCGAGTTACAGCAGAAATATCAAAACGAGCAAGGTGGAAAAAAAAATTGCCTCCAAAATAAAATTACAAACGTTGAAGTGTGTTGGGAGAGACGATTGCATATAGTAATTTGCTTTTACGCAGGTTGCTTTTACGCAGCTATCTCAAGACAATTCGTAGGTCAAGATTACAATGTTAGCATATTACTCTATAAGCCATCATTTTACAAACTTTCCCCAGATTTCATTAAATCATCTTTAACAGATCCAGTTGGTGTTAGGCCTTTTGAAATACTGTGCAGTGGTCCCAATTCAAAGGGTTTTGTCGGTCGTTACCAAGATGTTGATAGTACTCCCCACATATTTTAACCTGTGTCTATGCGGGACTCACTCAAGTCTGGAAGTTTTGAGTTTTGTTGGGTCGTACACTGAGTAAGCATCTCAGTTTGAACTAAAATCTATCTATCTTCGTTTATAGTCATTTCAGTCGCTTTTTATGCCTCAATAGCACCGAAAGCATTTATATCAGCACATCAAATTCACCTCAGCAAAATGCTTCGTATACATCTTTGTTACCTTCTACGCCATTTTTCATATCGTCCTGGTGTGAGAACAAACACCTAGCATAGTTCTGACAACCATATGCAAACACCCATGAAATAGTTTCTGATCCCAGAGGAAAAACATCCCCTATTTTCAAAACTGATAATCAGAATTCACACAAATATCCATTTTCACTCTGAGAATCTTGAGTGAATATGTTGAAGTCAGTCATCCATTCCTTTAAAGTACCACATTATTGAGTTTCATTCGAACTTTCTTGATTAATGTCTTCAACAAAATCATTTGTCTCAGCCTGGAGATATTTTACATACTCTTTTTCGTTAAATTTTAAGCGACGTGGAAAATTTCTGAATGTCAGTTATTACACGTAGTTATTATTCAGTGTGGTTTAATTTCGTTAGTTAAGTTCGGTGTTTCTCAGTAAATTAATTTATAGAAGCAATTAAATTGATAACATGATAATATTCTTAAGATTGGTCCTCATTAAAAAATTTAACCATAAAAATATATATGAATAATTTTGTACATCAGGAATAGTTTTGCAATTTTCTTTACGTTTTGTAGACGATATTTAAGTTTTAAAAATTTGTCACTGAACTGGTGACTCGGCCGGATCAGTGTTGGTTCGTGCCCACTCCAGCATGACTCAAACTTGTGAACACCAAATCGATAGCCTAGTGATTCGGAGTCCGCTGTAATCTTCGAGGTTCCATCGGATCAAGCTTCTGTGCATAACCGCGTGACTTAAAACACTAACTTAAATTTTTAACTTGGGTACTATGTTTTTTATATTGCAAAACAAACGAAGGGATCTCGAAATTGTTATTTTAAAGTTTTTTTTTTTTTTTTAATGTTAGCAAAGCTACCGATTTTAATTTCTAGGTTACCATTATCGTAACCTACACAAAACGTGAATAAATGAAGTCACACACGTCGTTACCGCACAAGTTGTGCTAAATACACGAAAATCGGGGTATAGCCGATAGACCACTTATTACATCTTTCCAGGAACCAACACACAAAAAAAAGTGACAATTATTTGCAGGCTGTGAGTTTCATTAAGAAGATACACCGTTATTTAAAATATACTTGTGAACAATGAAGTATCATCTATTGCTGTATGTTATGGTTTTGATCATTTATATTTACAAGGTGTTTTTGAATAACATGTTGAAATTCAAACCACAGCATGCATGGACTAATATAATCAAAAAGTCCTAGTAACAACATTTTTGGAAAAGTTACCTAGTATTTCTTAATTTAATTTAAAGTTAGCCAAACAACGCAGGAAGTCCGCATCTTTACGCAACTGCCTGCGCAACTATAGGCCGTTCACGGCAAAGTAAGCATTTTTGAAGCTGTTTAATCAGACATAATAACCAATAAACACATTTCATTCTGTCCTTGGACTTTTGGTTTCGGGTATGGTGAATGTATAAACTGTGTTTACTACGCAAATAGTAGGGTTTATATTAACAAGTGGTGGAAGGATATAACTTGGTTGAAAGAAGAAAGTAACTAGGGCTTCAAAAGTGCTCACTTTACCGTGAACGGCCTATTGTTGCGTACCACGAAAGCGAACGGAATTGGCGCGCCATGCGAAAAATAAAATGAAAACACTTCTGGCAGCCTTTACTATTGAATTGCTAATCTCCCATTGGCCAAGGAGTTTGACACACGTATGCCAACAAGCAACCACCAGCGGCGGTTATGTGCCTCGAGTGTATGGTGGCCTATGTGCAGGCGCTCTCCGCCTTCACCATATGCAACTTCATATGCACTCAGGTATGTATGGCTGCGGACTCCCTGCGTTGTTTTGCATAACTTCAATTTAAATTCAAAAATGCTAGATGACCTTTTCAAAAAAAATATTACTAGGATGTTCTTAATAATAGTCCACAATTGCTGCGGTCGACACGTTGATAGCAAACACATTGTATTTATGTGTGCGTGCGCATATATATATATATATATATATATATATATATTATATATATATATATATATATATATATATATATATATATATATGCACGTTGTGTATTCTTCCGCCTTATGTAAGATTAACATTGCCATGGGTTCTCATCACTATATTCACCCGTCGGTCAATTGAAACTGTACAATTATTAGAAAAGTAAATATTTTACAAATCTGCTCATATTCACACTTCAACGCTTAGAAAAAAAAAAAGAAAGAGAGAGAAATAATTTAAATTATCATAAATGGTTACCTCTAACCCTTTTTATTCGACGTTAAGATATGGAACTACTTCTCATTCATCGTTACCAACTTTACTGAACGTAATATATAATATATGAAGGGGGCAGGGGGAAAAATATGAATGTCCATATTAGCTGGTTTTGAGTAAACTGCAATCGAAATTACACTATCGACCAAAAAGTAATTTGGCACCTGTCCACAATGTTTGCTCGGTGGTTGTCACCCCGTTAGAATCTCGTAGGGCCACCTCTTGTGGCTATAACAGCAGTCATCCTGTCTGGCATGCTCTCTACGAGTGTTTGCAGGACATCCACGTGGATTCGTCGCCGTTCCTCTTGCAACCATTCCATGAGTTGAGCAATGGATTTTGGGCGCGCCTGACGAGCCCTCACCTGGCTATTAGATTCGTCCCAAAGATGTTCTATAGGGTCGAGGTCGGGGCTCTGGACAGGCCAGTCCAATCGGCGAACATTGTTGTCGGCGTATCACTGTATAGTAGCCCTTGAAACATGGCACCTGGCATAGTCATCCTGGAATTAACACGGGTCCATTCCGTAAAAATGCCACAATGTTGGGAGCATTTCACTATCCAGAATGTTACAATAGGCCTCTGTGTTCATGCTACCATGGGCAAATACCATTGGTCCTACGCCGACGGCCGTGAAACAGCCCCACACCTTCACTCCACCGCCACCAAATTTCCTAGTTAGCACTATACACTCTGGCAGAAGACGTTCCCCGGGTAGACGCCACATCCATACACGTCCATCCGACCGTAATAATGTAAACCTCAACTTATCACTCCATAGAACCGATTTCCTTTGCTCCAGTGTCCAGTTGCGACGGTCCAAACACCACCTGAGTCGCCGAGTTTTATTGCTTGTCGTGATATGGGGCTTATGTGCAGCTGCTCTTCCGAAATATCCATGTCGGTGGGCATCTGTACGCAATGTTCCAATGGAAACCGATACTCCTGTTGCTGCATGAAACTCCTGCCGGATGGTAGCCATGGGGTGTGGCCTATTTTTGACAATTTCACGTTTCAGTGCTCTGCGGTTTCTGTTGTTCAAGATTGGAGGTCGCCCAGAACGTGCAGCATTGGCACAATGCCCATCGACCTTCCACTTACGTAGGACGAATGCGACCGTTGATTTGGGCCTGTTTACCTTCCGTGCAATCTCCCGGCTAGACAGCCCTCTGAGGTGGCGGCCCACAATCACGCCCTTATCGAAGTCCGATAACTATGTACCTCGTGCCATCTCCTTGTCAACTGGTTCTACACCGGCCTGCAGCGTATGGTGGCCACACAAGTCAACTGACGTACTCAATTACCTATCTTCACGGGTGCCCAATTACTTTTTGGGCGGTAGTGTATAGACTCCTCTCCTGGAAGTGTTACTTCCGAGGTCTGTTATTCCGGACTCTCGTATTCGTTAACCGTTATGCTTTGGCATGACAGCAGTACTGAAAATTCTCTGTCAGATGACACCATAACCTAATTTGTGTAAAAATGGACAATCCTCCTTTTCCCATGTACCCATCATATATTATTCTATTCATAGTGAATAAATGGTTAATTTATGTATGGAATAAATCAAGCTCCCATCGAAATATCCACGTCTTGATTTCACATTTCAGAAACTCACGCACAGCCTTTCCATAGCCATTAATAAGCTGCTGCGTGTTCGCCTGTCTCTTGCTGTCGAGAGTGGACTTAACGAAGCCAGCGGAGGCTTTCTCGGCGGAAACGAGGGTGAAGAAGGGCAGTAGTTCGCTCCGTCCGGCGACATCGCCCCGCGGCGCACCGGCTGCGAGAACAAGCCGGCTCGAAACCCGTCCTTGCCCCGCCAACTTTCCCGTCCAAGGTCATGGACCGCGCGCGCGCGACCCTAAAATAGAAAAAAAAACCGATTCTCTTTCTTTTTTCCTAGCGGCCAGGCGGCAGTTACTCGCTCCAGACATAACGTCCGCCCACGCCACAGACAAACGATATCCCGCCGCGCGAGGAAATTACCATGCTGCGTTTATGTCGCACTCGACAGTTTATTGAAGCTTTGTAATTAATCGCAATGAAAAATTAAACAGCTCTGCCCGAGTTATATGAAGTTTCTTGCTCCCAAGTTTGCCTTTGATATTGATGCCAGAGTGCTGCTAAAAAAAAAATGTCGACTTTAAACGCTCATATGTAAAACACAAAGGAAATTTGTTCTTAAAAAAAGACGTCTCTGTTTATTAGATGATTTGGCGTAACAAATAACATAGCAAATAGCTCTTAATACCTATTCCAATGTTTTAAAACTAAGGAATTATAAACTTGATCATTTCTCGGGTGGAAGAATGATTAATATTTTGTTTGCATTTTAAAAACTACGTGAATTAAATGCAAAAATGTTTTTCATTATTTCTAATTTGTGAGAGAAAAAAGCATAAAAACCGTGCTATTACGTTTGTGCTAGTATTCGCAAACTGCTTGTGCCACAAACCTGCACAAAAATGAACTTTAATGTATTATATTCCCTATTTCTGACACCTTTCGTGGTCTTGCAAAAAAAAAAAACAGCGTCCACGGTAGTTATTTTGCTTCTTGAGTTCATAAAATACGGCTTTAAGGGTGTTTAATATAAAAAAATAATTATTAATTTTAATTGTACCAAACGTTGTATGCAATGCCATTTTCTTCAACAAAAAAATTACAATTTGTATTTTTTGAATAATTTGATGTCAAATTCGAAATTTGTCTGTTTAGCTGCATCCGTAGTGACAAATACTAACAAATTTGTTCAAATGAAACAAAAATTATGACGTAAATTAATGCTGTTTACTATTTTTTGGCATATATGTAATCACCAATTCGTATAAATATAATCACCTGCATATATTTTAACGGGCGCACTGAGTAACATTCGAGCAGTAAAGTTGGTAACGAAGGATGGAAAGTAGTTCCACGTGTTAACGTCGAATACAAAGATAACTTAAATTATTTCTTTCCCTTTCTGCTTTTTTAACGCATAAAAGTATAAAAATGAGCAGATTTTTAAAATATTAACTTTCTAAATAATTTTGCAGTTCGATTTGCCGACGCATGAATAGCTTAAGTGCTGAGTCCCGTGGCATTGTTAATCGTACATAAGGTGGAAGAAGACACAACGCGCATACAAGTAGATCTTAAGCAGGGCTTTCAAAAGAAAATTTAAAAGAAAAAATTGCAAATATGCAAAAATTCTTATGTCTATCATTTGTTTCATGTATATGGTCTGTTATTTGGGGATTAAATATAAGTCACGCCGTAGTCAACGGCATTAGTTTACATCATAATTTTTTTTTTTCATTTGTATAACATAGTTAGTATTTATTGTAATGGTCGCAGCAAAATAGAGAATTTTGGATTTGGCATCAAATTGTTTAAAAATTATAAAGTTTAAAAATATTTTACTCAAGGAAAATTTCATCGCATAGAATGTGTACAAGTTGAACAATGTTTAGTACAAATATACAACACAAGTCGTCCAAATAACTTCACTCGCTCACTCACCTAATATCGGGGTTTTGAGAGTCGACTAGGTTGAAGCGAGGTGAGTACGGAGCGGCGCCGGAATGCAGGGGCGGGGGAAATAGAATATCCCCGAGAAAACCCGTCGACCAGCGGTATCGTCCGGCACGATTCCCTCGTGCGAAAATCCGGGCGACCCCGCTGGAAGCCGAACCCGGTTCGCCCATGTAGAAGGCGGGTATTCTAACCACCACACTACCGCGGCTCCTACAGACTGGTATAATATAGGTAGCTCCGATTAAATATGAAAAATGTAACACACTTATATATAACGAGTAAAGGTTACGCACCATGCACATAAATGTTCTTTTTTATCTGAGCAGTCAGACCGATAGTCATAAACAACCTAACATTTTGAACAATGTACGAAATTACCGCCATAATTTTGGAGATGTGTTGCATTGCTGCGTTCAGGTGACGGCCATTTTCATGCTCTAGGTTCCGTTGAACGACGTACGTGTTGGAAGGGACAGAGCGTGTGGCTAGGCACTGCTTTTAAAAAGGATTGTGATTGAATTAATGCATTAAGGTCTAAATATAGTGGCTTCAAACGAGGCACTGCACTGACTGTAAACATGCAGAATTCATTAAACAGCAGTACACATACTTTTAAAATTGTCAAAAAAAAAACATGATTTTGTTGCATATGAAAGAAGAACGAGTGTATTTTGTAACAATGTAAAATATTTTGAAATAAGTTACTTGATTAAATGTTTCAAAAAATAAATTAATAAAAGTCTATCTTTAATCAAAATTTAAGCATATCTACGTTCTGGACGAGCCAGAAAGCACCTTTTGCAATAAAACCTTGGTCGAGTAGGGCAATCATAATAATAATTGCTCTTAATTGCCAGTAATGCACTTTTGAAAGCCCTGCTCAGTATCTACTTTTGCTACTGACGTTCCTTACGCCGTGTGTGAAATCAACATTGCCAAGGACCTGATAACTCTTGAGGTTACTTCTAATGTAGGTTGGGAAGATCAGTGTTGAAAGCCGATCTCCCGTGACGTAGTCGGTTGGCGCGCCACCGGTCTGGGGTGACAAAGGTTCTGGGTTCGAATCCTAGGTCAGGTATGGGCGTTAGGTTAAGTTAGTTTACAAGCCGTCCCCCGATAAGCCTTCAGGCATAACGCGGGAGGACGTTAATAAGCCTTTTACAATCCAATTCAATCCACACCAGTAAATGTTAAAAGTTTAGCAAAGTGAACATTTTCGCCACTAGGTAAGCGCTAGTGTCTGCAAGATACCAGATTTTCTCTATTTTCTACGTTAAATAAACACGATAATTGCAATAATCGTGAATCAAATATAGAATAACTTTGTAAAGGCTGTTCACGATAAAGTGAGCACTTTTGAACTCAACCTTATAAAAATTTCACTGCTCCTACCTGCAGATATTTTAACGGGCGCAACGAGTGACATACGTCCAGTAATGTTGGTAACGATGGAGGGAAAAGCAGTTCCATATCTTAACGTCAAATAAATAGTGTTAGGTGACCATTTGCGATAATTTAAGTCATTTCTTTGGCATACTTTTTTTTTTTTTTTTTTTTTTTTTTAATGCATCGAAGTGTAAAAATGAGCAGCTTGGTAAAATATTTACTTTTCTAATAACTTCACGGTTTCACTTGACCGAAGCATAAATAAAGTAATAAGGCCCGTAGCAGTGTAAATTTTACATAAGGCGGAAGAATACACAACGGGCATACAAGTAGATCTCAAGCAGGGCTTTCAAAAGTGCTCAGTTTACTGTGAACAGCCTATAACAAAGCAAAAATCTCACTCTTCTATAAATTACGTAGCTTAAATTTTTAATTAAAAGTTACGTTTTAGAACACTGCACCCCTGGCGGCAGAAATTTTGCCTATGTCAAACTCTCCCATGAGAAATCTCGTTTTGTTCCTAACCTGGAGGATCACTTTATTCATGCTTTGACATCCATCAAGTTAAGCCGTAGAATGGTTGGGAATGTACGTGTGTTACTAAAACGCTAATTCCTACTATGTTGTCTATAAAACAAGAAATGTTAACTACTTGAGTGGCCATAAGTATGAACATTAAATACGTCAAGGCTAAGAACTACTTTCATTCATCCGTTGCCGTCTAAAGTGCGAGCCGGCATGACCATGTGCAGTGTAGCTTATATGTAGTTTCTGGCAGTGACTTTTTTTAAAAGGTTTGCTTTCGAAAGCGCTCGCTTTACCGTGAACAGACTCAGTCGCAGTTTAAACACTGTAGATGTGAACCCGCGCGGTGCTCCCGCCGTCGCGTCGGGCAGGGTCGTCATGGAAGGAAGGCGGCTGTCGGTGGTTGGAGGTGGTTGCCCTGCTCGAGAGACGCGCCTGTCGTCCCTGGCCGGCCAGAATATTTGACGAGGTAAGGGCGAAGCAGTGGCGGAATGAAGACGGAGGGAAGGCGAGAGCACCCCGGGAAAACTCTCACGCCATGGCATTGTCTGCCACGCTCCCTATTCGAGAACCCCCTGCTGAAAATCTCCATCTCGCCGGGCTCTGGTGTCGAACCGGTGGTGCGACTGAGTCAACACACATGAGCCAACTGCAGTCCTGCTTATGCAGTGCGATATCCGCATCTTAAGAGGAATGGTGCATGAGAACAGTATATTTACCCGATTTTCGATATGTCGTTTTCCAAATGGTTTGTCGGCATTTTTGGCTCGACAAGACGCAAATAATAATTTTCAACGCCTTCTTACGTTGTTAGATATTTACTGCCTACATTGTTTTCGGGGCGTTGATGGAAGAAAATGAAGGATTATTGTTTTCTTATCTTCAATCAGTGCTCCCAGAATAATGAACACAGTGAATTTGTAACAATGTAAGAAGGTGCTCAAAATTGATATTTACATCTTGTCGGGCCAACATTTTTTAAAAATACTCTGTAAAACAAGTTATGACAAAAATTATATAAATTTACTGTTTGCGTGCACCATTCCCCTAAATGCGTGCCGTGCGTGTCAACCACCTACCAGGCTGTGAAATGCTTCGTTCTATAGGCTATTCACGGTAAAGTGAGCACTTTTGAAAACGCTCTCATTTGGGATAAAATCCAATAAATATATTTTATTTTAGCCTTAGACGTTAACTCCCGAGTGCGGTGGAATATACACAATTTGTGTTTATTACGTACATGTCAGTATTTATTTTAAAAGGTGGTTAAAGGATAAAAAATGGATCAAAGAAAAAGTAACTAGGACTTCAAAAGTGCTCACTTTACCGTGAACAGCCTATAAAATTAAGGCACGCATTCCTCCAAGGGCACCAAAAAATGCATTATTTTATACTCGTACGAAACACCGTTCAACTTGTAGACGTTGAGTGATGCATCCTCGCGTAAAAAATACTCAGATTGCATATTTTTTTTGAATCACAGCATGCGAAAATCACAGTTTTAGTGATTTCAAAACGGACAAATAAAATCAACGAAATCATTTATGGAAAAATTAACAAGAGCGACTGAAAGTTCATGTCTTAATTCATTTTAAGGTATGCTTAGCTAAACTTAATTTAAAAAATCAGAGACTGCCACAAATAAAAATATGCAACTATTTCCTTAGTTTGTGCAAATTTTCAAAAACGCTTAAATATTTCATAGCGCGATTTTTAAGTTTCTTTAAAAATAACTCATGGTGTCCTATTTCTATGTCAATTATCTTATTTCGGGGAGTTAGTTCATGTTATTTGTAAGTTCCAAAAACGCCACAATTTTTATTTTGCCCTGCAATCATGCAAAAAAATGCGGTCTAAATGCTTTTATAAGCACTCGTAAGTAAAGTCCACAAATTGTAAAATAATTTATACAAATATATAATAATGACGTTTTTTGTAACCAGCACCCGTAAGGTAAAAAAAAATGGCATAAGGAAAATATGTTTTGCGAAACAGTCTACTTCATCCTGCCAGCACTGACTCGGCTACTTGGTATTGTTAAAATATTTTAGCTATGGTTTTATGTTTCGCTGTTATGCGCCGAACTCCTAGTTTAGGAACAACTCGGTGTTGAGGAACCTTGGGTCAAACCCCGGAAGCAGCGCGCGATCATTCATCGACTCGGCCTCCTCGCCTCGTAGCATCACTACAGTGTGCCAGGGGCATCGCGTCTGCTTCGCACGTAATGCTGGAATCACAATGGCGCTACAGACGCGACAAGAAAAATTCGCGTTATTGTGAATACTAGTTTTATCGCCTCGCGACAAAAAATACAAAAATATTATACGTAAATCGTTTCTTGCCAATAGCTGCTAGTCTCTTGTACGACAGCCATTAATGTTTTCATTTGTTTAAAAGGTGTTGTTGGAGGACACTTTATTTTCATGCTTACTGATTTGGCAAAAATTAAAAAACTATGGTCGTATTAACGTGAACTACACATCATAAATACTTATGCCCGAAAATGAAACGCTTTAATGAAATAAATAAACACAGCAGTGGTTTGACCAATTCACCAGTACCACCATCGTTCGAGCACCAAATTCTTACATGGTTTTCCAGCTCGCCGCGCACGCGACGTGACGAAATTAGATATATTTTCTATTCTGAAAACCTGTCGCGTCCGCCATTTGTGTCGCGTTGACGTCACAGATGTCTCAATGCTGATTGGCCGGAGATTTATTTCATTCGCGTCGCGTCTGTCGCGCTATTGTGATCCCAGCATTACTCTGGCATACGCGACTTGGCGAACTCTGACGGGCGAACCGCGTTAGGTATGATTTCCCCTCGCCGGACCGCACGCGCGTGACAGTGCGTCATAGACGTCGTCAGCGGCTTCCTGGACACTTCTGATTGTGCCATCACGACTGCGAATTTCACTTGAACCAACACTCGCTTTCTCCTCCACTGTTTATCTTATGTTTTATATCTCAGGGTGTAAGCACGCGGTACGAACCTCGGCGATGACGTGCGCAAAGAGAAACGCATTCGTGCAGCAGCTCTTACTCCGTTTCGAATACACTCCGGGAGCCGCGGCGGTAAGGAACCTGTATCACAAACCCATCAAAATTGTTAACCTATCTATTCCTGTAGTAATGTTCACCTGGCAGTGGCTTCTAGAAACATTTTCCGTATTGAAATGTAATCACTAATCAAAGAAAACCTATCAATATAAATAGTAGATAGAGCGCGAATAATAGTTATTATTAGTGTAGTTTTCGAAACTAAATTACTAATTGTTCCTCTGGAGCCCTCACAAATAATACCTCACGTATCAATACAAAAAATCATATTCAGTATATTGATGTTGAACGACCGACGCAGACATAAAAAATACAAGAACAAATAAACTGAAGAAACAACACTTACACTCTACAACACCTACACAAACAACATTACACTGACACCAACACAACACCGACACAAACATCAAACACACGACGGACAACTCCCGAAAACAACAGCAACCGTCGGCCCCTCTGTCTCCGCTAAGGATGGCGGGGTGAGGATTCAAGAGGGTGGAGGCAGAAGAATGTTAACTTTTTACATTTTAAAATTATAACGTAATCTTTTCGTTAACTTTAACAAAATAATTGTAAGCCTCTGTTTTTAAATGTTATAAAGCGACAAATATTATGTTTAGCTTATTTTATTAATTTATTTTATATTCAAGTAAGTGAGACCAGTTATGGCCTTCGACTGGGTACTAGTAGCATTTTAATATGTTCTGTTCTGTATCACAAGTATGCTGGTTACCGGTCTCCGCCTAAGCTGCCACCAAGTCAATACTGCCAGCTCAATGATATAGCCCATTCACGGTTATCTTCAACTTTCCTGAAGACTTTATAAAGATCTACTCCCAGAATATTCCTCCGCCTCATACGAACAAAGCTTAACCGATCATAGAAAATTACACCCAATGGACAACGCACCGCATTCGCGCGAACTTAGTGTAATAATATTTTGCACAAGAATTATTTCTTACTAGGCATTGCCAACATACCTATTTACTCACTGATTTTATTCTTACTGATGATAAATGGAATATTATAAATTATAGATATAAAGTATAAATACAATTTTCGTTTAACCAAACATAAGTTAATTTTATGTTAGCACAAGTGTAAAAGCTTGTTTATTTATTTTTAGTGTCCAGAACATAGAAATACAAAGTTTATGATAAATCACATGAGAATCTAAGTCATATCAGTGAATTAAATTGAACGTACGAGCCAGAATTCAACCGTCTGTACAGCCTTGTCATTTGCTGCATACAAATCTTCAATTGTGCATGGATCCTTGAGGTTCTTATAGACCAGAAGATGTTGAGGGTTCTGATGTTCTCCACACTCGCAAAGCTTGTCTCCAGTAATGTAACCCGCCTTTTTGAGATTTACTTTGCATCGCGACACACCAGTCCTAAGTCTGTTCAGGGCCTTCCATGTGGCATAGAGCAGATGGTACCCAGCAGCAGGCGCCTCCTTGATGTGCTCGCAAAGATCTCCAGTTAACGAATTACGCCACAGTGTTTTTCTGCGATTTTTAAGAGAAGATGGAATTAGCTTAGTCGTCTGTAAGAAGCTCTTTCTTGATCTCAATCTCGGTTGAGGAGGTACATAACCAAACATAGGGTGTCTCGAATCACTTTCCTGTTTCATCTTTTCATTTTCCGCAATTGATCTCTGTCTGATATCTGTCAACCTTTTTGGCGTAAGTTGAGCTGCGCCAAACAGGGGCCGAGTATTCTGCATCAGAGCACTGGCAGATATGCGGAGCACGTTTGGCTGTGCTCCCCATGTGCTATTGGTCAGTTTCCGGATGATATGATTCCTTAAGCTTCGTGTCCTAACAGTGAGCTTTGTAGGTTAGAGTCCGATCCAATTTTACTCCTATATATTTTGGAGTATCGCAATGAGATAGTTGTTGGCCTCTCCAGGTTATGTTTAGTTTCCTCTTTGGATCCTTATTTCTTAAATGGAATGCACAAACCTAAGTTTTTTCAGTGTTAGGCTTCAAGTGGTTTTTATCATAACATTTTGATAGATCCTCCAGAGCTATTGTCAGCTTTCTTTCCACTTCTTAAAATGTTTTTCCCTGGCAGCCGTCACTGTGTCATCTGCATATATAAATGTCTTTGTATCCATACCAATTGGTTGGTCAGTCATGTAGATGTTATACAACATTGGCGCCAGAATACTACCTTGAGGAAGGCCTTTTTTGGTTCGTCCATCGACTTTTCTTGTTATGCAGGGTAACAAAATATCGTCTATTTTGTAGTAAACACAGAATTAACTGGGGCAAGTGATATCCTCTCGTGATGTTATAAAACTTTCTAAGCTTGTTAATCATGGAATATTAAGGAAACTACCAAACGCGTCATACGTGGGGTTATTTTTCAAAGGTTCGTTTCAAAAACTCTGAAAATACCGCGATTAGATCTAACCCTTTTGGTTTCCACCAGGAAAGGTGATGTTGATGTTTAATGTTTCCGTCTGCCCGAAGCTGTTGTTCCTCATGCTTGAGGCTCCGGCAGCATCAAATATCTGATAACTTTACTCACATATCATAAACAGTCGGGCAGAGTGCAGCCAAGAGGTTTGAAATGAATGTAACGATTTTATGGCACAGTGGCAAAGAAGAAAGAATGATATAGACGTATACTCTGCGATCCTTAGATATAGTTTCAGTATCAAATATTCGTTCATAAAAATTAATTATGAAAGCAGTCCTTATTTAGTTAGTCATTTTCGCATTTTGGGGAACAAACGGAAAACTGGATTCTAAGATACTTTTTAAAAAAGTTTTATTTGTTCAGTTATAGTCCCTTTATGGTTATCTTGGAAGACAGTAAGGGCATATTACAAGAGAAATGTAGGGGAGTGGTGGCGTAGGCCAACAAGCGAGAGAGAACAGGGAGAAATTTTAAATGGAGACCACACAATAAGTTTAAATGCCGTACTTATCAATAATATTATTACACGGACACGGAATAAATATATCACGTGAGAGAAGATCCACCAGTGGACGTACTGACACAGTCGGAAAGTTGTCTTTCGCCCGAGGTGCCTCGGATAAATACTTCTGCTCTCCACGTGCTGAAATGAAAACCCACTTACAACGGAATACAGCGCGTCTCCGGGGTATCGAGACGAAAGGAGAAAGAAGGGAAGAGTGAAGAGATTTAAGTGGTCTTGAGAGCCGATGAGAGTGATTGAGGTATGGAGCGGCACCGGAATGAAAGGGAAGGGAAACGGGAGATCCCCGGCACGATTCCCACATGCGAAAGTCCTGTGATCCGGCCGGGGATTGAACCTGGATAGCCTTGGTGGGAGGTGAGCAGCCTAACCGCTCAGCCACCGCGGCCTCCAGCAAAAAAGGGGAGTTATGGCTATAGATTTTGCGCCTTACGTCACGCACAGAAAGGGTGCAGACGATGGGATGTTTATTGTCACAGATGGCGTCTCAGCATTTGGGTATCGAGGGCGTGGTACGTAAGTGGACTTTGAACGTGTCAACTGCCGTTGACAGGTTTCTGAAGGTCAGATCAGAAAAATCAAGAAATGACAGTCTTAAAAAATAGTTTCTAGCTATTTTGTGAGCAGATATTTTGATGGACAGATACGTTATTTTACCATCATATCTTACGCCGCACTGAACCGTACAAATCTACGTCGGCGTAAGAAAAAGCTCGACATTAATGCACCACGCTAGAAAAATATTTGCTCTCAAAGCTAGAGTAATTTATTATCTAGAATTGCCGTTTCGTTCTTTTTCTATATTCTCTTCCAAAAACTTGTAAATATTTATCTGTCTGTTTAGTGTTGATTTATGCACGAACGCCCTAAGAGGGCGTGTGGGTGGTTGTGAGTAATTCATCGGTGATGTGAGCTCGCCGTGTGAGCGAGATTCCTAATTTTGTACGTACGAACACGCGCCTGCACACACACAGAAAACGCACCGCTTCTCTCACATTGATCAGTATTCAGTTTCATAAATATTGACAATGCAAAACACAAGGAACAACTGGTATTAACACTTCCTCACCTTGGTTACGTTAAATCGCTTCATAGTTTATTTTCCATTATTAAGATAACTGTATATCCTGTTTCTATACAACTAGCTGCACAATACATCGATCGATCTTCTATACATAGCTTAAGTCGCCCGGCCGCGTGTGTCTGTGTATTCGGCTAAGGCTACTAAACTACTTGATGTATTTTTATGAGGTTTGCACCATAATTTGGAGAATATCTTGAGGAAGGTTTAAGTATATAATACATTTACATTTAATGTGAGAATAGTAGAGAAATGTCGACGTTTTATAATAAAGTCGGAAAAAGCTGCTTTTCGGGCGCTTACATGGCTTACACTGACTAAACCATACGAGAGACACCAAATTAATGTACTACAGAATTGTAGATGTCAAAAATGTCTACAAGAAAGTCCTCGACAGCATATGTTTATCTTTTCAGGATGACCCACTTTTTGAACAACACAGTATTAATCCTATGTTAGTTACCTTTAGAATTCAGTGTATATACTTGCTGTAAACCTAAACAACGCCGTATTTGTAAATCGCACCCGAGCGAGGCTGGGGCGGGTCGCTAGAGATGTATAAACTGAATAGGCATGCACGTTTCTTTTGCTTTGCCATAAAGCTTTACGGTTAAAACATTAAGTACCAAGGTAAATAATAGAAACGTCAACTATGGTTTAGAAGTGATGGTGCCCCTCATTAGAGTCGAACACGCATATGTAAGGTCACAGACGTAACAACACTGTTGCCAAACGAGGTAGTACTTGTTGCAGGCTTTCGACGTCGCTCAGCAGTATACACCTGCACATTTGCATCGCTTGACTCTTTGCTTGACATGCGTTGACAATGTTCAACTAGTCACGTAGTGCCGCAATGCTCAACGTGATAAGTTAGGGCTCTAAATATTTGGGAGTTTGGGGCGCAGATTTACTGTGTTGGTGAAGGACATTGTTGTAACTATATACATAAAAACATATTATGTTGTTTACGTTTTATTTCGCGCCAGTTCTTATGGAGTTTCAAATAAGTTGTGACGAATGAAAAGAAAACAATTAACAACGAAGCGCTGCAATGTTATGCCGTTCGTCAGCAATTTATTCGAATTGAGGTGCATCACATTGATACAGTTATCGTAGAAGAGACATCCTCAGAAGCAGGCCTATTATTGGTTTTGGATGTTACTTGTAAAGGCGCAAAAAATTATTTTTCGAATGAAAGTATCTAAAATGCACTCATTTAACTTCCGTTATTCTTGTAACAAGGGAACATCAAAATAATGTGAAATGTAGTTCCTAAATCTGGCACTAGCAGCGCTGATAAGACTCGTTCAAATTCATCAGCTTTAATTTCTCTAAATAACCAACATTCATATTCGAACACGTCTAGGCAGTATAGTTTGCAGCAAGAGCTGCGAAGGCAGGCGATATGGAATTGCACTTGCATTTTCCTGGAGTGGGGTTGGAAAAAGACACTATCTAAGAATACAATCAACCACGTCAGTCTTGAAACATATCCACGCATTTTAAGAGTTATAGTTGAAGTAATTCCGGAAATGAAGGTGCACGGATAATTTAAATTCATAAACTAAACGATTATTTGTCGAGGACTTGTTCATTGCGTCGCTGAACTTAATGACCATCGTCGCGTAACATTTCCGGTGAATTACAGCAACCGTGCTATTTCCCGTCTCGGAAGCGCTCAGACCCGCGAGCCAGTACGCAGCGAGGATTTAAATGCGGGGAAATCACCAGGGCGGGCGGGCGGGCGACTTCCTTCCTCACTGCTGGCGTTTCCAACGATCTGGCAACGCCGTCGGCAGTTCTGCGACCGTCACCCCTCGCGCGCTGCCACAACACCCTTCAATAATTTCCTGTGTGCTGATCCAACAGCGGGCCGGAGCGGTATGTGGTACTACACGTCACAGTTTTGCAATCGACCTTAGAAAAAAGTCACTGGCCCTGCCTGCATATATTTTAACGGGCCAATTGAGTAACATGCACCCAGTAAATTTGGCAGCGAAGGATGGAAAGAAGTTCCATATCTTAAGGTCAAATGAAAAGTGTTAGGTAACCATTTGTGATAACTTAAATTATTTATTTCTTTTCTGCTCTTTTAATGCACAGAAATGTAAAAATGAGCAGATTTTAAAAATATTAACTTTCCTTATCATTTTACAGTTTCACTTGACCGATGTATGAATAAAGTGCTGAGGCCCGTTGCAATGTTAATTTCGCATAAGGCGGAAGAAGATACAGCGTTTCATTTTACCGTGAACAGCCTATACTGGCTGGTGTCACGGCAGTGGAGTGCTGTGGGAATGTCTGGGTGGTACTTAACATCGAGGTCTTGAGAGCCGATGAGGGTGAAGCGAGGTGAGTTTGGAGCGACGCCGGAATGCAAGGGCGGGGGAAACGGGAGATTACCGAGAAAACCCGCCGACCAGCGGTGTCGTCAGGCACGATTCCCACGAACGAAAATCCGAGAGCGATCCTGCCACTGTTCCACCGCGGCTCCTGTATCAAGGCAAGGCATGTCTGGTATTGAGTCTACCCCGCACGAAAACCTAATATTGGGCTCGGATTCCCAAGTACTTGACGATCTTGTGTTTAGTACGTAATATAAATTATCTCTGTAATCTATTCTTATTCTTATTACATACTCGTACGTTAAATAATTATTCTAAAATAAACATTAATTTTTATTTATTTTTTCCAGCGGTATATACAAATGCACTACGTGCTAATACCGTATTTAAAATGTTTATCTGTTCCAAGCACTATGCATTCGAATGCAAACACGAGCGCGTAATTTACACTAACGTGTCTTGTATACGAAGAAATGAAAAAGCCCGCGTTCGATCCCAGAGGACTTCGCACAACCACAGACACATTTGGCTTGTTGGTACCACGTCGCAGCCTATACTTCCCCCTGCCATCTCGTCAACGAACAAACGAGGCATTTATTGACCTAGCTCAGCCAAGTGTTCACTTCAAGCGGCTCATGAGTTCTTCTCGCGAAGCCTGGTCAAAACAATTCTAAGCCTCGTGTCCATCATGAAATAAAAAGGTGTTTGTGCCAGGAATCGAAGTCTAGTTTTGTGCGCGAGAGGCAGAAGACAGGCTGCCCGCAATACCACACAGCTGAAGCGAATCTTTAGTGAAAAGTATCAGATTAATAACGTAGAAATTAGTAGACGTCATTACGTACTTTGGTTGGGCCATTGTCGGGATAGAAACTGGATCACTAAGAAATGCGCCAAATGATTAATTACTGCAACCTCAAGAATACTGCATTATTCGTGGGGAAACTATAATACAACAACTTTCTCGATTTACAAATCCGAACTATGCAACTTCATATAGCTATTAGCTGTTTCCTTAAAGTAAAGTACTGACCATATTTTAAGTGAAATTCGTTTATGAGAAAATATGTCGAGTTATGCTCGGCGTTTTTAACAAACATACCCGAAATTAATATTTTATACTCAAGAGAAGTTGAATTAGAGACAACTGCCATTTTAACGAGATGGCACTGTGGTAGCCCCGCCGAATAGAATAGTGCCAAGCTACGCATAAATAGAATTCCGTTAGAACTTACACTCAGACTGTCCGCCTGAGTAACAGTCGAGCGCAGAATGAAGAAGGAACAAGATCTCAGCGCATTTAACCGTGGTCAGATCTTCGGGACACTCAATCTCCGAACAGGTACTGGGATCTCCACGGGCCACCGTGTCAAGACCGTTCCGTGAGTTCATGGACTCTGGTAGAGCCCGCGCCGTCAGGGACAATGGACGTGGCGTACGAAGCATAGACTAAAGATGAAGTAGACCGATCTCGCCGGCTGTGCACAACCAATCTCCGTGTCCCAACATTGAACTGATTTTCTGCCAGTATGTCTAGCAAAAATGGCGTTGATTGGGTTTGAGGTCAGAACATTGTTTAGTAAACAAGTGCTTTTGAGATGTTTTTATACTTTCTCTAACCAATTTATAATGCTTTTTTATTAAATTTAAACTGGTAAAAGTATTTTATTAATATAATAGTGCTTGTCATTTAAAAGTTAAGGTATAAACAAACACGTTCATCACTGTTGACAATGTGACTTTGACAGTTGTGTTCCTTTGGGGTAGGTCAATGTTGGGTATGTACATGCGCATAAGACGAATAAGCGATCTACTTCATCTTTAGTCTATGATACGAAGTATCGATGAAAGGGGCCGCCATTGGCTAGCTTAGTTGAACGGCCACAGGGCAGCAGATTACTCACCAATTCAATGCTGGACCACAACAACCTGTGGACAATCATACCAACCAGAACCATCTCCTCGCTATGGAGTACAGAATTCGCCATCCCATTAGGGCACATCTGTTCACGGCACTTCACACGGCTCAACGATTAACTTGGGCGCGTGTACACCGCCATTAAACCCTCGACGCGTGGATTAGGGTCGCCTGGATGGATGAGTAGAGGTACATGTCGGTACACACTGATGACCGAGTACGAGTGCGTCGCCATGAAGTGATGGATCTCTCGTGTCAGCAGGGTACATTCCAGGCCGGTTGTGGTGGTATCCTCGTACGGGGACTCTTTGCGAGGGGTTGAGCTGAATCTCCTGATACACATGCCATAGGGCCGGTTGCACTATCGTGGTTCGAAACTCGATCTGAGATCGTATCTAAGATCGACAATGAAAAATGTTGCACCATTCGAGTCCAGAGCTAGACTGGAGATCGAGATTAAGTTCATTTCGAACCACCGAAACTGTCAGTTCGAAATCTCGTTCCGAGATCAGCAGCCATCGTCGACATTATACGTACTTGAATATTATTAAGTGAAATTCGTACAACAGTAATTCACTTAAAACAGATAAAATATCGTACATCTAGTTATATTTGTTATGAAAAATACGCCTTCTTCCATGACGTCATATATTACAAACCAATGGCAAAATTTGTCTCATACTTAATATCGATCTCTCCAAGATCGACGAATCGAAGATCCAGGATCATGAAATTTCGTTGGTGCAACACTTTTACCTCGGAACAAAGATCAAACTGGATTCTGGTTCAGAAATACGATCATTCGATCTCAGATCGGGGGTGGTGATGGTGCTACCAGCCCATTGCCCCTCACCGGCGAGCGATACAGGGACCTGGCAGATCATGTGCGCCCGTTTCTGAGTCTATAGAACCATGCAGGCAACCTGCACATGCAGCAGGACAATGCGCCAGCCCACCACTATTTATTTGTGACCAAGTGGTTGAAGAAACATTACCCGGAATTGAAATTAAGAGGTGAAGTGAAGATATTTGGACGGCTCTTAACATCGGTCTTCAGAGCCTATAAGGGTGATTGAAGTGAATATGGAGCGGCGCCGGAATGAAGGGGCGGGCGAAACGGGAGTTCCCCGAGAAAACCCACCGACCAACGGCATCGTCCGGCACGATACCCACTTACGAAAATCCGGTGACCCGGCCGGGGATTGAACCTGGTTCGCCGTGGTGGGAGGCGAGCAGGCTAACCGCTCAGGCACCGTGGCCCCTACCCGAAATTGAGGTCTGTTGTCTGCCCCCCGAGGTCATCTGACCTCAATCCTGTCGCTCACATCCGGGATGCTGTCCAGAGGGATTTGTGTATCGCGAATCCTACTCCGACCGATCTCGGTACATTGTAGGAGGCTGTGCGGCGGTTATGGATCAGAATATATTTCCAACCGCTTCTGGTGCTTTGTGAAGTCCGTGCCACGTTGTATCACCTCCCTCATCAGGGATTAAATTGGATGCTACGCGCTACTAGGCGGGTATCTCAAATTCAGCTGCTCATGAGTGTATTCGCTGCATACATCTGTTGCCTGGTAAGTAAGGGTAGTTCTTAATCATGAGTAACGATCCCAAAACGCATCGAACCAAACATTTCTTCTATTATTGCTACTAATAAACTCTCCGTGAATAATGCCTATCAGATATCGAGGAAACATTTTATTTGCTAAATAGAATAGAATGACATATTTATTTGTTACCATGAATTATAATCTGAAATATTTGAATTGAAAGGTGACATCTTAGCAAACTAGAATGTTTGCCAAGTGAAACCAGACTTACACTGGATTGTAATAACATTGTCATTGCAATCCATTCCTTTACATGTTTTCGCTTTTGCGTCCAGTGCGCTAGTGTAACCACAAAGCCGCCTTTCCAGTGCTGGTCCATGTAGCTACGACTGCACTGACTGCATGTAAAAACAGTTCCATTTAAATTTTGCAAGAGGTTCGTCGTCTAAGTTTTTCAACGTGAGTTTCGCTGCGCGTTTGCGGTAGAGAAATCTCCTTACAACTGCCGACCTCGCGTGACTGCTTCTCACTCGTCCATCCCCACGTTCAACCGCCCGCTAATACACAGCGTCATCCACGTTTACGTGAATAGGCAAGTGAAGTGAAAATGCTTAAAAAGACAACCTACTTGGCTTTTGAACTACATTACTGTACGTTTGAAATACAGGTTTTTTTTTATAAATCGTTAAAAGTACGCTTAATGTGATGGTCACCGAAAAGAACACACACTTCAGGCTATACCTGTAGATTACTTCTAAGACATCACGCACATTAAAAACTCAGTTTTGTAGCACTCCAACAGAGTTGAAAACGTTTTTTTTTTCAAGTGTTATATCTTAAGATATTTAGGACGGGTACATACAAATGTAATCGAGAGACCTGCACTGATATTCACTAAACACTTTCTACCAATAAAATTATATCTTGATTGCTTGAAGTGCCGTAGGCAGACGCAGCACGTCTAAGGGCTGTTCACGATAAAGTGAGCACTTTAGAAATAACCTTAGAAAAAAGTCACTGCCACTGTATGCACATATTTTAACTGGCACTCTAAGTGACATGCGCCCAGTAAAGTTGGTAACGATGTATGGGATGTAGTTCCATATCTTAAAGTGGAATAAAAAGTGCTAGGTGAACAGTCATGATGACATAAATAATTTTTTCGCTTTCTGTTCTTTTTAATGCATCGAAGTGTAAACGTGAGCAGATTTGTAAAATATTTATTTTTGTAATAATTTCACAGTTTCACTTAACCGACGCATGAATAAAGTTATGAGGACCATGGTAATGTTAATTTTAGATAAGGCGGAAGAATACACAACGTGCATTTAAGTAGATCATGAGCAGGGCTTTTAGAAGTGCTCATTTTACCGTGAACAGCCTATAGAGCACTGCACGCCAGTTCAGAACCTCGTATGTAGCGGCGATGGCGCACTAGATGCACGTGTCAGTGTCGTTCGATCGCTTCTCAGCTTCAGTCACGGGACATGGGTTTAGGTAGGCGGGCCCCTTAAGAAGACTACTCTAAAGCCGGATTTACACATTTAGAATGGCTAGATTTCGAGGTGGGTCCCGGAGATTTCCGTTACGTCTGACATGGAATGAGATTCCAAGGTGTAGTGGCGAAGGAATGCTAGGCTTCGGGAAAATAAGTAACCTCGAGAAAACCAAACGGGCAACAGCACCATCATGTTTTTCACGTACGAAGACCAGGATGTGGCCCTGGCAGGAATATGACTTGATCGCCGTAGTGGGAAGAACAGAGCTCTGTGGCAATGTAATTACCGCAGCTTAGTAGATCAGTAAGTGAATTAGTGAAGTATATTGCGTAGAGTCTATTCGCAGTATCTTCAAGCTTTTTGAGTCAAACCTTTGAAAAATCACCATACGCATGATGTGTTAGGTCGCTTCCACACGCGTTTTATACCTGTGTAAACATACGAACACCTTATTTTTCGTTAAACTGAACTTTTAGTTATATTTTATCTATACATTTTAATATGCGATTTATTATTAATACGAACAAGGAAAAAGAGACAACAGGTGTGTTGGTAATGCCCAGTAAGAAATAGTTCTTATGCAAAATATGATTACACTGAGTGCGCACGAATGCGGTGCATGGTCCTTTTGATGTAACCTTCTACACTTAGTTAAGCTTTGTTTGCATGAGGCGGAGGCATATCCTGGAAGTAGAACTTAGCTGGAAGTAACAGTGAATGGGCTATATGTATAGCTTTACGTAAAACTACGTCACGAGACATGGATGGCTTTCCCCAGCCTCGAGCAGCGTGCCGAAGACCTTGGTCGCTGCGCCATGAGAACAGCACGGCTGCGCGGTGCTCTGCAATAAGGCAGAGGCCCTTCTACTAGGTCGCGGTCGCCGCGTATCACGTCGTATCGCGGTGTCCAGTCAGTGGTGCGATAGGGGGGGGGGGGGGCTGGTCTGAAGGCAGGGCGTGCCTCCCGGATCCGCGGGACGACTGCGAGAAGATTGCTGACATACCTCCGGCGAGGCGGAGGTGTGGTCAGACCTCGGCCGTGAAGGGCGGTACCACCGAGACTACAAGGCCTTACAACGTCTGTGTGACGTCACGCCATACCAGTGGCGTGCGGTGGAGTGTTGCAATGTAATCTGGTGCTTGTTCAGTGCTGTACATACTCGGCGGACGCAGAGCAGGGGCCGGAAGAAACTGAACGTACTGCGGCCACTCATGAGAGAGCAACGAGGCGCACGTGCTGTGACGTCAAATGCACTGAAGGCTGTTAACGATAAAGAGAGCACTTTCGAAATCAACCTTAGAAAAAAGTCACTGCTCCTACTTGCATATATTTTAACGGGCGCCTTGAGTGACATGCGCCCAGTAAAGTTGATAATTAATAATGGGAAAGTAGTTTCGTATCTTAACGTCGAATACTCTATAACTACAATCTTCTTTTTATATATATATATGTGTGTGATATATATATATATATATATATATATATACATAGTGAAATTATCCAAATTGCAGGCTTATACTGTTAGAACCCATGGGGGAAGAATAAGCTGTTCTTCGCACAATTATATATATATATACATACATATATATATATATATATATATATATATATATATATATATATATATATATATATATATATATATATATATATATACATAGTGAAATGATCCAAATTGCAGGCTTATACTGTTAGAACCCATGGGGGAAGAATAAGCTGTTCTTCGCACAATTATATATATATATATATATATATATATATATATATATATATATATATACACATAGTGAAATGATCCAAATTGCAGACTTATACTGTTAGAACCCATGGGGGAAGAATAAGCTGTTCTTCGCACAATTATATATATATACATATATATATATATATACATAGTGAAATGATCCAAATTGCAGGCTTATACTGTTAGAACCCATGGGGGAAGAATAAGCTGTTCTTCGCACAATTTGTTTGTTTACATGTGACAACAGAATATAAAAAAAAAAAAAATTTTGAAAACAGATATCTTTATTTCGTTCTTCAATTCGTTACTTTTTTTTTTATTAACAAAGTGATTTTACAAAAGCTCAGTCCCAAACACAATTGTATTTTTACTGCATATAGGCTGTTAAAGGTAAGACGAGTACTTTTGAAAGCCCTGCTTAAGATCTACTTGAATACACGTTGTGCATTCTTTCGCAATATGTAAAATTAACATTGCCATGGGCCTCATCATTTTATTCATTCGTCGGTCAAATAGAACTGAAAATGATTAAGAAAGTAAACATTTTACAAATCTGCCCAATTTTACATTTCGATGCATTAGAAAAACAGAAAGCGAAAGAAATAACTTTAATTTATCACAAATGGTTACCTACCACTCTTTATTCGACGCTAATATATGGAACTACTTTCCATCCATCGTTACCAAATTTACTGGGCGAATATCACTCAGTGCGCCCATTAAAATATTTGCATGCAGGGGCTGTGACTTTTTTTTCTGTTAATTTCTAAAGTGCTCACTTTATCATGAACAGCCTTTACACTAGTAAATACCATTGAAGGACGTGAGTGATATTTGAAAAATAATGTTAATGAAATTTATAGTTTATTTTAGTCGTTAAAAACCTCAGAAAATACGGTAATACACTGAAAAATTAAGTAAAAATTTCAGATAACCATTTCTGCTAACTTAAATCATTTCTTTCGCTTTCGGTTTTTACTGCATCAAAGTGTAAAATATTTACTTTTCTAAAAATTTTGCAGCTTCACTTGACCGACGCATGATTAAAGTGATGACGCTCATGACAATGTTAATCTTACATAAGGCGAGAGAATACACAACGTGCATACAAGTAGATCTTAAGCAGGGCTTTCAAAGGTACTCATTTTATCGTGTTTAAGTGACTGATGTGTAAACTAGCAAAAGATTAGATATACCACAGAGCAAAAAACAGCTTACCTTGCAACAGTTAACCACACGGCGCTGGACAATACAATCGCTACGCGAACATTGTTTTGGAATATGTAACAACGCGGTGAAATAAAATTGGTAGTACTGAATAATACACAGTTGACACAGTTTTCAATCTGTTGCATTTGTAAACAAGTTAAGGATGTTTTGAAATATTACTTAAGGAAACATTCTCCAAATATATAAAAATGTATTGTAGGCCATTTCTTATTTTTCGTTGTATTTACTCTCTTGCTATTTGCAAACAAGAAAAAAACGATGTTCAGAATTATAATCTAATGATACATTCGCTGAATGTAACAAAAATAATGCACTTGTTTATTGTTCTTTAATCTCTTTACAGTAAATCTCGTTGCGTTCTATATTTCTTAAAACAGTTATGTTTTTGTAATAATTATTTAGAGATTAACTAATGAAGAAGTTAAAATACTTTCAATGATATTTTAATACCACTGAAATCGGTTTTATTTAATCACAAAATACTGCAAAAATCATTTATATGGAGTGTATGAAACTATTAATTTTCGGTATAGGACAAAAAGGCTATCCTTTGCTTTTGCTCATGGTAGTAAACTCAAAAACGCACTGCAAAAATTATAAAGTTACTTGAAAACTTTGAGGGCACGAAGTTTTCTCGTGAAATAGAATTCACACAGGCATTTACTCTTCCATAATTCTCTAGAAATTTAATGATGCGTACTTCTTAGCCCATCAGAGTAATTTCCAAAACACCGAGAACACTCAAGTTAAACACCACGGTGTATTATTACACAGACGCCACAGTTTTAATTAAAACACGCCCTCCCACGGGGCCGCGGTGGTGTAGTGGTCAGACTGCTCGCCTACCACCTAGGTAAGCCGGGTTCGATTTCCGGCGGGGTCGCTCCCGGGTTTTTGCATGTTGGAATCGTGCCAGGCGATGCTGCTTGGTCGGCGGGTTTTCTCTGGGATCTCCCGTTTCCCCCGGCCTTGCATTCCGGCGCTGCTCCATACTTAACTCACTTCAATTTCATTTTAGGTCAATTTAGACCTAGATTGCATTAAACTTAAAACACATGTACATTTGCATTAAGTTTGTCATTGGTCTATACATTATCTGCCATGCCCTGTGTAGCTCTGCGCCAATAAACGAGCTCTTCGCATTTGCGTAGTCCAGTCAAGGGCAATCCAGTCAGAAAGGGAGTGAGTTCACATATATGCAGCAGCCAATGGAGAAACGACGCTGGTTCGAGTATATACGCCACTGTGAATTTTAGCCTGATGCCAAATAATAACGCGAATTTTGCAGGTCTCTACCCATTAGTTGTGACGTCACTAGCTTGGCTAAAGGGGGATGTGAAGTCTCCGTGGTGAAGGCAGGGGGGCGTGAGCATGGCGGTTATCAGAGCTTGTTACGCCGTCGTGCCACTTACCTCAGTGCCGTGCGCCCAGGCCCCGGAGTGGCGCCCAACGTGGGGCCCCACGTCGACTGCTGCTAGTTTTAACCAACGACTGCTCAGCATTTCTCAATAGCGCCTGCGCAAATGTTCCGCCTGCATGGCTCTTGAAATTCGTCTCAGAGTGTCTGAAATTATAGTTTTTTTTTTGACGTGGATACTTCTGTAAATTTGCGACCACCCTGGGAAGCAATCCAGAAAATCCGAAGATAATGAAATCCGGGCATACAGTTTGGCATTGCATTCGTTTCACCGCGTCTCATAATTTCCGTGAAGTATAACTTTTGACTAGGAGATGCTACGGCGCTCGTTTAAGTTTCAATTGACAGTTCTCATCACGATTAATCGATTACATACATGGAAACATTTGTGTGCCGTGGTTATGGTGGAATAGTATGCGTTCAATGTAAAAAATTAAGAAAACTTAACACAATTTCGGCCTATTCTCGTCCAAAAGAAAAGCCAATATACAGAAATCGTATACGGTTGGAAAGAGCATCTCAAAAGCAATCCAGCGATACCCATAAAATTCCACGTGATCGATTGAAGCGGTGCCAGGAAATAAACATCAAGGCGTCCGAGCGCGTCAATGTTGACGTATTCACGCAAAACGAATGGCCGTCTCCCCAACACAGTCAAATCCAATTTTTTTTACGAAACTATTAAACGTGCCCCCAGTATGTTTACCTACGAAAATAAATAATGCCCCAAACGAGGAGAGAATGTCAATTTAAAGTTACCACGTATGCTGTAAATATTATTTTGGAGCCCTCCAATATAGTTAAAGACTGCTTATTCAGACTGCCGTATTTTAAAACATACTCGTCGAACACATGTCACCCTACGATAGGAGCCTGTATTGAACTTTGCTACAGAATTTTCATCAATAAAATTACAGTGTCGCAGGTAAAAGCCCCACAGGTACACACAGCACTACAAGAACACTGCACGCCAGTTCAGAGCCCTGCGCGTAGTGGCGATGGCGCACTTGTAGCGTGTGCCAATGTAACCCTTATAGCTCACACGCTTCTCAGCCAAAAAAAGGAGAGAATGCAGAGATTTGAGAGGCTCTTTAACAACGAGGTCACGAGAGGCCAAAAAAGGAGAAAAACGACGCAGGCAGGTGGCATCCTTAATAATACCAAATTATATTTCCTTCTCTAGTATGCTAAAACGACCATTTCACCATTGGAATAAATATTTGTTCCCGTGCAGAAGATATAATGACTGCATCACCGATTAAATTCTTACAGAGGCGTGTGTTCGGCAGGCTTTGTTGGCCTGAGTGTAGCTTCCATTCTTGTAGGCTTCAGAAATTCAGAGCACTTCATTTTAGGCAGCACCCTTAACGACACATTTTATCCAGTGACACGAGAAACGGTCGACTGTGCTCCATTCAAGGTTACTTCCAACTTTCCTGAAGCCTTGCTAAAGTTATTCTTCCAGGATATTGCTCCGCCTCATGCAAATAAAGCTGAGAAAATTACACCCGAGGGCCAATGCACCGCATTCGTGCGCATTCAGTGTAATACTATAAGAACTATTTCTTAGTAGACATTACCAATACACCTATTTTCTCTCTGTCTTTATGCATGTAAATTATAAATGGCATGTTATAATATATTGATAAAATATAAGTAATTGTTCGATTTCACCAAAAATAAGGCACTTTTATGTTAAAACAAATATAAAACGCTTGTGGTACACGGAATATTTATAAGACAGCCAAACATGCTACAAATAAGGTTTGATTAGAAAGTGTGAAGAAACCGCGAATAGACTATAGAACTGTATCGGAAGGTGTATTCACACAAATACTTAAGACTATGTAAGGGTTCTCCTGGTCGTGGCAGGTTCCGACTATTAGACGAGTAGCAAGTGCTCACAATCTTAGTGATGCCATGGCTCACCCTGGAGCCATCGCTCGTTCGACCTCTGCTCGCCTCGTGTCTTACCAACCATTATAGCTAAAAACTCCAAAGAGAATAAAAAAACTGATTTTTAATTTCTCTTCTAAGAAATGTACCCAGCAGCGCAATTGTTCCAAGAAACCAGCCAGTAAACAAGGTCACATCTAAGCTCTATTGTTAATGCATGAAAAAAGGGGAGGAGAGTATTTTTTACCTCAAAATAGATTAGACTTTGTGTGGATTGGATGCTGCAAGATCTAAATGACTGATAATAAAACGGCTGGGTTTCATAGAACACCTATTAGACAATGTCTGTAGCTGGAGGAGCTAAGGTTCTGTTGCTTAACAAGCTCACGTCTTCACCTAACCGGGTCAACTGTTTTTTAAAACGTCCCAGAATTTTTGGTAAATTTTTATGACAGCCGCTACTCAATCTATATAAAAGATGCGGTCTTATAAAACACGGAATTGAAGTTTATTTTATATGAGCTATGGTTTCTGAGAAATAATTTGTAGTGGCTGTGCTAAAATAGCTACTCGTAGTAGGGCCTATAGGTGTTCCCACTACAGAATTTAATGGTGCCAAAAATTTAAAGTTAATTTTCATTTAGTGTTAGACATTTTATTTCAGGGTAACTTTTGATCACAACGCATTATGTTAATGTTTTAAAGTTATTACCAAATATGTACTTCCAAATAGGCCGATATTACATGCATAAGTTAATCTTAATTTAATATTTAATTAGCTATAACAAAAAGTGATTGACACTCTATTTTCATACAGACGGATTATTCAATAGGTAACATTGCATTACCTACACTTTCATTCTCAGCAGAGTGAGTAAGAGAAAGATGTTAAATAGAAGAAATTAAGAATAAAACCTGTAGCTACAAAGTAAAAATACCAACAAATAATCAGATATTAGGTTAGTATGTTACATATAATATAAGTTTCTGAATAATACTGCACACATACGCCTGGTTGCTGGAGAAAACTTGCAAAAGTTCGAAACTAATCTTGTATTCGGCATTACAATGCACGGTATTACGAGAAGTTAGTTGAATAGAGAGAATCGCTTCATTGAGATGGATGTTTTAGTTCAAACAAGAGGCCTCTACTGCTTCGAACTTCAAATTCATTACTTATCTCTGTTGTGCACTCCATACGAGACTATAACGTTTCAGGTTTTAGCTCCTTTTAAAACGGCGGAGGTCTTTCGCGATTACTCCACAAGACTTGAATGATAAAAGAAGTTATATTTCAGCAACGCTCCGAGAGGAGAGTGTAACTGGTAAAGGGTATTAGCATAGCCATAAAACCTGAAAGGACGAATTTTAGTGTATACGATTAATAAGACAAGGTTACATGTACCGAAGAGGTGGCCTCTATTATGTATTGCGATACTTGACTATCGTCTCTCGAACTAATAGTACTGCACGACGCACACAGCGGAGAAGAGATTAATTGCGTTCGTGAGGGCAGTGTTAATTATAGGTTCTTTGTTCATGGTCGATTCATCATTTTTGAAAGTCCTGCTTAAGATCTGCTGTTCCTCTCATTTTGTATTACTCCGATATAATACGCAAGCTTAACATTGCCATAGTTTTCACTTTATTCCCGCTTTAAATAAATGGAAACAATGGAATGTTTTTATGAAAGTGAATGTGTTAAATAACAGGTAAATTCGAGATCTTAATGTAACTTCAGTAGCCGCAAACTAACACATTACAATCACAATAAAACGTCTAGCCTCGCAAGTATTTTCTTTTAATTCGCTGCCAACTTAGCTGGAAGGCTGCATGCAAATGGCTACTGAAGCACGTGTTTAGTTACGTGCAGTAAATTTTTTTGAGGTTAATTTCAAAAGAGTTCACATAATTGTGAACAATCTTTAACGAGGAAAGTCACCTGCCGTTCGCAGCGGTCACGACATTTCCTGTCAGGATTCATCAAACTTCGGACGTGCTTCTTAGCAATGACTGTCCGTTGTGAGGGCCGCCGAATCAACAAACCGCCAAGAAAAATAAAGGGTGACACGTTTTTACTTTGCAGAATTGTAGCAAGGCCGACGCCGTAACACGTGTATTAGAAGAGCGTATCAGGTGAAGCTGATATAGGCCTACGAGACGGCGTACATCTTCCTGTCGATATCGATGGCTAGGTGGTTGGAATGCTAGCTTTCCGGGAGAGGGGTTCTTGGTTACAATCATATGTAATAAAGTAGACTGATGTTTTTAGATGTAATTTCATGTTCAGTATTTAAAAAACTTACCTCCCCTTTCCCCTCTCCTTTCCGATGTAACATTCTGGTACAGCAGGAGCTTTAAAAAGCCACGGGAAAAGATAGTCTCAATTTCCTCGACCCTAAATGTTACACGTGGCTTCTTCTTAATTTACGTCTCAATCCCATCTCCCAAACTGAGTAAAAATTGATTCATTTGTTACGAATTCTTCTAGTCTACCGTAAATGTTAATATTGTGTACTAAACACCATGTCTTACAAAAATAATACGTCGCGAAACGTCTTTTCATTTTCGGAATGTAAGGGAGAGTGTCTATTGATACGAAGGAAACCATTAAGACTTATTAACGGCGCTTGAAAGAACTAACACGAACATTCAAAGATGGTTTGAAACATGCAGAGAAGAAAGTAAACAAACGAAAGGATATAGATTTTGTAAATCTTCCTCTCCTTATTTCTAAAATAAAAACACATGCCCGCGCTGCTCAACAACGTACAACGTATTGTTTAAGGTAAATTAATACGCCAGCACGTGTCTTTCATCTTGAATGGCAAGCTGCCAAAATGCTGCATGAATAACAGCACACACGTCATCCCGCTCTATAATGCCTTTTTGAGCCGGGAACTGGTCTGAAGTAATCACGCCACTAGATTTACATTTATATTGACTTAATAACAGTGGCTCTTCGGATGGCCAATTTACTGCAGCCTATGCAGCACTTACATGTACAGTCAAAGAGTTAACGCTGCGTAGTTATGCAAAAAACGAATACAGATGACGGAAGCTCATAATTAAACTGAGCTCAGAGCCAAGTGCGTACCAATTCGCTGCTCATGAATTAAGACTCAACTGCGGGTTTGATAGGAAACAAAACCGTTTTGCCTCGTAGCCACCTGGACGCGAAATATAAGCTGTCTGCAGTTGTCAAAGACGAAAATGAGAAAATGCAGGTGCTCGGGGAATGAAACAATCAGATTTCCGGAAATTATGAAAGGAGTGTTCCACGCCACTGAGTGGAGGTGGCGCAATGATAGAAGACGGGATTTGCATTTAGAGATCCCGAGAGCGATTCCCGGTCTGGTAATCCTGATTTCGTTTTCCCATGGTTTTTCTAAATCACATCAGCTCGAGTTAATGCCGGGGTGATGACTCGTCACCACCAGCCGCGGTCGCTTACTTAACCACTCCTGACTGTGCCGAGCAGCTGGTTCTGTTTCTAACGACCTCGCTGTTGACGAGACATTGAGCCATGATTGGAAAGTTATACTTGAAGGGGAAAAAACCAACATAACACCATGAAGTTGATCAACAAAAGACATTGACCTTCAGCCGAACCATTGTTAATGCCGAAAAGAAAAGGGAAAAGTTGATAATGTGTTACACTGGGGAGCAAATTCGACCACAACCCCAAAGGTCTTCCTTAGTAACTGCCTTTTGCCACTTTTATCATTGCGAAAAAACATATAATGGTAAATAAAATCTCATAATATATCATATATTTCATTATAAAAATTACATTTTGCAAAACATAGGACACATGAAAACTTCCTCTTTTTTTTTTTTACGAGGGTTGTATTCAACTGCCCCTTTGGTCGCTAATAGAAGGCGATAGTGTTCTAACCTAATATTTTACAGTTATTTTTCTTTTATTTCTGTTTTTTGTTTTACAAATGGTTTTTAACTATCGTTAAACCCCACAATAATTATCATGCAGTCAGTCACTGTTAATGAAATGTATAGTTTATTTTAGTCGTTAAAAACCTCAGAAAATACGGTAATACACTGAAAAATTAAGTAAATATTTGAATATTTGGTGTATGTTGATATCCTGTGCAATAAATATTCATATAACTGACAAAACGCCATTATATTAAGTACCCAAACCTAAAATTCTTGCTTAGCCATGAGAAGAGTTCTAGAGATCTGCAAGCACGAACTAGACGTTGCATAGAATTTAATTCTAGGTACAACTGATGATGGCCGGCGTCTTAGTCGTCATTTGGTTGGAGATCGGTATGGGCTGTCTGCCGTCGACGCCATCTCTGGAGATGCCGGAGTGGGGGAAAAACACCGTATCACAAATATTATATAAGATCCTTCCCATCTTCGTGTTTCAAAATTATGGAAAAGTGTTCTTGACAGAATTTCAATATTATGTATATATAACTTTCATTGTAATAGCGAAAATTTCTTTAAATTTTTTTTACCTTTCGTTTATAATAAAATGTGTTTAAACGTAATTCCGTCACAGTTTTCTACATTTGAGAACTAGTAAACGCAAATACCTCTCGCTCACATGCTCTACCATCTAGCGTATCCCTGGATCAACAGCCCCCTGCGTAAGGCACGCGGCATCTTACCTGGGAGAAGTGTGTGGATTCGACGGGGAAGGTGTCTGCGGGAGTGATGACCTTCCGCGATATGGCCGCCGCGACGGACACGTAACACAAGAGGAGCAGCGCCGTCGGCGAGTAGTGTCCCGCCATCATCGTGCTCGCAGTCTACAGTCCCTACACACACACACACACACACACACACACGCTGGCGCGCCTTCAACCGCTCATCGGAGCGCGGAGACTTGGACGGCGAGTCAGAAGAGGAACCCGCGCTGGCCCACTGGCGTCACCACAGACGACGTGCTTTCCAGAGCTGGGGCTGTCCCTGTCGAGCCCGCTGTCCGCTGGAGACTGGAGCGTGCCGCCTGCCAGCGCCTCCTGTTCACAGACTCCCACCCGGCCGCGCTTTCATCCGGCCAAGTCTCCTCCCTATTGCTACCGCAGCACGTCTCGTCGAGGCGAACAGCCGGTGTTACAGCCCTACTCAAGCCTCTTTAAATACCCATTCTCGTTATTTAAGGCGCTGTGAATTCAGTACTACCCTTGCGCCTGTTAGACAATGCTACTATGCTTAAGGGGATTGAAACGGAACACATGATCTGAACAAGCTGACGAATCGGGATGAGTTTGCGCTATTCTTATGTACACGGAAACGTTGCCATAAGAAACTCGTGAAAAAATTATTTTGATGCGAATTACTAATGTAAGCTTTTATAGAAATACACATCTTATGTTTTACACGTAAACATTTTTTAATGGGTTATTATAGGCTTTTCATGGTAAAGTGAGCACTTTTTAAGGCCGTGCTAATTCTTTCTTTCAACCAATTTCTGCCTTTCTGCCAATTTTTAATATAAATATTTCCACGTGACAAATACATACACTGCATATTTTTTCACCACTATAAAAAATTACCACGTGAGGTTGCAACAAAATATATTTATTTGCTCACTTTATTGTGAATAGTCTATAATAGCCCTGCCATATGCACGAGTAAAGCAGAAATGATGAACAACGTTGTCCACGAAACCTAAAATAATCAAACCAAATACTTGGTTCCTATTGGCTACAAGGGTTCATGGACAAGGGAGAGTTGGTAATTAACAAGCTTTCTCACGTCCTTCAGTACGTATCTGTAAACGTTCCGATACCGATTGTACACGAAGCCGACCTCCCTGGGCGCTGTCCGTTGGTGCGCCGCCGGTGTGCAGTGTGGGTGGTTATGGGTTCGAATCCTAGGTAAGGCATGAATTGTTATTTCAAGTTAGATAATATGTTAGTTTTTAATCCGTGTCCTGATAAGCCTTGAGTACGTTAATAACCATTTTCCAAACAACCAACCATTGAACACGAACGAAATGTTTTACGTTCTTGGCATACTTATTTCAGAAAGGGCCCTTCGTAGATCTCATTGCTACTGATATATAATTTGGGAACTATATTCCAGATTATTTCAATACTTCAGAGTGACGCATGCAGTGAAAAAAATATACAAAAAATATACTTGCTTTAAGAAATTTGATTAAGAAAAGAAAACCTATGATTAATTTTAAAACGTAGTGCTTATCAAGATAAAATATATTTTTGTTTTTGAAAATTGCAACACCCAGAAAGAATGGCCCAAATGAATCCAAATTCGGAGGACGTGTAGAACAGTGATTACGTTTGCAGAGAGATGGCGTACACGTAGGCTTAGTAGCGTTCTCTCTTGTGTGACTGGAAAGGTCCGTGTTACGTCACGTTCAGTTAGTGAAGAGCCGTCAAACGAAGTGAAAGCAAGTGCCAGTATGCCTCGTTGACGTCAAATAGCGCAATATCAGCATGTGAGTGAGTTCGAACGGGGCAGAACGATCGGTCTCCGGGAAATGGGTTTGTCATAGCCGCTCCGGTAGCAAAGGGCCACCATGTGTATCCCCCAATAATACCAGCCCATACATTGATGCCAAATTGCTGTTTATAGGCACCAACTCGAGTGATATTCTGTTAGCAGGTGCTCAAAGGTGGTGGTTGTGAGCGTTCGTCATACCATCGCGTGTGAAACGCTTCATCGGTCCACAGTATGAGGGCTGATGAAATCGTGATCGGTTTCATGTTGCTGCAAAATCGACTGGCAGAAGGGTAGACGGCAAGAAAGATCAGTTGGCAGCAGTTGCTGTATTGTTGCATAGTGGTATGAGTGGTAGCTTACATCACGCAGAACCTAATGTATCGCCCATGCACCTCAGCACGTTCGTAGCCTGCGCAATGTCTCATGCGCTGTGTGCTGGCGCCTGTTGCTCAACAGTTACCACAGCATCCGCAACTTCCTGTGTCAGCATAGTGCGTAGCCGTCCTGCATCCACGCACAGTGCTAGTCCCATTTGACCAGTCTCCCGGCAACGCAACTCCAATCAGTGAAACATAAACATTTGGGTGCCGTCTTTTGGTGTAGTGACGAGCCGAAGTTCCAATTTGGCTGCCTTACGCACCCTTGGCCATTGCCATGTCCCAGTACTCTCCGTATGTGTACTAAATAGCCTATTTAGCACTACTGAGCTCGGTCCTTTACTTCGCCCTTCACCTTACAACAAAATTCATTATGGAAGGCGTAACGTTGCCACATCACCTCACTCTTCCCTTAAGGAAATTCCACAAGTTTACTGCAATGTTTTTCACTAACCAGTACTTTCTACTTAGTTTTGTCAACATAACCGTGTGGCATAGTTAGTAGCCACGAATTTCCTGAAATCTTAAATAAAATGGATTCGTGGTAACACTTCACAATAAAGTATGGAGTGCAGGACAACAACGCCTATTCAAATGTAAGTCAAGCTTTGTAGGTAAACACGTTACATACAGTTTCCAAAACTTACATAGTCTTTGGCTGGTTATTCGATATACCTTACCTGTATTCCAGAACGTTATAAATGCAAACCAATATCTTAGTTACGAAATCGCTTCTTTGTTTGTAAGGCACCAACTGTTTCTCTTTGGCCTTCGCTTAACCAACACATGACCAGAAAATCCCAGAACGTTATAAGAGAGATCCAGCAAGTTTACTATTCGTCCCATGAAGTTTCACCTACAAACTGGAACGACCAAAATCGCCATTTGTTACGAACATAATGAGAATAGAATAAGGAAATCTGTGCGGTTTAGTTTTAATGTTAAAAGAATTTGACGCTGGCGTGTAACATGCCGTATGTCTTTTCAATTCTTTCAATAAGAAGGAAATAAAAAAAGTGTGTTCAGCTCAACCTTGAAGGTCACATTTTTACAGTTCTAATAAATAAAACCAGTGTTGTGTTCTTATCCCTTCACCTCAGCCATTCTGGCACTTAGAAGCCATGTTGCTATAGGCTATTCACGGTAAAATGAGCACTTTTGAAAGCCCTGCTTAAAATCGACTTATATGCACGTTGTTTATTCTTCCGCCTTATGTATGATTAACAGAGTAATGTGTCTCATCACTTTATTTGTACGTCGTTCAAATTAAGCTGTGAAATTATTAAAAAAGTAAATATTCTACCAATCTGCTCATTTTTACACTTCGATGCATAAAAAAACAGAAAGTGAAAGAAATTATTTAAGTTGTCAGAAATGGTTACCTAACACTTTTTATTCGACGTTAAGATACAGAACTACATCTCATACATCGTTACCAACTTTGCTGGGCGCATGTCACTCAGTGTGCCCGTTAAAATATACGCAGGCAGGGACAGTGACTTTTTTCTAAGGTTGTTTTCAAAAGTGTTCACTTTATCGTGAACAGCCTTTAGCTGTTGACATTCCCACAGAATGTTCAGTGCTCTCAGCTAATGATTGCGAGGATTTACTCAAGGCCTACATGCTTCAAAAAATTTGGAAATTTCTGCCAAACTAGTAACTGCTACATTCACACTGTGCATACGAAGACAATTCATTAAAATTTATTATAGAATTTCGGAAATAAAGTTTGAAAGTAAAGTGTATCAAGTGTGTTTTACGCAGCTGCCAAAAAATTTTCGGTTTTTTTACAACTGTAATTTGACTTGCCCCATGCAAATTGCTTACGGTGTATACAACGGGGTTGTTTTACAACTGTAATTTGACTTGCCCCATGCAAATTGCTTACGGTGTATACAACGGGGCTGTTTTACTCGTACTTCCCACGATCTAGAGAATGAATGTGTATTTATTCTGAGGCGTTTTATGGGTTCATGAACTTACCAATTTTTTTAAATATATTTTTTTCTCTGGCTGGTGAATAGAGTTGTAAAGGGGCTGAAAATTGGGGTGAAGCATAGTTTGTTCATGTACATTAATTAGAATTAAATATGTTTTTATCCACACAGCAGGGTTTTCCTTTAAGAGTAACTTTCAACTCACAGAATTATCAGTCCTACATTAAAACTTTGTTTTTGAGAGGTTCTCTGAAGTTCTTAATGTTGTTTCAGATTTTATGTTATGGTTGTGTACCTGCATCTGTTTTACCTGGAAAGAAACAACATATAGTACATTTACTACTCTTTAGATAAATGGTGTTACGTTTAAGGTTGACATATACTGCAACACTTCAAAAAGGGCGGTGGTGCCTTTAAGTTTAGACTCTTAAGAGTCTACATGCAAAAAACTCGTAGCTAATTAATTTTATTTCTGATCTGCGCAAATGCTTCCACTCTGACTCAATGAAACAATAATGGGAAACTTAAAAAGGCCTGCACATTCCTCGCTTTTAAAAACGTAGTTTTGTACATGGGAAAGTGCAACATAATCCAAGTAATACCAAGGGATTAAGCATACTTTGACTTTTTGACACCACAGGCTCAAGAAGTGACAGTGTGCATGAACTTGCCAAAATATATTTTTGAACGACGTAATAACTGAGAAAAAAGAGAAAGAAGAGAAAGAAAAAAATGAAGGCACATTGTCTTCACGCGCAAATCTGTGCTACCAAAACAGAAACTTGGAAACATACGTACAGGTAAAAATCATTCATATTAAAAATATCGGATATTATAATGTGCATTAATAAACGGTGGAGTAACAGAATAACGCAATATGCAACTTAGGCACACAAGTGGCTAGGCATATAGAGTTCTGAATCTCTGTGTATAAATTAGGTGTCCGACTGACTCACTCACTCATCAACGCACAGAGCAATCAGCAAACTGCTGGGTGCAAAAGGATGAACATTTAGGAATGGATTCCTCTTAGAGTCCAGAGACCCACTAGGTAAATATTTTTCGAAATTTGATATTTAAGGGGTGAAAAGGAGTAAAATATGTTTCCGAGGGCTCCTTAATACCTCATTAACGCGATGACATGTTATACACTGATTTAAAAGGCTACTTATATAAATACCAGAAAATATACTAAGGATTTTTTAAAATTCAATATTTATAAGAACACGTAAAGGAGTAAAACGTGTTTTCGAGGAATCCTCAATAGTTCATTGATTCCATAAGATATAGTTATGATTTCTCTTTAAAAGGATAAATATGCCTAAAAAATAATTTTCAGATTTTTTTTTTCATTTCAACCCATAAGAGGGTAAAAGGGGGAAAAATGTATTTTCGAATAGTATTTTAATAGCTCGTTACCGCGATATGAAATCGGTATGTTCTTTGCTTTAAAATGTTACATACTTGCTTCAAAATTAATTTTAGGATTTTTTTTTTTCAAATTAATCCCCAAGAAGGTGAATTACATCAAATGTATTTTAGAATATTCCTCGATAGCTCACTTATCCAACAAGATATCGTCCTGCCCTTTACGTAAAATAAAAATAAATAATAAATAATTTAAAAAAAATTCCAGAATTTTCGAAATTCAACCCCTAATAGAGTAAAAAGGTGTAAAATATACTTTCTAGTACAGCTCAATAGCTCATTAACTCAATAACATATCGTTACGGCTTGTATTTAACTGGTTTGCCACATAAATACTTAGAAAATAATGTGATTTTTCTAAATCTCATTCCTAATACGGCAAAAAGGGTTCAAAAGTTTTTTCGAGAAATCCATAAACAGCTCATTAACCCGATAGCAAATCGTTAGCCTATTTTGTTTCCAAAGGTCGGCTACATATATCTCCAAAGAAGAATTTCCGGATTATTGAATATTCAAACCCTCAAGAAAGTGAAAAGGTGTAACATATGTTTTCAATTAAATATTAGTTTGGTACCTACATTGCATCGCCTGTAACTTTCAAATCAACGTATTTTATAAAAACCTATCAAACAATACATTTATGAATACAAAGGAAACCCATGAGAAGGAAAAACTTTCATTTTCTTTATAGTTGCAAACAAAGTTGTCAGAATTGAGCTGGATCAATACATAAATATCTCATTTTTATAAAAAATTGTCCAGTCAGTGAAATACATCACGCTATGCGCCCCCCCTCCCTTCTCCCTGTTTTTAAGAGTACTCATATTTCATTTGACTGAACTTATATAGAAAATTTAAGTGCAATTTCGGACTTTTAACTACAACATATGCGTCTAAATTGTCAAATGTGGTTAAGTGGAAGACAATACATGTTGCCTTTAACTTCGCCACCATATTACTAAAGACGTTATCTAATATAAACTAAACGAAACGCACAGTGTCAAATAGTCTTCTCCTAAATGGGTTTATAGAACGGCCACTAATTAAAACTACACCTCATTCGTAGGTGTACACACACAAATAGGTGCGCGCGCGCGCTCTATACAAATTCACACACATAAACATACTCATACACACATAGCCATATTATAAAGTATAATAATATTATAGATTAGCACGTACAATTGTAAGTCCGGTATGGTCTAGTGGCTAGGATACCTGGCTTTCACCCAGGAGGCTCGGGTTCGATTCCCGGTACCGGAAGTAAACTTTTTTTTTAAATACGAAATTTTAGAAACCTCCAGGTAACACATGAATAATTTTAAAAATGTAAATATTATATTAAGTCTGGTTAGGCTCTGACATTTTAAATATACTTGGATGCACCAACTCGGACTAAACGCAATAAACCTGGATAATGGAAGCAACAAATGTGAGATTTCGGCAACGTACTGCCAAACCGACATTTTGTCCTGAACAGAATTTAGACCCCTGCTTAAATATCTGCCAAAAAAACTTGTGAGCCGCCATTGAAATCAAATTATTATTGATAAATTAATATAATTTGAACAGATTTTTAATTCGGATATAAATACTTTGGGGAAAAGTATAACTTCTCCACCCCTAATTTTGTTTACAGTAGTATAAAAAATGGTAGATTATAATGAACGGAAGGAAAATGTATAACGTATTAAAAATACACTAAAGATAAAGAAACTGCAACATTCCAACAACGTATCCCGATAACAAGCGTTATATGAGTGGGTTAGTTGCCAAGAGGCGTAAGTCCAAAATGCAATGTTTTCAGGAGAGATAGTTCAAAGTTCGTAGCTCTCTATAAATTCAGGGAATAGTTTATTAAATATCGACCCCGTGAAATGGAATAATTACTTTGGAGTATGAACTTCCAATGTAAGCTCAAATATCACTTATCAAAATATTGTAACAGCCTCACAATAGACAACTTCGTACTCCTGTTTGTCTAAAAATAGCACTTTTGGCTCTCATGTAATCAATGTGAAGAAGGAATTTGAAATAAACACGAGAATAAGTAAAGACATCCACAGTAGTACTTTGTATTATTAGTATAATCAAGTTCCCTTTCGTTCTCGCATTCCTCAGTACTTACAGAACTTGTCACTGTTGGGGACAAGGCCGTTTGTTTTTGTTTGCGTGAATACATCTACGTTGACGCGCTCGGACGCCTTGATGTTTATTTTACGTTCCCGGCACCGCTTCACTCGATCATATGGGGTTTTATGGGTATCACAGGATTACCTTTGAGATTCTCTTTCCAACCGTACACGATTTCTATATTTCGACTTGGCATTTTGACGAGTATAGGTCGTTAAGTTTTCTGAATTTTTTTACATTAAAGGCATACAATTTCACCATAACCACGCCAAACAAATGTTTTTATTCAAGCAATCGATTGATGTTGATGAGAGCTGTCGATTGAAACTTAAAATAGCGACAAAACGAACTCAAAATTGCACCCCCCCCCCCCCAACGCACTCGATGCTTCGCAGTCCTCACTCATCGTAAAATATTCTTTGATCCTTTGGAAATCGAGTGGTGGAATTGAATTTTGAATGTAGACGATAGATTCGGAGCTGCAATGCCAAACTGTACCCCCCGATTTTGTTATCAGTGGATTTTCAGGATTGCCTCCCACTATGGTCGCAAATTCAGAGACGGTTAAAATTTAACGTAAAAAAAAAAAAGAAAGAGATTGCACAAGTCTCCTGTCACAAGATAAAGCAACTCGAAGTGGACGATACAGTTCGCTACCAGACCGGAAATGGTTACAGGCGGTTCCTCTGTCCCCCCGGGAATTTGTCAAAAGATCTGAAAATTTGTCAACACGGGTCTTGTGGGTCCAGACATTGTGGAGCCAGACATTTCCCAATGATAAGGAGGAAGCGGTTTACATTAACTGAAGGGAAAGGAGGGTAGTTACACCGGAATTAGCGGCGCTGACACCCCGAGTTAACTAGGGCGATTACTAGACGAAAAATTACTGCGCAGTATAATTTAATGCACCATAGTTATGACAACTGCATGTTTTATTACAAGTAAACAAGTAAAGGCTTATTAATACTTGTAATAGGCCTGCATATTGTTGACAACCTTTGGCGCAAAAGGTGGGAGGATTACAACCCCTAACCCAACCCCTGACTACACCTCAGCAACCTCGGTAAACACAATTAGGGTATTATCCTCTGGTATTATTAAAGACCGGCACTCACCGCCCATAGTTATATACTTATTCGTACTTAATTCAATTAGCGAAGCTATTTGACATGACTACATTCGCGCCCATTCACTATTATTCTGTAATGGGTGTTCGATATTACTTAAGACCTTTTGAACTGAGGTTTTGAAACAAAAACATATATACATATGACTGTTCGTTACGGAATATTATGCTTTAGCGCAAATTTGGCAGAGTGCTAGGAAATCAAGTTCAAAATTAAAATGTCTTACTGAAAGTGAAATGCTAAAATTAATTGTGGCTGAGCTTGGCTATAGTTTATTTTTCGGATTGGAAAAACTAATGCTAATAGTTTTGCAAATAAAAAATGTTGCCCCTATGTAGCACTGCTGTTATATGTGTATCAGACTTTCGCCGTTTTATTTGTAAACAGACTCTATAACTGCAATCTTCTTTATATATATGTATGTGTGTGTGTGTATATATATATATATATATATATATATATACACAGTGAAATGATCCAAATTGTAGGCCTATACTGTTAGAACCCATGGGGGAAGAATGAGTTGTTCTTCGCACAAGGGAGGAAATTTATCGAAATTTGTGTCCGGGTGTTGTTTAATATACTATCGTAAACTAAATTTATATAACCCTCACATTACAAAATTTGCTTATTTACATGTGACAACAGAATCTCTAAAAAAAAAAAAAAAAATTTGAAAACAGATATCTTTATTTCGTTCTTCAATTCGTTACTTTTTTTAATTAACAAAGTGATTTTACAAAAGCTCAGTCCCAAACACAATTGTATTTTTACTGCATATAGGCTGTTAAAGGTAAGACGAGTACTTTTGAAAGCCCTGCTTAAGATCTACTTGAATACACGTTGTGCATTCTTTCGCAATATGTAAAATTAACATTGCCATGGGCCTCATCACTTTATTCATTCGTCGGTCAAATAGAACTGAAAATGATTAAGAAAGTAAACATTTTACAAATCTGCCCAATTTTACATTTCGATGCATTAGAAAAACAGAAAGCGAAAGAAATAACTTTAAGTTATCACAAATGGTTACCTACCACTCTTTATTCGACGTTAATATATGGAACTACTTTCCATCCATCGTTACCAAATTTACTGGGCGAATATCACTCAGTGCGCCCATTAAAATATTTGCATGCAGGGGCTGTGACTTTTTTTTCTGTTAATTTCTAAAGTGCTCACTTTATCATGAACAGCCTTTACACTAGTAAATACCATTGAAGGACGTGAGTGATATTTGAAAAATAATGTTGATACCTAATATTATGTAGGAAGAAGTTTATTTTACAATTCAGAACAAGTACAAACTTTTAATCACAAATTAATAGAATTCGTCAGTTTACCGCCAGCTTAAACATTATTGTTGTTTCTGGAACACCAGCACACCTTGCGGTGGTAATTTTCGTCACTCCAAGCTGTCCATAAAGGAGCTTGTTTTCTTCCTAGACTGAGCAGAGTAAGCCTGAGCTCGGTTCATTTTTATTTATACTCGCATGAAAAATGACTGCGAAATCTTTCAGAGCGTAATTATGTATCTACTCTGCCAGTGTAATTTTATCGACACATGAACTCAAATCATAAGGTCCACAGCAAAGGCAAAATTCACACGTGGCGGAAGGATACACAACGGGCTGAAAGAAGAAACCAAGCACGGCGCTCAAACGTGCTTACGTAACCGCGAAGAACCTGCACTTAACAAAATATTGTGCTGATACGAGGCAAATATTTGTGTAACGTTAACTGGGAAACACGAGCCTACATAGAAGTGTCCGCAGCTCTTCTACAGGCTGTTCACGGTAAACTGAGCCCTGCTCAAGATCTACTTGTATATACGTTGTGTATTCGTCCGCCCTGTGTATGATTAACATTGCCATGGGCCTCATCACTTTATTCATGCGTCGGTAAATGGGAAATTATTAGAAATCTTTATATTTTACAAATTTCCTCGTTTTATACTTCGATGCATTACAGAAAACAAAAAGTTAAAGAAATAATTTACGTTATCGCAAATTGTTACTTAACACTTTTTATTCGACGTTCAGATACGGAACTACTTTCCCTCCATCGTTACCAACTTTAATGGGCTCATGTCACTCAGTGTGCCCGTTAAAATATATGTAAGTAGGTGGTAGGAGCAGTGACTTTTTCTATGGTTGATTTCAAAAAGTGCTCACTTTATCGTGAACTACGTTTAATTGAAAATTTATCAAACTTTCGGGAGAAGGGGGAGGGAAGGTACTTTTATTACTCAGTATGATCATTTAGTACAGATATACACTAGAATGGCCATGGGATAGGAAAAAGTCTGACCAGTTTTATGTGTTAGTTCCGCTAATGATCCAGAGGAGCGCTAGTGTTCTCGACGACGTCATCCGCGCGTTGTTGCCAATTCCTCAGCCGATAGTGTGTTATAACCCTGGCTTCGGCTCACCCACGTGTTCGTTCAAGTTCTGCCAAAGGCGACTCTGTTACACGCGAGTGGCTAGCATTCGATGCAGCTGTGAATACACAATTCATGATTTACTAGTAGCGACCATGGCATGTGTGTCGTTTATGTCGTAGAATTATGTGTTTGCGGAAATCTGCAGCGATATTAACAACTATTTGATTTTATTTACCTCTGTGAAAATGAATTATCATAAATATATAGTGGTTATTATTTTGACTATAATCTATTTCTTTATTATAGGTTAGGTGTTCATGATAAAACACGAGTACTGTTAGAACTTACAATTACAACGTCATATTAATCATGAATGATGTCATCATAGTAAACTTTTAATTTCGTTGTTATGTGAAATGAAATGGACTGGAAATAATTGTTTAATAGTGGATAAATATATTTTAGACGCACGATGATCTACAACTGAACGCAGTGTTTACAGTTTGGGGTTGTGATGTACTACAAATGTCACTGTTCGTACAAATAATCAGTACGTTCAATGTGTCGATTCGAGTGTCATTAAGGCTGTGTACGAACCTAGGCATACACTTATGTATATAAGCATACTTTATTCTGCTCGATACGCGATACATTTCGACAGGCATACTTGTTTGCATCCCTTACAGCAACTAGTTAGCTGATAAGATTCTGAACAAGTATTTTGACGGAAAACACAAACTGAATATGTGCTGTAACGTAGGCGCATAGATTTGGAATGATCAACCCAATAGGAGCTGTAGCTGCAAGGCGCGTGACAATGAAAGTGTTCCTATTAACCAATAATATACATTTTTACAAGAAAGGAATGTTATCGGTAATGTATCATGTTATCGGTAATGTAATAACTAGAGATATATTTCCTTTTAACATTAATATTGGTATGAATGAAAATTAAATGCCTGATTTTGATCTAACGTTTGCACTCATCCATGCCTTGCCTTGTAAAAACATTGGTAGTATTCTCACTGCTCTGCATATTAACTATAAATTCAATGCCAAGCTCGGTTGATAACAAATCACTAAGAAAACTGGTTGTGTCTATCCCGGCTCTTCTAGGCCATCAAATGTTAAAGCTTGTACATTGTTAAGAACTTTGTTCAGCGGCGTTTCTCGAATGTTAATGCCTCCATTCCACTCTTTACAAAAAAAAAATTTAGGAATAACAATTATGAACTACATATGAATCGATTTTCAAAATAGTAGCTTATGGTCTGTAAGGGCGCGAGAAGTACACGCATTCGTTTCCCCGTGTACGTGCGTATGTCAATGCCAGAGACATGTAAAACATTTATGTACGTAGATTAATGCGAACGCTGTATGAGCGTGCATCTCATCAAGTAGAAAACCTTATGCACACTGCGGGGAAAGTACATTAATGATCTCGTATAAGGCTCGACTGTAACAGATGTTTGTTTTAAAGCGGCAATACAATTGGCGTCTCTGTAAGATCCAAGTTTACAATAATGATGTGCATTGGTGGATACTGACCGAAAAGTTGGCAGCTATGTGTGTTTACATTTACACGAGTGTAACACAGCGTACCATTGTATATTCTACACTGAAACCTCGGACTCATAACAGTGCGAAACACGAATGCATGAAAACTAGACATAGCAAAGAGAGTCGCAACATTCTACTTCAAACTAAGCACATTACAAAATATTTGTTTCTACACTTAACATCGGTTGAATGCAATGAGACTGTGCCAATCACTAACAGTAGAGCTAAGGCCATGTCCGAAAGGACAAATTCGTTATTTTGTAAGTCATTTCGCAGATTTCAATCCGGACGTTATCGACAGTCACTTGTTTAGCACTCGCAGCAACACATTCTTACGTCAACAGTGAAAGTTTGTTTTATATAAATTGAATACTTAAAATGGACGTAAGAGTTCTACAACCATCACTGGAATGCTGCGAATATGTTAATAAACAAGAAAATAATATAATATCCAATAACGACTTACAATAAAACATGTGTTGCGAAATATATAAATGAAGCATAACACTTACTTGCTTTTAAAACATGTCTAGTATATGCTATGAAGTTTTGATTGTCAAAACCCAGATGGCGCTGATTTTGTAATTTTGTATGTTTGCAAACATCCGCTATATACAAGATACGAAATATCATTTTACCAAATACGACACAATGTTTATATACAAAATCGGGTTACGTGATCATTTCTTACACATGATCTGCCATTTCGGATACAGCCTACGTTTACAATACAAAAACTAATCAATTTAAAACTATGCAGTAGGCGCTTATCTGTCATACAGAATCACGTCTTCTGTATTTGCAGTTTTCGATTAATGTTTTAGTTCATAATTCCAGCGAATGGAAACTGGCAGCAAGCCTGTCATGTTTACTTTTGTTTCGCATAAAACAACTATTTTGGAGATCATACTTCAAAGCAGACATTTGCTACCAGAGACGCTTATTATTTGTGTACAAATATAATAGTCAACATGTGTACACACACGCCTTTGTCATATTGTTTTATACTTAGATTACTGTAAATAACAGTTTCCCGCCAAGAACCCCGACTGTTCTGTACTGATTGGTCGTAACCTTAAACTTTTTCTAGAGATATAAACTACAACTAATTATTTCTTTCAATAATCAAGGAAATCCCACCAACGCACACGACCTGATAAGTTCCACTGGGAACCAAAAAATAAGAGAACACATATTCGTCCCTTCTGCACACATCTTAACGCATAATATAATGCTTAAATATTTCTATTGTAAATCCATCTTTACTTCATGCGTCGCAGCTTACGCTGCAATACGGTGTGCAGGTGTGTTTAAAAGCAGTAGAATCAAAGAAATTCTCTGTTCATAGTGTACAGTTGTTACCAAGAATAACAGAAATATTATTAAATATCTTGACTGTGTCAAATATTTTCCGTGTTTTCTGGAATGTTTGTTGTCTCCTAGCCTACAAATGGATAATGACAACAATTTACGAACACTATGTAAAAATTGGAATGATTTGTGACAGTAGGGCGTATCTACATAATTATAATTAACTTATTCTAAAATAGTTATGTTCTGTGTGCCCCATGTTGTGGTGAATGAATAAATATTTTTTCGTTAACGACCACTCATTTTGTTTACACGATTATACTATACAAATAAAATATGTTTTATAACATGTACGATCATCTTAATAACAAGTTGTGTTAATTCGTATAGCAGTGTAGATTCGATTCGTTTATTGTGGGCATTTTCCCCTACCACTTAACAGTGTTAACTGTAATATTGTAGTATAATATCAGCAGTATGTAGTGTATCATATTTTCAAAACCGTTTTCCTTCCGATATTTAAAAAGGATTTAAGAAGTTTCGGGTGCCTAAATTCTGCGAGAAGCGTGAGTCGTTTAAGCCGGCCTTACACGATACCCAATTTCTGCTACGTTCTGTTATACTCATGGACACAACAGAAGGCATACAAGTTTCTATAGCAGAAGGGAAGAAAGATCGCATCCGTTCATACCCACACGTTACCTAGAGTGCTAATAAGAAACTTGTAAATGGCAGGCAAACAACTCGCAGGGGACAGGGGTACAAATGTAACCCAATTTTATATGTAGGCGCTTTCTGGTGCATCCACAACGTATGACGATTGTTTCTTTTCCCCTCTAAATACTGCATTGGTTTAGATTTTAACGTACGAGTACTATTAATGTATGGAAAATGATATGAGTAACGGCACTGCTTATGTATGGAAAACAAGGTACTGTATTCACATGTATGTACGACGGATATTTACGCCACTCATTAAAACATCGGCATATTATTTAAACAATGGCGTATCTAAGAATGTATTCGCGGGTGTGGGGGGGGGGGGAGATTTCTTATTTCTATTTTTAAACAAAATACAAAACCTGTAATATTACAAATTTATAGTTACATAATTATTTATAATCAATTGGTTCATATACAGATATGGAACCACAAAATTATATAAACATTCTTCATGTTCAAGGAAGATCACATATTCCTTGAATTAAAATAAAATAGAAATATAAATTTTGGTTTCAAATTTTGTTTTCATTTCGGTGGGGGTATATGTCTCAATATATGAGTCTCCATCCCGGTTACGCCCCTGTTTTTAAATGAGCCTCTTTAATGAGCATAACAATCAATATTGTGCTCTCCGTAATTAAACACGCTTTTACGGTTACACAGCCAAAATAAGACAAAACTGTTACGATATTAAACTTGGCTTTACTGTGTGCCTGTTAACATAACTTACGCTATACAGCTTAAATTACCTACTTTAGAAACCAATCGATTTGATTAGCAAACAACCACTGCTCGTAGACTGTAATGTGCTGGTACTTGCGTATTATTACTTTTAGACAAAGATATCCTGGAAATAAACATTTTCTAACAATAAAATAAGTTATAAACAACCATAATGTGTCACATAAAAAATTCGTTACCTGTTGGAGATTTGAACTCTAAAACCGAGCTACACAAACCTCTTGTAGTGCACGTGATAGTGTATATGTGTATATACACATATATAGTGACTGTGTGTATAATATGCAACATCTCCCGATAATTATGCGTAAATTAAGTTTCATTTTGTACATATATACGTTTTACAGAACTTGTAATATTTTCGTAAACGGATATATACGAATTGAGATAGGAGCTCAGGTGTCCGCCATGTTGTCTGTCCCAGTTTGTGGGTATGGCAGACATTCAGGACACGTTATACTTTTGCGGAGTTGCGACTGGGGGGTGACAGAGATGGAGTATGAGTGAGAGAGAGTGTAGATGACAATGTGGCAACGCCTCCGACATTCCCCACGCACACGCCACGAAAATGGACTAGCGCGACGTGGTGTTCATCCCTCGAACTACAGTTGGAGTGGTCAGAAAATTTAACCTGGGGAAGTCCACTCTACATATATCTTTACTGAATGGTACGATTGTGTTACTGGCGCAATCAGCAACTTTTTTATTTTTCTTTCACAAAGGTAAAGGTGAGAATTGTTTTCCTCTCCGGAGTGGTAGTGGCAGCGCTCTTAGCATACTGCACATGAACTAATGCAGAAAAGCGTAGGCTGTACTGACCACTGTACATGTTTAATTTCAGGATTAAGTGGTTTAAGAGATCTGGGCGGCTCTTAGCAGCGAGGTCTTCAGAACCGACGAGGTTGATTGAGGTGAGTATGGAGCAGCGCCGGAATACAAAGGTGGGGGAAACGGGAGATCCCCGAGAAAACCCGGCGACCAGCGGCATCGTCCAGGACGATTCCCACATGCAAAACTCCGGGGGTGACCCCGCTGGGAATCGAACCTGGTTCAACTTGGTTGGAAGCGAGTATTCTAACCACTACAACACCGCGGCCCCTTCAGGATTAAGTAGAGGTAAATTACTTATAGCATACACCGACTCTAAGTATGCTGCTTGGCAATACCCTAACACTGTTTAACTTTTTCAAATTGTATACACGTGATGTTTGGTAACACGTGAAAGAATTTATAGTTTTTGCAATACTGCATATAAATGTCACAATGTACTACATAAAAAATATCTAAAACAAGCTCTATTGCACGCAATCACACGGTCTTCCTTAAAGCAGCTATATAAAATACAATATATTTGTGCAGTTTTTTAAAAAATTGATGAATAAAAGGAAGTTGTCGCATGTTTTCGCTGTGAGACGTTACCTAACTTTTTGTAACATTAATGGCTTAAATTTATCTTAAAATGAACTTATATAATACATTCCAGCGTCCCATATTTAATTGATATGTAACTGGCCTACTTTATCTTTGTAGCGCTGAATTCTTGTTTGACTTTTGCACACCATAAAACATATGATATGAAATATTCGTTTATGGTTCTCCGTTTGTGAAGTATAGAAATACCGTAACATTACGAATTTCACCGACTGCGAAATTATGTATATATATTTTTCCTGTCTTAATGGTTAGTAGCTATTCTAAACATAAATACGCGTTCATTAAAATTTTTATTCACTTATTGCTGTGTGCAATTTTTGTTTATGTATGCTCTTTAAATGCGCTAAAATGAGCACAAGTATGTGGAAATAAGGAAGTACAGTAATATTAACTCTTACTCAGATAATTAACCTCGTGTGTACTACGGCAGTTATTTAGAAGCTATTTGTTCATTACTTTGCCACAAAGTTGTATGTTCATTAACGTAAAACGACTTCAGTACTATAGTCTATTCACGGTTTCTTAACACTTTTTGAATCAAACATCTGAAAAATCACCCCATGTATGGCGTATTTAGTTATTTCTTAAATATGCCATGTATCACAAAATTTTGTACCTCTGTTAACATGAAAGTATCTTATTTTTCGTTACATTGAAGTTTTACCAATACTGTATGTATAAATTATAATATTTCGTTAAAAAATATTTATAAAAACAGTGAGAAAACATGTGTGTTGGTAGCGGCTTGTAAGAGATAGTTCTCATACAAAATGCCATTACAACTGGGCGCGCACGAATTCGGTCCGTTGTTCTTTGCTGTAATTTTCTAGACTTAGTTAAGCTGAGTTTGTACGAGGCGGAGGAATATCCTGAAAGCAGAACTTAAGCAGGGCTTCAGAAAAGAGTAAAATAACCGTGAATGGATTATATAAGACGTTCCACTGCCGTACGCACAGTAATCCAGTGAAATAAGGATTAGTCTGCCAAAAAATCCGGAACAAGCTAGATCTTTGCACACACACCTTCATTTTGGCATTATATAAAACATACAAAAAGTCTCCTAAGCCACCACGCCGGCTTCGTATACTTTAGCAAGATCAAAGGTCACAAAAATGGTTTTTTTTTTTTGCTGATATATCGCTTCCTATTGGTCGGACGGTAATTGATGCCATTATCAAAATTGGGGATTAAACAATTCTTTACGTCATACATTCTTTATATACGAACAACCATTGCCACGTAATACGGTGTACAAAGCATCAACTGCGTATAGAATACAGCAATAACAGCGATGCATTAATTTCTACACCACCTCTGAGGTAAAGTGCAAGGCACGTATTCTGTTTTACATGGTTTCCTCGGTAGGCCTAACCCATGTTTGATCAACTTGTGATTCTTTCTCATCATCTTAAACCTCTGGTTCTTCTTTCTTTTCATCATCTTCAACCGCTTATTCTTCTTTCTCTTCACCTTATTCATTAACACCTTCTTCCTCTAAAAATTTCGATGTCACATAATCGATTGTGTTTATTTCATCGTATTCCGTTTTATTTATATTGGTGTCATCAGAATCGTCAGAAGAAACAGGATCAGTAGTGGGATTGAGGCATGATTGCCCACGACAATGATCACAAACTATGGAGCATGGCAATCAGACTTTTCTACACCCACATTTTGTGCCACAACCTTTCGTGCAATTACAAATAATTGTGCTGAGAAGTACGTCTGGCGGCGCAGGTGGTAGCAACTTCATTATGGTTTCCAAAAGATTATTATTAATTACCCATCCCCACTATTCAGGATTTACCTCATTATCATTGCCTAACAAAGTTTGCACCCGATAGTATACACGATACTGATGTTGTTGAGCAGCTGCAGCTGTGGGTGGGAGTGATGAAAATTTGACTGGTGTATTGTGTCTTGTCGATTTAGCGAAGGTCAAGTATTGATATTTGTCAATGGAAACTTCAGAGATTGGCGCGCCATACATCGCCAAAAGAAAACTTATTCCATTATCTACAATAAATTTTGGTGAACAATTTTCCTGCTTTAATACTTCTGCTAAACGTTGCAAATCTCGACGTTTTTCAAACAAACTCATAATTTTAATTTTACCTTTATTAAATAATTTCTTGAGCATCACGGAAACTAATTATTGTCATTGATATTGATTTCGTGGTAATGACAATATTTTTACCGTACCGTTCAATTAATTTTGAGATAATTGTAGCATCATCAGGAAAATAATTTGGAATTCCTTCTTTCAACTCCCCTAACGTAAATTGGCAATCTTCACTGTTTTCGACATAGTAAAATATGTCTTCCATTGCTGATATGACATTCATGTCCAATGGCCAGCCTATTTTACGTCCTGTTTGTTTTGGTCGAATGAAAGACTCAAAACACTTACTATGATATTTCGCTCCAACAGCTACTAAATCATGGTCAAAGACAACCCCGTCTTTTACAGTTCTTCCGTATCTGTCTCCACGTGCCTCGGCTGCTTTAATAATAGCTTCATTAAATGGAATTGTACGTACATACTTTCTTAATTTTGGGTCGATATGTTTGTTCTTTTTTCATCTCAGCTTGTTCGTTAGCTTCTTCACCACAAAAGAAACACAATGTTTCAAATGAAAAATAACTCACTCGCATTTTACGAGGAGAGCTCTGAGACATACCAGGGGCTTCTTCATCTCAGCGTCTCTTGAATGCCATGATGCTACTCTTTCGAATATAGTCTTTACGACAATGAACATGAATAGTCACTGTGTTCAAATTTTTTTAATGTTCAATCTATACATCACCTCTGTTAACATTTGCGTCTTTCAATGTTTGTAAACCACGCACAAAAACCACAGTATCACCGTCCGAAAGCGAATTATCGAAAATGAAACAAATACCTGCCATTTTGGAATTATCGTTTTCACAATTACTACGGTCAAATTAAAACGTTCGAGTTAGTCGAGAACTAGTTTTAAACTGAGTTGCAAAGGCACGATATACTGCGACCCGTGGATTCCAATGGAATGCGAGACAGCCGCGACGCGAGGTATAGTATGTAGGGGACCCTTCTTATTCTAAATACCTTTTTCCTTTCATTATGTTCACTACGCCTTGCTTCGGAGACTAGCTGTGCGTTATTTACGGTTACTCGTATTTACAAAATGTTTGTGACATTATTTGTAGAGAATTGTTTAATCTACAATTTCTATAGTGACATAAATTACCGTCCGACCAATAGAAAGCGAGTTGTCCGCAAAAAAATGTGACCTTTGACCTTGCTAAAGTATACGAAGTCGGCGTGACAGGTTAGGGGACTTTTTGTAAGTTTTATATAATGCCAAAATGACGGTGTGTGCAAAGGTCTGGTTTGATCCAAAATTTTCTGGGCCATAGCAATTCCCCGCCGATTGGGATGTGGATCCCAGGGAGTGGAGCGTGACCGGCCCTTCATTGGGTGTAAGGCTATGCCCGGTGAGGTCTTCTCAACCACTTGTGGAAGGGATTTCCTCTCGCCACTCCATTCGGGGGGTAATGTCGACCATGAATAACCCACAAGTGCCATGGAAATTAAGTGGTAGCATGGGACGATCGGTTGGCCCCATCATGAGGTTCTCTCTGGTGTTCGATCATAGGGTTGGACTCGTGCTGGTAGTGGTTAACTCCGTATGATGGAGGAGGTCTGGAGAGATTCCCACTTTCGATGACAGGCTGGGCGGTGAGCGGCAACCCGCTCCGGTTGTGCCCTGGAAAGACACTAGGAGTATGGATAGAACCCCGGCCGAACCACACGCTTGGTTTCTGAGGACGAGGATCTTAGAACATCTCTGGTAGAGGGGGTGAGGATGAGCGGAAGTGCTAGGCTTGGGCTTTGGGTCTGGCCACCGGTCCCATTAATCTTGGCCTTCCTGCGTTGAGAGGACGTGATTCCTCTCCCCCACCTATTGGGAGGCCGAAGCACGGTGACGCCGCCGTAAGGCTAAGAGCGCTGCGTAAACATTCAAAATTCATGACCGAGAGGTCCATTGTAACTGCAGATGCCCCCTTATCTCACCGGACTACAGAGGTGGCGAGGGACTTCGTGCAGGTGCGCACTGCTTCTTTGTCTCAAAAATGCGAAATAACTCCAGTTCGGCGCGTCTCAGCATTTAAATATCTATTAATTGTAAATTAAACAACACGAATTGCTATAAACATACTATGCAGAGATCTGTTCTGGTATATAGTTATCCCAAGAAACTGGGAATGACGAATTAATAAACAGCTTATTGCGCATACGTTCCATTCACAGTTCACGTTTTCATATCGCAGACGGAGGTATTTGAAACTTAGTCAAAAATATCGCTAACTGCTGAGATCCGTGAATATGATTGAGAAATCAATTGAAAATGCACGTATTTTCTTTATTAAGTCTATATGGTTCTACGTTTTGCTAGTGGCGTCTTGGTAAATTTGTCACGTCTGAAAATAATAAGCATGTTGATTGCGAAGTCTGATGACTGTTGTGTTACTGCTATAGGACGAGAGTAACGCGATTGGAAATAGATTGCAGTTCTTGAAATGTTGTTACTTAATATATTCACTCTATTTTTAATATTCGTCGTGTTTCGTTTCTTCATTTGCTGTGTTTTATGTTTTCTGTCATTTGTTTTATGAGTACTTGGGGGGGGGGGAGGGGTAGGTATATATTTAATCGTTTTTTATGCCACGTGTTTTTTTAGTGTAGATTGATGCATATTCAGTGATTAAAACCAAATCGCCTTATTTTTTGTATCATTTCTTTATTTTCTTTTCATATGATATCATCATTAAATTTTTGACGACTGTTGACTTCTTGATAATGGCAGTTTTGGTGTATGAAGATGTTATTGTTTTGATTTTCCGTGGCTATTCTTGTTGACGTAGATAGTGCAGACTATCCTATTGACCGAGATGAACGAGGCTTGTTCAAAATAAAACAACTTCGAAGCGCACCACGTATGAGCTGACATTTGAGTTTCGGAACGCGGATGCCACAGTGTATGTGTGACGCATGCGCAATTTTATTAATGTCCCTACGAGGCGCTTCATTACAAAAATCGCAGCAGTACGGGAAAGATAGCTGGATGCTAGCAAACCCGCGCAAACAGGATCTGCGAGCGGTAATTCACGTTTACCGGCTGTGTGATGCAAGACCGCGGAGCTCCGTCGGAGAATGGTCACTGTGCATGGAGGAAAGTGCGAATCGAAGAAGAACGTCAATGTTCTGCAAGAGCCCACATGAAGTGCGGACCTGCTTAAGTCTGTTCAGTATGATGTGAGCACTTTTGAAATCAACCTTAGAAAAAAGTAACTGCTCCCACCTGCATATTTATTTAACGGGCGCACTGCGCGACATGCGCCCAGAAAAGTTGGTAACGTTGTATGGAGAGTAGATCCATATCTTAACGTCAATTCAAAAGTGTTTGGTAACCATTTGGGATCATTTAAATTATTTGTTTCGCTTTATGTTTTTTTTAAATGCATCGAAGGTAAAAATGAGCAGATTTCTAAAATAATTACTTTTCTAATAATTCCACAGTTTCAACTGACCGACGCATGATTAAAGTGATGAGGTGCATGGCAGTGTTAATTTTACATAAGGCGGAAGAATACATACCGGGTATATAAGTAGATCTTAAGCAGGGCTTTCAAAAGTGCTCATTTTACCTTGAACAGTCTATAAGACCCGAGTAGTGACACCTATTTGTCACCCCGAGACTTTCATATTTCCTGATCGTTACAGAAATTCCAAAAGGGGCGAAGATTCGATACCAACGTGGACGCACAGGATGTAGTTGAGAACTGTTTCAAGAAACAACACGAAATATTACCTTCGCGGTAGAAAATAACCGCCTACCCCAAAAATGGGACGCGTGCCTCTGATAAACATTCTTTGCAATAAGCTACTTTAAATACTACAATTTGCTTATTTCTCTTTGTTAATTTATTCCTCGTCCAGTTAATACCCAACTCGAATGGGTATCATCTGAAAATGCTTCATAGATAAAATAATTTTGTTAATTTATATTATTTTATGTAAGATGATTTAAGTATTTGTTTACTTCATAAACGATTGCGTTAAAAACAAAACCAGAGCGTGTTATTTGCTACAACAGACCTCTCGCACAAGGCGACGAGTTGCGTTATAATATTTAAAATATGAGTTTTAAAATATGTATGTAAAAATACTATGAGTTAGGAGTTTGCGATTTCTTCTTTTTTTTTCTATCATTAATTAGGAATGTCGCTCGTAAGTGGCACCAAACTGAACTTTCTGAACACCGCCCACAGGGAATCCGGTCAACCAACTACCAAGAAAGGCAAGGTTGCTAATACCAAACAAGGTTACAGTTCGACGGGTCGCCCACGCAATGAGGAAGGTGTGCACGTGATTGCTGCTCACAACTTGTCAGTTATATAATGAACGTAGGTTTTCATACAGTAAAACGTGTTACAGTAAGCGACGTATTACTCGAGTAATATTTTGTGTACATACAATATTCCCTTTGGGTAACATGTATGACACCACAGATCAGCCACACGTGCAAGACCGTATTTGTGTGTGAAAACGAGAAATGTTCACTTTGTAACGTCCAATTCTTCCCGGACAGAAGTATTCGTACACTAGACTATGAAACAAGGAAACAACAGACAAACTAGTTGTCTACAACATCCAGTCTCTCTCAGGTGTTGACTTCATGTTAAACAAGCTGTATTGAGTGACTGGTGGGATACAAGTGGTTCAAATGGGACGCAAAGAAAAGGAAACTACAGTAGAAATGAGGCGGCTGAGTGTCTCATTAACTCGGAAAGGGTAATCGTATTCCGAAATTGCAAACATCGTAGGGAGAAGTCTTTCGACTGTGCAGAGTATAACTAAGCGATTCAATAAAACGAAGTGACTAATAAACAAAGAAAGAGTTGGTCACCCACAAAAACTGGCCACCAGGGAAACGAGGCATGTGATGCAAATGATCAAGAAGGATCCAAAATCTACTTCTAGGGCGATAGCTGCTTATGTTAGAGAACAGTTCGGAAAGCGAGTGACACTCCGAGGAATAAGGCGTCTCATCAATCGTGCATGATATAGAGTACCCAGAAAGAAGCCCTTCATAAGCAACAAGAATCAGAAGAGTAGATTAGAGTTCGCAAACGCGTATGTAGGAAAGGACCTCGATTTCTGGAACATCATTGTTTTCTCGGACATAAGTCAATTCAACCTGTTTAACAACTATGGTCGTGTTTTGGTTTGGAGGAGGCCCAATACTGCTCTTGACATCCAGTATCTTCAAGCTACCGTGAAGCATGGTGAATGTGGTGTTATGGCTTGGGGGTGTATGGCCACGTCTGGTGTCGAGGAACTGGTTTTCATCGAGGGAACCATGGACAGATTTGCTTATTTACGTATTCTAAAGGAAAATTTGAAGAATAGTGTAGAGAAATTAGGTTTGGGAAACGATTACTACTTCCAGCACGACAACGACCTCAAGCATACAGCTGAGATCGTCCGACTATGGGTGCTTTATAATACATCCCACACCCTAAACACACCAGCACAGTCCCCCGATCTCAATCCTATAGAGCACCTCACGAGTGAACTGGAAAGAAGAGTACGAAAACACCACATCACTACTAAATCTCAGCTAAAAGAATTGCTTCTGAAAGAATGGCATAACATCGGAGCAGAGACAACTGTAAATCTGGTGTACGGTATTAACAAGAGACTAAGGGAAGTGATACACAGACGAGGTAGCCACACCAAGTACTGAGGGACTGAAGTCACCATTGTTTTTCGTTCGAGAAGATTACTGTTACGTGATCGTACGAATACTTTTGTCCGGCGTAAAACTCGCATTGAGAGAATAAATATTTGTGTTTGTGTATGAAGAACGTAACAATTGTATCATTGCTGTGTCCATACGTTCAAGTGGTTGGATATATTTATGTATATCAGAAGTATTTACATTTGTTTGTATTTGCAGGTTCTACAAATATATATTTCGATTGTTTCCTAGTGGCTGTACGAATACTTACGTCCATGTCTGCATATGGGCTGTTCGCGGTAACGTAAGCAGCTTTAAAATAAATCTTAACAAAAATCAATGTTTCTAACCACCGCGTCGAAGAACACAGCCATATGAACAGGTTGCCACATTTGACCACGACCACGAGATAATCTTGGCCTATCGGGATTGTGGATCATACTACAGTGAGACGGATATTCTCCAACCGTCTTAGCTACTAACAAGCTTGCTGGAGGGCACGCAGAACTGTGGAGGTGCTCACGCTGGCGTAGCGGGATTTGGGGGCTCGCCAGAAAAAAACGAATGGATGTGGCATCCACCAGTGGGTCTAGCTGCTAACCACCTTGCAGGAAGCCAACGACCCGTCGCACTAACGAGTGCAAGGGCGGACGAAGCCGCGGTGTCTGAGCGGTTAGACTGCTCGCTTCCTACCAGGGCTAACAGGGTTCATTGCCGCTGACCAGATTGTTTTCTCGGGGATCTCCCGTTTCCCCCGCCCTTGCATTCCGGCTCTGCTCCACTCTCACCTCATTTTACGCTCATTGGCTCTCAAGACCTCGTTGTTTAAGAGCCGCCCAAATCTCTCAACTCAACTCAAGGACAGACATCTGGTGCTAATGGCGTTTACGGACCGTGCAGCTGCATAAAACGGTCGCTTAAGCCATTCCTACACGATACCCAATTTCTGCTACCTTCTGTTATACCCATGGGCACAACAGAAGGTATAAAAGTTTCTGTAGCAGAAGAGACAACAAAATCGATCAATTCATACCCACACGTTACCTAAAGTGTTAACAGAAAACTGTAAGTGGTAGTCAAAAACAACTCGCAAAAGGCAGACATTCCGCAGTTGGCAGGGGTACAAATGCAATAAAATATTATTGGTATGTTTTTGTGGCATATCCTAAAAGTACGATTGTTATTTTATTTCTTGAACACTGCATTTATTTAAGTTTCTGAGTACCAGCATAAGATTATTAATGTATGGAAAATGATATAAGAACGGCAATGCTTATGCATAAAAAACAAGGTACTGTATTCGCATTTATGTACAGCGGACGTTTACGCGTCTAATTAAAACATTATTAAATTACTTAGATATTTATCTTTAACAGGCATAATAATCAATCTTGTGCTTTCCGTAATTAAACAAGCTTGTACGGCCAGGAGACTAAAAGAAGGCAAAAATATCACATTACTATTAATAAAACTTCTATGTATGTGGGTTAATATCACTCATGCTAAACAGATTAAATTACGCTTTTACACCTCTCGTTTGCAAGTTGTATGTGTAACTCAATTTGTTGTTTATAATTTAGGTTTGTGTTTGACAACGTTTATTTTTAGCATTTCTTTGTACAAATGCATAATACGTGAATAACTGCACAGTGCAATCGACTGCCTGTGGTTATTTTTTATTTAACTTTGGTTTGTAATATTTGCTTGTATTATTGCTTTTAGATAAAGATATTCTAGAAATAAGCGTTTTATGGCATTAACTTCAATTATAAACTGCAATAACATATCACATAAAATAAATAAAAAAATTTCGTAACATGGCGGAAATTTGAACTCTAAAACCTAAAAATCACGTGGTACGAACCCGTGCACCAACCCACTTTTTGTTTTGCCGTTGTTGGTATAGCAGTTGTTTTTGAAACTCAAGTGAGACCGACCTGTTGACAACATTTCCAGTGCGACAAGCAAACTGAAGATCCGCCGCGTAAGAAGCACCGGGGCTCGAACCCGCGACACTCCGACTACAAGTCGGCCACCCTACCTCCGGAGCTATGAGGCCAGGGCTTGCCCGTCGAGCTACGGACACAACTTCCAGAACAAGCCGTGCAAAAGATTATATATACGATAATAGTCCTTAGTTATCAGTTATCACGTATTCGTAAAACTGTGTTTGTTGTTTTATTATGAACGTGATAGTTAATTGAAACGTTTCCCGTTACTTACACGTACGTTAAGTATCATTTTGTACAGAAATACATTTTACAGAACCCGTGATTTTTTCGTAAACGGATATATACGACTTGAGTTTGTTACTCGGGTGTCCGCCATATTGTCTGTCACAGCTCCGTGGGTATAGCAGAAATTTAGATCACATTCTGTTACCGTTTCGGGCATGCACATGGGTTACAAAAACTGTTATACCCGGAGCCTGACCCCTCGGGGGGGGGGGGGGGGCTGGATTGTTACCTACACGGGAACAGAAACGCTAGCAGAAAATGGGTATGAAAACTGCTACGGAAATGGGCATCGTGTAGGGCCGGCTTTAGGAGTCGAGGTATTAGACACATCAACCTGTGCTCACATGCACGGTGCGTCGGCGTCAGCAACGTCATATCCACCGCCGATTTCTGCGGCTGCCACTGCCTGCTCGCCACATGCGCCTGCGTTTGCAATCGCGCGTGGAACGTCAGGTCTGCAGGCACGCCACTGTCTTCTCCGACGTATCCCGCTTCTTCTTGCAGCACCACGATATTCGCACCCGTGTTTGTCGGGACCGTGATGCACGCCTGGCCGATTTCTTTCATTCCGACCCAGCACCTGGAGTTATCACATGGAGTGCCTTCGGATTCCAGTCTCGCACCCACCTAACCGCGTCGCTGATACGCAGACCATTAACGGTTACATCGATGTGTCGGAGCCCGTTGTTGCCCCCTATCTTCATAGATCGTCCGACGGCTCCTGGATGACTACTATGCCACACTGCCTCCTTGGCCTTCACGTTCTCGGGATCTCTAGACCATCGTCAATGGTAGCACGACCACTGACCTGCCACATGACAACATTTGGGCACACATCGAAGTAGTATGGGCGGAGATAGCCCAAGCGGACATCCAAAAAATTCCTTGTGATGGCCATATAAGATTTTGACGTGAATACGTATTTAAATTTGCAACCATAGTGGGAGGCAATCCATAAAATCCCATGATAACAAAATCGTGGGATACAGTTTGGCATTGCAGCTCCGAATCTATCGTATACAATCAAAATTCATTCACACCAATGGATTGCCAATGGATCAAAGAATATATTACGTTTAGTGAAGACTGCGACGCATCGCGCGCGTTGAAGGAGCGAAGAGGAGAGTTGGACAGGGGGGGGGGGGGGCGTTGGGGAGGGCCACAATTTTGAGTTCGTTTCGCCGCGTCTCATAACTACTTCCGCATAGTATAACGTTTGACTAGGAGAAGCTACGACGCTCGTTTGAGTTTCAATCGATAGTTCTCGTCAAGATCAATCGATTGCGCGTATAAAACATTTGTATGCCGTTGTTATGTGACATTTTATGCATTTAATCTAAAAAATTAAGAAAAATTAACACAATTACAGTTTATACTCATCAAAAAGCCAAGTAAAAATACAAAAATCGTGTACGGTTGGAAAGGGCATCTCAAAAGCAAACCAGTGATACCCATAAAACCCAACATGATCGAGTGAAACGCTGCCGGGACGTAAAAAAAAAAAACATCAAGTCGTCCGAGAGCGTTGACATAGACGTATTCATGCAAAACAAACGGCTGTGTCCCCAACACAGTCAAATCCAATTTTTTTGTATTCACCCGACCAAATTATTTTGTGGTGAACACACTACAAAATACATTGTTAATAGCCACAGTAGTAGTATATAGTTCCTCCGTGACCAGGGGGGATGGGGGAGTGGCGCAACCTTGAATGTCGTCATGCCAAGGTCATGTGGCCGCCATGCAGGATTCCTGACTTCCTGCTGTATCATTCCGGTGATTTTCCACCATGTTGCTAGCCAGTACACCGCCATCTTGGTCCACAATCTTTGCAACCACTACGCCTCCATCTTGGAAAGCCATCTTGGTAACCAGTAAGTCATTTTTCATGCTCTTGCATTCCAAGGGTTTTCTCCTAGTGCTCCCATTTTTTCTGTTCTGCATTCTTTCTTCCTTCTTCCCATCCTTCTCCCTTTTTTTTCCTTTGCTCTCATTCTGTTTAAACTTTCCTTTCTCTCTCCTTCTTTGTTTACACCGGCTGTCAATCGCGGCCACCATCTTTGTTGCTGTAGCCACCATATTTGTTTACATTTACATGGAGATCGCCATCTTTGTTTTTCGTTTGACTTTTGTTTCACCCCATTGGATCTAGCCACAAGAGGGGACACCTTATTAGTTCTTGCATTTCCCGCTAGGAGCGCTGGTGTCGCTTTCGTTCGATTAGTCGATCTCGCACTCACTCGAGCCACCATATTGGTTCTGGAATTGGCTAGGGGCGGTGATTTTTTTAGAACTCAAAATACCATCTGGAATACTGCCGGACCTTGGGTCGCCAGACTTACGCCTTAGACCACTCGGCTATCGCGACATACGCTAGAACAAGAGTTTATAAAAAGTATATAGCTTGTAGCCGAATATATAATATCTTCCCTCTCATTTAAAACATCACATTTTATTGTTTACAGTATAGTTTTTATTTCTTATATAATTTTTAATGTTATTATTTTCGTATCAATTATTTTTTTAGGTTTATATACAAATCAATAATTTCTTATTGTATAATTTATATTTTTTATATAATTTTAAAGTATTTTTAATCAATATTTTTTTTCATATTTAATTTTTATATTTTATTATTTTGGTTTAACTTACATATATATTATTTATATTTAACTTATATAATTTTTTTAATTATCATCAATTTATTTTAAGTATTTGAATCAATAACTTTTTTTATTATGTTACTTTTTGATTTATTTTATATCATTTCGGTTTAACTTACAATTTCACTTATATACTTTTATTTTTAAGTATTTTGTGTGTAACATTTTTTATTAAACTTTAAAGCATATCGAGCGAAGAGTCTACGGATTGGTATTTTTCAGACAGATAAGAATATGCCATCGGAATGTATGATTATGTGACTTTGACAAGAGTATATTGGATTTTTAAAACATATGTTAAAAAGCTGTTTTAGTAAATATATGCCAAGTGTTTTATTTTATGGACGTTGATTAGTCATACTTTTCGATTTTGATTTACATATAATTTTTTTTTAACATTCCAGACTTAAGTTAGTGGGGACTTCTATGTTGAACTTAGAAAAACGTTTATTTCCTACTCCTATGTAATGTAATACTTGTAAATTTTCCTTTTCGAACACACCATCCCATAAACTGTTCAGTATCCACTCAACCTAACCTAACTTTACCTTACCTTACTTCACCTAAACCAATCATATTGAAAGAACTCTGAATATAATTTTTTTACTTATCTCGACATTCAACCGTCACACTCTAGTCATCGCCAGACCTCGCTTCACCACCCCCTCCTTCCAGCTTTACTTAACAGCCATTTCGAATTGTACTGAATACATAAACAGATATGGTACCTTTCACCATGCCACTAGATTGCCTCATTCATGCTATTAACAATACAGTTCCCTATCTACCACCGTACCTCACACTTACTGAACCATAATAACATTCAACTATATTGACTACCATTCCAATCCATCTAACTTTGCCAGTTACACATATAAACAAGCCATACAAGCCATCAAACATTCCATCTATGCTATCATAAGATTAATACCATTAATTTAACCATCTACGACATCAATATCGTCTTAATTCCCATGAAACCATCCCTCTCATACTAACCAACCATACTAGCTAAGCATTCTGCCCTCTCATACTAACTACATTTAAAAAAATCAAATCACACAATTAAAACATTCTCCTCACACCATCTAAGCTATACTTTTCTTCATATTGCCAGAATAACCGAACATGTGATCAGGTCATACCAATCAACCATACAAGCAAACTAACTATACAACGAAGTCATAATTATATGTGTTCAACCCCATGTCAGGACTTTGAATATATTTTATTTCTCTCGACATCTACTTAACCTAACCACCACTCTCTAGTCATGTACTTAAGAACTTAGAAAATTATTTTCATATTGTGCAGAACACGGTATATTTTTAACTTAGTTATGCCCATTCTACCCCATGTAAGGACGTTTGAAAGAAATGTTAACCTAACCTAACATATCCAAGGCTCCGCGTTTAGCACTGCATACACTATGTGCTCCGCACTTAGCACTGCATTTAGCATTGCAGGCACTGTACTTAAGGGTCATTTTGGGGTCATTTTTAGTCAAGGTGTCAATTAGTCTTGTGAGTGTCCCGTCTGAGAGCAGTCAGCTATGTGAGTTCAAGCTGAACGAAATATATTTTCACATTAATAAGAACTTATTCATTGCCAGCGCCATGATGATTAGTTAGCATCTATCGTCGGCCATTTTAGAACGAATACACTAACCTTTCTACGGCATGCACTCTCATTAATTTTTTATTCAAACTGAATTAATAACTGTTTCAGAAAAGCAGATACACATATTATTATGAATTTATATAAAAATGTTATTCGCATATACATATATTCAGTAGATAGATAACAATACTCTTTTGCAGAATACCTGCTCTACTAACAAACACCACACTAAATATAAACACATACCTCATACTAGAAGTCAATTAGACCACACCCCACAGTTCAGACATATTTAAAGAACCATTGCTATATTTAAACTCAAACGCATCCTTCCTTCATTTTATCCTAGGACCAGTTGACCTTGTAAATGTCAGGAGTAGGTCTGTACCTGATGGTAACTGTAGTCTGTACGTGCTTCCTGGCCGTTTTCGCACTTGGATGATGTCAATTAGCCTTAATCAGCGCATAGCATTTCTGCCCCCCCCCCCCCCGGTTTGTTGTCTGCTAACTGGAGTCTGTACGTGCTTACAAGTCGTTTTCACACCTGGATGGTGTCGGATGACCATGTGCGTGGGAATAGCTGTGTTAGCATTTCTGAAACTGCATGGTGTCAGGTAAATAAAGAGAATGAGTCAGCAGGCTTCACGAGCAATTATAAGCCTGCAACTAAAATGAACACTGGCTCATTTAGAATGGGGGTGGTGTGGGAGAAATCAGCAGAGAGAGGGAAGCTGGTATATAAAATTGGAGGGGAAGGCTCGTAGTATTAGTTTCATCTCATCATGTCGGTACAGTTCCGACCTGAAGATGCAGCCATTTACTATTATATTACTGTGTGTTACTGTCGTGCTCATTTATGGATACCTGGTATGCCAGAGCAAGTACAAGCCTGCAACTGAATTGACTCTTCAAAGGCCCTCCCCAGAAGCAACGACTTCCGGCAACATCCTAAAAACCTTATCTTATTGACGAGAAACTACTTCTGGTAAAACGAAACGGAAATAAAATTTAAACATTAACTCTCTTTCGGAAAAACAAATAAAATAAATCATTATATTTTAAAGTAAAATAAAATAATTATACAATCACGTAAATAAATATTAATATTTTAAAATTAACATATTCAGGTCATAAATTTTTATCCCAGAATTCATATCAGTATGTCATAGAATAACAAAAATAACAAAAAGATAAACTTTGGTTTGCTGGTTTACAAATGAAAATATTACATGGTTTTAATAAAAGGATTCTTCTTACAGGGCGTTCTCATGTCGCCGAGCATTTTGAACATAATCGACACTGGAGACAACCAGTTGGCAATATCAAAGACAGGCATTCATATTCACAGTATAGCGAGAGAAAGCTGCCAAATCGATCTTAGCTTCCCCTGTTACTAAGGTATCAATCATCATACTCTATGTGAAAATTCTCCCAACGTTTGGTAAAACGTCGTCCAATATTTCTCTAAGTAACAAAAGTGAATTAATATATATTTTTAAAAATATTTTCGGGCTTCGAACTCTAGTCCCTCCGACATGCATCACCTCTGTAAATTGCTTCAATTTTTTTTAAATTTACAAATATACTTCTACTGCACTACACTTCCGATACGGAGGTGCGATTTCCGCTACGGGGTTCGAGTCCTAGAGAATGCAAATCTTGGAAATCTATATTTTATTTTAACACATACACTTCTGATGTAATACACTTACGAGAGATGTTCTGTAGATGTGAGTTTGTCAATGTACTTCACCCAGTTAACGTGATACTCTCGCTACAGCTTGACTGATAACGAGCAATGACGTAATCCTGTTATTATTTATTTATTTATATAAAATATCCACAAAAAATGTTATCTAAGAACTTATCACATTAACCTCACACTCATCCCAGCACCCTAAACATCAACCCCTACTCTTACCTTCCCACCTTCCAATACTACAAAACAAAGAAAAAACCAAAATATTTAGAAAAAATGTACCAAAAATCTTAACTCCAACATGTCTGTCTACTAGGGAGACACAAGCCAAAAATTATACCACCCATCAAACAAACCACCTGATTATACCAATTATTCATACCAATATAAATGCTGACCACTACTCCTCATACGTACCAAACTATGAATATTTCAATTTGAAAAAATTAATGTATGAACTTGACTAAAAATGTTATCAAAACTCAGGCCGCTAGTTGAATTGTGATCCTCTTATCTTACCATGATTCCTATGTCCAGTGCCTAAAATTTACATGTCCATTATACGTTCCTATAATATTCAGCGAATAGAAAAAAAAATTGTCTAATTTTTTCTAAGTCCAATAAAAAAATTAATATTTGTTAATTATTTTTGCAGCCTCGGACTCTGGGGGATACACAGTACCTCGCCTTTGGTGACTGCTTAATTCCTTATATCAGGCACACCTGAATACTGCGAGAAATTTGTTTATTTATTCTAAGTCGGATAGAAGAAATTGATATTTCTATGGTTTTGGTCTTCGAACTGAAGGTCCTACGCTACTCCTAACCAATGGATATTGCTTAAATGTTTATAGTTAGTGCATATAAGAAAATAATTAGTCTGAAAATCACGTACAAAGTTTCGTTAAAATTGATCTCAAACTCGGGTCGGTATTCGAACTGGAGTCTGTAAAAATCATGTAAAAAATTTGTCTAACAGCCTGTTTCATACACCACACAATTATTCAGAATTTTATTCTAGTGATTTTTTAATAAAATATCAGTTAGGTTATACTGGAAAGTCTTTCTCAATTATTATCAAACTAATATAATTTTTCTTGAAAACATATTTTAAAAGAAATTTATACGTGCAGGTGCGAGGTAGGTAAGTGGGCTTAACATCTCGTCGACAGCGAGGTCATAACAGATGGTGCAGGTTGCTCGGAGGAGCAAGAACTTGGAAGGATTCGGCCATGGCATTTGGTTTGGGACCCATTCCAGAATTCGCCTGGAGTGATTTCGGGAAACCATGGAAAGCCGAAACCAGGATGACCGGACCGGGAATCGAACCAGGGTCCTCCCGAATGGAAGGACCATGGAAGAAACTTTTTCGACCATGGAAAAAGCATGACTAATCAACGTCCATAAAATAAAACACTTGGCATATATTTACTATAACAGCTTTTTAACATATGTTTTAAAAATCCAATATACTCTTGTCATAGTCACATAATCATACATTCTGATGGCATATTCTTATCTGTCTGAAAAATACGAATCCGTAGACTCTTAGCTCGATATGCTTTAAAGTTTAATAAAAAATTTTATATACAAAATACTTAAAAATAAAAGTATATAAGTTAAATTGTAAGTTAAACCGAAATGATATAAAATAAATCAAAAAGTAACATAATAAAAAATGTTATTGATTCAAATACTTAAAATAAATTGATGATAATTAAAAAATTATATAAGTTAAATCTAAATAATATATATGTAATTTAAACCAAAATAACAAAATATTAAAATTAAATATGAAAAAAAAATATTGATTAAAAATACTTTAAAATTATATAAAAAAATATAAATTATACAATAAGAAATTATTGATTTGTATATAAACCTAAAAAAATAATTGATACGAAAATAATAACATTAAAAATTATATAAGAAATAAAAACTATACTGTAAACAATAAAATGTGATGTTTTAAATGAGAGGGAAGATATTATATATTCGGCTACAAGCTATATACTTTTTATAAACTCTTGTTCTAGCGTATGTCGCGATAGCCGAGTGGTCTAAGGCGTAAGTCTGGCGACCCCAGGTCCGGCAGTATTCCAGATGGTATTTTGAGTTCTAAAAAAATCACCGCCCCTAGCCAATTCCAGAACCAATATGGTGGCTCGAGTGAGTGCGAGATCGAAATATGGTGGCTCGAGTGAGTGCGAGATCGACTAATCGAACGAAAGCGACACCAGCGCTCCTAGCGGGAAATGCAAGAACTAATAAGGTGTCCCCTCGTGGCCAGAACCAATGGGGTGAAACAAAAGTCAAACGAAAAACAAAGATGGTAGCGTCCAGTAACAAAGATGGCGGCCTCCAGTAACAGTCGATGTAAACAAAGAAGAAGAGAGAAGTAGATAATGAGAAAGGAAAGAATAAGATAGAAGGAAAGAAAAAGGGGGAAGGAAAGGAAGAGATGCAAAACAGATAAAATGGGAGCACTCTGAGAAAACCCTAGGAATGTAGGAGCATGAAAAACGACTAACTGGTTCCCAAGATGCCGGTCCAAGATGGAGGCGCACTGGCTACAAATATGGCGGTCCAAGATGGTGGCGTACTGGCTTCAAGTTTGTCGGCATACTGGCATATCGGAATCCAATATGGCGGATACCTGACCGGAATGATTGAGCAGGGAGTCCGGAATCCAACATGGCAGCCACGTGATCTTGGCGTGCCGTAATCCGAGGTCGAGCCACTCCCCCATCCCCCCTGTGTCTGAGGAAGTATATACTACTACTGGTTATGTACACCACAAAATAATTTGGCAGTGTGAATAACAACGAATCATTTTGTAACCACCAAAAATTATTTTTTTTCAGTGCAATTTTAATAGCCACCAATGTACATTACACACTAGAATGCGTGGTGCTCGTTAAATTGGCAGCGAAATAATAATAAAAGGTCTTAACTGATGTCGTAGTGCGAGTATGTTTATATTCATTGCCGTTGAAGTTAGTGTTTATTATTTTTTTTAATTAATTAGAGTTTGTATTTGCATATTAGTAACACATTTAAACTCTGAATAATTTCACACTTTAACTTGAGTGGTGCATGTACAAAGTGATGAGGGCCATCGATGCAATTGTTATGGCGGAAGGATATAAAATGCAGAGAAAGTATATCGTGAGCAAGGTTTTCAAAAGTTATCGGTTAACCATGAACATTCTGTACCTGAAGAAATTGCTTTCTTCTGACGAAACACGGCGACAAAATTAATCATTATAATAATATCTTCTAAGGGAAAACAACCACCGAATGAAGTTGCCATACGTATATCCTAAGGAACATGTCTGTGGAATGTGATCCTAAGTTGTAGCGACGATGGAATGCAAGGACGGGGGGGATACAAACTTCAGTAGGTACGCCGAGAAAATCCACTCTCCATAGGCAACGTTCGCCATGTCCCACAGATGCTAAACTCCGGGTGTGACGTTACCGCTACTCGAACCCGGTCACTGTTGTTATATGAACCCTGGGGGATCATAAATATTGATAAATTTCCATGTATTTCTCTCTCCTCTGTCCCTCTCGCTCTCGCTTTCTCTTTGGGGCCGCGATGGTGTACTAGTCCATTTACAGTTTCTTCGGATGTTTTGAAACAAACCTTTGTAAATCACCCGGGAGTAATATGTTAACTGTTTTTTTTTTTTAAATAACTTGTATACCACAAGTATATAACACTGATTAACTTTAAAAGTATTATGTTTTTGAATAAATGAAACTTTAACCCAATATCGTCTATAACTTGTAATATTTATTTCGTATTCAGTACGAATTAAAAATTGTGGGAGCAGCCATGTGTTGGAAACGGCTAGTAAGAAATAGTTCACGATTAAAATATTGTTTTAACCAATTTTTTTGTATGCTATTTGTAAATTAAATGTTGCCTATTAGGATATTTAATTTTTAGGTAGCACTGAAGGAAGCATATTTCATTGTTACAGTTAAAAACATCAGCGTAAAATATGGTACGTAGGCCCTGGTGACATGCTGTTTTTTCGACCATGGAAGAAACTTGAATAGTGTAACATCCATGAAAAGGGGGTTTTTATGCATACAATTAACTTATGTTATTTTTCATGTTCTTATTGCTACACATATTGTCATGCAAGAGTTAATGTAATATTTTTCACGCATGTGACTTATATGATTTCGACTGCATATGTAAATTTTATTTATTTTTATTAATTTTATTTTTCTTAACACGTAAGATTTTTAAAACTTAGATGTATGGTGGTAATACTATTTATGTGTAATTTTGATAGGCTAGTTCATTTTTCAGTGTGTATTTATTTTTATATAATTGATATTTATTTTTGGTGTGATCTCAATTTTGTAAGTCTTTCTATTTTTTATTGTATTATATATCAGTTCCGAGATTATGTATTCTTTGGTTTTTCTTCATTTAGGTCGTTAGAAGTGGTTCATGTGGGTGGTTTGAATAGTTTTGATCCCCATTGGCCCGCAGGTTTAAATCCTGTTTGTTTATTGGCTGGTGCTATTGGCCCCCTTAAGCTAGCGTCAGCCTGCAGAGACTAACGCTCTCTTCGCTAGCAGCCTCCAACGACGTCAGACGTAGGGCAGGACCTCCCGTCTGAAGTGGACAGAGAGGTAGAACTTTAAATTAGTTTTAGGGTGTGTTGACGTGTCCCTGAACCAACGTTTAGGTAAATTTGTAACCAGCAATGGAGCTTGTGCCAATGGTCACCCATTCGCGAGGTTAAGTGGTCAGGAGCTAGATAGTTTAAACACGCCGTCTACGTACGTGTAGAGCGGAGCTCCACGTATCTCCACCTTAATCCTGCTACGCCAAATCCTGCAAGAGCATCCTACCTTCAATACGCTTGGTGAATAAAAGATACTCCTACAAAAAGATCTGACATTTTCATCTGAACCAAATTTTATTTACAGTTTGATTCAGCTCGATGTCCGTTAGTATCAGTACACAAGCGATGCCATCTTGATTTTTATAAGTACGTAAATTTCCAGCACACATACGCCCACTGCAAAACCTGTGATAAGACTAGTTTCTACCAGCGCTAGACTGTTTAGTGAGAGCACAATTAATTTTAACGTAATATTTACTACAGAGAACAGTTTAATTAATTTGACCTTGAAACCAGTATATTCAAACTCCAACAAGCTATGTCACGTAACCGTAAAAGGGTTCAAGTAGGCTAGGTATGACCACTTTTAGCGTTGTTAGGATAGTGTGTTGTCTTTATAGCTTTTCTCTTATTGCCATCAGGGTTTTTAATTATTTCTGATTTAAACAATTACAATACAAAAGGAAATGAAAAGTAAAATAAATGAAATATATTCAAAGGGCGTATCTGTTTTGTCGTTTTATCTACTGTAGTGTCAAGTTAACCTATTTCTTACCACAGTGTCTTACATATGTGTAGAGTTTTCAATAGTCTGCCTTATTTTGACGTACGTACTCAAATGTTAGTTTATAAAGGGTGATAATGGTAATGAATTTGTTCACCTACCGGCCCAGGACTGCACCACGCAATTATACAGAGGCAGCCTAGGCAAGATCACATTCTTTCCCACTTATTTATTGCAAGTCAGCTGTGTAGCTTGGTCACTCAAGTGCTATATGTGTTGTCCCATTGTTACGTATGCAAATTCTACACCATACACAGCACATATATATTTGAAAATAATATGATAATTTTTTATATTGGCTATCCCAACGAGGAGGTCTCGTGCGTGTTCTTCACAGCTCCCTACACACTATATTACATATTTATATGTAATATAAGCAATATTCCAATAGGTGGGGCAGAGCTTGTCGCTCTCTCGCTCTCTCTCTTTCTCTCTCTCGGAAAGTTTCTCACCGCTAGTCGTAGCAGGAATTAATACATGTTTATCAATTTGAACATATTTCACACTTACTACAGCAAAAATTATGATTTTTGAATTGGTAATTTACAACTGAAAAGAGATTTAATGTTTGAATACTTATAATAATATATTCAGATGTGATGGCAGGACGGTTACAAATCTGAAGTTGGCAGAAGTGGCGAATGGAGAGTGGCGACTTGACGTGGCGTGTTGCTGGTTGTTGAACGAAGCGTTCATTATTCTTGCTCCGAAAAAATACATAAAATTACCACATAAAGATTGTGCGCGTTGTGTTTTTTAAACATACCTAGGCAAGTTACGATGTCGTGATAACTCAATGTTTCCATAGAAGTAATAAATATACTGTAACGTGTGTCGAGACCGGTGTGCGTGAATGTGTGGCTGCGTCGTGGTTGTCACGCTGGCCCGGTGTGGGTGATTGCCAATATTGGACGTGCGAAATTTATACGTTTTAACCGTGAACTGTTTTTATTGCGTAGCTAATTATTTAAACTCGCGTCTGTTTATTTACCACAACGTTGTAACTTTGCCCCGGGTGTTTGAAACACAGTTGTGTAACGTGCTTACATTTTTGTGATTTGAATGTTTGCCATAATCCCAGCAAATTTTAAGACCAGCTAGAAAATTTTAAATAAATAATTAGATACACCTAGTAAAAATTAAGTACCTACGCAAAGAAATATGAGCGGAATAAAAGTTACGGTAGACCTATTTGTGTGCATTTTCATTAATATCTTTTAAGTTTGTCGCTGCTACATACAAAAAATAAGCGATACAAGTTACGTGCTAGAATTTATTGTCTTTTTCTTTGAACTGGTTGCTCCTTCGTTTTAGTATTTATTCCAACTAAGCCAGTCCTTTCAACGAAATAACCCAACATATATCAATAACAAGAGATTAAATACTGCAGTTATTACCCCCATTTTTGTACAGGATTAAATAGTCTCGGCAAAATATTAACGTGTATTATGTGTAATGTGTTATATAAGTTGTATAACACATATGCTAATAATGTAAAATAAAAACCCAAGAACTATCGTAAATACACATATTGTTAAAAAGTAATGAAGATGACCTTTAGGTCAACGGAAGAGTATGTAATCGCTAGCAAAATGAATAAATCCAGCAGGGCCTCAGAGAAGTATGAAGTAACTGTGAATGGACTATAGTCAGACTGTGCACCTCACACCAACGCCAATTGTATTCGATTCCCGTAAGGGTCGCTCCCTGATTGTCGCATGTGGGGAAACGTGGCGGACGTTGCCTTTGGTCGGCGGGTTTTCTCGGTGTACTTTATTCCTCGCCTTGCATTCCGCTGCTGCTTCACGTTAATTTCATTCCATTCTCACCAGAATTACAGATGTCACCGACCAAAAAGATACTAAATTCTCACTCTCTCTCTCTCTCTCTCTCTCTCTCTCTCTCTCTCTCTCTCTTCTCTTTCGGAATACGTGATGACTGGAGACCCGAAAATTTCGCGTATTCATTCGGCAACAAGCTAGACCCCCACAGTCCTTTGTGCACTTGGGCCCCAGTTAGTTGTTCATTGGCTGCTGTCACAGTTTAACCACTGACCAGGTAACCCGGGATTGCGTCCTTGTACAGTGTTCCTAACTGCTGCATGGGATAATTACATAAACTGTATTCTGACTTATAGGCGCGATTAAATCACTGGATTTGCAGTTGTTTTCAGCATTTCATTAGCGAGTAGCCATGTGCGGCTATACAACACGTCTGTCCTCCTCCAGACTCTCGTCTCAACTGAGCTCGAGCGAGCCCTTGCTATATAAAAAAAAAAAAAAAAATAACTCGTCCTTGAGGTCTCGGCCTCGCAGACCACAAACAAATACAAATAAATAAGTATTGTTTCTCAACATACAGGTTCGTTATTGGTCGAAAGTCGTCCGGGACGTGTCTAACAAATTGTGGTCCAATAGAAGCGAAACTGCATGGTAAACGCGGATGAAATTTTACTTGTGCTTAAACGAACTCGCTAAATTTCCGGGTCTCTAGTGATATATGTCTAGCGCCACAATCCACTCGTGCTGTAACCGCGAGGTTGGTTGACTAAGGGCCGGTTTCACGACTTAAGTTTCACTTACTAAGCCGAGTTTAAGAACGAATTAACTAGTATTACTGATCGATTGCATTTCACCACTGTCAAAACGCGATTAACTTTAACTTACCCGAGTATAAGTTCAAAACGCCCATTTTCAGCTGTTTACCTTCTTAAACACTGCTTACGAAATAAATATGACTGCCGAAACATATTGCGATACTTTGATGATTATGATAAACTAATTCGGCAGACGCCTTCGTTGCGATCACAACATTAATTGCAGCCCCTGCAATGTAGTTTTAATTGATATTTGTTATATAAATACATACAAAAATGTAAGTTAGATTGGCTATGCAAAATATACATGTCATAAAATTTTTAAATATTAAATCAATGACAAATATTATGTATGTTATGTAAAACGATTAGCTTATATTAAATTGTTGTTTGTATTTTATAGGCTCTTTGAGCCAAGCACAGTGCGTTTGACAATGAAGACTCATTCTATTGTTTGTTGCTGTGATATGCTAGTTTATATACACAGCAGCAATAACAAACAATTTGATGCACGAGGACAATGAAAATATGATTCACGAAAAATGATGTTATATGTTAATTGAAATAAAATCCGCAGCAATTATTATTCAATTTTGTGATCTCCCATTCACTGGAATTATTTGACTGTTATATTCTACAACATGGAAGTGTCAGCACGCTGTTTCCATCACTGTTTAATATTTTATATAATTTACGTATTTCTTTCTGCTAGGTTTCCAAAGACAACACAACTCAGATTCCATAGTTTAATGATCAAATTCCTTGCCACCACCTTCTAGATGCACCATTTTCTTCAAATGTCGGCCTCTAAACACACGGGTTTAATTATATGCTAGATGTGCGTGGTGAAATGCTCCGACCTTAAACGCCAGTAAATGAAGAGTTAGAATTTTACCTTCGTTTAGTTAAGCCGAGTTTAATGAATAAGAGGTGAAACTGGCCCTAAATGCTTCCAAAGAAGCGTTAGATAGCAATAGCTACAGACAATTCACGGTTACCTCCAACTATTCTGATGTCCTGTTAAAGTCCTACTTTCAGTATATTCCTCCGCAAACACAGCTTAACCGAGTCTGAGAAATTACATCAAAGGGACAGTGCACCGCATTTTTGTGCACTCAGTGTTTATTATTTTGTATAACTATTTATTACTAGGCATTACCAACACACACATTTCCCCCCCCCCCCCCTTGTTTTTATTCATATTAGTTATAAATAAAATATTATAATATATAGTTAAAATATAAGTAAAAGTTCAATTTACCATCAAATATGGTATTTGTATATCAATACAAGTATAAAATGCTTGTGATACATGCAGGTGCGGATTTAGGGCGGTGCGTCAGGTGCCACGCACAGGGCGCCGAATAAAAAGGAGCGTTGAATAAAAAGGAGCGCGGATGTGTGTTCAAATTACAAAACTGTTATTTTAATGAACATAACTTATGTAGTTGTACCGAATGACAAATGTGTAGCAAATATAATGGTGGTATTGTCAGAAACTACGAAACCTTGTGAAACAAACTATATCGTCATGGCCGAGTAAAGTTAGAAAACCAATACTATAGTGCTAGTGGTTAAAAGCTGAGCGAGACGCATGACCAGTAAGAGTTTTCGTTCATGGCTTGACACATCTGTTAATATTGATTTTGTAACTAGGATTTATATCACTACTTAATTTTAAAAAAGTTGTTAAAAAATTGTTGGATAGTAGGTTCCAATGCCTCGTTTTATCCGTTACACGAAATGAATGTGATTTCGGAAAAGTTTTCTTTGTGTTTTAATAAGAGAGAAATTCCTAGGTTACGAAAAATAAATAAAATTAAAACCAGTATTCGAAAGTTGAAAACTAATAGCTGAGAAAAATATGAAATAAGTAAATTTGGTAGATTTTCCATTTTGTTCATATTACTAGTTATATCCAGGCGTAAAAGATGAACTTAAAATTTCATGAATTAACATTTAAATAAATAGCCAGAATAGTGTCCTTTGCTTGGTAATATTTGACGTCACCTTCGCCCACCTTTTACTCTTTTAAAAATAATGGGTAAGGAGGACGCCCATGGCCAGTCTTGCGCAGGGCTCCACTTCATCTTAAACCGGCCCTGGCCAGTCTTGCGCAGGGCTCCACTTCACCTTAAACCGGCCCTGGATATGACATAGTTAGGAAATAACTAAGCACGTAACAGATGGGGTAATTTTTCAAAGATTTGATTCAAAGAGTGTGAAGAAACCGCGGATAGACTATAGTCGACTTTTAAATGAGAATTTATCTATTCAGCATTTGAAACAAGTGTATGTTTTTCATGCTTAGACTTTTTATTATTAATTATAGAGGTGAAACGGAGTTCTGCCGACAAACTTAGCTAGGCGATTCCTTACGCAAAAGTAAGTAGGAAATATATGGGCGCAGCTCGTAACATCGAGGTCTTGAGGGTGAAGTGACGTGTGGAGCATCACCGGAATGTAAGAGCGGGGAAACGGGAGATCCCCCGAGAAAACCCTCCGAAATACACCATCGTCCGTCACGATTCCCACGTGCGAAAATCCGGGAGCGACCCCGCCGGGAATCGAACCCGGTTCGCCTTGGTGAGAGGCGAGTCGTCTAACCACTAGACCACCACGGGCTCGTCGTATTTGAAATAAATTGCAACGTCCCTCTCTTGTGACGTGAATAAACACACTTATAGGCTATTCACGGTAAAGTGAGCACGTTTGACAACCCTCTCACTTGGAATAATAGTCTATAAATGCATTTTATTTTAGCCTTAGACGTAACCTTCCGAGTGCAGTGGAATATTGTGTTCATTACTTGCATGACAGTATTAATCTTAAAAAGTGGTTCAAGTATAAGAAATGGCTGAAAGGAAAAAGTAACTAGGGCCTCAAAAGTGCCCACTTTACCGTGAACAGCATATACCCATACTTATGCTTAAAATCATGACGAATATTATTCTCCATAGTATTGGTACCTAGTGTTATCAAGTTATCGACACCATATCACGAAACTATAAAATATCCTAAAAATTACAAAATATTCTTCAACAGACCTAACTGACCTTTCAGCGACTCTCCACACCTGCTTACACAGCCGACAGATACAAAAAAAAAAGTTCTTTTGCTGTCATCAATAACATTTGTGCGGTGTGCTTTAACTTTGTGAGAAAGCGTTTCAGTCGGTGTAATTTGTTCCTAAACTCCCGTTAAATTAAACTCTGAAGATGATTTCTCAAGAACGTAGCGTTGGTATGCGGGAAAGAGTTGTTTGTGGTGAACTATAGACAGCTTCTTATTACGAGCCGTGATGAAGACGGATTTGTTTGTAGGTAGTGATCGTGATTTCTATCAACAGCGGGAAATCTTACATAAACTGAGCGTAATTGTCTGAATAATTTCTGTTGGTTGTTTTCTAAGGTACTAATGTATTTGTATATAGATGTAGGTCGTTGGGAGATTGATGAACACAATTTTTACCAAGAGGAAATTACTTTGAATTTTGTAGCAAAAGTGTGACCTACCACCAGCTACTAGAAAAATATTCCCATGTGTAATAGGTTGTGTATTTGCATTGGAATTATGCTCGTGTTCTCATGTATGGTTCCAAATAAAGATATTTAAACATAAGTTTAGTGTGTACTAGGGTGCCAGACAAATAATTAAAACACACCACAGATATTACCCTTTAGATTCAAATACGGTTAAGTGTAGACCTACCAAGCCTAGAGTACTACTTTGCCCGGTCCGGAGCTTGCAGGCAGAAGATACCATTTTCCATATGAACACCTCTTGTAGGACTAGACCACTGCTTAGTACGGCATTTGTGTACATTAACAACTCAACATAGTTTAATTTATATTCAGTAACAACTGGCAAATAACTAATAAACATAAGGAACACAGGGATAGCAACGGAAATAATGTGGACGACCACTAAGCCACTTTAGTTTTAGTCCAGTATTTATTTTCCAATTATTTTTGTATTGATTTATGCTCTTATAATTTCTGGACTGTCAAAATGAAAAATTCTTGTGGCAATTTGCAAATTCAAGAGAGATACAACATTCCTAAAAATACATGAAAAGTGGCCGTACCTAGCCTAGCAGATCCCTGGTATTCGTTGCACTGAAATGAGTTCAAACACACAAAAATTAATGATTTGCGTTAATGTACTTCCAAAATAAAAATGTTATTATTCAGTTTCTTCAGAACAAAATTTAATTGCGCCTAGTTCAGGGTGAGTGAAAATCTATCCCGGGTTTATCATAGGCAAAGTTTCTTTCAGCTGGAAAGACAATTAACTTAAATCAATATGGCGTCGCAGATAGTGCAAAAACTTCTAGAACATTATGTTAGACGCCATGTATGCCTCCTTAATCAGATACGTAGTTAGGCTTATCTGCTGAGGAAAATAACGTGCAGTTATCGTGGCTCTCATTAGACGTAGTTACTCTCAACATTGCAAACAAAAGTTGACCGGCGCAGGTCTCGCAGGCAGTAGGAAAATAATCAAATCAGGTACCTCACCATCGTGGAGATACACTCGAACACTTCTAGCTCCTACATATTAATCCTAGCAATGGGGCAGAAAAGGCACTCACTGTTGCTGGACACACTTAATAATTACTGAAAACACCAATGGAGCTAAAACACCATAAATACCACGTTAACATTTCTACCCTGCACCTACGTTCAGGCGAGAGTCTTAACTATACGTCTAAATTTCACGGTGTGTGTGTGTGTGTGTGTGTGTGAGAGAGAGAGAGAGAGAGAGAGAGAGAGAGAGCTAAGCTCTTATGGCTGGGCTAGCTTAAGAGAGACCTAATGTTCCAGCCAATGGGAAGTCAGGATTCGAACCTGTGGGCCAATGGGATGCTAGCTACAATCTAAGCGTCTTTATATATCAATTTCACGTCCTAATGATCAAAAACGTAGGATACTGGGTCTCAAAAAATACACAATGTAATTAAATAACAGTGAACATGTACATATAAGAGACCATTAAAAAAGAAATAAAATTATTAACATAAAATAAACACAGCAATTTGAACTAGCTAATATCATATTCTTAAACATAGTAAAACTGCCACGGTAAAATCTAATTTAAAATTTTCTAGCATGGTAAAATATAACGAAAAATGAGAAAAATATTAAAATAAAAACCAATGCAAATAAAAAAAATGTGTCGTATGTGTAGTAAAACAATATTTGCTTAGTAAGAAAAACACGTAAAGTGAAACATCAAAGTTATAAATATTAACACGAAATATGTAGATTAGTTGTATAGAAAGATATACATTTTACATGTGGTACAAAAGTAATGTTATCAAGCGGGAAATAATTTTGACTTATAATTTCTGTACACTGTGAGCGTTTACATAAGTGAAATAATACTGCCGGGAAAAGTATTTCTCTCTGACATGTCGATTCCTATATATATATATATATATATATATATATATATATATATATATATATATATATATATATATATATATATATATATATATATATATCTTGATATGATGGCGTGATCAGACCTTAGTTCAACAGCTCTTCTGAACGCACCCTTGTATTTAAGAGCGTAGTCAGGGGGTCTCTTCTCAGTTTGCTAACTTAGCATTGTCCGGATCAATACCATAACAGACTACTTGCCATCTGGAGGTTTGGGAAGAGGAAACAAAGGCTAGTGAGAAAGTGTTCTCTTAACTTACTCGCCTCCAACCCTGGCTGAACCGGGTTCGATTACAAACGGGGTCGCTTCTAGATTTTCGCATGTGGTAATCGTGACGGACGATGCCGCAGGTTGGCGGGTTTTCTAAGGGATATCCCGTTTCCCCCATCCCCTTTATTCTGGCGCTGCTCCACACTCACCTCGCTTCACTCTCATCGGCTCTCAAGACATCGATGTTAAGAGCCGCCCAAATCTCTTCACTTCACTTCCCTTAACGTCTTTCGTCCCGCTGATTCTGACAGGGAAGAATTTCGAGGTGTGGAATTATCCTCGGCCGAGCTCCGCATGTTTTTGACAACCCATAAAGCTTCAGTTCATCAAAGAATTAAAAAAAAAGAAAAATCCATACAAGAAGAAGAGTACGTTCAAATAAAGTTACTAACTTACAAAGTTCCAAGCGATAAAGCTAATAAATAAAACTACACTTATTGATAAAGGCTGTACACGATAAAGTGAGCATTTATGAAATCAACCTTAGAACCTCTCTCTACCTGCATGTATTTTAACGGGCACACTGAGTGGCATGCGCCCTGTAAAGTTGGTAATGAGAGATGGAAAGTAGTACCCCATATCTTATCGTCCAATAAAAAAGTGTTAGGTGACCATTTGTGATTTTTTTTATGCATCGAGGTGTAAACATGACCAGATTTGTAAAATATATACTTTTCCAATAATTCCACAGTTTCTTCTGACCGACACATGAATAAAGTGATGAGGCCCATCCCAATGTTAATTTTACATAAGGCGGAGGAATACACGATGTGCGTACAAGTAGAACTTAATCAGGGCTTTCAAAAGTGCTAATTTCATCGTGAACAGTTTATATAAAAATTCTCTTTGTTTTGACAGACGCCAATACATTGCATTGCCCGATTTATATGCAGACAGCGAAGGACTCTTTGTCGTGGACGATTCAGCCCATAAAAGAAGTCGTCTCTAAATATGGCACATCAATCCTGCGTGCCTACGTCAGGTTTTTGGAATTCATCCATACAATTTCCTACAGATTAGGTAGGTACTCACGTATCTTTGAAAAATGAATTATTATTACTTTCCCGAGTGCAATATTTCGATTTCTCTATTTTTATAAATTTGGAGGCTCAAAATAACAAAAGAAGGTATAGACAAGTGTTGAAAAAATTAATGCGCATCAATCCTCACCTTCCAAAGACAGAATTTGTCTCAACTACTGACGGAAACTCTGCAAGAAAATTTTATTTGTGATCCACCTACACTTTAAATCTGAACTAATGTGAATTTCACTATTTAAATCAGTTAACAGCATCTGAATTATTCAATAATCACACCAGTCAATTTAATAGACGAATTAGTGAAAACAATGCCAGTTTTCCTTCCACTTATTGATTCAGTGACATTTTACACTAATTCATCAACTATTTTATTCGCTGTTTATCAGTGATTTGTTTTTTGACTGATGAATCATTTAAACAAGGTGTACGAAATTAAATAGCGACGCATAAACACATTTTTGATACCTAAACACATGTTATCCCAAATGTTGTGACTTGCTTCTTAAAAGTTTTTAAATTTTTACAGACGTAGACCTACAGCAAAACCATGAAAATTGTACCAGAATAAAATACGGAGTCCAGGATTGAAAGCGTTTCATTTCCTCGCCTGCACACGATTTACATTAAAAGGATGCGCATTGTAACGGAAGCGTAGAACCGCGGCGAAGCAAGCGACGTGCCGCTGGCGTTCTAATAACACGAGCGTGATTAGGAAACACGACGCGTACTACTTTAAAGCAAATTCCCACCCACCATCTTAGATATTATATGCAATTTTTGCTATATTCTGGAAATACAGTTTTGTATCATGTTTTTTTTTTTTGGAACGACAGAGCACAGAGCATTGCCTAGTGCATTGTCTGAGGTCAGTATATTTCTTGATTACTGTTGATGTCGTCGTCTTTGTAATCGTCCGCAAGAAATAATCTCGCGTTTCGCCTCGACCACAGAAGAAGTAAGGAGACCAGAGCGGACACTTCCATGTTGTAACGATCTTCTTATTTTGAAGTCTTTTTCAGGGGTGGTGGGTGGGTGGTAGGTGCCTGGATTAATACCAACTGCATACACGCATTACGAAGAATAATAACCTAGTATAATAAAACAAAACTTTGTATTTTTAATTATTATTTTATGATAAACACGCTTCATTGAAGTAGTTAATAATCACTTCGGGTTCAATGTTTAATAAAATAGCTTAGTTACAAAAAATAAAATTTTATTGTTTTTTTTTTTCAGGCTTGCCGGGAAGCATTTACAGTATGTTCACAGTTTTCATTATTCTTGAGAGGTTCTAGAAATAAGTTTTTAAATTGCTTAATTAGGACCTACTTGACTAACACCATTTAATTGCCAAATGCTCTGTCTTTAAAATATTTACGTAATCTTCAATTGTGACCAACAGAATAGAATAAACCTTGCATAAGCAGTGCAAAAAACGGATTACATATTTCTAATCCTTTTAGTAAGTTACTAAATCAGCACCTGAAATGTATGTACGTTAAATCAGTATGTTTGAAATACAAAATACTCATAGTTTTGACTCAAAACCTATCTGTTCCATAAAACCATTAATTCTAGTGGTATAATGTCTATGTTGGTGTTTCCACATGCACTTACTTCAAATAACGCGATTGTAAGCCCTATCTATTGTCTCCCCCCCCCTGGGCTTGGTAATTACCAGCTAAAAATTAATAAATGTAGCGAAGCTGTGGTAGTACGATATAGTTTGGGAAGCTGTTGTTTAGGATATGTCGTGCGGGAAATTTCAATACACCTTCTGAAATAGAAGCTTTGGCGAAAGATCGATAAATCCAAGATGGCGGGTGGGAATCCACTTAAGGCCGGCGGAGCAACGAGCGAGGTCTTACCACAGCGAGCCGCTGTCCGTCGGGTCGAGATGACCGTAGCCGTAGCCGTAAAGATGACCAGCCTTCGGCAACATTAAGGTGACGACATTCCATATAGACCTTGGATTCCCCTTCATACAATTTAGAGAAACGCATGGTGTATAGTATATAAATCTATAGTGAAGTAAATACTAAAGTGTTAAAATCCAACCAATAATTACTAACTCAAGTCAAGCTCCCCCAAAGTAATTAATGTAAAGGCTTTTCACGGTAAAGTGAGCACTTTAGAAATCAACCTTAGAAAAAAGTCACTGCTCCTGCCTGCATACATTTTAACGGACGCACAGAGGTACATGCGCCCAGTAATGTTGGTAATGATGGATAGAAAGTAGTTCCACATCTTAAACCCGAATAAATAGTGTTAGGTAACAATTTGTGATGTCTTAAATTATTTATTTCACTTTCAATTTTTTTAATGCACGGAAGTGTAAACATGACAAGTTTTGTATAGTAATTATTTTTATAATAATTCCGGGGTTTCGCTTGACCGACGCATGAATAAAGTGATGAGGTCCATGGCAATGTTAATTTTACATAAGGCGGAATAATACACAACGTGCATACAACTAGATATTAGGTAGGGCTTTCAAAAGTGCTCGTTTTATCGTGAATAGCCAATAACGTAATGTAAAACATAATGTAAAAATTGTTCAGTAACATACAGTGACATATTAGCTTAATACTGTATACATCCTCTAAGTTCGCCCCCCCCCCCCCCCCCCCTAAGTAACCACTTGAACAGGCAGGCAAGACTGTTATAGCATGTTTGGTCGTCGTGCACTGTACCCGCTGTGCGAATGAAAGCGCTGCCCGAACAGCACTTGAGACAAACCGCAAGCTTGACGAGGAGCTAGTCGAGTCTTTACCCTGCGGCCAGATGTGTGGTTCGTTCTTGGTTTCAACAGCAGCGTCACGACTGACATGCTCGTTGATTCCGCGGTATTCGTTGCTTACTGGAAGAGAAAGTTTACTGTTAAAAATCGCAGCCCGCCAGGGTATGCGGAATAGTTCCGGGCTTGCCGTGTCTCATCACAAACTGAATAACGTTATCACGAACGAACGTGAATGTATGAGGGGAGAGGTATAGCCGTCCTTTGTCTGGCGTAAGTTGTTGGGGAGGAGGGAACAGCGACCGCACACGTCTCCTTTAACCCGTTCGTAGATAATTTCTAATTTTTCTGAAGCTCGGCTTAAGTTCTACTTTCAGGCTACTCCTCCGCCCCATGGAAACAGTAACCATACATAACTTAGAAAACCACAACACAGAACAGTCATCATTTAGAATACTTGAAAAAATACACACAAGTTAGAATCATCATAACTTAGAAATCCATGGCTTAGAAATGTCGTAACTTAGATAATCACAACTTATAACAGTTGCAACTTATAAAGTCATAACTTAGAAGTATCATAACTTAGAAACACACAATACAGAATCACATAACTTAGAAATATCATAACTTAGAAGGTCATAACTAAGAACAGTCACAAGTTAGAAAAACACAACTGAGAACTATCATAGCAGCTTAGAAAAACACAACTCAGAAACACATAACTTAGACATATCATTACTTAGAAAGTCATAACTTAGAAGAGTCACAACTTAGAAACACACAAATTTGAACCACCATAACTTAGAAACACAACTTAGAACTATCATAACTTAGAAACACACAACTTAGAACCACATAACTTAGAAACACTAACTTTGAAAATTACAACTTAGAATGAACGTAACTTAGAACTATCATAACTTAAAAACACACAACACAGAAACACATAACTTAAAAAGTTCACATTTTAGAACCAAGTAACTTATAACAGGCATAACTTAGAAAATTCTAACTTATGTGTTTCTAAGTTAGCTATTTCTAAGATATGACAGCACTCCCATGGAAACAAAGCTTAACTGAAGACTGTATGCAACGATAACATTTTCCGTACAGGCTCCGGGAGGAAGCTTCCACAAAACCTAAAATTTAAACCTTGTAAGAAACCTTCCATCAAACATTGCGCACGACCAATTACGAAAACACCTATGAAAACGGCCAGCAGTCGGTCAAATATTTCAAAGAACCATCCATACAAGCGGCCCTGCAGCCTTGCATAGAATCGTCGAAGAAATATTCCATACTGACATACAGGCTTAAGTATAGAAAATTACATCACTGGGACAACGCGCCGTATTCTTGCGCGCTAAGTTTAATGATATTTTTCATGAGAACTACTTATTATTAGGCATTACCAACAGTTTGGTAATGCCTAATTTTGTCTCTTTTTTTACTAGTATTATTTATAAATTATATTTTATTATTTATAGATGAACTATGAGTCTAATAGGAAATACTTTTATGTTAACAAATACATCACACAGTGCGTGATATTTGAAATCTTTGATTCAAAATGTGGGAAGATTTCGGGAATAGACTTTACCACGTGATGCATATAACGCTCGATGCAATTCACTAACATCATGCGAGTGACAACTATCAAGTCGTGGCTAGATCGAGCTAGGAGAGCAAACAATTTAATTTGAGCACAAGTACTTGTTAGTTGACGTAAAGACTGGAACAAAATGATACCTCCTTGATTATGAATAAAGTAAATAAAAATAAGAAAACAAAACAACATTTTTTTAAGGAACAGTAACTAGTTTAGTCTAATATCTGTTATCTGTGATATTATGCACGTTGTTTAGTTGAGTAGCAGTGAACGTGTCTGGAGCAGTTTGGGTTTCCGTACAGAGATTTACGTCCGTACCATGCGTGTTCCCTGGGTTTGCTCTAACATAAATTTCTGTGCCTTCTGATTTGTAGAACCGAAAACACGCAGCGTACGATCTGCTTAACACAACAATGTGTTTTATGGTGGCAGGCCTCATCTCGTGCTATTTCTGAAGGAGTGAATACAAAAAACTGCCTGTTCACGAGTAACGGATCATTTTTAAAATACATTTCCACTTCCTGCCGATACTGTATCCATCCGCGACATGTACGAAACATGGACCTGGAAATAATTACTAGCATCCATCTTCAGTCAAGGGACGCTGTCGAATTATTAGATGTAAATATTTAAATATTACGTTAATTCTTATTATTGGCTTGTCACGGTAAACTAAGCAGTTTTGAAAGTCCTTCGGAAGATCTACTTGTATGCACATTGTGTATTCTTCCACCATGCGTAAAATTAACATTGCTACGGTCCTGTTCACTTTATTCATGCTCCACGCGTTCAGTTAAAACCATGGAATTGTTCGGAAAATATATATTTTACAAGTTTATTAATTCTTACACTAAATGCATCAAAAAAACTTTAAGCCAGAGAAATCATTTCAGTTTTCACAAATATCTACCGAACATTTTCAATTCAACGTTACGGCATGGAACTATTTTCTCTACGTCATTGCCAACTTTACTGGGCACATACCAGTTACTACGCGCTTTAAAATATATGCAGGTTGAGGTAGTAATGTTTTTCAAAGGTTGATTTATAAAGTGCTCAAATAACCGTGAACAACCAATAATATGTATAACGAAAGTAAACCAATGCAAACCAGTTATTAACTGAACCATTAATTCACACACGCCAATGCAACAGTCTGTTGTAATTCGCAACAACCCTCGGTATCACATGAACATTTGGACAGCAAAATAATAAGATTAAAAAGAACTATCTGTCAGTGTTGTAAGTTAAACGAAGTGTTTCAATAGAGTGTGTTCAAAAATTGATAGTCCAGATCATTTTACGCTACACTTTTAATACGACGTTTTGGCAAAGAAATATTTTCCTTAATTTGCTGCCAGCGTAACTGTATACGTTAAAATATACGGAGTGGCGGTAAGGTATGTTTCTCGAAGGTTAACTCCACAAGTGTTCATTTTATTGTTAACAGACTCATGCGTGGATAAGCAGTCTATTATGTAGTTTGTAAGAGTGTGCGCCACTGAGATACCACACTGAATTGTCTTTTATGCTATATGGTTAAGCAAGGAAAGGATTACGAAAATTGAGTTATAGGCTGTTCACGGTAAAGTGGGCTCTTTTGAAAGCCCTCTGTCTTGGATTACTAGTAAGTATATTTTATTTTAGCCTTGGAATTTAACTTATGAGTGTGTAGAATATACACACTGTGTTTATTACTTACAAGGCAATGTCTATTTTAAATGGTGCTTAAAGGATTAAAAAAAAAAAAATGAATGAAAGGAAAAAGAAACTAGGGCCTCAAAAGTGCCCACTTTGCCGTGAACAGCCTACAGGCGTGTGAACGCTTCTTGACTCGACGGTGATGCTCTAATAAAGCTCGTGGTGGAGTGGCTTAAAGCCATCACCTGCCTGGCCTTCCCGTCACACGAGCGTCACGTCACGCCTTAGCGATCTCGGCTGCACACGGACGCGTGCGTATGCCAGCACTGTCAATGTCTGTCATTGGCGGGAACCTTCGCTGTTAGACTGCGCGAGTGTGACTGTTCTGTATTTTTGTAGTTGGCCATAGCAATTTTTGAAAAGTGATGAAGCTTTTTCCTTGTTCGTAAGTATTCTCTGATGATCACCCTTGACGTTAAGGATGTTCCATACGGAAAAATTAATCATTTTATAATGTATCAAACATTATTAAACTTGCACGCATTGTATGTAATGGCATTTTCCTAGAATAAAAAAAATACACTTTATATTTTTTTAAATAATCTCCGTCAAATCCAAAATGTTTGTTTTGCTGCTGTGATAATAATGAAATACTAAGTTGAACAAATGAAAATATTTACAACATAAAATAATGCCGTTAGCTACTGCTTGACATATATTTATTCACCAAATAACAGTTCACGCACTTAAAAAAAAAAAGCTTAAAATATGCAAAAACATACCTATGAACAAATTTTAAACATAACGATAAATTTTTGCATTCTTCAAACATTTTTTAAAAGTGCATGAATTATTATTTGATGGTTAAAGGCTGTTCATGATAGAGTGAGCAATTTTTAAATCAACCTTAGAAAAAATCACTGCCCCTACCTGCATGTATGTATTTTAACGGGCGCCCTGAGTGACATGCGCCCAGTAAAGTTGGTAACGATGGAAGGGAAGTAGTTTCATATCTTAACGTCGAGTAAAAAGCGTTAGGTAACAGTTTGTAATAATGAAATTTATTTATTTCGCTTTCCGTTTTTTCTAATGCATCGAAATGTAAAAATGAGCAGATTTGTAAAGTATTTACTTTCTTAATAATTTCGCAGTTTCATTTGACCGACACGTGTATAAAAAGATGAGGCCCAATGAAACATTAATTTTACACACGGCGCAGAAATACACAGCGGGTTTACAAGTAGAGCTTAAGCAGGGATTTCAATAATACTCATTTTACCATGAACAGACTATACATATATGTCAAGCGGTAATCCACGGAATTAGTTAACGTTGTAGTTTTTTTTTTGTTTCTACAACCTAGTTAATATTTGCTATTATTGCTGCAGAAAAGCAAAATAAAATATTAATTTGACATAGAATTCCTAAAAAAATTCGAAGTATTAACTTTTTTTTATTCTAGGAAAATGTTATCACATTCAATGCATACAAGTTGAAAAATGTTTGATACATATAAAATAATCCATTTCTTGGCATCAAACATCCTTAGGTTTTTGTAAAGTAAAATAATTTTTTTATGTTTCAATAGATGTTTGGTATTTGCCTTACTATCCAACCCAATCACGAAATGTGAACTGTCAACAAAAAATTTTGTCAGAAATTGCAAATTATAAAATTTAAAATATCAGTAGGCCTACGATCTAGTATTTTTTACAATTACCAGACAACAAGTAGCAAATATATTAAGTAAGAACAAAAAGTATGTGAAATTAATTTTTAAATAATTTATTAAAAGCTGAGTTGGTAGGTAGGGCTTGACTTCTCTATGAAAGCACTAACACATTTGAAATGAAACCAGAGAACTTATGCGACAGTGGTGAGACAATTACAAATACACATGTGCCTTGCCCGGGACTTGAACCCAGAAAACCTCGCACTATAAGCAAGCGTGCAATATAAATTTGACTCTGTATCCATCCATCCACCCCCCCCCCCCCCAATTTCCCGGCGCGGGAACTTAATGAGTTCCGATAAACCCCCTCGGTCGTCGCTGCCCGAAAGCAGAAAGATTTATGTCAAACGCCGTTCACAAAAAAAAAAGCCTCTAGAACATTAAAAAATAATCCTGGATGCCGCTGGTGGTTAATCGTAAGGTCACAGGCTGCACGCACGCCCCACAGAAGGTTTCAGAAGAGGGGGGAGAGGAGAACGACGAGATGTGAGGGCGACTACACGCAGACCAGTTCTCCAGTGGGCCGCGCGCAGTCAGACGGGGCCCTTAGTAGACCATCGCTCATGTATGTTCGACATATTCCCCCACGTAAGTCGAAAGCAGCTCTCAATTGGTTAATATTAGTGTAGGTTCACGTCGATGGCGATACAACCGTCACACCCCTGTGATGTCTGCGTCATATGGGTGAAAAAGTTTTGGTTGTGTAAGTGTTGCTGCTGAGTAGACCTGTACTCTTAATAAACCCCATGCGTGTTGTTTTACAGCGAAAACGGCACCTCAGACTTATCGTTAGTGAGGCTTTTGAGGGGAGAATCTCAAAGTTGAGCTGAGAGGAGTTTCGGTCGGTGCTTAAAATTGAGATCTTGAGCCCCGGTGAGGGTTAAATGAAGTGAATGTGGAGCAGCTGTAGAATACGAGGGCGGGGAAGCGGGAATGCTCCGAGAAAACCCGCCGGACACCGGTAACGTTCGCCACGTTCCCCACACCGCCGGGAATCGAACCCGAACAGAGTGGGAGGCGAGTAGTCTTACCACTACATCACCGCGACCCTGCGAGATGGCAGTCTGAAGTTTCGCTGATGTTCTCTTTATACTTTTTACTTTAGTTGTTATTATCCCCGAAGCGTGTCCACACTTTTATTTAGTAATGCACCCTTGAATGTAAAATAAATAGAATTTAAAATAAAAAAATTCTAACTTATATTATTCAAAACTTAATAAATTAAGTATGTGAAAATTTGTGAACCTTTATCTGCAACCCTGTCATTTTGTACAAGTGGCATGAATTACTGCGCTCAGGAAAAACCATATCCCGAGTATCTTTTATATCATGGGCAAAAAAGTGGATATAGGCTGTTGACGGTAAAATGAGCACTTTTGAAAGCCCTGCTTAAGATCTACTTGTATGCACGTTGTGTTTTCTTGCACCTTATGTAAAATTAACATCGCCATGGACGTGATCACTTTATTCATGCGTTGGTCAAGTGAAACTGTGAAATTATTAGAAAATTAAATATGTTATAAATATGCTAATTTTTACACACTGAGGCGTTAAAAAAAACACAGGAAGCGAAATATCTAATTAAAATAATCACTAATGTTTACCTAACACTTTTTATTCGACGTTAATATATGGAACTACTTTATATCCATCGTTACCAACTTTACCGGGCGAATGTCACTCAGTGCACCCGTTAAAATAAATGAAGGTAGGGGCAGTGACATTTTTTCTGAGGTTGATTTCAAAAGTGCTCACTGGATCGTGAATAGCCTTTACTCAAAATAACAGCGAAGTTCGGATGTCACGTCAAACGGCAGTGCTCAGAAAGACAGGACAGAGGCGCTCGGAGACGGATCCACTTGCTACTGTTTGATGCTCATGAATTGCGAGTCACACAGGAGATTGAGCGCCATCCATCCCAGCTTCGACCTCTTCGCCACGCCTTGTCGCGTACGGTCACCAACAATATAACTGTTGTGAAAGAAAATCATTTTATTATTTCAGTTGTGACACACCGCCGTGTCTGTTGGTATTCGCCGGGGTCGTCTTGTGCAGCCCTGTATGCGGGGCGAGATCTGGTGTCCTTGTTTGGCGATGGTATTCGATGGACTGCCTGTTGACTGTTTTTTGTTTTTAATTAATATTCAGCGTGTAAAACAGTTTGAATATATGTGGTCACTTCTATGAGTTGGTCGATCGAATTTTATTTATTAATACTGAAGGAGTTATTCTCATGAAGAATAAGTTTATCTGTTTTATTTGAATATCAAGAATTATGGTTAAAAGCTGCTATGTGTATTAAACTCAATATATCTTCTCCGAATATTTGTAAGTTGGTCTAAATTTGTTCTGGGTAGCTAGTTTCGGCAAAGCGTATTTCATATTTCGAGTTCTTACAAAATCCTGTAAATTCATATCACTTCTAATATTGATCCAACTCTACAATTCATACTCTGGCATCATTCACGAATCTGAAGCTAGTAATGCAAACTACTAATTTTCATCATCAAATACATCTATCAATTAACATAATTTACGGGGTATTCGTGAGGTTATACCGTCCACACGGTATTGAAAATAAATACCTGTATCACATTCGCTCATTAAACTTCTGGTAAGAGCTTATGTCGATGAATGTCTTTGCACGGAATTGTCTACAGTAGCTCGTTTACGATTGATTATATGTATACGTCGCAAGCTAAGTTTCCACAGACAGCTGTCGGTTGACTGACGCTATCCATCAGTGGCATAGCCTCTTGGATCCGAGTGGCGAGAAAATTTCCCAATTTGCCCCTCTCTCCGGTTACTCCTTCCTTGTGGACGGCCCTGTGAATGAACTCGAGACTTCATCTAACTAAGCGACATACAAATATATAAACCATACAAACATTCTACAGAATCGGAAACACCAGTTTGAATAGCCTGACAAGAATTTTTACAACAGTTCTCCCCGTTCATTGTTATACGGTCAGCAACCGGGGTAGCTTCTGGAAACGATAACACTGTTGGAATAATTCAATTAACGTAGAATTGCATTAAAAGTGCATACGATTTGACAACAGGAGTGTATTAAAGAACGTCACCTGATGAAAGGGGGATGGGTGAGACTAAGCAGTTCCGAATCAGGTGCCACATTGTTTGAGCAACGTAGCAGCCCACTGATTAGTTGCGGGAGGTGAATTAGTATTTCATTTCCAGGTATTTGATGATGTCTATCATGTTTTCCTTGAAGGGAAATAAATTCTGAGGTTCGACTAACAGTATAACGGGTGAGTTTGTGACATGCTCGATCACCTCGTGTAACGTGTTCCAAATTTTACTTCAGGTGGCAGAAATTATGGCGTGAACTAGACAATTTAAACAGCCTATCCACTAAGTACTGACGTTTATATATTGCGTGTTAAAACTTAAGTGTTTTCTGGTGTAGGCTGTTCACGGTGAAATGAGCACTTTTGATCTTAAGATCTATTCGTATGTACGTTGTGTGATCTTCCACCTTATGCAGAATTATCATTGCCATGGGTCTCATCGCTTTCTTTATGCGTCGGTCAAGTAAAACTGTAAAATTATTAGCAAACTAAGTATTTTAAAAATGTGCTAATTTTTATACTTCGACACATTAAAAAAACAGAAAGCGATATAAATAATTTAAGTTATCATGAAATGGTTACCTAACACTTTTTGTTCAACGTTAAGAAATGGAACTACTTTCCCCTCCATCGTTACCAACTTTACTGGGTGCATGTAACTCAGTACGCCCGTTAAAATACATACAAGTAGGAGCAGTGATAATTTTCTAAAGTTGATTTCAAAAGTGCTCACTTTATCGTGAACAGCCTTTAAGCATATGGTTTGAACGTAGACCACAGTGCTACATCCCTCAAGTAGTCTGATTCCTAATGGTTCTCTGGATTCGCCACTGTGTTCTACCTATAAGTATACAAGATATTAGTGAATGAAAAATGAAGCTGTCCCAGTAAGTATAAACTTTTGAGTTTAAAATGAGGTACACAGATCTTCGCCTTCTCAGCGTGTCCCAAACACGGACTGGCGAAACAATAGCAAAACTGTCAAAATCACGTGATTTTAATGATTACGGTTATGTTCGTTTTAGTTAATTTTACTATTTAGACGCCTATTTTTATACATAAACTATTTTTTTTTTTTAACTACTTGAACATATCCAATTGCATTGGAATAGGTAATTAATGGCGTACCGAAATTTCAAGGCATGCACTTATCTCAACTACGTGATAACTGCGAATCGAGGCCACGTAGTTAAGTCATTTCCATCGGAAAGCCAGTAGTTCTATTTTGGTACTAGAAAATTGTTAACTGCGCAGAAGCCATTATCTCTCCTCTCCAAATTCCTTCAACGACCTGAACAATTACACGGCTTTTGCACATCGTCTGCTTCCTCGCAAGGCTAACGAGTTTTTCTAATTAGAAAGTTTTATCTCTTTGCTATTTTAGCTTATTTAGCTGTTTTTTTTTAAAATTGAAACGACTTTATATTACCGCGAGTCAAGTTCTGAAAAGACTGCCCACATAACCGTACAAAACTTGTAACGCCAATCATCCGGCATGATCACGCATTATCTAGTATATCTGTAGCACCCGTATAAAAACGCCGACCATTAAAAAAACAAAACGAGATTACTAATCAGAGTAATTAATTTTCTGTGTCAGTTAAAACTGATCACTTTTGGCGTTGCTTGTAGCCATATGGACACAAAAAAAAAAGATTTTGCACCTGCGTATAGTCTCCTTTTTTTTTTTTTTTTTTTTTTTTTTTTTTTTTTTTTTTTTTTTTTTTAACAACAACGGAACAGTCACGCTGATGCGACAGTAAGAAAATATTTCATTCATTGCTTACGTTTAATTTAATTAGAGTTAGATCACACTTTTGCACCTAACTCATGAAAATTATCCCCTGCCAGTAATGTTGTCTGCAGGTTTTTTTTTTTTTTTAAATAGTTTTCAGTATAAAAGTTATATTATAATTGTAATGTTTAAATTATTGCCCAGTGAATTAGTTTTTTTTTTTTTGTGTAATGACAACTATTTATTTTTCTAAAATTTCGCAGTGTCATAGGATCGACGCGCGGAGACCTGGTAAATTGGTGGCAGGACATACACTGGGCACAAATAAGAAACTTACCAATTGTATTCCATAAACATGTGTATGGAAAATCCCAGCACACTAAACTGAAGCGAAAGTATGGCGATTGTCGCCTTATTTGCTTGAGCCGTGTGTGTAACGGCGAAGTTAGTTAGAACAACGACGGAGATGGTAGCAATCCTGAATTAGAATCTTGTGCAACGTGTGTGTGTGTGTGTGTGCGCGTGAGCGTGTGTGCGCGCGTGTGCGCGTGTGTGCGTGCATGTGTGTTTTTTCAAGTAAGGCAATATCTACAACAGCCCGTCGCGTCCGTCCGTCAAACGTTCGTCCGTCTCCCAGCCGAGCGGTTTACAACTGCTGTGACCTGTCCTGATGGGATCAGGTCACACACTTATAAGGGGGAAGTTAGTAGCTAGATGAAAGAGCACTCAGTTATACAAAACACTTATTTTATTCAAGACACACAATGTTACAGAATCTCGCTCAAAGGCGTTACTCAATAATCTCAATCTAGTACAGCAATACTTCGCACGGCAAGTGCTAGAGAAGCTAGCAGAAGGGATCAGCTATGTGATCCGTCTCAGGAGTCCAAATTAGCCAGCGTGTATCCCTGCGTCTCTGCGACCTGTTGCGCCCTGACGGGAGTCATATTCACCCTGGACTGTCACCTCGTCGGCAACGGGAGGACCCACTCGACGGCGGCTGCAGGCGGGCGTCGATCCGGGACCACTGGCCTGGTGGTCCTCCTTCAATGGCGTCGCTCGGGCGGCTGGATCAAAGATGGCCGCGAGCCGCCATTGTCCCAGTCTTATATAGTCGCGACCCCAGCCTCATTACTCTTCCCCCGGGAGAATGTTTCCATAACGGCTGGGCTGGCTTGTCAAGGTCACGCAGCCCTGCAAACTAGCATGCCTCCTGCCAGCCCCAGATGCTGGTGAACACACCACAACGAAACTTCGTACGCCCATAGTTAAATTTATTGCTGCGAACTAATAAAAACAAAACTGTTTACAAGTAAGAAAAAATTTTCCATAAGAAGTTAAAATTTTTGGCGGTATTGTGTTTCTAAGTACCTAAAACGCACATACCCGTACGTAACAGAAATTAATCGATGTAAAAAAATTAAGTAGCATATAAAGCATGATTTTACTACTTTTACTATTGCGCAAAAGGAGCTCATGTTTCCAATCGTAATTATCAATTAATCTTAAGAAAAAATATAACTTAATTTCACTATACAGTTACATAAACAAACATATGAAAACAAAAAACAGCCAGAACAAAACTATGCACGCGCTAGACAGCCTCGTAAAGAACTCGGGATAAACGAATAACAAATCTTGCAAGTTTAGTAGGCAGTAATTTCATCCGTTCGTCGGTCAAAAGTTAAAGCTTGTCAATGTTTTGACGGACGGACGGACGGGTATAATTAATTACCATCTCTGATTGGCCGTTGGTCGCGTGATTGACGGACGGACGCGACGGGTAAATCTTGCTTTAAGTTTCGTGAACATGCTGCTCGTCGATTAGCCAACCTTAACCCATTCATAACCAGTGGGCACAATTGTGTTGGCTACGTAACGCATAAGAAGGCTTTTCTTGGTCAGAGCTGTACACTGCGAGGTTCACTGCACAGTGACATTCTCTATGACTGATGTCATTCGTTAACCATGCGGCTGTCCTACGGTAGGTTACAAATGATTCGTGCTACTTTAGCCGAACACAAAGCCCACGCTTCATTGTTTGTGATAACTAAAAAAGTGCTGTGTATAGCCCGCATGAAAAATGTTCTTATTTCCATCAAATAAAACCATAAATGAAAGTGGGTACGAAATTACTAAAGTAACAACATTCCGTTGCTACTCCATACTCACCTTGCTTCATCCTCATCAGCTCTCAAGAACTGGGCGACGTCTGTCTGCCCGTTCAATTGCAATGGAGTGATTTTGAAATAAGCTTCTTTTTACGAAACTACTAAACGTGTTCCTATTATAATGATGTACCAAAACACACTTCAGACGAGGTACGAATAATACTCTAAGTACATCATGCACATTATAAAGGCCATTCCCGAGCTCTCCAACATTGCTAAAAACGACTTTGTCATACATACTGCTGTATCTCATAATATACTGGTTGGAAACATGCGTAACTATTACACGGACATACATTGAACCTTCCTACAGACTTCCCACCAATAATATAACAGGCTCGCCGCTGAAAGTCACATAGGTACACGAATTGTGACGAGAACACTGCACGTTAGTTTTGAGCCTTGAATTTAGCGGCGATGACGCATTTGATGCGTGTGGCAGCGTTGCCCTTATCGATTCCGCGTTCCTCGGCCTCGAACGCGGAAAAAATTGCTACTGTATGTAGCTAGGCGGGGACCTTAAGAGCCGTTCAAACATTACCACTCCACTCCTGTCATAGCCGAAAGACAGGCCCTTCGCTCCTGCCAGTCTGAAGCACAAATTACGAGAACGATATGGGGACGATGAAATGAATACAGGTGAGCAAACGGGAGAGCCCCAGGAAAACCCCGTACAACACGGCAGTGTTGGCCGCATCCCGTCCTCCGGAGATCTGAGACGTGATTCTCATTAACATAACCGCCTGTCGGGAACAGTTTTACGACGTGGAAACAACAAGCGAAGCAGAATCTGCCGTGGCACGCCTGCCTATCAATCAGAATATCGTAAAGTGCGCTACGTCCCTGGGCTGTAGCCAGCGAAGGGAAACTGGAAGCTGGCGACAACCATGTAAGTGTGTGCATGTCCGAGTTTGTATAGGCTGTTCACGGTCGAATGAACACTTTTTAAAGCCCCGCTTAGGATCTAATTGTATTTGCATGGTTTATTCTTCCGCCTTATGCAAACTAAAATTGCCATGACCCTCGTCACTTTTTGCATGCGTCAGTCTAGTGCAACTGTAAAATTATTACAAATGAAAATGTTTCGCAAATCTGCCCATTTTTACACTTCGATGCATTAAAAAAAAAAAACAGAAAGTGAAAGAAATAATCAAAATTATCACAAATGGTTACCTGACACATTTTATTCGACGTTAAGATACAGAACTAATTTCAATTCATCGTTACCAAATTTACTTGGCTCACGTCACTCAGTTTTCCAGTTTGTGTGTGTGTGTCTATATATATATATATATATGTAGGGATAGAGACTATATATATATAGGTAGGGATAGAGACTATATATAGGTAGGGATAGAGACTATATATATAGTCTCTATCCCTACCTATATATATAGTCTCTATCCCTACATATATATATGTATGTATGTGTGTGTGTGTGTGTGTGTGTGTGTGTGTGTGTGTGTGTGTGTGTGTAAGAGTGCCTGTTGTAGGTATGTTGTCGTTTTGGTGTGACTTGTTTCCTTTTTTGCCTCAATGTATGGCACACATAAGGAAGGAGCTATACTGTCTACTTGATCTGTGTTTTCTAAGCATTGTTGGAGTCCACTCCATCGAACTCCAAACGATATGAGCTTTGAAATACCGACACGCAGTAAGTAGGCAGCGAATCTTGCTGCAAAGTGGACCGGTTGTAAAGTGCAATACGCCTCTGTAATTCTCGGATTGGCTCGAGAAAGAAAGTGTAAGATTCTATTAACTGCTCTGGTGAGGTTGTTTGCTCCGGTGGTAAGGATGAAGTGGAGGTGGTCTCCGTGGTGGACTGCTGTGAATGTCGGCGCTTTTTTTGAGGTTGTTGATCTGGCTTTGAGTTGTTGGAATTCTTCTTCGCTGTATCTGAGGACGAAGGTGTAGGTGGTTCTGTCTGTATTGCTGTTGTGGTGTGCGTCGGTGGATTCATCGTCGGATTGCTGTGGGGTGGACGTATATTCTCCCAAAATTCTGATATCGTCTCCTTCCAGGGTGGTGTCGTTTCCATGCCTAGGTTTGCCTCTGGTGGCATTTTGTTGAGAGGTAGTAGGATGTATTGTAGTAGTTGTGTTGTGTTGCTCACTAACAGTCTTAGCCATTGGTTGTCTTGGTTCATCATCTGTATGTGTAAGGTTTTTACGTTTTCGGTCAGGAGACCCAAATAGGTCTCTACTAGCTTTTGCCTTGTTTGCCTGTTGCTCACGTTTGTGAGGTTCATGTATAATACCCCGCTCTTCCCTTTTAGGATTGTGGTTATATGGTGTGTGTATTTAAATTGTTTGTTATCTGGTGGGTCAAATATTATCAAGGTTAAATGTTATCGGCTGGCAGTTGGCGCTGTAACTCCGGTCCTCTCCTCCGATGATTTGAAGGTCGAATATGTTAGGAAGTATTAGTGGAGTAGGAGAATGGAGGTATCCGAGGAACCTGTTACACGTAGTCTATACTCTTTAAATACTTATACTCCTCTTTCTCCAGTTCTCCGCAATGCTCCTATGCTCCTACACTCCTCATCAATGATGAGGTTTATTAAACCTCGGAGTTACCTACCTATATAATATATATATATATATATATATATATATATATAGGTAGGTAGGTAACTCCGAGGTTTAATAAACCTATATATATATATAGGTAGGGATAGAGACTTTTTCTAAGGTTGATTTCAAAAGTGCTCACTTTATCACGAACGAGATGCAGGACGCGACACCAGGAGGCGGGTGGGAGCCGCGAGCAGTTAGCACGCTCACCTCCCACCAAGGCGAACCGGGTTCAATCCCCGGCCGGGTCACCGGATTCTCGCAATTGGAAATCGTGACGGTTGATGCCGTTGGTCGGCGGGTTTTCTCGGAGATCTCCCGTTTCCCCCACCGTTCATTCCATTTTCACTTCAATCACCCTCATCGGCTCTGAAGACCTCGATGTTAAGAGCCGCTCAAATATATTCACTTCACTTCACTTCGGTTCACCAGGAGGCGGGTTCGACCGGCTCCTCAGGGAAAAGCACGACTTTCGCGGGCGGCGGGTGAAAGGGCCGTGTCCCGCGGTGGAGTCGCCAATCGCCGGCTAGACACGCCTCCTTTCATATCGCCGTCTACGTCATCATCCACACCTGCCGGATAGACCTCTCGATCTAGTGAACGAGGATCTGCAGAGGCTCGCCTGGCTGGAGCTTCTCAGCCCGAAAACCGCGAGGGGGGATAAGGACGACAATGTTACGCGCATCCAGTGCGCCATCGGCACTAAGCGCGAGGTTGCGTAGTGGTAACACACTGGACTCCCATTCGGGAGGACCCGAATTCGATTCCCGGCCCGGCCATCCTGATTTCGGCTTTCCGTGGTTTCCCGAAATCACTCCAGGCGAATGCTGGGATGGGTCCCTAATGAAGGCCATGGCCGCTTCCTTCCCAATCCCTCTTCCGTATGAAACTTGCACCGTCTCTAATGACCTTGCTGACGACGAGACGTTAAGCCCACCAACTAAGCGCGAAGCTCTGAACCGGCGGGCAGTGTTATCGCCGTGCTGCCTGTATCTATGCGACTTCAAGAGGTCTCCCTATCATTTTATATGTGGAAAGTCTGGCAATGTTCAATGTTGGCTCCTCGAGTACTGTCATATATACTGTATATGAGTGTGTATTTTGATATACAGCTTTTTCAATGTCATTTTGCGCTATACTGGAGTGCTGTGAAGCGGGGTTTCTAATGTACGCGACGTTGCGAAAGCGCTTAACAGTCCTCGTCTGAATTGAGTTTGTTTCGTTTATCAGCGTATTGTATGTACTTTTAATAATTACGCAAATAGATCGTGTGTTTGAAGCATTTTACAACGTTGTTCAAGCTACAGGTCCCTCCAGGGAAAACCGTAGTAAAAAGTTTTAAGGCCAAGGGTTCGAGTTATTCACACTGAGCAATACAGGGACAGCGGAAGTAGTTACTCAAACCAGCACCACGTAGCGTGTTGGATTCGAGAAGAATGTTTCGGTAGGGTCCGCTAGGAGCAGCACCGACGGTCTGTAGCGTCCAGGATATAGGTTTAGCCCGCGGGACAGGGTGGAGACTTTCTATCTGCTTGTTGAGTGTATAACGGTTCGCCTCTCCCTGACACACACTGCTTCTCAGCCAGAAAGAAACCTGTTTCTGCATACTCTTGCGTTTGCATTTTGAATAGATCCACTTTCACGTAAAATATGAGCGTAAAATTTTCTTAATTGTTTCTGCACTTTTGAACTCAGTAATTCAGATCAATTTATTGTTTTTTTTTTTTATTTTAAGACTTATTTATTTATGGGGTTAACTGGTCAGCGAAACACTCTATTCATACAGACCAATTTTTTTTGTGTTACAGGACATCCAGGAATACGTACACGAAGAATTAAAATCATCGCAATGCACGGTGTTAAAAATCTACACACACACACGCACACGCGCACGCGCACGCACACACACACACACGCACGCGCACACACACACAGATATATATGTTCCGCGGATATTACAACTGAGCATAGTGTAATTGTACGCATAGACTTTTTTTTAATACAGTAAAAAAAAGCAATTAAATCTTGTAAACTTGCTTAATTCAACTATGTATTGAAAACTACTTAGTTTAAAATTAGATATGAACGCTAGTACAAAGTACATTAAGATACTATGCAGTACTCGAGAGCTTTTATATGTTACAGTTAGGGTGTAATCAGGAGACTGTGACGATGTTAGACACGCCTAAGCATTTCGTGAACAACCTATTAGAGCTCGCTATTTTTTTCCGCGACAAGAATTTACTAAAATTGATGTCCATTTCGTTATTCAAGAAAACAATTTATAATGTTTGCAGATAACCATTTCTTGGATTCCGATAAATGAACAGCGAGCCAGGTAGCAATAATTTGATTTAATTTATGTACTTTATATATATATATATATATATATATAATATATATTCTGAAGTACCAACTCTGACAATCTAAGTTTTGTATTAAAAAAGGCTTTAAATCCTTATGCCACGTAGGTTTATCATACGTTAATATAAACATTGTCTTCCTATTCTGGTATAAGTGAGGGAAGTCTCCATGGTAAGGTTTTAAGCTGTTCACGGTAGGCCTGGTTACTTTTTCCTTTGAGACAGTTTATCCTTTAAACACATTTCAAAATAAATATTGCCATGTAAGTAATAATAAACAGTGTGTGTATATTCCACCGCACTCGGAAGTTAATTACTACGGCTAACGTAAGGCATACTTATTGACTATTATTCCAAATGAGAGGGCTTTCAAAAGAGCTCACTTTACCGCGAATGGCCTTTATTAATGCTTTCCTTTGGTATTGATAAAACTGGAAAAATGTAAGCGAAAGCGCGAGGTATTCATGGTAACCAGCAACTTATTTCGAGTTTAAGCCAAGCGTGACCTTTTAGTATGTTTTTCTAGTCTTTATCTTTACCTTTGCTTTACATGGCGGTGGTGAATATCATGCTTGCACACATATCCATACTTTCTGTCTGACAGTTACAATAACTTATTTGTACTTCGTGGAAGCAAATGAAATCATCCACAGTTGAAATAACTTCTATATGACTGAGAAGTACCAAAATGGTGTGTTTGCAATGTCAACAACCGTCTTCAATAGAAAGTCCAATAGACGAATTAGCCTCGTTTCCAAATAAAAGAAAGGCTTTTGAGATCTCCTCCCTGTCTGTGTGTGTCAATATGTGTTCTAAAATTTTTTGGGCCGCTGCAAGAAATTTCACGGAATTTGTACACATACAACTGCTAATAAGGACACCTGACTTTTATTATTTTTACTAACCGATTTTTAGACCTATGAGAGAGTAGATGATTTATCTACCTGAATTGTAAATAAATTCACTGGTAATCCAAAGTTCCAGTTAATATCCTTTATATAAATTTGCGACAAGTAGTTAACACTGTCTGGTTTATTAAAAACAAGTTTCTGTGAAAAAAAATTGCAACGTTTTATCACTATGTTAATTCCTAAATGTGACATACCTGTGTCACGACCTATTCAAGTACAAAAAAGTAAGCTATAAGTTTTTCTCAGAACTTCTGTTTTTTTTTTTTTTTGCCTGATTACGAGTATTTTTTTTTGGAGTGCTTGATAAGTGAACATGTATTTACTTGAAATACAAGTTATCTAATTTTACCTTACAAATAATATGCTGTCGTCCCATGTCACCAGCATGTACACTATAAATACAACTTCAGTGAGTAAATATCTTCACAAAAATGTGTTTATTGAAACTATACGTAGGAGAAGGAAATACATAAAACGGTAATATTATATGTAAGCGATAACTTTATTTCTGAAAATACAATTTATATTTGCTAGCATATTGTCTTTACTTCGCCACAATAAAATAAAGCTTACATAACTAAATTAAAGAACTTTCATATAATATGAAACGAACGTGAAATTGAGAATTCAATACAAAATATTCACGCATCGATAATTTGTCAGTGCAGTACTGACTGCACGCAGTTCTCATCAGCCCGTTACAATAAACATAAAATTATTGCCTCAAATTATGTTTCAGAACATTTTACCTACAATCACAGTACAAATATGAGGCGGTAAAGTTAATCATTTAATTCTTAAATTTACACATAATTGACATTCGCACTTTCAAAAAATGCTTACAGAAATTTGTTTCTCATTGAGTGCTACATATTTTTAGTCAATTCCTATCCTCGCCATCGCAAGGGAAGATTTATTAACAAATCAGACATGCATAAACATCCGAAAAAATTATATCTACATGAGATTACTATTGTGTTGCACCACGACGAACTTCAAACAGCATGATATACATAACCATTTATACACAACAGTATCACACAACAATGCATATAAAACAGTATCACACAACAATGCATATATAACAGTATTACACAACAATGCATATATAACAGTATTACACAACAATGCATATATAACAGTGTTACACAACAATGCATATATAACAATATTACACAACAATGCATATACAACCATACAGTGTTTTGCGTTACCAATCACGCCAATGAAAGAAAAAATAAAAATATTCAAAATTCTTTCCAAGTGAACTACAAAAGGGAGCAAGACACTTTTTTACAGTCTATGCTTGGAGCTGGATAATGTTAAATATTGCACGTTTCATTTTTTTTTTTTTTACACTATCTGTTCTTTTAAAATTTGTGCGGTACCAATGCATTATGCAAATACGCAAGTTTAGTAATATTATAACAGTCCTGGATATAGCCAGGTTATAAACCGAGTGTTTCGAACACAAATTCAGTTAATTGATTTTTACAATTATTTTTTGAAGAAAAAATAACTAAAACACCACAATTGACCCAGAAACAGGCCTTTACTTTACCGGACTATTCAATACAGTAATTAAATATAAACTGTTAAAATAATGGTACCACGGCTATTTTACTATGTTAATCTGTGCTAAAGTTAATTGATCTCACTAACTTTTGCCACCTTCGGAATGTTCTAGTATCCCATGTTCCCTTGTAGCAGCTGCGGTAATGTGATCAAGTCATGCGACATTCACGATCCGCCATCGATGTTCACACACTTCCCACTTGCATAATCTGCCGGCCCGCTTACTACTATGTATTGCTGCTGAACATAACACATTCTTGTGACCTCTACTGAAACAGGCTGAACTAAGGCCGTTTCCCAATTTAAAGAATACTCTTACGAGAGAGCACCGCCTCGCCTTCTCTCACGCTCTCGCTCAGTGAAATTGACGCAGCCACTCTCTCGTTTCTCTGCGACGTTACGCAAAAGCAGACAGCCGATACCAAAAGGCGGGAGATCATTTTAAGCTAAAATTATGGTAACTGATATTGCAGATAATTTGTGTGTGTTAAAATAATTCGCCAATAATTATAGGACTGCTATATCAGCGCACAAAATGCCATCATTTTTGTCACATATTACCGCCATGTTGCAGCAAAATGACAAAAAATGAGAGACTTTGTGAAAAATCCTTATTTATATTTTTATGAAAACGTGTTACATAAGTTATTACGTTGACTAAAACAGTTACAGTTAAAATGCGACGTGGTTTTGGCCCAGAAAGCTACTATAACCTTATTCAAACACGGAAATAATGTGAACAAATATGGCGTACGGGTTGGCGAGAGAGAGAGAGAGCGTCAACGAGTAAACAAATTCGTGCTCTCGCTCTCTCGCGCTCTCTACGACGAATTGAGACAACCAGAGAGCGTTCTCTCCGACTTCAATGACGTGGTCGCAGGAGTAAGAGCACGAAAGAGCGCTCTCTGAGCCAATTGAGACACGGTCTAAGCAACGGGCTAAACGACACCTCGGGTAGTACGTGTGGTGTAAACTGCCAACACATTAGTGAAGTGCCCACGCCGAACAATAAAAACGAGGAACAGATTGAAGTACTTTAAATGTTTTTCTACGTATTCAAAAATTACATTTGGCTGCAGTAAAGTACAGAGTACTGACAAAAAATTCTTCCTACATTATTTACAAATGGTAACTTAACGGATTAAGCTAGGTAGTTTTCCTAAAATCATAGCCGCGTCCAATATACATGCTAATGCACGTGTAAATTTCGTGTATGTTTATAATGCAGAATTTTGCGTCATGTTACGTACATTTGGTTCAAAATGCACGACATATTTATATAATGTTCAGGGATAAAGACAAGCTAGATAATAATATGAGATAGTAATTTTGGTCATGCAAACCAGAGGAGCGTGGACATCAGCTGTAGAGAGCACGTGCGGCCATAAGAGAGAAATGTAAATGACGCAGAGAATTTAAGGGTGAAGAAGGGGGGAGGCAGAGAGAACGCCAGGGAAACAAAACGATGGCGCGGAGCAGGAAAACCAAAGTCGTGAGCGATTTATTACATGCAGCTATCAAGAGCAAACCAAAATATTTACCCGGTCGTGTAGTATATACGCGGTTAATTTTTCTCGACGCATCTATGAACAAGGTCTAATGGTAATCGTGGTAGGCCGAATACTTCGACACAAAAAAAAAAGATAGAAAAAACACTCATTTGCTTTATTGTAATATGTAAACGGCATAAAAGCTTTAGGATTTACAAAAACTATTCGAGTGTAAAACATATAGCGTTTTATTGGCAGGGGCCCAATTAGCATTATCATATCATTCCTCTGAAAGCGACGGATTGTATCTAAAACATCATTATTTATTTTCCTAACAGCCACATTCAACAAAATGTACTGGCAGTTACATACATTTTAATTGCGGTCTGGAAATAGTTTCGAATCGAGTTGTAGTGAGCTGTGTCTGAACCTGAGTGCGGAACGAATTTTACAGTTTTACAGGCCATTTTACATCACTGGGACGCTACTCCCTCAGCGCGGGGGTAGATCGGTCCCTTGTGAGGGACCTTGGCCACCCAATTAGTTGTCAGTTAGCTTGCGGAGGCGAGGAGAAGCTAACCCCCTCCCCCCTCCGCATCCTACAAACATACTTTATGCTGCGAAGCTAGCATTCTTTTACAGGATTCCCAGGGTAGCGCCTGGGAACTGTTTCCATAGCTGAGTTTTACTCTCTTTTTCCCTGCCTGTACGAGATAAAAGAGAGTGGTAAAGTTAATTGAATTTATCAGCGCGGAATTTTAAAGTTCAGGACTTGTGAAGTACTGTCACGAGCTCCCTGCGAGAGAGCTAGCGACAGTTTGGTATAAAAAGCGGAGGTTAATACCCAAATGAAGTTAAATTATCGATATAAGTAGCTTTCCCATGACTGGAGTGGCAAGGGTTTATATAATTAACTTAATTATATTTATATTGTAGTGGCGAATTTGAGTTGCACGAAAATTTAACTCAGTGTAGTTGTTTCAGTAATTACTTCATATCTTATGAGTTATTGTTAAAAACCATTAAATTATCTGATTGGTGTGTAAATGCATGTCTGAATGTACCGTGACGAGCGACTAAAAGTCAAGTAAAACATGTTAACTCGGGTAAGTCCGAGAGCGATATGGCTGGCGCGATGCTAGCGCCAAATAGTTTTGTTAAACGTGGTCGATTTTGTCCCGGACCGATCGGAAAATTCCGGCCAGTTTCGGGGCCTTATTTCTATGAAATCGGGCGGTATAATTGCGCTGAAGGCGCGAATTTATATTTTTAAAGTTGTTTTGAACTATATTCCGTATTGATAATTATTTAGACTTGTAAAATTCGAAAGCAGAGCCATGAAAACACGTCGGGTGAGTGAAGTTAAACAGTAATATAAGCCAGAGGGCTCTGATTGGCCGAGAGAACTTGGAGGGGCGGGGCTTATGAAGTTGCTCGAGAGATGGCAGCATGGTCGTTAATTTACCGTCAACAGCTTTTATTTGACACGGAAAAATTTAAATAAATTAAAAGCCGCTGTAATTAAAGTTATTAAATCGTCTTCAATAAATTATTGGTGCTGCAAAACTTAAAATGTTCAGTTGTGTACGACTAGAATATATCCGCGATTATTTCGCTCGTCATAGTGAATAATATTTATGTACTGTGTTTCGGAGTCGCTCCAGTACAGAGTAGGGGAAATTGGTATATGCGGGTCTAGTTGACGGGCTGGGGGCCCGCAAATGACGCCATGGCTTCGAGAAGTAGCCAGGTTCTCTCTTGTTTCTCTGTGATGTTGCGGAGTTTTAGTATGTAGGGGTGGAAATGAGCCATGAGCGAGGCGAAGTCGCATGCTCTAAGGAATTCCATGAGTTCATGGAAATCCTGCATAACGCCTCGCATCTCTCCTGGCGAATTTCGCTGGCGAGGGCGGGACTGAGGTTGTGTATTTGGCATTGCAGGGGTGTCAAGAGTGGGTGCTGGTTTGTGAATAGTCGCAGAGAGTGCCTGCGAATACGTTTTGCCGGGCTGTAATGTCCTGACTGTGAACCTGGAAGGGGCAGGAGGTTGTTTTGCAGTTTTTGGCGCGATTTTCGCAGCAGCAGCAGTAGTTCTTTTCTGCACCAAGTCCAGGAACTTGGGGCAGGCTTTTGAAAGAGCTGTGTGTTCGCCTGCGCAGTTACTGCATGTCGAATTGGAGTTGGTTTCGTTTTTTTTTCAAGCACTCTCGGGGTGAGGGCCGGCGCAGTGAGGGCATTTTGTCGGCATTGAACAGTGATTTTTGGTGTGTCCTAAAGCGAGACAGTTACGGCATTGTGCCACGTCTGTCGGCCGTTTCTGGTATTGTCGGAGACGAACTATTGTTATATTTATCCTCGTGACAGAGAGCAGAGGAGGGAGAGAAGTGTTCTGCGCCGCCGTGACACAGAAAAAACGTTGCGGCTCCAACGTGAATTTGTTTGGGTCTGTTTGGTCTGTGATACGTTTTTTAAATTGATAAATGTGCTGGATTGAGTAACCGGCACATTCCAGGTCTGCCTTGATGTCCGCAATGTCGGTTGTGGGGTGGAGGTCAAAAACTACTTTCTGTGGGAGCTCGGAAGTTTGACAGAAAATAAAATAATGGATGTAGTTCGCTTCTAGCATTGTGTGAGCAGCTGTGAAAAAATCAAAGTTTTTAGTGAGGATTTGCGTTCCCTGAGCTGTGGGGAGAAGGGAGGGGTTCTCCCTACTAATAGCTCGCAGTTTCTGAACAAGTAAGTTGTATTTAGTGGCGTCAGGAACCACTAATTTGAACTGGTTTTGTTTTTTCTGTCGTGTTTGAGGTGCAGCTGGTTGTGTTTTGTGGGTGGAGATGCTTGGAGAGCCGGGATGGTTAACTGTTGAGGTTTTTTCTGTTACATCCTTAAGCGGGGAAAACCTATTTTGTATAGGAATGGTGTTTGTTATTTTGTATAGGAATGGTGTTTGTATGTGTCTCAGACGACACAGAATGGAGACGCTTGTTCTCCTGCGTGGTTGTTCTGTCCCCTTTTCGTTTTACTATCTGGAAGTCGGTTTCCATTTCTAATTTCTCATTTCCTGCGGCCGGTGTTGTCGGTCGGGAGGAAGTTGGAGCGTAACTACCAGAATTAGCTTCTTTAGTAGTAGATGGCTGAAATTGCCTTGGGGGATGCGTCAAACAGAATGTTAGTTGATGTTTCCACTAAACTTCTTGTCCAAAGATAAAAAATATATAAATAAAATATGAGTATGCACAATTATATTTTGCATGATTCTATGTTTACATTTTGTGAAATTCTGTCTTCATTTTCTGTAAATAAATTCTTGCTGCAGTGACCGCACGATTGCCTCATAAGAAATACACTGTGAAAAAACATTTTTGCTGTTGGAGTCAAATTTTTAATTTTACTGTACTGTCTACTGTTACAAAAAAATTCAGGCACAAAGGTGAATCCATATATAGCAAAATTATGGTTGGATTTCATTACCTATGAAGTGTTCTCAGCGTAAAAAGTTATATTCTAAAAGGGCGAAGAAAAACGCAGCCATGGCCTTAAACGCCTCGAAGTTACTCCTGGTTATAAGGAATCATTGCGACGGTCCTCCCCAAGACTTCTATATGCATTCCCGTGAAACAAAGTTTCTCGCAAATCAGATCTGCCACAGATGGATGTTAGGCCTACTATACCTGATGTAATCCATTGGATTAAACTACAAATGCCACTTTGTACTTTTTCCCCTTACCCTCAACAGAAATATTTCCCCCGCCATTACTGATTTTTGGTTTTTGTATCTTGTTTTATTTCTTTAAAAAGGAAAATTCCAGCTTTATTTGTTCTCTTTTGTTTTTAGGCCTAATGCTTGTTTTTTTTTTTTTTTTTGTAAAGTAGATTTTTATAATAAATGTTATGAATGCAATAATGAAGTATAAGTAAATTAATTTTTATCTTATTGGAGCTTTTGTGGAATATATTGACCTAATTGACTATTGGCCTTACACAATAGTGCATGCATGTCAATTGAAGTTATATGCTGTTCACGGTAAAATATGCACTTTTGAAAGACCTGCTTAAAAAGATCTACTTGTATGCACGTTGTGTATTCTTACGCCTTATGTAATACTAACATTACCAAGGGACTCATCATCTTATCATGCGTCCGCCAAGTGAAACTGAAATTTTTAGAAAAGTAAATATTTTACAAACATGATAATTTTTAAACTTCGACGCATTAAAAAAACCAGAAAGCAAAATAAATAATTTTAATCATCAGAAATGGTTACCTAACATTTTTTTGACATTAAGATATGGAAATACTTCCTATCCATCGTTACCAATTTTACTGGGCGCATGTCACTCAGTGCGCCCGTTACAATATATGCAGCTCGGGGCACGTGCCTTTCCTAAGGTTGATTTAAAAAGTGCGATACAGATTTTGCCAAGCTCTGAATATCGTGTCGGCAACTGCTTTAGGAAGGGATGTGTAAACTGAGCCCGGTGCAATAGACCGACATCGAAACCAGGCCAGCCGTATCCCGTTACTTGTGCAACGCGCAGTAGCCTATATGTGCAAGGAAGTTGTTTCGATCTCTCAATTCATTCTACTTGCGGCTGCATGCTTCGTACGCTGACGTCACGTTGGCGTGAAATATTTGAGGGAACGTACCACAAGTTGAATTAAAAATCTAAAATAACTTCAAAGATTCCCTCATATATTAGTAATGTTAAAATTTCTCGAAAGTCAGTGGGGTAAACCAGGTTCGTTAAAGAAAATATTTTATTATAATTTCCTAATTTAATAAAACAATTACAATGAAAACATTCTCATCTCAATATCTCACAATAAATTGATATCTCCTACTATTTAAAATTAATAAATTTCAATCTGTTTTACAATTTACAATTACCTCAAGGAAATTAATGTAATAAAATAACTAAAATTAGCCATAATATATACTGTATTGTATTAAAACCTGATGAATTACTTCATAAATTATAAATTCATATTTAACAGTTCCAGTATTTACAATAAAGTCCATAGTAAAATGATTCTGTATGTTTTGGCGCAAGAGCGTGGGGGCGCGGAACATCGGAACTGTTCATGCTCTGTCATTCCGGTCGTCCGGTGGCCATATTGTCCGCTACGTTGGATGTCGGTGACCTCGACACTGACCTTCGACCTTGAGCCGGTGACTTTTGTTCTTGAAAACCAAAAAATCCAAAATATATCCAAACATTTCTAAAAAGTTACTTAATTTTTAAATGATTCCAAACTTTTTAAAACATTTATTAAAAATTATTTTAAAATAAAAAAATTAAATTTCTAATATTTGGGCATAGAGGATACCCGGGAAAGAAGCCAAGGTGCCAACTGGTCGCCATGTTATTACGTCATCCAACAGCCATGTTGGATTTCGGTAACCTGCACCTGGTGACCTTTGACCTAGAACCTGTTGTCCTAGAATGATCTTAAACTCCAAAACCCCCAAAAAATTCCGAAAAAATCCAAAAGTATTATAGAACTTCATGAATTTATAAATATTTATAAAAATACATATTTAAAAAATCTACTTAAAAACTTTATAAATTCATAATTTTGAATAATCGGGCTCAGAGGGGATGTAGGACCAGAGTCTACCACCAACCACCATGTTATGACGTCATCCGGCCACCATATCGAATCCAAGTAAAATTGAATTTGATTTTTACCTTGACGCCAGTGACCTTTGACCTTAAACCCAAGAAATCGCAAAAATCTAGAAATTTCCAAAACATTCTAAAAAAAATCCTTAGAATATTTCTAAAACATTCATAAATTATAAAAATCTAAAAAAAACGTATTAGAAGTTTATTTTAGAAATTTACAAAAAAGCTTATTTAAAAGACTTACATTTACGGGACTGACCCTCGTCAATGTTTCTCATTCGCAAATTAGTCGCTTCCCCTCTACTTCCTCCATCTATGTTTCTCATTGGTTGATTACGTGTGTTCGCTTCACCCCGACAGTGTTTTTTATAATTTTATTACTCACACTCGTACGACCCTCCCTTCCCAATGTTTCTCTTTGTATTAGCATTCGCCTCCCCTGCCACCTCACCTTTGCTCACTCTGTAGAATGCAAATCCACCCACCATATTAATTTTTCATTTGTCATTTGTTTACTTTTTCATCGCCTAGGTGATGCTAGTATATTAATTATCGATTTCGCCCCCAGATGAGCTGACGATTTAGCCACCATGTTGGTTGTTGCCGAGCTTGACCTTGGCCCCAATGACATTGAACACTAGAAATCGAGAAAAATCTAAGTCCATACAATTGTCCATTACTAACTGGTCACAACAGGGGGATAAACTGACCAACCATACTAGCCAACGACTGACTTCGCCCAAGACTAACTTCACCTAAGACTGGTTCCTGGTGAGACTGACACAGCTCAAGACTAACTCCAGACAAGACCAGTTCCTGCAAAACTGGCTAGACCAACTGAAAAGACCAACCTGCCATACCAACCACCTATACAAACGACGATGGACAATCTCGAAAAAAAAGTCTCTAATGAGAGTCACATAGCTTACTTCTTTGCAAAAAATCTGCGCAGAATTTTCGAAAAACATGTATACAACAGCTGACCATACCGAAGGGTCACACTAACTTACCAAGCCAATTGACTAGGCCAACTAACTAATAGCGAAACATTCCTCAAAATATCCACCTCATTTCAATCGTTCGCCGTATAGAATTCATCCATTAAAAAAAACCCGAGTAAGACATAATACTTCACATAAAACCATTGCCTTCCTCCTGCACATGCTCACAACATTTTTTATCTAAATCAGACTCTCGCAATCGATAGTTTACATCAATAAATAAATAAGTCTTTCAGCGAAGCAGAAAGGACTGTATAAGAAATTAAACACACATTACTATGTATATATTAATTTACATATTATATACATTCTTTCTAATTATTTCCTAAGAAATTTTCAGATCATGGATTAGCCAATAGTCTCCTTGGATATAACCCCGATTCTTCAGTTCATCGATGATTGGAGATATCTCAACAATGCACGAGAGATCCCCGCATTTCTGCAGGTCAATAAAATATCTGAGTCTATCAAGTTCATTCGGGTCCTCGGAAAATTTGTAACGAGCGGTCTTGACGCCTTCTGCCTTCTTCACACTACTTATCGAAGGAAACTTCTTGGTGAAATATGTGGGAACGTTGAATGTCGTCATCCTTCTCAATAGATATTTCAACAATAGTGTCAAGTCATTATCATGAATGCTGTCTTCATGATCGTCACTTCCTGTTTTATCCTCAGTGTCAAGTTCGCTTTTCTTTGTATGGTCATCATCAGTATTTGGAGCAGACGACCGTTTATTTTGAAGTTCATCGAGTTCATATAAACATCTTGCAAGTGTACAGACCACACATACTGACTATCACACCTCGTAGGTCTCTTATTCCGTCATTAGCATTAACTTACCATAATCGTCTGCGGAATCAGTACCTACCGATGCAGCAGTGGGTGTTGGCGATATCAATTGCCGGCACTCAAAAGACGAATCCTTGCAGAACTTGGCCAGGTTCCACGTATCACCTGGCAAAAACTGCATGTGCCCATTGTCGGAATGCTTCAACATGCAAGTTCCCTCGTCGTCTGCGAACATTTTATGTAGTGTATTAACATGAGGTAACGAAGCCAATGCATGTTGTCTCGAGTCAAGCAAAGGTGCATTATCTTTACACGCACCAGTGTCTCTTTAAATTATAGCTTCTACCAATTGTTGCGCCGCACATATAGCATGTCAGTATTCTTTCTGAATGTTGGTTTTCTTTGAACATTCGTTATTTTCACGGCCTCGTGCATTATAGAACTTCTACTGAAGATCTCGGCACAGTGACAACATTGTTTTCCATGTAATTGTCAAGCGATCGATGGAGGTTTGCATGTAGTCGTACACGACATGCACGATTTCACATCGTCAGTGGTTTGCGTCGTCTTCAAGAATATGTGAATCCAAACACTTGTACATACTGTGCTGAATTCTCGGTGCTGACTCCTCATTTCAGAGCACGCGCTGGTGACTGCAGAGCGCACAGAGCTGATTGCAAAGCATGCGTTGCTTATTTTGGTGCGTGCAGTGGACTCTTCATACAGATGGCTCTCTCATGTGACCGAGCATTTCGAGTCAAAAGTGAAAACTTTATTGCGGAATCGGCACTGACGACAACCACGTGATGATGATGCAGGTCGCGGCTCGATCATTGTTGAGGTCAGTGTCAGACCTTCGAATTCACAACTCTTTGTAGTTTGACGAGAGAGCGCTTCCAAATCGATGTTCACCTCACGTTGTCAGAATATCAGCTGCCATTCTTCTATATAAAAGCTATTATTTTAAAGAATAGATGGTGCTCAAAGAAGGCCTTCTCAACTAAAATTTTTTGAAATGTTAAAAATATAAATAATGCGAGAAAATCCACATATCTCACAGTGCTCAAACATTCAAAATTTTTTTTTTTTAACAATATTTAAAAAAAGTTAATAATTTTAAATAAATGTTTCAGTAATTTTTATAACAATTTTTTATATTTAATATTTTTTAAATAAATTTTTGGGAATATTTTAGATTCAAGGTCACAGACATCCAATATGGTATACAAGATGGCCGCCGGGTGATCGGAATGACAGCATGAACAGCTCCGATGTTCTGTGCCTCCACGCCCTCGCGCCAAAACATACATAATCATTCTACTGACCGTATCACATGCTCATACAGTCCCACCGTAATATTATACAATATGCTGGCACTTGTTATAAAAATAAGATTGAAAATACACACATTAAAAGAATACTAAGAGCATCACAAAGATATGCATTAATAAAAATGATGAATTTAACACCAACATCATATGTATCCGCGATAACCGTTAGTAAAGAAATCCCAATAGACTATAGTATAAAAGATAGAAATATGATGTATCAAATCAAAAATGAAGTAGACGAAATAGAATATAACGGAAATACATATAATAAGATAGTAGAGCACAATAATATTTGGATAAAAAAAAAAGAAATAATCAACCTATTAGTTTTAAAAGAAGTAAAGAAAGAAATCTATAAACTAAGTGCTATAAATTGGCAAACAGAGTACTTTGCAATAGAAACCGTCCTAAGTACTAAAAATTATATTAAAAATATACAACAATGGTACGAAAGTAAAAGCAATATAAATAATAGCATGTTGAAAGTAATAACGGTACACAGTCAAATTAAAGAATATTTAGCAAAAAATAAATAAAATAGAAGACGACAGTTGTCAATGTGAAAAGGGAGCTCAGACGGTATACCATATTCTGTACTAGTGTGACACGTTTAAAGAAGAAAGGAAAGAAATAGAACAGAAATTAAAACCTTTTAATGACAAATGGCCATCACAAAAATAGAATAGATAAAACAAGGAAATTGTAGAAATAATAAATGAAAGTATTAGTAAAATATATGATTTGGTAAAAACTATGAATGATGATTTAACTCAGTAGTCTAGGGAGCGGATGAGAGTGTGCTGGAACTAAGAGAATTATTGAATGTGTGTTTGTGTTTGTCTAGTGTTTTATCGTTTAAATTAAATAACAATTATAAATAACTCTCTCTTTTAGATAAGAAACAGAATTTTCAGTAAACATTGAAATTTTGCAGAATAACAGTGGGGAAGAAAAATTGAAAAGCTCCAAACACGAAAAAGTTATCAAGAAGAACACAAGATCTGAAATGAATACAAGAAGAACTGAAGGAAATTTGGAGAAAAATTGAAGAACAAGGAGGAACAGACGAAAAAGAAGAGAAAGAATGAGAGGAAAAAATGGGAAGAACAGAGAAGGGAAGTAAAATAACAACAGAAGAGAGAAAAAGAGGAGGAGAAGCAGCAAGAAAGAGAAGAAGAAATACAAGATCTGAAACGGATGAAATAAGAATGGAAGGAACTGCGGAGGAGAAAATCTAAATGAGGGAAATATGTGATTTGTGATAATATGTTGGTTGATGTCTGTGTAAAAAAAGGGGGGGGGGGCGTAGGAGCGGAGCTCCATTCCCTCGTCCGCCGGGAAACGAAGGCCTGGGTGTCTATAAGTGGTACTTCAATGTCCTGGACGATGCTTAGGTTGGAGCAGAACGGTGGGCGAGGGGAAAAATAAAAAGAACAAATTTTGAATAGTACAGATAAGCGAGGGGGCTGGGGGCCTTCGGGTTCATGGGCGGGGCCATTCGACCGTTGGGTGCCATGTCGGACCGGCCGAAAGGCTAGTTAACTGTGTGCGGGCCCGACGGCGTCTGGTCGCGCGGGCGGATTCGTGGGAATCCCGGTCCCTGATCTGTTCCGGCGAAGGCGGCGAAACGGGGGGCGGTCGAAAGGATACCCGTCGGGGAGCTGTCTCGGTCGTGGCAGAATAGCTCACCACCACCTTCCTAGGAAGTGTGAATGATGCTTTTGAATAGAAATAGAATTTGTAGCTTAATAACTGGCGCCCAGGCAAATAGCTGCCCTCCCCACAAAAAAAAAAAAATTGTGAATCTATATAACTAATATACTATTTGTTAAATTATAGCAGCCATGATAGAATTGAATACCCTGGATGGCTATACTGCTAAGTAGGGTTAATAAAATAAATAAATAAACAAACAAATAAGTATATATATATATATAATATATATATATAATATATATATAATATATATATAATATATATATATAATAATATATAATATTAATATAATATATATATATTATAATATATATATATTATTTTATATATATATATATATATATATATATAATATATATATAATATATATATAATATATATATAATATATATAATATATAATATATAATATATATATATATATATATATATATATATATTATAATATATATATATATATAATATATATATATATAATATATATATTATATATATATATATATATATTATATAATATATATAATATATATAATAATATATATAATATATATATATATATATATATATATATATATATATAATATATTAATAATATATATAAAGCCCCACCTCAGTTTAGTCCAAATCCCACTAGCTCGCAATGTTCTAGAGTTCTCCGAGCGCTCCCATGCACAGTAGCTGTCACTCATAGGGTTTTACAACTCTTTCGTCCATTCACACCTCGTCCACCGTCGTCTCGCAATCTCCCGTCATCGGCCATTCCCTTCTCCGATGTCACTCATTGCGCCAGACTTCGCTCGGTCACCTCACTCAGCCAAATGGCTTCCACAAAAAGACTGCCGACCGTCCAGCTGTGGCTGCAATTTATATTGTCGTCAGCGATCGCCCAGAAATTTCTCTAATATTTTTGTGCATGCTCTAAAGTTGTCGGTTTCTCCTGCAGGAGGAGGAGGGGCTGGGACCTAGCCAGTTCGGCTGTCAGTCATTCCCCCGGCTGCCGAGCGACGCGACGGGCCTGACCGCCTGCACGGGAAGATGAGGGTCGAGGAGGTCAGCCCTCCCACAGCGCCGACCTGCGCGTTACGGGAGCTCATGCGCGAGGCGAGAAGTCGCGCGCTTAAAGGCTATTCATGGTAAAATGAGCACTTTTGAAAGCCCTCCTTAAGATGTACTTGTATGCACGGTGTGTATTCTTCCGCCTTATATAAAATTAACATTGCCATGGGCTTCATCACTTTATTCATGAGTCGGTCAAGTGAAACTGTGAATGATTAAAAAAAAGGAAATATTTCACAAATCTGCAAATTTTTACAGTTAGGCGCATTAAAAAACAGAAAGCGAAAGAATTAATTTAAGGCCTCATAAATTGTTACCTAACATTTTTTATTCGACATTAAATACGGAACTAATTTGCCTCCATCGTTACCAACTTTACTGGGTGCACGTCACTCAGTGCGCCCGTATGTAGACAGGAGCAGTGACTTTTTTCAAAGGTTGGTTCAAAAATGGTCACTTTATCGTGAACGGCATTTAGCAGTATGTAGGCGTGTATGTAGCACATGCATATCTGTGTAGTTTTCAGTATGGTTAAGTTATGCTACGTATATAATGCACGCTAATGTTAAAGTGAGTTTTAAGTGTGCGAAGTTTGTTTGCATGTTCTAAAGTATCCATCTTTATTTTCTAACATCATGCTTAAAACAGCGCATGGAAGTTGTTACGTTCTTCATAGTCGCCATTAACCGCCGAGTAACGGAACGATTGAAAGGTTTGCATCTGGTCGCGTTAATGCAGGGAAGGGAATACGGCCCCACAAACTCCCGAATTCGAGTGAAGGAAGCCACTGCGTAAATGAAGTCACTGTGCGTTCTTGGAACTGCAGATGGTTCAATTCCCGGCGGACTCGCATGGACTTTCGTGTGTGGGAAACGTGGCGGATGTTGCCTTTGCCCGGCAGTTTTCTCTGGGGTCTCCCGTTTCCCCCCTTGCATTCCACCGGTGCTACATCTTGACCTCACTTCACCCCCACCGGCTCTCGAGACGTCGATGCTAAGCGACGACCGGACCTCTCAACTAAGTTGGTAATAGCAATTCCCTCGAAGAGATGAGAAAGCTACCCATTTCTTCACTCTTTGGCACTCCTACGAAATTGCCCTGAGTTATTTCGATAGAAATAAGAAACTTCGGCATATTTGCACGTTCCTGTACCATAGTTTTTCCTTCCAATCCATTTAATTAATGGTTACCGTACTTAACCCACGTAGACCATAATAACAAAACGTCCGCCACGTCGTCATTCCTCATGCTTTTCAAATTCGCCTTTCAATTCCATGTTCCTTTTCCGCTGAGCTGCGTTTTTTTTTTTATTTCAAAGTTCATACTTGTGGCGGTTTTATTAATTTATTGCGCGCCGTGCTCTTACTTTCATTTTATAGTCTATTCCCGGTGTCTTCACACTTTTCTAATCAAAACTTTGAAAAATCACCTTGTTTATGACGTGTTTGGTTGGTACTAATATGTCACGTGCCACTAACGTTTCATACTTCTGCTAACATTAAAAAAAATTATTTTGTTTTAAGTATACTTTACGCTATATTTTATATATAAATGACAGAATTTAATTTATAACTGAAGTTATAAAACAAGGAAAAAATAGGCGTGTAGGTAATGCCTAGTAAGAAATAGTTCTCGTTCAAAATATTATTAAATTGAATGCCCACGAATACGGTGCGTTGTCCCTGTGGTATAGTACTCAAAGTTTTGTTTGCAAGAGGCGGAGGAATATCCTGAAAGTAGTACTTTACCATGGCTTCAGAAAAGTTGGAAGTAACCTCGGATTCCATTTCATAATTTCTTCTTTAGTTCGGAGCCAAACTATGACCACAGTAAAAGAAAACACTAAAAAGATCAAATAATCATTTGAACTAAATCTGGCGTAAATACAAAGTTAAACGTTTACACATGAGATTCATGTATTTATTTGTTTCGAAAAGTGTACACGTATATTTAAAAAAAAAAAAAAAAAAAAAAAAAAAAAAAAAAAAAAAAAAAAAAAAAAAAAAAAAAAAACTTTAACTATTCACGTGCGATACAGAATCACCCAACTATTTTTTTTTCTCTCGATACTTAGGTACTATCAATATTTCTGGCATTCAAGTCCATGTCCGATTGGTGTCTATCAAGAAAAGTCAAACACCCCTTTGACGTTCATAAATGGGTCACGGAAAAGCTAAACACTAGAATTGAAGCGCAGAGACGTTTTAAAAAACTTTTTTTTTTTTCCCCATAACTTTTGCTTATATTATTCTCTGAATCTAATTTAAATATGTAGGCTATATGGACGATTAGTTAAGAGACAACCAACTTCGAATGGATAAAAGTAGTAGGAAAATGTATGTTTGGGCACAAGGTCGTGGGGCGCCGAAGCCAGTGGAGCCGCCATCTCGTGACTTCATCCGACCACCATCGTGGATGTCATTGATCTATCGCCCCCGACCCGTCTGACCTTGACCTAAAACACTAAGAAACCTTTAAAAAAATTCCAAAAAATCCTCAAGAAATTCTAAACAATTCTAAAAAAGGCTAGAAAAAATTCCAAAACTACATATTATAAAATAATTAAAAATTTAAAAAAATTATTTAAAAAAATTACTAAAAGGATCCTCAGAAATGACTTATTTTTTCCAGAATTGCTGACAGGGATTGGCGGCTCTGGTGACAGGGATCAGCGACTCCGAGCCAGGTGACCAGGAAAATGAAAAATGAAAATGAAAATGAAAAAATCCAAAAAAATAAAAAAATAAAAAATCACAAAAATAAAAAAGTACAAAAATTATAAAATTGGTTCATTAATTTATAAAAAAAAATATTGTTTAAAAATAATTTAAAAAATAAAAAAAAATTGTTAAAAGTTTATTTATATAAAATGCAATTCAAAATTTTCTTAATTAAAGTTTTTAACCCTGGTGGTCATTTTTCCTTTTTTCCCTTCGGAATTTCCCTTTTTCCTTAAAAAATTTCCCTTAAAAAATTTCCCATAAAAAATTTTACATAATTAAAAAACCTACATTTCCTGAGGTCTCCCTCCACACCAGCAATTACACAATTCTTTTCGAATCCAGCAGACGACTGACTCTCTCGCACCCACTGCCCTCACCTATACTTATTCCACCATCTTGTTTTTTTTTTTCGTTCATTTGCTTATATGTTATTGGATGACGCCATATTTGTTTTTCGTTCGTAATTTGTTTATACATTACTGGTAGGCATCACCCATCCACCATATTGGATGCAGACTACCTTTACCTTAGCCCCATGACCTTGAAAGACCTTGAACACGAAAAATCGTGAAAAAATGCATAAAAGTCAGCAAGCATAATACATTACAGACTACTACCACCATATTGGATACAGACTACCTTTGCCTTAGCACCATGACCCTGAATGACCTTGAAAACAAAAGCTCAAAAATAAATTCGTAAAAGTAAGCATGCTGGAAGCCAAACGAGCTGTCGGCCCTTATATTTATAGGCATAAAAATACTTGAAAATATCCACCCTATTTAAAACAGATGTTTCCAATCAGCAGTATACCTACAAGCATAATGCGAGACTTTGATGACAGGCATAATTTATTATATATATATATTTGGCATTTAAAATTTAAAGTTATTTAATTTTTAAAACTTTTTTATTTAATCATATAATTGTGCATATAGTACAATACTTTTTAGTAAAATTTATTTTATTTCTGTACCTTTTAAATTTTAATTATATTCCGTCAAAGTAGCAAAACATGAATTAAAACACAATTTTATTCACAGGAATTTCTTTATTCAATTAAATTATTACAGTCACTAACACCCTCAAACATTACAATATTCTTTGATATGTCCAAGTAAACTGTCGCTACGGCTGATCTGCTTGCCGCACCTGTCACACAAATATAGCATGCAACAGAGATTTTTTGTACAATTAGAGCGTCCATATCGCCGAATATTGCTGCTGCGATATATTTTCAGAGAAGCGACACTTATAATGTCGGAATGGTTCAGCAGATGCTGCTGGAACAGAGGCCGATGGTCCAGTTGGCGATGCCAATGGAGCTGCCGTAGGGTAGCCCTCTTATAGAAGTCGTTGGAACTGTCGACGTCATGCCTGAAGACGTCGATGGCTGAACTGCTGTAGGTGACCCACCCGAAGAAGTCGACAGTGCTGTCAGCACCATGCCTGAAGAAGTTGATGGCACTGCACTGGTGGAAGTGGATGCTGCTAACGACGCAGCCATCGCAATTGAATAAGTTGGTGGTGAGAAACCATAGGTGGGCAATATCAACTCAACTTTAACGTAACTAGCCATGATGACCTGGCGTATAAGCTAACCGAGACGATCCACCTTTCACGACAGCCGCTGCAAAACTGTACCTCTCAGCTGACCTCCCTACCGTTTATATACTAGTAAGCAAGACCGATGACGTCATATTGACTTAGAACCAATCATATTACAACATTAATACATTGTGCAGACACCGACCAGCCAAGCACCGAGTTACCACATGATTGCAGAGGACCAATCACATGCAGGTATTGAGACATCATACACACACATACACAGGCAGGTAGGCAGGCTTTAGATACTAGTTCCTTGATCACATTAGCATGCAGTTATATCTTCAACAGTTTCTTCCAGACAAGTTCTTCGCTCACCTATAAATCATGGTCACACTTAAAGTAGACAACTCACTCCTGTTGTCAGACCGAACCCTCACAAGACTGACCACATCGACCCCATGCACCCCACCGACCCAATCTATCCCAATCGATCCCATCGACCTCTAACGACCCCTGATTGCGGCGGCCGCGACGGCGGTGGTAGCGGCGGTTGCGGTGGTAATGTTTGCTAAAGATTGATCGAAGGATTGAGATTGGGATTGGGATTGGTGTGCGTGTGTGCATCTTTATGGGTTGTGAGGTTGGTGGAAAGATTGCGTTTGCGACTGATGGAAAGACTTTCTCCAGCAGACTGAATGTACGAAAATGACTCTTCGTACAAACCGTTCTCTCTTGCTAGCATGTATTTCTTGAACATAGGTGAAAACTCGATCACAGAATATTAACTAGCAACAACCAGTTGGCGATGATGCAGGTCGAGGCTCCGTGATCGTCGAGGTCAAAATACGGCACTTAATATTCGCAAGTCAGCTTCGTTGAATTGGAGCACTCTGAGAAAAGCCAAATACTCGTTCACCCCAGAAGAAAAGACGCAGGTACTTACATAATAACATGTTATGTAAATATGCTTGTAGGCATATGTATATATACCTATACATAATTATGTATACAAATTGAAAATAATAATATTTTTCAATATATATATATATAACACACACATTAAATTTAATTTTATAATTTCATATTTATATGTACATTCTTATAAATATTTAAATTAATTTTATATGCCAATATTTATATGTACATACATATGTATGGATATTTAAATAAATTTTTTATTTCCATCTATATATATATGTAGATGTTTGATTAAATTTCATATTTACATAGCTATATTCCAATATTTATATGTACATATATATATATGTATGGATATTTACATGTACATACATGGGTATGGATATATAACTAAATTTTATATTCCCATATTAATATGTACATATTTATGTGTAGATATTTAACTAAATTTTATATTTACATATTTATATACCAATACATATATATTAAATTGAAAATAATCTTATATTTACATAGTTATATAACTATACCTATGCATATAAATTAAATTGAAAATAATTCTATATTTACATACTTATATACCTATACATATACTAGTTATGTGTAAAATAAATTGAAATTATTTTATATTTATATACATATAAATAATTATATTATTTATATATGTGTATATATATTGAAAATAATTTTATACTTATATATATATAGGTATGTAAGTATGTAATATAAAATTATTTTCAATTTATAATATATATAATTATGTTTATGTATATGTATATGTCTATAAATATAAAATTAATTTCAATTTATTTTATACATAACTATGTATATGTATAGGCATATAGGTATGTAAATATAAAATTATTTTAAATCTAATTTATATGTATAGGTATATAACTATGTAAATATTATATATATTGTTATGAATAAAATAAATTGAAAATATCATATTTACATACTTATATTGCTATACGTATACATAGTTCTTACATATACCTATAGGCTGTTCACGGTAAAGTGAGCACTTTTTAAGGCCCTTCTAAATTTTTCCTTTCATTCAATTTCCATCTTCCTGCTGCTTTTTAATATAAGCATTGCAATGCGACCAATAAACAGAGTGTATACATTTCACCACCCTCAAAATTTAATGCCTGAGGCTGCGATAAGATGAATTTATTAGTAGTTAATGCCTGTTGGGAGGGTCTGAAAAAGTGTTCAGTTTATCGTGAACAGCCTATATACATATTTATGTATAAAATTAATAGAAAAGAAATTTATATTTACATATTTATATACTCATACATATTTTTTTAAATATTACTATCGTATATAAATACGTAGTTATATATGTTCCTATCATGTATATGAACAGGAGTCTCGACATGCATCATCGCCAATTGGTTGTTGCTAGTTAATATTCTGTGAACGAGTTTTCACCTATGTTCAAGCAATGCATGCTAGCATGAGAGAACGGTTTGTACAAAGAGTCCTTTTCGTACGTTCAGGCTGCTGGAGTCAGTCTTTCCATCAGAGGCGAGTAATTGGCGGTGTGGGGGGAGACCTCAGGAAATGTAAGTTTTTTAATTAAATTAAATTTTTTATAAATTTTGTAAGGGAAATTTTTTAGGGAAAAAGGGAAATTCCGAAAGAAAAAAGGAACAAATGGCCGCCGGGGTTAAAGACTTTTTAATTAAATTTTTTAGAAATTAATATTTTATAAAAATACATTTTTTTAACGATTTTTTTTTATTTTTTAAATAATTTTTAAAATAAAAGTTTTAATAATAATTTTTTATTAATTATTTAATCGATTTATTATTTTTGTGCTTTTTTATTTTTGTGATTTATTTAGATGTTTTTGGATCTTTTCGTTCTCAAGGTCAAATGGTCAATGGTACTGATCCTGGTCACCTGGCTCGGAGTCACTGATCCTTGTCAGTGGAGTAACCGATCCCTGTCAGCATTTATTAAAAAATAGGGTAATTTCTGAGGATCCTTTTAATAATTATTTATATATTTTTTTAATTTTTAAAGGATTTTTAGTGTTTTTGAGGTCAAAGGTCCTTGGGGTCAAGGTTAAAGGTCACACGGGCCGGGGGTGAAAGGTCAATGACATCTAAGATGGCGGTCGAGTGACGTCACAATATAGCGGCTCTCCGGCTCTGACGCCCCATGCCCTTGTGCACAGACATACATTTTCCGACTACTGATAAACAATAATAGAAAACAAGAAATAGTTTTTGAATAAGCTCTACCTCATTAAAAAAATTGAAAATAATGTTTCAAAGCGGATTTCTCCAAGTTCGCTAGAGATCAAGATTAATTTTTTGTGATGTATGTGATGTTTTATGGCAAATCGAATGTAGCGTGTGAAACCAAACGCCACTAATTGTTGCAAATTTCAAAACATTAGAACACGAACTTTAAAGTACATACATGTATCACTTAGTTTACAATTTTGTGTTTTCTTTAACATGCAGACGTGTAAGTAGAATGTTATTTCTGGGGAGTGTAATGAAATATTCTTGAAAATCGCAATATCCATTGAGTTATATTTACGAAAGAAATTAAATATTTTTAATTTGTTTAAATTATTCAATCAACATTACTTAACTTAGGCCTAAGTCTTTCGTAGTGGTTATCCTAAAATCTAGGGCCCCTGAGAGCATTTAAACCTTCCTCTTTGCCTCCTCCCTCCTTTCCGCCTGTACTATAAACAATCCAGATTATAGTACACTGAGTGGTTTCTGGAATTCAATGGTATATTGTCCTTATGTATCTGTTTACGACGTAGTTATTTCCCACTTCGTTTATTCAAAAATCGCTTGAAATTCAGACACAATTTTTCCTCATTCTTGATGCTTTTTGATTAACTTCGCTTTGCATGTTAATCCATTCCCCCCCCCCACTCCCTCACTCATGCCATCCCCATTGCGTTACCTGGTTTTGCATCGCATTATCATCACTTCGTGCATTCACTACATTCCGTAACCGTCTTACCTGCGTTAAGTTGTGTACCATCGCCTATAGGCTGTTCGCGGTAAAGTGAGCACTTCTGAAAACCTATGCTACTTCTTTTCTTTCAGCTAATTTATACCCTTCCACCACTTGTCAATGTAAACACTTTTGCGTGAGTAATAAAAATTTAGTGAAAGTGTTGATAGGTATAAACTGTATATATTAGGTACATGGCAATTTTTACACCAACAAGTGGCGGAGACAAAAATTGGCTGAAAAGTAAAATTGACAAGGGCCTTAAATAGTGCTCACTTTACCGTGAACAGTCTATACGTCTGATGAAATAGCCTCAAAAAGTGTTCAACTTATAGTGAACAGCCTAAGTATACGTCATAAGATAGTTGAATGCACTTCGAAATCTGTGTTGTAAAATCTTTGTAAAAGGGTTCATTTCGCGTTCAGGCAGACTAAGGTAAGTACGCTAGTCTGCGTACGAGAATGTGCTACTTACTTTTAGTGTTGATGTCTGATGCTGACATCGCCGTTAACCAAGAATTGCAGTAAAAGTTCGTTTCGTTGAAACCAAGGTGAAATTGTTAATGAACAATGGGTCTTGAAATCTTAATCTGGCAAGCGCTAATTCTTCACGACTAACTCTCTTAATTAAGATACACCCATCCCACATAGCACAGGAAATCCACGGGATACCCTAATTATATCCACAGTATCTAAAAGTCATCAAGTCCTACAGAGAATCTCTAATGTATATAATCTGGATATCAAGTAGCAGATACCAGTTTATACAACTTACTGGATATCCATTAGATATTACAAAACCACCAATGGCCATTACTTATGGTAAGCCACTACATCTAAAAATGTATGTAGGACATCCAAAATATCTAGAACACATTTTAGATATTGGGTTGACATTCGGATATTTTTTGTTTGTCTTTTGAATGTAACTTTGCTAATCTTGGATGTCCTTGTATATCCTAAATGTCCGAGAGTGACGTCCGTCAGATATTCTTTGTCTACGTGTTACATGGGATCCACTGAAGTACATATAATTTTCAGAAGTAGTCCAATTAAAGACAACATTGCATTTATTTAAATATGGTTCTCAGGCACTTCTAAATTACCCCAGTTACCAATCTTTGGCATTTTGGAGATTAATTACGTTATTTCCGCTTATTTGCAACACGAATAACAACGAAAATTCTCAAGTGTTTCGTTGATTGATACTCATATGTTAGGTTGATTTTTGATTGACCCTGTTTCGCTTTTACGTTTGTGCAGCGATCATGGCTTCACAGTTAAGCTGTCGACACATAATTCTTACACGCGACAAAATCAACGGTTTCAAAAGCCTCAAGAAGTTTTCTGGAGGTTTTCGCCAAATATTCTACAGTGGGTTCACGTCAGGTTCAACTTCGTCGCGTACTGGGAACGTGATGGTCGAACCCAGACTGCACTTGATTGGCCTAGTATACACATTGCCTTCGTCATACCGAGTTTATATACTCGGAGGTCTTGCGATCTGTGAGTTAAAGAGCGTCGGGCATGGTTAGTACTTGAGTGTGTGACCTCCAAGGACCACCAAGTGCATATGTACATATTATAAACAGCCGCAAAGTCATTGCACCTGTTAGGCACGCAGGTGAGGCCCTTAGAGGCCAGGGACTCTGGCTACGCTGTAAAGGCTACCTAGTTACATGCACTGTACGTTGTTCCTCCCTTCAGCCAGGGCCAACACTGATGGCAGAAGGCTGCCGCCAAGTAGAACCACAGAGTAATTAACAATTTAGAAGTAGAACAACCGTCTGTACCGCCAACTCCAGTCGCACACGCCACCAAAGTTACGTCATTGCAGGGTTGGCACAGTTTCTCCAACTGTGTGGAAAGTACTGGTAAATTCCAGTCAAAACCGTCCCGGACTTTGTTAGCTTTTGTCAGTATTTTCCACTTGGTAGGAAAATTTGCCTGAAATCACTAATTGCTGAAGCTGTTCAGTAGGTATATTGAAATTTTATTATAAAAACTAAAATCTCTATAAGAACCACAGTGCCTAATATTACAATATTAGTATCCATTATCTAGTGTGGCCACTTGGAATCATAAATATTGAATTTCCCAACTAAACACTGGAACTATCAGGATTCCATTTCTAAGTACCTACTGGAATAATTTCCATAGAATAATATTCTCAAAATATTGACTTATCATTTTCAAACATAAATCTGTATACGTATAACAAATATAAGAATAAAAAATGATATGCTGATTTATTTGAGTAAAAGCAAATTTAAATTGGAAACCAATAACTTTAACAAAATAGTCTAGTTTTGTTACACACCTGGGTACATAGTCATATTATATTTATCGATAAAAACCAGTATTTTCCAGTAAAAACCTAGTTTTTGCCAGTGGCATGGAATTTACTGAAAATTGGTGGCATTTTGCCAATCCTGCATCATTTTCCAGTAATCCGTCGGGATGCCGTCCGCCGATCAGAGCCTGGTGACGTATTCTCCAGCCGGAACCCCAGCAAATAGGGAACACTTCCCAGCGTGCAGTAGGCAACCAGACACGAGGCTCGTGACCAGAGCCTCACGTAACCAATCATGGCATGTCAATGTCTAAAGAACAGTCCACGCTATTTCGCCTCGGCGTACTTAGACCGTGCCCCAATTCGCCGAGAGAGTACTCTCTCGCTCACTCTTGACGTCACAGAGAGTCCTCTCTGTGTCCCAACTCCGAGGAGAGAGCGCGAGAGGAAGAGCGAACGACGACGTACACTCTGTGCTCACTCTCGCACCCTCTCTGGCAGCCATGTTGTTTTCAAGTCTAACCTCAAATATCCATACATATATTTTGTTGTTTATAAAGCAGTGTTAGAAATATTTTATCGACTTAACTTAATCATTGCGATTGTGAAATGTGTAACAACAATATTCCGTTTGATATGGAACATAATAAATTGTTATATTATGTTCACGTTTCATTTAGGTTAATTGTGTGTATATTATAAATATAATGTTTTTAATAATGCAAAATGCAAACAAATTAAAATAAGTCACTATTTCATAAAATAATGTACATTTATTCGAGGAAAGTGAAAGGCTAGCAATATTTTATTTTTCACTATTTATTACCTTTTCTGTCAGAGAAATAATGCCGAAGGATTACAGAGGGCAAAAGTCTCCATACGCTAAAATGAGCCAGAGTGTGCCAGAGTGAGAGTGGCGAGTGAGAGTGAGCACACTTTCGAGTTGAGACACGGCCTTAGCTACTGTGACGGGAGTCGGCTGACTGCCCTACACCCGATACACATCTGTCGCTCCGGCCAGTCAGGAGAAGGGATCACGCGACGTGAACGGGATCGAAGTAGCGGACGGATGAAGAGGATATTATTCTGGGAATCTTCCCTCTCCCCGCTCATACAAACAACATAAGGATCTCCGCCTGAAAAATTTCCTCCAACTGCCGGGGCTTCGGATCGAATCGATGACACGACGTTTAGTTACTCTATTCTGTTCGAGGTAAAGTAAACACTTTTAAAATCAACCTTTGAGAAATTTGGCGACCCGTTAACTTCGAATGTGCTGCCGTACACTGCCATGCATGTCCCCAGTTGGCAACGAATTAAGTAAAAGGATTTGACGTTGCATTGCTAGTGAACACTAGTATTTTTTTTTGTAAATTTGCTACATCATTATATACATGTTCTGAGGAAGCACGAATGATAACTTCCCCCCCCCCCCCAATTTGTTTAGGAAAGAGTCGAATTCGCAGTGAAGTCCCGAATTGTGTAGAGTAGCGTTAATGTATCTAATTGTAATTTAATGCATAGTACAGATTCCCATATTATGTATAGGTCAAACACTTCCATTAGAATTATGATGTTTACTGGATTATTTAGAAGTGCAGTGTTTTCGTTAATGGAAAATCAACTTGGTGAATTTTCCTTTGTACACATTATAATATCACTTGGCATAGTAGTAACGCGTCTAGGTTCCTGGAAATCTCGCGTTTTCCCTTGACTGGCAATAAATAACGCCATTAGGTTTATTGCAGTGTTCATTTTGAATATGTCGCAGGAATACAATACAGAAAAGCAGGTCTTCAGGAGGGCTTTCAAAAGCGCTCAAGTTACCTTGAAGAGCCTACGAATACTCAACCAACGATGGGTCCAGACACTCGAGCAAAGGAAGCTGCAGTGTGCGATGCCTTTCACTGCTTCAGAACAGCATGAGACGTCAACGTGCTGGAACGGCTAGTGAAGATGAGAACCAGGTTGTAAAGAGTCATTCACCTGTGTTCGCTCGACTGACGTAACACAACACGTACGAGAAATACTTGTACGCGACGAACATAGCCATGCCACATCTTACGTCAGGTCACAGCTGCAACGCCACCGGTTCCCCTCAACAGTCCTGATGCGTCCAGCTCCCGAGGGCTTTGTTACGTATCCCTCTCTCGCTCTGCGAAAGCTGGCGAACTGCGAAGTTGTTTCTCCTCGTACGTACACGCACGTATTAGCAGTTCTGCGCGCAGCCACTTGCATTCGGCATGGCTTAAGATGGGTTCACAGTGTGTATATATATACGCTAGGAATTATGCAGTAAGCGTTGATCTGGCATACGGAAACACATATCCTGTGTTTGCAGTTTCAAATTAATGTTTTAATTCTAAATTACTGTCAATGGGAGCAGGCGACAAGCCTGCTATGTTTACTTTCGTTCCTAACCTAACCTCGTATATCACAGCCATATTTAAACATATCATCATTCAAAGCTGACATTCAGAGAAGCTTATTCTTTGTGAATAAATATAATTGTAAACATGTGCGCGCGCGCACACGCACACGCGCACACGCACACGCACACACACACACACGTCTTTTGAATATTTTTTATACTTATATTTCTGTAAATTACAGTATCCCGCAAACAACACCGACTGCTCCGTTCTGATTGGTCGTCGCCTCATAAGTTTAATTTAAAATATAACTATTTATTTTAACGCTTAAAGTAATCCCAACCACGCACACAACCTACTAAGTACCGTTGGAAACCAATACATAAGATAACACACACTCATTTCTCCTGCACACGTCTTAAGGCATAATTTAACGCTTAATTTTTCTATTGCAAACCCGTGCTGTTACGATGTACAATCTACTGTTGGAATGGACGTCTGACAACTCGTAAAATGGTTCTGAAATTCGCTCTCACGTGCAACAATACATGTGCAATAATTAATAATAAATTAATACCTGCCATTGAATGTTTTGTGAATGAGAGCTACGAAAGTTGTGATCATTTTGAAATAAGAGCTGACTTACAGCACACGTTGACTCCTGAAGTTGCAGTGTTCTGGGGATGGCGCGAAGACGACTAGAGTATATCAACTGTAAGTTGTGTATAGTGCATTCACGGTTACTTCTAATTTTTTTGAAGCTTTGCTTCAGTTATACTTTCAGGCTATTCCTTCGCTTCATGCAAACAAAGGTTAACAAAGTCTAAAAAATTACACCAAACGGACAACGCACAGCATTCGTGCTCACTCAGTTTTAAAAGACATTTTGAATAAGAACTATTTCTTACTAAAGGCTGTTCACGATCAAGTGAGCACTTTTGAAATTAACCTTAGAGAAAAAGTCACATATTTTAACGGGCGCAGTGAGTGACGTACGCCCAGTAAAGTTGGTAACGATAGATGGAAAGTAGTTCCATATCTTAACGTCGAATAAAGAGTGCTAGGCAACCATTTATGATAACTTAAATTTTTTATTTCCCTTTCTGTTATTTTAATAAATAGAAATGTAAAAGTGAGCAGATTTTTAAAATATTTACTTTTGTAATAATTTTACAGTTTCACTTGACCGACGCATGAATAAAGTGATGAGGCCATGGCAATGTTAATTTTACATAAGGCGGAAGAACGCACAACGTGTATACAAGTAGATTTTAAGCAGGGTTTTCAAAAGTATTCATTTTACCGCGAACATCCTATAGGCATTTCTACCACACCTATTTTCTCTCCAGTTTTATTCGTATTAAGAGTTTTATTGAACCAAAAATGAGATACTATTATGTTAATACAAGTACGAAATACTTGTGATACACGACATGCTCAGGAAAAAATCAAACATGTATGTAATAAATAGTGATTTTTCAAAGGTTTGATTCGAAATGTGTGAAGAAACCGTAAACAGACTACAGTAAAAGATGTTAAGCCGCTGCTTGGATATCGTTCTGGTGCATTGTTATCTTAATGCACGTCGTGAGCAGGCGACGAGTAAGAGCATTGTCTGCTGCCCACGCCTGCGCGCCATCTTATTCCTTGCCAGTTACTGACAGTCACAGTTTGGACTCCGCCGAACACGTCTACAAATTGTCAGTTTATGTACGCATACCGAACACAAGGCTACATATATTGGCCAAACAGAAACCACCGACTGACACGTGACGAAGACAAACGAACGTCGATAATACCACGTGTTTTGTAGAAAGGAAGTATCCATGAAGATGGACGTGTGTCCAAATGCTAGATAAAATACACATAGACCTAAACGTTTATAATGTCCGAGCATATATAATATTGTCAAAATAGGTAATGGCGTGCAGCATGTTTTTTTTGTAATTGTATTCTAACCTCACCTTATATACATTAATTCACAAGTGCGACAGCGAGCAGAGCCAGTCAATCATAGTTTGGTGTGGTTATATACTGTATATCTAAATATGTATTTTATGGATGTGATGAAAAACGAGGCAAAATGTAATGCTCCTAGCAATGTAAAACTGTGAAAATAAATTATCAGTGGTATGTCATAATTGGACAGGTTGCGACGATGTTTTTTTATCTGATAAGGTAAAAAAAAAAAAAACCGCATCACTGAAATATTTTTCGATAAAGTCATAAATTATTTTAATATATTTTCGGTATTGCATTTTATACTTTGGGATGCAAATTATTTGCTGTTTGTGTTTTATCTCATAGTCACACAACATTATTTGCTACATACACACAGTGATAAATGAACAGAACAAACATATGTTTTAAAAGAAATTAATATTTATCTTTTACACTTGTATTTTACAATACTTGCAATGAAAAACAACGCAAGAAAAACTTTACAAAAAGTTCAAGAATAGAGAGTTGTGCATATAATCTGAATAATTAATGAATGAAACATGCCGTAGCTGTTATTGTAAAACTGGGAAGATAATGTGACATCACTGAGGGTCTATATGTATAGTCTGTTCGCGATTTCTTCACACTTTTTTTAATTAAACCTTAGAATAATGTGTTGAATTAAGAACGAATCAGTTGCTCAACTGTACACTAACCTTACGTCGAAATCACAAAACCACATGCAGCAACATTAAATGAGAAATTTGGATCAATGTACATATTTCGCAAATCAACTCATTAAGAGATTGTAGTCACTGCGCCGCTGTATGCTGTGAATTATTCCAATTTTCGTGACTTCCATGAAGTTTAATGATTTCCTTTGCACAGAGAATCTAGAAAGCCTTCAATTTTGTAATCAACTACTGTATTTGCCATCAGCATATTTGGTAACTATGTATGTGAACTTCTTGCAACATTATTGTAATTAGAATAATAATACAAGCAGAATTTTCCGCCTATTATCTCTAGTAATTTTATTTACCACGTAGACTACCTTACTCACTCGCAGCAAAAACAGTCCACAGTAATAAAGTTACAACATCAACCTGCATACACTAAATGTTGATGTTATAGCAACATCGCATAAACTAGGATCGTAAGTAATTTAAAAGATGTTGTTTACTTTGTTGGCGAGAAGTACTTTTTACAATAATGACTGCAAAAAAAGTTTTTTTTACGCTTGTAAACAAATAATGACGCGAATGGAGACGAAACTGGAGTGGCGAGCGATTTCGCAGTATTCAGCACGAGGCGTGACCAGACGATATCTGGCTTGACCCAGACAAGCGCCGTCGACCACGCTGGAGACTGCAAGAAGGCGATTGACTTGATGTGCACTACGCGTCATTTTGAAACTCGTAAAATACACAGTTTCTTCAGACGGCGGAACGTCTGTAGTCTTGATCCAGACAACGCGAAGTTAACGATCTGGGAATAGAGACCTTGATCGTTAAGCAGAATTGGAATGGGAATTGGATGGGGCTTATTAAAGTCCCTCGGTGTTATGCCTGGAGACTTATCAGGGTAAAGCTTATAAGCTAACTTATACCCTCACTTAAACGAACAACCATACCTTACCTAGGACTCGAACTCATAACCTCCCGCACCCCACACCGGCAGCGCACCAACCGACTGCGCCACGGGAGGTCGGCGTTAAGCAAAGAAGTTAATAACTAACACACTGCCTACTTTAGCTGCCAGCCCAGTCAATGCGAAACATAGCAGGCATGGTATCAACACATAACTTTCTTAACACACATTGATTTACTAGAGAAACTTATCGTCTGACTTGCTGATGTCAACTTGCAGACGACCAATGTTGCGGGATATTCTACGTGGCTGGTATAACCGACAACGAGAGAAACGGAGGAGCATGTCGACTGTGTACTAATTTGCTCATGCAATGTCTTCTTCGTGCAACCTTTTATATGTGTCTGTTGTGAAAGGAAGTTCCAAAGTTAGGAGATAAGATGATAAGGAATAGCCTTTGACCGCAAAGCTTATAGATAGGAGATAAGTTTTAACATGGAGTTTGCATGTGCTGCTGATCGAACCAGAGATTTATGATTCACCAAAACACTAGATCAGTAAGCAGGACAGCAGTGAAAATAATGTATAGTCTCTAGGCAACCTTTCACTCCAGTTATTCTGAATTACTTACTACGAGCTCACGAATGCACTGATGTGTCCATCCTTTTCCTTTTTTTAAAAAACTCAGTCGGTGATAGCTTTTAAAAGCTGACCGAGAACGTCTGAAATCAAATTATATATATATATATATATAATATATATATATATATATATATATATATATATATATATATATATATATAAAGAATCCGTACTCTGACTGTATATACTTTAACGTAACATTGACAGAAGTATGTACTTACAGTCGTGTTGACAGCGAATTTAGATAAAGTACTTCCAAGTCATAACGTTTTTATTAGAAAGTGTAATGTTTTAATTAAAAGTCGCCGATATCGATTTCTTTTTGTTTTTTATATCCTTTTGAGGAATAATTGGAATAACAGTAACACGTTTGTGTTTCCGACAACTTCACAGTTAAATTTGATAGACGCAAGAGTGGAGCGTGAAGAGATTTGGGCGGCTCTTAACATAGAGGTCTTGAGAGCCGATGGGAATGAAGCGAGGTAAGTATGGAGTACCGCTGGAATGTAAGGGCGGGGAAAAGGGAGATCCCCGAGAAAACCCGCCGACCAGCGGCATCGTACGGCACGACTCACACATGTGAAAACCCGGGAGCGACCCATCAGGGAATGGAACCCGCTTCGCCTGGGTGGGAGGCGGGTAGTATGAACACTACACCACCGCGGCTCGTGGCGTTGTTACATACGTAGTAAGAATACACGACATGCTGGAGGAAGACACTCACCAGGACTCGGGTAACAGCGAACCGCCGGTAATCAACTGCATGAACAAGCAATACGTGGCTACTTTCTCGCAAACCGTAAAGCAATTAATTTAGTTGATAGGAATTCTCTCTCCCGGGATTATTATCGTGTACAGAGCTTCCCACCATGGCCTCATTACGCCAGCCACTCTCCATTTCGTGCTGCTACTCAGGACCGTAATTAGCTTCACATCAATTTCGCCTCTCACAGCTGAAATCATTCACGGAATAATTTTCTCGCGTTTTTATGGCGCTCGGAAACTCAGTAGGCATTGCGCAAATATATATAATCTAAAGACTGTGATAATCACCGGATATCAAATATTGTAAAGTACAAGATGTTGGAACAAAACAAAAAGTGTTCTGCAAAAATCGTATAAAGTTAAAATTATTGTTGCAGACGGCCGCTCTGAACGTGCGAGGCACAAATGATTTACTGACGATCGCACGCTATCAGATGCAACCGGACACGCAGCGGCATAGCGTACCTGTTAGGCCTATCAAGGCACGTACCGATCCCGACCTTGGGTATCGGGTGTCTTTGAAACATCTGAAGAATGCTCCGGATCACTGACCTCGTGTCTCTCAGTTATACTCGGGGTGCAGCGAACTTTCCAGGTCAAGGCCAGCAGAGTATAAATAGTGTGTTGGGCCTCCGATCCGGCCATTGTTGAATATATGAATTTCAGTGATAGACGACTCGCGAGAAAGGAAGCGCGCGGCGAGAGAAGTAACCAGAAGAAAGAAAATAGGCGACAGCGAGCATCAGAGCAGAGTAGAATACGGCTGCAGGCGCGACTATTGGACTGGATGCGTGTGTTAATGATGAGTATGAGTTGATTGACTATAACGAAACAGACATATTGAGAAGGACGTTAATTAGAGTTGAACTAGACATTCAATATTGTGCTCACTGTGAAATGAAAAGAGTAATAGTAGAGACAGCTACTTTAATGCTGTAAATAATAGCCGCGTGAATAAATTAAAAATCAAATTTAGTTATTTTATTTTTATTAAGACCTCCATCATTCAAGAACTCAGTACGCCCCTCAGGCGTTATGTAACACTGGTGTCAGAAGTGGGATGGAGGCAATTATTCATTAATAATTTGTGAATTGAGTTAGGTCTTAAGGAAATACCTAATTGCATTTAAATAAATAATTACTTGTAATAGCTGTAGGTAAAAATAATTAAGACTGTTTTGTACAACCACTGCAGTGAATATTAACTAGAAAATTTCAGCAGAACTGGAAGAACTACGAGCCAAGTGAGCCCAAGTGCAAATAGCTTGAGGGAAGATTTAAAAAATGAAATAAGTAACTTAAATAACGGAATTAGAATTGTAAGCGAAGATTTAAATACCCAAATTATTAGTGTGAAAGAAAGTATGTAAACGAAAATGTAGACAGAAAAATAGAAGGCATTGGGGAGTTAATGAACACGAGAATGGACAGTGTAAATGAAATAGGGAACAGCGTAAACGACAGGATGGACATTATCAGTGCGGGAATGGACAGTGTCAGTGAAAGGAAGGACAGCGTCGAGAATGAAGTGAAACTGGAAATAAGTGCGATGAAGAAGGAATGGCAGGAATTTCTTCAGCAGTGGAATTCACCTGCCGCACATCGGCAGCCGAGAAAAGTGAAGAAGCAGTACAAATTGTAATCAACGCAGCAACCTCGGAGGATAGACAGCTACTCTGCAACATTGGTGTCGCGCAGCCAGGAGTGGGGAAGGGGGTTACAATTAAACCCGACCCTTACAATGGCTAGACTTTATGGCGGGAGTACCAACACCTGTTTGAAATAGTCGCCACACTAATGGCTGGTTAGCCGAAGAGCGGGCTTACTACCTCGCCGCTGTACTGAGAGGCCCAGCACTGAGCATACTACAATATGTGCCAGAGCGATATCGACTGGAGTATCCCACACTGGTGTCGGCCTTGGAGCTACGTTTCGGCGACCGGTACCTGCGACATGCTCACAACGCACAGCTGCGAAGCCGCACCCAGTGACCAGGGGAGCCATTGCAGGAGCTCTGTCTGCCCCACCTATCTCTGGAGGGGTGCCCCGAGGAGGCACGCGACATCATAGCAGTCGACTTCTTCATCGATACAATCGCCTATACAAAGGTATGGCAAACAGTACGTCTGGCTGCACCCTACAACAAGCAGGACGTCCTGGTCCGAGCACTGGAGGTGGAGTCAGCAAGACAGGGAGCCGTACCCTGACGTTCGTTACGGGCAGTGACTCTGAACTAAGACGACGAAGACAGAATTACGAAGACACTGAAGGAGTTGCAGACGACTATGAGGGACATTGCTTCCAGGGTCTATGCTACAGAGTCTCGTCGCCCCCCACCCAAAAGGCCGAAGTGTTGGTCATGTGTACAGCCAGGGCTCCTGAGAGCCTACTGCCCACAACAGCAACAGCAGCAGCAGAAGCAGCAGCGAGAAACGAGACAGCGAGAGACAGGTGAGAATACAACACATTTGGAAAACTTGTAAACGCCGATCTTAGAAGGCGAAGGTCGGTAACTACTGAAGGGAAGGCTCCAATGTTCTTACATATACGGTAAGTGAAACAGGATTGGGATGCAATACTGGTGGAGGGAAGCCTGAATGATGTTCCTTGCCAGATGGTCTTCGACACTGGTGCGACCATACCAGTAGCAAGATCAGACATCCTTGGGTCTCCTCCTGCCCCCCCCCCCCAGCGATCGCCCGACGACAGCATGGAACGATGCTATGTTACTACAGTAGCAGGTGAGACCACACCAGTTATAGGTAAGAGGAAAGTGATCTTGAAACTTGGTGACCTTATCACAGAGCACGATCCTTCCAGAATACAGGGTTCCTGAAGTCTTAAAAGAAGTGCATAATGTGGCAGCTAGTGGGCTCATTTGGTGTTAATAAGACTGTCGATAGAGTTAGACTGAGATTCTACAAGATTCATAGTCTAGAGGACATCGAGAAGTGGTGCCGATTGTGCGAAATGTGCTCGGAAAAGCAGGGCTCAAGAATCGGAGGACAAGGTCACCTCCAGAAATACAATGTTGGAGCCTCATTCGAGAGGATGATAGTAGATATTCTGGGCCTGGTGTCTGTCAGAGGGAGATAATCTGTATCTACTGGTGGCACAAGATTACTTTACTAAGTGGCCTGAGGTAATTTCCCTCCTAAACCAAGAAGCACGTACTCTGGCCGATGCACTTATAGAGCATTTCTTCTCGAGGTTTGGGGTGCCACTAGAACTCCATTCCGATCAGGGACGAAACGTTGAAGCTGCGATCTTTCAGATGGTAACAATGAGTCTTGGGATGAAAAAGACTATGGTACAGCCTTACAACCTCAGTCGAGCGGAGTGGTCGAGAAGCTTAACCGCAGTACCTGTCGATATTTGTGGCAAACAACAAAAGGATTGGGATTAAAAGGTGCTATTGTTTCTTCTGGCCTACCGCTTAGCAGTTCATGAGTGAGAGTAACACCATCAATGATGCTGTTTGGAATAGATCTATGCCTCCCTAGTGTTCTCCATTTTGGCCGAACAAGAGGAAGCTGCAGCCCTTGACTATGACAGCGAATTATGCAACATACTAGTTGGCATTTATAATTTTGCTCAACAGCACCTCAGAATAAATAGTGACAGGATGAAGATACAGTATTATAGGAGAATGTCGGGCGAGCTAGACTATTTGCCAAAAAGTAATTGGGCATCCATGAAGATAGGTAATTCAGTACATCAGTTGACTTGTGTTTCATGGCCTTTGGTGTAGGAACGCTGGTGTTTGTCCATGTTAGCATGACCACAGATACCTATTGTAACATTCTGGATAATGAAATACTCCCAAAATTGTGGCATTTTTATGGAATAGACCCGTGTTACTTCCAAGATGACAATGCCAGGTGCCATGTTTCAAGTGCTACTATGCAGTGGTATGCCGACAACATTGTTCGCCGATTGGACTGGCCCATCCAGAGTCCCGATCTCAACCCCATAGAACATCTTTGGGACGAATTGTATAGCCGGATGAGGGCTCATCAGGCGCGGCCAAAATCCATTGCTCAACTCATGGAATGGCTGCAAGAGGAATGGTGACGAATCCCCATGGATGTCCTGCAAACACTCGTAGAGAGCATGCCAGACAGGGAGGCTGCTGTTATAGCGACAAGAGGCGACCCTACGAGATTCTAACGGGGTGACAACTACCGAACAAACATTGTGGACAGGTGTCCAATAAATTTTTAGTAGATAGTGTATTTAAAGAAGAATAACTGGCGTGGCTGTACAACCCACAGAGGAGAAAAGGTTTCTGCCCGAAACTACAGAAATGTTGGGAAGGCTCCTACAGGCTTCTGAATAAGATCAATGATGTAGTTTTTCGGATATGTCGCCAAGGCTCTCGGGCGAAGCTGAAAGTTGTCCACATCGACCGACTGGCACTCTACGAAGGTCCTGATGTTGCAGAGTCTGTTCGAGACGAACAAATTTGAAGAGGGGGCAGTGTTACAGGCGGCCACTGTGAGCTTGCGAACACAAATTATTTATTAATGTGCACATGCTATCAGTTGCAACCAGAGATGCAGCAGCTTTTGACAAAGGTACATTTACAAAGCATGCCTGTTATGCCTATCAGAGCGTAGGCCGCTTCCAACCTTGGGTATTGGTTTTTTGAGACATCTGAAAAATGCTTTGGATTATTGACCTCTTGTCTCTCAGCTATACTCGGGGTGTGGCGAACCTTCCAGGTCAAGGCCAGGGGCCATAAAAAGCGTGTCGGGCCTCCGAGCCAGCAGTTGAATGGGTCATTTTTAGCGATAGACGACTAGCGAGAATAGAAGTACGCAGTGAGAGAAGTGACCAGCAGGAGGAAACTCTGCGACTGCGAACATCAGAGCAGTGAATAGTACGACTGCAGGCTGGGCTATTGGACTGGATGCGTGAGTGAAATACATTTCAGATGATGGCAACAGATAGTGGCGTCGGAAGTATGGGTCAGGGGGGGGGGGGCCATGACTCCCCTCCAAAATTCAAGCAGGGGGGGGGGGTGAACTAAACCCATCCCACTATCAAATCAAACTCTACGTCTTCACGCGAAATGAAAACAACATAATTCAGGAAGCTAATGCAATGCAACTCTAAAGTATCCGAACATACTTCTCGTTCTTCATACTTTCAAGTTCTTACCCCAATGGGGCAGTAACTGATGACTAAAGCAGCAACCTACTGAATAGGTGCAGTACAGTACGGCATGGCAACAGTGGTTTTTTTCCCTGAAGTATGCGTCAGTGTCTTGCAAATAGCTGCATCTGTCTTCAAGAGCTAATAATAGACCAATCAAACAGTAGAAAAAAAAGTTTGTCTTTGGTTATCGACTGTGATAGGCGATCCACATTCGAAGAACGTAGCGGTGGGAGGCATGGAACTAACGTATATATTTTTGTGTGTTGTATGTGATTGGCATTGGTATGAAATGTATCAGCAAATCAGGATAAAGTGTATTGGCAACACTTCTGGTCCTCACTATTCAAAAGTCAGGAAAATTACAAGTTCCTTTGAAAAGGCAATTCATTTAAATGAACACCAGCCGAAATCTGAGAAGCAGGTTAAGTCAACACCATATTTTTTATGTTTCTGTAATAATATTTAGATTTCGGTGTTTTTTGGCTTAATAGGCTGGACTGTATATTATGTTGTATTATAACGGTTCGTTACAATTTACAGAAGAATCGGTGATGGCCAACAATGCTCATCCGGATTCAGCGACAACGACGCAGGCCGTGTCGTCTATCAGTTGCGGACATTCAAATGATACAACACGAAAAGAGTCATGTGAATACATAACCTTACACCACAATTGACAAAGGAAAAAAAACCATAACATTTCACTAAAATAAAATTAAAGAAGATTAAAAAAATAATGATTTTAGAAATAAAATGGTCCACCTGCTCTCTGTCACAATTCCTAGTAGTATGCTTAAGTGTTTCAAATAATTTAAGAGAATTTCAAAATGTGAGTGATGTGTAAAATCTGAAAAGAGTCAGGTGAGTACATAAACTAACACCACAGTTGACAAAGGAAAAAAGAAACATAACATTTCACTAAAATAAAATTAAAGAAGATTAAAAAATTTATGAATTTAGAAATAAAATGGTCTACCTGCTTTCCCTCACAATTCCTGGTAGTTTGCTTAACTGTTTCAATAATTTTAAGAGAATTTCAAAATGTGAGTGATGTGTAAAATCTAAAGCTATTATTGCAAAATTTGACAAACGAACATAAATTGAGAAGAAATTCATTGAACTTGTTCCCACATACTTTCACAAATACTGCCTGTATTGGGATATAAAAGTAATAAACCAACTTATTCACTGTTCCACGTAGAAACATTAGTCCAGTCACTTCAGGTTTTTTAGCGGAAAAAATTCACAAGAAGCTGAATTTGCCAAATATCTTTATTATAACTTCTTTTAATGTTTTCCAGCATACTGAAAGTCCTGACCAATTCGATTGGAGCTTCGCGCTTCGGCCATCATATTGGAAAAATGACGACAAAAACAGTTTCTAGGTTTTTCTCACGGTTCATTTTTTCGCAAAATATGTTTGGATAAAGAATTATCTACATGAAATTTTCTACAAAAATGGTTATGGGTATGACCATTTTTGCCGTATCACACATAGTTCGTGAGATACATGCTCTGGACGGATGCCATGTAAATGTGATTGTTTCCCTCTTTTCTTATTAAAGTATATACTTATTAAGGAAATTTAGGGAAATGGGCATCTGTCCAGAGCCTATACCTCACGAACTATCCGTCACACGGCAAAAATGACTATGACTATTTTTGTAGGAAATATTGCACAGATGATTTTATGCCTTAATATATTTCGAGAAAAAAAAATTGAACCATGAGCGATTAGCTTATAATGAATTTTTTCCACTATAACACGAAAATTGGTGTTAAGTGACTGGACAATTTTTAACGCACAATTTTTTACATATTGAATCTTGATCCCAACCAACATTTTAAATTTTATTTGTTTACATATGACGACACCTCTCCTGGATAACAGCCTAAGAAACGAGTAAAAGGCTGCACGACTTGCTCTTTAGGAAGTTATTAGTTCTATTTGTTACCTTGCTTGAACTGACCAGGCATTGCGTGGTTCTAAAAGTAGTGGTGGTAATCTTCAACAGCTTCTGCAGGAACGAGCTGAAGACTATGTAGAACAACTTGCAGACTGGCTGAAGCGATGAGACAATTGGGTCAGTGGTGATATTCAAAACGAAATAATTGATATAATGGCCCAAAAAGTGCAGCGTAGCCTTGTGCAAGACATTCAGGGTAGTCCGTATTTCGTTGTTATGGGTGACACCACAACATACGTCACAGGCGATGAACAATTCTCGATTTGTTTTCGCTTTGTAAACAAGGCGACATTTGAAATACAAGAATTGTTCATGGGATTGTACAATACTCTAGATGGTACAGCAGAAACCTTCCACAAGACTATAAAATATGTTATGATTCGTCTTAATGTAAGCAAAGAAGCTCCAAAGGGACACTGTTTCGATGGCGCGCGTGTAATGTCTGGCCATTTATATGGCGGGCAGAAACTCATCGCAGATGAGCAACCGAAGTCTTTATTCATACACTGCTCTAACCACTCACTAGACCTTGTGCTTCAAGAAGTTGCAAAGAGTTGCAGCATAATTTTAGACGCTTTGACACTTGTTAAAGAAGTTCCAAACACAATTCTTGAATCTTCTAAGAGGAAGCATATTTATGCGGATGTGGTTGTTAGGCCTTACTCGCCAAGTGAATGCCTTCCAGTCCCAGCCAAAGGCCTCCTCTCTCTATGTCCGACACGCTGGTGTGTGCTTGCTAAAGCTCTCCGTAGATTTTCGAAAAATTATGCACATGTGATGGAAACTCTGATTTTGATTTTAGCGGACAAAGCTTGCAAAATCTCAGACGAACGAAAATCAACTCTGAAGGGCTACCTGAGAAAAATGAGACGATTCCAAACTCTTGGCGATCAATATAGCTCTATCTGTGTGCGAACCTGCTGAGCCACTTGCCAAGTCCCTGCAGAGTCAAGGATATACAGCAAGTGTCGCTAAGCAAACAGCACAAGTGCTTTGGGACCTGTATAATGGAATGGGCGAGGCTGATTTTGAACGCATTTGGAAAGAAAGTGAGAAAACAGGACATGAAGAGAACCTTGAGCTAGAAATGCCTCGCATCCCAAGATTTAGAACCCCTGCCAGATTCAGAAATTTGAAAGAAATGGAAGGCCAAGCACCAGACTTCAGACCGACGAGAAAACTCGTCATCGCCAGAAGTTCATTTCCGTTCTAGACTGGCTAAAGAATGAGCTACAGCGCCGCTTCAACCAGCCAGGTATGGAACAACTTGTCAAGCTAGAAGCCATTCTGCTGAGACAACCAGGGGATGATTTGTCTACAGATCATCTGGAAAACTTTATACTAGGAGTACATAAGGATGACTTTGACGTAGACATGTTAGCTGCACAGCTAAAGATTCTTTCAAGTGTTATCTGTCCACCCGTGAAAAACGTAAAGGAGCTCGCAGATTCATTACGCATTCAGCATAAAATATGTCGCAAAATGCTGGATGAAGTAGAGCATCTCGTAATTCTCCTCTTGACAGTGCCAACCACATCTGCGTCTTGTGAAAGGTCATTCAGCGCTCTTAAGTGCATCAAGTCTTACCTCAGTTCAACGATGTCGCAGAAGAGACTTTCACAGATTCTTCTTCATGTACATTTAGAAGAGACATGGAATATATCAACTAAGGAAGTCTTAGACGAATTTGTTTCACGAACACAAGAAAGGAGGAAAATTTTTGGCAGTCAGAACAGTTCCAATTTTTTTTAAACCCTTAAATGTTTTAAAAACTGTCATGTGTGAACTGAATATATATATATATATATATATATATATATATATATATATATATATATATATATACTTTTTAATTTTATTTTCAACCAACAAATGAGAAAGGCAAATATATTAAAACCTTACAATTTTTCTATTAAACATTCTTAGATAAATTGCTACTCTCTCTCTCTCTCCCTCCCTCTCTCTCTCTCTCTCTCTCTCTCTTTCCAATAATAGTTTATGTCAGTTTTGAAGTTGCTTTTGTAGTGCGGCGCTTCTGCCATGCCATAATATTGACCATAAAAAGAAAATTGTTGGTAACATGTTTTTTTTTTCAACACTGAGTTAAGCCTCCTCCCCCCCCCCCTCCTTTTTCTGTCACCAACCAATTCCGACGCCCCTGGCAACATATAGACTGAACATGTGTTACTGATGAGTATTGAGTTAATTAAAAATAACCAAACAGAGACATAAGGATGGAATTAATTATATTTGAAATACACATTAAATATTATGCTTATTGTGAAATAAAAAGAGTAATAGTAGAGACAGATAATGAAATGCTGGAAATAATAGCTGTGAGATTATACATTTAAAATATATTTTTTTTAAATAAGACCTCTATCCCTGACGAACTCAGATACTCCCCACAGACGTAATATAACATTATATATCCCTAGTTGGATTCGGACAGGTCATTATTTTTTTTGGGTAAAATGTTAACATTTTCCAAAATATTTTTCTTCGTATAATCTTTTTTCTTGTCATAGCACTAAAATGGGAAAATAAAAATAATGCATTTGGTATTTCACTGAACACAGCATTCTTAATAGCAAAACACTTTCTTAATTTTGTGTCACGTCGTATTTAGCTAGTTCCCTTGAAAGTCTGAGAAATTGCACATCTAAAAGGACATGAAAAATAGCCTTAAAATAAGGAGTCATTATTTCATCGCATGTCCCCCAATTATCTCTGCAAGGCAAGGCACATGTAGTTTAATAAAGCAACAGTCCCTCATCAAACCAGGTTCTCTCTACAGGAAATGAAGTAAATGAATTTCGGCGTCTTCGAAACGTGTGACAATGTTGCTGCGTGCGCCATTGTTTCAGAGCAGTGCCTGCTGGGTATCAGCGCTGCAACAGAACGAGGAACGGAACGCACGAGCGAAGTTACGTTTTCTGCTTGTTGCCGCATTCCGCACGCAAGGTCGCCTTCGCATTGTTGCGATGACGCATTTTCTCCATTGTTTATGCCTCCCCGAAACACGAGGCATTCCACACAGAGTACTAAGCCGCATTCCATTGTTACTGGCGGACTTTGACGTCAGTTGTTGATAAAACAAACCCATAATTGAAACTTCACCAAACTGGTCAAACTGGTCACACACACACACACACACACACACACACACACACACACACACATATATATATATATACACACATACACACATGTTAAGCATGTTAAACAAGTCTAAAACTAAACCGAAATGAATAATACGTAACTAGAAAGTTCTATGGCAAAACTGAAAACAACCTTTTTTGTTGTGTATAGATACAGGACAGGTTAAGCTCGTCTCGGAAAGTAAGAAAAAAGCTTGATTTTTGCATCTAACTACCATAATAATGTGTATAGGTTTAAATCATTTTCGAGTATGTCATACGCAAATGCCGAAAATTTGATTTTAAAAATCGCAAAATACACTTATTGTCATTTAAAAGTTATTACTATAACTAATTGTCCGCAAAAGGCAAATACATCACCATCACGGGAAATATTGCAACCGAATTTATTTTGACTTCGATTTACAGCGGGGAAATGCCTCCAGGAGGCCCCAACACTGCTAAAACCCTGGCATAGGCTGTTCACGGTAAAGAGAAAGCCCTCTCATTTGGAATAATACTCAATAAATATATTTTATTTTAGCTTTAGTCGTTAACTTCCGAGTGTGGTAAAATATACACTCTGTGCTATTTACTTACATGACAATTTATTTTAAAAGTTGGTTAAAGGATAAAATATGCCTGAAAGAAGGAAGCAATTAGAACCTCACAAGTGCTCACATACCATGAACAGCCTACACTGACATGACAAAAATCATGGGATAGCACCATGTAACTAACTGACTCGTGGTGCCACTGCTGCAGAACGACGTTGCACGGCCTAAACCGGTCTCAGTTGTGAACCAGTAGTCGTGTCATTCAGATTGACTGTTGTTTACATGCTTGTGGCAAGGTGACGAGAGTTATCAGAGTTCGGACGTGGCATGATTGTGGGTGCTAGAAGGATTGGACATTCAATTTCAGAAGTTGTGGAGACTTTCAATATTCCTCGATCTACGGTGTCACGTGTGTACAGGGAATATCAAAATCAAGGCATTACGATCCACCGTGTACAACGCAGTGGCCGTCCTAAGGTACTTGATGATCGTGACCGGCGGAGGGTGGGTAGAATTGTCCGTGCTAACAGAGCAGGAACACTTGCTCAAAACATAGCCACATTCAATGCATGATGTGTGAGACGTGTATCTAGCAGATATGTGCAACTTGCATTAGCTTCCATGTGATACGGAAGCAGAAGACCCATCAGAGCTCAATAACATCAGTGTTCAAAAGATCCTGAAATTTTTGTCTCATAATTTTCATTGTGGGCGAGACCAAATTATAGGGATGACATTTCATTGTGTGATGGTGTGCCTGAAACACCTGACAATTCTATGTCAGCTATGTCGCTGGGTTTCGCATCCTAACAGGGTGTCGGCAGAATGTAATCATACATACCTGTCTATGCCTCTTGGGACGCCTGGTGGTGCGAGACGTCTGTCTTTAGGCGGCATGCATCGCTGCGAGCGACATGCAAACTGGCAAGTGTGCACTGTGTGCCCCCCCCCCAAATCCCCTTGCTCAAATTGCCGTCCCCTCCTCGGCACATGGACTGCGTTGTCTGGCGACGGCGCGACGCTCCTGCTACGTCACCGGAATTTTGAATTTGCACCGGCAAGAAACGAAGCTATCCTGTTCATAAACGCCCGGCGCAACGAACTCATGACTACTTATAGGGGGTCCCGTCCGACAGCTGGTAGAGGGAGAACGATGGGGGTAGGCAAATACGGAACAATTAGCAAAAAGATCTGTGTTGTTGATTATTATTTTATTATATGGGCAGTTTATTGCAATCATGTACATTTTAAGTTCAGTCGTATTCAAAAGCTTGTAATATTGCAACTAGTCAAAACATTAACTAATTAAAGTAGTTTATATATTTTTATAATGTTTTATACTTTTTGTAATGGGTGAATTTTTGTGGATTTTTTTTAAAGAAAGAGAGAAAATAGTTAGCCCAAAATTAATAGTAGAAAAATTAAATATTTCCTATGCATTGCTCACAAACGGGGCAGTTTTGTCGTTGGTACCTGCGGGATGGTTTTTATTTTAATATTCACTATGTTTGGCAGTAGATGGATTATGAGCGACCTGGCACAGGGGCTTGGGGCTTAGGGCGGTAGGATTGACATGGCATCTGGCAGAGGATAGGGAGTGGCATCTAGCACAGGACCAGAGGTGACCTTTGACCTTGGGAAAAACCAAAATGTCAAGAATTTTTCTAAAATTTCCCGAATTTCCTTCCAAATCTATCAAATGTCCTACAGAAAGATTCCTTACCCTAATTTTCATGAGCCACTCAGTCTAAAAATAGCATGCCCTTGTTTTAAGAATGTTCCAGTTCATATCATGCCATTCTGCCTTGGTAGGTACTTCATGCTCTGCCATTCCATGCCACCATTTTGATTCTAGAATTTTCCAGGTCATGATCTATAGTTCCATGCTACCACCTTGTTTCAAGAATGCGCCGGTTCATACTCTGTAATTTCACCCATGGCTGGGGGCTTCGGAGCCTCGGAGCCATATGCTATCATGGATTATACATATTACAGTCGATATCTTGGATGACCTTCACCTACATTCGTCGTCTTGGATTACCTTTACCATTGACATTGACCTACATTCGCCATCTCTGACCCCTTACGAGACTGACCCCTCACAAGACTGATTCCTCACAAGACTGTTCCCTCACAAGACTGTCTCCTAACAAGACTGTCTCCTAACAAGACTGACCTCTCACAAGACTAACTCCTAACAAGACTGATCCCTCACAAGATTGCTGACCACTCACAAAACTATCTCCTAACAAGACTGATCCCTCACGAGACTGACTCCTTACGAGACTGACTCCTCACAAGAATGACTCCTCACAACACTGACTCTTATCAAGACTGACCTCTCACAAGACTGACCTCTCACAAGACTAACTCCTAACAAGACTGACTCCTAACAAGACTGACCCTTCACGAGACTGGCTCCTCACGAGACTGATCCCTCACAAGACCGATATCTCACATAACCGACCCCTCACATGACCGACCCCTCACATGACCGACCCTCACATGACCGACCCTCACATGACCGACCCCTCACAGGACCGACCCCTCACAAGACCGATTAATCACATGCTAGACTGTTTGTTGACTGAATAATAACTGGCCATGAAGTCTTAATCATATATTTTTTCACCTTCAAAGATAAGAAGACTAGTAAGTGGATTGCTCTAATAATATACACTGACATAATACACCATGATGAATCTAGGTAGGGCTTAATGTCTCATCGACAGTGAGGTGACATTAGAGATGTAGTAAGTCGCTCAGAGAAGTAGTTCTTTCGCATAAAATAATTTTCGGTAAGAGTATAATTCATTTTTAAGCCAGCAGGCAGTCATAGCGTGCAATGGCCCGAACACTGGGTAAACTGCAATGTTGAAGATGGTTGTATGACTCTAATTTCAGTACTTTATAGTTATATCGCTTCTCCAGTGTATCAACTACATATATGAAGGTGATAATGCAAGTTATGCTTCAAGCCTTCTTATCATAGTTGGCCGCCATTTTAGAGCCACTTAACTTATAGCTGTCAAATATTTATCAAAGGTACAACTCCTGAAATCAATCACGGTGATGTGGTCAGTTATGCCTTAAACCTTCTTATAAGCATTCTATACTGGTTAAAGACATAGTCAACAATTTCACATCACAGGTATTAGCCAGACTTCGATCAAGGTGATGTGGACTATTAAGCTATAAACTTTTCATGAAAGGTTTTTAAAATTAACTCTAATACATGAGTAGATGGGAGTAGTTCCTCTGGTGGCAGGGGCTGGGGCTCGAGGATCAAGGATCTGACCTTGACCTAAAAATATCCCTTTCTTCTCTCAAAGCTTCCGTTTTCACACAAAATCGTACGTTTTTAACCCAAAAATGCCTTAAAATTTCCCCTTTTCCTTAAAAAATGTTCCAATTTTCCCTAAAAATTTCCCGATTTTCTCTAAAAAGTAGTTTCTCCTCGTTGTGGTTGACATGCCTCCTCGACGTGGTCAAGATACCCGAAACTCACCCAAATAATTAGGAATCGATAAAAATAAAATAGTTACGTTTTAAAAAATGTTTAATTTAAATATTTTTATAGCAAAAAATCAAAAGGCGTAAGTAGTAAGTGTTCGAAATCACCGGACTCGTATTTTCAAGATGCACACGATCGTGATGTTATACCACCATTCTGTCTCGTTTTTTCATGCTCTATAAATCCATGCTGTCTCTCTTTCTCTCTCGTCTCTCTAATCCTCTCTCATCTCTCTCATTTATCTCTTTCTCTCCTCTCGTGTCTCTCTCTCTTTCTCTCATTCCATCTCTTCCTCTCTTTCCTTTCTCTTTCTCTCATTTCTATCTAATTCCATCTCTTTCTCTCTTTTGTTTCTATCTCGCTATTTCATTCCCTCTCTTTCTCTCTTGTCTCTAGTCCATAGGTTTTCTCTGAGTCCTCCAATTTTTGTTGTTTCATTCTCTTTCCTTTCTCTCTTGTATCTCACATTCGCTTTCTCTCTTTCCTTTTTCCCTTGTCTCTCACATTAATTCGATTAGTCACATCTGCTCCACTTCACCATCTACATATTTCCTTCATCGTCTGCTAGAGTGTGCGAATCGTCGGTGTGTATATTTATTTACGAATTTAAAGATTTAATTTTCCATACAGGAGAAGGTATATAAAAATTATTGTAAAGTACATTCCAGGCAGGCCTTTTTAAACATATTCGAATTTTAATACTTTGAAAATCAAAATCAAAATATATTTTTTAAATATTAGCTTTATCAAATTTGTCTTTACTTTTGTACTAAAATTATGTCTCGTAGCCTTGTAACTACGCATGCATGCAAGCAAACATGAATCAACAGGTCTGTGAGCCAGCTGCAACAGGAGAAGAGTGCAGTGACATCATCAACGGACGCCGCTGGTGAGGGGTGGGGGGAGGGCTGAGTGTAAATGACCTGGAGGCACTCGGCTGGCCGGCCTTGCCAATCAGTCATCTATGAAGTGTTACATGTATAAGTAATTATAATTATTACGATTTATTTTATTTATCATTTGAAAAAAAACACTGAATTTTTTTTAAATAACAGTAAAATGCATCTTAAATGCATTTGCAATGCAAACTCAGTTTAATTAATTTAAATGTTGTAAATTTCACACCTTATCATGACAGCTGGTAACATAAAAAAAAAACAGAGCAAAATCCTCATGCTCACACGGGATTCGAATTCAGGACCTTTGGGATACAAGTCGGGCATGATAACCGCAGGTCTACCATGGGCTCACAGCAAATTAAGTGCTTAAAACTTGTATATAAATTCCATATGTAGAAGCTACATTCCCTGGTATAATTTAATTAATGTATTTTATATTTCTTTTCAATCAGCGCATAGATGGCTAGATAATACTATATTTTTAAGTTTTTGTTTAATTTATCTAAAGATAAGCAATGTACTGCATTAAAATAATTTCATTATTTTCAGTCGGAGTCTGAATACTTAAGCTCACATCTAATTATTTTTTTAATATATTATTTTTGAAATTATTATGTAGTAAGGGGAGCTGTAACCAAACGAATATTTATAGTCACTCGTGAATATAATTTGCGAACTCTTAGGAGGCAGAGAGTCTTGTGAAATTCAGTTTGCAAGTATCATTTATAGGCCCAGAAATGTATGTACGTTTCTGGTAACTAGATTACTTTTATAGGCATAGGGTATGTCAAATATAAAATTTATACTTTAACAAATATTTTATGTATTTAATTTTTTTTAAGTTGTCCTGAAATTGCACATAGAGTATATGAAAAAGATCTCTCAACTTAATTTCAGTCTCCTATCTTCAAGATTAAATACTACACAATGTTAACTATTTATTATGTCAATTATTTTTCGTAGGCATAACTATCCTCGGATTTTATTCAATGTAATATATGTGAATGAACCAAGCACCATCATATATTCTATATATCAGCAGGATACAACACCAGCAAGCAATTAAATACTTTTTTTTATTTACATATTTACATACTTCAGACTACAGACATAAAAACAAAATCCTCAAATTCTCCACACCATTCATGTAGTATCTTTACAAAAACACATAGAGAACAAAATCTGCTAATACGCAGTTCAAGACAGTACATTCTAGGTAGCGAACGAGAACCCTTGGCCATATACTTCTCAACAAAGTTTTACGACTGCCACTGTCAAACAGCTCCACAAAATGAACCCGATGGCTTGTATACTCGCAAGCAGGCACCTTAACATTCTATGTTCCACCAACTGTAACTCATACATACCATCTGCTCTACCGACCAACACCAGAATTACAGATGCCAACAATAAGTTTATAACTTCAATTTTAACATTTTAAATAAATAAATAAATATATATATATATATTACACTGACCTTACCAAAATATTTTACTTACCGCTCATAATGTCTGCCCTACTGGTCGAAACCAGTCAAATAAGTATATACTGGCCACCATACCAGCCATTATATAACCCAAGCCATATTAGGGCACCCAACACCCCATGTCCATAACCAAAGAAAAAATGAAATTCAACCGCACCACCCAATACACCAAGCACAATATCTATCATAACTCGATCAACTATACAGCTGAGGCCAGCCCATAACTTAACACCCATTCTACTTGTTCTACCAACCAACACAACTTATACCTACCTACCTACCACAACACCCACTATAACTCTAGCATACATCGACCATTCGTCCACACAGACCATACAAAGCAAACATACAGCCAATTCCAGTAACACAATCAAATTCTTCTCATTCCATCCACCATGCCGGTTGACACCAGTCAAAATACAATAACCACCCATACATAACACTTAACTCAAGCATACCTTAGCATCACATGCATACATACTGTCCACACCATTCGACATACACCAACAATCGCAAGACAGATACTCTGAAAAATGTATCACCCAACGCACCATCCTAGATAACCCAAGTGTACTGGAGGAGGAGGAGGAGGGGCTAGAATAAACACGCTTCCTGATGACAATAAAGATGTTTCAGAATGCCTATTTAAATTATCTAGCTCTACAGTTTCATCTCTCCTACCACCTATACCATCTGCTCTAACCAAACGTCATCAGACCAAATATACTCACCACCATACCGTCCACTAGAGTTCAAGAGTACACCAGCCCACTCCCACTAAAATGTACCAAAAATCGTAACTCCAACATGTTTGTCATTACCATCAGACATCAGCCAAATATCATACCACCCATCAAATAAACTACCTGATTATACCAAACATTACCAAAATAAATATACTCACCACTCATACTGTCCGCTAGAATTCAAGCGTACCTCAGCCCACACCCACTAAAATATATGAAATATCGTAACTTCAACATGTCTGTCATATCATCGTTACCAACAGACACAAGCCAAATATATACTAGTCACCATATAAACATACCAAACTTTATAACCCAAGTCATACCAAGCTAACCAACATGCCATCACCTATAACTAAAGAAAAACTCAATTCAAACATAACACCCTTACCATCTGCTCTACCAACCATCATCAGACTTATTTTTTTTGTTTTTATTCACACATATATTATGCTCTTTAATGCATAGAACAACACATTTGAGCAGAATATCTGCTCTACCAACTGTCATCAGGAGAAATATACTTATACCTCTTACTAGAATTCAAGCAGATCTCAACCCACACTGACCTTACAAAAAAAATCACAAGTCCAACATGTCTGTCATAGCATCATTACCATCAGACCCCAGCCAAATATCATACCAGACATTAATCTAAATCAGTCTATCAACCATCCATAATAATAAAAATGCTGACCACCACACCTCAAACATACAAAACAAAATATATGTAACCCTGCAGACCAGGAGTACTGTGTACTATACCAACCATAACCCCAGCATACTTCAGTCATGCCAAGATCACATTGAATATGCAAAATAATTACCCATTTCATACAACTCCTACGCCATTAATTAACCTCACCAACCAAATCATTTCAGGTGACAATCATCCATCATACCAGACATTAATATAAATAATTCTATCAACCATCCATACCAGGTAAAATACCTCCAACATACTTAACAACCATATTGATAACCTAATGGTACTGAGTAACAAAACAGTTATAATACCTTTTACCATAACATTAACTTGTCTCAGCCATGCAATGTCGAAAGCCATATAACCCAACATACCAACCAAAAACACATACAGCCCAAACCATATCATTCGCTCTAACCCAAGCAATACCTTAATCATGTTGTTAACGATACAGACCATATCAACCACCATAACTCATACTTACTAATCAATAAAAACAGTCAACTATATTGACTATCATTTCACCCCATCTAACTTCACCAGTTACATGTACAATTGCTTTCTACCACGAGGCGATATAATGGAATCCAGTCAGATGCACAACGACAGAACACCATGCAAGTTGATGCAAGTCCTAACATGTTCAAGAACATTTTATTTATTTAGCATTCATTTTTACATTTATCCTAGGAAGACATACATTGTTGTGAAGGGCAGACAAGTTCTCGCATGTTTACGAAGAAAAACTTGGTTGTTTGTTATCTGAGTAAGCTAACTTTGTGATGGATAAAACATCTAAACCATATTTTGAGAAAACTTAAAAAACATTTTCGTCTAAGATGTTAGGCTTACACTGGGAGATTTGAGCACTAATTTCATCAAGAGCAAATATTTATGTATTCGCAATGATTAACTAGCGGGAGTATTTACACACAAATAGTATTTACACATTGATTCAAGAAACATATAGGGTAATTATATAATTTTAAACTGTGTATGAAGTAAATTAAACAGAGCACTGGCATAATGAATATCCAAATGCAATTAGTATGTGCATAATGAGCTGAAACCAACTACTCATCAACCGGCGAAACACAACGAATGGGATGGAAGACAACTGTAGGATTAAGAATTTACTCCTTGCTTCATATCCCATCAAGGTCCCTTATAGGTAGTATTTACGTATTGAATAACTAACATGATTAATTTCACCCAAAGTACACATCTTACCATAACCAAAGCTAACATCCAACAAACATATGTTTGATATTATGAATAACTTATATGCCTACCATGTTGTAATACACAACAGAACCAACACTTAAACACTATGAGTTCCAATTACCTATCTCTGACGGCACTTCAGTGCTGTGTTCATTGTCTCTCTACCAAGATATCACAAGTTGTAGACCAACTATTCCCTAATACCTATTCCCAAATACCCAGTCCTCCATCAGTCTATAGTCATCTCTGAAAGGGAGAACAACGTACTCTCGGAAAAGATGCAGGTGAGTGAGTAGTAGGATTTGAAGAAGTTGGGGACAAGGGCATTGGGCATCGGAGCTGCCATGTTGTTATGTCACCCGACCGCCATCTTTAATGTAATTGACCTAGACAATGACCTTTGACCTGTGACCTTGACCCTGAGGACCTATGACCTCAAAAACCACAAAAACCCTAGAAAATTCCAGAAAATTCTCAAAAAATAAAAAATAGAAATTCCAAAGAAATTCATTATTAAAAATTATTAAAAGGATCCTCAGAAATGCCCCATTTTTTCTCAGACAGGCGAGAGGTACTTGTGACACTGGTGACTTTGGAGTCAGGTGACCGGGATCAGTGACTCAGGACCTATGACCTTTGAGTTTGACCTTGAAAATCCAAAAATTAAAATTCCAATAACTACCAAAAATTATTATTAAAAATTATGAATAAATTATAAAATATGAATAAAAACTTATTATTTTTAAATTTACATTTCCGAAGGTCCCTCCAGCACTACGTCCAGCAGACGACTGACTCCCTCACCCCACTCCCCTCACCAATACTCATTCAACAATATTGATCTTTTTCGTTCATCATTTTTATACAATACTGGAGGCCACCATCTTGATAGGAGACCAACATCTTCGTATACATCGCCCATGCGCCATATTGGAAGCCAATGACCATGACCTTGACCCCATGCCCTTGAGTGACATTAAAAACAAAAACTAGAGACAAAATTCATAGAAATCAGTAAGCAATATACTAGAGCAATATTAGATGCAGCCTAATTCGACCTTGACCCCGTGACTTTGAAAAGAAAAACTAGAGAAAAAATACATAAAAGTCAGCAAGCATAATACATTACAGACTACTACTGCCATGTTAGTTGTAGACTACCTCGACCTTGACCCAATGCCCTTGAAAACAAAAACTTGAGAAAAATCCACAAAAGTCAACAAGTATATTACATTACAGACTACCACTGCCATATTAGATGTATACTACCTCAAACTTGACCCCATGCCTTGAATGAGCTTGAAAACAAATAACTCGAGAAAAATCCATAAAAGTCAGCAAGCATAATACATTACAGACTACTACCACCATATTAGATGCAGACTACCTCGACCGTGACCCCATGACCTTGAATGACCTTGAAAACAAAAACACTATAAAAATACACAAGTCAGCAAGCATAATACTTTACAGACTACCACAGCCATATTAGATGCAGACTACCTCAACCTTGACCTCATTACCTTGGAAAAACACTATAAAATGCATAAAATTCAGCAAGCATAATACATTACAGACTACCGCTATCATATTAGATGCTGACTACAATTGACCTTGACCCAATGACATTGAGTGACCTTGAAAACAGAAAATTCGAGAAAAAACATAAGAGTCAGAAAACATAATACATTAGAGCCTACCACTGCCATATTGGATGCAGATTAACTCGACCTTGACCACATGACCTTGATTGAATTTGATAGCAAAAACTCGAGAAAAAATCTATGTGAAGAGGCAGAAGTTAGCCAAGACGATCCATCTTCAACGTAGCTGCTGTCAAACTAAACCTCTCAGCTTACCTCCCTATTGCTTATAATATACGAGTGTGCAAACCCTATGGCATCATTTTGACTTTGAACCAATAGTACTGCACCATTGATACATTGTGCAGACACCGACCAGCCAATCACCGAGCTTCCATGTGATTTCAGGTGGCCAATCATATGCAGGTATTGAAACACTGCATGAGGAAGTCAGTCTCTAACTCCAAAATGACTCATATTGACTCTAAAATGACTCATATTGACTCCAAATGATCCCTAAATTAACCATAAATTACCCCCTCACCACCACCACCAAAATCACCACCACCTTGACACCTAATGACCTATTGACTCATAAGCAGTGGCGAAGGAACCCGGGGGGGGGGGGAGGGAACCAGGGCAAGCACCCTGCCATGAATTCCATGGCCGGGAAAAATATAGGTTTTGTCCCACCGACCCCCAAACATCATCTCAAACTGACTGAAATATCAAGATGCAAGTGGAGTGTTTCATCTGATGCAATGTCTTTGCTGCGAAGCTGAGTACTTTTTGTGACAATTTCTTGCCTGTGAATTACCTCGTTCTTAAATTAAATAAGGAATTTTCGATAAGTAGATGGGCACAGTAAATAATTTTTCCGGTTTTCTTCTATAAATTTCATATTTCGTGGTTCTGGGAAATATTATCATAGTGCATAAGGCGAGTAAATGTTTCCGCTTTGCGCGGTACCGTATACGCCCTCGTATTTCGTATATCTGGCCTTGTGACGTCACCGCCTTGCAGGGAGCTTCCCATCCTCCCATCAGTCGTGAACAGGGTGTGTCATATTAGGCCTACAAACGTCCAAGATACTTTGAGAGTCACGCTATAGAACAGAATGAGACATTTGTTTATCGCAAGCGTCACGAGTATTTAAGTGTAAGTACATTCTGCCATTGCAGAATTTTAGTGCTCAAGCAGAACATTTATAACATTACTTAATTTTCACCTCATGCCATTATGACTCAAGAGGAGCATTAACAGCTATTTCTTCAACCGCTCAGCGCAGACCTGCAGTTCATCACAACAGCCGCCTGAAAAGTAGTGCAGGACAGGCTGTGATAGAAACAATTATCCTAAAGAAGTGTTAGATTCCTTCGTCTCAGGTGAAAGGACTTTTGAGCATTCTAAATTCAGTACTGCCACCATAAATGCTAACTTACTCAGTTTAGGTTGAAAGGTTTCAGCGGCTCTTTACGTCTCAGGTCTTGAGAGCCAATTATGATTATGCGCGGTAAATATGGAGCAGCGCCGTGATGCAAGGGCAGGGAGACGGGAGACCCCTGAGAAAAACTACTAACCTGCGGTATCGTTCCGGGACGATTCCCACATGCGAATCTCTGATAGTGATCCGGCCGGGAATTGAACCCTGATTGCTTTGGCGTGAGGCGCGCACTCTAGCTGCTAGATCACCGACACTTCCCCCCTCTCACAGTTTAAATGAAACATACATATTAGGAATAAAATATAGCGTGTTTGGTTTACCTTAAGAAAGTTTGAAACGAACAGATTTTTTAAGCAGCTAAGCATGCAGTCCAGAGTTCATGTGATCTCGAAAACCGTATACAATACATTTTTATAATTAAAGTTTCAATACGTTGGTAAATTTATATTTTCTGCTCTGTGTGATTACTCTATTTGAGTAGGCACAAATAAAAATCCGTATGAAAATGCAAATAATTTAACGAAACTACAAAAAATTTAACCGGTAATTATTAAGACGAGTTGTGTATCAATCTGGTCCCCGACTGAGCAGGGCGTCTATACGCCTTCTTGGCAGCTATGAGTGCGTGAGCTCGTATCCCAAATGTCATGAGAGTTTTAAGGTTAGGATAAAATAATTCGTAAGCCATCCTTACGGTAAATGCTTATTAGTCGGGTAAGTTTAATATTACAGTGTCTTTAATCGCTAAAGACTTCGGATAATTAACTACGATTGAAAAAAGTTAATGTATCAGATTTTTAAAAATAGTTTTATAACTAATGATTGCTTTCCTCGATAATGTTATTTTAAGCATCTTCACTGACCTATTCTGCAGTGTTTGCATCTCAAACTCATTTAAATCAATTCATATCCTCTTGTGCCTTGTAATGTCATTGCAGACTCTATGAAGGATGTAAAGTTCGTTAAAAGCATTCCAGCAATTCATGCGACTCAAAGATGAAATTGTACTGCGGAATGTTAATCTGGCCCTACTACATGAGAGAGCAAAAGTTTATTTTTGGGATGTTGCTAATCACAAAACCACGTGTCTCATCATCTACATAAACACGTGTGTTCTAGCTTCCAGAGCGATAAATTCTGGTTCGAGTCCTGGATAAGGCATGGAAGTGAACATCTCGACGTCTGAATTTGACATTCCAAAATGCACATGATTTCAAATAAGAGCGTAAAATATAACATAATGAGAGGACGAAATATGTTTTAAAGTAGTGGCTAGCCTACTGAAATGTGGATCAAAAGGACGTTGGTTCATAGCCCACCTTTACCAAATCGCCAAAGATTTTAAAAATATAATAGGCAACATGCCAATGTAATAAATATGGTTGATATTGGAAGGGGTACATTCTAATACATGTATAAAAGTATACCTGCATGGCTTTTTGCATAAAAATTTGTGTACAGCAAGTTATTTTCAATTAAAAGTATCTAATTACATGGCGATTATCATATGACTGCAAAACACTTCTTAGCTACAATACTGGTACAAAATGGTTGAAAAACGCCTATCAAGAAAAAAAGTGCAAGTTTCCCATTTCGGAACCTCTGTGACTAAAACAGAAGCATGTAAAAAGTTGCATGGTAGAACTGCGTAATTTTTTTTTCGTCTTGTTATTGCAAAATAATTTTTCTTTGCTATGTGAGAAGCATTCCCATTTAATTGAATTTTGCCCAACTTTGCTCGAGCGGTTTTTTTCACAGTCGGGGAAGATTTATTTAATTATTGTGAGTTTTTGGAAAAATTTAAGTCGTATTACTACTCACCAAAACAAGAAGCATTGTTTGTGACTGCCCCGAAAAGTTTGTATTGTGTTTTGCGAAAGCCACTCTACATAATTATTTAGGTTTAGCAGTTTAAGTGAGTGTCATGTAATCATTCCCTCATTTACACCTACACTAGCATTAAAGATGCCGTTTCCAGAAGCTCTGTAGCTATCAACGAAATAATCAGAATGTTTCGAAGTTATATATGTGTTGAAAATATTTATGGATTGTAAATTAAATTAGTGGAGACATTAAAAAAAAGGCTATGATAGAAATGCATTGCAAAACAACAAAATAATGGTCGGAGGAGTTTACTTACCAGATAATAATCTGGTAAGAAACAAGAAATATATTATATTAATGATGTGTATATAATTACACCTAATCAACCATAGATAAGCTGTGTTTTAGCTTCTCTGACCTAAACTAGCACTCAGCAGTTAAGGAGCTAGCATTCTTAATCGACAAAATAATGACGAGGGCGGCGATCCCACCATTCCTTCAGAAAAAAGTATGTGTTTCATTTGTGTGATATCTGAAGCAAGTACTATGGTTGTGCTGATTTTCCCATGTTAATGTGTGAATTTTTTTTAGATCCACACAGAATAATGTATAGTCATACTTGCTCTGTTCCCCCCCCCCCCGGCACATCAAGTCCGTAATAAGAAAAAAAATGTTATAAACAAATGTGTTTCGCCCGGTTAAGGTGTTATCATGTATGGAAATAAGTATTTAAATCGCAGTATGATATGTTTCTCCTGATATTACACTAATGCTGATTTTTAATGGACAAAGCTATATTTGTCAAATTGTTCACTAAAACAAATTTTAACTTTAAAAACATTACAGATTTTACCAGCAATATGTTCATTGTTTAGGTACAAAAATGCTTGAATAGCACCATTATGCACCTTGAAATCCAAATTTTTCCGGGGAGGTTCCCCGGACCCCCCCCCACTTTATTGGGGTGATCGGTCATCACTACTTCCCCCCCCCCCCCATAGTTGAATATTTGCTTCCTACGCCCCTGCCCATACGGACCTCTGATTGCAGTGCTAAATGCTGTCACAACTGTGGTGCTAACTGTGGACGTGCAGTGCTAACTGTGGACGAACAGGGCTAACTGTGGTGCTAACTGTGGTGCTGCAGCGCTGATTTCGGTGCTGTGGTGCTGATTGTGATTGTGGTGCTAATTGTAGTGTTTTCGCGATTGTGCTGCTGTGTGGTGCTAAGTGCGGTGCTAAGTGCGGGTGTGTGTGTGTGTGTGTGGGTCGCAAGTAAAAAGAAATCCATGTATTTTAAAATAAAATTATATAGTCCTATTTCCAAAAGCTGAAATGTGAACATTTTATTTAATAATTTCGCTTTAAAAAAATATGTATCTAGGTCACTCGGTTTAGTTCATCGCTTCCTGGGTAAACTGTATTCACACTTTGCAATAAAAGTGCCCAGAGCTACAGCAGGCTCCCACTATGCTTCGCGGTATGGGAGCACTCTGAGAAAACCCAAATACTCATTCACCCCAGAAGAAACCATCCTTGATCGTTGTGTTTTGTCGGTTGATGGGTAGTTGGTTTCAGTTCATTATGCACGTAGTACTTGCATTTGGATATTCATTATTCCAGTACTCTGATTAATTAACTTGACACACAATTAAAAAAATATATGATCACCCTATATTTCTTGAATTAATGCGTAAATACTACTTTTGTGTAAATACTTTCACTAATTAATCATTGCTTGTTATGCGAATACATAACTATTTACTCTTGATGAAACGAATGCTCAACTCTCCCGATGTGAGCCTAACATCCTATACGAAAACAATTTTCTTTCAGTTTTCTGAAAATATGGTTTAGATGTTATATCCATCGTAAGGGTGGTATATGCAGATAACAATCAATCACGTTTTTCTTTGGACACATGCAAGAAATTTTTAACCCCCTCACAACACTGTCTTCCTAGAATAAATGTAAAAAAGAATGCTAAATAAATAAAATGTTCTTGAACATTTTAAGACTTGCATCAACTTGCATAGTGTTATATCGTTGTGCATCTGACTGGATTACATTATATTGTCTCGGTGTAGAAAACAATGGTATATACAATCTAAGGTAATTATCGAGCTGATTGTCTTACAAGACAAGATGGCAGTCGAACGAATATGAGTCATTACTGGGTAAATAGTGTTTGATATATGGAACGATCTTCAGGCGAGTGCTGGCGCTCCTAGGGAGCAGATATATCCCCCTCTGTACATTATGCAAGTGCGTATTTATTAAATATTCATTAACTAATTTGTTCTGTGTGATTAGGCATGTGCACCATTATTTAATCTAAATAAATATATCTTAAAAATGTTTAATACTCTTGGAATCCAATATGGCAGTCGAACACAGGTGATTGGAGCGCGCGACTAAATGGGCGAATAAAGTTGAGAGCCAAAGTATAAAAGAAATGATGGTAGCCGAACGCAGGTGAGAAACAAATGCCTTTCGGTATATGCCAATAGGCTTCAGTCGAGAGTTTATTGCCATAAGGTGTTAATGTGAAATTTGTATCAGTGGATGAGTGTGCACATCAAATATAAGTACTACGAATAGGAATCGAACCTAGTATAAATCCACCCATCAGTTGTCAGAGCCCGAAGGCTAAGAAAAGAAATAAAACAAAAAATTTAAATGGTCTGTCCAGGAGTCGAACTCTATATCAATCCAAGTATGCTTATAAAATGGCTTAAGACATAATTTACGCTACTGCTCTCATTGACATCGGGGAAGATGCATATCGTATGAATTTGATAGCTTCATCAGATTGTAAATTATGACTAACAATGCTTATAAAAGAGCTTAAGGCATAATTTGCACTAGCACTCCTAGTTAACAATGTGGAAACCCAGATTGTGCCCGCTCCATGCCTCGTCAGAGCTCAGTCGTGCGCCGACCTCCGAAGAGTGATCCCAAATTTCCCTTGTGTCAGTTTTGCCCTGCCTCAACAAACAGCCAATCACAGCACAAGAAATAGTGGGTAGAAAAAGAAGGGGGGGAGTCTGAAATAACATTGGAAGGGGTAGCACCACCTGGTGTCCTCGCTTCCGAGACCTCCTTCCAGGTTAATCTTATGGTCACTTGTGCTTACACTTTATATACAGAACCCACCCGCTCATTCTACTAATACTCATATTTGGAAAACACAGTTCAGATAAATATTTGTTCAAATCTGGTATGGATGGAAGTGCCGGCTTCTTTCTGCGAGAGGTCACAGGTTCGCTCACGTTGGCAGTCTTAAACTTGCTGCTGTGGCTGGATAGTTTTGGAACAGGCGCACTCACTGTAGCTGGTGATGGTCTCCAGATGGCATGTCGGTTGTGGTTGACTGGCTGACATATGGAATAGGGTGGGTCACCACACAGTCTGGAGCATGCAAAAGGTTTTAAGTCTTGATTTTTGGCAAATGCAGTAACTTCTTCTGGAGAACTCGGCAGCTTGGTCCCACATTTAATATGTAACATTGTCCATACCATGTGCAATCCACGATCTGTTAGCAGGGCTCAAAAAATGTCGTCTCGTGGGTGTACAACGTATGGTGCAGGCTGTTGCGCTTTTCATTTTGGGTGCTCAGTTGGCCACCTTTCCAGTAGGCATATGTTACTCTGCTTAAACAGGGTTGCGTGCTGACATAGCTTGTTATGTAATCTGTTCGGTGTCGATTCACAAATACAGTTTGTTTCTTGGTGAGTTGATGTACGGTACTGCAATCGCGTACACAGATTTTTGTATATAACTCTCTGTGCATTGTCTCATGAGACAGAAAAGATTCGTTTCGTGTTGTGACAAGTACTACGACGTAGTCGTTACTTATTAATACCGACAAATAGAAGCAAGATCCTATAAATAAGGGCACAAAAAGCTTCGACTCATTCACATCTGCTTCTGCATATAATTTCACTCTCCACCATCACGCCGCAAGAATCACTGTTGCTGGGTTTCCTAGTCCGGGATTCCGGGTTCAAGGCTGTGGGTAGTAACTAGTAAATTGATGTTGCTAGGTAGACTTCGCATGTTAGTGGTTAATTCATATGTTGTCTCCCAAGTAATTTCTACGTGGTCTAAAATGGATATATGCTGCCCACCCATACACCACTCGGTCCAATTTGTAGTGATGTCACTGCCGAGTCGACGAAGATCATACGTGATTTTCTGCAAACCCCAAAACTGTCTAAGTTGCTCTTCACCTAGCTTACAACATACGACTTGTAGTAGTGGGTAATTGACAGTCAGGGCGTAGGTGAGATACACTGTACAAGCGATAAAACTGTAAGGTATTGAAATTAGTCATACAACCATCTTCAGCATTGCAACTTGCCCTGTGTTCGAGCCCATTGCATGCCATGGCTGCCTGCTGGCTTAAAAGGAATTCAACTATAACCGAACATTAAGCCCTACCTACATTCAGCATGGTGTAGTATGTCAGTGTATATTATTAGAGCCATCCACTTACTAGTATTCTTAGCTTTGAAAGTGAAAAAAATATATGATTCAGACTTCATGGCCAGTTCTTTTCAGTCAACCAACAGTCTAGTATGCGAATGTTCGGTCTTGTGAGGTGTCGGTCGTGTGAGAGGTCAGTCTTGTGAGGGGTCTATCATGTGAGAGGTCAGTTTGTGAGGGGTATATCATGTAAGAATTTGGTCTTGTGAGGGATTGGTATTGTGAGGGGTCAGAGATGACAAATGTAGGTCAAGGCCAATGCCATCCAATATGGAGAGTTTAGGTCGTCGTCCAAGATGGTGAATGTAGCTCAAGGTCCTCAAAGATAGCAGCTGTCATGTAATTCAAGATGGCGGATGGCTCTAAAGCCCCCAGCCTTGGGTGGAATGACAGAGCATGAACTCGAAAATTCTAGAAACAATATAGTGGCGTGGAAGGACAGAGTATAAAGCTGAACATTCTTGAAACAAGGTCATGCTATTTTTAGACAAGATGGCGTCCATCCTACCATCATAAGCCAAACACCCATGCCCAGTAAGGTAGAGTGACATAGTATGAAACTGGAATATTCTTGAAACATGGCTATGATATTTGTAGCCCGAGTGACTCAGACATTTGAGCAAAGAAACTTTTCGCACAAAATTCTAGAAATGTGTTTACCAAGGTCAAAGCTCAAAGGTCAAGATAACCTCTGGTTCTTTGCAAGATGCCCCTGCTGGTCTCTGCCAGATACCAGGTTCATCCTACCAGGAAATTAGGCGAATTCAAATGATATCCTAGGAATTTTGAGCTTTTATTTTTTTAAATTTCGAGTGTTTTTCCAAGGAAAACAAAACATTTTGAATTATTTATTTAATTCGGTGATTCATCAATCATCCAAAGATCTCTATTTTTTTTAAACATTTAATACAATTTTTTTAAATCTTAATTTGATAATGGATATAAATCTAATTTTTTTATGACATACATATTTTTTTAAGTTCTTTTCCAGCAACTAATTTATTTTCAATTGCTAAATTATGTCACATTTGTTCTTGCAATAGTTCTCTAAATTTATTATTTTCAACTGAAACATATACTTTTCCAGCAGCAATTGGTGTGTTAATAATTGCTTATTTTTGATGCTATAAATGACACAAATTCACCTTGCTTTAACCCATTTCCAGTTTTAGCATAAGTAATATTTTTAATGCTGGTAATAATAATAATTTTTATAATTTACCTTCTTGTAAATTTTTGTATTTTAAATTTAAGTTTTTGTTAAAAATTGATTTGTAATGTTTTAATTTACTATTTGTGATTTCAAAAGTTTGATTTTATTTTCATTTATCTATATAAATATTACACATATTTTAAGTTAATAAGAAAACTTATTATACATAAAAGCATTTATCATTATTTTTAATTAATTCAGTTTAGTTCCACAAACTAATGTTTTTAGTGAACATAGTTCCAGCTACAGATGCTGTGTTTTCTTTTATTGGTGTATATTTATTTCCTTTCACCCATTTTTGTAAAATTTATGAACTTCTTGTCTAAATTCTAAATCTTTATTCCCTCTACAAGAAAAATCATGATATTTATAAGCTTCATATAATAGATAAATTCCTTGATCCACGCAAGACAAATTATAGCAAAATATATAAAAATATAATTGGTGATTCAAATGTAGATTTGGATAATGAAAATATAATCAAAAATTAAAAAAAAATGAACGGATGCATTTTTAAAATTACTTATATAAAAACATGTAGATAAAAAATATCATTATCAAAGTTATAATTTTTATTAAATTAATGATTTTAATAATTATGCAGAAATTAAAAAATATTCCGATGCCATTAGACAAATACTAAAAATACCAGATAATAAAAAATATAAAAATCATAAATCATCAAATAGTGATAAATATAAATTTGAAATTTCAAAGATTTAGCAACAATATAAAAAATCTAGAGCTCTTTCAAATACTCCTGAAATAATTGGAGAAGGAATACAAAGTTATACTAATATTCGTAAAGAATATAAAATGATGAATAATGCATGAGAATTAATGGATAAATGATTAGTTATTCATGGTGAAGAAAATGCTGGGAATAAAAATTATCACAATGAAAATGTTAGTACAATCGCTCCTGTAACATGTGTCTAACATGTTTAAATTTCTTAAATTTAAATCACATGGATTTAATAATCCTCCAAAATGAATCCTTCCCGGAAAACGGTATCTTTTCTTTTACAGCATTAAGGAGTCTACGCAGAGTGGGAATTCCTTTGCGCACTTCATAAAATCCCAAGAACGTTCGGCCCACGACACTTTTATCGAATTCGTCAAGTTCCATCTTCTTTTGCCGTGGACGACGTTTACCTGGGGTGGAAATTGCAGTTCCGTCATTGTCCGCTATCTCACACTGTCTGGCAATGTTACGCACTGTCTTTTCACTTACACCTACTAGTGGCGGCTGGGGACTTTTGAAACTGGGAGGTCTGTAGTGATCCTAACTTATGTCATTACAAATATCATTTTTTAAATAGGCACAGTGATAAATATATTGCGTACGACAGGTTTAAGCAAGTGTAGCTTATGTAGATAAATACAAAAAAAAATACGTGTGGTTGTTTGAAGAAAAATGTATCATTGCCCGATTTGTAATGGTCAACATACTGTGGCCGCTGGTTCAGATCTAATTACTACCACAGGTATGTATTTGTTTTAAGTTTGTTTAGGTTATATGCCTTCCAACCAGTATCTACATGGTGTGGTACATTACACGAGACGACGAGAGATAACATAATAATACCAATTCTACCATACCAATGATGATATCTTAAATATACTAAAACAAATACTTTTAAAACCAAATACTAATTTACATAACCTACAGTACATACAAAATTCATGTCAAATTTCGATTAGAGGATGAAAGTGGCATATCTTAATATATTTGTAAAAAAAATCCATTCGTCAACCTGTACGCGCTATCTAACTGGCAATGTATATTCACCTTACCAAGCAATGACAATTTTATGACATTTTTTATATGTTACGAACATGATTTGTGTATTTTAACTTTGTCTCCCAAAATTTTTAAATCTTTTACCCCATTGACAGTCCACGCAAGATCATTAGGTTTCATTAGCAAAACAAATTAAACAAAACAACACATTTCCAACTTCACACCCGCCTAGTCAGTCCGCGAAATTGTATGTACTTACGTCGAATTTTCTCGCATACGAACCATTTACTACCTTGGCTTTGTTGTTGAATTATATATAACTGTGGCCTTGCTGGTCCCAGATTCTGTAGCTCTAGTTTATTCACGTAATTGAAAATCTTTGTCGTAATAAGGTTTAAAATGTTACTCGCCGAATTAACAATTATTTACAAGTTTACACAACACGACATTAACAACAATTCAATCTGCATCTGACCGATACTCATAGCTCATCATTAATTAACAACAAACTTTCAGAGTATTACACACTATATTTGAAGCTCACGCGAGTTTGGACGATATCTATGAATAAAAAATATTCGAAATAAATACAAGCATTGTTAAGAAATGTGTTTAACAACTGCAAAAGAGTCGAACGCGAAAGTGTGCTTACAAAACATGTAGTTTTGGTAACTTTGTCAAGTTCCAGGAAACCATTTATTTGTTTGAGCAGAGGTGAGCCCAGCTCTCTCCGATTTACAGCATGCGATTGGCTGAAAAGGGCCGAGTCCCTGAAGTCTTCCCGCCCTCCTGTAGCACCCCTAGTCATATGTTACGGTCATCTCTCTCTACTAGCTCTACCCACTTCGGGGCGAAGAATCTGCCGCCCCACCACTCGACATTTCCAAAAATATTTCTCTCGTGACAAGAGTCTCGTCCATCTAAAAATTTTGGCTGCGAAATAACCTCCGTATTCGTACGCAGTATTATTTACTGAGTAGCAGATAAGTAGAGGTATGCGTTCTGAGATTTTATTAGGAGGGCTGCGCCTCGCAGCCCTACCTCAGCAGGCGTCTCTGACACCTACTACCTTATCTGCCATTTCTACTGCTTTGTCTGTCGTTGCTTTTCTTCGTTACAAAATTGCAAAACATTGTAAATAATCTTTCTACTTTGTGACCACTTCAATTGCCATGATTTATTTCGAGGAGTCTCCATTCTGTACGTAGACCTAGATTACTTGCGGACTCACATTTCGTTCTGTCACGTAACGATAACACTCATAACATTTTCATTTTACAGATGAAATAACAGCAGCGATCAATGTTCACTGCGATCTTTTTAGACCCACACAACACTCCGGTACAACGCTCACAGGTGCCTGTGCGTAGTGGTGCAGACTGTACATTGCTGTCTGCACGACGCGATCGCATCATACCAACACTGTACTTCCCCCCACTGCAACCGGTAATTACTTATCAGACAGGTAGTACAAGTTTTCACACGAAAATACCAAAACACGAGATGTAAACATTGAAAACAGACATCAACGAACTAAGACAAAAATTCATATTTGAATACATTGTATAGGTGCACAGGTGATTATTAATTAATTATTTTACTAACTAGAGTATAAAATAAAATCTGGCTAAAACAATATCATTATGTGCACTACCCTGAATAAGTGTATAAACATGACTTACTTAAAAATTATAATACATAATGTTAATTGATTACAAACTAACAAATTATTACAAAATATCATCACTGAATAAGTAAAGTTAAATTGTTAAAGTTGTAGTTTGAGAAAGTTATAGTTTGGACATCACAAGTAAACCATATTTGGAGCACAGCAATGTGACATCATGTGATGTAGGAATTGGGACATGCCCACATCCACAGTTTTGTAGACTAGCCTTTACACTTTTGCGTTTATTGTAACCATTGTGTGGGGAAATCAACTCAATTGTTGCAATACTGTCAGTCGCAAATATTTTGATCAAGGACATCCACTCATGATAAGCATCTGCATTAACTAGATTTAGTTCTACCATAAGCCTACATCCATTTAAATAATAAGGTATAGACTCCCAGTAATATTTCATTACAAAAATATTGCTAGACTCACCACAAACTTTATAATAAGCCAACCCTGATTTTTTTATTACAGTTAAAAAAGCTTTAAGCTCATTTGACTGAGAAAAAATAAGTATACATATCACTAACGTGGAGGCATACAAAAAATTCCATCTGAGCTATATTTACAATGCAAAGTTCATGTTCATAGATTAACTGGACTAGCTTGAGACAGTTTGACTCGTACAGCGGAAAGTTACCAGCCACAGCCTCCAACTTGACTGCTGAGCGACGCTACAAACTACGTCTCGCCTGCTATCGTGCCTACCTGCTCGTCTCGCCTACGCAAAAAGACATTGTGTGATACTGGGAATCAAAGAATCCTTACCTTGACTGGAACTGTGATGTGCTATCAACAAACAATATATGCTACGTGTTGTTTCGTCGGAGCGCGAACCGTGGCAGACCGGCTGGTAGCAAGGTGACCGTCATACTGAGCAGCTCGGCGAAATAGTTCACTGACCTGCCACCTTGGCGCACTGATGTATCGGAGAGGGCATATACAGCGTGCGATGCACGCTATAGACGGTGCCACGAGGACTATATTTCTGAGTAAATATTAATTTCTCGAAGGTGCCACCGATCCCTATTGGTATAATAAAAAATAAGACAGTTTGTCCCGAAAGCAGTCGGGTGTTTCACCTGCCAAAATGTACTATAAATTAACCCCGCAGTCGAATGGTCTCCAGAGATTTGGCTGCTGGGATTCAGATCGTCACAAGTTAAGCAAAACCTAAAATGTATGTATGGCCCATCAGGTCAGGTAAATGTAGAAATGAACTGTCTTGCTGTCCATGTAGACAGTAGAAATATTTATCTGGTAATCACAGACATGATTTGGGGTGGCTATTCACTTTAAAAGACAGAATATAGAAATGCAGAATATTTTCCTTTAGTGATAAAAGGCTGTTAGCATAAAAATTTTCATTTGACCTCATCTTTTGGCATTTTCAGTAAAATATGCCACGTAACGTTTATGAAAATGAAATATAATTGCATTAACAAAGGAAAACCCAGCATTCCTAGTTTTGCACATGACTTCGAATAAAGTAAAATTGTCTCGTAAAGTAAATTTAAAGAATAGGGAATACTTTAATGCTACAATGAAAGGCAAAATTGAGAAAAATCTTACAAGTTTTATTGAACACATGCTGAGTAAAGTACAAATTCTTTAGAATGAATGCCAAAGTTAAAAGCTTCATGCTGTGTCATGAAAGATATATTAAGGCTGTTATATAATTCTATTTTCCTTTTCAGCCTTATGAGAATTACTGAAGTAGTGAAACATTAAAAAATGTTATTTAATGAACAGCCAAAAATATACTTATTTTAGAGTTTTAACAAGCAAGAAATATTTGGAGTCAGATGGATAAATGGCTCTAATCCTCAAGGTGTATTTTTATATGTGGTTTTTAGAGGATTGTAGAAACATGTATAATTATATACCATCTAAAGGTAGTAGTGTTTTGTATTTTGGCACTTTGCATGAGTTTTGTATCGTTATTTGAAAATAGAGTCAAATATAGAAGCTTTTCCTATACAATGTGTGTGTTTTGTAATTTAAAGAGAGATTATGCATTTAAACTGCTCTTCAAAATTTCTGGTTGGTCTGGAACCACTTGTGTCGTTGAGTTTTGATTACGTGATGTCTCTTGCGCCGCCCTGTTTTGTAGGACGTAGCAAGCGTCACACGCTTTACCTAACATATCAGTGATACAAAATTAGATATAAATAACGATTTTGATTTTGATACCAAGAAACAATACAGGTAATAATAATTTGCTGTGTAAGGAAAGTTGTAAAATAAATGTGTTGTTTATTTTACAAAACTGTTGCACGCAATAAGGTAATATGTATTTTTAGTGAAGAAATTCATATTAAAATGTTCCATTTATTGTGTTTATTGTTCATTCACGAGCACGACTCGAAGCTCTTCGGACGTTCTTCCCAGTCGCTCTGCACTGTTGCTTTCTCTTAAGAAAGGGTACAGTGAAAGATATCAGTGCAGTGCGCCCGCACTGCGCGTGCGAGAACAAGTAGGACTTATGTTAGAAGAGGATTGCGAGAGTTTGGCGACACCAGGCCTGTGCTCTCATAAAGGGCGCAGGTAAAAGTAAACCCCTAGCCAGGGTTGTCAAGCGGCTGATTTCCCCTAGCCTCGTTTCTGGTCAAGGGAAGAGGTCAGGGAAACCAGTTCGTGGAGGCCGTTTGCAATTCAGGTAATTATTTTTCATATATATTTATTTTAGTTTTCTTCCCTTAAGCTGAAGTAAGAAGAGTGTAGGGGACAGGCCCTTCGGGACCCCCCCCCCCCCTCAAAATGGCTGACGATCAGACAGTGAAAATGGACGAAGATGTTGCCAACAAGAGGAGGAAAACCGTAGAAATTTCCCCGCGCCACTCCCCCCCCCCCCCCTCACCTACAGTAGCGACATCCACCTCGTCACAGAATGCGAGCCAGCAGCCAATCAGAGAAAAGAGACCAGATCTCCGCCCCCTCACTGTGTACCACACATCAGAGTGCACGTACGCGACAGTCTGCAAGCTGTTTCGAGAAAAATTGAGCCAGCCAACAATCAACAGAGTCGTCCCACAGGGCGTCTCGTACCTCCCTGCAACAATCGCAGATTACCAACAAGCCATCCGCGTCCTGGAGGCTTTAAAAGTCGGTTTCTCTGTCCTCACACCGCGCCTTGACAATCGCCCTAAAGGGTCTAGACAAGTCTCTCCCAGCGAACTGGATCCGCGAAGAACTGATTGGCCTGGGATTCCAGCCAATAGCAATCGCCCCCAAGTTTTTCCTCAAAGACAGGCAGCCACTTCACATGTGGATTGTCGAACTGCCTGCTTCCAAGCAAAGTAAAAGCATTTATCAATTAAGAGGACTTTACGGCCTCGTCATACTAGTAGAGGAGTACCAGCCACCCGAGGGCCCTGCTCATTGCTCAAACTGTCAGAGGTTTGGACACTCAGTCAGGTTCTGCTGCGCCTCCCCCCTCCCCGCGATGCAGACTTTGTGGCAAGGGCCATACAAAGACTCAGTGCGACTTGGCGGATCGGGACAAGTCACTTACGGAATGCGTGAGTTGCGGAGGCAACCAGGCAGCTAATTACAAGGCTTGCGAGGCCTATAAGGCCAAGATGTGGCGCTTTCTCGCAGCAGAGTAAATATTCTGCTACTGTTGCATCCCAGCCTCGCCCTGGATATGTAGCGCCTGTGGCTCCCTGGGAACAACCCTCCCCCCCCCCCCCAGGGCCCTACCCAGCCTTCTGATGGCTGGAACATAGTTCAGAGGGGAAACAGCATCGCTCCCCAGCTCAGACTTCTGTACTTCATTATGTATAGAATCGCCAACTGCAGGTCTCAAATGGCTCCAGCGCACTGACATACTATGGCCAACCATCCGTGGTGAAATTCCCGCCTCTCGACAATCCCTACCACCCACCACGCCGCCAGCCATGCAATACCCCTCAATCTCAATCCTAGAAGGGGAAAAAGAATTCAAACACTCGCGAAAAAACTTCCAAGCCCTCCGACTCGCAGCAGTCGACCCAGGCCCCTTCCCCGCCACCACTGTTTCTGAAACAGTCACTTCTGCCTCTGCAACCAATCAGGAGCCAGCTCAACGCGCATTGGGCGAGCAGGCTTCTGGACGCCAGACAAAACTGGCGAGCCCTGTAGCCCAAATGGACACAACCCCCAGCTGCTTCTGAACCCATTAATATGCAGATATTAATTCAGGAGGCGAAGACTAGCCCCCTGAATGGAAAATTCCCCGCTTTTAGTGGAGTGCTGGAGGCACCCTGTAAATTGTTACTGGTTTGGACTGACCAAACCAAGTCAGTTGAAGAAAAAGGGCGAGCATTGACTGGGGCAGCCTTTTCCATCGAGAAAGGGCAGCAGCAGCAGCCTGAGGCTGTTAATACGCAGCTGCTAAGTGCTCTGCCTTCTAGGTTTAATATAGTAACTAGTTTAGTTTATTGGAATGCTAACGGCATTCGCAGTAATAAACAAGAGCTCATAGATTTTATTTCTCGCAACCAGATTCTTATTATTGCAATTAATGAAACACATCTGAAACCGCAGTTCCGATTTTCCATTCCTGGCTATAAATTGTATCGAAATGACAGCGATAATCTACATTGCGGAGTGTTAATTCTGATTCACGACTCAATTGTATGAAATCCCGCGAAACAATTGCAACTTCAAACGCTTGAAGCTGTGGGTGTTACTGTTAAGCTAGGAAATCAACAAATCGCGATTTATTCAGTATATTGCCCGCCAGGACGCACTCTTTTGCGCGCAGATTTAAGTTAATTAATACATTCTTATCCTGCTATGCTCGCTGTCAGCGATTTAAATGCTAAACATTCTGATTGGGGCTGCGTAGCGCGCACAGCCAGTGGGAATACTCTCCTAAGTCATTTGGAGCAATACAATTATTTTATTTATGCGCCCAGCGAGCCAACTCACGACCCTAGTCAAGCTAACCACAGGCCCGATATACTTGATATCGTGCTGGATAAAGGCCTTCCCATGGACTTAGATTTTAAAGTGCTCCACAATTTGGCTTCGGACCATTATCCTGTCCGCCTGTCTTTCAACGAAGTCGTTCTAGACAATACACCAATTCGGAAAATTAAAGACTATAAGTATGCGAACTGGCCTGGCTTTAGGGATTACCTGGACGAAGAAATTAATCTACCAGCTCTCATTAGTATTCCCGAGGAATTAAACTCTGCTGTCGCGCACGTCACAGAGATAATAAAATCGGGAGTTAGTAAGTTTACCCCGGAGAAAACACCACGGATTAGTGCAGATACACTTCCTGAACACATCAGGGAGTTGATCTCGCATAAAAATAGGCTACGTAGGTGCTATTCTCGTATCAGAACAAGGCAAACAAAAGCCCAGATAAATGAACTTAGCAAATTAATTCTGAAATCACTGCCTGGCAGTCTGATGTTTGGAATCATAAATTATCCCAGCTATGCACCCAGGCTAATAGTCTGTGGCGCATGACTAAAGAATTTACTAAGAAGTTCGACCAAATCCCGCCTCTTCAAGGCAATGCAGGCATGGCTTATACGCCCCAGCAGAAGGCTGAGGCTATGGACAAATTAGCTTTCCAGCCCAATGCCTTCTTTGCGGATCCAGCATTTGTGGCTCAGATTTATAGGGACCTCCGAGTACGTCGTCAGCAGTCCACAACGGCCGAACCTGACCTCACGCATACCGAGGAGGTAAAGAATATCATTAAACGTATGAAGCCCCGCAACGCACTCGGGTTTGACTCCCTGCAGACTATAGTTCTAAAGCAGCTGCCGCACAGCATGTTTGAGGCTATAGCCGAGTGCATAAATGCAAGTTTTAATCTTGCCCATTTCCCTACCCCCTGGAAATGTGCCACTGTAATTATTTTTCCTAAACCGGGCAAAGACTCGACCCAATTACAGAACTATCGCCCTATCAGTCTGCTCAGTTCGCTCCATAAGATTCACGAACGAGTCCTTTTGCGCCGCCAAAACAACCATATTCGCGAAGTTAACTTGTTTCCTGACGAGCAGTTTGGCTTCAGGAAAAAAACACTCTATAGTCCACCAGCTGGTTAGACTGTCTCAGTATATCACTACCACTTTTAATTGGAACAATTACACAGTTGCAGTATTTATAGACATGGAAAAAGCCTTTGACAGGGTTTTACACACGGGGCTAATTTACAAGCTGTATCAAACCAACTTCTCCGATTGTTATATAAAACTTTTAAACTGCTATTTAGACTAGCGCTCCTTTTCTTCTCTGTCTATTTAGAAGGAGCTATTTCAGATAAGAAAATCATCAGAGCAGGAGTTCCCAGGGCAGCATCCTAGGACCAGTCCTATATAATATCTATACCCAGGATATTCCATGCCCTCCTACCTGAAATATTAATTTACGTATTTATGCAGATGACACGGTCATCTATACCCGATCCCGTAGAGCTGAAACAGCTATTCAGCGCACACAGACAACGTGCGCTGAGCTACAAACTTATTTTCGCCTGTGGAGAATTAAAATTAACGTGACTAAATGTGAGGTGCTAGTCTTCACGCGCAACTACAAAACTCAATCTTCCTCAATTAACTCTCTTTGAAGAAAACATTCCATATAAAACTGAGGTTAAATACCTAGGCCTCACTATGGATAGAAAGCTGACATGCCAATGCCATGTGGAGGCCAAGTGAAAACTCACTTATGGCCGCATGTCAGCTCTATATCCTATACTAAACCGCGATTCTAGCTTGTCACAGAAAAATGGGATTCGTTTATATCAAACTATGATCCGACCCATTATCACATATGCAGCCCCTGCTTGGACCTACTGTGCCAATTCTCACCTAAAATCATTTCAAGTAGTGCAAAATAAATGCCTCAGAATGGCAGCAAATGCATCCCGTTATGTCCCTATCAGATGCTTGCGTGCAGAACTAAAACAAGAAATGCTGCAAGAAGTCATTCGAAAACAGGTCCAATACTTCTATGAGTTAAATTTTGGACAATATCATACTTATAAGTTCCCTTGGGGACTATGATATTGAGGAAACTCAATGTTATAAGCGACCTAAATCGCTTCTGGGCATAGGCCCCCTTAGCCCTGCATGTAGGACACTGTCATGCCAAGCATAATAGCGCCTGCATAGCCTCCTAAGTCTACTAGTGTAGACTAATCTGATAAATCCCGCAGGGATAGACCAGAACTCGCTAGATAATTAGTTTCATTATATTTAATTTTATTAATCTTATTTTTAGAATAATTTATTCTTAATTGGTTAAGATAGGCAAATCTCTCATCCCAGCCAGCTGTCTGTATACGTATGGCCCTACGCTGCAGCTGATTCCAAGACCACCTCTGAATTACTGCAGGGGTTTGCGGCGTCGTGTGGTTCTCTGCAGCAGTCGGTGAGAGACCTCCCCTGTGTTCACTATAATATTCCACCCCCTCCCAAAGCTTCGTGTACTCGTAGTGTTATAGGTGGAAATATACTCCATTACAGCATATGGCTATGGAGGCATGCTCACTGCGAGGTAGTACAGCATTAGAATTAGACACATATGTCCCCGATGACATATGTTAATATTGTCTTTTATATTAGGTTAGTAATTTAGAATAATTTAATTATATTCATTTTCTCCACAAGTTCGTACCGTCTCTGATCCAGTAAATACCAGTAAGTGTTGGCCCTGCTGACACTTACTGGCAGCTCACTTTCATTAATTTTAGTTTTAGTTTCAGGTTTACTGGGAAACCAGAGGGAATGGTCCCATAGCACCACTTCCCTCACCAGAGTGTTGCTTGCATCACCCTGGCTGAAGCCAGCACCAATTGAAGACTCCTAAACACAGCACCCTCTCTCTACTAGTTTCTTCATCTCTATTAATAATAAAGAATGATGTCCAACCTTCTTTCTCCCGTAACATTTCTATTTAATACATGCAATAATGTTTAATTCTTTCCTCTCGGCTGGGTTTTTACGGTGTCCTTGCCGGTTTTTCCCAGTCTCTTCTTAGTTATAGTTTAGCTATAAGAACACTCAGGGAGGTAGTCATGGTCCCAATTGCTGGCCATGGCTGCCCAATCCCTCTCTGCTACGATGCATGTCTCCTTGCATGATTTCCTTTCCTTGAAGGCATAAGGGGTAAGCCCTGAGACTCAATAAGATCCTGCCCTATCCACCGGGCTTCCACTTATCACTTAGTATTAGGTTAATTAGAAAAAAAAATGTTTATTGTTTATTCCGGGTTTGTTGTGGGCAGAAGGGGTTGCAATAGCTCTGCAATAGGTGAGTCTGGCTTGTAATGATCCCAATACTCGACCCTATGATGGGGCCAGTCTAACCCTAAAATGTCCCCTCCTTGACGATTTGCCTCACTTCTGAAAGGTGCCATTCTTCCAAATAAGTTCCCACATCAAATGATGATTCTGGAGTAACAGTAGGATCTGAATTGTAAACTTCACTAGTCAAAGTACTGTTGGTTAATACGGCATCCAATTTTCTTTGCCTTGCTTGGCGAGCTAATCTTTTGAGATTACTTCTGCGCCCTTTGGTTTCATAAGGCATCTCTTTAATGAATTCAAAACAACAGGGTATATTCCGCTTCCACCAGGCAGTATCCTCCTTCGGTCCAGCCTTGTGTAGGTTGGGATGGCAGCCGAGGATATGAAACCAACCTGTGGTCCTGGCATTATACCCTGCTGAAGGGTTGGGTGTCCGGCCTTATTCAGACTGCGACTGTCCAGAAAACTCCACCATGTTCCTCCCTCTCAGGACAGATAACTGGAGAGGTGTTCACAAAAATATACGCTTCCTGCAAATTAGTGAAAGCCTGCTATTCCTGACAACATATGGTACATCCTAGGTCCGGCCTTATGCAGGCTGGGATCGACGTCGTAGCTGGAATAACCGGCCTGGTAATGGCAAGGATTCGACTCCCTGGTACGTCAGGCGATCTCAGTAGTCCTAGGACCCCTTGGCCTTATGCAGGCTGAAGTAAATTGAAGGACCATAAAATTATGAAAATTAATTGCACTGAGGACTAGGTAAATGATGGTATGCTCAAGTTCCAAACAGATTACGTATGTTAATAAATACGTTTGCAAACACTGAGATGCGTAGCTCTTAATAAAACAATAATTAATTATTTGGCAAGTGAAGGCTAACTGCATGAAAACACGTGGGAGTAACAAAGTGAGCTAGTGTTACTTGTTTAGGAGGGAGAGCTAATGTGCCCGGCAGTCCCGAAGGGATGTCGTCACGACCTGCTACCACAGATATGAGAGGAAATGATTTCCGGGTAGGGATGCAGGTGAGGATGTACAGATACCTCTGGCTGGTGACATCTGCTTGCAGTGTCTGCTTTCTTAAATAGCTCATATCTTTGTGGACTGTGAGAGACTGACAAACACAGCTTACTCCGGAAACTTTGTTACCGGTGCGAGTGCGTTAGTGGTCAGTATCCTGGAGCATTCCCTTAGTCTTGTGCAGACTGAAGAAGGGTCTGAACCACTTACCCTTAACTTAAGTTGAGGCCTTACTCAGGCTTACTGGTGCCCTTGGCCTTATTCGGGTTGGAGGGTCGGTGAACTGTGCCATTTGTGGATCTCGCACCTCCTTATATACCCGAAATCTTAGCTTGTGGGCTGCACGAGGGGTGCTGCCTCTCTTCACGGGGGGGGGGGGGGGTGGGGGTGTGTTTATTCTGACTTCAGCGCTGCAGTACCCTTTCCTTATCTCCCCCATTCGAGGCTATTGACGTTTTTATCAACTCTACACGAGGCTCTGGTAGCTGCGATGTCCTTGTAGCGGGAGTGCTGTAATCTTGCATCATCCCTAGGAACTCGCATCTCTGGCTGACATGTGTCGATGGTTCAGTCGAATATTAAAATCTTGCGAGGGAAAATTGGGCGATCGCATGTCAACTTAAGCAGACAGTAATATTTATTCCTTCATGTCCCGTCTCTGTAATCACTCACTAGGCTGGGAGTGATCCTGTAGGCACGACATTCATTACCCTGTCGTAGTTTGACTTCCCCATGATCGTAACAACTTTTGAGATGGAGTGAAGTCGAAACGTAGAGTGTGCATGTCAGCTGCGCAGGAATGCGCCATGCATCACATTATAGCCCCTAACCCTTATGGCACCACCGTCATGGATATACCTCAAAACATAGACTAATAGGATTTTAACATCCACAAGTGCACACTGGTGGAGGCAAGTTGAAAAGGCACATTAGTAAATAGTGGCCTGCCAGAACCATGAAGTCCCTTTTTGCAAGGCATAGTCTGAGTGAAAACTGAACTTTCATAACGCAGTTCCTTAAAATGTGCAGTAAACCAGGGCACGTGCAAAAACAGTAAGCAAATTGCCTTTTTACACCACTTTGAAAAACCCTGAGCCTGTCCCACTAGATGAACAAAAGACATTTTTAAACCACTGCACTCAAAATGGCAGCTAAGTTTCTGAACTGCAACAATACTTTTACTTCCTACATGCAAGCTGCAAAAAATCCTCTCAACATAAATCATTCACATATAACTGTAGAATGTTATCATTAATAATTTAGTATCATAAATTAAGCTAAAGCCAACATAATTTCAATTTCGGATTAGTATTTTTACTAAAAAATATTCTTCACAAATATTCTACACTACTTTAAACATATTTTTAATTTAGTGATTATTTCCAACATACAGATTGGCTAATGTACATACAAAACTGGAGAGATGAATTTTGATTTTCCTAATGATACAGTGTAATGGATCCTCCCTGCACATGCTTATGATGTCTCTGCTTGGTGGGTCAATGCAACTTTCAAAACAGCATGTAAAATTGTGATAGGTACTTTACTTAAGTATTTCAGAACTAAAGCAAGTCAAAATAATTAAATTTTTGCAATATCCGTTTATTGTAAATATATAATACCAGTCTCATAAGTTCTTAAAAACTACCTGTTTTTAAAATGCTTTATATGTTATTAGCAAACATTGAAAATAATTTTTCTAAATTAAAGGTTAATAATGTATAACATAAACTAAAAATGAGCACATTTATTTTCACACAACTTTCATTTCAGTACAAATTTCCTATAAAACCAAATGTGTCAAAACAATGAAAATGTTAATGCTAACATTACATTGTATATGTGCACCATGTTGTAATGCAACAACAATGAACACTAATAGTATGTACTATCTATAATTTACTACATAAAATATACACTAAATATTACATAAAAACTTTACTACGAAGATCACATTCATGTAAAAGATAGCAAATATTCTTTTTAATCAATCACACGTGTTTACAATCTACGATATACCATATGTAAGTCTTATGCCACAATATAAAATAATCACTGTTTATCTTTATTACACAGATACTGTACCTACATATTCTACAATAGCTCATAAAACTTACATAATTACAAACTAGTAATTTAGAAGCAGAGCTATCTAATTAAAAAATCTAGCTAAGATACACTTTGAAATATTACTTATACTTACATTGTACAACAATCTTAAAACATAGTTTGTACTAGGGGTGTTGCCTAAAACCACATATAATCCACACGTGGTCAAATTTATTTAAAGTTGTGCACTTAACACATCTTTCATGCAACACAGTTTTTCATTCCATGGATAACATAAATGTCAACACAAGAATGTTAGATTTCCATTACATTTCATAGCAAGATTAGGAAAACCCATCCTCCGACTCCCCGTTTGGACACTTTAAACAGTGACTTCATAATTTAACTAAAAGTGCAGCAATCAAGCACACACATGCACATGAACACTAGACACAAACAGACAGAGGCATGAATATGGAGTGGCCACATAGCAAATAAATTATGTGGAGAAAATGCTCACAAATTTACTCCCTAGATCTTTATATTACTCTTTGCTCTTAGAAGAGGTAACAGTTAACTCTTCACCTGAAAGTGTTGGGGGGGGGATTGATGAAATGTTTAGAACAATTGTTACCACACTGGCTACATTAATAACACTGATGTTAATATCAATAAAAAAATTATTTCAAATACAATTCATAAAAATTTCACATTGTACACACATAACATTAATTTTAGGTGTTGCAAAAGAGGTGATTGGTGTAACCAGTACTAATCAATTACTTTGGAACCACAAGCAGCAGTTGTTATGTTGCAGCATGTTTCAAATGTTATATCAATGTTTAAAGTCCCACAGGAGCACACTGCATGACGAGAATATTGTATACCAGTACAGAGCCTTGTGCTTGGTGGTAATGCACGTTTCCAGTGCAACCTTTACCTTTCCTGCGTTTCTCTGCCTCAGACGTGGAAAATTGCTCCAGGTAAACAGGCAACCTAAGGAGTTATGGAGGCATGTGGAAGATCCAGTTTGCAAAATGATCAGTTATTCTACCTACTAAGCAGAGATACCAGCAGCTGTACAATGACCACAAATAACGCTGACTCTCGTTGTACCATAATCGCATGTACAGTAGAGTCCCGCTAATCCGGACATTCTGTTAATCCGGACAGGATTTAAAAAAATGTACGTAGTCAAAAACATAGAATTTACTAATTTTCGACATCCTCAGTTGGCTAGATGAGAAAGTGCCGACAAAGAAGTCGGCACGCACATCCTATTTTCCAGGTACTGTATGTATGACTCACTCCCTACAGCTGTTTTTAGAACATCTCTTTTGTTTTATTTTGTTTCCCTCGCTTCAGTTGTCAGTTGATACTCATACCGTATTAATCGAGTGTCATTGCGGCTGTTTTTTTGTTGTTTTTACGTACCGTTCAGTGCGAGTGTTTGTGTGTAGAAATGGCAACTGAACGGAAGAAAGTGACTGTGACAATGGAGCAAAAACTCCAAGCTTTGTTTCGTATTGATGCAGGGGAATCATTAACTAAAATCGCAAATGATTTAGGAGTGGGAAACAAACTGTTTCTAACTGGGGAAAAAACCAGACAGAAATTGATGATTTTTGTGCCAAAATGGTTAGCAAAGACAGTTTAGGCAACAGAAGCACGTTGAAAAAAACCAAAACATGAAACTTTAGATGAGGCTTTATACGTTTGGTTTTGCCAACAACGTGAACAGGGTGTTCCGCTATCATGCTCAAATTGAATGAAAAATTAGAAGCGGACCCTGCTTTTACTGCCAGTGTAGCATGGTTGTCTCGATGGAAGGATCGACACAGCGTTCGTGAACTCGGTGTAAGTGGTGAAATTTTATCAGGTGACAATGTTGCCAGTGAAGATTTCAATGTTAAATTTTAGAAGTTTGTTACAGATGAAAACTTACAGCCTTGTCAATTGTTTAATGCCAATGAAACGGGTTTAAATTGCAAAATGCTTCCAAAAAAAACATTAGCCTCAAAATTAGATTCTGTAGCCAAAGGTCATAGGGTAAAGAAAGAACGGGTAACTTTGCTTCCTTGCAGTAACACTTCTGGAGATTTAAAACTTCCACTTTTGGTGATCGGGAAATCGGCCAAGTCCAGGGCCCTAAAAATTGTAAATCCGAATTTTCTCCCAGCCCAGTAGAAATCACAAATATCTGCGTGGATGAATAGACAAATTTTTAAAGATTGGTTTTTTGAAAAATTTGTATCTTCCAGGGCGTTTACTGATATCTAAAAAGTCATTTTAGTGACTTTTTCCCGTAACTTTTAGTGAACTCTTTAATGGCCATTCTCAGTACTCGTGTGATGTTAAAACGGTGTCCATGGAACCTTGTTATGGGTAATATAAAGAATTTAAAAAAATGTAACAAATACTTCAAAACACAGGATGAAAAAGTGTTATTCATACTTTAAGGTATGTCTTCTCAACCAAAGGTGCAATTGTTTCTGGTAAGCTACATTTTTTGTTTGGCAGGTCTGTTCCAGTCTCCAAAGACGAACTACTTTGACATACTAATGTATCTCCTTTGCTTGAACGTGAAAAATTTAATACAATCTGTTTGCGACAGGAAAGTTCAGACAACAATTTTTTGTGATGTTTACAATTTTCATGAACCTTTACACTGTTAATACCACCATGTGCAATGTCAAATTCCGTACGCCATACCGATCAAAAGACACTATGCTTATCATTCACTGGACATAAACACAACTTCCACTGCTCTGCACATGGTAAAATATACCAATTTTCTTTGAACCCACATTTCCCCGGCATTATCGACAGCATCGTACGCGAAACGCACTGGCCTATTTACTAGCAAACATCTAACTCATTGCACACCACAGAAACTGACGAAAATGTAACATAAGTGCATTTTATAATGTATAAATATACTGCCAAAACAATACAATATTTCAACATTCAGTACTTTTATCAACTCTACACACAAAACATAAATAAGAAAGGTAGCATGGCCACGATGCATCATTTCACCACAGCTGTTGTCACTGAAGAAAAGATGTTTGTAAACAAATGTTTGAGTCCAATGCACACTTGCATTTTCCTCTTTCCTTGTGTTTCCTGTCATGACGTTTACTGTTTGTACCTGTCGACATGCTGTGTCATAATTGCTAAACATGTTTTTAAAGACTATTCACTAAAAGACAAAAAATTTTATATTGCTTTGAAAACATAATTCAAACCTTAAATGTTGTAAGTATAAATAAAATTTTAAATTATAACTTTTAGTTCAGGGTACTATTTTCTTCCGAAACTATCACCAAAATTGCCAACTTAAAATGCATCCCGTAGCAATTCATCAGTTGCTCCAATACTTTACAAATGAGAGCATTTACTGTTTACATGGTGTGTAGGTTGGTCAAATTGTCTATCAGATTTTACTCCACTATGAGCAAATATTGTAGGTGTGGCATCCCCACGTTTTCTACTTCATTAGCGTGCACAATCATGTCTCTTTCCGCACAAATTATTTTTAAAACACATATAATTTGGAAAATATGTACGTTTTGGAATCATTATTATATTCTGCACGGAAAACTGGCATGCCCATAAAGCAGTGAAACTGAAATTCGTGACTTTGTAAACTACACTGATTTTTTTTAGTGACTTTACATGACTTTCGTAACTACCCCTTCGAAATCGTGACTTTTTCAGGACTTTCGTGACCGGTAGACACCCTAGCCTTCAACAAAGAAGTTCTTGAAAGAGAAAAAAAATTCCAGAAAAAGCTGCGTTGTTCATAGAGATGGGGACATGTTTGTGAAATTCCTGCCACTGAACGTCACAGCTTTGATTTGACCAATGGACCAAGATGTGATTGAAGCAACAAAATGACGATATAGGAAAAAAGTTGATCTTGTCTCTTTTAGAACAACAAAATGCGGACCAGTCAGCTAACTTAATGGATTTTCTTAAAAAAGTGACATTAAATACTGTAATTTATTTGGCTGCAGAAGCATGGGAAGAAATTAAACCATGAACACTGTAAAAAAAAAAAAAAAAATCTGGAAAAAACAGTGGCCTAGTACCCACAAGAAAACCAGGAACAAGATGAAAATCAACCAACTGCAAACAATGACGCTGACTTCATTCAAGTTTTTCAACAGTTGGAGGGTTGTGCCGATGTGGAAGAAATGACATTTCTGAGTGGATGAATAGTGACAGTGATATTGGTCATCAAGTATTAAGTGAAGATGAAATTGTGGAAGCATGCATTGCAAATACTGCAACAGAAAATGACAGTTTGGATGATGAGGACGACGATACGGAGGAACCAGTTGGCCTAACTCATGGTGAAGTGACTACAATGCTGGAGCAGTTGATGATATACTTCGAGAAACAAAGCGATACATCTGCTGATCTACTGACCTCGAGGCGCCTATGAGCTCGCAAGGCGAAACAACGTCAGTCTTCTTTAAAGCAAAAGAACAGTACGGACTTTTTCCAGTGAGTCGAGAAATGTTATTCTTGTTTTCAGTACAGTACTGTAGTTTAATTTTATAGTCCTGTTCGGAATTTAACGTTTCTTCCTTTTTTTTAATTCTTAGTAACAGTAATACGTGGTTTTTTTTATACTGTACAATCAATAAATTTTGAATTTTAATCACACAGATGTTTTGTTTTGTTAATCCTACATCAGTTCGTACGTTAAAAACTTAGGTGTACGTATACAGTATCATTAAAACTAAAACTTGTAATACGTGCATTTTATGGTAAATTCAGTTTCATCTGGACTTTTGGTGACCCGGACAGGATCCAGTCCCATATAGTCTGGATTAGCGGGACTCTACTGTACCGATCAATCGTATCCACAGTTAATTTCAGTGGTCCCCGCAAAATTCCTATATAAACAATGATAAAGCTAACCGCTTGCATCGCTATCGGATGGTGCATCTGTTAAAGTATATTTTGGGTCCCATCACCTAAGATTTCCCACAACGATAGTTTTTAAGTTGGTTGTTTATGTAAATGTATAGTAACTGGATGTGAAAAAGTCCCGCGTGCCACCATATATCACTGCTCTGCAGCACGTTCTGTTTTCACAACACGTCTGCGCTGCAGTGTGAGTCTGGCTTGCTACTTCCAAGAGGGGAAGTGGTTGCCTAGCAACCAGCATGGCGACCTAGCGTCCTCTCTCTCTTCCCCCTCTTTCTGTCTCTCTGTCATGTACCTTCCTTCCTTCCCTTACACGCTATTTGCAAAGATGTTTTCATTTGTGGTTAAAGGTTGTTTTTTTCCAGTAAGGTTCGCGTTTTATTGTATTTGGCATAAAATTACCATGATTTTAAAACGTAATTTATTTAACTCAAGGGGCAGTATCTTCGTGAATACAATTATATGCCCAGAAGCTTGACCTCCCTTGTCACTAATAATTGTTGTTTGAATATCGAACGACTTGTATTATAAGTGTAAAGTTGATTTTCAGTAACTTCTTGCAGGGAAATCTGAGGATTTATATTAATTTGTTTCAATAGACACGCATATTTTGAATAAACTGATAAAATGTAAGGACCCATTCGACACCTTATGCCATCAAATAATGGGTAGGTAAGCACCGAGCCGAGTGTAGTATAACTCACAACAGGGAAAATCAGAGGATGTGGTTTTGAATAATTAATTATTAAAGACACTAAAGAAATCAATTATAATTGCCTTATTTATTCATTTCCATCTCAAAATTACAAGTTTTCTTTGTAGTGAAATATAATTAATTACTTTAAAAGACAGACATTTGCCATGTACGTAAGGTGTCGCCAACATGTAGCAGCGTGGAGGGCTAATCCTCCTGCCGTCACCTACCTCCACCAGCCGCCGTGAACACACTGCCTGATCAATAACTTCTCTGCACGCTCTCAGCTGATCGAGCGCGCATGCACGGGACCTTCAAAATTTGACTTGCATTATGTTCCATATTATTTTCATTTTCAGAGGTTTTGAAAGTTTTAGGTCAGCTTCATTTGATGTTGGGTTACAATCAAATGTATGAAATATTTTGAGACATTATTTTCTTTATTTAAAAGAGTTTAGGTGAAATGATTTTAAAAATATTATTTACAATAATCCTTTTCATAAAATTCCCATTTTTAGTGTGTTTATTAGCTAAACTTTATTCACAGATAATGGACAGCTCTTAATATACTCAACATAAAGTTTTATAAGGTTCGAAGTTGTATTTTATTGATGTACATGTCAGAACCTGATCTACTGAAATCCTGCATGTATGGAAATTTTTTGGCAGTCCCCTGAATAACGATACATCGAGTCAACTTACACACACAGTAAATATAGTGCACATGTGCAGAAAAAGGGGTGCCCGCTCAGACAAGCCGTTATATCGTCAAAGCAGAGTTTAATGTTAGCAGTGTCTGTCACAAATTTCTCTTTATACATGGCTACTAATGAAACATCTCTCACTCAGGACAAATTATAATTCTGCCTACCCTCTCCTTTCTCCGTGAATGTGTCAAGGTAATGAATTTTTGACAAAATCAATTTCGTGGGTTCTTGCACCAAATTATCAGTGCTAAAAATTGATATGTTTATGCTTTGTGCTGTAATATCACGATTACTAGTTGCAGCTAGGTCAGCACTATAAAAGGCCACTTTGATCTCCTTTCTCTTCACCATCTCTCCTCCTTCACTGTGCTTTATTAGTCCCCTCTCCCCTGCACTTCTGCCATTATCTGCTCCTCCTGTTTCCACCTTGGCCTCCTTGGGGTCTTACCTGCATACTTCTTTAAATTAAACACAAAATTATACTTTAAATTTTTTTAGAACTGTTGTTAAATTTCTTCTTTTAAAAGTTTTTTAAGGATTTTATTACATATATCACTTATTCCTTCCTTAAGCAGTTCACTCATGTAACTTATTTTTGACATGTGTCTGACAAAAATATTTCTGAAGTTTTTCTATATATTATGTGACATATGATGATACAACACATTTTATTTCATATTTTAAATTCAGTTCATTTGATATTGTGCCACAATACTTTCAATAAAGAAACTTGTTGAAATTTTAAGTTTTTTTTTAAAACTTTTATTAGGTTCAGTTTTCATAAAATTATTCCTCATTTTCATTTCAATTCTATGAAATTCAATAAAATATTTTCCTTCTTTTATTTAATTAAACAAAAAGTCACATTCGCACCACCCTACTAAATAACATCCCTAGCTGTACTTTTAAATAAGATTTCTAAAATGAGTGAGTGAAGAGATTTGGGCGGTTCTTAACAGCGAGGTCTTGAGAGAGCCGATGAGGGTGATTGAGATATGTATGGAGCAGCATCGGAATGAAAGGGTGGGGAAACTGGAGATCCCTGGGAAAGCCTGCCGACTAGCGGCATTGTCTGGCACAAATCCCACATGCAAAAATCTGGGAGTGATCTGGCCAAGGATAGAACCTGGTTTGCCTTGGTGGGAGGCTAGCAGGCTAATCGTTCAGCCACAGTGGCCCCTTTTTTCAAAACAATATCAGAGTAATAAAGCTACTGCTGTTACATACTGTCATAAAACTATAAGACACATTTTAGTGGTAATGCACAGTACACTTCAGTATCAATAGTTCGCTAAATTTAAATTGCATACAAAGTGTGCATTTAAAATCTGCACATTACTCCTACACTCAAGCGCGGTCCACATGGATGACAGAAGACTAGTACTAGTTGGAGCCGGCTGCACTTACCACGGAACAGACCTGTTATTCTGGCAGCCGTAAAATTGGCTCATGTGAGAATAAAGATGGGGGTGGGAAAGTGGCATAATGAAGTCAGAGGAGTACACAGTAGTACCCAAAGAAAACACCCACTACATAGCAATGTCTGTCACACTCTCCACAAGAATCCTAGTCTGAAAAGTTCCTGAAATTGAAACAGGGACCCCACCAGTAATGAGAGGTTAGCAACTAACCACTGAGCCAAAATGCATGATTCCAGAGAGAATAAGTTGTTCAGTTTTATACATTTTTTAATAGCAAAATTGAAAACTACAAATTTTAAATTGAGTGGAGCCGAGACATTTGGAAGGTACTTTAAGACTTTTAATGATTAATGCCCATGAGTTGAAGTGGGATGAAGATGATGCAGTGATTGAATGCAAGAGCAAGGTAAACAGCCACACACCAAAAAATCCCCTCTTGACAATGTCCATCTTGTTTCCCACATGTAAAAATCCAGATTATCTTTGTGAGTTATACATTAAGTATTTAATTATCAAATCAATGTATAATGATGTTGATATAATTTTGTTAAGAAATGTAACTTCTCATTAAATGTTGTTATAGTTGCTTAAGTAGAAAAAGCAAAATTTGTTACAATAAAATAGACAGTTCAAAAACATTTTCACATTCATACAGTGATACACAAATTAAAATACCTACAAAGCATTATGCTGCCAATACCATATACTTATACATACATAAACATTCTAAAAATTAATGGTCACCATTCTGAATAGGCATTTCATTCATGATTATGATTATAATTACTGGCAATTACTGGGTTTACAAACAATCAAATTTAATAATTATTTTCACAATTTTTTTTCTACTGATTTTCCATTGCTGATGGTAAGCTAATGTTGCACACATGTTAGCCTGCAAGCCTGAACTAAAACCCATTCATGTAAACTTATAAATGAACATGTGCATGTGGCGTGTAATGTTGAAAAGTAGAAATCAGAAATATCTTATTATGTTTGAAATTTTAAAACCATCTCATGCTCACCTTAAAATAACATCTTAGTGATCTGTTATAAAATTTACTTTCTCTTGTAAAACAAATGCACATGCATGCACACATGCACACACAAGTGTCTACTGTCTGTCAATATGCATTTCTGACAGCGCTAAAATTAGAGGCACAGACTATTGGGGGCCCCTAGTTTTTTTTAAAGTGCTCCCCCAGCCCCCCCAATTGTCAAGAGGTAGCTCAGCCTCCCTAATATACAGACAGATACATCATCAAAAAGTCATTATATGTCACAAACAACCTATAATGAGAAAGACTCCCAAGATTTCAGGTTAATAGTGCAAGTTGACGACTGCACTAATTTTATGTACGTTCAGAGTTATAAAATGCATCAGTACACCAATTAGTGAACTTAGTCTAGTACATTAGAAAAAAAATGCATTAATAAAACCAATTCTTAGTATAAACATGGCAATGGTATAACTTACTGACAACATGACACCTTGCCTGATGGAATAAAACTTAAATACATTTCTGAAAAACAAAATGTAAATGTGTGTTTAGTTAAAGAAAAACAAGAAATTAAATTATCACTATCCCACATCACTAGTGTATCTAAATTGGAGTTATGAAATTCACATTATATACATTATATATATTATATTCACATTATATATATATATATATATATATATATATATATATATATATATATATATATATATATATATATATATAACACACACACACACACACATACTCATGCACATGCACACACACACACACAAATATGCAAACACTATTACTGAGGGCTTCCATATCAGATTATGGTCTTATCACATTCTAAGGCATAGTTATCTGTGAAATATGAAACATGACAATAAATTCTTCCAGATTGCGCTGAGACTTGATTCCATAGGACAATGTGAATTTGAATACAGTGAGAATGTAGCAAATGGAAAAAAAATCTTAAAATGAATTTAGGAAGCATTAACAACAAAACAAATTCATTAAAAAATAACAGATTTACTAGCAAAGTTAATGACGTAGGGTTCAGTCATTTTTTGTGTATAGAATTGAAGACTAAAACTCGTGTAACATGTTTTAAAGTTGATTAAAATGCTGCATCCTTTAAGGTGAGGGTAAGCTATCATATAATATATTTGGCATAAAACTGAAACCAACAAACCTCGGCACCACCAATAATAATTTTTTTAGTTGGTGCTAATGACCATGACCAACACACTCATCGTGATAGTTACAATGGTTGCAACACTTTCCTTTTGTTCAACTTACTGCAAACACAAGGTTCAGACTCTGACCTTTCTAGCTGCTCCATGTAAACATCACGCTCCAATTCACCATGAAGAAAAGCTATTGTCACATCCATGTGATCAACATCCAAGTTTAGTTCAGCAGCTGATCCAAAGAGCATGCAAATGGTTGAATGCCCTATAACTGGTAAGTTTCCTCGTAGTCCATTCCATAAGCCTGAAAGATACCCTTGGCAACTAATGAAGCTTTGTGATGGATGACATTTTCATCAAGTCCGTTTTTCAACTTAAACACCTATTTATTCATAACGACCTTGTCACTTTTAACACCCACGTACCAGTTTCGATTAAATATTTGTACTCATCCTGCATAGCAACTTCCCAGTTTCTCTTGTTCCCTGACAAGAATATATGCAGTAGGGCTTTTGGTTCATCTACATCAAAATCACCTGCCTGATAAGCTACCATATAAGGGAATGATTTATGGAGTCTCTCCCTTCTTGGGTATCATCTATCAGCCTTTAGCTATACAACAAATTTCAGTTCTACCGAGTTTTCTTTTGATAAGGCCATGCCAGATTTATGGCAATCCATGAAAATATTCATCAGAAGAACTATTCAGTGCAGTATTTGACTCATTCTCTCAAGGACTTCCTTCTTCCATCTTCTGCTGCTGTTGCTCAAGATGAATCACTTCCATGCCAATTGTGAGTGGTACAGCGATTCCTTTCTCCGACAGCTTTACCTGGGTGTTAAAGTCACTTCCAGCAGATTTGTCTTCCAGGAAGATGACATCAATTGCTTTACAAACCTTCTGAAGGATTTGTCTGATCAATCAGCCTTTTGTGCTTTTACAATAACCTACAAATACCATCTGTAGTCTTTTTGCATCCCATTTTACTCTCTTCTGCTGTGGGACATGAACAAATGCCTGCAACTGAACACTTTCACATTACAAAAGTTTACCTTTGTACCAGTCTGTTTTATTTACTATGGTACAGCTTTGATGGGGCAATGGTTCTTCACATCATAAATAGCTGTATTAAATGCTTCAGCCCATTATCTGTCACTTAGCTTTGTTTCCTGGAGCACTGTATGACACTTCTCAATGTCCAATTGGAACATTCGACCACTCGATTTATTTTGTTGTGGTGTGTATGAGACAGTTAGTTGATGTTTGATTCCATGGACTCTTTAAGAACTCTTGACTGCAATATTAATATATTCAAGAACTCTTGACTGCAACATTAACATACTCTTTTCCCTTATCTGAAAGAAGAACCTTTATTTTCAATTGCCGGCCTCCCGTGGCGCAGTCGGTTGGTGCGCCACCAATTTGGGGTGTGGGAGGCTCTGGGTTCGAATCCCGGGTAAGGCATGGGTGTTGATTTAAGTTAGGTTATAAGTTAGTCTGTAAGCCGTCCCCTGCTAAGATTTCAAGCATAAAAAACTGGGGGACGTTAAAAAGCCACAATTTATTTTCAATCCTCTCAACCAAAGCTACGAATTCTTAAAATTTTACTGTTTACTTTACTTTCAATCTTGATAATATATCAAAGTCTTTGAGTGGACTTCAATAAGTTAACAGAAACCTTCCCCATTAATTCTCTGGTATGTAACAAACCACACCAATCCAAATATATTAATTGCAGATTTTCTTGAGCTCACCTGGCATTGTCCCTCTTGAAGGGTTTTCTCACCAACTTACTTTCTGCACAAGAGATACATGTTTTATCCTCACTGCTTACAATGCTATGTCTTTAGCCACACCACTCCTGAGCAACAAAATATTACTTTTGCTGAGATGACCTAATCTTTTGTGCCACAGCCCCTGCAAAAAACTTAGTGCTGCTGAATCTGCCCTTCATGGTGCTAACACATGATTACTTCCCTGCACTAAATAGTATACAGGAACTCTTCCAGTATGCAAGTACTTCTAATTTGTAAATACCATTTACTTCTGTGAGTTACTTTTACATCTCCATGAATGTTACAATCGCTTTCACAATACATTTCGCATCCCTCAGATGTGATTGCTAAAATAAAGTCTTCTTAATGATGGTACTCACAGACAAGTTCGCTGACAAGCTGGGAACATGACTTAAGCCAGTTATAGTTTTTTGTATGCCCTTCATTATTGACTGTAATGGTCACATTTCCCTCATCAGTACTGTATAAATTCACACACTATGTTAAGGCACACCACTACTTTACTAGGCTAAAGTTTTGTAGTCCTCTAGCCAGTCCTTTCTATTTGTCATGTGACTGGTTACAACAGAGTCAATGTACCACTCTTTAGAATTTACACCAGCTGATGGGGCAATCAGTGGTGACCAATCATTACTTTTATCTTCAAGCTTGGGGTGATTCCTGGATATGTTTTTGCTTGGGCATTTCTCTGCAATGTATCCTGCTCCCCTGCAGTTGAAGTACTTTAAAGTGATCTTCAAAGTGGAATTCTTTTTCCATTTTGAATCTGTTGAAAACCCCTGTGCACTTTAGCACCACACAAAAAAAGCTACATCACTTGAAGCTTCTTCTGGTGGGATTTTAATGTTTTCTATCAGTAGCTTCTGTTTAAGAAAGTCAGTGGTATGTTGTGCTCCTGAGTGTTTGAAAGCCATCACCATGGGTTTGTATTCTTCTGATACACCACTCAACATACACACTGCCAACAGCTCGTCATATATGGGTTGTCTTATGTCCCTTAGTTGTTGCTGTATTGTCGTAAGGGTTGTCATTTATTAATTTCAGAGTTTCAAACTTGCCAAGCACCTGATGGTACAGTTTTACGGTAGTCTGACTTTCCTGTACAGTCCTTTGTCTTCATAGACTTTCTTAAGATTTTTCCAAGCTTCTTTAGCAGATTTTGCTAAATGTACATGTGCATGGCACTGTGTTTGAACCATCAATCCAATACTGTCACATGCCCTTTGATCCCCTTGATCTATATGCATTTCAAGGGTAGCTGGCTCTACAAAATCTTATAAATCTTCATGAATAAGCTACAGTTTCATTTGAAGTTTCCAGTAGTTATAGTTTATTCATCCCTCCAGTTTTTACAATGGGTGGCAGTGAGATGGTACCAGCCATTGTTACTGCGGCTATGATAGTTGAGTTGGTACCACCAGCTGCCATTACTACACACCATAGAAAAAAAATCTCTATGCAAGTTGCACAGAAATACTACTTTTTTTTATTCTAGTGTGTGTAGATTCATAACCTCACTTTCCTGCCATAGATAAACAAACAAGAAATTCACAAAGTACATCTAATTGTTGTGCTCTGAGACCATGTACTATTGCAAAATCTACTTTCTCATGTAAAAACACACAAACATGCACATGGGCACGTGCACCCGCACACACACGTATCTAGTATTTGTCAATATGCATGTCCAACTGAACTATACCACTCAATGTGACGGTTACAAAAAAGTGAAACAAAACAACTTGAACAAGAAGTTATTGATGTAAATAATGAGCCTACTGTCCTCTACATGGATGCAAATAATTTTGATGAAGTTCTAAAAAGTTATATGTTAGGTGGGTCTTGAAGTTTCGTTGAAAGCGATATCATTAATGATAACACCAGGAACAAATGCAATACTAGGGAAATAATTACAAATACAAACGTGTCGTACCCAGGACTCGAGTCTAGACCACCTCGTATTGTAAGATGGAGTGCAACCAACTATATTACGAAGTTAGATTTCGGAAGATCATCTTCGGTTGTAATCAGTCTAAAGTTTTGGTAGACTGGTTTTACCAACCTCAAATATTTACAGGAACATAATTTTGAAAACACGTGTGTGAGTCACTTAAGTCATGTAAGTTTACATGGCACACCATCGTACAAATTGTGTGCAGAATTAGGTGAAAATAGGAATGGTTTCCAGGACATGGCATAACAGCATTAATTTATATTTTGGTGCCATTGTGCAAAGAGGCCTAAAACCAGACACTGTTTAGGCATAGCTGATGCTTCTAATAGATACTATCAGCATACAAAGTTTGGTTGAATTTGTGTCAAGTTACTTAATAGCTACCACAAACTTATCTAAGCAATTTATACTTCTACTATTAAAAAATATATATGACCCATTTACATTATGTAAGTTTACATGGTCTACTACAATACTACTTATGTGTAAGTTTTGGTGGGGAATAAGTTAATTAGTCCTCCGACATATGGCAAAAAAACTCCCTTTTTTCACGCGATACTAGCTGTATTAGTGGAGTACAAAACGGTTGTGTACAGGCGTATTCCATATACACAATTAAAATATTTACATGGCCGTCATTTGGAAAATAAGTGCCAGACACACATAAAACATGTCTGTTTACATGACCTACCACAGTACTATATGTTTGTCGAATTAAGTACGAATCAGTCAATTGTTTTCAGAGGTATGACAACACTACTTATTCGTTTGGCATTACCTTACAAAATGATGGACAATTGAGGCTCTACACATTATTGTAAAAGATATTGCCAGCATACAAAGTTAAGTTGAAATTTTAGAAATAGGTGTCTAGCCCACTTAAACATATTAGTTTAAATGACCTACTGTAGTATTACACTGTTACTAAATTTGGTAAGAATCAGTGGATTTTTTCCTCGAGATATGGCATATAAACATTATTGTTGACGTGGCGCACTCTTACAAAATGGTAAACAAAAGAAACTATATTGACACATTTGATACTCGTAATAGATACTTTTAACATACTAATACTGTGTTCCAAATAACCAGCATCTGCACTCGCAATTTCACTCTCACAATTCCCTGCATACTTTTGATTTGGAACAGATTCACACTCGCACTCCAAATATACTAGTGTTATTATCATGTGTTGATTTATTTGAAAGATGCTCAATTGTGTTTTTGTTCACCTGAAGTAACAAAACACTTATTTTGTAATAGTTGCAGGCAATGGAGATCCAAATAAACAAACAATATCCAAAGAGCATACATAGAGCACACATCCAACTCTCACTCGCAATACACACTCATGCACTCGCTATCGCACGCTCCCACTCTGTCATATGGAACAGCACTCACTGACGTCACTTCCGAGTGAGAGTGTGCAAGTGTAAATATTCTGACTATTTGGAACACGGCTTAAGTTTAGTTGGAACTAGTAAATCGGTATGGCAGATCAAGCAAATGAACTCTAAAACCTTTATGTGGCCACCATTTTTAAAATAAGAACATAATACATTTACATGAGTGAAGAGATCCAGGCAGCTCTTAACATCGAGGTCCTGAGAGTCAATGAAGCGAGGTGAATATAGAGCAGTGCCGGAATGAAAGGGCGGGAAATTCCAGAGAAAACCCCTCGACCAGCCAATTGGCATCATCCGGCATGATTCCCACGTGAAAAAATCCTTAATACATTTAAATTCAAAGTATTATAATGGCCTACTATAGAATTACTTAAATGCCAAATTTGGCAGGAATCAGTTGAACAGTTTCCGTGATATGGTTTAAAAGATTTATTATTTAATTTCACTATCTTCAAAAATGGCAGACTAATAATCTTATTGGTTTATAAATTAAATGATTACATTATGCACTATCAATGTACTAAATTTGTTTAAATTGATCGAATTGATCACAAGATATAAAATTGTGCCCTAAAACTTAAAATTGCCCCAATTTTGAAAATAAGTAACTGGTGTGATATAAAACTATAAAAGTTGTATGTACTTGCTGACTACTATATGTGAACAGAGTTATGTGACATTGGGTTCATGGGTTAAAAAGTTATTTGGGGGGGAGGGGGGAACATACATTCCAGGCAGACATTCAAGTGATTGCATAAGTCTATCTTTACTTTGGAAACCACTGAACCAAATTCAGTCAAACAAACAGCAATGTAATCACAATTACTCCAGCATTCCAATATGACAAAGAAATGCAAATATGAAGCAAGAATAATAATGTTACAGTCATCACAAACAACAACCAAATACAGAATTGATATCCTGTATATTGGATCAGAAATCAACTATCAAACTACAACCTTAATACACCACAAGGATGTATTCCTCCTAATAAGTTCCCTTCATGAACTGTAATTTCACTGTCAACTGTCAGTCACGTATGTGTGTAAAAAGGTATTATACATATACTGTTGCAAACTATATTTTAATGTAATCAAATAATGTTCACACACAAGGGCAAAAGAAATGTCCTTACAGTTCAAACCGACTTAGGATAGCAGGTGAATAAGCGTTTTATTCATTTTAACATGAACATATTAAACAATTATTGTTTTTACTCCACATGCACATGCACAGTAACCCTGACCATACACCTGAGCAGGTAAGTTAGCCAATTTGTGTGCATTATTGGCTTTTCACTGAAGCTACAGGCTGTAAAATTATGTAAACAAAGAAATTTATAAAACTGTCAACATTATAAAATTAATTTTACAGTACACGTTACATTGTACACAAAAATATAGCAGACACACTTTCTGGAAGTAACACACACAAAATATTACCAAGCACACATATCTGCAGCAGTTAAAATATGAAATACCATAAGCTTTCAACAATTTTCTGTATGTCAAACATTGTGTTAATAAAATAACATTTATTCTACTACTTTGCCCGATAACACAAGTAATTTTTATATTACACGAACAGTTTACCATGCAAGAGTAAATTTAGAAAAAGGCTGTCATGAACGTACCTTTATAAATATTTCATTTTTATTGTTTGGACAGACATTTTCTCTTCACACATGAAATAAAATAGTGTGATGTATGGATACAAATTTGTTAACTCACATAATAAAACAATTATGTACTGCATTTTTATATAGTACTAGATTGTTTAATGGTGTGCAAAAGTGTTATTTCTGAGAGACAGACTTATTTGAACATGCAGTCAACCTTGGTGAAATCCTGCCAAAGAACCTGCATATCTGTTCAAGAAGTATGGTTCATAATATCAAAAACCCATAGAGTGACATAAATTTTTCTATATCACTGCAGAGAAAAAAATACACTGACATTGAATCACTTGCTCTAGAGAACTGTTGGAGAAGATGGAGAATGTGAACAAAACTGTGCAGATGTATGTAATGCAAACTATACACTGTTCACAGTTAAAGTGAGCATTTTTGAGACCCTAGTAATTTTGCCTATCAGCCATTCTTCATCCTTTAACACCGTTTCCAAATAAATATTGCCATGTAAATAATAAACACAGTGTATATATTTCACAGCACTCAGGAGTTAATGTCTAATGAAAAAATAAAATATACACTATTGTTTGTGAAAATTGCAACACCCAGAAAGAATGGCCCAAATTAATACAAACTCGGAGGATGTGTAGAACAGTGTACCAGCAATACGTGATTACAACTGCAGAGAGATTGCGTACACGTAGGCCCAGCAGCACCCTCTCATTGGAGCACTGCACCGGGTGTGGACCTTGTATGCATCAACGGTTTGATGCCATTTTCTGCGGGATGAACTGGTGGCACAGATGCCATTGCTGGCATGCTGAGTGGTAAAATGTAGTGTTTTCAGATGAGCCCCGCTTCAACCTCTCCTACAGTGATGGCTGCATATGTGTTAGCACTACAGTGGTGACCACAATCTAGCAGCCTGCATTGTAGAGCGGCGTGGTGGACAAAAGGCCAAGTGTAATGGTTTGGGGTGCCATTGGATACAACATGCAATCTCGACTCCTACGTATTGAACAGCAACTGCTACATCAGGGAGGTTTTAGAGCCAGAGGCACTGCCCCTCCTTCAGGCAACTACACATACCATATTTCAGCAGGATAATGCCCGGCCACATGTGGCGAGGAATGTGCAAACCTTATTCAATGAACGATGGGTACCACTGCTTCCTTGGCCTGCACGTTCGCTTGATATGTCGTCCATCGAACATGTCTGGGACATGGTTGGTCAGCAACTTGTTCATCACGGTCTTCTAGCAACCACTGTTGATGGTTTGTGGACTTGTATACAAACTGCATGAAGGGAGATTCCCCAGGAACATATCCAGGTCCGCTTTGATTCCATGTCACAACGTTTAGGAGCTCTAATTGCAGCACATGAGGGCTTCGCACCATACTGAATTCTCAAGGACAGAGATCATGTAAAGTTATGTAATTCTAATCAATTGTGTATTGTCATGTACCTGATCTGTGCTATAAAGTTCATTAATCACATGTTAGTTAGGTTTGCAAATAGGCCATTAGACTTCTTGGTGTTGCATTTTTCACAAACGTTAGTGTATTTATAGACAATTATTCCCACAGAGAAGGCTTTCAAAAGGGCTCACTTTAAAGCGAATAGCCTGGTTTATCAATATCAAGATGCTTCCTTTATAAGACTTAACTCACTGGGTGTATCAAAAAGACCCTTTCCTATTCTTGGATTACCATCAGTTAAAAATCTTCAACATCTTAATTTCCTGGGGAGGGAGGTTGGAAGAAAAACTTCTTGGTGTTATAATGAGAATCTGCAATTTTTTTCCATTACAGTTACTAATGGTCGTGGAGACGTTACTTTGACACCAATTACACCAATCTCTTTTCACTAACTGGATGGATGGTTGTGGTTTATCTCATACACAGCAATGCCTCAATTACAATTGGGGAATAAAGTGGCTATGGCCTGCAATATGGAACCACCTCCATCTTCTCTTGGACAAATTTTGGAGAAACCATAGAAAACTAACATCAGGATGGTCAAACTGGGAATAGAATGTGCATCATCATCCTGAATGAGTTCAATGTTATCACTATGTCACATCACTTGGAAAGGATTACGAATTTCATTCACAAACACCCCATTCTGATAAGAGATTTGAAAGAAGACAGCAAATAATTCATTGAAAACATTTAGTTAACACAGAAAGACAGTGCTTTGTGGCCGGAAGAAATATGAAAAAGGATTACAGTCAAAAAATTTTCAGCCAATTGCAAAAACATTTCCACTAATAGTGAGCCTCAGGGTTAAATGCCTTCTTTATGGCTTTGCTACATAAACTTAAAGAACACATGGCCAAACAGTAAATGCAGAACATACATTGGCAACAGCAGAAAAATAACAGGAAAGGGGGTCAACCTAAGTGGACTATGTGCTGACAGAGAACCAATTTCTTGGGCAGCATTTGAAAGCATACTGGGTGATGGTTAGGAACAGTACAGGCATATTGGTGCCAAAAAAAGCCAACATAGCAAAAATTAGCAAACAAGCGGAAAATTTATTACTTAATAATATTATAAATGCAAAAGTGTGTTTGTTTGTCCTTCTTTCATGTCAAAACAAATCGTGATTTTTTGCAGAGATATAGTTGTAGGGTCAGAGAGTGACATAGGCTACTTTTTACTCCAGGAAAATATCTCATTCCTTCAGGAAATTTTTTTATTGTAATTTGATCTCATTCTTTAAGGAAAATTCTTATTGTAATTTTACTGCATAAAAAAGCATTGTTAAAAAAAAGTTCCATAATTTCTTTCTTTTTTGTCTATGCGCTGTCTTGCATTACTTCCCAAGAGCCATAGTGGCCCAGTGGCTAGATTTATTCCAAGTGGGGCAGTAATGGCTTAGTGGATAGAAATATATGAAGTGGGCCGCAGTGACTCAGTGGCTAGAGCAATCCCAAGAGGGGCCGCAGTGGCTCAGTGGCTAGAGCGATTCAAAGTGGGGCCGCAGTGTCTTAGTGAATAGAAATAGATCAAGTCGTAAATGTCATGCGAACGAAGTCGCATGGGTCACCTAGTAAAATACTAAAAGTAACACCATCCCCAATAGCCAAGTGAAAAATTAGAATGACATGAGAACATTATAAGGTATAGCCCAGTAGAAAAAATTGGTGCCATATAAAACAAAAAGGGTTTTTTCATAATAAGCATGCATTTTAGTCAATATTCTTTTGTTCATTATGTATAGAGGTAAGCCTTAAATTTTGTCAAAACCTTAATTTAATATCTACTCGAAGTACAATGTTTTATTTTCATGTTGACAGAGGGGTTGGATTCCTGCAGATCTCTATGAGTGTGACTTTTTACACAGCAGATGAACAGCTACTACCAGAAGAAAGGCGAGTTATGACCACGTATGGCTCTGCTCTACAAGCCCATGCAGGTAAGTTCTGTAAATAGTGCAAGCAGTCGTGAAGTGTAGTTCTTTTGTATGCGAGCGTGTTAAAGAAGAACATTTTAATAGAAAAGTGAACATGTGAATAGGTGATATCCTCAAACATGTGTGTGGTGAGTTTAAATTTATTTACTTCCAAAGTGCTCATTTGTTTACATAGTATGGGATCCGGTAATGTAAAATTTAAAACATTTTTTTTTTTGCAGACTAGAAAAGGCGAAGACTACACAAAGAATAACACGGGGAATAGGAATATCAGATTCAGTGTTTGCATGGTGGATCAACTAAACGCCAGCATCTTCTACAGTTGTAGAGGACATAGAGACGTTTGCAAGTGTGTCTGTAGTGTCATTTGAACATGCTGAATTAGGGCAAACATGGCAAAAATGGGATGTCACCCACACTAAAAGACTCGCAGACTGGCTTCAAGTTAACAGTACTTTTAGATGAAATGGTGAACACATCTTAGCCATATCCAGGGAACTTAGAGCAGATGATAGCAAAAATATAATTAATGTGACATAGTTGCAATGGATCAAATGTCAAGATAATGAGAATTATGCTGATTTATAGCTCAAATGCAAAGGCAAGTTTTATCTCTCTTGCAAAAATTACTAAGTGTGTTCTTTAGAGGGAACAGAGAATGCAAATTAATCCTAATTAACTGTTGTAATATCTTCTACCAAATGCAGTGTGGTGATGAGGAAATAGACCTGGAATCATGTCTCTGTTATGAGCTAACACATCTTCCTCCCTCACTTTTTAATGTCCACTCCTTGAGGAACCCTAGCTCACAATCTAAATTGATTCCATTATTAGAGAGGAAGCCATACTCACTCCTATGTTTGTTATTGATGTGGTGACCTAAACCATGTAATTTGGTCCAAGGTCTGCACATACAACGTAATGGATACCTAGTACATAACAATGGGTTAGGTGTATTTCTTATGTTTGATAGTTACAAGCCAAGCACCAAATATGTTATGCTTACGAGGCACAGAGCAAGAATATCTTCAAAAACTGTGGATGTCTGTCTAGAAGCTCAAGTAATCGTACCAGATGATGCCGCTGGTCGTCAGGTTTTCTCGGGGATCTCCCATTTCCCCCATCCTTTTATTCCGGTGCTGCTCCATACTTACCTCCATCACCCTCATTGGCTCTCAAGAACTCACTGTTAAGAGCTCCCCAAATCTCTTCAATCACTCGCCCCAATTTACAAAATTTTAAAGCCTCCTCTACACTTGTAAACATATTTCACAAACCCTATTTCTGTGCCGTATTGTGTCCAGACTGCACTTTTGTTTGAGATATTGCCAAAAGAGGAAGTAGCTTTTGCTTCTGTATTTTCTTGTTAACTATGTAGCATGTCTGCCAAGGAGGTGATTTTTATAGTTGGAATTTGTTATATCCCACAGAATTGGTTAGAAATGAAACGCCTTAATGAGTTTCACTGTATTGTCATGTGTCAACACACTCGTCGTTTTTTCCTCCAAAGAAATTCAAATAAGTTTCCTAATTATGTCTCATTTGTTTGAAAGCAGTTTTAGAACTGTTTGCAAAAGAATCATACTGCAAACTTATGAAACATTTTGAATGTTACAAAACAGTATTCCTAAAAACCTGTTTCGAAATGTAGGCGAGAATGAAGAAATTTCCCCAACTGTAGTATTTTGGGGCATTCAGTATGCTGTTAAGGAAGGTCTAATCTCCCTGTATGCAAATTTACAGGCTGTTTACTGATTTTCCTAAGTTGGTACCAATGCACCTGTACTATGACATGAAATGTACTCTCAACATCTCATCTATCAAGCCAGTACAATACATTTAAGTTGAACACTAAACACTAATTGGGGGGGGGGGGGAACTTAAAGAATACTTAACTTTTTACATGCGAATATTTCAGAATCATATAAACTACTAGACGAAAATGAATTCTGAAAGAATTAAATGAAGAGAATAGCTACACAAATTGCTTCATGTGTTGTCTGAACTGATATTTTTTTCATTTTCCCATGTTAAATGGCCATTAAAAACTCCAAGATACAACCCACATTACCTTTGAAATATAATTTTTTAACATTATTTTTATAAATTTTTCTGTAATGGTACACATTTGTATTTTAATTAACAAAAGTACAAAAAAATTAACTGCGAGAGTATTGTAGTGCACAAACAGTCCAGCATCAACTAATTTCCTTTTGTTTTAATTGAATATTATATTTGAATGAAACAGATACCTGTGTAAGGAAGAACTGAAATTGCAAAACGAGATTCATGTTACAGTGCTGCTATATCATATACTTCTTTACAAATTAATTAGCATAACAAAATGGCAAGCAAACTGACAACATGAAAATCAATAATCATACTGCTATTATGTTTCTCTCCATTTACTTTTAAAATAAATATGGCATCAGTATGAATTGTATTAGCCTAACATAATGTTTGTACTGATTTCATAACATGATGTATGATATTTCTCATTATAAATAGACTAGTAGTAAACAATGAAAGAGAGAAATAAATTACATATTAACAAAATAAAAGTTCAAACACAAAACATGCATGACAGCATGAGATGAACTGGTGGTGGTGGCAAGGATGATGAAAACCAAGCTGGAGAATAGTTTGATTCATTGAATCAACCAAAATAACTAGTACACATATTACGGAATTGTACCTTTAAAGAGTTCCCTTTTCTTGCCATGTACATAGCGGATATGATAATAATTAGAAATGTAAATTGTAAAAACTTACTAGTAAAGAAAACCATCCTTACCACTTTGCTACTCGAATAGCTGCCTTTACATGTCTAGAATGACTTTATCACACATTCAATGCAAATCAATTAAAAACGTAAAAAAAAATTGGAAAATTACTTAAATTGGTACAATACAATTCACTTTTTCCAAAATACAAAATGAAATCAAGACATATGTGTATCAATATTAATACAATTTAAATTTTTTAATGCATTTTATTACCTATATGAATGTCTAGGTGAAACCAAGAGGCAATATATATGTTTGTTGCCATTGTGACATAGCTTAATTAGTCATGTTTGTGCAAAATGGCATGTTAAAACACGTTTACCTTCTCTACTGTTGTGCAAAGCTACCAATATCAGACTGAAACATTCTTCAATTTTACAGATGTAACAGGCTAACAATATTTTTAACCACTGACATAATAGTTAGACATGTTTGCTGTGTTCTGAGAATAAACTAATAAACTCAAGAATAATGACAGCTTAGCTTGTAAAAATGCTTAACATCTAATAGGAGAAATATTTAATAGTGTCTAATTTTACTATGTGACCTCAGCATTATACTTTATTTTGTGTTTTAATACTTTTAGACATAAGAATGCCATGTCTTACATAATGAGTGCATGATTAGGCAAAACAGGCACTGGGATTTCCTCACAGTAATGGATTACGGAAAAATCAATTTTTGGGTGCCCCCATCTAAAATCATGCCAGTATCTTACAAACAGAAAGCAAGGTGTAAGAAAAATGTTATGGAAGGGCAAATGTAAAAGTGTAATGGCCAACTCAAGGAACTTATTTATTCATGTCAAATTACAGGTTCATTAAGCAGGCAAAGCACAACTGCAGCACTTAATGTTTCATTTTGTTCATCCACACGCACACCACTGCATGAAACTTTTCTTACAACTTGTAGATAAGTAACATGTACAGGCTATTCACGATAAAGCAAGCACTTTTGAAAGCTCTGCTTAAGATCTACTTGTATGCATATTATGAATTCCTCCACCTTATGTAAAATTAACATTGCCATGGGCCTCATCACTTTATTCATGTGTCGGTCAAGTAAAACTGTGAAATTTTTAAGGGAGTAAATATTGTACAGATCTGCTAATTTTCACATATCGATGTAAACAAAAAGCGAAAGAAATATTATAAGTTATCACAAATTGTTAGCCAACACTTTTTATTCAACATTAAGATATGGAAGTATTTTCCATCCATTGTATTGTTACCAACTGTACTGGGAAAATATCACTCAGTGCACCCATTAAAAAAATATGCATTCCGGGAGCAGTGACATTTTTCTAAGGTTATTTCAAAAGTGCTCATTTTATCGTGAACAACCTTTAAAAAATTATATTAATAATAGAATTTCATTCAGTGATGTTGGAAGTGAAACATTTACAAAGTATAATAAGAATGTACACAAAACGTGGCAAATTTTCTAAAATATTACCAACTCCTGCAATTATTATTATTGTTATTATTTTCAAACATAAAATTCCTTTGTGCGTACTTAAAAAAAAAATTCTCATTCAAATATCATAAAACCATGTAGCAGAAAATACACAAACATACATCCTATTTAAGATATCTTGTCATGAGCAGCTGTTTGTTCAGCAGAACCTGCAATGCTGCTTACAGTATTAACTAGCAGCACTTTGCCTGCTGAATGCACCCTCATGTCTACAATAATTTTGAGGAAGCTCACCTCATTCTGTGCTGGCCTTACAAATATTGTAATTTGTCAGCATTATTGCAGATTTAAAAATTTCTCTGAATATATAAAACTTAAATTAATTTCTACCTGCTTCTTACAATTAAAGTATAATAAATATGAATAATTTTTTATGAGATTTCATTTAGAATCACAATAATACAAACTTAGTTTTCCAGTTGATAAATTTTGAACTATGCCACTGCTATATAAATAAAACAAATATAAGGGCTCTGCCTGGCTGATGCAAGGTGTGTGTTGCACAAGTTTGGTAGGAAACATGTGATTTGAAAGTGGTTGGGTATATTGTAGTGCTTCCTAAACACAAAAAGCATTTTGTGCCTACAGACAAATTTCAAGTTCTCATTTCAACTTCAAGAATAATTTTTTTTAGGCATGAAAATGGCTAAATCAAATGTTTCCAGAATTAGTTTTAGAGGCTAAAATTTCTACACAGAAATCTCTGAGTTGTCTTTAGACCAACACCATACTTTTAGCTTTATCAAAATGCCATAAAAATATTTGGTCACTGCTTAACGTGTTGAGTTGCCTACGGAAAGACTGCACACCAGTTGAGCACCTGGCGTGTAATGGTGATGAAACAAGTGGCAAGTGAGCACGAGCAGGACATAGAGCTCGCACGTTTCCAGGCTTTGAATGCGCAAAACAGTTGCAGGCAGACAGAACCCTTAATATTGACTACTAAACTACTTGCATAATAATTAGTAGGAAATTGTGAAAGAACAGAATAACAAACTTTCACATCTAAAATCAAAACAGTCAGTCATCATTGCAAGTCAAAATTTGTTACTATACCTTCAGCAAATGAAGAATAAAAGCTGCAAATTTTAACGAGGCAACATAATGCAGGTATGTTTCACATACTCTACAATACTGAAAGTCTGCTGTTCTTCTACGAAATATGACACTTCATAAAATACAATTTTTATTCTTTCTTCACAGCTTTGGGCTCCCTACCACGTTTCTTTGGAACTCTGCGCTTCCGGAATGGACAATAGTACACTCTATGACGAGAGAGTTCCATGGAGCGCCTGAATGCTTCTTTGCAGTCCACACATGAGAATGGTTTATAGGGTGTATGTTTTTCTTTGTAGTGCAACAAAACATTGCTCTTGAACTTGAACGCACCATCACAGAAAATGCAGATAAATGGCTTTCCAAGTTCATGGTTGGCTGTAACGTCCATCAGCTGCATGCCACAGTTCACCTTAGTGCCAAACCCCATGTCGACAGGGAGGAGGGTGGTGAGGGCTTCTGGACGGTGACGCACACGCACATGTGCTTTGAGCATTCCCACGTCAACAAAAACCTCATCACAATAAGAGCAAGTATAGGTGATGTTGCCATCCTCCGCCTCCAACATGGCACCCATCCGCAGCTTCTCCCCGGGGTTCAGCCCCAGCATGGACACGTCCTCATCGTACACATTGTTGTTCTTCTCCTCGCGCTGCTCAGGAGGTGCTGGCTGAGGCTGCATTTCCACTGGGTTGTCCGGGGCGTCCGCTTCTGACGACGACTGTGCTTGGGCCAAGGCCATCGCAGCAACCTGGGCCCGAGCCTTCGTCAGCTCCTTGCGAACCTTCGTTCCATTTTCACTCACCTTGCACTTCTTTCCACTGTTTTCTGTGGCATTCCGACTGGGGCCTGGCGAAGAATCTCCATCATCATTGTTATCTGGCACCCATGCTGCATCTCCTCCTGAGTCACTCTCGTTGTCCTGAAAGTTGAAAACTACATGGTTGGCACTGTACACAAATAATTATGTCTGTCAAATTACTATAAATTCACGATTGTGATATTAGTTCAGGTTCAGAGGCCAATCATACAATTTTGAAATAAAAGTAGTAGGGTAATTTCATTAGACTAAAAACTGCACCCAACAGAGTAATATTTTTGACCTAACTGAACTATATAATTATTTAACCATTAATTTCTACAACATTAACTAAAATCCTAATTATAAAATACAAATAAAATTTTATATATATTGAAATTTGATAAGACTTTCATCTAAATATTAAATAGATGTTGCACATTTTAATTCAAAGAAATGCATACTGCATTGAAATGTCAAGCATTTCTCTAACCAATACCCTTTTCAAAATGGGATACTACAGAAATGGACATTTCTCATATTACTTTTAGAATTTTTTTTTTTTTTTATCAATATTGTGTAAAACTTTACATAAAATATAATTGCAGTTCATTGGCCACCCTTTAAAGATGTTACATCTGCACATTGTTTCTGCATTCAAGCAAAGGTCAACATGGACATGATGAGAGAAGGTTGATGCCTGGTACATCTGACTTCACTACCTGAGGGAGGTATTTGTAGTTCCTGTAGGCTAGAGAGGCGATGAGGTAGTTGAGATGCGGGTGGAGAAACTACAGAATTCCGCAGTGGGGAAAACACGAATACCATGATAAAACCCCCTGTCCACAGACAATTTTTGCCAATGGATCCGCTATGGATACAAACCTGACTGCTGTGGCAGGATGCTGTCATGTTAATCACAAAATGGCAAATGACACTCTTAAAAGAAATGTTCAAAAAATACCCTACTAGCACATGATTTGATTATGTCAGCAAACAAAGCTATGTTCATTAAACAATTACCGAAATTAACTTTCGAACTGCAACACTTTATATCAGGATCACACATTTCTGACATTTCCTGATATTTCTACCCAAGTCTAATGCTAGACTGTTTATCAAAAACATTAACAGAAGAAAAAATGACACACAATAAAATTTAAACTATATCATTTGACCAAATAAACATTTCATTTCACATAAAGTTTCCATTTAAAATGTTTTTGTATACAAGGTAATATTTTCATATACTGATTTACCAACTTCTATACTTATACTTAGATAACATGTCCCTTCATCATTAATTTAGCTGGAAAATTATACTGCATGTAGTTTGTAATGTAAATCATATTTTCTCACAAAGGTTTTTTATGTAGAGAAAGAGCCCGATGACCTTTTAACTGGCAAACACGTCGTTCATTTTGTTTATTTATATTCATTCCACAGAGCCTTGAACGTGTAGCAAAAGCTACACGTTTATGGGATGTCTTTTTTCTGCTTACAAAATAGTGCACAAAAACTAAATCACTGCTATAAAATACAATCATAAATTATTATAACTATAATAATCTTTTATAACACATATTGTTGCAGCAATTAGATACTGTATACAAACACCAGAATAGAGGAAGTGTGTTTTCTAGTTCTACAGAGTCTAGAACCAATGGAAAACCCTAAAAAAGACAAGAGTCTAGCGGAAGGAACGCAACTGCAGCTCTAAGTGCTGAGTCTCTCAGAAGTGGGTCGAATGATACCGAATTGCGGCCTCTAGATCCTCCTTGCTCCTGCAAGAGCGGGCCAGCGAACTAGCGGGATCTAGGTTTCTGTGGAGTACGTGTATAAGGTTGCACAAAATTGCTCCTTCCAAGAACTGAAGTATCCTGAACAAAAATTTATGGGGTAGAAACTGTTTCTGAGAACAATTTCAAGTGTTCACTGTGTGATTACAGGGTCACTATGGTCACTATGAAGAAAACACTTCTTAATGACATAGAAATAGAACACAATGTCAACAAACTCCCAAGAGATTGAATTTTCTTAATTTAAAGAGTTTGTGAAATGGAAAAAAAATATTGAAAAGGAAACATTATCAAGTTATGTGAAAGAGTGCAGTTCAAAGCAGCACGCTGATAATACTATCAGGCATTATTAAGTATGCATGCCATTGCTCAGGTCATTATATGTGCCAGAGTACTGATAAGAGGCACCTCAAAACTCACGGTAGCAACAAATCAACAATACCTGTCCTGCAATTACGCGAGTGGTTGAATATGAAAATGGCCTGTGCAAACTTAACTACGTATCCACACTCGTAGGCCATCAGAATAACATTGCTCATATTAATCATTCTGACTATTGGCAATCAATATTGCCAATAAAATTCCATTCATACTGGACAAGGTACGCAACTTAGTTTCAGGTTCAAAATTTGAGAGAATTCATCTTCTAACCAGGAAAGATTTGTACAATATTGAACAGTTTTACAATTTGTGTTCTGCCTCTGTAAGCCATAAAGACGATGGTACCAGTGTAGATGCATGGGTCAACGAGGTACAGTCAAGTGACACTCCATGTGTGTTGTTTTATAAGCCTCAAAATACAGTTGTTGAAATACAGCCGCAGCTGAAAAATGACTATTTTGTTAAAAAAATTATGAACAATGCTAAATGTCACATGCTAAAAAAATATGCCGATGACTGTATTTGTATCGATGGGACACATGGCCTCAACAGCTACGGGTTCGAACTCACAACGTTACTGGTTTTAGATGATATGAGACAGGAGTTTCCTTGCACATTTCTCATATAAAATAGAAGTTATCAACATGTACTTTCCATATTTTTTCAGTACATCAAAGCTGAAGCTGGTAAAATATGCCCCAAAGTATTTATGTCTGATATGGTTGAGTCGTTCTTTAATGCTTGCGTTTCATCAATGGAGACACCTACAAAGAGGCTATACTGCTCACGTGGACAGAGTATGGAGAAAGAATCTGTCAAAAGTAAATGGAAGAGAGAAACAAGCTGAAGTATATAAAGTTGTATGAACATTACTGCGGGAATGGGACCAAACTGCATTTGATACAATGATACATGCTACTATAAACAAACTGGACAGTGATGATGACAAAGCTGATTTTGGTGCATATTTTCATGAGAACTACAGCAAAAATGTTCACTCATGAGCATATTGTTTTAGACTCAATAATGGCATAAACACAAACAAGCATATTGAATGCATGCACACAACTTTTATTTACAGGAAAAATGGAAAATGTTTAGATAAAAAGCTATTTTTGCTTTAATGATATTCTCAAGAGATAAACTATTTGATAGGCTTATGGTACTCACTAAAGGCAAAGTGACAAGTAAACTCATTAACATAAGAAGCTGGCATAAATCAAGCCTACAACTCAACACAGGCTTGAAGGAAGAAATTGTTTAGAAAGTTGTATCATATTCTGACGTCAAAGAAATTTATCACATCAAAAGAAATCAACTGGCTTGCACTTGCAAATTAGTGTGTACAGAATGTGCTACATGCATTCACGGCTATACCTGTACATGTGTAGATTCAACTAAAATGGATCTAATGTGTCAGCGGAAAGGTAGCAATGGATCAATTGCTTCAATGAGTACTCCTGACACTACAACAAATGATTTATATATTCATATTGAAGATGAACTCTGTATTCTTGAAAAGGAAGACATTGTTGCAGAACTCTGCAAAAACAGTGCTGTTCTGATGTCCTGTAAGAAAGCAGGGGAAATGGAAAACTTAAAAAAGATTTTCTTGGTCTACTTAGTGGAGTTTCAACATCAAGTGAAGTTGAAATCATTAGGCGATACACTGCAGCCATGAAAGCAACCTTAGCTGCAGTTTGTTTACAGGCAGAATGCTTTCATCTACCCAGGCTGTGCAAAAAAGAACAAAGAGAGTGCCACAAAGAAGACGGTTTTCTATCAAATGAAAAAAAAAATTGTTCGTGGTGCAAGCTTGAAGCCAAGTGAAACTGAGGCTCAAGACATAGAAGTATTATTACTCCACAACAAAGAATCCTAAGTTACGTGTTAAGTGTTAAAACTAAACTTTAAATTCCATGGTTAATACAAATTAAGTGTTCATGCATACAGTCATTGAACATGGAAAATTATACCCTAATTAACGCAACTTACATTATATGACTTCAGAAACAGTAATTGTATATATACTTTGTAATCTAAGGTAAAAGTTTGACACCATAGAATGGTGCTTAGTATACTTTTCCACTCCTGTTGCAAAATGTAGTATTTATTTTACATTTTATGGATTTTAATTCTCTAAGTAAGATATTTATGTTCTTTATACCAATAAATGTTTTTGTAAGCCATTTACTTGATTGGATTCAGTCGCTAGTATGTATAATAATAATGAAAAATCTTATAATTTTGATTAGACACCTACATTGCTTGCGGTCAAAGAATTGCATAGATTTTATACAGTTGTGTGTGTGCGTGCGCGCACTCACTCACACGCACGCACTCACACGTGCAGAGAGAGAGAGAGAGAGAGAGAGAGAGGAGAGAGAGAGAGAGAGAGAGAGGAGAGGAGAGAGAGGAGAGAGAGAGAGAGAGAGAGAGAGAGAGGAGAGAGAGAGGAGAGAGAGAGAGAGAGAGAGAGAGAGAGGAGAGAGAGAGAGAGAGAGAGAGGAGGAGAGAGAGAGAGAGAGAGAGAGAGAGAGAGAGAGAGAGAGAGAGAGGAGAGAGAGAGAGAGAGAGAGAGAGAGAGAGAGAGAGAGAGAGAGAGAGAGAGAGAGAGAGAGAGAGAGAGGAGGAGAGGAGAGAGAGAGAGAGGAGAGAGAGGAGAGAGAGGAAGAGGAGAGAGAGAGAGAGAGAGGAGAGAGAGAGGAGAGGAGAGAGAGAGGGAGAGAGAGAGAGAGAGAGGAGAGAGGAGAGAGAGAGAGGTATGGTTGGTAACTTTCTGTGAACAGAATTTTCTGCATCTAGGTATGTAGTTGGGCTTTACGTCTCGTCGACAGCGAGATCATTAGAGACTGTTTTTGTATCTACCTAAGTTTCTACACTGGTAAAATTAGTAACAAGTGTCTAGTTTCCAATGATGTCAATGATGTTTTGAAACAATTCCAAAGCACATTATTACATATGTTGTTCTGTAACACTACCCACATTATTAATATAGTTTTAAAAATATTAATGTTTTCTGATATGATTCATTGCAAAATTTATGGATGTGAACTTCTCTTAAAATTAAAGTTAAAATTTTTGCAGTGAGATGAGCTTAAGGAAAAAATAATTTAATCTTAGAACTAAATTTAAATTTTGTCTAGTTAATTTTTCAGAATAGTATTAGGCTACATTGATGTCACAATAGTGGATATTTTGGCTTTCAAGTTATTGAATACCTCAATATTCTCAAACATTTTTTATTGAACATGTTTTATATTTTTATAATTTATTCTAGAAACATAAAATAGTTAGTGGAAATTTTAGAATAATAGCGGTATATGAATTTTTGATAGCGTAAAAGATAGTTACTTATATTTTGTACAAACTGAATGCACTGTATGACAAAGTATACAATTTGTAACATGAATCAAGCTTTTTGAATTCCACAAATATTTGATTCTGTGATTAATACCAAATAATACAGACATGAACAGAGTTTTATGTTGAACTAATTAATAAATTAGCTGGTACCATTATTTTTTGATTGTTGTTAATTAAAAGAAGGCATAATACATATAATTATGGACATGCTGTTGCCTTCTATTTGCTCACGGCTGTGCACCAGATCCTAGTTCGCTGGCACATTTGTATGGGAACTGGATGAAGGATGTTGAGGCACTTGAGAGCGTTGGAGCCATATTGCATTCCTCCCACTAGACTCTTGTTAAAAAGGCACCACATGTTAAATGCATTTTTTTTTGGGATATACAACTACGTTTTGTTTCAAAACTGCCACCATTTTTTTTATATTCAAACAGTTTACACTGGAGGCATATTATACAACAAGTTGTGCTGGACAAAATGTACCCATGGGTATTAGCAGTACAAGTTTGATGAATTATTAAAAAATTCCAACACATTGGGTTTACTGGGAAGCTAACCACTGCACTTAAACCATGCTTTTATGGGAAAACATACCTTCTACTAATTTGTTTTCTGTTAAGTTGCGGTTTAAAATTGGGAAACATAATTTTATACCAGGATCCTGTACTACACAGTATGTAGCCTACCATGATCATTTCTCGTATTCTGAAATGCAGAATATAAGGCTATTTGTCATTAGTAAAAAACCCTTGTCATAACGTTTAAATAAAAAACAATGATGTTATCATTTACAGTCAGACTTGTTAACATAAAAGAAATTCCAGTTACCAATTTATTCAGAGTTCACCATCAAATAACATTATTGTAAAAGATATTTTATTAAGAAATTATATGCAAAGAAGTAATATATACAGACATGGACAGACGTATTTGCAGTCACAAATACACTTTGTGTGCTCCAGGAACAAACATAATTGTGCTTCACAGATATAAATGTAATGCTTTACACTAACACTTAGATGTACTGTATCATTATAACAGGTATAACATTCTTTATGAAATAAAGAAAAAAATAGTCTTAGGTATAACATTCTTTATGAAATAAAGAAATAGTCTTTCTCACTGGAAGTATCTTCTTGCCACATTCTGTCACCTACAATCACGGGCGTCACCACGATCTCATCCAAGGGGAGGCATAGGAATTAGAAAATGTTTCCTTCAGAAGAGTGAGATTTACAAATAGGTTTTGTTCTAAAAGCATGCAACAAATATCTACGACTTGTAATGTGAATAAATTTGTTCATCCTCATAAATAGGTGTAATATATAATATTCCAATATAATATTAAACAAAAATGCACAAAGAAATATCAAAATAAAATTATGGAAAACCAAAAAGAACTCAATTACTCCTCCCAGCATAAATTGCACTTTGAAGTAACGTTGCTAATAAGTAATCTATTTGTTATTAAAAAGTTATTTCACATTTCATCGAAAAAATACAGTTTCCGGGGATGGAAAGTGCCCCCCTTGGTCACTCCTGCCTACAGCTGCATATTTCACTTCAAATGGTGTGACTAGCTCTCAACATAACGCTGGAATGGGTCACACTGGAAAAGAAACTAACATGAAAAACATACTAATAACTGTTTTGTCACGGTATGTCATAAAAACTAATCCTATTCTGAAATTGTAAATGTTGCTGGACAAAGTTGTTCAATGTGCAAAGTGTAATTTAGCGATTAAAAAACCTGAAAGCTTTAATAAACAGACCAAGGTTGGGTAATCCACAGAAATTGGGAGAAAGGGAACACAACACGTGGTGCGAATGATTAAGACAAATTAAAAAGTTACATTTTTTTCCATATTTGCTTATGTGCAAGAACAATTTGGAAAACAAGTAACACCAAGAATAATATGATGAATTCATAATAAGTGCTGGATACAGAGCCAAGGTACCAAGAAAAACGCCCTACATAAGCAGGAAGAATCAAATAGGGATGGGTAATATTTCCTGTCACTACTAAAGAACTGGGTTGACTGGTTCTCACGAGTCAACGACTAGTGCCACAGATTATCAATGTCCGAATTTTTTAATGCCATCGTTTCGCTAATGACTCCAAAATATTATGTCAAAAAAAGAACACAAATGTTAAACACAACCAAAACATCCACAAATATTATGAAATAACTTACATTTAAACAAACTTTAAATACATTTCAAACCAAATATATTAAATTTAATACATATCTACATGACTAATAGAAGAAACATTAACGTAACAAATTACATAACTCACCTAAAATTCAAAATATTAACAATTGTAAGACAATTGTACACACTAAAAAATATTTCTTTAGTGAAATTTGTGACAAAGTATGTTTGTATAAATTATGAACATAATATCTATCAGTAGTGTGTAAATGGATTGTATCATTCAGTAGCAGATGCCTCAAAATATTGCAGTAGTTTAATAATTTGTATTTGGATGATTCAATTGTACACTCAATTCTATAAAAAATAGTTTACAAAGTTTGAACTGGGTTTAAAATGTTATCCAAACCATTTATTATAGTCATTTACAAAGAAAGTAGTCCACAGAGTAGAAACTCCAGGTGGTCACTCTCCAGGAATTCTCTAATTCCAGATTTTTTCAAGGTTTTTCAAGGATGTCTACACCAACGTTAAAAAGAAGAAACAAAATTACATGGAGGCTACATTTTACTTTTAAATAATGACTAGCCTTTGTAGTAAGATACATTTGAAAACTGAGTGCGAATAGAATTTTAAGAATTGACACAAAAACATGACAGTTTCTGCAGGGAAAAAGAATTAACTAATTAATAAAATACTGTAGAGAAAGACATTAGAATCGATATAGCAGTTTCTCGAGTTTAACTTAGTTGGTAAAATTGATAACCACAAAAGACACTCAATATATCTAATAAACTAACACAAAAAGGAAATAAAGTCACTTAGTGTCCAAACAATCAATGGAGATTTGAACTTCAGTGAAATAAAAAGATTTTTATTCCTTTCAGTGGTCTGAAAACTACTGCAACCAAACTAACTACAGCCACACTAAGTCATTTTTCTTTGATCTCAAAAGACCACTCGATGAATAGAATAAGGGAAGATGACAAGCAGTGACAAAGCCACCACTATTTGTTACTGCGACTTATGTATCACTGTAGCTGGTTGTCACAGTTCTGGGAATTGTGTCATTACTCCCAGCTCTAGAATCAAAGGAAAAGACTTCTAGGACAGAGTTCTGTTCTCAGATGAGAGTAAGTTTAACATTTTTCTCACCGATTGTGACATTTTGGTATACAGAAAGCCCAAGGTAGAACGTGACATCCAAAATCTGCAAGCAGCTGTTAGGCAAATGGCGGTGGTGGTGTTATTGTCTGGGGTTGTATGGCTACGTCTGATGTAGGAGAAATAGTTTTCATACAGAGAAATACAAACAGATACGTTAAATGGACAAACAGAAATGTTTCCTAAATAAGACCATTGAAAAACTAGGTTTAGGAACAAATTATTACTTCTAGCTAGATAACAATCTCAAACATACAGCAGGCATTGGCTCTGTTTACTTTATAATACAGCACACACCCTGAAAACTCCAGTATAGTTGCCAGATCTCAATCCAGTTGAGCATCTATAAACAGAGATAGAGAAACGAATAAGGAACATTATACATCCAGTACATCGCAACTGAAGGACATACTGTTGCAAGAAAGGCATAACATTAGTAAAGGCTGTTCACAATAAAGTGAGCACTTTTGAAATCAAAATTAGAAAAACGTCACTGCCCGTACCTGCATATATTTTAACAGGCGCCCCGAGTGTCATGCGCCCGGTAAAGTTGGTAACGATGGATGGGAAAGTAGTTCCGTGTCCTAACGTAAAATAAAAAATGTTATGTAACCATCTGCGATAAGTTAAATTATTTCTTTCGCTTTTTTTTTTTTTTTTTTTTTTATGCATTGAAGTGTAAATATGAGCAGATTTGTAAAATAGTATTTACTTTTCTAATAATTTCACAGTTTCACTTGACCGACACATGAATAAAGTGATGATGCCCATGACAATGTTAATCTTACATTAGGCGTAAGAATACACAACTCGGATACAAGAAGATCTTAAGAAGGGCTTTTAAAAGTGCTCATTTTATCGTGAATAGCTTATACAGAAACTACCAGCAAGCCTGTAAATTCCATTACCAAATGGTTAAGGGAGGTCATTCACAGAAAATGTAGGCATATGGAGTACTGATAAATGGAAAGCAACATTAGTTTTGCTTTGGAAATGTGATTTTTTGTTAGTTTACGAATACTTGTGTCTGTCTTAAAATACCTCCAGTGAAAAAGACTATTTCTTTATTTGATAAAGAATGTTATACCTATTATAGCAATATATCTAAATGTTAATATAATTTATTACAGCCGTATCTTTGAGCAGGAGACAGTATTTCTTGTACGTAGAATTTTGTGGGAACAAAGAAATTTCACAGCATGGTTAGGCTTAGCTGATTAAGTGTTTATGTTATTTACATAACAATTATGCTGGATTAACATTGGTGCGGCCAGCACGACGTGACGGAAGTGATGCTTTACCCAATCACAGACGAGTATTTTTTGATGTCAACGCAACAGAAATCTCGGGTGCGACACATTTTCTGAATAGAAATCATTTTTAATTTAATCGCATCGCGGGCACGACAATCATCAATAAAGACAAAAATTTTCTTGCTGCAAGAGTAGTGGCAATATTAAGTTGGTAACATTTGTAATAACATGCGTGCGAAGATATCTTGTAGGTGTTGTCAAAATATTTTATCTGTAGTTAATTATTTTTTATTTGCTTTCTTTAAGCAAAATTAGTTGTAGGTACCATTGTAGTACGTTTTCTTGAGTGAAATGTAATATTAATCTGCATGTGTTTACCGCTTCGTAAAACTTCTCGTTCCGCCGTTTTCCTTGACCACCACCTGTAATGATGCAACATGAATATAATTTACGTATCTAAGTTAAGTTTGTTGGTTTCAGGGAATGTGTGCAGCACAGTTTTGATTTTACGGAATGATTTGCAAATAAATTATTTAATGCTAGTGATGAACAAACGTGATTTTGGGGAAGTAAACTTGTAACAATTTCCATAGAAAAACATATGTTCAAGAGGTTGCGAATTTTACAAACAGTAAATTCACGTTTTTTGTAAATATGTAATGTATTTGTAAACCGTTACTATAATCATTGAAATGTACTTGGCCCGAAAAAGCTGCACTTTCAACACTTTCATAGTGTGTAAGTAATATTTATTTATTTGCATATATTGTGAATTTGAGTGTAAGATTAACTGCGGCCAAAGTGTGTGTGTGTGTGTGTGTGTATTGCTGCATCTGTACGAATACAAACAGCGATGTATATATTGCGTTTTGTTTTTTTATTGAAGTTAAAATTTTTGAAGTTGGAATAATTTGAATGTTATTTCCATATGAGCAAAACAAAATGCAACTCAAAATGCCACACACTCGTAAGAATATCAAAACAATGTGTCTCACAAAAGACATTAAATTAAAGGCCCACTCCCCTCCATTACCTCACTGTTTCCTTTTTTCCCTCAAAATAAAATAAACGGAATGCAAACAAACAAAACTAGGCAAAAATAAAACAGGTTGGAATGCCAACACAGCTATAATATCCTACATTGATATGGTTAGACCCATACTAATTTTTCCAACTGGAAAACTATAAAACATAAACATTCATGTGGTTGTGTTGAACATTATTCTTCTTCTTCATCCCTTCTACTAAATACACAGGTGGCATTCCGAGACATTTTCGCATTTTAAGCCACGAGTGGTCAAAATAGTGTTTATGGTGTAGTGTCGCATCATAGTGTTATCATTATAGCCACAATTTAAAGTGACATCACATCTGTTGCATCACATGTCGTATCGCACCAATGTAAATACAGCATTAGGCTGCACTGCACAACCCTCAAACAAACATGTTGTTTTCACCATTGTATTTAAATGCAATACAAATGTTATCTGTTTGCATAGAATCTAAGTTGTAGGGTTGTTCCATTGCAGCAGCACGTGAATAATATGTTTATTATAATCCAGAAACGACATTTGATAAATGCTTGCAGAGTTAGCCTTACCACACTTCTTCATTTTCTTCCTCTTTACACCTGTGCACATGCACCTGAACTAAACCCTATTAATACTGATAAATGGTACTTGTGAAATTTATAAATATAGAATGTTCGGAAATTAAATGCCCAAACTACGGGAGGTGATTCCTTATGAAAAATAACAGTGAAAATATACAGAATACAGTATACTTAAACAGAATATTGAAGGAGATACGTGCCTATGAATATTGGGTTTTGAAAACGTATTTGCGCAGAATGCCATGTACAATGCCTAAAAAGTCAGCAACAGAAAGATAATTTATACTTTTCATGTTGAGTGACATGTATAATACTGGTTGTCCCCGGTCCATGCGCACTGTTTAGCTTGTCCTCCACTAATACATGCTCCATAGCAAGCCAAATGGAGGTATCCCATTCTGCAGTGTGGGATGTACTGTAGGTAAATAGCCACCATCCCTACTACTGGCAGAAAATACAAGGTATTCGGCACAAAATAGGTTTTTAAAACCAAATTTTCACAGACTCATATCTCCTTTTAGGTATAGTGTCCTACATATTTTTCACTTTATTTTTATAAGGAATTACCTCCCATAGTTTGGACATTTACTTTCCGATCATCCTGTATATGTGCCAAAGTATTGCTTTTAATTTTTTTTTCTGTTTCTTGCATATCTGCAGCTACAAATTCAGTTTATATATTTCAGTGATTGCTGCCATGTAATATCAATGCTATACACACAATGATATAACTGGATCACAATTAATTTCAGTACTTCTGAAATAAATCTTTGAAAAAATTCCTTGCTCTAGACTTCGTGCACAGACTCGCATGCTCCCAATAATGTTAGGAACAAAGTAGTTGCCAACTGTTACCAACACTTGTACAGTGTCCTAATGCCATCTTAGAAGCATTAAATTTAAAATATGCAGACCTAATTTATTATTTGTTTCATTATGACCATTGAAGAATTAGTATGTACTTATAACACATTTGTTCCAAGCCAGGGATGCACACAGGATTTTGGTTTGAGCAGGAGGGGGAAAGGGGGTACACAAAGCCTAAGTAAAGTAATTGCAAAAAATGAAAAATGTTCCACTATTAAAAAATAAATAAACATGTGAATATAGTTTGGGAACTGTAACCTCTGCACATAAAACATTGTAACTTCAGTAACTTTTATAAGTAGGCAACGATAATTATTGTACAATGTAAAAAATACGGGAAAAAAAGGAAATAATTTATATTTAAACACTTGAGTACTTAAAAACATACTATAGGCTGTTCATGGTAAAGTGAGCACTTTTTAAGGCCCTCCCAACAGGCTTTAACCACTAACAAATATATCTCATTGTAGAATTAGGCATTAAATTTTGACGGTGGTGAAATGTATAGACTGTGTTTATTCGTCACATTGCATGTTTATACTAAAAAGCAGCAGGAAGATGGAAATAGGATGAAAGGAAAAATTAAGAAGAGCCTTATAAAGTGCTCATTTTACAGTGAACAGCCTATAGACAGTTTAACTGCAGTAATACACAGCATTAATTGAACAAACCGTATGTTATACAAAATGTTGTACATATATTTTCACGCATATTACAAGCAGATACACTAACATGCTACACACAGTTTACAATTTTATGAGTACTGCATATTGAAGTTACGTAATATGTAACATTTTAACAAATTTAAATCGCAAAAAAATAAACATAATATGTATCATTTTCACAAATTTTAATTATACAGAAACAAAAGAAGTATAAGACAGTGTAAATGAAGAAAACAGGTAACTATTTTCAAACACTGCCTTCAGTTTGCTACAAGTCACTAAATAATTTTAATATCATAACAGAACTGCAAATACATATTAGCTTTTTTTTTACCTGTAAACTAAACTATCTAACTTTATAAATATGTAAATTCACAGTAGGGTTGGGGAGGAGGCGAATGGTTTGCTTACGGGAAAGCACGGAAAACTTCAAGGGAAGGAATGACAGTAACGTCACATTTACATATTTAGGTTGCAGCTTGAGCGACTTTCTACCTGTTGGGCTACTTTTTCCATGACAACGGTGCTGTAAATGATGTTTAACTGGTTGTAACCAATTCAAACTGAAGAAAATAATAAAAGACTTACCATTAAAGAGAGTTTGTGAATTTTAATAGAACGAGTGACTTGCCGACAAGAAATACTATCGCTGTTGTCTGTTGGTTGTAGAGGGGGTTGGAGGCCATATGATACTTGTTTCAAGTCACTATATAGGATCACTTATTTTTTGTTACTTTGCTCGTTTATGTCCAAAAGAAGACTAATGAGTAATGCTCTCAGCAGACACACAACCTTTTCTTTGTTTTTTCTATCAGTAAAAAAAAAAACTTGGCTACGGAAAACAAAATGGTTCTATAATTATGTCAATTTCTTGTTCAATGCAAAACATTTTACGTTTCCTGTGATATTCAATGTAAACATTTTAAGCGACATGTCGCACAAGATTCGGTGGCGTAACTTTAAAGTAATTGATTATAAATGTGTGGCAAATTCTAACCAAGGCCTGTTCTGGAGGTCTTTTATGTAACGCTGGTTGGCTCATTACTGTATTGCTTGACGTAAAATGGAAGATTGATGTAACAGCGTTACATTGATCATCGAGCACCTGCATTAAGAAGGATACCTGTGCCATTTGCTGATGGTTCTACGAGACCTATGTGGATGATCACTGCTGTTATGGACGTGGCTTACCTTGGTGTGAGTGCCCAACCTGATTGGTCTGCTCCGCCATGTTGGCGATGGGTGAGCTATAGTCATACTGCACGCCGGCCCGCTGGGCTGGCTTTCTCATCAGATCGCTCCCTTCCCCCACACCGGGTGTCTCCAGGACTGCTTGGTGGTGCTGGTGAAGCTGTGACATCACCTCGAGGCATTCTCTACTCAACGCGAACAGCGGAAAAACTTCCAGAATGGGGCAGTGAAGAAATATTAACTTTGGTTTCTCAAGTTTATGAAGGATTGGAGAAGAAAGACTGAGGGACTCAATTAGGATGGAACTCTATTCCTTAGAAAGGGGAAGGGGATGGCTGCCTAATGATTTCTTAAGAATATACTTAAGTTTGCCCTATGGATAAATTTTTGTAATTTTTAATTATTGCCATTGTATAATGTAACGTAAATTATCAAAGTTTGTTATGCAGTAGCTTTTTGCTGTATAACAGGGGTTTCAATGTAAACATTTTGTAACTTTTAGTTATTTTGCTATATAATCAACTTTTATGTACCAATGGCAGTTGATGTTCGGTACCATAGGTTATAATTGGGAATTCTAAACAAAACATAAACAGAAAAGGAAGTGTACTTCTCTTTCACTTGGCAAACACAAATTCAAATATTCCTTACACCACAAAACACAGGGTCTCTTATTTCTGTTGGAAACAGTATCCAGTTGGAGGAAGTAGAGACAAAGTTACTGGCCCGTGTCAGCAAGCTACCGCCACAACATGGACATCCACAAACACTATACTAATACAAACAAAATTTTAAAGGTAACTAAGTTATTCACGGCTTGCTATAGTCAGGCATTCAAACTTCCTTTGCATTTCTAAACAACCTACATCCCACGAAAGAAGACAAAATTTAACACATTATTCTTACTATCATTTCTGATCACATTTAAAGTGGAGTGGTGTGATATGGGTGGCTCATAACACAAGGTATTGAGAGCTGATTAGGGTTAAACGAGGTGAGTATGCAGCAGTGCTGGAATACAAGGGCAGGGGTAATGGAAGATACCTGAGAAAACTGCTGACCAGTGGCATCGTCTGTCACGATTCCATCATGCGAAAATCCGGGAGCAACCCCGCCGAGAATCTAACGTGGTTCGCCTAGGTGGGAGGAGAGTAGTCTGACTACAACACCACCGTGGCCCTGATGAGGTTTAAAATAATTTTATTTTGGGGGTGGAGGGGGTGGGGTCACTGTCTCTAGTGCCCACCCCTTGGGCACATCCTTGTTCCTAGCAACATCATAATGCAAGGTAATTATGAAGTACAGCAACCTTTAGTAAAATAAGTCTCTGTATTAATGACTTATATTTGTTTCTCGGTAAACTTACAGTGATGAAACAAAATTAAATAAATAAAGTTATAATAAACCAAAACCCAACTACTCAAAAATCAAAAACCTGACTACTAAAAAGTAAAAAACCAGACTACTCAAAAGTCAAAAACAAGTCTTCAGTTAAGTGTATCGAGTATAAGCATAAAGCCGTGGTCACACGCCGCCGTGCCTTTTAAGACACTTTACATATAGGGGAGGTAAAGGAGAAAACAATCTAACTATAGTAGGTATCTATGTACGTACTAAATTTCAAGCATTTCAGTTCAGTGCTGTAGAAACGACATCACTGCGACACCCCAGGATGGACAAATGGATGGACCTGATGGATCTTATAAAAGATCCTTGTTGACTATGAAACCATAAAACGGTGCAGTTCTGTAAAGTGATGTGTGGTGGAATGGATTGATGTGCTCAATCAATTATGCATTATACATAGTTATCATTTTATTATCCTGTATCCCATTGCCTGAGCAAAGGCCTCCACCTCTGCCTACCATTTGTCATGGTCATGGACCAGACTTAGTTAGAATTTAAAAGTGACATAAAATTGAAAATTAATTTTTTTCCCCTATATGTAGTGTCTTAAACAGCATGACATGTGACTATGGTTTTATGATTATACTTGTACACTTAACTGAAGACTTGTTTTTGACTTTTGGGAAGACTGGTTTTAGTTTTCACTTAATTTTTTATTTACCAATTTTTTGTCGAAATAAGTAAAACATAAAAATTTTTTTTTTGTTTTACATCCTAGAGGCATTTTGTATAAATATATTTCTGAATAACTTTGAAATTATACCTACACAAATAGCCTATAGGTTGACAATTATTATGCTTAACCTACATATTATTAATCATAAAGTGAAATAATTTTAAAACATTAAGAGTGGGATGGACCCCCACATTTTCTGTGAAATAGTTGTTTGCGGGAATACATCAATCTCGGCAAATAAATGTTCTGCAAATTGGACTTTTTGTCAGAAAAGATAAAATAACAATTATATTTTCCCCTATTTTTTACTTTTGTCATATTAAGTGTATTCTTGGAGAAAAATACTGGTGAAAATGGCCAAATATTACATTTCTAAAGCTTGCCTATGTAATTTCATTAAGCGGCAAGAGAAAAATACAAAGACACGGGCATAGTTTAATCTGTGGTCTTTCATCGTGTGTAACAAAACCCTACTGTTACAGATCTAATTTGCACAGTACAGCCTTACCACGGAAACACTGCACGCCTTGCGAATAGGAGTGATGAGGCACTAGGCGTGCATCTTAGTGTTGTCCGTATCGCTCCCTTGCTACTTGGCCTTGGACGCGGGGTTCCCACGGGGGCTCAGCCCACTCTTAATGACACACAGTTCCAAAATAAGCCACGAATGAAATGCTTGCACGAGCTAACTTTACCTGTGGCGCCATTTGTCACGGCCGCCACATTGAATTTTCTTAATTGTGTCATAGCCTATGACACTCGGGTTCTTAAAAAGAATCAATACATACATCATTGATCAAAATCAGTGCCATAGGTGTGATGCTACAGTGGAACATCCAAAATTTAACATACACACATTCTTTAGCTTCGCACAAAAATGCAAAAACCAGAAAAATAATAGTCACCACTGGCTTCAGGAAACTCATTACGCTGGAGTCACAATAGCCCGACATGTCTGAGTTAGGTGGAATTTCATATAGTCTATATTTTATTTAATGTTCACAATACTCCAACGAAATCTGCCCAGCAAGTGTGGTATTAATTAGCTGTTGGTAAATCCTAAAACAGAAAGTTAGCCTTGCAATATCCAACATTTACGCTTTAAAACTTATAAAGAAAACTGATATTTTGCTTTGGAAGATATTTGCATTCATAAGAAAGAAGAAAGCAGTTAATAACAAAACTGGAATGTTATTTTGGCACCAATTTAGTTTACTATTTAGGGCCTACTACAGTAAGGAAATACACACATCATTTTGTTTTATATTGTTGTATTTATATTCTTTGCGTGCCTCGACGAGCCCAACACAGCAAAAAGTAAAAAACAGAACCTTCTTTTGTTGGCCTGTCGAGGCTGCGATTCCGTTGGACTGAAATCACAGTGACCTTGCTTTTCATCGGCTGCTACTATAATTTCCTGGTGTTGGGGCAGTCGTGTTGGGTTCATTGGGGTATTGTGACTCCAGCATTAGACACAAATCTTCAGCAGTGTGCAATCCAGAAAACAAGCAAAGAAATCTGGCTTTGGCCTTATCTGAAAACTAAAAAGACATGTACATACAAAGAAAGTAGTGTCCTGAAAATATGCAACTTAACATTTCATTGTCTGTATAGGCTGTTCACGGTAAGCTGAGCACTTGTGAAAGCCCTGTTTAAGATCTCCTTGTGAGCCCATTGTGTATCCTTCCCCGTACTTAAAATTAACACTGCAGTGGGCCTAACCACTTTATTTCAAGCTCTCGTGAAGTGAAACAGTGAAATTATTATAAAGGTAAAAATTTTCAAATTTGCTATCTCTTCCACTTGTATGCGTTAAAATAACAAAGCGAAAGAAATTATTTCAGCATTCACAATTACTTGCCTAACACTTTTAATTCAACATTTAGATGTGGAACCACTTACTTCCCCTCAGTCGTTGCCAACTTAACTGGGTGCATGCCAGTCAGTGTGCCCAACACAATACACAAGCAGGTATGAGCAGCAGCAACATTTTTCAAAGGTTGGTTTCGAAAGTGCTCAGTCGGCAGCAGACAGCCTATACCTAAACCCATGGCTATTCACGGTAAAATGAGCACCTTTTAAGGCCCTTTTAAATTTTTCCAATTCCTCCAATTTCCATCTTCCTACTACTTTTTAATATAGCATTGCAATGTAACCAATGAACACAGTGTATACATTTCACACCCATCAAAATTCAATGCCTGAAGCTGCAATAAAATATATTTAGTAATGGTTAATGGCTGTTGGGAGGTCCTTAAAAAGTGCTCACTTAATCGTGAACAGCGAATAGATACATATATACACCTAGTGGCAGCTAACTCCTAGCACACATCAGCCAAGGCATAAGATGTTTTGACATGAATACGTCTTTAAATTTGCGACCATAGTGGGAGGCAATCCAGAAAATCCGATAAAATCAGGGGATACAGTTTGGCATTGCAGATCCAAATCTATCATCTACATTCAAAATCCAATTACACCAATCAATTGCCAAAGAATCAAACAATATATTACGTTGAGCGAGCACTGCGTGCAGAGGGATATGAGGGATGGGGGGGGGGGGGGGGGCGCTACAATTTTGAGTTCATAACTTTCCTGTAGTAAAAATTTTGACTAGGAGAGGCTACCATGCTCATTTGGGTTTCAATCGACAGCTCTCATCAATATCAATCAATTGCGTGTATAAAAACATTTCTATGACGTGGTTATGGTGAAATTGTACAAGTTTAATGCAAAAAATTAAGAAAACTTAAAAAAAAATTTCGGCCTCTGCATGTCAAAAAGCCAAGTCGAAATTCAGAAATTGTACACGGTTGGAAAGAGCATCTCAAAAGCAATTCAGTGATACCCACAAAACCCCATTTGATCAAGTGAAGCTGTGCTGGGAACAAAAAAAAAGTGTCTAAGCACGTCAACGTAGACGTATCCAAGCAAAACAAACAGCAGTGTCTCCAACACAGCCAAACCTAATTTTTTTTCCCCTCCTTGCTCACAAATTATGCTAATGTGTGCGAAGTTTGCAGTGTCCATAGTGTATAACAATAAAGTTACAAGGATACAAGATCTATGGTTTCTATTCAGCAAATTGGCACGTAAACTGCAATGGACAAACGACTGTGAAAAAAAAAAAAGACCCACTCAAGTTGAGGTACTACAAATTTTGCTCATGTGAAACATCTTTAAGCACAAACTGGAAAAAAAAAGTATTACCTCTTCTCTTTCATTCTTCTTTTTTTTAGAATACTTTCGTTTAGGTTTAGCAATCTCCTTTATTTTTAATTTAGGTGGCGATTTCGCATTTGGTTTTGGAGGTCTTCCCCTCTTTTTCTTTAACTGTTTGTCCCGTTTATCAGCTGGAGGTAATTTATCCCTTCCAAAGTTGCTACAATATTTTTCGGTTATGATCTTCTTAACATTTTGTAAGCGAGTTTCTAATGAATCGTACTGATCAATTATCTGAAAACATGGTAGACACACAACCATTGCCATATCTGAATCTGGTTCCCGCCATTTATCAGTGAGAATATTTCTCAATTTGTCTTCTACAGGAGTTTCGCTATGACTAGTCTGTGAAGTGACCAACGTCAAGTCAACATAATTTGAGAGAGACTCTGCAGCGCACATAAGACACTGCTGCATCATACTACTCCCATGGAAGTTAACCACTTCCATAACGTCATGAACGGGCGCAATTATACAATCTATTTTGACTGATTTTTATGCTCCTCTGGGTGAAAAGAATCCAACTACCGTAGCTCTTTCTTGCACGAATGCGTGCACACGCGCAATTTATATACAATTTCAAGCCCTGTGTACATACAATAAATGATAATACTGAATTATCGTAGCAGTACTTTTTTATACTGTTAACTGATACAATTTCTAGTATCTTAATTTCATTACACCACGATTTCTGTCTAAAAACACAATTGTAAATAAAACCGTTAAGCACAAGACAATAATATTTATTTTTTTTTTTTACACGCTCCCAAGTTAACCAAAACAACACGAAACTCCCAAAAATTCTCTCAGAAATGTAAATATTTAAAATTCAATTACTTATTTCAAGAAAAGAGTTCTGAAATGTTAATAATCTAAGCAATTATTTTAAAAATAATATTATTCTTGCTTAACAAATGTAACACAGCATAAGATTTAGATTTCTTTCCACAGTTAACTAAAGAATTCACTATCGACTTTTTTCTTAAACTGTGCATAAAATCAATTCATACTCTTTGAAATAATTACTAATTTTAACAGATAAAAAGGGTAAAAAATATAGAAACTATTGATGTGATCCTTTGACCGCACCCTCGGGAATCTGCCCCATTGGCTGTGTCGTACACAGAATTTCGAACGGGTAGCAGGAGACAATGAGAAAGGAAGATGTGCGGCAGTACAGGACACTACTTTGGGTAGGTGCCTAACATCAATCGAATGCGTTTCGCTCTTGGCAGTGCCCCAAAACTGAGCTTTCTGCCAGAGTAAAACTTTTACACGCAATATCTCAGCGAGTAACGAAAAGTAAAATTAAAATGGCGTAAAGTTTAGTAGAATTAAACAAATTGGAAGGAAATGTGGGCATTGTTTTTATAGGCACAAATGGGAAAACTACAAATGACGAGTGATAAGCTTCGCATTTTTCTGTTTTAGTCCCTAACAATAGTTTCCATCAATGTCTACTGAATCCATCATGTAGAAAATACACTACTATCAGCATGCCTTGGAGCCAATACGAGTTCACTCGTATTCCAATGGGCTCCAATTTCGGTAATCAGGCTCTGTCTCGTGTACTCGATCATGTCTTGTAAGAGATAAAGTATAAATTTGTTTTCAATCTTGTATAGTGATGATTATGAGTCTCCCTTGTCGTACTTACCGTAGGTTTTCTTAGAATGTGGGAGGTGGGCCTAACTGTAAATCCGGAAAAGGTCACCCTGGGAAAAGATATCATGTGGGTACGTGCAATCTGACACATGTATGTGTGTTTACTATGCCCAGGATATAAACTTTGTATACCGGTAGGCCTACTGTAATTTGACTTGTCCAATATCTTTTTACAGCTATCTCACAGATGCAATAAAACAAACAAACAAGTTGAAGTTCCTTGGGTATTTACTTTGTCAAGCTCATTTTATGATAGACCCTGATCGTGTGGCCCCCATACTGAACTTTCCATATCGGAAGACATTGAAGGGAGTTCAGAAGTTTTTGGGAATTTTATGATGCTACTCCCGATTTATAAATAATTTTTCTGAGTTGTCAATACGTCTAAATATACTAAAAAGGAAGGGAGTAGATTTCCATTGGGGTTAGGAGCACGAGTCAGTCGTCAGTATTCTGAGATGAATGATAACATCTCCTCTGGTTCTTCATCTGCCTCACTTTTCTAAGTGATTTGTTATCCATGTGAATGCATCGTCCTTGGCTTTGGATGCTGTGCTGAGACAACAAACTGATTCAGGATTAGAACCCGTAGCTTTCGCTAGTTGCAGTCTGTCAGAGATAGAGCGAAGACTCGGGATATATGAAAAGGAAACACTGGCTTATTATTTGATTTTGAAAAAATTGCTTCATATGTAGAACATACATTATGAGTGTAATTTGTTCAGGGATAATCAGGCCTTGAGTTGGGTCTTGAATCATCCTCAACAGTTGGGAAAGCAGGGCCATTAGGTACTTCACCTTTCTCGGTTCCATTTCAAAGTGCACCATGCTCGACGTGCTGAAAATTAAGTGGATGATACGGGTTTGCGTATATAACACCCAGAGGACTTTGAAGTGAACGAGGCTTCCCTCAATGCAATTCAAGTTTTTCCAGAATTTTTTGTTAAATTTCGCAAAGCCCACAATGAGGATGTTTTCTGCAGTCAGGTAATTAGTGATTTAAATAATGGTGTTGTTCTTCCTTACATTTTTGAAAATGATATACTGTATATTTTAGGAAATAGTAGTCGTGCTCGCAATATAGCTGTCCCTATAGCCTTAAGACCCATGGAGTTGGCTTGTTTTCATGATTCTGTGTTTGGCTGACACTTGGGCATCAAAAAGACATTTAACAAAATAGTTATTAATTTAGCCTGGCCTACACTTACGAGCAATGTTTCTACCAACGTGTTCTCATATCACTCTTGTCAAAAATGCAAACAGGGTGCACTTGCTAATGTTGGAAAAGCAGTCACTCACATCCCCCAGGCTCCTTGGAGCACTGTCCACTTGGGCTTTTCAGCTCCTTAATAATATCGAAGAAGGGAAATATTGGTGTTCTGGTATTGTATCTACCTGGTATCTGGTATTGTGAGATTTGTGATATAGGTCCCCGAGAAAAGTGACTTGCTTGCTCTCGGTGTCCTGCACCGACATACTCTTGGCTGTTGTTTGAACCCTCATAGAATATCACTGGTGGTGTTTACTAAACGGTGGGCCTATTAAAGGCTGCCCAAGATGCCTGATATGGAATTACTGACTCATTGCTTGATTAAAATAATTATACTCATAACACACTGCTCATAAGTAAGGTGATTTTGGTGGGCATCTGAGTGTCCTGTTCCCTGATGCGCCTGAAGGATCAGAGAAAGAAAAACTCGCGATTCCTTACTAATGTAGTTTTATTTGCTGTAAATGCTACACACCACTCTTGGTGAACACATTACATGCGGTGCTGGCCTTTATCCGCCGGCTAGACGATACTGCTAGAAATGGCGCAAAACCAACATAGTGAATTATATGAACAGTTATGCTTCCGTAGGCGATTTAAATCCCAGGGAAGGAGGGCAGGCATCTCCGGTGGCTGAAAAATAGAAAAGTGGTTCTGGTAAAAGTAAATATGGCTATTGAAAACAACATGACTGGTTCAAACATTGCAGGCCATCGAAGCAAGACGCGAGGTGGCCTTGCCCTCTGAAGTCCAAGATGTGACTGACTCATTCTGCATGGTGTATGAACCTCCCTTAGCAGGTATGCACAGCTCATGGGAACTACATTATGGCACACTTGCAATGAAAATGTATTAAAACACTGACGTGTACCACGTGCCCTTCCCTAGACAGTTAACCACTCCGGCAGCTACACCACCATCAGCTCACCTCTGTGCCATGCGAGAGCAGCTGTGTGCACCCAAGTCAGTGTTCCCTGTGTGTACACGTGCATGCATCAATGTAGTGTATGTGATATAATGTGTATTAATTTTTCCTTTTATTTTACACGACCCTTATTTATTTATTGTTTATATATTAATTTCATTATTAACACCAGTCTTCCATGCAGTGGCAGTTTCCTAGACATCACGTGTGTAAAGTGATGTATGTCATACCATGCGCATGTTGGTGCAACGTATTTTGAAATTGTAGTTTTAATATCATTGTTCTCACCCATGTAATTTAGTGTTCTAGTGTTGCGTTAATTTCTAAGAGGGTTTCTGAGTGTAATTCATGATGTATTTCTGGAAAGTATCACTTGATGTCGCCATGCGCAATAACAAATGCAAATTTTGCCCAAAATCATCCAAAATACTTGTACATAGGTGTGATAATGGAACTGGTCTTTGAGCGTGGGCCATGTAAATACCGTTTACCATAGCACATCCAAATTCTAGGGGAACATTTACACCAGCACAAACACCAAATTGAATGACTATGACCATTGTTTTATTAAGTTCCAAATCTACTTCTTCTGCAGATGATATTTTTGGGCAGTTTATTTGTGGAAGTTCGTTCAAAGTCATTACTTGATTGAGTTTCTCGAGAAATTCTGGCGATGACAAGTCTTCTATGATATATTATTTCCAGGAGCTCGTCTTGTCATAGTACTCAGCCCACTCCCGGGGTGATTGTGTTTGTTCGATGTCCATTTCGATATGAAATGAGTTTTTGCATTTTCCTTATATGTAAACACATTTCATGTACAAAAAAAAAAAAGTAAAAGTATGAATCAAATTATTTATTGCGATCTTCCATAACCCTTTTCGCATCTTTAACAGTTATATCCCAAATCAATCGAACTATGGTAGGACACAGTCCCAAGTCATTCGTTTTTTAGAATGACAATGACAAATTTTTCCAAGTCCATTTGAACCACTCATGTGACAAAAGATTATTTCCTTCCTAGGCTATCTCATTTTTTCGTAAATATCTAGCCTAAACTTCATTCGCTACAATAATAAATGCTTCATTCAAAATTGAACAAACTCTTTTGAGTTTGATTTATATATCATTAATTTCCCATGGTATTCCATGTGCTTTCATTTACAAATTGCGATTTCCTTCAAAATCGTTAGTCATACTCTTTGCCAGGTGTATGCATGGATCAGGTTTGTGTGTGTGTGTTTAATGTTTACCCCTCATTGTGTAGCATATCCAAACTCCAATAAATATTTTTTTCCATGATATCCGACAATTTTAAAATCAACAACCAAGACTTAAGCTAGATTAATATTTTCCAACAGCATATGTTTTTGTTCTGGCTGTTTTCTGCTCAGAGTAGGTTTTTTGTCTTCTTCACTATAGCCGTTTGAAGATCCTAAACTCGCATCACTGCTGTTGGTACAGCTTCGTCTTTTCCTTTTTGAATTAAACTCTTATTCTTCCTTTAGATCAAATTTTGGTTCTTCTTTTATATAAATCTTTTGTTCTTCCTTTACATCTTCATCCGTAGAATGTACCTGCCCATCTTCATCACAGGTACCACTATCAGTATCCCATGTTGAACACTGTAGTTGTTGAAAATATCTCCAATCGTCTTTCGAAGAATGGTTTATAGTTTCAGCATCAAATTTACCATTATAAGGTTGTAATTGATGCTGTTTAGGTTCAGCTTCATGTTCATTAAACACCTTGTTGAAATACTTTTAAAGTGATATGACCAAAATTGACAAAACTTATTTTTCTCTATATCCAAAATAGAAAGTTTAAGTACCTTGTCAATGGAAATAGTCCATGTAGTTATCACTTAGAAACTTTTTGCAGTCACTACAACTGCACGAATGACTGCTCTACGATTTCCAACACCTAATATATACGAGAGAACGAAAAAAAAAAAAAGTTTTTTTAAGACAAAAAAACACCATCCTTATCATGTATGGAATTACATTTTTTTTTTTTTTTTCGCCATTTCTTAAACCCAAGTTTGCCAAGGAGCTCGTGACATCGCCGAAAACAAATGTGATTTTTTCTACATTATACACTTTATGTAACACCGCATTCTTATTGCAACACATTGAATATTCAGATGGAATGTTCTTATATGAAATTAAAAGTTTATTATATTTATTGCATAATAAATGGTAAAAAAAATAACATCGATGGAAATTTTAAACATAATTGAAGATGAATACGTTTGCAATACAAACAATGTGCGAAAAACTATCTCTATGGTGATGGAAGTTCTCAACAAACAGTCCGCCTTCGGTGTGACTGTACCCGAATATGGCGAAATTTTAATGACTCCCAGAATGCATAGGGGATGGAGAGGTTCGAAATCGGCTTTGATGTGGGTATGGTTGCATTTAATATTGACTGGTGAAAATAATCGCAATAGAAATAATAACGATGCTAATATTTATCAGAGTTAACTTGAAAAATTTGATTTTTTCATACTGTGTTCCATGTTGCAGGGCCACCGTGGGGGACCGCACACATCACACCTAAGGTACGATGGGGTATAACGATGTGAGCAGCGCTAATGTTATTTGTCAACAATTCTTAGTGAGCTACTGCAGCGATCTATATAAGTTAAGTGCACCATGCCACCCCACCCCCCTCCAGATGTACTGCCCCAGATGTACCAGAGACACCAGTGCTGCATCGAGTTCAGTTGTCAAAGTTAACAACGAGGGGTATCGGCGAGGCAGAAGATGAGGGCAACTCTATTACCTAGGCCTGGATGAGCTGTTTGCCATCAACAGACATTTATTATATGGTGAGCATAATCCTAGTTGGCAGTTAAGCACAAGGTTATCTATCGAGACCCTGTTAATTAGTTTCACTCAGGCCTTAATTACTTCCTGGAAAGGACAAGTATAGCGTGTTAGAGCTTCGTTTATATTAATGTTTCAAGACACAAGTGTGTCGCAATAAGCGATAGCATCATAAAGATTAATACTGTTTCATACATTGATATTTTGTATTTAATTGTTGTAATAAAAGTGTTCGTGTTAAGAATTCCTGTTTGATTGACTCAAGCCCATCTGGCTACGCACCCCAAACGAGTTTCCCCCCTTCACTTTACCATGACGTAGATATATACAGAAATACCCCTTAAGGGAAAAACTGAATTAGGAGTGAACTTGGTTACGAGAGCTAGGGAAAGGGGAGCACTACAATGTGTTTCGATGTATACAGAAACCAAAAATCAATGCTTAAAATACTCGTGGAAAATAATTTTGTATTAGATTCTATTAATTCATTAGAGTATCGAAGATAAAATAAAAGTTTCACAGATATATAACAACCTTGCAGTGATAGTTTTGCTAATGTTCGAGTATCGGCAATTAAAATCACGCATACAGAGCCGAGAGGAAAAACAAAAAACACTTATTTCGGTAAACTAAACCACTTGGGGGTGGGTGATCAAAATCAACAATGAGGATGGTGAGGGGAATGATAGAGGTGTCGAATTTGATAAATGTAAGCAACATTCGAGACACGAGAAACTGGGCGAGTTTATCAAAATCAACAAAAGTGTTTTTTCAAACACTTAATAATGCGTATTTACATTTTATTCGTGAAAATTTCGTTTAAGGAAACATGCCTGGACTCTTTGCAACGATGGACAAAATCAACCCCGTATAAATATGAAAAAAATTATTTACAAATTTCAATCAGAAATGATTGGTTGCAGTTACAAGGATTAATGTACGAAAAAAGACTAAGGCTATTTTATTTTTGGCAAGATAATTCGAAAAGACTGTTTTCGAAAAAAATAACATCGAGATGAGTCGCTGATAAGATTAATGCTTGAAATGCGAAAACGAAATGATGGGTATTGGAGACAAACGACCCAGAGAACATTTATCATCACTGGGATTGTAATATTTTGGAAAAGGTTTGTTTCTCAGCTGCTTAAAATGCAGCAATGTAATTTGATGTGATGAAAATGTATCACACTGTAATCACGAATGTACTCGCAATAAATAAAAAAAACTAATTTTTTTTCATGGCGAATGAATTCTATTGTTGATCCCCCACTCACCTATTTAAAAAAAAAAAACATATATTTTTCACCAGCATAACATTGTATATAAAATGAGAAATAATGGTTTATCTTCCAGTCAAGCATAACAAGTCCGATGCTGCCGGACGATACCAACGAGTATTTGCGGAATAATCTCGATCGTTTGTATTCTGCATTTCTAGCAAAACCGCTTCGATCAACATTTTTGTCTCGTTCTTGTTTGTAAGCATTCTGATATACATCTTATCTCGCGAATAGGATTATTGACTTGAGTAAAATGGACGAGGAGTGGAAACATATTGGGAAAATTATCAAACACATTGAGGAAATTGGCCGAGTAACAGTCGATGGGAATCTGGATCGCACCATAATGCAACTCGTCGGTCGGCATCACACCAAATGCAATCGAAACAAAATCATCTCCATTGTTGAATCCAGTGAATTCGGTAAAATCACCTCGCAGGAAATTTCGCCCTTTGGTTACAATCTTTTGTTAAAGTGCATGTTTGCCCGTTGGTTGGCAAAAAACAATGTGGAGCCGAGTATAATTGTGGGTTGGTTGTGCAAAAAAAAGTTAGGCATATCAACGCATAATCTTGGATTTTGATGTCGACAAAGAACACGATTTCGACTCGTACGAAGAGAACCTCGTTTGGCGCGATCGTGGGATTGAGTTCGTCGAGAACATTACTGCAGCCACATTCCTCTATCTAGAGACACATCGGCCCGAAAAGACCAACTTTCATGTAATTTTTTCCCATCATGATGGATTTTGTCAGTGCGCATGTATTTTTCTGCCATCTTACTCACAGCTACTCACAATCGAACGAGGGGTTAGCATTCAAGTTTGTGTTGGACAATCCGGCACAGTGTTCCTGTCCCACTGTCCGAGATCACATCCGGAATGGCTGAGCACAAATGTTAATATAAAAATAATAAGTCCTTTCAATATATGGACTCTAAAATATGAGCTCGAGTTTTTTTCCTTTTTACAATCTCTTCAAAGAGGGTGAAGCCATTGCAGTTTCAATAACTTGCAGTTCACCGCGAGAAGTTTTTTCTTTATAAAACTCGATCGGACCGACAAATACGTAAAATGATTTATGTTCATCGACCAAGCGATCAGGCAAATGTGAAATGACGATGAATTGATCGCTGCAAACGATCGTCGGGTTCAAACGGGAAATGTATACAACAATGTTGATAATGGCGGCTATTGCGAGGAAGATTGGGTAAAATCATCCATTGGATCAACCGAGTATAAATTTGAATTCGAATATATCGGTTCGTATTTAGTTGTGTGTGTTGATTGTGAAATTACTCACGAAATTGAAAGTCTAAGTAGAAGTGACGATGAGAATGTAATTACCAAGATGTACGAATTGTACATAGTCAGCACGATGGAGACAAATTTTCAGTTGGAGACCAACAAGTTAGAGAACACTTTGTTTAACATGGAAAAAACTGGATATTTCATCCGATGTCATCTTTTCCGAGTACGTGTTGGGAAGTGTGGATATCAAATTACTTCTAACAATCACGAATTTTACCCCTTTAGCAAAAATAACCTGCATGTAATCGATCGTTTCGAAGAGGCGATACAACAACCCGACATTGACTTTGATCATTACAAGGAAAATTTCATGCATGCACTTATAGATGGTTTGTTGGGTGAAGATCCGTTCTTTTTTAACGTAGCCTACACTTTCTATGCGTGCTATTGCAGAGCAAATAATATTGGAATTAAAAACACAAACATCATAGTTGAAGTGAATGAATGGCGGAACAAGTGGACTTTGGGTAAGCAACAACGGCAATGGCAAGCCCAGCAGAAAAATTAAAAATAAATATTCCAAAAATGGCTTGAAACGAAGTAAATACGAAGAATATAGCAAATATAATGATGAATATGAATGTGGTTACGACGGAGATGAAGACTATCCTCCGTGAAAACTATTATGCGGGCCTACATCATCGGATATGTTTAAAGGAAATTACGACTGATTTCGTTTTTGTTTTATCGGAGATGTTGAATCGTGGTTATGTGACGAGTGTGTTGTCATTGCTTGTTGGCTACATCGACAATAAAAATTTAATAAAGTTGATTGGATGTGTGTTCAAGTTTTCAACCCGAATCGGTACGCAAAGTTCATCTTGAGCGTTTGGTACACCCACGAAACTATATTTAATCACTTGTACACGAGATTCTACAAGACCGACGTGCTTTACTTTTTGCTTTCATCTCTATGCCAAGGCCCTCTAGGTTGGCGAAACTTGTTCAACATGTACAAATACGTCATCTTTGGCGAATCCAATGGCCAAGAGGGCGGTAGTGATAATGGGGATTCGTCCTAAAAAAAAAAAAAAAAAATCGTCATCAGTGGCGGCTTGCAAAACGACAAATTTCTTCTTTCCCGACATTTTATTAACGAAGCAATATTACAACTTGGTGTTGTTGTTTGGCAATGGAAAGTTTACGATCGTTCGGGAAAGTGAGTTGTCTTTTAGTCTCGAAATACCAGAGTACGAGGCAGTCCTCGACCATTTGGGTTACCAAGCCTTTCACGATGTGTACGTGTTTAACCCATTACTAAATGTATTCGAATCAGAAAGCGAATGCGAGAGACAAGAGAGAAAGGGAATGAAATGAAATAACAAAAAAAATGGAGGACTCCAAAAAAAAACCTATGAACTGATAGAGAGACAAGAGAGAGAGAGATGGAATGAGAGAGTGAGAGGAAAACTAAAGAGAGAAAGAAAGAGATACAAGAGAGAAAGAGAGACAGTGAGAGCACAGAATGATAGAGCACGAAAAAAACGAGACAGAATGGTTGTATGACATAGCGATCATACGCCCCTTGAAAATACGTGTATCGTGATATATAACACCAAATACTTACGTATTTAAATTTTTTAACTATAAAAATTCATATAAATTAAAAAAAAAAATTAAAATATTTTTACTATGATGTCACAATAGTATGCGCCTTGTAAAGACGAGTCCGGTGATATGAAACACTTAATACTTACATCTTTAAATCGTTTAATTGTAAAAATATATTAAAATTTTTAAATTATAAAATATATTTAATTTAATAATAATAATTTTTAAAAAAATATATTTTTTTTCGACTCCTCATTATGTGGGTGAGTTTCGGGTATCTTGCCCATGTTGAGGAGTTACGTCAGCTGCAATGAGGAGCAAGCACTTTTTAGGGATAAATAGAAAATATTGGAAATTTGTAAGGAAAAAGGGAAATTTTAAGGCATTTTGGGCTAAAACATACGATTTTGTGGGAAAATGAGTAATTTTTAGGGGAAAAAAACAGGAAATTTCTAGGTCAAGGTCAGAGCCTCCGAACCTCACACTGCCGCCTGTGTCCCAGTTTATCCACACGCCTACTACTATAGTGCCCTTAATGATTAAGTTATTGTAACGTTAAATTTGTATGCGTTAGTCAATTTGCTTCTATTTATATTTTAGGATTTGCGTATATTCTGTGAAAGAGCAACCATGTTATGTAAGTGATTATAGGTACAATAAGCACTATATGGCACAAGTGAGTAATTGGATCGTGGCCATTCTCCCACTGCTAGGAACTTGGCGTCCGATGTTGCCCCAGCCCGAAGATATGCCGCGGGATAATGCTGACGTGTTTTGCCGATTTTAAATTTGAGAGAAATTGATTTTGCCATCAAAGTATAGGGAGCTATGCTGGATTTGGATACTCAATTTGAATTACTAATAATTTATGAAAATAATATTTGTTAAAAAAATTTTTTTTGTTTCAGTAATTCATTGAGAACAGTTAGGTGGACTAGAACAGAATTGAGAATTGTTTGAGAAATTTACTTTAAATTTTAGCCCATTGAATATAAATAAAATTACTATCATTTTAAATTACAATATGTGCCTTTTGAACTGAAGTAACTTAACGTAATGAAAAAATTTAATTGATGCCAACTGTTTTTTTTTAATTTCAGAAGATTAATTAACTTCAGTTATAAAATAGAAACATTTCAGATAAGAAGGGAAACATGTGACGTGTTTACTCGTGCAGTTTCTCGTGTGTTTGTCTATCCAAACACTCAAAATTATAAAGATGACCACACATTGATGTGGGGGACCATAGCAGTCGGGAATGGAGTACTGATGTACCCATGGACCGAGAGAGACCTGAACCCGAGACCCTGCGGTTCCGGATCCAATATATGAAGACAGTCAGCGGCGAGATGGCTGCCCGAATTGTCGCTGCTCCTGCTGCTACTGGCCAGGTAGAGAGTCGTGTCCCCTCAGCTGCGATTCGTACTCGTGGGCTTCCCCTTGTTCCTACGTACTCTTCAGCCCTCGAATTCAAAACCCCTGGACCTTCTGTTTCCCCCTTGTCACGCCTAGGACTTTAGGTAACTTCCTCACCCGAGGAAGATCCATACAAGTCACTCGAAAGTAGACGCATTTTATTCCGTTGAACTGTTTGTGTTTAATCCCACAGTGAATAGGGACTTCGGATATTTTGAAAGCAAATAAATTTATTTTTTCACTCAATTTTATCAATGTTACAATTCAATATTGTAACTTAGACATTGTAGGGTACATTCGAAATAATAAATATCTTAAATTGTGAGTAAATAAGCAAAACTGTAAGAATATGGGGACTTGTAGTAAACTTAAAATAAATTAGTTCATATCTTTAAAAGGAACGACCCTATGCTCAACACCAGATTTATTCTCTCAATTTCTGCACAGTAGCTATTCCAAATTCTTACAAGGCAATTATATACACACTTTTATAAGAATTGTAATCTCGTCATTTGAATTTTCTACCAATTATAATTAACACTATTCGCAGAAATTAATGAAATTTTTAGCACCAAAGAACAAATGCCTTTGAGTTTGAAAGATTTTGTGAATGTACTCTAATGATACATTTCAAATTTTCCTTTTATAAAACATAGTTGAGCATGCCATGCCACAAGCACTTAATCTAAATGAGAAAGGCTGCACTGAATTATTGGTAAAAAAAAAAACTTCCCTGTACTGATGTCAAGGACATGTGAAACTTCTGAATAATTGATATGGGCCATTCACGATAAAGTGATCACTTTTGAAAGCCCTCTCATATGGAATCATAGTCAATAAATCTATTTTATTGTAGCCTTTTATGTTAACTTCCGGATGTGGCGGAATTTACACACTTTGTTTATTACCTACATGGCTATATGCATTTGAAAATATTGTAAAAGGACAAAAATGGACTGAAAGGAATAAGTAACTAGGTCCTTAAAAAAGTGTTCACTTTACCGTGAACAGTCTATATATTACTTTGCCACTGTTCGAAAAAAAAAGTGCGTTGTTATACTCCACATCTCGATAACAGATTCAGAATTCATTCAAGTAAAAATTGTCTTTTAGTAAACTACTCTATGACCTATAATGAAAATACTGTTACAATTTCTCTCTCTAGAAATTAAAACTCGAATTCTCACAATAAATTGAAAACACCCACTGTTCACAATTGACACCAATTAATAAAATTCATAATTACGACAAAGAAATCAATTAAATCAAATAATTGACGATCAGTTCCATTAGACAGTGTATCATCCTATTCAATTATTCCATAATTTTTGGGTCCATATTTGACAGTTCGAACATTTACAATAAAATCAGCATTACACTTACATTCAGTTCTATCTCAGTTCAGTCCATGTCCCGCAAGTCGCAATGTGCTAGAGTCCTCCATGCGCCCTCACGCACAGTAGGCTTCACTCGTCGGTTTCACACCCTCTCGTGCATTCAAGCCACGAACACCTCACTCGCCATCGTCCCGCAATCTCCAGTCGTCGTCCATACTTCACTTCGCTCGCGCACACTCGGCCAGGCGACCTCCATCAAAGACTGCTGGCCGCTGGGTTGCGGCAGTATATATAGTGTCTTAGGTCACAACCTAGAATCTTCCCCAAGTCGTGTGTTGCGTCGCGGATGGCTGAGGTACCAGCCAGTCTCACCAGAACATTCTTGCATCGTCGCCAAACGTATCGGAAACTATAGCAGGCGATAGGAGGTCTGTGACGCCAGCAAGTCTCGCCGCTATCGGAATTCATGGGATTCCCAGAAGGGGGGGACAGGAGGCCGCGAGCACATCGTTCCAGGAAGAGGGGAGGGCGAGGTGGGTCTCCGATTACAGCATGGGGCTGCTGAGTCGGTGTCAGCTGCAGCACGTAACAATATGTTAATTTTTTTTTGCCCTATAATAACAATTATTTGCTTTGAAGGAAATTAGGTTTTTTTTGTAACTTGAAAATTGATTACAGTTACGATAAGTAGTACCAAATCGACTTTTAAGTAAAGAAACACTAAGACGTTTTTAAATTAACACCTGGATATTAAAACTTAAAAATTTTGCAGATTGCTTGACTTCAAGTCTTGAGACTCTGTTGATTCATTAACTTTATAACTTTAGCATGAAATCGATGTGCTGAGCATTTTACTGAAATTGGTTATTGTTATCTAAGGAAGACTGGTTTAAGTTAAAAAAATCTACTGTCTTATAACGAGCAAAAAAACAGTATAGTCACAAAATAATTAAATCATGTTCGAACTAAGTTACTTATATTCTGATAGATTTATCACTTTCTGAATTGACTACGGAGAAGTATATTCAATCACTTGCTAATTATTTCTATATGTTTAATCTAATTTCTTGAGAAAATTTAATACACCTGAGTTTTTATTCCTTAAATTCTCTTGACATGTACCACATAGTCCCCCTTCCCAGCCCATTCGTCATGTCACCACTTCAGCAGGTCTACATCCAGTGTAACCATCAGTGAGTGAAGTGACATTTGTTCTTTTCAGTGTAAAACGTTTGTGTATATTTTTCCACTGCCTTTTTAAAACTAGTGTTGATGTTTACGTGTGCCACATGCTCGCCCCAGCGATCATGTAACTACATGCGTTTCTTTATGTTTAGTATTTCTGTGGAATATGCGCTTGTAAGTAATTTTAACGTGCTTTATGTAATTTATTATTAAGGTAAGTGCAATGTACCGTTTGTGTACATGAATATGTTATTAAGCCGGAGTTGTGTTAGTATTGAAGTGTGTTTTGTTTTTGTACCAGAATCCTTCCACATCATAGTATTTCATGCACCAGGCACACCTGCGTGCAAAACAACATACACACATAAGGTTATCCCACAAGGGACATGTGACTAGTAGTTTAAATGATTTATTATTATTTTTATTGTGTTGTGTAACGATAAGTCAGTGGAACCACATAACCTATTGGCTATCGAAGTGCAGTGCCAGAGGCCATGCACGGCCAACATGTCAGAACAGCCTTTGGCATTAACCAAATATAGCGTGGTAATTTTCTTATTTTATATTTTTACATGATTTTATTCAAAGTTATATAGTGTACAATAAAAATATGCGTATCCTACAAAATGGTAAAATAATGCAACTAAAATTATGCATTGCACGAGTCACATGCACATGCCACAAAAGCATGCATTTTTAGGTTAAGGCTTAAGGAGTAAGGGATGTTTTGTCACGTGATTTTTTATTTAAATTATTTTTGTTTATTATGTTTTATTTTAATAATGAAGGGAAATATGTGTAGCCTGTAGCAGGATCAACATTCACATGCCATCATTTCATCCAATTTATCATTTATCAGCATTTAACATTGGTTTCATCACATCACGCAGGAAGCCTGCGCTTGGCAGCAGCGCTCCCGCATGGCCATTTTCAGTAGACCTTCGGTACTCACTTGGAGCAGACGTCCGGATTGGCCTCCCTGGGCCCATCACGTTGTTCGCCAATCATACAGTTTTCAATAGCATTACATTTATATTCTGTAACTTTAAATTATGTTGTATTAGCCCGGGGAGAGCGCTGCTCCACAGTCTGGACAGTTTTTCCACGGCCTGACCTTAAATTTTACAGTGACTCATAATAGTGGCTTTGCGCAATTTTCACAGTGTAAGTGCCTCATATGAGGGTGAATAAATAAATAGTTTGGTTAAAAAATATGTTCGCCTAAGTGTTTATTTATTGGGTCCACTTCTCGGATCACTTAACCGCTTTTCACTAAATAATAACGTAAGATGTGAGGTGACCTGAACAACATCTCGGGAGTGAGGGTGTGTTTTGGGGGTGGCCTACAGCCCCCACTAGACCAGGCAATGTGGGATTTTATTCTACAATTTCATCAACAGCATCTGGGACCACTTCCCAATGACAGCGGAGCATCTGGGTGACAACCATGTGGGCTGTTGGCCACACGACCCATCTTTGTCTCGTGTTCACCGACTTGTGAACTGGAGCTCTCCGGAGTACAACAACTTCAAATCATTCCAGTCTACATAACCTTCCTTCCCCCAATGGTCCACCCAAACACCATGCCATCAAATTGGCACCCCTCTGCACGGGCATAAACAGCCACCAAACCTACTACTATTTTCCCGGTAAATTCTTTCCTATGCACTACCACTCCTATCATCATGAATTTCCCAGTGTTTCATGTTTTGTCTTTTTATGCACATGTTGTTTAATGTGTGTACATTCGTAGGCTCTTTCGGACCAATGGTACACTCATTTTCGCTACTGGCGAATTTTCTCATGGTTTTCCATCCATTTGCAAGTTCTACATGCTAATTGAAGCCAGAAAATGCCGCCAAAACAACAAGAAAAATCTTGGCGCCAAGGAAATCACCATTGTTCTAGACAAGGGAGAACAGCTACCTTTCTTGGCACCTGCATGAAGGGATGCACAGCATGCGAGCCACCATATTGGGGAAGTAGCCGAGTGGTAGTGTGACACCTGCCATGCCTCCTCCACTATGCCGGTCACACCACCCCTACCACGCCACATCGCTGGATGTCAGCCGCAAGCCAGTCAGGTTACCTGGCCATGGCAGAAATGTAAACAAACATCCAGATGGAACTCCCATGTCAACCACATCGCATAGGCGATCCTGGACACCTGTACTTACACACAGAAAATGGATGACCTTCCGATCTTTGCTTGAAGTGTGTGCCTCCTGTGTACTCGCCAGATCCGTTTTCACTAAGTTTTCTCCAAGGCAACACCTGCCTCTGCGGGGATGAAATGGCATATCGGCACATGAAAACTCAGATGGAAAACGTAAACGCTGATATCTGCCGCGAAACATGGCGGCGAATCACCATGGGCACACCCACAGGTCCAGGGTTTTGTCAATCCCGTGCATGTGCCTGCTCTCTGCAGTGTTTCGGCATTTAATCAAACTCAAGACATGCACATACTGCTTTTAGATGCAACCTTCGGAAATGTATTAATCGTAGTAGGCGTGAAGGCACTGGAGCTGCATCGCTTTTGTGCGCTCGCTGTTTGTGAGTGTACCACGACAAGTGCATCACATCCGACATACGAGCTGCATTACACCAAAATTTTCTAATCAACTGTGCTTGATGTGACACTGAAACACCATGAGAAAATCAACCGCAACATTCACATCATCAGGAAGAAGCTCCAGTTATCAGATTCAGCATTCTATGGCATGACATGTTCAGTGGAGAGGCGAGAGGAATACAATCTGAGAACATTTCACATGTTCAAAGTGTACCGCAGCTGACACTGCCATGCCACTTCCAACTCAGTACATAGGGATGACCACATTGGTCACACCCCCCACTCAATCTACGCCACTGCTCCGACCAACAACTAATGGTACGGAGGACAGTGCAGCAGAGTTTTTCTTTTGCGCCATGTGAACTGGCAGAGCGAAGAAGTCTCAACATAGCCACCACCACACACACACACGTTTCAAGTCTTTGCCATCATACTCAGGGCTGGCGAGTGAAGACCCCGTAGCCTTCATTCGAGATGATTGGCCACATTGCATTGGCGATTGACTAGGAGGCCTGGGCATGGTGGCGCGATATCGCACATTACGGCATAATGTGGGCGAAGTTTAGCAATGCCTTCACGTGCTGTTTCGCTGGTACTTTCACCTCATTGCGAACCCGCAGCTGTGTGATTCTTGAAGAGCAAGGGGGGGGGGGGGTCACTTTACAATTTCGCCACACATAAAGGGAGTTTAATCGCTCATATCACCCGGAGATGTCATAGTGGGAAATTTTTGAAGTCGTTGCCAGCACTGTATGCCACGAATACCGTGCTGCTTTGGCACCAGTCTTACATGCCACAGAAGCCGATTTCATCCAGACTGCCATGCTCCTCGACTCAAGCATCTAGGCCCAACTGTGTCGCTATCGCGAGTCCGCACATCCGCGTCGGGACCCGGCATATCTGCGAGATAAGAATTTGAGTGCAACAGTGCATCCAAGTTCTGTTACAAACAATACAACCACAACAAACAACCGTACAAGGGGACCATACACTGTGCACTCTGTTCAACCGCGTACCATGTGTCTGCCATTCGTACCTCCTATGCCGTGCAGATGGTGTTATGGACCACATTGGAACATGGCCACACCTACTGCTGGCAGCCTTGTCTTGTTCACGAACACATGTTAATGCAGCTACGGGAAAAACATCAGCCGAGATCCTAAAGGGAAGGAAACTCTCGCGCCTGTGTGAACTAGCCTGCTACGACACTGTGACGGTAAACGGACACAGATTGACGAATATAAATGATGCAACAAGTATGTGAACAGCAGGACTGCTACATTAAGTCATGGCTCCTTATAACATAAAACTCGCCACGTTAACTTAAAGTAGGAGATCTTGTTTACATACCTGAGCATCCACAGTAAGAAGGAAATAAAACATTTTATGCAGGACTGGTGGCTAAGTGGGGCGGACCTCACTCTATCAATAAGAAACTAGGCAACATTACCTAAACAGCAAGAATCAGTGCAAGTAGAATTGTAAAATTATACTGTGGTGAAATGAGGGAGGCAGGCGAAGGACTACATGACAACATCCCCCCCCCCTGCCTGAAATTTTAAGCTACATGAGTGAGGAACAGTGCTTCGACGCCCGGCGTCACGACGCCCGATAGGGATTGAATACCCTCCAGCCAGCAAGCAGATGATGAGATGGACACGCAAATCAAAACATACATGCCTAGCACAGTTCTGGTTACATCAACTTTACAAACGACACCCGGTGTCTCGACTCCCAATAGGGATCAGCTGGAAGAGGACGAAAACATAATTGTTGTCACTTCAACAACAACAACATCATTAATTGATACAATGCCGCCACAGACATCAATTGTTCTAGCTGGTCCCTCTTTGGTGTCGAAACACCGGGCGTCGGTTGAGAGCAGCACGTGTACGGGGTTGACAAAACCCTGGACCCGTCGGGGTTTCATGCACTGCTCACACACGTCCTTCGGTGTGCCCGTGATGGTTCACCGCCATGCTTTACGGCAGATCTAAGCGTTCACGTTTTCCATCTGAGTTTTCATATGTCGATATGCCATCCAAACCAGACAAACCTGCCAGTAACAGCAGAAACAAGGCGAGACTCACCGGGAAACGGGACGTTGGGGTAGAGTGGCCCGACACCACATGCCCCAGTGCCAGCACGATACCATGTACCCTAATTACTTACTTAAAAACAATAGAAAAAGCTCATTTAACTCAAAAGCCAAAAAAAAGGAAAGTGTAAAGTTATGAAATGTTACATATGTTAACTGACATTAAAAGCTATGATATTGCATACCATTTCATGTACTTTTAATCGTTAATTTGCATGAGATACAGATTCCTATATGCATTCCAGATGGTAACGATAATTTAGAATAAGTTTGTCATTTCAAAACCGTTTCCATAATAAACATATTGGCTATCTTGGCTGCGGAAAGTTAAAAGTTTTATTACAACTTCCTATATGTGATAAAGTTTGGTAACACAAATGTTGGAAAAACACACTTTTGAATTGGACAGATGTTGAAAAGAGAGTAAGTGGAAGGAAAGGTTCGATAGAAAATGTATTTGCAAGAACTGTTGAACAAAAAACTCCATGATGACTGTTAGATGAGTTTGGAGCTGCAGGAAATGATTTCTGCTGAACTTCGAGGAGATGGAGATGTACGAGGACCCGAGAGCTGCCAACGGGGATGCACGATGGCGGAGTACTTGATTTGGTGACCCGAGAACGGCTGAAATACTCGAGGTACTTTGATTCTGAGGTGTAAAAAAACCTGGGATTCCTGCATCGCCTCATCGAAGGATAAAGTAAGCCAGCTTCAGAAATCTCGGTTTTAGAACTAAACCAGTGGTTCCTGAGTCATTTAAGAATATATTAAGTAGTGCTTCCGACGTACAGCTAGCAGGACTCATTAAAATAATAATTTTTATCATGAAACTGAGTCAACCAGATGAACATGTATCTAAATCAGTTCTCGAGTTTATGATATTGTATCTGGTGATGGCAGGGTCAATATTAATTAAGTTAAAGTTTGATTGAGCGGTTAAAGTACCATTAATGATCTGACAGCAGGGTTTCGTATTATTCTTTAACCTCATGTGAAATGATCGTATGTTTGTTTAGGGTTTTATACTCACCAATAACATAATTTAGGTGTATCAATTGTTTGTTAAGAGAGTCATGTGTGATGACTGATTTCTTTAAAAATCCTCATTGAAATTGCATTGTTTATGCTTATTCATGTTGCTTTTCTGTGTCGTGTAGATGCTTGTTTAGTGAATATTTTAATCGTAGCGATATATAGTTGTGATTGAAGTGTACAGTGTATGCCTGGTAAATTTCTGAAGTTTATGATTCCTCTGACACCCTTACCTGACATGGTTAACAATTCTCTCATGACACACATCACATACGTATCTTATATATTTATTTTAAAATACATTTAGACCCAATATATGCAAAGAATTTAATACAAAAGAAAAAAGAAAGTGGGTGAAAGGTGTGGGGGGTTTTACTCACTTTGCGACGGGATTTACCAAGACTACTAATGAATACGTAATGCAACAATGTGTTTCACTTATATAAACTAACTTAATACCTAGTGCCAAGTATAGGTATTCCATGCTACCACATCAATCCCACTAGTAGTGAGGGTCGAGAGCTGTTTCGTTTGAAATAGAGGAAATCAATTAAATACCTATCTCTTTCAATAAGTTGAGCATTACATAAAAACTAGTAAGTAAATATAATATTTGAAAAATAAACAGTATAATTTTTTCTATATATATATATATATATATATATATATAAAGAGAAACCATTAATAATAAAAATATCAGAAAACATATATTTAAATTTTAAAGTTGTGTTTCACTAAACAAAGAAAATTAGTATTGAAATCGTTGGGTTTTGCAAGAGCAAAACTGTAAACACAGTATGGTTCTTTGGCTACTCAAAATAAAATAAAAATTACAATCATCGCAATTAAACTTATAAGGTAAATCATATTTCCTAGTAAATAAACAAGCTAAGATCCAGAAATCCCACTGGCCTAACCAGTGTTCTATTTGATAAGAAAAAAAAGAATTTACTGTAGGGCTAACAGGATGTCCTTCTCACTAATGGTCCTCCAGAATTAACTCAACAAATGTGAGAATAATCAAAACTCAGAAGACAAAAAAAAAAAAAAAAAAGAAACAAACTGAGTTATTTCATTTACATACCGCAAGCTGAATAGGGGTAGACTGCCCCCTTTATCCACACTGCAAGTGGATTAGACAACAAAAATTTCAACTAATGGTAAAAATTATCATTCACAAGTGTGAAGTTACCAAATAAAATTATCGTGGATTAATGTGTCGGAATATTTGTTCCAAAAACCAGTTTAAGTTAGCTATAGCAAAACTCACAAATCTTAGTCACCTAGGGCTTAAATGAAAATGACAAAATTAACTTTAATAGTAACTGTTGATAGCGCTCAGCTTGTCTTACTACTGATTAGGTTTGCTAAAATAATTTATTCGTAAATAGATTGATTGGCCTGGTTACTGGAATAAGCTTTAGAGAACTTAAAAAAAAAAATAGCAATGAAATCAAGGGTTCAAAACGACTCTAAAATGAATAATTGAAAACACACTAATTTATCTTTAGGGAGAACCTGTCAAAATTTATCGGAATTCATAAGCTAGACGTCTGTTTACATCAAAGCAGTAGTACAATCCCAACTCCGCCCAGTACGAATGTGTAGATCCAGCCAACATTAGCCGCCATAGCACATGAAAAAAGAAAGAACAGAAATAGCATATATGCCAGAGCAAGCAATCTTTTGAGTCAGCACATGTAGCAGTTTGTTGGAGTGCGCGCAGTTAGTATTTTGATTCAGCGTAAATACTAGGCGGTGAGAGTGGGTTACACCTGTATTTATTTTGAATGGTTTAGATATTTCGCCCTGAAATTTTACTTTTGATATTGTGTGTGTGAGGGTTTCGCGGATTAGATTTGCTCATTTAGATTTAACTCAAAATTCTCGGATTACTTTATCTAGAGTTTCTCTATCAACGGAATCATAAGCCCTTTTAAAATCTACAAATATTACTACTATGTTGTTGGAGTTTGTGAGTCTGTGCCTGACTATGGACTTCAGGTTGAAAATCTGTTCTGAGTCAGATATGCCCTTTCTAAATCCCCTCTGATATTCACCCAAATGACTGTCAAGTGTTTCATTTATAATACCAAGAATATTAAATGAATAAAGAAAAATAAATTTTTGCAAGTTTACCTTTTTCAGGTTACAAAATAACATATAAAAAGCTAAAAAAATCTAAATAAAATATTGCTTTATTAAATAATATATTTGTAAAACAAAGAGATTAAAGTAAGCGAATAAAATAATGGATAACGACGAACAACTTTTCAAACTTACCTTTATCAGATGCCAATATCAATGAATTATATATGCAAGATAAAACGAATTAAAAGAAATATTCCCATGTTCTACTAATGTGTTTGTTAGCAAAAGAAATAAAAGAACCAATAAAAATTACATAGTTAATAAAGCCTTTAAATGCAGGGTATCAACATATAACATTGAAAATAGTTTTAATGTAGTAAAACTTTATCAATTTTTAACTTCAGTAAAAAATAAGGTATTTGAGATAATATGCAATAATATTAGGAAATTTTGAGGCCTGAAAACTAACATGAATTTATTTACCTACTTTCGCAAGCAAGAGGATAATCAAGTAGAATTATTTACATTTCAGTCATATAATCAGAGAATATTAAACGAAGGAGAAATGATAAATATTTGCAAAATTATAAGACAGGAATTTATCACACAAATATCTGAATTTCATAAAAGAGGTCCAGGATGGACTTTAAATAAAATAATTGGAATACAATTAGCTATAAATAAGTATAATTCATTAAGTGGAGCATCATATATACAATTACCAGAAGCAATTAAGAATAAAAAAGCATTCATAAATGTGAAAAATGAAGATAAAAAATGTTTTCTTTGGGCAATAAAATCTGCACTGTTTCTAGCAGACAAAATTCGAATAGAGTAACTAAATATATATGAATATGGGGCTTAATATTGACAAAGTATTATATAAATATGAATATCCAATAAAATTGACAATATACCAAAGATAGAAAATCAAATTTAAAAAAATCGATAAATGTTTTCTCTATTGAAGATAAATCCACAGTATATCCTCTAAAACTCACAAAGAATAAAAAGGGTAAGCATGCAAATTTACTTTATTTCAAAGACAATAAAAACTCACATTGTTGCTGAATAAAATATTTATCGAAACTGCTTTCAACACAAAATAATATCAACAACATACAACATATATATGTGATATGTGTCTTCGATTCTTTTACTCACAAAAAAAAAAATTAACTTACAGAATACTGTTCTAAACATGAACCAGTAAGAATCACTTTACCCTCGAAAGGCGAACAAATAAAATTTAAAAACTACAAACATACAACAAAAGTTCCTTTTGCAATATATGCATAATTCGAATCATTCCTGAAGAAAATATCAACAGCTAACCAAATCCGAAGGAAATACAAATTAAATTAATCCAAAAATATCGAGTTTTAATAAATGATTATATTGGTAATGAGCCATATAAGGAGATACTTAAAGAAAGATATAAACTTAATAATTAACAAATAAATACAATTGATTTAAAATTTAATGACGAATCATATACAATGAAATATCAGTTACACAAAGATTCTGTTTTTGTTATTATATTGTATTTACTTATGGCGATTATAAACTCCCAGTTGTATAGGGAGGTACGTTTGCACATCAGCATTTTTACAAGCAATGAAAAAAGAAGTAGAAAGAATTGGGTAAATATATTCGCAAATTGAAGCAATGCATCCACTATTTAAAAAAAAAACAATAAATCTAGAAAATGTACTGTATGCGAATACGAATATAAAGAGTTAAATAAGAAAGTACATCATGATCATATAACTGGAAAATTTATTAATCCAGTATGCAATAATTGTAATCTACAATTTAAATTACCCAGTTTTGTTCCAAAATATTTTCACAATTTAGCTGGGTGTGATACTCATTTATTTATTAAAGAGCTAGGAGATGATGAAAAAAGATAGATTTACTTGCAAGTAATGAAGAAAAGGTTCTTACTTTTGGGAAACAAAAAAATTTAAAAATTATATTTACTGACACATTTAGATTTATGACAAGTAGTTTTGATAAATTATCACCTCATTTAACAAAAGATAAAATGAAACTCACACAAAAATTTTTTCCAGAAGCTAAAGTAGATTTAGTTATTAGAAAAGGCGTTTATCCATACAATTATATTGATAGTTGGAAAAGATTCCAAGAAACCGAACTTCCACCAAAGAGTGAATTTTACGATAAATTAAATGGTTCTGACATAACTGACAATTATTATGAACATGCAATACGTGTATGGATCCAATATAATAAAATAAATAATCTTTGGGAATATCATGACTTTTATTTAAAAAAGTGATGTGTTATTATTAGCAGATGTTTTTGGAAATTTTATAAATACACGTATAAATGCACATTATTTAGACCCCGCCTTGAAATTTTACAGCACAAGGATTATCTTGGGATGCAATGCTAAAAATGAGTAAACAGTCATTACATTTATTACACAATTATGCTATGATTTTAATTATAGAAAAAGGAATTAGAGGCAGACTATCTTAATGTTGAAAACAATTTGTTAAAGCAAATAATACATAATTAAAAGATTTTAATCCAAATCAAGAGTCTAACTATTTAACATATATCGATGCTAATAATCTTTATGGATGGGCAATGTCACAATATTTACAATATGGTGATCTAGAATGGGTCGATTATCCCGAATTTAAATGAGATTTTTGGAAAAATTAAAATTAAAATTTAAATTATGATTCACAACATGGATATATATATATTAGAAGTTGATTTAGAATACCCACAAGAATTGCATAATTCGCATAAAGATCTTAGATTTTGCCATGAAAATAAAACAGTTCCAGAAACAAATCAATCAAAATTATTAACAACCTTAGATTAAAAACAGAAGTATGTAATACACTATCGCAATTTGAAACACTGTCATAATAATGAATTGAAACTTACAAAATACATAGAATATTGAAGTTTAACCAATCTGAATGGTTAAAAAATTATATAGATTTAAATATACTGATGAGAACTAATGCTAAAAATGAATTTGAAAAAGATTTTTATAAATTAATGAATAATTCAGTATTTGGTAAAACTATGGAAAATACGAGAAATTGAGTATATATAAGACTGATCTCAAATGAAAAAGTATATGACAAACTAGTAGCAAAAGTCAATTTAAGAAAAGCACTATATTTAATGAGAATCTTGTGGCAATACGTATGAAAAAACTAGCATAAAACTTAATAAGTCTGTTTATGTTTGTACATCAATTTGAGATATATAAAAAGAATAAATTAATGATTTTCATTATAAAGTTATGAAACCAAAATTGAATTGGTCTATCAAGATACTGATTATACATTTATAATATAAAAAAGGAAGATTTTTACAAAGACATGAAAACAATGATAGAAAAGTTTGACTATTCAAATGACAACATCTATAACATGCCACAAATAAATAAAAAAAATTTAGGTAAGATGAAAGATGAATGTAATGGTAAAATATTGTAAGAATTTGTTGGTTTAAGAGCAAAAAAGTATGCAAATAGAGTTGTTGATAATTTTTTATGATTATAAGAATGGTTTTTTTAATGAAAAATTCAATATAGAACAATGTATTTAATAAGAAGCAAAAAGCACAACATATATACAGTCGAAGTTAATAAAATAGCACAACAGTCCTTTCGATAACAAGATATCTATACTAGAAAATAAAATTGATACATTACCATATGGATATCGACACATTAATTTTAATCCATTTTCTAATATATTATTGGTTTTGTATATTATATTTCTATATTATATATTAAACATCTTTAATTTTCAAAACAATATCGATATCGGCACCATCAAAACCAATCAGTTTTCCATTTTAATCTCAAATTTCTAAAACAATATAATTAAGCAGCTCATTATTAATGCTATAAAAATTGGATATGGAGGTACATAAATAATATAATCTCTAAAGCCAAACAAAGTTTTTGGGGAAAATTAGCAATTATGTCTGTTTCTAAGTGATTAGATTCATCACATTTTATAAACATTCCATAGGCTAAATTACAGTGAAAATTTATTGTTTTAAACTTATTAGAATTAGGTAATATAGTACCTACAACAACCTTTTCTTTTTCAATAGTTATATTTCTCCAAAACAAAAAATATCGGATAATCTGTCGTAAAATTTTATATCAACCTTAGATTTAATAGATATTGTGTTTTTACATTGTCTGCTGTTAATTTAATGTTATTAATAGAAAGTCGTTTAAATGAATTTATAGTTTCTTTTAATGATTCAATATCGTATTGTCCTTTAGGAACAGTTATGACTTCATTTTTATCAACAACAGCAATCAATTTTTCAATTGTTGTTATAGTATTGTTATCTATTTTAGGCGATACAAATTTTGTACGAAAACTAATCAATGCAGTCGATTTATCTAGATGAATTATATCATAGTGGAGTTTCTTCTTCAATACAAAACTATTGTTTGTTAAGTTAAATATTTTACTATTGTTTTATTACTTACAAATTCTCTTATTAAATGAATAAGTTGGTTCGGGAGTTGGTGGTTTATTTTTAGACGAAACTTCTAGAAATAAAAAGAATGGCGAATTATTGCCTGACAATATAAGAGCAATTATAGTAGTTCTAAGTAACTGTGGGAAAACTTATTTTATGATACATTTTAGTTATAAAATAGGATGGTTAAATTTCAATAAATTGTATGTTTGCTCAAAAAGTTTAAATCAACCAAAAAGTATTCAGTTACAAAATGATTTTAGTGTGATGGCCGACCAGTTTAATGAAAAAATTGCATATTTTTATAATAACAATGATAAAATGATTCTTCTAGATCAATGTAAGAATGATTCTCTAGTTAATTTTGATGATGTGATTTTAGACAATCAAAATATCATTCGCAAATATTTTACTAGAGGATGATATAAAAAAAATTCATGTATTTTGTCACAAACTTCTTGTTTATATTAACTCATTTTTATTTTAAATATAACTCTACAGACATCTACAATGAAGAAAACAGTATTTAAAATTCACAAAACATATGTTTTATTATTCCAAGTGTTATGTGAATGATCAAAACCTAACCATTTTACATAAATTTTATCTCCTTTAGTTTTTAAATCTCTTTCAACCAAATATTCATCAGGATAGTTAATTTTCATAATTTCGTATCCTTTTGTTTGTAGGTTGGCACATCATAATTTAAAACTTCACAAATAGTAAATAATTCTGTTGTACAACTAGGAGTATAGCCCTTTCAAAAATTCATTTATTTTTGCTAGTACGGATAATATATCCAGCTTTATATTTCGGTTTATTAAACATGTCATATGTTTGATATTTTTTTTTTTTCATTTTTCTTATTAACTTCAATTGGTTTCATACCAATAGTTCTATGCTTTGTATTGTTGTATTAGTTTACTAAGGTATCTAATATATTTACCCATTTATAATTACCATTCAAAGCAAATTTCTTCCAAATTTCTTCTTTAATTATTCTATTAAATATTTCTACAACAATGGCTTTTAATTTACTATATGTAGAATAATGATTGATATTATTTGGTTTTCTTCTTATGAATATATATTCTAAAGCATTTGCTACATTTTTAGCTATTTTATCTTTAATTGGAATAGCAAATGTAAATTTTGAAAAAATTGATAAATGTCATAGTATACTTATATATCCATTATTTATATGTAAATACCTTTTAAATTACGAGTATCCATTTCAACAAGACCAATAAGATATACATCATCAATACCATACAAAATTAATTTTCTTCTTGGAAAATTTCTTCTTGCTAGTTTATATAATTGATTTATTATCCCTTCTCTTTCATTGGGCAATTTTTTTTAAGAATGTTGATTGATTAGAATTTCATATTGAACATTCACTTTTTTGAACTAATCATCCATTTGTGGTATTTTAAGTTCTTTATATTATTACTTTTGATGACATTATTGCACTTCAAACACCAAGAATTCCCCATTTAATTAGCAAGCATGTATATAAATATTTTTTCTTTACATTTCATAAATATTCCTATTATAGTAATAAACCCATCACTATATTAATATATCTTTTTTTTAAATTTTAAAAACCAATTTAGTACCTCTTTTATCATCAAAAGGCTTAATATAATCTTTTTTTTTTTTTTAGAATCCTGAATAACAGTTAGAGTATCATGAGGTAAATTATCAGTAGTTATTTTATAAACAGTACAATCCACAAAAAAGAGAATTAAAAATAGATTAACTAAGTGAAAAATATCAGTTTGTTTATTCTGCTTTGCAGGTAAATATAACTATATGAGATTTTTCTTCCTTACATTTTTCAACTTTCAAGTCAACAAGAGTATCACAATAATTCAAAACTGATTGGTTTAAATTTTGAAATTTATCAGCTATTTCTTTATCGAAATATCTTTTATTGACCGCATCTTTTCCATCTACACGTTCAGCCATATTATTATTTCTACAATTATGAAGATAAACATAATCTTTTGTCTAAACAAACACTTTACTAAGTTGATTTTGCAAAGCAATAACGATAATATTGTATTTCGAATTTATATATGTTTTTAATGCATAATCAGAAACAATAGTTTTATATTTCGAATCTACATCTTTTTTTAATGCGTAAGCAGAAACAATATTACTGTATTTCGAATCTAGATCCTTTTTTAATACCTGTTTTGCATCATTTATCCATGTTATATTATTAGCAATAGTATTACTGAATAGTAAATATATATATATATATATTATTTTATAGCATACACAGCTGTTTGTTTATTGAAACATATTTTATTGACTGTGTCTTTATCATCTCAAAGATCATCTATATTAACAACTCAATGCCCTAAAAAAGAAACATAAGCTTTAGTATAATCAAAACAAGTGCTTAGTTTACTTTGTAAAGCAGAAACACCCAAATTTGATTGTGAATTTACATATGTTTTTAATGCATAAATATTACTGTCAAAATTTTTATTTAAAGATTGGATTAATGGTTTTCCAAATATATATGTAATTTAATAATAAGGAAATTCTTTTATTAAACTTAAAATGTATAATACAATTAAACATAAATTACCACAAATAACTGAATCAAAATTCTGAATTCGATTATCATTGTAATATATATATATATATATATATATATATATATATATATATATATATATATATATATATATATATATATATATATATATATATATATTTGAAGTAATTAGTTAAATTAGTATGAATAGTTCCTCCAAATGAATCATAATAATGAATATAATTATTTTCTTTAAAATAGCAAACCCCACGCGTACTGGGTTCTGAGGAAATGTAGAAATTAACCACCCCACATTCATTGTGCATTATTGTTCGTAATTCAGCAATCATATAAACATTTCTGTAATTTTTTATGTTTAATATTTTTACATATTTATCAATATCGATATTATATATTGGGGACATATGCAAAATGTTTTTGGTCTCACTCTCTTTGCAACTAAACTGTTTCTTTATTTATTTACCTTTGCTAAATTGTGTCTCTGTTGTTATTCTAATTATTTTTTACTTGTCCAATTTCGTTCAACAAAATTGTAAATTGCAGTAGACCCTCCAGCTAAAGCGCCAAGTACTCCTAAAGCTGTAAATAAATTAGGTAAAAATCCTCCATTATGTAAACCTTTCCCTGTTTTTTCTTTTAATAATTTTTTGATTGCTGGTATTGATAAAGTTAATTTGAAAGCTTTTCCTTCTTTCAATTTTTTATTTTTTCTATCAATTTGATCTTTTGTTAAAAATTATCTATACCCGAATCTCTTAATTGATCAATGGATAGATCGAAAGTTATGTTTGTTATCTTCATTTATATAGGAAAAAAATATATGATTAATTAATCATTTTAATACCCCAACTGTATTTTCTTTTTGTAAACATAGTTGAAGCAACAGCTGCAGAAGCAATTTTTCACCAATTTAAGTATTTTTATCGTACATAATCTTCTTAGCTCCTTTTTGTAAAATTTTATCAGTTTCATGTCTAGAGTCTATATCTTTGTGATCTCTATAAGCAGTAACACAATATTTACATGCCTTATCTAATTGTTTTATTCCTGTGTCAACTCTTTCTAGTCTTTCGGTTAATTTCGTAAATGATCCACAATAATCGTAACCAGGCAAAACTATTTCAGGCGAAATTTAAATTATTTAATGTCCAATTTACTATATCTTTGCAGTGATGTTCAGAATTTTAAAAAGAGTGTGGAATTACATTTAAAACTCCTATAAAATAAGGCATTCCTTTTGGATAATTAACAACAAAATCATAAAATATATGGGTCAACATATCCATTATGTTTACTGTAAAAATTTTTATTTCCAGTATTTTTTTCACCATATATAACTAATCATCTTTCAATTAAATCTCTAATGTCAGTCATCCAAATATGTTCTTTTGGTAAAATATTGTAATTTTTGTACCTTCTCCAGACTTAGAAGAATTTAGGGAAATAATTCTTTCAGGTGTGTTTGGTGTTGATCTTAAATATGCCTTTAAATACACTTCTTGGTCTTATTATATTAATATACTTCCAACTTCCACTCGAAGCTACCTGTTTATTAGTGTCATGTTGTTGGAATACAGCATTGGTTAATAAAACAATTTCTGTGCAGTTTTTATAATCCTTATCATAAAATTTATCCTCGAGAGCTTTTGGTGAATTTTCTGTTAACAAATTGCAAAGTCCTGGTGTCAATTTATATTCTTTATTCTTAACGAATAGTGTATCATTATTTATCATCACTAGTGTATCACCAATGTAAAAATCTTGCCCCTCTCCTCGTAAACCAAATTTTTCATCAATAACATTAATTCTTTTAGAAATTTCTGTTCCGAGATTTATAGTAGAATTGGACATGCTCTTCTAAATTAGGAGATAATGGGAATAATTCTCTTTCAAATGATGTTTCTTGTGGTGTTAGTGGATAATCTAAATTTTTTGCTGCTTCTGGAACTAATGTATTTATTAAGATTTTTTTTTCTTCACTCATATGTTCTACCTTTTTACCAATATTTCCTAATTCGTCAATTAAAGGCATACCTTTCTTCTTAATTTTTTTTCATATTCTAACTCATGATTCTTATAATTTCTGTATCTTTAAATAAGTAATTTAACTCGATAAACGTTCATTGTATCTTTCATTTATATATATATATATTTTTTTCTTCTGAAATGAGTTATAAAAGTATTGAGAGCTTTGAACTTTTGAGAAATATTGAGAACTTTTCCCCTAACTGATCAAACTAGGAGAAATTTAAATATTTACAATATTATAATCGAATTTGATATTCCTATAGGAGATGGGTATCTCTTTCCAAATTATGCTTATGTTTACGAACAATTTCGTTTGTTAAAAAGAGATAAAGAAGGAAATGAGGCAATATATTATAAAGTAGATAATATAGATGTTTGTGCTAACTTTTTTCCATTTCAATTTTCTAGAGTAGAAATCTCAAAACATGGACATATTATTGAAGCTGTTGATAATCCAGTAATAACATCAACAGTGATGAATACTTTGTTGAGATCTCCAGGTGAACAAAGTTATTTAGAATTAAGTAGTGTTGATGATTATTATCCGGTAAAATCTACTCATAGTGTTAATACAAATGAAATAATATATCCTCTTAGATATCCGTTTAGTTTTATTATTGAAATTTATTAGAAAGCTGGCTATAAGATTACTTTTAATCAAAATTCGTCTGATAACAATTGTTTATTTTGTATCAACATAAGAAAGGCAACTGTTCACTTGAAAGAGATTATGCTGATCCAGGTAAAATGGTTATTCAAAAATTAGAAATTATGTGGTCTCTTTTGAATATGAACCTAACACAGCCAATGCAATTAAAGAAAAAATATACAAAAACCTTAAAATGGCTATTAGTTTTAATTATTGGCTATTTTTAAAAAATAGGTTCCTACTTGATCAACTTTTTTACCTTTGATATAAAAGACCAGTTTAATCATTTTCAATTTGATATGCCCGATTTTGTAATTGTAGGCTTTCCAACTAATAGAAAAAATCATGCTGATCAGGGAGTACACCCTTCTATGTTTGATCATCGTAGTGTAAGAAATATTTATGTTAAAAATGGAAGAATTGAAATTTTTCCAAAATAAAATTGGAATATAGATATTGGCAATAATTCATGTGATAAGCATTTCTTGCTTATAACGATCTTAGAAATTCTAAAACAAAACTAGATTCTGTATGTAGAAATAATGAACTTTAATTTTTAAGCCGACTCTAAACTTTGATGGTACTAAAAATTATTATTCGTTTTGGGGTCGAAGATCATAGTATATTATTGATTGTTTATATAGAAAAACAGATGAAGTTAAAGAAAAAACAAATATAAAAATTAGCATTGATTTTGATAAAGCTGTTGGAGCAGGTACCATTTGTAATGTTATTTTATTTAGCCAAATAAATTTAACTTATGATTATTTGAAAGAGAGAATTACTGAAGATGTATAAAATCTTAATTTGATTAAATGGAGGAATCAACAAATTGTTCCGATAGTTTAAACAAATTTTAAGATGTATAGTTATATGGTTACACTTTTTAGTGCTTTTAAAAATTTGAAGAAGTTTAGTTAATTTTTTAAAAACTTTTACGAATTTTCGAGATGTATGGTTTTAGTTGTTTTAGCAAATTTCTTTCTTTATAAATAAAAATGAAAATGGCTTTGTTTCAATGCAGTACGAGTAACATATTTAAGGGTGGTAGCCGCTGTGAGCCGCCTTCCTATGCCTCTGACGAAATAAGATAATTAGTTTACAAATTTAATTCAAATTTACAAAGCTTACAATTAACACTCACAGAAAACATTGACGATAAATATGATCTTCGAGAAATAGGTGAAAATCTAGAGTGTATAAAGAAGTTTTAAAAAAAAATAGTAGAGCTTTGAATAAAATATAATTTCATTTTATTTTGGCTTATTATGTTTGTTTTTAGCTAACAGTTTGCAGTTTTTAATTAACACAAATCTTGAATGTATATTTAAGAAAAAATTAAAATTTGCTTGATTTTTGCTTGTTTTTAGCTTAAATTTGCTGTTTTTTTAATCAACACATATCCTGCACAATGATTTTTTGAAAAATTGAAAAATTTGTTCGTTTTTGCTAGCTTTAGCTTAAATTTGCTTGTTTTTGAGTTGGAAATTTGGATCGAAAGGGGCTTCTAGTAACTTGAAAAAGTAGCTTGAAAACTTGAAAAAATTGCTTAAAAATGATAAAATTACTCTGTAGAAACATGAAAAAAGTTTCTTGAAACCATAAAATTACTTTTTTTTTATTAAATGGCTTGGTTTTTCGATGAAAAAGTGAGGTGTGTCAGGATAGGCATTATACGTCTACTCTCAATACAATTATTCATGATGCAGAGAAAGGTCGAATACAAAATTAATTCACTCCTTTGGCTCTCACACTAGTGCCATATGAAAATTTCTCAAGCAGGTACAAAAGACGTGACAGGCTTGATATAAATTGTACCGGAACCATAAGTCCGGTTGATTAATTAAAAATATACAAAATATAAAGTTTTCTTATGCAACATATATCCAATTGTAATTAAAGTATTTAAGGCTGCTACCAACAGCATTCCAAAATTAAGGGTCTTTGGCTACAAAAGTATTATGACCCTACAAGAAATTACCAAAAGGCAGATGTAACCTGCTAACAACTCTTAAGAATTAATTCATAATTAAGTTTCCTCCTTACAAATATCTTTCGTCTCTACTCAGACACCAATACCATCCTGACTCAAAAAAAAAAAATCATCCAAACTAATTGAGTTACCATTGTACCTTTCATCTTTATTTTGAAGTAGGGAGCTAAATGTAAATTCCAAACATATTGTTACAATATGTATTTTTGGGGCTAAATTTTTTTTGGTGGTTTTGAGTTAAATTTAACTCTTTTTGCTAAGCACAATGTCAGGAGAGGTATTTTTGTAGGCGCTTTCTTTTTTTGCGCAGATGCCTTAGATTATATGCCAGTCGGAAGTTTCCCACACCTTTGTTATTTTGATAAGATGCGATAGGCCTACTTTTAAATAAATTCTCTTTGGGATTTTCATATGGAGTTCCCTTTCTTGGAGGTTAGGTCAGGGAATTAAGCTGTTTTTGTTAGTTTAAGCCCTCCTTATAACTCTTGTTCATCTTGTTTGATAAGAAACACATGTTGCCTTTCTCTTTTTTTATTAGTAATGTGGTGATATATAATTTCATGATTTTTTAGTTCAAAATTCGTTTTTGGGGAGGTCAGTCTCTAAAGTCATTTTATGCCAAGGTTGTAGTTGGAAGTTAACCGATAGTGTCTCTTTTAGAATTTATTTCTTTAATTTTAATTAGTATTTTTGTTTGAACAGATCGTAATTTGCCAACTTTATTTGTTTTGTTTTTGTTTATTTATTTAATGGCTAGGTCGATTAAGTTATGATGGAATTGAATTAGGAAACAGTTACTTAACCATTTTCCCCTTTAGAATAGAGGATTTTTATTTTTGACTGCCGAGGTTCTTACTGAACTGAGATCACTCATTATTTTTAATTTGAAAGGGTTTCATCACCGCTTGGATCAGCAGACTTCTTATGAAACGATGGCAGCTAACCGTATTTTTCTCGGCCCATGTGCTAGATATTATTCCCTTTCAGCAGTTCGGAAGAATTGTTATCTTCTACTCATTAGAAGCACCGGACACAGTTGGCGCAGTTGCGAGCTGCTTCGACTCTTTCCGTGGTAAAGCTGAGAATTGTTTCGATGATCAGTACACTTTGCCGCTAGGCTTGTTAGGCTTGTAAGGGGAAAGGGGAGTTTGGCTTCGAGCTATCAAGGTATATATCATGGTGGTGGCGGGCTCGGATTGGCCCACCATGACGTCGGCCTCGCTCGTGACGTCAGGGGATGCAGCTGGTATTATCGGCTGTGTGTAACGAGGTCAAGGAGTTGTGAATGGGACAGCGGCAGTCGAGGGTGAGCAGCTGGGGAGAGCGGTCGCAGGCAGTGCGGCTGGAATGCGGTCTGGGAGGATGCCATACCCACGTGGTCGTGATGAGTATTGGGTAAAAGTGTGGTGATGTGCATGGTCGGGACGGTCTTTCCTACTTGGCAGGAAGAATGGCCCTGACCATGCTCTTCAGTAGGTTAAGTTTATAGTAAGTTTTTATTAACTCAGGGCTTAGTTGATAGAAGATGGTGTAGTATGCAGCATGCGTGGTGTGTTGGTGTAGGAGGTGTCGAGAAACCAGGACAAAAACTTTATAGGTAAATATGTATAGCTTATCAGCTCTGGACGAGGGGCCATTGGGGTTAGGTTTATTTTATTTTAAATAATTATCATTGACTTTGGAGGGAACATTCATTTTTTGCAGTTGTGTTGTTCTTCAGAAGTATTTAGGGGGGGGGGGGGGATTTAAATGTAAGAAACAGAGGTCTAGGTTATGTTTCCCGATAACTTTCTTTTGACAGGTTCCTCCCTAAAACTAAATTTTTGTGTGTTTTCATTTATACATTTTAAAGTCGTTTGATCTTTTCTTGGGTTTGTAAATTAATTCTTGTTGGAGTGCTTTAAAAGTTTATTTCATTATCATGGCCAATCTATTGGTCCAATGAATAAATTCTATCAGCACACATAAATAAAGTAACATTAGATTTTCTATGTGTGATTTTCATTTAAGTCTTAAGGGGCAAATGGTTGAACGTATATCTATAGCTAATTTAAGCTAGTGTATTTTCAAATATTCTGATGCACTGTTACAAGATAATTTGTGTAAGGTAACTTCATATTATTGTGAAACGACTTTAATTGTGACTGCATAACAATGTTAAAATTGGGGCATTCTATCCCAAAATCATTTGAAGTTGTCTAAATACCTTTTTTTTTGTGTAGATTATACTCACAACTGTGTGAGTTAAAATCAGGAATAGTAGCTAGAAGGGCTTCCTATTAGCCCTACAGCAATTTCTTTTCTTTCTTCTTAACTCGATCACTGGTTAGGCCTGTGGGATTTATACTATTTTTTCTGACTGTCTATGTAATTTATTAATAAGATACCTAATACCTCTGTTGTCTCGTAATAGTTATAACTTATGTTTAATTTAAAGTAACCAAAATTTTTATCTTGTATTTTTTGTTTTGCTTCTGCAAAACCCCATCTATTTCAATACTTTTAAAAAAATGAAACATATCCTTCAAAGTAAAAATATATATGTCTTGTGCAATTTTATTATTGTTATCTTTTTATATATTTGTTGATTTAAATAAAACCCCTTTCCATTTTTTAAAAATCTCATTTGTTTCTTGCTAGCTGTTAAGGACCCCGCCCTTTCTTTTTTTCTATTGAAACTCTCGACATCTCTCCACTAGTAGCTTAGTCTTTATGTACTCGGTTATAAGTTTAAGGTAATCCAATTAATTGGTATTTTCTTCACTGCATTGTTTATGTGTCTGTCAGACCCATGAAGTGTTCATGGTTTCCATGTTTCTTGCTGTGCAAGTAAAATCCCCCTTTTTCGATTACACCCACCATTCTTTTTCCCTAATTTTGGCTTTTATTTTAAATGTGCCTTTTCTGGTTAAAGTAAGTATTTAGGGTACAGGTTATCATGCTGCCCCTGGTAAAAGTTACAGCACGTGGTGGAGGCTTGGAAGGTTATATTTTGGTGTTGGTTCATCTTTCAATTTTTTCTGTAATTCTACATTTTATTCCTCCCCCACCACACCCCACCACCCTTGTTACACTTGGTGTAGTATCTGAGTAGTTTACTTGTTTTATGTTACTATTGGAGATCACACCTCCTCACCCTTCCCTGTTACAATATTAAAATTACTCTGGGCAGAAAACATGAAGGAACAACCACCAGCTCGGTGCACCTGCTTTGTGCCTATCAAAGGCCGAGATGCTAAGACAAATTTAAAGAATACTAATAGGGAACTGTGGACTCGTACCTACGTAAGGCCGATCAAAGGCATCCAAACAAATTCGATATAAAAGACTATCACACTAGCATTAATATATAAATTGACCAATCTAAGTGTGCTCCCAAAACAGAGGGAATCCAAATACTAAATGACTAAAAGTGGGGAAAATGTACCAAAATTTCCTTCAACTCCGACTTAACTGGTTTCATAATGTTTTACTAAAATGCCCACAAATTACGATTAATACCCAAATCATTCGGGCAACCCACAATCAGTGTTATAGTCAGAGTCTGGCACACCGACGATGCATGACACAACTGTCAAGAGCATATTCAATTACAAAAGTCTGCAAACCTTACACTAATCATTAAGATGGGAGGATTAATCAAACCCCTTTTAATTGAACATGTCGGCAATGCAAACCGAAAAACAAGGGAAGAAAAACTATATGCAAAATGTTCCAAAATTAAATTTTATCTAATCCAAATGAGAATTTCGATCGGGCGATCTAAACGGAATTTCAATATTAACAATATTGAAGTTATTTTAGCCCTACATTATCAATCCCTGCTTTCTTTACAATACTTAAACTTCACTACATCAGCTGCCAAACCAACCTGTATCGCTACGAACGTCTACCGACTGATGTTCACTCATTCCCCTACCCTCTAGCCTGTTTGTCCAGCCGACCGTGCCCTCAACAGTGCAACATGCATGCACATTCTGCGACTGATCATCGCAAAGTAAAAGTGCAGTGCGATGTAATGAGAGTGCGACGGTGCAGTGCAGGTGCACGGAGCAGGCATTGCAGCGTCAAGTACGCGGGCAATGCCCGGTTGTAAATAAAACGCTCCGGGGGGGGGGGGTGATACATAAACCAAAACTGCTTCGAATTAATAGGAGCAGGAGAATATGAACACGCAACCACAAATATTGTCATGTGTTTACATTTCAAAGCAAACGATATCCGTTCCAAGTTTTTTCAGTGGTTACAGAGTTTGGTTATGTTACATTTTTATTCACCCCCATCAGTGCTGTGTCGACACCATTTCATGCAATGTTTTGATCATCTAGGGCAAGTATGTTATTGAGAGAATATTCCATGCAAGTGCTGTGTTTGTACGTAGTTTTTAAGCTGAGTTCCTTTAATGCGCTTGTGCAAGTAGATCCCTCTGTGCACGTGTGTTCGCTCTCGCCCACCCTCGTGCCACTGTGGGAAGATAGCCAGCAAGGAGCATCCAGAGGGGCAGGTTGTGCATGAAGTATCGCGTTTTTCCCACGCTCGTGCGCCACTCATCCTTTTGCAACAGTCATTTAACGCCAATAGTATGTAATTTTCTGGAACCATTTACGTTTTCAGCCGTCCGAGATACTGCCCCTCGCCACCCTGAGGTTTGCATCCCTCGGGGAGTATTTCACTTTTTTATTGCACACTTAAATCACTTATTAGAATCATGCTATTATGCACAGTGTAACTTCGGCCTCGAAGTAAAAGGGGGAAAACTCGTAAGTTGTTTCCTGGAGGAACGTGTAAAGTTATGTAGAATTAAAAGAGCTTTATGGAACTGATGTAGGCCTTTTGTTCGACTGCTGCAAGACACTTCAGGGCATAGGCCCTTAAATACCGCCATTTTACCTCGGTGTTTATGAAATGTTTCGAGTGTAATTTTGTGTGCAACGCGTAAAGTATAGCTTGTATGGGCATGTGGTTGGCGCCAACAATCCACAGAGTAGGGAGTTTTCTTAAAACGCATTGATTTCATAGGTCTTCAAGGCACTAAAGTGTCCTCCAACAAGCAGGTTCAGCACTGTGGGAATGGTGTGCCCAGATGATCGGCCCGCAGCACCCTGAGAAGACTTCATCTCGTGCTCTACATTATCTGCAAGTGATGCTGCCACGGCGACGTTTGGTGCCTACCGGGTAACTTCGCTCCAAAATTCCACATAACTGCTTTCCAAAACCTTATTATCATCTTTTCACCCATGCAACAACCGTCAAAATGCCGCCCACCTGTGTGGCCATTATTCCTGCCTAAAACTCAAAACTGCCAAATTTCCACAACTTTTCCAAATTTAACAACTCCAAAATCCGACCATTTAAGTATTCCTGTCTACCATGCCTTGTATACCCGCAATGAGACAATGCAGGAGAGCCCAGCTACAGCATCGGGATGCCTCCTGGACGCCGGAGAACACCAGAAACAATCAACACGTGATGCGGCAGGAAAGCACGGGAAGTATGAGGGCAGCTGTTAATGTACAGCACAAGGGAGAAGGACAAGTAGAAGGCAGCCATCTTGGGGTAAGCGTGACGTCACCGACGACACCCCATCGCCAAGCAGCGGTGACAAAAGACCAGGGGAGCATATCCGCACTAACCCTTCCCCCTCGACATCGCCACTCGCCCACCGCCGTGTGCGAAGGAGAGGGAACGACAAGGGAATCTAGGATATGATTAGGATTTGGGGGAGCCACCATCTTGTTATGCCAAAGCCCACCAACTTGGATGATCTTGACCTTGACCTTTGAAAAACTGTTTGTATCTGCTAGGATACGACTATAGTGTTCATAGTCGGTTGCAGTGTAGTCACTTTTTGTTACTTTCTTACTAGTTAGTAATTCCATCAAACAATGAGTTCCAGTGTATGTCCGATCTTTTACAGTAAATTTGTCATTGATGAATGTTATTTCGCTATCACCAATATATTATCTACCTTTATCTACCTTTAGTCCAAAAACATCGTCTTTGAAGTCAATTCAAAAATCGATCACTTTCTTATCAATAAATGTTGTTTTGTAGTTAGTTATCTGTGAGATATCAGTTTTCAAATGCCCCAATGCTTCGTCAAAGCGTTCATCGTTATTCAATGCGTTTAACGCCATCGTCATAGCATTCATCACCATAGCGTTCATCGTTATAGCATTCATCGCCATCGTCATAGCGTTCATCGTCATCGCCAATTTGTTTAATGCCAACATCATAGCGTTCATCGCTGCCTGTTTTACCAAACAGTTTTCTTTCAAAAGATGTTTCTGTTGGTGTCTGTGGGTAGTCTAAATTCTTAACAGCAAATGGAACAAGTTCTTTTAATATGTTCTTATTCTCATTTGTTACGTGTCCAATTTTTTGCCCCAAATATTCTATCGCATCTATCAATGGTTGATCGTGTTTTTTATTTTTATCCTATTCATCTTGGCGAAATTTTCTAAAAGTTTTAAACTTTTCAAATAGCTGTCTCCTTCGCTATATATTCTTCTCTATAGTGTTTGCAATTTTTTGTTGTCTCATTTATTATATAAATAAAGAAATTAAAAAATGATAACTTAAATGTATACTGTCTCAAATGTATGAAAAATACACTAAGTTCATATGAACTTAGAAATAAAAACAAATTAAGAATTATTTGTGTTTGTAGATGTCGTGTTATCAATAACTCGATATTCACTGGTGGGCGTATAAAAAACGATATTGTAAATGAAATTCGTAAACCAATATGAAAAAAAATTTCCCCAGAAGAACTGTTCTATCTTTTGGTATCGATGATCTTTGGCAAGCTGATTTAGTTGAGTTTAATTCTGGATCTTTAAAAGGTATACACAGAATTAACAAAGGGTTTAAATATATGTTAACTGTGATATATGTTTTTTTTTTTTCCAAATATGCATGGGCAATACCAATCAAAGATAAAACTGGTGAAAATGTTACGTTAGCATTTAAAACTATTTTGAATGATCGTAAACCCATGCATTTACAAACAGACAAAGGGAAAGAATGTTACAATAAATCATTTAAGGCATTAATGGCCAATAACAACATAACACACTATTCAACATACAGTGAAAAGAAAGCTAGTGTTGTAGAAAGATTTAATAGAACATTGAAGGAAAAATGTGGCAGATATTTACTATGCAGATATTTACAATATCGGCGATCAGGTCATCGCAACTCACCGTTGCGCTGAAGCAGTTGCCTATCGATGTGAGGGGCAAATGCTCTTTCATGAGGTTGTACAGCATTACTGGATTGATGTTGTCGAGAGACAGTAGTACTTGCATCTTGGGGTACTCTTGCCTAATTGCATCGAGTCGTATACACACCAATCGCCATTGACATCTCACGGCATAATAGGCGTTGCTGCCGAGTGAGATTAGCACAAAGCAGTGATGCTTGTCGAAATTACTAGTAAACAGTAGTGCACATTTATCGATAACACCTTTAGTCACTGTAAGCTTCTTATTCAAGTCATCCAGTAGCGGTTTGTACTTTTGCTCTAACTTGTATTCGCCGCATTTGCGTATGGATGGTAGCAATTCTTTTGTCACGAACTTCTTAAACTGTCTAGCCTCGTCCTTCGTCTGTGTGACAGACTCCCTTTGTATACACAAGTTTTGAAGGATGTCTCTATCATCGTCGTCGACGTTTAGTATGACTGCCTGCTTTGTATTCGCATACTCGAGTATTCTCGCAACATCTTTCGCTTTGATCCACGGATTATTCTGTTCGCCGATAATCACATACACCTTTTTACCGCTGTAGATAAGCTTTTTGTTTACAATGTCGATGAGTGATTGCATTTTTTTTATACATATGCTTTCCTTTAATCTCACACACGGCTCACGAACGATATCAGCGATAAGGCGATTCGCGCTTCGTGATGGGTAACTACTCTTTCATAGTATCACTATTTTTTTCAATTTTGCAGTGTCCCCATGGTAGTGTATTAATGCCATCTTTAAGAATAAATCTTTTATCATCTTCGGGACTTGCTTTTTTGCTGATCTCAATCATATAGAGTTCATGTTTCTTACTTTTAATAAGATTCATACTTTTGTACAACACTTTTTTTACCAAACAAACACTTTTTGCAGTCACTAAAACTAATCTCATTTCTGACTACAGTGTTTTTCACACCCTTTGCTCTTTTCGTTACACCACCTTCTACATTTATTGCATACATTTTCGAATTCATACCCAATAAATTCTTCCATTATTTTTCTATTACGTTCATCTTTCATTTTGCCAATATTCTTTTTGTTAACTACCATATGGATTATTTTTTTTATAGTCAGAAGTATCAAAATGATCTACCATTTCTTTCATGTCACTGTAGAAGTCTGGCGTTTTTATATAATAGATGTATGAATCAGTATATTGGTAGCACAGTTCAATATTTTCCCCATACTTTGGTTTCATTATATTATAGTGAAAATCGTACATTAAGACTTTCGATAGATCAAGTATACTCATTCCAACATAAATGGGTTTTTTAAAGTACAGTTTTGTTTTAATCATATGAACTGCAACCAAAGAGTTAGTAAACATAGTTCTATCTTTAAAGTTTGGTTTAGCCACTAGTTTATCCATTTGCTTAGAACTTGTGCACAACCGTATATACACTCTGTTTATAATATTTTCCACTGTTTTTCCAAAAATGGAATTGTTCATTAACTTGTAGAAATCTTTTTCAAAATCATTTGTAGACTTTGTTCTCATATTTGTGTTTAGGTCAATATAGGACTTGAACCAATCTGATTTATCAAACTCCAGAACTCTATGGATTTTTTTTCAACTTCATTCCGAGAGATAGACATTGCTTAATATTTACATAGTGTAATACATATTTTTCTTTACCACCCAGATTAGTCAAGAGTTTGGGATTTTTTTAACTTTCTGGTATTTTATTCTCTGGTGCCAATGGCAGATCTTTGTGAAGATCGTGTAGTTCATGTGGATATTCCAAATCAACTTCGAATATTTAACCTTTGCTAGAATCATCTTATTTTTGTTACATCTATATTTATATTTGCCCACTTAAACCCACCGTAGGGTAAATACTGGCTCATAACCCATCCATATAAGTTATTGGCATCCAAATATGTAAGCTAAAATATTTCCTTTGTACTATCATAAGCATTCATATATTTATCATTTGCTTTAGCATATCGCTTACAACATTTTGAAATTCCACCAGGAACACCTTTTTCTATCATCAAAATCATGTCGTAATCTGCTAATAATTCTAGTTCTATTTTAGTATGTTCGAGCATAGCATCCCATGCTAACCCTGGAGCTGTGAAATTCCATGCTGGATCTAGCTTAGATATATTGAGACACACATCTCTAAAATTTTCCATTATATCGAACAATATCAATACATCAGATTTGTTATAGAGTTTTGTGTACTCTCTTAGAGATTTTATGTTGAATTTTTCCCACACCTTTCTCGCAAATTCGTAATCTTTGTATGTAATGCTACATTTATTGAGTTTGTTGTAAAATGCATCTTTGGATGGAAGTGATGTATCACAAACTTTTTCAGCACTATCCATGTAGTAATATGGGAGAACACCTTTTCTTGTAACAAAGTCAAGAAGTTCATTGGAAAAATGCTTACACGTTTCTCAGAATTGGTTTCTGGAAAGGTTGCTAGAGAGTTTATCGATACTACTAGCCATAAATTTAAATGAGTCAATAAATCTAAGATTTACACTTCCACATACACGTTTAGTAAAAGAAATATATTTTTCTTTGTTGTTGGGAATTAGATCAATTTTATTGTCATCGATGCCAATATCTCTTATGAATAAATGTGTGTCATAACCAGATAGATTGTGTATAATCACTGGGACAAAACATGGATTTCTATATGAAAAGTTACAATCTCTGTATGCAGCTCCCCTAAATTTACCCGTAAGATGATCATGATCTCTCACAGAATCGCCATTCAAAGGCTTTTCACATATATGACAATGGGTAGCTGTATCACAAACAATTTGTTCTTTCTGAGTTAGTGGACACATGGGTTTTAATTTGTGTATATATCACCAATAGACTTTGCTTCTTCCATTAGCATTTTAACGAATACACTAGATGTATCAGATCCTTCATAAGTTACTGGTGGTTTATATTATCCATGTTCGTAATTTACATAGTAACAGAAGCTAATAGGCTCGTGTTTTTGGTATGGTTTCGTGTAGGATTCGTCGGGGTTTGGTTGGCAAAATTCAATTTTAGTCAACAAACATTCAAAATCAGCATATATCACAAATGGAACTCTCAAAGAATGATTTTGGTTCTTAAATCTTAATATGTCATTTTTTCCTTTAGACGGTAGTTCAACTCTAACACCATCGTGATCTCGACAGTCTTGTTCGTTATCTTTTAGCTTATTTACAGAGTAGAAATGTTGCAAACATCTATCACATATAAATATTTTGTGACCATTATTTGTTACTTGTGATGCGATAAGTCTCGAAAGACTTTTTATCCAGCAGTAGTGGTCGCTCATCTTTGATATAGATAAGGTTTATGTGTTTCCCGTCTTATTTTTTGTTGTTTTTAATGGACATATTATATATTTCTTACCACCATCTTCTTCTTTGTATGCGTATACATTAATAGAAATTCCACTTCTTTTCTCAAAGGTTGATATGCTATCCAATTTCATTGGGAATTCCAAACCCTTAAGTGCATCATCAAACTCATGATCGTAAGCTATGTATTTATTCACTCTTTGAGGGTTTCTTTGTACTTGATGCAATGCAGATAGAACAGACCACAAAAAACATTTTTGATCATTGTTCTTAACATTAATTACCACCTACTTAGCTTTGATTTTTTCTGGGAGATTAACATAAGAACTGCCCTTGAATGGTACATATTTATTTATTCGCACTTCTAGTTTAAATATTCTGTTGAGTAATCACTTAACTCCCTTTGCTTCGAAAGCCCCATCTCAGCTATGATTTTCGATATGCTGTTGGCATAATATTCTTCCAGATTAGTCGATTTCAGTATAATTTCGTTCTTTGTTTTGAAGGAGCTTTCCACATATTCAATATTCTCACCAATTCCCCTTTTGTACTCAGTGAAGAGTTTCATGTGCACTTTGAGTGATTTTAAATTTTTACTAATTAGTCCTGTGACAGTTTCTTTTACATCGTTTAGGTAATGATTTGGGTCTTTGTATGCATTCACATTCTTTACAGCATAAGTCTTGATTCTACTTTGAAATGCTGTTTCGATTTTTTCTACACTGAATCTGGGCGTGTACTTATGAATTTTACTTCTCAAGTGACTTCTTATGAGAAATGGTTTGTAATAGTGACTCCACATTTCGCATTTCACATGTTTCTCTCATGGGAACTTCTGTTTTGATATTAAGTGTTGTGGCACTTTAAAAATTTCCCATGCATTTGTTGGTACATATGATTTATTATGTATTGGTGTAAGACCTTTGTAATCTACTTTTATGATGAATTCTTATGAGAGATGGTTTGTAATAGTGACTACACATTTCACACTTGATATACTTCTCTTGAGATTTCTTCTTCTTTCTTTTCACAAAAACATCTTTCTTTGATTTATATTCTTTCCAAACATTACCAGTTGAGTTAGCCTTTTTCATTGCCATGGTCGTTATCATATTAGACATCAGTTGATTTTTATTTGTGCTCATTTATTATATACAATTTTTTATTTTTTACATATTCAAATTTTCTGAGCCACTCTTTTTTTTGCAACTACTCCCAAACGCAACTTTTTTGCGTATTTTTGTAGATGCACTCTAACACAAAGTTTAACAACACTTTTTTTCTATTGACTACGATCTAACCAAACACAACTTTTTACGCATATTTTTTGCAACTGCTCCCAAACGCAACTTTTTGAGTCACTTTTTTGCGGTTGCACTCAAATGCAACTTTTTGAGTCACTTTTTTGCAGTTGTGCTCGAATCGGCATTTGATGTTTTCTGATGGCGATAGCATTTAATTTACCTTTGGTTTTCTGATCATTGGCAGCTGTGCTCGAATCGGCATTTTTATACTACTATCAGGTTTCTTTTTACGATCGTGAATTTCACGATGTGATTGATCGTTTCGAGAATGCAATACGACAACCCGGCATTGACTTTGATCATTACAAGGAAAATTTCGTTGAATACAATGGAGATGAAGACTACCCTCCACGAAAATGATTATGTGGACCTGCATCATCGGGTACGTTTAAAGAAAATTACAACTGATTCGTCTTTGTTTTATCAGAGATGTTGATCCTGATTATGTGACTAGCATGTTGTCATTGCTCGTGCGCTACATCGGCAGTAAAAATTTAATATGATTGGATGTGTGTTTAAGATTTTAAACCTGAACTGGTACACAAAGTTCATCTCGAGCAGTTGGTGCACCCACGAAAATGTAAACAATATTTTGTATGTGGGATTCTACAAGACCAGCATTCTTTACATTTTGCTTTCGTCTTTATGTGAAGGACCTCTCGACTGGACAAACTTGTTCAATGTGTACAAATATGTCATCTTTGGCGAATCGAATGGTCGAGATGGTGGTGGGGATAATGGGGATTCGTCCTTGAATAAAAATGAATTTGTCATCAGTGACAGCTTGTAAGGCGACTAATTTCTTCCTTTCGGACATTTTATTGACGAGGCGATGTGGCAACTTGGTGTTGTTTGGCAATGGCAAGTTTTCGTTCGTTCGCGAAAGTGAGTTGTCCTTTAGTCTCGAAATACAAGAAAACGAGGCCGTTCTCGACCATCTAGGTTACCAATTCTTTCGCGATGGGTATGTGTTTAACCCATTACTTAATGTATTTGAAACAACTTCACATTCCCTGACGTGTCTGGTAGCTATCAAACACCGTTACGACATTCCAAAACCGATAATCACCTTGGTCAATTACCCTTATGTACAAGATCCATGTTTCGATATCTACCTTAAATTGCCACATTTCTTATCGTGGTTGCAATACAAAAAGTTGATGGTGATGTTACTCTGCCCGATATTTTCAAACATACTGACTAAGCGGTATGCATTAATCGAACCTGATTTCAATCCCCTTAACTACATCGATGAAAATTTTGTGGTTACTTTCAATAATTTGACTCTAAACTACAAATGGCCTCCAACACTCGTAGAAAACTTAATGCTTATTACCGTCACCAAATTGGCGATTGCCTACAAGATGTTTGTGTACTTGCTGTATATTTTAAACCAGAAATACGCAATGAACCTGGAGCCAGTTACCTTGGTGGCCCATGCCCTCTAATTTGTTCAATTCTTGTTTTTGTGTGAGTCTATGACTCAGATTCTGCTTTTTGAATCGATAAAATCACTGAATTCGGCTTTGTTATCCAATTTTCTGTCAAAGTATTGGTTATGTTTAAGTACTTGTTAAGTACTAGTTACTGTGCTAACTTAATTCGCTAACAATTGTATTTATACAATTGTTCCTTGTTTTATTCTGTCTCGTGCATATTTCAGTTTTGTTCAAAAGAGCATTTAATTGAGTTGGAAAACTATTTTTGTATTTTATGTAAAACAACTTCATAATATTTATGCCAACTATGTCATTGGATAAATAAGTGAATGGTGTTCTAACTATCACTAATAATTTTTGTGTTTTAAAGACTATAGTAATATTTTGTTTGCTAATGTAATATTTATCTGAGGTTAAAATTTCCATTTGTTTATCAAATATACTTTCAAACTATGCCAACCAGTATGTCAAAGTGTTGGCATGTATCAGAAAAACGAGTACTTACTCTTTGTGAAATTAGTATTTCATATAATGTGGTGAATTTGAAAATTAATAACTAATTCTGCCACCTTCATAATTTTGTCTTACTATAAAGGTTTTAAATGTAATATTCGTGAACTAAGTTGCAAAAGTCGCGAAATATAACTCGATTTATGTTGGTACTCGTCCTCTCGAATCGATCTTACTCTGCGATGACTTCCAGTATGTCAATTTCCTTCTTCTTCATCTGCATGATCTGAATTGTGGCATCTTGTTTCTTCTTAAAATTGTAATCTAACAATCCCGATGTGAGAACATCAATTTTACCACAAAAGGTATGTTTATTGTGTAACTAATTTTCTATGTCACATGTTTTACTTTGTGTTTTCCTCGGCAATCATTACTTTTTGCCCTTAAACGGTGATTTAGCGGTTCTCCAGCATGGCCCTAAGATGACCTGATTTTGGCTTCGGAGTTGAGGGGTGGTAGTTCTCGGAGGATTTTCCTTGCCTCCCTTTCTCCATTGATTTAACTTCTGACCTGCTTTTCATGCATCAACAGGCCAAAATTTATTTTCATTTGATGTAAATTCCGCATGCAGTGATACTAACAATCTTATTGGACCGACCTTCGAATATTTGAATTATTTTGAAACTAATAAAATTTTTGATCATTTAATTATGGTCGTTTGACCAATACCTCAGTGACAGTACCAGCTTAAATCTGAATTAATGTTGAATTGAATGCTTAAGAAAAGAAATGCAATGTAGTGTGTGTGTTAATTTTCTTGGTCAAAATGGCCACTTACAATAAATCATATAAGTAAATTCAATTTCATATGGGGTCATAAAGTAATGTGAAAGTAATAAAAAGAAAAGGCAATATAAAACAACAAAAATATGTGAAACGAAAATACTCATTTTGATTTATATAAATTTCTAGATATATTTGTTATACCCTTTGTTCTCAAAGTTTTGGTTGATTGTTAAAGTGATATGTTGTCACCTGAGATGAAATTTTTTTTTATAAATATCGCAGCTATATCAAGCACCTTAGTTGCACAAGCCCTAAGTTTCTTCAGGTACTTACCAAGTGACTATTGTTTTGTTAAGTAATATAAGTTGTAAAAAGTTGAATTTTGGGTTAGGCCTTTTACTATCCTTTACTAACATCCAATTATGCACAAATGCACCGCAACCTGGCCCTCGGCTGTTTCCGAGAAACAGCTTTTGGTAGTTTAACCCCTTCCAAATGTCTTGCCCCATAAATACCGCCACACAACATATGCTGAAACTTCTTGGTTTAGCCAACTTTATTTTAGACTAGAAAAACATTCTTCAGTTTTGTGAGTTGTTAAAAAATGGCATAAGAAACAAAAGTGGGGTTGGCGGTAGTGAAGGAGACTCCAACAATGAACATGATCGTGGTACAGAAATTGATGATGATTATGAAAGAACTACCACACTGTTCAACACTTCACAATCTATGAATTCTTTTTATGCAATGATCGAGAATTTTTTCGCATAAAGCAAAAACAACTCATTGCTGAGGATAATGCCAAACAAACTTAAAAAATTGCAATTACAGCTACCTTGCTGATAGATGGAACATTGTCACAACCAGATCGTCCCAAGTCCAGTTTTCGAATATCACCATTTGCAAGTCCAATGTCTGCAATGGGCGATGGAAACAAGCCGCTCAATGAGGATGATTTCGGATTTACGGTGTAAAACTTGAAGTTTGGAGATGAAGGGCAGGTCGAATCGTCCATCGAGCTGACCGAGTTTGAGAGTGGATTCATATGTAATGTGTTCGTCATATTTTCGTGGTCGTTGCATATGGGGTTTCACAATTCCTATGTGGATTCTTCGAAATTTACGATGGTTTGAAACAACTTCTTAATGAACATGGCCAACCCATGTACATGAATCGTGCATAGGTCCTTGCTAAGTTACTGCGATAATTTTGCGAAAATTCGCGAGTTCACCTTCATGTTCAGATTCAGGCAAAGATTGAGTGGTGCCATCTCAAAGAACTTTACGATCGGTACAAACATTTGAACCTCTACCCAAGAGAGTACCAAACCACATCCGAAGAGGACTTGTTACTCACCAAGTACTTGGATCACATGTTTATTGGATTTGCATCCATGATTTTAAATGGCGAATTGAACATGAATTTGATAGTCACTCTAATAAAGTTTATGGCATCTTTAAATTTCCAAGGTAAGCAGTTGTAGAATTCCCTGGTACTTAATGGTAAGACTCGTGCAGGAAAAACATACTTTTAGATATTCTTTTGAAGCTACACATCACAGGTATCCCAAGCCATCTCACATTGAATTCGGCCAAGATCCCACACATGGATCACAATCCCCTATCAGTTGCTTTGAGTCACAACATGTGTGTATGCATCGACGAGTTGGACTCGTTCAACTCCAGCTGCTTCAAAGTGTTTTGTAGGACGGGATGTATGCCCACAAAGTTCATGTACTCAAACAAGTCGGTCGAATTACCGATAACTGTCAAACCTGTAATCAGCAGACAGAAAATGCTTCTGGTTGTGGACATGGCTGTGATGGGTCGATTACTTCCCATCATGAAAAGTTTCCAATTTGTTTAGTTCAATCCCAATAACCTGCTAGTCAATTGCTTACTCAACAAGGTGGAACTTGGTAATTACAGCAAAATTACCCGTCTATTGGGAGGCATATTATTGACTCGACATGTACTGAAATTAACACCAAGACAAGATATTTAGGGAATTCACCTTCTTGATATGGAGTTACTCATCAATTTGTTTTTTTTTTTTTTTTACACAACAAACAGGCCAGTTTCCATGACCAAGCACTCGTATGTCGACGTAAAATATCAAAAATGCATGCTGAATTCACACATCATTTCGAAATTCTTTTCGGTGGTAAAGGTACACATGACCAACAAAAAGTAGTCAGAAAGGTGACTGAAGGATTTTATGTAAATGTGGTACGAAAATAATAAAAGTTTGTTTCCCAAAACCAAATTTAATGATTTTTACCAGGAAGTTTGCAACAAACTGGACAAACATTTTGATGAATGTGATAGAACCTACAATATTCTATTGTCTCTTCCAAAAATGTAATAATTTTGCAAATAAAAAATAAAAGATAATTTGATTTCATAATATTCTAATTCCATATAGATTCTTGCCAATGAATGGCTAGTTATTGGCAGAACTCTGTTCGCACACACACATATTTATTTGTCATGCTTATCAGGCCTTCATAATAAAATTTTTATATATTTCAAAACTCAATCCAAAGATAGCCAAAGACCGATTCAAGCTTAATGTACTAATACACCTAAATTGTTGATACCAACAACCATTGTAGAGGTGAATTACCAATACCAACATCTGATACAAATACCATCATCGAAATGATGGTGAGTGTACAAAGCAATCTATTCAAGCTTAACATACTGATATACCTACACTTTTTTTGGACACAGCAACATTTGCAGAGTCGGATAATGTGTCAAGTCTGGAACAAGTACCATCATAATGATAAATGGGCATACAAAGCTAGATGTTCTCCAGCAAGTATCTGTAAAATAATAAAGAGTTCTGTAGTTGTATGTTTGGGGTGATAAAAATAATGCTAATATTTACATTACTTGGAGCATAAGTTAATATAAAGAAATACTTATTATTATACTTTCCCATTTACTTCTGCCATGGACGAAAGAGTGATGTTTCCACATTCAGCTCTCGTTGTTGACTGGCGTCTTTTTTCAGATCCTGCCACCATAAAAGCTAAACCAAAAGGAGGGGAAATGAGGGTAAATGAAATACTGTATTCTGATTGGTTGTTGATGGTAGGGAAAAAGGGGGGTGGTATTTATACAATCATCATCTTGGATTGGGATGACACGCGAAAGTGTGTGTTGTAACCACAGTTGTTTATTTTCGAGAAAAATTACAATTGTGTGTGTTGTAACAACATATGTTTACTTTCGAGAAAAACTGCATGTGTGTGTGTGTGATTTGTAATCACCATTGTTTAGTCCCAAGAAAAGTTATTGTTATTTAATTCCAAGAGAAGTGGTGAGTGGAGTTGAACTTCCCACTCCTAATTTCAATGACCAATCATGTTGCAGCATTTCATTTCCCCTCATTTTCCCTCTTTCCTGTTGGGGTTATATGGTGATGCAATCTGGAAAAAAAGGCATCAATCGACAGCGACAGCTGAATGTGAAAGCATTACCCAGAAGGAAAGAAGAAAGTATAATAATAATAAACTTGATAAAATATGAATATTTTATAAGGTATATATTATATATATTATACATTATATATTTTATATATGTATATAATATAGATTACTTTTACATATTATATATGCTATATATAGTATAAATATATATAATATTAAATATACATAATATCTAATATATTATATTAGAATATATAATTTATAATATATTGTATATTATATATAGGATATATAATATATAAAATACAATATATAAAATATTATATATATTGTAAATACATTAAAAATTATTAATATCTTATAAGGTTTATTATAATTCTTACTCCTTTCTTTCTGCTCTAGGAAGAAGAGTGATGTTTCCACGTTCAGTTCCTGCAATCGACAGACATCTTTTTTCCAGGTTTCGCCACCATATAGCCCAAACTGAAAGGAGGCGAAGCAAGGGGAAATTAAATACTGCACTTTTATTGGTTGTTGACTGCAGGAGTGGGGGAAACATATTTATCCAATCATCGGCTTGGATTATGACATCACATGAAAGTGTGTATTGTAACAACAGTTGTTTACTTTCGAGAAAAATTGCAAGTGTGTGTGTGTTGTAATGACCATTGTTTAGTTCTGAGAAACATTAGCCTCCCTAACCCCCACTATTACTTTCAACATCAAATCACATTGTGTTAGTTCATTTCTCCACCCTTCCCCTCCTTCCAGTTTGGGCTGTATGGTGCAAAATCTGGAAAAAGGATGTCAGTCTACGGCGAGATCTGAATGTGGAAACATCGTTCGTCCTCATAGAGCAGAAGGAAAGGAGTAGGTATAGTAATAAATAAACCCTATGTGTATATTTATTTATTAGTGTACAAAAACAATCTTATCTACTCTGTTTATAAGTAAAAAAAATATGATTTTTATTTATTTAATTCTTTGTACTTAAACACCTTACACTATCTCTTGGGAAACAATTAGTTTTAATAATGGTAACATATTATTCAATTTTCTACTTTAAGAAGCATTTTCCAATAAGCAAACTTGATTTAAATTGAGTAGAATAAACTAATTTACTCTTCATAATATAATATGATTTATAACAAATTTAATATTTTTAAATATATTTTCATAATATCACAACATCAGTGACAAATGACAATAATTTTACTAAGCATCCATGAAGGAAATACTTAGTATTATGCTAAATGTCAGGTTGTGCCAGCTTGTTAACATTATTTGGGTCTGTCAAAGGCTTATATTTACTGATGAGTTGACGAAATTTACACTTGTTTCTGGTAATCACATGACATGCATTTTTTCAGTTTCCAGCATGCATGAAAGGGGGTGGGGGCTTCATTCTAAGTTATTAGTTTAGTTTCTAGTCGACAAAATTATTTGTTATTACTCGAATTTTCGTTTACTATTGAAAGAATCTATTCTAAGCACATTCTAGTGTTTGTTTGACATCCATATATTCACTAAGAAACTCGAAACAAAAACGAAGCCCTTTTAGGCCTTTTTTGCTGAACTTTATTATAAAAACCTGGCTGGTGTGTGGAACCGAGAAACAGAATTTTTTTGGGACAGTGTGCCTTCAGGTATTATACAAACATAAAAATATATTTCACAAAAAAACTATTTTAAAAGTACCAATTAAACTTTTTGTTTTAATCTGTGAATTATCTAAGCAGCAGTGTAAGCTGGCTAATGCGATTAATTTATTCGATTATTGCAGTTGTTTATAATGAAATAAAAAATCACAAACACTAATTTATTTTTCAAAAATGCATTCAGCAATGTAGTTCACAAATTACATAATTGGTAGTGCTAAACTGTAAATAATTATTGGTGGTTTATTACCATAATATTTCCTCTTGAATCTAATAATTGAGTGAAAATTTTTTTTTTTAATATAAATAGAATCCATGAGAAACACAACAGTGTCTATTTTGTGGTTCGCCGCTTATTCTATAATTTATTTATTGTAAATAACAGAGGAAAATGCTTGTTTGTACATAGCTTACAGAAAAAAACAGCAAAATGTTTAGTGAAAAAATCTTCATGTATGTACAACCAAAGTTATTTGTGCTCTCTCTGGTGTGTAAATGAAATTAACACATATTTATATGTAATACAGCATATGTTCAGCCGAGTTATAAAATAGCAGAATGTCAGCAAATTTGATAAACTAAACAGTGCAAACCTTCCATAATTTAATTTAAGGTTTTATTCACAAAAAAATACAAATGCATTAAAAGTTACATTTTATGTTTGTTAATTTTTCATATCATATGCAATATACTACAATTTACAATAACATTCCTTTTCACTTATATATATATATATAGTGTTCTACATTGGTATTCGTCCATTTAACATGTTTGAGAATGTCTTTTCCTTCTGTCAAATTGATACACATCCACCTATTGTCTTGCGTTTGAGACTTTTCCACAGAATAACAAATATTGGTAATGAGATTGATACGATGCCTGTGGTCAAAAAACTTTTCAGTTAAGAGGCAGAAAAAGTATGGCAAAGGAAATACACTTTCATCGTCCATTGAAAATAACTTTTTTTCCATGGCCATAGGAATCTACCAGGTCCGAAATATCGTCTCTGCTCTTTGTTCAAATTAATTCTTCTTTGATGAACTGCTTCTGCTGCACAAAAATAAAAGATCAATTGCCTTCACTGTGGATGAATCTTCTATTGTAGTCGATGTCGGTAAACAAAATGGCAATTTATTGCATAGATGTTTGTTGAGGAAAACAGCAAAAGTACTGCAAAGAACTTCTTTGATCTTGCTGGTACCATCCTTCTCACTTCACTGCACACTTTGTTATGCCGGCTACTGAAACAGTCCACGTATTTATAGCTGGGAGTGTATTAGAAAAAAAAAACACCAAAATCTGTGTCTTTTTTAAAAATTATTTTGGCATGCCTTTTAACTTGGAGGCAACTTTTTAAAACTCTTTTATTTGGTTTTCATCATGTTTGAACAGATTTGATAAATTTTTGTAAGAAGCAGCCAAATTGTTTAATGATCTAAACAGGTTCGCTATCTCACCAATGCATCGCATTGGTTGATTCTTCCGGCACAAACTAGTCTGTTGTCGTTTGCCAGATTTGATCTTATGAATCGTAATTTGCATTCTCCGAATTCGATTTTGGCATTGTTTTCTCACCATACAAAGAAATACTATCAAAATTAGAAAAAATGAAAATGTTATTGTCTGGTATGAATTGCATTGTGAATGATGAAGGGAAATGTTAAATATGATTGGCAATTACAATTATATAAGCTAAAATGTTTTATTTTTCGTAAGATTTAGCCAGTTGTGGTGGATATAGTTGGTTAATATGAGAATGACCCCTATATCTACTTGCCGATTTCATACAAATATCTAACGAGGCATAATAATCTTTCCCTTCCACCCACAGGGTCTCTACATCCACACAGTTGTAGTTTATTGCTTGAAAAGTTATTTTTTTTTACTTACAAGAAGCTATATAGATATCTATCAATAAAAAGTACAAAAACAATAACAAAGGGGGAAAAGAGAGTGATAGAGGGAACGAGGGGATAGGAAAAGTAAAAAAAAAAAGAAATCTCCCATGATGCCAGGTATAAAAGGCTGTGTATTGTTGCTAATGCTACCACAGTTCCTGATGCACTCATACCTCGAACTTCAAGAGTCAGCACAGTCTACTGAGTTTGGAAGTATGGATTCAAAATGGTATATTTGTAAAGACTATGTAAAAGAGTTTATTCACATATATGAAAAACACAAAGCTCTTTGGGACATATATAAACAGGTGTATAAATGCGCAAATTCAAGGTATAAGGGATTTCGAGAATTACTTATATTTACCGTCGAGTATGGAGAACATGATGTAGACAAATACACCATCAGTGGATGGATAAAGTTTTTTCGGGATTCCTACATAAGAGAGTAGAAGAAGATAAAATATGCAAAGAAGAATGGTTGTGTTCGTGAACCAACACTGTGGTACTTTAATCTGATGAAATTAATTCAGTCTAAAGAACGAGGAGAGATGCATTCGAACATGGTGTGGGGTGTGTGGTTGTGAACAACACATCCATCAAACATGGAATGATGAATGACAAGACCGTCTATTTTCCCATGTCTGTCAATGATGAGGTAGTGGGCGATGCCATCAACACATATGTCAACAGCGGGGTTGGTGACACTGCAGTCAATACATCAATCAATGGTGAGGTTGGTGACACTGCAGTCAATACATCAATAAACGATGTGGTTGGTGACACTGTAGTCAATACAGCAATCAACAGCGAGGTTGGTGACACTGCAGTCGATACATTAATGAACGACGAGGTTGGTGACAACACAAATTACTAACTAGTTCCTCAACAGCAAGGCTATGGACAACGTAGTCAATACGTTCAATAGTGAGGTTGTGAACAATGCAGATGACACAACCAACATACCCATCAATCGTGCATCTGACACATCTATTAGTGATACAATCAATATGTCCATCAATTGTGAGGTTTTTGACATATCTGTTTTTTGTTATGAAATTAAAAAAAAAAAACTCATACGAATGGATCCTTCACAGATGAGTTACTCAGAATCATTTATCAACCATGTATTAGATGTGGGTTTGTTTAAAGAGTGGTCAAGTCGAGCCAGATGTAGTATTGTACTTTAAAAAATAACCTCATATGTATATTATATTTATAAAATCCAATTAAAAAATATAAAAAAAAATACTTGTATTTTTACAACTTATTTTCACATCATCTATGAATCACTTGTCGTAAATTACACATTCACTAAAGTCTTTTGGAAATCTCCCATTTGCAATATCCAAATGCACTTTGTGTTCTGTTAAGTAAAATTAATAACTTTCAAACCAATTTTTAAACAATTCATTGGCTATTTTTGTGTATGTTTTTATGGAAGTCTGAGGCATGGCTGCATTCAAAATTGCATGTATGACTTTTACATAATTTTGTAGATATTTACCATAGTGAAACTTATACATTTCGGGCCATGGCATGTTGTTTATTTTTTGTCTTGGTTGTAATTTGGAATACTTTTCTGAAGTCAAGTATCGATCTGCCTGACATTCTTCGGGATCATGCAAGAACACCATTTTCTTATGGCCAATGAAGGAAGAACCGAGACCATCAATGTAACTTTGATATGCAGATGAGTTTTTGAGCCTAACCAATTTTTCATTTTTGTACAAGTCCATCTTATCTAACAAATAGAGGTAGTTGTAAATGACAAACAATACATTTTCGAAATTGAGGAATTTTTACAATTTATAACAGTTGGTTACTTTGGTCATATTCGTAACAAAGAAGGCAAGTGCAGCTGCGTAGTTATAGATTTGTTTAACGAAATGCGATGCATTGTGCTCGTAACCTTTATGAACAATAGAACAAAGTTTCAACTCATCTTGTTTTGGATTAGTGAGAAATACACTGTAGTCAATCAGTTTTGTCAAATGTAAGTATTTTTTCTTCACTAGTGAAATAGATGCGAGTATCTCAGTGCCTTCCAGAACAATACCCCTTCCATTAATTATGTTTATTTCCTCGTTTGTGAGTTCGATAATCCTGTTGCTGTCCAATTTCAAAATATTTGTAAATTGATACCCATTGGTATCTGCATCAAAGACCATTTTGCGATACTCTCGCAGAATTTTGCAAACAACTCCATGGAGTTTCGTCTCGTCGTACACAATCAGTTTTTCATTTGCTTCCAGATTAGAGTAGGTATCGTAGACATCTCGGCGAATGAAATATACCAACTGCATGAGCTCCTCTTCCATCAGATTGTTTATTGTTTCTTTGTGATCGCGAATCGCAACATTAATGTATGAGAATTTTGCATGCAAACAATGTTGTGCCTATGGCTATGGGAATGCTGACAAACTTGAAAGATGGAGTGCCAAAAAGACCATAGGTCGAGTTGACCATAATTTTAAGCGAAAGTTGCTTCGCATACAACACCGAGTACTCTAGATTCATGTCTTGAATCCTCTCTTCAGACTTTTTTTTTTTTGCATTTCAGACTTTAGGGATTTCATTTGCTTCTTTACAATTTTTCTATGGTCTACTAAATACTCTATAAAGTTTATAGTGAATGGAGTTTTGACATATGAGAGTAAACAAATCAGAATGGGAGTATCGCCAGCCAACAACTCTAGTTCTGTGATGGAAAGTATCATCTTCCCGATAGGCAGGCCGGAATATATCGGGTTCATGTATTCCGGATAATTTTGGTTTTCGTCTTCCATCATGTACAGAGCAATAACATAATTCCTCAGTATTTCATCGAACGAATCGCGAGATATCGGAGCCCATCGCGGACATTATTTTGGCGAGCGACAACCATTTCAGATCTGTTATGGCCAGTAAAACGGAATCTGCTCTGGTATCCTGGTAACATACCAAATGATAGTGCATGATACACCAATGCGTTCGCAATCTGGCGAGAAATGGCATTCATAAAACTGTCTTCGAGACCACAGTTAAAGAGATTGGCTAATTGGTTGGTGAAACTTACCAAATTAAATTTGTTGTTAAGTCTGACCATGGCCACTCAATCCCCTCGTAAATTAAAGCCTGCTCCATGCGGTAGAAAACGATAGAGTCTGTGTTTGTTTCACATGTAAGTTTATGCCAAACTCTACCACCAATGTATTCAGTGTGGCACACTTGCATGTTTGTGTATTGAGCGTTCATTGCATCAAACATTTCTTTGTTGTAGGGCTCGATGTGAAAGATATTTATCATACACTCATGACGAAAGTCATCGTATGTGATGGTGTCATCTAGAATATAATAAAAGTCGCATAAACACAGAGTTCAAATCGAATTTCCTAAACTTTTGGCTCAGATAGTTTTTAGACAAGTTCCCCAACGACAAATTTCCACTTGCCAATGCATTTTTTTCAAGATTATCAGCGTATTGAATATGATACCATCGCAGTGAAAATGAATGATTTTTTTCCGAAGGTTACAAATGCTTTTATTTCGCGTTGCATATTGAGAACCCGCAAGCAAGTCAATAGGAATTTCAAATCGTATTCGATAATATTGTGACCGACGAAATAATGTGGGTAATTTTGGTATCGTGTTAGCATTTTCAGCAAGTATCCCTGGCTATACCAAAAGAGAAAATTGTTAATTAGATCCTCTTTGTGTGAGATACCTTGGATCTAAATGCATTTCGCAGGCAGTCTTTTGTATTTCTTCGCATGTCCACACCGAAATCGTTGGGCATGCCGCGACATTTTAGGTACAAAACTATACTCACTTCGACATCTAGATACTCACAATAGAGCACAAACATGAGCAGTTTTTCTGGAGCGAGTCCCCCCAGGGGAAAATCTTCCAAATTACCCACACCAGTCTCGATGTCGAAGCTCACAACAGGAATGTACGTGTACAGATGAGTGTAATCGTAAGACGTTTCCAGGGTCAGATGCTTAGACTTGGTGACCAGTTGCCTGCAATATATTTTCCACCATGAGATTACTGACTTCATGTTTCGGTCTGCGAAACTTTAGTTTTGCAAGTTGATTCAGTTTTATGGATGAATATTGCAATATCCCCTCTGAAGTTACAGTATCGATGTACAATTCCATTTGCAACATGATATGCACTTCAGTCGACTGGATGGTAAAGTAGTATTTTTTTTTTTCACAATTATTTTCCACGAGAAATTAATAGACTGTGTTCAAGTTACTCGTGGTGAGAAATTCAATTTTTACCAAATTATATGAAACATACAATGTGCTTGTCACATTTTGAGTCAAAATTTTCAGCAACGAGTTTGCATTAGTTTCCAGAGTGATTGTCGGGTCGACGATTGAAACGATATACAGTTCATATAATTCAATCAGCAGTTGCCACATTTCGTATTTTATTTTTTCAGCAACTAGAAAGTATATCGACAGGGGGTAAGTCAATATTTCTTGATGCCTCTTCATCGTTTTGACATAGATGCCCACCACATTTATCTGATTGTTGTAGGTGAAAGACCTCAATATAAATACTTTACTTTGTAGATTTAAAGAACGTGGGGGCTAAACTATTTGCTATATAATAACCTTTATTCATGGCTAACAAACTAAGTTTTACAATGACAAGAGCATTGGAAATGTTCAAAAATATCTACAATGACCCAGAAATGCAAACTTTGGACGAATTTAAATTGTTTTACATGTATTTTAGCAACAGTCTCTTGTGATGAATTTACACTCGCGAAAATCACGATGACAAAGACTCTGACAAAGATTTCGAAGAGGAATTTAATACTGATCTTAATAACAATACTTACATTCCGTTAAAGTTTAAAGATTTTCGGGCCAAGTTCCCAAACACCACACTCGAAGGCTATCTATACGTCAAACAACTGTTGTCCTCTCGCACTTTTTTAATTAACTCGAAAGATCAACTATTCTTGCTACAACAGTTGCTACTTTCACAATAAGACCATCGAGGGAATAGCGACTCTTTATATACCTAGTGGTAAACTAAAAAAATAATGAATTGTGTTTCCTTTGCAGAAAAAAAAAAAACGAAATTGACGACCAACATTGGCTTTCGCTGTCGTGCAAGTACAAAAATGCTATTCACGAGTCATCACACGCTGCTCCCTGATTTCTGATCCCAATCAAACCACGATGGAACACACATATCATACGATGGGAATGGCAAGGAACAAGGACGGCACTCCTCTTATCACGGAATTGAAATTACACAATGTGTTTGTATACGAATGTAATCACAACTCTATTCAAAGATCGGTCAAAGTCTCAATACCACCTAATACCCTACCTTTAACCGAATACTTGACATCACCATTGAGATTTATTCAATTTAGTTGATAGCCTACTCCAATCAGGAAACTACATATACAACCAGTTTAAAGAGTACATTAGTGCAAAAAAATTAGCCGATTTATACTTTGTACCTAAATTGGAAAACTTTGATACTCAGTTTACCAGGCCGATTTTTTCACTCTCGCTGCAGAAGAATATGCCGCTACCTGGAGAAGTGTATTCTTTCACTTGCTCGATATTTATACAGGAAATATGAAAACTGAGTTTACAACCTCTGTAACAACAAAAACTTCTATGTTGTGTGGCATAAGACATTTTGTCAAACGACCAACTCATAATTTGGCATGTTCAATCAAGAATAACCGTGCACACACTTTACCAAATGCAAGTGGTTTTCAATGTGTTCACGTTATCATAAATTCAGATACAATAGGACAAATAATCACTTATCCATGTTCACTAATCATGAATGCGATTTGCAATCGCATTTTACAAACTCAGATAGAGAATATTGGAGAAAAGTATATGGCCAAAATATACTAACATTTTTGTTTTTTCGAACCTCATTTGATACGAGCTTTTTACAATGTGTTTGGCCGTTCCAACAAATTGCACACTTTATTTTGCTCGCCAAACATTTTCTTAAATTCGCTTTGGTTGAATGAGTTTTAAACACTTTATTCAACTTCAAAAGGACAGATGATTCCTGAAGGTAATGTAAAAAATAACAAAATAAATAAAAACAATATTTTTTGAATAAATAAAATTTAATTAAAAAATAATACAAATATAAAAAAGATTAAAACATAAAGAGAAACATTATAAATATATAAAAAAATAAAATATATATAAAATTAATAAACTCCAGACTTTTCAAATTTCCACTCATCAGGACCCCGGCCACCCACACCGCATTATCTAATTCTTGTGTATGGCCTTGCTTTGAAAAAATCATCTACACTTTGTGAGTAAATACAACGTAAACACTTATTTTCCCACACCACATTACCCCTAGCACAACCCCTACACGGCTCCAATTTGGTTAAGAGCCACGGTTGGGGTTTTGATAGTGACTGGGGGTGTAGGGAGTATGGTGGGAACTGCCGATGTTGAGTGGAAATTAGAGAAGTCTGGATACATGCAAAACATTTGTGTGCCCATGTGATCGCCCTTACATTGCATATGATGCATGTTGGGACTTCAGGCTGCTGGGGCTGTGGTGGCTGGTGTTTCTGGGTCTGGTGCTGATGTTGGGGTGATTGGTGTTTGGGCTGCTGGAGCTGCTACTGGGGTTGGAACTCCTGCTGGATATAGAATTTCCGCTGGGGATGGAACTCTGCTGGAGGTGGAACTCCTGCTGGGGATGGAACTCCTGCTGGGGATGGAGAGGCTGTTGGAGGAACCGAAGTCTATACTCCAATGGCTGCTGCCGAAGCCACTGTCAAAACACCCATGGAGTGTGTTTACATTTCAATCCCCTCACCTTCTTTCCCAGCATTGGCTGGTGGACATGCTGTCAACAAAAAGAAACAGGTTACGATCTGTTTTACTCTAAAATCAAACAAAAAAGAAACACTCTGAAAAAATAACTTACCCTAAGCATTTTTTTTTTGCTTCTAAAAAATCAGACATTTTACTTTTTTTTTTTTTTTTTTTTTTTTTACAAAATTTTCTCTTTTGTGTAATATTACATTGACAATGTTTTCGTGATATTTTACTATATCTTTCTCATGAAGTTTTATATTTGTGCCATTCTTCCCAAAACTCTTTATACTCCTTAACCAACACCTTCCCTATTTTATTTTGAACCTCTAGCATTTTTATCCAATTCTTACTTTGCTTCTGTATATTTTTCTAATATTAATTGTATTGATTTTTTTGCACTACGGTGCATCAAAAACCTATCATAAATAGTTCTAAATTTATCCTCCATTCCTTCAAATAACCTCTCTAACTCTACCTTATATGCTCCAACAAACTTATCCATTCTTGCAAATATAAAAAATTAGTGACAGCTCTCTTTACAGTCCTATACAAGTGAATAACGTGTTTACACATTTCGACTATAAGAAATAAGATAGCTTGGTGTGCCTACACTCGACTTTTGGCCACTTTAAGGATTCCATGGAAGAGAACTGCTTGTTATTTCAGTTTTGCGGCGGCGGCCGAGTCTTGCTGGAAACAGTAATCATAAAACCTTCGGCTCCACCTACGACGAAAGTGATGAGAGTGGCGATGTTGAGGATGGTACAAATATTTTTTTCGATAATGATTCCAAGATTGGCATTCAGGACAAAAAAAAATTATAATTATTTCTAAAAAAAATCAAAACCCTCTGAGATAAATCTTTAATTTATAACTAAGGCAAAAACAAATATATGATAAAAAACGGGCAATGTTGAAAAACTCGCAAAGATGGTAGGCCATGGTCGAAATATTGATATTTCGTCAATTATTTGGAAATTGAATATTACAAACAGGCAATGAAAAGACTGGATGGTGTGAACGAGTCTATAGATTTCACCTTAAACAACATGCACTCTCACGAATTTACGAAAAATATTCAATTAAAGACGAGTTTACAGATTTGGAAATTGATGCCTTTCTAAATCAAGTCCAGTGAAAACAAACAAACTTTGCATGTACTCGTCAAACTAGAAACAAAAGTGGAAAGCAAATAATTTCAACTGGTATTTCTTCAGAAATTGTACGAATTGGCTCAACTAGCTGCAAGCATTAATCACGAAGAGTTTTACTCGAAATTACTTTTAAAATTCACGTAAACAATATACAGGCGGATATTTCGTCAGAAGTCGTACTCTATAAAAATTTTGCGATGGTTATCTACATGTCTACGAAAATTCCCAATATACCTACTTATACGCTGGGAGAGATTATGCGAATCATCAACGGCATTGCACTGAATGGTTGAAACAGGCCATTACCATGGAAATAAAACGATGGTTATATAAGATAATACCTAACAACAAATACCACTATATGATGACGAATAATAATAACGAAATTCTGTCCGAGGTATTGATAAATCATTTTGAAATTGAAGGCAAAATTTTAACCACTTGTATTATAATACCAACTGAAATCAAACCGGGTAAATATGTGGTTTGGTTTCGAGCAAAATAAATTACCGGATTTTTTAGAATATGGCAATTCAAAAAAATTTATTCAAAAAATGTACCAAAAGATTATCAAATATTTTGGAACATTATAACAAAAAATATATGTACTTGTACAAAAAACCATACATTCTACAAAATGAGGGTTTGTTATTCCCCTTTTGATATATGTGTTAATTGGCACCCTTATAATTTACGAAGAAATTTTTCCATCACTCTGGCAAACTGGTTGTTATAGCATTCAACAGCACCAAAAACCTTCCTCAGAAATCACTGATGATTTTACACAAATGTCGGCGGCTGTCAATCGTAATGTGGATACGATAATTGTAAGAAATAGCGAACTCACTCAGCATCTCATATTATCAAGTGTAAAATTAATTCAACCATATGCTGAAGCAGTTGAAGCGAGAAAAGAAATGACCACGATGGCTACTAGGCTTGCGGACACTGTTCAAGACGTGGTGGTGAAACACGATCAACCCCAACTTCTACATGCCCTGGTCGTGTGCCAGTACCAATCTGACGATGATGAAAAATCTGATACAAATGAAAGCAAAAGGAAAATAACATTGAATTTTTCATTTACTCAAACCCGATCTTTCAATCGTGCGGTTAGAAATCTATATAAAACAAACCAAAAATTCAGCAAATTATGCGCTCCAACTATGTACTAAACAGCATCAACATGGTCAGTTGTCTAAAAAAATGAATTGAGACAATGCAACATTGAATATGCACCCAAATATAATTTCATAAAAATTCTGAATTCTGATTACAAAGACTTAGTAATTGAAGAATAAAAAATTCTGATAGAAAATGACAATAAACTCTCATTATGTCAGACGTAAAAACATACATTGTTTAAGGGGGATTGAATCACCTTCTAAATAGACTGATTTTTTTTAGGGGGACCAGAAGTCCCCCTTAAAAAATTCGGTTTATTTGGAAGGTGATACAGTCCCCCTTTTTATAAATCGACTCGATTTTATGACATCATGTATACGATACATTATGTGGTAAAGGGTTAAAATAAAATTTAGACTTAATTTCCCCGCCTTCTGCAGTTACAATTTTTTTTTCAACGATTCCTACTTATACGCTGACAGACATTATGAGAATCGCCAACGGCATTATGCTGAATGGTTAAAACAGACCAACTAAACTCGTGTTACAGACCACTATATGAATATTGATCATAACAAACAAAAACAAAAAAAAACATGTATTTCATTGTTTATAAGAAACGGGGAACTAAACCACCTTCCAAATATATATATATATGGTGAATCAGTCCGAGGGGGTGGGGGTGTTTCTGGTCCCTCAAAAAAATTCAATTTATTTGGAAGGTGATTTATTTCCCTTAAGAAAAACACAAAATTAATAACTGTAAATTAAAAATAAAATGTACATCCCCCCCTTTTTTTTAAGGTTACAAAAAAAAACATTTTTTTGAAACGATTCTTATATATTGAATGGCAGACATTATGCGAATCGTCAGTAATGCGGTAACAATGACTTTCGTAGTATGTTATTACGACGAAGCCCTCAACTTGATTAGCATTTCAACCAAACATTTCGGTTGAAACATTGTGATGTATGGTGCAAATCGGGAACATCGAGAATTGGCTCCAGAACCTCATTGTGGGGTTCCGAATTATTATCGGTGTTGCATAAATTCGTACTATACTCATGAGTCGGAAAATCATGTACAACACTGCAAATGGATCTGAATACTTTACATATTGTAAACGTCCGGCGACGACGCATCTTCAGTGTATTAGCGTTCCCTGCAACACCAAATGTGAACCGTATTTGAAAACTGTCGAATGGGAAGAATTACATTATTATAATTTTGATTGGCAAATTATCGAAATCATGTTCATTAAAATTGGCCGAAAGAAACAATTATCATCTGGTTACACATATATGGATTGCGCGAGTCCTCGCGATTCGGAAAACTGCGCTGTAGTAATTGAAACCATGGAACGACATGAGAGTGAAGAGCACGTTACATATTGTGATCAACTTAGGCACATTACGGTATGTAAGGATCCAGTACATCCCACCAGATGTTTGTGGAGTGAACATGCAAGTTGTCAACACGAATTCAAACAACAATCTAATTTATCGAGTAATAAACACTAGTTGGTGAAAAATATAAAATATCACCAATTTGAATAAAAAAGTGTGTTTTTTTTTCCCGAAATAAATTACTGCTTTGTTATGTGTGTTTTTCTCATTTATCCAATTGTCATTCAGTTTGTTTAGTTTTGGCGACTATTTACCAGAGTGCTCCACGATCGACATGACATCACCCTACCCCCTCTTTTTATTCAACAACCAATCAGAGTACACCATTTTATTCCCAAAAAAATTTTCTGTTGTTGAATATTGGTATCGAGATTCGAACCTAAATTGCCAAAAAATATCCAAAAGTTTCCCTTTAATTGTTCTATGATTACCTCCTCTATAGAGTCGTGCTAGCGAATTATCGAAAAAAGTCTGGCATAACTGAATAACTAGGTAAATTAACTTTGAGAATATGTTCCAACACTGATCTCATTAGATATATGCAATCTGATGTTTTAATTTTTTTGTGCTCATCGTTCGAAGACCAAAGGCGAAGAAATAAACATAGATGATTGCCAGCTTCTGGCACCAGTCGTTTTTCCCACAGAAAATGAACGCGAAGATTCGTTGATTGAAATCGTCAAATGGTAGTTTTTCGTTGATGGCTTCGATTAGGAGCGGTAAATAATTACTATTTATATCAACTAGATTTGTGCACAAGCCGTGTACTTGGTCTGTTGTAATTAACTCTTTGTCCCGATGTCCGAATAGTTTCCGGTAAACGCCATTGCAGCATTGGTAAAAGAATTTGTGTACGTTTAGCATGGATGCTTCACTGTCGGCGTGTCCGAGCAGAGGTGAAATGTAATGCTTAAAGATGGCGTCGGGTTTGAAGACGTTTTTCAAAAACGTGAACAACAAATTGCACTACACATTGTCCGATCCCGGTGTATTTTGTGCTTCGGGACTCGCGGGTAATTCGTTTTGCTTTTGCACCTCTACGCGTGTGTGTTCGGCAAGCGCGAACGCTAGGCAGAAACCCATCACTGGTACAAACAATATATGCAATATGGAGCTTACTTGATCAAATTCAGTCACATAGAATCGAAAATTAATTTGACCAGGGAAACTATGTTTACTTGATTGGTTTTTTTCACGAGCCTGAATACATCTCGAGTAAAGTCTTCGATAATGTTTGGTGATTTATTCGTCAGGTAATTCGCAAAAATTTAGTTTTGTTGGTTGATTATCGCCGAATGCTCGCCCATCCATTTTAAAAGAATTCTAAACATATCGTAAAAACAACTTTTCATTGAATTGTTTAGATCTTGAACTATAGATAAAATGGAATCGATTTTGAGTTTCAACAGAGCTTCGCAGTTAATTATACCATCTAGAAGAAACAAGTTGAATTTGACCATTTTTATAAACGTTTTTACATTGTAGGTGGAAATGATATTGAGGTTCGAAAGTTTATATTCTCGAATATTCAACAGTTAAATGTATTCGTCGCTCAATGTATCGTATTTTTTACTTGCTGTGTTTGAATCGACTGGTTTCTTCAAAGAGTAAAATTTATAAAAATCATTCAAGGCAATGTCGATAGTAGGACCCATTTGGGTTGTTGTGTCCAGTTACTTAATATGATTTATATATATATATATATATATATATATATATATATATATATATATATATATATATATATATATATATATATACACACACACACACACACACACACACACATACATCTCGCATAGTTAAATTTGTAATACTTTCTTTATAAACTCGCTATTTAGTAAAAAAAAAGTGTGGCTGAGTGGAGAGTAGTCGTTTATTTGAAGAGTGTTTTTAGTTTTTAGAGAGATATTCAAATACGACTCTCGTAAGGAAACCGTCCCGTCGCCATTGTCGAAAAAATTAAATTGGAAACACAAAGTGACCCCTTCTGAACTATTTTTCTCGCGAATGGGGGGCCATCTCGCATCTAATGGTAGGGAATTGTTTGCCACACAATTCATTTCGAGATTGGTGGTCGTAGCATAATATGAATTTGTAATGACTACATACCGACCGAATATTCTCCATTTAGCGCAATTGAACAATCTTTCAACCATCCAGTGATATTTGTTTACTGTCTCTCATCATTGCCGAAGCTTTGTTTACTGTCGTCGACGAGTCGTGTTTATTAGAGTAGTTTTAAAAAATTCGTATGGTAACAACAACACGAAATTTTTTCTAAATTGTCTGTAGAGCACTAGTAATTGATCTTTAGAAAATAAATTGTATTTGGACTTGGCTGTATCTTCTGCCAGCAAGGATAAAAGCTAATTGTTGAAAACATTTTTGAAATTTTGCAAACCGAATAAAGAAACAATACACATTTCACATATTTGTAAAATTTCGCCTCGTCGTAAATTTCCAATATTATTCGCACCTGTAAACCACCCAAATAATGGTCCACTACGAAAGTTTCCAAAGGAAATAGGTATTTCGACAAGTACTTTTCCATCGAAAATTTTACTGAATATGCAGACTGCAATAAATACTTCCGCCAATCGTACGCGATTTCTTTAATTTTAAATTTCGGAACATTTCGATACAAATGATAAATGAAACTCAAATATACAGATTCTCCACATACAGAACATAGCACTTAGCCGGGTCGTAATGAATCGTCATTTAATAGTCGCTGAAAATCTTTATCCGATATTTTTTTGAAAGGAAACAATTTGTTTAGAAAAATTGTAGTTTTAAATTTATTGTCTACAACTAGTGGAGAGCCGTATAATCCCGGCACTAGAAATATAATTTTACTAGACATTGTTTTACACAAATACACACAATCACGAGTAATGAGTTTAAAAAAAAATGTATAAATACTTACATGTACCTTTTAATGAAATAATGCATGCATACTTACATGTAGTTGCTGTATCGTGATCTACACAGAATACATAACCCTTTTTTCTGCCTTCTAGGTCGATGGTAAATATAATAAATAATTCGCACGTAACGGTGTAGAAAGTATTAATGATGTTCTCACCGCAATGAGAAGAAATAAAGTGGGTGCGTTAAAATGTCGAACCTCGGAGCGGAGGTGGGTGTGGTGATGATGTGATATCACGTATGACGAAGATGGAAGGGGGGAAATTGGAGAAGGGTAATTAGGCAGAGGGGAAAAGCATGCCGATTGGATGAGGGACAAGGTTTTTTTTTTAAAAAGGGAAAGAGGAATGGAGGTCACACTCCAAATATGGTAATGTAATAAACAAAGTTTGCTGATTGGGTGAGAAACTAGTAAAAAAAAAACAAGAGTGGGGGGAGAGGGATGGAGGCCACTCTCCAAATATGGTGAAGAAATAAACCAAGCGTGTGACATTGATGGAAGGAGAAGTCGGAGAATGAACCCAGTAATCCAGACAGTTACAAGTCTTCCTCAGTGTTACATAAGACCACCGCAGAACTGCTTAGGTAATTGTTCTATATGGCGTATCGTAATGGGAAAACCATACAAACATTCAGTGTGTACTATAAAGTATCCATCCCAATTGTTTACTTCGCAGTCTAGTGCTGTATCGCGTATCCTGCAAAGTTCCATTTAGCATATCCAAATTTGACAACTATTGTTCTGTATCGCGTATCCAAGCAATTTTTTCGCAAATTTTCTCTCGCGAATCGCAAGATGGTGTGCACAGGATGTAAAATTACAATGTTGAACGTCAGGCAAGTTATTCATTCCTTGCCAGACATAAACATGTTTCTCATCGAGCACGACATTCCCAAATCGTCAATGCGGTGCGAAAAATGTGGGGAAGGTGAAGCGAAATTTATGGAAAACAGGTGCTTGATTTACTGGTCCTGGAGGATGCTACTAAATGCAACTTTAAAGTGTCGGCGAGACAGGGCAGTTTCGTGGGAAATTCAAACTTGTCTCCGGGTAAGATAGTGGAGCTGTGTTTACTCTGGTGCCTGATCAAATACCCTCGACGACAACTATAGTGAACTAACTTTTGTGCTCGGGAAAGACGGTCGTCGCCTGGTCGAGTTTCTGCCGCCAAATGTGTATAGACTGGGTGCTGATGTACAGGAAACGCATCGGAGGGCCAGGTAAAGTGATCAAGATCGACTAGTTGGAATTGGGCAAACGCAAGAACCTCAAAGGATGTAAAGTTCACAGCCAGTGGGTTTTCGGGGGAGTGCAGCGGGAAGATCCAACGAAATTCTTCCTGGTGCCGGTGGAAAAGAGGAATTTGGTGACTGACCAAAATCATTCGCAAGTGGATTGCTCTGGGCACGACGATAATTTCACATTACTGGCGCTGTTTCAGCAACTTGGACATTCACGGCTACCATCACATGCAGGTGAATCACAGGAGGGAATTTGTGTGCGGCGAAAAGAGCGGAATGGTAAACATTCGAAACACGCTAAAGATAGAAGAGGGGCAAGACGTTGAGGGCGCACACTCAAAATATTGAGCGAAGTTGGTGTTTTGTACAATACATCATTCCCTGCTTTGTTGGTCGACGGAAAAAATATTGGGTCGGCTACTTGGCCGAGTACGTCTGGAAAAAGAATCATCGGTACAGAGAACGACTGCACGCTTTGCTGATTCACGCCGCCGACATGCACCATCGTAATCGGGGCAAAGGAGATGGCGGCGAAGGCTATCCCAATTTCGACAGGTATCTGTTTGTTATGGTTGTTTTTAATTTGCAGGCACGAGCGAGATTGAGTTGCTGTTGCAGTTGAAGTTTTAAAAAAATTAATTGAGTTGCTGTTGCCATTGCAGAATGAAATTAAAGTGTGATTGACTTGCTGTCTGTTTCAGTTTAAAGTGTGATTGACTTGCTGTTTGTTTCAGTTTAAAGTGTGATTGACTTGCTGTTTGTTTCAGTTTAAATTGATGTTTAATTGAGTTGCTGTTTGATTCAAGTTTAAAATAATGTTTATTTGAGTTACCTGCTTGGTTCAAGTTAAAATTAATGTTTGATTAAAATTAAAATTAATCTTTAATTGAGTAGCTGTTTGATTCAAATTAAAATTAATGCTTAATTGAGTAGCTGTTTGATTCAAATTAAAATTAATGTTTAATTGAGTTGCTGTTAGATTCAAGTTAAAATTATTGTTTTATTGAGTTGCTCTTTGTTTCAGTTAAAAAATAATGTTTTATTGAGTTTCTGTTTCGTTTACGTTTAAATTGAAGTTTAATTCAGTTTCTGTTTGATTAAAGTTTAAATTAATGTTTAATTGAGCTTCAGTTTGATTTAATTTACAGGTGCGAATGAGACAGTGTAGCTGTTTGTTTCAGTTAAAAAAAAAGTTTGAATGACTTACTGTTTGTCTTGGTTTTAAAAAATTGAGTGATGTTTTGTTTGTGTAAACATTCATTTGCGATCTGGAAAAAAACCTAAAATAGTAGAGTAGGTCATGATGGGTCCACCCGGTGACGACGGATGTACTTGTATCTGTTGCATTCGCAAAACTTGGATCTGCCAGTTTCAATTAATGAGGTAAATTGATTTTTAAAAAAATTACATTCATTCGCGATCCCGAAAAGGCATAGTGCAGTCGTGTCTGTCATGACCAGTTCGGCCGGCGGCGGATGCAATTGCATATGCTGTTGCTTTTGTGGTCTTTGGACCTGCCAGTTTCGAGTGTTGAGGTAATTTATAAAAAATAACACTGCTGGCAACTCTCTTAACAAAAAAAAACTCATTTAAAATTAAATTACAAAAAAAAAAATTGAACCACAAAAATACACCTTGTAACAATCGGGTGGGCTCCGATAAAATTGTTGGTTGGTTGTCGCAAGGCGTTGTGCATCCGAGGAATGATGCAATGTCCAGATGGCTTGTTTCAAGTGCAATAGAAATTTGGTGAACTGCAATGTCAGGTAGACTTGTGAAGAGGATGACTTGGACCGCTTCGGTGAGCCTGTTCCACCCTGCCTTCCATCCTGAAGCACCACCCCCAGGCACCACGCCCTGCTAGTGAATCATGTGTTCACTATGGGTGCAGAAGATTAGTGTAAATGTGTTTTCTAAGGACCTTTTTAATACTAAGTGTAAAAGTGTGTGCAGCCAAGCGCTCAGTGTTACGAGTGTCCCACATTGTGCACAAGTGTCACATGAGTTTATGCATGTTGGGTGTTGTGTTTAAATTGTAATAGTGTAATTGGTTCTGTTCTTTTGCCAGTATTAGCGTCATGTAAGTAATGTCAACATTCCTATTGACAGTCTATTGGTCAGAGTGCCATACTGAGAGTTGATATGTTTATGTTGTGTATTTGTGATATTTATTTTCCTCATTTTGCTGTAATAATTGTGACACACATGTACACCGGCAAATGCTGTTCAGAGTTCTGCTAGGTTAGATATGGTTTAGTTTACTTCTCGTATTCACTTGTTTGCGACCACGTGTTACCCGATCCATATATGTGAGATACCGTAGATATGGCTACAAGGCCAACCATGTGATGAGGAGCCACGAGTTTCCTGTTAAATATAGTTAACATGTTTTTATCATGTAGTTGTTTGTGTTATATTGCTTTGATTTAAGAATTAAGTATTTCAGAATAATAAGTTGCAATTGGGAGTCTTCCCATGGGCCATGCGCCCACTGCTACCAGAGCAGAACTTTGTAGGTTAAAATGCTGATATGGCAACCCCGCACCACAGCAACCAAAACGACTGATAGTTATTTTATAATAATGCAATTTACAAGTGTTAAATTCCCAAACCATTTTTCTATTTTATGTTAAGCTGTGTCACATAATTTCATCACATGTTGTTTTACAAAATAATATTCACGTAAGTCACGTGATCTCCGGCCTCAGCAGCGGCCAATCACAGGGTCACATGCCCACCGCCATGTTAGTAGAGTCATGAACATGTAGCGAGACAGCCGCATGTCTTCGCCGCTCCGGACCTTCATCATTTTCTTAATCCAATCATAATGTAATTCTGTTTATTGTAAATTTAACGTACCGGAACCTTGTTTCTGCCCACCTGGAGCAAGCGCTGCCTTGTGACCCGGTCCGTTTTCTGCATGGCCGGCAGACTTAATTCACCTTGTAAAACCACATAAGCTTCGCACTTTATTAACAATTTCAGAGTGGTCGCCCACTACAACGGCGAACCCATAATGTATGTGTCCTGTGTGGGATTTCGCTCTCAGTCGCCTATCGACGGCTTAACCCATATTTTATAAGAGTAATGTAAATCTTGGTTAGAGTGAGGAAGCCAAAATATCCTTCCGTGAGTGAGATGGCATACAAGGGTGGCCGACAGCCCTAGCTAGACCAGGCCTTCAGGAGCATATTTCTATAAGCCATCAGCACTTAACCTACAAGATGTGGACCACTGGGGAAGAGCAGCTGGCCATCGGCCGAACGACCCAGAAGATTACCATCAACTCGTGCTCTCCCACTATTGACCACCGCTCCCGCCAAAGAACTGCGGCTTTAGGTATTTCCTAGCCACATAACTTCCATTTGCCCCAATTGTCCAACTTTGGCTATATGCCATCACGTCAAGGTATTGCACAAATTATAGGCTAAGGTTATAGGTATATCCTTGATGGCGAGATTGTTGAAAAACATTAATTATTATAAAAATATCTATATCTCTTTATCGATGGTATTGTTGACATGAGTTCTTTTATTTTGTAAACAAACTATGAATGTTTTATTTACAATTTTATAAGATGTGCTGCATGTTTTTCTGTGTTGAGAATAAATAATATCTTGTTAATTCATGTCAATCTTCTAATATATAATATTACCTGAACAGGTTATGGGTCATGCATATAAGGAAAAAAATTGATTTTAAAAAATTTATAATAACATTGTATTCGTCCATCCACTGTATATTTTTCCATTAAAACTACTGATTACTTAAAATGGAATCATCCAAGTCATTATCCATTCCGCAGAATACATTATTAGAAGGCAAACCCAACTGGGAGTAATGGAAAGTCAAAGTGAGAATGGCATTAAATATTATACCTAAAGCTATCGACATAATATATTGTCAGTACATTTGTCCAGAACCCCCAACTAATGAAAAGAATTAGCAATATTCTAAAGACTGTTCAAAACAGTTAAATACGTTTAATATTATTGCAAATTTCTCTGTTCTCACTCACGTGTGCTATGTGATCCCATCCCTAAGACCATTTGTCTGACCGTGGCCTGCAACACCACGGCAGCAGGGCTGTATGCTTTACCGACAGGTAGAGTGTGCGCCTGGTCGTAGGAGCGATCAGCACAATGCAAGTGCAAAGGCACTCCGGTGCAGAGTAGTCTGTCGTTGCCACGACAACCAGGACGCCCCGAGGCGGAAAGACACAAACCAGGGCCTAAGTTCAACAATGTTTGTTATACATGTTATAAGATTTATTAATTGTGTTATTTCCTTTTGTTTATACTGCATTGTTAACTGGTTATCATCTTTCTCAATACGCATCTAGTGTTTGTCCATTCCAGTAATACGCGTTTCATGTTGCAGGGTTCTTTAGTTATTTTTAATATGCATGTTGATATCATGATGTAAAGTACAAGAGATGCAAGCTGTGGCAGAAAGTAGTGCCGCTTTGGCACTTGGGTAAGCTGAGGCGAGCCCGCGTGTCAGGCGGAGGGTTTAGTAAGCGAGCATAAATGCTTGGGAGGCTTGTCAACAATCAGGAAGCCATGCCACACTGCTTGGAAGGAGGAGCACAGGGAAACAGCGAGAAGGAGAAGTGATGGGGTGAAGGCTAATCCCCTCCCCTGTTCCCCTGCACATATCACTGCCGACAGCCAGCTGCCCCTCGTGTGTGCCATGCATCAACTGAGCGTGTAGTCGACAACAACCTCTTTGCCGGGACAAGCAGGACAGCCACATCGCGGGAGAGGAGGGCGATCCCCCATTCCCAATCCAGCACGACCATGTCGGTACACCCGCATCTCCCGTGCACCTGGTTTTGTTTACAAACAAAGCATGGCTGGCAGGATGACTGACAAAATGCCAGCACTGTGGTGCCCGGAATGGTTGTGCCCTATGGTAACTAGTGCCCAATGGGTGTATGAAAACCATATATATTGTCAATACTGTTGTAAGTCCACCATTCTGGACTGCCGCGCTGGTAATGTCCACGAGACCATAAAAGACATCAGCAGTGAACATAGGCAGGACAATAAAAATTTTTCAATGCAAGTGAAATTCGAAAATAATCATTTTCCAAATTATGCATTTTCTACATACTGTGGCAACTTATGTAATAACCAGGGTGCCATTGTTGTTCAGTGTATACAGTATGACATAAAGTATCACCAAGAATGCCTCAGTGACAGGAAAAAAAATTCAGTTGTCATGCCACACGTCAACAAAATTTAAGTAGGGCCCAAACCGAACATAAAATAAAACCGCAGACACCACATGTCACCAGGTGTTGGACTTGTTAGGACAGTGGGACAATGATGTAGCAGTTTACATAAACAGTAAGCTATCACAAGTGATAGTGGCATGGAACGGTAACAACGTGACATGTGGAATGGAACAGAGCAGAGGAGGGAAGTGGCTGCAGAGCAGGGGAGGAGAGAAGCATGAAGCAAGGATGCAGCGTGCTCCCGCCACACATGTGGCTTATGTAAAAAAAATCCCATCACCTGAACCTACCTCAACACCGGCACTACATGCATTCCAACCACCTACGCCATTCTTCCCACCATAACCGCACATGTGTTCAACGCCTGTTTACCCATTAATTCTATCGACTTACCTGCAAGCTTTTCCAAATTTCCCACTTATCAATCCATATGTTACCAACTGCACAAGGACAATAATACCGCAAACAGAGGGAACGGAAAGTGCGACATGAAGTGGAACTGCTGAGTCCATTATGCCTCAACATCCACCAGGGCCGATCATGGCGAAAACACCATCTAAGTTCCAAACTTTGCCCATGTTCACAAGGACACCGACAGAAGATCCGGTGGAATTTTTGGTGGAATTTGTATCCCGCCTCGCCAGGTATGGGGTAAACAGAGACTAATGGGCCAGCTGTGTCGGAATGCAACTTCATGGAGATGCACACTCTTGGTGGACATCTCTCGACCACTACGGGCTTCAGTGGGAGGAATTTCAGCGCTGATTCCAGTGCATATTTGGAGGGGTCTTCGCCTCTGCACAGACTCAGAGCAGTTTACTTTTATTACACGTAAGAATCACCTAATCAAAAGATTTCACCCACATTTGGAAGAGCGAGAAGTGCTCTAAGTAATCGCAGAGACAGCCACACCGGAATTCAGAGCTGCCTTAATACATTTACTTAATGGCATGTTGGAGGATTTAATGCATGCTGCAATCATTTTTGGTAGAACGCATGAACTCCCAAACCATGACACAAATGCAGTAAAATGGCAGCACGAGCAGAGGGAAGATAATGTAAACAAACACCAGTCAGGCAGGTCACAAAATTTTCCACAACAGTCAAATAGCTATAATGGACAGATGCATGAGAAAGGATTTGAAATTAACCCCATGAACATCCTACTGCAAGGGAATAACGATGTTAATAATAGCATACAGAGAGCATTTACAAATTTTTTTAATTATTATGTATTATTCATTTTGCAAGTATGAAGGGAGTTTTGTACATATCATCTCGCAAGTATGAAAGGAGTAATATTAGTAACAGCAACATCTATCGTGCAAGTTAACCCCATGTTCATTACGTCACTCCAGCAAATACTGCATGGAGGAGGGTGTGTACACAATATTAGCAAGTAAGTGCAGTATATACATAGTATTAGCAAGTAAGTGCAAGAGGTGATGCAGGAGTATATGTACTAAACATGCAAGAGGAGTATGTGCATAACAGCAAGTAAGAGGGGAGAAGTAGCATGTAGTCAGCAAGCGAGTGGGAGGAGAAATATGTACATAATCAGCAAGCAAGAGGAGAGGAGTATTAGGTATTTTCAAGCAAGTAGGAGGCTCAACACATTTAAATAGCAAGCATGGCGAGAGAAGGGTGAGTGCACTGGGTGCCATGACGACGAGATCAGTCCCGGTGTTTCCCAACCCCATGACTCCAAATGCTGCGATGAGCTAGGGGAATAGCAGAGAGAGAGGCGAGGTAAGACAGGGGGAGAGCCCGCAGAGGACCCACCTGTGCACGCAGATGACAGACTACCACCAGGGGTGGCGCAGGATGGTAACATGGCTGTCGAGCTCCAGGAGGAACGGGGCAGGGCGAAAAGTGCATTAGTACTCCAGGAGGATACTGGAGGGGAGGAGTAGAATATGCAAGAGTTACTCAGCATCATTACTCCCCACAGGGAACCTGTACCACCTCAAACACAAGAGCAGGTAGAGCAAGAGGAGCAAGGGAAAGTAGAGCAAGGAGAGTACGGAGGATGGACGCAAGTGTACGCAGGACGAGCAGGTGCAGGGACAATTGCAGGAGTAAGGTGTTAATGCACATGAAAGTCTATTTGCAGGAGCTGTTCAACTGAGTTGCACCTGGTAATGGCGGTCTCCACAGGAGGACAGCAGGAGCGAGGAAGGATACAGCGAGGGCAGCGAGTCGGAGTGCTCACTATGTCTTCGCAGCCACATCGGCGAGCACGCCCGCCTTGGCAGTGTCACCAGTGCAGGCAGCTGGAGTTGCCTAGCAGAAAGGGCAACCACCGGCAGTGCATCGTGCATCAGGGTCACAGGAGCGGCGGTACCACCAGCTGTCATGCAGGCCAATCCGAATCTGCAGTTGCTGCCAGTGACATCGGACAGTCTACCAATAGTGTCGGGCAGGGGGAGGGGGGATTTGATGTGTGCCACGTTCTTCCATCCCTAAGATCGTTTGTCTGTCCGTGGCCTGCAAAAACACCACAGCAGGGCCGTGTGCTCTACCGACAGGTAGTGCGAGTGCCCGGACACAGGAGCTATCCATGCAGTGCAAGTGCAAGGGGACACCAGTGCAGAGCAGCCGGTGTTTGCCATGACAACCAGGACACTGCGAGACAGGTAGGACAAAAATGGGGCCCAGAAATAACTGACCATGCGAGTCCAGGGCCTAAGTTGAAAAGTGTTTGTTATATGTATTACAATTTTTTTATTGTTTTAATTCCTTTTGTTTATAGTGCATTGTTTACCAGTGATCATCTTTTCCATCATGCTTCTAGTGCTTTGTCCATTCCAGTCATTTGTGTTTTGTGTTGCAGGGTTCTTTTATTATTTCTAATATGTATGTTAATTTAATAGCATGATGTAAAGTAAAAGAGATGCAAGCTGTGACAGAAAGTACTGCCGCTTTGGCACATGGGTAAGCTGAGGCGAGCCCGCATGTGGGGTGGAGGGTTTAGTAAGCGAGTAGCATCAGACACAGGTGGAGTGCGTGCCGTGAGATCCGGCGATTTCCCGCACATGATGGTCGGTTTTCAACTTCTTGATATGGACATTATCTGTAACAGACTGTAATGTAACTTGGAACCTTCTTTTCTTTTCACTGCCCGATAAGCCACCTCCTCTTACCGTGGGATTTCCATTGTTCCGGGAAGGTTCAGCTTTCACAGTAACGCATCATATGTCGAAGAAGTTTTTCGCAGTTTCACCGTAGTAGTCAGTTAAAGCCAGGAAGTGTAATGTCAAGTGGTCCCTTAGAGAGATGTGTAAATTCATCGGAATAAATATGCATGTGAACTTCGCAGCACAGTATATATTTTCGATGCAGCTTAATCCTTTTGCAAGTGTCAGTAAGCATTGTTCCGAACTTAATGGGCCTGTGATTGGCCCTGACGATCCACATACACGAGTATTAATGGCTAGGTACTTTACGATCAACAATGGTACATAGTCGACCGACCGGCTGCTGTTTAACAAATAGCATCATTCATCTGGAGCAATAATCAACAGGGCAGTGGTCATCAGCTTCATTGGCGAGGAGATTGGTCCGTGTGCATGGCCCACAACCCCGAGGTTAAGAGATTCCATTACTACATTGATATCGCCTTGATGGCGTTTGACACCAACCGGGTATAATCACATAATAGACCTCACCTTCATGGCCCCCAAAATCATTCTTACCCATTTTCAACCATCCCAGAGTCGTCATTACCACAGATAAAAATTTATTGCAACTCTATCACCAAAGAATGGGTCAACAAAACAAACGCCATGTAAAAGAAATACTTAAAAAATAACTCCATTTAGACTTACACCTTGATAGTTCTGTGAAGGTTGTATTAGGAAAAGCGCACAGACTCAAGAGATGAGAAAATGGACGAGGTTATACATACTGATGTGTGTGGCCCATTCATTGCCTCGAAAAAAGGTTTTAAGTATTTAGTCGTTTTCAAGGACGATTTCTCACATTTTTAACAATATATATTTAAAAAAAAAGGACGAAGTATTTGGCAAGTTAAAGGAGTTTTTGACAGAAACAGGTGTTCCAGGTCATAAAATGATGTGTGTTCAGTGAGATAATGGCAGGGAATTTAAAAATGAAAGTTTACAAAGTTTCCCAAAAACTAAAGAGATTGAAATCAGATATAAAATGCCTTGTACCCCTCAAAAAAACTCTGTGGAGAAGGAAAACTACAGGATAGTAGAAACTGCACGAGAGTTCTTATATATATATATATATATATATATATATATAATATATATATATATATATATATATATATATATATATATATATATATATAGGTATCTATGGTGATATCCATTGTTGGTTATGTAGCAGTTATATAGAGGCGAGCACATGGTTCAAGTATCTAATAAATATATGTACTTCCTCACCATGGAGTGATTATTTAATACATTGCAACTCTGAAGAAGAATCTCTTTCCAAGGATCTTTGGGCAGAAATGATAAATTCAGTAGCCTATATATTAAATCGACCTGGGCCATCATCAGTAAAAGAAAAGTCTTCTTTTGAACTCTGGATAGGTAGAAAACAGGAAATAAGGAACCTACAAGTAATCATATCAAAATGTTGGATCCATAGACCCAAAGAAAATATAACAGAATTTGATAAAATGGTACAACCAGGAGTGCTTGTTCTATATGAAGGGGACAATGGGTACAGATTGTTCTCAAATAATAAACTCATAAGAACAAGGGATATAATTTTCCAAGAATCACTGAAAGCACCAATAGTTGAAAAATCACCATCTCAACCAATCAATGGAGAGGTAATCAGTATATATTATGAAAGAGGAATGGGAGAAAATCAGAAATAACAAAGATAAGATCAAGAAGAAATAGTTTAAGAATATCAAGAAACAATTCCAGAATTGAAGAAAGTGAAGGAAAGGTGGTGAATGAAGATAGTTTAGACTTAGAAGTAGAGCATGAAGACACAAAATGTAAAAAGAGGCATAAATATGAGGAACCAAGATAAAATTAATAAACCTAAATTTATGATGGATTATGTTAACTTGGCTGAGGGGAATGAAATTGTTCCTATGGATTTTCACGAGGCTATTGAGTGTGGGGATGCGGAACAATAGTGCAGAGCCATGTAAGAAGATATGACTTCATTTACGTAAAATGAAACCTGGACACTCTGTGATTTGCCTTCTAATAAAAGAGCTATTGCTTTAAAATAGGTATTTACTAAGAAGTATAAACCTGATAGAAGTCTTAACCAATATAAAGCTTGGTTAGTTGTGAAAGGTTTTGCATAGAAGAAAGGTGAAGATGTTGACGAGCATCTTAGCCCAGTTGCTAGATAAACTACAGTTAGGACAGTGATTAGTATTGCTACAAATGAAAATATGGGTCTCTATTAGTTTGATATATCAACTGCATTTTTAAATGGGCAACATTCACCGACCAGAAGGTTTCAATGACAATTCCGAAAAGTTTTGCAGATTGCATAAAAGTCTGTATGGGCTCAAACAGGCTCCACATTGTTGAAACATTAAAATAAAGACTTTCCTGCTAAAATTAGAACTGCAGACCCCTGTCTATTTATCAAGGATGAAAATGACAGAAAAATCAATACTAAACCAGTTGACTATTACCTTGGGTTGGAAATTAAAAGGAGTAAGGAAGGTATATAGGTCAGTCAAACTTCCTACATTAAGAGGTTTCTCAAGACATTTCAAATGAATGAGTGTCGAGCTGTAAGTACACGTATTTTGAAAGACAAGAATGGAGACAATGAAAGGAAATGTAAGAATTAAGACAAGGGGCTTTCCTTACAGTGAAGCTGTGGGATCCCTTATGTACTTTATGATTTGCACAAGACCAGACATTTCTTATGCAATGGACAATAAAGACTACAAAAAATAAATTCTTGAATGTTACTCCGATGCAGATTTTGGTGGCGATAAGAAGACTGGTAGATCTACTACTGGCATTGTATGTTTATACTCTGGAGGTGCCATTTCGTGGTTTAGCAAAAGACAGTGTACAGTTTCTATTTCTACTACAGAGGCAGAAATTCTTTCTGCCTGTGAGGAGGCACGAGAGATGATATGGCTGGAAAAAAATTCTTCAAGAAATTACTGATTATAAGGAAGGTACATTGTTTGTCGATAATAATGCTGCTATAAATTAGCAGAAAATCCTGCGTGGCATAAACATACGAAACACATTTTATTCGTAATTTATTTGTTAGAGAAAAATCCAAGAGGGAGAAATTAAGATCAGAAGAGTTGATACCCAGAATCAATGGGCGAATGGTTTCACCAAGCACCTACTAAGTCCAACATTGAAAAACATTATCAATATTTGGGACTTTCTTAGTTAGAAAGTGACGTCGACTGCGCCCTTCAGACCATTTGCATGCCGCAGGAGCCAGTGCAACACAGCAGACACCAGATTCTACCAGCGTATCCATGTGCACCAGTGTAGTTCGGCGGCGTGTTCGAACTGAAGTTGAACACATCGCATCAGTGCGCGAGAGTTAAACTGCAGTGACGCGTGTGAAGCAAGGAAGTGCTAGGCAGGAAAGTGTAGGGAGGCCATTCAGACGAGTGCACTCGCGCACACGAATATGAAGAAAGAGAACTTGTGTACGGTCCAGGGCAGACATGGAAATAAACACAAGGAGAATGCCATGCAAGTAAAGTGTGCATGAGCAACACTTAAAGAAACTCTCCTTTAAGCACTAGCGGCCTTAATAGTCGAATACCAGTCGTTTTGTTATTTTCCACTCACATGTTTATCACCTTCACGTCATCCACCAGAGCCTATGTTATGTTATATGTTTATGTTTTGCAAGCAAGCTTATTTTAATGCAAGTTCTGATCACGTAAGATGAGTGCAAGTGTAGATGCAATGTTTAGCAAGTGTAAGAAAGCAGTATCACGGTCCGCCTACCGCCAATTTGGCCGACTTGCCATGCTACAAAGTTTAGTCCTTGTCCCGTATCTCGAGAGTCTAGACATATGGTCCGCCGTCTCCGCGATTACCAGGCGCCTGGGCATTCTTTAACTTTTGTTCAATCACTTCAATTCAATAGACTTTAATTAACAGGAACCTTTTGTCACAGCCGACTGGGACTCGCCACCTCTCACTCTACCTTGGCTTACATTGCCAAGTAAGTTTAATTGGCTTCGCGCCACTTTGTAACAATACTACCCTGTCGGTGGGTTAAGCCCGACATTATAATTGCAAGTTGTTTCCAGTAGAGAAACAGTAATAAACCCATTGGAATGTACGTGTGGTTATGCATTTTTCATTTGGGTCGCCTTCGGGTGCTTAGGGGTGCGGGCCTCCACCTTCCTGCCAAAGTGTTTTATCAAGTAAGTGTCTTACAAGTGTTTATGTGTGCATTTAGGGTATTGTCTTCGGTTACTAAAATTTTGATGTGTGGATCGCATAGAATTCACTGTGCAATACATATACTTCGAGTTATAATCCACTGAGGAACTTCAATGCAGGGAGGATCACCGCCTTTGGTCATCAGTGCACGACCCAGAGAAACATAGTCAGCTCTACCACATCATTGCATTGTCACTGGACAATGACTAGCGCCCGGGTATTATATAATCCTAACCAAAATATTTCCCTTAGATTTATTTGCACCCCCCAAAACCGCAATAACCCCTTTACGGCATCATGGCTACCGTCAAATTTCGCCCATCTCAGTGGCGTATCCTTCTGCTAATAATCCTGATTCATTTGACCATGAGAAAAATTCTGCAAAAATTATAGACTTCGGAAAATTTCAATTTTCTTGTAAAACATTCCCTGGGTGTTTTATCAACTACCCGCATTGCAGGATCAACCGGAAGCATCGCATCAGTACAACAGCAGTCTAGGGATGCTGTTCCGATGCCCATAGATGCCAGGAAAATTCAGCACATGGTTTCACGTCAGAAAGCGTGGGGAGAAACCAAGGCATCGCCATTGTACAGCACAAGGGAGAAGGACGAGCACGGCAACAATTTTGGAGCGCCTTGGTGACATCAGACACCACCCTGCCACTCTCAAGGAGAAAGTCTCAGCCGCCACCCCGCCACTCTCAAGGAGAAAGACTCAGGGTCAGTCGTGCCAACCTCCCCTTCCAACCGCGCTGCGTGTGCCCTGAGGAGGACAAGGAAGAAAAGAATGGTGGGAAGGAGGAAAAGAACATCTCCTCCTCCCTGCGTTATCCGCTCACCATCGCTGGAGCTCAGCTGAGCACCCGGCATCCATTAACCCCTTTTTGTGCTGTTCAGGACAGTTGCGATCTACTGTGCCAACACAGCCATGCCATGCTTCTGCGCTGCGCAATGCAGAACTTCTACATCGTGCTTCGGCTATTGTGCAAACCAAACTAACCATGGCTGGCCTGACAGATGACCGTGCACTAGAGCTTCTCTGTCTGCACTGTTTGCGAGAACTTCTGCAAAACTTGATCGCAAAGTAAGAGTAGGGCACAAACTACTGCCATTGCAACAGACAGTCCAGCCGCACACCCAACCGCACCGCGATCAACCGCGCCATGAGAGTGACACTGAGAAGGAAAATTATATGGAACTAAAACTTTCCGAAATTCAACTGACTTTCAAAATCCAACCTGGTGCAATGATTTAATATGCGCAGGTCAGAGCACACTGCTACTGAGCTGTGTAAAATGTAATACGAAATTTCACAGCGAATGCATGAACAAAGCAGAGAGAGCAACTGTCCGGAGATGCAATTTGAATGTAGACAGTGTTAAGTTCCAACACAACCGCAAGACAGCACACCATAAAACTGGGATCAGTTTTTCGAAGAACAACGAAGAGTAAATAGCTGCTACCACATGGGATGCAAAGGGGACTCACGCGGTGACAAACAGAAATGCACAATACGTGGTTTGGAGATTCACCAGTAGTGCCAATCAAACATGGAGCAGGCGACAGCTCAAGAAACACACTTCACATGTAGGGACTGTATGGGGGTAATGCAAGATAACAACAGCACATCACATGTCAACAACATGCATGTGGGTCCGTTTGAAACTTCACCACCGGACAGGAAGCCAACAGCAGTTCCGACCATACCAACCATGCAGCTTCCCAGGGTACCAAAAACACCCTATCCATCTCCAATGTCCGCATACTACCAACCAACCATGTATCACCCAAGTTAACCAACAATTTTACCGCCAATGTCAACCCCTTTTCCCACTGCAACACCAGTAGAAGCCACGCAACCAATTCTGGCAAACTACACCAGTACAACATCGAATGCAAGTTACCCACCACTGGGATGTGTACACCGGCCGACGCCGACCCATTTTCAAATGCTGTTCACGTTCTCGGGCCAGCTGAATGAGGACCCAGCTGCCTTCATTAATGACTGCACGACGAGATTGCAGAGGTACGGGGTATTCGATAATGAGCATCCAGGCTGTGTGGAGAAACAGCTGGAGGGAGATGCCAAGCAATGGTGGTGCTCTATAAACCACTATAGGATCAGACGGACGGAATTCTGCCATGCTTTTCAATTTCGTTTTGGTGGAAAGTTCACCTCCATACAAGTGCAAAGCAAGTTCACACTTCAGGAGCAACAGCCTGGAGAGAAACTAAGCTCCTTAATCAAACGATAAGCTCACCTCGTTCGCTGCTTCCGACCAGAACTTCCAAAACAGGAAGTGTTATAGCTGATTGCTGAAACTGCTAGCGCAGAATAATATGGTGTGTTAGTGCCACTTCTGAACAATGGGTTGGAAGAATTCATGAGAGCAGCAATAATTCTTGAACGCAGCCTCTATCAGCATCAGCACAAGAATGCAAATACACTATGGTACCACGGACGTGGAAAGGACATCACAAATGAGGAGCGGGACGAACCGGCAAACAGGCAGCAAAGGAAACAGTACGAAACAAGACCGAGTCGATCTAATTTCAACCAATGACAAGAGTACAGTGCATGTGGACCCGTCAACAATGGCAGTGCGAGAAGAGGAAATGAGACTTTTGCGAAGTGGGACAAGACACAGCCCCCTAGGATGCCATGCAGCTACTGCAGGAAGGAGACGTACCACTGGTATTCTAGGTGCCAGAACAACTCTCACCTTCACAATCAGAACAACACCCAACAAGATTAACAGGGAAAAGGATGGTAAGGGTGAAGGGGCCTAACGCTTCTTCCATTTCTAGCCAGCACCAAAACAGGATGAAGTTTACATCACAGCAGTCACTGGTAAACCAGGTTAGTTTCAGTGGCGCCAAATTCATCCGAATACTTGTTTTCATTAATAATGTACCATGTCATGCATTGATCGACACAGCGGCTCACACAACTTTAGTCAACCGAAGTTTGTTGACGCAGAGGATATAACACCCAGAGAACATGGTCCCACCCAACTGGTCATGAGAGTGGTTCTGTTAAAGGCCAGGCGACAGTAACAATTAGGGTTTGTGATTTGGAAACAATCACAACTCCAATTATATCCGCAGAGATCACGGAAGATGCGATACTAGATGTGCCCTGGCTAACCGAGCAGAATACCATTGTAGAGCCGGCAGAACATAGGATACATCTTGGGCATAAGGAGAGAAGAACTGTCTATAGTATAGATAGCATGGCTAGAGAAAACACACCATTAGTAAAGCTGATGGAGTTTGAGCATGATATCCCGGTTGAACATCAAGCCATGTTTCAACGCGTAATTGATGAAAGGAGAACAGTCTTTGCTAAACTCGATGCACTGCAACACTCAACCGTTGCAGAACACGAGTTTCCACTCACGCAAGAAGGACCGATTATTCTAGACCCCGTAGTTACCTTCCACGCCAGGCCAAAGTTATCGAAGAGCAAATTTTCGAGATGTTAGAACATGGTGTAATAGAACTAACCAGGAGCCGATTTAATTGAGCCATTATGCTTGCACCGAAAAAGGATGGAATGTGGCGCTTCTGAGTAGATTTTCGGCCCATCAATCAGATGACACATAGAGCACTTCCACCCTACATAAGAGTAAAAGATGCACTTAGCACATTGGGCAAAGCAAAGATAATGTAATCACTTGACTTGCACAGCAGATACTGGTAAATCCCTGTCTGCCAGGAAGACCGGGAAAAACCACTTTTACGGCCCCGGACGGCACCCATTATCAGTTCAGTGCAATGCCCTTCAGGCTAAAGTGTGCTCCATCGACCTTTCAGTCAATGATAGTCAGAGGACTTGTTAGGTTATTTCACACTCGCCTACCTCGATGACGTGATAATCTGGTCAGAATCTTGGGAAGAGCATGTCAACCACTTATCATTAGTACTCGAACGGCTCGAAATGTATTGTTCATGTGCACAATCAATAAGTGCCATTTGGGCAAGGAAAACATAGAATTCTTAGGACATGTAGTAAGTGGGGCAGGAAACAAACCTAACCGCGAACAGCTAGGGTTAATTGAAAACTATAGAGCCTGCACACATGCATCCAGTTGCGCAGATTCTTCGGGCTTATTAACTGGCTACATGAGCACATCCAAGACTTTGCCATAATAACTGAACCGCTAATGGCCCTGTTATCACTGCAGAACAGATACGTGTGGGGTAACAAGTGAAGTTCTGGGAATGCCTTGCATTATCCAGGTACGACCCAGCACTCCACTTGTTTTTAAAAACTTACGTGAGCCAAGAGGGACTGGGCACAATTTTGTATCAGTACACGGAAAACGGACAAAAGCAAGTTGTTGTTATTGCTAGCGCAAAATTAGGCCCTACTGAGAGACGATACAATGTAAACAAATGCGAGTGCTTGGCTGTGATCTGGGTGGTCAAAAAGTACTGCGCCTAATTTGAATACTGTCGATTCACATTATGCATTGACAACAGATCTATTGTTAGGTTATTCACGATGCGAGAGGCTCGCAGTCAACTCACCCAGTGGGCATTGTTCATGCAATCTTACGATTTTCTTGTAGAGAACGTCCCTGGGAGAGAAAATGAACTCGCCAATACTCTATCATAGTCTCCAAATACGGAATTAGTTATGCAAGACGACGCAGAATGAAACACCTTGTACCACCAGACAACGGCGCAAGCAGACAGTGCATTTGTGCTAACAATAAAAGCAAGTTGCACAAGCGAGAATGTAGAGGGACGGAGAGTTGTAGATGATCATGTAGAAAAATGCTCACCACAGGACCGAACAATATGGAGGCTGTATGTACAAAGGTGTATGAGGAAAAAGTCTTAAACCATGCGCACGAGGGTGCAGTTGCAGGGCACCTCGGCGCCGAGGAGATAGTGCGGAATGAACGTGTACATTTTTCTGCCGTGGCTTAGCACTCGACACACGGAAATGGGTACAACAGTGCACCATATGCAACAAGTTTAAATCCTGACGAACTAGCATAATGGAGCAACAGAGGGCGAGCCATCCGAGAAAGCCATTCGAAATGGTCAGCCTTGACATGATGGGACCATACCTTTAGTCAGTCGGCGGAATACGGTTCATCTTGGTGATCACAGATAATTTCTTGCGCTGAGTGGAAGCCTACGCATTAAGGAGTGCACGTGTCAATCAAACAGGGAAAGTACTGCTAGAGGAGTTCTTTTTCCAGTAGGATTCCCGCAAGAGATGCTGCTAACCAACAATGGGATACAGTATACTGGTAAAAGATGGCAGGAGTTGTGTACAGTGTGGGCGTGTGAACGACACCTGAAAACTGCAGTTTACCACTCCCATGCGAACCCCACGGAGCAGCGCAACCAGTAGTTGAAGGTGCCAATCCGGCTACGTGTAGGCGAGCAGCACACTACCTGGGCCGACCACCTGCACGCCACACTGTTAACACTCCAGAGAAGAACCAATGCAGCAAAGGGTAAATCGTCACCGGAAGTACTGCTTGGAAAGAACATTTGCTTACCTAGCGAGAAACAGTGTGTGCCAGTTAAGAATAGCAGCGAGACAGAAAGGAACAAGACAGAAACAGGCGGCACCAGGGATGAAAGGCGATGGCGTCGTCACCAGGAACAGCGGCGCTGGAAAGCGGAATATGCATGTAAGTGGGTACCGGATACTATGAGAACCCCCACCTGAAATCAGACCCGACCAGCTGGTCTACATACGAATGCATCCGCAATCCTCAGCACAATGCAATTTTTGCGCAGGCCTTGCGCCAAAATAGAGCGGGTCATACAAGAGCATTAGAAGTCTGGGGCCCACGACGTACTTGGTACATATGGGAATAAAAGTGGTTCAGACTCACAGGGATGACATATGCATCACGCGAGACGAGGTAGTGAGTAAGTATGTGCCGAACACTTTAGTGACCCACGTCGGCACAATCCAGCATGATCAGCAGCAGACATGGAGGGAGGGCGAAGGTGGTCTAGCACCTCCACCCGAGGAGCCTCCACCTGGAATGGTACAAATTTCGGCGCCGAACACAACGGTGTTCCACAGGGACCGGAAAATATCAGTCCCGACATCGCGGACACTATAGTTATGGAGGAAAATAGATTTAATAAATTACCAAAAGATTTTATTTTAAGCACATCAGAAATCAAAGCCTTTACCTTGGTATACATGCATATTCCTTCTGGGCCTTTAATTTCTACATATCCATGCTATAATAATTTTTCATGAGTATAATAGTGTTATTTATCTGTTGTAATTATTTTGTAACATGTGCGACCACCCAGCATCAGTAATTAATTGTTTTTTCACATCACTTCCTTGTGTTCTCACCACTCCTTTTGGATTATTATTGGCTGTTTTGTCCTTAGGCTTAGTATATGATCAGAAACTAAGTGCTTCATGAATTTGTTGTGGTTTATATATCTTTATTTTGGGTACCAAGGACTAATGGCAGTTTATTTTGTTGTAAAGTGGTTTGTTTATATTTTGATAGAAAGCCGCACATCGTCACAATATCCCTCCGTATTGCGGAGTCTCTGCTGTACTTGCTCTCGGCAACCACCGGATGCGCTTTTCATGCTGCACTACACTGCACTGACGACCTGGTCGTGCACCAGAAACCCGGTGTACACTCCACACGTCCCTAGAGCACGCATCCCAGGAGTGGTGGCATTTCAGGTTTTGGCAGGATAAATTGTCTTAGGCGGTAAGGGGAACGTGGCATACATAAAATTCACCACTCCCCTTCTCGTTTGTTGAACGACAGATGTTACTGGCAGCAGCAGCATTATGTGCGGGCTGGCCTGCATGACCACATGAGGCACCGCCACTCTTCTGGCCCTGCTGCTCGATGGGTCGCCAGCGGTCGCCCCTTCCTGTTAGACAACTTCAGGTGTCTGCATTGATGATGCGAGTTTGGCGGGTGTGTCTTCCGATGTGAGCGTTGAAGCAGAATGAGAACGCTGACCTGCTACCCTCACTGTCTCCCTCTTCACTCATGCTGTCCACTCGCTTGTTCTGCTGTTTCTGGGCGCGACACGGCTGAACAGCCCTTGCGAATACTCCTGCACTGCCTACATGCACTGTCTCCTGCTTTACTTCCTGCATATCAGTGAGTGCACCAATACTGGGCGGCGGTCTAGCCCTCCCTGCTTCCTTCCTGAGTCGCTGCGGGTTTCCTATGGGATGTAATAATGCTGGGTGACTCCTGCAAGTTCTCCTCCTCTGCACATGTACTCGCTTAAGGTGCTGATACACCTTCCTGCTCGCTCTCTTGCTCCTGGAGCTCGACCACAGCATTCCCATCCTGCCCCACCAATGGTGAACTGCTCGTGTTGGCGTGCACAAGTGTGTGCTCTGCAGTCTCTCCCACCTGAAGTGCTGCAACACCTCGAATCTCTCCCGACTCTTGCATATGATTGTTATGGCCTTCGCTGTTGTGGGGCCGAGGTACATCGGAACCGACCTCGTCGTCGACAGTACCCGGAGTAAGCTGGATGTCTCCCCATGCGGATGGTGTATGTGGTGGATCCGTGCTTCTGTAGCCCACTGTGTTGGGCCACTTCAACCTGCTGCAAACCCTGCATATAAGTCCTTTCTTGCTGCTGACTGCAGATGTGTCCATATGTAAACTTCTTGCTCTTTATGTAATGTGGGCGGCAGGTTTGTGGTGACCAGCAGCCATTCTACTATTTACCTGTCATGCTGTTCCCTTACTTCTCATAAGCACCTCCTGCATTGTATCCTTTGCGTGTCTGTACTTGCGAGTTCACTGCTGTCCTCCCTCAGTGGACACTTTAGCTCTCCAGGCAAATGCAAGTTGTGGCCTAACAATACTTCCACGGACGATTTTCCCATTGACACATTCACCCTCCTCCAGAGTGTATACAAAATGGCGAGTAAGTGGTCCGCCCATGTTGCATGCTGTTCCCCCACACATAGTCATAACAGCGCCTTTATCCCTTATTGCGGCGTTCCGTGGGGTTCGCCCTCAGGTGGTAAACAGTGGTTGTGACGTGGTTGACACCGCACTCCGTACACAGTTCCTCCACTCCTGGCCGGTGAACCTATTGCCATCGTCTGTCAATAAATTTCTTGGGAATCCCCAATGTGGGAAAAATTGCTCCTCTAGCACCTTTGCCATGCTACCTCCTCACGCTCCACTCGTGGGATTAGCTGCTGTACATCTTGAGAAGTTGTCAGTCACATCGAGGAAACATTTTCCTCCCCTTGTCATCGGGTGAGGACCCATCAAATCGATGCAAACCATCTCGAATGGTTTCCTCGATACACATCGTCTCTGCTGTTGTTTCCCATCCGATCGACGTGTTTTGAGCAAGTTGCACTTGTGGCCCTTTTGTCCAAACTGTCTTGAATACCGATTAAAGACTGGCCAGGAAAAATGGCACCATATATTGCGAACTGTCTGTTCAATGCCTGGGTGTCCAGCTATGTTGCCACTGTGTGAATAGGCGATCATCTGATCCCTCGCACACTTGGTAACATACACCCTCCATTTCCCGGGCTGTTGAGCAGAACACGTCTCAAGTCTGCCATCTATGATGCATATTTCTTCCACTTCTTGCTGGGAACTTTGCCTAACCTTACCTTGCATGAATGTATGGTTTTCCTGCACTTTCGTGACCCCTTGGTACATATCGCTAATGAGCCCTTCATTGTTGGAAACATCCATTTTCTGTACGCAAACTTCGGATTCGGGAACACGCCGAATCTGGCGGCAAAATATTCTCTTACTCTTCCTCGTCTTTGACAGTTGCATCATTGTTGGGGTTGCACTATAATGCATCAGCCAGTTTGTTTTCCCTACCGGGCACATGTTCCACTACGAAATCGTAGGCCTGCAAGTGTAATGCCCATCTTGTTAGCTTGTTTCTCGCTCCTCCATGCTATGCAATCATACCAAGAACCGTTTGCAGGTCCGCAGTGTGAACCTTTGGTGTTTGAGATAAGCATGGTACTTTTTTGCGGCCCATATGATCGCTAAACATTCCCTCTCGTTCATGTCATAGCGTGTTTCCCTTCGCCCTATTTTGGCACTTGCAAAATCAGTAATGTTTTTCGCTCCACTATCGCCGAACTGGTATAATTCTGCAGAGATGCCCTCTTGGCTTGCATCAGTTTGGAGGTACAAATGTTTGCGTGTGTCATAGCATGCGAGTGCTGGGCATGCTCGAGATTCGCTCCTAATGTCCACGAAGGCCTTCTGCTACATCTGTCCATTGAAATCACTTTTACAGAGAGAATAAGTCTGTAAATGGGGCCGCGATTATTGCGAAATTTAAATATGATCCTGCATCCAATTAATGAGTCCGAAAAATTAACATAATTGTTTACGTATACGTGGCTGTGGGTAGCTGTCAATTAGTTTCAATTGCCTTTCCCTCTTCTGGTCGATCACATGATCCAAATAATCAATACTGGTTTTTCCCATGTGACATTTCTCCACTGAACATGTTAAGCTGTTAATCGCTAATATGTCCAGGACAACTGCCTGATTATATACGCGTTCTTCCCAAATGTCTGACGAAATAATGTCATCGAGATACTCAACCTTATACTCTACAATAATGCTATCAAGCACACATACCATCATCGCCTGGAAAGTAGTGGGGCACATTTCATTCCAAACAGCATTGCGCAGAACTGAAATCGCTGGGCATCTGGGACTGTGAATGCTGTTTTCGGCCTATCTTCTAACTTCACAGGTACTTGCCAATGCTGCTTTTAAGTCCCAGGGATGTCCAACCTTTTGCTTATCCCAGCGCACTAAAAGCATCATTCACGCTAATACAAGGTGGGAGCGCACTATATTTAACCTGATTCAACTGGCGGAATTCGACACACAATAGAAAGGTTCTGCCATTTTTTGGCGCCAATGTAATGGCTGAATTGTACTGACTGATGATGTTGGCTCTATTACTCCATCCGTAAGCATTTCCTGAATTTGTGCCTTAATTATTCGGGCTTGATCGGGTAAATATCCACGTGAATTTATGCATAGTGGCTTCTCTTCCTTAAGTGGGATTGCATGCTCAGCAACAGTAGTTCTCTTTAACACACAGTGTTTACCAAACACATCATGGAATTTGTCAAAGACGCTTTGAAATGCAGCCTGATATTCTGGCGGGACTTGATTTTCGAATTCACCTACCTACGGGTAGCATACCAGAGGTGCTCTGGTATGCTACCTGTCTTACAGCAGTCTAAATTGTATACAGTTCATCTTTCTTTCACGCCAAACAAAATGGATCCACCTCTCTGCTGGATCTACTATGGTGTTTTGCTCTGTAAGCCACAGTATACCCAAAATGGCGACTTCACCGATGTCCAGCATAACAATGGCAGAAGACATGGTTTTTATTTCCTGGATTGTAAATGACACTACCACCTGTCCTCCTTACTGCAATGCTCGTTCGTTGCAAGCTGAATAATATGATTAGTAGGCATAACGTCCTGCTTGCGTACAAGGTGCGGTCGTATGTAGTTGTGTGAAGCCGCAGTATCAATCAAAGCATGGCATAGCTTAGTATTAACAGAAACCAAAAACATATTAATGGTGCGTAACTGCTGCTAACTTGCTGAATTAATGCTTGTTGTGGAGTCAATTTTCATTTTTGAATCTGAATTTTAGCAGATATGGTTTGGAAGTGTCCAGCCCCTTCACCCTTGCAACCTTTTCCCCTGCTTTCTATGTTCTGCCGCCTCCTTAATGCGCTTCACATGCGGATTGTCGGTGCACTGGTCCTGCCAATAGTATTTTCGATTTGCACAATACCTGCACAGTTATTGTGGCAGATGATCCGGAGTCCACCCTCTCGGAGCATTGTTGACATTACCTGCAGGGCTCCTGCCCAGAGGTTTCTGACCACTCGACCATGTTGCTCCACTCTGCTTTTCATTATGCCTGTACACTTTCTCATGCTGGTGTCCATTAAATTTGCTTGATGGTTGTACAAGTGATTGTGGTGTGGTGGGATGATGAGTTTTCCCCACTGTTTCCTACCGGTGCTTGTGCTGCCATTTTACAGCCTTTGTGTCAATACATGGTTGCTTGTGTATACACTCCAGAATAATAGCTGCATGCATGAATTATTCTAGAGTACCATTGAGTAGAGGTACGAGAGCTGCCCTGAACTCAAATCTGGCTGTTTCAGCCTGTAATACTTCCCATTCAAGTAAAAGTATGTGAAAAAGTTTTATGAGCCGGCTTTTGCTTGTAATGAATGTGGTGAGAGTCTCACCCAATTGTTGACCCTCTAAAGATCCCTCTGAAACGATATTGAAGAGAGCTATGGAACTCCTCCCTCTGAATTCCAGAGCAGTTCAAGGAGGTCAACCAGGAGTGCACGTCTCTGTGGATCTGCACTCTGATACAGCTGACCCATTCCTCCCTGCTGACACCATACCCAGTAAAGCAGGATATGCAGTATTCCAAGAATGCTGTTGGATCCTCCGTCGGAGTTCCAGCAAATGTTGGTAGTGTTTGGAACTTGGACAGTGTCTTAGTCATGCTCAGTCCTGGCGTGCCTGACCTATTTTGCACTATTGAACTGTCATTGTCTTTTACTGCTCCACGGTTGTCACCGACGTGTTTGTCAACAAAGCTGGACTTACGACAGCACTGACAGATTTTATTGTCGACATCAGTTTCCGCTTTGAAGTCCTGTGACATGGGGCATTAACATTCTGGACACAACAGCGTCGGCGTGCTGTCAGCTGTCTGATCAGCTATGGTTTGTTTACCAATAACCTACATGCATGGTAGATGTGGAAGTACCAGGTTGTGGAAGCGCGGTGTGGGAGCAGTGGAGGAAGGGACGGGCAGAGGGTATTGACAAGCACAGTGATCACTACTCAGCTGACGTGTAGCGGCGTGGAGGTACGCTGGTGCACACCCTTTCCTGCACAGGTGGATGGCATGCCGTGGTGACATCACATGCTGTCGACAATTGTTGTCTCCTGCTGAACCCTTGCTTTGATATTGTTGATGCATGTGACGTTTACCAAATGTCCAGAGGTGGCATGATAACGCCGTTGTCTTTGCTGACGTTGTCCCTTCGTCCTCTCACTGTTGGCAGGCAGGAATAGATCGGAATAACTCAATGGCCAGGAAAAAGTTGCCAAGAAAAAAATGTGGAAATTTTGTGGAAATTTTTGGCTGTAAAAATTTTGGCGGGAGATTTGGCCACACAGGAGGGCTACACTTGACACCCCGTGGTTGGGTGAAAATAGGATAAACCGTTTTTGAGGGCGGTGAATGTGAGGTTTGGAATGAACTTACCCGACAAGTTGCCAGGCGTTAGGGTGATGATGCCATGACGATGAAGTTATAGCATGATGACTCGTTGAATACCTGGGAGGTGGCCCATAAACCCAAACGAAATCTCCTCACGGATGAAGTGGTTGACCTCTGTCCAATGATGCTAGTCCCAATTAAGCTGTACTGTGTGTGCTAAACGGTAGCCTGTGGTCTGGTTATCACAATGCTGATCGGACTTTTGACTGTAACTTTGCAAAAATTCTTTAACACTCGCGTATGTGGATTGTTAGGGCCAACCACACACCTATAAGAAATAGAATAACTGATTATGCATCTGACACTGAAAAAGGCTGAAAAGAAATTAAGAACATTGATAAGACATGAGCAGGTATTGTTAGGGCCCATCTGCTTAAACACACAATGGCGGTCATAATATCATAAGCACTGATCTATTCTCTGTGGTATTTATTCTACTTGATATACCATCCCTCTCAGGGGAACACTTGACACTGAAAATGTGTGGATATACATACAACTGTGGTTAAACTGCACAAACATCCTAAGACACAAATGTATTTAAGATGAACTTAAGCTTCCCGGAGTGATCCTAACCCACAGGAATGAAGGTGGTGTACTGGGTGGCTAATGCGAGAAAGAGGTTCCACATATTAATAAGACTTTTGAAGATAAATAACCATGCTCAAAACTATGAAGGACGTTCGGTGCATGGGGGAACGCAGGAGCTCGCGACACATGCACAACCCTGTCCGTGCTGGCGCTTACTGTCTTGTTATCCTGACGTGCCAAGATGGAACTACTTTTTGTTGCAAAAATACAGCTCCTGCTTAACATCATTCCGCCTATAAAAACTTGTGTTAAAAATTATACACAGAACTCTGGAAAACAAAACACTAATGGATGTTGATGAGCATAGCACTAATTGAGCAATGAAAAAAAATGCACATTGCAAATAGACTCAACAATGCACTGGGAACAAAAACGGTAAATACACAATAAAAACTTTAATAACAAATAATGAAATAATGAATTGTGTGAGCGCCAGGCCTTTAGTTCCAGTCATTGTGATGATCTACTTCGATATTCCTCCACCTCATGGAGCCTCTGCTGTAGTTGCTCTCTGCAACCACCAGCTGCTGACGGCGTTCAAGTACTCAGAGTGCCATGAGATATGGTTTATGGTTGGTGGTCCAGATGGCAAAATAAAAAAGTGGAAAAATTAGAGGTTTGAATAGTGGATGTGTCTAGGTGAGGTGAATTTAATGAGGTATTTTACCCAGGGCGCCAGACACTACCAGACTTAGTGCTGTGAAGTGGCATAGCAGACTCTTCTCACTGGGTCGTGTCATCGAGGGCCATAGGCAGCTATTCTTCCATGCTGTTGCACTCCTCTGATGAATCTTGAAGAACTGTACGTGTATTACTCGGTGGATTATTGAGGGCATCCACTCCCCTATGCTACGTTCACTGAAATACTTGCAAACAAATACGAAAGTTCCAACGCATCTGCAAATTAGGGGGAAATTATAAGGGCCCGTACACTGAAATACCTTGCAGCTTACCCGAATAAAAACACCCGATTTACGTAGGCACTTGCTGAACATGCCCCTAGGGCAATACTTTACAAATTACAAGCCAGACAAGGACCAGTCGGCAGTGGCTAAACTGTTGAAAATTGGCGTGAAGCACTTGCATTACTTAAGGTGCAGAATTTAGATTCCCCAGGAAATTCTAGCACTGGGGAAGAGAGAGGCGGTTTCCCGGGCAGCTAACGAAAAAAGGTTCTTCAAGAAATTAAACTATTGCTGTGAAAATGGTTGGTACTATGCTGCCTGGGTTCAGAACCAAATGTTACGCGCCCGACCTCACTGAGCTCTCTGCGGCTACTACTCTCCCAACATGGTGCACTCCCCGGGTGTGCCGCCAGAGTGCACCACGTGGAACTAATTTCTGGCACCATGCATGTTAAAAACTATGCTAATCACTGACACGCTTGGAATAACCTGCTTAAAAATTCAATAACACTACAACTAACATAATACTCTGCAAAAATAGGTAAGATTAGATGAGGTGTATGTGATGACACATGAATGATTACACTGACAAAATGCTTGTAAATACACTTAAAAATAACAATAGGGCTTTAGTAGGACGAATAAGGGTGTCCTTCATTGAAAACGTGATGGCTTGTCACTACTCTAAACCTTTTTATGCAATGTCTTAGATATAATAATACACTTGGTACTATTTCTTCTGTGCTTTGTGCACGCGGCTGCATGGCCAATGTACTCCCATTCTTTGTGGTGTACCTGTAACATAAACTTACACTACACTACACTGCACTGTCTTGAAATTGTGTTGTGTAGTTTACTGACATGCTACTACATGGGGTAGAGTGCATCTCCTCATTGCAGCTGTTGTTGACGACGAGAAAACATACTAAGGGCAGGGAGCTCGCTTCACGTCAAATGCCCACTCCTCCACCCCTCCCAAATTGGTTATAGTTTGCAACAGTGATGCTCTTACCAGCAGCAGGCACTATGCCTTCCGTTCTGCCATAGTGGATGCAGTTATAGGGACACCTGGGTTCCTCCCTTCTACGTGTAAGTGACGACTGTCGTAGCCGCGCTCTGTCCTCTACCCCTTTGCCGGCCAGCCAGTTGCTAGAACACCCTTGCAGGTTGTGCATGCTGCTGGCGGACGTCTCCACCTCTGTGACCGAGTTGGGGTGAATGGGGCCGACTCGTCCCCGCCATCGTAGCTACTCTCTTGCTCCATCCTGCTGTCCAGTTGCATTTCCTCTTGCTTGTTTCTCTCCCATTGCATTTACTCCTCCGTGCTTTTGGTGGCACGACCTGCTCCTGTGCCTCCTTTCTCCATCGTTGCATCACCTCTTTCGTGTGGTTTTTCACCCTCTTGCGGGTGCACCTCGATGTTTTTCTTCTGAACCCCTCCTCGTGCTAGGGTTTGCCGAACTGCAGGCACTGGTTGTGGTATTGGCGTCCATACGAGGCTGCTTGTAGGTGGTTCACCATCGAACATGTTGGGTCAGTCCTTCTGTTGAGCCCCCCTGGCTTCCAATTGGCCGGGCATAATCGGATTCCCGGTACCCTCTCCTGCCGTCCCTGCTGAATGTACTGCCACACCTTCCACATCTTCCTGCCTTGCCACTTACTCGGCCTCGGCGATGCCGTTGAGCATCGTCCAGGTCAAAGTCCTCCACTCCTGCTTTTCATCTCTATTCTGCGCTACGGTGTCTTGTTGGCTGTTCTCACATGCCATTTGTTCCTCACTCTCTATTACAGCTGTTCCTGCACTGTTCTCCATGCTGTGTGGCATTAAGTTGATGGTCCTGGTGGTCCATGTACGTCCGGTGTCAGCGATACGTCTACCACTGCTGACCGACTCCCTGTGGGAGGTGCCGGACCACCTTCCTCCTTGCTAGCCCTCTCCTGGAGCTCGTTGTGCTGCATGCCGTCGTGAGGTTGTGCGGTACCTGGTTCGTCTTCTCTGCCGCCATCCACCGTGATGAAGCAGATTTCATCCTTGTGTTCTCTTACCAGTTTCTGCCCCACCTGGACCATATATGTAGTTGGCTCTACACATTGCTCGATTACATGAGGCCCGCTCCAATTGGATGCTAGGCCTGCACATAAATTCTGCCAGGTGGTCGACTGCGAGTGAGCTCTCAAATACACACATTGTCCTGCTTGTAGGGCAGTAGGTTGTCTTGTAGTACGCGGGAGCAACCTTGCCGCATACCTCCTCTGCTATTCCTGTTGCTCGTGCTGCCTTTGCCTGCTATTTTCATGTTGTTGGCCACTGCTCTAGGTATTGCTAGTTGATGTATTTTTATGGCAGCTGCATTCACGTTACAATGCAAGATTCCACACCAATAGTACGTCTGCGGGCATCCTTCCTGTGGCTGCATACACTATCTGGCGGAGAGTAAACAGAGCAGCGGGCATGTGTTCAGCCCAGCTGTTGTGCCTATCATCCACACAGATTCATAACTGCATCTTCAGGTCCTGGTCACGACACTTTGTGGGGTTGGCCCATTCATGATATACCAGTGTGTTGAGGTGTTGTCGCCCTACAGGTAGCATAGCTTCTGCCATTTCCATCCTGAGAACTGTGTGACACTATCAGTTAAAATCTGCCGTGGGTACCCCCACAGTGCAAAAAACTCATTCTGTAGTGGTTTGATTATGTTTGTCCCCTGTGCACTGCTAATCACATATGCCTCGGTTCATCTAGAGAAGTTGTCAGTAACTACAAGAATAAATCTCTTTGCTCCTGCGAATCTGTGGTAAGGGCCCACCAGATCTAAACTTACCGTTTCGAACGACCACTTTGGAAACCTTGGTTGTTGTTGTTGCGCTCCATCTGTGCACAGTAACTTGAATTGTTGACATTTTGCGCATTTCTTCACATACTGACGAACGTCATGTAACAGGCCGGGCCAGGAAAACTTCTCTCTCGCGTATCATATGGTTTGGTCTGTGCCTGGGTGACCTATTTTATTACTTGCGTGTGCGTGTGTAAGAATTTTCCCTCTCATCTTTGCCGGTACAGATAGCAGTCAATTGCTATTGCCTTTTGGCTCACACGTCTCTGGCCTGTTGTTTACAACCCTACATTGCTCCACATGTCTGTTTCTACACATCTCAATCTGCACTTGCGTAAATGGACAGTTGTTCTGCGCAGTCTCGAACTCCTTGTAAAGTTCATTTATATTTACTTTTGCCCATGCTGCATCTATCTGGTTGAGCTGTGCCTCGCATAGATGTTCCCTGAATTTGGCGGAATGATATCGTCTCACTCTGCCTCGTCATACACGACAACATTCGTGTGCGATAATTGCGATAATGCATCTGCCAAGTCATTTTCTCGCCTGGGGACATGCTCTACAGCAAAGTCATATGCTTGGAGCAGAAACGCCAACCAGGTGAGTTTGCTACGTGCCTCCTTCATACTAATGAGCCAGACCAAGAATCTGTTATCTGTACGTAAAACGAATCGTTGGTACTCGAAATAAGCATGGTACTTTTTGATGGCCCACACAACTGCCAAAAATTCCCTTTCATTTGCGTCATACCTGCATTCTGTCGGACCCAATTTTGCACTCATGTTATCAATGACACATTTCTCTCCGCCCTCACGACACTGATGTAATACTGCACCCAGCCCCTCCTGACTGGCATCGGTCTGCAAAAACAATGGTTGTGTAGGGCCGTATTGTGCTACTGTTATACATGCTTAGAACTGTTCTTTTATTGATATGAATGCCTGCTCTGCTTCACTGGTCCATATGAATCACTTTTGCGGTTACAGTAATGCTGTGAGGGGTGTTGTTATAAGGTAAAATTCTTTGATGTATTCCCTGATCCAGTTAATTAGACCAAAAAATTTATGTAATTGTTTATGTGTAAGTGGCAGATGTTACTGGTCAATGAGTTGTTATTGCTCTGGGTTTGATTTCTTCCCTTCCTCGCTTACCACATTTCCAGGAAGTCTAATTCCATTTTTCCTAGATGACCCATTCATTGCCAACCTTTCAAACACAAACGACAGATGGTGTACGTGATCTTCCCATGTCTCCCTCCATACTATAATATCATCTAAATAAGCGAACGTGCATTCGCTTATTAGCCCATCTAGCACTCACACAATCATTGCTTGGAAGGTGGCAAGTGCATACTTGTAGCCAAATGCCATTGCACAAAATTCGTAGTGGGTTCCCTCCAGTACCATGAAAGCTATCTTTTCCCTATCTTGAAATCTTACAGGGATAAGCCAATATCCACTTTTTAAGTCTAAGGAGGTGAGAACTTTTGTTTGTCTAATGATTGTAAGATGTCCTTGGCGTTTATATAGGGTGGTAGTGCACTGCTTGTTACTTCATTGATAGGCCGAAAATCAACACAAAAGTGCCATCCTCCATCCTTTTTTGGGTGCAAGTGTAATAGTGGGGTTAAATTTACTAGAGTTGATTCAATTGCACAGTCCATGAGAATTTCATTTATCTGTTTCTTAATGATCTTTGCTTGGTGTGACATGTATCAGTGCAGTGCGGTGTAAATGAGGCCTTCTCGAGTTAACGGTATTCCATGTTCCATTACGGTGGTACACCTGAGTGCGTCATGCTGTGTAAATACTTCCCTGTGCTCATTCGAAATCCTTTGAAATGCTGCGAGGTTTTGTGGCGGTATCTGGTGGTCAAATTCGGTTAGCTGTACTGCCAGGATGCTGTCTGTACTACACTGGTCAATATTATACACAGTGCGGCCTTCAGTTGAACCAAAATGAATACGCCTGGCAGCATGCTCTACTAAGGTATTCTGTTCGCTAAGCCAGGGTATGCCAAATATTGTCTCTTCTGTTATTTCTGCCGTTACTATTACTGTGGTGATAGTCTCAAAATCGCATATCCTAATGGTAACTGTTGCTTGACATTGCACACTGTTACTTTCCTGTCCTGTTGCCAATTTAATAACATGCTTTGTAGGAGTGATATCTGTTTTGTTTACAAACTGTGGTTGCAGAAATAAGTGAAGTGGTAGTATCTATTAGTGCGTGACATGGTTTGTTGTTGAGAAATACCAGAATTCCTAAGAATTTGGCCGTTACACCACTCACTTGATTAATCAGTGTTTGCTGGGGTGTCATATACAGTTGTTGCTGCAGAACTGGGGCATCAGAGGCATCCAGCCACCTTATCCCCGCTTCCTGTTTCCCTGCTGTGACATGACAGGTCCTTGATATATGTCAATGTGCGGATTGTTGGGGCACTGGCAGTGCCAATGGTATTCTTCAATGGGTCGGCAGTAGGGTCAGGGATGCTGTGGTCTCCCTGTCACTTCCTGTCGGATATCTTGATTAGCGGAAGCGCGTACCACTATGTTCTGCTTGTTAAACACTGTATTCCGTGCACTGTTTATATTGTTGTTGACATTCGGAAATTTTAAAGTTGGTTGTCCAAATTGCGATTTGTTGAAAGTTTTCGGTTTTACACTGTCTGGTGCATTGCTGTCCTCTTGAAGCCTGTGCTGCCATTGTGTGGCATCACTGTTGTGGTGCGGTTGGTATGTATTTTGTTCCAGGATGATTGCGGCACTCATTAGTTATTCCACTATGCCATTTAGCAGCGACTGCTGCCCGATATTCTCACAGAACTGTCTCTGCCACTACCTCCATCACTCCCCTCTATTGTAGGTGCGGGTGAAATGCCTTACCAAGTGTACTTTGCATGTGATGAACGTAGTGAGAGGCTCGCTAGATTGTTGGGTTTCTAATGTTAATTTTCTCTGCACTTACAGTGTTGAAATGCCTCTCCAAATCGGCACTGAAAATGGTGGACGAACTCTTGGCAGGATAGTCCATAATGGTTTAGCGAATTCCACCAAACGTTCCCCTCATTTTGCAGCTGGGCTCCCACACATCCTGCCCATTCCTCCTCCCATATGCCGTATCTCTGCAGACATGCTGTAAAGCCCCAGAGAAATGCCAGTGGGAGACTTCTGTTGGTGATCCCACAAAAGTGGGGAACATTTGAAATTGATTTAGTGTTTTCTTTTTGTCTGCTTCTTGCGGTTGATGGCTCTGGTTGCTTTGGATCCCTACTTGTGGTGTGCTCAATGGTCTTCACTGGTGTTCTGCTGTTCCTTCGGTTCGGTTTTGTCGGCATGGGTTTCATGGGGATAGTGGTTGCATATGGATTGAACATAGGTTGGATTTGCTGTGGGACTAAGGTGTTGGGGTAGAATGCCGGTAATATTTATGGATAGTGTGTGACAGGTAATAGTGGTTGAGGTGGTGGGGTCTGGGTAGCTTGTTGTGAATTGAACTGTACGTCCCCGTTGATCATTTTTTCAACTGCCACGTGCATCTTGTTTACATGCACCTGTTGCACCATGCCCTTCTGTGCTACGCAGTGATCACACAAAAATCCTGCTTCCTGAACCGTTGCTTTCTCTTGCTGTGTCTGACACATTTCGTGTACTGTTGCTTTACACTTACAGCATTTGCAATTTTCTCCCCTTGCTTATCCAGTGCATGTTGTCCTTGAACACACCATGATATACATGTGGCACTCGGTAAAAACCTCCTCCCAGTTGAACTGTGCTGTTGTTTTATGTTGCAACTTTTCGTTACAATTTCTGCAGATTTTTTTTCCCATTTTTTCGCTCTCTGCTTCTCTCTCGTTGAGACATTTGCAGTGACACTGTGTTTCAAACTGCATACAGGCGAGAGTCCTCCGTGTACAACATTCTGCTGCACCAATTTTCTTCCGTTAGTGCAGTAAAAATGTCCTGATTTTGACTGTCCAAAAGGTTTGTTTCCCGTTCACTGTTTTCTCGCAGATGTCTACGATGCTGTTGCACATTGGGCTCATCTTATGGTGGCAGCAGCAGTTATAATTGCCAAACTCAAACTTGGACTAGAAGTCTTGTGGTCTGAGTTTTAAACAGTGCAGGCAAAGGAGTGCCGGTGCACCCTACTCTGTACAGGCAGCCATGGTTTATAGTTGTTGTAAATCTCGTGGAAGTGTGGAGCGTGGAAGTTTGGCACAGTTGAAGTTTGACTGTCCCACCAAATGCAATGCGGGGCCAACATACGGCAGGCGCCCGGCTGATCAACAGTTTGCGCGCGAGCAGATGGCGCGGGAGGAAGGAGAGTTCTTGTTTCTCCTTCCCACCTTCTTCACCTCCTCGCGACATAGTGCGATACGGATGGAGGGGTGGTTAGTGATGCACGCACAACTCCCTTTGCCCTGCTGCCGTGCCGGGGTGGCATTGCTGACATCACTGCTCAAAATGTCTGCTGCGCTGGCCATGTGCTCACCTTCCCACGATAATGGTGGGTACTTACTACTCTTCCTGCACTTTTCCTCTGGCCACGCGCTCTTTTTTCACGATATATTGAAGGCGTCTGGAGGTGGTCCCGATGCTGTGAGTGTGCTGTTGCAGTCATTGTTGTTTTCTCTATTGCGGATAGTGGGAAAACAGTGTTAAAATGTTCAGGGGAAAATTGGAAATTTGGCAACATTTTGACTGGAAATTTTGCAGACTGATTATGTGGGTTTCTGGTGTTCAGGAGGTTGTGAATGAAAGATATTCCATAAAGTTGGGCGACATTTTGATGGCGTCCAAGTGCTCTAAGTGCCATGAGATGTGGTTCAAGGATGGTGGTCCAGGTGCCAAAAAAAAATTTGGAAAAATTATAGGTCTGAAGAGTGGTTGTTCCTGGGTGAAGTGAATTTGATGATGTATTTTACCCAGAGCATCAGGCATTACCAGGCTTAATGCTGTGAAGTGGTAGAACAGACTCTTCTCACTGGGTCGTGTTGTCGATGGCCAATGGCATCTATCCTTCCATGCTGCTGCACTCCTCTGATGAATCTTGATAAACTGTATGTGTATTACGTGTTGGGTTATTGAGGACATCTACACCCCTATGCTACTTTACACTGAAATACTTGCAAACAAAATACGAAAGTTCTAACACAGCTGCAAATTAGCAGGAAATTAGAAGGGCCTGTACAATGAAATACCTTGTGGCTTACCTGAATAAAAATACCGAATTTACATAGTGATATTTATTAGGCACTTGATGAAAATTCCCCTAGGGTAATACTTAACAAATTACAGTCCGGACATGGACCTTTTGGCCGCAGGTGATCTGTAGAAAATTGCTTCGAAACCATGCATTACTTAAGGTGCAGCATTAAGCATCCCCAGGTGATTCAAGCACTGGGGAAGTGAGAGACGGTTTCCTGGGCAGTTAAGGAAAAAGGTTCTTGAAGAAATTCAACTATTGTGGTGAAAATGGTTGGTACTAAAGATGCATGCTGCCTGGGTGCGGAGCGGACCAGTAAACGACCGACTTCTCTGATCTCTCGGTGTCTACTACTCTCCCAAAAAGGTGCACTCGCCGGGTTTGCCGGTAGAGTACGTCACATGGAACTACTTTCTGGCACCGTGAATGTTCAAAACTATGCTAAACACTGACACACATTCAATAACCTGCTTAAAAATTCAATAATACAACAACAAACATAATACTCTGCAAAATTATGTGAGATGATTTGTAGGTGATGAAATATGATTGAGTACACTGACAAAATGCTCGAAAAAACACATAAAAATAACAATAGGGGTTTAGAGGGATGATTAAGTGTGTCCTTCCTTGCACACGTGATGGTTTGTCACTACTCTAGCCCTTTTTATGCAATGTCTTAGAAATAATAATACATGTGGTACTATTTCCTAGTATCACTGCACTCTGTACATGTGGCTGCAAGGCCACTGTTCTCCCGTTCTTTGTGGTGTATCTGTAATATACATTTACACTGTACTACACTGTGCTGTCTTGCATTTGTGTCGTGTTGTTTGCCGACGCCCTACCATGCGAGGTAGAGTGCATCTCCTTGTTGCAGTTATTGTTGATAGCGGGCAAATTCTTTAAGGGCTGGGAGATCTGCTCATGTCACTGTAATGCTCCGGTGTACTCCGCTCCCATAATTGCATACAGTGCACTAACGAACTGGTCGTGCACAAGCGATCTGGTGCACACTCCACTCATCCGTAGAGTGCGCATTCCAGATTCAAAGATTTAGCATGTTTCGGCCAGACAAACAGTCTTAGGTGCTAAGGGGAACGTGGAACACGTCAGTGCACTACTGTATTTTAGCGGCTGTGAATGTTTTTACCTCACCTTAAAGTTGATATTTTGTAGAAGTTATGACCTAAACGCCAACTGGCGAATGTTATGTTTATAATGCAACATTTTAATGTCGAGAGCCTCTTATTCCATTAATTTTGGGTTGTGACTATTGGTGATTAATACGTGGACAACTACATTTTTTAGCAGTTATGATATTAATGTTTTAATGATGCAACATATTATAAGGTACACCTGAGATTGTATGTTTGGTGTTATTTACATTACAAAGAGACGTAATATCGCTTGTTATAAGCGTTAATACTATTTGTGACTGTTCGAAGTGTAACCGACCTTATTGTGATTTTTCTTATTTTGTTTAGCAAAGATGTTTTTCCTAATGGCGTTTTTTTTTTTTCAGTTAATTAAGAATTTACGTATGGCTGATATTTTCTCCGCAATTACAACCGGAGCATTGCTTAAGGTGATAATGTAGATTTATGTAATGTTTTTGTAGTTTATGTTACAATCGCAGACTTCTAACGACATTCGTGTTGCATGTCTTGCCATATGCATTTTTCTCGCTAATTGTCCCACACCCTTAAAAAAAATTTATTATTGTGTCTTATAGGAGTGTTTTATCTGAAAAGTTAACTCAGAAGCATTCTCAGAAAACATCCCTTCTCCATTCTACACACTTAAATTTTTTGTTGAAATCACTCTAGTTTAGTAATTAAGTCAATTTTTACTGAAAACAATTAACTTAAACGAATTTTTTATATTTACACAATTATAACCCTATTGTTCTTTAAGTAAATGTGTTTACTGCGCATGCGCAGTGATTTAAATTCGTATAAAGAGCTGTTTTGCTTTTGAAGGCTAGTAGTTCATCTTATGGCCGTTAGATGTCAGCCATAACAACAATAAATTTTATGTTTGTAATGTCCTGTGCATTAATTCCCTATGTCCATTTCCTTTTATCCTCTCTGTTGAAAGCCCACGATTATATGCATCGTGGTTTTGTGATGTGTTTGGTTGAATTGTATAGTTCACGGCAGGTAATTTGTGTTGTTATAAATGGTTTATAATATTCTGTATTCATTTAGCATGCCTATTTTACGTATTTATTTTGTTTATACTTTAAGAATAATTACAGATTGTGTCGATATCCTTCGGTGAAATTTCATTCTAAGAGGCATGCTTAACCCGCGATTGTGGGCGTTTAGCGTTCATATCAGGTAATACTGTGATCATCTAGTGAACTTTCATATTAAAAGTTATTGTTTGTCACTATATTCATGTAAAGTAAATATAAAATTTTGCGTGAGTAAATCGCATCAATACTGACGAACCATTTGACCAATTGAGACCATATTCACATATGTTATTGTGGTGGCGAGTAAGGATTTGATTCTGCCAGGGAAGAAATGGGTGGCATAATTTAGAGAATGGCAGCACAGTTAAGTCAACAGGATTAATCCAGATAGACACCTACGAGATGGAATGAGGAGGGTGTTGGTCAGACCTAAGAATGCTGTAGTTGGTGCAATAGTATTGTTTTGTATAAGCGACCATCATATTCCGGTTGTAGAAATTGGGATTGGCAGGATGAGGGAAGTGCAAATGGCAGAAAGGTTGGTGTGGCAGTATGGGAGAGGAGCAAGAAGGGGGCAGAAATCTTCCTGGGACAGGTTTTAAAAAATGGTCTATGGTGGAGGTTCAGGAGGGGTTGTGGAGGGAGTTAGAGGATTAATGGAGGTTATGTTGGTGAAATTAGTGCCAATGGAAAGGTTACGGACTGGGGGAGATCCGCCATATTATGGACAGGAGGTTTTGAAAATGAAGTGCAGAAAATTATATTCCAAGTGGAGAAATGAAGGGATGACATGATCTAAAGAAATGAAACAAATGGGTAGGGAACTTGAAAGGAAGATCAAACAGAATGTATTTTTGGGGAACGTGGTGGAAGAATGAAAAGGCAAGGAATGGGGGAAATTGTTTTGGTATGTTAGGTGGTTAAGGGAAGGAGACAAAGTGATCTCTCTGCTAACAGGAAGGGATGGTAGACATGTGACAAATGACCAAGAAAAATTGGAGATGCTGCAAGGACAGTACTTGTCAGTGTTTGAGGCAAAGGAGGGTTGGAATAGGGGGACAAACCGGGTTCGGGGGGTGTATAGTGAGTTTAAGATGAGGGAGTGGGAGACAGAAAAGGTAATTAGGGGTTTGAAGAGCAGTAAGGCAGGGGGTCCAAATGGGATAGGAAACGTAGCACTAAAGTTTGTTGGCAAGGAGTTGGCGAAACATTTAGAAGTGCTGTTTAAAAAGTCCTTATGAGAGGGTAAGTTACCACAAGATTGGAAGTATGCTATAGTGATACCTATACACAAAGCAGGGAGTGGATATGGGGAGGCCTGGCAGCTACAGACCGGTGAGTCTCACATCAAGTACAGGAAAAGTAATGGAGAGGCTGGTGGTGCAGTATGTGGTGAGGGTAATGAACAATAGGAATTGTTTGGGGGAGTCCCAGCATGGTTTCAGGATGGGTTACTCGTGAGACTCAGCTGGCTGTGTTGTTAGAGGATCTGGTGCAGGTAGTTGATGAGGGGAAGCAGGTGGATTCCTGCTTCATAGATTTTGAGAAGGTATTCGATAAGGTGGTAAATGACATGGGTTTGGTGATTAGGGGAAAAATCAGATTGTTTGCAGACGATTGTGTTGTATATGCTGAGATGGGAGAGGGGCGTGGAAATTTGCAGGCGGACGTTAAGATATGGTTGTGGACCAGAAAAAATAAAATGAAGATAAATGTAAGAAAAAGTAAGGTAGTGAGGTTCTCAAGGAAGGCAAGGGCAGGATGATGAGGAAGAAGGGAACTATAGGCCATCAGTGATGAAAGAAATGGGGTGGAGCTCGTTGAAGGACAGGAGGAAAGTTCAATGGTTAGTCAGGATGTACAGGGTGGCAAATGAAGAGGGAGAATGGGGAGGGTTACACTGCAAGATAAGTAAGGGGGTGTTCAGGGGAAGAGTAAACAACAGTGAGAAGCTTCAGAGGTTGTGGAGAACGGAGCGGGGTAAGCAGTCCTTGCCTGTGAGGTCTGTAAGGGAGTGGAATGTGTTGAGGGAGGAATTGGTATCTGTGAGGGGTTGGTTAATTCGGGAAGGGAGTGGAAAAGGAGTTGGTTTGGGTGACGGAGAGTTGAGAGAGCTCGCCACCAGGCGGTAGTCTAATTGCGATTGTATTTGTTGTAGTTTCATTCCGATAGGTGGCGCTGGAGTCTAAATTTTTATATTTATGGGCCGATTTTGCTCATACTTGCTGGAAATGTGTTGTTAAAAGGGTAAATGCCAGCGATACTACACCAAACATCGGTCGACGTACCAGACGTATTAGAGAGGACGCATTGAGAAGGCAAAATAGGATGTGAAAGAGGCGTAACAACGTTCGCTGGAATCGGCTAGTGTAATATATTTTCTAAGTTGAAATATTCTTACCTAAAATGGCACGGGAATAAATGTAATGTGATTGATTGTTTCGTATTCCAGTGCAATCCAATGTAATTAAATAATGTCAAATCAGAAATTAACACACTAAATGCTTTCTTTGACAAATGCTCAGAAAATTGCACATCCTGTTAGGTAAAATATTGGCATGTATACGACTTCAGTAGTTTATCCATTGCTTTTTTTTACTGTGGTATCTACGCAAGCTTGTCGAATGCAGTATCGGGGCATGCTGTTTGCTCATGTTTGTATGCATTGCTTCTTATTGTTTATTAGATTTATGGGGTTCGGCTTAGTATTTTGGTGGTTGTGACTAATCACGTCACCCAACTGTGTGTCAAACATCTAGGGCAAAGGTCATTGTTGTGATATATAAACAGACGTGAATGTTAATTAACTTCATAAAACTAGTTCACAGTGAAAACTTATAAATTGTGCACATCAACTATTACAAATCACGTATGTCGTAACGACTACGGTGCAGTCACACCCTTTCACGCGCAGTGGTTAACGAAAGACTTGTAACTGTATATTTGTTACTGCAGTGGAAAAGCAGTTATCACAACATCGTAACTTGTCCAGGTAGGTTTACAAAACACGTCTAAACATGATGTGGTAATTTGAGGTGTTTTTTGGAGTAAGACTAATTTTAATTTACACTTTGTTTGGCAAAAAGCAACACGTCGTGTCATGGCTTACCACGTCTGCCAACTTCAGATGGTAACCATCCTGCTATCAACTGGACTGAAGTTAGCTCTATCCTCCGGCCCTATCACTTCCCAGTGTCTAAAGCAGCTATATCTGTGCCAATTCTCATTTTGGTGGAAATAAGTTGCAAATTTGTGCGCAACTCACTTAAATGCGTATTTGCACACTTGGAGGGCTGTAATGCAATAACTAAGATATATTACCCTCCAAAAATATATATAAAAAGATATGTGACACTTCTGGGGGCATGTATATATATATAATCAGTAGGTCTTACTGGGGAGAAAAAATCTGAAAACAGAGGCACGTGGGGTTATGTCCTGCAAGCACCTGTCATTCTTGTTCCAAAAGATGAGGCATTCAGGAAACGGGATAGGGATGGAGGGTATAGCTAACTTCAGTCCAGTCCGCTATATCTAAATAATTAAAATAAGGTTTCAAACATGACTCTTTTCAGTTGTAAATTACAAATTAAAAAAACATTTTGTTGTAGTAAGTATAAAATATGCTTTAATTGAGAGCGTGTATGACAGCTCTAGCTATGTGAAACTTCCCGAATGCGAGATACAAAGAAAGATAGATGCAACAAGCTCCGCTTGGACGACAATTTCTTCAGTTGAAAAAACAAACCGTCACTAGGGCCTATGCTCAATATTTTGCACTGTTATTTTAAACTAAACAATGAAATATGTTTCCGTCGAAAAACACGTTGACATGTTACGCATAGGGTGATTTTTCAAAGATTCATTTTCAAAAGTCTATTCCAGTTGTGAAGACTATAGTTGTAGGCTACTTGCACATTTTTTGAGTGTATGCGTATTCTATTCTCTATTTTTTCAATTTATATCACTTTTTTGAAACCCTAGGACTTGCGTTCTTAAGCTCACGTGTTTCTGGTAGCAGCAACTGCACAACTTCGTAGTAGGACCCAACTTCTAATCACTGGGATGTCTCCTAGGGCCATGTCCAAATTCAGGTATATAGGGCCTACTGATGTACTTGCATCCTTCACTTACCCTTGGGAACAAACTTGATGTATTAAGGGGAACCTTGTAATTATTATTAAATCATTTCAAAATCCCATGCCAATGGAATGGTAATGTTGCCCTATTAAAATTTTGATAAAATAATTACATCTTAAATCGATTGTAACTTACAAATTGCTTCTCGAAATGGTGGCACATTCCACAAGTAGGCGAAGTGTATGCATCTTTATTTACTTTTATACTTGCAATTCAAATAGCACTTCGTCACTTCAGGTAAATTCGGACACAGCCTAGGGTGCTAACTACAACTTCTTGAAGTGTTACATTGATTATAACTCATAGCCTGTCCATGCCTTGGACGCATAAAAATTTGTCATGTGATCCACAGTTGGTTCCATTACCTTAACTAAGTTATTTAATTTTCTTATTGGAATATTTATTTTCCTGTTTTGTCATAACTTATTCTAATTCTATTTTCTAGTAAAAGAATTGAAGGCCCAAAATGGTGAACGGGCGTATCCCATCCGTCTTCAGCAAGACATACGTGACCCCTCGTCGGCCATATGAAAAGGCCCGTCTTGATCAGGAATTAAAGATAATAGGAGAGTATGGTCTTCGAAACAAGCGGGAGGTATGGCGAGTGAAGTATACTTTGGCCAAAATACGAAAGGCTGCTAGAGAGCTGCTCACCTTGGAAGAGAAAGAACCAAAGAGATTGTTTGAAGGTGAGTAGGAATTATCTTGCTCTTCTGGGTAATTTTTTTTACATGCTAGTTGTTACTTTAATATTGTGCTATTTTAAAAAAAATTCCACACACATACAGAGTGGCCAGAGGCTAGGAATGCACAGAATAAGTGTTTAAATCTTGTAGGGAATTTTGTGGAGACCAGCATTTTGGGTTTGCACTTTGTCTTTTTACTTAATTTGTGGTCAGTTATTAATTTATCTTTTTGGAAATTTCTCACGATGCATTAATTTTATTTGATCGTGCTAAGCATTATGATTTATCTTTGAAGAGTCTTTTTTTTCTCTGAGCAAGCTTTATGGAAGCTATGCGGTTTGTGTAGTCCAAGACAAAGCAGTTGTTTTCAGCAAGTTTTGGTTTATTTTTAACAGCTTGGGAAGAATATGTAATCAATTTTTGTTTTTGTGTATGTCTTTTGAAGTTCTATTTTGTCATCTTATATGCTGCATGTTCATACTATGCAGTACATCTAAAACTCAAATTTAAAACAATTGTACTCTTGTTTACAACAGAATTTCAAATAATTATTTAATTTCATAAATTATTGATTCTTTACATAGAGGGGCCAACTGCTACGCATTTTCCGTAGTTACTGCTATTTTATAGACAAAACTGATTATACAGATTATAAGTAACAAACTGCGAATTTTTATTTTTCGCAATTCGTAGTCTTGTTATATTTCTTTCAATTATGTGGTTTTTTTTATATATACTCTGTTGCATATAACAATAAATTTTGACAGTTCTCGAAAGGAGGTGGGGCTACGATGTATCCCTCTGCCACAGCTGTTCTGTTGGTGAAGATCTATCCAGTAATTAGACTACTAGAGCTTGGTGCCATTCCCAACTGTTATATTTTTGTTACGATCACATAATATACTAGTTAAGGTTCTGTTTATTGGTGGTGTGGGGAACTATAGTTTTACGTCTTTCAGGAGACTTAAGATTTTTATGTTGTTCCTCTTATAAAGGTGGCACTTGGAACTTGCATTGTTTTAATGATGCAGTTGAAAATTTTGTTACGGAAATAACAATCAGTTTACTAAAATTCAAAAGTTTTGACTATCGAAAGAACTGAATGCGATAAATGTTACACTGTTTGTACTGAAGCGGCAAATGCTCAACAGATAAGTATCACTGCTTTTTTTATATAATGAACTACACCAAAAGGGCGCTTATTTAGGCCACGTACATTTGAAAACCTCCCGCAAGAACGAAACTTAATAAATACGTCACTGCTAATACAAATGTATGAAATGCACATTGTAAAGATGTTAAGCAAATTTAACATCTAAAAATTGAGTTTCAATCAAATAAATGTACAAATACATTTTTAAAATTCTAACAATTTAAGAAAACCTTATTTACAAAACACACAAACTTACTGTTCAATTCATTATACACAAACACGTGCCGAACTTTGATGATTAATTCGTTAAAATCACTTGTCGCCTACAGATAAGAAATAATTTATTTGCTGACTTATGCAATTAACAAAACACTTGAACTATTTCTTGAAACCAACAAATTCACACTCGCGAGGGAAATAAATTTTCGCGATGGTCATAGAAAATGGCGGACCATGGCACACAACAAATAATTTTACAAAGCAGCAGACGTGTTGATAATTCATTACACTGAGGAGACCGTTCTAAACAGGCACCTATGGCGAACTACACTTAATGGAATACGTAAACACAAAATTAATTAACTGCATATATAATCTGACATCGCCAGCAAAGAATTCTCACATATTTATGAATTATGACGGAAGAGAAACAATGCCAACAACGGCTTTTCACCGGGCGGGTGGAGATCATAGACAACAGACTCAACGGAGATTGGTGGAAATCTTTCACATAACCGTGATGTTAGCGTGCCCCTACCATAATATTTCTAAATATTTTTTAAGTCCTTGCTTTATAACTCAGAAAAATTGCGTATTAGTCTATGAGTGTAATTTTAACAATAAATGCTGTGATTATCATTAATTTTCCAAATTATAATTTTTAATTCCGAGTGCTATTTTCTTTTACGGTCATTGTCGCGAGCGCCAACATAACACGCATCCTGCAACAACCATCACCTGGCACAGTACTTTGGAAATGGGGGCGTTTACTGTTTACATGCTGTGTATGTTGCTCATGACGTCGGTCAAATTTTATTGGAGTTATATGAAAAACAGTATAATATGGCGCACAATGTAGTTCGCGAAGTAGTGTGTAGTAAAGATCACATATGGAACTACAGTACACTCGCTAGGTGCAAGTGATGCTGTTTTATTTATCAAGTGCTCTGTGGTAAAATGGCTGCTTAGTGTTGAAGTCTGTAGGTTTACTAATAATAATGTCTGAAAAACAAAAGTGATAATACCGTAGAAAGTGTTATGAAAACGCAAGTTGTTCCAAATCAGCAGTAGATAGGTTATACAGAAGAATTTCCGTGCCTACAACCATCAAAAGTGATACCATATGTGTTTTGCAACACTTGTAATTGCAATTTTTCGGTAAAACATGGATGGCGTGATGCAATCTAAGAAACAAAGAATACCGGCACATCAAATACCAGTGCAAAACGCTTACCACTTTTTTTGTACCGAGAAATTATTAGGAAAAGAACAAAACATAAACCGTATTGTAGCAAAACATATTTATTAAGGATTAATGGCCATGAATATGCATGTCACCAGTCATACCAACCAGCTTGCAATACAGCCAAATCTGATCACAGAGTTCAAACTTCAGTTTCTTACGCGAAAACATGGAAGCGTTACCAAACATGCTAATAACAGCAGTATTATCGGCCTTCCCTTCATGAACTGGAAAAGTCTTCCACCATATATCACGAGAGTCAATATCACTAATTTCTTTAGGCGCAGGATCCTTTTGAGTATGCGACTTCCTGAAGAAACGCATTTCCAACAAACCACTACCTGCTTTAGTGGTTATTCCTTGAAGACCAACGATACAAAAACGACAACAAAATATAACTCTTCTCTATCAACAATCTTAACAGTCCAAGGCCTATCGTCCTTATTGACATCTTTACTAAAAGACAAAATATTTCGGTATACTTAGGATAATACCTAGACATGCGAGAATGCTGAGGAAGCATTATGTGGAAGAATGTCTCCTCTAATGACATGGAGCAATATGAAATGCATGAACACATTACAACCTTTATAAATGCCAGAAACAAGATATAACCTGCACATGCCCATAGATAACACAAAAAACACGCAATATCTTATCGCACCAAACGACCTGGTGTGCTCTTATCTCATTGCCAGGGCGCTCTTATCTCCCATGCTGCTGATAACATGTTAACCTGATTGAATGCAACAGCTCATAGTAATATTAGTGCGCTTGTTGCGCGCACAAAATTTTCTAAGTCCGTAACCTTGAAAACAAAATGATTAGAGCAGAATGTTACTTCACATGTTTTTTAGTTGGAACAAACATCCTGCTATCTGCAGCAGCCCACGCGAAACCTTTATGTAAGGTAATATTTCCCAATTAAAAAATAGCATAAAAGTATGCTTTTGGTCAGATGAAAACCTCTGCGATTATAAAAAAAATGCAGTCAACAGTTTTAGGCATTGTAAAGATTGCTTATTTCAGTTGTGGAATCTGCTAACACAGGGGTGGTTATTTTTAGGGATGGACTTGGTTGTGAAATGAATGATAAAATGTTGAAGTGGGTAAACTGCTTGTCATTCGGGTGTGACAATGCCAATATAATGGTTGAAAAATGTAAGGTGGTTGTATCATTTTTGAAGCAGCAGCATCTTCCAACAATGATCATTCGAGGGTGCATGTTATTTTACTCCGCTGACACATGCCAGATTTGGTGCGGCTGTGCACTCTACAGACAACTCCGTCCCATCTACGAGCCCTGTGCGCTCCTGGCGGAATATGTAAGCAGCAATCCGAATCAAATGTATCTTACCAGCAGGAACGCAAGTCGGGGGTGTCCGATCACATAATTGCATATTACATGCGTGATTGCAATCCCCATTGCCCATCGAGAATTATTCATGCAAAAGCTATCCCTGCGACAGAAATGTAATTTTTTGTGAATTCTACTCATGTCTGGCCCTGGAAGAAGTTCCTACAATCACGAGAGATGGGCAGCACCCCTGTGACCACCTTGTGATGTCACAGTCGCCCTGCCTTAGAGACAGATTTTAATTTGTCGTCGTCTCCACATGGGGTGGTAGGAAATCAGCAATGCGTCTGCGTCCTCATTGAGAAAGTTAATGTGGCCGGCATGTTCTGTTAATGTTACTGTGCGTTTTTTTGTGGCTCATTGTTTGCGTTTAGCAGTCTTCAAGATAAAATATTCACGATACATGAAATTGCTTTGACATTACTTGTGAATGGGACATACGTAATGCTTCCTGCTCAATGAAACTAGCCAGAGTGGACCAGCTTCACCATCTGCTAAAAATTCTGCAACCAGTAATCAAAGTTGTTGTCCAATGCAGTCAACAGGTACTGTATAACCTGGTTGTGTAGTGCCTGCAGCTATATCCCCACATACAGCTATCCAAATAACTAGATGTCTGCATTGGTGGCACAACTGACTAATAGTAAAACCACTCAACTGCAAACAAATACACAGTATTTTCAATTGGGGAACATCAGTGATAGTACATAATATTTCCAGCTGTAGAACCACTGAACCCATTGGCACACAGGTAGTGATCTGTCAAACCGGTACATGCCCTGTTAGTCCCGGTGGAAATGCATTCGTTCCCCATAGAAAGGTTACTCTAGCTTTGGCTATTTTAAGATATGCCTATGTATATTTGTTGTAATAAAATTAACATTTAGGCCAAATTATACAGGATACACATACAGTAAATTGTGGGTACTGGTCAGGATGTGCAAATTGTAATATTATAACATGTTCTATTTGCTGGTAAAATAATGAGAATTACTTATACAAGGGAAATCTTATCACCATTCATGGTTGTTTTTCATATTTTTGAATATTGTAGGGATTGTCCACATGATGATTGCTTGTATTTCTGACACTTCTTGTCTGAAAATCATTGTAGACAAGTGTATTCTGATGCACACTGAGTGACTATAATTATGTTTGTGTGTATTGTGGAAGTACTGAGTGTATTTCTTCACAGGTAATGCACTCCTGCGTCGCCTGGTGCGTATTGGGGTGCTGGATGAGAACCGCATGAAGCTTGATTACGTGTTGGGGCTGAAGATTGAGGACTTTCTCGAGCGCCGGTTGCAAACACAGGTGTTCAAACTTGGGCTTGCCAAGTCCATCCATCATGCTCGTGTGCTTATTCGCCAAAGGCACATCAGGTCAGTTGCTTACATAGTCACCTGTATTGAATATATCCAGTTTCTATACACCTTTGCAACCAGTACAATCAACTACCCAAGTAATGACTCCCTTAAAGACCCATTTTTGGGTAATTGTGGGAATTTTGTTTAGTGAATTTTGAAGAAAATAGAGGCTGAAAACTTAGTTTGATGTATTTATTTTGGTCGCTGAAAGTTGCATATCTCTTCACCACTCTTGTACGACTGAAGCAGGAAAGACTCATGAACACATGACTACCCCTTCAGATGTAATCAGTCTGTTTCGAATGATTAGGGTTCACTAATCTGAAATATTTACATGGGCATCATTTTTAAAATAAGTGTCGGAGCCACTAAAAACACACAGGTTTATATGGCTGACCATAACACTACTTCTGTGAAAATTTGGTGGAAATCCAGTTGATTGGTCTCCAATGTGGCATAACAACCTTAAACAGGTTTATCTTACACAATTGCTTAAAAGAGACTACACAATGTTTGTAATAGATAGTCTACTATAAACTTAAAAAATTTGATAGAAAATGTTAAATTTATATGCCAAACATCAGAATATTTATATGGCCTTCTGTATGAGTGCAAAATTTGCTGGAAATTGCACTAAACTCTCAATCTATCGTTATTCAGGGGACTGCCAGATTATGTCAATTTGGGATTAAACTAGGAATTAAACTTGCCAAATAACAAAACATATAAACCTTCATTCATTCATAGATTTATTATGTACTCTCTTAATTTCTCTTACAATTATATTAGTTACGTGAATTACCAATGGCTTACAGAGCCCAACAAAATTTTCCAGTATGAAAATATTTGGTAAAAAATGATTATAAACGTGCTTTCATGTATAAAGCTCTGGCGTGAGCAAAAATCTTATCAAATATGATGCAATTTACAAGCTCTCAAAGTTCAAATTAAGGGGTCTGACTAGAATGAATTTACAATAATTATTTTGTGTTGCATTTAGTGTAGCAACTTACAATCTTTCGCTGAGTTTACCGTGACATGGTGCACGTCACAATTTTTGAACTTTGTCAGTACTGAACGCAAGCTCTGCGGCGTTAAATAAGAATCTGGAATTCTAACATGCTAAGAACTCGCTAAACCCCACTAAGTTATTGAAATCACATCAAGACTGGGTTGTACAATTGTGACGTCAAATCTCAACACACTGTACAGACACTTCTGTATGCGGGGCTACAGCATTGTTAGACATGCCAATGTCTTGTTACAAATATTGGGCCTAGTTTTTAAGATGTCACGCCTCATACCAAAATACTTTTGTACTTGTCCACGAAAATACGAAGATTATGATGTTATCAGCTGTATTATGCAAAGCTTTATCCCACAATAAAATTTCCCATCCAAGCTCAGATGGGAGCTTCTACGAGACCTGCTACCCGAGTCTGCAAGCAGCTATGGAAGGTTCTATGGAAGAACCTGACCAATGATACGTGCTGCCACACAAGTGGCAAATATATTTTTAATGATTCAACTTATGCACAGAATCTAATCATATATTTTTTGTAATAACTGAAACTTTTGTGTTTAAAAAAAGAAAAATATCTCACATAATTCTCATTCGATGGTATTACAGCACCAGCAACTATTCCTGCGGTTTTTTTTTTTCATTTACTATGTATTCATTTACCATGTATTCTTGTTTTAATGGTTTTAGTGCTGTTTTTCTAAACAAAATAAATAGTTACAGCTATTGACTATGCCATATCCCACCACACACACACTGGTTAAAATTTCAACATTATAAGGCCTGACCTGACCAATTATGAAAAGTTCCATGAAAATAGCCATCAGATGGTCAAATCTTCCATGGAACCATCCACAGAACCGACCATGCAAGTTTACATGGAATCTTCCAAGGGATCTTCCATCGTGGCACATAGGCATTTTGCATGCCATTTTCCAGCAAGAGTGTTAAAAACCCAGTGAAATTATTGTGACCCAGAATAGATACAGAAAAAAATTGTTTCTCTTGTTGCGTGAATCTGACATGGTCAGATTTATTGTAGAAAGTACCAGTTCTTTTTATGTGCCAGGATTTCAAAGTGGTTCTAAATAACATGTAACAGAGAGAGAGCTAGTAGCTAGCAGAAAGTAGATGCATTATAGTATTTGTTCATGAAAATTGTAACTAGTTTTGTCTGTAATAGGAAGCACGAGGCGAGACTTCAAACTTGCAGTAAAGTGTTCGATTTAGGCCGTATGGGAGAATCAGAACTGTCCTTAGCAAAAACTTTTAAAATGTCCTTATTTTTTCTGCCCCAAAGGAGTACGAACCATGCATAAATATAGAAAGTCTTTCCTGTAATTATTTTCCTATTTATGTTATTTTACATATGAAACCATTTCTAAAAGATTCATTGGCTGTAGGCACATGTTGATAATTGCTAAATCCTAATTAATGGTATCTGAATCGAGGTGGAATCTACCCGGTTTTGCGGTTGGAATCGAGAAATATATATATATTTTGACATCCATGCTTCTCACCTTATAAAACTTTATGGTAAATGCTCTCGTTTGTAAAGTCTAGTGTCAGCTGATAAATTACTACAGGATGCATGTTGTTGAATTGGGGATTTTGATGGCGTTGGAAGAAATTATTACTCAGAGCTACAAGTTTTAATTTAAAATGTTAATTATACTTGCAGCATTTACCGTTTGAATAATGTTTCTAAAGCATTTTTTTTTCTTTTAGTGGACTTTAAAAACGTTTGGCAATTATGGCAGAGCATATCGACACGTGCGAACAGTAAACGTTTCCAGCCAGTGGTACGAGTAATTTTCAAAGAAGCTGGAAAGTTGAATTGATACGATAATGTTGCTGTGAATTCAAATGTAGGTACACCAACCTAAATAGATTTATTCATAAAGATGTAAAGATAGACTATCGCGAATTAAAGAACCGGTTTATGCATTTTTATGCCTTCTGCATCATCGTGCAACTTGAACAACCAAAGTTCAAGGTGCAAATTTACCATGAAAATACACAAAAGTGCCAATTTCACAATGACCATACTTGAGTAAACCTATACTAAAAAATGACTTGTTTCTTATACTGACAGCATGAGTAATTTTACACTGAAAGTATGACTTTGCACTAACGTGAGGAAAGTTATATTGACAAATGTGATGTTACAATTGTCGCATGAAAAAATTTAATGGAAACTTTGTTTTAACATATGGGTATATAGGCTAGGGCACACCTGTCTTTTCATATCTTCACAGAGATACTTTAGTGTTATTCATACAAACATCTGCATTAAATTTGATTGTGCACAATGCCTTTTAGGCAAATGAATAAAAATACTATACTCTTTTTTAATTAGCATGATGGATAGTGTAAGTAAATACAAAAAATATTCTAACACTAGTGACGAACTGATACACTGAAAAATTCGCTCAAACTAATGATATTTTTTTAAAATTTATATAAGTGTTAGTTTTCTGCACATCTGAGGTAAGTAAAAAATTAATATAGCCTGCATTAAAGGACTAACTTTGATGTAACATGCTTGGTCAATTTTCCTAATTTAAGTCTTGGCATTTGAATACACAGCCAAAAACGAGTTTTGTCTGACTTATAATTGTGAGGAAGAAATTGCTTTCAGAAATAAATAGTAAATTGACTAGAAGTGTTTTCATCTTAGACCTACTTGCAAAACTGGGAAAACCAAACAAAATTTAAAATGAATATGTTTCTCATAGTACATAGATGAAATTCTAAAACTGCCAGACAGAAAACGTATGTTAATCTGTGTACGGCACATGAGAGCCTGTTATATCTTTTATGACTACCTGGTAAACACAGTCCGGGAAGGGAAATTTTAGCCAACAATTTGGAAAACTTCCTTCTTATGCATGTTCTTATATTGCAAAGTTAAATTTGTGTGTAGAAAAATGCTATTAAGCCATGTTGAATTTGTTTTACGTAATATGACATTTTTGTTCAGACTGCTTACAGTAGATACACATGCATTGTTTGATTTCCATTTTGCAATTACTCATGCGCTAAATATATATATATATTTTTTTTTTTTTCAATTATACCTCATTAAATAATACTATTGTGTACCAAAGTAGAGGAATGGAAATTTTGCTTGTTTTGATCATTGTTTTTCATTTTTTGTGTGTAAAATCACACCTAAATTTTAGGTCTTCAAATATACCTACTTTTGTGGAGACACACTGCAGCTTACATTTGTGTTGAACAATTTTTTGAACAACTAGGCAAACGCTAGTGAACCACCGGGCAGCTAAGGTTGGGATGTGTACAATATAACAGAATCTCACATCATGTCCTCAAACCAGCTTTTTCTATGTAGTAACAATACTACCTGCAAATCGAACTGCATTGCGGTTCACAAATCAGGCTTCTATTTTCATTAATAATTTCTAAAGACCTGGCAATTTTACAGAACCATTTTGAGAAAACAAGTTGGGCTTGTTAATCTGTGTTGCCTTTATGATTCTGCCATTTTTTTGACATGCTATAAAAGGCTCGTGTGCCTGCAGCAGATCTGAAACAAGTAGTGCCCAATCAAAGACAAACCAATAAAAATGTCATTGATAGCCAGGCAATGAGATAACGACAGTGGCTTGAAAAAGTACATCCCACTATGAAGTCTAGCCCAGAAATCTTTTAACGAGGAAGTTATTCAGGTTTGTAATAATTGTGGCGTGGCTACATTCCAAGGCGTTATACTTGCAAATGTCCTGCTGTCACACATTTTCTGACACTTGCAAGTTAACATGAAATGTGTGCTTTGTATAGTGTAACAAATTTAAGCCAATACAGTTATTCAATGCCAAAATGTTTAGTTATAGTAAGTTAAAATACGCTGGAATACTGTAGAGGGGATCCAGATTTCTGTGGTGCATTCTGTATAAAACTGGCTTGCAATGTGAGGGACTCTGGATTCAAATTCTTGGTAATGTAGCGACCGAGTCATTTATAGGCCTGTAATTACTTACCTATGGGGTATAGTGCTACATAATTATTATTGTTATTATTATTATACTGTACGCTTTTATAATGTGTATATAAAAGCTATATCAGTAGGTCTTTCCATTTTTGGAAAACGGTTTCGAAATTTGAGGCAGGTCTCCAAATTTGTGCTTTTAAGTCATTTACAGGCTATACTTATTTTCCTACGGTTTATAGCTCTACGTAATCATTATAATTATGACGTAGACACTTTGCTTAGTGTGTATAACTGCTATTCAGTAGGTCTTCCCATTTTCAAAAAAAAAATTCCTAAATTGAGGCGTGCCTTAAAAATTTGTTTTTCTACGTCGTTTAAAGGCCTATAATTAATCTTCTGCATGGTATTGCTTATGTACTCGTTAAAATTATGATGTAGACATTTGATTATAATGTGTATATAGCGGCTATTCTGCATTTCTTCCCATTTTCAGAAAAAAATTCCGAGCGGGCGAGTTATTGTGGACAAGGTTTAATGCAGAAAAGCCACCTTTCTTTGCATGCCACACACAATTCACTTTTTTAGTTTTAGTTTTCCTTTGTAAAATGCAAATAAGACTAGTAACGACATGTTTCACAATACGTGAGGTATTGATGGATCCCATTGGCAGTGCAAGCATGCTTCGACCTCTGTTTAGTTTTATTTAGACGTGAGCTTTGTTTCTCATTCTCACTGCCTCCCAACCAGACCCAGCAGGGGGTAGGGGTGAACCGCTTCTACAACTTATGTGAGAAACAAATTTAAAGTTTTAATTTTTAAAATGTGAACGAACCATAAACAGGCTGTAATAAACGGATTACGTTGGACGGTGGCCGCGCTGCAAGTACTGGACTTGGAACAGGTGGTCTGTGTGGGGTTTGCTGTGGTGTTACAGCGGCCCTTCATGGAGGGAGGGTGAGTCTGCCCTCTCCACGCACCTAGCTTTGGAATTATCTGCACTGAGTTAATGGTCATGGACATAGAAACAGAGTTGCTGTGGTGACAAGTGACAGTTTTCAAAGTCAGGCCCCTGCTATATAAATATGCTTTCTGCACCTTTATTGTAGACAAGCACGGGAGATTGTTTACACAGCTGCAGTACGATTCAGTGAACAAAAAATAGTAGTTTAAATTTGCGTGCATCGTTGAAGCAAGGAGTGCCAAAACAAAAAATTCAGAATCAACAAACGAATTTGGCAGAGGGTAAACAGGAAATCTGACTTTTCAATATCTAAATACCTGTAAGAAAAGGACACAATAAATTAATTAAAAGTGGATTATTTTACATGCAGTGCTGTGTGAAGGAAAATACACAAGTCTTACATGGTGAGGAAATTGTTTCTTTTACAATGTATGTTCATATTTGTCTTATTTATTGTGGCAAAATTTTTATGAGCAGCGTGCATCTTTTTTGCACATATTTTTATACTTCCCAGTTTTGCTATTTTAGTATGTTCCTAAGCCCTAGAGTACCATCTCGACACTTTGGCATTTGTTTTTGTTAGCCTCCCATACACTAGGGTAGAACAAATCACTGGATTGTTACTTGAATTTGCAGGTACGTATACATTTTTGTGCTCTTCTGGAAGACATTTGTTACACAAACAGCGAATCACGACATTGTTTGTCACTTGTTCAGTCTTCTATTAAGTACCACTATGGGTACAAGAAAAATTGTTAGATATACTGGCTACGTTTGAAAAAATTGACGTTTCAAAATCTGAGGATTGCGTAATAAAATAAAATTTGTGCGTTCCCATTTTTTACGTTTTCCATCTCCAGTCGTGCTGAGGTAGGGGGAGGTGAAGGATCTTTTGTTTCTTATCCAACTATACAGTCGTACCATGAAATGCGTGCTGTGAACATATCAATTTCTGGATCTTTAATTCGGGAAAAGGCAGATTACCTGGTATTAAGATTATGGATTTCAGGCTTTAAATTTAGCAATAATTGACTCAAGATCGTAACAATCTTATTGCTAAAGTTTTGTGTGGTGAGTCGGCTGCTGTTGTGAATAAGGCTCTGGATTGTTTACAGTCTGTGTAACCAATACTTGATCAGTACACTCCTGATATCAACATGGATGAAACTGGTATTTTCTATAACTTGCTGCCAAACAAAAAACTGGCTGTGAAAGGGGAGAAATTGCCACAGGGGAAAACGCAGCAATGAATGTGTTTTGTGCTGTAACCAAAGTGGTGTGAAAAGATTGCGTCCCCTTATAGGCAAGTTTCAGAAACAGATGTTTTAAGCATCTCACCTCAGAAATATTTCTTCGGGGATTGTTGTTGAAATTTGAACCACTCATGGCGTGTAAAAAGAGATTTTACTTTTGGACAGATGTGCAGCACATTCTGCTGCAAACATCACAAGTTTTTTTTACAACCTCTTGATCAAGGTATCATCCAGTGTGAGTGTGAAGAACTACATAACTTGTCTCGCCTTTTACTTCATTCATCAGCTGGAACTGAAAAAAGAAACTTGAGATAGGACATTTTGGATGCCATACAGAACGTCTATGTCCTCTGGTGATTGACTAATACAAGTTGCAAGTTTGAAGTGAAAACAGGATGCTATTCATCTCTTGGGCACATGTATGAAAATCCGTGGACGATTACTTCTTTTAAATGATCATTTTTGCCTTCCACTGATATAAAATTTATTTGCAGAATTATTAGTGTTTCCCAAAACCAACCGACTTAAACATGGGAACTCTAATATATTTGCTGTGGTTAAGTGGTAGATCATGCTATTTTACGAAGTGATGTACCAATATTATGTTTTATTATACATACAGCTAAAAGGCACCTACAGTCAACTAACTATATCTAATTAAAAAAATATTGAATACTGGTATAATATTCCAACACCACCAGAAACAATCACAACTACAAGCGACAGTTTGTGCATTCTTTGCTCCATGCAGTTTTTTGATTAGCAGCAGAATTCATAAAGTGTAACTTGCTTTTTCAATGTTACTGTAACATAAAAACAACAAATAAAACTGTTTACAATTTTATCAAACCTAGTAGAGAATTTTTCTTTGTACAAGAGAATTAAGTTTGTTTTTGTTTAAATACGTGCCATACAAGATTTTCAGAAAATGAGGTTAAAGGTAAGTGGAAAAAATTTCTAGAATGTTTGCAGATATCAGTTTGTGTATTTAGTTAGGTTACAATTACTTAAACTATACATTTGTTAAATGTTTAATTATGTATGTCTAATTTACATTAAATTTGTAAAAAAAACGTAGGCCTAATGTGATTTCATATGAAAATTGCTGTGTCCCCTTCATGCTAAAATTTTACAATTCTGGATTTTACTGATTCTCGTGAAAAGATGGTAAGTATGCATTTCATTTGCAGGACATCTGCTGAGTGAATTGTGTTTGCATTTCATTTCAATAAAAACATTATTTGTCACCATTGGTGGCAGAAAATGATCTTAATGTTTAAAAAACCATGGGTTAATTAAAATACAGTATAGGTCGAAGCAGCAAAATTAATTTTTTCAGGAACCATGTCATGTTAAATCGGATTCTGCTGTACATTAAAAAATTACAGCATGTTGGTCTATTATTTTGTTTACATTGTTGTATGTTACCATGAGGTAAGAGCCCTTTTGTGTTTAAATATCTTTATTTGCATTGTGCTCAGACTATCTGAGGATGGGCAGCTTTACATTTGTGTTATCCCGGCAGGCAGCAGCCTGTGTTTCTGGGAGGCCAAGCAGCCTGACTCAAACATAACTCCCACCCTATTTCCAAGTTGCCAATCCCTAGCCACAAAAAATTTGGGACTTTGAGGTGTTTATTTTTCGTAAATAAGGTATATAAAGCGTGACACATTTAGTTTTGTACAAGATGTATACTTTGTGCAGCATAGCTATCCACTGGTGTGAGATTGAAAATGTGCATTACTGGTTTTACATTGGGGCAGGTTATTAACTGGTCTAAGTATGGTATTAGTTGCATGCATTGCTGTAGATTCTTGTAAATTTTGTAAATTCTTGTCAAAGTGTGAATTACGTGGAGGCTAGATTTCCTTTCAAATTGATTTGGAACTGCAGGAAACGTATTTGGAAACATACTGCCCTTAAAGACTTTATCACTGTCTCCTTGATTGTTTACAATGAGTGAGGTTTTGATTTTTTACAGTGAGTGAAAACTTGCTGTTCCATGGCTGGAAGTGGATTGAGAGCTGCATAATGTAGATGCATTCTTGCAGTGGCATTGATAGCCTTACATGAGTATATTAATGCAGGCCACTTGAGTAAGTGGTGTTGAACCCTTACTCAATGTCTGTCGCTGGGCTTTTAGGTGAAATGAACACTGGTGAGTAGCACCACTGCAATACCAAAGTTTAAAATTTAGCCATGTACAGGAGATCCTCATTTTACAAGGTCATTATTGGGAACCAGGGTACATGGAAGAAGTTTATTTTAAAGAGGGACTTTTATCAGACAGTTTCTGTATAAATGGTCAGTGTGTATTACTAATGTTGGTTATGTACAGAAACACATTGATGGAGGTACAGACTGGAAGAAATTAATTGCCCTGTATACCATCTATGACCTGTCCAAGGCTTAAAACATGATCAAGTTAACCACTCTAGTCATGGGAATAAATACAGGAAACCCCTAATTTTCAGACAGCACAATTTCTAAGCATTCTTGGAAAATATTTATAAATTCATAAAATTAATGGGAAAAAAAATGTCAGGTTTTACGCAAACATGCAAGAAATCACAATTAAAGTTCGTTTAAAATGTGTTAGTACACAGAAATTGAAAATAGAGGTTGTCACTGCCGTTAATTGATAGACCACACTGCAGTATAAAAAGTTCGTCAAAAATTTGGGAGAAACTTTGACTTGTACCTTGTGCATATACCTTGTAAGTTAGGCAGTGCTCGTAGCTTGTGGCACAGATAAAGTTGATGCAATATCCAAAAATGATACAAGCTCGTAGCTTTATCTTTATTTATTTAGGAATTTTGTCTTTAACAGTGTGACTGTGGGTATGGTTTATCACTTCATGTATTTGACTCCTTAGTTACCACTAGTGACTGAAGAATGGTAGGTTTCACAGCATTGGCATATTTGTTGCAATAACTGGTAAAAGATGGTATTTATTATAGTACAAATGGTTAATTTTAAAGTAATGGTTTTTATAGAACACAAGAGATTTCAGCAAAATTTTAACAGGATTCTTAATCGCTGTGGTAATGTTTTGTATTCTAGTGGCTGGTGTATTGCTTCCATTCTGCTTAGATTGAATGAACATGTGTAGCCAAATGTTTAGTGTGTACTTAGCCTCTCTTTCTGGGCATGGTTTGTGAAATTTCTATTCACAGTTCCATAATCAAGTGAGGCGATATTAACCACATGTTAATCCCATTGTTGGCATTATGCCTGCAGTGTTTCATGACACGTGAACATTTTTATACAGTGGACCCTTTATGTAATGGACCTCCATTTAGTGGACATCAGATTTAATGCAGAGATGGGCGAGTCTCAATTTCAGAGGCTCGAGCCGAGCTTAAGGTCATGCCAAGTCAATTTTCTAAAATAAAAAAAAACGCACATAAAGAGAGTAAACTTTATAGCACATCCATATGTCAAATTCATTTTGAATCATTTTTCGATTCAGTCAAAAAAAATTCCAAAATTATAGGTTTATTTTAAGTTTGTCATGTATAATTTAAATAAATAAAGAAACAAATAACTCAGAATTTAAATGCATCAAAAACTAACTTACAATAAAAATATATGTGTATAAAAATTAAAATAATTTAGCATGCAATACTCGTAGAAGAAACAAAGGAATGAAAGCAGTTCACACTAAATTTAACAGTACTAACTAGACCTATAAAAAAGTTACAAACATTATGTAGGTGGATTTTGTTCTTAACTATTCTATGGCAGGTAAATTGTGTAAAATTAAATAAATTGTAAAAGTTTTGGTTTCAACTGATTTCTCCTGGCAGTGGTCACTAGCCTTCGAGGAAAGTCTTCCGCTGGATACTGATGGAACTGGTATACCCAGATAGTGTTGGGCAAGGACAAGATTTAGATACACCTTGTTTGCTTGCCACCAGGTCAGTGGCTATTCTTGGTGACTAATAACTAGGGACCCCTTAATTTTGTAAATGGTTTTTTCACAAAAATTTTAAAAAACAAGTAAGGCCTATTTCTGAACAATTGAAGTTATTTTGGTGGTGTCGCTTACGTTTTCGCTTTGTGAAATATCACAAAATTGGTCTTTTTTTGCACGAAATTGCTTGAAATTCTTTTTTTTCACGAAATTTCACATTTTCAATCATTATCTTTGAGTTGCGGGAGATTTCTCTTTCAAGTTCAAAGCGAAACTCCACAAAAAACAAGACCGTTTTACAGAATGAGAGTTTTCACTTCCCAGTTTGGTTAATATAAATTCCATCTGGTTTTATTTAATGCCTGTGGTTTTTGGAAACAGTGTCGTATTCATAAAACACTTCACTGTCATTTTTGTGTTGTGAATCCTAATGTTTATGGTGCAAATTCAAACAGTTTCAATGTGTAGTCAGGATCAGGAAGTCGAAACAATGGATATATCGAAGTAATATCGCCGAGCATCTATTCCTACGGTACATCACTATGTTTCGGAAAGAAACTGATCTCTGCGACTTTATAAAATAATCTTATATTGTTTACATTCCATCATTTTTCATTGCATAATTAATGTAACCTCGTTTGTAGTATACAAATCTGATAAACAGAATTGCTGAATATTTATTTTTTTAATTGTAATAAAAGATTTTCCATCACCATTGGTTGCTGGTCACATGTTTGTGGCAAAGGCACACAGTATGCTCCATAGATTCGTATATCTAGGGTATTACGAAATGGGTTTTTTTTTTTTTTTTGCGTAAACCTGTTTTTGAAGTTATTTAGTTTATGTGAGACCAAATTGTAGCTGGCACAGTTTTATTTTTATTTTTTTTTGGCAAAGCAATATATTAGTTGGAAGTTCTATGTATTTTATTTTCACATTTATCATCTTTTGTGAGACAAGGCTGTTTTGCGCCTCTTACAAGAGACTAGCAATTATAACGGCTTCTTTTGATGATGCGTGGAACATTTTGCTCATACCATAATAACATTCAAATTACTACAATTCTAAAGTTGTAACGTCACTGAAACAACAAAATGTGATGAATATGATGCTTTTATTCGTACCGGTGTGGGAATTGCACAATAAACAATTTCATTGAAGTTGAAAATCGTTGGGATTTTTTATTAACTGTACTAAAATCGGTCAGACCAGTACGTATTCCAGTCAGTAATGTACACTGGAAAGAGTTTTTCTGTATCTGGGAATATGACTGATAAAAGAACAAACCAAAAGCCAAGTAATGTGGTAGTAATTAATGACAGTGCTTGCATTTTCTGATTAAGTGTATGCTGCTTTATTTTTGAGTAGTCAAAGATTGTTATATGAAATGTGTGGCTGCTTGCATTTTTCGACCAAATATATAAAATTTTCTCTTGGTGTTCCTTCGAAGCCCTTTTTTCCTCGGCTAAATTTTTGATGAAATGAGTAAAACATTGACGAAAGATTCACCGAAACAAACCAAAAAATAGTCGTCCGTGGATCAATTGCTATAGCAAGCCTGTATGTTTGAGAATTTGTGACACTATGGAAACTTTGTGACTTGACAAGACTTCTTGTTAACCTTACACCCGAGCCATGTTCGCCAGAATGATCGGTAATGTACTGCCAACTCTCCTCTATGCTCTACAAAATAGGTTTTGCCATAATGTTGCAGTATTTTCACGGCCATAAACAAAGGATTCAATAAGTTGCCATTTGGATGCCATCAGATTGTCTTTTCCTGTGTTTGGCAGATCAGCTTGTACTGCTGCCTTTTGTTCAAGTACTCTCTAGCTTGAAACTTCACTTGCGTCATCAATGGCTAACTGCAATGTGTGGGCCATGCAAAAGAGATATAAGCTGTTCACGATCAAGTGAGCACTTTTGAAGCCCTAGTTACTTTTTTCTTCCAACCAATTTATATCCTTCCCCCACTTATTAATGTAAACCCTGCCATGTGAGTAATACGCAATGTATGCATTCATCATACCCAAAACCAGAAGTCTGAGGCCACAATGAAACTTATTTATTGGTTATTATGTCTGATGACACAGCTTCAAAAAGTGCTTTGTCACTAACCACCACATAGATTGGTACTGTACAATTTGCCAAATGGGTACCCCAATCATTCGTTACATTCAAAATTTAAGTTGCTGTGTTTTTTAACACAAAATCCTCTGTGAATTGTGATGTCAGTGACATGCATGGCTCTTGAGATTTTGAGGTCCACAGATCAAACCTGAGAGATAAAGCATGTGCATATTTCAGATCATTAGCAAAATCTTGAACCAGTTCCGTTCTTGTAGAATGATATGATTCTGGTATCATTGTAGTTGAGAAATACTTCCTAGCCTGCTAGGAATCGCGTAATTAGTTTCCAGGGTGGAAATTTAATCTCTGAACCCTCTTGTCATTTACAAAACTTAATGGTTGGTAATCTTGAACGATCATGTTGAAGATTTTTGTTATTTCTTTTTGTGCTGGCAAAGAAACTGTCTTCTTAATTAGTGTTTCCCGCAAAGTAGTGGAGTAGCGCCATGCGCTAACTTTTTTTTTTTTTTTTTTTTCAGACTTCTGTAATTTGAATTCTTCATTATAACTTCTTTTTTGGGCAATTGTGTGTGTCTACGAATTAAAGTGTATGTTGTAGATGAGGGAGTCTTAAATCCTTTTTTACATGTGCTGCATGTCTTTATCAATTTTTTTGGAAATAATTCCCAAGTGCATCTGGACTGACCACTACTTGAACTTGTTGGTTTTTAATCGCCATTGCATTCATTTTAAATAGTGGCACTACTTTCTATAGACAGTTTCGTATTAGAATAATGTTCTAAGTACTCGAGCAAACCTTTCCCTTTAGAACTTAAGTTTGCATGGTAATTTATTGAAGAAAAAATAATCGCATCTTCTTACTTGCTGTTATGATTGAGACAACACAAACCACAAAAAGAAGTGCAGAAAGATATTTCCAAACAAAACACTTGCCGTAAACTTGCTTGATCATAAGAAGAGAAATCACTTAAAAAATTTAACATCAAGGCAGAAACAACTGTTCTAAATTTAAATAAAATCTGTAATCCATAATTAGACACATGGTGTACATGCAGAAAAAATCCAATTTTGAATGTACATTCCACCGCCTAAAACGGGGTTCTAGTGAATCACAAATTAAACTAGCATAACTTGGAACTTGCAGTATAAAAGGGAGTGCATTGTGAAATCTGTTCAACTCTAGCACAACAGAAATTCTAACTCTTTCGAAAGTCTAACCACCATAAGGTTACAGTAAAAACATTCAATTCATAAAAATGTCTAAGTTATTTAAGAACAATAGCATGTTTACTACAGTAACCACATTGGATTTGCCAAAAATTTCTAAAAAAATTTATTTATGCATGTACTGTGTTGACCACATCATAAAACTATCACAATTATTCTTCCAAAAGAATATAAAAATTAATTTAACTTAAAAATGCACTGTCTCAAATCAAAAATTTACAAGTTTATTTAAGGACCTATTTATTGCACCTTAGCACCATAAGATTCTACCAAAAGTGTATTGTTGGTATTTATTAGTAGGCCTATGTTATCCATTCCAGATTCCCAATTATTACTCGAAATTTATTAGTAAAAGTCATTTTGTGTGAAATGTGAAAAAAAAAATTATTTTGCTACATTACAAAAATGTTACTTTTCGGTTAAAACTGACTACCCTATTTACTGTGTACACAACAAATCTAAGGCATGATTTGATAAGATCTCACATAATACTGCACCGCTAATTGCAGGGAATTCGAAAGCACGAAACACATGTGACAATATGTAATAATGCAATACATCAGAAATAAAAATAATACAGTTACCTTGAAACAGGTATATGAACAAATTCATGTCAACACAATCTTTTTGCACACGTAAATCACATTTGTTAATTGCATTGCACCCACATCACTTATTTCTCACTTTAAAGCGTGTGCTTCTATACTTCCTATTCACAACTTGTAATTCGGAAGTGGTTTTACAGTATTGTTGTACAGTCATTTATGCAAGGGAATTACAGTGGAACTATCAACGAAATGGCGGTATAGTCAGCATGCGAGCACAATTTTTTTTATTAGGAATCTTGACCGCGTACTACCATAACCACAAACGTGAGCACTCGCGGTGCTATAATTTTGAAATATCGATTACTTGTATTTAGTTGTCATGTGCACTGTTAATCATGTGAACGTAGCCGCAATGTTACATTTTGTTTTTGATCTTCACTGTATTTATCTTTGTTTCAAAAGTGGTATGATTATCGAGCAGAGGTTCGACGAGATGGTAATGTTGGCTTGAATTTTAAGTTGAGTCAAATAGTAAAAGCTTCACTTGGCTCTGCTAGAGTTTTCGAACTTCGGCCCGTTTCTAATTTAACTGCCAGCTCGTGACTGGGAAAATAAGCAGTGATCTTATATTTTTGTGCATGCGCTTGCACGTTGACTCTTTGGCAGGGTGGATCTGATATCACGTTTAATTGTTAAAAATAGCTCTGCATATTTTCTACGTTACTCATCAGTGAGGCCTAGAAATTGTCGTGGACCACAAAAATATTGCAACATACAGTGAAACCTCGTGATCCCGTTCATTCAGTTTTCCATAACAGGTGTGGTTTTTTTTTTTTTTTTTTTTTTTTTTTTTTTTTTTTTTTTTTTTTTTTTTTTGTCCCTACAATTATTCTATACAAACAATGTTTAAAAACCTGCATGCTAAGACAAAATACATATTTACAGTATCCATTGATTAAATATTTTTCCCGAAAGGCAAAATATAATTTGTATTTCTGATGATTTGTTCCCATTTTTTACGTGTTGCCGTTTTTCTCATTGGTACATTCGCCTAAGAAAGATTGCACTCATTAGTTTTTTTGCCCTAGTTGAATGCAAAATAACACGGACAATCAACAACTGGTACTATCGATAGCATACCTGCCAACTTTTATGGTTTGCCTGTAAAATGTATGCAATTTGTGTCTTTGTGGATTTACTGTAAAAGGCTTAAATTTTAGGTTTTTTGGTTCGTTCATTATAAAATCCTTGTTTTGTTTGCTTATGTATTTTTCGTTATTGGCTGATTGAGGTTGTAGACAGCGCTGAAGTGTCGTCTTTTTTGTGAAGTGTTCACAATTCACATCTTGCCATCACACTGTGTGTGTTTACTGGTCGGCCATGTTTGTGTTGTAGTTTCAGGTTTTTACAATGCTGTGTTGCAAAGTAATTGGCAAAATGAGTGGAAAACATAAGAAACCTAGTTTAGAGCCAGTGGGGAAAATGTGATTTAGGCTGACGTGCCCTTGTTTATAATGGCAGTTATTTTATTTTTAACAAAGTAGGGTTAAGAATCATTTTTTTCAGTATATGCAGAGTGCATTTAGGCCTCTTTAAATAAGTTTTTTTATTTTCTCGTCCAGTGTTGTAACTTCCTTTGTCGGACAAGTTGTGTTCAGTCCAGCAATAAATATTACCACAATTTATCTACTGGCTATTTTCGCCAGCCATTATGTACATGCTGAACAAACTTTAAACATGTACAATTGTAAACAAGCTGGCAACCAATTGCTTTCAATAATAATAATAATGCCCGTCAAAATATTGCCACATCTTTCCAAATTCTGTTTACGAAATTAACATCATAGAACTTTCAAAACAGTCGGACGTTGTGTGATTCATCTAGTTGCCAATCCAAGGGTGCTGGAAATGCATAAGAAGATTGTGAGATGCTTTCTCACTGTCACCAGCCTACGGGTGCAGTAAACATGGAAGAAGAAAAAGAAGTGTACGGAATAGAACATAAAAAACTGCTGTGGGGTGTAAACAATACTGTCAGTATCACCCATTATTCAATCAATCCGCGATTGTTGAAAGCGGTTGTTAATTAGCATTGTTTACGTAGGAATGTTTGGGGGGGGGGGCAAATTAAATGGACAATGAATGCGGTAAAATTTGCGTAAATGGTACAAATGTTTGAGAATCCTCTGTACCTGGAAACAGAAAGAAGAGGCATGGAGAAGAATTGAACTTAGAATTGAATAACTTTCGGGAACCTTGCCTCATTGTCAAATTCTAATTGTAGCTCTATAGTCATAATTTTCTGGGAACTTTATAAATATTTTCTCTCCGAAGCATTGCAGTTACAGTGGCCACTTTTTATTATACATAGAGATGATGGAAAATTGCATTAATTTTATGTTCTATAGAATTTATATATTTTTAAAGTTTTCTGTTGCACAAGCGCTTAAAAGAATAATTCTTAATAACATTATAGGCTTGTATTGTTGTATAGAATTGCAACAAATATGAAATAAGGCAGTCGTCATAAAATATTTTGTAAGTAATACTATCAACACAACACAATGTAGCAGCAATACTAGATACACTTTCATTGCATTTACATTTTATGAGCATGATTAAAGGGAAGCATAGATAATGTCTCAATGCTATTCTCAGTCATCCTAGTTCTCCTGTCTGACAATAAAGTTGAATTTACTGAAAAACACTTCAGCTTTGACACTACTGGCAGGAAGCCACAGACATATCAATGCTACCTCAGAGAATTCTGGATACCTGAGTTTTGCAGCTAACAGAAGCTGAACATCATCAAATTTGTCACCCTCTTCTAAATGACTAAGCAATTATAAAAATACAGGTACCCTTCAGTGAAAATGTCACACTCGAATCACTGAGAAATGAGTCACGTTCTTGTATGACACACTTGTTCCACCTGCCATGGCTAATGTCAGTAGACATCTCTGCATACAAGATTTTGTCTTCCTTTTATACCCTCTTTGACAACAGCATTGATGATTCAACAATTAAATGGTTCCATGTGTGAAAGAAAAGTCTGCACACGCCTGCTGAGTATTCTGCGATGTGTCCAGCTCATCTTGCAATTTGTGGGCATATCGGTAGTCTGACCTTCTAGATCTGTGATTAATGCCTTAATTTTCACACAAATCTCACTGACAAATTTTATTTGCAATTTGTAGGAGAAAAGCAGCATAACTGTCCTTGGAACATGTTAACAATATACTCAATGCTACTGTTTGTGAACTCACTCTCGTCGGAGAAAAATTTCAAAATTCCCTCAAATGCACTGGGCCAAGTATAGTACAGAATTAAACCAGGAGTTCCAACGTGTTATTACTGGAACAGGAAATAAAACTCCTGGTAAGCGTGGGAAGTGTTCCTCCAAATATGCAATGTATGCATTCTTTATTTTTCTTGAATGCAAAAATGCTATCAATTTAGCGACAAGCATAATTAGTTCTTCACACGCTTTAAAAGCAGTCCCCAATTAGATTTACTTTATGTGCCCAGCATTTTAAATTATTAAGCTGTTCTCCAAAGATAGTATTCAGAGCTTGAAAGCATGTGCCCATGTCAGAGTGCAGAGTCTGAGACAGCGTCTGTCCACTACATATGTCAAACTTGTTTTATAGTATCCAAAATTGCTACTGCAAGTGGTTCTGTTTGCTTTGCTCAGAAACTGAGCAACTACATACACATTCGTGCTGAACTAGCAGTTAACAGTACAAAATAACACTGCAAAATCACATCTACCACAAATGTCTGTTGTTTTGTCAGCCACCACGACAATTGTTTGGTCCATTACAGCTTTCTTTTTAAGTGCGATATTTGCTTTAAGGAACATGTTCACTTCCACAAACTCCTGCTTTTTTGTTTTTTTCCCTTGCACTGTCAGTAGAGTTGCTTGTCTTTTATTTTCACGCAAATGGGAAAATGTTGAGGTGTGGTGGTGTTTTGATGTGTTTATCTGAATAGTGGTTTTTTCCTTCAGTTTATGTGAATATTGCCATATTTGCACATAAGAATATTACTGTCGCTTACATAAAAATGGTTTGATTTATACTGCAGTGCTCTTGCATGTGCACCAACAGTTTTCGTTTGTCCCATTTTGCAAACAAAATTACGAAACTTCGATCATTAACCTCTAAACGAGCATGTTTTCTTTCTAAATCTGACTCTATCTGCAACACTTTTTTTGCGAGAGTTGTGTGCAGCCAGTGACTGTATCGTAGATAAATGCGAAACGTAGTAGGTCGTAGATATATATATATCTCTTTGATGTTCTGACTGCTGTCATGGAATTCTACGCATACACAGTTTTTATGCCCGGTGTGATCACAAAGCCATGTTGGTCACATATGTACGTAATCAATATATTGCTCAGAGACAACTACGTAGTTTTACAGGCTACTGTCAAGTGTAAATACTCTGTGGCGATGAAAAAAACTTCGACTCGTCAAAATCAACAATGATGTTAAGATGTAGCGGAAATTCGCAAGTTTGAGCTTATAGCATTTTGTCACCGATAAGCGGGTTTGTAGCATTTATTCGCAACTATGTCGTTAAACCGATTTTCCATCATCTCAAATTATACGGCACACAGGACTTTGGTGTAGGCCAAACTAATCTCCAACAGCTATGTAATATCTGTCCAATGTATAAAAATCACAAGGCTGTTAGCAGTTGGTCAATGGGTGGTACAGAATAATTCCTGAAAACAAAGGCAGGCAAGTAGTCTATTAAAGAATCTACAAAAATATTTAACAAAATCTGAGTTTAACATAAACCTAAAATGGCAAAGAACATAACCTACAAAAGTATGTACAGAACCAACACAACTGAACTGGCATTAGCATAATGTGACACATGGTGATGTGACTACAACTATAGAGCATCCTATTCTTAGATTGCAGTTTGGAAGTAAGTGGCAATTGCTCTTGCTGTCTAACACACTGCCACTGCCGTTAAGTGCTGCCCTTGTTTCTGCATGTGCTGTTGCCAAATATCAGATGAATTTGAAACTGACCTTTGGACTATTATTATTTTTGCATATTGTACAGCTTCGAAAAATGCATCAGCGATACATATTTTGCATGTCATTCTAATGGCCTAAATAAAATAAAATGTATTTTTCTTATGGAAACTTTTAATGTATTGCACCAAAAAAATTTACCCACGGCAGTATTGTATTGAGATTTTTTCTGTTAATAAATTCATGTTTGCGGGCACCACCGAACATATCTCAAGACGTATATGTAGAGGTGGTGGGAAATAATTCTTGCGAGTTTTTGCTATTAAATGCTATAATTTAATTTAATTAATACTAAAATGTTTACTGTCAAAAACATTCACAAAATAGTGTATATTTAGAATACACTTGTAGAAACAAAAATTGTTCACCCATAAGCCAGTGGCTGTAATAACATAGTTGATTAGCGATGCATGGCAAACTTTGGTTTCCGGTTGCAGCGTATGTTTCTCCAGATGGGGTGGATAGCCACCGCCGCTGTAGTTGATACATTGGTAAGGAGGGCAGTGCGGGAGAGTATGTTGACAGCTGCATTGTTGGGATTGGCATCCTTGTCAGGGCGAATGAGGCAGCTAACTTGAAGTTAGAGGGAAGAGTGTGCGAGCAAGATGGAGCATAAATGGGCCTGTTGGAATGGTCTAGGATGGGTGGAGGGAGGTAGAGAAGCAAGCAATAGGCTGGTGGGCTGTTGAAACACCAGTGGATAATAGGGTGGCTGCTTTATAGTAAGACATGCTCAACTCCTACTGTTTTGAGGCAGTGGTTGCCATCTTATTCCAAGAGCAAATTGAAAGCCTGACACTCATGGAAATATTGAGATGGTGGCAGAAGCTACCCTGCTGTGAGAAGAACTACTGGAAGAGGAAAGAGTGAGGGAGAGTGTGAGATACCTCTCACCCCACTGCTGCCTGCTGTGACAGGCACTGATAATCATCAGTAGCATGTTTGCAGGTCGCCAAATTACCTGCTTTGCAGGGGTCCCATTGCAGCTCAACAGTGTCATTTTAGTATTTAAAATCTTTTAATTAAAAGGAGTATGAAATCTGGCATTAACTACCTGACAAATGGGAGTGCTTCAATTTTACTCTCAGTAAAATAAGCGCGTGCTGAATTAAAAAAAAACTATACATATCAATCATTTTTAATTTTCTGAATATAAACAAAGTTGAATTATGCTGAGAAATGTGGCACATAACTTCCTAGTAGATTTAATATTTTTTGTTTGATAAGTTTAAAAAAATTTGTTTTAAGTTGCTTACAGTTAACTTACAGCATTTAATAGTACATAGTGTGATATGGAACGCAGATTTCCATCAGTTTTCCAAAATACTTCGTAAATATAAAAATAAATGCTATGAACACACTTTGAAAATGCTGCGAGGAGACACAATTAATGCTATTTTCCACTGCCTTTACATATACTCTTCACATTTCAGAGACGTATTTATTTTTAAATCCTAAAGTACGTTTCCACAGAAAACACCTGAAGAAGTTGATCAGTGTCGGTTTTTTTTTTTTTTTTTTAGTAACTTTAGATGGGGTCAAAAGTGAGAAAGATGTTAACGATAACTGGAATTTGTATTTAGAAGCGCCATCTGAATTACTCATGTGTGTAGCAGTGGAGACATTTGAATGCACATGTAGCCAAATGTTTAGCATGTACTTGTACTTCGCCTCTCTTTCTGGGCATGGTTTGTGAAATTTCTAGTCACAGTTCCATAATCAAGTGAGGCAATATTAATCACATGTTAATCCCATTGTTGGCATTATGCTCACAGTGTTTCATGACATGTGAACATTTTTATACAATGAACCCTTTATGTAATGGACCTCCATTTAGTGGACATTGGATTTAACAGACAGCTCATGACCTGGAAAATTAGCATGTCATTTGGAATTTTTCTTTTGTGTATGCGCTCGCGCGTAGATTCTGTAGCTGGATGGATATAGGATCATGTTCAATCATGGTTAAAAATAGCTCGCTGCCTATTTTGTATATTACTCATCAGTGATGTGTAAAAAGTGTAGTGAACCAAGAAATACAGTGAAAACTCGTTGCAATCCAGTTTTACATTTTCCAGTAACAGTACGTAGTTTTTTTTTAGGGTCCTGGTAATTATCCTGTATAAACAATGTTTAATAAAATCTCTATATTACCTCGTAAAATATACATTACCACATCCATCAATCAGATATTTTTCCGAAAAGCCAGACTAGATTTGGAACAATCATTTAGCTATGAAATACAGTAGATTCGTTGTTGGCTGATTGAAGTTTTTGACTGCTCTGAAGTCTTATTTTTTGTGAAGTGATCATGATTTGCATGTCACCATCTTTGCATCACACAGTATGTTTGTTTCCTGGTCGGTCATGTTCATGTTTTTACAGCATTGTGCAGGCTTGGCAACTTTTGCGATTTTTCCGTAAAATGTACGAAATCGTGTCCTTTTTACGATTTTGCGAAAGCGCCATGACTTTGTGGTCTTAAAATTTTGGAATGACATAAAAATACAGTAAAATCTCCCATGACATAGTTTTTATATAGCAAAATATTCCATACGACGAAATATAAATTTGGTCCCACCAAATACCCGTATGGTCAATGCAGTTTGTACCTATGTTCACCAAAATTTATTGCATTTTCAATAGCGAAATTTTCATTACGGCGGACAACCACCTTCATCACCAACAAATAAAACATATGCACATTGCACATAGTGGGGTTTTTTTTTTTTTTTTTTTTTTTATGGGAATAATGTCCGCTAAAATGTAAACATAAACAATTACTGGAATTTTTTCGGACCAAAGGTATATCTACGTAGAGTGTATATGCTTCATTATGTAACAAAGCAGGCACAGTGATAGTTGAGCTTGCCACGCTGCTAACACACACGTCGTAAATAAATGTTACAGCCATTTTGTGTAGGTCTCGCAACCCACAAATTTCTTTACCTAATGTCAAATATTTTTCCTGATTTTTACAGAATTCTTGTGGGAAATTTGTTTCTTGTCCGAATTAGAAAGAAGTATAAGTAATTAAAGATTGGTCTTTTTTTTTTTAAGAAGCAAAAATAATTATTGCAAGTTGCATAATCAATAACCTTCTGTCAACAAAGTGTGTTACATAATTACAGTTGAGTTAATGGTCATTGCTTAAATTTATTTTTTAACTCTGTGAAATAAATAGCTGATAAGTTCTTCTCCGTTAAGTATTACATGTACTGCGGAATGTTGCCAGTATAAAACCTTCATTTAACAAACTTTACAACAAACGTGCCTTTTTTTGGTTCCTTCAGTTTTGTTAAATACCAGAGGTTTTACTGTAAATAGTATGGCATGCTAGACAGTTGAAAGTCTAGTTCTGACTAAACCTCACAAAATTCTTTATACACATTACGAAACTCTAAATTAATTGAAATACTGAATGCATGCGCTGCTGCACTATTTGAATCTTATGCAAATTTAATAATTTGAGGTTTATAATTTGAGTCATGCCAATTTCGTTCACAGTTTGTCCAAGCACTAGATGTCATGTTTTTCTACATGATTGGTCATTACAAATCAAGAAAGATTTAACCTAAACAAAGCTGATCTGAACTGTATAAAGCTCATTTTGGGAAAAGTGAAGACGCTTGATTATATGCTACAGTGCTGTTTACACTTTGTGCACGTTATTACAGGTAATGTGTGTTTCCTAGTTACGAATCAGAAACTTTTTTCTGACACAAAGTTTTACATGCACTACGATGGCAAAGTATTACTGTTGGACACTTTTCACCAAAAACATGTTTCAAAACTATTTCTTGTTGGAATGGGGAATATGGGTAGGTAATTTTTCCTGCTCACATAACGTGTTGGCGAAATTGCATTGATATCATTAGGTTTGCTGTTTAAGGTTAGTCATTTACGAATACGAATTCATTACGTTAAATAAAAATTTTTACAAGATTAATTCATTCATATGTTGTATACTCAGTTATATTGCATTTTTTGTGTATCAAGAGTAAACCATAAATATACTGTATTTGGGCATGTGTAGGCAGCGCATTTAAAAAAAAAACTACAAACAAATTGGGTGTGTCACGAGACATTTTTCAGCATACAGTACATTTTAATGTTTTAACTTAAAGGAAGGAAGGGGAAAAGACGGATGAGAGAAAGAAGAAAACTTTTTCCACTCGTGCAATTATTTGTTCACTCACATTCATAAACAGTGTAAACATGTTGGAGCTTGGTCATAGATGCCGTATATGAGAGAATGATTTCTCTGCTGTACAAGATAAAGATATCTTATTTAGTTCGCATGCCCGCCGTGGCACTAAAAGTTTGCACTAATAAGACGTCATTTTGTGTACATGTTGCAGTGGTTTTCTTAAGTCGCGTTACCATGTGTGGAATAGTAATCATGCAATGCATATTTTAAAACATTGCAACATAATACAAATTTTCTGTCACATGTTTTATAGGGGAGAAATTAAGTTTTGGAATTTATGTTTCTACAGATTCGTAACTTAACGATATTTACAGGAATACAAAAATTCAGTGTGGCCTATACTTGAATTATTAATTATTCAAAAAATTTTGTTAAATGTGCGTGGTGTGGCCTATACGTGCCAAAATACAGTAGGTCAAATTACACATGTGCAGATCTCTGCCTATTTTCAGGTAAATAAAATATATTTTCCAGGGTGGATGTGAAATTTCGAAAGAATTTTTCTGGAACAAACTATGTAGAGGTAACGGCAGAAAGAAATAACAAATATCACTTCGCTCTGAACATATATAACATGTTTTTATTCCGTGAATGAAAATTTCGAGAAAACTTACTAATATCAGGAGTTTCAAACACAATCACGTTGATCGTCGCATGATATTTTATCGACACGAGTGTAGGCCGTAAAAACATAAAATAATGAACCAGCTAACTTGAATGTTGAGTCATCCCATTTATGAAAGTGATGTCTTTCACTGTTACTTCGCACTTTTTTAAGTCCTGCTGAATTTATACTTCTGGTTATATATCCTTCCGCTACATGTATACATAAATACGGCCATGTATGTGACTTATACATTTTAACTGTCAAGTGTGAGTTGCTTTAGCTGTTCAAAGAATTTTGGCATATTAAAAAAAAACCATTACTTATGACAAAGAATTTTGGCATATTAAAAAAAAACCATTACTTATGAATGTTTACAATTTAGACTTGTAAGCATATTTAGGTCAGCTGTAAACGGTATCTCTATACTATGTCCGTATCTTTGTACTTTACTCTTGTCGTTTAAGGAAACTGCACAGGCAAACTTTAAAAATGTGATATTTGACCATTTTCGTGAATTTTTTGCTCCAGGAATATACCAATTAAATGTATGATAATAGTGACTATATATATAAAGTTTTATTTGCAGGCCATTTATTTATTGAGATACGTGTATTCGTGCGAACAACTATTTCACAAAAAAATGTGCAGGTCCATATAACTCTTAAAACAATGTAACAACCAGTCCAATAAAACGAAACAGTAAATTCACGCATGCAGCTTGTGTCCTTTATTTTTTGTACATAGCAGCAACAAACTTAAGGCAGTGGTGAATGTGTGCACAAATAAGGCCTACCTTTATTCTGCTCATATTTCTATACATTAGTACGTTGTTTTCCATGTTTATTTGATTATGTATTTAAATTACAGGTGTGCAAGAAGGGAAAATGACAGTTTGGGGAAAATGTCGGGCTGGAAAAAAAATTTCGCTCCTGGGAATCGGGGAGAAACGGGAAAAAAATTTAGCTGACTCGATTACAAAAGTAATCAATTTGTATTTAGAGTTTGACACTGCAACATCATAATATGATTTAATCAAGAATGTCACATTACAGAGTCCTTTAATTATGACCTTAAATTAAAAATATATCAATGTGTACTATGACACAAATACATAATGTGCCTCGTACATAATTTTAATTGAAGAAGCATTGGTTTTCATGTAAGAGCACAAGGCAATGAGATAATGCTTGTATTATAAAGGGAAGAGGTATAACAGATAACAAACATGCATGCAAAAATGAAAAGTTGGCTTACTTGTTGCAACTGAAATGCCAAACTAAGACTGTGAATTCTAGGTTAGTAATTTTAAAATATCTCACGTATAATGCGTCATCAGCTTGTAAGAGTTCACAAAACATAACAAAAAAAAACAAATGATGCCATTTTCATGTGCTTTAAATTGCCTTGATTTAAACAGCTTGCGATATCTCGCTTGCAAATGTAAACTGGAGAGCGCACCATTTTTTATGCTACAATAAGTAATACAGATGTTGGTGACCCTGCAAGTTTGTTTACATTTTTGTTATTTACATTTACACACATAAAGCTGATGTAAAGTGTGTGACTGGCGAGAAAATATAACAAATTATTTATCGGCCCTATGTGAATTTATTTTAATGCCGGTACACGTAAAGTTTCAGGTGACTTAATATTTAAAAGTTATGTAATTTGCTTTTTGCAAGTGTGCGATTCTACATTGATGTAACCTTTTCTCAAGCTGTATTCTGGTATGTTCATGAGTTATATTGAAATGTTTCCCTAGATTCTGTGGGGAAAAAGTTTCTAGCCCGGCTGGAAAATGGAATAAGTTTCTCTGGATATTTCACGGCCATCCTGGATCCTGCACGTTTTTTTTTTTTTTTCTCCTGGCTGGGCGTAATCTTTTGTTGGGATTATGGCAAACATTTAATTACAGAAATGTAAGCCCGTTACACAATTGTGTTTCAAACATCTAAGACAAATTTACAAAGTTGTGATAAACACCTGACTTTCAAGGAATTAATTTTATCATAGACAGTTTGCGGTTACAATGTATAACTTTTGCATATCCATTATTTGAAATTGCACGCTCACTGGCACATTGTAATGTAAAGGCAACAATTCTCTTTCATACACAGCGGTCAGGACACATGTTACAATATATTGATTCCTGCCGTGGAAATACAGATTTATCACATCATAACTTACCTGCGTAAGTTTGCAAAATTACAAATCTTATGTGGTGATTTTGAGTATTTTTCACAAGAAGGTAACGCTTGCTTCAGTAACGCGCCATGTTATGTTGCCACTTTTGCCAACTTTGTATTTGTGACCGTCCCACCATCTGATCTACATATTTTATAAAGTATTCAGACACTCTTGTTTCAATTGTAAATTTCGTATTCAAATACCATTATTTTGGCTGTATTAAGTATGAAATATGCTAAAATTGAAAACATGTATAATTTGCCTACTGCTATCAGACGAGAAGACTTCCAGAGAGAGAGGAGAGGGGCTCTGCTCCACCTATTTCAGTTTCTGCCTTTGACGAAAATATATACGTCGTAGGGCCTACGCACCTCAATTTGCACTGTTACTAAAAATGAAATTTGTTTGCTTCAGCGCTACCTATAAATTAAAATACAGTAATAGGCAACATTTAATTTTAAAAAATGCAACTAACCAAAAAACTAAGTTAAAACAAATTTTTAACTGTGAACTAATTCTTATTAGTCAATGCCGACATTGCTGCGCCTACGGTTAATCCATATTTCAAATGAAATAATTATTACCCTGTTATAGATATTAATTGAAAGTTTTGTTTATTCAAGAATACATTACTTTACAGTTAATCACTGTACAGTGGGAAAACTATGCATCAAATTTCAGGGGACTGGCAAAAATTCTACAGATGTGGACATTCTGTGGATGTTGACTAGACATTTTAGCAACCAAAAAAAATTTGGTGGCAGGGAGTTTTAACGACTCGTACCGCTTGATATTCCGTGAAATTCAATGTACATCGAGGTCTGAAATCAAACACTAGTCTGGAAGAACTTAGTCAGTGGAGTTGGATGAGCTGGTTTGGATGGATAAGTGTAACCTTTCCGGAGTTTCCTGGATACCTCGTGTGTGGTATCGTTGGACTCATCGCTTCACTGCAGGCACTATAGAATCATTGCTTGCTGCTTGGGACGCACTTGCAAGCTGGACTTATCTTGACACTTCGGTAGGTAGCTTGTTCCGGGCCCACATTTCCGGGCCTCATCGATGCAGACGACTTCTCTCCGTGCTGTTGGGTTGTTTGACTCTTTCTCTTTTTGGTTTCATGGTGGATTTTTGTTTTATTGTCTTGGCTTGGTAACAAGTTATCTTCTCGGTGCTGCTTCTTCCATGTTTCTGAATTAAATTATATGAGTAAAGTACTCAACGATAGAGAACTTATCGGACTACATAACAGTATAATTGTTTTTCCCGAATTTGCAACAAAAAGGAATTATTCCATTTTTTAATCTGATGGACTGACACAGATTCGTGATTTTGATGAGTCGCCATAGGAAGTGTTATTTATAGATCCAAATGGTTTAATCCGATGGTTTGTGCAACCTTGAACCCTTGAACGGTACGTGTCATTCTAGAGCGTAGGGACCTGACTGAATTTTGGGCATGGCCAAGGACATGTTTTAGTCCCACACACTTTGGAGTGCAGACCACACCCCACCTAGTGACCAACCGAGAAAGGTGTTCATTCAAATTGTGCGTCAAAAGCCCAACTTCGTTAACTTTGTTGAATGCACAGAGGTATCAAGTAATAGGAATTTTCTGTAGTTAACACGAATTATGTACTGCCTCTACGAATTACGGATGTTGCATAAATACTGTAGAATTTAATATTTTAAACTTTTGTTTTTAAAGATTGTGGGTTTCTTTATTTTGCGATCGTAATTATTTTTCACGGTCATGTTCTCATTCAGTGCCAGTGTTGGTTACAGTATTTTCCAAATGTACAGTGTTAGCGAACCAGGTGCTTAGTGCTGCATGCAAAGTACTCTATGCTTTCAGTAGTGTTAGTATCTGTGGTGTATGTGATCCCTGTGATATCCGCTACCGCCTGTGTAGTGTAACCTACAAATTAAATATACAGTGTTATAAAGTTTGAGAAGTGTTGATCCAAAGAACAGTCCAAAATTCTGTAAAGAGCGTTTGCTTTTGTATATATCATTTGCTTCCAGCATATCGGAAAACCATGAATTTTGTCTGTTGTCCAGTTGTGATTTCAGTGTACAACATGGCAGGATAGATGACTAGACGGTAAGTGAGTAGTAAAAAACCATAGATACTTTCTGAAGATGCAAGTTGCGACTAGGCCTATAACACCTCATTTTCAAAGTGATATCGCAGATCCGACGACAAAAGCTGAAGTGCTTTTTACTACGTTTTTGTACATAGCCTACCACTTGCTGTGTCTGGCCATTGTTAAAGGCCATGTGTCGTGACTCCAAAATTATTCAGAAATATTCCTGCAAAGGAACCAAGACAAAAATGATAGTTCAGGCACTTGCAGTCTTTTCAAGAGGAAATTGTAACAAATGTATCAGGTACACCATTTAGATATCAGGGTTCCTAACTATTTTGAGATGTGAAACTCCCTTACTTTTCTAGGTTTTCGCTGATCCTGTGTATACCATATTTGGAAAAATTTTGGCTACTGAAATTTAATTAAACTGCTGATTTTTAAAATAAAATGACTACTGAAAGATTCAATAAATGGTTGGTACCTCTGAACGCATTATTAGGTATTTGTCATGTTTAACTAAAAGAAAACAATGCAAATGGGAATATTAAAGAAAACATTCATAATACAATGGAACCATGTTGTTCTCAAGGGAACCAAGAAGTGTTGACCTTGTTTGTAAAAACAACTCAATCCACTTTAATTTTGCCAGTATTCACACTCAAACATTATAAAAACCAGATTTATACTCCTCTTTCAAAATTTCAAAACTATGGTCGCAGGAATATCTGCAGACATAGTGGAATTATTATCCATAGAGCAACTAGCAACAGTCGCAGTTACTAGCTAAGAAATAAAAATGTTTTCAATATATTGGTGGATGTACAGTGAATTTGGGTGTGTTGTTGGCAATGTCTCATTGCTAATCTATATATCTAAAATATGGCATCGCTGTTTCTTGTGATGGCTGGCTCTGCTGGTCGTTACAACGTGGCTGCTGCCATGCTCATTGCAATTGCTTGGTCAATGTTGCAGTACATATTTCATGCGTACTGTATTGCAGGAATTTCCCCCCCCCCCCCCTGTTTTATCTAAATACATGGTCTGTAGTCTGAGGTATGTTTTTTTGTTACAAAGAGCATGTTAACTGCAGCATTGGGACTAAATCAACAGGTTATATCGGAAGTGGTAATTTACCTGCTACTAGTAATGCTGCGAAACTCGCACGGAGCGCATTAGGAGGGGGGGGCAACAATTTCCGCTCCGTCTGTTCAGGTTTCTTCTTAATAGCAGATGAGTTAGTTTCACTTAGTCAAAGGAAGTTTATCGCAGTCTTAAATATTTTTGTTAAAAATAGTTATTTAAAAAACACTTGGACATGTTACTTCTGTGCTTATTTTTCATTTCTGAGGTATGTTTTTATTTTTTTTCAAGCTGCTAATATTTATCATAAATGCAGGGCTGCTACTAATTCTGGAAACATTGATACTATTTTAGTTTCACTGTAAAAGTAATATTTTTTAAAATTTTCTCTTAGAAAATGCGTTATGGGTAAATGTAACATTCAATGCAGTGACGTATGCCACTGCTGCACACCCTACAGGCGACTTTGCCCCACAAACGAGCTAGCAAGAGCTTGGGGTAAGTCACAACAAGAGCTTGGGGTAAGTCACAACAGTGGTTACTCCATGTGTTGGACAACCTCGGACACGAAAATAAGTAACATTTCATTAAGAATTGTACTGCCCGCCCAGATTCCGACATGCAGTCGACACCCTTTCCCCAATTAGCCACTGCCCAAAGATAACTGGGAAGGAAGTTTCATCCGACACCGCAGTACCCCTGCTGCCCAGTCACGTCATACCCCCGGAGCTTTGAGCAGAGGCTGTAAACTTGTTGCCACCTCAAATTAGGGAGATAACAGATAGGCGGCTTAGCCCTATGATAGCAAACCCCTGTGGAGAAAGGTTAACATGCACCCCTGGAAGAGTGCTGATGTTGGGATTTTCGGCTATGAGGCGGCTCTGATACGTCTCTAGCCGGAGATTATGGGCTCGCCGGCTGCATATGTCCACGTTCTCTCCCTGGTCTCCCTCCTCTCCTACAGCCTGCGAATGATCAACCACTCCAGCAACTTGCAAAGGATCACCTTAAATTGCTTCCTCAGTCGCCAGCCGACACAACCCGTGCAGATATCAACCCCTTTGGCGGAATCGCCCACCCCCCACACGTACTCCCAGGACAACTAGCGTCCCTTATTTTGGCAACCCTTTCAGTGAGAAAGATTGTGCTCCCTGGGTGGGAAATAATCACTGTTCAACTCACTCTGGGGTTTGATTCCCTTCCCCTCAGATAGGATCTCCCCACTAAGTGGCACCCTGTTGAACCAACCAGTAGAGAACATGCCATGATAGGATCACCTACTGAACTCAGGAGGGCAGTTAGCGCTCTATCCAGTTGACTATAGAGAGGTATGCATCAGCAGTTTTCTCAGGGACTGTAGCAATATGTGGAATATGTATCGGATGAGCATTCTAGGGAAAGTTAAAATTTAGCTTGGAAGACTTGGAAAGGTTGGGGTTTTGAAACAAATATTCAGTGGTAAGGACGTGCAACTGTTTTAATGGAGTTTTGCAATTTTATTTTTTGCATTTCCACAAAATCTGTACGAAGATGTCCACATGAACAAGGTGCACAGTGCATAACCATGGCATGTAAGGTGGAGGTTTTACTGTGTTATAGTCTTGGTTTAGTTTGCAGAGCATTTAAAATTTTCAGCGCTAGAATTTTGTGGTTCAAAAGAAATCTCTTTGTATGGTTTAATTTTAAAATTTATGTGTTTCTGATTTTGCAGTCTTGAGTAGTTCTGCACTTCATTTGGTTGCATGTTTTCAATGCACATTTGTCTTTTTCAGGGTGCGAAAACAAGTGGTCAATATTCCAAGTTTTATTGTCCGATTGGACTCCCAAAAGCACATCGACTTCTCCCTAAAGTCACCATTTGGGGGTGGTCGGCCAGGGCGTGTCAAGAGGAAGAACATGCGCAAGGCAACCTCAGGTGGTGGTGCAGCTGACGAGGATGAAGATTAAACATGCGTTTCACCATGAGCCACTGCTTTGTGATTAGCTTGTACTCTTTTACCCAATAAACATTGGAAAGAATGTTGATTGTATATTATTTAATAAAATTTTGTGAACCTACCTTGCTCTTACTGAATTATTGTAAAAATGTGTTGTAAGGCCTCTATATACCATATCTCAAGGGACTAAAATCTGTTAGGCTCTGTTTTCAACCTGCACGTGATTTGAAACTATGGTTAACGTACATGTGGTTGTCAAAGCATTTAGCTATAGCACACTTTTGTTATCCTTAGCTGACAGTTTTAATAATTTCCAATTTAGTTTTTATATCAATTTGCTGCCGTTTGCATTCATTTGAAGCCTTTCAAATGCAAATGATACAATTAACCACGTGTACAGATTTTTAACTTCCATAACTAAATGCAGCTAGAAACACACCGGTACTAGAGTTCATCACAATATGGTTCTATATCACAGGTGGCATACATTGTCGTCTACGTGCTCTTTGGATCATAGAAACACTGATTATATGGTGGTGGTCCAGCCCAGTGCCATGATACAGGAGTTCTGAAGCATTGCCACTTTGATAACTTAGAACAGTGTGTAATACTGGAACTCTAATTTACTGTGATGACATCTGATAGTCTTTGACTTTGCCCTGCCCCGCCCAATCTGTATAGAGGGCACACATTTGTGGTCTTACCAGGAGGAAGTAACATGTACGATTCACACAGCAACGTTCTTGATAGGCCATGTTAAAATTATTTCAGTGTGCAATAAACTGAATAGGGGACATTTGTACACAGTGAGCACGACTGGGGAGCTAAATAAAATGGGTTGAAGTTTATTGAAAATTGACTGCTGCTTGTAGAAAAATTACACGTGAAAATAAAAACTAGGAGCACAAGAAAGATGCTACTGGCTACTTTGTTCAAAAAGTCTGGAAATTTTGTTACTGCTCACTTTTGCATAGCTTGTCCTGAAAAATCCTGTGTTTCATCCAATTGCATACCTGCCAACTTTTCCCATTTTAGCATAAAATGTATGAAGGACTGCTGTTCTATTTTATGCCAATTCCATGTGCGACTGGATTTGAGTAATTTGTCTTGCTATTTCTCTCGTTCACTCCGAGCACACACTAATGCTGGTCTCGCTGACAAATTAGACGGACCGTACTATATCGCCAAAATACTTCTACTAGGTCGAAGACCTGCGAGGATGGATCCAGAAGGCCACCCGAGGATAAATACGACCATTTCCTGGGGACATTCCACCACTTTAAACGACTCCATAGGGTAAACACTGAGTCATTCTGGAGACAGTGAAACACTGCCCGGAAGGGCAGCTATCGATATCGAGCCAGGACTAGTGAAGAGGCCTGAGCCGAAGCCTATTGACATCGACAGGGCACCTTGCTACGTCGCACCACGGAAGCTGGACATAGAGGAACGTAAAAGAGCATTATTTATCAGATCAATGTCCTTGCTGCCACGTAGCTATGCTGAGAAAGTCTAATCCAAATGCGACAAAGCAATCCCTAGCTGCTCTGATGTCTCATGGCAGAATTATCCGCGAAAGAAAACCCCACCAATCGAGCTGCATTAGCGAGCAGTCGGAAGCACCATTGGTGGGAGGGGTAAAAACCACCTGAGAGCCTACCCCTCCCCCTAGTAAAACTCCGAAGCTAGAGATCAAGGCTGTTCCAGAAATCAAACAACCACGGACCTAGTGTAAACACCGCAACCACAAGAAATATCCGGAACAGGGGACAAGGTCGTCCCAGCTCCTTTAAGCCGACCACTGTTCCTGACGACGATGAACTGCAACCTAAGTCGAGCATAGCCTACGGCATTGCTCTGTCGCAACCTCCTGCTGCACAGGAACCTTCTCCCATCTGCGCTTTTGAGGACGAGATGCTTGTTCTGCCTGCTCAACTGGTCGCCGATGATCTGGGCGTCGAGACCATCGATGCCACCTACGACCTAACACCCGGTGCAACACCGCTCCCTCGCACAGCCTCGCCAAAGGACCTAGACTTCGATACTGTCGACGCCTCCCACTACCCCCCAGCTGAAGCAACATGTGCATTGGAGGTCGAGAGTCCTCTCTCCCCCACTGCCTCGTCGCGGGACCTGGACATCGAGATTGTTGATGCTTCCTACGACGGGATGCATCCACAGGCAAGGTGGAGAGCGGTCCCCTTCCGAAACTCCCTTGTCATGCGCCAGCAGAGAAACGCCCTGCCCTACTGGTAGGACACATGCAGTCGGGGTGCAGGACCTTCCTTTGTCACTCCCCTTCACTGCCACAGTGTCCCTTGTAGCTAGCTGTGCCCTTCGCATCAGTTCCGGCAGAAGCAGACACCATACCGCACGATGTATTATGTCACCGCGTGCCACCAAAGCAGATTCGACGCCTGGCTGGTACCGAGAATCACCGTGGCGACCCACATCGAGGTACATGTGGCCGTGCCTACTTCATCCTGAACTCCATCGAAGAGGAAAGCCAGTTAAACCAAAACTTGATGAACAGAAGTATGTGTAGTGCTCGACGAAGTTTAATCTCACACGTAGTCGTAAACCACTACGATAAAAACATTACAGGACTCGTTACAAACCTTCAACCAGTAACATTTAAACTAGTCGACCAGTCAGATACAGTTAAATGGGCAGACACACTTATACAGGATATAAACTTTTAAACTAGCCTAAATATAAGTGCCTTACCAGTGTCGTCAAGCAGGGGAAGTGTAGGAACCTGTGAGGTAAATGTGATGGACAGTTAATTTAGACACACAATTATGTGCAAGTTAACAGCATTAACTTGTAAATACAGTGGTCATTATACTATGAAAACATACCTTTACATCTCGACAGGAGGGCAGTCTAGCATTATTCAACTGCCCTCCTGGGACACAATTCTCTCCAATACGTCCCCATAAATTGTGTAGCATTGACTGTTAAGATATATATATATATGTGTGTGTGTGTGTGTGTGTGTGTATATACACACTCAAATATTACTGAAATGAGACACGAACTCGCAGGACTGTTCCGAGAGCAACTTATTATCAAGACAAACATTTAACACTGTAAAATCCTGTCGCACATAATAAAATAACTGAAATAATTAAAGATTTAATTACAAGTACGGTTAGGAGAAATATCACCTTGTGGTTTACCCTGTTGCCATTCTGTGATGTTACTACATATCCATGGAGCCACTTGGAAAGATTCGGGACCTCATTTTACCACTCTGCATATGAAGTCACGTGATGAAAATGTTCCCAACAGGTTACATTGTTCTATGGCACTAATCTGTTTCCATCACGATCATAAAGATAGGTTTGGCAACTTTGACGAGTATTAAAATCTACATAAATTAACATACAATAGTTTTTTGCCTAAACGATAATATACATAAAGCGTCAGTATGTTTGTCTCAGAAAAACTGTGTTTTGGTTGATTTGCTTCCCATTCCCTATATATTTGCCTTGAAAATATTCCAGGAAAATAATTTACTGACTACTATAGGAGCTTTTCAAAGTTCTGAGAAAACTTTAACCATACTAAAATCGAATATAGTACACTATTGAAGTCGTCTGCGTGTGTGTTACAAGTGAAGCAGCCATGTGGATAGTCAACATTGGTTTACAATGAAATTGAACAGACTTGTGAGTGCCATATGAACTCACTAGTTGTTCGGGATTTTCTTTAGAATTGTGTTATTCTTGAATTTGTGAAATGTGAATTTCGCATGTAAGGACGCCGTAAAACTATAATCCATTTTTTATTTAGTCGGCGACCAACGAAAACTAACATTAATGTATGACAATGCGTACGAGCCAGGGCATGAGAGTCCAGTGTATAGTGTATTCGTATATACCATGGATACATTCGTGAAAGATATACTACAATTATTGTGTGTATAGGGAGTGTGTAAATTAAAAGGTGCAGTGTGTTTAATTTTTGCAAGTACGGTTGCGAATACTAACATGCCATGAATTTGAGGTCTAACCTGTAAGTTGCTGGCTTGTTAGAGGTACAGGCATGTTTATAAAACTGCAGATTCGTATTTTTCTAAATGCCGATTTGCTATTTCAGTGTAGGAGTTTATGGAATTAATTTTTTAGTAAAGGCAAATCATCTCGTAAACCAATACAAGGGTACACCTTATAAAAACTCCACTCTTACAATTTTTCTCTCCCCAAGTCAGCAGAGTTGCAGTGACAACAAGAAATCAGCTGTTAATTAATACAAGAATATAGGCCTACAACCAAATCAGTCATATTTTTAATAGCTACTGAATGTAGCCTTCGTGATTTGCAATTTCCATGGTTTCTCGAACTCACTCCATGCAATAAAGACAATTTGACCAATTCCTTCCTTGTATTCCCTTCATTGTATTCTTGGTTTACCATTCTCTAATGAACCTGCTGTCGACAAGATGTTAAGTTAAATAAATAAAGTTTACTTGTGTGTTTAGATGGTTATGCATTTAGCGATAGGCATGTTAACCTTTCCTTGAAAGTTGATGGTATTAAAACCGAAAATAGCAAGGAAATATCTAATATTTTTAATGACTATTTCACAAACGTCCCACTAAAATTGCAAAATGAACATAGAGCTACAAATATTAGTCCAAAGACCTAACACTTGGGATGATAACACACTGTTTTTTAACACCTCTCTCTAAAGAAGACGAAATAAATGTAATTAAAAATTTCTACAGCAAAAGTTCCTGTGGAATAGATTAGGTACCTATGACTCTGCTAAAAAAAAAAAAAAAGTGTTCTTATTTAATAAAACAGCGTTTGACTTACATTTTCAACGAATGTCTTGCCCAGGGAATTTTTCCTGATAGACTCAAATAAGCAACAGTAGAACGAATATATATATATATATATATATGTATGTATATATATATATATATATAAAGTGACAAGGCATTGATGGATAACTATAGGTCTATTGCTCTTCTTAGACCATTTTAAAAAATTCTAGAGAAATTGATAGCAAATAAATTGACACAACTTTTAATTTAAAAACGGCTATTTCATTGAATCAGTATGGCTTTGTAGAGGGCAGATCCACAGAACAAGCTATTTACAGTATTACTGAAAGAATATTAACTTCTTTTGATAAGAGACAATTCTCAACAGATATAATAGCATATCTTTAAAAACTTGAACAGTGTGGAAGAAGAGGTGTGAACAATAATATGTTTAAATCATATCTTGAAGACAGAAAACAGATCACCTCCATAAGATATGACAAAAATCACATTACAGACGTTATGTCCAATACAAGAACTACTCGAGTAGGAGTACCACAGGGATCAATACTGGGAAAAATTTTATTCCTAATATTTATTCATGATTTTACATAACAAATAACCAACGGCTCAGCTATAATGTTTGCTGATGATACAAACATTTTGGTAACTTGTTCAAATAATGCTGTTCTTGAAGAAAATATAAAACAAACAGTGACTGAGATGCCCAGTTGGTTCCAATATAATAAATTAATATTAAATGTAAACAAATATGTGCTCATGAATTTCATGCAGAGAAATAAACATACAATGCAGGTTGAAATATGCATAATAGAAGAATACAGGCTATAGACAGTAAATAGTACTAAATTTCTTGGTCTCATTGTAGACAGTAATTTAACATGAAATTAGCATGTTGTTAGTGTCTGTAAAAAATTGAGTTCAATGAGTTTTGCGGTAAATACCTTAAAATAGACTTGTAATAATAATATAATACATGCATACTATTTCTCAAATATTCAGTCCATAATAAATTATGGAATCATATTTTTGGGTAAATCGACAAAATGGAAAAAGGCTTTTAAAATACAGAAGAAAAGAGTGAGATTAATAAGAAATAAGGAAAAAGAAGCCACTGTAGGCCGCTATATATAAATAACAATATTTTCACTCTTCCAGTCATGTATATGTACAGAAGTATTCTTTTTTACATGCAAAATTTGAAAGAAAAAAAATATATACACCATTACTACACCAGACAAGCTAATCATCTTCACCTTTTCTCCTACAGAACCTCAATATTTACATCAAATACATACTATGCTGGGGAAAAAATAATAAATAACCTACCCCGTCATTTGAAGTCAATTAATAGTATATATAAATTAAAAAGATCTGTTAAATTACAGTTTTTAAATAAGGCCTTATACTCCGTAGAAGAATACTTACATAACTATAAATTTCTATAATGCATAACAAGACTGATATAAGGAGACTTCATGTAATACCTTGTGTTTCAATCTAATGCAGACGTTACATATTTATACTTTAATATCTATCTGTACATGAATTGTAGCAACTTGTACTACAAACAAATGTAGTCTTAACATGTTTTTAGAGCTGTAAGAATTGATAAGTGTGTAAATAATATTATTTATCTGTTATATATTTTTATGTTAATATAATTGTGTGCAAATATCCATATTGCATAACAAAAAAAAAAAAAATTGACTGGTCCTTTCCAAAGTGTATTGGATGTATATGGGATGCAAACAAAAAGTGTTCTGCGTGAAACAGCGAATATTCTAACCGCTACACCACCATGGCATCCATCATCTTAAGATGGGAGGAGTTGAGAGAGGTTTGGTGGTTTGTAACAACCAAGGTATCGAGAGCCAATGAGGGTGAAATATTGGAGATATGGAGCAGCATTGAAATGCAAGGGTGGGGGAAATGGGAGAACCTCGAGAAAACATGCCAGCCAGCAGCATCAATCAGCACAATTACTATATGTGAAAATCTGTGAGTAACCTCACAGGGAAACCAACATGGATCACATTGGTGGAAGGCAAGTATCTTACCACTATGCCCACCGCAGCATCCCTCTCCCTTGGGAAGGGAGGATAGGAACCTAATTTTTTCAGCGATAATGCTTTTCTTAGAGGAGTGTTTGTTGGCTAAGTTTCTGCAGCGTGGTTCTGAGATATTGAAACTGAATAGTTTTTTAATGTATCCAGAGGAGAGTTTCTGACTAAAAATAATAATTGCACAAGTTGGTGGGTAACAACAAAGAAATTTTGTCACAAGTGTGTCTGTGGACCACTTTGGCAGTGGTTAGTACATGTGTGCTTGTTATTGATATCATTGCGGTGCATGAGTCTTTCACCCATTGTAGTTCAACAATGTATCCTAATACTAATTAAACTACTCAAAGTAACCTAAAATGCTTGCGAATAAGTTTTCATACATTTTAAACCTAACCATTGGGTGGTTCCTTTGTTATCCCTAAAAGTGTATTTATAGAAATAATATCCTATTGAATTATTCTCTCCCAATGTGAAATTTTTTAACATGTTGGGCAGAATTAAAATTGTGGATAGTGACTGACTAACCTAGGCTACAATCACCGTAGTGTTCCCATGACAAAATAACAGTGGCGTTACCATGGAAGTATGGAAATGAACTGGCTACAACCGTAGTAAGAATACTGTTATTTGACTAATGAGAAACAAGCACAAAAAAAAGACTAATTGTACGTGCATCACAGATATTTTCTAACGGTGTGTACAGGCTGTCATTTCAGAGAAAGTAATACTATGGCAGGCCAGTGTCTGGGATGCTAAAGTAGTTAAGCTAACATCACACGAAAATAATTTATGGGGCTTAACTAAACGCCTCTTAAATAAGACCGATAAAATCCCGCCCTTGCAAACTAACACAGGATTTGTTTTCAACCCTGAAGCAAATTCAGAAGACTTTGCAAATGTGCTGGAAAATACTTCTCAGCCAAATCAGGATCTCTGTGAAGAAATTGTACAACCCACATCTATCGAGAAATTAAAATAAAGCAACGAAAACCGACTGAAGACGAACCTGAATTTACACAGTCGCACGAAATAAAACCGGCAATTCACCGCATGCATCCCGTAAAAGCTCCAGAAGCAGACGGAATTCATGCTATTGTATTAAAGAAAACGCCCGAACTGGCCCTTGAGTATCTAGCTACATGCTTTAATGCTGTGCTCAAGCTGGAATACTTCCCAGACGAATGGAAAACTGCCAATGTGATTGTCTTTCGCAAGTCAGGGAAGGATAAGAAACTCCCACAATATTATAGGCCAATTAGCCTTTTAAATACACTTTCTAAAGTTGCGGAATATATAATCCTAAGGCGGATTAGTTCTCATAAAGTAACAATAATTTACTTCCCTAAGAGCAGTTTGACTTTAGACAAAAGTACTCCACAACACACAAATTATTACGAATCACTGAATATATTATCCATGCCTTTAACTGGAAAGACTATGTAGTCGCAGTTTTCTTAGATATCGAAAAAGTTTTTGACAGAGATTTTCATGCTGGATTAATTTATAAATTATATGAATTAAAATTCCCCGATAGCTATATTAAATTATTAGTCAGCTATTTGAATCGCAGGATCTTTACTGCCCATTATGAAAGGGCGAAATCAGAGAGTATAACCATTTATGCTAGAGTGCCTCAAGGCAATATACTTGGTCCAGTTTTATTTAATCTTTATATGAACGATTTACCGAAACCAGACCACCGACAGGTGCAATTCGGTTGCTATGCCGATGACACTGTCATATTTAGTCGCTCACTCGACCTCGGCCTAGCAACACGACGATTACAAACTGCCTTAACAGCCTTTCAAGAATATTGCACGAAATGGCGGATTAAAATCAATGTCAGGAAAAGCGAGGCGATCATTTTGACGTGCAGGACACTACCACAAGCTGCAAATCGTCCACAAATCACTTTATTTGGCGAACCCATAACCCATAAAGATGTAGTTAAATATCTAGGCGTACATATGGACAGAAAGTTGACCTGGAAAGCACATATCGATGCCAAACACTTAAGTGCAAAAGCCAGACTCTCCGCCCTATACCCTATACTTAATAGGCGAAGTGCCATAACATGAAACACAGCAGTATTGCTATATACCATGCTCATACGGCCTGCTATAACATATGCTACGCCCACATGGGTCCATGCAGCTAAAACACATCAAGAGACTGCAGATTGTGCAAAATAAATGCCTGCGAATTGTGGCAGACACACCTAGATACTGTCCCAATACAGATCTGCATAACGAACTTAAAATCGACAATCTAGATGAGCACTTCGTCAAAATGGTGGGAAAATTGTACAATAATTGTGCCACACATGTCAACCCGAAAATATCTAGTCTTGGCGATTATGACCCTGACAAGACTCAGAAATATAAGTGGCCTAAAAGTATTTTAGCTCACAGGCCATCTTAATACACCGAAACTCGCAATATAGGCCCTCAGCCATGCACCCAACTAACTAATTAATCCCGGAAACCTGTAATACTGCAATACACTTAACTGCAAAATACACTCTTTGACAAAATAATTATCACAAATTAGCGAAGCACTATGTGATCACAGAACAAGGTGAAGCAGGCTCTGTACAGCCTCTGGCTTGGAGATGGCCCTGTGATTTGCATTGCAACACACTGCACTACTCACACACTCATGTGCTACAAAGCTTTTCTCATCCGACAGCTGCCCGTATGTATGGCCCGTCGCCACTGCCTAGTCCAAGGCAGTCACTCGCAGAAATACAGCTGTATAAAGGCTCTGGAAGTTAATCAGCAATAACTCCAGAGGTTGGTTAGCAGTGGGATGGCTTGTGACATAGGGTGCTTTCTGCAGCGGCTGTTGAGGGTTGTGGAGTGGCATACCAACACTACACTAACACTCACTCACACTTCCATTGACACAAGCTAACACACCCGTAAACACAGCTGCATGTGAGGTCGCAGACAAGGTGATATATATATAATATATATATATATATATATATATATATATATATATATATATATATAATATATATATAATTGCCTATATATAATATATATATATAATATGTATATTATGTATAATATGTATATATAATATATATATAATATGTAATTGCCTGTAACACACTAACACTCTTTCCTGTGTTACAGAGAGATGGCTGGCATCTGTCGGGTGGGTGGCTCAGTTCTGTCCCCCACCACCAGGGCCGAATAGCGCGACCCTGGTTATCAACCTAGCTACGACCTCATTTCATTTCACTCTGCATCACATTCACAAAGTCTATCTTCGCAAACTAACACCACCCTACTTTCTCCAGCCATAATTCAATAAAAGGAATCACATTTATCCTCCGCGATTGTCGCATAGTTTTCTCCAGGCCCTCTCCGCGTTGCCTGGTTTTCTATGCCCCGTATTATACCCTTCTTCTTTCGGGGTATATCCATGGCTACAATACAGCCATGGTACCAGACAACCCTACTATAGCCGTGATGCATGCGCCCATTTTATTAATTAAACCCGAACTGAGGTATAAAGGGCTTACCCTGAGACACATTCCATTCTTCAACCATCTTAGCTACTAACAAGCATGCCAGAGGGCACACAAAACTGTGAAGGTGCTCACATTGGCCTAGGGGGATTTGGGGGCTCACCAAAAAAAAATCCCGATACAACATAAAAGCTGTTCTCGGTAAATAACGACAGTGCTGCCATCTCTTGCAGAACTCCGAACGCCACACCCCCTAGAATTCCCCGGCCAATCAGAGCCCTCTGACCGACTTGCACTCTACTTCTCACTTATGACTCTGTTTCCAAGCTCTGCTTTCGGATTTCCAGGAGTATTATATAACAAAAATTAATTTTTCTTATTATGAACGACTTTTATATAGTTTATTCATGCCCTCAGCGCCAAATTTAAAGACAATTCACTTAAAAAAGCCCCGAACTTGGCCGGAATTTTCCAATCGGTCCTGGACAAAATCTGGCCTCTTTTAACAAAACTACTTTGCACTTGCATCGCGCCAGTCAGTCCAGCGCAGTCGCTCGACACAGTAACATACACTCATGCATTTAAATATACCCTAGTTATTTAATTCACTATGCAGCAACCTTATTACTTTAGCAATTAATTCTCAATAATAATAATAACAATTATATTACAACAAAACACTGAACTAATCTCACAACTTAACTTCACCGCACCATAATGAAACCTGTTTACTATTAAGCATTCGCCACTCCAGTCATGGGAAATAATTTTTGTCCGATTATTTGAACTTTATCTGGCAATTAATATCCACTTTCTTACCACACTGTCGCCAGCCCCTCACAGGGGCTTGCGAAAGCACAACAAAAGGGGTGAACTTCAAAATTCTGCGCTGATTAATTCAATTCACTTCACCACTCTCCTTTATCCCGTACAGGCAGGGAAAAGGAGAGTAAAACAAAGCTTTGGAAACAGCTCCCAGGTGCTACCCTGGGAATCCTGTACAGTAATGTTTACTCTGCAGGATTTAGTATTTTTGATGGTGGAGGATGGTGGAGGGGGTTATCTTATCCTTACCTCCACAATCTAACTGAGAACCGTCTGGTTGCCAAGGTCCCTTACAAGGGACGATCCACCCCAGCGCTGAGGGAGTAGCGTCCTGGTGATGTAAACCGGAGGCGGTTATGGCTAGTGTTTAATTGCACAGCTTAGTGTTCATTAACAATCACACAAATAAATAATTTGTCAGCTGTTATATTTTCTGGAAACACAAAAGAATGCCACAACGAGGACTATTCCTAACTTTACAAAAATTAACTACAAAAACACTCATTTGAATAATCTAGTCTTTGGCAGATAGAAAGCTGCCACATACAGTGATTATTAACATTAATTATGTGCCTGTTACAACTTCCTACAAGTCAAACGATTATTTGTTGGCAGTGTTTATCTCTCATATGAACATATAATGAACAGAGGTGTTGGTTTTACAGCGTATTAAAAATAAACTAAAAAACCTATACTTTCTTTCAATATACAAAAATTTTATTGTTTATAATTTTTTAAAGAATTTTTCATGAAATAATTTGACCTTACCTGTAATATTATAAATATAAATTCACATAACTAGACATCGACACATATCTAACACTCCCCCTTAATGTTCAGTGTATCAACTTTGTATACTATAATTTGACTTACGGACGCAATAAAACAACCAAACAAATTTACATCCTTTTATACAAGTACATATTTACGCAGATATTTGTCAGTCACTCTTTTCTCCTAAAGGGAATTATACAGTTATAATTTTTTGATATTGGAAATCCCCCTAATTTCTTTCTGGCTGTTCATTTTTGAAATTGGATTTTTCCCTTATATTCTTTCTGGCTGTTCATTGTCTATTTGTCTTTTCATTTGATTGACCAGATACGACAGTGTGTGTGCAGAGGCCATCATGGCGAAGTTTGGAAGTGAATACTTTGTTATTTTTAATTATTTATGAAAAATTTTCGAAATTTTGTGGACTAAGTGACTATGCCAACTAAAGTGTCAAAAAAAGTTGTGGGAATGATAATACGCACTAGGAAGACAATTATGAAGGATGGCGTAATGACGGTGAGTTTGGACGATGTGTCATTTCGACTGTTTTCATTGAATGCCTTGATCGACATTGATCATTATTTGGTAATGCTTTTGTGCTTGTGTAGGTTTTGTATATCTCATGTTAGCGTTCAGAAATATATTATTTGTTACACTTCCATGTTATGTATTTTGCGGGTAGCAAACTTTGTCACATGGACGTAGTTGTTGGTTTTAGCTTAGTAAGTACATAACTGAAGTGTGTAGGAAGGTATTTTGAATGTACCAGTAGCGATTATTTCATTACAACCGGTATTTTAAATTACATAGTCACTTTTAGTTTCAACGTATGCAGGAATTGTGTTCAAGGTTAAACGTCATTCATGCAATTGTTTTCTGTGTGTATTTTTCAGTATGCCGATAATGTTGCGATGATTCGGTTTAATTGTGAGAATATGTTACTAATAGTGATATTGCCCCATCAGTGATCAGTTCCCTACCAAGGAATAAATTGAAAATAGATTTTCCTCTTTGAAGCTACGCTTGTAGAGTATTTTTAAGTGCGAGGGGGATAATTGCATATTATAGCAGTTGTGAAGGAAACGTAGTCCAACGAAATTAATTTATTTGGGTTGTGTATGGCTTACCTATTCAATGATTATGGGAGATTCATGATAAATTAGAACATCGAAAATAAAATAGGTAAATGTACTAGCGGTTCGCTCGTAGGCATGCGACAAATGAATAAGAAAAATCGGAGATGCTGCAAGGAGTGTACTTGTCAGTGTTTGAGCAAAGGAGGGTTGGAATAGGGGGGGGGGGGGCAAACAGGGTTCGGAGGGTGTTTAGTTAGTTTAAGATGAGGGAGTGGGAGATAGAAAAGGTAATTAGGGGTTTGGAGAGCAGTAAGACAGGGTGTCCTGATGGGATAGGAAACACAGCACTAAAGTTTGGTGGCAGGGAGTTGGCAAAATATTTAGAAGTGCTGTTTAAAAAGTCCTCAGGAGAGGGTAAGTTACTACAAGATTGGAAGGATGCTATGGTGGTACCTATACACAAGCAGGGAGAGGATAGGAGGAGGCCTGGCAGCTACAGACCGGTTAGGTCTCACATCAAGTACAGAAAAAGTAATGGAGAGGCTGGTGGTGCAGTATGTGGTGAGGGTTATGAACAATAGGAATTGGTTGGAGGAGTCCCAGCATGGTTTCAGGAGGGGATACTCATGAGAGACTCGGCTGACTGGGTTATTAGAGGATCTGGTGCAGGTAGTTGATGAGGGGAAGCAGGTGGATGCCTGCTTCATAGATTTTGAGAAGGCATTTGATAAGGTGCCCTATGGGACATTGATGAGGAAAGTGGAGGCACTGATACCAGACAGGAGGGTAGTGGAATGGATAGGGTACTTTCTCAGGGGGCGAAGGCAGAGGGTGAAAGTGGGGGAGGCAATATCGGTGGAAGAGGAGGTTACGTCAGGGGTACCACAGGGAAGGGTGCTGGGTCCTTTGATATTTACCATAATAGTAAATGACATGGGTTTGGGGATTAGGGGAAAAATCAGATTGTTTGCATTCAATTGTGTTGCATATGCTGAGGTTGGAGAGGGGGGCGGAAATTTGAAGGTGGACACTGATAAGATATGGTTGTGGACCAGGAAAATTAAAATAAATGTAAGAAAAACTAAGGTAGTGAGGTTCACAAGGAATAAGATGATGAGGGACATGTACAGATGGGAGGGACAAGAGAGAAGAAGCAGCAGAATATAAGTGTCTAGGGATTGTACTGCAGGGAAACCTCAGGTGAAAAAAACAGGTAGAGAGGGTGGTTGCAAAGGGAAGGGTACTGAATGGAGTCAGCTGTGAGGTGAAGGAGAAGGCGTATGGTACAATGGTACTGCCAATGTTAGAATATGCTGCAGCTGTATGGGACCCGTATGTAGAGGTGGAGGTGCGATAACTGGAGAAGGTGCAGAGAAAGGCAGTAAGATGGGTGAAAGGTAGGTGGAGAAGGCAGGGACAAGATGGTGAGGAAGAAGGGAACTATAGGCCATCAGTGATGATGAAAGAAATGGGGTGGAGCTCATTGAAGGACAGGAGGAAAGTTGAACAGTCAGGATGTACAGGGTGGTGAATGAAGAGGGAGGATGGGGAGGGCTACACTGCAAGCTAAGTAAGGGGGTGTTTAGAGGAAGAGGAAACAACAGTGATAAGCTTCAGAGGGTGTGGAGGAGAATGGAGCGGGGTAGGCAGTCCATGTTTGTGAGGCCTGTGAGGGAGTGGAATGTGTTTAGGGAGGAATTGGTATCTGTGTGAGGGCTTGGTAAATTCAGAAAGGGAGTGGAAAATTAGTTTGGTGAAGGAGAGAGATCTCGCCACTGGGTGGTATCCTAATTGCAAGTGTATGTATGTATGTATTTAAATACTGCTTGAATTAATTAACGCTGGGTGACGTGTTTGACATAACATCTTCATCGTAGTAATACCATAATTTGGCCTTGTGTACCATGATGTAGTAATGGTATTGAAATGTACTGTAATTTTGTGCCAGTTTACCATTATTTTGAATAACCCTTAGTATGACAGAGCACTGGAGTTTTTTCAAACAATTTCATCACAGTTTGATTCTGCTAAGTTCCATAATGACGTCTGATATACGGGTTGGAGGTTTATGAAAGACTGCTTGAAAGCATGTTTTATTGCAAAGATGTGTTAAATCAAATAATTGTACAAAAATACGAGTGTTTCAATGCTAATATGTGCATGGGAAAGGTGAAATTATAATATTTATCGTGTAATTTAAGTGGTTATGTAGTGCCATCAAATTGAATACATGTGCTTAGTGATCTATGACGTAGGTACAAGCAATGATTAATTGGGTAATGTAATTAATGTTGTATTGAAATTTATTATATTCTATTGATTTTACGGTATTTTCTAAGATAGGGGCTTTTTTGATATTGGGAAAATACGTGCATGTTATGTTACACATAACGATTATAATCATAATTATTAGGGATTTTGGAGGAACCCCCCCCCCCCCCCCCCCCTCGTAGTTTGCTGTAAAAAAATAAAACGTGATAGGAGGGTTATCAAGATCGCTGTGTATAAGTAGTAAAAGACGTATAATTTACGTCCAATATATATATACCTGGTCGTTGAATTGTATTATACATAAGAATACTGTTTGAAATGTGTAAAAACGTAATTTACGGGGTGTATTTATGCAGCATTCAGGTATACAACATTGGTAACAAACGGTGTCAGATGATGATGTAATTCTGGTGAATTACTCAAGGCTTACAGTGTCTATAATGACGAGAGGAGTGTACTACGTAATGTATTACTAGTAGAATAAATATACATGTAGTACAAATTTTGTGTTTATACATTAGATGTGTGTCACCATTTTATATTATATATATATATATATATATATATATATATATATATATATATATATATATATATATATATATATATATATATATATATATATATATATATATATAGACACATACACACATAAATATAAATAAACAAGAACTTGGTCTCGTTGAGCATAATTGCTCTAAGTTATACTGGTAAACAACACATCAAACAGTTTCGGATGAATAAGTAATTCTGGTGAATTACTCAAGGCTTATCTTGTCTATTTTCACGAGAGGAGTGTACTACGTAATGGATAACTAGTAGAATGAAAGAAATACATATAGCTCAACATAAGTGATAGTTTCCGAGATTGTGTTTATACATAATGTGCGTCACCTTTGTATTCTGTGACCAGTTGTTGAAGAATAGTACCGTTTTTGACTCGTAGACGTCACTGTGCATTGTGGGAATTATCAGAACTAATAGTGGATGTTAACGGTCGTAAGGTGTTTTGAACAGTGTGTGAAAGTAAGTTTTTAATGCAATTCATTCAGGTAGACGTGTTAAAACAAATAATTGTGTGAAAATGTGGGTGTATGTGTGCAAATATATCCACAGAATTATTTAAATTATAATATATGTTCGGTAATGTGAGTGTGTCTGGAAAGTCATTGAATAAGGTACACATTGTGTTGTGTATGCAACGTAGTACTATGTATTGGGTGAGTAATGTAATTATTTCTGTAATTACGTATAGGGGCTTTTTTCAAAAATAAAATAGAATCTTGGAAAATGGTATATTTCCACTCTACTAATTACACAATACACTAATTTACTAGGGACATCAACATTTAACCAATAGAAACCCCAAAAAATGATAGTGGGGAGGGCTGTGAAGATCAGGGAAATTATGTTCTTAAAATGAGTGAAACATGTACATAATATTATACTTAGAAGTTTCATGCATCAGCGAAACTTGGAGTTTCCCCAGAAATGATTTTCAAGCGTAGCCCCCTTACTCTTAAAAATACTGTACAAGTGTAGCTAAACATTATGCACTGAGTCAGAGCCCCAGCGCTAGCAGGGGACTAAATCTCCAAAATAGTGATTCAAGGCATACCTGCAATTTTCTTTAGGTGGTGACGCGAAGCGTCACGCATCAACGAAGCTTGGAGTTTCCCCGTAAATGATTGTCATGTGTAGCCTATTTGTACTGAGAAATAATGTGCGTTAGTTTTGCAGTTTAACATATTTTTGTACTATTTGTAATATTACTGTAATATTGTCTCGTGAAAACATGTTTAGTTGCAAAAAGATTGAACTGAACATGACCCAAATTTACAATGGTATCAATACAATTTAGAAATACTATAGTGGGGAGGGCTATGAACTGAAAGGAAATTGAGGGGTTGTTTATAATGAAAATGTACTTATTTTATATTTTTTTACCCCACAATTTCCCTGATCTTCATAGCCCTCCCCACTATCATATTTGTATCTTGTATTGGTAATATTGTCTAATGTTTGGTTCATTTTTTTTTGCAATTTAATGTATTTTCATGATTAAATATTACATTATTTACGTACTTTTCACCCACTTTACCCCACAATTTCCCTGATCTTCATAGCCCTCCCCACTATCGTTTTTGGGGTTTCTATTGGTTAAATGTTGATGCGCCTAGTAAATTTGTGCCTGTGTAGTAGTTAGTAGAGTGGAATTATACCACTTCCAGAGATTTTTTTTTTTTTTTTTGGAAAAGTTCCTATTCTTAAGAATTACTGTTGGGGATGGTGAGTATGACCTTACACTTAATTGGACTTACTTTTACCTTGATACCTGGGAGACTGGTGGCCTGTGGAGACTGCTGACTCTGCTGCGGCACTGTTGGTGGCTGGCTGGTACTGGCACAGAGACCTGGTGCACTGATGGGTCGGCTGCTGCTGTTACTGCTGGTTACCCTAGGTGGGCTGTCAGAATGGTTGTCCATGATCCAGGGTTCGGCTAAGCCGAAGGGAACTTTCTCACCCCTAAGGAAAGCTTTAACGATGGGGTGAGTTTCCCCAGATGTTTTGATGGGAGCTTCAAATAAATACGGTAAGAGAGTTAGGAAGTGAAGCCTCGCCAAGCATCGGGCAACCTGAGCTTGTTCCTGGGGACTGTGACTGCTAAGTACAGTCTGGGTTGAGTTAAGCCCTTGTTTGTACTTAGAGGTGTTAATTGCCTTTTAATCCCTCTTTTTAATACTACCCCAACAGGAGTAGGGCATGAAGAAGAGAACTGCTACCATATCAGCTCCATGAAGGTTTAAGCAGGCAACGTTTGTCCCTAGCTAGGTGTACTTCCAAGAGTTGGTTGATAGAACAAAGCTGTACCCTTTGCTCCATTTGCATCCAGCACCAGGAATGCAGTGGACACAGAGCGTTGGATTTACTATGGCTGACGGTTGCAACCCCGGGGTGTGGATCCACAAGTGGTCAGGCCCCCAGAACCAAGCAGATACTCCCTCCGGCACCAGAAGTGCAGTGGACGAAGTGTAACGTAGACTGATTGATTAGCCGCCGCCTTGGAGATTGAATTCGTAATGGTTGAGGGTATACCTTTCTTATATACTGGGGTGTACAGACCTGGTGTCTTTGAAGGGGAGTTCGCAGTCGTGCATTAAGTTTTGTAAGATTGAGATTATGTAATATTCCGTGGTCTCCTGCTTTATCCTTGACGGATCTGATGTCTAATTAGGAAACAGAATAATACATTTGGAATAATACTCAGTAGTTGGATAAAAAGTGTGTATTCCTGGGAGGAATAAACCCAGTGGTACGTACTACCTCCTATCCAACAAGAGTTGAACGGAAGTTCAATTATGGTTGACAGGTGAAGGTGACCTGTTTCTAAACTGCACAAGGTAGAATGCTAAGTGGCTATAAAACAACTTGAATTGACTAACTAGACTTGGTGTCCAGAAGGGACTTACCACTCACCAGAAGGGCAGTGGTAAGTGTAAGTGTTGGTGTTCCTGAAGGGACTAAGATATTTATGTGTTTGACAACTTCTTTGGGAGTTAGCACCGGAGAATCTCTGGAAGGTGTTGAAGATGTCGGTGAAGGCATTGCTGAGCTTCTGGTAGACTTGGATGGTAGTAGAGAGCCCCAGCACACGAGGTGATGGAGCGAGCTGCTGCTGTAGGTTCCTTCGGCACCAGGAGTGCGGTGAAGGAACAGACTGGTGTTTAAGAGCCATACGCATGTATTTATACCTGCCGGCTTGCCCTTGTCCGGCAGTGGGAGGTGGGGTGGTGTGACGTCCTCAGGGCGTGGTGTGAACAGTACAATTTCGTGGCATCTGTAATAGCCCCCGCAACTAGAGACATATTGTAGGCACTTCTGGAAGACTTTTATTGTTAAACTAACCTCACTGGGTGCGCTATGAAAGTTTGCATTTATGAGGCGAAGTCGTGTTCGTAGTAAAAAAAAATGCATGTGACATGTCATAGTTTCATTTATTGGTGCTACCTTATTATAAATATAATTTACAAAGCTAAAAAAGTTAGTGGTATGGTATTGTGTGAACAAATTAATTCAATTCCACCATATTGTGTGTGTGTATATGCATGCACGTTCGTGGGTTCTCATGCATGTGTGAATGGGTTAATAAATTTGTATTCAAAGTGACAGAATGTATTAGTCAGAGGACATTCCAGGTGTTGGTATAAGAACAAAACACAATTCAGCATGACATTCTTAAAAATAGCTAACCTCAAACAACAAAAACACATCATGTAAGTTGTGGCAAAAGAAAAAATTGCTAATAAATAACATTATTTATTTCCTAAGTGGTGTTGGTGTAGGACTGTACATATGCTATCCATAAAAAAATAATGGAGGGCTTCGTAGAAAGATTAATTTATATTCAAAATTAATTTCCACTTTTCTGAAATTATTCAAATCATATTAGAATGGTATAAATAATCACTGTTGAAAGTTTAAAAAGAATTTAAACAAAAGAAAAAACAATGCATTTAATTTTGAAACCTTTCCTAATGTTTGCCGGTGCTCAGTAATAAAACATAAGAACTGGTCATCAGGACTTGTTGCGGGCAATCATTTAACTAACTGCCTCCTTTAGTAGTCTCTTCAATTACTTTTATATGGACATGAGAGAAGAATACAGTTCCTTATCAGGATACTGGATAAGGAGGAATTAATTTTATTTAGACTTAAACAAAATTAATGCCGCACCTGGATATAATTGTGTAAATAAATTATTGTGGCACAACTACTATACATAATACCATGCCATCTCATAATTCTATCTTTTCAATAATAGTGTAGAGTGACACCATCGTGTCTGCTCACTGTGACATTGTAGAACATTTTACCCATTGTGGGGATTAAAACACACACAGGTGTACACTGATACAGGCTAACAGCCAGCCACTCACGTGACACGTGGGCATGCACATGCGCACATGAGGTCGTAACCTGAACTTTCTAATAACTGAATATTTATTTGAAGCGTAAAAAATATGTCTTTTTTATTTTCAGGTTTTCAAGTGTTTAAATGGTTAAAATGTATGTTTCATAATATTGCACAATGTTTGGTTAGGAATTCAAAATGTGCGCTGCGTGAAGACTAAGAACATTATTATTCTGGCGTGAATGCCGTCATAAAAGACATTTAAAGAATACAGAAAATTCACAATTTAAATCTAAAATGTAAATCAATATTTCAATTATTTGTGCCATTTATTTCAAATATAAAAGTTTTACTCTGCATGCATAGCACTTCCGCTTGTGTGAACTCCGTAGGATATTTATGTGATATTTCATGTGATCCGCTACGATTCTTATCCAGTGGCATCCGCACCATCTAAGCTTACTTTCTCACATCTGCATGTTTAATTGTGACCATCCATGTCATGTCTCATCTTGTTTCATATGTATTTGTACCATTTATGTAATTTGTATGGTGATATTATTTCCGTCCTAGCAGGCTATGTTATAGGCTGTCACCGCACTAATCACGTGTGGCAAGGCGAGCCCCGACGAGTCCGCGTTAGCGATGCCTAATAATTACACGTGTTTGTCTATTTCATAATTCTCTGTGCCCTGTCTTCAGGAAAATTTGGCAGTTCACCCTAGTGGCTGTCGACCCCTTTCCTTGTGAAGAATGTGTTGTAACATCTGGAGATGCTACCGAATGTTTATTTTGTGTTACAATAATATTTAGGTATTCTATGTTCATGTTTGTGTGTTTACGAGATGTTTTAAAAGCTTTGCTATTGTTTATGTTTCATTTATTTATGTTTTCAAGATGAGACAATGTGTATTTTATTCATTTCAGTGCTTAATTGTCCTCTGTTTATGTTTGTAAAAGATTGTGTATGCTAGTGTATAGATTGGAGCACAGTTGAGGTTAGGTGCTAATGTTATGAAGTTTTATGTAGGAAGTGTTACAAATGTTACAATGTTTATTATTTTTGTTACTTTTCTATTTCACCCACCATGTTAAATTGTCAGATGAAGGCAGCAATTGATTTAAAATTTTATACACTGTAAAATTCTAACTTGTACACTGAATTTGAATTGTATTGAGGCAAAATAACTTTTTTTTCTCATTAATTGTATGTAAACAAAAATGTAATTTTACTTTTATTTGCCTGTTAATCTGTACATGCATATTTTAACGATGTTTGTGAATCATAGAGAAGGGAGTGTGTGACGTCCATGACGACATTCATGTTGTAGTTTTGTAGGTCATTGGAGCTGATTGCAGCAGTGTAATTTTGTATGTGTCACTGTGTATCTTAATCTCAGGGAGATACTTTTTGAAGCTCAGTGTGGGATTGGTTACATAGGTACGGTGCCAAAATTAGAGTTCATTCTTGACTTTGTCAAAAACTGTCTCTCGGAGTAATGGCTTTAAGACTGTAGGACGTGCCAAGGAAGGGCCGTCTTCAAACAAGTGAAATGTTAGCAAAATATTTGTGAAGAAGTATAAAATGTGTTGCCACTTAATGTTAATGATGTGTCATGTAGGCCAGACATATTGAAGAGTCTGAGCCAAGAATTTGTCAGGTTGAAAAGTCAAAGCCACCCCAAAATGTCAGATACAGAAAGACTCTGGCAGGTATCCAGGTCTTAAGGATACAAGTTATAGGTCCCTTGAGCATTGCAGTGCTACATGTTTTGTTAAAATTAAATTTATGGTGTTGTATATGTAAAACAATTCCAAGACATTTTGAAATACCATGCACATTAATTACTGAAAATAAGCAAAACCTTTGTAGTCATGTTATAACTGCAAACAGGTATATTTGTATCGCCCATTAGTGAGCCCTCCAGAGAGACTCAGGAACATTTTTCTATACTGCAGCTAAAATGGCTAAAACAGTTGATTTCAAATTACAATCCGTTTTGAACAGTGCATTTAGAATGTCTGTGCAGTACTGTGACAGGCTTGTTTGAATTAAATACATTGCAGTGTTTTGTGAAACATGACTCTTAAAAGGAATTCAGGATAATAATAAAATATTACACAGAGTTTTAGATTATTAGTGTTATTTTACAGTATCTTTTCCCCATTACACATTGTGTGTTAGACTAAAAGGTATATTGATTGCCCACAAGTTTACCTTAATGTTGAATATAAATGCTGAAACCAATCACAATGGAAACACACTTGAAACCAATCAGAAGATTTTTTTTGTTTACACATCTGAATGATATTTCTATATATTCATATTCCTTTAAAGGTATTTCATAATGGTTATGTCCCAAGTTCTGGTGTGAAAAGACGGACCCACGCCAGTTGCATAGCTGTATTGATGGTGTGTTTGACTAGTTTAACAGATGTCACCATAAACTTGTCACACAGTGTATTAAAATGTGCAAGGTGCCCAACTACAATAAGAAACTTTTATGGTTAATATTTCATTGGCTAGCATTGTCACACATCACATTTTATACACTCAAAACATACAAACTGTAGTCAACAAAAGATTTCACATAACATCACTTTGTGGCATTCCATGCATGAAGTCACGTGTGAAAATTCTACATAGTAAAGTGTTTTTAAACCCCACATAGAAGTCATCCATCTAGGAGTGCGCTAGAGTAATTGTGGGCTGGGGAGCACCGGAACGGAGTCAGCTAGACACATCCGAGTTTCATAAAGTTAACCTTGGCACAATTTGTATGAGTGACAGAATAAAACCAAATCCCACAGTGCTTTAAGTATTTCTTAGTATTGACAGCAACCTCTCACCCTTTTTCAGTGATAAAATGTTTAGTAATGCAAAGTGTTTCATAAGTATGCTCGGGTGAGACGGACACACAGAACCTACAGCATCCCTGAGAACCCTGAGTCTCAACAGTGCGGTGACTGGGAAACACCGCTGTCACCCATCTACCATAAGTTTATTATGTCACTGTTCGTCTCATGTCTCACCCGACGGCGTCAACACAAGTACACTTGTGTTGTGTTGCGAGCATTTTGTTTTGTGTTTGAAGTAGAAGTAGGGAGAAATGTACTTTATTTATCTCAGTTTCATTTGTCTTGGCGGTCACAACCTTTATTCTTACCATTTGGTGGGCAAAGCAATGTAGCTGTATCCTCGGCTAACTGTGCTTAACAAAACATACATGCTATCTTCACTGGTACCAACCATTGTAAGGAAGGACTTTATTTTGTAGAAAATGAAATTCCAATTGTAAGTATGATTGTAGGAAATATGTTAAATAATGAAAAGAAAAGAGGAATTATGTGTGTGACTGCAATATTTTATTTCTCAAATTATCATCTTGATTTTTTACTTTAATAACTTAGTTCTGGCTGGAATTACAATTTATGTGCTGACTGGAAAAATACGTTAATGTTGTGTGTGGAAAAGAAAATTAAAATCAGTGCACGTTGGAATATAATTGCTTCAAGTCACCACCATATAATAATGATTTAAGTTAAGAGAAACAAAATAATATTAAAAATGCAAAATTACTGCTACTTCACTTTAATTAGTAGCTACTGAAAAATTATGTCTGAATATTTTAAGTAAAGGTTGCCTCACGGAACTGAACTTACAAAGTGACTTCCAAAGCTCCAGAAGTCAAATTAAATTTTCATGTTCCCAGAATTTAATATTCACAAAATTTAGGTTTTTTTGTACTAAAACAAAATCTCTCATTCTTTCTCAGCGTAATTAGATTATTAGGGTTCATTTACTATTCAGTCCTCGCACTAGCTCAATCATTAGAGCGGCGGACCTGTGGTTTGACATATCTAAAGATAAAATCGAAGTCCAAATTTTCAAAAAACATATTATTTCAATAGTATTTACAGATGTTTAACAAAGTAATGCTCCAAATAACATGGATGAGCCCCTCCGGCTCAGAGTTGGCATCACCTGGCTCGAGATGCATATTCTCACGCACATAATGGAGCTTGGTGCTAAGCAGTGCAGTGTTATTAGCAGACTGGAACAACTCCAAAAATAATCCTTAGGCTTATGAACCTCGGCCCTCTTCTTGCATGACCGGGTTTTCACACCTAAACTGCAACTCCTGGGACCAAGAAATAATATCTTAAGATGGCGCCGGGGATTTTGCAAATCAAAATCCAGGCAAAAATATTTTGGCCGTAAATTCAAAGGTCCCTCCCAGAAGCAAACTACTTCCAGCAACTATACTATTCCTATCCTAGGCAAAAAATGGAAAACCTACTTCTGGCGGGGGGGAAAAAAAAAAAAAAAAAAAATTATATATATATATATTTAAAACAAAAATGAAAAACATTTAATTACTCTTTAAAAACACAAAATTAATATAGGCAAATAGAAACTTATGCAAATTCACTGTTTTAGATTTCTAGGTTAAAATACATAATACCAGAGAGTCATAAATAAATATGAAACACTACTTTCCTGTACATGACGATAATATTCCATAAGAGACATATGAACTACGTGTTCAGAGCATAATGATTTGAATTTGGAATACCCTAAATAAAATTCACAGAGTTCTTTTTTAATAATACTGAATGCTTCACTTAAGTTCACAAGGAATAGGCATCTCTTCCATCTGTGGTTTGGACTGGCACAGTCTTTCAGACCAGCACACTGACAGCTTATATCATCTCTTAACAAAAAAAAAACATTTTACTGATTCGCTATTTTCATCTGTAATTATATCACTTTTTCATTTTCTTTGAACTATTGGTTTTGGTTTATTTATTAGCCCTGCTACGTTAAAAAATGTACCTAATTTCTTTGACAACACAGACTTGACAAGTTTTTTAATAACCTCAACACTTTACCTTGAAAAACGAGGAAGCACCTTTTTTACTCTTAACAATCTCTTAACTTAAAGCACTTTCAGAAAGATGTGTACAATATGTGCAGTTTTGTGACTTACTTTCTTGCGCGCATTTCTTTTTGGTACTTATCTAGAATAGGGGTTTTTCTGAAGGAAAAAAACTGGAAAATAATAATTTAATTGGTACGGTATATATGGCTATTACTAATTATACTCAATAGAAATTTTATTGGGGCATCACGTAATTTGCTGTATATACCATGAAATGTGATGATTAGGAAGGCTACGAAGAGTGGGTTACAACATGTGAAAACCTGCGAAATTTATGTTTATTTCTGGTTGCTCAATCATGTTTAATGCGAGAACACCTCTGAAAACGAAACCTTTAATTTTACAAAATGTTATTCAGAGGTTATATTTATTCCAATGCTCTGAGGTTATACAGGCATTATAAACCATTGTAATTATGCAGCGTCAGAATATAATTTAATTTTGTTTAATTTCACAAGGTTTACCTTGTCTATATTCATGAGAGGATTGAATTACATAGCTATTAGCAGTAGAAAAATACACATGTAGTATATCATACATAAAGTTTTGTTTCTTTGTGATTATTTCCATGTGACGTGCAAAAAAAAATTAAGCGACAAGTATTTCTATGCTACTATGTCCATGTGAAGTGTTGAAATATAATTAGTGTGTAGAAATATCTTAGTTATCAGTAATAAATCACCAAGGAGCTTTATTTGCTGCTTACATGGGTGAATAATGTAATTTGTACTCTAGTTTTGGCATGGAAAGTAAGTGTAGTGAATTGTACTGTGTAGTATTGCATATGACTGTGGGAATTGAAGGGCTTATGTACTGATGTACTGCTGCTGCCAGCCATGTAAAATGCAGGTGACCTAACCAACTTAAACCTAACTTCATTATAGGTGTATCACGGGGTGGATGAACCGACATGAACTTACTTATCATATTTTTTCTAACACTATCTCGTGTCAGCACACTCTCACCCTGTAATCACATATCGTTTAGTTAGGTCAGGTCTTCGTGCATTTAACGTAGTTAAGGAATCCAAATTACATCTATTGTATATAAATTTTATATGGTTCACCCCACAATTTCCTTGATCTTCATGGCCCTCCCCACTATTGCATTTGGTAGTTTACTGTGAATATTGTGATACCGTAGTAAATTCATATTAAGTGTGATTTGAAATTTTGATTTAATTAAGGAACACAAATGACCTTTCATTTACGTACATTTTACGTGTTTTATCCCACAATTTCCCTGATCTTTGTAGCCCTCCCCACCATCACATTTGGTAGTATGTACTGCAATTTTTGTGAATGCCCCTAGTAAATTTGTGTTCTGTGTGATAAGTAATATTGATGATTTATACCATTATACAGAATTTTTTTTTGTTTTCGGAAAAACCTATTCTAGATAATTAAATACTTGTTTCCCTACACACACACACGCGCGCACACACACACATACACACACACACAGAGGTGGCAGAACAGTGGGTCAGAGGGGTCAGTGACCCCCTAATAATCTGCTGTGAGGGTCAGGTTCCCAAAAGGAATACTACATTAGGCACAGAATAATTAAGTAGAAAACACTGACTGTGTACCACAACGTGCTTTGCACTACACCAGTTTGTTTTTCATCTACTTAACATGTATCTTCTTTTACGTAGATAATAACCATAAACTAACTAACCACATGCTACTCTAAAGTCAAAAGTTTACAGAAACATGTTTAATAAATAACATTGACGTTGGCAAACAGCTTCTGTCCAAAGACCACCGAAGAGACTAAATTTACACGCAGTATAGTAGCATATCTGCGGCTGACACGTGTGTTATCGCTCTGCTGGATCACTATACATTCCCCACCCACTGCAACTCAATACTCTTCCTTTCTACCTGCAATGGCTACACAGACTGTAACATACACTCCGCAGCAGCTGGCAACCTGTAACAGGCAGCACTGCACTGTGAGCCTGTGCCATCCGTCAGTTTTGACTGTATGTTTACTTTTGGTAATGATATCTTGTTCGCAGCAGGTGGTAACCCGGTCTGTAACAAGCTGACACCCACTTGAGTAGTGCATTGAACTGGCAGTCAATACTGTGTGTCCGCGCCATCTGCCAGTGTCTTTTAATGTTGGTTTTGTTGTATATTTTATTCCGGCTCCGAACTCTTGTGCGTGCTTGTATAATTATTGCAGACGTAGTCATAGACCAATAGACCATACAATGAAAAGACAACAGCAGCAAGTAACCAATTTCTTTCAAAGAAAATCTGAATGTATTGAAAACTGCGACGATAGTGCTAGTGATGTAAATATTAGTGATAGTGAGGGTGAATATTTCTGCAGTGCAGATAAGGGTGCAGTACTTATAACTGATTGTAAACCAGACCCTGCCAGCACTAGCAGTAATAATAGTAAAAGTGATGGTGAGAGTATTCGTGATTGTGAATCTACATCTTTGTGTACTGAAGATACGGGTGCTGTTCTAAGTGATTCTAAATTAGACACAGCCATTGCAGACATAATTGGAACTTCAAGTTCGCCTACTGTAAGTGGCAACTGTACAACTTTATCCCAACCTTAAAGTATACAATATCCAAAAAAATTGTAAGTGGAATAGCTCGTTCTTTTAAAGCAGAATGGTACAAGAAATGGCCCTGGCTTCATTGGGATGATACATTAAGAACTAAAATGTTTTGTTTGTTTGCTAGCTAAAGAGCTTAACTTAAAGTTATCACTAGGTCAAAGCAACCTTTGACCTAGTTAGACCAACCTTCATTGTTTCTGGATTTCCCAATTGGAAAAAAGCTTCAGAGAAATTTTCATATCATGAAAATCGTGAATCTCACAAAGGTTCCAAAGAAGCTCTTTTAGCTTTCAATCAAAAGCCAGTTTCAGCTAGGTTATCTGCCCAAGTTAGCAAGTAAATAGAAAAAGCTCAGAAAGCTCTCATTACAATTGTTTCAAGTATCAATTCTTATCTACTCGTGGTCTTGCTTTAAAAGTCAAACAAGAAAAGGAATGTAATTTGTATGAGCTACTTGAATTAAGAAGAAATGAAATACCTGACATTAAAGATTGGTTGTTCAAGCAGCATAACTGGCTTTCCCATGATACCCAGAATGAAATACTGCAATTATTGTCTTTAACAGTAGTGTGCAATTTGAATCAAGACATTAAAAAGAATAAGTACTTTGCTCTTATTGTAGATGAGACGACCGATAATTTTACAAAAGAACAAGTTTCCATTTCCTTGCGACATGTGAATGATGAGTTTGATGTATTTGAAGATTTCATTGGGTTGTATGAGACATCCTCAACTACGGGAGACACTTTAGCAGCTAGTATCGAAGATGTTTTGTTGAGGCTAGACCTACATATAGAAGACTGCCGAGGTCAATGCTATGACGGTGCTAAAAATATGAGTGGCCACATTAAAGGTGCCCAAGTTGTAATTAGTTCCAAAGAGAATACTGCTATTTACATACATTGCTTTAGCCATTCTTTAAACTTAACTCTCATACATACTTCTAACACCGTACCTGAAATTTCGAAGGTTTTGGAAAATGTCTAATGAATCTGCCAAAAGAACTGCTATTTTCCTCAATCACAAAGCAGATGATGATCCAGCTTGGGCAAAAAATACTACCCTGAAACCTCTGTGCCCTACAAGATGGACTGTGCAATCCAATTCTTTGAACGTAGAGAATTCTCAATATGAAACAATACTAAGTGTACTTGACAGCTTTAAATCCAAAGAGTCTGCTGCAAATGGATTGTCAGCTTTCTTTGAGAAAACCAGTATTTTATTTTACCTCAAAAAGTCGGTAATAGTTTTTGGTATTACAGAGGAACTTGTTAGAAATCTGCAAACCTCAGATATCAGCATCACATCCACCCTGAGGCAAATTGAAATAGTAATGGGGGTCTTACTGACCTTAGAACAGAGGAAACGTTCACTGAGTTGTGGGAGAAAGTTAAGAAACAAGGGGAAGATCTAGATTTACAGCCAGTTAGCCTCTCTTGTGTCCGGAAACCTCCAAAGTGCTTAGAACACTACATAAATGCATCACCACCAGTACAATATTCAAGTCCTGAGCAGTTCTTGAGACGTTATTGACAGCATTAAAGGCGAAATTGAATCACATTCTCAACATTCAGGAGTAGCTATTTATAAGGCAATTGAAAATGTTCTTGTAAAGTCATTGAATGGGGAGGTGGAAAACTTAGATATCAAGTGCTACAAATTTGCGAGCACTTCAAGGGGGATTTGAATGTTGGAAGGTTTACGAGGCAATTGGCTATGTTGGCAGAACTTACTGCTGGTAGGAAAATAGTGTTCATGATGTGTTAGATTCCGTAAGTAGAGAACAGTCACAAACCTGAAGATTATTTTCAGAAGTGTGTACTTGTTTAAGGCTGCTGCTTGTTTTACCAGCAACATCTGCAACAGCTGAAAGAACTTTCTCCACCCTAAGACGTTTGAAAACATGGCTGCATTCAACAATGACTCGAGAACATCTTAATCACATTGCTGTATTGGCTGTACATAGAGATCTGGCAAAAGACGTTTCCAACTTGGATATTGCCAACAAATTCATTTCTTCAAAAGAATCAAGAAAATTAGTTTTTAGCCACATCCACATGTAAACTGTGTTTAATACACAAATACTATTTTTTTAAATTAATATGTAAAGACACACTTGAGCATTATTTTCAGATATGATTTATTTAAAATTCTTGTACTTGTTGGTGTATTGGTGCAGTATTTATAGAATTTGTGTAATCTTATTTCTGATATTTGTTTATAATCGTTAATCGACATCAGTTTCAGTTTACATGTTTAAAAAATGTGTACATCCATACATATATTATGCAAGTTTTGAGTAAGTGTTGATATTAAAGATGTTAGTAGATTCTTCTTCCTATGATACTGCGATACTTCCTAGTGTTTATTTCAATTTATATATTGCACAATCCATACACAAACATTTTTTTTCTTTCCTATCTTGATTTTTGACCTTGACCCCCTAATTACGAACACTTTCTGCCGCCTAAGTCTATGTGTGTGTGTGTGTGTATGTGTGTATGTGTGTATATATATATATTATATATATATATATATATTATATACACACATATATATATATATATATACACATGCATGCATGCATACATGCATACATACACTCTTGGATATCTTACTAATTTTCAGGACTATCACCTTTAAAATCCTTGAGTTCCCTCAAGTATAAACTGTTTCTCTATCTGCTTGTAGGCTACTACATTGTTAATATATCTCAAATTTTATTTAAAAGAAAAATTGCATTTGAGATGCTGCAAAGAATCAAACAAACACTGCTGTTATCAGCAGGAAATGAAAAATATGATTGTTATATGGAGGAAAGAAAACCATTAAACCTTATGGAGAAATGGCAGGACCATGAAATAATGGTGTTATATGTAGAAAAATGCTACATATGGGAATATTATAACATTGTTCTGTGTATGAATAAACATATTTTTATAGTACATGATGATTGAGGGGCATATGTGTGTTCATGATGGATGGTTGCCTTAATAAAAGCAAAAGAACTAAATCTGATTTTTATTTATTTACAGCATTAAATTATCTATCTTGACTATTACTCGTGTAATTTCTCAGTCAGTGCAATATTTATTGTCTATTTCAACTCTTAACACCTTCTTAATGTCTTTGTTTGGTTATAGTCAATCAACTCATACTCATCATTAGCACACCTTCAGGCTCTCTGTTGCCATCATTTGTAATATGTTTCACTCTTCACAGCACTGATGCTTGCAGTCACAAATCTTTCTCCCGCTGATCACTTCTGGTGCTAAGCATTGCCCATCTAGCTCATCGTCTATCACTTAACGCCACACAATCGCCTTGACTCCCGACACTCATAAACTCTTGTCTCTGAGGCCGGTCACACTTAAATACTATCGCTGGTATTCATCTGAAAGTTTCAACAGACTCCGAGTTACGCTAGGAGAAACTAAGGCAGTAAACCGCCAGAAAACTTTTCACATAAACACAGAAATTCAACCTGCCAAAGTTCAGAAGGAGTCCACGAGATAGTAGTGTTATCACACCGGCATGACTCGCTCGTATTGCATAACCATTGTGACCTTGGCACACTGTTTCCTTGTCCCAGTGAGACATGACAAGAAAGCGACACAAGGTACCAACATGTAACACTGCTCCCACCTCAAGAGTGTTCATTTTGAACAAACTCTTCATAGAGTGCCAGTCGGTCGATGTGGACCACCTTTGGCTTTGCCCAACAGCCTTGACAACAAATCCGAAAGACTACATCATTGATCTTATTCAGAATCCTGTAGGGTCCTTCCCAACATTTCTCTAGTTTTGGGCAGTACCCTTTTCGCCTCTGTGGGTTGTACAGCCACATCAATTGTCCTTGAAATACCTCTGCTGACATTCTATCATATCACATCTTCATCCTGTCACTATTTATTTGGAGTTGCTGTCGAGCAAAATCATGAATGTCAACTAGTTTCTTACATATAATTCATTGTCATAATTAGGAGCTGCAGCTTTCTCTTCTGTTGGTCAGCCAAACAGCAAGTCACTAGGAAGGTATAGCTGTGTTCCTTGATGGTCTTATCCTTGTGGACTCGTGAACTGCTGAGCGGTAAGCAAGGAGAAGCAGTGGCACATTTGAATCCCGGTCCTTTTGGTTGTCTGCCACGAAGATCAACAGGTACTGCTCAAGAGTGTGGTTAAGCCTCTCAACCATTACATCCGACTGAGTGTGTAAGGAGCTGTAATCCTAGTCTCTGGGAGACGTCTGGCCACATGTGAGTCCCCACCTACTACCTAGACTGCGGCTCGGCACGGACCAGTCTGTAGCGGAGCGGCAAGGCAGCAGCTCGGCAGTATACGCGCGGACATAAAAACATCCGGCAAAACCAGACACTGGAAAGTTTTTGACTGGCGACAACAGATAGCAGTGCTCTTGTGACAGTATGTGCTGAATTATGTTGTTACCGTCAGTGTGTGCCGTTCGACAGAAGTAAATTGCTTTTCTGTTATTGAGTGCAAATGTTCTGTTAAAATATTTACCAGTATCAAATTAAAGTCACGTTAGATAAAAGCAACAATGTTGGAGGTGGACTATATTCTGTGGTTTGGCGCTTTAGCAGATTACTTGTTTCATTTCCACATTTGCATAATATGAAGACAAAATAAATGTATTACAAACGCTTTCACCTTTATAATGGGGGGGGGGGGGGAGGATATAAATATTTTATGTGAAGATTGACGGCATGGTGTAAGAAATATATCTACGAGAATGCGTTACTCAGACAATATTTGTTCACGTAATATGCCAACATCGGGGGGGGATTAAGACAGCATAATGTCAAGCCAACGTTAAACACGTTACATCACAGCAGTTTACTTCTAACGAAAATACAAATGCCATGAAAATAATAACACATAAAGTCGTACAGAGCTGTCATCTATTTAGTCAATGTCGAGTGTAATTTCCTAGCATATTCATAGTTGTCGGCACTATCTATTTGATGATATAGAATTCTTGAATTGCATCATGTATTACTCTCTTGTTGAAATCAATCGTAATATACTCTTTAGGTTTATGGCTGCGAATAAATTTGTAATAAAGTGTAATAAATTGAAATCTTGTTTAAATATAATAATGTTACATTAAATGAGACATGATTATTAAAAATAATCAGTGCTATACAATAACACAAAATAGAACTGACAAAAGATAAAACACAAATTGTTATTACTATTTATATTCTAATGACAAAAATGATGTATGTAGTTCAAACTAAACTATAAATAGTTTTCATCAACGTTTAAACCTCTTCCCCCAATAACTGCATTTAATTTAGCACAAATATAGGCAAGCGAATCCCAACCAACATTGCAGCAAATCATACAATGTGGAACAATCACTTAATATATTGCGTATATTGTAACTTACAAAGTATCTCCAATGAAATAAACAGTTTTTTGTTCACTTAAAATAAGTTCGTATTACCACTAACAGTGTTCTGGTTGAGTGTTGAGCGTTAGTGGTTCAGGTTTCGAATCCCGGGCAGGTCATGGATGTTGATTTATGCTCGTCTCTATGGGTCACCCTTTCATGGGAAACATCACTTCCAATACGAAAACTGTGAAAATTGTCACTGAATTAAGAAATTGTGTGCTGTACATCTGGAAATATATTTGTATTTTGTCTAGTACTTTTACAAGTAAAACCATGGATACTAGTACCCAACTGAATACCTGCTTTTTCTTGTAATAAGTACATTAAACTACTAAGTGAACTTGTATATTTTTTATATTAAAGTTACGCTTGTATTTCAATTACATTGGCAAATAGCGAATGTAAAAATATAATATGCTTTCGTAAATATCTTTATTTGTACCACAACTGCAATACAAACATTATCTTTTATACTATATCTAAAACTAATGTTACAACTTTAAATTGAACATGCACCTTCTTGAGCAAATACTTGTGAACTTAACTGCAACTCCAACAAACAAATTTACTTAACGATAGCGTTAGTTTCGAATCTGTTTCTCTAGTAATTTGGCAGGCATATAATTTTAGCCTGTTAATGTTTTAATTTTTAATGCTTTTCAAATGGGATTACATATTTGCACATTTATTGCTTCATAATGGAGAACTTATTTTCTCTTAGCGAATGTTGTGTTTGGAATAATATTTACTGGCATACATCACATATGAATGTTTATTACGGACTGTTAAATTAGTACAAACAATTATTTTATCATAAAGGCTACAGAAATATTTTTACAGCTATTACACAGTGGTGCCGAAGCCAGCATTATTTGGAAAAACATCTTTAAAGGCAGCATTATTTTTACACATTATTTGGAATTCTAGAAAGAATACGTAACCTGACATGGGAACTAAAACGTTTTTATATAAACTCTCAATGATTTACTATTATTTGTGTGAGCTTTATAATTTGAACACCTAGGCGTATGCAGACCACAATTTCACATAAACTACCATTTAACACTGCCAAAATGCTTACACGCAGATTAATTGGGTGGAATTTGTAAAGTAGATGGACATTACGCCGTATAGTGTAATATGTCAAAGCGGCATCATTGTTTAATTATTATTATTTTATTTCTTATTTTATATTATTTGTGTGTATGCTTTCTTTATACCGCCGGGTCAGGCCACTATGAGAAAACATTATAGCGACTATGAGCACATAAAGCTATAAGAAGTTTCTATAGTTTCCAATGAAATCCATTGGCTTGAAGTTACTGTTTAGTTATACTTTGTACGCATAAATGAATTTATGCTATATTGCACAGAGTGATACAAGCTGCATAGTATTTCAATTGTATAATTTTTATGATATATGACCATTCATGAATATTGTGGACAAGTGCAATATTGTAACACTGGGGATAACTTTTCAGTACCTCTGCAAACATCCTGCGTCCTCCATTGCATTACATACAACTGAGCCCACCGTAACTGATGTTTGTGGAATAGCCGATAGCACGACCAGACCTGTGTGAGTATTTCGTCCCCTCTTGCTTAGTTTACCCTGCTTCCTTGCGCTCAGACCTGCCAGGACATCTCTAGGTTACAGTACTTCTTGGTTTGGGAGGGGAATGACTTCAGGCCACATAGTAAAAGTAATCATGGGCCACCAGTAGGTCCCTATTACCTCTCTCTGTGACCCAGAATATCTACTGCCATCCTTTTGAATAGGGCTTCCACATTATATTTCTGGAGTTGAACTTGTCCCCTTGTCCTTGGGCTCTTCCTCGCAGTGCAGTGTCACACATTCAGCACCACTTCTCAACATTCTCCCGTTAATATAGCCAGTAGAATCTCAGTCCAACTCTGTCAAGAGTCTTATTCAGGGTGTCCACCCACAGGAAAAAGTCAGGGAATTTTGTGTGTCATGGAAATGTTAGGAAATTTTCACTGGGTCCACGAAAATCTAAATAAATTGCTGCTCTGCAAAAGTTGTCAGTTGTGTGAACACAGGATAATGTAATTGTGAGCAAATGAATTTTAAAATTTCAATTAAGTTTGTGAACTGGCAGTAATACATCTTTGCCAAGTGACATAGGGTCTATATGTACAAAATAAAACATTTGTGTGTTTGTAATGGGTACTTGTGTGAAGTCAATAATGTGTATTGCGAGAAATGTTGATGGGCTGATGAATAAAATGTTGGCTGTGTTTGCTTGACTATTTCAGTGTAATTTAATTTAACTTCACTGATAGCATTTTTTTTTTTGTCAGCGGTAGAAAAATGTCGTAGGCCCTATGTATTGGAAGGTTTCGGTCCTGAAAATAGGTAAAGGAAAATGCTAAAATTCTGCCTGGAAAACAGGGAAAAGTCAGGGAATTCCGAAATGGAATTTCTGTGGGCACCCTGTTATTAACACCAAAGTGGCCACTGGCTGCCATATTATGCTGTTGCTTTAAAATTTAGGAACTCTGCATTTTGGAAGGACTAACTGTAAGCATGTGTGTTTTCCATCATTGCTTTCCCAGTTTCTGTAGAGTATGCCATTCTTTAGTACGAGGGAATTACATTATGCCTAGTATGCTTTGACTGCTTTGCAGCACAGTCACCTAATATTTCTGCTGTGTCACAAAATGGTACAGCCAATGTTAGAATATGCTGCAGCAGTATGGGACCCGTATGTGGATGTGGAGGTGCAGAGAAGGGCAGCAAGATGGGTGAAGGGTAGGTGGAGAAGGCAGGGGCAAGATGGTGAGGAAGAAGGGAACTATAGGCCATCAGTGATGATGAAAGAAATGGGGTGGAGCTCATTGAAGGACAGGAGAAAAGTTGAATGGTTAGTCAGGATGGTGAATGAAGAGGGAGGATGGGGAGGGCTACACTGCAAGCTAAGTAAGGGAGTGTTTAGAGGAAGAGGAAACAACAGTAAGAAGCTTCAGAGGGGGTGGAGGAGAACGGAGCGGGGTAGCCAGTCCATGCTTGTGATGTCTGTGAGGTAGTGGAATGTGTTGATGGAAGAGGGGTTGGTAAGTTCAAGAAGGGAGTGGAAAATGAGTTGGTTGGGAGAAGGAGAGGTGAGAGAGCTCGCCACTGGGCGGTAGCCTAATTGTGAGTGTATGTATGTATTGTATGTAAAAAAAAAAAAAGTATATCATATCCTTTTAAAAGTAAATTTTTCATCTCTTATTGGCTCAAAATGACGAGTTTGAAATATATTGTGTCAAATTAATGTAGAATATTTGAAAAATACTCTGCAACAGATGTGCAGTCTCTTCTGTTAATATGAAGCATGCACATGGTGATGCCAGTACTAATTACAGCTTAAGAAGAATAGAAACAAAGCTAAAACTATCAGATACTGTTTGTTTCGTTTGATTTAATTTAATAGCTACACATTATTATAGAACAAATTTTAATTTGTTACACTAATAACAGCTGTTTTGCAACAATATAAAATAAAATACGTGAACATTTTGTCTACGGTATCCTAGCCCTCATATTCTCCAATATCTGTTGTGCAAATGTAGGCTGTCAGAATAGTAAACATGAAATAATTTTGCAGTCATTCATTCATTAGCTGATAAAGGATTTTGTGTATGGGATTTTGTTAATTTAATTATTTGACATGTTGCCACACAGTAGCTGTCAAAATACTAAATTAAAATTTAACTTATTTCATAATGTTGCATGTGAAAAGTTTTTAATCCTGTTTCCCAAAAATTTCTGTAATTAAATCCCACAGTATACACTAGCGCTGGGTAACCGGCATCAGAATATCCTGTAAATGGAAATACTTGCTTTATAAACTATTTAAGAATAGTAATGATACTGGGTTGATAAATTACTACAAGTAATATGAAAAAAAGCATCAAAAAAGTAATTATGAAAGCAAAGCAAGTGTATCATGACAGACTTATTGCTTCTTCAGAGAACAAAATCAGGACTATTTAGAATATTATCAACAACCATACAGGCAAGACAGTTGCATTTAACACCCAAACAGTCATCAAATATAATGGATTTAAATCAGATGACCCTTCAGAGATAGCTAATGTTTTTAACCAACATTTCATTCAGTAGCAGATACTACAAATCCCTTACATTTTTTCCAACTGTGTATATATGTTATTATCCATTAACCCATAGCCATTCATTATTCTTGAAAATCAGGAGTTTACTGTAACTGTCACATTACATTTTGAATTATGCTGTGTTATTCAGTTACTAATACAAACACGTACGAATTCCGTTAGAATATGAAGTAACTGGAATCACTATAACTAACCTTAAATATGTACACGAGCTACTCACGCTAGATAAAGGGAAACTAATGACCTAAAACTATTAACCTACTTATAGTTGAAAGAAATTTTGTAAAACACCACTTTGTACAATAAGCTCTTGCAGCAAAAGATATTTCACTCAGGTGCACATAAACTTGGTATGGTCGCTTACGTTCTCACAAAGTGACTTAGTGTTCCTCAAGATAAATGCCTGAAAGATTTTGTCTCGCAAGTAATATTTAAATTGCCTAGATTAACATTTTTAGACTCCTTTGTGTTATGTTTGTTATTGTTTGTCTTGGTAAGATTTTTTTGCCCTGTAAAATGGTACCAATGTTTTTGTCTTAGCCTCTTTTTTCTTAGTTATTTGTATCTGTTTTTTAAACTAAGATGGTTACACTATATGAAGATAATGTGTTGCGTGTCTTTTCTTGTATATTGGATACTTGTTTCTAACAAAGTGCTTTAGGTACAATCTTAACATCATTAAATCATGCTTATATGTCATCACTTACCTGTACTAACTGCTCAGCTTAAAGATGTTCATCTGTACATTACAAGTGGCCAATTAAGATGGCATCCATAATTGCAGCCTACCCTTATTGAAACATATTGTAGCTGATTAAATCTGTGTGAAAATAATAGTTGCTCAGTAATAAAATACATTTCCTGTGATAACAGTGAAATACTTGGATTAAACACATAAATTATTTGAATGGTTTAATGTGTAGCTAACCTTCGGTTATCTTGACAGTTACATGTTGTGATTTAGCTTTTATTTGGAAGTGTTTATCTTATCAGAAATAAAATCTGACCTAATTATACTTGAAAATCATAAACTGTTCAGTATACCTAGTGCATCAAGTACATATAATAATGTACAGTATAACATTGGTGGTAATATTTAGGTAGTCACAAAACTACTGTCTTGTGTTCAAAAATTTTTCATTGGATTTTTTGAGTAAGCAAAAGGGTAGAGCTGTACTGCTTGACAGGTCAATGAAAAATCAATGAAAAATTTGTTATGATATTGTAAACAGGGGATATCTAATGCAAAAATGTCATGTTGTTCATAATCTTGAATGGCTAACCATTACTCTTGAATCATGGTTCTAGCTTCACTTGTTACATGTTCTGACTCCATGCTAAACAGTCGGCAGTGATTTGCATATGTGTTGAAGTTGTTTCCCATCTATTTGGAACTTGGCCAGTGAGTTTGTGGAGGCAAGGTTCATAAGCCTTGTGTGAGGAGATGAAGCCATCAATTATACTGAGGAAGTGACCTAAATGAGGCCGAGTAGGCTCCACTGCTCTCCTGATGAGACGTCCCCTTGTTATATCTTTACTTAATATGTGTCTGGAATTTAATTCGTGTCTTGGCTATTGTTCATCTTTAATACTTGTTTTACAGAGTAATTAGTGGGGCACAGTTTTTGTTATGGCTTGTGTAGTATTTTTATTACTTCTTGTCACCATTCTTAAGTCTAGGTGAAACTGAAAATATCTTAAAAATAATTTTTTAAGTGCCACAACAATGGCATCTTTAACTTTCCTGTATGCTACATATTAATATACCACACATTTGACAAATGCTTTGTAGTATATTGTATACAGTGCTGTAGTCAAGAAGATATATGGATATGTGCTGTATATGTTCTGCTTAAGGGGCCTTCTTAAAGACTGTTCACGATAAAGTGAGCACTTTAGAAATGAACCTTAAAAAAATCACTGCTCATGCATGCATCTATTTTAATGAGCGTGCTGAGTTACATTCCCCCAGTAAAATTGATAACAATGGATGGAAAGTAGTTTCATATCTTAACGTCAAATAAAAAGTGTTAGATAACCATTTGTGATAACTTAAAATAATTTCTTTCGCTTTCTTTTATTTTAATGCACAGAAGTGTAAAAGTTAGATTTGTAAAGTATTTACTTTCTAATAATTTTACAGTTTCACTTGACGGACGCACAAATAAAGTGATGATGCCAATGACAATGTTAATTTTATATAAGGTAGAGAAATACATGATGTGCATACAAGTAGATCCTAAGCAGGGCAGGGCTTTCAAAAGTGCTCGTTATATTAAAAAATGTTAAATGCCTCAAGGTCATGTCTGGCCATAAAGGAAGCATTGTCACTGGAGTGGGAAAATACATAGAACAAGCTTCGCATGTGTTCTGTTTCCTCAAAATTAGAGTGGTGACTGTAGTATTTTATTATTGCAATCTGTTCAGAAAAGATAACTGCATTGTTACTATGGTTTAAAACACTGTTTTACGGAAGAATAAATACAAACGGAGGGCTACTGCAGCAATTTTAGCTGACTTTGACAATTTTCCACTACCACATTTATGTTTCAGTATCAAATTGATAAATTGGCAACACAATATTGACATACGTTCTTTACTTACAAACTATTTATGTTGAAATATTCCATAGTTTTTGAAAAAAATTAGAATACATACAACTGCTTAGAATTATATCTGTATAAAAACAAGGGAGGCCCCTTAACCTCACTCATTACGGTAGAGCTGGTCTTGCCTTCTGCATTTTTACATGCACCTTCTATTTTAGTTTTGTTAGTTATTTTCATTGGCAAATTTATAAAAATATATTATAACATTAAAAAATGTTCTCATTGATCCATTTAGTCAGTCATTCATTTAGATGGCACATATTCAAGTGGGACAGTTTTAGTTTTGTTTCAACAGTGGAATGGTAATATCCAGCAACTTAGAGAAATTCAAATTAGTGATAGCTTAGTTTGCGGCAATTTGGAACAGTTGGTTGGACCCATTGGGAATTATGAAACCAGTGCACAGTAAAAAAACAATTTGTTACATTTAGTGTTGCTTATTTTTGCATTTGTTATTTGAGCCCATATCAAAAAAATTTAACTTTTGCATCTGTGTATTCTTTAGCTGGGATGGTTTTCATGTTTTTCACATTATTTTAGACTTTCAATTGGAAAATTCAAGATATAATGTAAGATCATTTTGTGTGATTTAGTGTCTGTAGTATCATACTTTTATGCATATATTCTGTTAATTAAAAATAACATAACAAATTACTTAGTTTATAGATGATTTTTTGCATATTTGATACACAGTCGAATCACGTACTATGACCATCTGCTAGAAGTGCCATCTGCAGAATATAGCCCAAGACGTATGGCCTGTGACATGGGCTGGTGAAGCGGGTATATAATGCGACTGACAGGCTGGCTGTACACTGTGCGCTTCCTGTTTTAATGGGTAAGGAAAGTGATTTAATAGAGTTGCAAAAAGAAATGATCGTTAGCTTTTGGGCCAAAGGTGGGCAGCATTTTGGAAACAGCAGCGTTTGTGAACTGTTCATGTGCCTCTGTGGTAAACGTGTATCGTGAGTGGACGAATGGCACCATTGGGAATAACTGTTGTGGAAACTGCAGAGCTTTACGTGCCATTGATGTCTGAGATGAATGTTGACAATGATGGTGCGTGTAGGCCAACTGACAGGCTACAGTGGAACAGCTCACCGTCCAATTGAACCAGGGGGCATCCAGACACATATCTACAGTAACAGTTCACTGAACCCTTCTGCAGATGGGGCTCCGGAGTAGACGGAGGGTGACTGCACCCATGATAACGTAGGTGCATCAACAAAAATGACTGGAATTTGCTCGGCAGTATGGCGACTGGACTGCTGCTGATTGGCGACAGGTAGCTTTCTCCGACGAGTCATGGTTTCATCTACATAGAACGGATGGACGTCAGCGTGTCCGGCAAGAAACGTCAGAGAGCTAACACCCTGCATTCTTTGCTGGATGAACACAAGATGGTGGGGGCAGTGTTATGGTCTGGTGAATGTTCTCGTATTCTCCAGGTCCCATAATCCGTGTGGAAGTCTCTCTTGATCGATTTGGTTATGAATCCATCCTCTGCGATCACGTCCACCTGTGTATGATTGTTTTTCCTCGGAAGAATGGGATCTTCCAACACGATAATGCACCTTGCCGCATGGCTAGAAGTGTCCACACGTAGCTGGAAGAGCACGATCAAGACTTCAGAGTTCTCCCCTGGCCCCCAAACAGCCTCTATCTCAATCTAATTGAACATCTGTTGGACCACGTTGATCGTTATGTTTGCCGTCTGTATCTTGTGCCATACACCTTTTAACAGTTGTAGGATGCCCCAGCATAGCTTCAGATACCCAGGGAGACCTATCAGCACCTGACTGAGTCACTGCCAACTCGTCTAGTTGTTGTCTGTGCTGCAGAGGGCTGTTACTCTGGATACTAGCAGGTAATCATAATAATGTGACTCAACTGTGTAGATATTGCAACAGGAAGTAAGAGCTTTGGCACATTAAATAGGAAGTTTAAAATATAGAATTCTCGTACAAAGTACATCATAAAAGTAACCAAACTTTGTTTACACAACTGTTCATGTCAGAAGATATGTAGAAAAACGCTGATAGTGCAAATAAATTAATCTTGTGTACAAAATATATGTCCTTTAAATCTTTTACTTGGATAATTTTTTTTAAAATTTAACTACACTGTATATTTATATTGTAAATTAAATTTTGTAATTCCAAGATGGCGGCCATGTGCTTTCAGCATTCAGATGACTTGTTTTACCCTGCTTTATACTCTACCCTGCTTCACCAAAGTTGCATTTAGAGATCTGATCTTTTATGTGTTTAGTATTTACATGTAGAACAGTGTGCAACATGAACGTTATCTGTGTTGAAGACTTCTTTCCTAGAAAAAAATAGTCTCCAACTTGGGAAAAAAAATAAAAATTTGCTCTATTTGAAGCTAGAAAAAGTTATGTGGGAGACAAAATAAAAATGTGATTTTTTTTTTAAGATACTCATGGATAGGTATAGGGCACAAGTTGTCTCACTCTGTTATTTTCACCCCTCTTAAGTAAAAGAACATTTGTAAAAACAAAAAAATGTCTTAAAATTTAATCTTTTGTGCATTATATAATTCTACTTAATTGTGTGTGATTAACATTAGGGTGACAAGGGTCACTAAGTGTTAATACACTGTTTAGGCAGTGCAATGTAAAAAAAGTGTTAAAATTCACAATTTTGCAACTACATAAATAAAAATGTTTACCTGCTGTACTGTAATTTGAAAACTATAGACAATTCAACTTTAAAAAAATCAAAGGCAAAATTCACGAGGAGATCTTTTAAGTCATGTTATTACGTGTAATGGTAATCACTCAGTCATATCCGAAAGTCTGAAGATGATGCTACAGTTTCATGAGATTGCATTGTGCAGATAAGCACATGATAAGACGCACCCTGCCTGGAGTTTCAGTTTTTTGTTGCCTGTCCAGGTGGCATGTTCTGTATTCAATTAAAGTGACAATGGAGTGTTCTGTTGGCGGTTTTGTTAATAATGAGTTTCATAAAGTTGTTTACGCTAGATCATCAGAGTTAATAATTGAAAGTGACATAAGAGATTAAATAAAAGCATTAATTAGTCTTAGAACAGGCGTGCATGAAGTTGTAAATATCTGTAGCTACATACCATTACAAGAAACAAGTTCTTTCATTTGTATGGTAATAAGTGTTGTGACCTATTTGTCATGCACTAGAAACCTATTTTGAAGTCCTTAAGGGAAATCACTATGTAGCTGTCTGTTAAACATGAACATCTGAAACTTCTACCAAGTAAGGCTGTATATACACACCGTTATCAAAAGTTGAACAAAACCGTAGAATTAGAGTGTGACGTAGAAGAACACAACAATTATGGTAATTTTGATCCAGAATGCATTGCTGTAGAATCAGTTAACCACACATGTGCTGCTCTGGATGAATTTCCTATTAGTTTAAGACAAAGAATGGATCAAAAGATTGATAATCTATCATGTAAAATTAGAAGAAAATTAGAAACAAGTATCACATTTTCCAATGATGCTACTAACCTTGAAGAATTTACTCCAAATAACAATTTAGGTTACCTTGAATTAATGGAAGAGCTAAAGGAGAAATTTACACATGCTAGAGCATTTGATGAGAAATACAAAAATTTTAAGTTTGGTGCCAAAATGCTGGAGCATTTCAAAAACCACAGCTGAATTTAAATGCAGTAAATAATTAGTAAGAAATGCAAGAACTTTAAAGGCAAAACATGGTGTTCTACCAAATGTTTATAAAAAAAAAGGTGGAAATTGCTTAAGTAATGAAAATCTGAAAACGTTGCAACAGATTTTTACAAGAGTAATGATGTAAGCAGAATGATCATGCCTGGTTTAAAGGACTGTGTTACAGTCATATCTCAAGTGGAGCGAAGACAAAAGAACAAAAATATCTAGTACTATTTAATTTAATTGAAGTTTACTTGAAATTCAGAGGAACTTATCCATGTATAAAGATAGGGTTTTCAAATTTGCTTCATTAAGGCCCAAGTGTTGCATGCTAGCTGGTGCCAGTGGCACACATTCTGTATGTTTGCACCTACAGCACCAAAATGTGAAGTGAATGTTAGCAGCTATAGTGAGTAAAATGTTATACAATGATATTTGATAAAAATAATTGTGATTTATTCAAAAGAAAGTTTTATGCTTTCACAATGTCAGAAATGTCCTGGAGTTGATGTACTGGATGGAATCATCTTTGAGGAAGATGAGATACTGAGTGAAATAAAATACAAACAGCGGTTGTCAACTGACCGCGGTGAGCTTGCCACCTTAGTGAAAAACATGGGAGAGTTCTTGATTGATCTAAAGGAAATGCTTATACAATCAATAACAGATCACTTTATTGCAAAACATAAGTCTGAATTTATAAAATCAAAAAAAGAGCATATTGCTTCTGCTGAGTGCATAATTCTGGAATATTTCTCAGAAAACTATACGTTCATGATGCAAGATGAATCACAGGCATTTCTTTGGGTTAAAGTACAAGCCACATTAATTCCATTTGTTGTATATTACGAAGAAAGTGATTCCGTAAAGTGTGAAACCCTTTTGTGTTGTCCGTAACTATTTGACACACAACAATGTAGCTGTTAACACCTTTCATAAAGTTTTGCTTCAACATTTGAAAGACAAATTTCCCATCTTGACAAAAGTGTATTATTTTAGCGACAGTTTAATTGCTCAATACAAAATCTAAAAAAATTTGTTAACCTGGCTAAGCACAAAGATGATTTCTGTCTTTTTGCTGAGTGGCATTTTTTTTTGCCACATAACATGGCAAAAGTCAGTGTGATAGTGCCAGAGGTGCATTTAAATGTCTTGTGACAAAGGATAGTTTATAAAGAACCACTGAAAACCATATTGTATTGCCACAAGAAATGCTTGAATTTTGTTATAGCAACATTTCTGGAATAACATTTTTTTTTGTGCTTTCAGAAGGTATTGTTTGTGAAGAGAAGTTGGTTGAAAGACAATTTTAAGAAGCTGGAATAATTCCCAGTACAATACAGTATCATGGTTTTGTTCCAGTAGATGGAGATAATCTGGCTGTCTACCAATACTCATCATCACAGACCTATTTAGTGGTACTCATCACCAAACCACAAGCTGTTTTGCCAGACCTCAATGATAGTGTGTTTTATTTATGATGGTGACTGGTAGTGAAAATACTGGAGGGAGAAGGAGAGTACAAGGTCATATTTTTTCATCCTAAAGGCCCAAGCACTCACTTGAAACTTAAGGAATGGGTATGTGTGAAACAAGTGAATGTTTTAAGAATGTCACCACTTGAGGTAACTTACAGTGGATAAACACACAACATAATCAACATACTGAGTGAAATGTTATCAGTAATTTTCATAGAGAAAATGGCACATACAAATTAACATTGCTGCATAAACGTGGAGTTTGTAAATTTGTAAATATTAGTGTAAGTGTACAAACAATGACTCTAAATTAGAGTGAAAATGAATTGGGAATGTACAAAAAGTAGACTAGTAGACATAGCAGTAAAATTCGACTGATACCTCTGCTAGAATGAATTAACTTGTACAGACATTAGGTTTTGTGCCTAAAGCTATTTTTGATGTTTCGTGGTTACTTGTCAGCACGAAGAAAACTTATATTGGCACACTCTTCAACTAAAGCAAAGGTAATTCATATTTGCATTCCTTTGACACAATTAAGTTAATCACTTTCAGAATGAAGTGGGAGTATATAATGCACAATATATTAAAGTTAAAATTCAGCTTTTGTTGTTTTTCTCAAATGTCCTTGTACTTAACAAGGATGAAAATACCAGAATGAGACAACCGTGTGCCCTATAGCTATTCATCAAGAGTATCTTTCATAAAAAACTCAAATTTTTATTTTGCCCTCATGACTTTTTTTGGCTTTGGAAATGGTAAATTTTCATTTTTTCCCCAAGTTGGAGATTACTTTTTCTTAGGAGGGAAGTCTTAAACCCATATAACTTTGATGTTGCACACTGTTCTACATGTAGGCTAAACACTAAGCACACAAAAGATCAGACTTCTAAACGCAAATTTGGTGAAGCAGGGTGGTGTATAAAGAGGGGTGAAACAGTCATCTGAGTGCTGAAAGCACATGGCCGCCATCTTGAAAATGGAAAATTAAATTTATTATATAAATACACAGTCTAATAGTATCATATGAGCTTTTAAATGGCACTAAAATCTCTACAATAGGCGACGTATTAAAAACGTTACAGCTAGTTGTGTAAACTTTCGAATTCTGTGAAATTTGCTTGCAGTGTGTACGAAAAACTGCTGCCATCATCCACTTGTAGGTAAAAATCTAAATTTTGGTTTTTCTTCCACCTTGAGGATAGGGTAACATAGGAACAAATTTTTGTTAAAATCAAAAAGTGTGCAGCTTCAATTTTTTTTAAATTTGAGGATTTCATATGGAGTGACCCTATATGTTACATTCATTAATAGTCTGTTTACTATAAACTGAGCTCTTGTAAAAGCCCTGCTTTATATCTACTTTATGCACATGGTGTATTTTTCCATCATACATATGTAAAATTAACATTGCCATGGGTGTGATCTCACTTAACACATTGGTGAAGGGAAATTGAGAAATAATTAAAATAATTGACTTAGATATTTTACAAAATTACTAATTGTTACACTCATACAATGTGTTTAGGAAACGTGTACAAACTTGGGCAAATCATTTGTGACCGGAAAAGAGGAAGATTGATGTAGGACACTCGTGGTACATTGCAAATAATAGGGCCGTAGAAGCCCTTAAAGGCGGAGGGCGACAAGCATATTTCGTGGATATTATGCAAAGTACTTGAGTTAGAGGAACACAAATTGGTATATAAGTTAATTAAACTGGGGAAATTCCAGAATTGGGGCTTTTTTGAATATGCGAAAAATAGGTAATACCTGCATATGTTAGATATGATTATTAGTAATCGTAATTACTAGGAGTTTTCGAGGGGCTTCTAGTAGTTTTCTATAAAAAAAAATAAAATGTGATAGGGAGGGGGGTTATGAAAAATGCTGTGTTTATGCAATAAAATGTGTATAATTTATGTAGAATATATTAATATTGGGTCACATAATTGTGTTAAACATGAGAATACCATTTGAAATGAATCTTTAATTTTTAAAATGTAATTTACAGGGTATAGTTATGCCACGGCGATAGGGTTCTTAAAGTACAAACAACACAGGAATAAAACAATGCCAGAAGATTATGTAATTCTGGGTGAATTACTCAAGGCTTACCTTGTCTATATTCATGAGAGGAGTGTACTACGTAATGGATAATTAGTAGAATAAAAGAAATACATATAGTTCAACATACGTGAATAGTTTGAGATGGTGTTTATACACAACGTGAGTCGCCATTACACTGTATTCGGTGACATGGTTGAAGAGCAGTAGCGTGTTTCAATTGTTTATGTCAGTGCATTGTGGGAATTGTCCGAATTAATGGCAGATGTTAACGGTCGTAGGTCTTTCGAACAGTGCGTGAGAGCGATTTTTAAATCTTTTTCATTTCGTTAGACATGTTAAATCAAATAATTGTGTGAAAATACAAGTGTTTCTGTGCCAATATATACATTGAGTTATTTAAATATAATATTTGTTTGGTAATGAGTGTGTCTGGAAAGTTGTTAAACAGGGTACACCTTGTGTCGTGGATACAACGTAGTACTATGTATTGGGGGAACAACGTAATTATTTCTGTAATTCGTAAGAATAGGAGCTTTTTTGAAAATAAAAAAAAATTATCTTGGAAGTGGTATAATTCCACTCTACTAATAGTTGATGCCCTAGTAAATTGTAGTTCTGTGTAATTAGTAGAGTGGAATTACACCACTTTCTGAGTTTTTTATCTTCAAAAAAGCCTCTATTCTGGAATTTTACCATTAAACTAAGATCCTGGATTCAAGGAATGTATGGTACATTGTACACACACCCATTATATAAATAATAAGGGTTGGCACCCTTTGATTGCAAGCAACATTTACACCATAAGGTTAAATTGATTGTAGATACCATAGGATGAAGCAGGATGTTATAATTAGCAAAGAAGGTCCCCTAGTTGCAACTCTCTAGGACCCATTGTTTCCAGTTAAATTGCAGTCTATTTGTTTGGTGGTAGCAATACCATGGCCTGGTGAATTTATGTAATGGGCCCAGTAACGTGCAACTATACTAATTTGTGTAAACACACGTACATTCCGTGACATAGAAATGCGTTATCGGTACTGAAGGCTCCACCTGACAGCACAACAGAACAGACACTGCAATCATTCGAGATTATGCAGTTGACAGTATCACAACCAATTTCACAACAAATGTTCAAAATGTGCTCCTCCAACATCATTGCGGTAGTTGATACGGCGTATTAGAGACTGGCTGACGCGTTGAAAAACCTCTGGTGTGTCTCACACTTGATTGCAGGAAGCCATGACCCTCGCTAACAGGTCACCTTCAGATGTCATGGGTGTCTCGTACACACACCTTAAGAAATCCCCACAGTCAGAAGTCTAATGGTATAAGGTGCGTAGTGGTCAACCAGGAGGCCCACCCTGTCTTCTCCAGCGAGCAGGATACACTGTGTTGAGGTGGTCACCCACAATCCTGGTGAAATGGGGTGGTGTACCGTCGTGTTGCATCCACAGCCGTTCTCTGATGGCGAGCGGGACATCCTCCAGTAACTGTGGCAATCTGAACTGCAAGAAATCATAATAGTGAAATGCTGACACACAGTTTGGCAGCAAATATGGGCCACTAACGTTGTCCCCCACTATGCCAGCCCAAATGTTGATGGAAAAGTTGTGTTGATAGCCTTTCGTTACAGTTGTATGTAGATTGGAGTCATTCCACATGTGGACATTTCTACTGCTGCAAAAGCCTTCCTGTGTGAATGTGGCTTCATCTGTAAACATTACAATCACAGGGAAATCATGATCAATTTTACACTGTTGCATTATCCACCGGCGAAATTCTAGCAGAGGGGCATAATCTGCTGGCCCCAGTGCTTATACCCTATGCACAAGGTATGGTAGCAGCAGCTGTTCATAAAGGACACACCATACTGTTCTATTTGATGCATCTATTCTCCACACGATTGTGTGGGTGCTCATCGAAGCGTTGCTGTGTAATGTGTACAAATGTAGCTATTGTCGTGCAGGGTATCTTTGGCTGTACACATGCGCAGTTGCCCTGCCGTTACTTCTCATTTCACCATTCACCAAGACCATGTCTGTCATTCTGGAATTTGCATACTCCTCCATGTCCACGTCTGCAGTACCTAATGAATCACAGCAGTGACAGGCTGCGAATAACAGGCCACTTGGACAGACTAGGTGGGAAACTATAGTGCTCAGGAGGGGGGAAAGGGGAACTGGCTGTGAAGTGTAACATCGTACATCATACCACCAACATGTGTTTACCACCAGGTGCAGGACGTGTTGCCAACTCACCGGACCATGGCCTTGCTACCATTGTAACCTTCGTTTGCGTTTTACATGGAAACAGTGGGTCCTAGAGAGTTTTAACTAAGGGGCTTTTTTTGCTAATTACGACATCCTGCTTCATCCTATGGTATCTACAATCAATTTAACCTTATGGTGTAAATGTTGCTTGCAATCAAAGGGTGCCAACCCCAATTATTTACCTAATGGGGGTGTGTACGACATACCTGACCATCCTTTTTTTCCAAGATCTTGGTTTAATTAATCCTTATACCAATTTGTGTTTCTCTAACACATGTCGTTTCTGTAGTGACAAAAAATTAATACTTTTAAAATTCTGACGGGCTTGGAAACTGATTATTTTCATCGCTGAAACATCACCTAATGGATTCTAGTAACACACAAAATAAGCACTCTAATTCTCTGGTGATCTCAAAAGGTTAATTCCAACCCTTAAATACCATGTAATCACACAAAAATTTCTGTCGGGCCCAACAATATGCTGATCCCACCACTGAAACACCATTTGTCAAGTTTCAGCAGAGTAAAAAAGGCTAATTCTGCTTCTTAAACACTGTTTAAACACACAGAAAAATCAGGCGGACCTTTTAATGGACTAATCCTACCGCTGCCACCATTTGTCATGCCGCTACCCGCTGAGGGCCATTAGCGACACAGGAAGTGGTAGTTTAATGCGGTACTGCGGATTCTCCTAAAGATGTCAAAGGGGAGGTAACAGCTGCCACCACCAAATTTCTTAAATGATTAGTAATCTAATGGCAATGGGAGCCAGGCACAGGGATGTTAATGCACAATTTAATTTGGATGCCTAGGCGACTGTTGGCTTTAAGGCTTTCTTCGGGGGAGTGGAGAATCGCGGAAGATGTGAACCCGGACACAGACGGTGTAGGAAGAGTCAAACTACGGTTATTTATACGAGACATTGAAGTTCATACGTCAGATCTCCCAGTTCAAGGAGGCCTAGAGAACCCAAGTATTCTCAGTTTCTACTGCATAGGTGATGAAGACTGAAACTGAATTCTTACAATATTTATGCTATTTAAAAGTAAAAGTTTCTCCTTTGGAAACTCGCCTGGCTCAAGTCCCTCCCTCTTCCTCACTAACACATTTCGTTCTTGGAATCATTCGCTGGTATAAGCAGCGAGGAAGTCTCCACATACTGTTTAAAATCGTGGGGGAGCACCATTATGTCTCTTACAATTAAATTACAGTCAATAACGCTCCTGGGATGGCTGATGTGATTAAACTGTCTTAATTGAAATTGTCGTAATCTCTACTGCATTATTATACTGTTCTCAATATTAATTCCTTCCAACTGACCATAACATTTACTTAGTTGGCCAGAATAATATTACAAGATTCAACTTATTGAGAGGAAGAAGGCTATGTTGTAAATTGACCCACATGAAATGACATGTTACAGCATCTGCAATTTCCCCATACCACAATTTTAGAAAAGCAGTTAACGTGGGCATACAACCAGCCCGACAACCTAGAAGAGGTGATTCATCACGTGAGCCCATCTCTTGCAGAAAGGGCAGTACTTGTTGGTAACTGCCCCCAGATATTTTAAGTTGGGGAGGAGGACATTGGTTCGATGTTGCTTCCATGATGCTGAACATTAGCTTATAAGCTCTAGCATGAAAGTAATTAAGTGTGAAAAAGATATAATCTTAGCTAGGTCTTCATCAGCGTCAACACAAAATGGTGTTCTCTCTGGTTCTATCAGCTTCTGCTTATGAACTACACCAACATACGTATACTGATACATACACCCTTAACCCTAAATACTTGATCTCGTCCGTCTGTTTGGAAGAATCCTCCCAATCACCTAAGACCTAAAACTATATGTAAGGTTGCTTTAACCTTTCTCTACAATGATTGTATTTTACTCAATTTACTCTGGTTTTGGAGGCAGAATCTTAAATTGTTTAACTGTAAAGAATGTAGAACAGGAGGGATATATTCCCCTTATTACAATCTCCTGTTCTGTTCCCTTATGGAAATCAAACAAGTTGTAAAAGATGTCCGCGCTTTTTCAGAATGAAGTGCAAAAAACTCCGGACAAGTAACCTAGAAACTGTACAGTTTTGGAAGAGCTCTGCTCCTGAGCGCCTCCATAGCCACCAGATCAATAACTTAGATAATTGATTAATATCTTTTGAGACCGAAGGTAAATTGTATCAAGAGATAACACAAAATTTAGTTTACCAGAACTTTGTTTATTGATAGATAATCACTGTTTCCACAAAATTCACACTGATCTTGACAATCACAAAAGTATTGATTTTACTGTAAAAGTTTTTATTCCTGGGTATGAGAGTCCCGAGAAAAGCAAAACGTCAATTAAAATTCTTATCCATTAACATTCATCTATCCTTACACATCAACAGCCAACTAGATTTTAAGAAGTGTCCTAAATCTTGTAGGCCGAGGGAGCAGTACGTAGTAGCTACTTAATCATAATTAAAATTCTTGTATCAGTTCTGAATCATCTCCCCTAAAATAGACATTCCACAATCAAAACTTCGCACTATTATAAATAAATCTTACACATACCCCTGGATCTGATGCAGTCTTCCTCCTAACCTTAGGATGCAGTTAAAATATATCAAAATTACCACAACATACTTATGTACTCTCTCTGAGCTTTGGTTGCATTCATATTTTAGGTGAAACCCATTAACACTAAAGGACTATGCTGACATCCTTAAGGGACACGGCCTGTAACACACTGATGTGTCTTCCTCTGTAGCTCAGAATGAAGTCCTTGCTGCATCCCCCCATGGGGCTAATAGCTCACCAGCCTTCCAACTCCCTTTGTTTGTTTGCCGCACTGTTTTCTCGACCTCCCACTCCACCGCAGAGGGGTGAGTCTGAGACAATTAAAATAACACCTGGAGTCCCTAGCAACTGGGGAGAGGGGGTTTGACCAGGCCATTTGCTTCTCGAAGTTGCCCTTATGCCCAGAGCTACAAGAAATTGAGTTTTCAATACAAATTCAACCAGATAAAATACGGGGCGGCTTCGAGACCTCCAAAGATTTAATAAGGTTCCACACAAAATCACATATATTTCAAGCATAACAACATGACTTATGCAAACGTCTTATACTTTGAAAAATTTAATTACAAAATTTAATGAACAGATTGCACTTTTTCTGCTATAAAACACAGAACAAATTTAAAAATAGCTGATTCAAATACAGTTCGCAGCCTTCAGGCAAAAGGGAAACACAAAAATCCAGTACGTACTACATATAAATATTTTATGTATTTTATGGAAGAGGAGGGCTGCAGTCTGATACAACTTTACTGGGTGCGTGTCATTCATTTCATTTATTTATTCTTCAATAAATAACAACAGACATCGTTTTTGGATATATCAATCAGTCACACATATTACAAAAAATGAATTAAGAATTAAAATGTTTTTAGATTAGAATATATACAATAATTAGTTTAGTCAAATAAAAATTAAAGGAATAGGTAAATCTTTTAAAAAGGCAAAATGTGCCATTGAAAGTAATTAAAAATAATATTAATTACAAATAAAATAATTAAAAAATTACAGTTTCAAATTTATTTGTAAAACAGATTTTATGTACATTAATAATTTATTAAAATCTCTCCTGATTCCTAAATTATTTGTTTTTTACAGTGACTGTATTACTGTTATATTTAATATGGAAAGCTTCCTTTTTTTCTTTTACAATATTCATGAAAATTCATAGCTAACTTGTATGATTTGTTGTATTTTGTCCGAATTTTTGCAGTTTGTATCATTTTACAAATGATGTAAGTTTTCTTACGAATATCAATTTTTCCCATTTTTTATTTGCTTTAGTTGAATCGTGTAAATAGAAGAAATTTATTGTAATATTCGATTATTGTTTAATTGAGCTCTAGAAAATGAACATGCAACTTTAATAGACCGGTACTAAAGAAATAATTTATTATTCAGTGGCTGCACTGTGCTCTGCATTTGTTCCCGGTTACTTTGTATTACTTTCCACCATGATGTTTCATTATCGGGCACGGTGATACGCGCATGTGTGCTCAAGTTCTTCCATGAATTTGGTCAATATTATTGTTACTATCTGTATTTTGATACTCTTGAATGAAGATACTTGCAGTGTCGGTTGTTTGTGCTACGGCATCTGTTAACTGCTTTTCATAAGATGAGGTTCAAAGAATAAAACTTTAAAGCAAGTGTTTCTACAGCCTGAGGCTGTGTCTGAAATTACATATTTTGCTGACAAAATGATTGTGCGACCTGATTTTGTGTACAAAAATGGTGACATATTTGGTAATTTTTTATTTCGTATCTAGCAGATGTTAGCATAAATACAAAATGACAAAATCAGCGCCATGTTAGTATTTACCTTCAAAACACATGTGTGAATGCATAAATAAAAAGTTTTTTAAAAATCACTCTTCATAAAATATACTAGGCATGTTTTATAAAGCAAGTAAGTGTTGTGCTTTGTTTATATATTTTGCAACAAAATTTTTTTTGAAGTAGTCATTGCATAATTTATTATTTTCTTATATATTAACTTAATCACAGCATTCCAGTTATAATTGTAGAAATATTACGTCCGTTTTAAGAATTAAATATTGGTAAAAGTAATTGTCACTGTTAATGTAAAAATGTGTTGCCGCGAGTGTTAAACAAATGACTGTCGACAATGTCCGAATTGAAACTTACGAAATGACAAATTACAAAATAACACATCTGTAATTTTGGACACGGCCGTACTGTACAGTCTTCTCTTGGGTAGTGCGTTCACAAAAAGGCTAGAATATTGCAAAATGTGTGGTGTGTAAGTGTGACTTAAATATTTCGCATGGTGGAAGAAGTTTTAAAGTTCATGAAAATTCAGGGAAGCATACGAACAATGAAGTGGCTGAAGGCCAAGCCACGTCCAGCAAAATAAAAAACTTTTTCAGTGTGCAGAATAACAATTTTAGTGCAATTAGGGCAGAATGCTTTACTGCATTCATTGTTGTACATAATTTACCATTAATTGATTTTTTTTTAAAAGACGATCTGCTGTTCATGTATCCATCAGCATGATCACAAGGATAGCTGTTAAATTGTTGTTGCATAACAATTGAGTATTATTTTTTAAATAAATCGTACAAATTTATATTTTTTGAGTTTGGCAGCTACGGAAATTATTATTACTTGCAAACAAGTGCCTATTATTATGGATATTAGGCTAATAACACAACTATGTATTAAAAGACATGGTAAGGTTAAAATTTCCAGCGTAAGAAATAATTCTTTACAACCAATCCACAGTGGCCTATTACCCATAATTCTTATACATTTATTTAGTTTTAGGAATTTTTTTTTTATAAATTACTGTTCTAGTTCCCCAAAAAATCAAGCTATAACTTAAGTTGGATTATATAATTCCAAAATACAGTTTTTAAACATTCTTTATTAGAAATATTATTTATTATTCTCAAAGTTTACAAAGCAGAGGTTAATTTATTAACGGGGTATTGCCAATTTTATTTATGGTCAAGCTATAAATCTAAAAATTTTATTTTATGTGTGAAAAATATTTTATAGTTTTGTAACCAAATATCTAAATTCATTTGTTTGAGTAACATTAAATAACATGCAACACGTTTTTTGCAAGTTTAATGCCAAGTTATTTTTATTCAACCAAACGTGTACATCCTTAAGTAAGTGATATTGATTCTTTATAAATTAAGTTCTCGAGATCTTTACTATAAATTAGTATTGATGTGTCATCTGCATGTGACATGACTTTACCAATATTTTTACTTTGATTTATATCATTTATGTATACGAAAAATAAAATTGGTCCCGATATACTCCCTTGTGGGACAGCCACATTGACATTGGGTGTATCAGAACAATAGTGGTCAATGTAATTGGTTTTATTAGTGTATTGTATCTCAACTATCTTCTTACGATTTGATAAGTATGATTTAAACCACTCATTTACACAACTTCGAACCCCTAAAGCATGTAATTTATTAAGTAAAATGCTATGACAAACTGTATCAAAAGCCTTAGATCCAGGAAAATTCCCATAGCAACATAATTTTTCCAGTTGTGGTAGTTAAGTATATAAAATTTATTTATAGCTGATTGAGTGCTTTTTCCTTTTGTAAAACTGTGTTAAGAATTATATGAAAGCTTATATTTATCAAAATATTTTATTAATCTATTGTTCATTAAAATTTAAATAACTTGGGAAAAAATATTTGTAATGATGTAGGCATGTAACTGCCAAATACTTGTCACCTTTATAAATATTAGTTAAATTTTGCCATTTTGCCTATTAAAATATATGCAGCTAAGGGTAGTGACATTTTTTAAAGGTTGATTTCATAAGTGCTCGATTGACCAAGAACAGACTATAAATATTTTCATGTAAATATTTCCTGCAAATACGTGCTCTCACTTTGGGGTGGTGACCTCAGTCTTTATCTTCCATTCCTTTGAGAATGCTGTAAGTATCATAGTCTCTCCTTAGGTTAAAGTAGCAGTATATGTATGCATTAGGTTTGCTTTTTTCATTGTATTGTGGTTTATGGCAAAAACTAGCCGGGCATTATCAGAGTATTGTCTTGTGGATGCAGCACGAAAGGGCACAAGATGTTAGCATGTGCCTAAAACAGAAGTTTTCTGGCTCCTAGCAGAGGTTATGTTTTGAATATTATGGTCATGACATAATTACTGATGAGTACGTGGAGAATAACACCACTAGGGAGGAACATGAGTTTTAAAATGTTTGCGAGATTACTGGCTAAACAACAAAACAGTTAGTATTTTACAGCTTTTGGTTATGCTGAGAATGACATGATGAAGCATATGGTTACCAACTTAGAATTCATACATTTACTCATGCTGGAATCCAGCCTCCCCATCACATGTGATGTCATTCTTATCGTGTAGTGGGTCAAATGCTATTTGTGAGGACAGTAAGTTGAATTAAATGTGCTTGAATTGTGCTTCAAGGTACCTTGAATATCTGCATTTTTCAAGTAAATCAGTGTCTCATAAATTTTTTTGTCGTATTTTGCATGAAATTGGAAAAGTATTTTGACCATAGAGTTGATTTATGCTGTTGGGTTCCCACAATGCTCTGTTAGTGAGCATGCTTTTGACATTGTGATTTTGCAGGAGGGTTGAAGTGACTTTCATTAGGGGTAGTATTTATTACACATGCTAATAGCAGTCTGTGAACTTGTGGAGAATCTGTAGTAAACAATACGTATTAAACACCTCGAGGTTGAGTGTGACCATAAGGAAGCATTGCAACGGTGATGGAAAATAACATAAATAAGATTTGCATGAGTTCTGTTTTCTCAGAATTCTAAGTGATAAAGAGATTTAGTCCATCAGTCCGTTCAGAAAAAGATATACAGTAGCATAGATGTTTCAGTAATCAAATTCATGAACAACAAAATAATGACCATTTATATTCTGAATAAAGGTTTCCATTGAATTATTCTGTAGTTTTTTAAAAATTAAAATATGTACAACTGCTTACAATGAGACGCGTATAATTTATGTAGACCCCTTAAGAGAAGCAATGCAAAACATTTTACACTTCTGTTAAAGATGATTGATTAATGTTTGAATTGGCATCATTGGACAACACCTAATTAATGTACCAGGTGGTTTCAATTAAAGTGACAATCACAGTGGCCTAGTGTGTACCATAATGGGCGTATGGCAATGATATATGTTAGATATGCAAATAAGGGAATGCTAAAGCGATTTAACCTACTCTAGAAAAAAATTAGTGACAATTTCCACCACCTGGCAAAAATTTGGCGCTGTACAAGGGGTAGCAGGTAAACATGAAAGTCATTGGATACAACACGACATTACAGTGTCAGTACTGTGAGGAACACAGTATGGCTCTTGCGAAGAGAGACTGTGTGTTGTTGGTGAAGTTATTTTACCAGAACAACAGCAGTGCTGCATTGAAGAAATATCGCCGCCTGAAGGACTGCAAAAGGACGCATGTCAACAAATGGCTTAAAGAGGATGATAAAGATTCGAGGCCACCAGTGATTTCTGTGTGGCGCAAGAGAGAGAAAGCTACCCATCCCAATTGACGTTGTTGATGAAGTTACTGTGGCTGTAGCCGACCATGTCGCACGTGCCCCACATTCTGCAACCAATGCTCAAATGGTGTCATGTGGAATGTCTATTCTATGGTCAACAGTTCTAAATGTTCTGTGGCACATTTTACACTGGAACCCTAAGATTGTGCACCAAATGAAACCTCATGATCCGCAGCAATGCCTAGACCTTGCCCTTGAGTTTTTGGAAGTGGATGGCATGTGGCCGGAGAATATTCTATGGACTGATGAGTCACATTTTTCATTTGAATGTGCGGTGAAAACGAAGAACTGTCACATTTGGGGTTCAGCTAATCTGCATGTTATACATAAATAGCCTTTACACTCTGCGTACATGACTGCATGGTGTGGATTCACAAGCACCTTTATTCTTGGTTTATATTTCTTTGAGAGGATTACACCCAAGGACCCGTACAGTGTACCATTATGTCTGCAAGTTACCAAGACGTCCTTGATCAGCATATGATTCCTGCCCTGCATGAATGTAACTGTGTTAAGACCACTGTGATTATGCAAGACAGGGCAATGCTGCATATTGGTCGCCAAGTGCAACGTCTGTTTTGTGCAACCTTCACAGATGAACATAACTCCTGAATGTTTCCAATTCCATGGCCTGTACGGTCCCCTGACCTCAATCTATCTCTCTTCTGGCTTTGGGGACACCTAAAAGATCACATCTACCAGGGGAACTGAAGGCCAGCATATGGCAACATGTCGCTTTGATTCTAGCAGAACTATCGCGAGCAACCATTGATCACGCCATTTTACGGATCCAGCAAATCGTCAAAGTCTCTGGTACACATATTGAAAACATTTTGTACTGTAATAAGTTGTTGCCATTACACCTTCTCATGTGTTTTGCTGTACCTTCTCTGCCTAGGTCCTGTTCCTTTACTGTACTATACTTTGCTGTACAATTTCTACGTGTTTATTGCTTCTACAGCGCCACATTTCCACTTGGTGGCAGAAATTGTAATTAATTTTCTTTCTAGCGTAAATCACTTCCGCTTTCCCTTATTAGTATATCTACCAAATATCATTGTTATACTCTTAATAAAATAATACAATTCACACTAATCCACTGTGAGTACCATCACTTTAATTATAACTACTTCGTATAGGTATCTTCTGTCAGCTGGTTTGGATAGATACAGAAACTACTAGTGCTCGAAATAAAAAATGTGTGATGATCTGGATGGTGTTTTACTAGTCATAATGCCACTGTTTCAGGGGATGGTGTAACATTTTGCATATTTGCTAGGGCTTTTGTGGGGCAAATTCTTGTTTTTGATTGAGAAAGGGATCCTGCTCTTCACTCACCACTCATTGTAATCTTCTGTCACTCAACTTATTACTATGGATTTATAAGATCTTAGATGATTAGTATTTTTGAGGTTGTGTAGCGTTCCAGATTGGGGTGTGCAAGAATGTGCGTGATCCATAACATAATTCCCTAACTGTAATTTTTATAGCTAAAATTTTATTTTTGTTTTAATGTCGTAACAAAACTACAATTTTTTTGTGACATTAATATGAAAATCTGACACTAAAACCATTTTGTATACACGATTTTCATTTAACAAACTGAGGACATGTAGGATGAAGTTCATTTTAATGCTGAAATTTGTGACACCATTAACTTATCTGCACAAAATAAATTCTGTGAGCAGCTGCATGCAGAATTTACTTTGTCCTTTTCAAAGTTTATCAGACAGTGTTTTTTTCTGGCTAGCATGCACACATGTTTCGGTAGTGTCATCACATGCAGTGCATGCACAGATACAATGTTGCATCACCACATCACATGCAGTGCATGCACAGATACAGTGTTGCATCTTGTACTGTGCTGGTTTGAGGTTATTACCGGTAACATATTAATTTACAGAAATTAATATTTACCTCAACTCAGGTTCATAAAATTTCTTTTAATGTACAGTAACAAAAAACAAAAGCTTTTATGCTACAGTTATTTAATGTTTATGATAAAATTAGACAATATAGTGCACCATTTAATCACTTGTTCAAAGTATCAATTATAGAATTTCTAAAATAAATTTAAAGTCCAGTAGTTCTATTTTGTGGGTGGGAACATCTAATTTAATGCTCAGAAACCCATGGAGTTTTAGGATGGAAACTGAAAATAGAGAATATTTGATATCTTTGGCTGAATATGGATTACTCATAGTTAAGCAGTGTATATAGAAAGTATGTTCCTGGAAATACATCATTCAGTTGCTGTTATATTTGTAAGAGTAACTTCGCGTTATCTAGTTCATGTCCGAAGTTTGATAAACCCCCTCCCGTTGTCCACCAAAATTTTGGGGACCTGTAATGGTAGAACTAGGTACTTCTGACTAAAAGAATTTCTTCTGCCTTTTAGTTTTATCATGTTGCCTCATCTATAGACTGTCTGATGAACTAGTGCACTTTTTTTGGTAGTTGTGAAGGCAGTCCTGCTGATATGTAGCTGTTTGCATGGATATATCTGTCTCTCTTCAGCCACACTCAGCTGACTGTCAAACAGCCCAATAGCATGTCAACAGAAAATATTTTTCATGGAAGTAACTGTACACATGACTACTGTCAGAACTGTCAGAAAGGTGTACTCGTTTGTGAGACAAACTGTCCATCCCCTTCATTTTTTGATTCATAGATAAATTTGTAAACTTACTGTGTGTATATACTAAATTTAATTACAAAATGTATTTCTTGCAGTTACACTTGTTTTATGCTAGTGTATTCATTTTAATTTGGAAGTTAAAATTATTTCCTTTGCACAAATTCAAAACTTCGACATATAAGGTGTTGCTATTATTTTGTAAGTGCCTTTTAATTCTCCAAAAGCTGAAACATGAAAAAAGGAGGCACACAGATTCTATAAACTTCCAACCCCCCCCCCCCCCCCCTTCTTAGATATGTTAGAATATCTGATTCATGCATATAACTGACAGAAAATATGTATTATCTATGCTCAAGACATTAATGTATGAAAGGATATGACAAGGATATTATAAATGCCACATTAATTTTCCATGTTGCAAAGTTGTTTCAATATAACATTGCTGGTGATTTGTAATCCTAATATTATACAATGTCATTAGTACCTTTCTGAGTTAGTACAACCTTAACTAATGAAACTTTTAATAAAAGTATATACATACTTTAAAGTTGCTTGATTTGCAATAAATTTCATCCTCAAACTTTTTCCTCATAAACAGTGTTAAGATGCCTTGGGGACCCAATTACTGGTTTTAATGTTATCATGAGAAAATGTAATGTATAAATATAAAGTTATTTTCCATAAATTTGCAATTTTCGGGAACATAGCTGGACATAACATGATGTACTACTTTTAGCATATATTGAAGGAATGTAGTAAATGGTTTTACTTTTGGAAGTAATGTAACAGTTTGTGTATTTTAAATTTTCGTCAATCTATTTTGATGTGTAGAATTAGGCTGCCAAGTTTGAGACCATATTATTTTAGGTTTGTGTAATACTGTAATTACCAGCTACTGTTAGTGGGTGAATTTACAGGGAGTGGGGCAAGGCCGATGAGGAGAGGAGTACCTGCATGCACAGCCTACCGCAGCTTGATGCAGTGCTAAAAGTATTAGACTTTGTATAATCAGTTGTGCATTTGCTGGTGCAAGCCCTAATATTTTTTAGCATTTTGTACATGGCCAGGCTGTTACTGTTAGCTGCCACTGGCTGGGCCATACCGTTGGCCCAAGCATTGGTATCTAGAGAAGCGAACCGCCAGCACTTGTGGCACTTACAGTAGTTAAAAGAGTTTAGGTGTTTTCTTGACTAGATTACATACATGTGATTTCAACTCTTTTTGAGCTTGAATTATTATGCTGGTGGCAAGGGTAAGCTGTAAAGTTTTATTAGTAAATTTCAGTAGATGTAGCTAACTGCTGTATATGTTCTTGCTGTGCAGTAAAATTTGTTCATTAAGCGGTATTATGTCAGTGTAATGATTTGAAAGTTTTATGTTTACAAGCATAATGATGTGTTGTCAGGTACATATGTCATTTTTACATCTTACATGATTTTGTACTTATGTTTCAAAAGTTATTACAGTTTTTGTCTGTTTTTTCCTTTCCTAACTTTTACCCTACATACTGATTGCAGTGGTGTCTGTTGGAGATGGCTGTTGTGGCTGCACTGTGAAGTGTTGTTTGTAGGTACTTGGTAGTTGGTGTGAAGCACCTATTGTAAATCATAGACACAGTCACAGGCAAATGGAAGTGATGTCGACTGTGTGTTTGATACAGATGGTGAGTTTGACGGGTGTGGAACAACCATCAGTGCCACCACAAACAGGCAACTTGTGATGGTGATGTGATATCATGTACGTACATAGGAGTTGCGTTGTTTTCGTTACAATGATACCCACCAAAATCAGTGTGCTGAACTGTTATCATGAAAACCCACTTTCCCACAACTGCTGATAAGATATGAGCTTCGCAAGTGTTTGAAGATCATATTATGGCAGAGGTGGCTTCAGTACAAGTTGTGGAGGAGAAACGGTGTTGGAGATGGACTTGGGTAAGCAAGACAAGTCAGATTTGGAATGGTCCGCACTAACAGTTGTGAACTAACACAGGAACATACAAACTTAGTTATCAAGAGTTAGTCACAGTAGTATATTCTGCACTGTCTTAGCATTACAGTTTTTTTTTTGTGGGCTACATTTCATCCCCCATTTTTTAAATTGGCTTTTCAACTTAATACAGTTAATCTGTCATTATGCTAATTCTTTATTTTGTGTTTGTAAGCTGGGGAAAAAATATTAACCTTAAACTATTAGAGAGCTGTTGTCTCATGTTTTGTGCTGTTGTAAAATTTTATTCCAAGATATTGGCATTTGTAATTGCAGGTTCTACGTGTAAAAAGTCTTGAATATTACTAAGTTTGGTTTTTGTTTAGGCTGCACATAAAGTGTATTATACAGATGGTCTGAGTATAGTATGAAACTTTGGCAATGTATTGTATTTTTCTGTTGAAGTACAAATACACCTCATACCCTTAATTTATCAGCTTAATTAAAAGAAACACACAGCAATTGTTGAAGTATTACGTTGAATATATTATGTAATTGTACATTTTTAACTTTAAATGCAAACATTTTATGTGTACATACACTGAACATCTTTACTACAAAGTAATGTCACACTAACAACAGATTTGATTTTCTTTAAAAGTCTGGTAAAACGTCTTTGTGTATGTACAGTACATTCCCAAAGATCACCAGAGTAGTTTATATATATATATATATATATATATATATATATATATATATATATATATATTATATATATATATATATATATATATGTGTTTCATTGGTTCTAAATAATATTGCAGTTTCGAATTGAGGTTTTATCTACAATTTTGCATTGAAAATACCTAAAAATATCACCCAAAGTCAAACATTAGCAAAAATTTGACTGGTTTTAGAAGTAAGCTGATGCTGGATATTTCAACATGCATTGTGTGATAATTCCATTTATGGAATGGTTGATTATAGTTTTTGGAAATACAGAAGAAAGCAAGTAAATATAGATTAATATTGTTATATTTACACAAGATAAGATTTCAGGTTTTAAGAATCAATTGATGCATTCAGAAACATGAAACTGTCTGTTCATAGTGTTATGTTTGTAGTAATGGTGACTGAGAAAACAGTTTTGTTTGCTGTGGTGGGCACCTTATTTCAAATGACCCCTTAAAATTTTGGGAAAAATTAAGAAACAGAAAAAAAAAAGCAATACAGTTAGTTAGAAATTTTTACAAGCTTGTTGGGACAGTATCTTTGAAGTTAGCTAAAGCTGAACAATTCTTGTAATGTTTACTGTACGTACTCGCAGTCCACAGCAGACATCAGCTTGAAACTAGCTCTGACGACAGCCTGAAGCTCTGACCAAAAAAAATTGAAGGTTTGTTAATAGGAGTGCCAACAGTAAATAAATAAAAGATGAATTTATTGTTCATTGCAGATTTATTGCCGTCTCTTCAAAGTATCGGCAAAACAAACAATTGACACCTGCAGCAAAAGAAAACAAAACAAGAGAGAGAATAGCTGCGTGGTGACTTGTTGAACTAACTGATGAATAAACTGTGACTGAGAGAGAATAGCTGCGTGGTGACTCGTTGAACTAACTGATGAATAAACTGTGACTGATTGACAAACTGTGACAAAATGTGAATTATTTGTGATGATGACAAAGCAGCGCTCACCCTATATACATATTGAATGAATGCATAATTAAGTACACGTGGTCCAATCGTGGCTTCGTGAAGTTTGGTAATGTATAAAAAATAGTTTGCAAACTCGGATGTGGCTATAGAAAATAGGATTACATGCATGCTGGCGGTCACGTCGTCTCACTGTGACCTCGGTACTTTCCTTGTTGCATCAGGTCGTGCAATACGGTGGCTACGTGTCTAGCTTAAAACAAATTATTATTGCCACAATCTTTTAAATATTAAATGAATTACTATCCTTTACACACAAATATAGAAAATTTGAATAATTCCCGACGATATAAATTTTTACATACTGCAATGCTACAAGGTGGATAATTATTACTTATTGAAAATTATTCGAAAATAGTTAAAAGATAAATATTTTTCTTTTGGTGCATAATAAACAGATCCAAAGTATTAGACTGAGTATAAGTGTACTTAAGTTACTTAATGCCAATAATAAAATGAAATTGTAGGATTAGCAAAATGCATAAAGTTAATCCATATTAAAGTCTGTTATACAGTCAGACCATATTATTGACTGTTACCTTAATCATGTTGCATAATGATTATAGGTATTAATTTTGTCTACTGTTATATTTTATGTATGTGTATGAAAGAATCTTCAGGCTACTGTAAGGAAAATAATTTATTGAAATATTTACTAAAACGGGAGATACCTAACAGATACTTACTTTGCCTTGTGACTTATAACTCAAAATATAACTACAGCAAAGGATGTCAGAATTTACTGTGTAATATTATTTGTGAATATAATTGAGGGTGTCCTGTTGAAGGTGTGAAATATTTGAACATTTTGAGAACACTAAAGATATGAGAGATTTTTATGTTCAAATCCCTAGCACCATTATGAAAATAATTTCACCATACTAGTAGCCATGTATATTTTCTTATGTTACAGCTGTTGTGGCTATTCATTGTAAAAGTTGATGTTTTTCGAAATTGGGTAGCACTCATTATGTAGGTTACAGTTAATCATTTGGAATGGTACTATTAGATTTCCAATGTTCTACTATTCACACACAGTTTTCATTTTCAGTGCAAGTTGCACCACAGGTGCAGTTGGTAAACAAGTACTACAAACTAACAAGTTGGCAGGGTCTTAAAACTAATAACTAACAACAGCGCTCAATTAACTTTCATGTAAAAATCCCCTTTTATTAGAAACATTCATAAGACTCTTCGACAATGAATTTCCAACAAGAGTATACTTATACAAAATTATTAAAACAAATTCTCAGGTACAAGTAAAGATTCAAACAATGAATTGCAAAGCATACAATATTGACTAGATACACTCTTGTTTAGTACCACAAATGTGCCTTTGACAGGAAAAAACCTAACTTCAACAGATCACAATCTCACATAATTTAACTAAGGCGCATTCACGTCCAAACAGATTGTTATTTTAAAGATGCCACACCGGGCCTTAGCAAGGGTTCACAAACGCTGTCCATAATCAATATTAGCGAACAAAACTCGGGCTTTAACACTGTGCTCTCAATAGATTCAAAACAGTTTTAAATTACCCAAGTTCATGGATTCCAAGTGAACCCGGCAGTTCTCTTTCAATAGAATGACGCGCACGGTCGGTGCACCCTGCTGGCTCTCGCCCTGTGTTGAACAGTTGAATGACAATTATATTCTCAGCTCATGGGCTACGACGCTAATAATCCAGTGAGTCCACAGAAACTTGATTCAAGAACTGAGCCAAAATGCAATATACTAAATATCTAGGGGGGTGATAAAAGGCCACTACTAACTTCAAGCCCAGACACATCAAACACTGCAAAACTACAAAGTTACTTAAATTTCATACGAAAATGGATACATGGCAAATTCAAAATACTAGTTAACTTTGACAACACAATATTTAAAAGCTGAAAGGCGGCGGCGTACAGCCCTACCAGAGCGCCTTAACAGCCTAACAAATTAAAACTTAAATTAAAAAGCATAAGCTCAACAAGCTATCTAGGACTGCCTCAAAATAATTACATTATTAAAAGGTGTGTTCAGGCCGAACAAAGCCCTTGACAGAAACTTAAATGTACAAAACTAAAATTCTAAAATATTCTTTGTTTTCTAGCAGTGAGCCGAGGCCGCAGGACGTATTAACTACTTGGCTCATGGCAAATGGGGTTAAAAACTACATGAGCCAATTCCAAAACTTCAATGGTTAAACCCTAAAATTATTTAACCATAGTAAACTCTACTGTAGTCTCTACTGCAAAACTAATATGAAACAAATTCTCTAAACGCTAACACAATGAGCTACAGCCTCTACTCTCTACAGAAATGCAAGCCTTTCACCCGGCATAATTACATTACCATATTCAATTAAAATTACAAACAATATTACTTTTTATGTTGTTCGAAGCAACTGATGTAGGCTCAAACGAAGTAACGTGGCTTCACAGTAGCAAAGTCGGCTCAACGAAGTATCATCCTAATGTTGAATGCTGCAAGACTTCCAGCAATCGCAATAGCGCAATAACGATCTAAGGGAGGTTAGTCGCACAGGCGAGGCTCAAACAAGAAGTGATTGCCCGAAAAATTACAATACCCGAATTAAGGCTCTAAGCCCAAGACACTAGCGGGGGGGAGGGAGAATAAGGAGAAAAGGAGGGGATTGAGAGCGTAGTTGTAGATTGACACGACTGCTAAGAATCTAAGTGGCGAGAGTTCGAAACATTGCGGCGCTGGTGTGGCAAAGACTTAACTAAAGCAGCAAGTCCGTAGTTTGTAAAGTGCGCCTCAACACTATAACGCCCGGCGATAGTCACGGAAATTCAATCGGCACAACGAGCCATCATTGCAAAGTATAAGAATACTCTGTATTAGATTATTATGTTAGCCAAACTTGTGATATTTTATACTTCAGAGGATATTAAATAATTTATCTTACAGTCTTACTGATAATTTGTACTGTTATAACTGTAAAGAATAATGGACAAAAAAGAATTTGGAACAGAGGTGGAGAAAAAATATGATACATATGTATATAAAAGATTACTTCTGCCCAAGTAATTAAAAATGGCTGTACAATAAATATTATGATTGTTAAAAATCAGTAAATAGTTTGTCTTTATTTTTGGTTTCAATTAAATTGTATATTTCTATGTCCTAACTTTCCTGAATTTTTTTGAGCGTATGTTTAGCTTAGTGTTTTGATGGTACTAAAGTAATGTTTATTTCAAAGGTTTTCTCTGTAAAATGTGTTGATGGCTCGCTGTACTGTACTGATAAAATCATTTTGAAAGATAAAACCACATATGTGGTTTAGTACTGTGTGATAGTTTATATAAAGCTCTTTATAATTTAATCTGGCTGACATGGTGTAAGCTGTGGGGGAATAAAAGAGTGGAACCATTCCCAGGTTGTCCCCCTCATTTTTCTTTCTACCACCGAGCTGTGTGACGTAGAGTGAGTTTCATTGCACAATTTGTTTTGCCTTGCTTCTGCACTGGTAATTTATGCTGAACTGAATAATGAGATGCTTTGTGACTGTAACTGTGGCAATGCTAAATTGTATAGTGTACTGGTTCTTCATATTTTAGCCTACTTGTAAAAATTCCATCGGTGTTTAGGCTTCATTTTGATACACAAAAAATATATTGGGAAATTCACCTGACAACTGTAAAGTAATATTCATGAATCTCGTAAGGTATATATATATATTTTATTGTATATAAAAGCAAAACTACAATGTTATGTGGTAAAATGCATACAAAGGACAGTGAAGTATCATGTACGTTCACTCATGAGTATTATTGTGCGACAACCACACACACTTTTTGTTCAGTTTCGAAGTGTTGATTTAATATGGTTCTTGAAAAGAAGTGAAATTCATTGTTGGACATTTAAGATTGATTCCTTAAGAGCACTCCAAGCGAAAGCAAATTCAGTATTTCGGAAGGCGGGTGGGTGAATAAAAGATACAATTAAGAAATTTGAATAAACAAAAAATTGGTTTAACATTAGTGTAACTTTTGCTATAAATTAGGACACACGGGTAACATCTATGATTACAGTAGCTAAATTGTAAAATTCAATCTTGGTAATGAAGAGCAAATTTCTGAACATTTATCATCATTTGTAAATTTTTTCACCAGGATGAACTCAAAAACAATTAGAAGTACCAACTCAAACACATTTATAAAATGTACAACTGTGCATTTGTGCTTATAAGGATTTATTAGGAAAAACTAAATGTAGAATCTTATTATTTTTTTTTTACATATAAGTAGGCTATTACTTTACATTATTGGAAATATTCCCTTAGGAATCATGGAATTATTACATACTTGGTTTGGCAATCTTCCTTTGCATTTGATGAATGTTTCCATATTCGTAATGTAATTTGTTAAGACACTTGTGTGTTTATTTTCTTTTGTGTAAGTGTAATTTGATTTATTTACATGTATGAAGACATTAACAAAAATAATTTTTTATTTATTCAACAATACTGAGTGAAATTTGAATAGACTGATTGATCCAGTTATTTACTCTCTTCAATATCAACTTAAATCATTTAGGAATTTCAAATTATTCCATAATTAATTTAATTACCAAACAACCAAAACTTTTTAGCCATTTATGGAATACAACAAAAGTATGAATTTTTCAAATCATAACAAGCAGCTTTATTAGATAAATTGTATGCTGTAAGTCATAACTCTCAATAAAAACACATGCTTATAAGACACTAGTAAAGCCCATGTTGAAAAAAAAAATTAAAATAAGTATGGTCTATTATGTAATAATTTTTTTACGGATATGGAATAGTTAAATTTTTATATAACTTACAACACTTTTAAAAGACAACCATTTGCTGTTTGGGCAAGTAGCAAAAACAAATTTCTGACTTTTCTTTATAACAAAAATTATAGTACTAATAATAATTTCATATCTTACTTAAACTCTTGTTTAGTAGAAAGTACAGATATCTTGTGTGGCCTCATTTGTCAACATACAGCAATATTTTAATGAACATTATATTTATAGTAGATTGTAAAATATTAAGATTGCAAAAATTTGTAAATATCCTAATGTGAGTAATTTTTACAAATGTCCACCAACCCTAGGACTTGTGCCTCTAACGTAACTAAAAACATTCATTTTTATCTATTTCCTGACCCAATTAATGCTGCTAAGTTGCTAAGGACTCTAGTAAATTTCAAGTATACAAATGTCATTTATGTGACTAATATAGGATGATAAATAATTGCGTGAAAGTATGTAAATTTTCTTTTGTTTAGCTCTGTTGCAAAAGGCAATTTTTTTTATAGGAGTGTAGGCTTACATTGCATTTAGTTTTACTGTCTTTTAAAACAAAATGTACAGTCACTATAAGTTACACTGGCACACAAAGGTACAATCAGTACAAATTACACTGGCACACAAATATACACTCAGTACAAATTACAATGGTCCTCTAAGGTAGTCCGTACACTGTTACACAAAGATACAGTTAGTAATAATTAAAATGTGACAATTTGCAGTTTGGATGCCAAAGCATGACATTATGTATTAGTGGTCATAAAGCATATGTGTGGTGTACTGGCCAGCAATGAAAAATGCTTGACGGCAACTCACAATCATCACAAGCAGCCTGTGCAGTATGGCATGAGTTTTGTTGATTGGATGGTTCCACGTGTCTTATTCCCACCATGGTGTAAACCCAAGACCACAATTACTTAAAGTTGAAAATAATGTATTATTATATTTTGTATGTTACTGGTGAAAATTAAACAGTAAAATTGTCTTCACAGCAGCACAGTGGAGTATTGGCAGTGTTAACAGTAAATTCCAGGTTATCTGTGTTATTCTCTCTTGACATATAACTTCTACTAATAGAGCAATGGTATCCTGATTGTAGAATAACATTTTATTGAGGCATATGCAGTTTTTGTAATCCAAATAAATGTTTGCATTATGCATGTTAAGGGCCCATGGGTCTCATTGTAAGCAGTCATGGCTGATAATTTGTTGGCTATTCATTTCCTTGATTATTGAAACACAAATGAGGTTGTTTAAAAATATCAGTCTGCAAAAATTGCTTTAAGCAGTCTCCTCTGTTTGCAATATCTATTCATTTATAAAATGGTGTTTTAAAAAAGAGCAACAATGCTGAATCGTTTCTGATCAGATTGCAATATTTAAATCCTGTATGTAGTCACCATTTGAAATTCTGAGAAAAGGAAACAGACACAAAGCTGTGTTCCGTTTTTCCATTGCCGGTACATATTGATGGCAGCTGTGTGCATCAGCCTGTTAGGGAGACGAAGTTCAGGGAACACTATTGTGTGATATGGTGAGCAAGGATGGGAGGGGTAGTCGCCTTCACTCATGTGTGGTTGTTTTGCGAGGATTAGGAAGGAAAGGCTTATAAATTTGCACCGTGGCTGTGTGTGACTGTAGGTAATAATCATATGAAACACACCACGTTTTTAAATTGCACCAGTGGTGCAAATAGAACCAACTTTTGCTTAAAAAAAATAGAATTATTAGCATCAAGATAACTTCATAGGTGCATGACCAAATAAAGAATCAGATTAATTTTTCTGCCATATTTGAACTATAAGTTTTCAATTCAAAATATTGAAATAATGCCTTAGTCATTGAATTTTATGTGCTTAAGGATAACATTTTTGTGGTTTAGGTCTGTTTGACTTTATTTTGTGATTTAACTTGCATGTTGGTGTTGTGTAACATATTAACTTGCATGCTAGTGTTATTTTGACTTTTTCTTTTTGTTATTTATCAATTATAAATTTGGTCTTCATCACCAAAATGCACATTGGGACTAATAAATCACTTTTTGGCTTTCTGATTCATAATGTTATAAATGGTAGTTGGGAGCTAGATAGTTGTTGCATGCTGCATTGGTGTCTCGTAATGTTAACAGTACAGAATTTGTGATGTACATGTAATGATATTAATGTGATTGTGGTAGACATTGTGGTGTGTGATGTATGTGTACAATGTATGGTATGTGCAACCATAAAGGTTGGAAGTCATTAATGAATTTGGTGAAACATTGTAATTAAAGTAAGCCCACATGTTGCAGGACGTAATTTACCTGTGCAAGTCAATAGGTTACATTACTTTTAGCCATGTTGTGCATAATCATGTGATATGAAAAACTTGAACTTTTTCTATAATTTCCAATTTTGCTGGGCCAGTGGAAATGTCCGGACCTACACAGGGCGTATTCAAGGTGATGTTACAAACTTTCAGGAATTATGTAGAAGGGCACCAGCATCCATTTGAGGTGGGGAACCCTGGTCCGGAAATGTCTCCATCAAACATTAGAACCAAAACTAGTTGGGATGCCTATTACAGTGGAATACGACAATGGTTTGGGTGTTTTGTTAGAATAAACTATGTTTGTCATAAGGTAAAGTACTAACATTACTTTGAAGCCTGCAAACCAGAATATACATTCTTGCCTGAGCCGGGAATCAAACTGAGTGCCTGGAGGGTGGCAGTTTAGCATGCTAACCTGATACCATAAGTTGACCAACGTGTACTGTAGGTGTAGTACGGCACAAGGGGTGGGAAACATACGCTTCACCAATGCATGGTAGATTGTGTAGTGTCACCTTGGTGGTTACTGAGGTATGAGTGTGGGTAGACTGCAGTCTGTGTTTACATGTAGAGGAGTGCACTTGATCAGTCAGTTGTGAACTGTGGCTTTTGTAGCTTGCCAGTCATGTATATAGTATTAAATTTGTTCACAAAGTTCTGTAATAGGCATCCTAGCACTGTTTTGGTTTAATGTTCAATGGAGGCACTTTCAGACCAGGGTTCCGTATCAAATGGATGCTGGTGCCCTTCTCCATCATCTCAGAAAGTTTGTAACATTACCATCGATACATCCTGTTTACAATAATGAAATTTCTTTTTCAGTGTACATTCTTGTGCATGTGTGTGCATATCGTTGAGTACTATAAATTACATTTTGAAAGCAATTTCTTGGTGCCTCGTAGCGCAGTAATATAGTTTGCCTCCTTTTCTCATACCTTTATTAGAAATTAAGCTTAGTTACTAGACATTAAATAGTAATATATATGTACTTAAGTGGGGAACTTGTGCTGGAAGAGCTTACAAAATTAAAGGAAAGGAAGTATGTTTGTGTTGTTTTTGCAGTACTTTGTGCTTTTGAAACTTAGTTTGCTGGTTTCAAATTGTCAATCCAATGCATTTCATGTAATACAGCTTGAAGCAAAGTATAGTGTTTACATGTTGGATATCAGTTATTCATGCTTGTTTTTGAATGCTCTCTTCATTGGAAGGTTCTACTTATAACATGTAGAATACTTATAATGAAAAAAGGGAGGTTTTTTGCACGTATATTTTCAGGAGTTTGTTCCGTCAGCTTTGTAGTACAGGATACATTCTTTTTTTTTTTTTTTTTTTTTTTTGTATTTCTGCTGTGTTTGGTGTGAGGTAATGTTACAAACTCTTGACTGTGTTGGATGTGATATTTATTTTGTATTGTAAGTTTATTAATTTTTTATTGTAAGTTGAAATATAAATTTATTTATTTATTCAAGTATGAGTAATGAACTATGTTAAAGAAATTATATATGAAAGACAAAATGTCAGTGCACTGTTCAAGACTAGTTAGTGTAATTCTCAGTGAAATAAGTTTCATAACAGTTGTTTTTATTTTAATTTACTTAGGATAAAAACATTTGAGGTGGTAAGAAAAACTAGCCAAAATAATTTTATTTAAGTAAAGGAACATATTTTGTGTTAAGGCGAAGGGTTCGACTTCTTCGCACTGAGCAATACAGGGGCAGTGGTAGTAGTTACTCAAACCACCACCATGTAGCGTGTTGGATTCGAGAAGAATGTTTTGGTAGGGTCTGCTAGGGGAAGCACCAACGGTCTGCATCATCTAGGATTAAAACAGTTGGCCTACTCATTGTGCTCCAAATGTAACCAAAATGAATGACGGGAAAAAGGGGGGGGGGGGGGAGAACAGGGAGACGTACAGATGACGACAGAGGGAAGCGGGAAGACTCTTTTAACTGCTTTTTGGGTGTATAACGGTTCAGTTGTTCCCGACACAAACTCCTCGTAGGCCAGAAAGAAACTGTTTCTGCATACTCCTCTGTTTGCATTTTGAATTAATCCATTTTCACATAAAATGTGCTGGTAAAAAAGTTTCTTAATTTTTTCTGCAGTTTTCAATTCAGTAATTCAGATAAATTTATTTATTATTATTTTAATGCTTATTTATTTATGGAGTTAACAACTGTTTGATGAAACATGTATTCTATTCACAGACTAATTGTTTGTGTTTAAATAGCATCCAGAATACGTACACAAAGAATTAAAATCAACACAGTGTAGAAGAACACAGTGTTAAAAAAATATCATATGTTGCACGAAAAATTATAACTGAGAATAGTATAATAGTACGCATAGACATTACTTTTTAAATTTTCTTTCAAAATACAGTTATAAAAATAATTCAATCTTGTAAACTTACTTAATTCAACTAAGATCTATGTATTGAAAACTATATAGTTTAAAATTAAATATGAACACTAGCTCAAAGTACATTCATATCCTATGCAGTACTTTTGGGAGCTTTTATATGTTACAGTTAGGGTGTAATCAGGAAATTGCGAAGACGTTAGACACGCCTAAGCGATTTGTGAACAACCTATTGAAGATGGCTATTTATTTCTGCAACAAGAATTTACTGAAATTGATTTAAATTTCTTTAATCAATAAAACCATTTATAATGTTTGCAGATAACCATTCTTTGATTCTGATATATGAACAGCGAGCTGGATAGCAATATTTACATTAATTTATATACTATTTTTTTTTATATTCCGAAGTACCATGTCTGACAATTACAGCTCTATGAAAAAAAAAAAGGCTGTAATTTTTCATGCAGTGTAGGTTTATCATACGTTAATATAAACATTGTCTTCCTATTCTTATATAAGAGAGCAAAGTATCTGGCAAGGTTATTATGAGTATAGGTTGTTCACAGTAAAGTGAGCACTTTTGAGGGCCTGGTTACTTTTTCCTTTCAGCCATTTTTTATCCCTTAAACACCTTTTTAAATAAATATTGCCATGTAATTAATAAACACAGTGTGTATATTCCATCGCACTCAAAAGTTAACATCTTAAGTAAAGCATACTTATTGACTATTATTCCAAATGAGAGGGCTTTCAAAAGTGCTCACTTTACTGTGAATGGCGTATATTAATGCTTTGCTTTGGTATTGTTAAAACTGGAAAAATTTATGTGGAAGTACAAGGTCATGGTAACCAGCAATTTATTTTGATTTTGTGCCAAGGTAAAATAATATGAGAAATAATTGTTCATATACAAATAAGTAATTACATGTAATAACTGGAATGTACAATAATTAATAATAAAAAAAAAAAAACATTCACTTGAAAGATATAATGCAATTGATATAGTACAGCGGCCACGTTGCAAAATAACAAAGAAATAGTAAGCTTAGAACATTCTAATAATTACTGTTGCTTTCGTCAATAAAATCGATGGAAGGTCTTATTGGCAGAATAACTTGGATAATCTTTAAGCATAGGAGGGTCCTTTCTACAAAATGATAGGCTGCTATAGGCTGTTCAGGGTCCTTCTAATATTTTCCTTTCATCCAATTTCCATTTTCCTGCAGCTTTTTAATATAATCATTTCAATGTGACCAATAAACACAGTGTATACATTTCCCCACCCTCAAAATGTAATGCCTGAGGCTGCAATAAGATATATTTATTAACGGTTAATGACTGTTGAGAGGGCCTTAAAAAGTGCTCACTTTACCGTGAACAGCCTATACCTCATTTTACTAGCATTACACATGCTATCATATTCTCAGATACCAAACTGCTTTCAAAGTCATTTTCTACAGTTGAAACTCCATTTACAATTAGTTTTTATTTTAAATAACATTTGCATGAACAAAATATTTCCTTATAATTTAAAATAATACATTTTGATTTCGTATAAATTATTTGGACGTAATGTATGCCATCACTCCAGTAAATCATGCCGTGTAGATTTGGGAGAGAAAGGTGGCAGAAGCTTTCATTTTCCAAGGCTGCTTTTTACACAAAGAAGATTCCCGTCCTTTTAGACAGGAGACTAATTGAGCCTCTGTACGAAGTGGACCGAAGAAGACATTTGACACATGCCGAGACCTGTAGACTTACTAACTTTTCAGATTCTCAGACAGTAAAATACTCGTCGTTAGAACTTTTAAGCTACATTTGTTATTACTCCTACATTTGTTTTAGGAGGAAGAACCCCGTTCTAGAAAGGAAGAATCCAAAGAGCAACTTCCTTTTCCTAAATTTCACAGTTACATTTTTCAATACATTGATAGATGTGTGTTATTCATTTAACGTTTTTTGATATTCACTTTATTATAACTTTCGGGATGTGACAGTGCCTAACTGAAACACTACTTTCTACAAAAGATGATAGAAGTATAATAAAATTTCACAATACAATCAATATAGTAAATTTCCCAATTTAATAAATAAAACTAGAAGTTAAGCATGAAAAACCTGAGTAAAAGTTTTTGGACTAATAAAAATTTGCTACAATGGATTTATAGACGACGATGCATTTTCGGGAATACAAACCCAGTTTTAAAAATTATGCTGGGAAATGCACATTACCGATACCATCTTTTGTATTATTGCTATAATACATTATTGCCTTTTTAATAATGCTGCATTTGATATTTTGCCATCTGCAGAAAATTTCACAAAAAAATTGGCAAATAAGCATTCTACATGTCTGCACTTTCACTTCTACGAAATAGCCAGTGAGGTTTGTATTTATTTCTCTACTTCAACATTTGACACATGTAACAAAGTTCAAATCACGTTTATATCCCTTCACAATGCCCATTCATTACATTGCATCTAAAAGTCAAACAATGCTAACTCTGTCCTTTGCCTAATTTAGTTATGCGTGCTGAATCCTCATTTATACACCATGTAAAACTAGGATGTATTTCTTTGTGGGGCGTGTAGGTTTTTTAATCTTTTACTTTTCTTACTAAATCTCACCACGCATATACAAAAAAAACTTTTTACTCATCCTCTGGCAAGAGAAAACTATGAATTAACACCGATATTATAGCATATGTACACAAAATACAATGGAAATGTGTCCACAACTACTATACGTCCATGTGGCTTCGGTATGAAATATTTTAAAAATTAATATCCGCACTGTAAACACATATATTATTGTTTGGATAAAAAGTTCTTATTGCTGTTGAAATTATTGCAGCCAGTAACGCAGTAAAATAAAATGAAAATTTTCCAGACAGATTGTGTTCCATACTGGAACAGAGACAAATTTCTCCCCCACCAAGATGCATATCTGCAAAAAAAAACATGAAAATTAAATGAACTCACTCTAGCCAGAATATCCGTACAACTGTTACTATGACATGTCTCGAAAAAAGGCAGATATGCTGTTTTCTGCACAGTTTATGAAAATCTTTCGTAAGATTGGCAAGTCTGCGGCTGGGATGGAACTAGAAACGCTATCTGTGTGTCAGTCTTTTCTGGACAAGGGAGGCAACAGCAAATATTTACACAAATCATGCAAAAAAAATCCGAATGTGTTTTGCAAGCTGCCTACCACCTTAAAAAAGTTGCAACAACAAACTCACCCAGTGCACTGACAATATGAATTACATAGGCTATGATAACCGTACAAACATAAAAATTTCAATAATTACGAGGGAAATGAATTACTTCATGTTAAGTTGTAATTAAATTAAAAGTAAACTAAATAAAACAACATATGTTTATGTTTTTAAACTAACGTATCCTTCTGAAATATCCTGTATCGAAGAAATCATTGTCGAAGGAAATAGTTTATACAGTTGTCAAAACTCCTAGGCATTAAATTTACTATATTTGTATCATAGTTCATAATAAAAAGTACTTGTGTCCAATAAATACAGTTTTGATTAAAAAAAAACACCTTAAGGAGATCTTAATGCTTATTACAAAACAACAATATGCAAAGTAAAAAAGTTATACAACTGCCACACACATAGAAATCTATACATATTGTCTTCTAGTTTGCCTTTTTTCTTGTGTTTCTGGTTTTCTTGAGTGTTCGCTATATACTGTTCTCTGATTTTTAATCCTTGTGGACGATATGGATCTGCGAGTTCAGGAAGAACGCACTCCATATAGAAACTGAAAAGTTTTGTTTCCATTTTCTGGCATCAGAAATTATTCTCTCTCTCTATTCTCTCCATGATCATGCCCTTTGGCATCCACAGTACAAAATCACACCATTTTCTTTGTGATATGAAGTTGGTCCTGAACTTGGTAAAAATAGTTGTGTGCATTTCATTCTTGGCCCGTCATCTGAAGGAGAGCAACAAAATTCTTTAATTTCTCTTGTAGCCTTGAAGGGAGTGATATTTCTTGCTAAGTAGGGACATTTCACTTCAAGCAAACCATCATTTCCAAGTATGCCATCTGGAGAAGCAGTTAAAAAACAGTTTTGGGAGTCAATAAAAAGTCCACATTTTGGAACCTTTATTCACTCCCGTTATTCATACTTAGAGTTACTGGAGTCTATAGCTCATCCATAGATAAGTGCTTCGACGCAAGAACGACATGAAGTCACATATTTCATTTTGCAGACTCTTCGAAACAATGAGGCTGTTAGTCTTTTTCTTTGTTCCCTAATCCACAAATTGCTGCTACTTTGGTTTTGAGTCTCGCCTTCCAGTTTGACTCTTTCTACACTGTCATTTTCATACTTTCCAAAGTAGACTCTTTTAGCTGCACCAGTTCAATACCAACAGCTGCAGGCTGATCAGCTGAAGAGCCATATTTGTTATCTACCTGAGGTTTTGGGATTTCACTAATTTTGACTTTTGGTTGAGTCATGTCTAGTCTACTTTTGCAAGCAGCTTATTACTGTTCTCTTTTCTTCACAAACTTCTTTACTGTATCTCTTGGACTGCAACCTGTAAGGCTTCTCATTGAATGCCCATGCTACTTGTGACGTAACTGGTAACTAAGTTCAGTTCCAGTAGCTCTTCGTGAATTAAACTACTTGTTACAAAAGAGAAGCAGATTTACAGATTCAGGCAGGGCCTGGAGCTGGTGAAAATAAAATTTGAAATAAAGAGTAAATATTTAACAGTACAGAGCACACAAGGAAAGACTAATAGATGAATTAAATTAATAGAAAATATAAAAATACTGTATCTATATTCATGAGAATTAAAAAAAAACAGCTGGGCTGTTCTAAGTGACTTGTAAACAACTAATTTTCCACATTTTTGGAGTAATTTTATATGAGTTAAATACATATTGTTACGCGCTGCAGCTGGCGCAGACTCCGCTGCCCCACGCCATAATCGGAGACCCACCTCGCCCTCCCCTCTTCTTGGAACAATACGCTCATGGCTGTCTGCCCCCTTTCTGGGAATCCCATGAATGCCGACAGTGGCGGGACTTGCTGGTGTCACAGATTTCTTCTCGCTTGCTAGAGTTTCCGATATGTTTAGCAATGATGCAAGAATGTTCTGGTGAGACTGGCTGGTGCCTCAGACCTCCGCGACGCATCACGCGAGTTGGGGAAGATTCTTGGTGGCGGTCTAAGACGCTATATATACTGCCGCAACCCAGCAGCCGGCAGTCTTTGATGGAAGCCGCCTGGCAAGTGTGCGCGAGCGTAGAGAAGTGTAGACGATGACTGGAGATTGCGGGACGATGGCGAGTGAGGTGTTCGTGGCTTGAATGGACGAGAGGGCGTGAAACCGACGAGTGAATCCTACTGTGCATGAGGGCGCTTGGAGGACTCTAGACCATTGCGACTGGCAGGACATGGACTGATCTGAAGTGGGACTGGATGGAAGTGTAATACTGATTTTATTGTAAATATTCGAGCTGTCAAATGTGGATGCATAAATTATAAAATAATTGAATACGTAAATACACTGTCTGTTGGGACTGATCTTTAATTATTTAATTTAATTGATTTCTTTGTCCTAATTATACATTTTATTAATTGGTGTAAATTGCGAACAGTAAGTAATTTCAATTTATTGTGAGAATTTGAATTCAGAGAATTTTGCTGTAGTTATTGTAAATAAAATAAGGAAATTAGGAATGTAACAATTCCACTTTTCCTCGATCTCGATGCCGATAGCACTCTGGTTTCTCGATTCCAAAAATTGTGATTCTTTTTGTTACAGACAATTACTTCACAGAACCAAATCATGCATAAGAGGGTGTGAAATTTAATTATTATTTTACAAGGCCTACATTAGCAGTAGGCCTATTACAAACATAAATAATATAACACTTGAACAGTGGAAGCATATTCATATGAAATTTCAAAAAGTTCAAATGTGGCTTAGTATGAGTTAGTATTGAAAAAAAAAAAAAAAACACACACACACACACACACAGAGAGATAGAGATAGAGATAGAGAGAGATAGATAGAGATAGAGAGAGATAGAGATAGAAAGAGAGATAGAGAGAGAGATAGAGAGATAGAGAGAGAGAGATAGATAGAGAGATAGATAGAGAGAGAGATAGAGAGAGAGATAGAGAGAGATAGAGAGAGATAGAGAGAGATAGAGAGAGATAGAGAAGATAGAGATAGATAGAGATAGAGATAGAGATAGAGATAGATAGATAGAGAGAGAGATAGAGAGAGAGATAGAGAGAGATAGAGAGAGAGAGATAGAGAGAGAGATAGAGAGAGAGATAGAGAGAGAGATAGAGATAGATAGATAGAGAGAGAGAGAGATAGAGAGAGAGATATATATATATATAGAGATATATATATAGAGAGAGATATTCAAAAATATTTCTAAACCTCACTTGTCTAGATGAATGTTCACCAACACATGAAATTGTTAAAAAGTTTGCAAGACTGGCACTTAAGCAATCATAGTTAATATTTTTAAAGCAGTAATTACTTTTAATGCTCCAATGTTAAAATAAGTAGACCTATCATTTTGGTAAATTCACTAATAAATTTTAATGCAAAGGAATTATGAGATACATACATATACTAGACAAGCATTATCCACACAATATTAATGTCCTCTGAATTATATAAAAAAAAAAGTCTTCTCAGACCAGTTTAGGTATGTGTTTGTATTAATTTCTTGCACACTTTATACTCGCCTTTGCACTTTTCTTTTTACATAAAATGTCCAAATGATAGACATTTTACAGTCTTTTACATCGGCTGCATAATCTTCCATAATTTATGAGACTAGATGTTTTATGAAAACAGTTCGTTTAATGTATCAATTTAGATATCACACTTTCATTTCACGCACATGTGTCAATGTAAACAAGTGATGTCTTGACTGTAGATTATTGCACACATTCTAGTTGTGAGTGTTCACTTTGCACAATTGTTACCAGTGCTTTGAGGTGGTTTGTTATCAAACTACTGTAGCTTATCTCGAAGTACATGTTTTACATTTTACTGCTTGTGTATACTTTGGAATGTTTGCATTTGGTTTGTTTTGCAAGAAAAAAATTACCTAACATATTTACGTGCGTTTTTGCATGTAGAACTTGAGAATTCAGAGATATAAAAATTACCTCAATACCAAATTGAGAATTTTTTCATCTTGAGAATTTTTCAATATTCCAGAGATTCGAGCATCTCTAAATTTTTACAGTGTTGAACTAAATCCATGTATATAACATGGGATAATAGTTCATTTCTTGTGGAGAAAGCTCATTTCGTGAGATATCACACATTTGTCTTATTTCACGGTTTAACTTGTGTTTCTTTGTTATTTCATTTTATCGTGATATACCCGAAATTGTGCCTCTAGTCTTAAGTTATGTATTTGTAGTAATCAATTTTTCATGCTTCGATTCTTGGACTTCCGATTCTCGATTATACGATTCTTCAAGAATCGCGGGTATGGAGGAATCGTGTAATCGAGTTTGACATCCCCAAAGGAAATTATAATAAATTCTTTTATTTGATTAAGACCTCCATCCCTTATCAAACTTGGTATAGTCCACTTAATTTCTAGAGAGAGAAATTGTAACAATATATTGCATGTTAAAACTTACACCAGAACTCTAAAAAAAGACTTGTAAATATATATACCACACATAATTAGGCTTAAGATATTTTATCTTTATGCTTTAAATGATTTGTTTTTACATTTGTCAAGTTGACGTTATCTTACACAGATCACGATTTTCTTCAATAAAAAAATGTTTCACTTCTACAACATTGGGTTTTCACTCTGTACTAGTACATTCTTATTTAAACTCTATGACTGTGACAGAGCACGCTTCACTATGCCCAGTGTGCTGCTGCAGCTGCTCATATAACCAGTATAAAGTGCGGCGTAGAACTTTGTGTTTTTAATTTTCTTGGATAAAAAGGCAGTCATGTAAAATCTATAAATAAAAATTATTAAAATCTTTGGTCCCAGGTTTGATACTGCCCTTGTAAGTTACAATCTTTTTCTGTAATAGTTATCAGTGTGCTCTTGGAAGGAAAATAGCTAATTTCCCATGCTTTCCTTAGAAATTTCTTTTCCCACTTGGGTGCATGATTCTTGCAGTTTTGTCACACTATTAATAATGTTAAATTTAAGTGTGTTGCAACCACATTTACCTCAAATTTTTTATATGAAACAGGGTTAGCCGAAGCGTTTAAAACAAAATTAGAGAAGGGCACAATAATTAAACTGGAATGCGAGATACAATTTTCGAGCCAAAGTGAAAATTGACAGTTACTGCTGATTGGACATCATAATATAGCAGTTTACATAAACCGATTATAGTATAGTATTATATTGGTTATTATAAAGTATATATTGTTTGTGTCATAAAGGAAGCCTGACTAACTTACCTGCCAATCTGTCCTGCACCAAATGAACTAGAAGAATGAGAGTGCTCCTGCACCAATGAATACATAGAGTGATACACACATACGTGACTGACAGTTGACGTATGAGACGCACACTGACCTACAGTGAGGAAGGTTATCACACTGCTCTTTTTTTTTCCCGAGAAAGCAACAGAAAATTGTGTATATTAATTTGACACTGTACAGTTCCATACAGAACGGTAAACAGTGACTTCCCTCCCACCCTCCACCCCCACAATTGCGCTCATAAACTGAGCCATCCTGGCCACATTGGCCTTTGCATAAGCGACCATAAACATCCCTCTCAGAACAGACCTTAGAACCGCGTTCGTGATAGTCTCTTTACGGTATAACTAATCCCATGCAATTATGCAGAAAGTTTCTGCCCATAAAGCTTTACTCGTGGTTTAAAAGTAAAATTGAATTTGCAAAGATAAAGTCCACTCGGGCTCATATTTTTTGTTGCTTTTTTTTAGCAGGGCTTCTTTATATCCTCGAATTTACTGCCAGGAAGCTTAGCAGGGAACAGCAAGGGGAGGAAAGTGATAAGGAACCTGCTACTACCTGTTTTAGAGAGCCATCTCAGAATTTGTGGGAGTGATTTTGGAAAACCATATAAAATAGAAATCAGGATGCCCGGGGCGGGAATTGAACCCACACCTTCCCAATTATGAATCCGGTGTTTTACTACTGAACTGCCTCTCACCTCGCTCGGTTTAGTTGCTTTTAATGTTAAGTTTCCAGGGCCTAGTGTCTTAAACAGTGAAAGATTTTATTGCAAAATCGAGTTTTCAAGACATGAAAATTGCACGGATATGTGATTTAACCATTTCGTATTTTCTGTATAAAATACTGTATGTTCCAGTGAACTAACAGCCCCAACGAGAAAGTATTCAAAATTAAATTTGAGAAAAACATTTGATTAAAATTTGTTTTTGATTCTTTGTTTTCATTATATATTTCTCATTCGTTTGTGAAAAGCAGTGTGAAAACTATACTATGTGGAGTTTTAAATGTAGTAATAAAAAACATAAAATAAAGCTGATATGTTACCTGCGTCACTCCAGCATGCGGCACTGTATCATGAAATGTCGTACGTCAACAATTCTTCAACTACGGGGTTGCTCCATACCAGGATCATTTCCCGGTAGCTTGGGGTTCATTTCCATCATTAGCAGAGCCAGTTAATGTTCTGTTTTATTAATGGGTAACATTGGAAGAGCACTCAACGATAGTGAAGATAAGTCTTAATTTACGTTACCCCTGAAATGAGTGCTTGTGTAGGAAGAGTCAAAAATATATTCAAAAAGTTATGTTTTGTGAAAATAAAATCAAATGTACCTCTTCGAAAATAATGTTGGTTTGTTCATATGTTGCTATTACTTTTGTTTCTTGGCAGCATGAGCAGTCCTGCAGTAACAATAAAAGTGATTATAATACTATTTTGCAATAATAATCTGAAACGGTTGCCTTTTATAGCCTAACTAGTTTAGTTTTTTTGCTACATAGTAAAATCAGAAGCAAAATCAGAGTTGCTGAAAAAAATTTATAAACACACAATTTATATAAAGAGACACTTGTTAAATCAATTCAATAGAATTCTCATAAAATTGTGCAACTAACTCCGGATACACATCAGTCGCGACAAATTTCAGTACGTGTGGTATAAGTATAATTTTTCTCATGCAGCCACAGACAAACCAGTTTATTGCCTTCTACTGAGAAATCCACAATAGCAACATTTTTCTCTGAGAGCAACAAAACCATTTTTTTTAAATGTGATATTGTTTATCAATAGAAAACTAATTTATAAGTTTTGCGAAAAAAAATTTTGTTAATTAAAAAATGTAAGCAAAAGGAATACAAAATTTTGATCCTTAGTTTATACTATTTTCCTTGAAGACAAACCAATTCTAAAAAATTTTAATAGTCTGGAATATTATGATTATAATTGATTGATTGATGCCAACATTTTTCTCTTAAGGGGCCTTACCACTGACTTGTTCGGCGACAAACATGATGTCACTGCTGACATCACGGGTGGGATGCGTGCAGTACAGCGGGCTGTGGAAAAGCCTTATTTGCTGTGCGTCGGGCGTGTGTGTGGGGATCCGTCTAGAGACAATCCTCCAGGTAGCTGTGCGATACACGAAAGATGCCGGCGGAAAAAACCCTTGTTCGGTGTGGGAAGACGCACATTGGAAACAGCGCCCGCACAGTGTGGGTTGTTTCCAACACATGCCATGCCCCCCACTCCCCTTCATGTAACCTTGCTGTAGACTTCTCACGTCACATTCTGGATCCCAAAATTTTCTATAAAATATGGCAAAACTATTTTCCCCTACATTGCTGTCATTTCCCATATAAACTAATTTGGCGAGGATAATCCTTAATGTTGTAAGTTACTCATTTTCAACGAACTTCATAAACTGCCTGATAGTTAACGTAAACAATCTTTAGGCCCTTACACATGATCAAAGTTCACTTCAAATCTTTTTCAAAATTATTGAATTCTGTTTATTGACTCCTGTATGATGTTGTTTAGACGTCATAATCACTGTCATTTTGTCTTTCAAGCCATTGAATAACTAATTCCTCCAATGTTTTTTTTTAATAATGCGTTCTATGTTTTCTTGAATCAAATTTTTTAACTAGCACTCTGAATCATTTAAAAAGTATAAATATAAAGTGTTAATACAGTATTTAATGAGCATTTAAGCAACAAAAGTATTTGCATATAATTATTTCATACAAAGTAAATACATCATGTTAGAAAAAAAAGTTTATATCGATTTCGACAAGTTATTTTCATGTAGTGCATGGTTTGTAGTGGTTAGAAAAAATTGTGAACATATAAGTATTATTTAACTGAAATATAAAAGAAAAATAGTGCAATTATTAACTTTAATATTTATTGAATACAACTGCATGTGTGAAAAGCTTTTCAAAACCCTGAAGTATTCTATTATTTTCTGTTCAATAAATTTAACTGCATTAGTATTCAATTTTTAAGTCAACTGATTTAAGTTAATAAAACACTTGATAGTGTTAAATGGCCTTATAGTGTTATCAACACACAAAAGTTTCATGAATTTTTTTAAAATTTTACTATACACGAACAGCTGTGGAAAATACAATTTCCTGGGCTTCTGTTAAATAGCCTAGAGATAAGAAATATAATTTTTCTTAAACACATTTGAGGATAAGTTGTCATCAGCTAGGTAATAAATTGCAAATATTTTGAAGTTACATGCGTGTTGGTACAAGCTTTGGAATTTTATAGAGAAAAGTTTGTTCTCCTAAAAAATCTTGGACAGAAATAATAATGTTGTTTCTTAGACGGATTATTTGCGTGGATGCGTTCTTGCAAAACGTATACCGAGTGTCACAAACTAACTTGATTGTCAAAGTTGGAGCTACATATTTGATGGAGCTTCGGAGTTTTAGTAACTAACAACGGTAAACCACATTATGCAACATACATGTGCATGTATATGGAACATGTTTTAGTTGTTTTAATTTGTTGGCACTTTTTAGACAATCACGTCAAGTTTCAGCTACTAGAACAACATAAGCTGCTGTACCGCTGACACATACCTCTACCTCCTGATTCATGTCGACTGACTAGGATACAACCCTGCCTGCACTGCATTATCTGCTCGGCTGGGAGACATGCGCAGTGGAAATGCCCATTGTGCATCTCTCAGATAAAAACCCCCTCCACCCCGAACATGAGTGAGCCATCGCAAGCAAGCGAGTCATGTGTAGACTGAACTGCAGTGGAAAAGGCCTAATCGTGAGCAGGCGGACATAGTCTCGGGGGACCCCACAAACACGGGATGTCACCTTGTGCGTGCGGACATACATCAGTGGAAAGCCCACTTTATTATTCTTCTTTATAATGTTGTGGATAAAAGTTTTGCAACATGCATGATACAGTTATTTTCTCTGGTTATGAAATTAAATATATGGAAAATCATTACTAACTGTAGCTAAGTTTAACATATTTTAGTTTATTGTGTAAGTTTCGTGTAATTTTTTTAATTTAAGCTATTTCAGGTATAGCTATCTCCCGTTATTTAATCAAGAATATGTTTTTTTTTCCAAACTTAATGATAGCTGTAGTTATTGTTTGTGAAAATTCCTTTCCTAATGCAAGACATTGTTTGCTTTTTCTCTCATCCATAATCCTAGATCCTGTCCCTGCTGTGTGGTTTCACATCTGCAGAGCAGCGTGCCTCTAGTGCTGAACTATTGAACTTCCAGAACAAGGAATCCCATGCATCCTGGCTCATTTGGCCTTGCAATACTAAGAAAAAAGTTACTTTACAAGGTGTATTTGCTCAGATTCTATTCAAAATCCTTTTAAACAAATTCAAAAGTGTGTGCAATTGTATCACGCATAAAATTACAGTAGTATTTTACAAAGGGATATTTACATAGGGTGTAAATAAATAATGTTGGTCTGCCATTGAAATGGTTACTCAAAAGCATTGTAGATAATAATTTCATTTCGTTTACAAAGAGTTTTACACCCATCCCAAAATATATTGTTTTGAAAAAATTATGTTAGAGATAATAAATTACATTCTTGAAATATATATAAAAGGGGACGCTTGGCTTTAAGTAATGATCATGTTAAGGAAAATAGATTTGAAAACAGGTTTTAAGGGGAGAAGAAAAACAAGCCCTATTTAAGCACCTAAACAATTCTAACAGCTGTAATAAAATGTACATTATATTTATCTCCTGCCTAATGTGTTTACAAGTTATTTACCTCTTACCTTAGATCTTATCAAGAAGTATCTCTGTGGGTATTTTGTAGGGCTGTGGGAGAGCCATACACTGCTGTGTGTCCATTATACACCATTATAGCTACATATTAAACTACTTGCAAGTAAAAATGCAACCTCTGTATCCAATTTACTTTTGTGTTATGTGCAAATTCCCTGCATACCTGCAATGAATTTGTGTTTGTTTCTTTTAAGAATATTTTTGAAAGCCTTCAAATTGCTGGTTCTCATTGGTGCATTATGTTGGTACTATTGTCTGTGCATTTTGTATTTGCAGCTGCCAGAACAGCCATGTTGTTGAAACCTCTTCAATGGGTACAGTTTTTGTTACCTTTGTTGCCAAATTAACCAGTGTCATGCATTCAGATATCTGACTAAAAAATCTGTATGCAATAAGAGGGTGGCCACCTGTTATTTTCATTATGGTAGGAGGTATGAATAAGTTTGTTCTTAGGTTGAAGATCCCGATAACATAATTAAAAATTGTTGTTGAATTTTACTTTGTTTCCAATATTTTGCAAAAATACTGTTTAAAAACTATATTTTCAGGGGCTTATGTCTCCCTTAGTATTCACTTTAGGTAAAAAGTGTCCTATATATTTCCCACTTTATTTTGCATAAATAATCACACCTCACAAAGTTTGTTGGTTAAATTCTTCCCCACTAGTGTAACTTTTTCTTGCTTCTACCAGCTTGACTTGTGGATGCCTGAAAGTGGCATTAATTAAGTCCAGCATTCATCATTTCATTCACATTATCATCTTGACTTAGCATTCTAAGACAGGGCTGCCATTTGGGGAAAAATTGTTGCAAGAAGGGGGGGGGGGGGGGGGAACGCAAAAGGGTCAGTTAGCTTCAGGCGCACAATCCAAAGCCTTTGGCTTAAAAAACTTTACCCTGATAATGTATTATCATTCTCATATGATACAAAACCCACTCATAAAACAATGTTTACATTTAAGAACACAGTTATGCAGAGCATTAGACTATGCGAGTATAATATTACAAGTTCATTTAAAATAAGATAATCACTGGATTTACTTAGTCCTGCACAGTCTAGTATTGCACCGACCAGCCCTTTTGAAAATCCACTAGTTAGAATTTTCTGGTTGGTCTAATAGCATTAGTAAACTGTACACAAAATATCTGCATGCAGTAATTTCGCTAGTTAGAAAAGGCTCTGAACAAGGGGCAGTGGATGTTGGCGGACTACCTACAGTAACATGCACAATTTTAAAACATGTAAGTTACCTACATTCAAGTTCACAAGTTGTGATTTCTTATATTTACCCTTAAATAAGAACATTTCCAACAGCCATCAAGCATTTATTGCACCAATAACATTTATGTTATTACTGCAGAGATTTTTCTTTCTCTTTACAGAATTATCTTTTTAAATTTAATTAAAATTTCTATTAACTATTTATTGGTAGTGGTAGTTTAATGTGATCAGAATACTATTATTCCTATAAAATATAAATATTTATTAGCTTGACAGCAAATAGTTAAAGTATATGCTCGTTCATTTAATTTGTGCATGACTGAAAATATTAACAGCAAGGATGAAGCAGTAAGGGTTTTTTTTAGCCGGGATAGTGCCTGGCATGTGCCAGTCTAAGTAAATAATGTAATGTAAACAACTCTGAATCACCTTTTATTACCACTTGTGTTGTAAACAGCAGTGTGAACCTGGTACATGTAATGATCTCACTTCCTTTATCAAGTATCTTATCCATATCTCTCAATTATCTGGCACTTGACAGTGATAAGATAGCAAAATATGCATAGGTACCTGTTGATCTGTGTTGCCTCAATTATTGCAATTTTGTGCATTACACCATTCATTACTTTTGTCCTCCAAAGTTACTGCTGGTGATAATCAGGGCTTTTTAACTTTCTATGCTAAATTGCTGTATTTATGTGCATATTTCTCATAACAGATAAACTAATAACAGTTTTATGGCTTTTCAGGTAATGTGTTAGTCTGTTGTCTAGTTATTCAAATTCTGCCACTCCAGTAGTGAAGCTGCAATTATGCAGTACTAGTACCGGGCATTCTCAAGACCCTTAAATTAACAGTGTAGTGTAGCATATGTAGAGTCAAAATAGGCAGCATGAGTTTATCTTCTCGTCATCTGTTTTCACACACACACCACATTTTTTGTGTTTGTGATAAAATATATATATATTGCCAGTGCAGTTTTAATAAATGGCTGCCACATTTAATAATGGATGATGCCTTTTGTGTTTTTGCTACACAGTCATGATAAACACCTACACTAGTCATACTTATGCAGCACAGTTCTTAAACCTCTTCTAGGAATAAGGAATCTTCTATGGGTATAACATGAGGTGCTAAACTCAAATGACAAGGAGGCCAGACTGGTGGTGATTGATTGTCCTTTCTTCAGAGTAACTAATTTTATGAGCAAGTGTTCTTGTGGTTTGGAGCCTCCATAGTCAACAGGTCTTTTTATCCTGGGCCTTTTTGTGCATATGTGATATAAAATCATAATTGACACTTCAGCTTGGTGGACAAACCATGGAGTATAATTATACATGTAATAATTATTGGCCAAACTACATCACTTTGAGAAAACAGACGAAGATGACGTAGTGCATATTTTACCACGATCATCTTGCAGATAGGGTAAATTAGTTTGCAAGACCATTGCCAGAGCCAGATTAGCTATGTGAAAATATCATTGTTAGGAGAACATTATTTGAGTACAATGTACAGCTTTATATGCAGACTAACAGAAAATGCTGAAATTAACAATTCCTTTTTACTGCAATTTTTAACTTGAACAAATTTTTCTTGTTTTTCCAGTACTGAAGCTAAAATTATGCACTACTAGTACCTATCTATAGTAAAGACAACTAATGAGTTGACTCAAAATGTTCTTCATTGCTGTTTATTTAGATGATTCATGAAAGTATGTAACATGCTAAAAATTTTCACCTGTTTAAGGAAGTATAAAAAAAAAACCAGTAATGATGTAAATTAAATTAGATATTGCTATTTACTCAGTAGCCAGAATTGTACTTTACATACAAACCTTTTCTTGTTTTATGAATTGATACTTCGTTTCAGTAGCAAAGTGTGATTCCATATTTAAATGTAAGGTGTGGTTTGTGTGATGTCATTTGAATGGACGGATACTCTTAAGGTACTAATCAAACAAATGATTACTAAAAATGTCAAGTGTTTGTTTCCAAAAATTTTGTTACTTTTATAGTTTCTTATAGTATTACTGAATAACAGATAATTGTACTTGTATTCTGGTTGTTGCAGACTTCAGGAATTGGAGAGCCAAGTGTTTACCATGCATTGGTGGTTATTTTCCTGGAGTTTTTTGCTTGGGGCCTCCTCACAATGCCAATCATCTCGGTAAGTGTAGGAATGAAATCATTGTACCTATAGGCCATAATCTCTCTTAAGTCAGACAGAAATTAATTTCAGAGCTTATTGCAGAGTTGTAGGCACTGCTAGTTTTGGTGTTGGTTTTAGTATTATTTGTGTCAATTTACTTTCAATCAAGTAATAATCATTATAACTGCTGTTTATAGCCTGCAAAAAAATTCAACATAAAAATGTCACCATCTTATCTTGTTACCATTCCTCCATTGTCGTGCTCCACTCTTCCCCATTCTTACACACTTAGGGCCATTACTGCATACTTCATCACCAACATTCTCCTTGGCAGCTCTTTCATTACCAATATCTACACATGCACACGTCATATAATCTTGGCTTTCTCAATACATCCACTCAGATCCTGCATTTAACTTTTATTTGTGCCTACAGCACAACCATGACTTTTGACAGCTAATGGGAGACAATAGAAATAACATACAAATTGAAACTTACACATAAAGTTCAACTTGAGCTTTGGTGACAAAAGTTAGGGATCTGAAATGCTAGGCTGTTAAGATTTCTTTCCAAATTATTATAGTTCAATTAATTTTTTAAAGTATTGTAACATGTTGAGGACTTCACTTGTTCCCCTCTCCCAACCTTGAGTTGTGCTGTAGCGAATCTCACTCTTAGATTGCAGTGGGTAGCCAATCAAACAATTTTATATTTATACACTACTTTACAATTTGACAATTTTTGTTATATATTTCTGTACAACACAGCATACCTTTTTGTCTGTTGATAATTGCTAGCCATCTGGAAACAGTTTGTGTAATGCGCTGTTTACTGCAATCTAAGAGTGAGACCATAGATGAATTAGTCTATGAAGTGGAAGCAGACACACAAAAGTGAAGCCGAAAATGAAAGACAAAGACAGGGCTAGTAGTGGCAAAAGAGGGTGCATGTTTTACATTGCTTACTATGTAACTTTTGCTATTCATAATGTGGCAGCTGACATAACTAGATTTACTGCATGCGCAGTTGAAAGAAGTCAGACAAGGCATCGGCTTCACTTGATAAACGTGGATAAGATAGGTTGTTGCCACTCCATCATCTATTACCTCCATGAGTGAGACACATTTTTTTTATAGCTGCTGTCAGTGTGATTAAGTTGAACATCTTATTTTGGAACATCTTAGGCCACATATGTGAAATTAACTCACTGACCTATTGATCTCTTTTAGTGATGCTTGTTCATAGGGCTGCTCATGAGATTGGTACTAGGGATAATGACATGGAGTCCTATTTGTGAGACAGGTAGGCACTGTGCCTCAGTTTATTTCCATATTTTCTAATTTGCATCTCTAGTCTGCTGCTGGAATTGATTCCAGGATGTCTTTATGACAATGAGATTGATGAACATGGTTCAACAAGTCCATACAGCTGCAAACCTCCTTGGACTTGACTGGTCTGGTCAACCAGTAGTTTTCTCATTCCGTAGTTTCCCAGGGTATTCTAGGATAGCATGCCTATTGCTGTGTGTTGAAATCCTACTTGGTGTTCCCTAGATTTTTGTGAGATTGGATGGCAGGAGTCTAATTGTGCTAATGTGCTCTCTCTGTCTCTCCCCCTCCCTTCCTCGATTTCTCCCTCCCTCTCTCCCTCTTGACCTTTCTCTCCCTCCCTCTCTCTAGCCCTCTCTTCCCACCTCTCTAGCCCTCTCTTCCCACCTCTCTAGCCCTCTCTTCCCACCTCTCTAGCCCTCTCTCCCCACCTTTATCCCCCTCTATCCCTCTCTCCCCACCTTTATCCCCCTCTATCCCTCTCGCCACCTTTATCCTTCCATCTCTATCCCTCTCTCCCCACCTCTCTCCCTCCCTACCCCTCCCTCCTCCCCTCTCTTCCTCTTTACATCTTCCTCCCTCCTCCCCTCTCTTCCTCTTTACATCTTCCTCCCTCTCCCCCTCTTTACATCTTCCTCCCTCTCCCCTCTCTCCCTCTTTACATCTTCCTCCCTCTCCCCTCTCTGCCTCTTTACATCTTCCTCCCTCTCCCCTCTCTGCCTCTTTACATCTTCTTCCCTCTCCCCTCTCTCCCTCTTTACATATTCCTCCCTCTTCCCTCTCCCTCCTTCCTTCTTCCTCCCTCTTCCCTCTCTCCCTCCTTCCCTCTTCTTCCCTCTCTCCCTCCCTCCCCCTTTCTCCCTCCCCCTCCCTCCCATATCCCCCCTCTAACTCCCCCTCCCCTACCCTCCCTCTCCCCATCTCCCTCTCCCCATCTCCCTCTCCTACCTCCCTCTCCCCCATCTCCCTCTCCCTACCCCCCTTTCTCCCTACCTCCCTCTCTCCCTCTCCCCCTACCACCCTTGCTCCTTATCTCCCTCCATCCATTTCTCCCTCCATCCCTCTCTCCCCCTCATGCTCTCTACTATCCTCTCCCTCCCTCTTTCTCTTAGCTCCCCCTCTCACTATACCTCTCCCCCCCAATTCATGTATGTGGGTGGTACATATTGGCCTCAACCACAGCCTTGGATGAGTGAGGCAACTATTGTCCATTCCCCATTGGAAGCTACTTACTAGAAGCCCTGCTAAAGATCTACTTGCAGGTCAGTTTTGTATTCTTCCGCCAAATGTAAACAAACATTGCCATGTGGCAATGTTTACATTCCACTGTGTTTTTATGTACATGTGTTCGTACATGGACGAGCCCATTATACAAGTAATATATATTATTAATGGGTATTTTACAAGTCTATAGTGTTAATTTTGAGAAGTTCACACAAAAGTACATGTGATACAAGCTTTAAAACATGTTATACTGTAAACACATATAAAGTGAGAATGATAAATTTGATGTTTTGTGTGTGTGCAGGGGGGTGGGCGAGAAACACATGTCGTTTATTCCAGTAGAGATATGTCAGTTTCACAAATAATCAGATACGTATTTTCACTCCTCTCCTTTATATGGGTTATATATTCCCATACAAAAAGCCATCGGTTTTACTCATGTCTAATATTCATACAATAAAGTTTAAACATGTTGGTAAATATATGCTTAAAGGAGGAACAACATAAGTGTGCTAAAAATTTTGTTAAGATGCAAGTACACCACTAGGATGTTAGAAATATATAAAAGGACAGGAATTTAAGTACTTACAGTCAATACATGTCGACAGGTGCACACACACACGACGCACACGAGGAGGACACATTTTCCATGCGGTTTCACGATCGCAATGTTTTGCTGGCTAAGCCAGCTTCATCAGACGAGTTGTAGGACAATATCAATAAAACATAACCCAAGAATGTGGCTATAGTAAACAGCCTAAAGGCATAAGCACAGTACTTATAAGTGCTGTTAATTTATTAATTACGTAGAAGTACCAGTAATAATTTTTTTGATTCTGCCGATTCCTTTTGCTACAAAATTGCCATACATTAAAACAAGTACATGAGCAACTCAACACAGCAGCACCTGTAAGAAAACGGGATTGCTATGAAAACAGAACACACACATATTCCCACTCCAAAAATTAGAAATAATTATTCAAAATGACATACTTAGATAGCTACTCTCTGATATTCACTTTACTTAATATTTGATGCTATCAAATAACATTCAACAACATTATTACATTAATATGTAACATTTGACAAAAAAATCTGCATCAAAAGGATACAAGGTGTAGTGCCTACTGAGTGTAACCAACTTACCATCAGACTGACCTACTAGAACACCCTGAAACCTCACTCAGTGGCACTGCTAAAACCTCTCCATCATCACCTCCAGCATATTCTTCATCTGTTGTGTCCAAATCCGAGTCCAGGGGAATGATGAATGGAGCCATATCTTGCATGTCTTGATGAACCTCCCTCTGCCAGTCTTCTTCAATGAGCTCCACATGATCCACATATTTTGACCTTCTGAACATAATATAATTTATGCCAGAAATACTTTTTGTACATTGAAGTGTTTAGTTGTGCTGAACACACTAATGTATAAATTTTAGAAAAAGATATGCAGAAAGTATGATATTTAAGCATTAAAGATAGTAATGTGTTACTACAACACGTTGCAATAATATGCATAACAAAGTAAATATAAATGTTCTTTTGAAGTGTGTATCATAGGTAACAGAACAGTCCAGAAAATGACATGAACAGTTCACAAAAAAAATATCCACAAGCATGCATAAGTTATTAAATAGTATGTGTTAGTACACATATATATTGATTTAATAGTGATACGTTAATGAGAAATGCACAACAGAGATTACTGGAAAAGACTAGACAATGTTTATTACACAACAGTATAAACAGCGAACGCTACTGATTGGCTGAAGAGTTGGACAAGGGTATGAGGGTAAGGAGAACAGTGCTATGGTGCTACAGTGTACACGAGCCAGCTCCCAGAAGTAGAAATGTTAGTAATATACAATATCCTGAAATAACTTGAAGTGTAATTTACAAGATAACACATAGGGATGTCACACAGATATGACTACTGGGTGAAACACATGAAATTGAGGCAGGGATACCACACGAGACAAAAATACCTCTCGGAGGTGACCACATCAAGTGCCTTCTTCCAAATGGTCTCTACTGCTACATTATCAAACTTTTTCCCCCTGCCCATGTGGCTCTTGTAGTGCTTCGCCTAGGCCCACACTAGCGTAATGGCATTGTAGTGGCAATAGTAGGGAGGGAGACATAGAAACTGATGATTCATTTCACGAGCCATCTCATTGATCACATACCTAGTAATTATGTGTAAAACACAACATGTTAATCAGCACAAATGAAAAGTTAGGTCGTAGAAAAGAAACAATCACTATGTCATCAGGGTGTAAAACTCACCGTTTTGGAGGCAAGTTTGCTTTCGCAACCCCAACCAGTTTGACCTTCAAGGCTGTAGAAGCAAACTGAATGTTGTGCCCCTGCAGCCAATTGATGATGGCATCCAGCTACTGTTGGGGACCTTCTCCAGCTGAAATTAGCACAAGATACAACAAAATAAAATGAATTACCTACGAATGTTGCAGACAGTACATCTGTTGTATACAATGTTTGAATTACACATTTATTTCCAAAACATTATGTTTTAAATAGTGGGTTGGTTGCAAGGTATTTATTGAAGACCAAATTACATTGTTGGACTTCTACAACATGAACGTGATTAGAACGTCCAGAACTAATCTGCTAGACATACTTTAACTGTATATCACATTGCATGTAACTGTTTTCATGATACTTGTGTTGACTAGCACAGAATGAATTTAATATACAACAAACAAAATAAACATTTTATTTATTAAAAACAAGAGGTTGGAGCACTGGCCTGTGTGCTGTGGTATGGTGCATTGTCCATGATGATGACGCTAGGCTCTGGCAAGCACTCCAGTAATTTCTTCATCCATTTTTGGAAAGTGTCAACTTTCATCTCTCCATGGTAGTCCCCTTTCGCTTGACCTACAACAAACAACAAACCTGCTTCTGGCATGAAGTTATTATGCCCTCCAGCATGTACAACGACAAAATGCTTACCTTCACCCACACACTACCTCTTTGCTGTATGGGCTGTATCATCTTGCCAGCTCATAGGTGTGGTGCCTGAAAGCAGAATTACGAATTAGCACACAATTATAACATAGATGTGAAATGGTTCTAAAACATACACTGTATAGCATATCATACCTTTTGCAAAAATACATGTTTCGTCAATAAAAATAAAGTTGGCCCCCTTCGCCTTTTCTTCCATGTACCTCCTCAAAAAGAAACACCTCTGGATCGCAATGTTTTCGTCTTCAATCATCGCCTTTCTTCCGTCCAAATTTTTCCATTTGAAGCCCATGTTGTGCAGAAGATGGTACAACTGTGTCCTCTTGCCGTGGAAACCGATGTCACTTTCTTGAATTTCTTTCAGAAGTGTCGAGAGGGTTGTGTGATGACTTGTAAGATTATGTGAGAAATAATACAACAGACCTGATATCACATAACGTAGGTAATCTAAAACATCTTAACCTGTGTTAGCACAGTAATATGTAATTTTCTACACTGAACCATACTAGTCCCCCTGAAAGTATTTATACTATAAGATACATACATTTTCCAAACTGTATTATCACAACTATATGTGAAAATAATGACAAGTGTTGTAAATGCAGTGGAATGCCTTAATTTTACACTTTTCCAGGGACCAAGATAAAACAATAGTAAAAAGAAGGTAATTGTGCTATGCATGAAATTCCAGAGAAATTGTCTTGGCTGCAGATCTAATGTTTATTTCACCGTAGTTCTACAGAAGCATTTTTTGCACAGTCATTATGAAAACAAAAGTTTACAGATGCTCAAAGGCACAAAATGGTTTTGTGTGTGAACATTATTTTGAATATAGAGTAACTTATGTGCAGTTGCTTATCCCATAAATACCAAATATAAGTACATTCTTATGTCCTTTATAGGTTAAACAACAAATTCACTTGAGCACAGATGTTTGGTTAATATAATGCCCCCCCCCCCTCCAAAATTGGGTGTTGGGGGGAATGACATGGAGGTAATATTGGTTAAAAACCAGGAAAATAAGCATTATTTGCTAAAATAGACTTGTATTTAACCATATCAGTTCGAAAATTGTACAGCACAATTACATAATGATAAACATTTTAAACTGCATGTTAACTTAGGATGCAAGCTAACCTAAGCTGGTGTGGTAATGCAGATTTTTCACGAATTAAAATTTACATATAATCTCAAATTATTCCTGGTTTTAAACATCTGAACGTTTTAGTATTTATTAGAACAGTTGCCCTGATCAGCACAGCTGTAGGCAAGCATCTGTCATATTGCGTAAGAGAATGCCCCAAACTTCCTCACATTTGTTATACAACTTGTGCATATATCCCATACATATTTTTTTACAATTTTATAGGCCTAACCTTTCATTCAAAAAAGCACCTGTTCTTCATAATTACCCATTCGTAGTCATTTATCGCTTACTTTTGTCATTCGTGGTTATTTACAACCCAACACCCATTTACTGAACAACGGCACAGTTTGTTTGTAAAACTTCTTCAGTCTTATTGTATAGCATTACATAGTAATTACATTCAACATATTGTACCTTCGCTGTACATCCTGTAAATGGTCCTTCGAACCACTCTAACAGTGAAGTCATCGATGGCTGCGATGGATTTCCCATCTTACGGTGTCCTCTTCCTCTTCTTACATGGAGCGGCTGCCTCAACAACATTTTTCTTGTAATATCTTAAAACATTAATAATGAATGTCAGATACTGGAACCAATATATTTGTCCTATGTCTATTACAAGAAACATTTTAAAAGCATGTTTCAATATCATGTCCGGAAGCAAAAGAAATAAATTACATACGAGGGAATATGTAAAATTAATTCCTTAAGAATTGATGATAATGCTACGACTACAATGACCACAACATATCATGGTCCATATACAGATGGGATATCGATATGATTGAATGTTAAAAGAATGTAGCATCTTATAAAAAAGTAGAGCATAACTATAGTTACAGATACCATGCATCAGATATCGGAAAATACTGTTAGGGGGGAGGGAGGGTCACGATCAGAGAATAACATACTATTTTGCAATTTTGATAGGTTCTCGAAATTTTCGTACAAAAGCATATGAGATCAGTGGTTATCGTACATTGTACACATACCCTACATTTTCGTGTCTGTGTACTAGAATTCTTCTACGTTTGGCAATGCGGAAAATAAATTTTATCCGAACAAAAATATGAGTATGGCATCATAACTGCTGATAACATTTGTACACAGAAGAAACATGCAAGCCTAGTATTGTACACAATCAAAAAAGGTAAAAAAACTCCATAGAAACTATTCAAATATACAATACATTTTCCTGTAAATACAATGGCTGGACACCACTTTTAATTTGTCAGGAATACCATGTAAATAAACACTATGAAAATTAGTGCTTTACGCAAATGAAAATTTTTCAAGCACTTTTAAGATTGGCGCTTGATTTCTTGAATACATTACAAACACTTTTTAAGGACTTTTAAGGACTTTTAAGGAGCGTGGGAACCCTGCCCATATTAAAACTGTTCTGGATTTTATTAGGTTTTGCCGGTATCTTCCACATGTAGGACAATTTGCTTGAAATCATTAGTAAATCTTGAAGCAGTTTATAATGTAGAATTGCATTTGATTTTAACAACAATAACATGCAATAGTTTAATACATCTGAAGCATGGCCTATTTTTTTACTATAGCGACTCCCTTTTATGTAGGCCTCTTATTATATTTTAATATATGTGTTTGTAAGCAAAGTAATTTCTGTTCTATTATATTTATTCTAGTCGTACAGGAAACATAACCTTGCAAAAAAAAATGTGCGGATTTCATTACTGTGGTAAATTTCACATTAAACATATGAAATTGACGTGTACATCCTGGTTATCTTGTAACATAAAGATAATGAATTGATGAAAATAAATATTCCTGGAAATATAATTCTGCCAACACCCAAAAATGCTTAGTTTACAAAGTTATCAAAACAAAATAGTATACAATAATTTGTGATGTATTCACACTCAGTAGCAAGTTACTAGCTATTACGGAATTTTCCGAAAGCCACTGTTGGTACTATCTTGTCATGGCATTGTAAATCCAGCCTTAACCTAACACACAGTTTACTAACGCAATGGTTAATACTACAAATATGTTAACATACCTTAGCACTGTGGCTCTGGAGAGTTTCATCATTTCGGCCACTCTTGCTGCAACATTACAGTGTTTCATTTCTCCTTGATTGATGTAAACAACGAATCAGCTGTATTAATGATGTCCTGTTGACTTCAGACAAACACTACCGCAACACACAACGTGAAACAAAGTAAACTAAATTTTAAGCAAACCTGAAATGGAACACACAATTATTAAATATGCGAGAACGCACAAGTAATGTCTTAAACTGGCTTCTGTAGCAAGCTTGCACAAGAAACAAAGTAATCAATACAATGTGAATGTCATCATAAATTTAAACTAAATGTTATTGAAAGCCTAATAATAAAGAGCAGGCAAAACAAGAAAAATTATTATAGGTTAGATCATGTGTCGTCAAACACAGCCAGCCAAGAACAGTGGAGGAAGTAAACAATGGCCGTGTTACTTTCTCCTTGTGCCGATCACGTGACTGTGTAAGACACCTTGAAATATAAATACTTCAGCATCACGTCATTAATTACTCTATAATAATTGGCAAAATAACTGACATATCTTTTTGACTCCCATTTGTAAGCGGTAAATTAACAATTACGTTAAAACATTGGAACAATTTTCTCTCTTGGTGCTGGCAACCCAACTGCACCCGTGCCTGCTAATTTTCTTACTGTCTATGCACACAGTTAACGGCCAGAGTTTTTTCAAAGGTTGATTTTCATAAGTCGCTTCCAATCTATATGTATAATATCTCTACTGAGTTCTAAAATTCTTCTGATCAGCAGCATTGATTTGTGCAAATACCTAAAATCATTAGTTTTCTCCCCTGATCTTTAGCACTGGTCTCATCAATCTCTGTTGCAAGGAATGTGATGTGCTTCTAGACTAATATTACTGGGTGCTATCAGGCAGCTACTTGCAGGGTTTTTTATGACTTTCAATGTCCTTAGCAATCTATGTTCTTGATTGTTGAAACCTCCTTGGGGGTGGCTGTGTGCAGCATTCCAGCAGAGCAGTGGCACAAAAGCTAGACAAGGAGCATTATCAGTTGTAAAGTACTATCCCTAACCTTTTATTCAAATTATATGTGCTCTTTTTATTTCCATATATTCAATGAAGCTATCACCACCACATCACGTAAACAAGTATGTACAAAGCACGTACAGTTGTCCATATGCCCTGCAGAGGCCCTACAAGTATAACATAGAAAATAGAAATACATCCAGTATGCCATTCATCCTGGTTCAGCCTAAGTACAGTTAGCTAAAGGCTGGACACCACATAAGCTGGTGACTTGCTTTGAGTCACTATACCAGGCACAGAATATCTTGGCTGCTCAAGGAGAGTCGATCATTGGCGTTCTTCCCACTGGCTGGTACCAGTAGCCTATCATGGCTGTGTGCTGTTGCCTAGTTCGCAGAGTTACAGTAACATAAAATCATGAATTATTTCATTAAAATTCATTTCCTTTTTGCAACAGCTAATTTTTCTGAACGAGTATGTAAAATCCGAAGTCTGTATCTTTGTCCACTCGTGTTTTATGTCATGAACTCATGTTTGTTTTTCTGAATAATGAATATTTTATATGTTCTTTCCCTTAAAGGAAATCATATTTTGTAGGTATATCTGAACGTTTCCAGTTTGCTTTATAAGCAGACTGTAACAAAGTTTTGAGTTTTGATTTGTGCGTAGTCAACTCAAGATAATGCGTAGCACAACATGTACCTCACTCCACACACAGTGTTAATGTCTGCTATAGTCTGTAACTCCAGTGGCCAATACTGTAAAGGGGTTTGAACAATGCACAAAATGATGGGTGGAAGTTTGTAATGGGAAAGAATTACACAACTGCGTTGTCAGGGACGAGTTCGTTACCATTGCAACCTACAATACAAAGATGAATTATTTTTTCTATGCTATGTGCAACTGTAGATAAATGGAAATTTAATTATACTTTTAATAGAAGTTACTAGTCTGTAAATTTAAGTGTCAGATAATTTTTGGTACAAACAAAATTTTAGGTGTTCTGCTGAATATGCACCCAGTTATATCATGAATATGGTTTATTGATTTCGCTTTCTACTATATGCAAATGTTTCGTCACACATACAATCATAATTTATATTACTACAATTCAGATTTCATGATACATACTATGATGCGACGGATGCTTGATAGATGCGGCAACAGGGGTTGGTGATGCTTGCCGATAGGCTGACACTGAGGGCCAAGATGTTCTGTGCCTGGTTTAGGTGAGTGACAGTGTGGTTTTCCATTCATATTTCAAGAAAATAGTGGTACATTTCCTTTCAGTTGTTGTAGTTCAGAACTTCTCATTCACATTGAGTATAGTTTCTAAATTTTTCTACTTGTCAAGCAGAACAAGGTGCAAGCATTTTGAAAAGGGAGAGCATGTAATAAATTGATGGGGCTGATGGCTGCCAACACCATTTGCCCAAATAACAGTGGAATTCAAGACTGTGTTTTGATAACTGGACTGGTTTGGTTGTATTGGCCTCTCGTGTTGCAAAGTGAGTCTATTTAGTTCATACCTAGCTGGAGGTTGACTCACTGGTATATTTTGCTGAGTATGACTGGTGGTTGAAGATAGCATAGGTGGGTGTGTCCTGTAGAGACATTTAGGGATGGTTCGACATGTCTGCTATCAGAGGATTACGTTATGGGTTTAGTGTGTCTTTTTAAAGTACGTTTGGTTTAGATTTTATTGTGAAACTCCCTTCTGAAGTAGGTGTGCAAGTTTTCGTTCTTGGGCAGACCTCTGTGTTTTTTAAATTTCATATTGAGAAGTTTCCTGATTCATTTATCCAGTATTAAAAGCAGAGACCAGAATAGATTTTGAAATGTTACATCCTTTCTCTTTGAAGGATTTGTGTCAATTTTTAATTTTTGTTGATCCAAATTCTAGTTAGCTTTGTGTTTAGTTCCTTTACTTCAGTCACAAGTTTTTTAAGTTTTAAATTGTAAAACTCACATTATTTTAAATTAAAATATAAAATATTTTTTATAAAAATGATTTTGTGTTTAATATTTTAATAGGTACTCCAGTACATTTATTGGAGATAGCTTCTAATTAATGATGTTCAGCTTCCATTGAGTTTTTATAAAGCAGTTATTAGTATCCAGTAGTGTTGCTTTTCACATACTTGAGTTGGGGCATTGAATAAGTGTTTCGTTTGAATAATAAATTTATAAGTTCCTAACATCAACAAAATTATAGGTTTACCTCCTCCCTTTAATTTTGCTAGGTTACATTATACCCTTTCCTTTTAGCAGTCACATTTTTTAAAACTCGGATGCAGTAAAACTTGAGTTGTATTTTTTTTTTGTATAGTAGCAGTGAAAGATTTCAGTTTTTAATTAGCAGTTGCTGTTATGTAATCAGTCACGCACTAGCATTATAATTATAAATTATAATGATTTTTTACTATGTATTTTTGTCAATGTTTACTTTATAGCCATTTCGAGGAATTTGAAATTGGTATTAACTTTGCTTTGAGGTTTTGTGCGTGCATGGTAGCATAAACATACTGTTCTGATGTGTGTTTACATTGCCATTAAGGGAACCTCATACATGAAAGGCTGTCTCTCATGCTGTGTTGAATTACTGATTTCAAGCTTATTTCAGTTGTTTATGGACTCCTATTTCGAAACTATAATTATAGCTCTAGCAGTATACATTATTCGGTAGTTTAAACATAAATTCTGAACTTTTGTCATGTAAATATGATGTAATTAGTGCATTACCATTTTTTAAGTTATCAAAGGATGTTTACAGTTTCACAATTATAGTCTATTTGTGGTTTCTTCACATTTTTTGAAACAATTGTTAGAAAAATTGTCCCATGGATGACACACAGTGTTGTTTCATAAAGGTGGCATTGATTACAAGTGTTTTATACTTGTGTTAATATAAAATATCTTATTTTTGTTAAATTGAACTTTTGCTTACATGTTATCTTGAATTATAATATTTCAATTATAATTAGTGTGAATAAAAACAGTGAGAGGTTTTGTTATCTTGGTAATGCCTGATAAATTGTTCTTATGCAAAATGTTATTAAACTGAGTGTGCATAAATTAGGTGTATTGTCCCTTAGGTGTAATTTTGTAGAGTTGGTTAAGCTTTGTTCTAATGAGGTGGAGGAATATCCAGGAAGTAGAACTATAGCAGGCATTGCTTCAGAAAAGTTTGAAGTAACCATTAATAGACTATACCAGATAATGTGTGGATAAAATTTGACAATTACATTTGAAGGCATTTGTGAAGTGTAAATGTACTATAGTAAGAAATATTCATTTATTTAATTGAAAATAAATTAATGGTACATACAGGGAAAAGTAAACACAGTATGTTAGACAGAGCCGTAAGTGTTTGGGGGAAAAAAAAAGTTATAGACATTAAAATGTTCTTTGTGCTTTGTGTTATGTAAAAAAATTAGTTCAAATTTTATGTACTCACCTTTCGATAAAAATCTTTTCTGTAAACAGTATTGCGACTGCTGTGTGTTAAGGTAGAATTTTTGGGCTACATCAGCAGAAGGTTTCTGATCAAAAATTATTACCATAAGAGTTCATAAGGGTTTGGTGTTAGTCTGCAACTCATACGATTCCCTAGTAGGTATTAATGAAACTTCAAAAATACTTAATTGTTAAAAATATTTTTTAAATGTGTTACATTAATTCCAAAATAATTTTACAAAATTTGGGCACATACAAACATTCTTAGATACCGTTGTAACATTGCAAATTTTTAGGGGTTATGTTTACCATTGGTCACTTATATAATTATTATGATTACAGAATACTTGCGTATATTGTCAATTCATTTAATATAATTTCCACATTCAGTTTCATTATAGTAGTTAAACAAAATACAGTATAGTCTTTGGTTATTTTAATAGTTTATTGGCATAGCGATTATGTGTAAGTATACTTAATTTGTCGCTAGACAACATTCAGTATTATAATTTTGTTTGTTATTATTCAATAGTCCTTAGAAGATAGAAAGTATTTAATGTTTATTAAACAAATGCACGAAAAAACATATAATAGTTGTCTCTTGTCTCACCATCGCTGATTGGTGGAGAGATGTGGCATGGTTAGACTACAACCAATTAGATGACATGTGACAACATAAGCAAGACAGTTGTGAAATCAAACTTAATTTTTTTAGAAAAATGATTAACACCACAGCCAAAGATGGGCGTGTGTATTTTAACATAAAAAAAATGCTGCAGTACATTTTTAAATATGAATAATTAATGATTGAAAAGTAATAATAGGTAGTTATTGTGTTTGAAGAAGGATAAGAAGAATAATTTATTTGTCAATTTGTTTAAAAGGAAAAGAGTAATAAAAGTTTAGAAGTTTTGAATTGCAACGACTGATTTATAATGACAGATTACAACTGGCAACCCTTTTAAATTAACTGAAATGTAACACAGTTTACCTCAAAGTACATGTATTTGCTGGTTACAAATATAGAATCCTAAAACTGGAATTATCATTAAGATACTGGACTGAAGTTAGCTCTATCTATTGGCCCTATTTGCACTCCTGCATTGTTTGTCAAATGACATGTGTTATTTCGCATGACTGCAGAATGTTTCCCTTCACACATATTTTTTATCCTACTTTTTGAAGGAAAGAGAGGATTATGAGATCACTTTCTGTCTTTGTGTATGTGTGTGTATGTGTGTGTCTGTGCATGTCTGCGTGACCCCCTTTCCAATTTTTGAATGAGCCAACCAAATTTAACCAAACTCTGTACATATGCAATACTTATTAAGGACTCCTGATTTTTATAATTTTTGTTCATGCTTGGCACTTACTTTCAAAATGGTGGCCATCTTAATATTTAGGGTGATATGTTAGCCTGGGAACCATTAAACTGATTTAAATAAATTCTTGTATGTTGGCAGAACTTTGTGTAAGTATTAAATTTTGAAATGGATATTGTTAGTCCACTATTTTTAAAGATAGCACCAAATGAATGAATAAATAAAGATTCTGCATTATATTTCTCAAAAAATATCAATTCTCACCTAATTTGGCATGTAAGTAATACTAACTATGATAGGCCAGGTAAACATAAGTGATTGAACTTGATGAGGTCCGTGTTTCCAAAATTGCGGCCATATAAATATTTTAAGTTTTATTTGGTATAGGCCATACTTTACCATTTAACTAATATGGACCGAATTTAGTATGCTGGGAGTAGGCATATCTATGACAAGCAACATGCGAACACATAGCCATTTGTGAAAATCATTTTGTAAGAAAGTACCAAATTAATAAATTAAGTTTTTATGTCATATCTCGATAAAAATTTATCCAATTCCTACCAAATATGGCAAACAAGTACTGCGGCAGATGATGTAAAATTGTAATTTTATAAGTTTGTCAAACACTTATTTTTAAACTGCCACCCACATAGGCATCTTAGCTTAGTATACTTTATCGTCAAAAAAAAATCTTTTCAATTCCACCATAATTTTGTATACTGGTAGTATACACACACAGTCAAATCACATTATTATGACCACCTGCTAGTATCCAGAGTAACTACCCTTCGCAGCACAGACAGCAGTTAGACAAGCTGGTAGTGACTCAGTCAGGAGCTCATAGGTCTCCATGGTTATCTGGAGTCATGCTGTCTGCAGTGCATCCCACAACTTGTTAAAGGGTGCGTTGCACAAGAGACAGATGGTGAACACAACAATTGAGGTGGTCCCACAGGTGTTCAATTAGATTGAGACTGTTTGGGGGCCAGAGAAAAACTTTGAAGTCTTGATCATGCTCTTCTAGCCATGTGCTGACACTTTTATCCGTGTTGCAAGGCGCATTATCGTGCTGGAAGATCCCATTCTCCTGAGAAAAGACAATTACGTATGGGTGGACGTCATCACCAAGGATGGATTCATAACCAGATTGATCAAGAGTGCATTCCACATGGATGATGGGACCTAAATAATACCACGAGAACATTCATTAGACCGTAACACTGTCCCCACCACCTTGTGTTTAGCCAGCAATGGATACAGGGGGTCAGTTCACCTGTGGTTTTCGCCAAACACACTGATGTCTATTTGTTCTATGCAGTAGTTTTCATCGCTGCCTCTGTTAGCATGGATGCAGTTGCACTCTGTCTACTCTGGAGTCCCATTCACAGAAGGGTTCGCTGAACTGTTGTGGTAGACATGTGTTTGGACGCCCTTTGGTTCAGTTGGGTGGTGAGCTGTTCCACTGTAGCCTGTCAGTTGGCCTTCATGCACCATCGTAATCAACGTTCACCTCTGACATCAATGGTGCGTGGAGCTCCACCGTTTCCATGACAGTTATTCCCAATGGTGCCATTTGTCCACTCACCATACACCTTTACCACAGTGGCACGTGAACAGTACACAAACACTGCTGTTTCCGAAATGCTGCCCCTCTTGACCCGAAAGCAGATGATCATCCCTTTTTGCAACTTGGTTAAATCACTTCTCTTACCCATGACAACAGGAAGAACACTGTGTACAGTCAGCCTGTCAGTCACATATACCCACTTCACCAGTCCATGTCACGCGCCATACATCATGGGGCTATGCATGGCAGATTGTTCCAAACCCTGGGACAAGTATTCAACTTACACCATTCATGTATATATTTTTTTATTAATTTCAATTTTCATTATAAATTTCACATAGGATCTGCCACATCAGATAGAGTTTTCTCACACAATTCAGTTAACCATTCAATACAACACAGACAATATAAAAATAGTTAGCAAAACAATTTACTGTTTAGACACAATAGCAGTGTGCATTAGTTCAAATGTATCGTGAATTTCAACAACCATTTAAATTGCTGCCAACTAGCATGCTTAAAATAGGCCTATAATAAAATATAAGGGTGTTGCACATAAACATCTCAAATAAAATTCTTTTAAAGGTTGAGATAAGATACTGAGGCTTGCTAACAGTAATCAATTACAAAGGGCACAATTAGAATGAATAGCCAGATACACTGCTTACAAATCATTTAAATATTCTGCAATCTTTCTGTGGCATAATATGTTGAATTGAAACCATTTTTTTACTAGATCATGAAATGCCATACACTCTGCGTTAACCACAATTTGTAAATTCCAGGCAATTATAAAGAACTCTGCTATCTACACTAGGCGAGAAAATTATTTCCCATGATATGAATATTCTGTATTTTTTTCTTTTGAATACACAAATATTAAAACTTATAGATATATGTATGTATAATTTCTATAATTTGAGCTATTAAAAAATTACTAAAATATTCAACCACCCAATAACTAGCAGAATTCTGATGACCAATTGTTACCAAACCTCTCAACTGGAAAATCGAGCAGAATTTCTGCAAACAATTTATATCACACTGGACAAGCACCCCTATACTCAAATTTATGCCTGGTTTCAAATACTATTGTGTAACAAAATATTTTACGTCACTTTTAATGACGTGTAACAGTCATTACCAATTGCTACCCAGTGAATTTATAGGGCTTTATGAGCCATGCAAGTGCTGACACTGTGCGCCATTAAATTCCCTGGTTAATTATACCTGCCAGTACTAACCTGAGACCTGCCAGTACTAAACACCTTTCAATATTACGCAACTTTACCATTTACTGCCACTTGCAAACACAGTTGACTGTCTTGTTACTCGCTTGACACCAAAGCAAGCCTATTATTTTATTGTACAAACAAGCTCCTCTGTCCTTTAACATATAGTTTAGAGTAAGGCCCTAACCCTGAATGCATTGACAAATATACCTTTAATAAAAGGGACTTTCACAATTCCCAAAGCTGCACAAAAAGGACGTGATACTCAGTATACCGCATCACTGGCTCTTAATAAAATACAATGAAACCTTGTTTTTGCTATCCTGTTGATTCTGTTTTCCCGTATCAGTAGTTTTATTTGGACGTCCCGAAATCTATCCTATATATACACTTTGTTAAAAAAAACAGCATGCTACGACTTTTAAAACATAAATTTCCCACATCCATCGATCAGATATTCTGCCCGAAAGCCAAAATATATTGTGAACAATCATTTAGCAATGAAATACAGTGGATTTTGGATGATTCATTCCAGTTATTTAAGTTTTACCATATTTATCATTGGTACATTCGCCAAAGATTGTGCACATAATTTGTTTTTGAACACAATGTGAATGTAAAACAACACAGATTGACAACTGATGCTAGCGATAGTATTGTTTACATTTCACAACAGTTTTTTTGTGTTCTCTAGGCTACTATTCTTCTTCCTACGTATTTTCTGCATTCGTAGGTTGGCGACAGTGAGAAAGCCATTACGTATTCTTATTCTTCTTACATGTTCACTGCACTTCATGGTTGGCGACAATGAGAATGAATCACACAGTCTCTGACACTATCCAATGATCTATGGCCTTGTTATTGTAAACTGAATTTAGAATGAGGTTATAGTTGTGGCAGTATTTTTACGGGTGTGGTTGTTATCGTAAACTATAGTCTGCGTGTTTGATTAGAGAATTGTAAAGGTTTGAAAAAAAATTGGCAAGTAATTATTGGCAAAAATTGTTGCAAATAAATCAGTTGTAATTTTAACCGTGGTATTGAACATGGCTCAGCGGATGAAGAAACACAAAATGAAAATACTAATATAAATAAAAATTAAATTTTGCTCAATTTGAAAAATATAAGTTTTTAATTTAAAGTGAATGTTTTATCATAAATTGAATTGAATAAGTTAATTTAATAACATCTTTAGGCTTTTGATTTAACCAAAAATGCATTTTGAGTTGTTTGATATTTCTCATATCTAAAATCCAAGTCCAGGTCCATTGCTTTTTTGCATGCTTAGTTTTTTATTGTTGGTTCACTGAAAAATTAATAATCAAGAATCCACTGTATTTCCAAAATTATGACGCACATAATAAAGGTCATGCTACGCGTCTACACAAACAGTGAAAGTTAGCTGGGTGGGCTCAGTAAAGCTTTCACTGCAATAAAATATTCTGAAACAAAATTTCTTGAAAACTATTTAAATCCTATCAGTGTAGTTTCTGGCCAGTATTTAGAGTGAATGAAAAACATAGCAAGTTGTGGTGACGAAAATTGCAAAAGGCAGGCAAGACACTATCAAACACTGCCAGAAAATTACTCTACACCTGGACTTAATTTAGATAGCGGCTTGAAACACGTAATTAGAAAGAAAGAAAGAAAAACAAAGGTTGATGCAACAAAAAGAGGCCACTTACCTGAAAAACCTGGAAAGTATCCATAATTAAACATGCACCATGACTTAACATTGTGAAGAAGTTGAAAGCTGTCTAAGCTGCACGAACATCTGGATTCAACCAGACATTGCTGCGTGCAGAAATATTCAAATATACTCATGGCGATCAAAGTTCTTAATGCGGACATGCATTGTGCAGAACATAGCAGAAGACCTTACAGAAGTTTGAAGTAGTGACCTAGGTAGATGACCAGTTAATAAGTAGATAAGGAGAAATTGCTGTGCACTAGCTTATATATATATTCACAATATCCTAATGACGTTGGTAGGGGAAGGGAATGATGGAGAAGGTGTGGGCAGGGGAAGGGAAGGGGAACTGAACAAACACAGAGCAGTCTCAGTAGGTTGGAGCGTCTGCGAAATTATTAATGAGTGACAGTAATGCCGGCAGCTCAAGATGACTTATAGTATGTGGTCATAATAATGGTATTTGACTGTGTATAACTACCAAATGCAGCCACACAGAGCATTTTTGGTCCATGATTTTGTAAGATGTGCTACATGAAAAAATAAAGTTTTTATATTATATCACTGGGAAACAATTTACAGATTACTACCAAATTTAACACTCAATTCACACTGCAGAAGGTGGTGTAAACTGCTATTTTTTAAGTAGGTCAGGCACTTATTTTCAAGGGTGGCTATATAAATATTTTAGTTCATTATATTTTATTAACAAAACAAATTCCAACCTAACTTTGTATGCTGACAATATCAGTTACAATCATAAAATTTGCCCAGAGTCACATTTCTCTGCCATTTTGTTGGTTAGTCCCACAATAAAGATTAAGTTTTTATGTCTATCTAGGGGAAAAATCTACCAATTTTTATCAAATTTGGCAAAGTAGTTATATTATTGTAAGCCATTTAACTTAGTGTATTTTTTAGTGTCACACACTTATTTTCATATGGGTGGCTATAAAACCATTTAAGCTTAGTATGCTATATCTAGGAAACTATATAATCAATTTTAGCTTAACTTTGTTTACTGGCAGTGTACAATCATAGAATATGCTAATACATAACTTTTTTGTCCTCTATTTATGAAAATTGTCACATGAAAAATAGGGAGGTTTAATGCCATATCTCGGGGATCAATCAATTGATTTTCACCTAATTTTTCACACAAGTAGCACTATGGTAGGCCATGTAAACTTACATGTTTTAATTGGCTTAGTCAATTATTTTCAAAATGATGGCCCCAGAAATATTTTAGATTAGTAAGCCTTATCATGCGAAACATTAGACTGATTAAATTCAAAGTTGATGCTCGAATTCGACCTCTGTAATGCAGTTGATTGCTCACTAGCTTATGATAAGAGGTTTCCTGGGTTCGAGTCCTGGGTAAGGCACGTGTGTGTTTGTATTTGTCTCACTATTGTTGTATACCTTTCTAGTTTAATCTCTAATGATATTACTTAAAATGTGACAACAGGTCCTACCTACCAAATCAGCTTTTAAGAAATTATTTAAAAATTAACTGCACCCATGTTGAGGAAAGTTAGTTATATCAGTCACTTCTTGTTATAAATATGCTTGTTATTGTGGATGTTGCTTGCTAATATGCAGGGATGATCTTTCCTATATATTCAAAAGAAATAATTTCCATAGAGTGAAGGGTTAAAGTTCACTTGGTTATCATTTACTTAACACCACCACCCATTTGTGACAAATTCTTACAAGGAATCAAATTTAGATTAATAGGGCTGTTGTTTACGCCTTATCATACAAATGCCTATGGTCTGTGATATATAAATGCCATTTTCATAGTTTTACTTAAGTAAAATTTAGAAGACTGCTGCCTGACACCACCATAGTGTAATTTTTTCACTGCTACCTCACAATACGTGTTTTTTTTCATGTGTCATTAATGGTTAATTTGAATGCCAATTACAGATTTCACTGAATTATAGATGGTATGGAATGGATTGTAAAGTTTTCTTATGTTACCTTGTACATTATGGATTCCTGTATTTTTCCTTTTCACATGAGCCATTTGTAAATTGCATTAATAAAAAAACTATAACCATTTATGGAAGTATTATTATGTTCTTGTAACATTCACAAATAAATGTTAACAAAATCCTTTCATTGTATAGGTATATAGATATATTGGACATTAGATAATTACAGTTGGCAGAACCAAATACAAAAATAACACATTATATTTGATGTGTAGAAACAAATAGGTTAAAACAATTAATGGTTAGGTACTGTCAACGTACAAAAATATTACAGTAAACGCTCCTTTCAAAAACTTAACCATGACTGAAAAAGCTCAAAGTAAAGTTAAAAAAACACAATAATTTGAATTCTCAATGATCTCAGGTACAATCTTGCAAGCGTTAAAAAAATTATGTTAAAACAAATGCTCAAAAGCAATCTCTTAACATTGATCAAGCAGTTATTAATTAAAGCTTGTACTGCACTATTATTAATCATGGTTGAACAAACAAGTTAATGGAGCATATAAAGGAAGAAGGGCAGCATATTTAAAGTTTCAACCTATAAAATTCTGAATAGAATTTAGAATTAAAAGTTACGTAAAAATAAATAAAAGTGAGGGCGATCTAATTGCTCCTACCAAGGCCTCACAATTTAAAGATAACATGACAACACAATGATTAAAATATGTTCTACATCCGTACATGAGTCATGAATAAGCAAGCCATATTGAAAACACTTGAGTAGAGAAAATGGACTGCAAAAGACACAGTATACTACACGTTAAAAAATTCAAGAAAACACATAGCTAGCAATACTTAGTTACACTGAAACTCAATTTGGAATGGCAATAAATCCACAATTTAGAAAATTACCACTAAGAGTGCGTGCTCACTAAAAGACAAAACTATACCACAAATTGAACTAAAATACTACCTACCAAAGCCCTATTCTGAAAAAAAAGCTTGCACCACAACTCACTGTTCATAGCTCCTTACTCGGCTACAGGCACATTACACCTAAATTGGAAACTAATTTGGCGGCGTGAAAATTAATGCGTGACAAATTTACTAGGTTGCATCATATGTTACTGGCTCATGCGGTAAACAGCTGGTCTTGATACATGATGAAAGTGAAGTTCAGCAAGGCTTATATCAACTTAAGCCAGAAGGCAAGAAAATGATGACGCTCCACAGGAGTGGAAAAGCGGGAGGGAATAGAGGGGAATCAAAGGAAGGGAGAAGAGAGTGCCACAGAGAATACCAGTAAGCAGAACTAATGTATTGATGGCAGCGCCGCCATCGCACTCTAAAAAATTTCCTCACAACTGAAAGCTTGTGCATCCATGTATAATACTTCCTGATAGAGATCAGTTAACCTGCAGCAGTAATAAGCACTTTAGGAACATTTAGGAGACAAGATTTTGCCATATAACTTGCTGTACTTTGAACTGACTGTAATACCTGGTGGGGTTGCTCATGATTTTTGCATATGAGTGGCATGCTAGGCATTTCCATTGTGTTTTTTTGGGGGTATTGTTATTTTCACTGCTTTCCTTCACCATTCCACCTCACATTGCCCTCAGCACTAGTGCTACCAAGATCTCTTTGTATGTAGGTCTATGTATGTATAGCTGCAGTAGATTAGCCATACTGAATTACTATCAGATACATGGTTTATTTAGTGATGTTTAAATTGTAGTTTTTGAGGTTCATTTCTCGTTATTGCAACAATCCAATCATTATATTTTATTTGATTAAGTTTGGATGTCTCTCTGAACTTAAGCACTGAAATTGAATGTGCAATACTCTCACTACCTTAGCTACATAGATTATGATGAAAAAAACTACATCACAATTGTGTGAAAAGTACATATGGAAAATTGTGTAATATTGAAACATGTAATATAACCCATCCTGACCAAAAGAACAAAAGAATAAAAATTCTTCCAAATACTAAAAAAAATTGACTTCCCCCCAAAAAAAAAAGAATAATGCCCAAACCAAAAAATATACTTAAAAAAAAATTAAAAATAAAAATTTTTGCATCGTAACAATATTAATGGCACAGTCCATAGTAGAGACGCTTGCAAGCAGAAACTTTACAAGTTTTGAAACCTTAGACAATCATCAGTCTGCCCTGCATGCGAGCTTTTAAACTGAGTGTAGAATTCTATATTCAATTTTCTCAAGACTGTGACAAGAACAGGATTTTCGTACCTAATATCTCAAGGGCAGTTTATTTTCAGTGAACATGTTGACAAAATCCCTGGCAGATTTGTGATTTGTGTTGTCGGAATCCAAATAGTGTTTTTTGTTTATATATGTACAATGTCAGCGTTCTCAGAATTTGGTACTGAGATGTAAGAAGTTCCCATGCTACAGGATAGTTCCCATAAGAAATTGTGAAATTTCTTTTACCAATTTTAAAGCTTCCGTGAGGCAACCCATTGAATATTGGAACTTTTAAACATCAGCCAGGCAACAATTGTTGTGAATGGTGGCCTGATACAATTGCGAAAACATTGGCCAATCTTCCCACTGACCAGAAAAAGTAAGCAAGTTGATCTTGGGAAGCCTTACATTTGCAGATGGACTGGCAACAGGTGAAGTTGTACCATAGCAAAAAGAACTAACTTTTAATTCCTTGCCCTTCCACGAATACAGTCCTGCACTAGCTCAGTCAGGTTACTCACAAGAATCTGGCACCAAGTTTTAAAAATAATAAAAAGAATGTACCTCCATTTTGAAATATGGTTAAGGTTAATTTTTGATTTCAACAACATTTACAAAAACACTGACATGAACTGAATATATTTTTAATCAATAGACGACTTTCAAAAGTAACAGCGTCACAGTAGATTTGAAACAATGCATGAAAGAACTTGCCTCGTGAGAACCATTATGAAGGCAAGGGGGGCGAAAAACACCTTCCCGCTTGATGCCTAGCAGCCTTACACACTTGCAGAAAGAATTTAGTAGAGAAAGGTTTGTAGTCAAAAGTTCTTGGAATTAAAGGCTACTTAAACAATAGAGTTTCCGGCTGCAGGCGTTTGCGGGTGTGGGCTAAATTGTTCCACAACGAAGCCTTCTTTTCAACGGTTGATATTAATTTGCAGACGAGTCCAGGACTCTTCGCACTCAGCTAGCCACACACAGCTATCCCCACTCCTTGAAGTAAAGTCTAAAAATAACATTTGGCTGGGGCGTGCTGCCTTCTATTGGCTAAAAACTACATCACTGCGAGGGCTTCAAAACAAATATTGCTGATGGCAGGAGATAATTAAAAGAAGTCAAGAAAAACACCTAATCTCAAAAGTGATGCAACTTCGCTCCGATCCCGGGAACTCTAAAATGCCAACGTATTACAGATAACTGAAATACAGCCTTGCATTAGAACTGGTAAAGCCCTTATTTCTACACGTGGTATGAAAGGAAAATTTTTAATATTACACCCATTGACCAAATTGGAAAAGAATTATAAAACCGATTAAAATTTACATAACCTGCAATGCTACAAAGTTGATTCACTCTGAACAACATGCTTACCCAAAAACAAAGCCAAAATACCACGAGTGTCCAACAATAAAGTAAACAACTTATGTTTAGAGGTCAAAGTGTTTTCATCCATGTCATCAGGAAGTTACAGTACTATCAATTGCCTTAAGTTGTATGACAAATGCATTTACATTGTGCACAATTTCCACAGTAACAAGTAGAGCACTTGTTAATGTTTACATTCCCTAGCTGATGTGCCATTATTTAGTTCCCTGAAGTTTCAGTTTCAGTAGGAATACTTTTGAATGCTTGTTGAATTATTATTACAATGAAGCGAGCGATAACAGTACAGAGAAGACAAAGTCTTACCCTAGTGTGTTGCAGCACAAGTGAGTATGTAGATCTTATCCGGTGAAAAAAGTTTAAAATCTCAGGAAAAAAACTTAATATTTTGAAACACTACTTGGACCTACCCTGGCAAATTCAAGTACACACAAGGCAACAAACACAACTGAGAAAATAAAATGGGTAAGTTAGTCACCCAAGTGGTGAAATAACATACGACTGAGTGGATAACATTAAAAAAAAAAAAACTTAACACAGCCCAATCAACATTTCATAGTACTGTTTACTAATACGTAAAACCCATCGTAAATGAGATGAGGGCAGATATCTTGTTTTCTTCACAGGATGTCTGAACAGTGAGTGATTTTCTGCGGTAGCATAGGTACTTAATTCATGCGTGCAGGAGATAACCGTTACATAGCACACTCAATCGAGTGATGAAAAACACACACTCGCTGATCGGTATCACACGTTAGGCTATTCAACCGGGAGGACCAATAATGTTTTGCAATTCATACGAAAACTTTGCCGGACAACCAACAATTTAGAGATTGTCACTAGGAAACTTACACTGACGCTATCTTGGGTTACACTGATCTTCATGGGGTGGTGCACTCTACTTCCAGGACCAAGTATTCATATGCCCCATCACATAGTCTGTTGACACATGTGCACAAATGTTTAACAAAGAATACTGAGCATCCATATTTAGTATTAATTTTTGTTAACCAATTATCAGTGAAGATATAAAAGTGGTGTCAGAAATGAAGATTATTAAATATAGAATATAGTATTACTAAACATTAGTGTGCCAAGGCCAACTACAGTGGAAATTTCACCAGAGCTACTTCAATCACTTACCAACATGCATGTTAGTGTACTTAAATAATCTATGGAGAACGTAACAAGCATCAATGACATTGCTACATCACCAACATTTATAATTGATGAGAACCATTCATCAGAATCCATTACAGTCTAGGATTAGTTTCAGCATTTTGATTGGGCTCTCCAGTTAAGCAAAATACCCAATGAACAATATTCTAGTTATGCTTGTGTATATGGGTGCAGAACTAAAACAGTGCTGTAAAGTGTCTAGTCAGCCTGCACTGGCAAGATCAACTTACATATGATGAAATAATAATGGCACTTACCGTCCATTTTGATAGAACTAGAAACAAATATGTAGAAAGTATTAAATTCTGTCTTACTACACAAGAAAGTAATGAAACTGTAGCTAATTTTGTTCTACATCCCAGACAAAGAACTTCTCACTGTGAATATGGCAACTTCGACAGAATGTTAATTGAACAACCTTTACATGGTCTTAGTTCTCATGAGATGTGCAATGAGTTTATAGTCAAGAATCCATCTACATTTACCAAAGCATATGAGATAGCCCACATAATAGAAGCATCATACAACATGACCAGTGGAGTAAATATTGCTGGATCATCAGCCACATCAGAAGTAAAGCATGAAGTAGGATATTCATCTCCAAGTACTAAGAAAACAAAAAGCCCCACACATTTAAGACCTTCACATGATAGGTCTAAATCTTACGAAAAATCTAAATATAACAAATAAAACTCATTACGTATTCAATGGTTGCAGATGACAACACAATTGTGATCAATGTCCCTTGCAGCAACTATAGATGCTATAACTGTGGCAAGATGAGCCACAACGCCAAGGTCAGCAAGTTCAAGAAGCCAACACAAAATGCTGATAAAATTACATACCATGTCAAACTATTAGAAGATATAGACACTAGACACTTTAGCACAATTCAGAAAAGTCCAGGACATCAACACAGTAAGACAGTTGGGTAAGCATATGCTCTCTGTGCCGATTGATGGAAAAAATTTGGAGATGGAGTTGGACTCAGGTGCACCTTGTAGTATAGTTAGTGAAAAAACCTTATGCACCATAAAAACAAATTCTTCCTTCAAAAGACAAATAGATAGTTTGCAAGCAATATGAGTCACAGCATCAATTATATAGACAGTTTGCCAGTCAATGGCACAACTGGACAGACAACACTTAGACTCAACCTTTATATTGTCAGTGGTGATTTTGATAGTCTTTTTGAATGAGAATGGATAGCTGACTTTGTTCTCGAGATGAATTTTCTGCCCCTAAGGCAGTTCTCTCATTAACTACCACTGTTCCATATTGGAACCTCAAACTGAAAATTCAAATCAGTCAGTTGTTAGCACATACTGAGGATGTTTTCAGTGAGGTAAATGAGCTTGCAAACTGGACCACCTGCGACAGTGCACCTGAAGCCAGGAGCAAAACTTACCTTCACTTGTGCACATGAGGTATCACTAGCACTATGTGAAGCAAATGTGAAAGAGATAGATGCTAAGATCACATCAGGGTTGTAGAGGGTTGAACATTCAGAATGGGCTTCACAGACACATGTTGTAAGTAAGAAAAATGGAAAAATTTGTATTACGGGCAACTATAAACCTACAGTTAACTCGGATATGATTATAGACGAATACCCGATCCCAAAGGCCGAGAACATATTCAACCATATGAAAGTAGCTAATATTTTCTATCATTTGGACGTCATAGATGCTTTCACACATCTGTCTATTGATGAAGAATTTTTACGTGCACTGACACACTATGCCACTACACATGGATTTATTCAACCAATACATATGGTGCTGCAAATATACCTGTTATTTTGCAGCGTCATATGGAAGCTGTCGTACAAAGCATTCCCAATGTACTGAATTTCTATGCCGACTTGCTAGTTTTTGCAGATAGTTTAAAAAATCTTATTTTAAATCTGGAAACAACATTGGCGAGAATCTCTCATCGTCAGCTACTCAACCGTGCAAAGTGTGTCTTTGCTTCAACTTATGTCATTCTTAGGTCACAAGATAGACGCCCAAGGCTTGCACAAATCGGACAAACACATAGAGGAAATTTGAGATGCGCCAAAACCTTCAACACCTGAAGACTTGGTTATATTTTGGTAAAGCAACTTATTATAGTTCATTTATTCAAAATTTATCAACAAGGAGCCAAGCGCTTTGAAATATGCTGCACACAGAACTTTTCAAATGGACACCAGATGCAGAAGCAGTATATTATGACATCAAGAATGCTTTAATTTCTCCATATGTACTGATGCCATATGATCCACCACTCCCTTTACTTTTAGCAACGGATTTAAGTAAGACAGGTTTAGGTGTTGTCCTATCACATGGACTGTCAAATGGACAGGAACACATGATGACCTATGCCAGTTGCACCATGAGTTCTACTGAGCAACGTTGTCTACAAATCGACAAAAGAAGCTCTAGCCGTAGTATGGGCTGTTAAGTTCTTTCATTATTTGTATGCTAGTCATTTTACGCTTATTACAGATCACAAGCCATTGACACAAATTTTACATCCAGAGAAGTCACTTCTAATGATCTGTATCAGTCGAATAGCAAATTAGGCAGACTACTGTTCAAACTTTGATTGTGACATGTCTTTCAAGCCAACTAAAGCTTATTACTGCTCTTGTGTACCACTATCAACAATTGTTTATGCTGTCTACACAATTTTACATCAGAAAAAGGAGAAGTAGTTGATAATGATGAATTTGACCACTTTGTCTTCTGCCAGATCAAGCAGCTACTGGTTGATCCAAATAATTGCTCAAGAAACATGAAATGATCTTAGCAAGATAGTTCAACTGTCGGAGTCGGGTCAATATCTCAAATGTTTTGGATTCAAGGCACTAAAAGTGAATTACACTCTAGCTGTTGTCTTTTTGACCACTTGAGGTTAAATCCACTAGTTCCATGACCACTTCAACAGTTGCATTCTTTGATGAGATCTTTGCAACTTATGGTGTTCCTGTCATCATAGTTTCAGATAATGCTACACAGTTCACTTCTGCAGAGTTTGAGATGTTTCTACATCAGTGGTGTTAAGTGCCATGAGCTTATAGCTCCATACCATCCCTCAACTAATGGACAAGTTGAACGGTATGTACAGGCGGTTATAGGTGCTCTCAGCGCAATGTCCACATCAGATTCTTTACAGCATAATCTGAACAAGTGTCTACAGCAGTATCAGAAATAACCACACACTACTACCGGTCATTCACCTGTGTAGCTGTTCTGGGGACGAAATCTACATTCATGTCTTTGTCCTGCCCAACAATATGTACACTAAAATTACGGAGAAACAAGCAAAATTAAAAAAATACAGTCCACACATTCGAACCTGCTGAACCTGTGTGTTTCTTTTCGGGTAATCCACACATTGACAAATGGATTCCAGGAACAGTCTTAATGCATTTCGGAGACCATCACTAGATAGACTACTTTGGAAAATATTTCAAATGGCATGCCAGTCATGTCCGTGCTCACCGAGCAGAGGAATCCTTCCACCAACCTGCTCACTCGGTTCAACAATATGTTTAGAAATATATTTCTACCCTCGTTCGAATACCACAGAAAGTTCATCATCTGAAGCATCCAACAATACACTCCACCCAAATGCCTCTTCTATGACACAGAAGACTTCTGCTCCCATATGTGTAGAAAGAAATCATGATTCATATCCAGACACTGGGACTTTGACTATTCTGCATCGATCATCACGCTGATGCTTTCCACCAAAGTTATAGTCACCAATTTAAATAATGTGTTGTTCAAATGTCCCTACATTTATAATTTTTAGAACATAAAAAAAAAGGGCCGGGAAAAAAAGGGGGAGGGGGGGGGGGGGTAAATGTTATGTATGAAAAAAACAAGAACGAACTCATGAAAATTATGTTAACATGTGTGGTAAACAAACTAGAATTTAACTGTGTTAAATTATTTCAGGAAATAAAGCAGTAAATCAATGTGTTTAAAATTACTTAGTAGAAATTTTTCGGGAAGATATAAAAGTATGCAAAAAAAATAGGTGTGAACAGTCACCAGTTATGTATAATTATATATGCCATTGTTCCAAGCACTTTGGCTGATGAGTTGTGCGGGAGCATGGATGTAGCCAGCAGATAAAGCAAACTACAGTCCAGTGTAGTAAAGATTTGAAATTAGTTTTAAGTTGTTTTGACTTGGAAAACAGTACTTGCATAATTGTTAGTGGTTTCAACTAAAAGTATTATGGCTTGAAAGTGCTGTCATGGGCAAGAAGCAGTAAATACTTAGCTTTTATTTTAGCAAAGTGGTAGTAGGTAATAATAATAAGTGAATTTTTTTTAAATATGGTCTGTAATGTGCTCTAGTATGTTATTTCAATTAATTTCACATATATCTGCACAAATTTCATTCCTAAAATTTTTAGAACTAAAGTTTCTTTCATGAAGCTAAGCTGGCACTGTTACTAAAGTAAACACAATGTTTTGGGATACTGGCAAGATGGTGGCTAGAGGCCATAGTAAAACCACCTATCTCCAGCGGCTTCACCTACGACACAACATACCATCTCCTGTATACTCCTAACTCCATGCCTATCTATAATATCTCTTTTTCTATGGTAGTTTTGTGTGTGTGTGTGTGTGTTTTTTTTTTTTTGCCTTTGCTGTTTTAAGAGTTTGTTGGGAGGTGTTTGTTTTGTGAGTTTAATTATTGGTCAGGAATGATGTCATGATGGCGTAGTTCACATTTTCTGAATTTTTTCTTAGGTTTAATTGGTGATTATGATAAGTGTACGTACAATATTTAAACACTCAAGAAAAAACCTAAATCTAGCCTTTGCATTGTCCTGTAGATTGTGAAATTTGTTTTAGCATTGATATTAATTATTCAGTTTTTCGAATTAGTGACCACGGAAAGTTTCAGAGGTCTTTATTTATTTATTTTAATTGTTTGTTTATATTTTTGTCCCTATGTTGATACTTGGAAATGCGGTGTTTCGTAACTGTGTTAATCCACATATACATACATTCGCAATTAGGCTACCTCCCGGTGGCGAGTTCTCTCACCTCTCCTTCACCCAACCAACTCCTTTTCCACTCCCTTCCTGAGTTTACCAACCCCTCTCACAGATACCAATTCCTCCCTCAACACATTCCACTCCCTCACAGACCTCACAAGCATGGACTGGCTACCCCGCTCCATTCTCCTCCACACCCTCTGAAGCTTCTCACTGTTATTTCCTCTTCCTCTAAACACCCCCTTACTTAGCTTGCAGTGTAGCCCTCCCCATCCTCCCTCTTCATTCACCACCCTGTACATCCTGACTAACCTTTCAACTTTCCTCCTGTCCTTCAATGAGCTCCACCCCATTTTTTTCATCATCACTGATGGCTTATAGTTGCCTTCTTCCTCACCATCTTGTCCCTGCCTTCTCCACCTACCCTTCACCCATCTTGCTGACTTTCTCTGCACCTTTTCCAGTTCTCGCACCTCCACCTACACATATGGGTCCCTTACTGCTGCAGCGTATTCTAACATTGGCCGTACCATTATGCCATATGCCTTCTCCTTCACCTCACAGCTGACTCCATTCAGCACCCTTCCCAGCATACCCAGAGCCCTTCTTCCTTTTGCAACCACACTGTCTACCTTTTTTTCTAACCTAAGGTCTCCCTGCAGTACAATCTCTAGATACTTATATTCTGCTGCTTCTTCTTCTCTCTCTTGTCCCTCCCATCTACATGTCCCTGTTTATCATCTTCTTCCTTGTGAACCTCACTACCTTAGTTTTTTTTACATTCATCTTCATTTTTTTTTTCTGGTCCACAACCATATCTTATCTATGTCCGCCTGCAAATTTCCGTCCCCCTCTCCCACCTCAGCATATACAACACAATCGTCTGAAAACAATCTGATTTTCTTCGCCCCCTGAGAAAGTCCCCTATCCATTCCACTACCCTCCTGTCTGGTATCAGTGCCTCCACTTTCCTCATCAATGTCCCATGTGGGACCTTATCAAATGCCTTCTCAAAATCTATGAAGCAGGCATCCACCTGCTTCCCCTCATCAATTACCTGCACCAGATCCTCTAATAACCCAGCCAGCTGAGTCTCACACAAGTATCCCATCCTGAAACCATGCTGGGACTCCTCCAACCAATTCCTATTGTTTATTACCCTCACCACATACTGCACCACCAGCCTCTCCATTACTTTTCCTGTACTTGATGTGAGACTCATCGGTCTGTAGCTGCCAGGCCTCCTCTTATCCTCTCCCTGCTTGTGTATAGGTACCACCATAGCATCCTTCCAATCTTGTGGTATCTTACCCTCTCCTGAGGACTTTTTAAACAGCACTTCTAAATATTTCGCCAACTCCCTGCCATCAAACTTTAGTGCTGCGTTTCCTATTCCATCTGGACCTCCTGCCTTACTGCTCTCCAAACCCCTAATTACCTTTTCTGTCTCCCATTCCTTCATCTTAAACTCACTAAACACCCCCCGAACCCTGTTTGCCCCCCTTTTCCAACCCTCCTTTGCCTCAAACACTGACAAGTACTGTTCCTGCAGCATCTCCAATTTTTCTTGGTCATTTGTCGCATACCTACCATCCCTTCCTGTTAGCAGAGGGATCCCTTCCTCTCCTTCCTTTAACCTTCTAACATACCTAAACAATTTCCCCCATTCCTTGCCTTTTCCTTCTTCCACCATGTTCCCCAGAAATACATTCTTTGCCTGTTTGATATTCCTTTCAATCTTCCTACCCATTTGTTTCATCATTTCTTTAGATCTTATCATCCCTTCATTTGTCCACTTGGCATGTAATTTTCTGCACTTCCTCTTCATTTTCAAAATCTCCTGTCCATGATATGGCTTGTCTCTCAGGAATATTTCTGCCCCCTTCTTATCTCCTCTTCCATACTGCCACACCAACCTTTCTGCCATTTGCACTTCCTTCATCCTGCCAATCCCAATTTCCACAACCTGGATATGATGGTCGCTTATACCATCCAATACTATTGCACCAACTATAGCATTCATAGGTCTGACCAACACCACATCCAGCACTGACCCAACACCCTCATCCCATCTCGTATGTGTTTCTACTACCTGGACTAATCCTCTGTTGACTAACTGTGCTGCCATTCTCTGCATCATGCTACCCATTCCTTCTGCACCCTCTACCCATTTCACTCCTGACATATTCAAATTCCCTGCTACAACAACCCACTGCCTGTCCTTTAGTCTATCGACCCTCTCCTTGATCATCTCAATTACCTGCCATCCCTGTCCTGGTGGTCTATACGCTGCCAGCAAAGTAATACTCCAATTTCTACTACCACTCAATTTAATTTCCATTACCTCGACATCCTCACTAACCCATTCTACCTCCCCTTTTAGCCCTTTGCTTACACACACCATTATTCCTCCTCCTCTCCCATCCTTGTCTCTTCTGAAGATGGTGAACTTATCCTGCCTACACTCAATGTCCAGTACTTCCTCAGTCAACCAAGTCCCCACAGCTACCACTATATCCACCCCATATCCTTCAACCTTTCCCCAGAAGCCCTCCAGCTTGTTGTACACACTCCTACAGTTCACCACCATTATCTTTATACTAGTACTCTGCTTTACCATCCTACATTGCTTACCTCCTATCACCACCCCTGCGGCCTCATCAATGCTATCTTCTCCATTTCTCTCCCCTTCCGTTTCCTTGCTTCTAATTGATTGCTATTTCAACAACGGCTGCTCTGCCCTGACCCTCTCCATGCAGCCAGCTACTTCTCTACCTAGCAGATCACCTAGAATCCTCTTTCCCTGTTCTGTCAGGTGAACCTGGTCCCTCCCTACACTTTCCCAGCCTACCCATTTCCTACTATTTATAAATGTAGCCCCAAAATCCCTACACACCCTCTCATATACCTCACTCGCAGCCACTGCCTTCCTATAGGATATTCCTTTCCTAACCAGCACGCCACTGACTACTGCCCTAGCTCCAGGGAACTTCACCCGCCTATTTCCTCAGCAATCCCCTGAGGTCCCGCTCTACCTCCTGCCCCACTTCCCTATGAGCCAGGTCGTTTCCTCCGACATGAATGAGAACAACCTTTGCCACCCTGCTACCTCTCATACCACTAACCCTTTCCTCCAAATCCCTGGTATTTGCCCCCCCCCCCAATCACTGCTTTATATTTCCTTCCTGATATTCCTCAGCTCCACTCCCTTTACAATAGAACTGCCTAGAAAAACTACCTCTGGCTCCTTTCCTACAACCTGTTCCTGCTTTGTGGCTCTTCCACCCACCTGCCTACCCTTGTTTCCGGCCTCCTGCAGCACCCTTGTTTTCCTCCCTTTGGCCAGTCCTCCTCTCTTCCCTCTAGGCCTGAGCTGTCCACTTTCTCCTGCTTGCTGGTCTTTACTAATAGCACACTTGCAAACCTCAGCATACTGCTTCCTACCTTCTACCACTGCCTGTTCCCTGCTTTCTGTTTCCCGTTCCTCTATTCCTGATTGCTTCCTGCCTACTACTTCCTGCTCTTGCTACTATTTCTTGCTCCTCTAACCTTAGTTGCTGTCTTATGTCTCCTACTGCCTTATCCCTTTCTACTGCCTCCAACTCATCTATCCTCCTCCTTAATCCTACCACCTCCCTCTCTGCCTCCCTCCTCCTCTGCTTTTCCTCCTGCAGTTCCTTCTGCAGCCCTACTTGCATTCTGCCTAACTCTTCCTCTCTACTCAGATTTTCCTCCTGTGGACTGGCTTTCATTTTTCTTAGCACCCCCTTTACATCTTCCAACTCCTCCTCTAACTTATCCACCCTCACTTCTACTCTACTCTTACCCATCTCATTCCTGACCTTTTCCTCCATCCTCTCAATCCTATTCATCATTTCCCTCTCTTTCCTGCTCATAAAATCTACCATATCCCCTTTCCACCTCTCCTCCTTAGCCACTTCCATTGGCACTGGCACACCCTCTACATAACTTCCCCTCAGCATATCCCAAATCCAGTTTCCACCTTATCCACGTATTTGTGTTTCCTTCTCTACCCTTAATTTGTCCCCTACCACTGCCACTAAATCCTTTCCCTCAGCACATTCCTCACACTTCCACTCACGTTCCTGTAGTGATCCCAGTTCCTCCTCCCGGATCCCTATACAGCCAACATGGTACCAGCCGCCACACTGGTCGCACTGCACACCGCTTTCTAACCTTCTCCACACCTTTCCACAGCCGCTACACTTCACCTCCCTACCATTATTTTTTTACCATCTCTTTTAAAAAATAATTTAACAACTACTCTCCCTTATAAAATACACCAAATACCTATGTATACACACACTTTCTTAACTAGCCTAACTTACACCATACACCCTTTACCCTCGTACAATAACAAAGGCCTCGCACGCACAATCGGACGCTACTCCCTCCTTTAAACAATTACCACATAAAACACTGATTTTAACTCTAATTATACCTCAAACTACTACTTCACCTATATTTAAACCTATTGCTAGAACTAATCCCAAGCCAAAACAACTTTAATTACGGAACAACACAACCTGTAGTCCGTCTGTGGTGGCCATCTTGTGGTTTCATTTATTATAGAGGCAGTATTGTATTAAAGCTCTAGAGTTAGAGGTAATAGTTTTGTATAGAGACAGCAGTGAATTGAAGTCCTGTTATGTGGCTAGTGAGAATATATATTTACTGTTTTTTGGTTATTTGGCAGGTCCTTAATGACACTTTCCCGGACCACACATTCCTTATGAATGGTCTCATCATGGGCATAAAGGTAAGTCTTATTTTATTTATTAATGTGTAACCACAGATTTATAGTTAAGATATCTTTGTCACATTATGTATAGTACATTATAAAGTGGTAGCAGCTGGGTTATGGTCAGAGAATTTCTTTAAAAATATTGTGAGCCTCGGACTGACCTACCCCAACCCTTTCCAAGTACAGCCATTATTTAATTATTTGTTTTAATGTAGTAGTTAATTCAGCATATGACTATGAATCTTGATTCTAGGACGAGTGGTATGTACACAATGTAAAGATGTATGGCTTATTTTTCAAACTTCATTATATTTTTCAGTGTGTTAGATATATTCTTAATGCCTCAAATTTAAACATATGATGAACATGTATGACATTTATACTATTGTTAGCTTAGATAGTCATTCAAGTTGGATGTTAGTATATACATCTTTTCTGCAAAAACTTATTGTGTTAACTTAATTTATACTTGATTATCTGAAAAGTATTTAATGTTCAATGGAAATTGCTATTGTGAACTTTTGAGGGAACTACTGGTAAGCTGTCTGCTTCCATCTTTTCCCTGTTTGATGGTTTTATTTCAGGAGGGAAAATATGTAGTTGTTTCTGTGAGTGGTTGCAGTGGTATGATTGATATAAAGCCTTTGTGGCTATAAAATCATCAAGCATTAGGTGACTTTTTTTGACAGTCAGTAAAGATTGATATACAAATTTCTGGAATACATATGGTTCTGTTATTAAATTGCTCATACACATGGCACAGTACCATTATTTTTTATTATGACCTTCCCAAAGTGGTTTTTGTGATTTAATAATTATTTTCGTAAGATATAAACACAAATTTTCCAACCACCTTTTATCTGTGTTTCATAACTTATTGGTTTAATGCCAGTGGAAATTAGGCACTATGTTGATTGGATTTTTTTGTAGTAGTGTCTTTCAACTTTATCACTGAAGGGAGGCTTTTTTTTTTTTTTTTTAAATGAAAGTGCACAAAATGCTGTCAGGTTTCGTAATAGAGCTCAGCATTGATTATGTTTAGTAGACAACTGTTATGTGTTCATTTGCATTTTCCTCACTTCCTTTAACCCTTTGAGCAGTATATTTTATTTATGTAGTTGGTACCCCAGGAGTAGCATTTTTTTTTCACCATACTTGATTCACATAAATACTTTTGGAAGTTTCTTTAAATAACTTGAAATGTAATATTTATAAGACCTTAGAATTAGTATAGTATTGAATAATACACAACATCTTTCATAATAAATTATTATACATGATCTGAGCCCAACATATGTTGCATAATGTAAAAAAAAAAAAAAAAAAAAACTATCCCCCCCCCCCCCCCTCCGTCTAACATAAAAACATTGTACTGCTATATGTTTTGTTTGAGTTTGGTTCATGAATGAGAATGAAACTGTTAAAACTTGCTTACATAGCATGAATGCATCTGCAGCAGTAATATATGTGGAATAAACAAAAACACTTAAAAGTACATAACGAAACACTACTTTAGCTGCAACAATAATACATGTGGCATAAATGAAAAAAAGAAAAAAATACATTACAAAACACTACATTAGCTGCAACAGTAATATTATGTGGCATAAATGCAATATTTGAAAAATATGAATCACTACCCATCACATCACTGTGATGTGAACAGAGTTATTTGTGGCGTAATAAAAACCATACTTTTTCTTTTACAACTATAAATTGGTCAATGTATGGATTTCTGTGAAACATGTGTGAACACACTTCAACATCACATTCCGCGCGCATCCATCTTGAATCTTGTCTTCGTTTAGGACTTTGAGTGGTGTGTTTGCACACACCACACTGATACTAAGCTTTCTCTTTTGAGGTCAGTAATGGGACTGGTGTCGGAAAATGACACACAGAGAGTCGTAATGGATCTTGTGGTGGAATTGCAGTATGTCGTCCTGCTTTTGTGATTTTTCGTGGCTTGGAGAATTCTTGAAGTAATTGCTTATTAGGTTGGCTCTGAGCATTTTTTCCTTGTCTTTTCTTGAAAAATGATGTATGAATTTAGCACACACATATCAACGAAATGAAAGAATAACTTCTTGTATCATTTGACTGACTTCAGACAGCTGTCATTGAAACTAAGTTGCATGTTTGCCTTATCAACCAATATTATTGTTGTACTCAACACCACTTGCTGGATTCTCTTTGTAATTTCCAGTCAAATGGTCCACTTTGGAAGTGGTTTTCATTTCATGTTTATGAATCGTGGACAACATATGCACCTCTCTTTTACTGTGCCATTTTTTAGCTAGTAGTGTGTTTGTATGTTGTACTGCGCACTCACCTTTCTGAATAATTCTAGGGAAGTGTGGCATATGTTTTCTGTTCTTTCTGACAGTTCCGCAATCCCCATTATTTTTGTCAAAAAGAAATTGAAAGAGACTTAGACTAGTGTACTAATTGTCTGTAAATACACAGTGACCATTACCAAAATATGAGTTCACAAGTAATTTCACAACAGATCCTGAATAGCCTAAGTTCTTGTCTAATTCAATATTGTTGTCTTTACCTGTATACACAATACAATTTTGGAACATAGCTCTATTTACAGTCACAAGCCACAAAGAGTTTTACACCAAATTTATGCCTTTTATTTGGAATAAACTGCTTGAATGATAGATGCCCCAATGCACTATACTTTCATCTAAGCAAATATTCTGGAATGGGTTGAAAAGAGTTTTGAAACAGATTCTCAGTGTCTCGATAACAGCACTTATTTTGTAAAGCGGATTTTTTTATCTGGGCCTCATTGTCACAAAAATTAAGTAATTGCAGCAACTGACAGAACCTATCCAGTGAAAAGAATTTTCTGAACGTGAGGGTGGAAATCAATGGGTCACTAGACCAATAGTCCTTGAGTCTATTTTTTGATGTGTGAGCCATTAGCAATATGGTAGCATGAAATGTGTATAATTCTGTCACATTTACCGGATACCATTTCATTTGCTTTGAGTTTTCCTTTAAAGGTATATGTGTGGAAACATTTGTAAAATATTTGTTTGTTTCACAAGCAATGTGATCTAAGAGATCTGAGTGTAATACTTGCTTGAAAATATCTACATCTGTAGGATTTGGTGTCAGATCAATATTATCTGTAATACCTGTTTCAGAAGAATCAAATACAAAATTCTTTGAGAAAAATTCTACATTTGAAGACCAGTTGAAACTGTTGTTACATACAGCACCCAGCTCAGATACACTGTGTTCAGAGAGATTAGAGTTGTTTTGCATATTGTCAGAGTGATATTCACGTTCACTGCTAGAAAAGCTATACACATCACTATGCGATTGCCATTTGCTCATTATTCCACTTATATCACTCTCCGAAAGTGCACATAGTTTTCTCTTGGAAGCCATTGTAAAAATGTCTAAAGGAAATCTACTTTTCCTGCCACAAAAATAGACTGTGTAAAAATTAATGTGCATTTAGTCTTTTCATATGGCAAAAAAAAAAAAGCAGCGCAGCACTTTCCATGCACAGAAACAACTAAAGTATCAATTTGTGGTTGCAAAGAAAAGTAAAAATTGTTCTGTTGGCTTTCAATTAGTTCAAATGGCGAACAAAAGATAACTGCGCTTTCCATGCACAGAAACAATTAACAGAAATTAATGAAAAAATTGTTCAATTGGCTTTCAGTTAGTTCAAACGATAGACAAAAGATAGCTGCACTCTCCAAGCAGGCACAAAGAAATGTTCTCCATGGCAAAACTTGATGACTTGAAAATACTGAAAATAAATATTTCTTGCAGTAAAAACATGTGTTATTATATTTTATGATTTTATTGGTGAAAATTTCCCACTGTAAAAACGTAAAATAGAAGTGGAAATACTATTTATAACATAGTACGAAAGTTAGAGAAGCAGATAAATGCTGTTCACGATAAAGTGAGCACTTTTGAAATCAACCTTAGAAAAAAGTCCGTGCTGCTGCCTGCATATATTCTAACGGGTGCACTGAGTGACATGCGCACAGTAAAGTTAGTAACAATTAATGGAAAATAGTTACATATCTTAACGTTGAATAAAAAGTATTAGGTAACAGTTTGTGATAACTTAAATTATTAATTTTGCTTTCCGATTTTTTAAAACATCAGTGTGTAAAAATGAACATGTTTGTAAAATGTTTATGTTTCTTATAGGTAATTTCACAATTTCATTGGACCGACTTACGGATAAAGTGATGAGGCCCATGGTAATGTTAATGTTACGTAAGGCGGAAGAATACACAATGTGTGTACAAGTAGATCCTAAGCAGGCTTTCAAAAGTGCTCATTTTACCTTGAACAGCCTAGCAGCACATTTACTGCACTGGGGCATTGCTACTCTCTCGCATATTGATTAAAAGTTGGAAAACGTACATGTACAGCCATTATCTCTATGGTACACTGTGAATGCCCATATATGTATATTTTTACTGCTCAAAGGGTTAAGAATACTTTAACTGGAAGAGATAAAGGTGGAGAAATGCTGAATGAAGTGAAGAGCAGGAATTCCACTGAAGTTCATTTCTTATGGGAATATGTCCATGGATTGGGATGGACTCTTTCCCTCCTCTTTTCCAATTTACTGCTTGCTTTAGTTGAAATTGGTAAGTTGCAGTAATACCTGGAGGCAAGACATTGAGATTCTTAACTCAAGTGTTCAGAAATCAACCAGCCATTGCAGCATGTAATGTTATCAAATATCAAGATGTTTTATGATCCACCAAGAATTGTTGTAGCAACAAGCTGTATCCTAATGATGTTTTCATATGTATAGTTTAAAAACCAATAGACCAAATGAGGGTAATCTTGACTCTCAGATACAGTGAGAACGCTATTATAACTTACTCCATTTTGTAATATATCCTTCCACCATAACTGTTCTGTCAGTGAAGAAAATAATGTAAACATATGCTATGTGATCAGTGTAGGTTATTAGTCCAACTTCTTTAATGTTTATTATGACCAAGTTATACTGCTGTGGCTGTTTATTTTATTGATCGTGAAAGGGGGGGGGGGGGTAAGGAGGGGGGTGGGGCATTAGTTTTAACTTCTTTCAATTGTTTTGCAGCATCTCTGCTCGAGAGATGGTATCATTTTGAATGTTCATTGTTTTGAGAAAGTACATAATGGAAAATTTTGCTCGCATGGAAGTAACAACCAAATTATTATAACCTGGAAAGTTTTAACCTCGCCAAAGAACAAAACACGATAAATATGTTGCTGTTAGTACCAATGGGAATAATACAACACTTTGTACATAAATATTTTTACCGAAATTAACCAATACACATGATATTTTTACATCACAAAACAGAGTGGAACTGTTGTGTTTGCCACATGTGCCTTAAACATTCTAATAACAGTTTTGAAATACATTATGTTCAAAACACACTAAATTACTGTTTATAATTCTTATTCCTAACTCCCGTACACATGTTCTATGGCAGTCCTTCATATTTATCTGCTACTGATATAAAATAATTTGCAGAATCATTCAGTAAATACAGCACTTTCCATGTTTCCAGAAATTAATAAAAAACTTCATATGTTAAATAAATTGTGGCGCTTAACAACGGTACAGAAAATTGCGGACCAAGGGCGTACAAGTGCTGATAATATTACAATTCATGCAGGAAAAAACACTAAAAAGGGACCTCTACAACCAACTACAGTATACTTAATGAAATTAAATAGAAAAATTATGAACCACTGATAAAATATTTGGTTAACATCGTTAAGATATTTGCATAAACGTGACAAAAGAGATCACATGCTCAATAGTGTTCACAGAGCTGGAAATGTTTCGCTGATCTGACGTGTCTGCATGCTCTGTCGTTATTGCTAAACATTTTTTAAAACCTTTTTGCTAAAATCTAAAAAATTGTACATTACTTTAAAAACATAATTTTAAACATAACTGTTGCAGATATAATTACAGTTTTGAATTTCACATTTTTGTTCTAAGTACTATTTTCTTCCATAGTCATCATCACCAACAAAACAACATACATCCTGCAACACTTCATCAGCTGATGCAATACTTAGCAGATGAGAGCATTTATTAGTTACATAGTGTGTAGGTTGGTTACAGTGTCAAAAATTAGTGTTCTTATATGAAATTACGGAGCTTGTATTGGGATTCACAGTATTGGATAGTTGAAGACTTATCTGAAACAATTCAGTGACTGGGTTGGTTAAATCTATGCAAGTTAATAAACACATACAAAATTTTTTGTTAATAGTTATTGGTATTTTTAATACAAGATATTAATTTTATTTCACAAATAATTAAATACATAATGTTGCGATACTAAATATGGGTACAAATAGGAAAATACATTTTTAGTTACACTGTTTTGGTGATGGGTTACATTTTAGATGTTATTTACTTCAGCATACCTGGCCAGTTGGAGTTTAAATGCACAAAAGAAATGTTGATGTTCTGGCCTTCATGTGTTAGTTTATAGATGTCCTTGTGGTTACACCAAGGTTTTTAACAGAGGTGTATGCTCAGTCAAGGTCAAACTGTTTAATTTGTAAGTGTTAGGAGGTGCGCAAACATAAATTGTCTGTCAATTTTAGTTTTTTGACTGTAAAGTTCATCCTACCTCCATTTACAGGATGAGAAACATTCTCGGTTATATGAGATTGGCCAAAATAGTTAGAACATGTTTCAATGTATGGAGTTGAATTATTTTTTTTAAAGCTTAGGATGTTGTTGGCAGGCCTTATACGTGTCTAAAAAAACTTTTATTCATTTTTTTTTGTATTTATTTGATGCACAAATATTTCTGCTTGTGAAAGTAATGAATTTCAGGTTTAATTGGTGGTTGAGGTAGTTCCCTTTAAAAAAAAAAAAAAAAAAAATCTCTCTGGTATGTTGGGTTGTCAATGGTAACCTTGCATTGCAATTTATTCAGTGAACATTCAGAGTTCTGGATGACTGTTGATGCGTAGCTTAAGAATGTTCGTATTTATTTTCAATTTGAAAAATTAAAATTGTTAATAGTTCGGAAAGATGTATTGGGTACACTTAAGGGATTGAATAGTTTTGAATCTATTTGAAATTATTGTTATAGTATTTTTATTTTGTAAAAAATTATGTAAATAGTTGTTTATTTTGTTTAATAATGGTCTCGAGAACACACATAGTGACAGTGAAGGTCAGTTTGTGCATTTTGTGCGTTGCTACATGTAAGTATGTGCTCAGTTTTGAAGGTGTATTGGCTGCCTGTTCTGGTGTGCCGAGATGTTTATGTGACTGGCAACTTGGTTTATTTCTGTCTCACAAGCACTGCTATTTTGGGCCGCGAATCTTGCGTCTAAACTAAGGCTACATTATTTTTGCCTGAATGTTCATGCAGATGGGATTTGTGTGTGATGTGTTTAATATTCTGGTATCACGTTTTATTAGTTTGTAAAAATGGAATTTATATCTTATTAGTTTGTAAAAGTGGAATTGATACAGATTCACCACTTGTTACACACATTTATTAAACATTTGGCTGAATAAATATATAGATTTGTTAATATATTGTTGGTGGTGAAAATAAAACCTAGTTTTGCAACTAATAAAATAATCACAAAGTTGTTTTATTACACATTGAAAATACTGTGGCATAATTATACATCTTACTTTTTCTACCACGTGAAAGATGAAATAAAGTATAAACAAGATAGATCATTGTTCTTAATGTCTTGCTTGTATAGGCTGTACATGGTAAAGTGAGCATTTTTTAAGTTCTTTCTAAATTTTTCCTTTCATCCAATTTCCATTTTTCTGCTGCTTTTTAATATAAGCATTGCAATGTGACCAATAAACACAGTGTTTGCATTTCACCACCCTCAAAATTTGATGCCTGAGGCTGCAATAAGATATATTTATTAGTGGTTAATGCCTGTTGGGAGGGCCTTAAAGAGTGGTCACTTTATCGTAAACAGCCTATAGTAAATAATTTATGTGATGAAACATAGCATTGCATACCAGTGCATTCAAAATACCATTCGAAATTGTAATGAATTAAAATTGTATTTAGTTATTAGTACTGCTGCAATTAATTTGACTAGTAGCTACATCAAGTAAAACATGCCTTCTTGGAAGACTCAAGACTACAATGGTGGGATGAGTTGGAGAAAGACCTAAAACAGTTGGGTGTTGATGGAGATTGGAGGAGGGAAGCATTAGACAGGCTGAGATGGAGGCAATTTGTCAAGGCAGTGCATGGCCTTCAGGGCCTGTAATCGCTGTATTAAATTAATAAAGCTCCATTTTTTTATACGTTTCCTTTATGCAGATCTTTCCCAGCAACTTGCATATTTTAATTTTGTTTTTACATACTCTTCCAGTTAGTAAATTTTGCAGTGAACTGCAATTGTATGATATACCATTTGATTATTGCTGCTTTGCACTTGTGTACAGGGGCTGTTGTCATTTCTCAGCGCACCCCTGATTGGTGCGCTTTCTGATGTTTGGGGCCGCAAGTTCTTTCTCCTCATCACAGTGTTTTTCACATGTGCACCAATTCCTCTCATGACCATCAACACGTGGTAAGTTATTGGCCTGGCCAGAAACTATAAAGTATTGTTTTGTATAAATTCATGTTTATCATATGTCTCATAATAATTTGTGCTTGAAAACATTAGTGTTAAATCGAGACAGTAGTAAATCATTTACATGGTTCCTTCTTCAGCAATTCCAAACAAGCGTATGTGAAGGAAACCTTTGCACTTTGTAGTGACTGCCATTGTGCTTACATGAAAATCTCCATCCAATAATTTTATGGTGAATAAAATGAGGTGATTTTGTCATGAAAATTTTGTCATTTTGTCATAAAAATATTTTCATGTCAGCAAATAAATTTTATAGCAAAAAATGTGCAAGTTATTATTAAGACAGAATCTTATGTTTTTGTAACAATTTCAATTAAACCTAAATGGAACTTGTTATTCATTATTGTGTCAGTATATATTTTCATGAAAACTTAAAAAAACATTATAAATAAGGATGAAAGATGGAAGGATATTCTGACGATAGTACACTTAGTCATGTAACACATGTGACAGTCGCAATCCAATTTTGGGTGATCAGTCTTGTACTTTGACATTTTACATCTGCTTACATTCATTAGTTTTCTAAGAATTTTACACTACCCACATACAGCTTATACATGTGTAAATAACAAAATTTTAAATATAACACAAAAACACACTGTCCCTTTTAATCAGTCGTTACATCCCACGGAATTACCATATCTTGACCCTCGACATAGTATTATAATTTTTGTTTCTATGCTTAGTGTATTTTGGGTATTTGACCCCCAAATGTTTTTGCACAATGAAACAAAGAAACACTGGTAAAATTTAAATACAGTAACAGCAAACACTAGCAAAATGCTTGTTCACCGTTAAATATTACTCCAGCCAATTTCACGACTTAACCACAAGAAAAATGTACGTAAATATTTTATTGTAGAAAAAATAAAAATACTCCTTTGCCTTACATAGTACAAATGTTACTTTACAGTTTCTAATTGTAGAGCTGTTGAATTTTACGAGAGGGTAGTGGCAGAAACCTCTTTGTTGTAGTTTTCTTGGCAATATGAAAACTGCTGCTAACAGATATGCAAGTTTTTACACAAAGTTCCCTCCGATGTTATTCAATAAAATACAGTTCCTTTTTGTGGTATTCGTAACTGATTTTGCAACTTAAGCTGACAACTAAAATGACAACTAAAATTAGGGACTTTGGTGGCTGAGCAGTTACACTGCTTGCCTCCCACCAATATGAACTGGGTTCAATCCCTGGCCGGGTCACACTCAGATTTTTGCAATTGGGAATTGTGCTGGACAATGCCACTGGTCAGGGGGTTTTCTCCAGGAGCAGTAGTTATCCCAGCCCTTGCATTCCGGCGCTGCTCCATTTGCACCTTGTTTCACTATATCTGCTCCCAAGACCATGTTGTTAAGAGCCGCCCAAATCTCTCAATTCAATTTAAATCGGTAACCTAGCTCTTCATGAAGCTAACATTAAATCATTATCATAGAAGATGAGTAAAATGAAGTGTGTTTACAAATAGTGTGCAAATGTTTACTACCTATTTATTTAATTAACGTACAAAAATATTATGTGTGTTATATCAATATATTTAGCTTTGTACTATCGCTAACATTTTTGGTTAGAATTGTACGTTTAAAAATAATAAAAAAGTGTTATTGGTTTGTTTGCACATGAACGAGCGCTTAGCGATTCAGGTCGATATATTGAAATGTACTACAGCGATAATTTTTGATCTTGCTACTGATCAATTCATAAATTGTTCTTGTTCAAGAGTAAACTTTTATGTTTGTGTAGTCAACAACGTGTGTTTACCGGAAATAATTTTAAAGGTTATCAGTGCATATGTGCAATAAATTAGAGATAATGGTGTATATATTACATTAAAAATGGCAAAACTGTTTGTAAAAGTTTTCATGGTAAGAGCAGCTTAGCATTGTGGTTTTGGAAATATGTTAGTAAACAATTTCATTGCTTTTCATGAATACGGAAATGTATGGAATTTTGCAAATAAACATAATTTCTCCATATTTTGAGTAAATTGTGTTGCCAATAATAATACATATTAACATCCCACAGCAATACTTTGTACGTTTTACTGTGGTGCTGCATGGTTTTAATTAGTATGTTTATAGTCCATTCACGGTTTATATAGAAGATTGGTTTCAAAAATGTACTACATGAAAATTCATTTGAATAAAAGAATGGAATGGTTATGTGTTGAGAGTCATCACACATTAACATATTATCAGTGTAAAATAAATAACCATTTCAAACATAGTTTCCACACTAAACAAAACAAACATCATTTCACAAGATTACACTTTAATTGAGAAAACAAAAGACAAGACACCGAACCCTGACATATCATCAAAATAATTCTTATATTAATATTTTAAAAAACAATACTTAAACACTATTCAGAAAACTGCTGTCAGAAACGTAATTTGATAAACGAGTTTACTGAATTTACTCTACTATTGTTTGATTATGATTACGTCTCAAAATGTGTAACAGCAATAGGAACTACGTGAGCACTGATTGATTTTACTGGTAGTTGTTGGACTTTTGTTAAATGCACAATTTTGCTGTTACTGTCTTTACACTATAAAATCATTAACAGATTTATACATTTGATCCGAGTCTTTTCGAGACTTCTGGGTTTTTATGAAGGAAGCCTAATTAGTTAATTGTGGAAAATGAAATACATAAGGTACAATTTTACTATTCCAATTAACAGTTTTGTAATCGTCACAAATAAACATGTTTCACGTAAGATCCTGCGTGGATAGAATATTAAAACCAGATTAGATCTTACTTGAAGTCGGGGCGTTGTACAGAGATAGCTGTCACACAACTTTAGCGGCAGATATCAGTCATCTCTGCGTAGAACTCCAAACAAACAGCTCTAGTTCGTGAAGAAGTCGTGGAGCCTCTCCTCGTACGGTAATCACCCCTCATGGCACAGGTTGTAATGTGAAATAGACATTTTCACACAACCGCTTCCTAGTTCATTGTAGCTTTCTCTTCAAAGCGATTGTTCTATCACATCATTTCCTTATCACAGATTAACACATGTTTTTATGATTACTCCTTGCAAAACTAAACTGCACAAAAAAAATAGATAGAGAATATTATGATATGATCCTGAAGGGTATTTTAATGAACAAGTTACCTAACTATACAGACATAGTGAAAAATTATATATTAAAATAAAAAACATCTGATACATAACATAGGTGATACTTATATTAACATATTGTGTTATCTCAAAAAAATTTGTAGACATTTTTCTCTTAGTCTTTCCAACAAAACAATGAATGAAAATAAAAATATTGATATCAGGGTAACCATCATGCAATAGTAAACAGAGCAAGTCTGTACCATTACAGGTGGAATGAAAAGAAAATTCCTTTATGGAGATACTAGGCACTCCTCTTAATAGCAATTTTCTCTCCTTCGGCTTCTGTATATATAGCACAGCTCGGTGCGTTACGACACTGTGTGTTGTTCCCCTCATAGTTAACTTGATCTTGCTTCCAAACAGCTGGGGTGGAGTGAAGATCATTCACTGCAAGATCATTACAACTGACGTCTAACCACTCTTTTACGTGCTTGCTGCAAAAACAAGAATAAAAGTGAACACTCACTGTCTCGCTCGCCGTCGTTTTCTTTTTGTGTCCAAATTACAGTGCATGTTTTCTTGTGTTATTTTTACGGGGTTACCGGCGGTGTCTCGTGGGCCTCTTTCATTACAGCGTGCAGTCACAGCTGATTCTTACTCTTGGTGACTTACAACAATAAACTACGTGATCTGCACACAAAAAGAATTGAATGGGAGGAAATGTCTTTCGACAGACTGTCCTACCGTTTTATGTCACCATTTTAAGCACTTTACTCTCTAATTTCCCTGCAGCAATGCTGTGGCTGGCTACACCGACGGTTTGCAGTACTACTAGTTTCACACAGCTTGCTAGTTTACGTCTTAGCTACTACACAACCTAAGGGTTTCCCACAGAGCCCGGGCGCTTTCAGACCTCTCTTCTGGCTAAGGGGTTTTTTAGAGTGAAGTGGCAAGGTGTGATCTATTCACAAAATGTACGAGTGTTTTTATCACTACAAAAGAAATAATTTATAGTTTTTAGAACAGAGAAAAAGGTTTGCATGAATTTTCTCAAAACAATACAACAAAATTCAATTTATCTTTGCACAGCTAGTCCCACGCTGCTGGCTGAAATTAGCTCACAAATTTTTGAACGAATTCTTATTTTTCTAAAAAAATTGTAGGTAATATTACTGTATACTGCTTTTTGTCTTTTATCTTCGTGCAGCCTTTCTCATATAAAGTCCATAACTGCTGGCTGAGAAATACAATTACCCTTACATAATCGGCAAACATGGCACTAAAAAAACAACAATTATTTAATAACAAAGGCGCTCTTCTTGCCACCTGCGCTCATAGCTTCAGTCTGTGATTGATTCTTTAGCCTTCTCTGCTTGTTTACATTACATTACACAACTTTACTCAACTTCAAAGCAAAAAAAAAAGCTAAGGTATATTTACATACAGGTTAACCTAGGATGTGTGAGTAAATAATGTCAAAAAGCTATTCATAGCACTCGACACACCGACTTGTTAAAAAGATTCGTCGTGGTGTGAGGGCTCTTGATGTCATTGTTGCATTGGTTTATTACGGGCTCTGCATGAGCACAAATTACTATCTAGGGGCAGATTGAACATTTGGCACCAAGCCTCGTAGCACTGATCAACGTAGCACTGGGGTGGGCGACTATCTACACTGACTCTAGGACGATCGCTGCATGTTGCGTTCTGCTTCCTGCTAGGTGTGGTGGCACGCTCTGTCTTGTTGACAGCAGCTCTAAGACACTGCTTAGTACCTCCTGGCACTAGATTCACTGGCAAGGTGTGTGACTCAGCTTGCAAGGGCATCCCAGTTTCTTTGGAGAAGCGTGCAGGGGATGCGACCACTGGAATTTAGAAGACGGCAGTCATGGCATCTCCTTGTAGTGACCCACTGTGATGTGGACTCGGCAGGTGCATGTCGGCTGCACACGCAAGGGTCGCCTGCTGTGTTGGCTGTCGTCGTCTCTATGCTGGTGACTGCTGGTGTCAGTTCCCAACTGAAAATTGTTACCAGCTCTGGACAGTAGCGTGTGGGTGGCTCGACCTGGAGAGAGAGCTGACCATACCACTGTGGCGAGCTGAGGCAGCTGGATGCAGGGCGAGACAAGGTGTGCCCTTGTTGATAGCAGGGTTGGCAGTCTCCTCTCTGCTGGTTGATGCAGATCTTTCTGCGGACGGGTCGGCTGCAGCGGCCGATCCGGAGGCTTGTTGACTGCGCTGGCATAATTCCCGTGGCAGGCCCAGAGTGGGGAGGTATCTCGTTCTCCAGCAGGTTTCCCCTCCACGTTCATGTTGATTCACACTTGGATCTGTCAGAAATAATCAAGTCACAGTTTACAGAGTTAACAAAAGGACTAACTACATTAGAATGAATGATGAAAATCCTGGGAGTTACCTCCTCGGGTTTACCCTGGTTTCCCTTCTGAACGATACTCTCTACCATGGGCAACTCTGGATACTGGAAGGCAACAGCCTTCACATTGAGCGTAGACTATGCGGCTAGGTCGGCCACACTATCCGGGAAGACCATGGCTATGGCGGTGAGCAGGCCCAATGTAGGTGGCTGGACCTCGTGGATGCTAGTTGCTCTGCAGATGCTGCCGAGATGATGTTCATTGTCACTGGCTCCTGGCAGGCGGGGCTCGCTTGAGCTGGGGTTGCAGTCTGTCGTGATGCAGTCAGTGCTGGTGATCTGGCGGAGCTGACTGAAACGGCATTCCTGTTGCTGGCAGTCGGTTGCAGGTGCTGGTGGCTGGACATTCTGTCTGCTGGACTTCTCCAAGAAATCTTCATAGCTGAAGGTTTCCACTTTTCAGGGTGGTGGACGAACTTCCTCTTACTTTCAGCGCGGATGGACAGTGGAGTCCGTACCGAGGTTTGCACTCTGACATTGTTAAGCGCCCTGTTCCTAACTGATTCAGAGCAGTAGGTTTTTGTTACCTGTGGTCCTTCTTTGATCACACTGGCAGTGGGAGATGTTCGTTCTTTCTGGCCAGCGGAAGTAGAAGCTGCTTCCTTATCGTTGTCCGACGTGTCGGGAGGTAACGACGGGGGTGCGTACAGAATTGGAGCCAGGGCGGATTCTGAGTAAGAATGTAGCTGGCCTCTCGTCTCTTTCCTGATTTTTCCATGACGATCTTCTACCCAGTATACATTTTCTTGCCATCCAATAATCTTGTAGGGTCCTTCCCATTTGCCCACCAATCCTGCGCTGAACTGATTTCCCCGTCGATTCAGTGGAGGGCTTTGTTGTAGTACGGTGTCTCCCATTGAAAACGGACAGACTCCAGTGCGTGGTTGCAGATACTTTCGACTTACGTACTCATAGTGCTTCTCTTCTCTCTGGCTCATTTCAAGCGTTGTTCTGCAGCTTGGCGTATAGCTTTAGGTTGCAGTATTGTTGTGGACTGCCATTCATCAGGGTGTTGCAGTGTGCGTCCCAACAGAAGCTGACTTGGACTTGAAGCAGTGGCTTCATTAGTTTTTTCGACGGAGTGTGAGCAGTATTTTTGGCAGATGACGATCCCAGTACCATTTGTCTTCTGTGAGGCTGAGTCATAGGCACTTTTTAAGTTCTAGGTTTTAATGTTCTGTAGGGTTCGCTTGGGGGTGATACGGCGGCATCATCAAAGTTTTACTCCCCATCCTCTGCATGCCTTATGTCATAAGGCGCTGGTGAGTTGGGTCATATCACCTGTCCAAAATACTTTGAGCATATCCCCAGTGTGGGAATACCTCTTGGTTGAACTTTGCTATGATATTTTCTGTGTCTTGGCTGGTCAATGGGAAGGCTTCAACCCAACGAGAAAACATATGTCACAACTAGCAGGTAGTGGTTCCATCGGGTGCTCCTGGGATGGTCCCATTAAGTCGACAGCGACTTGGTTCCATGGCACGTAATGTTTGCGTGGTTTCACCGTGTTTCGTTGAGCAGGGTAGCTCTTGTGCTGGCAGCACTTGAGACATTGACTTACGTGCTGACGAACGTCACGACTCATTCCATTCCAGATATACCGGACACTGATATCTGCGAGCGTCTCCCATGTACCTGGATGTCCTGTATCGGGGTGGTCGTGAAAGTTTGGCACATTTTGTTGCACAGAACTTATGTGATCGAGTTCTTCCAAGGAGCGTTTGGCTGGCAATTATGTGACCACACAACATTGTCACGCATCTCATACTGTTTGCGGGCATTGTTGGACATATCATGGTTTTCTGGGTTGAGTTGCTGATGTTGTTCGATTTGGTTGCATGACAGTTGTAGCTGTAGCAATCGTATCTGTTCTTCCAGTGGTACTTCTGTGGGTTCTAGAGGGAAAACCCGTTCCAGCTTGGCGTCCTCTTGGTGGCTTGGCTTTCGGGACAAAGCGTCAGGTAGGTCGTTCTGAGCCCCCGGGCAGTGCTGGACTTTGAAGTTGAACTCTGATAACAGGAGGTCCTACTGTCCCAGCTTGGCTGTGTTATGCTTAGCCTCTCTAAGCCATTTGAGCGCCTTGCTATCTGTTTGGAGAATGGTATCCTTCCAGATGGTACCTAGACTTGTGTATGGCCCATATGACTGCAAGGCATTCCTGCTCGTTTATCTGGTACCGTTGTTCGGTGGGGTTGAGTCTCGTACTGGAGTATGCGATTACCAGGGGTCTTATGTCCGTCTCTTCCTGGTGCAGCACGGCTCCCAGTCCACTCTGTCAGTCTGCAATATCAGGGGTCCTTACCCTTGCGGACAGTGTAAGCAGTTGATTTGCTGGAAGCTCCCTTTCAAGATATCAAAAGCTGCCTGGGGTTCAGGGGTCCATTTCCATCAGACATCTTTTCCGAGGATCAGATGCAGGGGTGCCATAACTTCGGCGATGTTGGGAACAAAATCTCCGAGCCAGTTGCCGAGTCTTAGAAATCTGTGAGGCTGTTTCTTCGTTTGAGGTACCTCTGGCTCTTGGATGATTCGGAATGAGGGGTCTTGTTCCTTTCCATAGATACAATGTGGCCTAGGTATTCTATGGAAGTCCAGCCGAAGTGGCTCTTGGAAAGCTTGGCTGTGAGCCCATGGAGCTCAAACCATTCTAAAACTCTTTGGAGATCGAAGAGTTGCTCCTCCCAAGTGTTAGAGTGTATTATTATATCATCCAGATAGGCGAAACGAAACTGGCCCAAGTATCGGGTGAGAACTTCAGACGACATCAAAATCTGGAAGGTGGCTGGTGTGTTCTTGAGTCTGAACGGCATAACTCGGAATTGCAGAGTCTCTCCCTCTGGCGACGTGAAAGCAGTACAGAGGCGGCTATCTGGATGCACGGAAATTTGCCAGTATCCGGATTGCATATCTTAAGTGCTGAATATGCGAACCTCACCTATATCTCTTGGCGTGTTTGCCAAATCAAGAGCCGGTGGAGGAGTGGGCAGGGTAGCATCGTTAAGCACTTTCTAGTTTACGCAGAAATGAAGTTGCCCATCCTTCATGAGAATTGTAGGGTGTTGTAGATAGTTCGACGATCCCCTGTCACTTCCTCTCGTCAATTTGCTCCATGACATTGTGCCGTCATCTCGCAGAGACTTTGTATGGTTGGTTGTAGATACGCATTGAGTCTTTGAGAAGTATCTCAGGTTGCGCCGTGCACATCTGGCACAGGTTCCCATTGGTCCCGAAGGCGACTGCATGTTCATCTAAAAATTCCATTAGTTGCTGGGACTGTTCGGGTGTCAGGTTGTGTTGGATTTCTTGTACGTCAATTTGGTGGCCTTTTTGTTGTTCGGCCGGATACTCCCAATTTAATGTGACTCGTTCGTCACCCAGGTATACCTTTCGTTTCCCGTGATCCATTATGCATTGCTGCTCGCGAAGCCATGGATGTCTAAGGATGACGTCTTCTTCGATATCTGGGGTGACGAAGTCGGCGTGGTCTCCAGGCTGTGCACTTCGAAAGGCAAGGAGATTCGTTTGTCGACATAGAGGGTGCAATCTGACTTGACCATTGGTACTGCCTTACTCTGGTGTTCCAACTTGTGGTGTTGATGGGGCAGGAGTAAAGCATGGCGAACAAAGTTTCAGTGGTTTCATCTAGGAGCTTGGCGGTGGGTTTCCGGCACAGCACAAAATCTTGGACTGCAAGTGTGATTTTACAATTCCGGAGGTCCACTCTCACTGGGATACCTGGGTGACGCTCGACATGCAGAGGTTGCTGGACGTTCGGGGCATCGGACTGTGGTGTATGCTCACCCATGGTTCAGGTGTGGAGAGGGATTGATGGCACTGATGCTCTGGGCATGTGATGTCACTGGCCGGTGCTGGATCCAGGGTTGCATGTGGCAATCTAGCTAGTGGTGCCATCCGGCGGTACGCTATAGTACTTGGATGATCTTGATGCATAGTCTCGCTGGCTTGGTGGGTGAACAGTACAAGTCTACGGGTGTGGAGCGTGTATTTTCGCATGGGTAAACAGTACAAGTTCTGATGTCTTATAGAATTAACTGTCAATCAAACTCCTTTGAAATGTGCAGCAGAGTGATGCACACTGATGGGTAGAAGTTGATTTAATAATGTTGAGAAAGACATCACGTGTCAACATGAATACACAGATGAAAATAATTTTGAAATTACACAATCATCCTGAAATTAAAATTTTAATTTCTATTACCCTAGCATGGCCTAAATTTTGTCACAATTAATTAGGTATAAAATGTTGGAATATGTATAGTTTGGTAAAATTCGAAATATAATGTGCCCTGAAATTTAGGAAAAATCTTGAAATAGCAGAATGCTCTTTCATTTTGTGTTGTGTGGTCAATCCTTCTATTGATATTTAAATTGTTAGAAATTTTAATTTTCATGTAGGCTAATGGTAACATTTAAAAGGAAAATGTTGTGAAACGTAGATACAAAACAAAGGAATTTAAAAACTTTGTTCCCAAAAATAATTAAATATTTTTCTGTCACTGTTGGGTGGCCACACTCAATAAATTATCCCTTTGTGCCTGAAGATTTATTTTATTCTGTAAAAATCAGTTATTACATCAAATTTAATTGTGTTCTGTGAAAATTCATAACAAGCTGTAATAAATAATAATGTAGGCAATGGGTGCTGTTTGATACTCATTCAATACCAAATCTTTTGTTTAGATTCTCTTAAACTTTGTGTATTAGAATTGCATTTCATATTGCAGTTATATTTCATTATTATATCAATATAATGTTAACAGTTAATGAACTGGTACGAAAAATGTACCATCCCAGCATATATGTGAAGTAGTTGGCTCATTGCATGATAAAGTGGGATTATCCACAGTTACAAGGATTGCTTTATTTGTATTTCCACTTGTGTGTATTTTTATTTTATATGTATATGAATGAGTACTTGTATACCGAACAAACCAAAAAGTTTTTTTGTTGGTTATTGAAATCTTTATAAAACCACTAGAAATGCTTAAGGAGCAAGCAATTACATTTTGTTGATTACTGTTTTTGTATTGTTATGCTTATTAGCTTCTCTGTATTGCAGGTGGTTCTTTGCCATGATCAGCATTTCTGGCGTGTTTGCCGTCACTTTTTCCGTGGTTTTTGCATACGTTGCGGATGTGACGGAAGAGCACGAGCGTAGTCTGGCATATGGTTTGGTGAGTTTAGAACGTAAAATTGTACAGAAAATTCATTTACAGTGTATATAACATTAACAAATAGTTCATATTAACACACAAGTTAAAATTCCTGCCCTAAAACCCTATGCAAACGATGTATACTATTTAGATACAAAATTTTATTAAATTTCAGTACAACAAAAATTATTTTACCATGTTTCTTTCAAAATGGGATTACTTAAATGTCCATATGCAGGCTTTATATAAAGGTATCAATTTTTTAAACCATTTAATACCAAAATTTACTTTAGTGTGCCAGTAGGGCACACAAAAAATCGTGCAGATTGTAGGGTTGCATTCAGTATATTATGTATATGCTAGAAACAATTCTCACTGTCAACTTGCTACGCAGTCTATCCTTGTGTATCATCCTAGATTAACGGTGTTGACATGCAGCACCATCTTGATTCTATAATTAATTCATATTTATAAATAAAAATATGAGTGTATTGTTACAAGATGCCAGAAGGGTGTTTCCAAGTTCGTAATTGATGGAGGTCTTAAAAAAAAAAAAAAAAAAAAAAAATTATTTTTAATTTATTCATACAACTATTATTTACAACATTGCAATATGAAACTTTACTATAACTTTTGTTATTTGTTTTTCTCTAAAGTCCTTATCAATGTTTCTATATTGGTTACAGTTGCTTAATTCACACTCATTATTTACACATATTCAATCTGTCTATTGCAGTCATTTCAAATGTCTTACACTCAAGCATCTAGTTCAGTAGGCCCGCCCATCAATTTCCCTTTCCACGGTATTGATGCTCGCAGTATGCAGATTTCACTCCCGCTGGTCACTGTCGCTGCTGCTCGACACACTCCTGGCTTGTCGCTTCACTGTCTTGGCGCACCTGATGCTTAAGTTCACACAATCCTCTCAGAACTTGGCTTGGAGGCCCATCATGGCTTAAGTAGTCTAGCTGGCCCAATTCAGAATGTCACTGTACCCTGAGTCTCTTTGAGAGAGGTAATGGCGATGACCAGATCGCTCTTTCAAAGATTATCCCAGAAATTCAATCTGCTGATGGTCAGGTAGGTTGATTTCTCATCACCTTTGTAAATTGCCACAGGCTTCTCACATTACTGCTCATCAGACAGGGTATGAGAAGCAATGCGGAGCAGAAGCATGTAACAGTCTAAATGGGATACATAAATGTTTTGGTACCTTATTTTATAACATGCAGGTAATTCCCTTAAGAGAATGACCTTGCAAATTAGCTACTCCAGTAAAAATCTAAACTAAGGTATTTTAACCACTAAAAATCCATAAGTTGCATGTTACAGTGCATTTTCCCCTCATAAAGACTGTTTTTAAACATCTTCTGTGTAAAGTCAAAATTATTTTTATATCAAATTGAAGCCTTACCAGAGGAAAGGGGAGGAAACATCCACACTAAATTAGATGCTAGAATGATCACAACTCGGAAGAGAATCTGAATTCCCCTTCTCCTGTCTCTTTCAGGGTAAATGCCCTTTTACTGTCTTGGTTTGTTAGACCAGCATTAGTAGAAGTAAAACGGTACCTTTAGTACACAATCTCATTACCGGCTAGGTCGGAGGTCCTCCGTATTGGGAAGATGTTTGGGATCTAGAATTCCTTAACTTTGGCCTAGACCAAGGGGAAAGGTGGGTAAATCCGAGAGTGAAAAGAACTTGGCTTTCCTCTACACAGGATGCCTGCGACTTATACACTCTGAGATACTTAATGGTTATGTGCAATGTCATCTTCTCTGGGAACATGTGTCTACACCTGGGGTTGCCAATCGATGACAATTATTTCCTCTTTGGGAGTCGACCGGTATAGATTGTGGGATGAGTGGGTCTCCTTCTTGGGATGAAATTATCTATGACCCTAGCTACAGGATGCTTGGTCAGGTACTGTACCTGTGTTGTGGTAGGAGGCTGTGCTTCACAGCTTGTCTTGCTGGGAGGGCAATGTCCGGAACAGCAGCCAATGTCAGTTGCAGTGGTGCAGGGCAGTGGTACTGGTTGTGAGGTGCGAGTGGTTTTACTATGGGTTGCAGGCTGGTTTCTAATAAAGCGTTGCCTTCTTGTAAAATTAAAGTAATAGCTGGTTGGGCTTTACCTTCTAGTTTTATAAGAGGCCCAAAGAGTGGGACTGGTAAAGGAGGTAAGTTATCCACTGGCAAATTGAGGTTCTCGATGACAGGAGAGTTATTGGCAAATGAGGTTCTCTATGACAGGGGATTTGTTGTTCTCTATACCGTATTTTATCGCATATAGGTCGCACCCTTATTTTCAGGGGTGTTAAAAAAAATGTATATCATTGTGGTTGTGCATCCTGTACAACACAGCCTTCGTCAAGGATGGTAGATGCACGCAACCGGCGGGCTTCCATTAATTTTGTATTTTGTTTTATGCAGTGACTGGTCGTTAAAAGAAAAACGTCAATAACTGCAGTGGGCCAACGCGCCCAATGTGCTTGCCTGGCGCTGGCGAAAGGATGTGTATACTCAATGCGCCATGAATTAACTACACTCGGTACAACAGAAATATCAGTTAAAGTACTGTGTACTTTAAATCCTGCATATGCAGTAAGTGATTTGTGTTTGCTTTGAAATGTATAATAGGTACTATGCTTTATCACTATTTTCGGAGCCAATATAATTTTTCTCTCTTATAGGTCGCACCTCAAGTTTTCAATAAAAATTTTAAAATAAAATGTGCGACCTATGTGCGATAAAATACGGTATTCTCTGAACTTAAATTACTTGGTGCTCTTACCAATTCTTGAATATCTCGTTTGTATTGTCTGCTGTGCAGGCCGTGCTTTGCGTAAGGCATTTGACTGTACCAAAATTCACCGGAAGGAGAAGCAAGTACCAGTTTCGACCTTACTGTGTAAAACCAGGAAACAGTACTGTTAGTCTCAGTTCCCACCGTCTGGCCTTATTCAGACTCGGACTGACTGAGACGTATGTTTTCCTGAGACCTGGGTGAGGCACCCACCTGAGACTAAGTCAGTGGCAGGATGTTCAGTTTTCCTTCCGGCCTTTTCAGACTGGGAAGGAGAAATAGAACATCTGGTCTGACCAATTGAGGTTTGGATTTGTGTTCCTACAGTGAGGTGCTCCCGATGATCTGCCTGAATGGCAGGCCTCGGTTTGCTGTTTTAAATTGTCCAGGTATGTGGCTTTATTGGCTCTCGTTACTTGTCACACCTTTGTTCATAACTACTGATAGAATTATTTATCAGTGGAAATATCATAGATCATGCAGTTGCTATGCCAGTTAAATCACTTCCATGCAAAGTCATTAAAGGGGGAAAACATAACGAAATAAGTTACTCGCAAAGTAGATTAGAAAATACATTTTTAATTAAAGTCTTGTGAGAAATGCAACTGGTGAGTCCGTACTCACTCTTATTATACAATGTACAAGTTAATAAAATATATTAAAGATAAAGGAAACTTTTTCCTGTCTGTAATCCAGGTGAAGGCAACCTGGGCAAGATTAATTAAATTGTGATAAAACAAATACAATGCAATCAGGTTAATCCTAAATTTATTGGGAGTGTTCTTAAGGAACCTAAAATTTTTTAAAACACCTTGCTACCTGTCTTCAAGAGGTTTTTTAACGTGAAAGGAAATCACTTAAGGGAAGGTGAAGGAGAGATGTCTTCTGTACGAAGTGGCGCGGTGGTGGAAGCGTCTTCAGGGTCACTGACGGCGGACATCTTCTCCGGTTCAACACACACACCGGGATGGCTAGCCTCACTCCGCAGGGGTTGTTTATTAGAGCTTTGCTGCTGCGCCACCCTTTTTGTATCTCCTGTGATGGAGATGCTGACATATCTTATCGCCTTGGTGTGATGTGCTGGAGGCTGCTGCAATCTTGAGGACTATATACTGCGCGCCTACATCAAACCCTCGAACTTGCTTATTTCTGCTAAGGGTGTCAATTGCTCGGTGAATAGTAAAATCACCTTGTTGGGGTTAGGGCTACCACGTGGCTGCTCTGAGTAGGTAGTACAATTTATCTCAACCTCGTGTCTGTAATCTCGTTTGTCGTGATGCTTGTAGATCTTGTAGGAACATGATTTAATGTACTAAAGTGTGAATGACTTGCCCAAATGAGTGTTGGTGCTCAATGATGGGGCAAAGTCATTGCCAACTGTGCAGGAAAGCGTCGCACATCAAAATATTAATTTAATCTATTAAGTTTACAAATGAAATTATACCCCAGAAGCTTAAACTTCATTCCCCCCATGTCTCGAAAGGGTTTTTTTATCGAATTACACGTTTTACCTAGTGTAAGTCAATCTTCAAATACTTCTTGCAGGAAAAATAAAGATGATTTGTTGCTGGAGTATTAATTTATTTCAAAAAATAAATGTCTTTTGAATAAACTTCCTTCAGTGTTAAATTTTAAGGATAAGTGGTGTGATTTTTCAAAGGAAACTTCAATGTAAGCAGTGTGTAATTTGCAAACCATGCATTACTTTCTGTTTGCAGGATGTAATTTGTGCATTTTAATTTTTTTAGAAAGAACCATTTTATCCTCGCTTTTTAAAAAATACCTATTTCTTTGTAATTACATATTAATACTGATATGACTAACTGTGCCATAATTTTGTGGAGCCCATGTTGTTAAAGAGGGACCATGGTGGCCGAGCTGTTAGACTGCTGGCCTCCCACCAAAATGAATTGGGTTGAATCCTCGACTGGATCATATTGTGATTTTCGTAAGTGGAAATTGTGCTGGATGATGCTGCTGATACATGGGTTTTTTCGGTGATGTACAGTTTCCCCCGCCCTTTCATTCTAGCACTGCTTTATCACCACCTAATTTCACCCCTTCAGCTTTCAAGACCTTGTTAAGAGCCGCCCAAATCTTTCAATTTAGCAACCCTTGTTCCTTATTCATGTACGTTATGAGATTTTACTGTCAATGGATGGCTATTATGCAAAAAGCATTACTACATATTATGCATATACAGTAGAGCTTCACTATAACAAATCTCAAGGGACCAAAAATATGGCTAGTTTGTTATAGTGAAGTTCTTTATTGTGAAGCGCACAAAAATAAATTTCTTGAGGTTAAATTAGATGCGGCAGACTGTTACTGAAGTGAAATTTGTTTTGAATCTTTATTGCCAACCTCTGGCCAAGACAGTAACTGTGACTCACACCGCATACGAGAGGATATCAGGTTGCGCTCAGCGGAAGAACTGCACATGTGCAACACAGTTGCATCGGGAATGCTTGCATCGGTGATCCAAAGTAGCATGTTCAGAAGCTTATAAAATGAAAACTAAACAGAATAAGTTAATAAAACATACCACATGTAGGTCACAAGTGCCTTTAGTGTCAAGATATGCAGAAAAGTCTGGGTTCTGAGATTTAATTTTTTCTGCTGCTAGCCTTTGAATTTCACAATTTGACCACACACCTCGAACAAAGTCCCAAGTTCATAGGCAAATATTTAAAAATCCTGCCACTGTAGGTAATACAGACCATATGCATGTTGCTCACAAGTGCCTTTAGTATCAAGATATGCAGATAAGTCCAGGTTCTGAACCTCCTTTTTTCTACTATGAGTTTTTGAATTTTGCACTTTCGAGGTGTGTGTTCAAATTGCGAAATTCAAAGGCTCGCTGCATAAAAACGAAATCTCGAAACCGGGACTTTCTGCATACCTTTATACTATTGACACGTGTTAGCAACAATATTATTGTTTGTATTACCTTAAGTGGCTTGATTTTTAAATATTTGCATATTAACTCGACATTTTTTTCAAGGTGTGTGTTCAAATTGCAAACTTCAAAGGCTCGCAGCATAAAAATGAAATCTCACAACCTGGACTTTTCTGCCTATCTTGATACTAAAGGCTTTTGTGAGTAACATGCATGTGGTATGTACGGTATGAACTTGTCACTTTATTTGAGGCATGTCACGTTTTCGGTCAGGTAATAAAAAATTGATCTTCTCTATTTCAGAACGTTGACGATGTAGATTTCGCTATGCCGAATTACGTGGTGATTTTTTTCCCCTTCCATTATCTACAGCTTTTATTATAGCAAATAATCAAGAACGAACCTTTTAAAAGATGGTCAAATTTTTTTGCAATTTAGTGAAAATACGTTTAGAGGTTAAGGTAACCTCATTTGCAATTCACGGTAACATACCGATGCGAGAACAGACCAGAGATATAGCGACATCATTTTGTTGTACGTAAAACTTCGACGAAGTGAGGCTTCTTATCTGTGTCTACACAATGATGTAGCGCATTAGTTGCAGCGATAAACACTAGTAGCGCTGCACTTTAAGATTTTCGTCTCTGTATTGCCACACCAATGTTTTTTATCATCTATGACTGAGTTATCTACCGGAAAAAAAAAGTTGTGGTTTGTTTATGTTTTTAACATCGAAAAATAAAAATTATTAATGCAATTTTGCGGTTTTTTTTAACATGTTATTCCGATTACAAAGTGTTTGTTAACGTGAATATTGAATAAACCTCCTGTAAATTTGTACCAAAAATTTTGTACCAAAAATTTTGTATAACTGAAAATTATTTGCATATAAATGTATGGTTTTTGACGGTACCAAATAATAAGTTCTTTATGGTGAAGTGTTCGTTAACTTGAAGTTCGTTAAAGTGGTGCTCTACTGTACGTGTTTCTTGTTTTCTTACATAAAACCTGCTCATATAGAATTATGCTGTATTTTTATCCAGAATTATTTTTTTAATTGGAGGTTTCATTCTGTATAGTAATGCAGTTTTATTTTTGTGGATTACAACAAATAGAAGCACACTGTTTAGTATTCTTGGCAATGTAAGGCTCTCTATGGTTGTGATTGTGAAGAAATAATTACTGTCCATGAAAGGGTGAAACTGCAATAGCTTGAGACCCACATTTAGATGGTTACAAATTTGAATACAGAATGGGCTACTTTATGACCTTTAGGACCTATCTTGAGCTTTGTCTTATTTTATGGGTGACGTTTGTAATTTACAAATCAGTTTTTGTTTTTCCTTAATTTTTGTAATACCATATTTACTCTTGTATAGCACGCCTGTTTTTGCCAAAATAAGGGAAAAAAATTCTGGGGTGCATGCTATACACGGAAAAAAAAGAGGAAGGGGGAGTGGTAGCCATAAATTGTCGGGGGGGGGGGGGTGGGTGGTTGAGGAAAGTGGCAGGGCTGTCTGTTGTCTCATCTCTCCCCACCTCTCGCTCTCTCTCCCCCTCCCTCCCTCTCTCCCTCCCACTTGCTCTCTCTCCCTCCCTCTTGCTCTCTCTCCCTCTCCCCCTCTCCCTCTCTCCCTCTCCCTCTCTCCCGCTCTCCCTCCCTCCCTCTCTCCCTCTCTCCCTCTCTCCCTCTCTCCCTCCCTCACTCTCCCCCTCCCTCGCTTTACCCCTCCCTCTCTCCCTCTCTCTCTCTCTCTCTCTCTCCCTCTCCCTCTCCCCCCCTCTCCCTCTTGCGCTCTCACTCTCTCGATCCCCCCCGCGACTCTACAGTTATGTGTATGGTCCATTCCCCATTGGATACAACTTTCTCGGAGCCCTGATAAATATCTACTTGCAGGCCCGTTTCGTATCCTTCCGCCAAATGTAAACTAACATTGCCATACAGCATCTGTCAAATTCAATGTTTACATTCCATTGTGTGTGTACATGTGTTCATTCACTATACCTAAACATAAACATTGAAATGTGACTTCTACGTTTATTTATACCTGTCAAACGTGTTGTTACTGTTTACAGCTTTTCAAAAAATTCTGTCATATTTCAAAAACCATTCCGTACGAATATTCACAGTTTAGGCCTCTAACATTATTTAGGTCAGCTTTACAACGTTTTAAAAATGCGTGAATTGACGACAGTTCTTACAGTTATTTTACATTAGCATATTTGTTTTCCACGAAATAGCACAATACATGTAATGCATGTTAGTATTTTGCAGTGACTGTGTGTAACACTGTTACAACTGCAAGGTAAAGGGCTGTACTAATTATCCTTTTGTTGTTGATATGTGTTGGGTTATTTCTTTAAAAGGACGGCCTCAATTGGAATATGTATTAAAACGAAGGAACAACCAGTCAAACGAAAAAAGGCATATTAAACTTATAAGATAATGGCGAACATGCACACAAATAAGCCTACAGTAACTTTTATTCTGCTCATATTTCTATGTATTGTTACTGTTTATTAGGTTTATTGAAATTTATCGGGCTGAGCTTAGTATTTTTGTTATGGGATTGTGGCAAATTACGTTACATGACTGTGTTTAAAACCCCTTAGGGCAAAGATACAACATTGTGATAAATATACATACATGGATGTAAATAATTAAATTCCTTACAAAAATCTCTTTTCAGTTGTAAATTGCAAATTGAATAATCATTGTTTTGTTTTAATAAGTATGAAATATGCTACAATTTAAAACATGTTTAATATTATTGCTTATTAGTGAAATGAAACTTCCCGAGTGTGATAGCGAGAGAGAGTTTGACAAGCCTCGCCCAGCACAGAGTTGTTTTCAGTTACTTTCTTTCTCTATAAATCAACGCCGTACCATTATGGCTTACTCATAATATTTTCCGCTGTTATTTTAAACTGTAAACATTAGATATGTTGCCATCGGGGCTACCTAAATATTTAAATAGGCACCGTTTAATTTACAAATAGTATATTAAAAAACTAGGTTAAAATAATATTTTAACTGTGAACAATTGTTTACCGGTCGTTGCCAAAACGTCGCTGCACTCGCTGTTGTTAATTCATATTTAAAAAAGAAATAAATATTACAAGTCATAGATGATGTTAAGGTAAAGTTTCATTTATTCAATAATACAGTACTCTAAAGTTAACCACAGTGTTATATATTTGTGGAATACAGGGTATTGAAAAAACAGGTTGACATGTTATGCCCAGTGTGTTTTTTCAAAGGTTGATTTTCATAAGGCGCTTCCATCCAGGAATGGACTATAGGTCGAAACCCTGCTCCCCCCCCCCCCCCCAATCATCCCAACTAATGGCATCCTATCAGGCCACAAAACCAGAGCTGTCAGGTGTTAAGGGCCCACCCCCGCTCCCTTGTACTAACACCCAGATGTTGCCGGATAGTTAGTTCCGCCATCCCTCTTTGTTCCCATGGCAGTAGCTAGTCAGCCATGTTTTTCTGGAAAGGGGGGCGGGGTTGAGAAGGGGCGAGGAGGCCCCTTTTCTTTGTGATAAGGGTAGTGTGACATTTTAGCGCCACAAAAAAGAGAGCTGGTCACTGCTAAAAGGCGAAAGGGGGGGAAAAAAAGACAAACGAAGCTGGAAACGAGTAGTAGGAGCAAGACAGTTCCGAAATTATTTTTATTTTGGCTTTTTTTCACCCAAGTTACTTAATTAAAGTATTTTTCAAACATATCACAATCACCACAAATCAATGTAAAATATATTAATTTATTCCATACTTACTAATAGGGCGCCACAAATTTTTGGTACAATTTATTTAAAAAAATTTTCCCCTGGAATTTATTACAAAAATCATGGTGCGCGCTATACACGAGTGCGCACTATACATGAGTAAATACGGTATAGATAGCTAAAAATTATTTTGTGTACCTCGTCCCATCTTTTCAGTTTTTTAAATGGTTCTCCCATCAGGACAGGTTGCATATTGAACATGAAGACAGCCTCAACTTTTATACTTAAAAATGAAAGTACTTTATACCGAAAGTCTTATTTTTTAAACCTTTGCAATATGGGCTTAATGAAATTATGGCACAATTTGTAATTTCAGTAAGTAAAATTAATATCAATTTACAAAAAAAAAATATTTTTTAAAAAGTAACGATAAAATGGAACTTTATAGGTATGGGACAATTCCACAACCTTAATTTCGATTGTAGATTCTTACTACAAACTCGATACTTTAAATATTTGTAACCAGTAGTGTCATGAAACAACCTGAAGCCATTTTACTAACTCTTTTATTTGGAAAAGGATGCCTGGAAGGCCTTTATACCTCACGTTGGGCATCAGTAAATGAGATAAGTCATAAACCTAATACACATAGGATACCGTTGGAGGTTGAACACAAACCCTTGAAATTCAGAGGATGTTAAAAGTCCTTGAGTAGTGGGTTTACTTATTACACTCAAATTCAAACAAGCACCAGCTAAGGTGGGGTTCTCCACGTTGGGATAGGATTGTATGCTGAGGATTTAATTACATCCGGCCTCGATTGATAACGGGGAATATTAATTCCTACGACAAACCTAATACTGTAAGTTTTCTTATAGGATGTCTTGGTTTTAACTATGTTTGTTGACTTCAATGTGGTGTCAGTGTCGTGGGGGCATTGAGATAAGGTGGATACTTTATGTATGTTTAGGTGCTCATCCAGTGTATAAGGTGGGTCTAGTGGGCTTTCTAGCAGGCACGAAGTCAGGGGTCACACACACAACCTTTCGCAGAGACTGTTCCTTTTTGATGACGAGCATATGGTGTGCTCTTCCTGGCTGGCTGGCTCACTGTGGTGGCGGGCAGCTGAATGGCAGCCGACATTGGCCGCTGTGAAGTGGGGTTGAGAATCTAGTGGTGACTCTGGTCGAGTAAGGGAGGGGTCTCCTGAAAAGGGGTTTCTCTCCAATACCTGTCCAAGCCAAAATGGTGTATCATATCTCTGTATGATTTGTATGATGGAATGTTGTATATCTGCTGTCTTAATTTAGGATAAAAATAACTTAGTAGTGCTATAGTTTCTATGGGAGGTAGTTTATTAATTTCTAATTTCCTCTATAAGGACCTTCAGTTATTGTTTGTCGATTTTTAATTCCGCCTTTCCAGTAGTTATGCAGGAGGAAAGTAAACTGTACTAAAGTCCTGAAGCTAAGCCGGGGTATTAAATGATCCTATTGTGTACTTCTGAACACACTGGCTTTACGACGTATCACATTTTGCTTTTCCAATCTGGCCTTTGCAAGCAGTGGATGGAACTTCTAGCTGTTACAGCGGTGGAAACAGAGCTTTGGATAATGTCATGTTATTTTATGCAGAAATGTCGAGGTGTAGTTTCCGCAGGGCAGGAGGTCGTGGGGCTAAACAGTCCTCTCTATTTAATCCGGCCGTTACCAGTAGTGTGAGAGTAGGGAAATGCTTAAGTCGACTCAATTCCACATGCGTAGGTGTTCCATGGATGATTCGGGTGCTCCCGAAGATATACCAAACTGGCAGAACTTGGTTTGTCTCTTAATTTGTAGATATTTACCTTAGTGGTTTTATATGCGACACTGTCTGCTTTTCCTCAGAGCGAACTAATATAACTTTGTTACTTAATGGCTTAACTTTAGGTTCTGAGCAAAAAGTAAAAATACTAAGTAAAATTTAGATATGAAAATAAAATGTGTTTTATTGAATACTTATCAGACAGATGGTTCTGCACTCTTCTAATAATTGATAAATAAAATCAATCAAGATTAATGGAAGTTAACCGTGTCTTATAGAGCCAGAGGTGAAGTCGTCCTGTACACAAAGCTAATATTACGTGGGCGATTATTGTGATGTAAGAAAAGATTAATTTAATTAGAGAACAAACTGACTATAGCGGTGTTTTGAAGGAACCTATTGGAGGAGACAAATTACGAGAAGGGTAATTTGTGTTTTGAACAGAAGGGGTTGTCCAGAGGAGACGTCGTTACCGATTACTTCTGCCGGTTACTAAGGAGTAAGGGGGAGGTCGGCGAGTGGCGATATCGGCAGGACCCTAGTGGTGGCGTGGGCATCCAGGAGCTGCTGTTGCTGAAGAGCTGAAGGTTGCTGAAGAAATTACGGCCCTTGAGTTGACGTCAACTACCGGCGCGAAGAGGTCCCGGCCATAAGAGGTGTGGGACTCTTAGCAGATGTTCTCTGGCTTCACAGCGGTGGGGGATGGTTTGTGAGCACGTACCTGTGGCTGACACCTCCGGCCATAACAGCGATTGAAGTGCAGCGGACTGCCCTGAGGCTTGGCTCTGCTGGTCCTTTTGTACAAAATTTTGGAGCTTGTAGAGCCTCACAAGTGTGAGGGGGAAGCTAGCATCGCTTATCAGGGGTTGGAAATTCCCAATGGAGCTAGAAGGAGAGCTAAGGTCAATCCGAAGGCTAAAAGTGGAGGGGAGAGCGGTTCGGTCCGCTTGACATACCAGGGGTTACTGTGAGCAGCTGCTCCATGCAGAAAGCCTTCTCTGGGTATGGCAACTCACTGCAGTATAGCCTATTACAGACTTCACAGTAAAGTGAGCACAATTTAATTTCTTCTTTAAGCCAATTTGTATCCTTGCAGTACTGTATAAAAATTTCCCTATATCTAAAACCCAATGTATACATTATACCGTTCTCAAAAGTTACCATTTGTGGTTCCAATAAAAATATTTTTTTCACTTTACCGCAAATGGCCTTTATGCAAAACGTTTTTGCTATTGAACCTGCTGACTATATACTCTATTAGATGCGTTTCTACAGTATGAATTATATGCATGCACAAACTACCAAAACACTGTTTATGTTACACAAATTAAGTATCCGTCTCTTTACCATACTTTATAAAACTATGACCAACTTAAAAATGTATTTAAAAAATTGCGACAAGAAATATTGAAAATACACTTAATGAGAACATTTCTAAAAGTTTTTAGTTCCCTTGATAAAAAAATGCTTATCTGGATAGTCATGTCAAAGGATTATGATGTAAAAATATAAAATTCACATTTTACAAATTAAAAGCAGTCAGGCACATACCTTACAGCTATTCTTGAGGCTGCTTGCAAACTTGTTTTAGTTTTCATTTTTCTCGTTTGAGCAAAGAGTCAGCATGAGCTTTGCGATTCAGAAAGTGTAGTCTTATGAAAGTCCGGGTCCTGGCAATTATCTTTAATGTCTGTTGACTTGCGTTCGGAAATTTCGCAGTAAGCTGCGTAAAGAAAGTCTGTATTACACCAGGTATGCTGTTCAGCCCACTCTCATGGTAAGAGTTAAATATTTTCTCAGCGCTATTGACCATGGCGAGTAACGCTTGAGACGGTATAGCAAGTCCTCCGCGACTGAAAGATTCAATCCACTCACCTACATAAAAACAGAACAAAAATTTTAAAACTAGATTTAAGTTAAAAATGTTTCTTTTTCGCATTTATCATTATGTCTCAAGAGTCTTACCTTCGTTTAAACTAGGGTCCTTATTAATTAAATTCTTATCCTTGCTGCAATGAGCCAAATATCCCACTAGGTAATGAAGTGTTTCTTTTTCATCTGAACCACTTAAAGAGAGTGCTGTGTTTTTTCCTCCTCTGGTTCGTCTTCAATGTCTTCTGCAACTTCACTGTTTTCACGGTTTACATTGTCTGATATAGCACTCTCTTCCTTAGTGTTTTTCCATGTACTTTATAAGCAGCTGAGAAGTTAAATATGGTTTCTTAGCACTGATGTCTCGTACACACGTTCCCGATGGGAGAGGGAGTTCGTTTCCGAATAGAAGCATTAGTATTCGATACTTAAACTGCGTTGTTGTAGGGTTTTCGTTATTTCCTATACTACGTACCCGAGAAAAAATGTTTTTAAGCACATCCTGATTGAGACAGCAAGTTAAAACATATTTCAAGTTTTCAGTTGAAACTAAATACTTGTAGAGTCAGGTAAGAGATTTAATACACACTATTATGCCTTTCTGAAAAGGCATTAATGAAGTTTTTCCTATTACACTCATGTTTTCCAGAACGCCCTTCATGTCTTCTAGGATTTGTGCTTGTTCTTGAAAATGAATACCAAAAGCACTGTGCCAGGTTTTTTTAAAATCTTTTACAAACCTGGAGTTCATCACATCAAACCACTTATCAACCAAGTCAAAAAACTTTGAAATTGGTGGTTTTTGTGGGAATTTTCTTTTAAGTAAAGTTTCTTTGTGGTGGGAAAATAATTGCGTAGCATACTTCACATTCTGTCGTGCGCTGCCACTTATATTAAAATGCCCTGTGCTATCAAGTTCAGGAGTTAGTGAAAGTTCCTTATCGTGAAGTATTTGCTGAAACTGCCACTTAGATACTTCGGTTCCACATGGGAGCCGAATACCATAGTCCAGAAAATTATTCCTCACTAGTTTTATTAAATGGAGTATGTCAGCAAACACCCATACTTCTCACGTCACTTCCACCGGATTCATAAAAGAAACTTTGTTTGTAGAAATTTGTAAGTTTTTCCACAAACTTAGATTTCTGTCTCCCATATCACTTGCAACGGCTACAACTTTAAAACCAGATTCTTCAACTTCCTCTTTGAACAGTTTGTCTTTAGTAATATTTTTGTCAAAGAAATATGTTTCCATTTAGATGCCAGGCGTCTCGCTGTTATAACCTGGGCGTTGGAAGGGGGGCCCCATTATTCTATCTTGTTTTTCATCGTAAAACATTCTAGAATCAACTCTCGTTTCGTCGAATGAAAGAACTGTCAAATGCTCTCAGGAAGACATCAATAATGATCTACCTTTCAACACAGAAAGTAATTCTTTTTGGATGCCAGGTAAACACTTCAGGTTGCGAGTCCATTTTCGAATAGTTGATAATCCAAGTAACTGTAGACCAACATTCTTCCGTAAATATAAATACGCCTTCCTTGAAATTGAAGAAGAGTTACAGCTGCAGCTTTGTCATCATCTTCCCACTATATTCACTTTTGGTTTTTGAAAATCAGCCTTTATATTTGTCTTGGTGTAAATACGTTTTTCTAAATTCCTGTTATATTTGTGTTTACATATTTTGGGCACTGCTTATGCTGGGTTTTTATGTTTATCCTGTCTGAGAGATGCATTTTTCTTTCAGATTTTTTCAGACTTATTTTTTCGCTTTATATCTTCCTCCAAAGATGATACTCGCATTTGGAATTATTTAATTTCATTTTCAAAAAAAATGTATTCTCTCTGAATGATGCTTATGTCTTGTACTTGGACCTGGTTGACACATTGTTTATTCATTCAGTTCCTTTGTTACAACATGAGTCCCATTATTTTGGTTTTCGTTGCATTTAGGATTTTCTGACTGTCTTCCTTTTCTACATTTCTGTTAGGTCAGAAACTAATTTCCTTTTCACAGTTTTATTCTTTAGTCGGTCACTTCTCTCTGGAAATTTGTTGGGAGTTACATTTGGTAACAATAAATAAGGTACCATGTCAATTTTCAGGGTTCATTTTCTTTCTATCCCCGTGAGTTCACTTTGAAGATTTCTTTCGTAATCGTTTTCAGAGAAATGAATGGAACAAACAATTGATGTATCCGCTTTGAAGACGTCCTTTCTTTTACACACAAATATCTAGTTTTTTCGTGTAACTAAGTCATTTGGGAACCTATGGTACGTCACAATTCGCTGCCCGGCCACACGAAGACCCCTGCACCTTCATTAACGAGTGCAAACGAGAGTTTTGACTGTATGTCATTCTCGCCAAACATTGGGTGGCTAAAGCCCAATAAAAATTGAAAGGGAAGGCATTGGAATAGTGGAGCGTGTTTGGAGAACGTGTCACAGACTGGCAATAACTCAGCACGAGACTGCAGCAAAGGTTCACCAGAGATGAAGTTGTCGCACATTTGAAAACTGAATTTTTCAGTCCATCGCAAAAAACCGGGGACAAGGTTGAAATTTTTGTTTGCGGGAAAGAACATATGTTTTGCCGGATTATTCCAAGTGGGGACAAAGGTGACTGTATTCTATAGGTTACACGATTGTTGCTACCCAAAGTCCGCAACGTCTTAATCCTGCCAAAACCTACAACAATGGAAGAGCTAATAGATAGAACTCGAGAAGCCAAAAGGAAATTTCAAGCACAAGTTTTACTGGATCAGCCAAAGTCAGTAAAACCAGGGAAAGTTGGGGAATGCCGAACTAAGCCACCCCTACGTCCTCCACTGCAGTCGCCAAAGCTGCCAAAATGCTGGTTTTGCCCCAGGAACTATTTTAACCGGAACTGCCCTAGGAAACCAGTCACCCAACAGGCCAAACCCACTGAGACATGGGACGTGGCACCTGCACCGCGGATTGCCCAGAAAAAAGGGGCATGACCAAATAAGTTGTTGAAGGAAAACTGCAACACAGGCTGGAAGAAAGGAGCATTCTCATTGGACAAACGTAACCAACCGTCAAGCTCCTAGATCAAACAGTAGAAACCCCTACTGCATCCTACATTGGGGTCAGGATCAACAATAATCCCGCCTTAGCATTGTTGGACGTATCTGCATCTCAAAATTTCCGTCATTGAGATCTACTCCTGCCAAACCAACATTGCAAACAGGAACCACAGAGTAAGGTAGTACAAATGGCCAAGTCAAATAGCACCCTTGATGTCGACGGACGAATCTCCTTGCCTTTCGAAGTGCACAGCCTGAAAATCCAAGCGGACTTCTTCATTACTACGGATATAGAAGAATATATCATCCTAGGACGTTCTTGGCTCCTTGCCTTTGGAAGTACACAGTCTGAAAAGCCAAACAGACTTCTTAATTACTATGGATATCTAAGAAGATTTTATCCTAGGAAATCCTTGGCTAAGCACGCAACAGTGCATAATGGATCACGGGAAATGTAAGGTATACCTAGGAAATGAGCTACGAGTCACGTTGCACTGGTAATATCCGACGACACAGCAGGAAGCCCGACAGATTCACGCAACGGAAATCCAACATGACCTCAACCCCGAACAGTTTGAGCAACTGAGGGAAGTACGGAATGAACATGCAGCTGCCTTTGGGACCAATGGGAACCTACGCCAGACATGTACTGTGCACCATGAGATCTTTCTCAACAACTCCACACCCATATACAACAGACCCTACAAAGTCTCGGTGAGACAACAGTGTATAATTATGGAGCAAATTGACAAGATGAATCGACAAGCGATAATCGAACCATCCACATCACCCTACAACTCCCACATGTTCTGGTATCCAATAATGATGGTCAACTTCGCTTCTGCCTAAATTAAAAGGTGCTCAACGACGCTACCCTGCCCACTCCTCCATCAACTGTCGATCTTGCTCACATGTTGAGAGATATAGGCAAAGCTCTTCATCTTCAACACCCTAGACATTTAAACAGGATACTGGCAAATTTCGATGTATCCGGATAGCCGCCCCTACACTGCATTTACGTCACCAAAGGGGGAGAGAAGTTATGCCGTTCGGACTGTAGAACGTGCCCGCCACTTTCCAGCAGTTAATATCCGTAGTTCTTACCAGATACTTGGGCCAGTTTTGTTTTGCCTATCTGGATGACATAATCATCTATTCCAAGACCTGGGAGGAGCATCTCACCCACATACAGAGAGAGTTTTAGAACAATTAGAGCTGTACAGACTTATTGCCAAGCTTTCGAAAAGTCACTTCGTCCAGACCTCCATAGAGTATCTAGGACACATAGTGTCTATGGAAGGGAACTACCCCCAAGACCGTTCACTTCATGCTGTGCAAGAAGCAGAAGTCCCGCACATCAGGAGGCGGCTGCGCATATTTCTAGGACTCTGTAACTGGCTTTGAGATTTTGTTCCCAACATAGTTGAAGTAATGGCTCCCCTATACCCACTCCTTGGAAAAGACGTCCAATGGAAGAGGACACCATAATGTCAGGCCGCTTTCAACATCTTGAAAGAAAGTTTCCTAAACATTACCCTCCTGCTCCGTCCACAAGGAGACAGCCCACTCATACTACAAACTGAAGCCTCTCAGAGTGGACTGGGAGCTGTGCTGTACCAGGAAGATTCCGACGGGAAGCCATTGGTAATAGCATGCGCCAGTACAAGGCTCAACCCTACTGTACAGTGATACCATATCAACGAGCAGGAATGCCTCATAGTTGTATGGGCTATCCGCAAGTTCAGATATCACTTAGAGGGAAACCACTTCATTCTCCGAATGGAAAGCAAAGCACTTCAGTGGTTTATAGAGGCCAAGCACAACAAAGCCAAGCTGGTACGATGGGAGCTATTGCTGTCAGAATACGACTTTGAAAAGCAATACGTCTCAGGGGCTAAAAACGACCTGCCCGACGCTTTGTCTCGTCAATCAACTCACCAGGAAGATGCTGAACTGGACAAAGAAATGGACAAGGTTTTACCTCTTGAGCCTATCGAAATCCTGCCGAAAGAGCAGATACGCTTACTCCAGCTACAGCTAACGCGTAATCAGATAGAGCGACCTCTGCAACTCGACCCTGAAAACCAGAATTGGCTCCAACAATACCCGCAGCGATAAGAGATGTGCGACAACGTTGTTTGGTCCTGGAATTGCTAGCCGGTCATACCATGGAAAATCTGGATCCCAGGAGCTCTGCAAACAGATGTCTGCTGCCACTACCACGATCACCCTGATGCAGGACATCCAGGAACCCAGGAAATCTCGCCGACATCAATGTCTGATGCATTTGGGATGGAATGAGCCGTGACATTTGTCGACATGTAAGTCAATGCCCTAAGTGCTGCCAGCATAAGAGCTACCCTGTCTGACGGAACATGGAAAAACCACGGAATCCATACGCACCGTGGAACCAAGTTGCTGTCGACTTAATGGGACCACATCCCAGGAGCGCCCGAGGGAACCACTACCTGCTGGTGATAACTGATATATTTTCTTGCTGGGTCGAAGCCTTTCCGATCATCAGACAAGAAACACAGCATTTCATAGTGAAGTTCAACCAGAAAATATTCCCATGCTTGGAACACCCTCAAAGCATATTGATGTACAACGGAACTCAGTTCACCAGTGCCTCATGGCATATGGCAGGTCAATATTGGGGAGTGGAAACTTGGACGATGCCACCGTACCACCCACAGGCGAACCTTACGGAACATCGAAACCAAGAGCTTAAGAAGTGCCTACGACTCAATCTCTAAGAGGACCTCCGGTATTGGGACCGCCGTCCACCCAAAATACTCTTAACCGAAGAACTAATGAAGCCAACGCTTCAAGCCCCAGTCAACTTATTTTTGGGCGGACATTGCAACGACCTGGTGAATGGCAGTGGGAATACTACCCCCCTCCCAATCTCCTCCTCCCCCAATGCCTACACCTGAAACATTGCTACATGTTGCGGAGCTATGCTTCGAGTGAGCCCGAGAGAAGCAGGACAAGTATATAAGTAGAAATTATCCACTACCCAGTACAGGAGTCCGTCCATTTGGGGGAACACTACTACGAAGCCATCCACTGAGCCGAGGGGAAAACAAGTTCAGTGCAGGATTGGTGGGCAAGTGGGAAGGACCTTATAAGATTATTGGATGACAGTAGAATGTATACTGGATTAAAGACTCCAGTGGGAAAATATGGAAAGCCACCATAGGCCAATTACGTCCTTAACCGAATTTGCCCTGTGTCCACCTCTGTTTACACCCCTCTCGTTACTTCCCGAAACGTCAGAAGATGGGAAGGAAGATGCCTGAACGCCCACTGTTCAGAAAGAACCACCCCATCGCTTGCTGCCAGTATGGTCGAAGGAGGACTAAGTGTAATGAACAATTATTGCTCCGAATCAATTGGGAACGGGACACCCAACAAGGTTAGAGCAGAAACCTCTCTACGGACTGTGCCGACTACACCTACAGAATTCAGAAAGAAGTTTGTCTGCCATCCAGAAAAATGGACACCTTCAGTCACAGAGATTTCATGGCGAAGTCCAGCAGACAGAGTGTCCCGCCACCAGCACCTGCGACTGTCTGCTGGCACCAGAAACACTGTATCGGTCAGTTTCACCAGATCGCCAGCACCGACTGCATCACAATGGACTGCAACCCCAGTTCAAGTGAGTCCCACCTGCAAAGAGGAGAGCCTGCTGGAGGACGTGACACCTCCCCACTCTGGGTATGGTGCAGAAACCAAGCCAACACAGACAGCATCCCAGAGACTACTCGCCAGCAGCTTGAACGAGCACCCGGACAGGCCACTACGGGAGGCCAGTCAGCACGTATGCCTGCCTGAGCCATCAGAGATGAGACTGCCGTTCCTGCCACCCACGAGGACACACCGCTAGTTGGAGGTGCATCTCTGGCCACACCTCTACATCCAGCTACAGCAGCCTGGCAAGGTGGTACAGCCAGCTCACTCTCCAGGCCGAGCCACCCACCTGCTACTGACTACTGCCCAGAGCCGGTAGAAACATAAGTCAGTTGGGAACTGACACCTGCAGCGCTCAGCAGAGAAACAGCGACTGCCATCTCGACAGGCTGCCCATGCGTGTGCAGCCGACACACTCCTGTAGAGTCCACATCGCAGCCATGGCGGCCATCTTCCCAGTGGCCGCACTTCCCACACGCTTCTAAGAATCGGGGGCGCCCTTGTAAGCAGAGCTGCACCCCTCATCACAGCTCCTGAGCCATCAACACCCCTAGCAGAGAAGAAGGCAACATGCAGCAATTCATCCTAGTCAATGTAGATAGTAGCCCTCCCCAGTGTGACGTGATCAGTGCTACGAAAGTTGAATTGTCCTTAGATAAGGGTTTGTGTTCATGTAGGTTTGTGGTCATAAATAAAACCAGTGCAATGTAAACATCAAGAGCTCTCACCTATAATGTTTTTTTTAAACAGGTTTGTGTGTCGAGAGCTATGAAATCATTTTGACATTATTTCTACGCTAACTTGTATGCAAATATTTGCCATAGCTTTTTGTTTGCTTTTTGAAAGAGAGCGGTGTGTGTAATGTAAACAAATAGGGCATGCTATAGTAGTAACCATGAACTGAAGTTGTGAGAACAGGTTGCGAGACGAGAGCCTTGTAAATACATAAATTAATAATTGTTGTTTTTGAGTTCCATGTTTTGCAGATTAAATGAGAGTAATCAAAAGTTAAATGTTTTCCGCAAGTAGCTATGGAATTTATAAGAGTAAGGCTACAAGAAGACAAAGGCAAAAAAAAGTTTTTACGTTATATATTAATGACTTCAGTACTGTGGATAAAATGGTATAGCCAGTCTTTTAAATGTAACAAGTTCTGCCAGCAGCAGGAATTGTTGTATGTTCTTTTGCAAACAGTTTTGCAGTGTGTTATGTCTCTCTCTGTAATGATGAAAGCACTCTTATTTTTATAAATATTACCCTGCCACTTCACTCAGTGAATCAGCCCTAACCAGGAAACAGGTCTGAAAGCACCTGTACTCTTTACCACACCCCTTAGGTTGTGAAGTAGCTAAGACGTAAATTAGCAAGCTGTGTGACACTAGAATGTTGCTAATTGTCCGTGTAGCCGGCCACAGCATTGCTGCAGGGAACAGTAGAGAGTGAAGTGCTTAAACAATGGTGACATAATATGATAGTCTTGTCATATTACATTTCTTCCCCAGTCATTATTTGTTGCGTGCAGATCACGTGTTAGTTTGCGAGTTACCATGAATAAGAATTAGTTGTGAATGCATGCTTTAAGAAAAGAGGCCTGTGAGACACCGCCGGTTAACCTCCATAAAAAAAAAGTACACCAGTAATTTGAGATAGAAAAGGAATACGACAGCGCGCTTCCTGATGCCAGGTAGATGAAAAAAAGCAATCCTTTCCTTTCTTATCCTTGCGGTGGAGAGAGAGAGTGAGCTAGGGTTAGTATATGTGCCTGAGCGAGACAGTGTGACCCTTTTTCATTCTTTTTGTTTTTGCGGCAGGTAGTAAAAGTGCCTTTTTGATGCCAGTTCTGATGTGAACGCCATCCCCAGCTGTAGGAAGCAAGGTCAAGTTCACGAGGAGGGGAGTGACTGTGTGTCGCAGTGCACAGAGCTATATGAATTACAGAAGCAAATGAGTGAAAATTTCTGTTGTGGGGACAGCACTGGATTCCCGTAAAGGCATTTTCTTTTGTTCAGCCATCCCTATAAAGGTGGTGGCCCGAGAGATGTTGATTGGACTTGTGAAAACATGCTTTGTGTCAGGCTTCTAATAAGCAAAAGTTGAGCAGAACACTATCTTCGCTTCGCTGCCTTTACAATAGCAGGAAAGGAGATATGTTCTGTTTTGGCACATAGATGTCGGGTAGATACTGTGACGGGCTGGTAGAGGGGGATAAGCTCCTCTCCAAGAGGGAGCCTTGCCTACCTTGTACAACGCTAGTCGAAAGGAGTGCCAGGGAAGACGAGATGGGCTGTGCTTGCAATACCGGTGACTTCCACCTGATCAAATGACATCTCCTGCATCCCTCTGTAGATTGGACTACTGAGAGAAAAGCGTAGCTCTCCTCGTCAAATCGTCTTCCATTTCTCCTCAGAGATGTTCTGATCTCATCTTGTTCAGACGGAAACCATAGAGGAAGTGTGCTATACTTTACGGAAATTTTTCCTTCCCACAACCTCAAGGATGAGCTTTAGTCGCAGCAGAGAGGGGCGAATTGATGCGTGTCGCTTTTTTAATAATGTAATTTTAATGACTTCAGCTTCATCCCTATGGTCCCTTGTACAGAGTTTGAAGGTTCATTTTAATACGTTATCGTGTGAGATTGTCTCTACCTCACAGATTGTTATATTCACTGGTCCACTGTAATCATGCTTACAGAGCAAGCGAGTTCATTTACTCCCTGCCAGATGGCTCTAGTAGTGATTAATGCTTGTCTCTTGTTTCGCATCTCCTTCCAGCCGGCCGGTGACGTCACAGAGGCAAGTCATGCATTTGCATTCCCCGCTCAGCTACCACCTCTTAACCTAGTTACACCAGCCAATGAGAGTTGGGCAGGCAGCAGCCCTTGATTAGTATAAAAGCTGAGATGGCCCACATCTCTTAGCCAGTCTTCAGTTGTCTAGCACACGTTGCGCAGAAACTAACAAGATTGCAACACCAGTCTTTGTTTCTTGTGCCAGTCGCTAAGATCCAACCAGATTGTTCTTTACAGTGCCCAGCATGCATTGCTTAGGCATTTCCCCGTTCTTACACGTTAAGCTACGCTATTGTTACCACAGTTCTAGCACACGTTGCTCAGAACCTCCTCTCCGGTACACCTCAGGCAAGCTTGCAGTAGGGTAGGCTACATCAGATACGAGATACCCACTACGTACCTTGCATACCCTACGCCCCTTGCAGTTATGCCCGTAGCTGTGCGGATCCTTTCTTGAGTCTTTCTCAAGACCACCATCCTGTCACCTACCCGCTTTGTCATCCTAGCACGTGTCAGCGATCCCGGTGATGCCATTTCCACAAACACGTACACACAAAAATGCAAGAGTTTGCTCTTCAGCATCAACACTCTTAATAAGTATTCCTTGTTTGTGTTGTTTATCGCCTCTACTGACCAATGTAACTCTCAACTAGTTTTCAAGGTTTGAAGCCCGTGCTGCTGCCCAGAAGCTAGAGTGCTCTCATCACGTTTTTATTTCCTCGTAAAATAAAATGTGAAGTCAGCTTTAATCTTGAATACCTTCTTGTAGCCTTGTAGTTACCCTTGTGGAACGTATGCAGGTAATCTCGGGGATTTACTCATACGAGCCAAACATTGCTTACTTCACAGTACACGCACTAGTACCAGCCGCCCTTCCCATCAATCCCAGGGATTGAAGGAAATGAGTCGTCACACCAGGTACATTGTCCTGAAATCAGCTTGTCAGCTTGGTGTTCACAGTCTCCTTGGAGCAGAACTCCGCTTGGAAGGTAGTGTCCTCTAGGTTGGGAAGACTCAAAACACATGTCCCAAACAGCTTACTTATAAAATATGATGCATTACCTGACAATATCTGCTCAGGCCCTCTGAAGATTTTCCATACACGCTCAATAATAGCCTTAACGATGTTCGTAGCTTTCATATTCCGTAAGGGTAACATTATCATGAACTTGTTGAAGGCGTCAATCGTCGAAAAAATACAATTTCCTGTGCGTGATCTGTGCAACAGGCCATACATATCCACAAACACCTTCTCCCAGGGGTGGACTGGTAACTCAACTGAATGCATACCCACTTTACTGTTCCATGACTGTTTAGCCAACTGACACTTGGAACAACCTGCAACATATTTACTAATATTGCTTCTCATATATGGCCACAAAAAAATCTCTTTCGTTCTGCACATGTGTTTTTATAATCCTCGTGTGGCTGTCTACTACAGAATCATGGAAATATTTCATCAACATATTGCGTGCTTTCTCAGGAATAACTATCTTGTTACCACCTTTTCCTTTAAAAAAATATAAATTTCCTTTTCTATCTTGTAATCCTGGTTTTGGGAAGTTCCTAAATTCCCAGTCCCAGTCCTAAATTCATTATTATATTTTGACAATCGTCATCCTATGCTTGCCAATCTACCACGTTGATAAAAGCCTCGGGGATAGATTTCACTATAGCACAACGCTGTTACCCGCTTCCTAACTGACCGTCCATACCCTGACCATTTTCCTGTTCGTCAATCTTGTAATCCTTTTCATTATACATTCTAGATAAACAGTCTGCCAAGGTATTATCTTTACCTTTAACATGTATAATCTTAAACCTAAAATGATTCAAACAAGCTAACCAAAAGCCTATTTTACCAATCTGTTTTGGATGTGTATACAGCCATGTTAGCGCTTGATTGTCGGTCGTCAAGTCAAACTCTTGGTGTTCGAGATATATACTGGATATACTGGATTAAGTGCCTCTTTCTCATATGCACTTAAATTCCTTTTGTTAGCATTCAACAACCTACTATTATATGATATAGCTTTGTCCCCTTCTCCTTGATCTTGTAGTAACATTGCACCTTTGCGCGACAGACAATGCATCAACTTGTAAAATAAAATGCAGATTAAAATCAGGAAAGGCGAGCACCGAAGGATGTGAAATGGCATACTTTAAATCATTAAATGCTCTCTCATGTTGTTCACCCTACACAAAGGGTATATCTTCCTTCCGTAAGTGATTTATGGGTGCATCTAATTCTGCATAGTTGTCAATAAACCGTGCAAAATAACCTAACATGCCCATAAATCGCATGACACCTTTAATGTTTTTTGGCCTCTGAAAATTTGCTATTGGGGTAATTTTTTCTGGAACCATAATCAAATTTACTCCTGACAAAATGAATCCTAAAAACCTAATAGTAGGTTTAGCCCACGTCACCTTGTCGGGATTGACCGTAAAACCTAGTTCTCGTAGCTTTTTTCCAGTACTAACTTAGTGTTCCAAATGCTCATCTATTTTATTTAAAACAATGCAAATATCACGTAGAAACATCATTACGAACTTGAAACGATAATCTTCAAAAGCTTTATTGCAGGATCCGGGACAATCATTGACCCCCAAAATTTACACCAAAAGGCATGCGCACCCATTCAAAATGTCCCCGCGGGGTGATGAATGCGCAGACACCTGAAAAAGTATGTTTTTTTTCCTTCAAAAATATGTGTTATTTTTTTTTGAAAAAGAGTGTTATTTTTGTCAAAAATAGCTGTTATTTTCTTGCTACAAAAGTGCAGGTTTCTGGATAAGAATTGCTCCAATTTTTAATGTGCGCTTTAGGATAAAGACATACCTAATTTGATAAATGTCACTATTTGTAAAACCTGAAATTGGCTATGTTATTCATATTGATTAGCAGTGTTTTTTATCAAGTGTTATTTCCTTGCAAAAATTCCTAACTCCAAGAGAAATATACAGTTATGGTTTTAAGACAAAAACACTAGTTTCCTATATCAACAGACAACATTGAAAACAATTTCAGATTTTACTTAAGATTTTGTATTCTGCCTGACACCTGGAACAACAAACGCTCGCATTGCACTGGCAAGAGCATACTGATTTGTGAAAAGAATAGTGTAAATAATTTATACAAAACTATACAAGCACTGTTTAAAAAAAATCATAAAAGTGCCTTGTACGAAGTTTAAAAAAAAGTTAGAGAAATCTGCCTGTACATTTTTGAACTATCGAAACTTTCAACAACAGATTTTTTCACTAGGCATGCGCTGACAAAACTTTTGTTTCTTCAAAACGTGTAATTTTTTTACCGCATATATTTACAGAGAATGAGTATGATAAAAATGCTGTTAACTGAACGAATACAAGTTTAAAATACAAGATAAATTGATTTACAAATATACTCTATGTAAGTAAATGCATGTAAACACATTTTTCACCACTGTATCGCTCGCTTTGTAAAAAATAAAGAATTGTTGGTTAAAACATGACGATACTACAAATGTAAATATGGCATGGATTCCATATATATCATGGTGCTTGGTGGATGTGAACACTACAACGGTGTGTTTTCGGAATGAACAAATAAACTTTTACAGGGCTGTGCAGTAGAATTTTCACTCAAAGTGATGTATCATCTATTGCGATTATGTTATCTATAGTCGTAAATACACGTGATTGGAAAGTAAACATGTTTTCGTGTATGGTGATAAATCGAAGAAATGTACTGGCCAACTTTTGCATGCATTCGTATTCGAATATCCAAAAACACAAAATACGTCTTAAGAATCATCTATGCGGCGTAAAACAATAATAATTCATGAAAATGTTACAGGATTTTGTACAATTCGTGAATTACAGCTGAAATTCTCAAAAATTGCAATTTTTCGTTTTTTATGTGAAAATTTGCATTATTTTTTGCTTTATGGCGTTTGCTAATTTTTCAGGTCTCTATGAATGCGGTATATTTCTTACTTACTATTTTCTGCCAAAATACATTGATGAAATAAAGCATTTAAATTGATTACATTAAATAGGTTAGCTTTCCCGAAGTGCTGGAGCACATTTTCAATACTCTGCATAGGAAACGGGTCAACACAAATTTTCTTATTAATCTGTAATCTACTACCAATATATACTGCCCTGTTTTTTTCTTTGATACCAAAAAAGCTGGAGAAGCACACAATGAATTTGACGTATTGAAACAGCTCCCTACCTCCTGTTTATAAAATGTTCTATCTCATTCTTCACAGTTACTCTCTTCACCTTAAGTGGTGGTAAGGGGTGTCTAGGGGGATAGCTCATAGGTAGCTGAATAATAAGAGGGAATTATAAATATATATATATTTAATGAACAACAACTAATCACAATGAACAACAAGTAACAGTTACAAGAACACAACGAGATATCAATTCTTACAACTCTCAAGAATTTTACTTATTAGAGAATAGCAGACTACGTTATGACTCAGTTACAGTATGGTAACTCTTATAACCACGACACAGCTTATCCCTGTCCTTGCCAGTAATATTAATTATTACAAAACAGAGAACGGGGATGATTTCTCGACACCAGCATTAGTCCATACCGCTAAGCGAATTATGCTTATCCTTTATCTTCTGCTTCAGTTGGCTTTGGAACCTCTCTGCACAGGGGTAGGTAGGTGCTCTCCTCTTCAGCCTCGATCTCACACACACACACACACACACGCATGCATGCACACACACACAACTTGTCGAAGTCTCGCAGTCTGGTTGGGGGGGGGGGGCCCTTCGACCTCCAGGCCTCTTATATAGCTGGGCGATCTAGGGCATGTTTGTAAAACAAACCTGCCTGGCTGTAATCCATAGTGCGCTCTACCTAAGGTGGTGTAGCACTGCCTTATGACACTACAGTATATACAATGCCTTTGTCAAACAAATCTGACACTATTTCTCTAAAAGCTATCATCTTAGATGGTATACATTGATACGGTTTTAACCATACTGGTTTTTCATTGGTCATATCAATCTGATACAGCATGGATTTACAGCAGCCTAAACGTTTCTTAAATACATCTAAAAACTCATTAAGTGTTTCCTTCAACTTTTTCTGCTGCACTGCGTTTAATTTATCCCCTACATTCTCTAAATTAGAACACGTGGCCGCTTTATGTTTGTCTTTCACTAATTTTATTCCCGGTGCCGGGGGCCGAAATCAAAAGTTAACATATTGGTCTGAAAATTTATATTAGCCTGTCTCAGCAAGAAACTGAATCCCAAAAATTATAGAACAGATTAAACCTGGTATTATCCAAAATTCCTTCATCCAGAAATAACCTGCCAATTTAAAATGAAGTTGTAACTATTTCACGTTACAACATTTTCCATTCGCTACCGACAGTTGAAACCCTTCATCTTTACTTAACTGACTTTTTCAGTTCATGATGTTTCTTGACTAACAAACTTGCAAAAGATAGGCTAATAAAATAACTGGTTGTGCCCGTGTCTAATAAGGCTAAAACCTGGTCCCCCTTAACTTTTATAGGCAAAAACTGTTTTCTGTCATTACTTTTACCTATAATCGCCACTTCCTCAGTCTGTTTTTGCTCTTATCACTATCTATGAGTATTTTTACGTTCCGAGCATAATGGCCCTTCTTATCGCAAGAAAAACACGTAATAGCTTTCTTGCCTCTATAACACTGAGGAGCTGTATGCCGCTCTTTCCCAAAAGAAAAACGTGTGAGAATTTCTTTCCTGCTATTACATTGGCGAGCCATATGCCTCTCTTTACCGCATTTAAAGCAAATATACGATCTCGCGCTCTGACACCCGTAATATTTCCAGTAACACACATTATCACGGGCTACTTTATCCTGCACATTTTTTTGGTCATATAGTTTGGCCACGTAAATTTTATTTTCTACTTCTACTCCCCACTTATGCAATTAATTCAATCCCCATCTCTTCAACAATTTCTGGCTTGTCAAAGCTCTCATTCTGCATGCTGGCACATCCCACCACAGACTGCATAAATTCTAGAACTCTTCAGTTTCTTTTTTTGGAAACTGTAATCATGTGTTTCGACTTTTGCTATCCTTCCCCGTTAGATATGCACATCAGTAATATTTGAAAAACCTAGCTGGTACATTTACTATTTAAACACTGTAACATATTCATGTCAGGTTTAAAGATGTTAATTTGCCATAACTTATTAACTTGCTGGCAAAATTCCAAGATTTTTTCTGGTTCACAATCACGTATTACTGCTATGGTCTTCAGGGAAGAAGTGGCATCTCCCAGCTTACTTGCTTCACCCGTCTTGGAAAAAGTGACCATTTTTTTGCGTAGAGTATCAGCCCCCTCCTCCTTTGCCAGAACATTTATGGCAGCCAAGTTGGCAAGCAGGGACGCTTTGTCCTGTTTATATATCCAAGTTGTCATGACGGCACTATAACACAAAAACCAGAGGAACAGTACTCCGCACAAAAAGCAGAGTGGCGCAGATTTAAAACCCCCAGCATGAAGCTACTGGCTGTTAAGAAGATTAAAACCACACAAGACGTAATATAAAAACGGATAATAATAAAAGCTATATAAAACAGATATTCACCAAGAATAACTATAAAATAATTGCTATGGCTGACCAGCCTATACAGATACCTATACGAACAGCATTGCCAATCATAAAAGTGCCACCAAAAATTTAAACGAGATGGAGAAACCATCTCAACACGTGATGCATTCCTGTGCATTAGCCATGCGCACTCTACTCGCCTACTTTGCCTCATCTTGGAGCACGCGGCTCATACAAGTGCAAGTCATAACTCCACAACAGTACTATGGGACACGTGCCTACACGTAAGTTCACACACATCAAGAGAAACTACAGACATGTGGTCCCAGGTTGTACTGTTCACTCAACTCGCCAATAAGCATTCACGCCGTCCTACCCCCGACATAGAATTTTATTGTTTGCAATGCTACCAGCACTTCCAGTGAAGGCCGAGCTAGTTCTACAGCTTGCCACTCAAGGCCAGCACCCATTCCACTGGTGCAGTTCCAGCATCCAGGGCCTCCTGCTGAGGAGATAAGAAATGTCAATCCCTCCATCACAGGAGATAAGAAAAGGATGACACCCTTTCAGTAGCAAGAATTTTCAACCCCTGAGAAGCGAGACTAGCTTCCCTCTCGTCCTTCTGAGCCTCTACAAGTTTCGGAAATTAGTATAAAAGGGTCAGTATAACCCTGACTCAGGGCAGTTGCTGCACCTCCACAGCTTGCAAAGGCCAGAGGTAGCAGTAGAGGTAAGTGGTTGCCAACCCTCTTTCTCCTGTCTTGCAAAGGCCATAGACTTCCATGAAGGCGCTGACCAGTAGACCTCTTCATGCATGCTTGCATTAGAAGACATCACCATAAGCTTCCACTTCTTCGGCATCCACCAGTCATCAGCCATCCCACAGATTCTGCCACTGCCGGACGACGCTGCCATCCAGAGGCTCCCGAAGACGTCAACCAGCTTCTACTACCCACCTCCTGGTAAACCTCCAGTAAGCCTTGGTAGCAGGTCGCGTTGCTGCCCCTTCTGGACCACTTGCAGCCCACCTAGAGTGAGGCTACCCCTTCAGGTATTAATCAAGTTCTTTTAGGCTCCTTAAGAACTTCCACTTAATAGTTAGGCACTACTGTCGAATCGTTACCTATTTTTTTTCCTTAAATTACCAACCTATTGCATTTACACACTTAGCTCTTGCTCAGGTTGGCTTCACCTGAACATAACTATAAGATATAACTTCTGTGAAACTAAGTTAACAGCATAGGAGCTAATGTATGATCACCCTGTTCTTCTCAATACGTCAATAATAGTATGTATTCTCAATCGTATTATTGTGTCATTTATCATATTTTGTAACCCCCTTTTACCTTAGTTCTAGTAACCAAATTCTTGTCTAGAGGAAAAGTTGGTAAGCACGTCAGACCATCAAGGTAAAAACATACATTTAAGAGGGAAACAGCTCTTCCAGCAGATAGACCTTCGGTTGTGCCCGAATTCACTAGGTACACTAATCCACAATTGTCTTGACCAGGCCAGGTGCTCAGTACTCTGCCACCACTCGCAAAGGCCAGGTAGGAGCTGGATGCATTTGGTACTGACCAACCTCTTGTGGGTGCCACACCCAGGACTTGGCAAGGAAGTGACTTGTGCTGCTCACAGTTCCGTCCCAGCTTGCAAAGGCTGGATGAAAGGAACGCAGTGTGTTACTGCAAGTCACAAGTCTGGGCCCTGGAAGGACATGCTAGAGACGTTACCAATACCAGATTCTCCACGGATAGAGTCATTCAGAGATTTAAATCACGTATGCCCAGCAGGGAAATATAAGCACATGACGTTTCCTGCGGGCGCAACTAATGAAGTTGTTAAATTAACTCGAGCTAACACAATCATAATTGACAGTAATACATCTTTCCTCTCCCACCAAACGACACCTCTATTTTGGCCCTTAATAAAAAAAGATCCCCTGTAAACGACACCCTGCCTGAGGCAATCAGACAGGAAGGAGGCCCTTCTGGGTATTGATTGGCCTTGGTATAGGGCATCCCTGCCAGAACCTAAGCACCCGGTCATCCTTCCCGACCCAGACGTCGGCCCTCTACACCTCGCAGAGTTGACTTCAGCACCACCACTCACCTGCAGAGTGAGCCTGGCACCAGAGAAGAGTATCATTCTCCGCATCAAAGCCAAGGTACCATGCCCAAAAAGGCGTAGGGTTGTGACTGTAGTTCCGGACTTTGTGCCCATCCGACAGACCACCAGGCCAATACTGTATACCGACCGGGCACCTCAGAAGCCTAAGGTCCCGGTCTAGTTTTCCTCAATTCACCCTGCGATTGTAGCCTCATGGTATTTGACATCTCTCCCAAGTGAACAGGACCAGCACTTCTTATAAGGAAACTTATCTGGTTAAATTTACTTTAGGGTTTAAACTCCCTAACCTATGGTATTTAACGTAAAGGTTATAAATCTCCCCAATGTGGAGAACCCTCGCCCTAGCCAGGCATTTAACTCCGCACCCCCAGGTGCTTAGCCATTGAATCACCTTATCGAGAACACAAAGGCAGAGGCTTCAAAATTATTGCCCAACCCAGGGCTTAGCTACAAAAATGTTGGCCTGACAGTAGGTTAAGTCCGATACTCCTTATTTACTCAATTATGTTGGTCATCCCTTGATATAGATATGCTTCAGTTTAAACACAGTAACTTGGTAACTACATAAGACAATGATTAAATACATTCACTGCTCATGCAAATGTAAATTAATTAAGTTTTTGATTTGGATATCTTATATCATAGTAGTGTTGTGAAGAATGTGTTACAATTATGTACATTGTTTTGAAATCTGTTAAGGAAGCTTTTGTTTTTTTCTTTTACAAAAAATTCAATTAATATTTTTTTTAAGTGTATTATTATAGTACTAGTGTTTGATACACATACTATATTAAACTTTATCCACTTAAGTTTATAGCCGCATATGTATTGTTGTACCTTAACCACATTGCATTGGATAAATATTTTAAAGTGAGTGATGATTCACATTCCCAAAGGAGCACTTGAGGATATTATTGTTTGTCTCTGGGGCAGCTTGACAAATGGGGGAGGTCCTGTTGGAGAATATATAATATGTAATGGTCTTAGTATTTTTACCTGCATGATGCCATGTTCACACCCTTACATTCCTCCTTTTACTACTGAGCATGTTTTTGTGTGGATATATGACAGACGCAGGGTGTTTTGGGCACAGGTATCTGCCACATTTGCTGCCAGTATGGTGATCAGTCCTGCGCTGGGAGCATATATGATGGATGTCTACAGTGAGAATTTGGTAGTTGCTCTGGCAACTGCCATTGCCATCTTGGATGTGTTTTTCATACTGGTGGCAGTACCAGAGTCTCTACCAGAGAAAGTTCGTCCGTCCTCGTGGGGTGCCCCCATATCGTGGGAGCAGGCTGATCCCTTTGCTGTGAGTTGTAAATGTTTTAATTAGGTTAACTTCTCGACATATTACAGTAGGAGTGAGTGAAGAGATTTGGGTGGCTCTTAACAGTGAGATCTCGAGAGCAGATGAGGGTGATTGAGGTGACTGTGGAGCAGCGCTGGAATGAAAAGGTGGTGGAAACCGGAGATCCTCGAGAAAACCAGCCGACCAACGGCATCGTCCAGCATGATTCCCACATGCGAAAATCCGGTGACCTAGCCGGCAATTGAATCAGGTTCACCTTGGTGGGAGGTGAGCGGGCTAACCACTTTGCTACCGCAGTCCATATTACACTAAGGAAATTTGTACATGCGTAGTGATTTAGCTTGATTTAGAAGTGAATTGTCATTAATGCAGTTTTTTTCTCAGTAATACCAAAAATGACATAATTCAGCGGAAAGTTTTTTTTAAAATCCAGGTGTACATTATTTTGTTCCAGTTTATACTTTTAATATTTGGGATTAATTTATATTTGAAATACAAACATTTGAGGTGTGAGCGCTGGTACGCTTGAGGACTGAATACTTTCAACAGAACAACTAAAAAAGAACCGGTGCCCCCATATACAACTTACCGATCTGCCATCTTGATTACTACTGCCGATTTCTTCCACTTGGAGGCACCATTATTACGATGATTGCTGTAGGTGCAGGTAGGTAAAGCTAAGTCACATAGTCTAGTGTTTCCATTGTACATGCTGATGCATAACACACCGCTGTGTACTTTCCGGGTTGACTTCACCCCATCAGCAAGCGCTGAGGAGCTCGGTGCATGTCAAAACAGTGGCAGACATAATTCCAAGTGGCTACAGGGTTGATTCCACGTGCTGGACAACTACAGACATAGACATAATTAGCCCATGTAATTATGAGATTGTACTGCCTACCCAAACTCAGACATGCGGTCGCCACCCCCCTCAACCTAAATTGTTTACCCGATGAGCCACAGAGCAGCAGACTCCGATAAGAAAGTTAACGAAGTCACCACTGGATAATAGCACTCCTGCGCCCAGTGACGTCACAGCTGCCGAGCCTCTGGCAGAGGAGGTAAAACTGTAATCAGCCTCAACTAAGGGTGATAAGAAATATGCTACACCAGAGATAACCAACCCCTGTGTCGTGTGGCTTGCAACCCCCCACATCCCTGAGAGCCAACAAGATGAAATTTGGACTATATGCTTCGAAATGCTCTTGCCAGAGTTCGTTGGCTCACCAACCGCAATGGTCAGTGAACTCTCCTAGATCTGAGAAGACCACTACCTCTCCCAGCCTGTGGCTTGTGAAAGCTCTCTCCAGCTACCAGCTCCAGCTGCTACAGTGCTTCAGAGGTAGCCATGATGTCCGCACCCTGCACCCACTATCCCAGTCATTCCTTGATTCTGCGGTAGCAGGTCGTCGCAATGTCCTAATACTCCCCTCAGTCAAAATACTTTGTTGTGTAAGCGATAACAGTTTTGAACCTGTAACTATCCAGGTTTCCCGTCACCTGACATCAAGCGAGTAAATTATAAAATCCATTAATTTTATAAAAGAGCTAGATTCCCCTGTGTTTTCCAAAGCTAAAATAATATGCTGCGTAAAATAATTACCACAGTGGATTTAATCAGTTTATTTATGACCCGTTCACTCTTACTTAAAATATTTATTTTAATATTTTTGGCTCTATTAAAATTTTAAAGTTCTCTCTGCAGACCAACATGGGCCGAACTCCTCACTGTCACTGGGACTGAACATTTTCTAGTCTGAAAAGACATACTCTGATATCTGGGCGGGTCCAGAACACCCACGCTTGTCTGCAGATGCATACCAACTCTAGCCCATCGTTCTCTTCAGTAGAGCCTCCAAGTGACTGAAAAATCACTTCCTGAGGGCTATCACCTTGACGGATAGAGGAGACGTGAGATTGTTGACTCAGTGAGAAAGCCTACTGTAATATAATTTTATTAACTTGTATTAACATTCTGACTTAGTAATTGAATGACGAAAGGTGGTGGATACCCCAGCCAACTACATCACCAGGCTCACGGGCACTCCGCCTAGCATTATTTAGCTCCAACGTCACTCAGTTAACTACGACAGGTACAGATAATTCTCTCACACATCAGGGCCACGTCCCATCTCACCCCTCATCATTTGCGAACATGAGTTTGAACTCGACCCCTGGTTAGGTATCTGTTGGCCATGCCCTAGTTGTAAATCCGTTAGCTATTACGACCCTCCGAAACTCACTCCGGCACCAAAACCACCTACTCTACCACCGACCATTGATCATCCACCAGTAACTACTTGCACCATCCGCACTGCCACCGGGAAAGTAATTAAAATCACCATTCCACCCCCACCTGTGCCGAAATGCCAGATAGTTCCCCTACCTTACAAGTACATCCCACTACACAAGCCCACGAGACCGTCTCCCTTCGAACGCTTACATCGCCAATAGGACACTGAGCAGGAAGCATCCGAAGGAAAATCAGCGTCATGCTACATGTTACATACATCTACATTCTCATTTATTCATAAGTCACTGTTTTATCTAGTTGGGACAGCTGGCGTCCCGGATTTTGGCAATCTTCACGGTGAGCAAGGCTGTGCTCCACAGAAGGGAGACTTTAACAGTCATGCTCACCCTGGGGTTTGATTCCCCTCCTACTTCCCATCATCCTTCTGTTAGGCGGTACTCTCAACAAGGACCTCAACGTGAGCCAAACCCCGACCCGCCAGGAAAGACACCTTCTAAACTTTAATCCACCGCAGAAGGGTTCCTTTCCACCGACTGGAGGGAAATCAGCACTTGCTTAACTTACAGTTTAGAAGAGGGCAACAGCAGTACTCGTACAGCGTGCCCTCGGAAGATCTTGGAGAGTGCGTCAATACACACACATCCAGTCTTCTAGTACATCATATATACTATATACAGATACCGAATATTGGTTTATACTCTTGGAGGTCAGTACAGTACACTCCCGCTTAATCGTGCTTCGCTTAGCAAGTTTTTGGATTATCCGAGTACGGTCAGGCGATACTGTAATGTGTGTTGTTTAACAAGCAGCGGTAAGTTACATCTGTCGCTGTGCTGCATGAACTGATGTTTATCTCTTTAAACTATCAGTCTGTCAGAGAGACCTGTATGAGACATCCATTTCCATCCATTGAAGCGCTTCGGACTCTGACTCATCTCAGGCGGTGTCCGAAATGGCAGATTTTGTTGACACATGGTCACGTGACCCAATTTTGTATACAAAAATGGTGACATATTTGGTAATTTGGTATTTCGAATTGATGCATGCCAGTATGCCGCGCCGCATAGAGGCACACTCTAAGGGTGACTCCGCCCCATCTAAGAGCACCCTGAGCTCGGGGAGAGTCAAACAGAAGCAACAATGGCTTCACTAGTCGAGCAAGCAGACTCCATGTATTGGACAGCCTACTGACTGTAATTAACGTGATTAAGTATGGAATTCTACGCCCGCCCGTCACCCAGCATGCAAGCGCCATCCCGATGAATATATTAAAGATTTCTGAAAATCCACTATGTTTCATTTAACCGCCAAAGAATTTCCAAGCCACCCCAGAGATAGCAGCACCCCCGTGGCCATTTGATGTCACGGCCCACCAGCCTCAACCTGGAGGTGTGCCCCTGTGTTGGAAGGCTATGCTACCCCCCACACCCTGGAGAATCGCTGAAGAAGGGATTTTTACATATAAATAGAGTTCCAACACCGTGGTCCAGCAGAAACGCCGGGCTCGCGGGCCGAAGAGGTTCGCTGGCTCAACCCAGTCGGCGACGTCTCTTCCTCTTCTCAGCCTGCAACAGGGCTCAACCTCCAACCCGCTGCTTGGGAAGGCAGTACTCTCTCCAGCCAGCAGCTTGAAGGAGGCCGCCAGCTCTCTAGCCCTTCAGCTTGAACAAGGCTTGTTCACACCAATTGATCGCCAGGATCAGCGCTCTCTTCAGACGGTAATTTAACCATGTGTACCCACTACCCTTTACCACAGTCAACTTCCTTTTACTCCTGCGGTAGCAGGTCGTTTGCATGATTGGCGTTCCCCCTGGACAAAGCCCTTGTAGAGCCAGAGGCTTTAAATTGCGTCAAATAGTTTTTCTGCATTTATTATTATTTTTTGTTTCCCCACGCTCGCCTTCCCCTCTTGAGTAATTATTATAATTTTAAACTATTGTGTCAGCTAAATATTACTGTGTATTTAGTCAGCTTGGACTTTCCGACATCCTTCTGTTGAGACGTAATATATCTCGCATGTATTTTAAACCTCTGTCTCGCCTACCTTAATTTTAATCATAAATCCCCTGCTCATTTATTTCATTTGTTGTGTTTAATATTGGTAAATTGGTGACATCAGTGTGCGATAACTCAACACGTCAGTATACAGTTGTCAGGTGTGCTGGACTCCACAGGAGACGGGGCCTGAAGGTACTTGGCATTTAAGCCCGAAAGAGGCACACCGCCACTGCTGCTCCTGGGTTTTCAGCGCACCCGCAGCCGATACTCAACATACGAGACTATACCTTGTCTGCCCATCACACAACAGGTCTTTGGGAACGATTGTAAAGTTGCATCCATTTAGGACTGCTCCGTCTGCAGACAGGTAGACAGCCCTTTTCAATGCACCACAAACATGATGGAAATTGGGAGCTGCCAGAGGTGCTGAGAGAGATGCGCCCTATGCAGACATACTAATACTAATCACCTGATAGTCAATTCTATTTCAACAGAACTGTTGCCAAGCAAACCAGTCATTCTGCCCATAGATTACGAAACTATAGCACTGCCAACACACAAGAGCCCATTAAAACGTTGGTTAGGTTGGTGTCCACCAGATGAGGACACAGAGGAAACCTTCACAGAACACACTGAAGCGGAATTGCCGACCCATAGTTCAGATCCCCAAGAAACACCCATTCAGGCAACCCCAGTCTCCTCCAGTACCATTAAATTGGCTTCTGGCAGATTGGTACTGGTTCAACACCCAACTACGGAAAAACTGCCTAATTTCAGTACAATAAAGTTGGCATCAGGGTTCGATTCCTGGCAAAAGTCATTCCCAAACTACGCGGAGAACAAACCCCGGCCAATTTTATTCCCACATGTCAGCCTACTAGGCTGCTGTGGATAAATTCTGTCACCTCGGCTAGATCATCCACTGCCATCATCACTCTCGATTAATCACCGACTGAGATCCATTCATACCCCTGGGACTGCTGGTGTCCTGCCTGTTGATGGCCTTAGTGGTGATGAGGGTGAAACTCCCTGGGAGGGAAGTCATCTCATTCCGCCTCACTCTGGGATTTGAGTCCCCTCTCCCCCTTAGGAACATAGAGGGTGGTCAGCATGCTAACCTCTTAACCAACAGAACCCAAGAGGGACAACAGCAACGTGTATCAGAATTTTCTATCTAGCAACGGATGTTAGCAAAAATACAAAATGTACACATACACAAATGTTTTGTAAAACAAATAATTGTTCATAAAATACACTAGGCATGTTTTAAAAGCAGGTAACTGTTGTGCTTTGTTTATATATTTGCGACAAATTTTTTGAAGTCATCCCATAACTTATTATTTTTTTATTTATTAACGTATGTGCAGCATTCCGGTGATGATTTTAGAAGTATTGCGTCCATTTTAAGCATTAAATTTACATAGAAGTATTTTTCATTGTTAATATAAAAATTTGTCTCCATGAGTGCTAAACAAGTGACTGTCGACAACTTCTGAAGTGAAGCTTATGAAATGACATATTACAAAATAACGAATTCGCTATTTCAGTTTTGTACACGGCCACAGTTACTACTCCCCCCCCCCCCCCCCGTCTTTCACTACCACACACACACACACTCCTCTCTCTCTCCTCTCTCTCTCTCTCTCTCTCTCTCCTCTCCTCTCTCCTCTCCCCTCTCCCCTCTCCCCCTCTCCCCTCTCTCCCCTCTCTCCCTCTCTCCCTCTCTCCCTCTCTCCCCCTCTCCCCCTCTCCCTCTCCCCTCTCCCTCTCCCTCTCCCCTCCTCTCCCTCTCCCCCTCCCTCTCCCTCTCCCCCTCCCTCTCCCTCTCCCCCTCCCTCTCTCTCTCCCCCTCCCTCTCCCTCTCTCTCTCTCTCTCTCTCTCTCTCTCTCTCTCTCTCTCTCTCTCTCTCTCTCTCTCTCATATTCCTTTAACCAATGAAAGTGATCTTTCTGGTGCATATACTGATTCAGGACTGTTGGTTGGACAAGGGATTAAATTAGAAGGTCCATCACACCCTGAAATTGAGGCAATAGTGCAGAGTGGAGACAAAGTATTAGGAATATATGTACTGGCCTCACCACGCAATTGATAATTTTGACTATTCAATCCCAGACTCCCCTACTTCGGATTCATTGTATTCATGTCCGACCCCTCCGAAATTAAAAGCTGCTGGTTCATCATGTCAAGTTCGCATGGCAGCCGATAAGCTCATCACCATCCGCATCTGACTTTGTGCAGACACATAAACCAACTAGACTGGTTCCTTATAAAGGACTGCGAAAGTCGGAATCATCTGATTTCTGCATAGAAGCCTTTATTCTTGCTAGAATATTTCCCTTCACATGACAGCTGGCATAATATATTTTGACTACCTTTACAGTGAGCATAACCAAACTCCCAGGACGGGAGACGCTTTTGGTTAAACTGACCCTGGGGTTTGAATCCCCTCCTCTTAAGGTAACTCAGTCTAAAGGACACAATTTCCAACCTTCCAATGTGGGAGAATTTACGACCCAATCACGCAAGCTCATTTTGTATTCTGCTCATCCACAAGGAGAACCTAGAACCACTATATCCCAGGAGGAAATTCAGCCTCCCAACCTCTTGGAATTAATCTCGTTAATTTCTGAGAGAGGTAGTTGCATCAATGCATTGGATGGCCAGATGAATGAGTCACAAGACCAGGCCTGGTGTGTCATTGCGACGTTTGTAGGCATGCTCAAGACTACCTGTCACCTAACCCTGGCCCTTGCCAGAGCCCTGTCATGGCCTAGATTACCTCCGAACTCCAGCTCCCGGAATTTGGAGTGAGACCTCACTAAGATCCAATAACATTCACAGACAAATGCAAACGGGAATTCAAAGACTATAACATACCGCCAAAACAATGGGTCAACTGTAACCATAAACAACTCGAAGGACAAGCCCTCGAATGGTGGGCTAGGTATGGTGAGTTTATGTCTGAGTGGGGACAGCTGTGCTCCCTTCTCGCCTCACAGTTTACAGGCAAGGAGGTCATAGCTCGTCTGACCTCCGAATTCCACAGTCGAACCCAGACCAGTGATGAGGAGGCTGATATTTATATATGCAGAAAAGTACAGATGTACAAGTGTATATAACCCACGGAGAATGAGGATGAGAATGAGAATGGCATGAAAGACCTTGCACGTATGCTCCTCCCAATCCTTAGGAATCTCTGGCAGTTTTGTAAACTGCAAACTGTGGATGGGCTCGTAGAGAGGATTAAAGAAATAGAGAAAAACAACAAAGAACAAGCATTATTAGATAAGCCACGCGCCGTAAAGCCCTCCGAACAAGATCAGCCACCTGAGTGCAAGGTCATTAACAGCTAACCCCCTCCCCTTGCCACCGCACTCTGGTTCTGCCAAGGCCGGCACTTCAACAAAGATGGCCTGTGCAGGCAAGGATGAGTGGGGGAAGGGAGATACATGCAGGTGCCAGACGCATCACCGTGCACGACTCAGACTAAGGGATTTACCCAGGTGGGAAACGCCGCAGCCGGAGTGTGTGCATGGCATCCACCTCAGGCGAACAAGAGCCCATTCAGTTCACAAAATAGAATCATTCTACAAGGACAGTGCACCACTAGAGGTTCCCTACAATAAAGTGGAAATAAACGATAGCCCATACCTAGCCTATCTTGACTTCGCTGCCATGCGAAACTTCATAAGTGACTTTTTACAGAGGATCAAAAGGCCACGTTACGCCCCTAAACTCACCTTGTCAGAATGGCACAACCCAGTCAGACTGAAGGTTGATGGGAGGACCACCCTCACCGTGGGGATTCATCAGCTTATGCACATCTCAGATTTTGTAGTATCGCAGGATATTGCAGATTATGTAATTCTGGAGCAACCGTGGCTCAACAGCCAACAATGTGTTGACGCATGCTGCTTTCCTGTATAATATATACGGTACGACTACAACTCTCTGACTCAAGTATTTCTACTTCACCCGAGAGAGAGTCAAAACCCGCCAACTTACTACATGAATGTCTTTGCCACAATTCTGGACTGCGATTCCAAACACGTGGAAAATAAGGTTGTGCAAGCCAGCGAGCACGCTGCTGCTCATCCCACCGCGCTGAGATCGTACAAGCTGTCAACTGCCTTGGGGCATAATCGAGCGCCGCAGAATATGCATGAAGCTGAGATCCAGACAGAGAGTAGCTACTCCCACCCTGGCCTCACATGCGAGGGACGTCATGAGGCGACGTCATACCTCCCACCGCGGCCAGGTGCTGCACCTGTCCTTCAGAATATAAAAGTCAGTGCACGACCAGGCTCGTAAGTTACTTCCTTCTCCAGTAGCTCGCTCCTTCACTTCATGTTATGGTGCCTTCTACTGTTCAACAGTCTTCGGGAGCCACCAGAGGCTGCTACCATTGACGCCACCAGACGCTCTTCTGCAGCCAGCAGTTACCAGAGGCTTCATTGTTGACAACCACCATCAGCTACCAGAAGCTACCATTGTTGACATTTACCACCATCTACCAGAAGCTAACATTGTTGACATTTACCACCATCTACCAGAAGCTCTACTTCTTCATCACTCCACACCTTCCACTGCTGCTCCTACTGGACCAGCAGCCGCCTCTACTTGCTGGTAGAGGCAACTACACCCACTGCTCTTATAGTAGTGGCACCCCTTTTTCTATTGTCTCTTCTAAGCACCCCTTGTATAGAGTAGCTGCAACTGTATTGGTTTGTAGCCGTCAACACACTAGATATCTTGGTTAGCCTAGGAACAGGTCACCTACACCTGTCTAGCATAGGTTACTTCTGTACTCACTTCTGCTTAGTTAGGAAGTAGCATGCGTCGCTTGTATGTATTACCTTTAATAAATATATTTTGTTCCTTTTCCAATGAGTATCTGTTCTAGAGGTATTTCCTTTGACCACTAGAAACATATTACTGTACGTTGTCAACCAAGACTGGGTTTTTTCACACTAGTATGAACCATAGTGTAGGACTGTGGAGGCCCATCAGGAATCCGTTTGTCCACGACATACGCCAATCGGCGGCCACCCTAGACCTTTGGGGATAGAACGGTAGTGCCACCACTACTAGTAACTCATCCGACGGGATAGACAGGCTCGAGTTGTATTCTACAAGAGCGCTTATGGTGCCAGCCAGGATATTTGCTTGAGACAGACTGCCTACCTTTGTTGCGACCTACACCCAATAGTAGTAGGAAGGCGGCCCACGCGGTTCAACATTCTAGGTCCTGCGCGCCACGGCATGGTGACTGAGTAGAGCACCGAACTCATGCCAACTGCTATTGGAAGTACACATAGATAGGAAACTGTCTTGTGTTCATGACGTACAGTGAATATCTTAAGTGTCTACCCAACATCTATGCCTTTTGGTAAAAGGCAAGGCTCCAAAAGGAAGGCGCAAAAGGTGGCCTATACCGCCACTCAACAGGAGTGTGTATTAGCCCCGCCTACTCCTAGTAGGTAAGTTGAGCGGGACAGTGTGTCATTCACCCGACTCCTGGAGAGGCCTTCCTCTCCAGTCTTTGAATACATTAATTTCCTGCCGCACGCTTGCATCACTAGAGAGTACCACCCAGTGGTTCAAGGGTTTTTACAGGGTACCGAGGTAAGGTATGGGGCAGCCAACCCCAGGTTATGGAGCCAGGAGTCAACAGCGTGGATTCAACGGTTCTGTGTAAGGCGACATTATCCACACACAGCAACCCTCCACCAGCTTAGTTGGACAGAAGCAATCATCAGTAAGTCAGGTACACTGAAGCCGGTCCAAGTCTCATCAAATAAGCCCGTTACCACTACAGTAGTGATCAATTTCGTTCCCAGTTGTCAACCGATGCGTCCAGCGAGAGTGGCTGGCACAAAACGCAATCTAGATGCATAAGTAACAGAGATCCAGTATGTTTTGTCTCACGCTACCAAAAACCACTGTGACCGTGTAGTGTCATAGATAGTGCGGCACATGTCAGTGTAATGGAAAATGGGAAGGAATGTGTATACATCAGGGAGAAAAACCAAATAACCATTCATTGGGAATACAGCATGATCGCCAATCCACCCTGATGATATACAGCACAACTTAGACCCAAGTAAATTTTCCGAACTCCGGAAGCATTCTGCGTAAATTACAAAGACCTTAATGATGTCACTCATCCTATTGCACCTCCTGCCATCAACCTCAATAATACTCTCCGTGATGTAGGAGAAGCCGCCATCTTCAGTACTCTGAACATGCAATCTTGGGTACTGGAAGATTGCGGTCCACTCTGATATCCAGAAGTATACAGCCTTCACCACTTCGGAAAGGGACTCTCTTCAGTTCGTCATGCCGTTTGGATTGAAAAACGCTCTAGCAACCTTCCAGAAACTGTCATTCAAAGTATTTACAGGCTTTGTGGGACAGTTTTCTTTACATATTTGGACGACGTTATCGTGTATTCAAAAATATGGGAAGAACAATTGACCTCCTCCAAGTCCTGATGAGACTCAAGATGCATGGCCTCACTTGTAAGCTAACCATGAGCCACTTTGGTAAGACCTCTTTAGATTATCTCGGCCACGTCGTGACCCCAGAAGGTAATTTTCCTCGGCTAAGTGAATTGAAGCCATCCAAGAAGCAGAGCAACCCACAAATTAGAAGAAACTTCACCACTTTCTTGGCCTATGTAATTGGTTGCATAACTGCGTGCCAAACATAGCGTTTCACATGGCTCCACTCCACCATCTACTAGAGAAGGAAACACGTTGGAAGTGGACCATGGAACATACCACCACCGTCCTAGCCCTCAAGACTAGCTTAGTCAATATCTTATAACTTCACAGACCACAAGAGGGAAAACCCCTTATCCTACAAACGGACGTCTGTCAGAACGGGTTAGGCACCGTTTTGTACCAGGAAGTTGCTTTGGGTTAACCACAGGTGCCATCACCTGACTCAATAAAAACAAGCATCATTATCATGTTGTTGAAAGGTTTAAAAAATATAAATAATTTAATTTAGAATACCCGGAGCCGAAAACTAAATGTTAAAGGGTGGAATTAATAAAGAATACATGAAACTGAGAAAATCACTCTAAAACTCCTATTAACAAAGAGAATCCTTTGTGCCAGAAGTTAGGTCACTTTAAACAGCAGGGATAAATTCACTGTCTAAAGAAAGCAAATGGAAAAGAACTCTCTTTAGACAAAATTAATAGTAATTAGCTTCTTCAAAACTACTAAAAATTTATTTATCAAAGATCTGATTGGACTGAATCTTAATAAAAATACGATCATAATTCACTCAGGGTAGGCACTAACAACAAGTTTACTTCAGCGCCTGGTACCAACATTTACGTCCATAACATACCAACACCAAGAACACTAAATATTTAAGATTCAATGAACAACTAAAACAACAGTGATTAATTGTTTAAAAATTCGATCAGTACTGAAAGTCAACATCAATTAAAATCCTCTACAACTTGCAACTATAAGTTCTAAACCTTATATTTTTATTTTAAAACCTTAATGGCCTTTACCCATGTCTCTCTCTGTATCTTCAGCCTGACTACTGCTACAACTACCCCAGAAAAGGCTGTTAAAGGATTGATTGAGGCCATTCTTCATGCGATGCCACACCTCCCTCATGTCACACCACTGCAGTGCCAGTAAAGGACCAGATGGCTGGAAAAACATTTCCCCCATTAATTTTTACCAGTGGTGATGCATCCAGAAGGGACCATTGAGGTCCACTACCAGATGATGGTGGTGCTTACATTGCCGGAGGTGTAGTGTGTTTGCCGTTCCAGAAGGTAAGGCAAGTGTTGGAAGATGTCTTCGAGGACTGCTGCAGCAGTGTTGAATAGCTCTGGAAGGTCGCTGAAGAACTTATGGTAGGTCACTGGTGAAGTCGCTGAAGAGCTTCTGGTAGGTCGCTGGTGAAGTTGCTGAAGAGCTTCTGGTAGGTCGCTAGAACTTTGATAACGGCAGAGAGCTCCAGCACAAGTGGAGGAGCGAGCTTCCAGAGCTGCTTGGCTCTGATGAGAGCTGGCAAACAACTGGCGTTTCTGGGCTGCCAATGGTGTTCTGAGATGTGGGGGTGCAGGGGTGGCAAGCTTCGCCTCCTGAGTGAAGCTATCTGCTTGTGCCATCCCTTGGCCAGTCATAGAACTACATGACCTTGGGAGGCAGTCTCGGCCGACAGTACAATCACACTTCCAGGACGTTGACATGACGCCTGACTTCAGATGAACAGTACAAACTGTCTGTAATAAAGCCCCAGTGACAAGGGCTATATCCTGTAGGCACTTGAGCAGCCTCCAGTACTGTTAGTACAAGCTTATGTATCTATAATAGACCCCCCCGACAAGGAGCGTATCCTTTAGGTACTTGAACAGCCTCTAGTACTGTTCAAACCCCACTTGGGGTGAAGTGAAGGCAAGTTCAGATGAGGCGAAATTGTGTGTAGTATAGTCAGGAAGTGTATCATGCGTCAAAGTTATCTTGTTTGTAGCAGCTGAAGGTTAAAATAAATTGTGTACAACAATAGTTTAGTATGGTTATTAACATTTAAATATTCAATTTATAATGAAATGAAACTTTTACACTGTAGACCAATGATTTTGCATCTGTATGCTGTTTACAAGAATACTGTTAACAAAATTGTAACCACCTAATTTTAATTTGGCTCCTAAAAATTACAAAAATGTGTTTAAATTGCATTTTTTTTGCATTAAATTTGTGTTTAATCATCTTTCTCGTAAAATCAACATATTGTTAAAGTGAAATATTCATTTAATTTATTAGTCAAATGTATTCCGAAATAAATTTCATCTGAGAAACACATATATAACATCTTCTTATCGTCATAAACAGTAAAAACATAGAGTGGCGTGAAGTTTCACTTAGCGTTGAAAGTCTGTTTAATTGTCTCTGGCATAAAACTAACACAATTTTTAAACAAAATTTTAATTTAATTCCATAGTCATATATCTTCAGAATAAAATTATGCCTTAGACCCAGACATGTATTTGATCTCCCCTTGTCATCAAAAATGTTTAAATTTTATTTGGTGTAAGTTTTACGAAACGTGAGATCCATTTTTAGTGGGTCCTTACAGGAAAATTTGCAGGATTAGTTATTAAAATATTAATTTATTTCAATAGATAAACATCTTCTGAATAAATGGTTAAAGGCTGTTCACAGTTATGTTACTTCGGAAAGCCCTGCTTATTTTATTCTTTGAGCCTGTTGCATGGTGTTTGTTTAATCAGCTGTTCAGAGTTATGCTGTATTTATTTACATAACAGTGCAACAAGTGAATGTCTATTGTAGTGCACACACGCACGCACGCGCGCGCGCGCGCACACACACACACACGCGCGCACGCACGCACGCGCGCACGCACGCATGCACACACGCACACACGCGCACGCACGCACGCGCACGCGCACGCGCACGCGCGCACACTAATTTCAGTAAATAATATCTCTTTGAGAATTCTGATGTGGTTCTTACTGTTTAGAAATAAATTGTCTAATTTCAGAAATTATTTTTCTTTGTTCTGTTTCAAGTGTCTCAGAACAGTTGAACACTTGGGTTATTTTCCCTGATTATATCAGCACCGTGTTTAAAACATTCCCTGTTAAATATGTCCAAGTTTAGAATTTTCACCCATCGTTAAGTACCAATGGATTGAAACCCTCAGTGATAATTCTGAATATTTAGTCCATCATATACAACAAACAACTTGTGTTAAATCATTTTTAAATTACATGATAATTATTTTTAATAACATGTATGAGCAGAACTAAGTAAAACTTTCTTGTTTAAACACTTTTAAATTACATTATTTTATTTAAGTTGAATATTACAAAATAATTCTCCCGCTGTGTGCATTACAATTGAGACACTATCTGCAGACTATCAAAATTCCTACTGATAATGGTATGCGACTTGCGGCACAAATAACTCCGAAATTAATAATTTTGCGTACTTTCACTCTGTGTTAGCAAATTGTCAGTTTTGCTATAATTTTACGAATATCTGAAATATTTGTCAGAAACCTTGCCCGAACTGATCCAAATTTTTATGTTGATTTTACAGCACACACTCACTGTGACGTTCATTACTAAATATGAATTTGATGAAAATCCTTCTTGTGAATTTGGTTTTTCCAGGGTCTAATGACATAGAAGTTTATCCTAACCTTTCTAACGAGAAAATAATTTTTAACATATAAAATTACAATGACTACAGTGATGTGAACGTAATTTCACCAAAATACTAAAAAAATGAAACCTATCCGATAATGTATTTCACAAAATTACATTCACACATTTAGTGGAGAATACAATTTTCCTTACAGAAATCGAAGTTATTCGTAACAGCTCGGAATGCTCATTGTTTTATTGTCCCGGGCACATTGAAAGGTTCAGCATTGTCACGGAACTATGCCAACGTATTAAAAGTACAGGAGGAATGTTCCATGTGTAATATGAAGTAGTTTCATAGCGACATCCATTAAAGCTCTAGAATTGCTAAACATATTGCAAATATATTAATTAACTCGACCTAAGTTTTTTAGTTTTTTTATATTACTAGATTTAATGTATTCGCTGCCAGCCAGGTCGGCTTATCATGTGAAATACTTCCCATGACCAGAAACAACGAATATATTTTATTTATTATGTCAATGAATACCTTATTTTAGTAGTGATGAAGTGCCGCTTCAAATGTCTTTGTTCGTGAAATAGCTGTTATCTTGACACAGGAGAATGAAAATATATGATTTTACGGATACAGTTTTTTTCGAAAGGTTTATTTTGACACATGGCAACATGCTGCCCAGCGCACTTGTGTTCTCTATGGCCGTCTTTGCCCCATCTTGAGCCAATGAGAGTTTGGGGCAATTCAGATCAGTGACAAAGTAATTTCACGTACCGAGCAAAGAGAGAGTGTGCGTTAGACAGCCTCGTAGGTAAAAGTGATTAACGTGATTAATCTTGCATGCAAGTGCCACCCCCAGGAATAAATAAAATATTTTTGACAGAAAATTACCCTACATTTAGTTGTGGAAGAAGTTCCTGCAACAACACTAGGTAGCAGCACCTCTGCTGCCCTGTGACGTCACATCCCGCCAGCCTCAGGACGAGTTGTTTAAATTTGTCGCCACCTCCATGCAGGGAGATAAGAAATGAGCGCCACCGCCGCCGCAACCCTGATAAACCTACCCTTGTGCTGGAAGGCTACTCTACCCTGCACCTCCGGAAGATCACTGATTAAGGAATTTTTCACAATATAAGGAAGTCCGAGAGCACTCCCTGGCAGAGACGCCGGGCTCACCGGCCGCGTAGGTCAGTGAGCACTCCCTGGTCTGTGGAAGACCTCTTCTCCTGTCCTCAGCCTGTGACATGGCTCAACCTCTCCAGAAGAGTGCAATACGGCTTCAACCACTTCTGCAGACTGCGAAGACTGCACCATCCCTGCAGCTTGAAGAAGGCTCGTCCACAACTGCACCTGCCGACCGTGAGGGTGGCCCGACTCCAGACACCTTACATCTTATACCCTTTACCCCTGTCAACTTCCATGACTCTGTGGTAGCAGGTCATCATGAAGTAATTTACCCTTCTGGATAATCCCCGTAAATTGGGAGATGCTGTAAAGAGTGCACTTTACGTATATTTGAAACCTAATATTTTTATTATTTTAGCAGGCTCACCTTCGCCTGCGTATTTGCAAACTCGTTTCATAAACTACTTAGCAAGTTAAATTTACTGGGAGTTTCCCATTTTTCTTGCAACGTGATAAATTTTACGTGAATTTGAATTGTTATCTTACTGTAATTTTAGCTTTAATTCTTGGAGCATTTGTAATTTCAATATTCTCCTTGTGTGTCAGTAAATCTTGTAGCAGATGTAATAACCCCCAGGACTGCACGTCTGTGAAAGGGTCAGGGGACAGTACAGATGCACCATAAGAAGGGTGGGACTTAGTGTTGCTACGAAGTAGAGAATGCAGTGCCCTGTAGAGAGCTTAGAATTCTAATTGCAATAACGAAGCCACGAGCAAGGTTGAACCTCCTCCTACAGAACCTGAATTCACTCCTAGGCCGATATCTTCGTTCACCCTCCTGGACCACTGGGCGCAGTTAAATAAGTATTTAGGTGCTTGTTGGTCAATATTACAATCCAGAACTGACACGCCCTACCCAGCAGGAGACTCCATCACCGGTAGCAAGTGTTACCTCAACCCAGGTAGTCCCACCAAAAGACGAACCGAACACATATTAGATCAAGTTGGCTTCAGGGAAGACGGTCCGGGTTCGACTCCTGCCAAATGTAGTCCCCAAGCCTTGCATATTTTTTCCCCCTGCAAACTATGTTCCCGCACGCCGGCCTTCGCGGCCACTGCGTATAACTCTGATCTCTCCAGCCAGATCATCCACCCCCACCAACACGATTGTTTAAACCCCCTCACATCTCATGCATCCTGGTACAACTGGCATCCCCGCCTTTTGGCAATCTTAGTAGTGAGGAAGATCGAACTTCCTGGTCAGGAAGCAATCTCGTATCGCCTCACTCTGGGGTTTGACTCCCCTTTTTTCCGACAGTATCCTCCCTCTGAGTAGCCTCCTCCAACATCTACCACAACCCACTGGACCAGTCTAAATTCTAATCCGCCACGGTAGGACCACTTGAGGAACTCGGAAGGGTAGTCACTGCTTTAACCACTATGCCTCAAGATAGGAGCACGCGTCAATTTCAAAAGTGCTTCCTTTATCATGAACCACCTAGACACTTGTTTCAGCTTTGAGAAAGAGAGGTATATACTATCATTACAGCAAGCGAATATGCAAAAAGGTAAGGCACTCATTTTAAAGGGATATATTAAAAGTGTATTTAATATAGAACATGGTGCATTCAAAAACTGTTGCTGTAGCGATTGTATTATTGTAGTCCATAACTTGTTATAGCGCAGTTATACTGAAATTCTTAATTAATACATAATTATGTTTTCAAAGACGTGATGGTGCAACCATTAGGACTTGGAAGATGGCAAAACTGGCAACATGACTAATTTATTTATTCGCTGTTTTTTTTTCTTCTTGCAAAGAATACTTACAGTTAACAAATAAAGTTTGTACGTAACAGTACTTTTAACCTCACTAACCAAGTAACATAGTTGTGAAAAATTTGTGTAACTGCCACAGGTGTAAAAATATTTCAACATTTGTATTTTTTGGAAGGATGAAGTGTGTTAATGAAATGGTGGTGGTTCCTCAGATATTACATTAGTTAATTGTGTGAAGGCAAGTAATGTACGTACAAAATATGTTTTTAACAGTGAATGACATTTCTATTACTGTAATTATTTAAAGGTCATGTCTGTTTGTACATCACAACTTTGTATTTTTTTCCTCCTATAGTTTTGAAACAGAATTAATTGTGTTTCAACGTTTCTGTGAATTGAATATTGGACAAAACCCCAATAAATTGCTTAAAGTGCTGAAGTCCAGCAAGAATGTGGGGAGAAAAAAATATATAAATTATACATGTTAAAAAATGTGAGCAAAATTAAAGTTACTGTATTAGTGTACATTAATGAGATTTACTATTTTAGACATCATCTTGTTTGTCGCTGTGAAGTTTACGTAATAAAATACCTGGCATGAATTGTGTTGTTTCTCTTTTGTCGTGTAGGATACACGTTTGTTTTGATACCTATTATTCTGGTTAAGGTCATCCTTTCATTGAAGTAACCTAACCCACATCAATGAGAGATTAAATACATTCTGTACACTTTCCTGCTTCTCTCCCGACAGTTACGTTGTGTTGAACACACGCACATTAACATGTAATTGTGCAGTTTGCTCTATTGTGAATATCACAAATATTTTGATAACATGTTAAATAATCACAGATCTAACCATATCGATATAAACATAGTTGAAAGTCCTAAAATTGACCAAAATATGGTGGAAAATTATTAACTTTATGCTTTTTTAAATGCATCAGATTTGTTTGGACAGCTGAAGATGTAACCAAAGCAGTTAAAATATAGATGTCAAATGGTAATGTTTTCGTTAATGTACAGCAAAAGCATGTGTTAACATTACTTAAAAGTAGAACTTCAGAAAGACTTCAGAAAAGTATGACCTTTCCTTGAATGGTCTTTAAAATATTTTGTTTGAACACGTGCATAAAAACGTGAACTTTCCTTGAATAATCTTTACTGATACATGTATTAAATTTTCTTTGTATATCTTAAACAATTGGAAGTAGATCATAAGTTATGTGCATTTAAATAAGCAATAAATTAGCCCTGTGATCTGTAATTAATATGTTTTTGTATTTTTTATAGGCTTTAAGGAAAGTTGGCAAGGACCATACCATCCTCATGCTCTGTGTGACTGTGTTTTTGTCATACTTGCCAGAAGCTGGCCAGTATTCCTGCATTTTCGTGTATCTGAAATTGGTGAGTTCTGTGATCCATGCTTTTTTTTTTTAAAATTAAAGTTATTTATATATGCAGAATATAACTGGGTACTGTGGTTTCCTCCTCCATCTTCATTCTGCCCCCACTTCTCCCTGCTGGAATCTCATCCATTCTTCTTACTGGCTGGTTGGCTGGCAGGCAGCTACAGGTTTGTCTTCGCATGTCCCTCGCGTTGGGCAACCAGCTCCTCTTGGCACCAGATTCCTCTCATCAATGGTGCCACTGCCTGAAGGGGCACCACATTGCGGTAGGGGTGTGCAAACATCAGTTTATGAAATGGAGTGGAGTTAGTCGAACATCTCTTAAATGGTTGAGTTTAGAGTCGAATTGATTTGTGTTTAGCTGCCACTTTGCTCACTGAATATAAATATTCAAATGTCAGCAATGAATAAACTTTGACTTACGATGCAGGCCGGCCATCTCCCTTGCTTTGTTTTGTCAATAATCATTTGTAAAAAATATTCATGGATGTTTATAGATTAAAAAATAAACAAGAAAAAAAAGCAAATAATAAAACATTTTACTTTACAGTGATATAATGTATTGGAACTTAGGTGCAAAATTAAATATGGAAGTAATTTGGAAGACTGGGTATGTGAAAAATCTAATTTTTCCAAAAACGGCTGTTTACATTATGTCTATTGTGAAATTTTATTAATACTAGGTCAGGCTACTATTCTTGTGTATGTCAGTTTCTGTGTTCAGTTTGCAGTTGCAAAAATAAGTAACTATCTCAAAAAATTATTAACTTGAATTTTTAAACACTTTTTGTGGTATTGAGTAAATTTTAATTTTAATTTGTTTTTTGACTCAACTCTAATCTGCTGTTCACACATCTCTACTGTGAAGATTCATATTTACAGCACAAATACACTTTAAAAAAAAAGAATTCATCTCGCAATTGCAGATTGGTTTGTTTGTGTTCCTATTAAAATAATCCAAAAAACTAAAAAATATTTTAACAAAATGCACAGTTAGTTGGTACAGACTTTTGTATGAAAGAAAGCCACATTGTTATACAATATCGTGCAATTTATTGCATTTATTCATAAGGTTTTATGAATTTTCTTCCTCATTGTATGCAGTGTTGTCACAGCAAAAGAATGTCACATTTTAAAGTTAATATGTTGTCTATAAAGTATCGTCTATTTCAGTGTGGTCCAACTATTTTTCAGTCGTGGGCCAGATATTTATTCTTAAGATACACGGGCCAGCATAATAGTTCATGAGTTAACCATATTAGTATTATTAATTGTACCTACAAATATCTCATTTCTACACTTTTAAAATTTAACATTATTGTCGATTAAATATTGGGTAGAAAAAATATTAAAATAATGGGGAGTTGACAGAAAATGCATGAGAATTTTTTAAAGGCATTTAGCAAAGTAAAATAGCTAATACTATCGTGGGCCAGACAAAATGGCCCCACCGGCTGCGGGGGCAACCAGTTTGACCATGCTGGACTATTTCTTGTAATTACAGAAAATTTCGACTGACAGTTCTAGAAAAGTTGCACGTCATCAATGTACCCTTCCACCACAACTGTTCTGTCCGTGAAGAAAAGCATGTTTGTGAACAAAATGCTAAGCGTCCAATGTATACATTTTTATCACGTGTCCCTCTTTGTTTCCTTTACTGGCTTGCATTGAAAGACTGATATTCGCTAACTTCAGTGTAATAATCTAGATCATTACGTACATAACTAGGTTGCCATCCCGACCTGTTGTATTTTTCTTATGACTAAGTAATATTCTGCTGTGACTCTGTTTATTTTATTGCAGAGAGGGAGGGGTGGCTTTAGTTTTACTTATTTTGTGAGATGGGATTGTTTTGTGGCTCTTATTAAATAATATTGTATTGCACATGTTGTAATGGAGCAGTAGAAACTGTTTTTTTTTTTTTTTTTTTGGAAATAACATTCACATTATAACTTGGAAGTTTTACACCGAAATCACAAAATGCATTTAGTATGTCACTGTTTGTACTGATGCGAGTAATAATCACACTCGGTTGGTAAACTTTAGTAATGATATTTTACACTGAAAATCAAAATTTTAAATGTTACGCTTTTTATATCATGTCCTTTTCAAACATTCTGATAACTGTTTGAAAATAGATAATGTAAAAATCATGTTAGTTAAGGTTGCAGGTAGGCTGCTAGGCTACCAAAAATATATAAAAGAACAGGAATTCAAGTACTCACAGTGTAGTAATTGTCAACAGGTACATATGCACAAAAAAGGGTTGACACATTTTTCACCTGGTTGTGCAATTGTAACGTTTCGCTGGCTAAATAATGCTCTCAGTAAACTCTGAATCATTCTCCACTCTATATACAAAATTCTGGCTTCCTCACTACAAACACAAGGCCTGCTCTCCAGACCACCCAAATTTTGTCTTCAAAAGGCCACCTAAGCTCCGCAACAAATTGGTTCGTCCAAAGCTGCAGCCTACCACAAATGCCAACCAGACTATCATCCCCAGAGGATGGCACCTCTGCAATAGCTTACGCTGTGGCTCCTGTGCCATCCACTAACCCGCAACTTTTTTCAGTAGCAGACTCACTAGCCGTACATACCCATCTAAGGCAACTACAACTGTGCAACAAAAAATCCGATTTATTGGCTACAGTCCCGACACTTTAATGCAGAATACATTGGCCTCACAATCAACACGCTCAGGCAGAGAATGGATGGCCACAGAACAGACACACAAAAAAATAGCTGGTAACATCATAACCTACAGGACAAACCAGTTGCAGCACATACAGCATCACACAACAAAGATTTTGATTCCTGCTATAGTACCAGAGCTGTGAGAGCCCTACCACCTTCAAGCAATAGCCCAGAACTCGGATGCTGGGAATTAGTTCACCAATTCGTAACAAAAGTCAGGCTGCCGCCAGGCCTCAACATAACATAGATACTAATCACAGCTCTAAACCACACTCATCAGCTATACCAGCAAATTTTCAATTTTCCCACCCCACCCTAGTTCACCACCTGGTCACTAGGTTTACTACCAACAGCGCACTTCCACCATACTGCATTATCCTACAACTCGCTGCCTTGAAACTGGCCTAGTCAGCGAAACATCGCGATTGCGTAAACATATGGAAAATATGTTGTCCTTCTTTGTGGGTATATGCCTGTCAAGTACAAGTGATAATTGAGAGACTTATACTTAGCCGCCCGTTGTCAACAAAAATATTAAAAACATTGATCAGCATGAAGATTTACCATGCATTATAAGACTCAGTGCACAGTAGTTATCGTTGACTGGTGTTATCGGAGCTAGCTTACAGCGACAATTCTTTTTGCAATACACACTTGTGATACCACTGCAATTTGCTGTAAATAGTGATTTATCACCATACTACCAGACCACATTCAGTCCAGTGTACTGCATTTTGTTATGGAATTAACATACAGAAAAGTGTTGGTTTTTTACTATTTTGCATACTGCAATTACCTGTTTGAAGGGTACGGGAGGAGGTATTGCATACACCCATTAGTAGGTGCAAGGCTTCAGGCTAGAATGAAAGACATGCATATTGTATCTGAGACACTAACCTACATAAGGTGCACATGCCAATAGTCGTAAGTTTAAAAATAAGTGTAGTTAAAACAAGTACAATGATATAACTTACATAATGTATGTTTCTCAAAAATCCTTTTCCCTATTCAGCCATGAAACTTGTATGTAAAGAGACAGACAACATAACATATAAAATATAAATATAATTATTTACAGAATGAATTTGTTGATATGCATTATCATCATTTGCAGGGTGTTATGTTTTTCAAAGTGAGAAAGAATAGTTCTGCTGATAAACTTGTAACTGAAATGGTGAAAGTAAGACCATGTGTGTATTCAGGCCATTCACGGTTAATTTACACTTTTCTGTAGCCCTGCTAAAGTTCTACTTTTCGTTGCAGATTCGTGATTATGTATCATTCCGCTACATGTCGTAAACATCATGTGACTTTGTTTTAACTGTGAAATGCTTGTTTTTTGTTTTCAGCTGTTCTAAGAAATCAGTCATATTTCAAAAACTATTTCGTATAGATGTTAACAATTTAGGCCTTTAACTATATTTAGGTCAGCTTTATGACAATAGTTCTTACGGTTATTATTTTACATTGTTAAAATATTTGCTATGCACGACATAGCACATTACACATAATACACGTTAATATTTTGCTGTGACTGTGTGTAACTTTGTTATAACTAGGGGGGAGGGGGGGCTGTAGTAGGTATTTAGTATTTAACCTCTTGTTATTGATGTGTGTTGGGTTATTCCGTTAAAAAGATGGCCTCAGTTGGACTAAAAATTAAAATGAAGGGACAACCAGTCCAACAAAAAGACAGTAAATTCAAGCATGCAACCTGCGACGTTTATTTTTTGTAATTAGAAACACGAACTTAAAAGATAGTGGTGAATATGCACACAAATATGCCTACTGTAACTTTATTCTACTCAAATTTCTATGCATTGGTACTTACTGTTTTCTATTTTTATTTAATTATTTATTTGAATTTATCCGGCTGGACTTAGTATTCGGTTAGGGTTGTGGCAAACATTCAAACCACAGAAATGTAAGCACATTACGCTGTTGTGTTTCAAACACCTAGGGCTAGGTTACAACATTGTGATAGAGATGTGACTTTCAAACAATTAAATTCATCTTAAAAACAAACATATAAATTTCACATGTCCAATATTTACAATCACACAACAGTCATAACACACATCACATTATATCTATTCTTGCCTTGGAAAAACAGATTTATCACATCATAACTTGCCTAGGTAAGTTTAAAAAACACGAGTACGATTTTGATGCTTCCTTCAGAAACATGTCATGTCTGCATCGCCGGTCACTGCTTCTGCCAACTTAGGATTTGTAACCGTCCTGCCATCACGTCTTAATATAATAATTAGACAATCTCTGTCTGTCTGTCTGTCTGACCGACCGTCTTTGATACCTCTAAGTACCTTGAAACACAACAGAAGTTCTTCAAATTTTGCAGAGCGAATCCTCAGGGTAAAATACAGGTCAAGTTCGAATTTCAGCAAGATCAGATTACGCAATCATTACCTTTTACTCTAAAAACTCATTTTTTAATTACTTTTTCGCTATGAAAAGTTTTGTATTAATGCATAGAGAATATCGCATAGAAATATGAAGGTAATGGAATATCATTTTTGTTTATTTTAAATGTTTCACTTCAATGTTGAGTTAATTAAGTGGGCCACAGTGGCTCTGTGGATAGAGCGATTCCAAGTAGGGCCTCAGTGGATAGAACTATGTTAAGTGGGGCTGCAGTGGCCAAGTGGATAGAGAAATATTAAATGGGACTGCAGTCGCTTCAATGTTGAGTTAATTTCACATAATTTCATTATTACCTATATATATCTATGCAATATTTTCTTCAGTCTTTGTATGTTAACCAAATTTTTTGCATGGTAACTGTTCTAGCTCCTTGACAATATAAAAAAAAAGTGCATGGGCGGGGTCCCCTAGTGTTAATGTATTATAAAACGTATTCAAATAATAAAGTCTAGTTTCAGTTGTAAATTAAAAATTCAAAAATCATAATTTTTGCTGTATTGTATTAAGTATGAAATATGTTACAATTGAAAATGTGTGTAATTTTCCTGCTACTACAGGCGGTGCAAAACTTCTTGAGAGAGAGAGAGAGAGAGAGAGAGAATGACAAGTTCCACATGAGTTTTCTTAGTCGACCATAAAAAACATCATTTCACTGTAACATGAAATATGTTTCTTTCAGTGCTACCTTAAAATTTTAATATAACAATAGGCAACATTTAATTTTAAAATAGCATATAAAAAAACTACGTTAAAACAATATTTTATCTGCGAACATATCTTACTAGCTGTTGCCAACACATCACTGCTCTCACTGTTTTTTATTTGTATTTAATACAAAATTAATATTACAAGTTATAGATGATACTAAGTTAAAGTTTCATTTATTGAAGAATACAGTACTATAAAGTTACATCACAGTGTTATATACACTATAGACCAAAAATCATTGGGCACCCGTGGAGATAGGTAATTCAGTACATCAGTTGACTTGTGTGGCCGCCATACGCTGCAGGCCAGTGTAGAACCAGTTGACAAGGAGATGGCACGAGATTCATAGGTATCGGACTTCGATAAGGGCGTGATTGTGGGTTGGCATCTCAGTGGGCTGTCTAGTCGGGCGATTGCACAGAAGGTAAACAAGCCGAAATCAACTGTCGCATTCGTCCTGCGTAAGTGGAATGTTAGTATGCATTGTGCAAATGCTGCACGTTCTGGGCGACTTCCAATGTGCCAATTAGGAAATTCGTTGGTGGTGGAGTGATGGTGGGGAGTGATTTCACCACCTTCCACGTAGGACCACTGGTGTTTGTCCATGGTAGCATAAACACACAGGCCTATTGTAACATTCTGTATAATGAAATGCTCTCAACATTGCGGCATTTTTATGGAATGGACCTGTGTTACTTCCAGGATGACAATGCATGGTGCCATGTTTCAAGGGCTGCTATGCAGTGGTACGCTGACAACAATGTTTGCCAATTGGACTGGCCCGCCCAGAGCCCAGACTTCAACCCTATAGAACATATTTGGGACGAATTGAATCGCCGGGTGAGGGCTCGTCAGGCGCGGCCAAAATCCATTGCTCAACTCGTGGAATGGTTGCAAGAGGAATGGCGACGAATCAGTGTAGATGTCCTGCAAACACTCGTAGAGAGCATGCCAGACAGGGTGGTTGCTGTTATAGCTGCAAGAGGTGGTCCTACAAGATTCTGACGGGGTGACAATCACTGAGCGAACATTGTGGACAGGTGCCCAATTACTTTTTAGTTGAAAGTGTATTTTTTTTTACAAGTTATTGAAAAAAACAGGTTGACATGTTATACCTAAGGTGATTTTTCAAAGGGTCTCTTAAAAACATCGGAAGAAGCCATGAATGGACTATATGCTTTCATTGTTAATTATTTATCAAAGGGATTAGATTAACTAACTATTCACAAATTTTCCAAATTTTTCAACTTGCCTACATGGACATGTTGTAACTTGCATGCTCGGAGGATGACTGAGAACGTCTGTGCGCAAAAGGGAGGTTTTTGTTGGATGCTAGGTTAGGTGCACCTGGTGATGGGTGATTCTTGTTTTATTCTTTACATGATACTGGTGTATGTCCATTGTAAATAATTTGCCTGGTAGTTTTACGGCAGGGCATGAAGTCAGGTTCCGTGAGAGTGAACTTACATTTTAGCGGATTGGCTCTAGGTGGTATAAGGGCGATGCTTTACCTGTGGTGGCTGTGTAACCTGTGTCAACTTGGGCTGTTGTAAGTGTGAGCTAGGTTGATTAACGGGCAGTGGCTCAAAGGTTGTGTTTGTCAGCTGGTTAGATTCTGCTGGCTCAATTCCCCCGAAGTAGGTGATGGCGAGTGTCAAGGACCGGTCCTGTCCGCTTATGTACGCTGCAAGCAGGGGATGGGTTTCCTCTCTGAGAAGAATGGGGTCCTGTAAGAGGGCCTCAGGAATCTCAGGTGTGACTGGTATCTCCAGATGGCGCAGTGCGTGGGCTTGATCCCTCTGTGAGAGCTGTGCGAGTGTGGTTAGGAGGAGGGTAGTAAGCTCTGCAAATGCCTAGATGCAATAAGCACCTATCCTACCTTCTCTCAGATACCACTCTGATGGGAGTGGGACATCTGGATTGAATCACACTCTCACATCCGTGAAGAGGCTGCGGGTGACGTGTTGTACTACCCTGGTGTAGCACCACATGTAGTGTCTGCCGACCGTAGGCTGTGTCCCTATCGCAGCACTCTGCGTCGGAATGTGGTGAGTACTGAGAGTCAGGTCTCAGAACAGAACACTAACTTTGGCACCTGCTGGCATATTGGAAAGAGTAGTTGCTGAGCTGGCAAGCTGGTCGTAAGAGACGGAGTACCTAGTGTCGGAACTTTACCGTTCTGCCCACCGTGGTGCACTGAAAGGGTGGCCGTCCAATATATGTTGGGTACTTTGTTTAGTGTATTTGTGTTTGAGTAATTTCCCCAGTCACCTATTATCCCTTGGATGGCATGAGCTCCATTGGGAGAGGAATTACAACTACGGGAAGAATACCCTTGAGTGGGTAAAAGTCAGTTTATTCCTTTTTACGGGAAGTGAAGGAGTGGTGTCGCACTACCTCCTAACGTTGGCAAGAGTTTAATGGAAGCTTAACCTACGCTGAGCCTGGTGAAGGCGACCTTGCCTAAGCTAACAATAGTAGGGTAGACGAGCGTTATGAAACTAACTTCAAACGGTACTGCTGCTACTACTACTGTTGCCCAGAAGGGGTCACAGTGTCTGGGTGTGTAGACGACGTTGGCATAGATTCTTTGGCACAAATGTGGTGAAGACTAAGCAGGTTAGAAGGATGGCTCCAGGAACAAGTTGTGGTGGAGACCAAGGAGTGGAGATTCCTTTCGCACAAATGCGGTGAAGGAAGGGCTGATAGAGCTAGGAAGCGAGCATGCTGGTCAGTTCTCCGGCAGAGTCTGTGTTGGAGAAATGAAGACTGGTCAGGAGTGGGCGAGCGTCCCTCTATTTATACTCTGGCTGGTCATTCCCCTTCAGTCAGCTGGGTGGCAATGGAGAGGAGATAACTGTGGCATAGACTCCTCAAGGCGTGATGTCACTGGCTGGCTTGAAGAATCTAGATGTGGCAAAATGTGCTGGTAGAGCCATATGGCTGTGTGTTGTGGTACTGAAGTGCCTTGGATGCCGGTGAATAATACAAGTTTCGGGCTGGAACATCCATTCTTACTGTTGGTAGACAAAAAATCTTGCTTATGATAAGTGTCAACAATAAAGACTCTGTTGAAATCAGGCGGCAAGGCTTTCTCACTGATGAGGCAAAGTCGTAGTATCATTGTTGAAAATGCTTCATGCTTCAGAATTTAAATAACTATCAAACGTGTTTTGAATACATAGCTCTAATTGCAAGACTGAACAAACTGCATGATTTCGCTGTGAATAAATGTACTTTGCTAAAGAAAATTTTTTTGTAAACGCTGTGGATGTTATTGATGACATTTATGTAGTGTAGTAATTTCTTGATTCTAATACCTTTCATGGTTCCAAGGGGAAGGTTATTTATAGCCAAGGGGGTTGTTATTTCAAAAGGTTTGCTGAGAGAACTTTTTAAATTTTTCATGGTACCCAAAAAAAGGAAGTTATTTTGAGTGTCTCGCTATTTCAGGGATCTTAGAAACAAGAGTTGACTATACCTATATTTAAAAAACCCCATCAAATAGTGTTAGTACAGGTGGCTGAATTGCAGAAGTTAGTCACAAATTACTTCTGATTTTACGTTAAAATGTCATTGTCGTCTTAGTAGCAACATTTAAAATGTTTTTTTTTTTTTTCCACCCGGACTGTGCAATAAAATGTCATTGTTTTAAAGGAAGCCTTTTAAAACAATTATTTTATGCAAGAAAACTTTGTTAGTAAAAATTAATAACTATACGCTTCTGCAGGTGGATGGTAGCAAACCTCATTATTGGTCAGTTGGAACAACCATTCTTTAGTTTAATGGAATGTTTCTACAACTTCCATATGCTCAAATCAGTTTCACTTAATGAGAAAAATGTAACATACTATATTATAGGTATAAAATGTTTCACATTTAAGAAACATTATTACAGAAATTGTGGCCATGAGCTTAACAGTCATTGATATTATATGCAGGAGATGAAAATATTAAGCTATGAATGTTCTTTATAGTATATTGTTATTTTTACAGGTGATGGGTTTCAGCGTGGTGATGGTGACAGTTTTTATTGCCACTATTGGGATACTGTCTGTGGGTGCACAGATAGTACTGGGGTTCCTAATGCGTTCTCTTGGCAGTAAGCACACCATCATGGTGGGTCTGGTGTTCGAAATGCTGCAGTTGATGTGGTATGGCTTTGGCTCTCAGACATGGTAAGTACAGGTCATCATATTTTCGTATTGTAAATGATAGTCCTTTAGATGTTGGCTGCATTAATGCAGCCAAAGCATACTGTTACTGCTTGTAATATTGGTTGCTGCAAAAGCCTTTTAGACTACAAATTTTGGAATACTTGGTGTGATGAGACACAGTAAAAATAAACAGACAGGGCTTGGGAGTGGAACCACACATACAATATTTCCCTGCATACTGAACTGGAGAACATGGGTGTCATCTCTTTGGCATTGAGAAATTTTTGTAGTCCTAATATATGTGTAGTGAATTCAAAATCGTATTGCATCTGTAACTGAGCTTATGGGTAGAGTTCTTTGAAAATATTAGCAGGTTGACACAATCAGGAAGCAGGAGTATGTGATAAAATGAAACTACCCTGCTCTTGTAAAATCTTTTCTAGAACACCATAACAAACCCTGAATTATATGTAGAATATACGTATAATTTCTATGGTGTTGAAGGTTGAGTACATAATCCCTTGCCAACCACAAGAGGCTTAGGGTTGAGGAAAGTTCTACAAAAGAAATTTTGGAGATAATTGAAACTGCATATTGAGAAGCTGCAATTAACTAACTCTTTTCAAAATTGGTGGGCTAGTAACCATACTCACCGTTTCATATAACTTGGCAAAATTTTGACAGTCACAGCCACCAACTTCATAGTAAAGTCACAACATGTGGTTTCATTTGCATTGCATGTCATCAGCTGGTTTGTAAATTGTGTATGCATTAATGTTGGTAGCGCTTCACTGAAAGTAGTGCACAACTAGTTTGAAATGTAAAATATTTGTCAGTAGTAAATAACAATATTGCATGTTTAGTTGCCTAATCATATTAAATTATTCATATTTAGTTACATTGTACTGACGCGTGACGTACCGGGAACGTTTACGTACTAATGTCTGGTAGCAGGAGGCGGCTCCGGTTATCTTTGTTCGGAGTTGAGCCAGACACTCCTATATTCAGGGAGTTCAGTTCTGTGTAGGTATTGGTGCCTTCCCTGTGTATAGAATAGGCCTTGTGGATATTCGGCAGGGCACAAAATCTGGGATGGCTAGTACTATGCAGTATTTTGGTGGTACATCTATAGTTAGGCTACCTGGGTGACGTTTCAGTGTAGTGGTGGTAGATTGTGGTGCAGTGACAGTATGTGAAGTCTGGGTATAGGAATCTCCTGTAGTCGGCGCAGAGGTGCAGGAGTGAGTTGTGCAATGATAGGCAAAGGTGCTTTTTCAGGTTGGCGGAGATACTCTTGTATCCACTCAGGATACGTAGCAGGGCTGGTACGTTCCGGTGTTGTGAAGAGCTCCTGCGCACTGGAGTCTCTTTTGGTTCTTGCAGATGTCGGAGTGCTTGTGCTTGCTGTCGTGGAGTTGAATAGCTACCTGTTTAACCAATGAGGGTTGATACTCTGGTGCTCGACCTGGGGCAACAAGTGTTAGTTTGACTCTCTTCTTCAGTCCTCTCTGGGCAGGAGGCATCGGGAAGTGGAGATTTACCTTTATCCTACGGTACCGCATCTGCAGGTAGTTGTTAGTAATCCCTCGCTAACTGCGGGGGATAAGTTATTTAAAAACGCTGTGGTTGAAAATACTGCGGTAGAAGAATATATGCTATTATGGGGAAAAGGGGTACAGGTTAAGTCTGCAGACTATTTAGTGTTTCATTACCAGAAAAGCAGATGTATTATGCACAAAACAGTAACTAAACACCCTGCTGGAGATGCCTTATGTTTAAAGCAAAACACAGCATTTTATTTATTGAAAATAGATATGAAAATACATATTCATAATTAAATCACTCATGCCGGGGCTTGCAGCGAAAACATTGCCGCCCACACATAGCTGGGCGAGTGCCTAGATCCTCTGCAGCACGGCCGGGTGCGGCGGATTTCTGCTGTCGCTTCGGTTTAGATGCTCGGGCTAGGCTGTGAAGTAGGTGGTGATGCTCGTGTCAGGGCTGCCCCAAGTGCAGCTCAGCTGTTGCTTATGGCGGGGCCGATAGGCATGGCTGGCACAGCAGCAGCCAGCCAGTTGCAGCCACTGCCATCATTACAGGGCCACTTCACTTTGTAACAGCGCCCCACTGTTGGGGAAAACATGCCGATAGATGTGTTTCATGTTAATGTGTTGAATTTCTATTAAATTTAGGCGGTGTGTTGTTTACGGGGATACAAAAATTTAATGTGGTCTAGTTGAAATATTAATTATCCTGAATTTGTCACCAAAAACTTCTGACGTGGCTATCCACGCACACATCCTTACTCGCTAAAATATGTTAATATAAGAACCCATTTCATTTGCGCACACTTACCTTTATTCACTTTACACACAAAATTTACTTCACAAGGGAAAAAAATCAATTGCTCATCATAAAAAATTAGTATCTTACATAGGCATGGGCGTACATAAATGAAATTTGAGGTTATCATACACACACTGACTAGTCTGTAATGTATCACTGTTTTTACAGCAAAAAAGAAGGTATGACGGAAGTAAAAAATGGTAGGGAGGGTAAGGCAGAGGCGGCGGTATATGATTAGGGCAAAGATAAAGAAGGTATGACGGAAGTAAAAAATGGCAGGGAGGGTAAGGCAGAGGCAGCGGTATATGATTAGGGCAAAGATTTCGCACTAACCCGGCCTGCAACTCCCCCATCCCAAAATACCCCAGTCTCCTTCCGGCATGAAGTAATTTATAGCTTCATGCTGCTTGGGACAACAAATGTCAAAGTCTATGATGGCAGCTTGAGAAATGTGCGACCATTAACATCAGTAACGGCTAGTTTTCCATAGACTGAAAACTGTAGATAATAGAAACTTGTACCACAGTTGGAGAAAAGGTCTGCAAAAATTAATCCACGCATATGTGAAACCGTGATTCAAGATACCGTGGTTGGCGAGGGATTACTATATTACGTATTCACCGTAAGGGTGCGTGGTCCAGTCCCAGTCTTCCCAACTTTGGGGTTGCAAGCTCCTCAGCGGAGCCGCTCCGAAGAGATCGTGAACACAGAGCTGACAAGCTGGTTCAAGGACAGTATACAAGGACAGTATACCTCTGTGAGGCTGCTCCTCTTTTCCTTCAATTCCTGGATTGGTGGGAAGGGAGGCCAGTACTATTGTTTGGACTATGTAGAAAGCAGTGTATATGGCTCGTATGAGTAGATCCCCGAGATTACCTGCAGATACATTACGCAAGGGTAACTACAAGATACAAGGCTACAAAGATGGTACTCAAGGTTAAAGCCAATGTCACATTTTATTTTACAATAAAATAAAAATGTGGTGAGAGCACTCTAGCTTCAGGCCAGCAGCACGGGCTTCAAACCTCGAAAGCTAAAGTTACGTTGGTCTGTAGAGGCGACCGACAACAAAGAGTAGGAATGCGTTATGAGTGTTGATGCTGAACAAACTCTTGCAGTGTTGGGTGAAGTGTTTTTTGTTCACAATGTAAAAGTGAGGTCTTGAAAAGAATTTATTTATAGAAACCCTTCTTTTGTTTAAATGACAAGATCTTGTTTGTAAGCTATTTATGTATATTATATGAAGCAAAGTATTACAAACTGTTGTAATTATGTATGTTAGTAAGCGTAAATATTATGTTTGTTGAAAAGAAATCAATTATTGCAACTGTATATTTAAGTAAATTGTATTTGTGTCTGAACTCATAGTAAGAGTAAAGTATTAAAATACTGTTGTAAACGGAATGTGTTTTAATTTAGTAAGTGTCGTAAAAAGAAAATTAAGTATTTTAGCAAGAGCATTGCATGTATGTGTATAAATATCATACTTTTATTTAAATAAAGGAAATGTACAATTAAAGATAGTTTTTATGAAATAAGACTCGCCCAAGTTGTTTCCTTTTTTATTAAAAAATATATACAATGAGAAACTATAACACTTTACAAGTATAAGCATTATTTTCAATTTAACAAGATTATCTACACACTGGAAGATCTGTCCGCCAAAGTATAAGTCAATGAGACTGGTGATATTTTCAGGCCACACTATTTTAAACTTTTAAGATCTTTGTTCAAAATCCATGAATCATGAACATTGGTCAATCCTTACCAACAAACCAGTGATCTATCCTTTTTCCTCCTAATAACTTTGTCAATTAAATATTAATTTTGGGAACTAACCTTTTGCAATTCAAATTCATAAAGAGCACCGTTTATTGGTTCACTGTTATAGCTTTCCAAATGTACTCTAGGGAACAACTGTTTAACTGGAATAATTTAAAAATTTTCGTATGACCAATTCACAGTATATTATTTTTTCAGAAAAACGCCTTTGACTTTGGAGATATGTACGTATTCGTCAGTTTGGAATTTGCTTTCTCTTGTCAATCACTTTCATATCCCTAAATACAGTTTCCATTAATCTGTTGTCTTTCACATCTATAGGTGCCATTTTGGTAGTTTTATGGTATCTTGAATTATATAACTTCAGTATTTCAGGCAAAACAGTAACCCACTTGTAAGTTCCATGTGAAGTGAAGTACTTATGTATTAGTGGTTTTAAACTTTGGTAAATCTCTCAACTACAGCAGCTTTAAGTTCAGAGTACGTAACATAGTTATTAATTCTGTACTCTGTCATTAGTTTATTGAAATGAGAGTTGGAAAATTCTGTTCCCTTGTCAGTGTGGAGGTTTCGAGGTGTTTTCTCCTTTAAAACAGTGGTCATTGCAGTGGTAACTTGTTTTCCACTCTTATTCTTCACCAGTATGCCCCATGCATATTTTCAATATACACATATTACAGTGATAAGATATTTATATCTTTCGTATTTTGAAAGTAAAGCTGTGTCATACAAGTCAGCTTTAAACAAGTTGTTCATTCCCAGAGTAATAACTTTTCTTCTAGGAAACTTTATTCTGGTAATTCTTTAGCAATCTTACTAAACTTCACCTTTAATATATATATGTATATCCATCTTCGGTAAATTCTTCAATAATCAAGACTATTTTGTGTGTATGTGAATTATTCCCAGAGTGTTCATTATTACCAGTGTGTTTGATGCGATGAGTAGTTTTAATCTGGTCACTAACTCGTTAGGATTGTTGCAATAAACAGTTGAAAAACGATAGCTCACGTCATCTTTATTTATTCCACTTCCAACCATATTCTCTAATAAACTTAATTTCTGGTGATCTTCAGTATTCCCTGAGCGAGAATGTGCATTTGTATTTGTAACAAATTCTTTATATGTTTCCAGATCAGTGTCCAAGTATTCATTAGGAAATGTTTTAAGTAATAACTCTTTCAACCCTTCACTCTCATCATTCACATATTCACCCACTTGAATCATATTTTCAAGTAAAAACCTTATTACTGAATCTCCCAGTAACCATACATTCCTGTGTCGATATATTCCAAATGTCATGTCGTGTGTAGTCAAAGAAGTGTTTAAAACCCAATACAGTAAACTCCCGATTAACTGTGTTAATTGGGGCCAGACAAAACACGAATATGTGAATTTGTATTTAAAAATCGGGATAATCAAATTTCCACATTTTTGCTATTGGTGGAATAATGATATTGGCTTCGAAAATCGTGATAAAACTGACGTGGCCCGTTTCCACATCTATTCTAATATGATTACGACTCATCGCCTACAGCACCTTAAATCTCTACAGGCTTGAACAACGTGTTGCCTACACTACAGGCAACGGGAACTTACAAGCAATTCCTCCTCACCTGGAAGATACACAACCCAGCAGGCACCCCCCTTCCCCAATTCATGCGCTCAAAGCCTACAAGCTGCCCAGACCTCGGGCAAGGTCGAGCACACCCGACGAGGCACGAAGTAGAATCGCTGACCGGAGGATTCTCACGCCACTTGACCAGAGGACGTCATGCCTCTCCCGCACCGGCAGCCCACAAGCTACCACTATGTAAGTCCAGCCGCAGCCGAGCTCGGGAGTTATTCTTTCACATCTCTTGCAACCTCCCACAACACTGCTAGTGCTCGGGATCTTCACAGAAGTTACCAACCTTTGAGTAGGCCCCTGCGGCTACTTACTACGTACGTCAACGACTGGTTAACCCAACGGGGAGAAATAGTGACGCCACAACAACTAGCAACACCTTCATACCTGACTCATCACTTCTCACCATCCACACTAGTCAGTGTGTGGTGACTGTGGCCTGTAGTGTTGCCAGGCATCCTAGTGTGAACGCACAACCAGTAGAGCCTTGACGGTGCACACGGCTTCACGTCCCTGATCAGCCCACCTACAGTGGGGGATCAGTGGGGACTCTTATCGAACTCGAGCTGGCAAGTCACTATTGGGTTACACTGTTAGAATTTCTGTCTCAGTGTGCTGCGTGAACTATAGAGCTGTCACCCTATGCCTCATGAGAGGAGTGGCAGAAAACGCAGGGAGCATCACCTGACTCACCCTGCTCTCAGGCCAAGGATAGACAGGTGGAACGGAACTGTGCCGCCGAACTGAGACGATGAGCAGTCGCTCCTGCCCCGGTTGTGTTCATTGACTTTCCACCGTGTGTCCGCATCAACACCAAGTGTCACCCAATTGTCACCGGATTCCTGACCGGTACTGAAGTATGCCTAGGCTGGGACAACCACATCTTTTGATCTAGAGAAGCTAGTCTGTGGAACATCCATTCCGGTATCGACCTAATTTGTCCCGCCTAAGGACATACCTACCTACACTACACAACTAGAAGTAAGAGTGTTTAAGAACTAACCGACACCCCTCGTCTCGTCCCAGCTACCTAAGCTGCATTTGGTCTAGCCGGTAAAATCATCGACTAGCGTGTCCAGTCAGTCTAAGCGGGCACACGTTTATTATACATTTAAAAGCAAACTCAAATCATGCACTGTATGTGCAGGATTTAAAGTACAAGATACTTTAACTGATGTTTATGTTGCACCGAGTATATGTAATTCACGACGCGTCGTTGGGCAAGCGACATAGATAAGCCGTGCGTAGTTATGTGTGTCACTTTCTCAACGTGCGTTACTCAGACCCATCCTTTAGATTGCACAGTTAGTTGAAAGTTTAGAATGCAATGCAATAAAGACTGTAACGAGACTTTAAATGAGGCATCCTGCCATTTAAGCAATACAGTACAATCTCTATTACTAGGAGCTTATTTAAATTTTACCAACTTACACACACACGAAAGATAGTTTAAAACTTAGGAAATGATAAATTTTTTGTAAACATTTAAACACTTCACTTCATGTGAAAAAATCTAAGAAAAGTTCAACCGTGCCTTTCTTGAAAAAGTCTTAATTTTGTTTTTGTTGATAACACACTGTGATCAAAATTGTTTTAAACTATTCCGCAATAGTTTAAAATGTCCTTTTACGCTTTGTTGGTGTTGATAAAACACTACAAAGTGAACAATGACCCGGGCCAGCGGTCTATAAACTGGCTGGTGGTCTGAGCGGAGGGGGTGGGGGGGGGGGCGTGTCCAAAATGACAAACTCATTATTTCGTAAGTTTCACTTTGGATGTTGTCGACAGTCACTTATTTAGCACTCGCGACAATGTTTTTATTAAACATGCCTAGTGTATTTATGAACAATTATTTATATTAAAAAACATTTTATTTACGCACTTGCGCATGTGTTTTGAAGGTGAAAAACAACATGACACTTTGTCATTTTGCATTTTTGCTAACATTCGTATGATACAGAATATCAAATTACAGAATACGCCACCATTTTTGTATACAAAATAAGGTCACGTGATAATTTTGTCAACAAAATCTGCCATTTCGGGCACTGCCTTCAGGCGGTTGGATACATACTTCACAATGGGCAGAAATGGTTGACTCACGCATATCTCTGTGACAGGCTCACAGTTTCAAGAGATAAACATCAGCTCACGCAGCACAGCGATAGACGAACATGGTACCACTGCATGTTAAATGATACAGTTACAGCATCGCCATGCCACAGAAGTTATAGTAGGCTTAGATAAAAGTCTAAAAGCTGCACGGATAAGCCGAAAACCAGTTAAGCGAAACACGAATGAACGGGAGTGTACTGTATTTAAGAGTTAATTTAGAAAGTTTGCCGAGTACTTGATTTTCTTCTTTAAAGGTTCCTCTAACTTAATTTCCACTGGTTTATCATTAGATGTACTTATTGCAGTATGTATTGTACCCAATATACTTGTAACATGTTTAAATATTTGTTCATTTAAAACATCATGTTCCATTTGTGTGTGTTTAGCTTGCAAATACTTATCCTTCACCACACGTATAATATTATGTAACTCTGAAGTAGCATCAGATGTTTTTGGATTATTTCACATATACCTCGCATATTTATATAACTTAATGTGCTGGTTTTGTAGTTGCAGCATCAACTACTATGCCCTTTTTCTAATTTATCGACTTTTGAAAACCACAAGTAATTTACTTCCAATTTGACTTCCCAGATCATTAACAACAATTATTTCTGATTTAAAATCCTCACTTTGCTTTTGTAATTGCGATCGTGAATAGATGACGATAAATGCGAAATTGTCACAAAATTTAGTTTTTACGCAAAATACTGTTTATCGGACTTTAATGTACTAAAAGAGACACGTTTTCTAGTACAACTTTGTTTATAGTATTAAAAAGCAAACACCCACTCATGGTTTAAAACAGCACTGAGTTTTTGTATTCCTGTAAATATTGTTAAGTCGTGATTCCGTACAAACGTAAGAAATTCAGACTTAATTTCTCCCCTACAAAACATTTGTGACAGAAAATTTGTATTATGGTTCAGTGTTTACAAATATACATCGCACGATTACTATTCCACAGATGGTAACGTGATTTGAGAAAGCTAAATCACTGCAACATTTTATACAAAATGGCTTCCATCAATGTGCACTTGTAGCGCTGTGGTGGCGGGTGTGCGAACTACGTACAATATATTTCTCATTTACAGTAGCCAAATTATTTTCTCATGTAGGGCAACGATGGTAGAGCTCCAACATGTTTACATTTTACGCGTGTGGGATGAAGGTTGTTTTGTTTACAAAAGTTAGTGAACAAATTATTGCACGCAAGTGAAAAGCTATTAATTTATTCTTTGTTTTTTACTTCCTTAGAAACTGGGGCCATATTCCATTACCTTCATATGCGCAGCGAAGTAGTTCTGATCCCCTTACAAATTTGGAGGTTAGAATCGGCGGCGACCCACCAAAGGGCAAGTTTGTTGGTTTTAGGAAACATGCTCAGTGACAATTTTACGGAATGATTCTGCAAATAAATTATGTAATGCTAGTGACGAACAAACATCATTTTGGTGAAGTAAACTTGTAAGGATTTCCATAGGAAAACACGTGTTAAAGAGATTGCATATTCAACTAACAGTAAGTTTCGGTATTTGTAAATAATGTATTTGCAAACCATTGCATATTCAACTAACAGTAAGTTTCGGTATTTGTAAATAATGTATTTGCAAACCGTTACTATAATTATTGAAATGCCCGTAGCCTAATAATACTACACTTTCAAAATTTTTGTTGAGTGTAAGTATTTGTTCTTTGTCCATATCGGGAATTTAAGGAGTGTAAGGTTAACTTCAAACAAAGTGTGTGTGTGTTGCTGCATCTGTACGAATATGAACGGCGGCGTATATATCGCGTTTTGTTTTTTCATTGAAGTTAAAATTTTTGAAGATACAATAATTTTATTTTATTTCCATGCGAGAAAATTTTCCACTGCTCCATCAAAACAATATGCAACTCAGGATGCCACATACTTGGTAAGAACACCAAAATAATGCCGTCTTGTGAAAGGCGTTAAACTAAAGCACCCCACTCCACCACATTTACTTCTCCCGGTTTCCTATTTTCCCCTCGAAATAAAGTAAACAGAACCCAAACACACTTAACTATGCTAAAGTAAAACATGTTGGATGGCCAACCTAGCTATAATATCCTACTTTATGGCATGTTAATCTGCTGTGTGTACGACTTTGAGGTTAACGTGTGCTCGTGGTGGCTGTTAAATATTTAATATTCAATAAATTTTACAATGCCTTGTTTATATATACAACAAATCTAAACTCTTCATCCTGAAAAATCATACAACAGGATCGCTGGTTTATTATTGTTGTATATGTAAATGTCCTGTAGGTATTAAAAAAAATAACAGTTCCTGGTACTTCTTAATTCATTACTTGAATTATTTCAGCAAACAGAAGCTCAGGGTAGTGCTGTGAACTATATCAGCAACTTAAAGTATCTCCGTGCATGACTCTGTGAAGTGATATGCACTGTTGTGGAACTTAAAGGCTCACAGTACATCCTATGTCACAAATTATTCTTATCAGAGCTAAATATCACCTTTTTGTTAGTTAGCATAGGCATATTTAGAGAAGAAACATGTATTGGTATTTATCAATTTGACACTTGTTTCTGTAGTGAACTCAGTTTGTGCAAAAATTTATATATATTTTTCCATCTGTATCAGTACGTTTTGTAGTGCTGTGTCAAAATGTAATCAGATAATATTTTTTATGGTAATTAGTATATAATATTCAGTAACCATTAACATGATTGTGAAAATCTGCATTTTATTGAATTATTTCCAGAATAATTACCTACAAGACACTTTCATTATTTTAAGTGAGTTTTTGCACCACATTAAAAACATTCATGATGAACAGTAAAGTTTTTATTTGCATTAAGGTTTTTAAGTGAATTTTTGCACCACTATTAGCAGTTTTTTTATGATGAAATTTAGACATTTTGTTTGCTACTTTCAGGGGGCCCTATGTATGAATAACTATACGCTGTTCATTGTAAAGAGAGCACTTTTTAAGGCCCTTCTAACAGCTATTAACCACTACTAAATATATCTTATTGCAGCTTCGCACATCGAATTTTGATGGTGGTAAAATGTACACACTGTGTTTATTGGTCACATTGCAATGTTTATATTAAAAATCAGCAGGATGATAGAAATTGGATGAAAGGAAAAACTTAGAAGGGCCTTAAAAAGTGCTCACTTTACCGTGAACAGCCTATAAATCTACTAGTACTTTCACCAGTTATAAATTGTGGCAAGTCTTCTCTTTAAGTTGTGCTGTAATAATGATGTTTAGCATTACGTTAAATTCACTTGTTACATGTTCTAAATGTTTGTGTAATCTAGTTTCAATATTCTTCATTGCGTCCAACACATTCGCTAGAATTTCCAAAAATGTAACTAATATTCGTAAACACTTTTACAGTACTTTAATTTAATAATTTCTCTCGTATTTCAGATGTTTGCGATTTTAATATCTCTAGCCTAATACTGTTTAAGTTTTCCACTAACACTTTACTTACAGTATCAGTATCTTTCACTAGCGTGCCTACATAGTATATTTTTTCAAATAATACTGTGTTAGGAGGTGTTACACAGAGTTTTGGGGAAAATTTTCAGCACTACATAATACTTTACTGAAATGGTGGGAAATTTCATAACTAAGTATAGTATGGTATAATATGTTATACAGGTGGGCTAGCAGGTGGCGTGCTAGGGACCGTTGGTGGCTGGGGATGTGACCGCGCTTGGCAGTCAGGGGTAGGACAGTTTGCGTGGTGTTCAGCTGGAGCGCATGGCTAGCGGGGTTTATGAATGGTGTAGCATACAATCGTGGTTCAGTCGGCAGGGGGAGTGCTAGGGAGCGGGCGTGTAAGTGCAATTGGTAATTACTCTCATGCATACTTACTGTGTAGTTAGTTTTGGTACTTATTGATTGCAACTGTTCAATTGGTAACTGTGCAATAACTCGCTCTACTTATTGCATGTACTTAACTGTATAATTAGTATCAGTAGTTAATTTGTAATTATTCAATTGCTTGTTACGAGTATTTACTCAAATAATTATTACGTGTCATTACTCTCTTCAGTTACATCATGTTTCGCCCCTCACCCCCTCCTCTCAATACCTCATCAGTTGCTTGTTGACCACCAAACGGTGAACACCTTAGTCTCTCTTCAGCAGCCGACGAGTAAACATCCCCCCCCCCCCCCCCGGTCCTTTGGTCGTCAGAGCTCTCAACCTCTTCAGTTGCTCGCCGTCCACTGAAGGGTGCACATCTATACTTCCTAATGTCCTTTATGATGGTTTTGCTGCCTCAAACAACAGCCAATCACAGCACACCTTGCAGGGGAAGGAGGGGAAAGGAGTAGTAACCCATCAGCAGGGAGGGGTAACCCCACCATCAACCAACAGCCGATCACAGCACACCTCCTTGGAGTACAGGTGGGGAGAGGAAGGGGCATAAGTCTTTGGCCAATCACATCACAGGAGTGGAATTTTGAGGGGGGAGGCATGGAGGGGTTACCACTATAGCTGGGTTTAGCGGGGGGGGGGAGACACACAGTATTGCATCGCAGTAGTAGCCCGCTCATACTACTAATGTTCCCTTTTAAAAATTGTCTTCAATGTTATAAACTAGTGTTCTAGTTCTAACTTAGGATTCACTTTAGAGCATAAGTAGTGTATGTGTTTTCTTTTTTACTTTCTTTCCTCCATGATTAACCAGCAACCTAAGTCTAATGTAGATACATACTGCGTAATAAAGTTGTGTGGATATTAAAATAAAGTAAAATGTGAATGATACCCCATTTACTGCATTTTGTCTATGATATCTTATGTCATATAAATTTATTGTCTGGTAGCTACAACTGTTAGTTGCTTTTTGTATATTACTACTTCTACGTCAGTGGCAGTTTCCTGTAAATATTTTTTAAAATGAGATTTGAAGTGAGTCTGTGGAAGGAAGACCATATTTATCATTAATGCAAGACAAGGTTTTTTCCCTTGTTGCATGGATAAAAGTTATATGTAATTTTTTCTAACATTCAAGAATCCCTTTGCAATGGATTATTTTGATAGCCATTTCCAGCACACGATTTACATAAGTGTGATGCTGTATGTCACTGACTAAGTTACAGATAATTTATATATAATATTTTTCATGGTATAAATGAAGATGAACTTTGCATAAAGTTCTTTTGTAAATATGTGTAGGGTATAACTATGATGCTGATTTTGAGTTCATGGTTGTTAGATATGCTGATGCAAGTAACAACACTGCTACTTTAAGATGCTTTAGTGTATCTAAACCAAATTTACGATGGTAATAAATGCATTGTCTTCTCGCAAAACTTTCAGTAAAATGCTGTTTCAGTGACATTGAGAAAACTATAAAAAGTCATAAAGAGCTTGCAATAATCACTGTTGTCATCAAAAATTTTAATTCATAATTTTTGGTGATGTTAAAAGTTTATTTTTCGTACAATAATATTGTTCTTCCTAATAAAAGTATTAATTTAGATCTTGTCTTGCATTTGAGTCATAATGCATTCTGGTAAATATGGTGTATCTGATAAAATTAAAGAAGATAGTATTTTTGGTGTATTTTTAAGACTGAGTATGTCTCTGCTAATTAAAAGTAAGAACACTGTGATTAACTGAAAATTCTGAGGCTAGGCAGTTTTGTAAGAGACCACTGACAGCATAATGTATGTTATATACAGGATATTTAAATCTAAAAAACACTATAAAGTTTTCTGAAATTTAGTTACGGATATTTAAGTGCTAGTTATTGTATTAACATAACTCAACAGCTTGACAAGAACTTAAATTTACTTTTACATAAATTTTTTTCAATATGTTGGCGAGTTGAGTTGAAATAGTCTAAATCTAATCTTTTAATTACTCTCTGTCTCATATAATGTGGCGAGTTTTCTGACAGTTGAACAAATGTTTACTTTTAGGTTATGTATCCTTTCGCCATTAGCTGGTGCATCAATTGGAGGCTACACAAAGACAAGGAAATGGGTTTTCGGAAAAAAACAGCGTGTTTAGGACATGGATGGGCAATTACCAGTCCAATAGAAATTACAAGTAATCAAAATCGCTGTACACAAAATATATGTTACTTTAAAAACTATGCAGAGCTCGCGGAAAATTAAAACTATTGGTATCTGTTCGCAAATTTATTTTATATACAAAATCTATTCATAACTGGTTAGGTTCGAGAAAGAGCACACAGATGGTGCGCACGACATGGTAAAGCGTGTGAGCCGCGTACGGTATCAACAGATAGCAGGTTTGCAGCCTCTAGATCCTGCTTTTTAAAACTTGATTTTTTTCCTATTGCTGTCCCAAAATGACACGAATTTGAAATATATTTCGTTAAATTATTTGAAATAATAATTCAATATTACCATGCAATATTTCTGTAGGCTTTTGGAATTAATATCAAGCATATGGAAAGCATGGATGGACAGTGGGAATAGGACATGAAAAGATCTAAGATTCGAAGTCGCATTTCATCCGCTAGGAATCATTTTATTGTGCCTTTTAATTTTGAACACCTATATATTACTACTTTAGCACAAAGATTAGTTTGCAACACTTACAACTGCTGTTTTGTGACCACATAAAATAAAATATATTAATTAATCTAGGAACTCTTTCTTATAGTGTATTTTGTACTTTTCTGAAGTGCATCACCAGTGAATTTAGAATAGCTAACTTAATATTAACTTATGTTCGTTTGTGCATCAGCTGATAAACAATTTTGTAAATGGCACTTTGTTTTGTATACGTCAAGTTGCCACTCACTGACTGTCAAAATCTCACCACCTCATATGAGACAAGAGAGTATCTATCATGAATGCTTTTAAAGATTCTCATTAGTATATATTTTCCATTAGTTAAACATGACATGTGGCTAATGTAGGCCTATTATTATTTCAACATGAAGTTTAACAAGGTAATTTTTTGTTTATCTACATATTTAGTCCACATCTTTTGATCGTCTGTATGTGTGGAAATTTTTGTCATTTCCCTAACGACGGAAAGAGGTTCTATTTTTTATGGTGGGCATTTATTGAATGTAATTTTGGTCTTTTCCCATTTTTCAGACCCATTGTTTTATTTACTGAGTAGGAATATAATCTGGTGAATTCACCAGCAAAGATTTAGTACTTCTTGAGCTTCTGTATTGTTAACATGTAAATTATTGTAACGTGTAATTTTTGCATGCATTTGTAAGCAAACAAGTACACGTGTGTATTCATATGTGCATTTTCATTGTTTTGCTAACAGGATGATGTGGGCTGCTGGGGTGCTGGCATCAATTTCTAGCATCACATATCCAGCAATCAGTGCATTTGTTTCTATGCACTCCGATGCTGATAAGCAAGGTAATTGTGACTTCCTCAACTTACCTCATTAGAAATGAGCTGGTGTACGTGGAATAACAACACATGCTGTCTTCATGTTTCATTCGTTCATATAAAACAGTTTGAATATTTACAACATAGTGTATTGATCTAAATGCCAACGTGCAGTTTGATAAAAATAATATAAGGTAGTGTTTTTGCAGAAAATTGATTTCAAAATGAGTAAAATTATTGTACTTATCTGATATTTAAAATAAGATGGCCCTCAAATTTTCCTTTGGTCTACCGTGAAGATTTAGAAGTCCCGTAAAATTCTGAATCTTCCCATCCTGTTTGGCTAATGCATCCTTTGTGCAAGTCTCTTTGTTATTGATATCTTCATTCTCCATCGCTGCGTACGAACCCAAGACTCCTTCCTCGTCTCATTTAATATTTGTCTGTTCAGTTACCCGCCAAGCAGTTACTAAACAATAATCATGGTGCCTTCAAGTGAAGCTGTTGAGTTGCTGATTAGCTCTGTGTTGTTTAATTTTTCAGTCAACGAACTGAATTTTACCACCCACAAGCTAGCTCAATATGAGTCATCCAGGAAGCGACAGAGCCTGCTATGAAGAAGCAACTACACAACTACACCGCTTTCTCGGCCTTTGCAACTGGCTACAGGACTTCGTACCAAATATTGCCTGCCTGATGGCACCATTACATCCTTTACTAGAGGAGTAAACCCAGTGGCGATGGGGACATGATCATCACACCGCCGTTGAATCTCTGAAAGCCAGCTTCCTGATAATAAAGCAGCTGCATCGACCCCAGGGCGAGGCACCCCTCGTCCTACAAACAGATGCCTGCCAAAACGGCCTAGGCACCATTCTGTACCAAGAGGACATTGAAGGCCATCCCATGGTGATAGCCTAAGCCAGTACCCGGCTCAACACCACAGAACAGAGTTATCACATTGACGCGTTATGTACCCAGAATGTACACTCTCTTATCTGTCACAATATAAGCTGTCCCAGGCATTTTGGCTAGAAGCTTAGCCAGGCACTTCTATAATGAACTAGGTTTCAGTTCTGTCGAGGCACTGGCGCCTTCCCGTCGTACAAAACTGGCCGGGTTGCTTTGCAGCAAGGCACATAATCAAATGTGGGTAAAATAATTTAATGCTTAGGTGCCACTGGAGTTTACTCCAAGGATACTCTGTCGCGCTGTTATTCTCTCTGATGGTTTGAACAGATATCTTGGTATGGTGACTTCCACTGGGTCTTGAAGATGTCGGAGTACTTTTGCTCGTGGTTCTTAACTAGTTATTTAAGACACAAGGGAGTCCTGATATTCGTGTGATTCGGCAGAAGCCAAGAGAATCTGCTGCACTTTTTCCTTCAGCCCCTTCTGCTTGGAATAGGGCATTCGTGAAGTGGAGTTTACCCTACTACTACTGCACCAAGACTACAGGTTTCTTGTGCAACTTAACATCTGACACCTTGTGCGTTCCAGAGACTGGTGGACACCTTATTCCAACGCCAGGTAGAGACTGCAGTACGCTATGGAAATCAAGTCTCACCTGTCCAAGGTCATGCGCACGGGTGTGTGGCCCTGTCCCAGTCTTCCCAACTCAGGGGATGTCAGGCTCGCTTGGCAGACACTGCAGTGCAGAGGCCAATGAACACTGAGCTGACAAGCTGTTTTAGGACAGTGTACCTGTGTGGTCCTTCTTTCCTTCAATCCCAGGGGATTGATGAAAAGGGCGGCCTAGGCTAGTACGGGTGGGTAAAAGCTATTCTTTTGGCTTGTTCGAGTAAATTTCCCAGGATGACCTGCTGTATAGTTATGTGAGTGTAACTGCAGAAAGGTTCTATGCCTACAGTAAAGAACTCAAGGTAAATGCCGACCTACATTTTATTCCAGTTAAGGAAGAAAGCATGTGGTGAATGCACCCTAGCTCCTGGTCAACTGCACGAATATCAGCTGAAAAGCTAGAATACGCCGTTAAGTGGACTGGTAAGGGCGACCGGAGTAACAACAGGGGAATGCTGGTTGTGATACTGTGATGCTGAACATCTAAGCAATCAACTCTTGCATTGTTGTATGTAGGTATCATGTGCAATGATGTAACGTAGTTCAACTGACATGTAGCTAGGTAGGCTAAGCAAGTACTTGACAGGGTGAGTCCTGAGAAGGACTTAAAGGATAAGTTCACCTTAGATACGCTCGTGTACTGCAGGGTGAATGAATTTGAGGGGTACGTAGGAGAGCCTAACTAACGTAGCCTAACCCTATTGCAAGTGTAGCTTAAGCAATGAAACAGGGTGTAAATGATAGTGTCCAAACAACGTGTTGCTGCAGACTGAGATATGGTCAATCTGGCCAGATCTGAGCAATTTGCACTTGAAATGAAGATGGCTCTGTGTGAAGGCTTAATGGGCGCAGGTTGGTCAGTGTCTGAGCAATGGGTGATAGATAACTGAAGACTGGTCAAGAAACTTTTTTTCTGTTGTGAACATACCCTATTGCTAAGTACGCGGACTGTCTCTCCTTTTATACTCATTCGGGCCACTGCCGTACACTGTTTGGCTGCGACCACTAAGGTGAGGGGTGGCTGCAGAGTGGAGGTTAGCAAATGCATGGCTAACCTACGTAACATCACTGGCCGGCTTAAAGGAATGCGAAACAAAAGACAAACAATATCCTGACACTAACGCTATCTAGCAGGGAATAAAAGAAATTGTTGCATCTAAGAATTGTTACGGTGGGCCGGTGAATAAAACAATCTGCAAGGCAGACATCACAATCTCATTTTATGTCGGGAAAAATGAAAATGCAATCTTCCTTTTCCTAGCTAAACTGAACTAAGGTTGGTGTGGAAGTTGTCTAATCTCCATTTTAAGAAATACGTCGTGCGTCAATTGCTGCCTCCGCTGCAACTGACGATTATCCTTGAGGTTGTGGAAAGGCATATTCTCTCGGGGACAATATGGCTTTTTTCTATGGCCTCCGTCTGAACAAGATGAGATTAGGGCTCATCTCTAAGGTGAGATGGAAGATGATCTGGCTAGGATAACCCCGCTTCTCATTCAGTTGTCAAGTTTCAGAGGAATGTAGGTGGTTGTTCCTATGCAGGGGAAGTGTTCCGGCACTTGCAGGCACCGCTATGCTCCCATTTTCCTCCAGCACTACTTACGACTAGCTTTCTGCAAGAAGGAAGGGCTGTAACTAATCCCCTTGGATAGGAAGAGAGTGTCTCCCTCTACTAGCCACGGTTGCAGGCAATTAAGTTGACAACCTTGAGCGTAGACAAAACATATTCCATGCGTCTAGATAACATGATATCTGTGCATAAGAACAGTGTTCAGTTCAACCTATGCTGCATAGCAGCCTGAGATGAAAGAGTGTTTTCTCTGGTCACAATTATCCTTCCTCTCAGCCACCACTCTCAGAGGGATGGATGGAACTGAAAGAAAATTGCTTTGCAGGAATGCGGAACTGGCCCCTCAACAGCAATTTTTCCTCCTTTCACTGTTCTGTAAAGAATGCCACTGTAGGTTCAGCGACGTTGCATGCCGCTCCCCTGGTAATGAACTTGACCTTCTTCCTAACAGCTGGGACGGGGTGAAGCTTGTTCACACACAGGTGGCATCTAAATGCGCTTTTACTCTTGCCCGCTACAAATCAAGAATAAATAGAGGGAACACACTCATTCCAAGGAATAATAAAGTAATGGATACCTTGCATCCAGTTGGTATCAGGACACGCTTTGTCGTTTTCCTTTTGTTCACTTGTTAAATTACAGTGCTTGTTTTCTTGTCTTTGTTTGGTTTTTTTTTCTGGGACAACCCGGCGGTGTGACTCACGAGTCTCTTTTCACTAGAGCGTGCATTCATAAACTTTTCTTGCTTGGTGACTCACTGCAAACATGTGATCTGTGCACGAAAAATTCGACTGGGGAGGAATTGTCATTTGACAGACTATCCTGTAGTAATTTGCATCACCATTTTTACACTTTATTTCTTTTAACCTGCAGCTACCATGGCCGTCTACCTGAACGTATGTGCAGGTTTTCCTGTTGTCACACAACAGGCTATTGTTACGTCTACTAGTCACAAACTAAGGGTTTCTCGTAGAGTGAAGTGGCGGGGTTACACACACATGAATGCAGTCACCACTACAAATCAGGATATTATTTAAAAGATAAAAAGCATAACCCTTCAAAATACGTATTACAACACAGAATTCTGTCTCTGGTTCTGATCTTCTCGCAACATTATGCTTGTAAAGTCCATAGCTGCTTGTCAAAATGAATCTTAACACATCATTTAGCAAAATGGATTACTTGAATGCAATCAGCAAACATGGCATTTGAAACCAATGTTTATTAAAAAGCTGCTTTCTTCTGGCAAAGTGCTCTCTCAGCTTGTCTTTGGTTGGTTTCTTTATCCTCCTTACACATTAACTTTGTATTTACACAGGTAACAAAGAGAAAAGGAAAAACTAAGGCGTAGATTTGACAGGTTACAAGGGTTTTACAAAGTAAAGTGTGTTGGAAATTAGAGTCAAAAGAATTATGTAACGTACCAACATATTTATTAATTTGTCGGGTGAGAACTTTATTCATCGTATCGTAGCAACAATCGACGGGTCGACAAAGATACTGGCTACTGTGACAGCAATTGCTGTATTCACTGGGGCATAGTGCGGATATGCACTGTTAAACAATACGTAGCACTGGGGTAGCTAACTACTCTCTGTTTCATATCATGTCAAGAATGACAATCAGTGAGTGGCATTTTGATGTAACCGAAACAAACAAAGTGCTGTTTACAAAATCCTGTATCACCTGAATGCACGAATGAACAAAAGTTAATATTAAGTTGGCTATTCTGAGTCCACTGGTGATGCACATCAGACAAGCAGAAAATACGTGATAAGAAAAATTTCCTGTATTAATTAATACAGTTTATTCATCGTGGTCGCAAAACAGCGGTTGTAAGTGTTGAAACTTTGTACTAAAGTAGTAATGTATAGGTGTTCAAAATGAAATGCACAATAAAATTATCCATATCCAAATGAAACGCAACTTCAAACCTTAGATCTTTTCATGTTGTATCCCTGCTCTCCATCCATGCTTACCATACGTGCTTGATGTTAATTCCAAAAGCCTACAGAAATATTTGCATGGTATAATTGAATTATTTTTTCAAATTCTTTTACAAAATATATTTCAAATTCGTGTTGTTTTGAGACAGTAATAGGAGAAAAGTTGTAAAAAGGCAGGATCTCGAGGCAATCGAACCTGCTGCTATCTGTTTTTGCTATTGTGCTCGCTCGGCTCACAAGAACATGCTTTACCATGTCATGCACACCATCTGTCTGATCTTTCCCAAACTTAACTAGCCAGAAAGATCAAAGGAACAGGTTTTGTGTTTTAAATAACAAATTTACGAACAGTTACCAATAGTTTTATTTTTCCGTGAGCTCTGCATAGTTTTTAAAGTAACTTATTTCATGTATAGTGATTTTGAGTTATAGTAATTTATATTGGGCTGGTAATCATCCACATCCATTACACGCCATATTTTTCTCCCGCAAACCCATTGTGTTGTTACTATCTTGTATTAATAAAACGAGGAAAGTGTGTACTGTGAGCAGTTTTTAAGCAATTCTAATTTTTTCCACCCCACGTATTTACAACTCGTACTGTTTAGTAAGTGTGATAAGAACTACAATTACCGTCTCATAAATATGTTAACCCAAACTCGCTGTCTCTGACAAATTAAAAAATTGTTAGCAGAGATTAAATTTTTGCAAGGTTTTATATTTTTACTCGTATAATCTATGAATTTTTTAGACATACGTCAGTCTAAAATACCTTAAAATTTGTATAGCATTAGAGTACACTGGCAAGTGGATTAGCTGACAGCGTATTGATAAAGTTCACAGCCTCCTCTTTATGCACCAGCGGATGGCGAAATGATACATAAACGAAAAGTAAACATTGGTGCTACTTTCGTCCAACTGTCAAAATCTCTCCAAGTTACATGAGACAGAGATAGATAACACTTGCACTACTGGTATGGGTTTCAATCTACTCTCTGCTGCTTGCTGGGGTGCTCCCGTTTCCTTAGATATGCATTTGGGGAAGCTGCCAATGGAACTTGGCTGGTGCCCACCATGGCGTGTGTGTGCACCGTCTGACTAGGGTACGGCTGGACTTGCTACTGCAGATGGCTGGATGCTTCGGTGCCATCTCGTTGTGAATGGACAGGGGGTGTCAACGGCTGACTGACAAGGAGCGATGCTGGCCTCAAGTGGCAGCGTGTGGGACATCTGGTCAAGAGAAGCTGCTAACTCTCCCACAGTGGCAGTCCGGGACGGCTGGGTGGAGGGCGGTAGTTGCCTAGCCCTACTGGCTGACGTCAGGACCTTGTCGACATTGTAGTTTGTAGCCTTCTCTCTGCTGGAGTGGGTGGCTCCCACGACTGACTGGACTATATCTAGTGCTCTGGGTGCACACTCAGATGGTTACTGCAGTGCCTCGGAACTAGGAACTGCGCTGGCGATGCCCTCGGTGCAGGTCTGGAACTGGGTGGCTGCGTGGCCTCCGGCTGGTTCTCCTTCACATCCGTGGCGGATTTCCGGTCTATTTTTCTCAGATCTGTTGGACATGGACAGAGCACAGTTAAAAGGCATTTCACAAAAAGACTAACTATGACAGAATTAATCAGTAAATTCCCCGGAGGAGTTATCCCCGGGTTCACCCTGTATTCCATCCTGAGTGTTGCCTTCCTCACTGCGTTGCTTTGGATACTGGAAGACGGCAGTCTCCGCGTCAAGTGTTGACTGTGCTGTGAGGATGTCCACACAATCGGGGGAAACTGTGGCCTCGGGGGTGAGCTGGTCCGATGCAGGCTGTTGGACCTCATGGATGCTGCTTGCTTGGGGTGCTGCCCACATAGAAGATGGTGGCTGCTCAGCAGGACCAGCTGCGATGATGTCTGTCATCATGGTTCCTTTCTGGCGGTGCTCACTCGAGTGCGGGGTGCAGTCCATTGTGATACAGGTTATGGCGGTACTGGGTGTCTGTTGTCTGTCAGAGTTGCTGTTGGCTCGTTCTCTGGTTCGCTGGACTTCACCAGGATACTTCCGTATTACTAAGGGTCCATTTTCCAGGGTGCTTCGTAAACTTCCGGGGAAACACTTTAATAGTGGATGGTACAGTCCTTTCCAAAATCACCACTCTTCTCACATTAGGAACCAGCATCCTAACAGGTTCTGCTAAGTAGTTCGTTGTTACCGGTGGTTCTCTTTCATATTTCATGGTGAATGGAAATGCCTGGGGCTTTGTTTCTTGTCATCGTCCGATGGGTCGGGAGGCAACTGTGACTGTGCATCTGGCCTCGGGTAGCTTTTCTGATTCTTCCGTAACGATCCTCGGCCCAAGATCATCCTGGTGCCTAACAACGTTATAGAGTCCTTCCCACTTGCCAGTCAATCCAGCGCTGAACTGGTTGCTCCCCTTTTCTCAGTGGGTGGCTGTGAAGTAATACTGTCTTTCCCAGGGTGAAGGGGTGGACTTGTGCGGGGAGGCAGATATTTCCGGCTTACATATTCTTTTTGCTTTTCCCGGCCCTCTCGAAGCATAGCTTGGCGGCTTGGTGAATAGTTTCGGGCTGTGGCATAGTGGCAGGGGCATGCTCACATTGCCATTCTCCCGGTTGTTGAAGAGTGCAGCCTAGCAGAAGGTGACTTGGGCTGGAAGCTGTGGCTTTGTTCGTTCTCCTGCGTAGGGCGAAAAGTATTTTCGGCAGATGGTGGACCCAATGGCGCTGATCTTCTACTAGGTTCAGCCGTAGGCACTTCTTAAGTTCCTGGTTTTGCCGTTCTTTTGGGTTGTCTTGGGAGTGGTACGGCGTTGTCATCCATGTCTCAATTCCCCATCTTTGGCAAGCTTTATGTCAATGCATGCTGTTTAACTAGTTGCCATTGTCGGTTAGAATATTTTGGGGATATTCCCAGCGTGGGAATACTTGCTGATCGAATTTGGCAATAATATGCTGGGTTTCTTGGCTAGGTAGGCGAAAAGCTTCTACCCAGCGAGAAAACACATCCGTGATCACTATCACTAGCAGGTAGCGGTTCCCGTGGGTGCTTCTGGGATAGGGTTCCATTAAATCTGCTGCAACTTGATTCCAGGGTGTGTACGGCTTGGGAGGCGTTGCAGTATTCCACCGGACTGGATATGCCTTGTGTTGGCAGCATCTGGGGCATTTGCCAACATGCCGTCGGACATAGTTCATGTCATCTCATATATACCGAACACTGATGTCTGCAAGTGTTTCTGATGTCTGCAAGTGTTTCTCCGGTTCCTGGATGTTCTGCATCTGGGTGATTGTGGAAATGACAACACACATCTTCCCGAAGAGCTCGTGGTATCCAGATCTTCCAAGGGGCAACCGGTTGGCTGTTGCATTACCACACAACACTGTCACACATTTCATACAGTTGCAGGTATTGTTGGAATAGATCTTTGATCTGTGGGTCAAGTTGCTGGTGTCAGTTTGATTTTGCTGAGGTTTAACTGTAACTTCAGTAAGATTTGTTCTTTTGGCAGAAGTTATGGCGGTTCCGGAGGGAGAATGCGCTCCATATCTTTGTCTGGCTTGGCATCTTCTCTTGAGCTAGGCAGGCAGGATAAGGCATTGGGTAGGTCTTTCTGTGTTCCTGGACAATTCTGCACTTCAAAGTCGAATTCTGATAGCAGGAGGTCCCATCATCCGAGTTAAACTTCGTTGTGCCTGGCTTCCCTCAACCATTTGAGCGCCTTGCTGTCCGTTCGAAGGATGAAGTGGTCCTTTTTCAAGTGGTAGCGATACTTTCTAATTGCCCATATTTCTGTAAGACACACTTGCTCTTTGAGTGATACTTTTGTTCCATTGGGTTCAGCGGAATGCTGGCATAAGAAGTGACCAGGGGTCTGCCTTCAGGATCCTCCTGGTAAAGAAGGACTCCCAACTCATTCTTACAAACGCCTGTCTGCAAGGTGAGGGGTCCCTTCCCCTGGGGGCGATGTAGGCAGTCAGTGTACTGAAAGCTGACCTTGAGGGTTTCGAAGGTGGCTCGGTGTTCCAAGTTACATTTCCACCTACAGTAGAACCTCTCTATTACGACCCCTCACGGTTCCCGAGAATAGGGTCGTAATAGAGGGGCGGGGGGTAGTAATAAAAAATTTGGGCTGATTTTGACCCACCCCTAACCCCTATGCCACCCAACTTGCCATTTTTTGCATGAAGTTCATGTTCAATCGTCTCTAGCGCATAAAAAAATCTTTTTAAATTAAATATAAATACTCATGTATATTTTAATAGCTAGACGTCTCCTGATTAATTTGATACCCAAGAAAGGCATATTGGACCACCCCTTGTAGTAAAGAAAATGAAGGTCTAAACACAGTATGACATGGTGATTGAAAGTGTGTGAAAAGATTAGACAGTGTATTATTAAAATATAAAGTTATTATTAAAGATCTGTTACGTAGGTGTTGTGGGTACATTGTTATGAGGTACTTAGCGATAAAAAAGTTTAGGTGGCATTGCACAATACGTGTGCGCGTGCCATGCTCTCGCTGTGGTCTGGCAGTTTTATTGCTAGAAATGGACGTATTATGCACAAAGCAGTAACTAAAAACACTGTGGAGATGCCTTACGTTTGAAGTAAAACACCGCACTTTATTTATTGATAATATATATGAAGATACATTATTTAGATTACATCACTCGTGTGCTGCAGCTAGCAGCGAATACATTGTCATGTGTACATAGCTGAGCGAGTGCCTAGATCCTCTGCAGTGCAGCTGGGCGTGGCAGCTTACTGCTGTCACTCAAGCCTAGATCCTCTGGTTGGCCTGTGAAGTAGGTGGCCCTGGCATGAGCATCACGCTCATGTCAGGCCGCCCGAATGCCGCTCAGCTGTTGTTCATACCGGGGCCGACTGCCTCGTGCAGCTGTCGATCGATCGCTACAAGATTACTTGTTGGCGGCGGCTAGCCAGCGCCACTACCATTATTACTGCTGGTGTTGGGAAAACATGCTGATAGATGCTATTCACGTCAATGTGTTGAATTTCTACGAAGTTTAGGTGGGCTGTTGGCCTCTGTACTGGTACAATGAGGCCCAGCAATGTTTACAGGAATACAGAAATTTAGTGCGGCCTTCTTGAAATATTAATTAACACAAATATTTCATGAAAAAATTCTGACGGCATATACACGCACACGGCCTTACTCACCAAAATTAATTGTCCACCATAAAAAATTATCACCTTACATATGTATGGACGGAGGAGTGTTGAGAGAAGTAAAAAATGAGTGGGAGGGAAGGCAGAGGCGGCAGTAAGGTACAGTAAGTGACTAGACAAAGAATTCTCAACCTGGCCTGCAACCTCTTCCCCCCTCCGAAATACCTCAGTGAGTCCCCTTCTGACTTGAGTAATTTATTGATATATACTAATTGGAACAACAATTGTTAATGTTTTGAGAAATGGGTGACTGCTAACATCAGTAAATGCCAGTTTTCCATAGACTGAAAACCGTGGATAATAGAAACTTGTACTGCCGTTGAAGAGTAGGTCATAGACAATAGTTTTGAGAAGAAAAAAAAAGTTATTTTTTCTTCCGGGTTCATGATTTTCTTAAGTGCTGTAATTGATTGAAATGGAGATCCACTTAAGTTGTGGAAATCATGCAGAAACTACCCCCGTCTTGCTGAGCTAGAAATGCATTATTTTAACATTCCAGCTATTTATTTCAGTGGCTAGTGAGAGACTGTTTTCAAAAGCAGAACTTACCATTTCCACACGACGCCAGAACTTGCGCTCAAGCCTTGCAAAGAAACTTGTTTTCCTACATGATAACTTGTGAATTATTATTTTGTTGATATCTTTGAATGAAATCATGAAGTGTATTTAAAATATTTGTGACTGTGACCTTAAAATATTTCTTATTATTGTTATACTTCCTTGGTTTATCTTTAATAGGTTACGATTCTATTTTCATTGTGTTTCGTAGGCTAATACCACAATCTGCATTTAAAAATGACAATTGAATCAAAATTTTTGTTGCATTGTATATCATTTGTTCACATGTTTTTTGAGCGCGTTTTTATAATTAATTACACCTACCATGGTAATAGCTCACTACACCAATGGAATAGTTATTATGTGACAATTGAAGCATTTTAATTTTAATAAGTTTAATTGCTATGAGTAGTAGGTTACAACTTAATATTTGCACGTGATGTTACTGTAGAGAATAAAAAATTATATGCAAGTATTGCATTGCATTAGTTTAGGAGTTGGTTTTACTGTATTATTTGTATTAACACCTATTGTACAGTAAATTGTATTCCAAATATTTATGATTAAGTGGGCCTTAAAATACTTGACCTCAATGTAACATTTTTGTTGTAATTTTAATCATCAGATCTTTTAATTTCTAAATATTTGTTAGTGATTTAAGAACTTCTTTTGGATTCTTAGCAGTAAACTGCAAATACTTAAGCTCAACTTGATTACATAAACTACTCACAAATAATTAAAACTCGACTCGAACTTACTATTATCAAATTCTACTCGAGTCGAATCGAATTGATTATTATAAAATTTGACTCAACTCGACTTAAAACTTTGAATACTCGTCCATCTCTAACGATATCCTACCACTAACACTATCTAGCGGGGAGTAAAATAACTCGTTGCAGCTAAGTATGGTTACGGTGGGCCAGTGAATTAAACAATCCGCAAAGCAGACAGCACAATCTCACTTTACGTCAAGACAAATGAAAATGCAAACTTCCTTCTCCTCGATAAACTGAATTAAGGATGGAGTGGATGTCTTTTAATCTCCATTGTTGTAAAAGATGTAATGCGTCAACATAAATGAACAAATGTGTCTCGCCCTTATCTCAGCTCTCAGAAAGTACCGGAACTTCTTGGAAGGTGTGCACTTCATCCTCAGAAATGACAGCAATGCTCTCCAGTTGCTGAAGGAATCCAAAAACATCAAGGCCAAACTCGCAAGATGGGAAATGTTCCTTACCAAGTTTTACTTGTAAGTGCTGCATTGCCCAGGGAAAACAAACGACCTACCGGAAGCCTTATCTTACCACCCAGACTTGGACTATGAAGAGAAGGCCGAAGAGGACTGGGATCGTATGATGCCACCCCAACCATAGGACCACAGCCCTGAAGAACAGATCCGTCTGCTACAATTGCAGATCAACAGACACTAGATAGCGCTGTTCCAACAGCAGGACCCAGAAATTCATGGGCTCCTCCAGTAGCATCTTCAGCTTTTTGAGATCCAAAACAAGATAGTCTGGTCTCGCAACAGTCAACCCCAGGCCAAGTGGAAAATATAGGTACCCAAAGACTTGCGAGCTGACATTTGTATGCATCACCACGACCACCCTGAGGCCAGCCACCCAGGAACACTGGAAACACTGGCCGACATCTCTGGGCAATGCATCTGGGATGGAATGAATTGGAATGTCCAGCAATACGTTGCCAGCTGCAAGAAATGCTGCAGAGGCAAGGCATACACCTACAAACACAGACATCTGGGAGTGCCATGGACACACATCATGGCAGATTTGATGCGTAACTAGTACCTGCTTGTTGTAACCTACTTTGTTTTAAGATGTGTGGAGGCTTTCCCGTTCCCAAGTCAGGAAAACCATTACATACACTGTTGGAAAATTTGAGTCAAAAAATTTTCCAGCACTAGGGCTATCCCCAATCAATTCTCACTGGCAATGGGACCCAGTTTATCAGCAGGAAATGCCTCTCCACATGCACCGAATGATGAGTAGAAACTTGGACTACTCCACCCTACCACCTGCAGGCCAACCCCACTGAGTGGAGGCACCAGGAGATCAAGAAAAACCTCAATCTCAGTGTGGGAAATTACCACAAACATTGGGATTGCTATATCCTGAAAATACTATTCGCCTTAGGGTGACGCACCAACGAGGCTACGAACTCAAGCCCAAGTCAACTCCTCCTGGGACAGACCCTCCGCCGCCCACGGGATTGGCAATGGGAGAATCTGCTGACGAATTTCCCTCAGCCATTTCCTAGCCACCTTAGCCCTCACAGATGCTGCAAGATAATCCCAGGAGACCTATATCCAGCAGAAGTATCAACAGGCCTCTGCACCTTTGGCATGGACGAGGCTGTCCTATTATCCAGTCACCCCCTGGGTAAGACAAGCAGTCAATACAGCGCGGTCCTGGCCAGTAAATGGGAAGGCCCATATAAAATAATTGGATGTCAGGAGAACATATACTGGCTAGAAGACCTCCTTGGGTATATCTGCAAGGCTATAAGGGGAAAAATAAGGCCCTTTCCCTTTGATGCCATGAACCCAACGTGCTCGCCACCGCCTCCAATACTTCAGAAGCGCCGGATGACCTGGATGAGCCTACCATAAAGCTGCCCCGCAAGTGCGGCCTATTTCACCCAGGGAACCCAAGGTGAGAACTAACGTCAGTCGAGGCATCAGCTACGCCGTGCCGATAAGGGCAAGAGTATCACAGCAGAGGGCATAATTCTTGAGCTGGACAATGCCATCCACGCCCCACCGATTTCAGGCGGAAAATTAATGCCTGGCAAGGAAGATCGATGTCTGGCACCAGTGAGATATTCTGGCGCAGTTCAGTGGATCATGTAATACGCCCTACATGACCACGTCAAAGTCCGATAGTCGAAAGAGAAGAGGGACCAAAGGCCATCATGCCAATGGAGCCCTAAAGGCCCTCCTCTCAAACGACAAACCTAGCAACACTAGCCCCAACAGGTTGAACCAGAGAAAAGATTGCAATGCCGGATGATCACAGGCACCTCCGAAACACCGCCTGCTTCGAGGAAGGACCATTTCAGAACTGCTAACGACGATCAGGCACTCTTAGATGACTGAATTAAGCTGGTATCTTCGGCCACATTGTACGTGGACGGAGCAAAGACTCAGCCGGCCGCCAGGCTATCCATTGCAGAGACTGCCAGCACCATAAATATGACAGTGACAGAGTTCACGACACCCCTTCCTGACCAAGAAGAAGAGTGACCACCTTTAGCTGGAGGGGCAGCAGAGGACACCCTTTTGCAAAGCCTGGCCCAGACGGCCATCAAAGTCCCGGTGTCGCCTACTTCTAAGGCAGACATCCGAGGCCACCTTCCCGAACGAGAGGAAGAACAGCCGCTTTCCATCGGAGGGGCAGCAGAAGACATCCTGTAGTATAGCCTGCCCCAGACAATCGCCAAAGCCCTGGTGTCGCCTACTCTGCTAAGGCCAACACCCAGTACCAACATCCAGAACAAGAGGATGTCAATCACGACGACGATAGTGGGTGGGGGGTGAGTGCCTGTCGAGCCCCTAAAATCTACTGGGAGAGCCAGTGAGGCAGTAACACCATCAGAACCACTGCCGCTGACGGCTACCCTGATGGTAATAGTTCTGGACAATGGGGCCGCTGATAATCCCCAGGCGCCTATTGGTCTGTCCCAGACCGAGGTCGATTTTGAACCCACAACGAGGATCCTACCGCCCCAGAAAGTACAGCGGCCATGAGCCTGCCAGGCCAGTACTGGAGGTTCCCTGAAGGCAGATCATCCAATTCACCTGGACTTACCTGCAGCACGCTGCCCTGAGAAAGTGGGGGAGGCCACCGAAGAAGACTAGGCGACAAAACGATTGAGTGAAATGCCATGCGTGAATAGACTTATATTTGTTAGCAGTCATTAAGCCATCACCAAGTGACATGTACCATTAAAAATGTATATAGATAAATAAATCAGCCAAAAGTTACATAGTCAAAATAATGTACAATCAGCTGTTCGAGACTGTACAAGAAAACAGCTTATTTATGTAACAGCTATCAGAGGAGATAATGGCCACGTGCCAATCAGTCAGTGCTAATTAACAAAAATCATTCTGGGATACTTTTGTTCTTGTTCCCAAGCATTTTTTTAGGGTTCTAAGAAGAATACTGTGTGCAACGATATAAAGCCGACGAAATACGTGATAAAAGAAACTCTAAAACTTAGAAATTTTGTAGTATGTAGAATGAGAATTTTAAAGACTTTAATAACTCAACATACTTTGCAATGTATAGAGTCTTTTGTGATGAGTCAAATCTCCTTAGCTCTGTATAAATTAAAATTTTAAAGTTTAAACGTATTGTAGAAAATACATTGTTGTAAAACTTTTAAAATCACTTTGCTATAAACACTTTTTAAAGAAGGTTGTGGCCAATTTTCTACTGTTGTATATAATCACGTTTTTTTTTTTTTAATGAGCAATAGAGGTTTTTATTGTCTAAACTTCAAGAAACTCTCAAACAAAAAGACAAGTTTAGCAAACCAATTAGAAAGATACTGAGAAAAATTTTCTTTTGAGTATATAAACATATTGAAAGTGCTTTGTTATGTGCGTATTGTTTAGATTGTTAATCATTCAATTTCTTAAAAGCCACAAATGAAAGACACACCAAGAACGTTTGAGCCAAAAATCTTTTTCTGAATATGAAAAATTATTTAGTGTGCATTATTTGTTAGAAGTGCCTTTTATGTCTCTTCTCTACATTGATGTATGATGGTGATGTACGTCTTCATAAATAGTTAATTTCATTTGCTAACAAACTCGTTTTGCTAAGTTTAGCTGCTCAGACAAGTTGACGGAAGGTCTTGGCTGACAAATCCCCATAACTCATTGACATGTAAAATTTTTCTGCTGTGCGATAAAATAGGAAGGCCAAAGGCAGTGGTAGATTCTTTAATTTTTTCCGCACCAGGTTACCGCAGAAGATTAGCTAGAAACACACACCTTAGCGAGTTAGGCTTTTGGGCAATCTTAATTTTTTAAAATTTTTAAAATTATTATATTATTAAATTATTATATTCTTCTAATTAAAATCATTCCCCAAGGGTCGATTTTATTCAGTGTGCCATCTGCTCTGGCTTGCTTCTTTCCACAGGTTAAAATCTATTAACCATATTGTCAGTACCCAAGCCTTACAGCTGTTTGTGTATTTTGGCACACTGTAATAAGGAAGGCACCGTGTTATCACTGATACAGGAGACCCCTCGCGACACTCTTACACTAAAGATGACATGGAGTATCCACACGCAGCTGGCCCAGCCACGCACCATAGAGAGTGCAACAATGAGCCGATCATCATGCAACTGATAGAGACAGATGTGTGTGCCCGGCTCCGCAGCTTCATGAATGAGTCAGTGCATGACATCTACCCAGAGCAACCTGCCAGCCATGTTGTTTGAAGTAGTGGGAGCACGGAGAAAAACGCACAGATCAAGAACTATTAAAGAAACCGATGGAGAGATCAAAAAAATTGTTCTTGAGGGGACAATACTACACACTCCCTCAAAAGAATTTCTTTTCTCGTTACTTTGCCCAGGTGAGTCCACGCCGCACAGGAGGGGGGTCAATTGATGTACAACGTCTTTCTACATATTATTTAATTGACTTCGACTCATCAGTGCAACTGAACGAGGGGTTCATTCAATGGAGTTTGATTTGCCGCCACCAACGAGATGTCGGGAATTGTTTTATCTATCAAAGGCCAAGGACGGATGCTCCACGCCAGATATAATTATTCGCTGGCCAAGCCATCGAAGCCATGCATCAAGGTCCACTGAGTACAGCAGCACGCCGCCAGATGCCACTACCAGTACGAGCACCGAAACATGAGCTTGGATCCACCGCCAGCCACTGACGTCACTTACGCCAAGCATCTATGTCACGCACTTCATAACTGCTTACCCTCTCTCCAGAACAACCCCCTATGCCCGCCGAGAAAGGAACACATAATTTGTTCCATACGAGAAAAGTACTGTGGATATAAAAATTGGCACTTCAGAAAATTATGTGGCCTGGGTTTTAAGGGAGAGTGTTTCTTGGGACAATGCAAAATAAGCTATGGATATGCGAAGTGATGGAAACAGGAGTGAAGTATCTAGGTTCCACTGCATGCATCTTTATGGGGTTGGCTAGTAATGTCCACAATCATTGCCTTTTTTAATGTGATTTTAATGAAGTGCCGCTTTTGTGTAAAAAAAAAAAAATAGTATGTTTTGGGAAACTGAATAACTGCTCTGTAACGGGTTTAGAATTGACTTCCGTGGCTCTTTCTTTCGATGTATACAGATGATGAGCTGTTACATTATGACCACACCGACCAAGGAACATTTTTCGCATAGAGGGGGTTAACATGTGATGCACTGGCAGAATGGTATGGCAGATCTACAGGGTCACTGTTAGTTCCTGCAACATCTAATGGATAAAACAGCTGTTCTATCTGAGTTTGACAGGTCAGATTGTGATGGCACAACACCTTAGTACCAGCATCTCTGGAATGGCCCATCTTATTGGTTGCTCTCTTGTCACTGTTATGAGTACATATTAAAAGTGGAACAGCGATTGAGAAACATGTTGTACATCCTTGTTTCGACCATGGCACATTGGTACCAGTGGACAGTGGAGGTTCTCGCACATTATTTGGAGCAACCACATGGTCACACTTCAAGAAATTACACAGATATACAACAGTGGTGACAAGGACAATGTTTCACAACACACAATTTATTGAATACTGCTAACACTGCTGTGGATGGGACTGCAGATTCAAAGAAGAATTCGTACTCCCATGCTGACTGCACATCATCTACAACATCACGAGGTGGGTACAAAATCATCAACACTAAACAGTGGATGATTGGAAAATGGATGCCTGGTCCGATGAATCCCAATTCCCTGGTTCATCACATTGGCGGCCAAGCGCATGTATGCCAATTACCATCAAGGGTATGACACCTGGGTGCACTGTTGGATGGAGACAGGCTGGAAGAGGTGTGATGGTCGGCGCGATGTTTTCATGGGAATCATTACGGCCCATTATTCTGGTACATTGATCCCTGACAGCTGTCTGGTATTTGAAATTTATAGGAGACCAAGTTTATCCATTCATGTCAACAGCATTCTCTGCTTGCAATGGCCACTTCTCAGCAGAACAATGTGCCATACCACACTGCCAGGGTTTTGGACTGGTTTGAGGAACATGAGAGTGATTTAGCATTAAAGCCCTGGCCCTCAAACAACCTGATACGAACCCAATTGAACATTTGTGGTTTGACTGGGAGAAGCAGGTTCATGCTACATCGCCACCGCTCGCACTGTATGCTATCTAGAGGACTTGTTTTTGTGCTTGTGGTATAGAATACTCCAGGATACTGTTTGCTACCTTGTTGAACTGATGTCTTGCTGAGTGGCCATGGTTTTGCATGGTAAAGGTGGCCCTACACAGTATTGTCATAATGTAATGGCTCATCAATGTACACTACCTCTGCTAATTTGTTTGTGTGTCTTGCAGTGTGCAAATCTGAAACTGTCAATTCTCATCACAAATAGTCCACATTGCCAATGACTTATGTGTTGTGCAGGTCTGGTGCAAGGTATGGTAACTGGGATGAGAGGACTCTGCAATGGCCTGGGGCCTGCCATGTTTGGGGTAATCTTCTACTTGTTCCATGTTGACCTGAATGAGGACCACACTAAGCTTCGGGATGACAGGCCGCATAACATGGGTGACAATGGAACCTCTGGAGGACACATCTTCAAGTCTATGCAACCCGTAAGTTTGATGTAGTATTTTCTAGCTTCAGTAGACAGTGTAAAAACCAGAAATTCTATTTTCTTTTAGTCTGAGAGTGCTAGAGGAAAGATATTATTACGTGTTAGCATTGTCCATTTTGTGTATGTTGTATGTTTCAGCTAGGTACAATTATGGATATGTTTTGTTTATGTACGAGAATATGCAGTTATAATTTTGTTGTACTCTGAAAATCTTGAGACGTTAACCAATGTTTAAATATGAAAATGTTACATATCAGTAATATGAACGTTGAGGTAAATAATTTATTTTCTGCCTAACCCTTAACCGGTGATATGGAAATATATTAATTTTAACATAGTGTATCTGGTGACGCGGTGCCTCCATGACCCCAAATTGATTTTAATAGATTTTTTACATTAGAATTTTTTTTGCTCCAAATTGTGTTATTTTATGTAATAATATATTAGCTATGAATTTATGAATTTATTAGCTATGAAAAAATTTACTATATTTTTTGCATCTATGGCTTAATAAATAAATCTTAGTGTCACTTTTTTTTAGAGTTGTTCCGATACCGATACTAAGTATCGGTATCGGCCAATACTTCACCTTTTCCCAGTGTTGTATCTGTACAACAATGAAGTGAGGTTATTACTTTCTTTAGGCACAAAAGTTGCCGTATTTCGGTTTGAATATGCCGCACATTAAAAGTAAAGGGAAAATAATAAGAAATACAGTATTTACTAGTGTATATAGTAAACCCTTTTTTTTTTACCCAAAATAAAGGAAATAATTCTGGGATGCAGCTATATATGCAAGAAGAAATAGGAAAAGGGAATGTTAGCCATACATTGTCTGGGGATGTTGAGGGAAGTGGCGGAACTGTCTGTTGTCTCTTCTCTTGCTCTTACATCACTCCTCTCCCTTCTCTCTCTTTCTCACTCAGCGATCCTTCAGTTATGTGTATATCGAAACCCTGCTCCCCCCCTCCTCCCGCAAACTAATGGCATCCTGTCACACCACAAAACCAGAGCTGCCATATGTTTACGCCCCCCCACCCCCTTGTAATAACACCCAGATTTTGCCAGTCGATAATTCCGCCATCCCTCTTTGTTTCCATGGCAGTGGCTAGCGAGCCATGTTCGCGGGAGGGGGTGGGGGAGAAGGGAGGAGGAGACCCTTTTTTTTACACAAGGGCAGGGTGACATTCTAGCACAGAAAAAAAAGAGCCGGTCACTTCTAAAAGGAGAAAGGAGAAAAACTAAAAATGAAGCTGGAAATGTTGAGTAGTAGGATAAAGAAGTTTCCGGAATTTGTTTTATTTTGGCTTTGTGCATCCAAGTTATTTAATTAAAATATTTCCCAAGCATATCACAATCACCACACATTAATGAAAAAAATAATAATTTGTTCCATACTAACAGGGCGCCACCATAATTTGGTGCAATTTTATGGAAAAAAAATTTTTTCCCTGGAATTTGTTTCAAAAATCATGGTGTGCACTATACCCAAGAAAGGCATAGTGGGCCACCCCTTGTAGTAAAAAAAAGAAGGCCTAAACCCAGTATGACATGGCCATTGAAAGTGTGTGAAAAGACTAGACTATGTATTATTAAAATATAACTAAACACTATTGGAGATAACTTATGTTTGAAGCAAAAACACAGAACTTTATTTATTGATAATATATATGAAAATACATTGGATCACTCATGTACTTGGGCTAGCAGCGAATACATTGCCATGCACACATAGCTGGGTGAGTGCCTAGATCCTCTGTAGCGCGGCCGGGCGCGGCGACTCGCATCTTTCAATCGGTTCTAGATCCTCGGGGCTGGGCAGCTGTTGGTCGCTACAAGCTACAAGATTATTCGGGCAGGCGGGGACCAGCTGGCCGCCGCCAGTGCCGTCATTATAGGGCCGGTTCACTTAGTAACAGCGGCCCGGTGTTGATAAAACATGCTGATAGATGCAATTTACGTCAATGTGTTGAGTTTACACGAAATGTAGGCTGCGTGTTGGCCTCTGCACTGGCATGATGAGGCCCGGCAAAGTTTACAGGAATACAAAAATTTTGTGCGGTCTGCTTGAAATATTAAGTATCTAGAATTTTTCATCAAAAACTTCTGTCGTGACCTGTACACGCACACTGCCTTGCTCGCCAAAATATGTTAACATAAGAACACATTTTATTTGCACACCCTTACCTACCTTTATTCACTTTACACATAAAATAGATTTCACAAGAAAAAAAAACAAGTTCCCACCAAAAAAATTTGCATATTATGTAGGCATGAGCTCACATAAACTTAAAAAAAAAAGGAAATTAAAAAAGGGGACATTGAATTAAATTTGAAGTTATACATACACCGATTAAGAAACTAGTCTGTAATGTGCCACTGTTTTTACAGCAAAAGAGGAGGGATAATGGAAGCGAAAAAAGACAGGGAGGGTAAGGCCTGCAACTCACCCCCCCCCCCCCCCCCACAACATCTTCAACAGACAATACACCAGTAGTGTCCCCTTCTGGCATGAAGTAATTTATTGCTTCATGCTGCTTGGGACAACAAATGTCAGTCTATGGGCAGCTTGAGAAATGCTCGACCTGGGCGATGGCTGTTGGACCTGTGGTGGTTCAGCCGGAGGAGCGCTAGGGCTGGCTCTGGAGCTGGGTGTGCAGGTGGGTAAGTCATCGTGGGTGCTGACTGTCGCTGGGGTAGGGTTGGTGACCAGGATCCCCAAAAACTGCAGCTTAGCTATCCCGTACGGTGTCTTGCCCACTCAGATAAGCGATGAATACTGGGTGAGTTTCTCCATTGAGTGGTGTGAAAAGTTTTAGTGTGAGTTCTGGCAATGCTGGTCTTTCTAGGCAGCATATAGTATCTTGAGTTCTCTCCCAAGGACTGTGAGATGTGCAAGAAGGGCATAAGGAAAGAGTAACTAAAACCAGACTCGTGGAGGTGGAGCAGGTAACGTAGTGGTTCTACTTGGGTGTACTTCCACGTACTGTCTCCACTAACTCAGTGCTGTGTCCCTAACTTAGTACCCAGCACCAGAAATGCGGTGGATACTGAGAGTCAGGTGTAACTGACTGACGGTCCAAATACGTGGGTGAGTTCCCCTGGAGGATCTGCCTTCTCAGACCCGGTAAATTTCACCTTCCGGCGCCAGAAACGCATTGTGGAAAGAGCAAACCCCAGACTGATAAGCTAACCCCAACAGGATGAGTACCTAGTGTTGGGGCTCTACCGTTCTTTACACCTGGGTGCATTGAAACTGTGGCTGTCGAATATGTGTATGTGTATCTATTGCTAAGTTTGGCGGTTTGAATAAATTAATAAATTTCCCGGTTTGCCGGTCATCTGCTGTCCCTCCCAGGGGACCGATGTTTACGAGCTGAGGTTCTAATGCTATAGGAAAGATACCTTTAAGTGGATTAAAACTTGTTTATTTTGGTAAGGAAATAAACCAGGTGGTTTTGCAGTGCCTTCTATCAATGAGACCTTAACGGAAGCTTACTATGCTCGACAGGTGAAGGCGACCTGTTAGTAGGCTAATGGGGTAGGTAGGCGAAGCTCTATGAAAATAACTTTAATTACGCTGTGTTTGCCCTGAAGAAGTATTAGATGACTTAAATGACAGGATCTTCGGCACCAGGGTACGGTGAAGAAGTGGTGAGGACTGGTAGTTCCGTAGGAGTCTTCAGCACCAGAAGTGGGGTGAAGACAAGGTGAGAGGATGATCTTCGGCATCAAGAGCACGGTGAATACCAGGGAGCTGATGGTTTCTTCGGCATCAGGAGTGCGGGGAAGGAACATGACAGCCTGGTGTTCCAAGGGCCCTGCTCCAGTAATTATAGTCTTCTCCTTGATCTTTGTGGAGGGGGTGGTGACGTTAGATCCTCTGGGTGTGTGATGTCACTGGCCGGCTCAGGATCCAGGTGCTGCATGTCTCTGCGATCATACTAGTTAGTGCCATCCTGCGGTGCGCTACAGTACTCAGTGACTTAACCAGTGAACAGTACAATTCCTAACTTGCTTTTTTTTAAATGAAAAAAAAAAAAAAAAAAAAAAAAAAAAAATTTAAAAAATGTATCTGAAACTCATCTGAACCATAAGTTTGCTAATGAAAAAGAAAAACAAGGGGGAATTCCTATTAAAATAAAAGTATCTTAAAAAATACTTAAGAAAAAAAAATTCTTACTATTTTCACCAAAGGTAAAATTTTTGAACGCGACAGTATTGGAAGAGACTCTCCAGAAAATCCCGGAATGCTAGACTTGGGTAGTTGTGTCTCCATACATTGCATAATGCTTTCAAGACTGCCATACTTGTTACAGTTTGAGACTTGGTTTGTTTTTTTAAGAGCACTTTACAATTTATTTGAAGACGTGCCAGTTCGTCGTGCTTTATACACTTCACTTACTAACTGTAATATCTTTCCTGTGAAGTTTTGCCCTATCCGGTGGCTAGACAATGTTGCATTTGCAGAAAGGGCATTGGAGATGCTCTCTCATCTTCACAATTTTTTTATTGCACTTGAGGAAGAGAAGAAAACAGTAACATCTGCAAGGTTTATGATTCTTGAAAAACATTTTAAAGACCCTTTGATAGGACCAAATCTTGCTTTTTTTCAAAAGCATTGCTAGTGATGTTGAACAATTTCTTAGAGAATTTCGATCTGATTGGCCACTCGCACCTTTCCTGTACTCAGCTTTCAGCAGTATTGTTCAAACAGTTCACGAACGGTTTGTGAAGCCAGCTGTTGTGTCAGCATGTGTAGATGTTCAGAACACTGAAAATCTTCTCCACTCTAAACACGTGGAAATAGGCTTTGCAACCAAACACAAAATGAGGAATTGCAAAGAACTTTCTCAGCTTTAGATAGTGACCTTCAAACATGACTGCAGAAATGCACTCCAAAAGTTTGTGCTGAAAATTATGGAAAAGTCCCCATTGAAATACAAACTAACCAAAGCTTTAACATCTCTTTACCCAGCTGTAGCAGTGAACAAAGAAATAGGAAATATTTGTTTCAGTGATGTTTTGGATATTTTGGTAAGCAAAAATTGTTTGGATGGAACATCTGCTGATAAAGTAGTTCGTGAATACAAATGAGTTTGTGTTGATAAGGCTGAGAAGTTAGTGACATTTAAACGTAAGAAAGATCACCTGGACAGCTTCTGGATGCAGTTGTTGGGCTCTATGACAACTACTCCACCATCAGATGAGTAGTTCAGTTGGCACTTATTTTATCTCACAACAACGCCAACATAGAAAGAGGATTCTCTATCAATTCTGAATGTCTGGTTGAAACTGTCATGGAAGAAACACTCGTAGCATACATAATTGTGTATGATTCAGTTAATGCCGCAGGAAGAGTAGAGAAACTTGATATTAGCAAAAGCATCACTCGTGCTGCACGCAATGCTAATATGAACTATGAGCAAGCTTTAGAAGTCAAGAAAAGTGTTGAAGCAGCAAAACAGCAGTATAAACAAAAAGGAAAATTAATTCAGTTGTTTTAACCCTTTCCAGCCCAAACCATAAAATAAAGGAGAAAAAAATATGTGAACCTAATTTGTTATAAAAATCACAAAAATTATTTTTCCAAAAAAAATGTTAACCCCTTAATGTCAAAATTTTTTAGATGCCGTATGGTGTCACTAGTCAATCAAGTAAACAGTCATACAAATTAAATTGTATGTATGTGTATAGTGAACATTCATTTTTGATGAAATGCCAAGAAGCAATTTCTGCCATTGTTCAAATACAATGCTATGTTGCATTTCACACACTTCACTCTTGAATAGTTATTTATACAATTCTTGCATTGCACTTTGTTCTTGATGCAGTCAGGGAAGTGGCCAAAGCAATCATGTTGCACATCAGCCACAGGCCTTGTAGCTTTTGCTGCATGTTTACGCTGAATTTGTGTTTCAGCTGATGGTCTTTCACGTTTCTTCATCTTAGAAGCCATTAGCAATGCCTGGGCAATATCTGATTTGAATTCAATCAGTCATTTGAACTTCTTATCATCCCTTTGTTTGCAATGTCGCCTGTAAAACAACCAAGCATTTACCACACATGAGTCTAACAAGTTGAAGACAATCCTTAGGTAGTACTATCTCCTTTTTCGTTTGTCTTACCTATAAAGTCCAACCAGCATGTCGTGGAGATCCACATCTCCCATTGATTCATTGTACTCTTTGACTATTGACTAATGCAGGACGAGACTTCAATGTGTTTTTTCACAGCAACGTACCACCATTTCACTTGACGCATGGGTTGGGTTCCTCTGTACGAAAAAATCATGTTCACAGATTTATTGTCGTACCACTTACAGCTTTTACAGTATGAGTCAAATCAGTGTTTTGGTCAAAACTTCCTTTCCCTTGTTTCTTCAGATCATCACTTTTTGAATTGACAGCCCTGTAATCTGTTGGACCTTACTGTTCTAGTTGCTAGTAAACCATTATGTTTCAGAGCAACAAACAGCTTGTATGACGAAAACCAGTTATCACAGAACGCTTTGAACTTTTCATTTTTAGGAAGATGTTCTGTGAGCTTTATCACTACATCCCCACTTATTCCTAAACCACATTCAGGGATCCCAGTGTCTTTCCCAGTGTATATGATGGTCATACAACATGCCACTGGTACCAGGTATGGCGGGCGGGTGGGTGATTGAGAAGAAGACTATTCCATGAATGAAAAAAAAAAGAAATTATTGATTCAGTATGTAAAAATAGTGATTCAAAAGTATTTACTTTATTTTAAACTTTTGATAATAGCTCAAACTTAACTTATAGCCATCCAAACCAGGGGAAGGTAGAATCTTAAAAAATAATACAAATAACACTCACCAAGTCCAAAAGACAAATTGAGTATTTATTTTGTCAAAAAAAAATATATATATATATATATATATATATATATATATATATATATATATATATATATATATATATATAATACACACATACATATATGTATTTATCTTCCGAGTATGATCACATATAAGTTTGAATACAAGAAAGAGATAAAAAAAAAACACAGTTATCCTTTTGAAGAATAAATGAAAACTAACATTTTGAAGTCTTTAAGTCAAAATATTACTCTATTCCAATATAAGAGAAAATAAATATAAAACTTTAACATTACTCGCACTTACACCAATACTCATAATCAAATTTACCATCCAACTTAAACCTATGATACTGTGAAGGTTTGGCCAACAAGCAATAACAATCTGCTTAACTAATCTGCAAAACAACTCAACCTAGATCTTACTGCAGTAGGCTAGAATACTCAATGGACAAAATGATTATTGCTGGGTTGACCCACAACAACAACAAGAAATGAAAAAAACTCTCGAATCAAATAGCAATACCGACCTGCAAGACCTAACTTTACTCCGAGATACCTTAGCGGCTAGATCAGGGCTTTTGTGCCACACACACAAATAAAGCAAAAAATATATGTTTACCAATAACGACTAAATCATAAAAGAGACAGTCTTACCTCAGGACTGTAATGACAATTCTTCCTCTGTCTCATTTGTCTTGCACGACCAACCTGACTGACAGGCTATGAACTTGCTAATTAACTTAACTCAACTAAAGGCCTAAATTTAAGTACTATTTATAGGTTGGCCAGGGCCATTCCTCCAGAAACTTTCGAAGAAGAAACTACACGAAACACTTAACTCATATTCTGGTGATTTCCTGGCCCTCCTCCAAGGCCGTGGAACTGCTGTTTCACGCCATCTTCTACATGACTTCCACACGAGAACAATCCACCACCCCCCACTCTCGCTCCTCTTATGTTGTCCTGGCATGTCCTTAACCTCAGCCAATCAGCACATGACGAGAGTCCACCTGGCGATTATGTGCTACTAGATATCTACCACCATGCTTCCTCCTATCCCCTTGGTTGCCCATGGGTCCCAGCTGACAGAATTTGTGCATCACCTACCACTTTCGCCTCTCGCAGCCTCGAAACGTCGTGGCTGCTTGTTCAAGGACAAAGCTTTGCCCATGTCAGCTCAGAGCTTGTCTTCGAAAATATCTGGATTGAGGTGTCTCGAAACTTCGGGACACGTCCCAAATGAACAAGTATTTCTGAACAGGAATTTGCTGTGTTTACTCGCACTACGAATTCTTCCAGGCTGTCTGGAAGCCTCTACAAAAAAAAATTTTCAGCTACCAGTGCACACAGTCTGGAGCTTTCTCTAAACTGCTAAAGGCCCGAACAAAAATAAAGAACACTGCCTGAATCCCATTATCCCAACTTGCTTTAAAATAAAAAGAAACAAAACAAAGAAAAACTAACAAAATGTTAAAAATGTATCTGAAACACAGCCGAACCTTATATTTGCTAATAAGAAAGAAAAACGAGGGGGGAATTCCTTATTAAAGTAAAAGTATCCTAACAAAAAAAACTTAAGAAAAAGAAAAAAAAATTCTTACTATTTTTGCCAAAGGGGAATATTTCAAATGCTACAATTACAACCCCTAATGTAAATTTTGCGTTTAAAGTTCTGTGATACATAGCACATGATTTTGTGATGATGGTAGTCTTCAAATGGAGTGAGGCCAGTGTCGCAGTTATCGTACCCGAATTCCTACTCATGTTTAGGGAGGATGCCTGTGTACAGTGTGGGTCTGGTTGGCTTACGTGTCTGAACGAAGTCAAGTGACACAGGCTGCAAGGTCCTTCATCTCTTTACCTGCTGTACATGAGGCGGTGTCGCCCTCCTCTGCTCCAGCAGGCTTTGTGGTGTGAGCTGCAGCTGTACTGTGGCCGATGCTGGCTGTGGTGGAGTGGTTCTTATGCAGCTCGTAGGTTCCTTGGGTAGGTGTGGACGAATTGCAGTGTAGGAGTTGGGTAATAATGTGGGATCAAATCCCAGGACACCAATTTTGAAATGTACTATAGACTGTTCATGGTAAAATGAGTAGTTTTGAAATCCCTGCTTAAGATCTGCTTGTATGAACGTTGTGTCTTCTTCCGCCTTATGTAAAATTAACATTGCCAGCATGGTACTGCGGCTAGTGTTGTTGAATGCCACGGGGTGTTTCAGGACTCCCCAAAGTCCTCTTGAGTGATACACTTGACTTTGACTGCCGGCTAGGTCGCTACATTGCGGGGTCTGTGGTCTTAATTCTACTGCCTAGTTAAAGCTATTGTAGCTCGTGGCCCCATGTTGGGTGCCACGAAAACCCTTGATGCACGACTGTCTATTGCAAGAGAGATGTTGTGTACCTTAGTTATGTGACAGTTCTTGGCTGAGAGAAGGTTGTCATGGTCAAATTATAGTTTTATTCATGACGCCAGTGTCACAAGGAAGAGAAATATCAGTGAAAGAGAAATATTAGTGTTTGGCCAGTGAACAGCCGGTATATAGTACAGGATGTGTGGCCTATCTGATGGGAACAAAATAAGGTGCCTCTGTCACGACCCGGCAGATGGGTTGGCACATAGCCATGGGTTTACCTGGCTGAATGGTGGCCTGTGGTGGCTGCTACCCCAGCTGCTGTGAATGTGTTAGCTGCTGCTGGTCACACTATAACATGGTGCAAGGCTGACTCTGCTAGTGGCCTGGGTGGGCTGGCAGTGAACAGTCTGGTAGCCCCCGAACCAAGGGTTGGCAATACCCAGACGGATGTCCTCCCTTCTGCGGATGGCTTCAACCAGTGGATGCGGAGACACTGCTATCTTGATGAGTAGCAGAAAGAGTAGTTGAGGTGGAACTGGGAGGTGATGCTTCTCCAGTGGACGGGTGGTGTGAACTCTGCTCCGCGGAGTTGTGCTGCTGAGTGCAGGCTGTGGAGTTGGGTTGTAACTCAAGTTGCTTCTAGAGGCTTAAGCTTCCCTTCTAAACTTCCGCTGAGCACCACCCTTCCGGGTGTACAGCATGTACAGCACTGGCCTCGCGAGAGTGAAGTAGGTGACATAGGTCTCTAACGTGTACTTCCGAGGCCACAATCGTACAGGCAAGAGTTATACCCAGTGCTCCTTCACACTGCCCAAAGGTGGATACAGAGTGGCAGGTTCTCTCAGGCTGTACATCACGATGCTTGGGTGAGGTATCCACAGGGGTCAGTCCTCCAGAACCTACTCTTTCTCCTTTTCGGTCCCGTTTAGAGCGGTGGATGGAGTGTAGGTTGGCCTGACTGACTAGCCACTTGGTGGAGGTGTTGCTAGTGGTGGTGGCTCTACCGTACTATATCCAGAGGGGGGCACAGCTAGGTTGGCATTCTAATAGGTGTGTGTACCATGTTGGCATTAAGCATGTTCTTACAGCTTTACTCTAGAGGGCTGGTATCTACGTAGGACTAACACAGTTACACCTACACCAAGAAATAGTACTCTGAAGTAATTTAAGAACACGTATATATCCCAAGAGAATATACATGATGGCCCATACTACCTCTTAAACTAACCTTGAATTGAAACGGAAGTAAACCTACGCACATAAGGTGAAGGAGACTGGCCCTAAATCTGAATGACTGAATAAAGGCGATTGTGGCTAGGTAGTTACTACTAACTGTCTCTAACTAACATGCCTGGTTGTCCAGAAGTGACCATTGGTGACCACTTCCAAAGGGGAAACTGAAATAAATGCCATTTCAAGCAGGTAAGGCAAGCATGTGTTCGTCCGGAACAAACCGTCGATGACCACTAGTAGGGGGGTAGTGCAGGGGTTGTTGACGTCTTTGGGATCTGGTGGTGTTGAGTCTTCAGAAGGTCTTGAGGGCATTGCCGCATTCGCTGAAGAAGCTTTTGGTAGAGCAAGCACAAGAGTAGGCTTCTTCCGGCCCAAGAATTAGCGATGGAAGAAGCAAGGTGTACTTGAGAGCAAGTTGCTGGTGGCCTCCTCTGGCCAAATAGTGAACGGTGAAGGAGGCATAGACTGCCGTCTTCAGGCAGCTCATTGGCTTACATTCTGGCTGGACCGTGGGCCTTCGTGGGCAAGTGGTGAGGAGGGAGATTAGCTCTGCCCCTCGAGCTGGGAGAATCGCTGATGCGGCAAGCTTCATCCATTATCACCTCTTAGTATGGGGGGGGTGCCGGACTGAGTGGCTCAGCTGAGAGTACGGTCTCCCTTCGGGGGATGGCATGATGTCAGACTAATGTGGAGAGCAGACAGTACAATCTGGACTGATGTGTGTCTAATGTCTTTCCTCATAAGGGCGTATCCGGTAGACACGTGACCATCCTCTTCTACTACTGCTCTAGACTTGCCTTAATCAAAATGAAACTGCATTCAGATGAGGTGAATTTGAGTGTGGATCATAGTTGTGCAGTGTGTAATGAGTCAAGTAATACTGCCTGTTAATTATTAATTATGAGAAATAATAGATTTTTGTAAATTTAATTTTCCATATGAATGAACTTTGTGAGAACAGATTACTCTGAAATGTAATAGTTTATTACATTGTATTTGTTAATATTATTTACAGTTTTAACTGTTATCACATGATCACACTGGCCTGTTTAATGTAAAATTACTGAAGTTACTGTTACCCATTTGCAAAAGAAATTTGATTTTATTTATTTATTTTTATTTATTATCTGCAGGAAACATGCTAATGCAACACATGAATTAATTTTTTCGTAAGAATATTTAGGGTTTTCCTATTTTCATTCCCTATTCCATTGTCCTTTATTTTTATGGCAAAGTGCAGAGCTTTGAGGTAAGATTGAAGTTTTTTCTTTGCACATTGTATTTGACTGTACAGGGATTAATATAATACTAATATTCTACTGTAATTTTAAATATTTGTATCCAAATTTTAGGAACCACTGTTGGAGTAATTTAAAATTTGGTCTTCATGAACACTCTTAAATCAACCTAGGTCACATTTTTATGTGTAAGAATGGCATATAACATTGTTGCTTAATTTTTTTTGTATGTGTTAGGTGTGTTATAATTAGTATGCTGTGCAGTACTATTATTAATTATTCATGTAGTAAATGTGCAATCTTAAGTAGTGCTAATTTTGTTGTGAGTTGTATGTTGTGTTTGTGTTATGCTGCATTAGGAGCCCTTGTGGGCAGTCATCAGACAGGTACGAGAATGAATTAGTTGAGTTGTGTCCATTGTACTGTTGGTTATACTGCACATGGTAGTTTTGATTAACTTGTTTATGCTTAGGTATAGCAATTTTGAGAGAAGATGTGGATCTTTGTGCTTTATTACTACATTACCAGTTTGCTATTTTTTATGTAAACCATAATCTTTCAGTCATTTTGTTCACCATTATCCAGCTGTTCCTCCCACCACTTTTTGTTGCCCTTGTGCTACCCAAAATCACTGTTTCTGCATCACATTTTGCTTTCTCTTTGTTCCCAAATAATATCTTACTCTAGTGTTTCAGCCACAACGATTCTGACATACACTATTCAACTAGTGAAACCCTGTTAAGATGTTCCTACTTAAGAAGTTCTCCTGCTTAATAAGTTGAATAATTTTGCACCTTATCTATCTGCACATGTGTAGTTTGACTCTTCTAAGACCCTTCATTGCCTTCAGAAATGTCTTAACAGAGTTTTACTATTTAGCCAATAATAAACAGGGAGAAATAATGAGACTTCATCATGTGCACCCAAGTTAAGTAAAAATAATCCCCCCCGCATGGCAGCATCTAATTAATAATTAGTTTTGGCCTGAGTGTGTTAAGGACTGTGAAGTCTGGACTGCTGTAAAATCAATTTGTGAAATTCGTGTACCTGTAATTATGTACGAGGATTTAATACAGCACCTTTTAAAGACACAATTGATGAGATGGCTCGATCCTCAGATTGTCCATTTTCTGTACAATGGTTTTTACTGTGTATTTGAAGTGCTCGTCATTTAAGGTTAAATATTGTTGACGACTGTGCATGACAGAAATTAGCGACTCTGGGAGGTATGCGGGCGAGCTGAGGTTAGGCGGCAGCCTGGTGTCTGGGTCAGCTGTAGAGGGCACACACTCGTTCAAATAAAAAATATGTACTCATATTTCTACACAATCACTAAAAATATATCATAGGTAAGTGTTTTTTTATAAATAATTATTACAAAAAGATGTACTTGGGAATAGGCTTAGTAATTTCTTGCGCTCGATAAAAGGATTATCCAGTCAAAGTAATTTGCAGTTTCATACATGCAAGTAAAAATTAATTTAATCTCTATAAGCTAAAAAAAATTGAATCTGTGCAGATAAAACATGCATATTAAATATTTATTCAGTATCTACTCACCAAGTCCTTTATACAGGTGGACCTAAACAGGAACATGAACAACAACGGTGTTGGGAAGACCTATGGTTTTTATCTTAAGGCAATAAATTTAATCTGAGAATTAATAAAATGAACTGTACTAAACATTCACTAAACGAATTCGCCCAACTATCTGTCTGCAAAACCTTCATAATGGCTGTGCGAGTTCTGAGTCAGTATCTCTGTTGTTAATTGATGCTGCACCATCTGATGCCACTTTCTGAGTCTCTTTCACTGTCGTTACCCAAGTTAATTATTATGCTGTCTATCACACGAGGAATAATTCCTTCCTTTTGTCAGTATTCATCTCGACGTTTTGAACATGGCTATAATATCCTGCCCAGTCTTGTTTTGTTACTGATGAGATTGAAGTTTTGGTAATTTCCTTCATTTTCATCACAAGTCACCCGTAATGTTTCTATACGTAACGAGCCTCTTGATTTTACTCCATGCTATTTTGATTGCATTTAAATCACACATATAAGGTGGGAAGTCTCAAAACTGTGTGTTCAAAGCGAGAGATTTTCTGACCTATTCTAAATGTTTTTTTCCTTTGGCTTATTCATCTCTATGAGCTTGTACAAATCAACTTTGCCCATGCTTTCATTGCACTCTAACCCATTGTTTTCAAGCCACAATAATATGTTGTTTTTATGGAATATTTTGAGGGAGGTTTATTGAGCTCCACAGTATGGTAAAGTACATTATCCATTAAAACAACAATAAGGTGTGAGGTTAGGTAGTAATTTCTTACCTTTGCATTTTTCGAAGTTGACATGGTTCATCTGGTCATGGTAGTCTCCAGTGACAGTTCCAGCACTATACAGAAGTAGTGCATTAGGAAGGAATCCATCTCAACTGCCTGTGTGCAACAATATTAAGTCTTTTGCCTGCACTTGAATTGGCTTGCACTCCAAATTCTTTGTTATGCTGCAGACACTTGGAAAACGTCAAATTACTATCAACCCAACTTTCATCAAAGTAAACTATCTTTCTACCAACTTCACGGTAGTGTCTTATCTTAAGTATGTAGTCATTACATCATGTCACGATGTCTACTCTTCCAGCAAGTATTTTCCTCTTGGTCCTATACTTTCTCCGCTTAAATCTCATACTTCTTATTAAGTGGTGAAGTGTTCTTGCTCCCCGTGGAAAATCTATCTTATATTTGATGATTGGCAACAGTTTTGGAATAGTTTGAACATTTTCTCACGTACATAGAAATCATGGATAGTGTTTCTAATAACACACTTATCGAAATCATCTACTTTCAAAGAAGTATGTCTTTTTACAGTGGAGTGGTTTTTTCCAGGTGTAGATAATAATCTGTTGGCGTCAGTTTCAATTCTTATTTTATTTTATTTTCGGATCTGTTTTATGGTGGTTACACCAACACCCGTGTAAAATGCCACACAACAACTTGCTTGATTTACCAGTAATGATAGAACCCGTTGTTTTGCTTTGTCATCACACTTCTGTGTTACAGTACTTATGATTTTGCATCCCTCACTGTGAATTACTTTCCTCTTTTTACTTGAAGCCATGGCCGGAATACAAACCTATTAATTTCATTAAATTATCTAAAGAAAAAATATGCACAAGTATGCAAGCACAATTTGCTAAGGTTGAGATGGGTCACTGACAGTTCTCACATTTCAACTGATGCATGCCAACATTCTGCGCAGCGCACTTGCGCTCTCTACGGGTGACTTTGTCCCATCACAAGCTGACGAGAGCTCAGGGCAAGTCATAAACAGTGGCAAAGTAATTTCACATACCGGCCAAAGGTACTCCATGCATTGGACAGCCTCGGGCGTAAATATAATTAACGCGATTAATTATGAAATGTATGGCCCGCCGAGAACCTGGCATGTATTCGTCACCCCCCGGGAATAAATAAAATATTTTTGACTAACCACTACACTACATTTAGCTGTGGAAGAAGTTCCTGCGACAACACGAGATAGCAGCACCTCTGCTGCCTTGTGACGTCACATCTTGCCAGCCTGAGGAGGTGTTTAAATTTGTCGTTGCCTCCACGCAGGGTGATAAGAAATGAGCGGCGCTGCCGCAACTCTGATAAACCTGCCCCTGCGCTGGAAGGCTACTCTAACCCGGACCCCTGGAAGATCACTGTCAACGGAGTTTTTCAGTAAGGAAGTCCGAGAGCATGCCCTGGCACACACACCTGGCTTACCGGCCCCGTAGGTCAGTGAGCACTCCCTGGTCTGCGGAAGACGTCTCTCTCCTCAGTCTGCGACAAGGCTTCAACCACCTCTGCAGACTGAGAAGACTGCACCATCCCTGCAGCTTGCAGAAGGCTCATCCACAACTGCACCAGCCGACCGCAAGGACAGCTCGACTCCAGAGGTAACCCGACGTCCTATACCCTGTACCCTTTACCCCAGTCAACTTCCATGACTCCGCGGTAGCAGGTTGTTGCTAAGTAATTTACACTTCTGGATAAACCCCGTAAATTTGGAGATGTAAAGAGCGTACTTTATGTACATTTAAAATCTATTATTATTATTATCAAGCTCATGTTCGCCTGTGTACTTGCGTAACTCAGTTTATAATTTGGTTAGCTAGTTTATAAATTAACCGGTGCATTCCCATTTTCTTAGTAACGTAATAAATCTTACGTGAATTTAAATGGTTTTGCTTACCGTCTTTTTAACTTTTCTGGATCAAAATTATTTTTAATATTCTTTTTGTATGCCAGTAAATTTTGTGACATGTGTAATAGCAAAACCCTGCTGAAGACTAGCCGTGAAGTGCACCAAACTCCACAGGAAATGGATCCTGCAGAAAGCCTTAATCTGCATAAGACACATCGCTCCTCCTGGGTTTTTTCGGTGTTCCTGCGCCTACCTTCGGTGATGTCCCAATACTGTACTGCACGTCTATACGTCAGGGCTTTGGGTTTGGCTGAACAAGTCACGGCCCCCAAAACTGCACATCTGCGGAAGGGTCAGAAGACCGTACAGATGCGCCATGAGAAGGATGGAACTAAGTCTCGCATATGACGTAGAGAACGCAGTGTCTTACAGAGAGCTTTAAATTCTAACCCCAATAACGAAGCCACGAGCGAAGTTGAACCTCCTCCTACAGAACCTGAATTTACACCTTGGCCGATCACACTATTTGTCCCCCTCAATCATTGGTCTCCTTTAAATAAGTATACTGCACTCCCCATTCCCCATTGGAAGCAACTTTTTCGGAGCTCTGCTAAATATCTACTTGCAGGCCCGTTTCGTGTCCTTCCGCCAAATGTAAACAAACATTGCCATGTGACTGCCATGTAGCGTGTGTCAAAATCAATGTTTACATGCCATTGTGTGTGTACATGTGTTCGTATACTTTCGCTACACCTAAAAATAAACGTTGAAATGTGACTTCTACTTTTATACCTGTCAAATGTGTTGTTTACTGTTTACAGCTTTTTAAAGAATTCTGCCTTAGATCTATTTCAAAAACCATTTCATACGAATATTCACAGTTTAGGCCTATAACATTATTTGTCAGGTTTATGATGTTTTAAAAATGCCAGAATTAACGATAGTTCTTACGGTTACGTTACATCATCAACATCAACATGTTTTCAACGACATAGTACATTACACGTAATGCATGTTAATATTTTGCCGCAACTGTGTTTAACATTGTTACAACTTCGGGGTAATAAACTATAGTATTTAACTTCTTGTTATTGATATGGGTTGGGTTATTTTTTTAAAAGAATGGCCTCAGTTCGAATATCGAAGGAATAGACAGTCCAACGAAAAAACGACATTAAAATCAAGCACGCAACTCGTGTCGCTCATTTTTTGTTATAGAAACTTAAAATATAGCAGTGAACATGGATTCAAATAAGCCTACTGTAACTTTTATTTTATTTCACTCATATTTATATGTATTACTACTTATTGTGTATTAGGTTTATTGAAAGTTATTAGGGCTGGGCTTGGTTATTTTGTTGGGATTGGTGGTAAATCACGTTACAAGACTGTGTTTCAAACACCCAGGGCAAAGGTACAACGTTGTGATAAATAAACATACGTGGATGTAAAAAAATAACTTTGTCATAAAAACAGTCACATTTACAATGTATAAATAGTTCACATCTAATATTTGAAATCACGCACACACAGATCCAGCGTAACTATCACCAAACAGCCACGCCGTGCTATTTCACACGCAGCAGTTAACGAAACACACCATAACAGTATATTTATTACTGCCACGGAAACACATATTTATCACAACATCGTAACTTGCTTAGTTAGGTTTATAAAATGCAACGTCAACAAATGTGATGTGGTAATTTCAAGTATTTTTCAGAGTAAGTATAATTTACGCTTCGTTTGGTAATACAGCAACACGCCATGTCAGCCAACTTAACTTTGTTTCTGCCCCGCCATCATATCTAAATATATTAAAATAAGTATTCAAACATTAAAATCTCTTTTCAGTTGTAAATTACAAATTCAAAAATCATTATTTTGCTGTAATAAGTATGAAATGTGCTAAAATTGAAAACATGTACAATTATTTCCGTGTACTAGCAAAGTGAAACTTCCCGAGTGTGAAAGAGACAAAGCCAGAGAGAAAGCGACAAAGCTTGCTCAGCAGACAGTTCCTTCAAAATTGTTCTCACTCAATAAAACAACACCGTACTATTACTGCCTACTCATGATATTTTCCGCTATTATTGAAACTGTAAAAATAAAATTTTGCCATCGGGGCTACCTAAATATTTCAATATTTCAATAGGCTCCGTTTAATTTACAAATAGTATACTATAAAACGAAGTTGAAATAATATTTTAACTGTGAACTATTTCTTACCGGCCGTTGCTAACACGTCGCTGCTCTAGCTGTTGTTAATTCATATTTAAAAAGAAATAAATATTACAAGTTACAGAAGATATTAAGGTAAAGTTTCATTTATTCATTAATACAGTACTCTAAAGTTAACCATAGTGTTATATATTTGTGGAATACAGGTTATTGAAAAAACAGGGTGACATATTTTGCCTAGAGTGTTTTTCAAAGGTTGATTTTCATAAGTCGCTTCCAATTAGGAATGGACTACAGGTTCTTGTTGGCCGGAATACGATCCAGAACTGACATGTCCTACCCAGCAGGAGACTCCACCACCAGTAGCAAGTGTTACCCCAACCCAGTTACTCCCACCGAAGGACAAACAGAATGTGTGTTTGATCAAGTTGGCTTCGAGGAAGAAGGTGTGTGTTCGACTCCCGCTAAAGGTAGTCCCCAAACCTCGCATATTTTCTTGCCCTACAAACTACATTCCTGCACGTCGGCCTACACGACCACTGTGAATAACCTCAATCTCCAGCCAGATCATCCACCCCCACCAACATGATCGTTTAAACCCCCTTCACATCTCATGTGCCCCAGGACAACTGGCATCCCGCCTCTGGGCAATCTTTGTAGTGAGGAAGATTGAATTCCCTGGGCAGGAAACAATCCCGTTTCGCCTCACTCTGGGGTTTGACTCCCCTCTCTTCCGATGGTATCCTCCCACTATGCGGCCTCCCACAGAATCTATCACGACCCACCGGGCCAGTATAAACTCTTAACATGCCGTGGTAGGAACACTTCAGGAACTTGGGAGGGTAGTCAGCACCTTAACCACCTATCACCGAGGTGCGCCACAACGAACCACCTCGGAAACATTAGAATGCGGGACAGATGTTTGCGTGCATAACTTTACTGTCTGGCGGCAGGGAACGACTGCTACTTAGAAAGGGTTTCCCAGGATTTCTCCAACCCCACCTCTCCCACCTCCAGGGCCACTCGTTTCTGTCACGCATAGTACATACTTCTGGTAAAATTTCCTTGGCCAGTGCCTCAAGTGGATTTTATAGTTTGACACGTGATGCATTCCGCATCCTCTATATATGGACTTCACCCCATCATGTGCACAATGCTCAACCTTATTGGCATGTCATTAACCACAACAGTATTGAAGAATCAAGACGTCTGCCTACAGCGTACCACATGGCACAATGTCAGAAGAGACTACAGACACATGATCCTAGCTTGTACTGTTCACCCGGAAACTCCAAGAAGCCACCACGTCAACACCATCTCCGCATGATTGTACTGTTGGCCGAGCTGCCTCTCCTTCCAACCATTGCAAACTAGTTCCAGAGTGTGATGAACAAGGGCAGCACCCAGTCTATAATCTACAGCAGCACCCGAAGATAAGGAATGGTATTGCATTATCAGCAGCTTTGAATTTTCAATCCCTGCTGCTAAGGCTATCACACTGCGTACCCCTCAGCTATGAGCGCCTATACGAAATAAGTATAAAAGGTCTGGAATTGCCATAAAACTTCAGTCTCTGCTCCTCCACTGCCTTCATATAGGACCAGAGGTAGCATTCGGGGTGGGGGACCACTGGTATGTCTGCAGATTCCACCGCTCACAAGGGCCCGGATCTCTACCAGAAGCCTGGACACTTTATTTTTGCTGCAACTACTCATCACATGCATGCTACTTGCCCACTTGCCTGCGAGTGATGCAACCCTGAACTGCAGCTACCCAAGCCTCTTATAATAAGGTGGATACTTGGAGACCGTAATGCACCGGAAGGAAGATTTTATTAAATTACCCCCACCTTAAATGAAACCCAGTGAAATGGGAAAATACAGTAAAATATGCCAATGCAACTGGGCCTGAGGTTGCGCAGCCGATGCAACCCCGCATAGCAGGGAAGCCTGCTTCTCCGCCACCCCGAGAGATAGCACCAAAATACAGCTCCAACTACAGAGGGAGGAGCTACCCCTGCCACCCCAAGCGTGGTTGAGTATATGTCCCTGCACCGCCGCAGAATGGCAGTTGGATTCGAGCAGCTCGCCCTTGCACAAGTCCTGCCAGGGTTTTCTACTCTCTTCCACTCTTCACATGAGAGAACAACAGTTGATCTTCAGCTACCAACGCCGGATTTCTTCAGCACCTACTGCCACCCCAGAAGAGTTGTCATTCCCCTTAACATTTGACATATTCTGCAACACATACACCCTATAACCTACCTTAAGTCCCTTCAGGATGCCACCAGCTACAGTTAGGGTTTAGTTTTTACCACGGCTACCAAGTTGTTGCTCTGTGCTCTTTCATTTTCGCCCTTCGAGTCAGGCTATTCTGGCCGATGGGCACCTTCACCTGTCTTTGCTTCCTGCCGATGAGTAGATCAGAACCTTGGTTTCAATAAGAGAGTACAGGTCACCATGTCTTGTTCTAGAGAGAATAAAACACACATCCAGTTTAACCGCCATCTGCTCTTTCTCGTGTAAATTGTGCTTAGTCATCCCCTCTAAGCGACACCCTACAACTGAGAGGCAGGGAACAGCGGAGTTAAAACTTATTTGCCAATCTAAGTGTAGGAATGCAGCCCATCCCCTAAAAGTACTGGACATACATCAGCAAACACAACCCATTAGACAGTCACCCATACTCCTGGTAAATGATGTTCACAATGACCCGTGATGCTTACTGGCTCATATGTTTATGACTTTGTTTCATCAGTGTGATTCTCCCTGATGCACCGGACAGGGTCCAAGCACGTGTAATTTCTACAAGAGTGCCTACAGGTTGTTCCCTTGTTGCGGGGAGCAATACAGACACGTCAGTGTTACAGCGTTCATCACCCGTGGTCAGTAAGCTATGCCACGCCACCCTCTCAGAAGATGAAGTATGAGTTAACCTGTGAACTGTTCCACCACAGCCACCCGAAGTGGTCAAGTAGTTCAATGGTGCACCGAAGGATAGAACCATCTGCGCTCCAGCCCTCAATGGAGGTTTAGCAGACAGCCCTTTGCACCGCCCACAGATAAACGACTGCCATAAGTCCGCTCTGCGGCCACGGCAAGGGCCCGGCCAACGGTATATGTACCTGTACGCAGCAGAAAATCATCAGTTGTACGCCAGCTTTTCTGAGAGCCACATCAGCCCCGGCGGCTAGCTCCACGGCCTTGTGTGCTGGAGCGTTCTGACCGCTCTTCGTCGCCTAGACAACCCAGAAGCTCTTCAGTATCTTCGCCTACAACACCCAGACCTTCCAAAGGATCACTTACAGCAGATCTTCATAAAGACAGCTGATTGCCGGTAGTGTAACTGCTACCCTCTAGCTTAGAACCAGGTCCCCTTCACCAGAAATCTGTGTAATCTATTTACTTCCGGTCAGCCGAGGTAGTTAGAAGGTAATACGGGCCACCGTGAATTACTCCTATCCAGAATAAACACGTTCCTCACCTACTTTGATTTTCATTCATTAGGTGATAGTGAAATTCCCAGTAGACACCACACCCTCCAGAGTGAATCAGGGGACAAAGACTTTAAACTTGCCTATTTTACCATCTAATGTAAGACTGTGGGCTCCCCTTCAGGGACTCGTATGTCGTAACATACGTTTGATGGCCACCTGTTCCGTGCACCCTGGTGTACCAAACAGTCGAGCCCCAACAACTTGTCATACAACACCTAAGGAGGAGAGACCAGCCAGTTTGCACTCCGTCCACTACACCATTTGAGCTGCCACAGGGAGTGTTTGATTGGTTATGGTCAGCGCGACTGATTAGTGCCCACACCCGCAGTGACGTCGGAAAAACTCGGAGAAAACCTGATCCCCAAACACTGCACTGTTTGTGTCGCCGGTTAGAGCAACGGAACGGCTCTGCGTAGGACTGTCCGCCGCTGCTGCAGTACACTTTAGCCAGGGACCTACTAGTCACCTGCTCCCCTCTTGTGAGGTAGGTCTTAGCATGCTCTGCCATGCCTTACACCAAAAGGGGTGGGAAAGATTTGCAGAAGAGAAAGGTATCTAGAGCGTAAAAAACTATTTGGGGCTGTGCTCAGTCTGATAAGGCATTCTGCCAGAATAACCCCTGGGAACGAGCTCAAGGTGCCTGCAAGTTGGTGGGGCTTCACCCCCAGCTCCCTCCCCATCTCTCTTTGCAGCACACGAGAAAACGCCAGGGATGCCACACTCAGCTGTTGCTGCTCTTGGCTGCTGAGAGAAGGTGCTGTTGGGCATAGTCTGCTCGTGGTTCAACGTGCGCTACAGCTACAGCCTGGACCGCAAGTAGTTCCAATTGCAGCAGTATTTAGGGGCCCACCTACTCCACCAGAACTGTCAGCAGCTGCCACTCAACTGATAGGCCAACTGCACTGCCCAGCCACGCCAGCATCGGTGCAGGTAAACCCACAACTTTCAGCCACTCCACCCGGCACGTAGCCAAGCCGTGACTCTATTTTGTACCAATTTGACAGGTGACTCAGTCTACTCTTTATACTGGTCAAGCCCCTGCAGTCGAGTAAGTTGTGAACCAGCCATCTTAACCCTTGTGTGGCTGGTCTGCACAATTAAACTGTGACTTAACTTTCACTGTGACCGAGGGCATCACGTGTCAACCCAAAGGAGGAGTAGTAAGTGGAGCGACAGGAGGGCAGCTGCTATCCTGTCTGGTAAACCAGCCCTTATTAAACCATCAGACCCTTTCGTCAGCTTCTTGACCCCTCGAGGACGAGCTCACACCACCGGCCAAGTGTTGATGCCTCATCTCACAGTTCCCCTCAGTCATCTATTTGGTCCCCTGGTGAAACTCCCCAGAGCTGTACACCCAGTCATAGAGATCCTCTCCCTAGGCCTTACCCTTAGACCTAGGCATTGAACGCATCAGTGACCTAGACGCAGCTTCACCAACCAGCAACAGTGATCTGACAGCTTGTTTGCTGCAGCCGAGCATTTCTTCCTGTCAAGCCGTCCAGCAGGTGCTGTCGCCATCAACTAGCCAGGTCAGACGGCCCGCCATTGGAGCAGTGTTGACAAGCACCCCTCGACCCGTAGTGGGAGGTAAGCCAACACTCCACCAACTGCTCATAATTGCAAACAAGTACTATCTCCACTAGACTTCGTGCAGAGCCGGCGGCCTACCCTCCCAACATTTTATTGAGGGACCCTGCCACATTAGGGTCTGTAAACCCCTTTTTCCTGTGCATCTGATCTAGCACAAACTAAAAACCACTTCTAATGAGGCAGTAACATCTTCCTGTCCAATGACCGTCACGCATCAGGACTTAAGAATCATAAAGTATCCTACTTATTTTAGGAGGTAGAGACAGAAAGTTACATAGCAGATACAAAATGAGCTGTTGTAATATTGACTTGTAGGAGAAGCGAGTTGCTGCAAATGCAGCCCACTACAAAGAATTGACTCTGCTACAACACAGTGTTGGTGGCCCTTCATAGTGCTGAATTGCAGTGATCAAGCCCATCAGCTTATGAGTTGTGACCAAATCCAGGTAGTTTCCAGGTATCTGCCAAACACCTACTTTGCATCTTGACATCTAACATAGTACTTTTTTGATACTTTTGAATGTGTCAGGCATAAATTTCCTCCACATCCAGATTTTTCTCTTTGGCTGCCAGATTTACAAGTAACAACACACTTGCCAAACTACAGTGTGTCATCAATACTTGTCATCTGAGAAAGCTTGTCCAGGTCCAGCAAATGAAGTTTCACAGTCTTGCAACTAAGTTTGAAAGTGTCATCCTGCTGTTTGTGTGTGTGTGTGTATGTGTATATATATATATATATACACACACACACACACACACACACAGCCTGGGGCCATGTTTTTTGTATTGTCACATGCCTAGAACAGTTGCCATGTTAAAAAATTTGGTTATCATACAAAGACTGAAAAAAAAAGCATATATACACCCCCACCCTCCACCCCCCATCATTCCACCCACTCCCAGCAGCCTCCCCCTTACAACCATCCCCCCCCCCTCTATTTTTAGTTATAAAAAGACTGAAAAAAGAATGATTGCGTAATCTGATCTTGCCGAAATTCAAACTTGACCTGTATTTTACCCTGAGAATTCACTCTGCAAAATCTGAAGAACTTCTGTTGGGTTTCGAGGGACTTGGGGTATTAAAGACGTACAGACAGACAGAGATTGTCTACTTATATAAATAGGATAATATTAAAAAGAAAAGAAGCACACGTACTCACAGTCAAGGACTTGCCAACAGATGCACACACACAAAGGACGACAACATACTGTTTGTGTGGTCACTATGTTTAGCTTGCTAGGCTAGCATCATCAAGCTCGATGAAGCTGGCGTATCCAGTGAATGCTGTGAATGCGCAGCTGCGTGCAAAATGGGTTGTCCTTCTTTGTGTGTGCGCCTGTTTATAAGTACTAGACTGTGGGTGCTTGTACTTCTATCCTTTGTTTTATTTATTATTGGTAGCCTAATGGCTTACTTAACACCATTACTCAAATATATATTAAACATATATATGTATAAATTTTTTCTAATTTATTTATAAATAATTTAGTGTATGTGTGTATTCACATGGTGTGAGTTTTGCATATGTGGTTTCGCAGTTGGTGCCAGGCCCGCCATTTGTGTTCGGTGCATTCCTAGTGATTTGTGCGCTGCTGGTTGCAGTCTTCATCCCTGAGGGCAATCCTATGGGATCCAGTCTCCGCACCAGCTCACGCAGGCAGTCAGGCAAGTACATCAAGTGTTCTGTGTTTATGTTGTAGGTGTAGTATTTGCAGATGTCACATTGTTGATTAGGATTGTGTGAAGTGGCCTCCTTCCTTGTCACACCCCCACCATCATCATGAAGTTCCTACCACTAGCCAGGTCTGCGTGCAGTGCAGGCCTCTCCATCTTATGTCTTCCCACCATCTCTGCATTCTTACCAGTTTTCATCTTTCTTCCTTACATACTGCTCCACCCCCTTCGGCCATCTATCCTTAGGTCTTCCCCATGACTTTTAGCACTGTATACACTTTTCATGTATCCTCTGCTGTATCCTGTCTTCTTCCATTATCTTTAAGTGTCCATACCATTTCAATCACATTGTTTCTATTTTATTCTGTAATTAATCTTTTATCAATATATCTACTCTTACAAATTTGCATTCTGCCAATTTTCATTGTCCCAGTTCTGCTTCTTGTAAATTTAATTTCACTTGCATGCATTTTATTCATCTCCCTTCTTTTCATTGACCATGTTTCCGACGCATATGTCTGTATGGGAATGTAATGTGCCTTACTTATTAACTTTGTGCATCTCTGAAGGATATCCTTGCTCTAAATTGAACTTCTCATCTGTGTCGTGAACCCTTTTGTTTGCTTTGCATGCTCACATATCTCTCTTGTAATTTCTTCCACTTTTAGCTTTTCCTCTCCTAAAATTATTGCTGTACCTATTCACTCCCTCTTTCTTCCTGACACTACGATCATAATTTCCTCTTTTTTGCATTAAACTTTATCCCATACTGTTTTACTGCCTCATCCCTAGCATCTAGTTGCTTATTTTTTTTACCCCGCATATTATCATGTCACCTGAAAATGTCAATAACCATAATTTTTTCTTAATTAATTTTTTCTGCTACCCTCTTCATCTACTTATTCATAGCTTTCTTAGCTCTGTTCAAACCAATCAGATCTTTCTTCACCTACTTCAACACAGCTCACACTTCTGTAGACATCCTTCACTCGGTCTGTTATCTCCCTTGTCACTAGGCGTGTGCAAATATTCGTAAATTCAAATAGTTGTGAATGGGTAAATTATGAATTATTCACATTCGAACTTTAAATATCTTCACCAAAAATTGTCAATAATTCACAATCGCTAATCAAGTATTCTTAATTTGCCTGACATTACATTACTACTCATTTGTAGTCGTTCATTTAGACTTAATTCCACATTTATTAGAACTGGAAGATTACTGATTATGATAATTGGCCATTTTATACATTTTTGCCATTTGATGATGCAGCAAATCAATGATCATTAGATCTGAGCAAGGTGGAATCAGAATTATTAACAAAAGCCATTATACACATACACACACTCTCTCTCTCTCTCTCTCTCTCTCTCTCTCTCTCTCTCTCTCTCTCTCTCTCTCTCTCTCTCTCTCTCTCTCTCTCTCTCTCTCTCTCTCTCTCCCTCCCTCCCCCTCCCCACACACCCCCACCCCTTTTTTTCTTGTTGTTTGTAGCCGAAGAAATAGGTATTAAAAGGTTACGTCACACAGTTGTACCCAACCAATACAAAAATATCTTTATCACATTCCTTCACATGACACATATCCTGTGTGATAAACACACTGATTTTTTTAATTTTTTAAAATTTTTGCAAACGCATTCAAAAGTACGCATACGGTTTCATTAAATTGTTGAGGGCATGATATAGTAACATGGTGGTTACAAAACTAACAATACCAACACTGTCTCATCATAGCTGCGGTGTTCGACTGAAACGCTAATAGTGCTAGTAGTACAGGACTGTATCAATGAAATTGGTCACAAGCCGGTGCAAGAGCTTACAATGTAATGTTTGCATTTACAAAGCATTTCATCTGCTCCAAGTGCGTTTCATATAAGTGGGGTAAAAATTGACAATATGACCAATCTACACAGTATGTAAACAGAAAATTTCCTCGTTTGTAAAGTATTATATCAGCTGATGAAGTGCTGCTGGAAGTATTTTGGTAAGTTGGTGCTTTTGATGATGACTTTAGAAAAAAGTAGTACTCAGAACTAAAAATATAGTTTAAAACTTTAAATATACAAACATTTATGGTTTAAATTATATTTTTTAATGCAGTGTTAAATTTTACTGGCTCTTAGTGAATTTACTTTAAAAATATGTTTAGCAATTGTGACGGAGCATGTCAACATGAACAGTGAAATGTTTCCAGCCATATTTCCAGCCCAGTGAATGCCTTTATGCATGTGGTTTTTTTTAATTGTGTTTACCTACCATATTTTGTTGTGTATAGGCTGCATCAGAAATTTTTGATGAAAAATTAGGGATAATTAATATTTAAAGTTGACTCGTGCCTGTTAAGTTTGACTGACATGTATGTTGATGATTTTTCCGCGAGACCAAAAGCGGGGTGGTTTAAATGGTTCTACAGTACGAGGCGAGGGGGGTTGGCTATTGCTTCCTTATTCCGTCGTTTTGGGTGTTGCAGTTGAAGAGGGTTTCACCCAATGCCGGTGAGCTTGGTCTACTCTGAAGCGGCTATTCCAGTCGTAGGCTTCATGGCTCATAGGATCCTGTTCTAATAAAATTCTACAGGACATATTTCATATATGTACATGTATACTGTATTTCCACATTTTTTCAGTGCTCTTTTTTATATTTCATGCTTGCTCTGTAAATACACAATGTTTAGTCTGAGATGTCTATTGTTATTATTTATTATTTTTGGTTTCAGAGTGCAACATTGCAAGTAAATCAACAACAGTTTATTTTGGAAGTGGTAAATTACATAAATACGACTAAGTGCAGGGCAGTGCGATGTAAGCGAAAACGATGTGTGTTTAAAAAAATTCTTATTTGTGTCATATATTAGTATTACTTGTGCATGTGTACATAATGTACTGTATACTGACATTGTATGCCTCAGTGAGTACAGTTGATACATGCACGTTTTTATTAATACTTGTTTTTTCATGACGGGAGCATGTCATTTTCGGCAATGCTACAGAAGTTTTTGTTTGATCGATGTGATAAAACTTAAATTTTGAGTTGGGCAAAAAACAGACTTTTTTAGCATTATTATGTAGTAATTTTGTCGGGACCACAGAAAATGCTCAGTGGACACAGATTTTCAGTCAAACCGAGTTAGGTGGTTTGAGTTTCCATTGTTTATGTTTATAAATAGTCATATTAAATAAGGATGATTTTTGGGGTAGAAATTTTTTTGATGCAATATCTTGTAAACAAGCCTCACCCCACTTTTTTTATTGTGTGGCCTATACAGAACATAACAGAACTGTGTTAAATATTGGGAGCTGTGGTTTACATGTTGTACATATGCCTTCAAAACAAGCTGCAGTGCTACTGGCTGGGATATTCATGAGTTTCTAGGGTGTCTGTACACAAGTTTCTAGGGTACCTGTACACACTTTTTAAGATGCCCCTGGTAGGATAGAAGATTATCAGTCCACAGGCAGCAGTGATTTTTCCTCCAAATTTGTTAGCCATAGATGGCTGGAAAATGTGTCGGTTGTAGAGAAGGCTTTGGGGATGATACCAAAATTGAAGTGTTTTGTTGAAAATTTTGATAAAGGTAAAATAACAAAACCTACTTGCAAAAATCTTTTTCTGTAGTGAGAAAACATATCTTACGTGAGTTGAAGCCATCAGGTGAGACATGAGACGAACTATGACACAAATACTTACTGGTAATATGGGCACCAGCGGTGCTTCCCAATCACCGCACTATTGAGACTCAGGGTTCTCAGGGATGCTGTTGGTTCTGTGTGTCCATCTCACCAGTGCGTACGTACAAACACGTTGACAATACTAAATTTTTACTAAACATCACTTTGAAAATAATCACTTGATAAATTAACATGTGGCTAGGACACTGTCACTACTGAATAACAGAGGTAGGTTACTGATGCTTGCTTTTATTGTTACTATGCGTACACATCAACGTCAACATGCCAATGAAATTATGATTATCTCGGTCATGACTAGCCAATTCCGCTTGGGTACTCCCCAGCCCACAATTAACCTAGCACACGCCTAGATGGATGATCTCACTTAGGTGCGTGAAAGCACAGCCTTCACAAGGGAAGGGGGCCGACAGCCGCTAGGGTGGACTGACTGTTTTTCCCTGAAGATAGGACATGTTGAATTACAAATGAAACCCTTGATGAAAACATTTCAACATGTGTGACTACTTGGTATCACTAACACAAAATCGTCTGGGCTTGCCTGGCAGCACGTGGGTAATGTGGTCACTGTCTATACACAGAGCCGGCTAGGACGGAAGTAATTGCACCGTACACGAATTGGCAAAACGTACGCAAGCAAAGGTTGACCGGTAAACTAAATTGACTATGGAAACCTACATCAGTGAACAAAAGTTGTAGTGTGCACGTAACAGTATCTTACCTCGCCAGCTCTGTACGACAGACTGTCCAGAGGCAAGCGTCGCATGGACCTACCATGGCCGCCTATGTGGTTCGCATAAGCAGAAGTGATATGCACACAGAGTAAAATATTTATACTTTGAAAAATATGAGTGGCACAAATTAAATTTAATATGTTTTACATTATTATAATTTTCTTATGGATTTTTCAAATTAATTTAGTGTCTCTTTATTACGGCGTGTTCAGTGTTCTTAATCTCAGTGCTGCAGGTACTTTGAATTTCATAACCAAAAATTTTCACATCATCAAACATTAAAAAATATTTGAAGACATATTATATTAAACCCTACAAATACTAAACACATTTTACACTGCAAAATATTATTGATGTGAGATTTCAAAAATATTGGCCTCTTTGCGCACATGCATGGACACATGAAACGTGTGTGGCTCTAGCGCCGCTGGCTGTTAGCCGGCATTAGAGTTCACTTCTCTGAAGCTGAAAGTATTCATATTGGTAGCAAAACTGCTGAAACTTTTTCTCACTGCTTACCAAACAGGCAAACCCATGCTTTTTTTTTTTTTTTTTTTCGAGTGAAGACCTAAAAACAATTTTATATCATCTTCTTCAGCGATTAGTGAAAGCAGATGCAATAAAGTTGACAAACTCTTCAGTTCAGAAACTTGTACATTTCTATTTCAAAGACGTCAAAAACAGTGCAATATTGCGGATGTGGATTTGGGTTGTGTAGCCAAGAAGGAAGTAAAAGCTTTAATAACGTTGAATGTATCACAGGGTGATATTTCGGAGGTTAGGGTCTCCTGCAGAAGGCTGCTTGTTTCTCTTGCAGAGAAGTTGCTTCAGAAATCTCCTATCACATACATCACAGTGAGAAGTTTATCTTGCCTTGATCCCCGGGAAATGGCAACTTGGAAAGATAAACAGAAGTGTATAAACAAAATGAAAACTATTTATGAACTCTTTGGTTGAATCGAGGCAGATTTGTGAATCAGATATAGAAGTCTTGGCTCAGTATTCAAGTTTTTTTTTTTATGTGAAGTCGTCCCTCAAAATCAGTCGGTGTTTGCTGATTTTGTATCTTAAAGTTCCTGAATTAATGTGTTTTTTCCTTGAAATCATGAATGAAGGTAAGTAATATCAAAATCTGTGGAAAGTTGTTGACACTTTTAATTTTATGTCATGGGCAAGCTACTGTTGAACAAAGCTTTAGCAGAAATAAGCAAGTGGAACTCAAAAACTTGATGTAAAAATTCTACATTGCACAGAGACTGATTTTTGACTTTCTAGGTGACATAGATGGTTTAAAGAACTTCATAATTTAAAGATAAGTAAAATGTTGAGAAGTTGTGCTGCTAATGCACGTCATATGTACATTTCTTACTTAGACGAGCAAAAACTGGCTGCCGAAACTACAGTAAAGAGAGAAAAAAATTATCGGGGTGGAGAAGAAATATAGAATTTGAAGAAGTTTAAGCAGATTAAAAAAGATATTGCATCACTAACCCAGTTGGCTGACGAATTGGCACAGAAGGCAGAGGACCATGGGGATATCACGATTGATAGCCTCATCAAATGCTCTTCACCGACAGCAAAAGAAAATACTGCCCAAGTGGACAACTTTAAAAAAGGCATACCCTCTTTGGAATGCCCTTAACTGTAGACTGTTCACGGTAAAGTGAGCACTCTTTTAAGGCCCTTCCAACAGGCACTAACCACTAATAAATATATCTTATTGCAGCCTCGGGCATTAAATTTTGAGGGTGGTGAAATATATACACTGGGTTTATTAGTCACATTGCAGTGTTTATATTGAAAAGCAGTAGGAAGATGGAAATTGGATGAAAGGAAAAATTTAGAAGGACCTTAAAAAGTGCTCACTTTACTGTGAACAGCCTATATTTTGTAATATTGTAGGTGTTTGTATATAGGTTTACATTTTTGTGTTGTTAATTTTGAAAAGTATTTTGTGTCCTAATTGATGTTGGTGATTGTGAGCTGCTAAGACTGATAAATTTGAATCTTACTTTACTGGAAGAATAACTCCACAAGGGATTACTAGGTATAGGTTGCTTTTACAGTATTTAATTGAAATATTATAACTCCTCAAATTGTTAGAATTATTTCATGATTTTATCTTCATTGATTATAAGCATATTTTTTTGGTAAATTTGTTTTACGTATGTACATTTGGGGCTGCAATTTAAAATACTTGTTAGCTCCCTGGAAAGTTTGAGACATCCTTGAAAAGTGCTTGAATTTTTTTTTCATCCTTGGAGTACAAACCCTGTAATATAATAAATCACAAGTGTACAAAATGTTGATGGGCAGACATAAATATTTGATACCTCATTGTTTTTTTACTTTGAACACACTACTGTTGTTATCTAAAGGAAACAGTTTTGCTGATATTGATTCTTGTTATCAAAATGTTTGACATACTATCCACCCACATCCACTCATTAAAATACATATTTTTAAAGTGGTCAGTAGTGCATCCAGCATCAAAAACAGCTTTATATTTTATGCCTAAGAAAATTTCTTCTGTTGTGTTTCTGAACAACTTCAGTTCTTTCTGAGTCTGTGCATTTAAGTTTTAGATTTAGACATCAGTAGCTTTTAAATATACACAAGTGATTGATTAGTGATAATGTTTATAAGTGATATGCTAGTAGCAAATTATTCATGTGCAGGTTTGTCGATGGAGGTCCATTATGAGGTGGAACTGAGCAAGAAGCATGATGGTATCAGTCCCCTGTCTCCATTGGTCGACAACTCTGCTGTGCTATGAATGGTTTCCCACAGAGAAAATCTTGTCACGAAGATGCTGCACTCGGCTACATTGCCAGCAATGTTGGAGACCTCTTGCCACTGTGCACTGAACATAGTTTATTATTGCAATGGACATTGTGTGATAAGCGTCACAGGGCACAGCTGTTATTGTTTTTGTTTGTCTGTTTTTACCAAAGATTGTTTTCACGGTCAAGAATGCATACTCCCAGTGGTTGGTAAGTCACTGTGCTGTACACATTTTGTTTTTGCAAACATTTGAGTCTTTACCTATCAGTTTGCTGAACAAATAGGAATTCAATGTGTTCTGCTGTACTTATCGTGGACATAGACACTTAGGAGGAGTATGATTTTCTACAGTATTATGGAGTGGTTGTGTCGTTATTGTCAGCATTGAGCTGTGGCTTGTGTTGTTTTGGTCTGGCAGATTATACTATTCAGTATTCTAATTTTGAAGTATTGTAATTGTGGAAAGATCTAAAACACTGCCAGTTTCACTGTGAGGGAAGTGAGAATGGTACTGTGGTTTTACAGGTATCTCAGTGTAGCACATATATCTGGGCACAGCTTAATAAGACTGCAGGGTGATTCTAGCCTGTTTTTGAGGTTAGTCTTTCCTGGGTGTGTTGGTGGGTGAAAGCCTATAGACAGTTGCCTCAGCATTCATTCTCTGATTTGAACTCCTTTTGTAAAGCATTGTGGAATAGTTGTATTCATTGGTGTAGTACCCAACTCCTATAATATGAGAGGCAGGATGTTATGGTGCAAATTAATGTAACTTTTCTAGGTGACAAAACAAATATCTAGTTTTGGAATGGCACTTTCTGAGAGATGGAATGCCTTGTAATTTCCATAGGTAATCAGCACTGCCATCACATTTTGTTATTGCAGCTGTAATTTGTGATCCTCTCACCATGAAAGCATAGATGGTGAGCATACTGAATAAATTTGGGCTGGTTTTTAGAACTGTTGACACCTAACTGCATAGGATTGTTAGTGTCATTACATATGCTAAAAGCATCTGATAGCAAAGCAGAAATTATTTTGTAGCTTTTCGTCTGCTGTTGATAGTAATAATATGTAGCTGGTGAAGTGTAGTGGAGACAAGGTACATTGAAGGGATGTTTTCTCATTCAGAAATACACTAAAGAGCTTTAGTTTTGTAGTGTTTGGTTGATAAACACTGCTTGAAACTTTTAAGGGGATTTAAAATACTTACTATATATTAGATATTTAGTGAAACACTATCTTCTATTTTCTTTTTACAGTGCCATACTTTTTTCCAAATGTAACATTAGGCTCATTACAGAGTTGAATAAGTATCAAATCTACTACTTCTAAATTGATAATGATTTGTAGCCATTCCTAATTATTAGCATTACAGCAACTAGAAAATAATTGATTGAACCCTACCAACTTAAGAAACTTCAAGTTGCTGTGTAGCCAACTCAATGGGGTGTTTGGAAGACTTGACTCTTTCCAAGGTAGATATATACTGTAGGTTGACATGTGAGTTGTGATATTTGTTTTGTTATTATATATATGGTTTTGCAGGGGAGAATCATATACATGATCTTGTGTGTCTTAAAATTTTATTAATTTTTAATTTTTTTTATTTATTGTTTGTACCTGTGTAAAAATGTGTAATTTTATGGTATTAAATCCAAGCTCGTAGGTGTACTGTGTCACTGAGTCATTCAGATTCATTAAAACAGGCACACAATTTTCATTCTTGATACCCTAACTTGTACTTCATTTGGCTTAAATACAATTCATATGTTTATGCAGGTGTGTGTGTGTGCACATGCATGAACGTGGGTGCGTGCGTGCATGCATGCGGTAGATTTGGAGTGTGTTCATGTGATTACGCGTACAGTGTAGCCACAGTAATTCAATGGTTCTGGGTTTGATGTGTTGTCAGGCTTGAAGCGTTTTAAGTCTCCTTGTACAATGACGTGATATCAATTGCACAGAAGAGGTTCCGACACAATGCCAACTCCAGTGTGGGCGATGTATGAGGGTTGAAACCTCAATGCCCAATGAATGTGGAGTGTCACTAAATTAAAAGTGATTTGGAAGGACAATCTCTGACATTGATGGGAATTGCACACAAGCTCCTTAGCTAGCTCAGTTGCGAGTCGTTTTCCCCACGTTTGAAGAATAGGATAGGGGATTGGGAGCTTTGTGAATGTTCTGATTGGTCTGCGCCTTGAGGACTGTAACCTCTGTGATTATTTTCACTTTCAGAGTTCTGCAGTATGCAGAGCGTGTTTTAGTGATGATGGTGGCCTTCAATTAATGTGATACCAATGTCGCGGTGATCATACCCAAGTATTACTCTCATCTCAGCGGGACGCTAGTATAAAGCGTGGGTCTAGTGGGCTTACGCATCGGGACGAAGTCAAGAGACACAGGCAAGGTTACACTCAGATGCTTTACCTGCTGTTCGTGAGGTGGCGGCCCCCTCCTCTTCACCGGCTGGCTCGCTGGAAAGACCGGCGGCTGGACAGCAGCCAACCCTGGTTGTGGTAGAGGCGTGCTTACACTAGTTGTATGTCCTTGGGGTATGTTTGAAGATATGGATGTGTAAGATTCTGGTAAAAGGGAGGGGTCAAGCCCCAGGATAGCAATGTTGAGGGGGACAGCCAATAAATATTCCAGTGGTATTCTACTCGATGCTCGTGTAGGAGGTATGAAAAGTGTGTTCCTCTCTCTTATTTCTGGAGTGGGCGTATTGTTAATTTCTGCCCCTAAAGTTTTTGGTGCTGGTTTTAATGTGCGATTTGCCCACAGGCATAAGGTCAATTTATTAAAAATAATAAAGTGTAAATACGTAAGACGAAGCCAAGTAAGGGTAACGGCCCTATCGTGTACTTCTAAGATATGGTTTTATCAAGTGCGATTCACCCTATAGCCCCACGTTTAGCCGTACTCTAGCTATTGAATGGAACTATAAGGCACAGGAACTTCACGTTGACAGTCATTGCCTCTTAGGTGAGTTTTTCCATTAGGGAAAAATTGCTTTGAGCTAGGCCAGTGCAATACACCGTATTACCTTGGTATACCTCGGCTGGCTTCTTAAAATGTGTGTATTTGCAGTTTTAGTGGATGCTCATGTAGCCGGCTTTACCTTATGTGAACACAACCGCAACTTCCAAATATTATAGAATTCCTTAAGGGACACAAGGGGGGTTTATTAAAAACTATGTAGGGATACACCAACATCGAAGAATAATAAATAATGTTTATTTACTAAGTATTTAGAAAAAATATAGTTACATGTGAAACTACACTTTCCTAGGTGAAATCAGATAAAAATATATAAAATATTGGACTTGATTAATAGCGGAAATTCTTATGTTAAGCCAGTTGAAGGCAACCTGGATATAATACACACAAATGAAATAGTACTTTATTTCTACAGGGTATAAATCAACATTGCATTATATATTAACTGTGTTTCATATTAAACAAAGTAAATACCTATCATTAACATGCCTATTACTTTTCAAAGAACAAAAATCTGCATTGCATTAATGGGAACTTCATATTAACCAGCTTCTTGATAACAAGGTAGTGCTGTGTGTAAGCAGTGGCCCTCTTGCTTGTGTCTTCTGTAAATGCACTGCATTAACAATGACAGTTGTAAATAATGCAGTGCCTGCCTTCGTAACAAGCGTGTTAGTCAACTACGAGGTGCAGTCTAGCCAAAGTGGATAAGATATTTGCTTGCTTAATTAACATGGCAATGTTAATCTAAAAAATTGTACAGTGAAATACTGAAATAGTGAAATGTCAGATCTTACTGAGGAAAGAAAGGCAATACAGGGCTGTTGTTTGAACAAGTGTTAGATGGTGGATAAAACAAAAAGGAGGAGCACTGTACTTGTATTCTATCAGAAGTTTGAAGTTTGGGGGGCTGAAGCATGGGATTCAGATTAATTTGGAATTGGTTTTTTTAGTAACTTAGCACCTGCATGTCTTTGTGGTCTTGTGTGCTTTGCACATAACTTCTGCCCCACTCCTACACTGGAAACACTACTTAAGTAATTTTCACATTGCAGGCTTGTGTTTTCAGTTGTTTGCGTTTGTAGATTTGTTCAAAAATTGCATATTCTCATAGTTTGTCCCCTTTCCCTGTAAAATATGGTATTACATTCTCTGCCATGCAGTTACATAACAGTATATTAGTGTATGTGTGGCATTATATGTATTTTCATGTTGCATATTTGTATGAATGTGTGTGTGTTAAATGCAGGGCTTTTTATCTAATGAAAATAAATATTTCAGATGACTAGCTCACAGTTATATTATCTTTCAATACATATTTGTGAAATTTTACTCTGTCCTTGCAGTTAAACAATACTTTAATTTTCTTCCCCACTGTCTGCAGTGTCACAACTATGTAACTTAACAATTATTTTCGTATGAGGCAATTATCACTTTAAATTGCACATGTTTTGATGAGCAGTGGAAAATTTTGCTTTTACAGAACAACATAACACTCAAATTAGAAAGACTTTAAAACTTTAACTTTGCCAAAATAATAAAATGTGATAAATATTTTGCTGTTTGTACAAATGCGAGCAAACTCTGTAAAACATTTTTAGCGACATTCACACTCACATTTTTTCTATAAAATAAAATATTCTTGCATTATAAACTCAGCTTATAGTTTTTTAACATGTTTATTTTAAACATTTTAAACCAGCACCTGCTCCTAAGTACTACATTATTTATGAAACACACAAACTTACTCTTTGTAATCCTAGTATCTTCTGAACACATGTATGAAAATCTGTGGACAATTGCAAATTACGTTTGTCTGCCATTGATATAAAATAATTTATCTGCAGATTCGTCCATGTTTCCCAAAACCAACCAACTTAAAATCGGGAATGTAAATTTATTGCTGTACTTCAATGGTGGATCAGGCTATGTTATGAAGTTTTGTGCCAATATTCTGTTTCATTGAAAACACACTGAAATGCACCTGCAATCAATCACAGTCAACTCTCATTTCTAGGACCACTGGAATAGCAAACCTTTTGTGGGGAACCATGAAATAAAATTTAATTTATAAGGTTTTTCAAATAATGACCCCTTTGAAATAATCCCAGTAAACCGTGAAAGATCTTAGAATCTAGAGTTTACTGTATACTTAATGAAAGCAAATACTAAAATAATTAATAACTGTTGGTAAAATATTCTGATAATACCATAAACAAGCACATTTACAAGAAAGACAATTTGTGCTCTCCTCTAGTCACTACAAGCCTATGTGCAGTATCTGTGTGTGTGTGTGTGTGTGTGTGGGCGCGTGCACACGTGGAGAATGTAAAGCTAGGTGTGGTGACTGGTGAGGCAGAACACAGTATTGATGGGGTGAGGTGTGCATGCAGTTCTCTTTGTCGCTGGAGGGAGGATAAGCCAGCAACCTTCCCCTCATCATTCACATTGGTAAGGTCAATACACTGCTTGTTAAGAGCGACAACGAAAGGAGCAGTGCCAAATGCAATTGCATTAGCTCATTTACCTCTCATCACCTGTATGTCAAGTGTATAATGCCAGCAAAGGATGAAGTAATTGACGAGTGATAATAAGTTAACGTACAAATAATCAACTGATTTCTCTGTAAGAGGCTTTTGAAAATTTAGCTCATACTTGCTACAAGCTGCTCGCATGCTGTGTGTAGGCATTTTTAGCATCAAGGGGAGAACTTATATGTTCATGTGGGGTATAATTTCATTTGGTATACTTAAAAATATTAGAAGTAATTAATATTTAATTAAATAAACATGTTATTTTTGCTCTATAAATTGAACATGGATGCAGTTTTTTACCTTTAGGGTCCAGAGTCAATCAAAATAAGTAAAATCTGATCTCACAATCTCACTGATCTCTTTTTGCTGTACACTGTTAATTTTTACATTTAGAGAATCAGTCTTGAAAAAAATCCTCTGTTTGTTCCTAACTATCGTGGAAACACTTGTTGGCATGCTCCCAGCAAAGTTGGCAGTAGTGTAGTGAAAGTTTTATTTTTGTGTTTATGTTAAATATATTTATTTTAGTTTTTGTTTACATTATGCACATGAAAGTTGACATGTTAGTACAGTAATGTATTCAGGTTTCTAACAATTTCACATTTGTACTTAAAAACGATGTATAAAGTGAGTGGATCAATGGAAACATTGATGTTACATATATGTTTGGGGGGGGGGGGGGGGATATATATATATATATATATATATATATATATATATATATATATATATATATATATATATATATATATAAAAGAATGCACGGAGAAGTTATCGATCGGGCAGTGTCATGTCTGTTGGTATACGGGGTGGTGGGGGGGAATGACCTTGCACGCATGGCAAATGTTGGTTTTTTAAAGTAATTAATCATATTCCACTGCAAAGAAAACTTGTAATTTTGAGACACAAATGAGGCGATTAAAATTTATTTCTTCACTGTCTTTAATAATTAATCATTCAAAGCATCGTCCTCTGATTTTCCCTGGTATGAGTTACACTGCTCTCGGCTCAGTGCTTACCTACCCATTATTAGATGGTAAAAGGTGTCTAACAGGCACTTACATATTATCAGTTTATTCAAAGACGTGTGACTATTGAAATAAATTAATATAAACCTCTGATTTCCCTGCAATAAGTTACTGAAAATGAACACTTATAATACAAGTCACTCGATGTTCAAAGAATTTTTTGCTGGCTAGTTGTAGAGTATATGCTTTTGGACATATAATTTTATTGGCGAAGATGTTGCCCTTTGAGTTAAATAAATGTTAAGTTTTAAAGTCGTGTTAATTTTATGCCAGACATGGTGAAACACCAACCGTACCGGATAAAACCACTTTTAAACACAAAAGAAAACATTTTTACAAATAATAATTTCTATTTAAAAGGTGAAACCATTTGCTTTAATATACATGTAGTGTTAGGTGCAACTATTTTGAGCGACGCATACCGTATTTATTCGTGTATAGTGCGCACTTGTGTATAGCAAGAACCACGATTTTTGCTAGAAGTTCCAGGGGAAAAAGTATTTTTAAAATAAAATAGCATCAAAAATTTGTGGTGCTCTGTTAGTAAGTATGGAACATATTATTCTTTTTTATATTACTGTGTAATGATTGTATTATTTTTGGAAAATACTTTATTTAAATAACTTGAGAGCAAAAACCCAAAATAAAACAAATTCCGGAAATCTCTTTCACCTACTACTCAACATTTGCAGCTTCGTTTTTCTTTTTTCTACTTTCTCCTTTCTCCTTTAAGCAGTGACTGGCTCCCTTTTTTTGCCCATGCTAGCATGTCACAGTACCCTTGTGTATAAAAAAGGTCTTTTCATCCCTTCTCTCCCCCACCCGCCCACACACACCATATACATGGCTCGCTGGCCTCTGCCATGGAAACAGAGGAATAGCGGAATTATCGACCTGCAACCATCTGGGTGTTATTACAAGGTGGCGGGGGGGGGGGTGCGTAAACAGGTGGCAGCTCTGGTTTTGTAGCGTGACAGGATGCCATTAGCGGGGGAAGCGGGGTTTCGACCTACACATAACTAAAGGGTCGCTAAGAGAGAAAAGGAAGAGAAGTGATGTACGAGCAAGAGATGTGACAACAGACAGTCCCGCCACTTTCCTCAACATCCCCGGACAATTTATGGCTAACACTCCCTCTTCCTTTTTTTTTTTTTTTTTTTTTTCGGTGCTCGCACCCCAGAATTTTTTTTTTGCTTTATTTTGGGGAAAAAAGTGTGCACTATTTCTGAGTAAATACTGTATTTGTTCTTATTTTTCTTTTAATGTGCAGCATATACAAACCGAAATACTGTAATTTTTGTCCCTAAAGAAAGTAATAACCCGACTTCATTTTCTACGACAGATACTAAAAGTATCGAGCCGATACCAATATTTAGTATCTCTCGGAACAACTCTAGTATAAAGAACAAATATTCACACCTAATCACCTTTCGTGTCTTGCAAATCAATTTTACATTTCTAAACTGCTAAAGTTGCGCCGGAATAAAAACCATAACTCTGCTACTTTCTCTGACACTTGGTTGACATTTGTGATGTCCTGCTGTGATAAACTCCGGTGGGGGTTATATTCATGACTTCAGCTATTTTGCTTCCCAGCAAAGTGCTTCGTCTTTACCGCCCCACCCCATGGCCAACATCAGATAACGGGACTGGTAATTTGTCAAGGTTGACAGGTACAGTCTCAGCATGACACAAATACAACTACTGTAAGACGTGTGGTATTGAAACATGAAAAGCCATTGTGTCATGGTGCGTCACACCTTGAACAGAAATATGCAAAATGGTAAACTTGTCATTACTTTGATTATCTCCTAATTACTGTCTTAAAAATGTGTGTTTAAAAAAACTACTATTAGGTGAAAAAACTTTAAATCTCATTCCCACTGCAGCATGCTCACAGTCCAGCCTGAAAGCTGCCCTCTCACTCAACAATTATTATGCAGCTAACATTACCATTCCTACCATAGCCATTCACTGGTTAGCGAGAGGAAGAAGTAGCACTGTGAATCATTTACTCAGGCAAATTATTATTATTATTGGTAGAAAAGAAACTAGCCCCAAACTTTTTTCTTGGAGAAATGTGACTAAGAAGGGAAGGAAGTTATAAGAGCAGGCATTATATCGATGTACATAGGTACATATTTACATTTATAGTGCAAACTCCATTTTAATTCAACATTTTATACCGAACTCGAGTCAAGTTTCGTACAACTGGACTCTACTTGAAGCTGTAAAAATCAAACTCGCCCATCACTTGATTTTTTTAGAATTCCAAATTTATTTGCATAATTGTCGCCATCACATAATGGTTGCACCCATGTTTTTTCATACTTAGGTTGGAATTTTAGTTTCCCCATAAGTTTGTTGCATCCAAATTTTAAGCAGTACCAGGTAAGTGAAACCTATTTTCGGACACCCTATAATTGCTTTAGATATTTTTCCAGTCCAATAATGACAAATGTTAACACTTATTATTATTATTCATTTATTTTACTGCTTAAAAATTTAATGCACCATATTTTAAACACAATTGTTTTGCTACTGGAACGCTCCTGCAAAATGTTAATAATTTTAATTTACATTTACATCACATAACCTCTACAATAATTATTTACGTTCATAGACACCAGAGATATGGCACCAAGTTGTACTGAATATCTTAATAAATTGTGTTCGACCAGTTCACCATTCACCATCATAAGTGCTTCATTTTCCATGGTCCGTCATGGTCTACTTGTTCAAACATTAATTGCATGTAACAGAGGTATACATCTACAAACTCTTTATTTTCGTTGTTTACATCAGAGAACTATGCTTTTAGACATCAATACAGTTCTACTGTAGTCGTAGAATCTCAAGTCGTTAATCAATTTTCAAATGGGAAATTATTACTTATTTGTAATAACTGGGAACGTGTTGGTAGGAGATTAATTTCCTGCTTCATGTATTTCTTTGTATAATTACTTGTTACTGTTTTGGTTATAGTAAGCTGAGATTTTGGCACTGATTTTCGGTCCCAGTTATCAGTTTCAAGAACCGATGGGATAGCGAACTATTAACTGGAACCGACCCATTCCTACTTACAATGTGCCTGAATAATGCAGTTTTAATTCAGTATTATGAAGCAGTTATTTTTAAGTATCTGGCCAAAAACATTTTCCCCTCATAATTGCACCCCAGGTGGTTCAAATTTCATTTGTGTGACAATAAGGTGAGTAATTATGGTAATTGTTTGTAAATTTTTTCACTTATGCTTATCGATTGTGTGATATTACAGCTTTTAAGTGAAAACTGAGATTAGCAATCTTTCCAGATTGTTGTTAACGTAAATAGTTTCCAGGAATGTACTCTTTTTTAATTAAATATTTACAGAAATTACTTAAACATAGCTATTAAATTATTTGTGTGGTTTTCAGATTGTTTCTACTTTTTATGAAATTACCAATGGCATATAAACTGTAAATTTAGAATATTAAATTTTGCATTGAAATGCATTTTGACAATCCTTGATAAAATGGTAGTATTTACAGGTCTAGCTAGTCCTACTCAGGGAAGTAAAGTGGCACTACTTCTGATTACTAGTCTGTCAAAGTGTTGTGATATACCTAATATTCATTCGTGGTGCCATAAAAACAGTGATATTTGTTACTGTTTCTGAAATAAAATAAAATACTACATCTTTTATGTATTTGTACACATTCATTGCAGCAGGCAATGACATTCACACAGTTTCACAAGTACGCTTGCCTGTGTTGTATACTTTGACTATTTTTTATGCATAATTTGATAAAGAAGTTATGGAGAAGTGCAAATAAATCTAAGATGGCAGAGTATTTAACTTAGAGTATGGTATCTGCATCTGCAAAGTTTATACTCAAGCTGAGTTGCAAGGTGGCAGATATGCTCATCTTAAAGCTATTTACTTTCAAATTAATTGTTGTACAACCTTTGTTGGAATACATTACTTTTGTACATGGCAGAGAGTGATTATAACAAAAGTTTGAAAAAGGAAGAGGAAGAAAAAATTTAGTTTGCAGTTGTCTTAGTCTGCATACAGCCTGAAAGTCTTATTAAGTGTGTCATGATTTTGTTTGTAACTTTTAATAAGTTTTGATTGCTGATGCCATGCCCATGAAAAATTTTCCGTAGAATTGAAACATTATGTTTTTCTAGCCGTTGTCTTCAATAAGTTATATACGTATATTTCTTGTTAATGCTGACGTGCTCAGTTTTTTTGTTGTCTTTTTTTAAATGTTTTGTCTTGTGATACTGTAAATGTTGCTTTGTAACTGTGCTATTAAAAAAATAGAAAAAGGATATTTTTTATTTTTGTTATTGAATTTATTTTTAATAGTACCTACTGTGTAAGTGCTTAATACCAGACTACGCATCAGAAAATATTATTTTTTAATATCTTTCACCCCATGATAGCTGTGTGAATGATATGTGTAAATTTACTGTAAATGTGAAGTGTAAAATATGATTCTTGGGAGTTGTACAGCAATCAGATATGGTTAGAGGGTAGGAGGATGTATGTAAATGGAATGTATATACAAGATGTGTTTGCAAGCCTCTTTGCACTGAAATGTAAAATTTGTGCATGGCATCTTTTAGTATGAAAATAAATTTGTTAGTGACCAACTGTGTAACAGTTAGGAAAGTACAGTAATTTGGTACAAATTAAGTTTATAAATGTGTTCGAAGTAGGTGTGTGAACAATAGCATGATTATGCTGTTGATGCAGTTGGTGTATTCTTTTCATACACACACACATGTATTAAGTTGTTTTCACAATTTCATTTAGGTATTTTTACTTTGAAATTTATTGTAGTCGTGCCTCTGTGTGTGCATGGGAAGTGGATTTTTTTTATGTATTTTCAAATTTTTGAGTACACATTTACATGTTTTCTTGTTTAGTTTTTGCACACTCTGGTTTTATGTATCATTGTTTGAAATGTAAACCACAAAAAAAAAAAAAAATGAAAAGTGCATGTTGAAAGGATGCTGCAGTTGTTTTTATAATTGTTCCATTTTGTTCTATAAGATAAGGTTCAGTGCCCCGAATATTTGATACAATATGCAATATCTTCATCATACTTTATTGCAATTGCTTGTGCTTTACTTTGTTTATAATAATTCTGTTTATGTTTTGAGTTACGAATTTTGTACTGTATTATGCCTTGCTTGCAAAAGAAGTTAATGAATAATGAGTTGTGAAGAAAAGTAGCTCGATATGAGGCTGACTTTATTTACATGGAGTACAATTGTATTATTGATTGTCTTTATGTTTAACATTACAAACACACAGAATATGCTTCAGCTTCATTTTCCATGTAACCAAAATACTGTCTTTATTATTTATATATTTCAACCTTTTTCCCTTCACATATATATGACTGTGGGCAGTACCAAAAACATAAGTAGGCATGCGAAAGGTATTTATAAAATTCAGATGTGTTTGATCTTTTACATTACACCCCTTAATGAAGAGAATAATCTTGTGGCGAGTTAGCGAGTGTGCCCCAATAATTTGTAAACTTTGGTAGAGGTACAGGAACTATCCAAGTTACGCTAGAGGGTTCATAGGGGAACGACAAAAAAATTCTGGATAACCTGATTTGTCCATTTTTAGTGTGCTGGTAGTAGTCATTCTTAAATCAGAACTAAGCATGTCAAAACATCAGAAGTTTTATAAAAGAACAGTATAATTAAGAAAACATTGATTTTAAGTTCTTTCTACATATATTCACTGATAGACTTGCTTCAGATTAAAATGTGACCAAAAGTGGTATGCACCGTCTACACGTACTGTTCCTGTGTTGTACTTTGTGCCACTCTATACTTGTAGTTTCTATAGTTTAAATTAATTATTAGATGCACAGTATTTCCTCCATTATACATTATATGTTGGAACTATTTTTACATTTTGTATTTTAATGAAATCTGGTGGTCAATCAGTTGTTTTTCAGTACTTGAGTGTTTGAATTGTTGAACATTTTTGGTGAGCAGTTCCACTAAATTTTACGCTAACAGCTTACATAGTCAAGCTGCATTGGCTTGCGAATTGTATTTCGTTAAATTTTCTTTGAACATTTTTGACTACCTATTAATTGTACATAAATTTTAAGGCTGATTCCAGAAATAAAGTATTATAATGCAACATTTGAAATTTTATGCATTTCTTTTAAATAATAATTATAAAATGAATTTTCAGATGTATTTTGTACCTTGTTTCCTCATTAAATTATGCCTTATCGTGATTTTCAATAGTAGTGTGGGCATTAGTACCAAACATTTATATGCATCTATTAAATTGGATTCACATAATTGAGAAAAAAATTAGTATGAATTATTGCCATTGAAATATTATTTACAATTAAAAATAAGTAGATACGAACACTGGTGAAGAGAATGTGATTCCTTAATTTTTAAAATTGAGGTTTATACGGTTTTTTACCCCCTAGTAGGTTGTACATTTGTGTAGATAGTTTCAACATAAAGGAGTTAGGTGAAATGAATGATGATAATTAGATTCATTATTGTGCTGTATAGTTGATATTGGTGCTACAGTTTTATGTGTAAATAGCCTTCTGTGCCAATATATTTGGTAGAACTTTAATTTCTTTGCATCAAGTATTGTTGTTGCAGTGAACAATAGAAGTTGTGTAATTTTGATGCATAGCTAGTATACTTATCCAGACTGTTGACGCATGACGTCTTTCTCAAAATTATTAAATTGACTTCTACTTATCAGTGCACATCACTCTACACCAGATTTTCGTAGAGTTTGATTGGCAATACATTCTACGAGACGTCAGAACTTGTACTGTTCACTGAACGAGTCAGCGAGACTATGCATTAAGATCATCCAAGTACTATAGCGCACCGCCAGAAGGCACCACTAGTACAATCGCCAAGACATGCAGCCCTGGATCCAACGCCAGCCAGTGATGTCAAAGTCCCACAGGATCAAGAGCTATCACGCCCCTACACACCTGACCAAGGGTGAGCGGGGAAGAGTATAAATACTGGGACCTGGCCTATCTCCCAAGTACCAACCAGAGCTAACCCTTGCCCCACCGGACTCGATCACCTTAGTCTCCGGGTGCAAGAACAAGCTATCCACCACCTAGAACGACCAGTCTCACTAGCCTATGAACTAGCTCTCTTCACACAATCTACCAAGCTCAATGGCACTCCACGCCCAGTCTTACTGGCCTACCTGAGTGGACGAGACATGTCTCTCGGCCTAAGTAACTTGTGGTTTTGGGGGACCCCAATTAGTCAGTCTACGCTGGTGTCAACCAACCCCAGTGCACCACGGTCCAAGGCCCAGAAGGTCCAGCAGCATCCTCCACAGGTAAAGAGTCACCCAGGTATCCCCATGAGAGAGGTCCCACTGAAGTGTAAAAACACACTTGCAGTCCCAGATTTTTTGCCCTGCCAAAAAGCCACACGGTAAGTGCTGTATACTGGTCAGACTCCAGTTCTGCGCAAGGACTAGACACAGTAAAACCCCGGGTGCATCTGCCCTGGCACCCACCAAAACACTTGGGGCCGTGATTTACCTCTTCTGCCCACAGGACGTCATGCATCAAGAATGTTTTGTGGTGCCCAACATGGGCCTAACACCTTAATTACGGTAACTAAATAAGCAGACCCAGGCCAGCATGACCCTGAGCAAAATAACCTAGCTAGGAGCTGAACCGCCTACTGCTCAGACTTAGGTGAGTCTGCAAACACCCCATGGTGCTCAAGAACCCTAGTAATCATGTTGGAAGTGGACATGCAAGAACCCAAGCAAGCCAACAACACTGTCCGAAGCCATAAATGAACGCTGTTCCAAACCTAACTGCCCTGGCACGGGGGACACACAGCATAGAATGTGCCCACTGCCAGAGGAGCTTTCATTATGTCTCCATGTGTTGGGCAAACAAAGTAAGATTTACTGATGGTCTAGAATACCGGTGCAGTTTGTCACGCCCAGCAAACAGTTTTCTGTTGAACAAGAGACCCATATAGTACGCTGTATAATAGGTGCGGATCTCTACCATCACAATTGTATTGGGTGGCCAAACGAGCAAGTAACTAGACGAGGCATGGTCTACATATTATGTGGAGAACCTATGTCGGCTCGCCGCTGAATACCGACCTCACAACCCGGTGCCAGCCACCTATACCAATATTGCCAGGTGCACAGGGGAACCCCAGATCCGTGAATAGTGGACTGTCTGCATGAAGACCCGCTCATATTAATAGAATACAAGAGAGAATCAAAAGTAAAATAACATTCCGCCCAGGCAGTGTGTAAGCCGAGCACAGACAAAACTCAAGAGCAAAGCACTTTATTGGTGGAACAAGTATGGTGAATTTGTCACTGGATGGGGTCAGTTTAGTAACAGACTTGCCATAAAATTCGTTGGAGAAGTGCTCACAAACCTCACAGTGGACTTCTATAGCCAAACACAAACCCTGACGAGGGGGCCGAGATATTTGTATGCCACAAGGTGCACGTGTTTTGCCGAATATTTCCAGACTAAAGTAAGGGGAGCTGAATACAACACGTGACACGCATGCTTCTCCCCAAGCTTTGCAACCTGCTACTGATACAGAAGCCTCTCACAGCCTATGAATTAGTAGAGAGAGCAAGGAAAACCGAGTACTACTTCAAAGCGCAAGCAGTTCTTGACCGACCAAAAGTCAACAAGCCTAGAGAGGCAGAGAAGACACATGGATGCACAGTGAAGAGAGAACCCCGCATCCCTCACGCCAAGCCTTCTGAAATGCTGGTTGTTGATGTGTAAGTTTGTAAATAGTATGTTATTGTGAACTTAAAACAGACTTGTATTTGAAGTAATTGATTTCCTGCCTTAGAAGACTGTTTGGTGTTGACTTCTTTGGCAACATTGTTTAGAGTTGCACCATTCAATTGTTTTCAAGATGGCGACTGGGAAGTATCTTGGCATTGTATCATGATAAAGAAATGTCATTTTCTCGGGTCCTGCGGAACTCTCATTTTCGTTGTGGTAATTAAACATGGTCAATGCCGGGCCGGATTACACAGTGTGTTGCATCAGTGTCTATTGGTCTACTAATGGTTCTCTTGTTCGTGAAAAGTAACGATTCGCATGACCTATGCATGAAATGGGCAGTGATATAGTAATGCACATCAAATGGTATACTATAGTCCATTCACCCTTCTTCCTTTCTTCGACCTTTTGGAATAGAATCTTCGAAAAATCACCCTATGCGTAACATGTCAACCTGTTTTGTTCAATCACTTGTGATCCACAATTATATAACCCTGTGATTAACGTTAAAGTACTGTATTCTTGAATAGATTAATCTTAGTATTGTCTATAACTTGTAATATTAATTTTGTATTAAATACGAATTAACGACGAGAGCAGCGACATGTTGGGAACGGCCGGTAAGAAATAGTTTCCAGTTACACTATTTTTTAACCTCGTTTTTATGTATACTATTTGTAAATTAAATGTCCACAATTTATATATTTGTATTTTATTAGGTAGCACTAACGGAAACACATTTCATTGCTGCAGTTAAAAATATCAGCGTAAATTACAGTGTGTAGGTCCTAGTGAGTGTGTTTTTTTTCCGCCCGCAAGAAAGGTTCAAGAAGCAAAGTAGAGAGAGAGAGTGTGTGTGGAGAGCGTGTGTGTGAGCGTGTGTGTGCGCATGCATATGCATATATATCTCGTGAAGTCCTTTATTCACATCTTGACAAATAAACAAGTAAGCACCCTCTGGCAAGAACAAGAAAAAAACATTGTGTAGTGATATTTTCAATATCAATGTCAGGTGAACGTGTTTTTGCAACAAAGGTGCAGTCGCACCTCCGGCATTTAAAGATTATTTTGGAAGGTGGGTAAAGGCTTTAACTAAACCAGACGAAGTAGAAAAGTGTGCCTCTTTTCGCCTAATGTGCAAAGAGCTCACAAAAATCAGACAAATTCAATGAGGATATTTCCAATCTTGAGATTTGTACCTGCAAAAGAGAAACAGACTCGCTCCGTGACTACTCTTCACAGTGGGACTAATTTGATAAAATTTACTTTGAAATTGATGCTATCAAAGACATGCTTAATATCAGTATTTACTCCAGCTGTTAGTACCCTAAACACCAAGGATGCCGATAATCATTCAGCACTGAAGATGCCCGCTATAGAACTGCAGAAACTGAATGATGATGTTACACAGTTGCAAGCCTTTTATAATTTATTCCTGACCCTGGTTTACAACAGAAGTTTGCACGAAGTTGAATAATTCTTGTATTTTAAGTCATTGCAGGGTGAGGCCAGCACTTGGTGAGTACGTTACCTGTGACAAATGCCAATTATAATGTAGCAAGAAATTTGCTTGTTCAGCAGTAAAATCAGCCAAAATTGTTACTTATCATTTAGTCAATTTTCAACACTCCTTCAGTCAGTTCAGATTGTGTCCAATCTATTAAGGGGCTATTCAATATCAATAACTGAAAACTGAGGAGCCTTACAGGTTATCGGCCTTCCGACAGATCAGTGCGATGTCATATTGTAGTATTTGTTGGTATGTAAATTGGACTGTCGACAAATAAAACAGTGGGAACTCACTTTGTCGCATGATGAGATGCCTACGCATGCTAAGTTTGTCCTTTTTGGAGAAGCATTCACAAGTAGGCCTAACTGATGTAAAACTATAGTTGGAGGTTGCTCCTTTGGTTCGGACAAAATTAAGTCAAATTGAGGATCTAACAATTCTAAATTTGTTTTGAATACGTTGAAACCGGAAGTCCCTGACTGTGTGCATTGTAATGGGAAGCAGTGAACCCTTCCTTTAGCTGCCCATTGAGCAAAAATTAATTCATGTTAGAGTTAAAACTGTGCATTAATTGTGTGTGAACAGGACATTTTGTAAGGGAGTGCTCTTCTAGCTTTCCATATTGCACTTCTTAGAAAAGCCATCATACACATTTGCCTCTTGCTTTGTCGGCATCTAATGAATCTGGGGAGAGTGAAAGTGGTTCATCAGATGGTAACGATAATTCCGAAAGGTCTGTTTATAGCACAGGAGCCTAAATAGTCTACAACAGTGGTATTATCCACTGCAGTAGTGAAAGTTTTGGTCAGTTCAGGTCAGTCACCTTCACTTAGAACCCTCATCGATCCAAGCTCATAGGCATAGTTCATTACACTGGAATGCCTTTGAAAGTTGCAACTACCGTTTTCTCAGTGTAATTCACTATTAGCCTCTCTGAGTCACACCTCTCTTCCAGGTGAGATCATTACGGTAGAAGCAATTGTGCTGTCGCAGATTGCATAATCTGTCCGATAAATGCCTATCAGAAAGCAAGGGTGGCCTTGTACTTGCAGATCCCGATTACGACAAACCTCAACAGGTCGACGTGCTTCTTGGTGCAGAAGTATTTCCTGAAATTCTTTGAGGTGGGAACATTTGAGGTTCACCTTGAGAGCCAGTGGCAATCAATACTATCTTTGGTTGGGTGTTGGTAGGTAAGGTGAATTAGAGGCAAGCCCATGAACCCTCATGTCAAACCTTGTTTCTTCATTTGAACATGTGGACGATTTAATAAAAAAAATTCTGGGAAGTTGAAGTGCGTGTTATCTCACAGAACCAAAGAAGATGCACAGGATGAAGAAAATCTTCAAAGAAACAGTTTCACGTGAAAGGGATGGAAGGTACCGTGTGGCCTTTGACCTTTAAAGGGGACAGTCCAAATTTGGGAGACAGTCAGGTACCTCTCGTCGATTCCAGTCGTTAGAGCACAAGCTGGCTCAAAATCCACATTTGAAAATACAGTATCATGCGTTCTTGTAAGATTTTCGATCATGGAATTAATTGAAAAGCTTCTGCCCACAAGTACTAATGGTTTTGTTCCATACTACTAGGTCACTCGTCCTGATAGTGCAAGCACCACACGGAGGGTAGTATTTGATGCTTCGGCCCAGACAAGCAAAGGTGAGTCCCTCAATGATCACTTACTTGTTAGCAAAAACTCCTGTCTGATCTAGTGACAGTCTTGCTTCGTTTTCATTTGGTAGCACTCGCTGCAGATGTGTGACAAACGTGTCGCCAAATACTCTTGCAACCTCTCAATCGCCACTATCAGAAGGTAGTCTGGAGGTTCCCCTCTTATCAGCCACTGTCTGTATATCAGTTGAACACTGACCTTTGGTCTTTCATCATCGCCATACCAGGCTATTGGGGTCACTCCCCAGTTAGCACAGGATGAAAAAAAGAACTTTCCAAAGGCAGCGCAAAAAATCATGCAAGATGTCTACACGGATGACATCTTAACAGGAACAAACACTGTTGAAGCCACCTGTCTAAAGCATGAACTTGCTGGACTTTTCAATTTAGGGGGCTTTACACTTCCCAAATGGGCTTGCAATAATACTGTTGTAACAAGTCAGATTCTCTTACCAGATCAGTCGTGTGTTCCTCGTTTGTTTTCTATTCTGGAAAATTACACAATCAAGGTATTAGGGCTGTTGTGGATCTCTTAATCTAGATTGCTTTTCATTATTATTTTTTTTTTTTCCGAATATGCTCCATGTGTGGCTGGTACAAAGAGATCAGTATTGTCCATTTCAGCTAGAATATTTGATACTTTGGGTTTGATCACCCTGGTTGTGTTGTTCGCTTAGCAGCTCTGGTCATTACACCCTTCCTGAGCCCTTGGTGAAAAAATGGAAAATCTTTCAAGCAGAATTAGTTGTACTTTCAAAGGTGACAGTTCTACGTTGTGCAACCTGCTTAGGAGCAAGGAAGTTTTAATTGCATGGGTTCGCAGATGCATCGGAAAGCGGGTATGCAGCGTTTTATCTTCTGGTAGATGTTAAGGATCAAACAAATGACTTAAGTTTGTGCAAAATCTAAGGAGGCACCTCTGAAGGCACTCGCCTTACCATGACTAGAACTGTGTGCAGCACAGTTACTTGTCAAATTGATGGAACTGGAAATGTTTGCTTAGTCTGATTCTGCTGTGGTTTTAGCATAGATTCGTTCAGAATGCAAGGAATGGAAAACCTTTGTGCGAAATCGAGTCTCGGTGATCAAGTCCTTGGTGTCCACAACTTGCTGGGGCCATGTGCAATCGGACGAGAATCCTGCTGACTGTGCATCCTGTGGATTGATGCGATGTGAACTCATTGATCACCACTTAATGGTGGCAAGGGCCACCTTGGCTGACTCAGCATTCAGCATTGGAGAGGAACAGCTACGATGGTGACCCTGGCTTACACTTGGCGGTGGTGGAGTCTGAAAGACAGCTGCAAGTATTTTCTTTGACACTAAAAGGAAGTGGATGAATTTCCATTTGTCAATTATTCCTCATTCAGTTGCAGAGGATTGTAGCACATTGTTTTCAGTTTGTGCACAATTGCCGGTCAAGACCTCGATGTGCAGCATCATTTGCCACAGTAGAATTGCAGCATTCCCTTCTCTTTATGATAAAAATTGTTCAGGCCTCAAGCTTCACGAGAGAAATTCAGATTCTGCAGACAGGGAAAACACTTACTGGTAAGTTATGTGGATAAATCCAATTGTTGTTCATTCAATTTATGAGTGGAAGGGCGCCTGCAACATTCAGGCTAAAGTTACGATCTAAAACGTCCACTGTTGCTTCCAGCCAAACATAATTTCACATTATTGATGATTGACTATGTGCATAAAATGACATCTCCATGCAGGTCCTTTTTTCGTTCATTCAGTACTCAGAAGTACTGGGTGCTCGGCGCACCATCCATCGCAACCAGTGTTTTCACTACTCGGTGTGGTCCCGTCCATCGTTGTGCGAGTCCCGCGCAAATGTTTTTTTGCACAGTGGACTGCGGATGTGCTCTGACATACACAACTTGACCTGTCGTGAGGGCGGTGGGCGGTCTCTTCGTCTCCGGCAGCCATCTGTTTGCTTATTTTACCTGCGGTTCTCTTTGGTCATTGTATCGGTGCCTGCGCCTCTCTTCTTGTGCGCAATTTGTTTCCGTGTCACTGCTATTTTTATGTACGCGGACAGTTCCGCTCGCTCGGCAACGTGATGTTTTTCCCCAACAGAACTTGGGCCAGGGTTTTTCCTGTGGCTGCGTTTATTCTACGTCTCAGCGTGCAGAGCACTGTGGGCAGGTGTTCGGCCCAGGTGGTGTGTTTCTCACCCACATGGAGCCGGAATTGCGCCTTCATCTCCTGGTTGCGCCACTATGTGGGGTTCGCACATGGGTGGTAAAATGCTATTTTCGTATGCCGCTCTCCCCAGCTAGTACATAATTATCGCCAACGTCTACCTGCAAATGGGGACCCGTTGTCTGTTAGGAGCTCTTTCAGGTAGCCCCAGCGTGCGAAAAACTCACTCTGCATGCACTTTGCAATTTGACCTGTCCTGGCACCACTTAATGGATAGGCTTCGATCCAGTGCGAGAAGCTATCAGTGTCTACTAAAATAAATCTCTTTCCTCCCGTTGACTTAGGATATGGTCTCATGAGGTCTAGGCAAACCATATCAAAAGGCTTCTTCGATTGCCTAGGTTGCTGCTGTTGCTTTCCATCTGTTCGCCGCGACTTGAACAAGTTACACTTTTGACATTTTCTCGCCCAATTTCTTACGTAGTGCGTCATGTCGGGGCAGAAAAATCTTTCTAAAATATTTTTCACCATCTACTCGGCTCCCAGATGTTCTTCTGTTTTGCTACAATGTGTGTGTTCAAAAACCCTTTTCCCGGTAATTTGCGGGTACTTATAGCCTCCATGTAGTTTTATCACGTGGCGAGTATGTCTCGACATGCCCCTCCAGTACTCTCCATCTGTCTACCTATTCCCTCTCAGATCTATCTCTCTTCTCTCGTGCGAATTATCAGTTCTCTTGTGCTGCCACTACTTCGCTATACAAATCCGCTACCAGCTGTTCCTTTTTCACGACATTTATTCTGTTAACACTCGCTTCTCTAACCAGTTCGTGGGTGACGGGGTAATACCTCCTCCCATCTCATGTAATCTGTTACTGTGGCATCTGGTGTATGCGACATGTCCGCGAGTTCATTTTCCCTGCCTGGTACATGTTCAATTATAAAATCGTGCGCTTGTAGTAAGAGCGCTCACCTCGTGAACGTACTTTTGGCCTCCCGCATGTTATTTAACCATACAAAACAATGGTTATCTGTTCTAATATAAACCTTCTGTACTCTACATACGGTCTGTATTTTCGAACTGCCCAGATCACGAGACACTTTCGCTCTTTAACATCGTAACGGTGTTCTGTATTGCCACTTGCAAAATCAATAACCAGTTTTTCTCCTGCGCCGCCATACTGGTACAACACGGAGGCCAGCCCCTTCTGGCTGGCCTCGGTCTGCAGGTATATGTGGCATGCTGGGCCATACCATGCGAGGGCGGGGTACAATCGAAATTTCTCTTTGATGGTCAAGAACGCCTCTTCCTGCATGCTACCCCTCATGTACTGCTTCTGTGGAGATAGCTGGTCCATGAGGGGTGCGGTCATAACAGCAAAATTTTCGACGTGCTCCCGCAACCAGTTTATTAGGCCGAAAAACTTCCTCAATTGTTTCTGGGTACGTGGTGCCTGCTGACTCGATTAGCCCTAGCTGTTCAGGGTTTGATCTGTTGCCCTCTTTGCTAACCACATGACCCAAAAAATCGAGGTTGGTCTTGTCTAAATGACATTTATTAATGGCACATGTTAGCCCATTAATTTCGAGTCTCTCTAACACCAGTGAAATGTGACGCAGGTGCTATTTTCACGTCTCAGACCATATTACGACATCGTCATGGTAGGCGAGCCTGAATTCGCCTACCGAGCCATCTGAAACTCTCATCATACTTTGGAAGGTAGCAGGCCCACATTTCAGCCCAAAAAGCATGGCACAGAATTGTTTCCGTCGACCATCCGGGGTGGTAAACGCGGTTTTCTCTCGGTCCTAGTGGCATTCTGGTGTCTGCCAGTAGCCACTTATCAGGTCAAGTGACGACATAATAGTGGTCTTCCCTAGTGAACTTAGTGTGTCCTTAACGCTGATATAGAGCGGTATCCCACTACAAGTCACCTGGTTGGTGGGCTTGAAGTCAACGCAAAACATCCAGGATCCATTCCTTTTTTGGTGCCCCAGTGTTATTGCGGAATTATACCAGTAGTAGGGAAATTGAGAGTTGGGACCATCTGCATCTGGCACCGGAGCTGGGGGAGCCGCATATTAATACGTCACCCAACCACCATCTTTTATGTCGTCCTTTTACCTCAACCCATGTGACCTTTGACCTTGACACCGAGGACTTTTGACCTCAAAAACACTAAATTCCAAAAAAAATCGGAATAAATTGTTATCGACAAATTATTAAAATGATCCACAGAAATGATTCATTTCCCCCAGAAATGCTGATCGGGATCAGTGACCCATGTGACCAGGAGACCGGGATCATTACCTTTGGCCTTTGACCTTGAAAATGCAAAAAATAAAAAAAATCACAAGAAAATTACAAATAATTAGAAAAATCTATTTAAAAATTTATAAAAAATTCTTACTTCTAATTTAATTTAAAAATAATAAAAAATATATAAAAAACAGTTAAAAATATTTATTTTCATAACATTTTATTTTAAAAATTTCCTAATTAAAAAGACTTTATCCTCGGTGACCATTTTTCCCTTCCCCCTTCGGAATTTCCCTTAGAAAACTTCCCTTAAAACATTTATAATAAATTTCATTAAAAAACTTATATTTCCTTAGGTCTCCCACACATCACCAATTACTCACCTCTGTTAGAATCCAGCAGACGACTGACACCTCGCACCCACTTCCCTCATCTATACTCATTCCGCCACCTTGGTTTTTTATTCGCCATCTGTTTACATGCTACTGGAGGCAGCCTTCTTTGTGTATATGTTACTGGAGGTGGCCATCTTGATTTAGTCGTTCGTCATTTGTTTACATGCTACTGGAGGCAACCATTTTTGTTTATATGTTACTGGGAACAGCAATATTTGTTTTTTTTTTTTTTTTCGTTCGTCATTTGTTTATACATTACTGGAGACCCTCATCGTAGTAGGCATCATCCATCCTCCATATTGAAAGTCAATGATCATGACCTCACGACCTTGAAAACAAAAGCTCGAGAATAAATTCATGTAAGTAAACATGCTGGATGCCAAGCAAGCTGTCGGCCCTTATATTTATAGGCATAAAAATATTTGAAAATTTCCACCATATTTAAAACAGATGCTTTCAATCAGCAATATACATACAAGCATAATGCGAGACTTTTCATGACATGCTTAAATATTAAATATATATTTCGTATTTAAAATTTAAAGTTATTTAATTTTAAAAGACTTTTTTATTTATTTATAACTAAACATCTAGTACAATACTTTTTAATAAAATTTATTTATTTAACTTTTTAATTTTTAATTATATTCCGACAAAGTAGGGAAACATGAAATAAAACACAATTTTATTCACATGCATTTCTTTATTCAATTAAATTATTACAGTCGCTAACACCCTCAAAAAATTACAATGTTTTTAAATACGTCTAAGTAAACTGTCTCTGCATCTGATTTGCTTACCGCACCTGTCACACAAATATGACATGCAACATATATTTTTAGTACAACTTGACTGCTCATGTTGTCAAGCATTGCTGCTGTGTGTGAAGGTCTTTTCACAGAAGTGACACATAAGGTCGGAATGGTTCAGCAGATACTGCTGGAACAGTGACCAATGGTCTAGTTGGCGATGCCAATGGAGTTCCAATGGGTATCCCGCTCAAAGAAGGCGCTGTCGCTGTCGACGCCATGCCTGAAGACGTCGATGGCTGAAGTGCTGTAGGAGACCCACGCAGAGAAGTCGATGATACTGTATTGGTGGAAGTAGATGCTGCTAGTGACGTAACCATCGCAGCTGAAGAAGTTGGTGATGAGAAACCATTGGTGGGCAATATCCACTAACTTTAACGTAACTAGCCATGGATGAACTGGCGTATATGCTAGCCGAGACGATCCGCCCTTAACGACAGCCGCTGACAAACTAAGACTCTCAGCTTACCTCCCTACTGCTTATATACAAGTAAGCAAGCCCATTACGTCATATTGGCGTTGAACCAATCGTATCGCGAAAACCAACCAGTCAATCACCGAATTGTCTCGTGATTGCAGCTGGCCAATAACATACAAGCACTGAGACATCACGTGCTTGAGTCAGTCTGTAGGTTCTGAGGAAGACGAGGAGGCAGTCTGTAGGAGTCAGTCAGAACAGATTGTCCGCGGAGGGATACAAGGAAAATAGTTCCAAAAAATCTGATATAAGCTAGAAACGCACCTATTTTGTTCCATTCTGCATTGCGGATTTGCTGTGTATGATTACGAGTGCCTCTCCTGTACTGTCATCTTTAGTCTATCAACAAGTTTATTCGGGTTTTCGGCAAACATGTAGCCGGTGTTCTCGACTTTTTTTACCTTCTTCACACCACTTGTGGAGGGAAACTCGTTGGTGAAATATGTGGGCACATCAGCACTATCACTATCGTCATAGTCATAATTAATGCTGTCTTCATGATTGTCTTCACTTCCTGCTTCATCCCCAATATCAAGTTTACTTTTCTTTGCAGTAGGAGTTTCATGTTCATCAGTATTTAGAGCTGATGGCCGTTTATTTTGAGGTTTGTCGACTTCACGCGAACATCTTGCAAGTGTATGTTCCACATGAACCGATTGTGCTGCAATCATTCCGTCTTTAACATTAACTGTCTCTTCATTATCATTATCGTCTGCGGAAACCCATCGATGTAGCAGAAGGTATTGACGAGATCACTTGCTGGCTCCCAGTAGGCGAACCCTTGCAGATCTCGGTATGTTCCTTCATTGTATCACCTTGCACAAACCGCATGAGACCAATGTCGTAATGCTTCATCGTGTGAAAAGGACTCTTCGTACAGGTCGTTCTCTCATGCCGGCGAGCATTTTGACCATATGTGAAAACTCGATGGCAATATCGGCACTGACGGCAACCAGGCAGCGATGATGTAGGTCACGGCTCCATGCTCTTTTGAGGTCAAAAAGCAACCCTTCATATTCGCAATTCATCCTCGCAGTATGGGAGCACTCTGAGAAAAACCAAATACCCATTCACCCAGGAAGAAAACACACAGGTACTTACATAACTATATGTTATGTTAATATTCTTGTAGGCATATGTATATACCTATACATTATTATGTATAAAAATTGAAAACAATTTTATATGTTCATAGTTATATACCTATAGCTATACATATAAATTAAGTTGAAAATAATATAATATTTTCATAGTTAATACCTATACCTATAAATTACATTGAAAACCTTTTTATATTTACATACCTACATGTACGTAACTATATATAAATTAAATTTTAAATGATTTTATATTCCCATATTTATATACACATATTTATATAAGTAGCAAATTGGCAAAACCTGCTATGCGCAAAAAAATTACATTATTAGATTATTGTTTCTACGCATACTATATGCACTGTGCCACCACTTTGCACCAAACCAGGTGCAATTAGCAAACACGCACTACAGTAAACAATATTGGCAGGATCTCAAAGTTATTACTGCTGCGGAAAGCATGCAAAGTAGCAATACTCACCTAGTGACTGAAGTGTTCAAAAAATGTGATTCAAGTATACGGAATACAGCCCAGAAGATCTGCATTTGCAATATGGCTATTACAGAACCATATTCAATGAAGAATTCAATATCGGTTTGGAAGTCCTTGTGTGGACAAGTGCTCCACATGTTGCCAACTTGAAAGCAAGATTTCAACAGAGAGAAGTAAGCCTGAGAAAACAAACTTAACACTACAGTTATAAGTTCACAAGAAACGAGCAGAAGTATTTTACTCGAAATTACACGAAGAGTTGGAAATCAACATTACTTTTTAATTACGACTGTGAAAAAACCTAACTCTGCCAAAGATTCTTGACCTGGTAACATACTATGCAAAACTGTACAATATCTGTACAATATTACCATATGCCAAGGATCTTCAAAATCGTCACAAACCAAAGACAAACACTTTCTGTTATGTATGGAATTAAAATGAGTTCAGCAAATGTCCCAATAAAATTGCATCTGCAGTTCACCACTGCTTGATCAATAGGAACATGAATACGGCCACCACAGTCCGATTGTTCTCCGATGGATGTGGTGGACAGAAAAAAAAAATTGCGATGGCGATGATTTTATATTGGTCCTTCTTGAAGCACCTCTTCATCTTGAAAATATTGAAATCTGGTTCCCTATTGTAGGGCATTCTTTTATATAACCAGACACGATATTTGGGCATCTAGAAAGATAATTTCATTCTCGCAGTGTTATTGAAACTCCAGACAAGTATGCGAAAGTTATCAAGAAGTGCGAGACTTTTAATCATCTAGATGAAGACTATCATGTAAAAGACTGGAAAACTTACACAGACGAAATGCTAAGAAACCCTGCAATTTGGCATTTTCAGTTCCAGAAAGCAAAGAAAATTGTTGTCACAAAAAGCAAGACAATTACATCTGCTTTAGTCCGGGGAGAGCCGTTTTACAATTTCGAGAGTGGGGAACCAATAATTTTGTGCAAGAGGGGAAAAACATTCAGGCATACTCAAATTCCTGATGTTCGAAAGGGAGTGCCTGCAAAGCCAGCGAAGCTCTGTGATGTCAAACGACTTCATGTATTTCACTTCGGAGAAGAATTGGACAACAATCCGAAAATTGAATGCTTTTTAGATGTCTTTGAAGAGGCCAGAATGAGGGCGAAAAGAGTGAATAACTTCTGGACTTTGATTTACTACAAGATGATGAAACTTGATGTAAACCGTCAGCATCAGCCAGTTTACCCTGCTGCCCACATCTCCATCACAGGTATTTACAACTACGAACGACGTCAGTGTGTCAACCTGCGCTCTGTGTGTCAGTGTAAATGCACTAGTGCAAGAAATCAGGGTAGATGTGTTTATTATTATTTTTGAAATGGTCTTTTTAATATTGTGTTCTCAAAGTGATATAGTGTGTTCGCCACATGCACACCGCAGTGATCATGTGTCATATTTTGTTTTGTTTAAATTTTGTGAAGGGAAATATTATGTGTGTTCTTGTAATATTATGTTGCCGAGTGGAAATAAGATAAGTGATGTGTCCACAAACTGTGTACACAAGAAAAATGTCAGTAGAAACCTTATTCATTAACTATTGTTCAATGTTGTGACAGTTATAATGTGTAATTTTTAAAAGTGTGATTGTTTGTTTTCTAAATGCATCGAAGTGCTCACTATCACTAGGGAACACTGTAGAATATTCTTTAAGTATTTTTGAGATGGGTTTGTGCATTTTCCGTACTTGTTTACTTTATCGGTTTTTGTTATTGTTTTGGAGGGTACCACAGCTAGCACGAAATCAGTGCCATAGATACAATAATTAACCAAAGACTGGCCAACATAGAGTAGTAGCGTAGGCCACAGGTCTACATGCACGGCCACGGACTGTTGTGTGCAGACTTTTTGAAACATGTATCGAATATCGATATCGTTTTGAAGTAATTTTCTCTCCTAAATGTAACTTACAATGTATTTGTATAAATCAACAATGAAAGCACACATGAATACGAGATGAGATCCCTACAAACAAGGGGACACATGCCATTTGAAATGTATCGTGTTTTGGTTAGGAAAGGACAGAATTGCACTGCAATTATGTACATGCATGTGTCGTCCACAACTTAATTTTTCTTTTAAGTATTTTATTATATAATCTGAAGTGAGTAATGTAATAATTTTTTAAAATCATTATGTGCCACCTTTGTTTCACTCATCTCATCTTAAATTATTTTTGTTCTGTATAACAGAACTTTGTGTTGTCCTATGGGAATTGGCACTGAGACACTAACCCATGCAGCCATGTTACTTTAGTAGCATCTTCACCTTCCGTGGGTGCCAGTAGTGCACGAGTCCATTCTGGGGTCTTCAATTTTAGAACCGACCATGTAGTTGCAATAGTTAATTTAATTTTTCTGTAACATTTAATTACTTTTTCGGTACCCCAGAGTGTGCACCGCCCCACCATTCAGACTGTTTTGCTAGATGGCTGAACCTTAATTTTTCATTTAATCTTTTATGGGCTTTGCACCTTTTTAACCCATTGTATAGCTCTCCGAGCTATAGTGGAGATGTATAAACTTATGTGCTTCATACGAGGTGATGCCATCTGCTTCCCCCTAGCCCATTTGCCCACTGTCGCTGGCAGCCACTGCAGCTAACAGCACTATATCAGGCTCTCATGAGCACTGGTTGAAGAGTGCACTGCAATGGTCGAACCGCGAAGACTTCAGTTACGAGTGCGGCCGCAGGGACCGAAGAGAATGCTCATGACATGAGCAGGAAATTGCAAGTGTTGAGCAAACCACGTGTACCCATGCGTACGTGTATTAAAAGGAGACCCTGCAAATTTGGTCCTAAGTGTAATCAAGCTTAATTAAGAAATTCTCAAAGATGCCTGTTCATGAAACAGCTAATGAGGAGCCCTATAATAATTTGATGCCCCACATGCCTTAACTACAATGTTTTGTATTTTTCATTAATTATCATTTTCACATGTTTCATCCACATTTAGTTTCATACAGTGTAATATGTCAATTAATGGGTTCCTGTGCTAAGTGTAATTGTTTTAAAAGTTTTGTAGCATTTAAAGTTATGTGGATGTGTTTTCTGAATTTTGAGAGTGTAATAAAATTGTCAGCACAGCTGGCCTGCCTGCCAAACCTCGGCTGGTATGCTGTGAGGGCCAGTTAGTCATACCGTGGTGTATCGAGGAGTTGGAAGTGCTGACCGACGTGGTCGCGTTTCACGCGCTTGGGTGGCACTTCATCTTTGTTCACTATTCACTTCACAGCAATATACATTAATTTACCAGAACCTTTGTTTATTTCGCAGCTGCCCAAGATTCTCCACTCCTCCCTTCCCATGGAATAGCATCGCCCGGGAAGGCTTAAATTTTCATGTAAGTTCATAGTCACCTTCGGATCATTTGTACATTGTCACCCTGCCAGTGGGTTAAGCCTGGCGCCGTGTATAAGTTTGCTTTCTGGAGAAGCTATTGATAAAACACAATGCTTCAAGGTAAAATGGTATGCATTCTCATTCGAGTTACCTATGGGACATAGGGGTGTGGGCCCCACCTTTCGCGCCAATCATTAAGAGTTATGTATCAGTGTTTTATATTATCTTTCAATGTTTTTACCTATGTACAACTAATTCTGGGTGTGTGAGCAGCCCCAAGATCTCCCTGCGTATGGGTTTCAGTAAAACATAACTGTTTTTGTATTAATCATGAAGGTCGGAGCACCAGGAGGACACCGCCCCCTAGCTCTTTGGCACATGACCCGGAAAGGAGAAGAGTCTGCTGTATGCTAGTTAGTTGGTATTTCACTTAAAATACCTGGTGCCAATCATCTACAAGTAGAAGAGTTGTTTAGAATCTACGGAACATTTACCTGTCCCACTCCCAACTTTGATGAACACCACTTTTGCTCGACCACCTTGCTGTCAAGTGGCTTTCCCAACTTAGGGGCATGTCCTTCCACCAATATTCCTTTTCAAAACCCTGTTGAAATTTTCTCAAAACCCTCTGCAATTTTATACAATCAGAAACTGTCCTTTCCCATTTTCCCTGACCTGTGTCAATGTCCAGGAGGCGTAAATATATGTTGAGCATGTCTGGATCTGTGGGCAGGATGCTGTCGCGATGCCCAGGATGCCAGGAAGTCTATGCATATGGTGCAAGGGAAAAGTGCAGGGAATCCTCAAGGACACCACCATTACCACCACCATGAGGGAAAAAGCAGAAGAATAAGGGATAGCGTCCATCTTGGTGCACAATGACGTCAGCCAGCTTGCGCCACCTAGTTGCCAAGCAGACAAAGGGACTGCGATTCCTTCCCCTTCCCTCACATCGTGCATGCTTGAAGAGGACGAAGGAGAAAAAGGAATGAGAGAAGGAGGAAAAGAAAATCACCGCTCTCTCACACTATCAATTCCCATGCCGAACAGCTGTGCACGCCCACCATGTGTTGCCCCTGCCACATGCCACGCCAAGCAAGACAGCCATGCCATGACGTGACTCACGCAGCACCGAGCGTCGTCCACTCCCAACCGCACTCCCATGTGCCACACATCCATGCCAACTCTCTTGCAACCACATGGACTGGAAAAACAACACTATGGCTGGCTGGACCAATAGTAACTTCATCGAGTTTCTCTGTCCATAGTGCTTGCGACCATAACCACAGGACTTTATTGCCAAATACGGGTGTGACACTACGTACTGTAAGTGTGCTCGGCAATCCAGCACAAGTATCCGCATCGGGAACAACCGCAAAAGAGAAGAGCGAGTGAACCTGGACACGAAATTCAACATTGACATTTCGGACAACCAAACAACATATTGGTGCCATGACATGCTCTGCCCAGGTCAGTGCACATTCTTATTAAAATACCAACTGTGTAGTGACCATTATCATACAGACTCTTTGGACGGAAACGAGTTGCAAACAATTAAAGGGCTAATGTTTTCTTGTAAGCAGTGCAGTACGCAACCTTTACCCCACAAGCAGGTCACGTATAATTAGGACACATTCTTTGGCGAGTTGCAAAGAATAAACACGTGCGACCGATATATGTATGGCGAACTCTGATGGAAGAAAAATAGCCATGACAGATGCAATGTTAGGGTCCACCTACAGTGTCAAACAGAGACAGAATGGCAGACAAACGATGAGAAAAATATCAAGTGAGGATACTGCGCAGTCAAAGAGGAAGCCACACCTGCTGAAGTACCCAATGTTCAGTACATGCCCATGGTACCTTCCAGGTCGACAGTACCCGAGTCACAATCACAGCCTGTAACTACCCCCCCCCCCCCAGTACCAATCTTTGATGCCCATACCTAGTACAACCTATGTTCCGCACCTGCAACCATATTCCCTGCTTATGTACACTCCACATTTTCCAGCAGTATTGCGAACCATACAGAACCAGTTTTCTACCTCAATGCCAATTTTACCGACGATGGCTATGCCCAGTGTTACCAATCGCACTGATATACCATTTAGACCAACGCCTACGAGGTTCCAGACACTGCCAACCTTTTCTGGACAACTGAATGAGGATCCATCCACATTTGTACAAGATTGCACGATGCGCCTGCAGAGGTACGGGGTGTCGGAAGATGAATGGCCCGGATGTGTTGGGAAGCAGTTAGAAGGAGGATGGCAAAGGTGGCGATAGATGAACCATTACAGAATCAGTTGGGGAGAATAATTCATGTGTTTCAGTGCCGCTTCGGAGGTACATTCACCTCAATCCAAGCTCAAAGCAAACTCACGCTCCAGGAACAACAGGAGGGCGAATTGTTAATGGCATTCGTCAACAGGAAAACACACTTGTTAAGAAGATTCCACCCTGGATTGAGTGAACGAGAATTCCTCGAAGTGATAGCAGACACAGAGCTACCAGAGTACGGACCAGCCTTAGTTCCAATACTAAACAGCGGCCTTGCAGAGTTTATGCATGCCGGCATCATCCTCGAACGAAACCCGAGTGTTCTGCGACGCGAATCGGGAGGCACCCAGGTACACCAAGGATCTCACGAGTTCGGGAACTACCCCTGCGATAACAACAGGATAAACAGACGGAATATTCAACTGCATCGGTCGGAACAGCTGCGAATTAACCAAGTGAGCAGTTTTCAACCCCATGCACGAGGTGGCAGGAATATGCAAAATGTGAACTCGTACCGTGACATGAACCAATCAATTTGGTGGGACCATACGAGACTGCCTCCGATGCTGTACCAGTATTGCCCAGGATGTCTGTTCCATTGGCACGCCGATTGCCCAGGAAACCTACATCGGAGATAGCAGAATAACAGCAGCAGAAATGCCCACCAACAAACAGACAGCAGCGAAGACCAGTAGGGAAGTGGGTTGTAGGGGTAGAGCCAGCAACCACAGGCTTTACCCCTCTCTGCAGCACCAGCACAGCGGTAATGCCACAACAAGCCCTAATTATAAAGGTCAGTAGCCAGGGTGCAAAATTTATTCGTGTACTTGTCCATGTAAACTGTATTTTGTGCCATGCCCTTGTCGACACGGCTCCGCCACACAACATTTGTCGCTATCGCTTTGTCAATATATATGTCATAACCTCAACCGGACAGGTGATCCGGCTTGCTAACAGGGAAAGTACTAATACAATAGTCGGCCAAACGACCATTACTATCAAAATAAGAGATTTGGAAACCATAACTACAGCAGTAATTACTAATGAAATTAATGAAGATCTCATTTTAGGAGTACCGTGGCTTTCAGAGCAAAACACAATAGTCGAACCAGCCGAACGACGCATCCACTTTGGAGCGAAGGAAAGACAAAGAGTTTATAACGAAGACAGCCGAAGCCATGAACATGTGCCTGAAGTAAATTTAACAAAATTTAAACATGATATACCAACAGTGAAACAAGCTGTTTTTCAATGCTTGATAGATGAATGTAAACTTGTTTTCGCGAACCATGATGCATTACGCAGGACAGCGGTGGAAGAACACACTATCCCGTTGACTCAGGAAGAACCAATCTTCAGTAGCCCCTGCAGCTACTGGTTTCACCAAGCTAAGATAATAAAACAGCAGATATCCGAGATGCTTACAGACAGGGTAATCGAACCGACTAGGAGCTGGTATAACTCGGCCATAACTCTCACACCGAAAAAGGGGGGTTCTGCATGGACTTCAGGCCCATCAACCAGGTGATGTGTAGCACTATACCTCCCTATATAAGTGTCAAAGACGCCCTTAGCTCACTCGGAAGGGCGAGAATCATTCCGTCGCTCGATTTGCGTAGTGGCTACTGGCAATTACCAGTGAACCAGGAGGACAGTTAGTCATACCATGGTGTCTCGTGGAGTTGAATGTGCTGAACGACAGCACTTCATATTTGTTCACAAATCACTTCACAACAATATACATTAATTACATAAACCTTTGTTTACTTCACAGACGCCCAAGATTCTCCACTCCTCCTTTCCTGTGGATTATCATCTCCTGGGAATTTTCAGGTAAGTTCTTTGTCGCCTTCGGGCGTTTTTTTAAATCACGATGGTCGAGCACCGGTAGGACACCGCCCATAGGTCTTCGGCGGACGACCGAGAAAGGATAAAAGTCTGCTCTACACTAGCTAGTTGGTATTTCACTTAAAATACCTTGCACCTGTCATCTACAAGTAGAAGAGTTGGTGAGAATCTACAGAACATTTACCTGTCCCGCGCCCAACCATAATGAACACTACCTTGCTTTACTACCTTGCTCTCAGAGGGTAATATGAATAAATCATGTTGTCATGAATAAATTCTGTGTACGACTTTATTTGGCTGGTTGGTCTGTCCATGTGACTTAGTGTAATTCTTAACCTCCATCAATTTACTACAAGTGTTCACAGCATTGGGTGGCCGAAACAACCCACGACGATTATTAGTGGCGTATACAGGAGGCCGACAACCCATTCTAGCCTTGGCCAAACTGGATTTATAGCTTCTTCAAGACTTGGAATTATTCGTCGAACAGGAATCACCACAGGAATGACGTCGGAGCATCGAGGGGAGGCCCTGTGGCCATCGGCCTTCACGACCCCTGAGATTATTGTGCTCTGCACTGGCTCCCAAACCCAAAAAAACGCATCCTATTTCCAGCAAATTGACCAAACCTGTCAATCCCCCTCTGTCCTGAAAACTCCACCATGTCAAACTTCAGTAGCCTAAACTATAGGAATTTTTAATTTGTAAGCTTTAAGGTTTTATATTTTTTATCATTAGACTGGAAAGTAAGTAAAAATGTTATAAACATTTCATGGACAGTGAGAAAGATGAAGGAACAATTTAGTTTCATTTCAGTATCAATCTGTTGTCTTTAGTTTATAGTTATGTGTGTGACATTAGACTACCAACATTATTGTGTATCTGACTGTGTGTATAGATCATATTTTATATGCAGATTGCTGGTATTGCAAACTAAGACATAATACAAATGGCTGCCATAGGATTTGCAAAACCTGTTTTTGTGAACAATAAAGTTGCAAAACTTGTTATATGTATTTTATTTTTTACAATAACTAACTCACCACTAATAGGAAATTTTAGACCTTTGGTAAAAATGATTTAATTTTTTTTTTTGCAAATTAACAGTAAAGATTCACCCATCCATTACCTATGCATAAGTTTTTATAAGTTTTTGTGATTTGCCATAATTCATTTTGCTTGCACACATCAGGATTTGCAAATGGGCTACTCATATATAGACATTTCAATTAATTTCATACTACCATATTTATATGTACATACTTATATATAATAGAATTTATTTTATATTCACATATTTATATGCACATACCTATATATAGACATCGGAATTAATTCTGTATTGCCATATTTATATGTAAACACTTATGGACAATAAATTAATTTTATATTCTCATAGTTATATCTACATAATCATATATACAGTTAAGTTAATTCCATTTTCACATAATTTTATGTACATACTTATATATAGACATTTAAATTAATTTTATATTTACATGTTTATATATATACACATATACATAATTATGTATAAGATAAATTAAATGAATTTTATAGTTATATATTTATATACCTATGCATACTTATATATATATACATATAAATTAAATTGAAAGAATATTATACGTATGTAACTATGCATACTTATATACCTATACCTACACATATAATTTAAATATAAATTTAAAGAATTTTCTATTTACATATTGATATATATATATGTATCCATATACATTAATTTGAAAATATTGTTATATTTACATACCTATATGTACAAAACTATATACATAAAATAAATTGAAAATTAATTATATATTTATATGTTAATACATAATTATGTATAGTCCCATCTTTATATATACATATAATAATATATAATAGGACCTGCATATTTTCTTCTGGGGCGAACAGGTTTTTCGGTTTTCTCAGAGTGCTCCCATACCACGAAGATGAATTGCGAACATGAAGGGCTGCCTTTTGACCTCGATGAGCCGCAATCTACATCATCGTTACCTGGTTGCTGTCATTACCGATACTGTGATCGAGTTTTCGCCTATGATCAAAATGCTCACCAGCATGAGAGAACGACCTGTACGAAGAGTTCTTTTCGCATGATGAAGCATTACGACATTGATCTCATGTGGTTTTTGCAAGGTGATACAATGAAGGAACATACAGAGATCTGCAAGGGTTCGTTTACTGACAGCCAGCAAGTTATTTCGTCAATACCGTCTTCTACATCGATGGGTACTGTTTCCGGAATGAGTGCAGTACAATCTGTTCGTACGGAATGTACACTTGCAAGACATTCGCGTGAAGTCGACAAACTTCAAAATAAACGACCATCAGATCTAAATACTGATGAACATACAACACCTACTACAAAGAAAAGTAAACTTGCTATTGGGAATGAAGCAGGAAGTGAAAACGATCATGAAGACAGCATTGATGATGACTATGACGATAGTGATAGTGCTGACCCTCCAACACATTTCACCAACGAGTTTCCTTTGACAAGTGGTGTGAAGAAGGTAAAATATGTCGAGAACACAGGCTACATGTTTAACGTAAACCCGAATAAACTTGTTGATAGAATAAAGATGACACTACAGGAGAGGCACTCGGAATCGTACACAGCAAATTAGCAATGCAGAATGGGTCAAGGCAGGTGCGTTTTTTTTCTAGATTATATCATATTGTTTGAACTATTTTCCATGTATCCCTCCGTGGAAAATCTGTACTGACTGACTCCTATAGACTACCTCCTGCCTCTCCTCCTCCTTCTCGTCCTTCTCCTATTCCTCCTGCTGCTCCTCCTCCTCCGGACCTAGAGACTAACTCATGCCCATGAAGTCTCAGTGCTTGTACGTGATTGGTCAGCTGCAATCTGTGACAACTCTGTGATTGGCTGGTTGGTGATTGGTTAGTTGGTGATTGGCTGGTTGGTTTTCGCAATACGATTGGTTCAATGACAATATGATGTCATGGGCTTGCTTACTTGTATATAAGCAGTATGGAGGTGAGATGAGTGTCTTAGTTTAACAGCGACAGTCGTGAAAGGCGGATCGTCTCGGCTAGCTTATACACCAGTTCATCCATGGCTAGTTACGTTAAAGTTGAGTGGATATTGCCCAACGTTCTCACCACCGACTACTTCAGCTGCGATGACTACGTCACTAGCATCATCTACTTCCACCAGTACAGTATCATTGACTTCTTCAGGCATGGCGCTGACAGCACTGTCGACTTCTTCGGGTGGGTCATCTACAGCAGTTCAGCCATCGACGTCTTCAGGCATGTCGTAGACAGTGTCAACGACTTCTATGAGCGGGCTACCTACAGCAACTCCATTGGTATCGCCAACTTGACCATCAGTCTCTGTTCCAGTAGAATCTGTTGAACAATTCCGACCTTATAAGAGTCACTTCTGTAAAAAGACCTTCACACACAGCAGCAATGCTCGACGACATGAGCACTCTAATTGTACTAAAAAACCTCTGTTGCATGTCATATTTGTGTGACTGGTGCAGTAAGCAGATCAGCTGTAGAGACAGTTTACTTAGAAGTATTAAAAACATTGTAATTTTTTTGAGGGTGTCAGCGACTGTAATAATTTAATTTAATAAAGAAATGCATGTGAATAAAATTGTATTATTTCATGTTTTCCTACTTTGTCGAAATATAATTAAAAATTTAATAGGTAAATAAATAAATTTTATTCGAAAGTATTGAACTGTATGTATGGTTATAAATTTAAATAAAAAAGTCTTTTTAAATTAAATAGCTTTAAATTTTAAATACCAAATATATATTTAATCAATTAAGCATGTCATGAAAAATCTCTCATTATGCTTGTAGGTATACTGCAGATCAGAAACATCTGTTTTAAATGGGGTGGAAATTTTCAAATACTTTTATGCCTATAAATATAAGGGCCGACAGTTTGTTTGGCATCCAGCATGTTTACTTATATTAATTTATTCTCATTCTTTGGTTTTCAAGGTCATATGGGTCAAGGTAATGGTCATTGTCTTTTAATATGGATGAAGTATGATGCCTACCAAGATGGTGGTGGCCCATCAAGATGTGGGTTTTAACTAATGTCTATATAATTGACGAACGAAAAAATAAATATGGTGGCCTCCAGTAACATATAAACAAATATGTCTGCCTCCAGTAGCTAGTAAACAAATGGCGAATGACAAAATCAAAATGGCCACCTACAGTAATATATATGCAAATATGGCAGCCTCCAGTAACATATAAACAAAAATGGCTGCCTACAGTAGCATGTAAACAAATAATGGACGAAAAAAGCAAGATGGATGCCTCCAGTAGCATATACACAAAGATGGCGGGCTCTGGTAACATGTAAACTCAAATGGCTGCCTCCAGTATCATGTAAACAAATGGTGAACAAAGAAAACAAGATGGCGAAATGAGTATTGATGAGGGGAGTGTGTGCGAGGGAGTCAGTCGTCTGCTGGATTCGAACAGAGGTGAGTAATTGGTTGTGTGGGGGGAGACCTAAAAAAAATGTAAGTTTTTTAATTAAATTTTTTATAAATTTTTAAGGGAAATTTTTTACGTAAAAAGGAAAGTTCCGAGGTAAAAATGGGAAAAATGGGCGCCGGATTTGAAGTCTTTTTAATTAGTAGAATTGTTTAAATAAAATGTAATAATAATAATTTTTTAAAGGATCTTTACATTTCTTAAACAAATTTTTATAAATTATTTTATAAATTACTTAATTGATTTTTAATTTTTTGTGAATATTTTGTGATTTAGAAATTTTTTTTTGGATCTTTGCATTTTCAATGTTCAAGGTCATAGGTTCTGATCCCTGTCTCTTGGTCACCTGGGTCGCTGATCCCCGGCATCTAGCTTGCTGATCCCTGTGAGCATTTCTGGAAAAAATGAGTCATTTTCGTGGATCCTTTTAATAATTTTTTGAAATAATTTTAAAATGTTTTTTTTAATAATTTTTAATAATATTTATTTTATTTTTTTGAATATTTGTAATTTTTTGAGGATTTTTTTTTTTTTTTTGGAATTTTGAAAGGTTTTTAAAAGTGTTTTTTTTGGGGTTAAAGGTACTCGGGGTCAATGTTAACATCAAAGTCAAAGGTCACATGGGTCGGGAGTGAAAGGTCAATGATATCCGAGATAGTGATCAGTTGACATAATAATATTGCGGCTCCCCCGACTCTGGTGTCAGATACTGGTGATCCCAACTCCCCATTTCCCACTACTTATACCAGCTTCTTGTCGGCTCAATTACTCCGTCGAAAGCATTTCTGATATCTGTTGTTTAATGATACGTGCCTGGTGGGGTAAGTAACTATGTGGACTGCTAAAAACTGGCTCATCTTTGTTAGCGATATACAATGTTCCACAATCGTATCTCTGCATGAAGCATCATGCTTGGCAAAAACATTTTCCCTTTCATTTAGTAAGCGCTGAAAAAAAGGCTGGTGTTTTACAGGAATATCATGTTCAAACTCGGACAAATTGATATAGGGCACCTGTTCAATGTTGTTGCTGTCTATATTATATATGGTACATCTTTCTTGAACGCCAAAGTGGATACGTCGTTCGGCTGACTCCACGATAGAATTTCTGGTCTGAAAACCAAGACACTCCCAAAATTGCATTCTCTGTTATTTCATCAGTTACAATGGCAGTGGTAATGATTTCTAGATCTCGGATTCTGATTGTGACTGTTGCTTGACAGACTATTGATTTGGTGTATTGTCCATTAGCCAGGTGGATTACGGGCCCGGTGGAGGTTATGTCCTTACTGTTTACATAGCGGGGGTGACACACATTATAAGATGCGGCTGTATCAACAAGGGTGTTACAAAGTAGACCGTTTACATGTGAAAGCACTCTAATAATCTTGACATTCTTTCTAGCTACCAACCTTTGTTATTAGCCTCTGTTGAGGTGTTACTGGTGGGTGGTTGAATTGGGGAGGGCTGAAGTCCAAGGTTGTCAGCTTTACCCCTACAACCCTGTGGCGTGTTTACCATAAGTTGAGAATATATTATTCAAATTTTATAACAAATTTACTAAACCACCAATCAACACAACTGCTTTTCTGGGATTCAATAAAAATAATTGACACACAGACCAAAACAGACATGGGCACCCACATAAGAAGCCGTACAAAGCCATGAAAGTACTAAAATTATCAATAAGATTCTATACTCCACAATCCCAGTTAAATGCAAATACTTAACAGGAACATACATCGTTCTCAATACCTTTACTGAAAATACTACTATAAAGTTTCACAGCCTTCTCCGTCGGGCACCGTCTTGCGGCCATTAATAGCAGACGGAGCTAAAATATGATTTTTTTTTAAATGTGTTGTAGCACATTAAAACAAATTAACTAAAATACAATATTCCCCAGAAATATTTTATACTTTGGCAAGTAACAGGTGGGCTACTCTTAGCTGGCGTTAATGAGAGAAGTCAGTGCGATACCCGTCAAATATGCCATCAATTTTCAAGGCGGACTTTACCCAACAAATAATCAAGCCCAAAATATAAAACATTTAGTCAGCTACAAACCATACTAGAACAGTGTGCCATTTAAACGATATCACACTTGACACACTTGAACAAGCTAAAACTCTAAACCTCCAAACATATTATCACTAAGCATGTGGCGCTGCAAGAATATAATCAAATCTATTAAAGCAACTTGACGTGTTCCTGATAGCCATGTATCCCTTGTGCCCATTTCTTTCATTGTGGATGCATGAACCACACAGTAACACTCGACCGATCGACATAAGGTCGTGGTCTCGATCAGTGCAGGTCAACAAGAATGGCATTTACACTTTTGTTGCGGCCCTGAAACTCGTGGCTGCAGGTCATAATATTTAACATTCATCACAAGAGGTAACTCTCATGATGAATGGATATGAGGCCTAAATGAGTTTGTCCCGTGAAGTCACAACCATTTGATTTAACAGCCATTGGAAGAAACACTGGATTAAACTGCGCCATTTATTCCCACAGCTTTCTGATGTGCGCGATGTCGACGGGCCCCGTGGCCGAATCCGGAGTGCGACGTGGCTCCACATAGTGTCAAAAGATGGGGAATCACATTCCCGCAGGAAGTCTAAAGAGGCGAACGGTTCCCTAACAGCATTAATTAATAGAGCATTTTAAAGCATAATTCACGGTGTTGATACCATAACTCACTAGGGTAACCGCCCGCTCCAGCATAGAGAGTAGAAAACATACCATGGTTACGAAGTCCATGTGTCGTCACATCCATACACATTCCTGTAATTATAACCATTACGACACAAGCCGATTTTAATATGTTAAGTATAAGAGCATGCATGTAATTATCTATCCAGAATCAGCCATCTGAGTCATCATTTCATTTAATATCACCCTTCAAGTGCGGTGACATACTCGGGACGTCACATTCTTAGCCATATCTGGGGCTCCGACATTCACGGGTATGTCACCAATGTGTGTTAGTTTAGTAATCACAATCATGTACACTGTCAGTTTCATATATCATGCTAGTTATTAAGTTCGGTTTCTTTTCATGTTTTCATTTTGGCACCGGATTCGCCGGACGTGCGGCGAAACCCAAGCCATGTTGTTAGTCAGACTTCAGCACTCCAGACAACTGGCAGGGCAGACGGTAAGCTCCGCATACCCCCCCCCCCCCCTTGACCACTGCTATTCAATCTAGGTTGCATTTTCTTTCCTTGCAATAGTTAACATAACTCATGAACATTTAAGTACATTTTGCCGAGGGGAGGTCTTCCTGCATCCTGAGGTAGCATACCAGGACTTCACGCATGAGACTTGTTTTTATGTAATTCTAACTTAAGGCCTACACCTTATTTTCCACAGTCGTGACCATTAGCATTTCCAGAGTGACTGGTCCGCTTAACCAAGGGTACACATTCTCTTGTGCAGCAACATTTTGTTGTATCTTTGCGGTAACAAAACAGTCATACCTTAATTAGACGTGTTTTATTCTATTAACTCTCCTGAGTTCATCGGGCCCTGCGCCCTCATAGCAGCATAAGCTTTAAAGTGTTTTTCAGTGTATGTTTTGTATTTACGGCGCATGTGTTCTTGAAGTAGAATAACTTCAGTAATAATATATGCATACGAAGTGGCCGACAGCTTCACCCCAAAGGAAATATTTTACATTTAGCATAATTTAATTAACAATTAAATTAGTTCTCCTTCATACTGACAGTGTATCCAGAGTCGATGTAAGCCATCAACCATACGACCCCATTCAACATCATTCACTCTACCGAACATGGCGCTGGGCATATAATCAGTTCCTGTGCTACACCTGCTCCCAGGCGGGATACGAACACATCACAGGACCTCTGGAGGTGCCCACATTGACCACTTCTCCTTAGCCCATTTGCTCACCACATCAGTTTTCGTAACACAGTGTGTGTGCGTGCTCTACGAGCGCAAGTGCAATTCAGTGTGGCAAGGAACGACGCAAGTTTACGCAAGGGGACTGCAACTAATAAAGATGCCTGCCTTCGCAGCCCTAAGGCCCTAAGTGTTTTCAAATCGTCTGTTTGTAATTTTCAGTAATGTTCATTCATGTGTCTTTCATCTCCACATCATCCACACAGTGCAATGTTTTGGTATAATGAATAATATTTACAGGGTTAATTTTAGAAGCAATATGTAACAACCGGTGTGCAGGGTATCTGTACGATTTGCAATGTTGTGTGCAAGGAAGTAGTGCAGCGCGGGGTGCCAGCCCGCCAGGCAGGCAGGCATGCCGCATGGAGAAAGTTCAGTATTTGTTTGTCTTTGCAAGGTGTATGCCACGTCACGTCGGGGCTCGTGTTTTGCACGCTCGAGCAGCCATCACCATGTTGGACTAATCATTTCACAGCAATGGTTGTTTTAGGAAACCGGAACCTTTTTGTATTTCTGCTGCCCAAGACTTCACCGCCCCTCGCACCTACCCAGTGCTTGCATCGCCTAGATAGGCTTAAATTGTACTCAAGGTATTTCATGTGAACACATGTCTTTTTCTCAGTATTAGCTGAACTGACGGGTTCATAAGCAGTTCCAAATGTAATCATTTCCCGATGGGAATGTAATCATGTACTGAATAAATCGCAGCAGTGACGAGTTACAACATGTGGTTTATTTCCAGATCGCAACAATTCACTTGAGGTACGGGCCTTCTATCTATTTTCTCATAGTGTAACTTAATGTGCAAGAATGATTAAAATGGTCACGAGTCGATATAATAAGTAACAGTGCTATGTATAGGCGCGTGGAGAGTCCAGATATCCCACAATGCAACAAGTAAGAAAGTTATTCAGTCAGTACTAATTTTATTCTACGAGGAGACAACTGCACTTGGAGGATGTGCCGTGGTCGTCGGTCGAACAACCCTGAGGAACGAGTCCACAGCTGATCTCCGACTCCACGATATTGTCAACCTGACAATATCTGGTGCTATGGGTAATTATCTTTACCGAGATTCCAAAACTGCATTCACCGCTCCTTACCTAACCAATATCCTTATTGACCAACACCTTGGCATTTGTTGCCAGCCTCCTGCGCATTAGACAAACATCAAAGGGCTTGCCTGAACATGTGGCAGACCTCTACCCCCGTTCCGATACCTTGACCAACGTCAAATGCTACCTGCGCTCCACCTCCTTTCCACAATCTGTCTTGCAGAAGGCATTTTGCGCACGATTCGCAGCACTGTGGAGTGGACCACATCCTGTAGCAAGATCGAAGGGAGATGCCTGCTACGTCGTAAGATTAAGCCGACACTGCAAGGCTGTCTACCATAGGAATGATCTGCACATCGTAAGGGATAGCAAAGCGATGCCAGACGATCAATCTTCCCCATCAGTGCTTCAGGGGAATGCTTCATTTACCACTCTAACAATATTTTCGCCAAGCAGTCCAACAGCAATACCTGCCAAAGCAGAGCAACACGTGCATACAGCTACGATGCCGGATGCAACTATGTCCACAGCGACTCCATCTGATGTCATCATAACACACACACACCTGAAGCAAAGAGCAACAGCAAATAACTGACTTCTTATAACATCACATCAGACAAGCCAGCATGGCTACCAGAGGATGGCCAGGATCGCCAGATGCAGACCCCATCTGAGGGCGTCGTAATGCCATTGAGATGCCGGACGTCTTTAGCCAGCAGTTCATCTGAGGGATTTATGGCGAGATTGAGGGCGAGGATGCAGACAGCCTCGATATACATCCCTCGCATTCCACTGAGAGGAGCGAGAGCAGCGAGAACGAGATGGGAACGTGCATGATATGTGGACATTCTTCAGTGCCAAGCACAACCATCCAAACACCATCGCCACCATCGACAGAGCAGCACCATAGCAGCAGCGCTATGTTCTGAACCCACGAGGGACACTTCGACTGCCTCCCACTGCAGCAGCTGAACCACGAGGGAGCAATGTGTAGGCGTGTGAACGGCCTCCAGGGTGTGGGGTGCTTGCTGTGTGCAGATCAGCGCTAGTCCTTTCACCACGCCTCCTACTTGTACCACGAGTCAAAACTTTGATGCCAGAGAGCAGCAGCAGCAGCCATTCAGTGCCACGATGCGAGAGTGTGTGCACTAGTGCAGAGTGTAAATAAGTGTTCAGTGTTTATTTACTTTTGTCGTGGCTATATTTAGTATTAGAGTGCAATGTTTATTTTGTTTTTTGTATATTAGTCCCTAGTGCTCCTACAGTGTTTACAGTGTTGTTCTACGATTCCATGTGTGACATCGTGTACGAAGTGCACCAGTGCAGGCTGTTCAGATGTAATGTGCTTTGTCAGTGGTTTGTATATTTGATAATAATATTCAGGGTTATATTGTGTTGTTGTCCAAGGGAAACAAACCACGTGCTATTGTTTACATATTGTCTTGCTAGTCCTATTATTTTCAGGGTTATGTTTGTGTTTTTTTTTTCCAGTGTAATTGTCATGTGTTTTTTGTACCAATAATTTTCTCTTTCCTTCTGAAGTAGGAATATGAAGGGGCTTGCCTAATAGTGATTTTTGTTCAATATGTTTATTTTTAAGATGTCTAATTATTGTAATCCAGGGTTATTGTGTTTATGTGCTGAGGATGCAAGTGCCCATTCTCAAGTTAATTGATGTAATTTGAAATGTCGTACAGCTTAGTGTGTAGAATAATAATTTAAGGGCCTGGTTACCACCGTCTGATAAAGTCCTGAATAAAAGTTATCAGCTAGATAACCCTAATTGCGTATGGCAACTTGTTGATACTGCCTATTTGGCAAACTATCAGCTGATAAAGTTATTAGGAACTTCGTCCACCTAATAGCTATCTATCAGCATGTCAAATTGTTTACTTGAGCAATATGGCTGCAGGTGGAAGGAGACAAATTGTATTTGACAGCGATTCCGACGAGCAGGTTTTAGATGAAATGTTTCGGTGCGCTAGAAATTCAAAGGTGACACATATATCAAGCAACTTACCTTTCCCATCCATGTATTTGCATACTTTTTTTTTTGTTTTCTACAATTGTCTTTTCTGACCGATTTAAGTTTACTTGTCCGGTGAAATACCGTTGCAATTAAGTTCCCTTCTCTCAAAATGTACGTATATGCCAGTACCTGTTGCTAGTGTTATAGAAATATTATATATATACAGTACATTATTTTTGTATTTCATTAAATGTAGATCACCATGAGTGTCTTTTTGGAACAGTCGCCTAAGTGAAATTAATTGACAACTGTCTGCCAATTCGTAAAAGTGTTGTGTGCTTATTTATTCAATCAACCAAACACTTGAGCTATTTCTTGAAACCAAGAAATTTAAACTTCACAGTGTAAATACTACTTTGGGTTCTTTTTATTTTATTGGTGGGGTGGGGAATTAAAGTTTTACGTCTTTCATGAGATGAGATTGTTTTGAGGTTCTTCTCATGAGAGAGTGGCGATTGGAACTCACATTGTTTTGATGAAACTGTGGAAAAGTCTACTCGTACGAAAAAAAAAAAAAATTCAATTTACTATAACACAAAAGTTATGACTTCATCAGAAGAACTTTATGCGATTAATGTGTCGCTGTCCTCACCTATGCGAGAAATATTCAACACACGAATAGCATTGCAGTTTTTATGTAATGAACTACACTAAAAGGGGTTCATTTAGGTCATGAACATTTGAAAACATCCCACAAAAACAAATCGCAATAAATACGTCACTGATAAACCAATGTACGAAATGCACAATTTAAACATGTTCAACAAATTTAATTTTTCCCGTACAAATCGTTAGAAATCAAATACAATAAATTAGGGTAAAACAAGGTTAATTTCCGCCCAAATATATTTAGAATATTCTAACAACACTTAAGAAAACATTATCTATAAAACACGCAAACCTTCTTCAATGCTGTAATTCAGATATCATTGGGTTTTGCTGGGAATCGGTCTTTCCCATTGTGTCTTGCCCAGTAACCACTCAACACGTTTTCAAATATTCTAACAATTCAAGAACACATTATATATATATATATATAAAATATAAATAAATAAATAAATAAATATATATATATATATATATATATATATATATATATATATATATATATATATATATATATATATATATATATATATATATATATATATATATATATATAGCAAACAGTCTTCAACAATACTATAATTCACAGCAGACCCCACTCGTTTTTGCTGGGAATCGGACTTTCCCATCGTGTCTTGCCCAGTAACCTCTTAAAACTAGGGATGGGGAATATTTCCTGGAATGGTTCCGGAGAGAGGAACTGGAACTACAGTTACGAGCAAGCCTAATGAACAGTTCCGTCGGAATTCCATACTATCCCACAACTTACGTACAGAAAATACACAAAATTGGTGTATATTTGAGTGGTTAACTTCTAATTAGTGAAGAAATCATAAGCTGCGCATTAAAATTTGCAATCCATGAGTAATATTTTAATATACTGAGTTGCTGATTCCGGCGATTGGATGGAACTGTTCGCAGACTCGGAACTTTTCAGTCTGCTTTTGCAGATTCGTGAACCGTTCTGGCGAATGAACAGTTCCAGTCTTCCGGATACGGAATCGCTCTTCGTCACGAACTGTTGTGAACTCCCGAAAGATTCCAGCGGATGAACTGAATCACCTCAAGTATCGGCACTGTTGTGAGCCATTCAAAACAAATGTAACATAATACCAAACCCACAGTGGAACAGAAATGTGAATAATATTTAAATCACAACATGTTAATTTTCATCTCAAACTAAAGCTTTTTCTTGCTGTGCATGTTTATTTTATTTAAATGTTTATTTTGACGTCGAGAGCACCTTGACCTCAGGCCATTCCCCACTTCGTGCCAGCTAGAATGTCAGAATGCATCTCAACGTCACAGAGCAGTACCTGCACAACCGAACCAGTACCATGTGCGCATCTATTAAGTGCGACATTAAATCAATAAAGTATAGAAAGTATATTTTTCATGGTCTTTTTAAATGCTTAGGAGAGTGTGAGTGAGTGTATTGTGTATTCATCCTGTTTGTTTACTTATGTAAGTATTGCTGCACTGCCACATGTCAGTGTTCTGTTATGTTAAGGTTTTAATTTCGTGCAACATTTTTAGTTTCATGTTTTGTTTCATTCTGTATCGTGCCCTAGTGCACACTGTTAATATGTCATGTGCATATTATTTTTAACCCATGGTAATAATCTAACATACAAATATGTCAAGCACGCAGAGACGCACACCACATGCTAGTGTTGATGTTTCAGTGTTGTAATTTTTGTGTGTATATTTATTTTTGCCAAGTGTCATGTCAACAGTGTTTTATTCTCCTGTGTACCTACTCACCCCATAAGTAGGAGACAAATAGTATCCTAGTGCCATGTTAAAATTGTTAGTTCTTTTTAGTGCCATTCAGTGTTATGTTTATTTTAGTAATGTGTTTTGACAGATTGTATGCTCGTTGCACCATTTTGTATAAATTGCAAATTGCTTACATGCAGGGTAATTGTGGCACATTTTATGTATAACAATGTACACAATAATTATTTACATAGTATGTGCAACTAGGAAATGTTGTTTAAATAAATAAATAAATATATAATTTGAATACAGTAAAGACAGTACATACAGTATTGTAATCCTAACTTTGTGGCTTTTGTTCCGCAAACATGCAACAAGGCCAACCGGTGGTCACAACTATGTGCCCTGACAGCCAATCATAATTTTAAATGTACGTTATCTGTGTTTGTGGACCACCAGATATGAACTCACATTAATTATCCAGAGTAAAATTAATAAGGATGCCATGAACTTTATTCGGGAAAGTCCATAGAAAGAGATTACCATATTTTTCCATGTGTATAAACTGAGGTTATGTGGCCATCTGAAGATTGCATTGTTGAAGTTTATTAATAATTTTTATATTGTTAATGTATTCATTCATTTGTACTTTGTTGACAAGGGCTTATTAGTGTTCTCATCCCATCGGCATTGTAGTATTCAAATAATTTCATTTAATTAATTTCACAATGATTCTATCATATCATGTGATATCACCGGCGGGTGTCTCGGCCAATGAGAGGGCTCCGTACCAAGTACACGTTCAGTAGTGTCTTGAGTCTTGTGAGGTGACTACCATGTTGTTGTGCTCCGGGCACTTCAACTTTGTAACCAATCGTAATGTAATTTGTGTCGTATAATTTTAATTTACTGGAACCATTGTGTCTTTTTCTCACCTGGAGTACATGTCGCCTCACTCCTTGGCCCGTCTTTATACGGACGAGGCATTATACCATAATAAACATGTAGGCTATATGGCCATCTTTTCCTTTTAAGAGCCCGCCAGGTCATAACAGCAGAATTGTAAATGTAAGTGCCTCGCTGGGGCAGTGAAATGCAATAAATTATGTACCGGTAAGAAGACTGAATCTTTATTGTAGTAATCACTTCATGATTACTTAACCCATTTGCTGTCAACTGATTGTACAACATGTCTTAAATAACGGCATTGGGTAACCAGAATAACCCACTGGGAGTGTATTGGTGTATGAGGGAGGCCGACAGCCTTCACTAGACCAGGCAGTAATGGAGTATATTTGCGAAGTTCAATGGTACCTAACCTGCAAGATGTGGACCAACTGATCGACAGGCGAACGACCCTGAAATTACATCGACATCGTGCTTTACCACTTACTGAGCACTTTCGCCGACCGGAGAACTTCAGCTTTTCGACATCACCTATCCACATAACCTTTATTCCCCCCATGGTCTAGCCCAGACTAGCATCAATATGCTTGCCCAAATGTGGCATTTCATGGGCATTTCTAAAGGACACCTTTGCCTGAGCATCAATAGTGTTTTCCATTTCATATGTTTCATCCTCATATCATTATTGCAATTCATTAAAGGGTTATATTTTGTTATTAATTTTTGCAGAGTAATTTATAATACTAGGGATTTGCAAATGTTTCATAATTTAATTTAATTTCAATGCAAGTGTATCAAAACATAGTCCTGTATGGTGTGGTAACTCGCCAAGACGGCAGAGTGCACCACTTGGAAACATTCAGTAGCATTCTGGACTATAGAGGGAGTAGCTGCATCACATCACACTCTGGTGGCATTAAACATTTGCGACAAACCATATAGTTTACCAATACCTTAATTTTAATTTACCAGAACCATTTCATTTTGCCACCATAGGTGCAAGCCTTCCTTTCCCAGGACTTATATCGCTTGGAGAAGCATAACTTTTATTTTTGAATAATCATATTGGCTTTGCGTCTTTTTGGCAGTGTCATCTAGTTTATGGACCAAGTCCGGCAAAGCATGTAAAGCGTTCACCTAGAGTGATATGTAGTGTTTCCGGCAAGTAAAGCTATGTTTTGTAAAAAAAATACGTGGGTTTTTCCTTCGCCAAGCCTTTGGGCATGTCGGGAACAGTACTCTCAGAAGCCCGCCAAAATCACTTAACCTTTGATCAGTGTTGTAAATTCAATTACCTTAGTCATGCAATAAGTCAGAAATTTCGCATCAGGCATTTGGGTCAGCTTTTAATAGGTCCACCGTTTAGTAAACACAGCAGATAATAAATGTTAGGGGTAAAATATTGATGAAGGAAAATTACGTCCGGGTGAATGGCCCAATGTTCTCGAGTCTGTCAAGAGTCTCCAGCTTAACAACAACACCAACACTGCCACTGTTGTTGTCTGGCACATATTGGGGTAACTACTTCTTCAACAACATTCCCCAATATTAACCTAACCGTTTCTCAAAACAACTTTCACCCTTAACCAAGCCACCTCATGTCAAAATGGCTTGGCCGAACATGTGGTATAATTCTCATGACATTTGACTGACATCAAAATGTCATTCTTCTGAGAGGCATAATTTTCCATTAATGAAAATTCCAAATCATTCAAACCTTGAAACCTGCCAAAATTCCGCCATGAAGATTTTCCTGCCAAGTTTTCTGGCAATTCCTCTCCCTGCCACGACAGTGACGGGAACGATGCATCATGCCAAAAACAGCATTAGGATGCTTTCCATATGCCTTCTAGATGCCTGGAACAATGACCATAAGGCATGGTGAAAGTTTGCCAAATAATGCAACAGCGGAAATTGTGACAATGGGACAGCACACATGCAGGGAAGGAAGCCATTCTTGGATGGCGAGGTGACAACACCCCACCGCACACCTCCTCAGTGCTGAACAAAAGAGGGTGAACCACACACCCCTCTTTACCATGCTACAACATCAACACCAGCTAGGGAGTGCCGATCTGGCAGTGGGTCATGTGAGCGGGTACACACCCCTTGCCTCTTTGCCGGTCGGTTTAACCCCCTAGTGGGCACACTGGGGTCAGCCATGTGAAGGGAAGGCATTACCTTCCCCCATCGCCATGCCATGTTTACCATGGCTGGCCAGGCAGAAGTGGTTTCACTATCACCACTATGTCTGCTGTGCTTAAACCCCATCCCACATGATGTGGTAGTGGAGTGTGAATTACGCACTCAACAAGAGGCGATTGTATGCCCAGCTTATCCCTCAATTGCATCGCGAACGACCATGAGTGTAGAGAAAGCTATGGTGAAATAAACGGGGTTAATCCAAACACCCAATAATGTGGGGTTACCACTTACCCCTTCCATAGCCTGTTCACCACTCCATCAGCTACGCCACTGCAAGTCACCTCTAAACCACGTGTGGGCAATTGTTATCCAAAGCCTGTGTCACACGTGTATGCCCAGCAGTTTACTCATGCAGTGTTGTTGAAACCAATGTGCATTTTTTATTCTGTTTTGTTTACTTGGCTCTTTTTACTATCATTTTTTAGTGTTAATTATTTATTTTAAATATCAGTCATTGTATGTTGTGCATTGGTAGAGTCACCATTAATCACGTGTGATAAGTGATGTGTGGAGCAGCGAGTGCAATGATGCGATGTATTTATTTTAAATGGTATTCTATAAAATGTATTTATATCACCTGTGCATTGCAGTGTAATTGTGTTGGGCTTGTTTAAAGAGAGTATTCCAGTTCTATGTATGTCGTGTTGATTAAAGTGTTAAATATTGTTTGCCATGCATAACTTGAATTCTTAAGGACACACCGTGCTGTCACTTACTGGGGTGTGGAGTGTAAAGAATATTATTATGAGTTTTTAGCCCTTTTTTATTTATGTGTGCATGCTTATCGTGTGATATAAATGATAATTATGATTTTAACCAGCATTAAGTCCAGTATAAACACTCCCTTTTTCCAGTACTCACATACATGTGTTCATTAACTTGACTTGTGCATGACGTAACTTATTGGCCATGTGGTAGAAAAGTTTAAAATAAATATAAGTTGTTTTTAACAGTATAATTTTAAGGGTTTATTATTCTTGTGATATATTGTATTATAAATTAATGTCGTAGGAATAAAATCAACGAAATCCCTGTATGTGCAGAGCCGACCACAAATAGTATTGTAACCCCAGAGTGGAGGTTATGTTGCTCTCATACTTGGTAAGTGTTATGTTTATGCATATATTTAATATTTATATTACTGATTTTTGTGTGCAAAGTGTTATATGTTTCCTGTTTCATTTTTACCAAGGGTAATTTCTGTTCATCCCATTTAATTTAATATTAAAATATTAAATAATAAGTTGATAACGAGACATGGCCAGTGAGCAGGCAGCCCACCACCATGGTTTTCAGTAGTGTTCTTGATATTTTGTGAGGCAGACATGAGTACGAATCCTCCCCAGGCCTTCACCTATTTCGCGCCAAACAATGTTGTATTCAACAGTTCATGGTGGGTGGTTGGGACAAAAGGCGTTTAATTAGAGGTTGGGAAATGGTTAGGATTTTGTTGGAATTTTCTAATCAAATCTCTGTAGTATCATCTGGGCACCAGACACTGTCAGTGAGCAGTGTCAATTCTCGGTAGACTCCTTTCCCTGGGCCGTGTGCTGACAGCCACGGTGATGTCCTTCCTTGGTTGCTCCAGAAGTTGAAAAAATACAATACTTAATAAACATATGTAGTGAGGTCTTAGGACGACTCACGCACCCATATTTAGGTAAACGAAGACATAAACACACTGTAAAATACTTGAAAAACACATTGCATAAACACTGAATAATTGGCAGGAAAGGTGGGGACCCATGCCCCTAAACCCCATAGGCAACCCAAATGAAAGCGCACATTTACACATCACTTTATAGGGGTTTTATTAACATTCCCTCAAGAAACAGTTTACATTGATTTGCTGGGCTTTACCTACCAGCAAGGTTACACTGCGAAAACGGCACTCGCACATGAAATAATTTACGGAATAACTTAAGCCTCCCTAGGCGATGCTAACCATAGGGAGGGAGGAGGTGAAGAATTTTGGGTAGTGGAAGAAGGCAAATGTCAAAGTACATTAAAGTCTATTGCACATTAACATGATCAGTTCACAGAGATGAAGTGCTGCCAGAGTGCGCGAAATGCGAGACCGTTAGTGCGCACGTCTGCCTGCCCGAGACACGCTTGAATGATTAACTGGTCCCTCGTGCCTTCGCGGCATTCTGGCCGGTGTTTGGTGGGCAGGCAGGCAGGCAGTGTGGACCATTTTCTGGCACAATGAAACCCTTTAAGGAACATATTACACTGCATGAGCTGAGATGGGTGTGAAACACGTGAAAATGGTACATTACAAACAACAACAAACAAAATTGTTGGAGCCTGCAGGGGCATTTAAGTGGTGTAGGGTTCCATTTATAACAGCCACGTGGACTGGTGTTCATGAGTGTTTGGTAAATATAAACCTTTTAATTATGCCCTGATTTACAGGGTTTCATTTTAATATACGCGTGTGCGGGCGTTTGTGGTCTTCTTTGTACTATACTATCCTTAAACCTCGCTCACAACATGGGTGCTCCACTTGGCCCCGTGACCGCAGCTGTAGCTGGCTTTGTCCGGTGTATCTGCTGCGGCGCACTGTCCAAACGGTACCAACGAGCACCCGGTAGAGTGCTGGTTGCTGCAGCAGCTGCCTGCGATGGCAGGTAAATGGTCTTGGTGGATGTAGCTGGCATCATAGTCTTTAATATAATTTACTGGGACCTTGTTTTAACAGCCCAGGGAGTGGGCTGTTAATTAATCCGTGTTTCTGGTTAAGTGATCTATGGACATGCTGATGACATGTTGCTCCTGATACTGGCATGGAGCTGAAGGGAACTGGAGGGGAATGCGGAGGATGCCCTAAAGACCATACAGGAATGCACAGAGAACTTCAAGTTGGAGTTCTCAGTAGTAAAAATGAACAGTCTAATGGTCAATGGAACCCTCCAAAGAGCTCCAACATTTCGATTCAAGGGAAGAGTCGTCAAGCATGTAAGAACTATGAAATATTTGGCTCAGTGGCGTGGCTCCTGCAAACTGGGGCCTTGGCTGCCTGATGTTGAAACTCATATACAGATGAGTTTTTATACAGATAGTGATGTATGTCTGCGGTGTATGGTACCCGGAGGTTGAAAGGGCCCATGGTAAACAAAAGATAATTAGTGCCCAGAGAGCTGCACAATTGGGGTTCACCTAGTCCTATAGGACAATTTCAAGTGAAGCTTTGCAAGTTTTGACTGGGAAAGTCCCTCTGTATCTTTTGGTAAAGGAGAAAGGTGAAATAGCAAGATGGAAATGGGAGAGCAATAAAAGAAGCCACCTTAACAGTGTGGCAGGCTAATAGGATAATTCAGAAAAAAGTAGAATAATGTATGAGACCTTTCCCAATATCCGGGAAAGGATGTGCATGGGGTGGCTTGAAATAGGTCACTACTCGGCACAATTCTTGACCAGACATGGAAAATTCAAGGAAAAGTTGTCATCTATGGAATTGGTAGATATCCCACCTGCATGGTGTGTGGGGTACCAGATACCTTCATCCACTCAGTGTAATGCTAAAAGCTTGAGGACCTATGGATTGAATTCGAAGGGAAACATGGACCATTAGACCTCCAGACCATGCAAAGTAACAGGCACCAGGCTCCTTAGGTACAAAACCTAAGAGTTATAGCTAAAATGAATGAGGAATTTGGCATATGGTGGCGAAGCTACAGTCTGAGTGAAGATTTTGGAGAAAGTCTTAGAGTTGAGTTCAACCAAGAGATCTGAACACATATACCCAAGAATAATTATCTTGGACTAGTGTGAAGGGGACCCTCTCACACCTCAACCAATCCGCTATGGAAATATTTATGCCATAGTTCCGGTGTATTCAGGAAGTAGGAAGGCTCAGATCGACAGATGGGATGAGGAGGTTCTTGAAATGGTCAAATAAGCGCCCCCCCCCCCATGACCCGACCACTGCCAGGAAGATTAAGTTAGAACAAGAACAAGGCAAAGGAGTTCCCAAATCCAGATCTTTAACAAGAGTTATATACCTGGAGGAGGAAACACCTACAGACTGATGCACTGCTGATGCCGGTAAAGGTTGGAATGGGATTTTATGGAGCGGACCAATCTCCTCGCAGTTGAAGCCGAACTGTTGACATCCTCATGTAGGTATTGCTCCAGATGAAGATTGTTTCCTAAATGATAGCCTGTCGGCTGGCTATACACCATTGTTTATATTGGCGGAAAAACTTCCTACTTATTATACTCACATATGTGGGAATGTCAGGGCCTCATACACACCAATACAGATTGGAACAAAACTGATTACACTGGAAATTAGAACTTGCGTACTGATTGAGCGGGTATTATCAGGGCTCGTCCCTTAAATGTATGCTGTGGACTTAATCAAACAACTGACTTGCAAACACGTCATTAATTATGTTTACGATTACAACCCCTTCTCTGAGGGAACTTGATGCTGAACACTCTCGGCTATTAGGGCCGGTCGTGTGGTGGAACAGAAAAAGTGTCTTTCGACAATTAAAACATTACATGAACGTTAAGCTCGCCGGGGCGATGCTTAGCCACCGGGGAGTGGAGGTGGATTACCAGGCGATGAGAATATAAAATATTCCAGATGATTAAGTCTATTGTAAATACATGTCCAGTTGCAAAGTGATGATGGCCGCCTGGCGTTCGCAGGAAATGCTGGACTTGCTGTGAGCTGACTGACTATCCTGCCCGACCCGGAGGAGTTCCGCGGCTTGCCCTCGCGCCGAAACAGGACGACTTTATGATATGACTTGCATCATTGACCCTTGCATTAATCAAAGAAAGTAAATAGACATATGAAAACAATACAAATTTTCCTTCTACATAATTACTGATGAAATGGGACAGACAAACACTCAGCTAGAGATGAAAATAAACAATTACACGTTACCTTGCAAACAAATACAAAAAACACTTGCAAAACAAACAATAATCATTTAAATTACCAACATAGTAAAGTATGTTAATTAGGCCTGAAACATTCCAGTTTAATATAACTGGCCTAATTGTTTCCTCCGTGGCAGCTTGCACTTTTATGGCAACTCTCGGCTACACTTGCATCGGTGTGCTTTGCTCCTGCTCCGCACCTGGTCGCTCTGGCGACTGGGCACATGCTCGATCCGCAGTAGAGTGTGCAGCCCCGCTGCAGTGACGTTACATGTTACGGCCGGACAAATAGTCTTAAGGCTGGGTATGTGCACACGTCAAATGTCCCTCCCCCAATTTGTAGGCCATCGGGTGTCACCTGCAGCAACTGTATATGCGGGCTGGCCTGCGCGACCGCAGGTGGTACCGCAGCTCCGGTGGCCCTGCTGCATGCTGCAATGCCGGTGATGCCTCTTCATGCTTGGCAACTCCGGCTGCCAGCTTTGTTGACACAGCGGTGGCAGATGAGTCTGGCGATGTGACCACCGAAGGCACAGCAAGCTGTCGGGGCTTACTGCCCTCGCTGTCACCCAACTCGCTCCATCTGTCCTCTCATGAAGTCCGCTGCCTCTGGGCGCTACCCGGCTGAACAGCACGTGCAAAAACACTGGCACTTTTACGAATACTCTGCCCTCGCTTAACCTGCATATGACTTGCTCCTCCTGCTTTACATGCTTATTCAATTGCGCCTCTTTTACTTGCACTTGTGCATGTCCACCTTGCTCATCATGCTCCTCTTGCACTTGCTCTTCTTGCACTTGCTCTTATTTCACTTGTTCTTCTTGCACTTGCTCTAGAGGCATTTCAGGTCCCCTGCGAGGTGCTTCTACACCGGGTGACTCTCGTGTCCTCTCTTCTTCTACATTTGCATCCCCTTGAAGTACAGATGCACTTTTCTGCTCCCTTTGCTCGGTTTGGAGCTCGTCAGCAGTGTTTCCGCTCAGTGACACCTCTGGTGGTACTTCCTCCTCGCGACACACGGGCGAGTACCCTGCGGGATCTCCCCCCCACCCCCCCAACCAGGAAGTGCTGACCTAACTCGTGTGTCCTTTTACTCCTCCTCGGGCTCAACCCGGCCTGCGGCCTTGTGGAGCCATACACATCGGGACTGACTTCATCGTCGACGGCACCTGGGGTTAGCCAGATGTCGTCCCGATGTACTCTCACCTCCCTTCTGCCCATGAGGATCGTATACGTGCTCGATCCATGCATTTGTAGTGAGTAATGTGGTCCACTCCATCGTGCGGCCAATCCTGTGCAGAAATCTTTTTTCTTGCTGTCGACTGTGGGTGTGTTCGTACGTACACCTCGTGTCCTTCATGCACTTCCGATGGTGGTCAGTTCATAATCGGTAGCCATCTTGCAGTGTAGCAATTTGGCCATTGCCTCACTACCCACAAGCACTTTTGCTGTTGCCATATTTGTGTGTCGGTACTGGGCAACTCGCTACTTTCTTCCCGCTGTGGGCATTTTGCCTCTCCTAGGAGACGTAGATTGCGCCTCAAGAAGACCTCGGCATGTGATATTCCTGTTGCTGCATTCACTCGCCTTCTCAATATGTAGAGAATGGCGGGAACATGATCTGCCCAAGCCATGTGGTTTTCACCTACATGTAACCATAACTGGAGGGTTGGCCCTTGGGTGGTAGAAAGCCATTGTAACATGGTTAATGCCCCACCTAATGCACAATTCCTTCCACTTCTTGCCAGTGAATTGTGTACTGTTGTTTGTTAGCAAATTAGGCGGGAATCCCCAGCGCAGAAAAAACTGTTCCTCCAATACCCTGGCTATGTTTCTTGCGCTTGCTCTACTAATATGGTACGTTTCTGTCAATCATAAGAAATAGTCAGTTACCACAACGAGAAACCTCTTGCCTCCCCTCATCCTGGGATACACACCCATTAGGTCCAAACACACACTTTCAAACAGCTTTTGGGGCAGATGTGGGCCCTGCTGCTGCCTCCCGTCTGCTCTACATGTCTTGTACACGTTGTATTCCCTGCATTGTCGCACGTATCCCCTCACATCCTTGCTGATACCTGGCCAAAAAAAGTGGTCGCGGACATTTCTGACTGTCTGTTCAACACCAGGGTGTCCAGCCATGCTGTAACAGTGTGAATAGCCAGAGACACGATCCCTCGCACAAGTGGGGACATACACCCTCAATTTCCCTGGTAGTTAAACAGAGCACGTCTCCAATCTACCATCTACTACGCGCCATCGTTTAATCTCCTGATGTGTGCATTGTTGCATCTCCTCCTGTGTGAACCTACAATTTCGTTGGGCCTCAACGACCTCCCTGTACACATCGCTAATTAGGTCCTCATTGTTGGCAGTCGTTATCTGTTGGACGTACACTTCCGACACTGAATCACATAATTTTGGCGGCAAAATGGCCTCCCATCCTGTCTCATCTATGACAATTACCCCATTGTTGGAGTTCCATGACAATGTATCAGCCAATTCGTTCTGTTTTGCGGGTATATGCTCCATTGTGAAATCATAGCCCTGTAAATGCAACCCCCATCGCGTTAACTTATTCCGGGCCTAACGCATACTGTGGAACCACACAAGACACCTATCGTCATTTCTCGGTGTGAACTGTTAGTATTCGGGGTATGCATGGCATTTCTTAACTTCCCATATCACTGCTAGCCATTCTCTCACATTCACGTCATAGCGTCTTTTCTGCTGGTCCTATTTTTGAGCTTGCGAAGTAGATTACATGTTTCTCGCCACTTTCGCCGACCTGGTACAATACTGCACCGATTCCATCCTGGCTGACATCAGTCTGAAGGTACACATTCTTGCTAGCATCGTAACATGCTAATGTCGAACACGATCTGAATGCCTGCTTAATTTCCGCGAATGCCGTTTCCACCTCGCTCGTCCATTGAAACCTCTTTTGTGGTGACAAAAGTTTCGTCAATGCTGCAGTGATATTAGAGAACCTCTGAATATGTTCCCGTAACCATTTAATCAATCCGAAAAACATTGTCAGCTGCTTGAAGGTTTTCGGCCGTGGGTAGCTGTCAATTAGCCTTAATTGTTCCGGATTCGGCCGGTTTCCTTCCTGATCAACTACGTGGCCCAGAAAATCGATGCTCATCTTCCCCAGATGGCATTTCTCAATCAAGCATGTAAGGCCATTTATCGCAAGTCTTTCCAGGACTACTGCTAATTGATGTACGTGTTCCTCCCAGCTGTTTGACCAAACAATCACGTCATCGAGATACACCAGCATATATTCTCCAATAATGCCATCCAGCATACGCCCATCATCACCTGGAATGTCGCGGGTGCACATTTCAATCCAAATGGCATTGCACAAACTGAAAACGCCGGCTGTCAGGAGTCGTATATGCTGTTTTCGGTCTGTCCTCACGTTTCACCGGAACCTGCCAGTATCTGCTCTTTAAATCCAAGGATGTCCAAACTTTTGCTTGTCCTATACTTAGTGCATCCTTCAGACTTATTTACGGTGGTGGTGAAGTGCTCGTGACTTGATTTAGTGGTCGAAAATCTACACAAAATCGCCATGATCCGTCCTACGGAATTGAATGGGCTGTCCATTGGCTATATCATCGCCATCAAGCATTTCCTGTATTTTAAATTTTTGATTATCCACATTTGGTGTGGTAAGTAGCCTCATGGACTAGTGTAAACTGGCCTTTCATATACAAGTGGTATCGCGTGTTCTGCTAGAGTTATACATTTCAGTGCATCGTTCCCTCCTAATACATCACTGCGCTCATCAAATAAGCACTGAAATACTGCCTGGTCCTTGTACGGGACCTAGTTGTCGAAATCTCCTAACTTGACTTCAGGTAGCCTAGCCGTCGGGCAGCGATCCAAATTGTACACAGTGTGTCTTCCTTTCGCGCCAAAATGTATCTTTCCTACAGCTGGTTCCACTATCGTGTTCTGTTCGGTTAACCAAGGTATCCCCAAAATACCATTCTCGCGTATCTCTGATGTGACAGTGATAGTTGTTGTCTCAATAGCACGTACATGGACTGGCATTACAGCCTGTCCTGCGGCTGTACTACAATGCTGGTTCATGGCCAACCGAATTATGTGGTCTGTAGGCATCACATCCTGCTTGCTTACAAAGTGCGGTACGTATGAAGTTTTGCGAGGCTGCAGTGCCAATTAACGAATGGCACAACAGACCGTTAATGGAAACTTGGATATGCATAAAAGGTGAGTGACTGCTGCTAATATTCTGCATGAGTGCTTGCTGTGGAGTTAATTTAGTGTTTGGTGTTCTCAGAATTTTTGTGGGCGGGGTGTTGGAAGCATCTGGCCCTTTCGCCCCTACAACCTGTTTCCCTGCTGTTTATGTGCTCCTGTTTTCCTGATTTCTTTCATGTGCGGGTTTTTCGGGCATTTTCTATGCCAATGATACTGCAGAATTGGACAATACCTATATGGATGATGGGGTGGGTAATCCGGATTCCATCCATGTTGGGGCGGATTATTATTACCTGTTCCACCTCGATACAGTGGTCTCTAACCACTCATATCTGTTGTTCTGCTCTTCTGCTGCTCTTTCTTGTACATTCTTCCATGCACTTGCTCCTTATACCACTTTCCATGCTGTGGATTATTGTATTGTTTACCATGCATTTGTGCACTATGAATTGTTTTTGTTTACATTTTCATATTTCGGCTTGTGGTGCCATTTTATTCTATTTACATCTTTGCAGGATGTTTCATGCATTCTATCTAGAATAATTGTGGCATGCATTAGGTCTTCAAGTGTTCCATTTAACCAAGGAATTAGAGCTCTTCTAAACTCTGGCCGAGCAGTTTCTGCAATTATTTCGTAAACTTCACGTTCCGGGAGATTTGGATGGAAACATTTGACAAGTTGATTCTTATGTGTTATGAAAGCAGTTAAAGACTCACCCAATTGTTGGCCTTCCAGAGACAACCTGCTCTGGGCCTGTACAGATGTGAACACTCCTCGAAACCTGCAATGAAATGCATGTCGAAACTCCTTCCACTGAAGTCTGTAGTGAGTGAGTGAAACCCACCAAGAGCGCAAATCTCCAGAGAATTGCACTCCGATGCAGCTGGCCCATTTATCACGACTGACGCCATATTTCGTGAAACGGGATACACAGTCTTCCACAAAAGGCTGTCGGATCTTCCTCTGTGGTGTCTACAAACGTGTGCAACGTTTGAAACTTCGATGGTGTTTTCGCTGCGAATGATCCTGGTGGACGTGGGGTTTGGGTGGGCTCCGTGGTTCTACTTCTGACTGCATTTATCATTCCTGCTGTTTGTGGTATCATTGTTACTTACGGAAAATTTGGAAAAGTGGGTTGATAGTTCGGCACTATTGCTGGGTAAACAGGTGTAGGAATCATGTTTGGTAGTGGCGGAAAAAATAGTGTGTGTGGTTGGTACACATACAGTGTGATTGGTGGGTTAGGTTCGGGCGACAAGAGTTTGTTTACACTTGCCACGTGCACGGCAGAAGTGGCGCGAATTCTTGGCTTCACTCTGATCTCCTCCCCATCTCTGCTGTCCGTCCCCTCCTTTGCTTTGCGCCGCTACACCTGACAAATTGTAAGCATCCCGTGCCACTATTATCTACGAAAGATAACTGTTCACCTTTACAATTACATCATTGTCCCATTGTCCCAATAGGTTCAACACCTAATTACTTGGAGTGTCTGCAGTTTCGTTTCGCGCACGAACTACGCCCTGTCTGAATTTGGTTGACGTTGTGTGACTTGATAAACAAACAATTGTGAGTCCTGCAACTGAATTTTGCTCTGTAATACTGAGGCATTCCTTGTGATATTTTACGCCACACTGTACACAATGAAGTAGTACTGTATCCAGTCCGTTAAAAAACAAAGTATCACAGTATTTTGGGAAATTTTAATTTGGAAAATGTTCATGTTCAGACTTTACTTGTGTTACAAAAGTTGTTCGGTCCTGCACTGTTTCACTGCAACTGTCTTTTGTTACGCAGTTATCACTGGCGCGGATGTTTTCTGGGCTGGTCTTACAGCGGCATTGACAATTGGCACTGTTAAAATGTAGCGAATGTTCATAAGTTACCATAGGGCATAAGTATACAGGAGACCACAGTGCCGGCGCACTGTCAGTCACCCTGCCAGCCATGGTGAGTTTGTCAACAAACACATGTTTGCGAGAGACACGGCTTACCAGTGTGGAAGCTCGGGTTAGGGAAGAAAGATCGCCCTCCCCTCTCACGATGCGGCTGGCCTGCCCATGCAGGGTTGATGACCCGATGCCACAGCTGACACGCGGCACACTCGTGGGGTCAGTTGACTTTCAGCAGCAGAGAGTGCAGTGGGACAGGGGAGGGGTAGCCTCCACCCTGTCGCTTCTCCTTGGCTGCTGCCCACCCTCCAAGTAGTGTGGCGTCGCTCACGGTGTGGCATCACCTGCTGATTGTTGACAATGTTGACAAGCATCCCAATCGTCTGTGCGGCATTTCGTAGGTGTCCCGATGCTGCCATCGCCCTTGTTGCCTCCTTGCTGTCGTCCTCATGCTGTTGCGGGCAGGAAAAAGGCAAGAAAAACTGATATTTCAGGAAAACTCAGGAAAGTTTTGGAAATTTGCAGAAAATCTTGGAGAGAATTTTTGGCAGGAAATTTGGTAGTAGGGGAATGGTTCCACTTGGGCCAGCCACTTGACATCAGTCAAATGGATGGCGAGGTCAGGAATACTGTGGTAGAAGATTGGCACCACTTGGGCCAGCCACTTGACGTATGGTTGATGCTGGTAAAGGTTGGAATGGGATTTTCTGGAGCAGTGATGGTGAAAGAAAGGTATGAATATACCCTGGGTGTCAGATGCTGGCAGGCGACATCAAAGATGATGCTAGATGATGTTGCTCCTCTTAACCTCGGGGTTGCGGGACGTCCACCCAGGGCCAATCTACACGCCATTGAAGCTGAATTGTTGACATCCACCTGTAGATTATTGTTACAGATGAAGATAATTTCCTAAACGATAGCCCATTGGCCAGCTATACACCATTGTTGATGTTGGCAGGAAAACTTCATACTCATTACACTCGCGTACATGGGCAGTCAGGGCCTGCCACATACCCATACAGATCGGAACAAAACTGATTACACTGGAAATTATAACTTACGTACTGATTGAGCAGGTATTATCAGGGTTTGTCCCTTTAAACGCATGCTTCAGAAGTAATCAAACAACTGACTTGCAAACATGTTATTTATTACATTTACGATTACAACCCCTTCTCCGAGGGAACCTAATGTTAGACACTCTCGGCTATTAGGACCAGCCGTGCGGTGAAACAGAAAAAGTGTCTTTCGACAATTAAAACATTATGTGAACGTTAAGCTACCCGGGTAGATGCTAATCCGCCGGGAAGTGGAGGTGGCTTACCATGCGAAGAGGTAGGAAATGTTCCAGATGATTAAGTCTATTGTAAATACATGTCCAGTTGCAAAGTGATGATGGTTGTCCAGCGTATGTGGGAAACGCCGGAGCCTACCATATGCACTCCACCTCCCTGACTTGCTACAAGCTGCACCCGAACCGGGGGCTCGCTGCGGCTTACCCTCGTGCCGAAACAGGACTATTTTATGAGATAACTTGCATCATTGACCCTTGTGTTACTGAAATAAAGTAAACAGATATATGAAAACAATACAAATTTTCCTACTACATAAACACTGATGTAATGGGATGGACAAACTACTCTGCGGAAGATGAAAATAAATAATAACACATCACCATGCCAACATAACAAAATTAAACAATACCTGCAAAATATACCACAAATATTTTAATTAATAACATAACAGTCTTTTAATTAGGCCTGAAACAGTCCAGTTTAATATAACTGGCCTAATTGTTTATTCCATGGCATCTTGCATTGGTATGGTAAACACCGGCTGCACTTGCGCCGGCGTGCCTTACTCCTGCTCTACACTTGGTCGCTTGGGTGACCAGGCACACTCAATCCAGAGTAGAGTGCGCAGTCATGCTGCGGAGGTGTTATAGGTTATGGTTGGACAAACAGTCTTAGTGCTGGGGACATGCACATGTCAAAACCAAGCAGAGCAGCCTAATGACGGATAGCCTCGTTTATAGTATCCCATGGTGTTCATCAGGGAATGATTTGCTGAAGTAAGAAATATTAGTAAATTAGTTAGGGATAACAGGCGAAGACCAGTCTGTGCTATTCACTGTTCCAGGGAAGTAAAGGAAGCAGGAGTGCTTGTGAGGGATTGGGGGGTCCAACCTGAAAGACTTAGAGAAACCAAAGTCTTCAGGGAAGTCTTCCTCAGAAACTTCCAAGAAAATATTAACAATTTACTCGCCGGATGATAAAAACATGGTTGATGATTCTGTTCAGGCCTGGCCTGTACAGGCGCAACCTGATGACCCAACATTGATGTATGACGAGATTGTCCATGGGGCTTTGCTGTAAAGACTGGAAGATCCACGTGTTTTGATGGCAGCTCTGGCATTGGTAATCAGGCAGATGGAAGGGGGATAGGATCCTTTTTCCCCAGATGGAGGCCTTGGACAGACTCGCTGTGGCTCAGGTGGGACTGCACACAGAGAGAGTAGCACTCCTGAGCATGCTCAAGGAGTGCTACTGGCACCTCTCCGAAAAAGAAATTTTCGAAGAATCCATCTGTACATACCTTTGATTGCAGTAAGCCCTTCACAGGGTACACCGTGATCAGGTCCTTCATCTCAGATGGCATCTAAATAATCTGATCAGAGTCCAAAGTTCCCCAATTGTGGGAACCGAAGCAAACAGGAAACATGCGGTGGGAGGGGGATCGAAAAAGGAAGCACAGGCCCCTCTCTTGTCTGCTACCTGTAAAGAATGGAAGTACACAATTAAAATTTCAAAATATTGTGCTGAAATTCAATGTGCAGGGATCAGGGAACACCAAACTTTCACTGTACTTTGTGTAAATTACTGGACTATTCAGAGTGCCTCAGTACAAGCGAAAACAAACCCACCCAAGGACAGAATTTCTAGTGCCAATCAGACAAAACGAGTGCAAAACCAAAGGACTCATGCAACAACTGGGATGATTACCCCACTGAACTGAATTATATAATTTACATGTGCAACTGTATGGCGTGTACTGAATGTGATGGTAGCAACAAGGCAATGTGCTGTTTTTGCATGGTAATGGTACATGCATGAGCAGTATTAAAAAAATGTTGAGCGACAGACGGTGCAAGAGGGGGAGCTCATGCGTCGGCATTGCATGGCCATTGCAAACTTAAACAAACAACTATCACACGCCCACAGCACGCACTTGGCAACTGTCAACAACACGCCGCACACCCAATCCACACCTTAACCACCAAACCTAGCTTCTTTCTAACTGCCTTTTACCTACCACAAATAACAAATACCAGAATATTTCCACGTGCCAATTTAGCTCCAAAATTTACCACCAATGCTACCAAAATTCACCCCACCTTACCCATCCATTCAATCGCTAGTATCGTTCCTCACGACCAGCTGATTCAACTACCTGCCAGCAGCTTGTAGCAAGGAAGCGAAAGGCAACCAGAAACCACTACAGTGACTACTGCACAAATGTAACACGAAACCGACTCCAAGAAGCTTCTAAACTCTACCAACAATTGCGGGATCACCCAACGAAGATTCATTGACGTTTTTAAAGGACTGCACATCGAGATTATAACACTATGATGTATGTGGCGAAGAGGGGGGCGAGTTGCATGGGCGAACAGCTTCAAGAAGACACAATTTCATGGTGGTGTTCTCTAAACCACTACATGCTAGCATGGGAACAGTCTTTCCAATGCCATTTTGGAGAATCATTCACATCCCTCCAGTCCCAGAGCAAGTTAACGCTGAAGGAACAACAAGCAGAGAAACAGCTGACAGGATTTATCACCCGAAAAGCGCACCTTGTGCCGTGCTTCCACCCGCAACTGTCGGAGTGGGAAATGTTGGAAGTTGTGGAAGAGACCGTACGACCGGAGTATCGTACCACATTAGTGCTATTACTAAACTGTAGTGTAGAAGAGGTAATGCGCGCAGCTATCATCCTAGACCACAACTTGTGCCAACCATATCGCGATCCCAGTGCTGCACTTTGGCACCACTAGACACAAGGCGAAAGTGACCATAAACAAAGTGAACAGCCGAACGGAAACAAACCCAATTTTTTCGGACAAAATCGGGACCAAATTTCAGACTCAGGATCAAATACAAATCACAAACAAAATGCAAACACAAAAATTTCAGCACGGACAAAAGTGCAGCTAACAAAATGTGAAGTGGGATAAAAATAAACTGCCACCAAGGGCATGCCTGTACTGCGATGGCCAGGTTTACCATTGGCACAGCGAATGTCCGAACAACCCGCATCTGGCTAACAGGGACAATGCAAGTAATAGTTAGGGAAACGGGAAGCAGAGGTAAGAGCCGGATGCTCTCGACACGCCAGTCCTGCAACACAAAACTAATGTGATACCACAGAAAGTCCTCATAAGCCTGATTAGTAATAGCAAACACCTATATCTACAGACCGACACCAGCGAGGAGGGGATTGGTACGGTTCTGTATCAGTGCGACGACGATTATGATCGGCACGTAATCGACTTCGCCTGTGCAAAGTTTGGTCAAACAGAGCAGCAGTATACTGTCAATTAGAGTGAGTGTCTGGACGTAGTTTGTGCTATCAAAAAGTACTGGGCCTACCTCGAATACCAGAGGTTTACACTTTGCGAGGACAATCACTGCCTTGTCTGGTTACACAACATGAAGGAAGAATGGAGTAAATTGACTTGTTGGGTGCTGCATATACAAGCATACAACTTCATTGTCGGTCCCCAACAGTGAAAATCAGCTGGAGGATGCATTATCAAGGTAACTAAACACCGACATCATCGTCCACGACGATGCAGAGTGGGAAGAAATTCTGCCTCCCATCATGCAGGAACCCTTACACGATGAATCTCGAGCAAATAAAAATGGCAAATAAGACTGTTTAATGTGTGATTTTTGCCATGTGGTAGAGCGACGGCAAGAGTGTTGCGCATTTTTCTTATCTGATGAGTAGTGTACAGATATCCAGTATAGCAAAAGTGCTGTAAGGTGACCTCTTCCCCAGGTGGTGATACCCGAAAAATCTACTCATAGAGATAACAGGATGCAATTCACTGGGAGGAAGTGGTGGGAAATGTGCACCTACTTTTGGGGAGGGGGGAGAGGGGAGTTAATTTGGAAATGCTGGTGTACCATCCCCGGCGAACCCCATGGAGTGCTGCAACCAAGAGTTGAAGATATAACTGTGGCTCCGTGTGGGGGAGCAACACACTAGGTGGGCTGAACATATGCCCGCTGCTCTCTTCACCATCTGATGGTGTGTCAATGCCACCACATTCTATTCACCTGCTGACATTCTGCTGGGCTACAGTCTCAATTTTCTGGGTGAACGTAACTGCCTGCAGGAATGAAAAGACAGCGACCGAGGCAGCGGCAATGCACAACAAGAGAGGCGCCAATGAATGCACAGGGAACTGTGCAAATATCAGAAGGATCATGCCAAGTGGAGCAGATGACACAAGGCAAACAGAAGTGTTGGGCTGACCACTTACATGGTCCAAGAGGGGAGGAAAGATATTAAGGCACACCATTACGACATCCGACTCTAGCCTGGTGAAGTCGCAGATGAGGTCGAACCGAGTGCCCTTATGCCACATGACTGCGATACAGCTGCCGAGCTCGCACATCCAGGTACGCAGGTGGAGGGTGCACCAGCACCTTCCTCGGGAGGGTCTTCAACCACGACCCACGTGTCGCCCATGCCGGGCTCATGAGCATCCACCACGGTTCGTCATGATATTGGTCCGGTTATTGGTGACAGTGCGGCGCCATCGGGCATCGTCGTCCCGACACCAACAAACACCCTAAACCCCCAACAACATGCAACAAGAGCTGCACCCCGACGACCCACAATGGCGACACCACTTTAGAGCATCCCTACAGAGGTGCAGTGGAGGAAGGTGTGTCGGCACTTCCCCAGGGAGGGCCACCAGTGGGGGCAGAAAGACCGATGTCGCCTGATGCGTTGACGCCCTGCAGGGTACGTCCGATGGTCAGCCTCGATTTCGTCGAGGGCATGTCGCCTACCAGCTTTGCCCCTCGACCACCAGCACTACCACCAGTGCTGGCACTCCTGGGATGACCCCACCGGTGGACGCCACGATGCCCGACATCGTTACACCAATATAAGTAGGGGTGTCCATTACCAGCTCGCCAGCAGTACGAACACTGTCATCAACCGAGGGGACACTGCACAGTGTGAAACACCCCTTGTACACACAAGAGCTCAGGTTAGTTCAATGCTGTCTCACTTATATTATCTTACTAAACCCTCTCAATTTATGTGAGTTGCTCATCTTCAAAAATTGCTGTCAGTGTTATTAAGCCTAATGTATGTAAAGATGTTTAAGTACAAATGATTTTTCATATAATAATTAACTGTGCAGTCATATAACACTGTGAATTTCAAAAGGGTGTCCAACTCTACCAACGGCAAGCACACAATTAGCATTTACTTTACAATATTTAGAAAAGGTATAGGCCCACAAAATTTATAAATTGCCACAAAATCATTTTAGACAAGGCCCTTAATCCACCAAATGTCTTGTGGCAACAAACACTTAAAATCTTCTACAACTATACCATGTATTTCTGGACCATTAAAAAAATATCAAATCTTACACACACAAAATAAAATACATTATAAAACTTGGCAATTGTCGCTGGGCTTGCAGTATGCACAATAAATCAGAATACTATGCCGATGCAAACACCCACTGTCTTTTTGGGCTGATAACCATAAATCACAGTGCCTGTCAATTTCTGCACGAGGAAACATCACCATGTAGACAGGGGCTCAGAGCCCTGCGATGTAAGCCAGAAAAAGGACAAGCAGCTCGCTGAAACTGGCGGCCGGACTATGTGGAAAGGGTCAACTAGGCCCTCGATGGCGAAGAACTGTGTGGCCAATCACCAACCTTCATCGCTGGCGCTCTTATCACATAATTTAGCCATCCAGTACTGAGGTGCTTAGTTAACTTAGCTCTTATTTGCAAATGTCAGTTATACACCGTGCATCCTTGGTCAAATGCGTCATGCTACAATACAGCACAATTGCGAGAACAAGCACCCTAAAATTCTTACAATGCCAATTTATGGTTACAATATACTCCATGGCAAAGTATAACATATGTTACAGAGTCTCGCGTAGCTTAGCCTTGCCATGATTGTGCCTTACAAGAGAACACTCCATTCGCGCATTCTACTGTTTCCTTCGCGACATCCAACACCGGGTGATCAGCTGCGGCAAGTCAGACACGTCATGCTGGCCCTGATACTCAGTTACAACTCTCTCGGAGCAGACTCACTTTCCTAATGCCACCGGGCTTATGACACCGGCCCACACGCGACTGCCATGCCCCTAGCGACATCTACCTTCACAACAAACACAAAGTAATTCATATTCGCATATATACATAGGCCTACCCATAAAATTTATCACAGATGAGCTGATAAAATACACTGTAAAAGGATATGAGAATATATTAGAAATATATATAATATTTAAAATACCAGTAATAATATGCACATGTAATGAAAATATAGGAATATATTTTCCAATAAATAAGTTAATAAGTCGGCACCACTACTATTTGGAAAGAGTTTAGTCCTGTACTGGCCAGTGCTTTGCAGTTTTGCCAAGTCATGATTTTTTTGCACTAAATCCTTATCGCGACGACTCACGGTCGTCACAGGTGGTCACCACCCCCTCGTCGCAGCCTGCCCTGGTTGCCCCTGGCAGTAGCGGGGCCGGCGATGCATAGGAGCAAGAGTAGCAGCAATGACTGCGGCAGCGAGGGCAGCGAGTCGGCCGACTCGCTATGTCTCTGTAGGTCACTTCAGCGTCCACAGCCAACATGGACATGCCTGACACGTGGGGGCGCCACCACATCCAGCACCAAGCCAAGCCGCCCGCAACTGCAACAGCCATTCCAGCAGTGTACGGGGCATGCAAGGAGCCCCTACACCGTACATCTGAGGCAGTGGGGGACAAGGAGATGGCCCTGCTGTACTTAACAGTGCGAGCTTGAAAACAGTATCTTGACAAGGGGGGGGGGGGGTGGAGGTTTAGCATGCCAGCATTTGTGTCCCTCAGACCATTTGCCAGCTGCGCACCACTTCGCCATCGCAGCAGGCATCCTCACTGCACAGTAACTAGAGCCTCAAATGTGCTCACTATATTATGAACAGCCTATGCGAAATCTAAATTCATTGATGATAATGGAAATTTTTTAAAATTTAATGTTTATGGACAATGTGCTGTAGTGTGTCGTTAAACAAGGAGACAAACAATACACATATTTAATGGCTGTATTAATAAGTCTATCATAAATGTACTGTAATCGCTAAACATCAGTTTTAGGTTAGAAAACACAAAAGAAAATATCATGCTGCAGTGTTGCCAGAGGTGCCACAGAACTTGCCAGATTTCTGTAATGAATGCAGTATGGACATTCCAGTTGACCACAGAGAAGTTATTGCTGAGTCTTTACCAAATGAGACCCCTACTGCTATTGAAATGGGAGGTAAAAAGTAATTGTGCCTTTATAATACTCAGCAAAGTTTTTTAAAAATTTTTTTCTGAAGTATACACTAACCTGGCTCTTTTATTTTTCTTCAGGAGATGTTTACCAGCCGAGTGTGTAAAACTTATCAACAGCATAACATATGGATACAACGGTTCTTTCGCTGTCTGGAGTAATGACTATGTAATGAATTTGGTGATTGTATCTCAAACGGTTCGGAAATTACAGCCAACTACACTTATATATGCTCTGAGAGCATATTTAACCTACAGTACTTCTCGTCGCTAGATGTAGGCTGGCATCCTGGCAGTATTCGGGGATGAATGGGTATGCTACCTTAAGGTGGTAAGGGCGTGTTTAATGTCTGTGAAGTGTGCAGGCCGACGCCTATATTTACTATATTTTTCGTAACCCTTTAATGACTCCACAGTCTGAGATAGGCTGGTAGTGATCGGGGAGGGAGGGCTTTGTGGCAGGGATCGCCTCCTCCACGTGGAATGCGAGAGTGTGATGTTCTCGCATTCGGTAGAATGGGAACATTGGAGCAATGTGAACACTTTCGGTAGGATGGAATGCAAGAGTATGAACTAGTGATGTCCCTAATGGACGTTGACACACATGTACAGATTGCAAGAGTGTGAAGTGCACACTTTTGGTAGGAATCCCACAATCTCTCCTACCAAAAATTGTGTCAAAACTTACATTGTAGAGTCATCGGCAGATACTGACCGTAATGTAAGAGTATGAAGTCAAGAATCCCATTCCGAGGGAAAAATAGAAATTTCGAGGGGAAAAAGGGTAGAAGTAACTCATCCAAGATGGCGGTCGCGCATTCCCGATCACCAAGCTCCAGTCCCGTTCCCAAAAGGAACTATTTGCAACTACTTAAGATCTCTGTAGCCCGACTACTATGATTCATTTAAAATAAATAGCACTTAAAGAACAATACGTTGAAAAGGAATCCATTAAAAAATCAATAACACACCAAAATTATGTACTGAAAATATATTTGGATATTTACATACTTTGTGAATATGGCCATGTGGTGCAGGCCGGAGGCACTCTGATAAATAGGAAATTTGTGTGTTCTCTCTGGTGACTGCTGTTGAAAACACTTTACCAGTGCACTATTGTGGCCGATACTAAAAACAATTAAATATTTGCACATTCTAGTGAGTAAATAAATATATTGTTGAAGGGGGGGGGGGGGGGTGGAGGTGATGGTTACCCGACTAATCAGTTGAGTGAGCGCGAGTAAAGAGCCAATAAAAATTGGAGTATTTGTTGGTGAAGTCGTGCAGGGAGGGGGATCGTCTGCTGGTGTTCTTGCCGAGAGCTTAGTCGCTGATCGCTCCACCCGCCACTAAACCCCGGACCTCCTGCATACAAGTCTTTAAACGATTTTTTTCCCTTTAAATGTCTAGATTTTTATAATAGTTATACATTTTTAAAATTAGTAATTAGTAATATTTTTTTAATTTTTGAAAATGTACAACGCTACTTAAATCATATATCTTTGCATGATCTTGTGTAGCACTGAAGGTTTGCAAAATTTGGTGGAAATTGGTTGAATTGTTCCAGAAATATGGTAAAACGTTCAATTTTCTCACCTGGCTATATTTTGAAAAAAATGCCAGGAAAGTGGATCTCTGTATATGTAATTGATGCTTCTAATGAATACTGTTTGCGTACAAAATGTGGTTGAATTTTGTTGATTTACTCTATAGATATAACATATTAATAAAAATTATTTATATTAACACTATTACAAACAGTCCTGCTGCACCTAAAAATGTTAGTTTACATTCCGTACTGTAGTACTACTTGTGTGATGAAAATGCTGGGAATCAGTTCATTGGTCCTCGAGATATGGCATAAGACCTCAATTTTTTTTTTCAATCGACTATCTTCATAAATGAAAAACAAAAAGGTTATGTATTACCACATTCGAATATTTGCGTAGATACTGTCAGTGTATAAAGTTAAGTTAAACTAGGTTACATCGTTTCATAGATATAGCACACCAAGCTTAAAATTATTTTTTCTAACCGATATTATAAAAATAAGGGTATTGCACGCTTATAACATATACATTATTATAGTCCACCACAATACAAAATTTTTACCAAATTTGGTTGGAAGATATCGGTTTATTGTTTCTCGAGATATTGCACAAAAACTTTATTTTTTATGTGTGGCAATCTTACAAAATGGCGAAGAAATTAAGTTCTGTGTAGATAAATTTGATGGATATATCTAATAGATACTGCCAGCATACAAAGCTACGCTGAAATTTTTTTTAGTATATTCGTAGATGTAAAATAATGAGCTAAAATGTATATAAAGCCACCTTTTTGAAAATATGTGTTTGACCAACTCGAAGTATATCAGTTTATATGGCCAGCCGTAGTGCTACTAATTTACCACATTTTGTAGAAATCTTTTGGATTTTTTCCAGAGATGTTATATAAAAATTCAAATTTCACAAGTGATGCTACGTTACAAAATGGTGGAGAAAAGAGACGTTGTGTGAACAGATTAGATGTACGTAATATATACTGTCGGTTTACAATGTTATGTAGGAATGAATTATATGGTTACGACGATGTAGCATACAAAGCTAAAAAACTACATGGATGCCATTTTGAAAATTAGTGTCTGACATTCTTAAAACATATAATTTATATTAACTGCCGCAGTACTACTTGTTTGCCATACATGATGTAAAAACTTTACTTTTCGTATGGCGATATCTTACACAATGGCGGACAAACGAGGCTTCGTACATACACATTTGATAGTTGTAATATAGACTCATAGCTCATACGAGTTAAGTTGGAATTGATTTCATGGTTTAGACGATATATCATGCTGCTATACGATATACTATTCTAAAATAGCTATATGCCCCCATATTAAAAATAAGTGTCTAATATACTCAAACCAGTATAGATCATCTGCTGCAGAAATACACTGTTTGCCAAATTTGGTAGGAATCGGTTAATTGTTTCCCGATGTATGACATTAAAAACTTTATTATTTCATGTGGCACTATATATGATACTAATAATAGATACTGTCAGTACACACATTTGGTCAAAATTGATCAAATGTTATGGTTGGTTATACCAACAAACCTAATATATTTGAAAAGTTGCCATTTTGAAAATAAGTGCCTCAATGGTTTAAATGGCATATGTTTGCTTGGCCTACCATAGTATTACTTAGGCGCCAAATTTGGCGTAAATTGCATGAGTAGTTTTCGAAATATGATCTGAAAGCTAAATTTTTTCATGTGGTGGTATCTTGTAAAATGGCGGACGAACAAAATCTATTTCTAGATTCAGTGCTTATAAAATGAGTTGTAAACGTATACAATTAAGTTTCAATGGTCAAATGGTTTCAGAGATATAACACAACAGGTTGAAAACCATAAATGTCAGGTGTCCTTACTAAGTACTATATGTGTATAGAGCTGGGTGAAATTCGGTTAACGCGTTCAAAAATGGAAAGGAACACATACACACAGACAAACATACAGACGGGAAAGTGATCTCATAAGCCTTTCTTTATTTCGGAAAGGAAGCTGTAAACAATGCAGAACACTCGTTAAGGTATAATTAAAGTGGCTCCCAATGGAAGTGCAACTTGCAGAACTCATTATAAAGTAGTACATACTATCAAAATTATCAGAAATGTACGATTTGTGTTATACATGACGAATAATGCATATAATAGGTAAATTTGTAAATCATTTTACTAGAACTTACTTGTTTAAATGATTTAAAAATCCGTTAATAAGAGTGTTTTCAAATAAAACGTAAGTGTATGTTCAGTTTTGATACTTTAGATCTATATTTATATGTTTTATAGAAATATAAAAAATAAATAAATTTAAAATTTTGATTAGAAGTACTTTTATTAATGGTCATTAAGTAAATTCTAACAAATTATTTTATAGTGTTTCAAAATAAAAGCATTTTTCTTTCACATGCAACCTAAATCGTATTTTTCTGAGAATTTTGTTAGTGTGTGTACAACTTTTTGTTGAGTTCTTTAGGCCTTTCGTTCTCACCTCAACTGGCTTTCCAGGTCAGGTCAGTTGTTTCGCCACTCACTACGTCGACGCTTCTCATTGGACAGGAGCCCTCCATGTCTAAGCAAACTACTGCCACAACGAGGGAGAGCAAAGCCCTACTGTCGTCACCGTGTCCTACCTTTACCATTCCTCGAATTTCTTCAAACAGAAATTCGGGTTTTGGGCCCCAAACGTTTGTGTGCATAGTAGTGCAACATTCCACCTAGTGGTCGGAGCTTGGTACCCTCTACGGCTCCAGCCACCAAGGCCGCGAGGAAGCCGGGTAACATAATAACCTCTCGGCGTAGCTCAATTTGCTTAAACCCACGGGTGGTGGGTGCTGAAGCAATACCCGAGAAGCCTTGGGCCGCCTTGTAGGAGAGAGGCTATGTAGGACTCGAAGTTCCGTCGCTCACCCGTCCATTATAGGGTCATGCGCGGGTTACCAGGCTCGGTTAATTATCGCAGATTACTGCCACGACACCTCGAGCGCCCGGATGCCTTCATCACCCAGGGGAAAACTTACCTGAGTAATCCACGACCCGTAACCCCCTTACAATGTATCAGGCGAATGCGAAATAATAAAAAGCAATACATCATCAAACAATAAATCGAAGCATCACTGGTCAATAATGTTTGCAAGCTTTGCCATGCTAAACAGAAAATGACGTATTGAAATATGTGGCGTTTGGAGCTGTATAGTAGGTGCAGAATATCTGGATCAAAAGTGATATCCACAACCTAAGGCAACTAAAGTGGTTATCGCCAATTTTGACTTAAAGTTGTAGAAACGGACTATCGAATATCTGGTGCACTTAGAAATATGAGATATGTTGCAGTTACTGGCAGAGGCGTCGACAATCCGAGCTGTAAGTTCAACATCATTTTCAGTTGCGGTCTGACAACACCGAGCCTCGTAATTTGTCGTTGGCCGGAGAGTTTTCTCGTGGCACTCCGGTTTCCACCGGCATTTGCATTCCGCCACAGCTCCATGTTCGACTCATTTCACCCTGACCGGTGCTCGATAGCTCGTTGTTAAGCGGCCGATCAAAACGCATTCTCTTAACTCGTAACGCCAACACAATAAGAATCAAATCGAAATGGTGTACGAAGTCTAATGAGCGCATATGCAGGTGGTACCACATGCGCGGCCGTGCGCCCGATATTGTCTTCCAATAGAATAAGCAGAGTGCTACTGTTAAGTATGATCGTTTAAACGAGGCGGCATTAACTTTAGCCCAGACGTCAACAGAAAACGATTCTTGATGACTGTGCTACCACTGGCGTGGGTTTCCTCCAGTCTACCCATGGCCGGTGCGGCTGTTGAAAACTTCGTCGTATATGAAAGTCTCATCGTCAGTGCGCTGAATGATGCGCGGGAAGTCGGCCTAATTAGTTCAGTGATGAGAAAACCAGCGAGCCAAGTTAACTCTTCGGCGGAAATGAGCTGCATCCGGTAATTAATGATGAAGGGGCGAGGGCGAAAATGAGTGAGTGAAAAGATATGGACGGCTGTTAACAGCGAGGTCTTGAGAGCCGATGAGGGTGATTGATGTGAGTACGGAGCAGCGACGGAATGGAGGGGCGAGGGAAACAGGAGAACCCCGAGAAAACTCTCCGACAAACGGCATCGTCCGGCACGATTCCCACATGCGAGAATCCGGTGACCCGGCCGGGGATTGAACCCGGTTCGCCTTGGTGGGAGGCGAGCGGGATAACCACTCAGCCACCGCGGCCCCGTGGCGAAGATGGTGCTTGTTGGGATTTCTGTCTACTTTCAGACATTCTGTACCTACTGCCAAACTTCACGTCGTAGACGTAATGCATGTTTACCGCTTCAGCACCACGCCAGGAGCCAGAAGCGCAATGTCGCTTTGCTACTCTTAGAAGGCATATAATTTATTTGTATTTATAACTTTTTTTTTTTACCAATAGCCCTCATTTGTGATTAAAGGGTAACGGCGGATGAATTTACACATTATGTTTTCCCACTGAACTTGTATCATTGCATAGTTTCGGGGTTATATTCACACTTAACCATAGACATTGTATATATATATATAGCTTATATTGTCACTTTAGTTAATATATTTGCTAATAACTTTCCATATATGAGTTAACGGTATAATCTTTGGCGTATTTTAATAGTTATTTACGTAGAGAGTCATTGGTTTCTGGACAGTATTCAATATTAAGGATTGTTATTTTTCATTTCTTCCTTGCGGATATAAAGCAATTAAATGTTTATGAAACATAAAACTATCCTGGTTGTCTCTCGTCTCGCCGTTTCTGATTGGCGGAGAGATGTGTCATGGTCAGGCGACAGCCAATCAGAGGACATGCGACAACACAAGTAAGGCTGATATCAAATAGAAACAAATTCTCCTGTATAAGGAATTCTCACCATCTCCAAAGATGGACGTGCGTTAAATGGTAATGAATATTTTTAAGAATAATATATAATGAGTATGGTGTTAATATTTATTTGAAGTGCAGTAAAATGTTCTATAATGATTAGAAGAAGAAAGATTTAACGAAGTAATAAGCAAAATATATATATGCACATTGAGTTTATTTTGCTGCAAGATGTTTGAATGGGAATGAAGTTTAGTGAAGAGTTTAATTTATCCGAGGAGAATATGGAATTATGTATGTAATGGGAGTGATAACTAGCTAATTTTTCGAGAGGACTAAAGAAAGATTAGAATTTAAAAAAAATCGCGTTCTTTGTCTACATAATTGCTTCGTATCTAACTGTACTTAAATGTAACACACTTTATCGAGCACAAAAGAGTACGCATGGCTTTAGGAATATTCCGAACAGCAAAAAATATCATAGAGTACAGAACGACCAGAGATCATTAAAATTACCAAATGACGCAGTTCACAATTTAGGATTCCACATGCACAAAACACTAAGGGAAGGTGACAAGTCACTCTCGAAAATTTCCATAAATCAGGAACAATTAAAGCTCGGATTCCGCACTCTCGACAGGGGACCGAAATAAACAACTGTCCGCGACGGCAGGTATCAAAGTCATTACGTCTACATGCTATATGAACGTGAAATTTCATCTCAGAATAACATACTTATTCAAGGCTCACCTTAAATAGAAGAAAAGATGAGGCTCAGAGGCGGAAGTGAATATTAGTCATGTCGCAGCCTTGTTGGCATATAGCATATGTCACACAATAAAAGTAAAGTACTTTTATGAACAATCCGCAGAAAAAAGCTAAGAGCTTTTTTTATCACTACAAGTAAACTAATGCTTCTTTGCAACACACAGTGTTAAGAAATATTTGATGAAATATACAAAATCGTTTATATTCTATATATTTATAATAAATTTGAAGTGTACAATACTTCCTTGTCAAAATCAACTTTAATTTTAAACATTTTACAGTAACGTGTTTTCAGATTTTTGCTTTAATTTGCAGAAATTATTCTGGCAAATAGTTTACAAACAATTGTTTTTAAATGACATAAATATTTTACAGTATACTTACGCATTTCCGGGTTCTTCGTGGAAGTACACGTTCATTGGCGGGCAAGCCCATACAGTCTGCTCTCCTCGCGACATTACTATAAGTAACATGCTGACATTCACCTGGGGTAGTTGTGGGAAACCATGGGTAAAGTTTATTCTATTCATATTGGGAGGCTCAACTCTAATAGTCAGACAACTAACAATTATTGCCGTTAAGTAGCACTAGTGTCTCGTGTACTGAAGGGGCCGCATTGGTGTAGTGGTTAGACTTCTTTTTAAATTTAATTCATTAACCCTACTTAGCAGTACAGTCATCCAGGGTGTTCAATTCTATCATGACTACTACAATTTAACAAACAGTATATTAGTTATATAGATTCACGATTTTTTTTTGTGTGGGAGGCGGGCTATTTGTCTGGGCGCCAGTTATTAAGCTACAAATTCTATTTCTATTCAAAAGCATCATTCACACTTCCTAGGAAGGTGGTGGTGAGCTATTCTGCCACGACCGAGACAGCTCCCCGACGGGTATCCTTTCGACCGCCCCCCGTTTCGCCGCCTTCGCCGGAACAGACCAGGGACCGGGATTCCCACGAATCCGCCCGCGCGATCAGACGCCGTCGGGCCCGCACACAGTTAACTAGCCTTTCGGTCGGTCCGACATGGCACCCAACGGTCGAATGGCCCCGCCCATGAACCCGAAGGCCCCCAGCCCCCTCGCTTATCTGTACTATTCAAAATTTGTTCTTTTTATTTTTTCCCCTCGCCCACCGTTCTGCTCCAACCTAAGCATCGTCCAGGACATTGAAGTACCCCTTCTGGACACCCAGGCCTTCGTTTCCCGGCGGACGAGGGAATGGAGCTCCGCTTCTACGGCCCCCCCTTTTTTTTACACAGACACATACACAGACATCAACCAACATATTATCACAAATCACATCTTTCCCTCATTTAGATTTTCTTCTCCGTAGTTCCTTCCATTCTTCTGTCATCCGTTTCAGATCTTGTCTTTCTTCTTCTCTTTCTTGCTGCTTCTCCTCCTCTTTTCTCTCTTTCTGCTGTTCTCCTACATTCCTTCTCTGTGCTCCTCTCCATTTTTTCCTCTTCTTCTTTCTATTCTTTTTCATCTCTTCCTTCTTCTTGTTCTTCTATTTTTCTCAACATTTCCTTCAATTCTTCTTGCATTCGTTTCAGATATTGTTCTTCTTTATAACTTTTTCGTGTTTGGAGATTTTCAATTTTTCTTCCCCGCTGTTATTTTGCAAAACTTCAATGTTTACTGAAAATCCTGTTTCTTATCTAAAATAGAGAGTTATTTATAATTGTTATTTAATTTAAACGATAAAACACTAGACAAACACAAACACACATTCAATAATTCTCTTAGTTCCAGCACACTCTCATCCGCTCCCTAGACTACTGAGTTAAATCATCATTCATAGTTTTTACCAAATCATATATTTTACTAATAATTTCATTTATTACTTCTACAATTTCCTTGTTTTATCTATTCTGTTTTTGTGATGGCCATTTGTCATTAAAAGGTTTTAATTTCTGTTCTATTTCTTTCCTTTCTTCTTTAAACTGTCACACTAGTACAGAATATGGTATACCGTCTGAGCTCCCTTTTCACATTGACAACTGTCGTCTTCTATTTTATTTATTTTAGCTAAATATTCTTTAATTTGATAGTGTCCCGATATTACTTTCAACACAATATTATTTATATTGCTTTTACTTTCGTACCATTGTTGTATATTTTTAATATAATTCTTAGTATTTATGCCGGTTTCTGTTGCATCGTACTCTGTTTGCCAATTTATAGCACTTAGTTTATAGATATCTTTCTTTAATTCTTTTTAATTAACGGTTTGATTATTTCTATTTTTTTCGCTCTAAATATTATTGTGCTCTACTATCTTATTATATGCATTTCCGTTGTATTCAATTTCGTCTACTTCGTTTTTGATTTAATATATCGTATTTCTATCTTTTATACTATAGTCTATTGGGATTTCTTTACTAACAGTAATCGTGGATACATAGGATGTTGTTGGTGTTAAATTCATAATTTTTATCATTACATATCTTTGTGGTGCCCTTAGTATTCTTTCAATGTGTGTATTTTCAATTTTATTTTGTAACAAGTGCCAGCATACTGTATAATATTACGGTATAATGACTAATATACTATTTTCTTATTTATATTATTATAATTTTTGATATTCCGTACAGTTTGTTTTAATTTTAAATATATATTCTTAACTTTTTCGGTTATATATTTAACATGTGGGACAAAACTAAATCTATTATCCAAAATAATGCCCAAGTATACTATTTTCTTTTTAACTTTTATTGTTTGTTTTTCATACTTTATCACTGGCGGTCTTTTATCTAATTTTCCTTTTAAAATTACGGTAACTGCTTTCTCTACTGATAATTTAAGTTTTTTCTGCTTCATCCATATTAAAGTTTTATCCGTTATTTTTGTGTCCGTTCTTCTATTTCCTTTCTTGTATTACCTTCTATCAAAATTATACAATCGTCCGCGAATGCCACAACTTTTGAATCCTCGTTATTGTTTTGTATTATGTAATAATTTATTACAAAATTCCATAGACTTGGCCCTATTACTGATCCTTGTGGACAGCCAAGATTTATTTCCCTTTTTAACGTTATCTGATTATCTTGTACCTTTATGTTCCGGTTATTCAAATAGTCCCATAAAATTTCTTAAATTTTTTTCACTATCGGTATTTTATTAATCTGTTCTTTAATGTCTTTCCATGTCACTGTTGAAAATGCGTTGCTTAGGTATTTTGAAATGCCAATAAAATATTTCTTGTGCTTGTTTCTAAAAAATTTTATACCTTATTTATTGTCTTTTCGGTTGATTTTTTTCTGAAGCGTTTTTTATATTTCTGATTTAATTTTACTATATATTATCATTTCGTATATTTTGCTCAATGTTGATAAGAGACATATTGGTCTGTAGGATGAAACCTCTGTTTTTAATTTATTCTTACTTTTGTATAAAAATATTAGTGGTTAGACTACTCGCCTCTCACAAAGGCGAACAGGTTTCGATTCACGGTGGGGTCGCCCCCGGATTTTCGTATGTGGGAATTATGCCGGGCGATGCCGATGGTTGACGGGTTTCCTCGGGGAACTCTCGTTTCCTCCACCCTGACATTCCTGCGCTGCTTCATACTCATCTCGCTTCACCCTCATCGGCTCTTAAGACCTCGATGTTTGGAGCTGCCCAAATAGCTTCATTCACATTCACACTCCCTCGTGCGTAAAGGCTGTTCACGATAAAGTGAGCATTTTCTAAATCAACATAAGAAAATAGTCACTGTCCCTAACTGCACATATTTCAACAGGCGCCCTGAGTGACATGTGCCCAGTAAAGTTGGTAACGGTAGAGGAGAAAGTAGTTCCATATCTTAACATCGAATAAAAAGTCTTAGAGTAACCATATGTGATACCTTAAATTATTTCTTTAGCTTCCTCTTACTAACAGATTTGTAACACACATTTACTTCTCAAATAATTCTACAGTTTCGCATGACTGAGACATGAATAAAGTGACGAGGCCCATAGCAATGTTAATTTTAAATAAGGCGGAAGAATACATAACGTGCGTACAAGTAAATCTTAAGCAGGGCTTTCAAAAGTGTTAATTTTACCGTGAACCGCCTATATCGGACTTTCCCGTTTTGTATGTAAACAAATGGGATAATGAAGTGTTCGTGAAAGAAATGTAATTGTGTTTGATCCCTACCAAGAGAATAAATTTTGTTCCTCGGATCGAGAGCTGATATAAAACCAAATGAGTCTACGCGTTGTATAATATTTTGTCATAAAACTGTAATTTGCGAAACAGTGGATTACACAATTACTTTTTTAAAAATGTAAGTGCATAATATAACAATTTCCTTTGATGGTAGCTGTCTTTGTTTTGCCTTAAATTAGTAAAGCATTTTTACTAACAAAAGTGTGTTTAGATAAGTTGGAAGAGAAATACAATTGTAAACACGGTTGGAGTGTGTGCGTGGGAAAGTGAAAATCACAATTCCAGTCAAACAAACCTTCAAACACAAATAAATAGAAATTATCATTTTGCCACCAGCCTAAAAGTTACCTCCTTGAAATATCGGCGTACCTTGCGGCGAAAACTCTCCTAAGCCAACCCCCCCCCCCCTTCCCAATAAGGAATCTCGTTGTAGTTCCCACCCTGAGTTCTATAAACGTTAACCATGGGTAGAATGAGGGCAGGCAGCGCCAGGAACCGAACTGACGTCCTGCAGAATGCCAGTCCAGTGCCGTGCCACATCACTCGGACATGCTTCCCGCCAGCCACCACGCAACTGCAGAAATTCAAGCTCTCATCCTGAATTCTATAGTCTGTTCACTGTAAAGTGAACACTTTTGAAAGCCTTGCTTAAGATATACACGTCGCGTATTTCTCCGCCTTAGGTAAAATTAACATTGCCATGGGTCTCATCACTTTATTCATGCGTCTGTCTGGTGAAACTGTGTATTAACGAGAAAAGTATATGTGTTATAAATCTGCTAATTTTTACACTTCGATGCGTTAATAAAAAATAACAGAAAAGGAAATAAATAATATAAGTTAGGACAAATTGTTATCTAACACTTTTTATTCGACGTTAATATATGGATATACGTTCCCTCCATCGTTGTCGACGTACTGGGCGCATGTCCCTCTGTGCCGCCGTTAAAATATATGCAGACAAGGAGAGTGACTTTTTTCTAAGGTTGATTTCAAAAGGGCTCACTTTATCATGAACAGTCTCTAGTACTACATTCATGTTGTTGGTGCGTTTTCAAATACAGAATTCTGAGGAGGCCTTCTTTTTTTTTGTTACTTTATAGGACAGAAATGTGATGTGTTTTGAGGAACGTGGCACCTTCAAAGTACGCCTGAATTGTATCATTTTTCGTAGGTAAACATGGCGAAACAGTAGCTTCGTATACGAAAAATTACGACAACGCATTTCTAGCACATTACGTCGCAGTTACAGCGCCAAATTCGAGCAGGCGCCTTCAAAGTGCTGTACATCACACGACGGCGTTTATGGCGAAATTTTAATCGTACAGAAATAACAGCGAAATTCCTAGTGCATCTACGTTTTTTTTACGAAGAGGAGCAATTGATGCCTCGTGACGTGTCAGCGGGCAGGCGCGGAATGCAGATGACAAATTACCATCGTGACGAGGTTGTGCTAGAGACGGCCCGGTAAACACACAGTTACCTCACCACGCGCTGCTTAACAGCTCGCTGTGACAACCGAGTCCATCCTGACCTTGACACACACCCGAGGGAGACGTCATTTCAGCACGGTGCCGGTGGATCCATTACAGTTAGCACCTGCTGTCGTAACAATGAATAGTGCAAACGTTCACGAGACCGGTGCGCCCTCGGGTGCAAGCACCTGCAAAGTGGAATCGATAACTCTTTTAGAGGCTGCAGCGTGATTGAATAATTTATTTTTCTCTTGCAGTAACCTTCAGCACTGTCTCGTCTCTCTGTGCCATTCATTAAGTATATAAGCCAACGACTTGTGCAGATGTTATATCAGTCTGTGTTTTGACAGCGCCGAAGAAACACTGCACAGGTGTTGCCCAAAGAACACATTTAATCGGTATTGGCATATTTTTAATACGGGCATGGAATAAAAGGAGGCGCTATCGCTGTGTAAGATTTTTAAAGGACCAGCGAGTCAGCCGAGGAATCGGTTGTCTAAAATGGCGCCATCGAAATGGGTATGTATTGCTGATTGTATACTTGTCTTACATATTTAAGAAAACATGGACATTGTAATGTTTATAGAAGTCCTTATGGGCGAATATTACAGGCTGAACAGAGACTTTGCTCTTTTAACCTATAAGAAATACAAGTTTTATCACTTTATTGCTTAGGTGAATAAAGTAGAATTAATTAATCCAGAGGAGCATATTTTATAACATATTACATCGTTATGAACTAACAGCTGGAGAGTCAGCGATGACGGATTATTAGCCATTCGGAAGGCCCGAATGTTACACTGCATCGTCAACAAAAAAACTTTTTATGGGAAAAGAAAATGTGTATCAACTTAATTCACCGGACAATTATTTTACTCATATTTCTGGAGAATCGCAATAACGATGTGTATGGAATTTCTTGAAATAACGTTAACCACGGAAATTAAAATGAAACGAATTGCGAAAACGTATTTTTTACAAAATCATGCGCTAACCCACAACCTTACTTTATTCGGCAACTGTGCTTGTGAAAGATATGTCTGTGAAATAGAAATGTTGATTGTGTCCCGCTGGGTCTATATTGTTGCGAATAATTCAAAATGAGTGGATAACGTTCTATTTCTTCAATCATACTGCTTTCAATTATGTTTCTCGTCATTAGCTTTTTTCCATGAAGTCACTCTACCTGCTTGTTTTGCACAGTAATTTTTCATTATGTATCTGAACTAGGAAAATAGACACTTCTTGCAATAATGTAGATTTCATTTTAGTGTCTGATTTGTGAGCGAGGATACACTAAAGCAGCCATACGTCACACCGCGAGGATGTACAGATCGGGTCTTGTTCGACACGCCGTGCCGGTAACTTGACACCACCTCTTAGGAATAGGCTGTTCATGGTAAAATGAGAGTGTTTGAAATCTCTGCTTAAGATCTACTTGCATGCACGTTGCGTACTATTCCGCCTTAAGTAAAATGAACATTGCCATGGGCCACATCATTTTATTCATGCGTCGGTCAAGTGAAAATGTGAAATTTTGTGAAAAGTAAATATTTTACTAATATATTAGTTTTTACATTTCGATGCATTATAAAAACAGAAAGCGAAATAAATCATTAAAATCATCACATATGGTCACCTAACACTTTTTGTTTGACGTTAATATATGGAATTACTTTCCATCCATCAATGCCAAATTTACCTGGCGCATGTCACTCAGTGCGCCCTTTAAAGTATATGCAGGTAGGGCAGTGACATTTTTCTAAGGTTAGTTTTAAAAGTTCTCACTTTATCGCAAACAGCCTTTACATAGTGCTGAAAAGTCTCGTCGACATTGAAATCGTCAGAGGAGCAAGTCGCTGAGAGAAGCAGGAACGGGCAAGTAATCTGACATGTCTTGTAGCGAGGAACTATATCAGCATTCACCTCAAGAGATTTCAGGAAACCATCGAAAACCGAAATCCGGACGGGGATTCGAACCCATGTTTTCCCAAAGACGGTCCGAAGGTATAACACTGCGCCCATTTCGCTCGGTCGGGGCAGAGGTCGATGAATGACATTGAAGCGTCCATACGATCAAACTGTCCACCCTCCTGGTGCTCTCGTCTTCTCCGCGTTCAGTATAAAGTATCTAAAGGCTGTCCCCGATAAAGTGAGCACTCTTGAAATCAACCTTAGAAAAATGTCACTGTCCCTAACTACATATATTTTGACGAGTGCAATGAGTGATATGAGTCCATTAAAGTTGGTAACGATGGAGGGGAAAGTAGTTGCATATATTAACTTCGAACAAAAAGTGTTAGGTAACCATTTGTGATTAATTAAATTATTTCTCTCGCTTTTTGAATTTTTCAATGCATCGAAGTGTAAAAATGAGGAGATTTGTACAATTTTTACTTTTCTAATAATTTCACAGTTTCACTTGACCGACGCATGAATAAGGTGATGAGGCCCATGGCAATGTTAATGTTACATAATGCGGAAGAACACACAATGCGTATACAAGTAGATCTCGAGCAGGGCTTTCAAAAGTGCTCATTTTGCAGTGAATAGCCTATACCTAAGAGCGAAGAATCATAAAAGATTTGGTCTTATAGCGTGTCTTTGCATTGTGTGGATTGGTTGATTGCGGAAACAATGCGAGTGTTGTATTGCATTATCATTCTTATTAAAATAGATAACACATTCACAAACTATCGACAGCGGTTACATGAAATTTACTTATTTGAATTTTATTTTACATTGAGTATTTTAGTTTACATTTTAACGAATTCAAACGACTGGCAGTTTCACATAAATAAAACGTTATATATATATATATATAAACAGTTTGATTACAAATCAAGAACCCTAAATTGCGCAAACCTACAAAGTAGTTAGTTCTTCGACTACGCAACCAAAATTAAATTACGACGTTAGTTAGCTCAGGAAATAATATTATCAAGGTTTAATTTAAATGAAGACCTTAGTGCGCCACTTAAAAAGATAAAATGATTTATAGCATCAGTCAAATAGTTTTCTTTCAAAAGACCTCAGAATTTTTAAACGTGCGGAGCACAAAGTCAATTCTGTCTACCAAATAAGAGTCGTGTGTTTAAGTCGCACATAGTCAGTTTCCGTAGTTGAAGCTACAGGCTATTCGCGGTAAAATGAGCACTTTTGAAAGCCCTGCTTGAGATATACTTGTATGCACGTTGTGTATTCTTTCGCCTTATGTAGGATTAACGTTGTCATGGGCCTCACCACTTTAATCATGTGTCGGTCAAGTGAAATTGTGAAATTATTAGAAAATTAAATATTTTACAGATGAGCTCGTTTTGCACTTCGATGCATTAAAAAAAACAGAACATAAAAAAATAATATAAATTATCATAAATGGTCACTTTTTATTCGAGGTTAAGATACGGAACTACTTCCCATCCATCGTTACCTATTTTGCTGGGCGCATGTCAATCAGGGCGCCTGTTAAAATATCTGCAGGTAGGGGGCAGTGACTTTTTTTCTGAGGTTGATGTCATAAGTGCTCACTGTATCGCGAACAGCCTCGTTAGCCGTGGCTCAGTAGCTGCGCACGCACACACGCTCATCTTCGTCTGTATTCAGGCTTGAGTTATATGCCGAGGGTCGCAAGTCATATCTGTTGTGTTAATAAGTATAGCGATGCTACAGGCTGTTCACGGTAAAGTGAGAGCTTTTCAAGGCCCTTCTGGATTTTTCCTCTTAGTCAATTTCTATCTTTCCGCCACTTTTTAATATAAACATTGCCATGTGACTAATAAACAGAGTGCATACATTTCACCTCTCTCAAAAATTAATGCCCGACGCTGCAATATTAAGGGTTAATGCCAGTTGGAAGGGCCTTTATCGTGTACAGCCTATATAAAAACTGCAATACATCTGCACGATTGAAGATACTGGTCAACTTAAAGACGGTGAGAGTAAAACATAGGGCGCATCTCTTTCAAAGGGATCGCGAGGCAAGTGAAAGGTTTCGAAACATTTTTTTTTTTTATGATACGGAATTTTAAGACAACATTTTTCGAGTATTATCGTATGTCTCCATTTTCGTTTGTTGATTTGCTAGAGACGATCTGGCACTACTTTCCGAGAAAGGATATATAAACCATTTATCTGCTTCACAATTATTACCCACTAATCTTTATTACTGTTGCGGCGAAAACGCGGTATATAAGCAGAAATGTATCGATACAACTAACTAAAATAGAAGTACCTGTCTGTGATTTTCAAATTTTCCGCTATTAATTAATTTTTCATATAGTATAATTGATTACTAAGCCATATCTAATGTAAATTTTTTCCGTGTCTGTCTGTCTGACCGTGACTTAACTCAAAAACCACTGAGTGTATGACATAAAATTTACACAGTATATATATATATATATCCCTAGGACCAATTAGTCTTTGTTTCATCGAGATATCTCGAACAGTTCCGAAAATATGTTGATCAGGCATTTACATAGGTACTGGATTAAGATTTTCTTAGGATTACTGCATAAAAAAGGCGTTGTTAAAAAAAGTTCCGTCATTTCTCCTTTCTTTTTTGTCCATGGGCCGCCCTCCTTTCCTTCTCAAGAACGACTCCAAATCCTTAATGTCATGCGTACGAAGTAGCACAGGAAAGCTAGTTCTTTTATAAAAACGAATGCTGAAAACGCCCTGGGACACACGCGTAGTTTAGTTTCCTCTTTAAGCGTTGAAATCTATGGGCGGACAATGAATTGCAGTTAAAACGTGACTGCAAAACACCATGAGTGTCCTGACAGACAGTAGCGAAATATACGTCACAGATACGCACTGTATGTGGCTTTCCAATACTTGGTTTAACGAACCATTGAGGAAAAAATAAATAAATCTTTGTCGGCGGGTGCATCAAATATTATTTGCCGGTGTATTCTATTTAAAATTCGGCAATCACCTGAAATATAAATAGCAATTTATTTCATACTACCGCATGTCAGTACGTAGTTTTGATAAGCTGGTCTTCTATTTCACGCATACATTTCTCTACGTCAAACATTAGGAGCGAGCGAGTGAGTGACACATTGCCCACACAGCAGGGGACCGTGCGAGGATTGACTTGAAAACACGCTGGAGGGTCAGCAGATCGTCTATGTTTGGCTGCGAGTTGGGACGAGCTCGCGTTCAACGTGACATGCTGCGATCCACCACATTGATCTGCTACTAACACCCTCACCCGCACAACGTTTGTATAGTCCGCATCATCTGCCCATGGGAGCTACTTTCGAGCTTGTAACCCGCCGCTTGTCGCCCGCCGTGTTTTTAACTATCGTCTATTATAGCTAAAATTGTATATATTATATATGAAATCAGTGAAAGTAGAACAATGGTCATATATATTCAGCACCAAAAATGCCAAACCGCGTCCCTCCAAACCACGAACAGGGCGAAAACCGTAAAATTACTGAAGTAACGGAAGCCTCAAGCCCCCCCCCCCCCCCTCCAACCCGGGGACTTCAAAACCCGATATAAACCGCGCCCACAAAGTCGAGTATTCGGCATATAAAAATAGTGCACTACATCACCCATCTCACAAACCACGTACTGGTAACTAAGTGATGCATCATTATCAAGAATTCCGTTAAGAACAGAGTCGTCACACTTACGGCCTTACGATATTAGCACGGAAAAGCATATTTGAGGCGTTTTCGAAGGAATTGCATAAAGAAAAACGCGGGCGTCAAAATATTAGTATAAGTTATGTATTGTGCGTCTGCTGCTTATGACAAAAGTTTAAGTGCAGGAACTAATAAACTTAAAAGGATCAAAAACTTGCCCAACTGCTTGAATACGCCTACTCCTGCATGTGAAATTCGCACACAGAAAAATGTCTAATGTTCTTGTAACAAAAAAATTAGTCTGGAAAAATTTATCTAAACGTTTATGTTGTTGAAAAATTTATAATGTTGTGACAGAGTTAATGATGTTAAAGGCTGTTCACGATAGAGTGCGCACTTTTGAAAGTCGTGCTGAAGATCTAGTTGTAAGAACTTTGTGTATTCTTCCGCCTTATGTAAAATTAACATGGCCAAGGACCTCATCACTTTATTAATGCGTCGGTCAAGTGAGACTGTGGAAATATTATAAAAGTAAATATGTTACAAATCTGGCAATTTTTACACTTCGATGTATTTAAAAAAATGAAAGGGATAATTTAAGTTATTACAAATGGTTACCCAACACTTCTTATCCGAGGTCAAGATATGTATCTATTCTTCCTCCCGCATTACCAGATTTACTGGGCGCATGCCACACAGTGCGCCCGTTAAAATATATAGTATAGCATGTACGCAGGTAGGAGCATTGACTTTGTTATAAGGTTGATTTCAAAATGCTAACTTTAGCGTGAACAGCCTTTAACCAGTTACATATTATTACATTACTATAATGCTAATATACTGTTGAAGTGCTCATGTTAATAAAGCCTCTAAGTAATGGTGCCACAGTCGAAAGTTGATTTACGCTAAAAATAACAGGAAGAACTAATTAGTTTGCGTTACTGCGATATCAAAGTAATGTCTAAATTTGAAAGCTTAGCATGATAGCTAAATGTAGCGTAGACCAGCTCTCAAGTCTTGCAAAGCAGTTTAGAAATTACGCATATATTTATATAGCATAATCTATTTTCACATTACGATAGAGAACTGCTGTTTGTCTTTACTTTGTACTGAATACCCACAATATGAAATGGAATCAGATATAGGTTGCTCTGCCCACCTTGCTGATGGGTAGAGTGGCTGACTTGTAGTCGGAAGTTCTCCTCTCGGTTCCTCGCGGCAGATTTGCAGTTCGTATGTCGCGCGCGCTGTCTTACGGCCAATGTATCTGTCACTGAAGTCCACAAAGTCAACTTAAAAAAAACTATAGAGTACTTGGCAGGGTGTCCGGCTCCGTAATGTGAAAAGTTTCCAGTACTTACTCCAGGTGGAGGCTCGATCCCCTCCCCCCACCCCACAATCAAATCGTAATTTTTTTCAGTTGCCAATTATTATTTTTATGACAAAATAATTGTTTTTATTTATTGAACACTAGAAACAGTTTTTAAAGCAAAGAAAATACAATAAATTTTATCACAAAATCAATTCAACATTTTTTGGCGCAACGTAAACACAGCCTTAATGTTGACAGAACACTTTCGTAAGTCCTTTGATTTGAAATAATAGTTACTAAATATATTTTATTTTAGTCTTAGACGTTGAGTTCCGAGCGCGGGGGAATATACACACTGCGTTTATTACTTACATGGCAATATTTATTTTAAAATGCTGTTAAAGTATTAAAAAAATGGCTGAAAGGCGAAAGTAACTTGGGCCTCAAAAGTGTTCAATTTACCGTGAACAGCCTATAATGTTGTTACATTTAGTAGCCTACTTCGTACGTAATAGCTTAAACGTATATTCCATTAATAGCAAAATTAGTCACTGATGGTTCACAGAAAACAGAGAATTACTGTTGCAGTTACATTAGTACTGTAGTTACGCTAGACTTGTTTCTGTGCAATCCTCCACTGAGAATGTGCTTGTCCGTAGCTGAGCTGCATACGCATCCGACAAAACTCAGCTGGAGCGAGGACTCAACAATCCTCGTTTATCCGTGAACTGAAGGCATACACTTCTTAAACTCTGAATCGATTTAGGAAATTTACAAATGCACTAAGGTTATGCACACAGAATTTTGGTATTGTGTTTTGTAAAGTGTTAGAAACCTGTGAAAAAGTGGATTTTGATAACATTTTTTGTCTTGAGGCATAGCTGCAGTTGTCCTACTCTAACGATGAAGAGCTATATACGTTGTCTCCGCAGAGTTTGTTTCCTGCACACAAATCTTTGGGTAACAAATAAAGCATGTTTTAACGAAACAGGGAATATTGTGATTTTTTCGCTTTCAAAGATACTACGAAAATACTTTTATAAATTTACATGGTAAAAAAAAAAAACAAATTTTTTACACTTTTTTTGGTCAAGCTCCTGAGAGAGCATAAGACGAAACTAGCTTTTAATATGTACTCTCATTTGCAAAAAAAAAAAAAGATCGCCTTGACCGAATCGCGTAAGTATAACGAAGGTTGCCCCACAGTAACGTCATAGCTCGACGTGTATCCCACTTGTGTTTAATGCGGATTGCTTGCGCGGATGTGCCACTAGAAGACGTACATGTCCCTCCATCATTCGTAGCTGCAAGACACCGAATAAGGCCTTAGTAGCAATGTGAACAATAGAGCCTAGTTCAGTGAACACGCAGAAAGCTCCGACGGCGCATTCGACGAGTCTGCCCAGCTGGATGAGTTTGAGAGGCGCCACATCGTTGGACATATCAGTGCATTGCTCGCCACTTGAACCGTCATGCTACACTGTGAGTTTGTGTTGGACGCAGTGGGAACAGGAGGGTACACATACCTGTCGAGAAAGCTCGGGTCGATCCTGGCGGACCACCAGCAGGGAGGATCGTTTCGTCGTGCGACAGACTGTAAGCACTCAGCGGGGCGTTACTGCGTACCATCAAGGACATTTCACGGCAGCTGGAGATACGTCTATGTCCACCAGTATCATATCCAGGCGGCTAGCAGAGCCGCCGCATCTGTCGTGGCGGCGTCCCTTACGACATCTACCATTACGACCTGAGCATCACGTAGCATTTGCAATCTTCTACGGGGTACGGGCAGCATGGAAGCTTGCGAATTGGCGACGAGTGTTGTTCAGCGACGAATCACGGTTCTTTATAAATACAGACGACCACCAAATTCCAGTCTGGGGACGTCCTTGCTAACGGTGTGATCCATGCTTCATTGTAGAGTGACACACCACCCCAACGAGAGGTGTCATGGTATGAGGTGCCATTTCCTACGATTCCCGCACCCTACTGGTGGTGATTGAAGGAACCCTTAATGCGCGGCGATACATCCAGGAAATTCTGCGGCCATGCTCACTCCCCTCTCTGGTGCAGCTTGACAACTCCATTCTCCAGTAGGATAATGCCTAGACACACATACAGGGTATAAGCCAGCTGTGGCAGGAACTTCCTCAGGATATCATCCGATATTTGTATGTTTCCATGCCTGACCGTATCACCATCTGTTTCTGTGCTACGGGTGGTTCAACCCCATACTAAGTGCATCATGAAAGTGTTGGTCTCCTGCAATACATGCTTGGTTGGGGCACAATATTTTCATTTTTTTTCTATATACATACTACAATTTCCTGTGCATGTACCAACTTACATGCTTCTACGATGGCTCTTACAGGGTAATCAGTTTTTTTGTTGCAAATTTAATTAATCATTTTATAATTTCAAACCAAGTGAATTTGAATACTTTGTAACATTATTTATGTGGAGTGACTGCATGTCTTGCAAACAATCTAAGATCTATAAAGATATCTAATATGATTAATACTTGATTTTTTTCTACAGATTGTGACGGCTCTCCTAGCTGTCACTATTGGTTCTTCATTGGCTAATCCGACAGAGAAGATACTAAAGAAGCGCGATGTTGGCTATGAGTATAAGCGTCCTTCGATACAATTTGCTCTTTCTCCAGTACCACAATCACCTTTATCTCCAATTGCAGCACTTCCACCACCTCTTCCAGGCCGCACTTATATACCACCTCCACCTCTTCCACAACGTCAAAGTCCATGGACTTACTTACCTCCACCTCCACCCCCTCCTACAACACCACCCCCTTCTCCACCCCCACCCCCTCCACCATCTTCACCTCCCCCACCCCCTACGCCATCTCCACAACCACCTTCAATTCCCTCTCCACCACCTCCAAGTCCAGTTAATACTTATTTACCTCCAAAATCACCTCCACCAGCATCCCCTCCTCCAACACCTCCCCCTCCATCATCTCAAACACCACCTCCCTCTCCACCATCTCCTCCACCTCCGAGGCTAGACAACACTTATCTGCCTCCACCACCTCCTCCTCCACCTTCCCCTCCTCCACCATCTCCCCCTCCATCATCTCCAACACCACCTCCCACTCCATTATCTTCTCCACCTCCTCCGAGTTTAGACAACACTTATCTACCTCCACCACCTCCTCCTCCTCCTTCACCACCTCCTCCTCCTTCACCACCTCCTCCATCTCCACCCCCACCATCATCACCTCCCACCTCACAACCTCCTCCACCTCCTCCGAGTTTAGACAACACTTATCTGCCTCCACCACCTTCCTCTCCTCCACCACCTTCATCTCCTCCGTCACCTCCTTCTCCTATGTCAACCCCTACCCCTCCCTCAGCACCACCAAGTCCAGATAATACTTATTTACCTCCACCACCACCTCCTCCAGATCGCTCATACCTACCACCACTCAAGTAACACGTTTTCTCTTTACACTTTCCTCCATTACCACACCACCTCCAACACCAGATGACACTTATCTATCTCCATCACCTCCTACTCCACCTCGTCCACCACCTCGGCCACTTGCTCCAAATCGCTCATACATACCCCCACTATAATAGCTGCTTTCTCGTCATATATTTACCTCATAAACCTCCACATCTATCTCCTCCAGTTTTACTTCAACACTCACTATTTTAATCAGCCCCTTATTTACGTCTCCTGACCTATTACAATATATTTTCAATACAGCAAAACTTTATTTATTGCCTATGAAGACTTAACAACAAGCAGAGGCAATATCCAACACCAACTGCACTTTAGCTCATAATATAGTTTAATATTTTCGACCCATTATTTCACCTATGGAAATAAACGTATTTATTGGAATAACTGCTGTGGTTATCTGCAGTTGTGCTGCAGACAACAGTTTAAGACATTATGTTTTAATGAATGTTACGAGAAGACGAAGAAAATATTGATATCTGTGTTTACTCAGAGAGAGAATTAATTTTCCCATAACTTGTTTATTGTGAAAATAAAATTTAATAGGCTGTATATATTGTAAAAATGTAACTATGTGTCAATTATGTACTTAATTTATTTACAGTTTTGTATAGAGCATGCTTGCAAGGTTTTGTATAATTGATCTAATATCTTGTAATAAAAATTTATATCATTATAAGAATAATGTTTTGTTCGTTTGTGCCAGCCCCTATGCAACCAAAACAAAAAACGACACTTAATATGCACAGTTCTTATGAGTTTTTGTCCCCAGAAAGCCAGTCTTCAGCTGAGAAGTGATGTGCGTTTTCTTTCATGTATATTTACAGAGAAAACCTTTTCTTGGCTTTTAACTTTATACTTTTGTTTTTAAAATGGAATCTTTGTTTTTATCAAACATTTAAATAAAGAAAATTGCTTTTAAAATTGCATAAAATATCCAATCAAATAAACTCTCTAATTAGATATCAAATTATATTTTTAAAATCTGTATATATTGTTATTTATTTTGTTGTACATTTGTTCGGCAACATTACTAAGTTGTTATCTGTTCCTGTTTAGAGGTCTCGGTTTCTTTCAATTAAAACATCCCTTCTAACTGCTTGAAAGAGATTAAGCGATAAATGCTAAGCGCATATATTTCGAAAACTAACTTTGAATAAAACTTTCTGAGTGTCTACACTGTACATACTGATTCCCACATCACTTCTTGGTATTCACGGTTGTTTGCATAGGATTAAAAAACCCTGCTCAAGTTTAAAAGTGGGTGTCCGCAGCTGACTCCTCTATCGTTGCGTCTTACTCGATGTATAAAAATAGCTACTCTTTTCAATTCATCCCTCTGAAGTTTTCAAACGTCGATACAGTTTGTAGATCTTATAATTTTGTCTTTGTTTACAACAAAATTTGATATCTCCTGCCTCGTAAACTATAACACTAGCTGCTGGCAGGTAAGGACATTAATACCATTACGTGTGCAAGTAACATAATAATGCCAAGATAAATAAAGATTTACCTTTTCTTCTCTGCTGCAGTTTATCACATTTATTCATTGCTTAAGCATGTAAAGAAATAACTAAACTCGCAAAAAATTCCATATTTGGGAAGTTATTTATGAGGGTTGTTTACAAAATTTCTAGAATTATAGGGTCAAGTTAAACGAAGCTTAAAAAAACTTGCTGTTTATACAGCACCTAACATTCGAATAGAAAATGAAGATAATAAAGGTAAAAAGTAATGACAAGTAGAATTACTCGAATCGAAAAATAAACCGCTTTTTTTTTGTGTAGCAGAACAATTTGACCAGAAGGAAATTTAGCTGAGGCATAAAGGGTTATTAATTTTTTATTCCAATTAATTTGATGGTACATTAATAAATGTTAAAAGTTTTACATTTAACACTCTAATATATTAACCTAACTTAAATAACTAACAAAATAAAAACAATAGCAAGTGAAAAAAATCGAACGTAATTGAAAAATTTGCATTAACTTTATATTTAGCTTTACCTAAGAAATATATACCAAGCTGAAATAGTAATCATATCGCCTGTGTGCGATGGGTGTTCTGTCCAGTAAATCCGTTTTTGATAGCTCACGTCCTTTCTGATGATGAAAATTTAATTGCCTACAGTGAATTTTGGCGACGAATCAGCTAAGCTCACATTGAAAAACTAATGTTTCAGAATAAATCACTAGTCAGTTTTTTTTTTTTTTTAACTGCGAAATAATATTTCCTCCAAACAATAATTGTTAAAAAAAAAAACTTCTAATAGGTATCGGCCACCTGGTGGGGAGGTTTGGTGAGGTCAGTGCCAGTTCCACCTGGAACTTTGTTTAAAAAATAATAATAATAATTAGATATATTTGTGTGTGCGTGCGCGCGCTTGTGTTAGTACAAGCCCTTTACTAAATATTGTTTTTAAGGCATTTTTAATTTGGAAGTGAAAGCAAAGTAAAAACTTGTGTTGCGAATTTAAACTAAACAATTATTGTGTACTAAGTTAAACCGATAATGGCGTTGATGATGGAACCAAGAAATATCGTAAAAATGTTACATAACCTAATTTTTGACATAAATGATAATAAATAAAAGCTTTCTTTTAAAATGCATATAATTAATTCTGTAAAATAGTTAAGGTTTGAGGAAAGAATATATTTTTGATAAAACTATACACAATAAAACTATACAGGTTTAGCAATACGATTTGTATAATCATGTGAAAAGTACTGACTGTTTACTTAAAAATGATGATTAACGAGTTTACACTATAAATGCAAAAGAGTAATAATTTCTTAAATAGCTACTGTTTCAGTGGCGTAACTATAGTGGGCCACTTGAAATAGATGCGCCAGGCTCCAGACTCGAGAGGGCGCAAACTTTTTTTTTTAATGAGCAGTTATGAATTAAAAATCACTGTAAATGTAAAGAACGCTCGCCAAAAATGCATTCAATATTACATAATTATGTCTTTTAATGGGGTTAAATTCTCGTACTGTTAGCTAGTTCGTAAACAATGAGGATGTAATGAATCATCTTGTAGACGTTTTCTTCTTCGCACTTCCGCCAGGAATTGTAACGATGCAGATTTTCTGTGCTTATATTTACCATTAGTCACAGATATTATAATTATATATGATTACAGAGCATTTGCTTATGTTGCCAATTCATTTAATATAACTTCCGACTTCAGCTTTATTATAGAAATTAAACAAAATACGTTATAATCATAGGTTATTTTAACAGTTCATTGACATAGAGATCACGTGTAAGTATATTTCATTTGTTCCTAGACGATATTCAATATCATAAATTTATTTGTTATTTTTCATTTATCCCCATGATATTTGATATTTGTCCCCATGATAATCCTATATATCATATGAAAGCTGTTATCATAACTAGTGAGGGTTGAATGTATGAAAGAAAATAATCAGTTGTCTCGCGTCTCGCCATTGCTGGTTGGCGGAGAGATGTGGCGTGGTCAGATGACGACATAAGTAAAGCAGAAGTAAAATAAAACTTAATTTTCTCTAACAGAGGTCATACCACCACTGTCAAAGACAGACGCGTGTGGGAAAATAAGTTAAAAATGAGATAATAAGTAATTATATATATATGCAAATAGTGGGAAAATTTAGGTTGGCAGCCAAGGACACGGGGCACAGGAGTGCAGGAGTCACCCAGCCGCCATGTTGTTACGTCACCATCCTCCATCTTGGAAGCCAGTGCCCCATGACCGTTGACCCACGACTTTCGTCCCTTGACCCCTGACCCATGAACTTTGACATTTGCCCCAAAAACACAAACAATTAAAAAAAAAAAAAGTTCCAAAACAATTATTAAAGATAAAGTCTTGCGAATTTTTTTTTTATAAAAAATTGTTTAAAAATTTATAAAAATGTTTATTATTAAAATTTTTATAAAGAATCATATCAAATTGATGAAAAATTTATCATGAAAAATGCAATAAAACCCGATTTATTTACAAAAAATTATTTTAAAACTTTCCGCCACAGCTGGCCATATTGGTAAGCATCATTTGTTTTTTTTTTCGTTCGTCATTTGTTTATAGATTATTATGAGCCGCTTTCTTGGTAGGTGCATTCGGTCAGTTAGTCACCGTCGTTCCACCACCATCTTGGTATGCTCTCGCCTACATTCAGCCAATTAGTAAACTTCGCTCCCCTGCCATATTGGTCGGTGCAATCGACACCATATTGGTAACTGTCAGTTATTTGCATCACCTAGGGGCGCTAGTGTATTAATTTACCCACCCAGGCGACGTCCATTTTGATAGCTGTATTCGATGTTAGTGCCATTTGTTTCGAAATTTGTAAAAAATTTATTATTAAAAATTATTTTAAAATTATTTTAAGATGTATTTAAAATTCACTTTAAAAATTAATGAAAAACCTTAACTTTCAGGTCACCCCTCACCCATACCTATTCCCTCATCTTGGTAGGGGACCACCATCTTGGTAGACATCACCCATCCACCATATTAGATGAGGACTACCTTAACCTTAACCCCATGACCTTGAATGGCCTTGAAAACAAAAATAAAGAAAAAATACATAAAAGCCAGCAAGCATAATACACTACAGACTACTACCGCCCTATTATAAGCAGACTACCTTGACCTTGACCCCATTATCTTGAATGATGTTGAAATCAAAAACTCTAAAAAAAATTGTACATTCTCTGCTCGCTCATATGCCAAACACCAACACACACCCACACATACACACACATATGCATACCAACACAAACAGAGCCCAAAATTTTCAAATTTGCAGGCGAGACTGATAACATATTATAAACTGGTATTGTGGCCAGGAACAACATCCCCATAAAAGTTTGCGAGGCAAAATGCATACATATGAACATACGACCCAGTGACGGGAAGTGGACGTGGAATTGTAGGTGGTGGTGGAGGTGGAGGTGGAGGTGGACGTTGTCAGATAGTCGATACTCTTTTATAACATCGACTCCCAGAGTCAGAAGGTTTTCGTGCTACCATTGGCGATGTAGGCATATCCTCACCAAAAGTCAACTGCTTACACTATCACTAGATGATTCTACTTGTGACGAACTGCCTTCCATCACAACCACCGAAGAATTGAAAACCCTCTTACAGGATGCATGCTTATTATATGCTGTTTTCACTACAGAAAAATTAGTTTATGTTATACATCTCGACTGTCTCGATACAAGTGTGAAAATTATTTGCCAAATTTAGGATTCGAACCCTAGTTCCCCTTACAGGAAAGTAGAGCTTAAATCCACCACCTTAGACCGCTCAGCCAACCTTACAATTTGTATTAATATAGAAATTTCAGAAAACCTTTTTTCATAATGAAAAGTGGTAACCTCATCATTGGATAATGTCATAGGATATTAACCATGGTCATTAACATCAGTTCAAAATATACTGTGCTCAGAGTGCTCCCATACCATGAAGATTGTTACGCTCCTTTAGGACTTAGCAGGGCTTCAGGAAGGCAAGGAGGACACACACTAAAAAAAAAAATCAAGAAAGCCTGGACACAAAAACTCCAAAATCAATACAAATATGTTGAAGCCTACCTATACATTATCACCAAGAACGACAACTTTGCAACTTGATTTGAAAAATTAAATAAAATTTGTAAATTTCTGTTGCTTGCTACTAAGTGGTTAACTAGGGGAAGGGGAGAACACAAATGCACTGGAACAAACAGAAAAATAACAATATTAATATATCCGGAGAAATCACCCAACTTGAATAAACACTTGTGAAATCCCATTAGAATGGTAGAATGACTCCCTGAGTAAAGCAAGCACCATTAAAACTTTAAAAATAAAGTACGCCTGATGATTCACTAAAAAGTACAACACGGAATACAAATTTCAAGAATACAATTCGGAACGAGCAAAAACCCTCATTACACTTAATCATAAGCATAAAGGCATGCCATTTTGGCAAATCGTAGTCCAGGAGACCATTCCTACAACATGCCAAAAAAAAAAGGAAGAGTCCACCTCTTATAAACATTCCCATAAAATACCATATTGAAAATTCAAACAGCCAAAACAGTGAAGAAACACTTCCCTACAAAAATCCATATACACAAAAATCCCAAACAAACACAACTGAAAAGGAAACTCTACCGCCAGGATAACAACAACTACGTTCATTGCAATACTTAACTTGTGTATTCATATTACGCGAAAAAGCGTCTAGCATGGCGAAGCCCCGACATACGAAGTGGTATAGACATGATCAATCGTCGGCCAGCCCGCGCAATTCGAAGAGGAACATTGCACACTTGCTCGGGCTGGGGACGAACATTTATACTCGAAAACGCGGCTCGAGAATGTTAAGGAGGCGGCGGGAATAGCGGAGAGGCGTATGGAAGGTGCCAGAGTGTGCGAGGGTGATCTCGTTGCCAGTAGTAGCCACCAGACAGCGCTCGGCCACGCCAGGAGCGCCGCGCGCCTCTCTTCAGTATATATCAGCGCTTGGAAGCGTTCAGACGTGCGTCACCCCATGAAAAATGGCGGAGGGGGGGGGGGGGGCAAAGAAAACAATACAAAGTACCTTTTTCTGCAGAAAAAATATTGCCTCTTTAAATAGTAACCCTTCTTCAAACAAAATAACAGTTTATTAATTTGGGCTACTAAATACAGACATAGAAAATAACCAAGCAGACCTGCTAACTAAGTTCATTAACGTCATATAGCTCTGTAAACGCACCAACCCCATAATAGCAGCCTTTAATCGTACTCCAGAAAATTGTAGACATCACACAATTCACCAGCTGGCGGGACGAAAAATATATCGTTCAGGCAGGACAGTTTTTGGCAGGAAAGGAGTACTCACAAAAAATTGCTTCAGTTTTCTAATTTACACGCGTGTCAGACTTGAAGCAGGGCTTTGATTTTTTATGCACTACATTTTGAATAGATGGCAAGAAAGGTTAAGTTCCTATGACATCATCCAATGATAAGGTTATCACTTTTCAATATAAAAAACATTATCTGAAATTTCTACATTAACACAAATATTCAGGTTTGCTGAGAGGTCTAAGGTTGTGGATCTAAGATCTGCTGCCCTGTAAGGCGGACATGGGTTCGAATATTACATATGGCAAATAATTTTTACACATATATTAAGACAGTCGAGATGAATAACATAAGCTGATTGTTCTGTAGTGAAGAAAGTATATAATAAGCATGCATCCTGTAAGGTTTTTCACTTCTTCGGCAGTTACGATGGAAGGCAGATCGTCACGAATAGAATCATCTAGTGATAGTGTAAGATGTTATAATATGAATGAGAAAACTTTTGGCGAGGATAGGTCTATATCGCCAATGGTAGCGCAAAAACCTTCAGACTCTGGGAGTCGAAGTTATACAAGAGTATCGACCATCTGCAAATATTGTGACACATCCACCTCCAGCTCCAGCTCCGCCCTCACCTCCACCTCCACCTCCCATCGCTCGGTGGTATGTTCAAGTGTATGCATTTCGCCTCGCAAACATTTATGTGGACATTGTTCCTGGCCACACTACCAGTTTTTAATGTGTTATTTGTCTCTCCTGCAAATTTGAATATTTTGGGATCTGTGGGTTGGCGTGCATGTGTGTAGGTATGTGTATTGGTGTTTGTCATATGAGTTAGTGGAGAATGTACAAGTTTATTCGAATTTTTGTTCTCAAGGTCATTTAAGATCACGGAGCCAAGGTTAAGATAGTCTACATCCAATATGGCAGTGGTAGTCTGTAATGTATTATGCATACTGTCTTTTATGTATTTTCTCGAGTTTTTGTTCTCAAGGTCATTCAAGGCCATGAGGTTAAGATCGAGGTAGTCTGCATCTAATATGGTGTTAGTAGTTAGTGATGTTAGTGTTAGTAGTTAGTATGCTTGTTGATTTTTATGTTTTTTTTTCTCGAGTTTTTGTTATCAAGGTAATTCAAGGCCTTGGGGTCAAGGTCGAGTTAGTCTGAATCTAACATTGTGGTAGTAGTCTGTAATGCATTATGCTTGCTTTTTCTCGAGCGTTTGTTCTCAAGGTCATTCAAGGCCATGGATTCAAGGCCATTGTAGTCTGCATCTAATATGGCTGTAGTAGTCTGTAATGTGTAATTATTGCTGAATTTTATGTATTTTTATCGAGTTTTGGTTTTCAAGGTAATTCAAAGTCATGGGGTCAAGGTCGAGGTAATCTGCATCAAATATGGAGGTAGTAGTCTGTGATATATTACGATTTCTGTGTTTTATGGATTTTTCTCGTGTTTTTGTTTTCAATGTCATTCAAGGTCATAGGGTCGAGGTCTGCATCTAATATGGTGATAGTAGTCTGTAACGTCATATGCTTGTTGACTTTTATGTATTTTCCTCAAGTTTTTTCAAAGTCATTCAGGGTCATGGGGTTAAGGTCGAGGTTGTTTGCATCTAATATGGCAGTAGTCTGTAACATATTATGCTTGCTGAGTATTATGGATTTTTTCTCAGGCTTTTGTTTCTAAGGTTATTCAAGGTCACTGACAATCAATATTGCAGTGGTGGCCAATTATGTAATATGCTTGCTGATTGGGTATGTGCGAGGGCGGTGGAGGCCCACCGAGTAATTTGTTGGGTGAAGGGGGTTAAGGGTATACCTCAAGAAATTTAATTAAAAAAAAATACATTTTAAATAATTTTCTAATAATAAATGTTTTGGTATTTTTGGAAAATTCATCTGATTTTTTTTTGGATTTTTTTTGGGTTAAAGATCAAGGTCAAATGTAATAAGTCATGCTCTTCTGGCTCGGAGTCACTGATCCCTGGCTTGGAGTCGCTAATCCCTTTCACCTACTCTGGGAAAATGTGAAATTTTTTGGGGATCCTTTTTTAATATTTTTAAAATCCTTTTTAATAATATTTTAATAATTTTTTTCGGAAGTTTTTTAGAATTTTTTTTAGAAAATTTTGGGGTTTTTTAAAAAACATTTTAAGGATATCTTTGGGATTTTTAAAAGGGTTTATTGAGGTTTTTGGTGTCATAGGTAATGGTTCAAAGGCCAAGGGCATATGGATCCAAGATGGCGGTCGGGTTCTGTAACAACATGGCGGCCGGCCGAATCCGAGTTCGATCCCCGATCCCCTTGTGCGTCAATCGGCATTTCCCTACTTCTGATGTACATAAATGCGATGTAATAATTAATGTACATAAATATACAGAACTTTTTAACCTTAATCGGGATGACATTTTCATCTGACATATACATGAAATAGACACTTACTGGAAATAAAAAACTTCAAATTTTGTAAATCAGTACATAGGCCTGTCCTCCGTATTTAAATATATTAAAACAGTGGGTAATGTGTTTTTATAGATCCACTAAACATATTGTTGCAATCACCCAGAGCTAAGGCTGGCAGGAAGCATGCAGTCGCGCGGGGCTGCGCGACCTCGGCAAGCCAGTCCAGTTGTTTTGGTAACATTTGCCGGGGGGAAGGGCATCGAGGCCGGGGCCGTGACCTTATACACTTGGAACAATGGCGGCTCGCGGCCATCTTGCTTCAGCCCGCCAGAGCGACACCCGGAAGGAGGACCAGCAGGCCAGTGGTCCGAGATCGACGCCGTCCTCAACCGCCGTCGAGAGAGTCTTCTCGCTGTCGCCGTTGACATTGCCAGGGTAAATACATCTCCCATTAGGGTGCACTAGGTTGCTGAGACAACAGGATAGGCGAAGGCACGTTTTATAATCCATTCACGGTTACTTCAGCCTTTTATGAAGTCCTGCTAATGTTCTACTTCAAGGATATTCTTCCGCCTCGTGCAAACTAAGCTTAACAAATCTGGTGAATTACACCAGAGGGACAACGCACCACATTCGTGCGCACACAGTTCTAATGATATTTTGTATAATAACTGTTTCTCACTACATGTTACCAACATACTTATTTTTTCCCTGTTTTTATTCAAATTTTTTATCAATGAAGCATTATAATTTATAGATAAGATATTAATAACATTTCAATTTAACAGGAAAGAATGTAACTTTTATGAACACACGTATAAAACGCTTGTGATACAGGGCGTATTTAGGAAATAACTAAACACGTCATACATGGGGAGATTTTTTAAGGGTTTGATTCAAAAAGGCCGAAGAAACCGTGAATGAACTATAGTCTTCTTAAGAGAAAGAGCACTATTGTAGTAATAATAAGCTAGTTATGCTAGCTTCTTGCCATATTGCGCCGTTGTTATCCACTTAATGGATTAATTGAGTCGCGCTTTGGAGCGGCGAATGTTGTAATTATCCTGACTTGAATAAAGTACTGTTTTATATAATCGAGTGCCTTTACCTCTGTCTACCTTCATCCTCCTAGTAAGTGCGTAACCAGTTCCCTTCGGGAGAGGGCACAGCAATATTTTTTTATCCTTTATTATACATATACTTTGCATAGTAATAGAGTCAAAAATGTTACTGGGCCGGAATAAATATGATGTTGGCCAGCTTATCGAAAATACAGAGACACTCTATCGGAATTGGCCCATAATATTTCTTGAGATATTAGCGACAGGTTGGCTGTGAGAATCATGCCAACATAATTTCGGTGATATCCATCCATTGTTCTGAATAATACAGTGGGCCATCGTCTTTATCCTAATGGCTAAATTTCTGTCTCAAAAATTGATCAAGCCATTAACTGCTAGCTAACTTTTTGCATATTAAAACACGTTCCAAAAGTTTGACGGCAAAAATACATCAGATAACTACCATTATTTGATCAAGAGCATTGTCTCGAAAACTTAATGGGCCGTAATAAGTATGATGTTGGCCAGTTTATCGAAAAGACAAAGATGCTGTATCGAAATTGGCCCATAATATTATTTGAGATATTGGCGACAGGTTGGCTGTGAGATATCATGCTAACATACTTTCGGTGATGTCCAGCCATTATCCTAAATAATACCGTGGGCCGTTGTCTTCATCCTAACGGCTAACACTCTGTCTCAAAAAAGACATCATGCCATTAACAGCTAGCTAACTTATTGCCTATTCAAAACACTTTTCAAAAGTTTGACGGCAAAAAGACATCACATGGTTGTCTTAATTTTAATAAAGAGCTTTGTCACAAAAAAGATACTGGGCCAGATTCAATCAGATGTTTGCAACCTTCCTGACAAGACAAATATACTGTATCGGAATCGACTCAGAATACATTTTTAGATGCTGGCAACATGTTTGCTGCGAGATATCATGCCGACATAATTTTGGTAATATCCATTTGTAATACTAAATAATACAACGGGCCTTTGTTGTTATCGTGACGGCTAGCATTCTGTCTCAAAAAGTACATCATGTCGTTGTCAAAGGGCTATATTCTTTCATATAAACGACAGTTGCCGACAGTGCGGATATAGGGCCGACACTTTGCCGACAGGTTATGTTTGCTGGGATGCGGCCATCACTGTAGGACAAGCTGAAGCGGGACCCGTCCGAAAACACTACATTTGGCCACTCAGCACGCCAGTGATGGCGTTCACGTGCCCGTTGCAGTCTGAGGCGTTTGTGGTTTCTGGACAATGGAAACCGATGCAATGACATGCGTGCCACCAGTCCAGCCCGCAGCAGACGGCGTCGAACCGTCGACGCAGACAGGTCCACACCCCGTTTCAGTGCTCCAGTATCAAGCCAACACTGTGGACGAGGCTGTACGGTCCGTTACGGCCTATTGGGAAAGATGGCGGTCATCTCGTGCTGTAGTCACATTGTGTGGCCCAATACCTGCTCGTCGCTGTTCACGACCTTATTATACCCACTGGTATCACGCACGCATCACCCTCGTAGCAGCATGACCTGTACGAACCGAAATGTCACGGTATGGCACCTGTTTCCCGGAGACCGATCATTCTGCCCCGTTCGAACACACTCATATGCTGATATGGCGCCCTTTGACGTCGAAGAGGCATACTGGCACTTGCTTTCACTTCGTTTGACGGCTATTCACTGGCTGAGCTTGGCGTAACACTGACCTTTCCAGTCTCACAAGATAGGGCGCTGCTGGGCCTACGTGTACGCCATCTCTCTGAAATCGTAATCACTAACTGCTGGTACACTGCTCTACACATCCTCCGAGATTGGATTCGTTCGGGTCATTCTTTCTGGGTGTTGCAATTTTCACAAACATTAGTGTAGTAACATGAAAAAATGGAATGTTTATTGTTACAATAGGCAAGGCCACGTAAGTTGCATTAAAAACAATTACATAACAGTGACATTTGTGTTATGCATAACTATTTTATGACATATATTCTCACGCATATCTATAGCTTAATGTCAATGAAACAATGCCAAGTTCTTCAATTAAATAAACTTTTAAATAAGTATATGCAGAGTTTACCCAAAAATGGTAAACAAATCTTAAGTGAAACTTGGTTCACACACATGTATTTTACTCTGAGACATTTTTTATACTTAAGAATCTGTTGGAAATTAAACCTAACATAGTTAAATTTTATAAAACCTGTAACTTTTTTAAAGCATTCACCAAGTTTAGATTACTTCTCGAAAGGAAGAGTATTTTATGAGATTACCTTCTTATTTGTGTGCACGTGTATCTCCCCCCCCACCAACAAAACTACTTTTTATCCTTTTGACCGAATTCTTCCAAACTCGAAACAACACTTATAGTAGGTACTTAATAAAGGTACCCAACCTTCGCAGCTACCGATCATGCTATGTACTTACTTTCAAAATTATGGTAATTTAATTTTTTGGGTGTTACGTTATATGTCAGGAACAATTAAACTGGAGGGAACCAAAATTATGGTGTGGACATTTTACAGTTTTTTATCTCTGAATTCAGAAAGTCAAATACTCACCAGCCTACCATTTTGTACGATAACGCCACTACGAACCAATCTTTAACTTCACATATAGGGAACTACTCAGCTGATATCCACAAAATCTGGCATACGAGTGTATTATGGACGGTGGTCAACATTATGTTATAGCATTTCATTACAGAATACAATTATTTAGAAAAATGGTGGTATTGATAATGTTTTACATTATATACCATATATACTATATATAAATCACAATGATATGTTGGCAGTGGCTGTTGCGACTAGTAATATCGCTAAATGACTGCCTATTTCGTTTACCATTTTAAAAGACAGTGATAAATGAAAATAAATGTTTTACGTCATATTTAGAGAAATACTCAACCCATTCCCTCCAAATTTGGCTTACAATAAGTACTAAAGTAAACCACTTAAACTTATGAGTTCAGTACATGAGACACTTAAAAAATTGTGGCCTTTTAAATGTTTTGCTTAGTATATTTACCGACACCCTTGACTTATTTCATGAAAACGAGTTCATGTTGGAGTACCTCTTGCGAGCATTAAATTCACCAAGTCACAGTTTCTTTCATGCGCCACTTTCTAAGATAGATCCAAACTGAAAATAGTTTATTTCATATTTCAAACTTTTCAACCAATTCCAGTAAAAGTTGACATAAAGTAATTGTGACATAAAATAGATAGCATCTAGAATATATACTTATTTTCAAATTGCAGCTTATATATATTTTAGTTAAATATTATATTAAAGCTTTGTTGATTACAACCATCAGCCAACTAGCAACATTCAGCACTAATTGATCATTGAAATGCCAGCTACTACTAAGGTCCTTAGTTAATCGGCAACAGCAAACGTAACCTTGACACAGGCGACCCGCCATGCCGTTTCAAAATATACACAAATTATCACAAAATTATTTTGCCCTGGAAGTAACGGTACTTACAGTATATGAGTCTTACATGGTATGAGCGAAAATCTTATTTCAAACACGCAATGTTAAAATGCTGTGACTCCGAAAGTAATTACAGATAATTCCTGATAGTTCCTTAATTGTTCCCTATTTGTAAAATTCCCTGACTTTCTCCACCGAATTCCAGATTTTACAGATGAGCTGCTTTTTACTTTGTAAGAAATATATATTTTTTCTGTATGTGAAAATACTGGCGACCAGTGATGGTAATGGTACGGTACAATTGAGAGTGGACTCACATACAAATACATGGGCTCACTAATACTCAGAAGGAAAAGTTATTGAATACAATCAATCAATTTTACTTTGAAAGTTATTGATAACAAATACAAGTAGATTACAGTTATATGCTGTTTTTCGAACAAATTTACAGCTAACGTACATGCCGGTTAAAGTGTTAAAACGATGAAAATTTATTCAAAACATGCGAGGTTTTAAGGCAGCCATTCTGCTATTTTAAAAATTTTAGTGAACTGAAGTGCTCATCAACATAAATCATTATCAAAACGGGAGATATAAGAGTAAATGCAGGTAAAAATATTACATCCTTTTATTAAAAAAAAAAAAATTAAACTAAAACAAGTGCTGGAAAAAGATTTTTCAGCAAATAAAAGAACACACTTGGTACAGACAACGTTACTGAATATTCGAATGCATCACAAATCAAGAACAAACATCAGCTAACTTGTATGTAAAAATAATACTTCTAAACAATTTTTTAAACAAACAGTTCATGATTGATGATAATCTCATTTTAAAATAACTGTTTTTTGATGATGCAAAACAGTTGCACGTTGAAAGCTTTATAGCCGTTTACCTCGCTTTAAGGGAAATACATATTTTACCACACTAAGAAGCCTTTCAACTAGCGCACTTGAAGGGAATCCAGTAATAAATTGTACTAACAATTTGTTTCATTGTTGAAATGTAAAAAAACTACGTCAATGTTTTTGTCAGTGTGTGCTATTTAAAACAAACTCTGTCAAGATCACTGTCAGTCAATTTTTGTGTCTAAATTACTGGATTACTGGGGGGGGGGGGGGGGATGCTCATTCCTCGTCTGAAGTTTCATTTGGTTTTGTGGGTGAAGCAGTAGTTGCAGTTTTACTGCTAGTCAGTGCTGCTTCTTATCTCAGCATTTAAATAGCATTATCCCTTTCGTTGGCCCAGAGAAACCGCAGACCCCAGACCGCAAGCTTACGAGACATTATTAGGACAGCAACAAGAGTCGACCTTTGGACACAGAAAATCTCCTCAAATCTCCTCATCACTAACGCTAACAACGCCCTTTGAAAAGGTATGCAATACACTAGCCACATGTATATAGATTTTTTCTCAAGTTCTTTTTGCAGACATGCAATGGTGGGAAGTAGATATCCAGCATAAATATTTTTTTCCTGCCTTCAAAATACATAACTCTCAATTGTTTAACTTATCACTATGGCTAATAAAATATACCAGTTTAATTAATTTGTTTACCGTATAATAATTTATATTTTTATTTCATGTTCTTCCAGTTAAACCTGTTTTGTTTATACTCTTAAGAACATTAAAATGTCTAAGAAATGCAGTCTTCCTTCTGATATAGCATGAATGTTATGATCAATTTCTAATATTTGATAAATTAACATAAAACACGTTAACTGTTTCAAAACGACTTTGTAACTCACCGTGAGATACTCATTTAGGAAATATCGTTTTGCTGGTCTGAGTCTAACTAGGACAACAGCATCCATGATGTCATCAAGTTTATCATTGCCGTGACTGCAAAAGAGATGTTAAGCACTTGACACATACAGACAAGCTGTTACAGCGAGTGCTGTTTTAAGTGATAATCATTTGCTTGTTCCACAGTACCTAACTATTTCAAATGCAGATCTGGAATTTAAAAAAATATTAGACCTATTACTTAAAACTTTTGACTATCCTGACATATCAGATCAGATTAATTACTTGAAAACTAAACATCGTAAAGCACTGCATAATTGAGGTCCTTGGTGTTTAAATATTAGTTATTAATGTAATGTTTTATAACATGGCATGGGTATAGTATGACATGGGTTTAGCGTTTTTGACTATCTATAAAATATTTACAAATTACAGCTTTTCAAAATTTACGCTATGTACTCGGCTTCTTCCAGGAGAAGAAATCTAACAAAATTTACAATATATGAGCGGTTATAATAATAATAAACCAAATTTAGCACCATTTCCTTTTATGTTACTTAGACTTATATATTCAAATTTCACAGGTAAAGTATCAAACAATTATTATCATATTAAAGAAGTTCGTGAACACCTCCACTCTAGAAACTGGAGTCGCACACTAGTAATATTAATGATGATAATGATGATGATGATTGCATACTAAAACACTGAATTATGGGTTTCGCATATATGGTTCAATTACAGCAGAATTTATTTTTGTTGATATAAAGTTTCCCTTAACAGCAAATAAATTTTTATATAACCAAAATCTGGATTTATTTTTGTATACTGATTCCAATCAGAGAACAGCCGTAGTCTAGGGCTAAATATGGATATACGTAAATAATTCGTTCCAGATTTGCTTTGTTTTTCTTGTTAAATATGCATGGAATACACAGAGACAAATAAAAATAGATAGATACGTTTTAACCTGATAATAACTTGAGTAGTAGGGCTATGTATGGTCAGGCATAAATGTATAGCACATCGCAGCTCAGAGCTTTTAATGCTGTCATTTCGGTGGCCCAGCGGCCATGACATCTTGGAAGCCAGTAACATTTTACCATTGACCTTTGACACCAAAAGTAAAAAAAAAAAAAAAAATTAATTTTTTTTTTTTTAGTTTCGAAAAATTCTAAAAAAGATTATTATTAAAATTTATTTAAAAATTATTAAAATTTGTTTGAAAACTTATTTTAAAAACTTACGTATCCAGAGGTCCCCCCATCACCCCTTGACTGTACTCATTCAGCCATGTTAGTTTTTTCGTTTGTCATTTGTTTATACATTTCTAGAGACCATCATCTTCGTTTTTTCGTCTGTCATTTGTTTATACATTACTGGAGGCCGCCATCTTGGTTTTTCGTCTGTAATTTGTTTATACAATGCTGGAGTTTGTCTCTCACTTTCGTTCGACTGCTATATTGGATTAAATATGTTTTTAACACCTAGGTGGTGCTAGTGTGAAATAATTGTTATCGCCACCAGGTGGCAGCCATATTTGTTTATTATTTTTAAGTATAGGTTTTACTATAGGTGCCCTACATGTTGGATCCTATTTTCAACACATAGGTTGCGTTAATTTCTCGATTTTGTCACCAGATGAGCTGACGGCATTCATATTTATAGATATAGGAAAAATCTGTTATTTTTCATCCTATTAAAAATAATATATTATTTACAACCGACAGTATACTTACATGCATGATGCGGGACCTTTAAATACCTGTATAATTGATTAACTCTATGTTTTTATTAAAAATTCAAAATTTTTCAGTTTTAAAATTATTTTTTATTTAATCATTTAACTGCGTATATATTCAAATGGTACTTTATACAACACTTATTAATTAAACTTATTTTATTTAAATTATATAATGACAAATCAGGTAAACACGAAATAAACATAATTTTAATCTCATTCTTTTTTATTAAAATCATTTTTTATAGTTGCTCATACCCTCGAAAAAAATATAATATTCTTCAACATATATTCATCTCAATACATGCAACTTGTAGGTTATAGTTTTTTATACATCTCGCTATTCACACTCGGGTTATGTAGTTAACTACACTTTTAAGGACATGTACCAAAGTTACAAAGAGACTTGCTTGCAGTACACCTGGTACCGAGGTAGTAATGAGAAATGCACTCCACTTTTACAGGTCTTTGAATGTCTAAGTAAAATGTCGCTACGGCAGTGGCTCAGTGGATAGAGCGACTCAAAGGTGAGGCCTTACTGGCTCAGCAGATAGAACTATGTCAAGTGGGGTCGCAGTGGCTTAGTGGATAGAACTATATCAAGTGGGGCCGCAGTGGCCAAGTGAATATATATATATATAAAATGGGGCCTTAGTGCATCATTGGATAGAGAAATTCCAAGTGGGGTCTTAGTGGCTCAGTGGATATAACTATGTTAAGTGGGGCCGCAGCGACTTAGTGGATATAACTATATTTAGTGGGGCAGCTGTGGCTAAGTGGATAGAGAAATATTAAATGGGACCGCAGTTGCTTCAATGTTGAGTTAATTTCACATAATTTCATTATTACCTACATATATCTATGCAATATTTTTTTCAGTCTTTGTATGATGACCAAATTTTTTAACATGGTAACTGTTCTAGCCCCGTGACAATACAAAAAAAAAAAAGGTCATGGGCTGTGTCCCCCAGTATCTATATAATCATTCTCTGAAAAAGCATAAAAATAGTAAATCACACAATACAGCCATATATATATATTCCAAATGAAATTCAACATGATAATTATCTCCGATATTTTAATTTTATTATATTTTATTATATATAAATGACGATGCTCACCCCAATAATCGATCTTAGAGTAAAGAGATTGCGCTAGTTGAGAGTTATCGGGAGAGATTAAAAAATCATATATTGGTGTAATCTAAGCAAAGCTGATTTAATTACATTTCTTACACCAATAATTAAAAATGAACAAAGAAAAAGAAACTTTGCAAACATACCTTTATCAAAAGATGGAAAAATATTTAGAAAGCCAAAAAGGAATTGAAAGAAATGTTCCTCTTTTCTACTAATGTATTTGTAAACAAAATAAATAGAAAAACCATTAAAACTTATGCAGTTGAAAAAGCTTTTAAATGTAGGTTATCAACATACAATATTGAAAATAATTTTAATTTAGTGTTGCCCAGGAATTTTTTAACTTGAGTAAAACAACAAGTGGTTAAAATAATACGTGATCAACCTATAAATCTTAGATCAATGAAATCTAACGTTAAACTTGTCGCCCATTTTCGAAGTCAGAAAAATTGTGAAATACGACTATTTAACGACATTCAATCAAATACATTACAATACTGAATGAAGCAGACATTAAAAAGGTTTACAAAAAAAAAAAAAAAAAAAAGAAATATTCGTACTAATAGAAAACATTGAAACAAGTAATTCAGATAAGCCTTTATATAGCATAGTTGGGATGCAATTAGCTATAAACAAGTATAACCCATTAAATGGATCATCTTATATTGATCTACCAGAATCAATTAAGAATAAGAAAGCATGCATTAATGTAAAGAAGGTGATCAAAAATGTTTTCTTTGGGCAATAAAGTCTGCAATGTTTCCAGCAGAGAAAGACCCACAAAGAGTATCTAAATATTAATGTGGGTCTTAATAATGACAAAGTAATAGATAAATATGAATATCCTTCTAAAATTGATGATATACCAAAAATATAAAATCAGATTGATGCCTCTATAAATGTATACTCTATTGAAGGTAAATCTACAGTATATCCACTAAAGCTTACAAAGAAAAGGAAAACATATACATTTACTTTTTGTTAAAAAATGATACAAACTCGAATTACTGTTGAATAAAAGATCTGTCTGAATTGCTTTCAGTACAAAAAAATAAACATAAAAGTAAAACTTATATATGCGATATTCATCTTCAATTTTTTTACTCCCAAGAAAGACTAAACAAACATACACAGATGACTGCTCTAAAAATGGACTAGTAAAAATCAAGTTACCTTTAACAGATGAACGAATAAAATTAAAAAACTACAAACATACAACAAAAGTTCCTTTTGCAATCTATGCGGATTTCGAATCAATTCTATAGAAAATATCAACAGATAAACCGAATCCAAGAGAAATAAAAAAAATTTAAAAGATTCCAAAATTATCCAGTTTTAACAGAAGATGGAATCGACAATGGTTTTTAATAAGAAATAATTAAAGAAAGATATAAACTTACTAATGCACAAATAAATACAATTGATTTAAAGTCAGATGACGAATCATATACAATGGAATATCAGTTACACGAAGCCTCTGGTTTTTATTAGTATATTGTATTTACTTATGGTGATTATAAACCCCCAGTTGTATATGGAGGCTCATTTGCACATCAGCATTTTGTACAAGCAATGAAAAAAGAAGCAGAAGAGATTGGGGAAATATATTCACAAATTGAAGCACTTCATCCCCTAACAAAAGAAGAAAAATCAACATACAATAAACCTAGAAAATGTACTGTCTGCGAATGTGAATATATTGAACTAAATAAAAAAGTACGCCACCACGATCATATAACTGGAAAATTCATTAACCCCGTACGCAACAATTGTAATGTACACTTCTCGTCACAAAAAATGAGCGATCTCGTGTAGCTGAAAATATTTTTAAGTCCTCTTCGGGTATGTTCGGCAGGCTGCCCCCTCCCAAGTCACAGGCACGTGCCGCGGAGTGGGCGTGGCTAAGAGCTACAGCAACACATGGCTTTGGAGGAAAAAGGATACAAAACTCAAATAATAGTTCTGTGAGCTCAGTTTCGTCCGAATATATTCCAACACATTATATGTAATGCAGTTAAAGTAAATTAGTGGTGAAACCTTCGGAATTATGAACTAGCCTATATCAGATCTGAGAAACAAGTAGTAAATTATAAATTTGAACATACCACACTGGACCACTGGAAAAAATTACATCCAAATAATGCATAATTGTAAATATGAAAGGAGGTGTTACGTTATAATTCCCCTTGCTAACACACGAGATCTTTGAAAGCATAAAGTGATAATCACTAAAAACATTAAATAATACGTCATATGGAATAATGATTTCATATGTATGATAATTAGAGACCATGAAATGTCTCAAAATGAATGGCCTGTAGTCCAAGACTTCACAGTCCAATGAATACCCGATAAACTATTGTATATTCACTGTTCGTTTCTCCAGTAAGTGGCCAATATTACTCCAAAACATACAGAGCGTGATCCCTAAACGTCTTTCCTTGCCAGTTTCGTATTTACTTCGCACATTCCTGAGTGAGCCTTGTTAACTGCAATCCAATGCAAAGATAGATTAGGTCTATAAGTGTGTAAAGTTTAGCTTGTCCTCAATGTAATCCGCACAGTTTTCCTGTTCCTGTTTTGTTCCGCTCACGAAATAAAGACCTATTTACATGCACCAACATGTGTTAACCAAATTTGGATTACAGTAACCAAATTTGGATTACAGTAAATAGTTATTGATTATTAAAGTGTTATAACACGAATTTACAACAGTATTATCTGCGGGAGTGATTATAGTCTCTTAAAAGATCTATGGTTATTTAAAAATACTCAAAATATTCACCTTTTAAAGCATAATAACATATAGAATACATGCAGCGAGCTACTAGATATATTTCGAAGGAAACTATTCGCATTAATGTAAGCACTTATTGATGCCTGTCGCATTTTATATATGGACGTATGCACCCAAATGTCAATAAAGATTACGTATTAAGTCGTAACTCAGTTTTTGTTTTCATTTATACACGAACTGAAGTATAAATCAAATTGCTTGCATGTTTCATGTGTGTGTTATAGCACCATTACGAAAATTGTTAAGAGCTCACTTTGGTGCGAACAGTCTATAGTACCGTTACATCTAAGCTCGACAATTCAACTCGAAGTGTTTTGTCATGATGTGGTTCCTCACCGAACTACCTCCATTGGCGATTCGTGCTAGTAATGGTAAGTAATGCAATTTGAAATACTTGGTGGCTGGCAGACATCACACCGACCAGGCACCTAACTGATTGGTGGATACATGTGTAAGTGTGCTTTCTAGCAATTGGCCGCTCAGTGTTTCGTGCCATGTTATGCGAATGCTAGCCATTGTGGCGTACACAACTAACATTTGTTTGATAATATTTCACATTATGATCACAAACATGATTCGCCAACATTATATATATATATATCGTTGTCAATCCCACTACTACAAAATAAGCAAAATATATACCAATTTGATACTTGCGTTATCTTGGACTGTCTTACACATGAAACGTTCACGCATATAAATATTCACTAAATGAATGTTTCTTTGAGAATTACCTTCCTTGCGGGATAAGATATTGCAGTTTCTAAGTTTGAGTCCAAATTGGTTGACCAAAAACAGAAAATTTAACTTGTGGAAGACCGTATTCAGTGCCTGTACGAAATAGGTACACAAATAGAGATAGATAATTGCATTTTCTTTATAACACATCTACCAACATCTGACTTTGAAGTCCCCGCCCTTTGACCTCATACCTACCAGAATCGAAGAGGTTATAGTGACGTAGAGGGTTGGGAGAGTGGAGGTACGTTTTAAATATTAGTAATATGACATGCAGTCAAATGAAAAGTTACTGAGCCAGAGTTCCAAAATATAGTACAGGAAGGTTCATCCTGATCCACTCAAGTTTTATTTCCCAGTGGTTGTTTAAAAATATTTAATCATTTACCACCAATCTGTTCTACTTTCTAACCATTTCTTCTCCATTTATTAGGTTTGGTAGTGGAAGTCATAAAATGAATAAATTCACAATAACAATTTAATTTGTAATGTTGTGAGTACTATATAAAAATTACTTTGGCGCAAAAGGATGGGTGATGGGAGCGGAGGAACCGCCCGCCATCATGTTGGAATTTCCCTTTTTTCCCTTTTTTCCCTCAAAATTTCCATGTTTTCCTCAAAATGAACTAAATGTTCCTAAGAATTTAGATGTTAATTTAAAACGTCCCTTTTTCCCCTAAAAAATTCTTATTTTCCCAGGCAGATCAGTGACCCTGGGTTGAGCAGTGTGACGGATCAGCGACCCAGGGTCAAGGATCAGCGACCCCGGTGACTGGGATCAGAGACCCCAGGGGCAGAAGAGCAGGGCCAGGACTTTTGCCCTTGACCTTTGACATATAACCCCCCCCCCTCAAAAAAAGTAAAAAAATTCGACAAAATTCCAAAAAAAAATTTATATCCCGAAAAGTATATTATTAAAAGTACTAAAAAATTATTTCAAAAATGTTTAAAAACGTATTTTAAAAATGGTTGAAAATGTACCATCAACAATTTATTAAAAATTATTTATAAAACTTAAAAATAATCACTAAAAAATGTATTATTAAAAATGTATTCAAAATCATTTTTAAAATCTATAAAATATTATTATTAAAAATTAATTAAATCATTATTAAAAATCGTTAAAAATTTATTAAAAATGAACTTTCCAGAGGTCACCCCTCACCCATACACATCCACCATATTGGTAGGTGCAAGGGGCGACAATCTTGATAGGTAGCCACCATGTTGGTAGGCGACCGCCATCTTGGTAGGCAGCCACCATCTTGGTAGGCGACCACCATATAGGTAGGCGACTGCCATCGTGGTAGATATCACCTGTCCGCCATATTGGTTGCAGGTAACCATGACCTCAAACCCATGACCTTGAATGACCTTGAAAACTAAAACACGAGAAAAAATTCATAAAAGTTAACAAGCATAATTCATTACAAACTACCACTGCCATACTGGATGTAGGTACCATCGTCCTTGACCCCATGACCATGAATGATCTTGAAAACAAAATCCCGAGAAGAAATACATAAAAGTCAACAAGCATATTACAACTAACTACTACAACCATATTAAATGCAGGTGATCTGACTGTGACACCTTGATATTAAATTACCTTGAAAACAAAAACTAGAGAAAAATACATCAAAGTCAGTATGCACATTTCAATACTACCTACTACCACCATATTAGATGAAACTACCTTGACCTTGACAACATGACCTTGAATGACCTTGAAAACAAAAACTCGCTATAAAATACATTAAAGTCATCAAGCATATTACATTATAGACTACTAACGTCATATTAGGTGCAGACAACCTTAACCTTGACCCCATAACCATGAATGATCTTAAAAACCAAAACTTAGTAAAAAAAAGTCTACAAGCACACTACAATAGTAACAACTACCACCATAATAGATGCATACTATGTTGACCTTAACCCCATGATTTTGAATGACCTTGAAGAAAACGCTCTTAATAAAATACACAAAAGTCAGCAAGCATAATATATTACACACTACGGCCATCATATTAGATGCAGGCAATCTCGACCTTGACCCCATTACATTGAATGACCTTGAAAATAAAATCTCGACAAGAAATACATTAAAGTTAACAAGCATATTACATTCCCAACTACTATGACCATATTATATGTAGGTGAAATATGCCTTGACCTTATGACTTTGTATGACCTTGAAAACAAAAATGCGAGAAAAATACATAAAAGTCAACAAAAATATTACATTACAACAACTATCACATATTAGATGGTGACCGGAACCGTAGCCCCATCATGTTGAATGACTTTAAAAACAAAAACTAGAGAAAAGGTACATAAAAGTCAGCAAGCATATTACTTTACAAACTACTACTATCGTTTTAGATACAGACAACCTTGACCTTGGTCCCATAACCTTGAATGAACTTGAAAACAAAAATTCGAGAAAAAATACATGCTTTAGAATTCTTGTATGTATAGTTGTATGCCCTTTTCAATCCACTGAAGTTATCACTGCCAAATTGATGTCTTAGCTGCAACTCCTGACCTCAAACAAGACGATTTGGCCAATATACCTTATGTCTTGCAATTTTTATATGGTGAATTTTTAGCTGGATATTTATATGTATCACTCGTGATATCGAACAAGGCGATATATATGAACTACCATATGGTAGTCCATATTATTCTTTGGATAAAACTGTTACTGATGCCAGAATTGTTGGCAACCTTATCAGCTTCTTTGTTGATCGGTATGTCTTAACACTCATACCTATTTAGCCTCGCGGTCATAACACCTACTCATACTTTTTTACTTCTTCCCTTTCTCTTCTATGGATAGCCTTTTTACATATTCCTAAATATTCACTGACGCCTATTGAAAACTAAATCTGCAGTTAAACTGCATGTGATGGGGTAATGTTTCTAGGTCGAATGCTACAAAACCAGAGCCGCGTACGTAGTTGTTCCAACTCTCCCCAACAAACTCCCGCACCCACGTTCAGACAAGTGCCACAACGTCTGGCGCAGACAGTAGCGTGCTTCTTGAACGCTGACCTGGTCGAGCGAGCGTATACATGTCTGCTCCGCAACTGGGCAAAACAATCCTATAGATCATTTGGGAAGCTTTCAGTCATTCTCGTACAAATATCCCTGCAACTGGGCGTGCAATGTCGTCTCATATCGAAATATTTTCGGCGCCTAAATATTAGAGATAATTTACCTGCGTTATGTTCAGTTCATGACATAGCAAAGTCATATTTTCGGCTATTCTTTTAAACCGATTTCTTCAGCTACATTGTTTTTATTCCTTCTAATAAAATATTCTTTAATGCAAGAGCTTTTAGGCAGACATAACCGTTTAAAGCATAGCGCTAATATTAACATACGTAAAAACACTTGGCTTTAGCATGTTTGTACAAATATGTTGTTACGACGTAATTGCGTATGTAAGACATGACGACTATAATCGGATAGTGAACGTTAAGCATCCCTGGGGCTGTGGTGGTGTAGTGGTTAGACAAATCTCCTCCCACCACGGAGAACCGGGTTCGATTCTCGACGAGGTCACCTCCGGATTTTCGCATGTGGGAATCGTGTAGGACAATGCCGTTGGTCGGAGGGTTTTCTCGCTGATCTCCCATTTCCCCCACTTTTGCATTCCAGCGCTGCTCCATACTCATCTCGCTTTACTCTCAAGGGCTCTAAATACCTCGGTGTTAAGAGCCACCCAAATCTCTTCACTCGCTCATTAAGCATTCCGCCTATGAGGACGTATTTTGTCCAGAAGGGTGAGACGCTGAGGACGACCCAGGCACGCCCACCATATGCATCGTCTCTATGTGCAAGGTACTGAACAAGTGTGCAATCTTTCCTTCAAAACGTACCTCTGAGACAACTTTAAAATTAAGCCTATTTCATAAAATATTTGCTACATTTTCTTATTACCAAACAATAAAGTAAATATATATTTAGATTTTAGTTTCTTGTCGTGCATTTACGTCGTAATCCTATATTCATAAACTGAGCTTTCGCCCATGCACTAAAACGGCAATGCCGAATATCTATTTACATTTGGACGGTTTCGTTTGGCGTGATCGGTGTGACTGTGAACTGAACCAGGCTCTAGTGGGAAATATCCAACGGAAACATTCGAGTGAGTGAAGAGATTTGGGCGGCTCTTAACAGCGAGGTCTTGAGAGCTGATGAGAGTGATTGATGTGAGTATGGAGTGGCGCCGGAATGATGGGGCGGGGGAATCGGGAGGTCCCCGAGAAAACCCGCCAACCAACGACATCGTCCGGCACGATTCCCACTTGTGAAAATCCGGTGATCCGGCCGGGGAATGAACCAGGTTCGCCTTGGTAGGAGACAGGGAAATCTTTGAAAATGGTTTTACTAACGAGTACAGCCGTTAGTATCTTCTACCCGTTGCAGCGCCCGTCCGTGTCCATCGCATTACTGAAGAACGAGGGATCTTAACAGAGCCACGATGTCTGGCGCGATCAGTAGTGCGAGCTGCATGCAGCGGACTATGGAGCAGGTTGAATGGGGAAACCACTTGACTGCCTGTTCGTTTCGTCTCGGCACTAGGCACGCCTTGTTAAAAAACAGTATCCTTGGCTTATTTATTCAAACAAATTACCGCTTACGAAATAAAATTGACTTCATTTTTTGTTCGGGAAAAAATATCTTTGGAAAGCAAGGTTAGGATGCAATCATGTTGAGATTGTTTTTAATACTGTATTATTACTAGTTACACTTATCGATTAGATGAACAAAAACATAGTTTGACTAAATGTATTACACTGCAAACACATTATATTATTTTCTATATAATTTCTCATGTCATATGTTTTCTCTTTTGCATGTTTGTTATTTGTTTTTATTTGCTCACTAAACGTTTAATTGTAGGGCTGGAAGTATTAACACTGACACGGGAACTGGAGCCTCTGTATTACAGACCACAAGATTAACTGAAGCTGAGTATTTGCATGTTTCACAAGGAAAAAAGTTTCCCACAAAAACTCATGGTTCTGAACATAATTATAATTCAGTCGGCAAGTTGAAACATGATAGGGAAATTTGAAGGCACGTACAGAACCCGTATTTCACGTCATATCTAAGTTGCATCTGCAATTAATATACGATATTCGTTGGCCACAAAATTAACATTAACTAAGAACAGAGATGAAAAATGTATGTTTTTTTTAAACGATCAATGTTGATGTGAAATACTGTATGTATGTAGGTGAAACACAGCTGTAAGCTAACATTAGTGGCATGAGAGAGACATAAGCGGCGGTTAACAACTAAGATCTCCAGAGCTGATAGTGACGAAGAGAAGTACAGATGGAGCAGCGACAGAATACTGAGTATCGAGAGTACCCCGACACTACCCACTGGCCAACAGCAACGCCCGCCATGTTTCCTACATACGAAAATACGGATGTGGCCCCTGTTTATCGTAGTGCGAGGCGAGTAGTCTGACAGTTACAACACCACAGCTCCTACAAGCGATTAAAAAATTTAAAAATACAAATCCCTTTTTTTTGGCGAGCTGGTATTCCCAGAGGAATAACTTTTCCTATCCTATTGTAAAAACGACTAGAGAAACGTGATGCTCTATATTAAAGTTATTTAACTTGTATTTCAGTGCTTTGTTAAGTCAGTAAGAAAGGCAAATAATCTTGCTTCCTTGAATACCTCTATGTCAAATGTTGTAATGTCATGTTATGTCAAATGTTTGAACGCAGATAGTGCAAGCTGACCTGGTTGGAATTTTGGGCTGACATGCATGTTAAAAATGTTTTAATTTCACTTACAGCTCACGAAAGCGTGAAAATGGCCGTGGGATTGCCTAGTATAGCCATGATAGTAAAATGTACAGAATTCTCCTGAGCATAACTGCGAGGAGGTGGTTTCAGATCGGAAATGCATGCAGCAGCGAAACAAACCCTGCAGCTCACATCATTATGTTTAGGCTACAGTATCGTAGAAGGCCACAGCCAGTTCCTTCAAATCCCGCTCTCCAATCCCCTAGAGGGCTGTGCTTTATAAAAGTTATCGTATAAAGCGAAGAAAATATGCACATTTTGTACGAGTAATTGAACTAGCGTATACATTTTTTTTAAATCTGGCACATGAACTTGTCAACGCTGTCAGAAAACAAGCGAAATGCCCTCGAGCCTATTAGTTTTGCAATATATTTAATTGAAAACTGGCTGCCGGTAAAAATATTTAATCTAGTTTTTAACAAACAGCTATCATATATTTTTCTGCATGGGAAATAGTATAGAACATAAATGAAGGGAATAAAACGTTCTACAAAAAATGTTTTCATTCATTGAGTCGATATTTTAATTATTGAGAATATGCACACAATTAAACCCCAAGAGTCAGTATAGTTGCGCATATGAGTACCCAATTTATCAATTATAAAAAGAAAAGTAAGCTGAATTGCTTTGATAATGCCTGTATTATTTATGCTAAACCACATTTAGAGTGCCAATATCGGCCCAGAAACCATTTATTCCAGTTTTTTTGTAATATATAACATGTCTTGTTTAAAACACTGATAAAGTCTCATTTAATTCGATTGTTTATTTACAACATGCTGTGTTATTTGTATCAAATTTCCGATAACATTTACTAGTACATGTGCAATATTTAAAAAGCGTATAACCGCCCCCCTTTTTTTTTGTTTCTTCGTTCCTTGGTTACACGGCTCTGTGGTTATAGAAGACCCACGTAAAACATACAAGTTTATTTGGTCATTGTAGTGAATCTTGTTTGCCAAATTAGGTAGTAACAGGTTTATTGTTTTCTGACATTTGACACAATATGTTTTCTTGTTGTAACGGTACCTTACAAAATTGCAGACAAAAGAGAGAGTGTGCCAGCATGTTTAGTATTTGTAGGTGATACGTTCAACACATCAAGTTTGGTTGAAATTGGCCAAAAAACAGTATGCTACATGTTGTATACCAAATGAACCCAAAATATTTATATAATCACCATGTCAAAATTAAGTTTCTTACACATTTACATCTCATATGTTATCATGGCATACATAGTGTTAGATACAGTATACAGAGATTGTTCGAAATTGGTCACATCGTTTCATAGATACAGAATAGTTATCAAAATGTCTGTATTGCCACCAATTAAAACTAAATTCCTGAACCAATTAATCCATATCAGCATACTTCTTGTTTGTCAACTTTGGTTGGAATGGGTAGAATGTTTTCCGTGTTACGATACAATAACTTTATTTTTTCATGGGTGCGCTATATTCCAAAATGATGAATGATAATGGTCATTTATTGGCATATTTACAGTAATGCCTTTAGTCGATACTTTCTTCATATCAAATGTAGTCGAATTATATATATATATATATATATATATATATATATATATATATATATATATATACACACACACACACCAAATTTAAAAACAAATATTTGTATGATGCCGTTGTGAAAATACAGTAAGTGCCACATTAATCTTAGTTGTATATGGTACCATTTGCCTACTATAGGCCTAAAAGGTACTAGTTGCCTGCTAAATGTGGCCGGAATCTATTGTGTAATTTTCGAGATATGATGTTAAAAGCTTATTGTTTTCACGATGGCGAACCAATAAGAACGTACCTTTCTAAATTAAAGACGTACAAGATTAATTGTGTAAATACATGATTTGGTTTTACCTAGTAAAATAATTCCCCAGATATGAAATGGCGCCCTACTGTATTAAAATAACAACCCTTTTGAAATCAAGCCAACGGCTTTGCAAAACATTGTAAAAATCAGATGTCTTTACTAAGTTCAATATGTGCACCGAAGTCGGTGAAATATGTTTCACAGGATTGAATGTTATTATGAGGAGACATACAGTACATCACAGACAGACATTTGCATGATTATATAAGCTAATTTTTCCAAGAAAAGTAGCTTAACATTGCATGGAAGTGAAAGTGAATTGAATGTTTCAAGTTAATCAAGAAATTACGGAGGGATTATCATTTATTTCGAATTATTAAACAACTGTTAGCAGCACCATTAATTTTCGAAATAAACTGTTTACGACCGCAAATGATGCCTCAAATGAAAAAAAGAAATAAACGGTTTAAATATTACAAGCTGTGAATAAAGTTTCCTTTCCCCCTTCCTTTTTGTTGTCGTTGTTGTTAATGTTTAAATGGATTCAGAAAGTATTTCTTACAAATAGTGGCGCACCCTGTTGGGTTTCCTTGCATTCTTTCGTGGTTTCAGAGAATTCTTTGTGGATATCATTATTTTCGTTTTTCCTTAAATAATATAGCTTTATGATATGCACTTAAGATTATGTTGGTTCAGCGATGCAATGAGGTAGGCTACCGTTTAAATCAAACGTTCAGTTTGACTTCGTGCTACATACACTAACACAGAAGAAAACAATGAGAATAATAAGTCTGGCGGACGAACGTTTGCTTCCACTTGAGATTTAATTTAGGTTACGCCACATACAAAAACCTCTACTGGAATCACGCTGCAAAATAGTTAGACTCTGCTCAAATGAGATTACACTGAGTTCAATAGTTTTTAGATGTTAATGTGCTCCGGAGTTACTAGCTCATACGGGATCTCAGGACTACTGATTATGCACAAGTTAAAGTTCAGAAAATGCCTAGTTCCTTAAGTTAATCTTCTTCTGGAAATATTATAAGTTCGTAGAAATAGATTACAAGTGAAATCTTTCACATAGGCCTGCACCCAGACTCTCAAACTCCTTGGCGTCACCTGTATTCTGATGCGCCGCTAACGTGGCTGACATGGCGCCTGGCGTCTAGAGATCGGTGTCCTGGCATCTGCAACAAAACTCACTAATACAATTAGCTAGACACCTGCCATCAACCCTCCTCTATAATCGGTTGTGGCAGTGACCTAATCACTACTTCAGGACTTATTACTAACTTATCCTTAGGTTGGCGCTGGGGATTCCCTAAGATTGAAATCTCAGCGAAAATACAATTAACCATCCATGTTGAAAGTCCCATCCAGAAGCAAGCCTTTCGGCATCTCCATTCAAGACTAGCCAATCGCGGCCTACTTCCGACCAGACCTCCTTAAAATAAAATAAACCAAAATTGAAAATCTTTCTAATAAGAGAATAAAGTAAATAATTAAGCTTTAAAAATCACAAAGTTATTACTGAGAACAAAAATAAACATATAAACATAATATTACAATATTGAGATAACAATGTGTCAAAACTAAGAATACTGCATGAAAATTATCATAGAATATAGACATTAAGTGGACTGGTGGTTTACATAAATCATAAATTATGTGATTTAAAAATGTTACCATTAAATATGAGAAAAGTGTGAAAATTAATATTCAATTTACAATAGCGTGTGAAATAAAATAAATAATACAATTATACACTTATATAGCTAATCTGCATGTACCAAACATAACATAAAAACATATGTTCTGTCGACCTACGACAATAATTACTCTGTTTAGGATATTATGCTAGAGGCTTTCACTTTCTATATTTATTAAATTCCTATATTTTACAATGAGAATGTATGTCGGTTTTGTGTAGAATAATTATGAAAATGTTTTTTAGTATTGTCACAATCAACTCTGTTTTTGTGATGAACTGGCAGAAGAAAGACGCATAGACCAATCTGGAGGTAATTTAGACAACATATGCTCATTCGCAGTGGACGTACAGTAGTTGCACTAGCCTTTTAAATATCGCGGTGTGTATGATCAGGTTACCGTATTGATTTAACTGCTCTTGACAATTATCAGTATTCAGCAGTACACAGGACGAGCTCTCGACACAATCGGCATTCTCACATCATCGAGCACTGTAGCTTCTCCATAACACCTTATCTCAATACAAACACCATGTAGGAAGACAACAGCTGATCTCCATAGACTATGTATACTACAGTCGACGATATATTCACTGTAGTTAGTTATACACCCATATACTAATAAGCGAAAAAGAGCTCATCCCAATACTATCTAATCGCGTGAACAGGCAACACAGAATGACTAACGCACACACTCTGTGAGTCATCTGACTTGGCAACAGGGACTTTTGCAGAAGCATTCTGGCATCATTAAAATGAATAGGTCATGGTCCACAGTGATTGTTAGCAGTGGCCTGAAAGTTGTTCATTTGTGATATGAAACAGAAATATTCAAGTGTTAACTGGATATTTTAAAGTACCCGAGAGTAATTATTACTCTTCTTATTTATTTGTCTTGAATCCTCATTTTCTTCAGAGGCAAAATGTTTGTTATACTGAATATTTTATTAGACACTATGTTACTGTGTTCAGATCTGTATTAATTATTTATACAGTTCGCACAATATGTTATATGCAAAGTAATTTACTACACAGCGATTACTATAACTATGAAGGCATTTCCAGATATTCCTTCACATTAAACACACACGCAACAATTTTATTTCTGTTTTAGTTTTACTGACCTAAGTCAATATTACGGCAACACAACCATTTTTCAACGTAATGACTATAGGAATATAGTTTTGAAACATATTAAAAATCACACTTTAAAGGTTTTCTAGTGTAATTATACCACAATCGCTAGGAAGTGTGTGACCTTCAACAATCTTGTAGTTTTCGCTCCATACGGATACCTAGTGACTATGTAGAGTCTGAATGGGCAAGCAGAAGGTTGTTAACATTACAATTGCCGCCTAGTTATACTGTTTCGTGGGGTTTTACGTTTACAGGTTGTTCGGTGTAACTTGCGCGCTTTTGAAAATAAACAGTGTCCGTAACCGCATATAGTTTAATATGTGCACCGGCTGAGGTACTGCTGTAATGCTAGCCGCGACTCACGTAAACGGGTTCTTTGTTTCGCCATCGCATTATAATAGTCATGTTCCAAATCAATGGCCACTGAAAATCGATTCCTATAATTTGTGCAGGCGTACCACTGAACAAGAAGTGGCAGCGTAGAAACACGTTAATTTTGCAAATAACTTAACAGTGTTGCTTGATAAACATACTTACTCAATATCATGATAAACACACATATGTATACAAGGCAATGATCAATAGTAACACCAATGTTGCATGAGGCGAAAGACACAAGAAAGTGGGAAAGGCTTTCAACATTGTACTACGTTAATCGTTGGCAGTGTATAAATGGCGATACTGTAGCTGCTAAAGAATAGTTTTCCTGGACCGTAGTCGCAGCATTGTGTAACGTTATTTGTCTCGAAAGTAAAAAGACACAACGTCAAGGCAGTAGCCAACGAAATTATCAATTTGTCACTACGTAGTGAATTCGATAAATTCTATGAAGATACGTTCAGTGACCACTACTTAAAACAGTATTTATTTCGTGATGTTAATATAGTTTTACAGCTGATAATTTCATGACGTAAATAATAATAAAACTATAGCAAATATTCATAACTGCACTTAATGCGTTTAAAGGTTCGTAACTAAATTTCAAAACTTATTACAGTACCACTGTAGTTATATTCTAAACAGATAGGAGGACGTTCCCTTGATTGTGGTTTTATGTGCTAAGTATGCTACACTGTTGTACGGTTAAAAAGGTGCATTTTAGTTATTCGTGAAATCAACCCATTGCATAAGTATTATAAGACTAAACCCAGAAAATAAATTCCATAAAGTAAGTAATACATTTAAAATGACTACTTAATAGTATTTTATTCAGATGAGTGATTTCTCTGTTGCATTAAAAGGTCGTTAATATTTATTAGTATCCAATTTTAAAACAGGTCTTTAAATTAATGTTGGAATACACAACCATATTCATACAATACTTTCCTGTGCAGTGTATTCGGTCCTACATATCATTCTAACTACTGTTTCTTAACATGACTTTCAAACTGCATTCCAACTACTCCTGTTTATGAAACATGCCCTCCCATAGTACATCATGTGTATATATTGTAGAGTCTATTATGGAGTCATGTTGATTGTCTTCCATAATGCGTTTCAGTCATGGCTACAAATGTTCTATCATATTATTCAGATCTGGTGACCAAGGAGGTCAACGTAAATATTACATGCCTTGTTGGTTCCGAAACCATCTCTAAACTCGTTTTCCTCTATTGAATGCAATTGTCTATATCTGCAACTGTATTACTCTAACATGCTATATCATTAAAGGGCTCGATGCTGTAATACACTGCTGGTCACTAAACTTGCAATACCATGAAGATCATGAGGCAGCACAACCGGATATATTGGACAAGAATAGCCATCATACACGAGTGACATGTTTATACTTGCAGCACGATACTACGTATGGATGGTAGGAAATCAGTACTTTGTGCCCCAATTCCCACCCCTCTCAGACAGAATTAACCCCGCTACACCCACGTGGCTTCGATGTGTGCCCAAAGTTCATCCGATGTAGTGGCGGGAATCCTGTCACAACCCAGTCATCGTTTAACCATGGACCACACATTTTAGATTAACAAGAGATCCGGTGATCACGCAGGCCAGGAAATCAGTGTTACATGTTGGTCATCCAGCAGCCGTAGGACGATCTGTGCCACATGAGATCGCGCAGCGTCCTGTTCGCACATGTCCCCAAGTTGGCACTGAGGTACGGGGACGACAACAGGTTCCAACACCTCCGAAATGTAACGGTTGCTGGTCAGCGTACCAGCGATGTGGACTAGGCACGAGCGGGACTGGAATCGAATGTCACCCTATGTCATTATTCCAGGTGCCAGGTCGGTATGACTATGCATTATATAGGACTCGATCAGGCATGCACCACTGTGCTACGAGAGCTTAATGCGAACATAGTCATGCTACAGGTAGAAGCGGAACTCGTTGGTGAAGACTACAGCAAGTTATTCGTCAGTCCATGTCCGACGTTTCACGCACCATTGCAGCCGCAGGCACCTACAGGATGTGAGCATTCAGTGGCAGCCGCAGTAATGTGCGCCTGGACAAGAGGCGTCGATGGTTTAGACTGCGACAACTGTGCATGAGAACACAGATTGATGTACCAGACACCTGACATCCCGAGCGAGAGTGCTTTATGTGACTGTATGGTCTGTAATCGCCATGCTTTCCAGATGTCTGCCCTGGCGTTTGTTGGTGTGACGGGGCCGTTATGGTTTCCTGCACATCGCTCAGCCCGTCACTCCTCGACCTCTGATCTCATATCTGCTTAGCTGTAGTTACATCTCTTCCAATCCGAGGACCAATATCGCATTAGGATAAACCACAATCTTGATAGGTTAAGATTCTTCCACAGTCAAAAGCGGAAACATTTTTGTGAGGTCGCCGTGTTCTCCGAACCTACATACTGATTCGTTTGTGCACACAAACAGCAGAGAAATATACAACCACTACATCCCAGTTGCTCTCCGACCTCCACTTGTATACTGCTTCACAGCGTGGTGCCACTCGGCGAACAACTAATTACGCCATTGTTCTACCCTATGCTACGCAGTCTCCCAATGTCACATCAATACGTTGCGTCCTTCGTGATGAATCTCGAAAGGCCAGCAGTGTACTAAGCGTTATGTGTACTTACTGATTACCTTTGTAGTATTCCAATAAGTAGAATTATTTGGAGAAGTCTGCACAAGGGGTAAGGGGATCGGATCACCAGAGATGTTCATGCTCTGCCATTCTGGTCGCCTGGCTGCCATTTTAGATGTCGCTGACCTTGACCATTAACCTTGTTTGACCTCAACCCTAGTGATCATTGACTTTGAAAACCCAGAAATTACAAAATATTTCAAAAACATCTAAAACAATATAAATCATTTTTAAAAAATCCAACATATATACAAAAACTTGTAAAATATTACTTATACTTTTATTTATTTAAGAATTATTAAAAACATTACTTCAAAACTATTAAAACACATTTCCAGAAGTCCACAAGCACCATGCTCAGCAAACGACTGATCCCCTCCACCCCCACTCCCCGTGCGAGGTGGCGCAGTAGTAACTCATTGGACTCGCACTCGGGACGACCCGGCTTCGATTCCCGGTCCGGCCATCCTGATTTCGGGTTTCCATGGTTTACAGAAATCACTCCAGGCGAATTCTGGGATCGTTCCGTAACAAAGGCCATGGCCGACTCCTTCCTCAATCCTTCCTTTGGAATTTGCTCCGTCTCTAATTACCTCGCTGTCGACGATACGTTAAGCCAACTACCTACCCACCTACCGCCCCCAGACTCATCACCTATACCCATTCTGTCGTATGCGGTCATCTTGGTTTTTAGTTTGTCTTTGTTTATACATTGCTGAAGGCTGCCATCTTGTATTTTTATCTGTATTTTGTTTATACATTGCTGGAGGCCACCATATCGGATTTCATATGTTTTCATTTACATCACCTATGCGGTGTTAGTGTATAAATTATCAATTTAGCCACCAGGTGGTGGTCATAATTAATTATGTTTTAAGGTATAGGTGGTGCTGATGACGCCCTCCGTATTGGATTCTATTTCCAATGTTTAGGTAGTGCTATGTTCTCGGTTATGTCGCCGGGTGAGTGATGGCACAGGTTCCCTTCATCCCCACCCACATTTTTCATTGGCAAATTACTTAGCTTTATTCAACCCCCGCCACCACAACCACCCTTGGTTCTCATTGGCTCATTAATCGTGTGTTTTAGGAAACCTTCGTTCCGATCAATCAGCGGTCATTCAACGCGGACTATTGTTTTCCCCTAAACAAACAACTTTTATTCCATATGAAAACATTCCCACCATATTAAAGGAGTCCTTAATCAGATAGTATTCTGTGGATGTGAATGGAATATGCCAAGAGCCGGCGATTCACAATCCTTGCCCCATCGGAACGAACGTCCTTGACTTTAAGAAGCAGCGCTGCTGAGCGCCAGTTCGACAGCTCGTCGAGATGTATGCCACAAGATGTCATGCATGCCAAAATCAAAATAATTTTTGTGCTCCGTGCAACTCAGAAGCCCTACGACTATGGAGTTATGAAAATCCATGGTACATTTAACAAATATTTTGTGTTTAATGCCATCCTTGACTCTGACACAAAACTCGTTTAAAAATAGCAATTCCTTGTATTGTATTTGCTATGCTGTAGAAGAATATTTTTATACATCGGCAGGAGTCAGTCGGCAGGCGTCAATATTTCCATTAATCCTTCGCGTGTGGAGCGATTGTGGAGTATGTGGAACAATTGTGGAGCATATGAAGCGATTGTAGAAAATGTGGAGCACGTAGGGCATGTAGAGCGATTGTGGAGCATATGTTGCTGATTATGGTGTGTGTGGATCACAAGTTAAAATTAAGTTCCCTTATTTTAAAGTAAAGTTATGTAGTCTTCCTCCAAAGTTGAAATTTGTATTATTTATTTAGTAATATCACTTTGAAGTTTATATATATGTATACATGTACACTTATTTGTATACTTATATATACACATATACATGTATACTTATATGTATACATATACATATATGTATATATAAGCACAGTGTATACATTCACCATACCCAAAACGAAAAGTCCGAAGCCACTATGAAATATATTTATTAGTTATTATGTCTGATGAAACAGCTTCAAAAAGTGCTTACTTTACAGTGAACAGCCCATATACACACATATATACATACACGTATATATACATAAATATACACATTTTGTATATACACATTTTGCAGTTTGCAATAAAATTGCATAGCACCATGGTGGGCATACAACACGCTTCGCCATTTGTTGAAAAAATATTTTGCACTTTGTTTTCAACCAGACAGCACACACAATCAGTATCGGAGGAAGGAATCGAACATGGCCTACGTTAAGTAACCATCTAAGTGTATTCCTGGAGTGATTTCAAGAAACCATGGAAAAAAACTCAAATCAGGATGTATGGACTGAGAACTGAACCTGGGTCCTCCCGAATGCACATACAGTGTTTTATCATGGCAGCATCTTGTTATGTTCCATAGAATCTGGAATGTTACCCCACAGATGCTGGGTCATACAATACATATGTATGCATTTCGCCTCGCAAACATTTATGTGGATGTCATTTCTGGTCTCACTACCAACGAATTCTGATACTGAGACATTGGATACCTAAGTGTGTAAACAGAAAAATTCGGCATGAACTGCTCAACATTATCAAACTTCCCTCAATTGCACAAATGGTGAGCGTGTAAGCCGATGCTGGTTTGGTGCTAGGTTGATAGATCCTGAAAGGAATGACAGAGCATGAGACTTGGCACCCACCAGGATGGTAGGTGTAAGGGTCCCAACACCCTGGCATCATATTGACAGAGCTGAAGGTTGGGCTCCAAGATGGCCACCATGGATATGAAGGAAAATAGAAAATTTTTTGGGGTAAAATGGGAAATTTGTTCGGTATGGCATCATCAAAGATGGTGGTTGCCTAGTTCCCTTGCCCGCAGCTCCAAGCCCCTACTAGTTTGCCCGTTTGTATACTACTACATGCAAAGCTTTACTTGAAGATATGCATCAAAATGCAGTACATAGTGGTTACTACATTAGAAATATAATTCTACAGAGCTTTTTAAAGTTCTCATTACTTTTACTGATGCCAAATCGGTTGAAAAATTTCTGAGAAATGCTATATAAGCTTTATAGTTGAGGTAGCGATGTCTTCCAAAATGGTTACAAATATAGACTTATCTATTGGTACCGGCAAACGTCTGTGCACACGAGTCCAATCTTATTCCCTAGACTGCGGCTCGGCACGGTCTGGTCTCTAGCTGAGCGACAAGATTGCATCCCGGCAGTATTCATGCGGACATAAAAACATTCGGTATTTTGTCTTGAGTAACAGCACATGCAAAACCGGACACAGAGACTTTTTTCTGGCGATAACATATAGCAGTGCTCTTGTGACAGTGTGTGCTGGAGGATTTCTTTACCATCTGCGTGTATTGTTCGATATAATACAATTGATTTTCTGTTATTGAGTGCAATTTTTCTGTTAAAATATTAAATAGTATCGAATTAATCACGTTATATAAAAGTAACAACAGTGGAGGTGGAATATTTTCTGTGGTTTGATGCATCAACAGATTACTTGTTCCTTTTACACATTTTCATATCATCTTCACCATAAAAATGGGGGTGAGTGGAGGATATAAATATTTGATCTGAAGGTTTACGGCACGGCATACGTAATATCTCAACGGGAATGCATTACTCAAGACAACATTTGTTTACAAAATTTGCAAACATTGAGAGGCTTGAGACAGCATAATACTAAGCCAACTTGAACACATTTTACAGAATAGCAGTTTTACTTCTAAAATAATCCATAAAATGCAAATATTAACACACAATATCGTACATAGCTGCCATCTATCTAGTCAGTGTCGAATGTGATTTCGTAACATATCCACAGTTGTTGGCACGATATTTTCGATTAACATAGAATTCTTGAATTGTGTCTTTTGTTGAAATCATCAATCAAAATACGAAGCAGCAAATAAATTTATTTAATAATAAACAATAAATTTAAAACATTTTTAACTATAATAATGTTATATTAAATGATAAATGAATATTTAGTACAATAACTGCTATACAATAACACAAAATATAACTGAGAAAAGGATAAAGAAATATTTTTATTTTCAATTTTTCATTCCAAAGAAAAGAGTGATGTATGAATGTTAAGCTAAACTGTAAAAACTTTGTCTGTAGTTTCTGCATTTAATTTAGAGCAAATATATGGAAGCGAATACCAACGAATGTGGCAGTGAATTATAGGTACAATGTGGAACAAGTAATTAATATTGTTACACTTTCTCTCTCTAGAAATTAAGTGGGCTATACCAAGTTCGTTAAGGGATAGAGGTCTTAATCAAACAAAATAATTAATTATAATTTCCTTATTTTATTTACAATATCTACAGCGAAATTCTCTAAACTCAAACTCTTACAATAAAATGAAATCACTTACTGTTCACAATTGACACCAATTAATAAAATTTATAATTAGGACAAAGAAATCAATTAAACTAAATAATTAAAGATCAGTCCCAACCTATTCAATTATTTGGAAATGTATGTTTCCGTATTTGACAGTTCGAATATTTACAATAAAATCAGTATTACACTTCCATTCAGTCCCACCTTAGTTTAGTCCATGTCCCGCCAGACGTAATTTTCTAGAGTCCTCCAAGCGCCCTCATGCACAGTTGGCTTCACTTGTCGGTTTCACACCCTCTCGTCCATTCAAGCCACGAACACCTCACTCACCGTCGTCCCAGAATCTCCAATCGTCGTCCACAATTCACTTCGCTCGCGCACACTCGCTAGACGCCCTCCCTTAAAGACTGCCGGCCGCTGGGTTTCAGCAGTATATATAGGTCTTAGGCTGCCACCTAGAATCTTCCCAACTCGCGTGATATGTCGCGGAGGGCTGAGGGCCAGCCAGTCTCACCAGAACATTCTTGCATCATTGCTAAACGTATCGGAAACTCTACCAGGCGAGAGGATGTCTGTGACACCAGCAAATCTCGCCACAGTTGGCATTCGCGGGATTCCCAGAAGAGGAGCAGACAGCCATGAGCTCATCGTTCCAGGCAGAGGGGAGGGCGAGGTGGGTCTCCGATTACGACGCGGAGCAGCGGAGTCGGTGCCAGCTGCAGCACGTAACAAAATATTACTTAAATTGTAACTTATAAATTATCTCCAATGAAATAAGCTGCTTATTGTTCACTTAAAATAAGTTCCTATAACCACTGACAGTGTTCTGGTTTACCTATTGGCTGCCCACTGTGGCGCAGTCGGTTAAATGTTGAGTGAGTAGTTCCTGTTTTGAATCCCGGGTAGAGCAAGGGTGTGATTTGTGCTTGTCCATAGGAGTCAACCTTTCATGGGAAATGTCACTTCCAATAGGAAAAATATGAGAAAAAAGTTGTCATGGAATTAAAAACATTAGTGCTGTAAATCTGATATTGTGTGTGAATTTTATGCTACTTTTACATGTAAAACCATGAAAACTAGTAACTAAAAGAACACATGCCTTTCCTTGTAATAAATTAACTAACCTACTAAGTGGATTTGCAATATATATATATATATATATATATATATATATATATATTATATATATATATATATATATATATAACATTACAGTCATGCTTGTATTTCAGTCACATTTGTAAATAGGAAAACTAAATTCATATATAACATACTTTCAAACATATATTTATTTATACCACAAATATAATACAAAGATTATTATTATATTTTAATAAATACGTTCCAACTAGAAATCGAACCTACTACTTCTTGAGCAAATATGTGTGGCATTAACTTCAACCCCAACGAACTAATTTACTTATTACTATAGCCTAACGATATTGTTAGTTTCGAATCTGTTTGTGCCATAATTTGATAGGCATATAACTTTAAACAGTTAATGTTTTAGTTTTTAATGAATTTCAAATAGAATTACACATTTGCACAATCTTTGTTTCACTATCGAGAAAATATTTTCTCTTAATGAACATTGCATTTGGAATAACATTTACTGGCATAAATTATAGACAAATGTATATTACAGTCTGTTAAGTTAGTACAAATAACTGGATCATAAATGCTACGGAAATATTTTCATATTGGTTACACCGTCTGCTGAAGCCAGCATCAATTGGAAAAACATATTTACAGGTGGCATTAAGTTTGCATGTGAATCGGAATTCCAGAACAAATACATAAACCGACAAGATAGGTAACACCTTTTTATATAAACTCGAAATGTTTACTGCGATTTTCGTGAGCTTTTTTAATTTGAACACCTAGGCATATGTAGATCACGATTTCACATAAGCTACCATTTAGCACGGCAGGAATGCTTACACACAGATTAATTGGGTGGAATTTGTGAAGTCGATGAACATAATGATGTAGATTGTCATTTTATTATTTTATTTATTGTTTTATAAACACTGTGTGTATGCATTCTTTATAGTGCGGGTCAGTCCACTATGAGTAAAAACGCTCATTTTTGCGACTTTGTGCAAATAAAGATATAAAACATTTTCTATAGTTTCAAAAGAAAAGCACTGGCCTGAAATTACTGCTTTGTTATACTTTGATAAACTGCACGTATACATTAATTCACGTGGAATTGCAGCGAGTGTTAAAGACTAAGTAGTATTCCAGTTGTATATTTGTATATGTGGTTTTATATAAATAAAATGGCCAAGTGCAAATTTTTAACACCGAGGATAAATTTCCTGTACCTCTGCGAACTTCCTTCGTCCTATATTGCTTTACATATACCTACCTGAGCCCACTATAACTGATGTTTGTGGAATAGCCGATATTACAATAGCCGAAAGTATGGCCAGACCTACGTGCACATCACTTCCACGTCCCCCCCCCCCCACCCAATTGACCCTTTTAACATGCTCCGCCCGCTCAGACATGCACAGACGCCTGCCGGCTACACTAGATAATACGAAACCTACGTAAGGATTTGGTTTGCCAGGGTAGACAAATGGCAATTGGCCCGGTTAGATAGGACGTGGCTTTTCATGCAGACAACAGCTAGTTGCAAGAGAAACATTCTTGAAGTGCGCATACAATAATTACATCTGCAACATGTGCCGATTGTTTAATTAATGTATAGTGGACTTATTTAGTGATTAATATAACCATATATTCCGCTAAAGTGTGATATTCTATTTTCTCTAATACGTACGACAGCAGGAAATTAATTTCTGTGTATCGTTAATAAAAGACAAATATTATAACTACTTGACGTCTTACATAGAATAGGGTATATTTTAATTATTAACAGAGGAATTATGTATTTTCTTTTACAGTTATCTGTAATTATAGTCATTTCACATATGTTTACTGGTTTAATGTTTCAAGCATCGAATGTTGCTTATATATCTCGAGACAAGCTATATTGCACAACACTGTAGCTCAGCTCACCTTTATGATTGGTTTGCTTTTTGCTAAGTGTTACCTGCTTGCACGACTCGCGAACGTTAGTGTGGCGATCATGTGAGGTAACCCCATTAGAATATTTCAGGACAAGCTATGTTGCATAACACTGTCGCTTAGCACGGATTTACGACTGGTTTTCTTTCCACTGACTGCTTGCATGACTCGCGAACGTTTAATGTGGAGCTCATGCGAGGTAATTCCGCTAAAATATTTCGGGACAAGCTATGTTGCACAACACTGTAGCTCAGCTCGCCTTTATAATTGGTTGTTTATTCCCCTATGTGTTACTTGTTTGCGCGTGAGACATGGACTTCCAGTGAGGAGTTTATGTGAGATATTCTGTTTTTGCATTAACTTAATAAATCGCAGGATGAGTTGCTCCATCCGATTAAATGCATTATATTCACTTGAAGAAACCGATGTCAGAATGATGCTCCAATAGAAGCTAAAGTGATTCTTGGCGCAGTTAAAACGCTGAAGGATTGGTCTGATAGTAATGATCGCTAGTTGCCTAATAGCCAAGGCGATACATCTTGTCAAAAGCCGAAGATTGCCGAAGGGGACTTTAACTTTTTCTGTCGCTCATTTATTCTGACGGGAAGTGTACGATTATATTTAACCAATTTTGTTCCAATATATTTTCATAATTTAGCTGGGTATTATGGTAATCTATTTATTAAAAAGCTAGGATATGATAAAAATCGACAAATTTAATTACAAACAATGAAGAAAAGTTTATCACCATTGAAAAAAAAAAAACAACAGAAAATTAAAAAATTAAAAAATACATTTTACAGACACATTTAAATTTATGGCTATTAGTTTAGCTAAATTAGCATCTAATTTAACTAAATAACAAGTGAAGCATATTGCAAAAACATATTCCAGAAGATAAAATTAATTTAGTTATTAGAAAATGTTTTTATACATGCGAGTATATGAATAGATAATAATATAAAAAAATGAATGAAACTCAACTGCCACCAAAGAACGAATTTTACAACAAAATGAATCTGACGATGGTTATAAACATCCTAAACATGTATGGAATCAATTTAATATCAAAAACCTTTGGGATTATCATGACGTATATTTAAAAAGTGATATATTATTGTTGACAGTGTATTTGAAAACTTCAGAAAAACATGTATCAATGCATATGGTTTATATACAGCATGGTATTTTACAGCACCAGAATTATCTTGGGATGTAATGTTAAAAATGACTATTAGAACCACTAGATTTATTACACAATTATGATATGTTTTTAATGATCTAAAAAGGAATTAGAAATGGAATATCGCAATGTTGTAAATTATGTGTTAAATCCGATAACAGAAGATTATAATCCAAATCAAGAATCTAATTGTTTAGCATATCTCGATGCAAATAATCTGTATGGATGGGTAATGTCATGATGTTTACCATATGGAGGTTTCGAATGGTTTAATAATACAGAATTTAATTTAAATTATGGGGCTTAAACTATATTAAATTTGAATGATGATTCACCACATGGATACATATTTGAAGTTGATTTAAAATTTCCACAAGAACTACATAATGTACATATAGATCTTCCATTTTGTCCAGAAAATAAGGCAGTTCTAAATTGTTAACAACTTTACATAAAAAAGAAAAGTATGTAATGCACTATCGCAATTTGAAACAATGTCTAAATAATAGATTAAAACTGACAAAAATACACATAATATTGAAGTTTAATCAGTCTGATTTGTTAACGAAGTATATAGATTTGAATTACTTGATGAGAACCAATGTTAAAAATGACTTTGAAAAAGATTTTTATAAAATGATAAACAATTCTGTGTTTGGTAAAACAATGGAAAATATAAGAAACATAGCGAATATAAGACTGGATTCATGTGTAAAGTTTGCAAAAAATTAATAGCAAAACCAAATTTAAAAAAGTACTATATTTAATGAGAATCATCTGGCTATACATATGAACAAGATGAGTGTAAAATTTAATAAGCCTATTTATGTTGGCATGTCAATTTTGGACATATCAAAAGAATTAATTTACAATTTCCATTATAAAAATAAAATTGTATTGTGCTTTCAAGATACCAACTCGTACTTTTATAACATAAAACAGAATGTTTTTATGAAGACATGAAGTCGATGTTAGATAAATTTGACACAAGTGATTAGCCAAATCACAATATCTATAACATGTCTCAAATAAATAAGAAAGTTTTAGGCAAAATGAAAGATGAATGTAATTGCAAAATAATAAAAAAAAGAATTTTTTGGTTTCAGAGCCAAAATGTATCCATATAGAGTTGACGATAAAGAAAACAAAAGAGCAAAAAGGTGTGAAAATGTGTAGTTAACAATAGAATAACATTTGACAATTATAAGAAATGTGTGTTTGATGAAAAAAAAAAACAGTATAGAACAACTAATATATTAAGGAGTGAGAAACACAAAATATATGAAATCGAACTTAATAAAATCACATTGTCATAGTGATAACAAAAGTATTATACTGCACAGTATACAGCGCACTCCGAACATTAATGATTTGCTGTCCTAGGACACTCCACCTTTGGGCTGTCTTGGCAACCTACCAGCTTCCTATTCCTTCCCATATCTATGGATCCCCTCCTACCATTCAGATGCATCGAGCTTCTCTCTCATTGGTCACTGGTTATAGTTTGAAGTTTGGGCCTTCTGTCCATGTTGATGGCTCATCCACTTCTACGCCAGCACGTATTTGAGTAACTTTGCATTCAATTTATGTTCCTGGCCCTGATGGGTTTTTATACACTGTTAGATTGCTATGCATTATGACTTTCTGGCTGATGACAATTAGAACATCGTCATGGATGATGGCGAGAAACATAGGTGGGTTTGCCATATAATGTATTGAGCTTGAATTAAGATTTTGTGTGGGCTAGTCAAGGAATTCTAGGGGTGCACATGTAGCTTTTATTCTGAATTCATTTTGTGCTCGCAGTGTTTAAATTCTGGTTTTGGCTTAACTTATTAATTGTGTGTGGCCCATAGTGTTTTCTGTTGTGTGTAGCTTTGCTCTTAGATTATGGTTTAAAGTAGTTTTGGATATTGATATTTTGCTAGCCGCATGAAATGTGAAGCCTTGTTGAATGGGTCCGTTTCGGTTTGTGCAACTTGGTGATACAATTTGAGGTAACCCACATGTGTAAAATAATTTTAAAGTTTACAAACCGAGGATGGTTTGTTGGTTTTTAATATAAGTTTTTTAATTGTGCTTGTCAGAAGAAGTTTTTCTTATTTGCTATAATTTGGAAGGCTGTCACAGTGCTCTAGTAAATGTACATAATGAATTTCAGTATGAATACAAGAAGGGCAGTATAATTTGAGCCTTTTAATGATAATTATTCAAAATCGAGTCCTGCAAATGTATTTTCCCTGTTGAATATATTTATTTGATTTGATAGTGTTTAGTAATGGTTGGTTGAAATGAAAAAGCCCTTACTCTACTGAGTTTTTTAGGGTTTTTCCAGTGTGGAACATTTGTGTTCACTCAAGGTTTTATATATTTTAATGGAAATTTTATGTAAATTACGGCTTTGATTGACCAGCTCAGTTTGATTCCTATGATGTCATTGTTAGTTTTTAAAACCAGTTTTCTTAGTACATTGTTTCTTGATTCAAGAGCTGTATGAAGCCCAATAAAAATTATTTAATTTCGAATATTTTTTTGTGTAAATTCTTGTGGCAGACGCCACAATACTACAAAATAAAATAGATACTTTACCATATGGATATAAAAATGTATAATTTTATTAATGAGAGGTGGGATGAATTTTTCATCCTACCCATTTCTGAAAGGAAAATTTTATATTCTAAACATCTTTAATTTCTAAAACAATGTCGATGTCAACACCATCAAAACCAATTAGTTTACCATTTCTGTCTCTAATTTATAATACAATATAATTTAACTGTTTATTATTAATCAGATATGATGGCTCGTGAAAAATATAATCTCTAAAACCAAACATCATTTTTTTTGAAAACTAGCAATTATGTATGTTTCTAAATGATTAGATTCATCATATTTTATTAACATACCATATGCCAAGTTACAATGAACATATTGTTTTAAATTGATTAAAATTAGGTAATTCAGTACCTACAACAATTTTGTTTTTCTCAATTGTTACATTTCTCACAAAGCCACGAATATTGGATCATCGATTGTCAAATTTGATATCAAACTTAGATTTAACAGAAACTCTATTTTTTATATTGTCTATTGTTAGTTCATTGTTATTAGTTGAAAATATTTCAGTTGAATTGTAGTGTATTTTAACGATTCAATATATTGGCCTCTAGGAATAGTTATAATTTCATTTTTATCGACAACAGCACTGAAGTTTTCAATTGCAGTTATAGTATTATTGTCTATATTAGGTGTTACAAATGTTGTTTAAAAACTAATCAATGCAATAGATTTACCTTAATGAATTATATCATACTGAAGTTTGTTCTTTATTATAGAACTATTATATGTTAACTTAAAAACTTTATTCTCCATTTATTATAAAAATTATCTAATTAATGAAAACATTGATTGTTGTTAGGTGTTTGGATTTCCAAAGGAGATGGTTAAAAAAAGAATGGCGATTTATTGCCCAATAACATAAGGGAAGTTATAGTTGGGCTGAGCAATAGTGGGAAAAAATTTGATTATTAATTTTATTTATGTCAGGATGGCTAAATTTTTTTTTAATTGCATGTTGGTTCAAAATGTTTAAATCAACCAAAAAATAATCTGTTACAAAATAATTTTGCTGTAATAGCTGACAAATTTAATGAAAAAAATGGGTTACTTTTTTCACATTCATGCTGAGATGATTCCCTTAGAACAATGTGAAAATGTGTTTCTAGCTATATTTGATGGTACCATTTTAGAAAACCAGGATGCCATTCGCGAATATTTTACTAGTTGAAGACACAACATAGATGGTTTTTATTTGGCACAAACATATTCGAGAGTGCCCAAATAATTGATAAGTGATAATATGAATTTTCTGTGCATATTTAGACAAGAGAATACAAATCTAAAATATGCTTATAATGTAGCGATATGACTTATGAGAAATTTAAAGAGATCTGTGCAAAATGCTGGAATGAAGATTATAGTTTTATCACAATAGATTTGAGTAGAATAATGAACAATGGTAAGTACAGAAACCAAATAAAATATTTTATATACTAACTCTGTCTTGTGAACTGTATACAAGAATTCTTTGTCTACTTCAGTGATAGCCATGCTATCTACTAGCAATAGGAAAAATCAGTCATTCAGTGCTGTTATCTAGTTGTGGCTGTGGCAGCAGAGAGAAGAGATATTGCTTGCAGAAACTTTCTAACCTTGGTATGCTGCCACCTAGTTGCAACAGAAAAAAATGTTTGTACTGTGCTGTTATCTACTCGACTCGAGAATGACTCCACTCTCTCCATCCTTGAGAGAGCTCTGCAATGCAGTTGCCATATATTTGGTGAGTGGCTCGCCATAAAGAATCTTCCAACTCGCTGCAGCTCATCACATGAAGGTTTTTAATAGTTGCCCAACTTGGCATGGTGGCTCGGCAACAAGATGCTTGGTTTCAAATGTGAAGGTCATGGGTTCGACTCCGGGTCTGAGCAGATATTTTATGTGAATATGAGGTGCCCATATTTACACTATTAAATTATCACCAAATCATTCCAAATCTGAGCCAAAATACCTTGCTCTTGCCCATATATTCAATATATGAGTATTGATGCAAGTAAATGGCACTTATTAATCTCCAACCCAAAAATGCTCTCTATACTATACTGTAGTATATTAGACATATCGGGCAGAGTGATTCATAAAGTGGAAGGAGCCCCAGTATATGAATTGGGAGTACTATAAAACAAAAAATAATAATTAATAAAAAATAAAATTAAAAAAACTCATTACCTGTCTGGTAAAACAATATAAAACAGGCTGGCTAATTGGAGAGGTGTTGGGTTTCTCCAGATGGAATTTTGCAGGTGCTAAAATAAGGCCAGAAAAATAAAATATTGAGTCACTGGCACAATGGGAATATCTGTAAACCCAAAAAGCAAACAGGTCACTGGCACAGCATTAAGTTGCTCATATACCTTTTGGAATTTTTATGTGCATTGAATGAATTATGAACAAACATTGAATGAATGACGAACAAACATTGAATAACCCTCTTACAATTTGTTAATTTTTTTAAATATAAACTAAGGTTTATATAATTATTCTCACAATCACAAAAATAAAATTTGTACTGCCCAAAAAGAGAGTCAAACAGAATGTGTAATCAACTTTTTAAAATGAATATGGATATCTAGAGAGTGACGCAAATTCTCTTTCAAAAATTGATACAGAAAAGTTAGAAAATTCTTTAAGAATATTTCAAGAATCTCATAACATATCTTTAATTAATGGAACACTCGATGAAGGAATGCCTAATTTAATCAATAAGCCATGATGTGGTGTCAGTGATGATATATTAGGTATATACTCAACCACAAACAAATGGAATTTAAAAAACATTAAAATTGAAATTTCCATATGCAAATAAATCAATTACAAAGTTAGCTGAAGAGGCTTTTAACATTTGGCAAAAAACACATAAAATTGACATTTGTTTACGATATGCACTCTTCAGACATAGTTATATCATTCAAACAAAGTCAACATCAATATTAGAGATTACCAGGAGTTTGTTAGATTAAATTATTTCTACATGGTAGTGCACTGGCCCATACATATTTTCCAAATCAACAAAATAGCATTGTTGAAATTCATATCAATAAACACGAATATTGGTATAATGGAGGGAGAAACACTTCTGAAAATAAAGTTAGTTTATAAGCAGTTTTGATTCACGAAATTGGCCATGCATTTGGGTTACAACATACAAATGATAAAAATTTAATCATGCATCTGATTCTTAACAATGATTTGGTTAATTTGCAAACAGATGACATTCAAAACATTCAAAACTTTTATGGGCCACTCCAACAAAATAATTTTAATGACAATAGACCAATTGATTTATGTAAAAGCAAGTATGTAAAAACATTTTTAATTATTGATAGTGATTAGCATATTTTTTACAATAAAAATGTTTGGATAAAAAGCTCGAATGACAAGAAAATGATCAATAAGCCAATTTTGATAGTATAAATGTTCCAGTTGTTACCAAGCAATTTCGATATTTTTTTAAAATATTTCCAAAGACCTTCAGGTGAGTTAGATCTGTTTGTCGACAACAACATTTATATGGTTGAATATCCAAGTTATCATCCAATTAATGGATATCCGAAAGAATTTTCTTCACTTGAATTAAGAGGTGAATATAAAATAAATGCTGTTTTTAATTCATATTCGGGAAAAACTTTCATCTTCTTTGAAAAGGTGTATTATGGTGAAATACATGAGCATCTTTTCCAAATAAAAGAGACTGGTCTAATTAGCGATAAATTTTCTCGCTTAACAAATATGATAGAGTCGGCTTTTAGATATACAAATGGTTTACTGCAATTCTTTACTAATGAAACATTCAGTGAATATAATGAATTGACAAAAAAATTGACTAAAGTTGGTAAAAATAGCATTTTGTTGTTTGGTAATAAAGTGTTAATCTTATAATGAAATTATAAATAAAATGAAATTTTTGTTAATTATATAGAAAATTTAACTATTTAAGAACTATATAATTTAATGATTCTGGTGCATATTATTCATTGTATCTTTCTTTAGTTTTTCATTTCCTTATTAAAGAGTGTATATATATATATATATATATATATATATATATATATATATATATATATATATATATATATATATATATATATAGACTTATTACTGCTCACCAATTTCATTTGTGCTAATTTCGCATATAAAATGCATCTAATTCCAGACATAAATAACAACAAACTTATTTACAACGGTAAATAAGTTTTTATGATTATCGGTGATGAAAATAATCCTTGGTTTAATGGAACTGATGTAACTAGACTTGGAATACAAAAAAAAAACACGAAATGTGTTATATTATATTGTAGACAATGATGATAAAAGAAATTTACTGATCTTAAAGGCATCCCAAAAAAAGGGACACCTTTAAACACACAGCCAAATACTATATTTATCAATGTTTTGGTTCTGTATAAGTTAATATTTAGATTAAATATGCCTCTGGCTAAAAAATTTATAAATGCGTAATTAAAGAAGTTTGATCATCAATTAGAGGACATGGCGAATATAATATTCAAAAAGATATAATGCATTTATTCAAAGGCCAAATAGAGCATATTAAAAATGAATGAAATTAAAATTAATCATACAAATAAAACAAAATTAATTGAAGTTAATCGTTTAAGAGATATAAATAGAATTCAAGGTGGAAGTGTGGAAAATTTAAGAGAGACAGTTGGTATGGCTTTCGATGTAATAAATCGCAGGGATGCTGGAATCAGAGAAATGGCCACTCATGTTATACAACAAACATAGAATCAATATTTAAATCCAACTTTTGTTCTTTTAATATTATTTAATGATGACTGTGAATATGATTATGATGTCATTGGAACTCAAAGTAAACTGTTCAAAGACAGTCGGATAGAATTGAAGATAAACATCCGAATTGTGAACAATGATTGAGATTTGATTATATTCCAAATTCTATCAATTTATATCAAATAACGAAAGAAACATTGAATGGTCAGATTGTGTTTTTGTAACTATTTTAAAATTGCCGGAAATAACTCTACTCAATAACAGTTGATTAATAATATTAATAATCTTTATCGAATTGAGTAGAATTAATGAATCTGGTTTATATCAATTTTTCATTTCCTTGTTAAAAAATAACATATATTTACATATTTACTACATACTTACTCAGTCTTTACAATATGGCCGAATCACTAGACAAACAATTAGAGAACTTAAACATAGAAGTTAACAATAACTCTACTACATTATTTGATTTAATTAATTCAATCTTTGAATGATAAAAAGATAAACAGTTTATTATATGTTAATAATTGGACTTGGTTGAGAGTAAATGATGTAGCTGGAATTTTACTATGTATATATATATAACAGAAGCCATTATAGACCTTGTTTGTGCTAATCATAAAAATCCTAATAAAACATAAAGGGAAATAAATTATACTGGTAATGAAGATAAAACATTTCTTTAAAATATTAGTAAATATAATGGTGCAACAGGTTATATCAACAAAAAAAATGTTAATACAGCTATTGACAAAATCTAGAATAGCAAATAAATCATTGGTAAAAAAATTTCTAAGCGGATTAATTTAAACATAAAGATTTTTGAAGAAAAGAAAGAAACAAATTATATCTCCGTCATTATTAAATGTTTTAAACATTTAAATGATAAAGAACAATGTACTATACACAATTATAGAATAGATTTATATTTTCCTGATCTAAAATTAGCTATTGAATGTGACGAATTTAACCATAAATATAGAGATGTTATTTATGAAGTAGAAAGACAAAGATATAGAGACCCAATTAAATTGTAAATTTATAAGATTTAATCCAGATGAAATAAATTTTGGTATAGCTAATGTAATTCATTGCATTGTAGTGTGTCTAAATAAAATATAATATTTTGGCGATACCAATTACAGAAAAATATCAAGTTAACAATGCATTTGTTTTATTATTCCAAGAGTTTCGAGAGTTATCAAAACCTAACGATTTAAAATATATATTTTATTAAGTTTAGTTTTTAAAACTTTTCAACAAAATATTCATAAGGATAGTTAGTTTTCATAATTTTGTGTTCATAAAAACTACCTTTCATTACTTCTCCATTTTTATCCTTTAGTTTGAAAGTTCATAATTTAAAACCCCAAAAATAGCAAATAATTCTGTTGTCCAATTAGGAGTATAACCCTTTAAAAAAAATCATTCATTTTTGCTAATATGTACATTATTGCCAATTTTATATTTTGGTTAAGTAAACGTATTCGCAAAATCTTGTCTAAAATTTTTTTCATTTTTCTTATTAACTTTAATTGGCTTCATACCAATAGTTCTGTATTTTGTATTGTTGTATTCATTTACTAAATAATCTAATATATTTACCCATTTATAATTGCCATTTAAAGTAAATTTTTTCAACATTTTATTCTTCATTTTATGGTTAGATCTTTCTACAACACTTTATTTAAGTTCACTGAATGTAGAATAGTGATTGATGTTATATGTTTGCATAAGTTCATTAAATATTTTGTTATAAAATTCTGAGCCAGCATGACTTTGAATATTAAGTGGTTTTCTTTTCAACAATATATATTCTAAGGGATTTGCTACCTTATTAGCTGTTTCATCTTTTATAGGTATTGCAATTACATATTTTGAAAAATCATCAATAATTGTCATAATATACTTGTATCCATTATTTATTATGACATACTTTTTAAATTGCCGGTATCCATCTCTACAGAAATCAATTTGTCATAAATCATCAATACCATACGAAATTACTTTTCTTCTGCGGAAATTTCTTCTTGCTGGTTTATATAGTTCATTGATTAGTTCTTCTCTTACATTGGACAATTTCTTTTTTAAATGTTGATTTATTAGAATTGCATTAGAACATTTACTTTTCTGAACTAATCGTCCATTTTTAGAATTTTCATTTTTTAATATTATTATTTTTAGCAACTTTCTTACACTTCAAACACCAAGTATTCTCCATTTAATAGTTTATATATATTTTTAATCTTTGTATTTCACGAATACTCCTATTCTTGTCACCAATCCATCATATTCAGAAATTTTATTTATTTATATTTTAAAAGTCAAAGTATCACCTCGGTCACCTTCAAAAGGTCTACGGAACTCTATCTTTCAAGCCCCCCAATAACAGTCAAATCCTCAGCATGTAGATGATCAGTAATTATTCTATAAACAATGCAATCCATGAGAAAAGTAAAGAAAATTACATTGTTGTCTAAGTGAAAAATATTATTGGTTTTATTCTACCTTGCTGCTAACTAAAATATACGAGACTTTACTTCAACTTTTCAGTTAACTAGCATATCACAATAATTCACAACTGATTTGTTTAAATTTTGTAATTTAACATATAATTCATCAGAATTGTTTTTGCTTTTTTCAACTTTCGTGGTAACAAGCGTGTCAGAATAATTCAAAACTGGTTGGTTTAAATTTTGTTATTTATCAGCTAATTGTTTATCGAAATACCTTTTATTTACTGCATCTTTTCCATCTACAGGATCTGCCATATTATTGATTCTGCTATTATGAAGAGAAAAATATTCTTTTGTATAAGCAAACATTTTACTAAGTTGATCTAGTAAAGCAGTAACAATAATATAATGTTTTGAATCTGTATATATTTTTAATTCATAATAATCAGAAGCAATAGTTTTGTATTTCGAATCTACATCTTTTTTTAATGTGTAAGCAGAAAAAAATATTACTGTATTTCGAATCTACATCCTCTTTTAATACATATTTTGCATTGTTTATACATTTGATATAATTGGCAATAGTATTACTGAATTGTAAATTTATATCTTCTTTTAAGTATAATCAGCTATTTGTTTACTAAAAAATCTTTTATTGACGGCATCTTTAACATCTATATTAACAACATAAGGTTTTGTATAATCAAAACGAGTGCTTAGTTTTCGTTGCAAAGCAGAAACACCCAATTTGCACTGTGAATCTACATATGATTTTAATTCATAACTATTAGTGACAAAAATTTATTTAAAGATTTTATTAATGGTTTCCCAAATATATTTGTAATTTAATAACAAAGAAATTATATCATTAAACTTAAAATATTTCGGAAAAAAGATGTAATACAATTAAGCATAGATATTCACAAATAACTGAATTTCAATTCTGAATTCGATTATTGTTGTAATAAACATTTATATTTTTAATTTAATTAGTTAAGTTAGTAGGATATTGCCTCCAAATGAGTCGAAATAGTAAAAATGGTTTGTTTATTTAAAATAGCAAACCCAATGAGTACCACAATTTGATGAGATATCGAAATTATCCACAGCACATTCATCTTTGTCCATATTTTTTGGTAATTAATCAAACATATAAAAATTTCTGAAATTTTTAATATATATTTTAAATATTTTTCAATATCGATATATATTCAAATTTTTTTGATCATCCTATTTTTTTTTGCAACTAAACCACTTCCTGATTTATTTTCCATTGCTAAATTATGTCGCTGTCGTTCCTCTAGTTCATTTTTTATTTACTTTTCATTTCTCCAACAGAATTATAAATTGCACTAGCTCCTCCTGCTAAAGTGTCAAGTGCACTTAACGCAGCAAATATAAGTGGTATAAATCCTCCATGATGTAAACCACTTCCTGATTTTTCTTTAAGTAATTTTTTGAGTATTGGTTTTGACAAAGCTAATAAGAAGCCTTTGCTTTCTTTTAATTTTTTATTTTTTCTCTCAAGTATATCTTTTTTTTTATTATTATCTGTACTCAAATCTCTAAGTTGATAAATGGGCATATTAAAAGTTATATTTTTGTCTTCATTTATATTGAAAAATATATATAATTAATAAAACATATATAATTAATTTGACATTTAATTCCCCAACCAAGTTTTCTTTTTGTAAACATATTTGAAGCAACAGCAGCAGAAGCAATTTTATCACCAATTGGAATATTTTTATCTAACATGTATTTTTTGCTTCTTTTTGTAAAATTTTATCAGCTTTGTGTCTAGATTCGATATCTTTATTATCTCTATAAGTAATATCGTGACATTTACGAACTTAATATAGTTTTTTTTTTGCCAATGTAACTTCTTTCTAGTCTTCTATTTAATTTTGTAAATGGACCACAATAATTATAACCAGGCAAATTCCTTTTTGGGTAAATTTAAATTATTTATTGCCCAATTTATAATATACTTACCATGATGTTCAGAATTCCAAAATGAGTGTGGAATTACATTTAAAACTCTTATTTGATATGTAATTCCTTTTGAATTATTAACAACAAATTCAGGAAATTTATTGCTAAGAGTTCTTGGTGAAATCATTATTTTCAGTATGTTTGGCTCTGATCTTGATTCTCTTATATAATTATCATAATTTGGTTTAATTATATTTTTTGCACAGCCAATTTTTATTAGAGTTTACATTCATTTTTGTATTATATTCTTGGAAAGAATCATTGGTTGATAAAATTATATCTCTGTAATGTTTTATTCATTGTCAGTGAATTTATCCTCAGGATCTGGTTGTTTATTTTTTGTTAGTAAATTAGAGAGCCCATCTGTTAATTTAAATTCTTTATCCTTAACAAATATGTTATCGTTATTTATCCTTACTTTTGTATCTCCGACGTGAAACTCTTGCTGCTCTCCTCGTAAACTACATTGCACTTTAACAACCGTTATTCTTTTTGCAATTTCTTTTCGAGATTTATATTAGAAACACGTCGAATTTTTTATGGGTACAATGCCCATTCGCTCTTCAGAATTAGGAGAATTTGAAAGTAATACTCTTTCAAATGATGTTACTTCTGGTGTTGGTGGATAATCTAAATTTTTTGCTGCAGTGGGAACTAATGTAATTATTGGGATTATGAATTTTTTTTTTTTTTTCACTAACATGTTCTGCCTTTTTTTTTTTTACCAATATTTTGTAATTCGTGAATTAATGGTAGTTCTTTTTTCTTGTTTTTTTTCATATTCTGTTTCATTTTCTTTCTATAATTTCTGTATCTTTCAATGAGTACTTTAACTCCGGAAACCCCCTTTGATGAGTCTTTCATATATATATATATATATAATATATGTATAAGTTTGTTCTAACTTTTTTCCTTTTCAATTTTATAGAGTAGAAATCTCAAAACGTGGATATATTATTGAAGCTGTTGATAATCCAGGAATAACATCAACAATAATGAATACTTTGTTAAGATCACCAGGTGAACAAAGTTATTTAGTATTGAGTTGTGTTGATGATTATTATCGATTAAAGGCTACTCATAGTGCTAATACAAATGAAATAATCGATCCTTTGAGATATTAGTTTGGTTTCTATTCGCGATAACAATGAAATTTATTGGAAAGGTGGTTATAAAATTACTTTTGTTCGTAGTTCATCTGATAACATATGTTTATTTGTTTTTTAAAAACCAACAGCAGGTGGTTTCGTTGATACAGGTGATGGCGATCCTGATAAAATTATTATTCAAAAATAATAAATGATGTGGCCTATTAATAAATACGAAGCTAACACAGCCATTGGAATTAAAGAAAAAATATACAAAAACCCTAAAATTCCTATTAGTTTTGATTATTAGTATTTTTTTTTAAAAGAAGTTCCTACTGGATGAACTGTTTTTAACTTTGTTATAAAATATCCGTTTAATAACTTACAATTTGACATGCCTGATTTCGTAATTGTAGGTTTTCAAACTAACAGAAGAAATCACGCTGATCAGTATGTACACGTGTCTGTGTTTGATCATTGTAATGTAAGCAATATGTATGTTAACAATGGAAGAAATGAAATTTTTCCAGAAAAAAATAGGAATCTAGATATCGAATGTGGTCTTTGCAATAAAATGATTCTTACCTATGATGATTTTAAAACTTCTAAAACAAAACTAGACACTGTCTATAGAAATAATAAACTTTATTATAAGCCAACTCTAACTTCGATGGTAAAACCAATTATTATTCGTTTTGGGGGCAGAGACCATAGTATATTATTGATTGCATATATAGAAAAACATACAAAAATTAGTGTGAATTTTAATAAAGCTGTTGAAGCAGGTACAATTTGTAATGTTATTTTAATCATCCAAAGAAATTTAACTTACAATTATTTGAAAGAGAGGATTACTGAAGATATATAATTCTTAAAAATTAATAAATGGATGATGTAAACGGTTTTACCGAAACAACAAAATGTTTCGACAGTTTAATACACATTTTTAGATGTATAGTTAAGTTGTTTATTCGGATAAAAAATAATTTTGTTAAAACTGGAAAATTATATTGGGTTGCATATTTGAAGGGGGTAACGAATAAAAAGTGAGCAAATATGCTTAAAATTCATTTTTTTAAATAAATTCAGCAGAGGTCTGTTGCGGATACAAGTGCAACGCACTAAGTTAGATAAAATTAAAAAATATTAAAGCCAAAATCTAGAAAATCTCTCTTTTCCTGTAAAATATTTCAAATTGTAGCTCAAAATAGAGAAAATTTAAGGCCAAAGTCAAACAAATTTCAACACGTCTCAGACTTCTTGAGCAGGGATTTTTTTTAAAGCCTAATCTGCAAGCTAAATCATCCTATCTTGATAAAATTTCAGCACCAATTTTTTCTTCTTCTTAATAAATTTTCTCTTTATAAATCAAAATTGACTCTCTCCTCAAGAAGTTGTACAATTCCTTTGAATCCACGAAACTACAAAATCTCGAAAAAATAAATGGTTTACTGCCACAGATATTGAAATTTATGAATCTAATTTTGGTAAAAAGATTAAATGTATTCTAGATGGCAAGTTAAAAATTTCATTACAAGAGCGCTATGTGAAAATATTAGATCAAATTACTTTGAAACTAATAAATGAGAAAGAAGATTCTATAACATATAGAGGCATAAAATAAATGAAAAATGGTAAATATATCCATGATCTAGAATTCTCTTAAGAATTTTCATCAAGTTTTGTGATTTTTTTTCTTATTGATTTGGCTTACAGATTTAGATTAAATTTAGCATATTTGACTGGGGAATCACCCTGCTCAGCAGGCGTTTTTTTAAAAAAAGTTGCTTGATTTAGATTCCAGATTTGGTTTAAATTAGCTTGAGTTTGGCTTTGATTTGCTTGATTTTGAGAGTCAAATGGAAGATATAAACGATGTCTCCAGAAGATTTTAAAAAAGTTGATGAAAATGAGAAATTTATTCAATTTTTCAGTCCAATTATTGTGCTGCGCTTGGTTCCGCATTAGACCTCTACTATTTGTACCTCAGCCGAGTTACTGTAGTTGAGGCCTATTGTCCATTTCGGGAGTGTGAAAGAAGGCCAGCTATTAAGGCGGAGAAATTTGACGAGCCTGAGGTGATACATATTTCTTAAAATAGCTCTGATTCTTCCAGTATAACTGAATTATTAGAGAAGTCTGGCCCCAGAGATTTTCTAGATGAGGCTGGACCTTCTGGGTTACCATGCCCTTTGGCTTCCCCAATAGGTGATGCCAGTCCACGTGATGAAGAGTCGGTAAGAGCATCAGATTGGAGCACTGACTTCTCGCTGTGTAGCTGTGCACTCAGTCGACCCTTGAACTTTAGGTTTCCAGTACTGAACTTCAAAGACTCACTTGAAAGCACTGAATGAGGCGGTAGTGCTCGCTCTAGTTCCCACCAGTTTAAGTAGGAAAGTGAGTCAGCTTTCAAACATTGCTGAGTTGCAAATATTTTTTCCAGTCTACATAAAAATGTCGCCGGATTCTCAGTTTCTCGTCCACGAAATATTGCCATTCTTCAACTATTAAACGAGGTTGGCTTTGGACATGGAGAAAATGGCATGCGGTTGTAGGATGATTGGCTTGGCAAGCTGATGGGGGAACTATAAGGATTATAATATTATTCTGTTTCTTTTCAGTTTGTAAATTCTTGAGTAAGTTTTTCAGTTTGTCTACTCGTTAAGTGAACTTGGAGCAACTGTGGTAGTATTTGCTACTGACTGGTTACGGTTTCTAATCGAATTAATTTCTCGTTAACGTCGTGAACGTCTGTATCAGTTTTAAGTCGTAGAGGTTTGCAAATTTCAGAAGAGGCATTTACATCTGCGCTATTCATTCTAGTGTAGGCGTAATTTTAGCCATAACTTCAGAAACAGTGGTCTTACTTATCTCCTTGAGTCTAGCTTTGCATCCCGCCTTTACATCACTTATCGGAACTAAGGTGTACAATTTGTACACCTAGCAACACCAACAAACCAGTCTAGTAGTAAAAATACCCGAGGATCGAATGAACACATGTACAAATAGGAACACCAGGAGAAAAAAATCCTCTACGAAATGACAACAATCAGCGACTGTGTTTAGAAAAGCATCTCGAGGTTTAATTGAGTTCTGAATAACAGAAGAACAAAATAATTCATCCAGATGACAATACAAATCTGCAGATTATCTGTGGTTCCGAAAATATTAACCATTTAATTTAAATATTTCGGCTGGGGGTAGTTCAGAAATCAAGCCAAAATATTAAATGTTCCTTCAAAATAATTACTTTAGTTAAAACATTTGCAATCATCTAGTGGCGAAGCAAGGATTCAGTTCAGGTTTTTTATTCGTATGTCGGGAAGTCGTGTACGTATGAAAAACAATATGGTGACATAAAAACGTTCTAGGAGATTGTAAGAACGGTGTTAGGTGATAAAGTTTATTTGGAATTCCTCAGCTAAAATTAATAATAGAATTTCGATGATGTCGAAATTCCCGATGTTCAAGTAATCCGACGGGGCATCTCTCCGGAACCGCAGCAGTCCTATGTGACACCTTCCCTATATGTATGCGCACGGCTTACGATGCTAGCATACAGTTCTATGGCGCCTTAACGGACGTCTCACGAATTCTAGCTAACCTCTCTAAACGCTACGCAGAGGAGGCTAATACTGGCCTACTTATTGCTTTGAACACCTCGCGTCTTCGTCTCTAGTAGACGGCCTACAACTTCAGGGCTGCGAACTCGGACTTTCCTATTAAAAATATAAATTTAAGACCTCGTGCACAGCCCACCTGTGATGGATGCCTGACGTCGCATAACAAGATGTCCGTCTTCTTCGTTGGAAACTTAACTTAAGAACGTTCTTTCAACACTGGCCAATCAATAGGGTTAAAACTTAAATTCATTTGAACTGCAACTTAAAACTAACCTAACATTCAAAATGCATAGAGTCGCATGGCCTTGTAAATACACGTACACAATGTAAAAATAGAAAGACATAAAATATGCGGCTAAAATAAAAAAAAATGTTTAAAAAAAATAGTATAGACTCTGTTTCAAACAAATCAATAAATCTCGCTACAAAATTAAATTAATTATGTGAAAAAAATTATTGATCTTGTTAAACATAAAAATTACATGTTAATAATTATATAATATCATAGCTCAAAAAGTGCGTGTTACAGTATTTTAATTTGTTTTGTTGAGTAATTGAAATTTTGAAGGGTATATTCCAAAGCTATGTACTTATCAGTATGGGATAATTTCCTAACGTTCACACACTTTGATTAATTATTATTACATCACATTTTTTTATGATTAATCATTCGCTTCATTTCCTGAGTATAGAAATGTCAGCAAAATCTTTGTGAAGCATTTCTGTGGCATATGATAATATTGTATTTTTGCACACATATTATTTTTACTTCCACTGCACTCTTCTTTTCTTATAATCTCAAATATTTGCATTTACTATTTTTATGATCTTTCTCTTGGCAGAAGTCATTTTTATTTATTTACATTAGCGCATGTAATGTTTGGTAAAGGTTTGTTTGTTTTCTTGTTTATTTATTTAATTGCAGTGTTTAATTATCTATTAACCAACGTTAAAAATATTTTCTGAGTTGTTCAATTATCATTAACGCAACGATTTAATGCAGCATTTTGAAGCAGTAGTTTTAAACAAATTGTAATGTAATATCTTTTTTAATGTAAACATTATTCAATAATTGGCAGCATGGTACACAATGTAATATGCAAGAGGAATTTTTGGAAGTGCTTCAAGTTAAACCCAAATTACTTTGGTAATTTCAAATTGATTCTCTTATTTATGAAAGGGCTTTAGTCATTATACCTAAAGTTGCGGGAAAATGCCATAAAAAAACAGAATGTCTGTGTTACATAGAACCAAATAAATACTATCCCATTAAGGTGTCACATAATATCATCACTTTGACAACCACATGCATATTAATTGTGTTGTTTCTGTGTGAAATAAATGGTTAAATATCGCATACTTAGGTTCTTTCACCAATTAAACGTCCAATACAACAGTGGTGATTTAATTAAATCTAAAGTTTTGTAGTTAAACATGTACAACATAGTGTATTAAATATTCCACATTGTTGTGTGACGTTAGTAGTAGGATTTGGATGGTTCACGGCCGAGGGCACCAGGACTCGGAGTGCTGGAGCTGGCCGGCCGCCATTTGTGATGTTTCCATCTGCCATCTTGGAAGCTAGTGCTCGTTGGCCACTGACCTTTGACTGTTGACCTCTCACCTCTGACCTATGATCTTTGACCTCAAAAACCCCAACAATAAAAAAAAATCGAAAGAAATTCCAAAAAAATTTCAAAAAACTTATAAAAATTTATTATTAAAATTATTTAAAAATACTAAGAAATTTACATAAAAATAGTATATACAATTATTAAAAATAATTAAAATATTATAAAAAACTTAAAAAATTTATTTAAAAAAAATTAGTAAAAAACTTGTATTTATGGAGGTAAGGCCCCCCCCCCTGCCCCGCCCAGCATACGACTGTAGCCAATTGCTCTTGGCTGTTTAGTCAGTGGGTCTCCATCCCATCACCCCATTCCTCCCACGTTTACTCATTCTATCGTTTGCCACCATGTTGGATATTTTGTTCGTACTTTCTTTCGAAGACCACCATTTTGGTAAGTTCTCGCCTTCATTCCACCACCATATTGGTAGGTGGAATTAATGATAATTTTTTATCTGGGGTTTTCGGAGAATTCTAACTTTTGGAAGCTTTACCTAACAAAGAGACACTCTCCTTCCGGCTTCCAGAATGACTTGATGAATTTTCTTAAGACTCAGTAAAATTTTCATAGTTAAATTTTGTTAATTGCTGCCACATCTTAAGGCTAGGCACGAAGGAAAGGCATAAAGTTAATAAATGTGTGCAGGCGATGTAAGCAGACGCCCACAACATGCGCGAGATTTAGCTTTTGGAGTGATAACTTCTAGACTCCGACGAGGCTCGAAACGACACCTGTGTAGACGTCAAGCCGTAAGTCCTTCAAGGAAACCAATTTATTTTCCATGCAACTAGCTATTCATTTCTTTAAATTTAATTTGGGCATTTGAACAGTCTAAACTATGGAAACTTTCAATTGCTTCGGTCCTGTGTTGATCTGCACTGTGGGTTCTCCTTTATAAAACCTGTAGTTTTCTAAGTTAAAGTGGTTTTCATCTGTAAAGCTTGTTTCTTGTAATGCCAGAATTTTGATGCTGAATCTATCATGCGTATTCGTTAGTTGTTTCAGTTTTCCTGTTTTCAATACATTGTTTACATTGAGTGAACCTATTGAAGAATTTTCGTTTAGTTAGAAGAGGCTTTGAGAGCTCCGATCCTTCTCAACATGGCATGTCTGGTCCCCCAGAATCCGATTACCAGAACGAGAGTCCAGTCTATTGACTGGGGCCTGGGTTAGTGGATTTCTTTCCTGTTGTTCTGCAATGATTGTTTCAAATTGAACATTGTTTTTGGTGATCTCCAGTGGAGACCACATGGTTTTAAGACCTGATTGTTGAGATCAAGCTGTATGTCTAACAGCCACATTAACTAGGTGAACAGACACTGACCAACAGCCGCTGGATACCAGAACAGATGCTGGTGGGTTTAGTTTAGTGTTAGTATTTGGTCCGCCCTGGGTATTTCATTTCCCCATAACCACCCATATCTGGGAGACTTTCCCCTATCCGCCACCCGGGGAGGCGCCCGATGGGGATCTAACAACCCCATACGGGTTTTAGTACATTTATAAATAAATACTTGTTTTAAAAGTTTTTTACAGTTATTTTATGTTTCACTTTTTAATTTCACCATTTTTTTTTGTAATATTATGTAGCAATTCACATCTCGGGACAAACTTTATGTCTGTTAATACGCATTGCTACTAGTTGCTACAGACCCTGGTCACCATCTACAACAATCAAATTACTCATCGAGACAAGTCCAACGAGGCCAAACTCGATACCTTTACTATGCGAGGAGACAAATTAATTTAAATCAGCATTTTCAACACATCGAAGTTGCTCATAAAATTTCCCCAACATAGTAAAAAATTTATGCAAAATGAAATATTTACGTAATATGAAAACTCAGCATTAATACACTAGATAACGACGCAGCTCGACTCTGTGTGTGCACGTGCGCGTGAGCACAGCTGATCGTACGCACCAAGCCACCCACACAAGGGCGACGTTCAAAGACAGGGAGGCCTGGCAACATTGCTGCAGCAAGCTCAATTGGATAACGGGAAGTGGTTAAACATATATACATACTCGTGAAGTTACATAAAAGCTTGTAACTTCCGACTCCATCATCAGATTAGTTCAGTGGTACCTCACATGTATTGTCATGGGAACTACATATATATGCGAAATTTCAGCTCAATTGGATAACGGGAAGTGGTTTAAAATCGACTTGCAATATTTGACCTAAACACACCCACATACATACAAGTGAAATTAAAATAAACGGTCGACTTGCCTAGTCAAATGAGTCCAAACTCGAAGATTCCACTATTAGCTTTGATGAAGTTTCTATGACCACAATCCGAATCCATCATCAGGGCTTACTGCCCATCTACTATCAAAGGTATCATCAAGAGCAATCAAATGAGCCCAAACTCGAGTCAATAGTGTTAACCGTCGAGGATTTCCCTCGTGAGGAAATGATCCTGGCTGTAGTACTAGGTCGCTGTTACCATATTATTGCATTGTCATCGGGTTTCTCTATGTATACCAAGTTTCAGCTCGATTGGATACCTAGATGTGGATCAAAATTCACTTGCAAGATTTCACCCCCAACGTACAAATAAACTAACAAGACAATTTAAATAAAAGCTTGTAAAAACGATCACAGCCCTAAACAGTTCACAAGCTGTATACAATTCACGTTTTAAAAATGCACTTAATGTTTTGGTAATAATTTATCATGTAATATTTTTCCACGATTTACTTTTAAAATTTTTCGATTCTTTAAGGAACGTGTAGTATTTATTGTAAAACATAGATAATATTATTATATGATTATATAATAATAATATAATACACATATGAAACATCTGAATCCTTTCCAAATTTATGCAACACAAACTATGTTAATATAGTAAACATTAGTCCAGCGAAACACTTCAGTCGAATATCTGGCGAAAAAACTTAATGCGAATTAATCATGCCAACGAGATAAAAAACATGATGCCTTATTCATGCCTTCGTTTGTCAAGAGAAAATTACAGTTCATTTACTGGCATTCTGTTATTTAAAATAATAATTCAATGCATTATAAATAATAAAAGAAAGTTGCTTACTCTTTTTGCAGGTCCAGGAGAAGTAAGAACATACGGACCAGATGAATGAAGCAGAGGTGCCAACAGTACCCGATTTAATGCAAAGTAATACCAACGAGCTCGATTCCATTTCCACTCCATCTATTGTACTAGAACCAAATAGTGCAATATCAGTAATATCTTGCTTTTATTTTGGACATCTTAGTAATCGGACTACTGTTGCTTCACTCACCAACGAGGAAAAATACCCGTGGCTTAAAAACTCGTGGGTGCGTTCATCGGACTTTAAATTTTCAATGGTTGTAGAAGTAAAGAAAAATCGATCTTTTCAAAGGAAATGGTCAGAACCGTATGAATGGCTGGCCTACAGCCAGAAGGTTTGTGTAAGATGTAAGGGGTTTGTGTAAGATGTAGATAGGCTATACTTTTCGGGCGCAGCGAGGAAGGCGCAAATGACGCGAAACTTGTTAAATTAGTGGTTACACCTATGAATACATACAAGAAAGCTGTAGAAACATTAAGACATCATACCAGCACAGACTTCTATAAAGGCAACATGATTATAAGTCATAACTTTCTGATTGCTATGGAGGGAAAATATACTGATATACAGAATGCCAGCTGCAGAAAATAAATTGATTGAAGAAAACAGAAAAAAAAACATCCCTATCATAAAAACTGTAATCCTCTGTGGAGCACAGAATATACCAATGAGGGGACACAGAGATGACGAAGACTTACAAACAGAAATTGAAAAATTGCTTCGTGTAAGAAAAACCCCAGTTATATATACAACGCCACACAAAATAAAATAACTCAGTGCTGTAGAGATGTCAATACTGAAAAAATCGTCACAAACACAAATAATGCTAAATCTGTCACCAAATGGCAGATGAGACTACTGATATTTATGTCCAGTAGCAACTGCAAACCTGCAGTCGCTACTATGACACTACTACGCATGAGATACAGGAACAATTCTTAAGTTGATCGATGTTGTTGATGTTACTGGAGAAAACATTGCTCGCAAAATTTTGCAAGAGTTGGAAAAACTGAACCTTGGCATATCTTACTGCCGTGGACAAGCTTATGATGGGGGCCCTAACATGAGAGACAAATTTAAAGGTGCACAGACATATATAGCAAGAGTACAGCCACTGACGTTCTACAGCCACTGCGCAAGCCATAGGCTGAACTTAGTAATTAGTAAAGCATGGACTGGGAATAGTATTAGAAATACTGTTGGGGTAATCTTATATGTTGCAAATTTCTTTCGTGAGTCAGGTGGAACAATACATAAACTAGAATAATAAATGCAAGACAGACTGCCTCAGCTCAAGAAAGGAAAACATGCCCTTGTGTGAAACTAGATGCGTTGAAAAGAAAGTTGCTGTGTTCACATTTCTGGATCATCTCTCCTGCCTCTCTTCCATATTGGAAAATATTTCTCATTCATACGAAGGAAGAGGAAGTAATACATTTTTCATTCGTTCACTCTATACAATCATCAGAATTTCTTGTCAGTGTCCCAATATGTTCTGGCTGACATATTGGGACTAACTCTGCCCTTAGTTCGTAAATTGCAAGCAGAAGATATAGATATACTCAAATCAATGCAGCTTGTGGTAGCAAAGACGGCAACTCTTAAAGAGCAAAGTGACAAAAACTCCTTAAAACTATTATTCAAAAAGCCCAAAAAGAGTTGGCAATGGGAATGGAGATCCAAATCAATAAGCCAAGAACAACTACTGTGTAGAAAAACATACCCAACTTTAATTTGCAGTAATGTGAAGAATACTATCATACTGCAGTATACCTTCTTTTTATGGACTAGATGATCAGTGAACTATCATTCAGATTTCCAATATCACAGCTGCCAATAGTTGGACAGATCCGCAAGCTGCTGTCACCAGAGTTAAGTGATAGTTTCGAAGATGAAGTTCTGCTAGGTCCTGAACCGTACAAAAATGATTTACCCCGTTTTTCAGCTCTGAAAGGAGGGTTTCTAATTTGGAAGCAAATCTGGATATCAGGAACATTAGAAAAGTTTCCTATGTATAATGCAGAAGGCCACAAAATGTCTTCTGCGTTACAAAATATTATCGTTCTGTTTCAACTCTTATGTATAATACCTGTCATAACAAGCACAGCGGAGCACTCCTTCTCAACCTTGCGTCGCCTGAAAAAATATCTACGCAGCACAATGACGGAAGGTCGCCTAAATGGGTTGGCTTTGCTGCATATCCACCAAGCATCACGTCCACAATGAAGCCTGAAGAAGTGCTGGACATCTTCGCTAGGAACCACAAAAGAAAATTTTCTTTAAACTTCCTTTGAATAACAAACCAGAAACAGAAGTGTGTGTGTGTGTGTGTGTGAGGGAGAAATTGTAGTACTATAGGAAAATGTTCACTTTGATTAAAATCATGTTCATTGTTCAGTTACATTACAAGTAACTATTATTAAGATTATTTCTTTGTTCATATCTTTGTACACAGCATTTTTCACTTGCCAATCGTTGGTGGCAGTTTTTGCCATACTATTTATTATTGGCATAAAAGTAAGAGGGTACTATAAACACTCGCCAGTTTGGTTAAATTGTAAACTTGTGTTATGTTTTCATTAAAAATCTTATAACATTCATTTTGCAGTTCTGTGTCCCCCCTCCCGCCTCCTTCACCCAAGGGGAAAATGATTGATGCACCCCTATTCGTGCCGCCATCTTATAGTTATGAAAAGACATAAATCCACTAACTAATACCTTTTCATAAATAAACCAGAAATACACTAGGTCGGTAAAACATATTTCTTGCTTCTGACTAGTGCCATTTTATAACTAAACCACGCATCTATACGCCCAGAGACCTACATCCAGTATGCAACAAATTTAATCAAACAATTCGACTTATGCATTTTCATAAATAAGCGATTCAATTGGACTGTGTTGTAAAAAATTTATATGTTTCGAACATTAGCAGCGACATATTGGATCCTGGATGTTTAGCTGGTCAGCTATGACTGCTGATCCAGCTTATTGGAAATGTAGGGGAAAATGTGATATTAGGAGGATCCTTGCGTCAGGAAACATGCAAGCTGCTAATTAAGGGTGACAGCTGGCGCGTGACCCTAAAGAAGTATTTTCGGGGAAAAGGACTTTCCTAATCACGCAATTCCTGGCATAGGTTGCTATGATGTTCTTTTAGATCTTCGTGTTCCAGAGTACCTGCAGGGCGAATTTACAGCTAAGCAAGCCTGTATTAAGTTGCAGACGGCATCATGCAGTTTTTTTTATTTAATTTCTGCAGTATTGTTTTCAAGATTTGAAATAACTAGGGCTTTACTGAACTTTCCTTGAACTTTGCCCTCACTTCCCTCAGAAGCCGAGGTCAATCGTATTTACCAATTATTATTTTTATTGAGATAATCCGAGGTATTAAAGCCAGAGAGATTTTTAATAGACACTGACTCAAATTGTCCTTTGTATTAAAGCACTTCAATATGATGCCAAATCTCAACAGTTTTTAAATTTTTTCTGAGTAGAGATTTCTATTGAATTTGCGCTGCATATGTTCTTATTGCTGAACTCTGAGTCTTTATGTTTTACATTAACGTTTTATTAATAATAACTAAATGCTGCCACGATCACTGGACTGTTTTTGTTTGGTAGTTTGTGCAGTAGTAGTATCTAACCTCTGCCATTATTGCTGTATTTCTTCATATGCTATTTTGTGAATTGAAGCTGCATTTTATGACCATAGTAAACTCATGCAGATCTTTTATGATTGGTTCACACTTACAGAATCTGATTTAATATTACTGTTTTCACACCCAGCCGATTAATTCAACTATTACTCTCACACTGATGTTCGCATTTTATATACCTTGTATACAGATTTATTAAACACGTTATTAATTCAGTCAGTCTGCAAAACACACCAACATACGTTTCAAACACAATCTAGAAAATAAACGTTTCAATACTCAAGATTAAAGATTATCAATATACGTGATACACAAATTATTAATATTAAACGGTTAAATTTATGTTATGCTCTGTAAAATCATAAGAAATGAGGCTTAACAATCTGATCATTTTCAATGTGATAATTCTGGTCAGTGCGTAATTGAAAGCCCTCAGTTAATTAACTATGAATTTACATTGAAAGGGGTAGTGTACGTTATTTTATAGTTTTAGATACGTTAATGAATGAAAGCGTATAGTGATTAAATTTAAACTATGCAACTCCCATGAAAACCTCTCTGAAGAAAGTTAGTGAAGTAATAATTTGTCAAATGAGTGCTAAAAGTAATTACGTCCCTACCCCAAAATGTGGGTTGCAGATATGGAAATGATAGCAGCCTGCATTCGTGACAGTATATATACTGTTTAGCCTATACTATACAGTTAACTATGGCGGCTATATGTATATATATATATATATATATATATATATATATATATATATATATATATATATATATATAGCAATAGTAAATTTTGTAATTATATTGCAAGTAAGTTAAATTACTGAAATTGAACTATTTTATAATTATATTGCAAGTTGGTTAAATTACTGAATTTTAACTATACTTTTCATTAACAACTATTTATCATTTTCATCATAATTATTTATTCATAATATTTTTATCTAGTAATTTAAGTTATAATGACGTACCTACCTATCAAATTTGCTTTGGACTATAAAAACAGAAACAAAGAAATATGTATGTAGGGGATGGGAGTTGGCAGCACTTTTATTGGGCCTACAGGCGGCAACATGGAATGGAAATCCGGCCCTGTGTGTGTCGACTTAATCAACTCGTTATTTTGTAATGTACGACTTGGACATTTTTCAAGTCAGATAATATTGGGAGCCACTTGCTGGATACACTTAACAATACAGGACCAAGTAAATAAATTAAAAATTTTAAAATATAAATTTTAGTAAAACTAGTGCTTAAAACAGGCATACATTTAATGTAGTAATTCCTCAAGTGTTCTGAATGTTACTGTAAAGTCATAGTTATAACACTATTAGTTTACAAAACAAATTTTGCTATTAAAACGATTTTAAAAATTATTTATAATCCGTAAATTAAATTATTTATTTTAAAGTAGGTTAATTGACCATTCCCGTATATACTTTTGTGAGTTTTCGAATCCTATAAATTTTTCATTTAGTAAATTTCTTAATTTGTAAGATATAAAATATAAACGACTAAATTCTGAAATAGGATTTAATGTATGTATGTAACTTCGGGCCACGCAACCATTTGTATACGAAGTCTGCCGTTTCAAACACGACCGTATTTAGAATCTTGTTCTTTCCGAATGGGTTTTCACATTCGCATTTTCACTGCCAATATCTTATTTTCTTTCCATTATAGGATTCCCCAAATTTCTATTATCACGCTGGTTTATATGGAAGGGGGGGAAGGAGTGAACATTGCATGTTTTCAGCACATGAAGTCTTTCCCCGCTTCATACATGCTGCCATCGTAAACAATTTGTAATGTTCTGCTAAAAGTGTAATTTCCCGCGACAAGCGATTTACGTTCATAGGTAAGGACGATGTTTGCAAAAGCAGTAAGTTAAAAGTATTAAGAGATGCTTTTGGTAAACTAGGCTGTACACCAGTGGCTTTGGCGGGTTGCACATATGTCAACGCACTGATCGCTGAATGTTTGCACACCTGAAGTAGGCGGCAACTTTTCTTTTTTATCAGTAACACTAGAGACTCCCCGATATAGCTGGCGATAATAAACCTAAATAAGCAGGTCGTCCGCTTTGACTTCCATATATAAGATAATAAAACTCCGCGTTCGGCTAGGAAATGTTTCAGAAACAGATTTAACCGTGTTAAGTTCTATTAATATCGTGTGTGGAATATTGTAAAAATTTCTGCAAAAGCTCTGTCATTAGTTAACTACGTTCAGGTTAGTAACACATATAATTATTTATAAACTAAATATATGTCATAATATATTAGCTGTTAAAATGTGATAAGGTGGGCTGCAATAGTTTTCTTTAATTAGATCGCGTATTCACCACGATCCTGGTAAACGCCTTTTTCATGTTCACATTTACTAAAAATAAACTGGAGCATCTCCTTACATTAGGCAGCTACGTAGAAAATTTTTTGTTGAGGTATCGGTTGGAATCAAGCAAACACAATACAATAATTTTAATTGTTAAGATCTAGGCACGCTATTTTGCCTACTTTTCTCAGGAAAGGAATACTAAATGAGATCACTTTCCTGTCTGCGTGTCTGTATGTGTGTTTCCCCTAAAATCATTTAAACGTGTGAATCGAATTTCACCAAACCGGTTCACATTAGTAAGGACGTCTGACGTTTATAGTTTTCGATCACGCCGGGCGCTTACTTTCAACATGGCGACCATTAAATATTGCTGGTGATATGTCATATCTCGGGAATTATTCAACTGATTCAAACAAAATTGTGTATGTTGGTAGAGCATCATGTAAGAACTGAAAGAGAAAAGTATATTGTTGCTGGTCTGCCATTTTGTAAGTTAGTACCACATTAATAAATTAAGCTTTTACGTTATAGCTCGAAAACCACACAACCAATTGTCGCCAAACTTGGGAATTAAGTAATATTATCGTAGGCCATGTAAACGTATGCGATTTAAATAATATATTAGATACTTATTTTCGAAATGGCAGCCATACAAATATTTTAGGTTTATTTGGTATATCTACCAAACCATGTGACCCATTTGTACCAAACTTTGCATGATAAAAGTATATACCTCAAGCATCATATATGGCAACACATAGACACTTTTGTCCTCCAATTTGTAAGATAGCGCCACAAGAACTAACGAAGTATTTATGTCATATCTCAGGAAACTACCAAATTTGGCAGACAACTAGTACTGCGGCAGGTAATGTAAATTGGTATGATTTAAGTAGGTCAAAAATTATTTAAAAAATGGCTTCCATAGAGCTACTTTATTTTAGTATGCTCTATCGTTGAAACCATGTAATCAATTCCAACTTAACTTTGTATGCAGGAAGTATAAATTACAACTATCAAATTTGTCTAAACAAAGTCTCTTTTTTCCACCATTATGTGAGAAATTGATATTATTTCTTATCTCCGAAAAACACCAACATATTCCACCAAATTTGGCAAACAAGTAGCTCTACAGTAGCTATGTTATAGCTACGAAACTACGAAACAAATTGCAACTTAACTTTGAATGCTGGTAGTATCTACTATAGACATCAAATTCGTCTATATAGGGCCCCGTTTCTCCGCCATTTTGTAGGACAGTCCTACATGGAAAAACTACTTTTTTATGTCATATATCGAGAACCAATTAACCGATTCCCACTAAATTTTCCACTCAAGTAGCGGCATTACACAGTAACTGGCAAGAGTATGTTAAAGCTTCGTAATGCTATGCCGCGACGTTTCTGCCTATACAGCCTAATGTGAATGTGGCCAGAGCCAACGAGCAACGTGATAAAGAATATCAACATTTTGTAACCATATTCACTCCACATACATAACTATTGACCCTGCCTGTCCACCTACGCATTAAGTCATGTGTGCACCTTGCAAACATAATATCGAATATCTTGTCAATTGAGGTTTAAATTTTTTATATTTGTCATAGAAAAGTGCAGCGTCAGTATGTATAATTCCCTCAAGGTGAATGATTAAGTAAACCCGAAAGTCTGTCTCAGATAAATTTTTTTCCGTATGCTGATGTGATAAAAAGTAAAATACAATCTCATTTCAATGATTTCAGTGAAGATATATCAAATTTTGGTATCCGGAAACCTAAGTATGCGAAATGCAAGTGCCAGTGTAGAAAATTCACCTTCCAAACTCAAAATAATAAATATCTAAATAGCACCATGGGTCAAAAGACCATGGCAGGATTAGCACATTTCTGTTGAGCTGCCCGTAGCTAGGAAGTTGGACATCGAGTAGTAATGGATAGCTTTTCCGAAGTCCAAGTAGGTGGGAGTTTTAAGGAAAATATGTGTATATTTGAAGTATATTTGAATTAGAAATAAGTGATAAACATCTACATACAAATTTTATTTAGAATTGCGTATTTTGAATATGTGGGGTATCCTAATTCATCGAATATCAGTTATATTTCAGTAATATATAAATATAAATGAATGAAAATATGAGGGAAGGGGCCCACCATTAAAGTCTGCTTCTGTCCTGCCAGTTTCTAGTCACGGCACTGTGTGCGTTGTTGGGTTTTCCTTGAGCGTTAAATTTAATAGCTTTATTTTAAATAGTAATTACGTATTTTGTGGCAGTTACCAATCAGAACATGGCAGTATTTGTTGTTGAGGGGAAGTGGTATTTATAGTTATAAGCATGCATTAAAATATTAAACGGAATATTAAATTGAATAACTTACCATTTTCGAAGATACCGTCACCCGAAAGTCAATGACGCTATCATATCTTGGGAGCTACTAATTCTTTGTCGCAGTTTAGTAAATTTGTGTGGCACATTTTAAGACACTAGCAAAGATATCAGCTAAAATAAAACCTGAATAACAATAAGTTATCGATATAACTAATGAGCTTAATTTCCTCTACATGGAAGTAAATAATTTTGAAGAAGTTCTTGAAAGAATAGGAGTTAGGTGGGTTTATATTTCCCATTGATAGCGGTATCATTAAAGATGCAACCAGAAACAAACGTAATGCTAGTGAGACAGTTACAAACACACATCTACCTTAGCTGGAAGTGGAACTCTAACACAACGCCTCGTACCATAAGTTGCCGTGCCACCAATTACATTACGGAGGTATAAATCGGAGCATCAACTTCGGTAGTAATCAGTCTTATGTTTTGGTACACTGGGGTTACCAACTTCAAATATTAATAAGTGCATAATTTTGAAAACTAGTGTGTGGATCACGGCTGTAGAACACAGGTCTGGACACTAGCTTGAAAAGTTGACGCCCTTATTGACCCATTTAGTTCATGAACCCAACCACAGAGTGCTGGTACCGAAGTAGTGTTGTTTAACATGGCTAGCATAGGGAGGGGTATTACAATTTTTTCTGAAAATGGGAGAATTACGTTCATATCTCTACGGTTTTATCTCTATACCAGCAACGCTAATAACACTAGTTTGCTTGCAGCGCTCTCTGTGGCTACTGCATGAATTAAATCATTCAATAAGGGAATCAATTCGCTAACATTGTTAGATAGGCGAGTGTCCAGACCTGTCTTCTACAGCCGTGGTGTGGATCACTTAAACCATGAATCTTTTCATGGTCTACCGTAACACTACTTGTGTGCAAAATTTGGTGGAAATAGGTTGACTGATTCCTGGGATATGCATGAAACTTTTTTTTTTACTTTTTATTAATTTGGAGCTGCTATCGTACAAAAATGCTTAAAGTCAGGCTCTGTATAGGGATATGTGACGATTATAATAAATACTGTCAGCTTAAAAAGTTAGGTTGGAATTTGTCCCATTATTTAATAGATATTATAAGCATATTTTAATAAAATATACACTATCATCTTGACAGAAAAAAACTGAATCACTTAAATTATGTAACATTACATATTCCACTGTAATACTACTAGTGTGATAAATATGGTGGCAATTAGACGATTGGTTCACGAGATATGGCATATATGTTGCATTTTATCATTTACCACTCTCTTACAAAAAGGCGGCAAGAGGTATTTCTATAAACATTTTTGATGATTCTAATACATACTGTCGGCATACAAAGTGTAACTGAAACTTGTTAAATTGTTTAATATACGTTACAACCTAATCTAAATTATTTATATTACAGTAATACTGTAAACAGAGACAGGCACAATTAAAACTTGATCAAAGTTCGGTGAGAGTCGGTTGATTGGTCCCGGTACAATTTTCACTATTATAGAGCAAACCAGTTATGTAGTGGCACATTCTGTATTTGTCATAGATACCGCTACATATAAAATTTGGTTAAAATAGTTTGTTACATATGGCATATTACAGTTTTTATTAATTATATACAATAAATTCACGAACTCTCAAAATGGGACTTCTGGGACACAGGACTGAAGTAATATATAAGCTTTCTTACAGTTCCACTGAAGAAATATAAATGGGCTGAGTTGTCCTTGTAAGTCTGCATCGAAAAGAACTGGAACAGAAGATGCCAAACGAAGTCCATCCTGCTTATTGCCCATCTCCCCATGGACTCGAAACTCCAATAGATAGTTCCGGATCGAATTCCACATTTGCAGAATCACTTCAACAGTCCATCTCGACACATAATTTTTCCACACTCTTCTTATAATGCAAAATAATCTCTTTAAAGTACTGGAAAACGCTATTAACATTCAGCGTGAAACACTGCAAAAAATTTTATCTACATGCAGTGATAATTATTCCAGATAGTCAAAATTTCCTTTTCTTGATTATTATATTTGACTTTCAGATTTTATTCAATGTTCCCCTAGGACACTCAGACAAAAGTAACATAACTCCAAAGAGAATTTTTGAATAGCAACTTTTAAACTGAATGGAAGGATGATCTAATTTAATATAGTTTCCACAGTTAAATGTACATAACATTCAATTGAAATGTAAACAAAAATAATTTTAAATTTAAATGCTAACATATTAATCATAAGAAAACCCTTTGCATCCTGTGATATTCTGAAATATTACAGCATACTAACCTAAATGTCCGTTATTTCGAAAATATTTAAATACCTCCTTTTAAGTTATACAATCTTAGATCTACATAAGTAAAACTTGTCGCCTGAATTCGGCGGGTATCAGTTAAGTAATTGTTTACCGAGATAGGAAACAAAAGCTTAATTAATCATCTGGTGCTCATTTACAAAATCGCAGGCAAATGTGTTTATTTATTAGCCCATCTGAAGCTTGCACAGATACAGCCAGCATAGAAAGTTAAGTTGAAATTGGTTACATTGTTTCGTAGATATAGCATACAATGTTAAAATATTTATATAACCGCTTTTTTAAGAAGTGACTGGCCCTCTTTTACATAGCCTATCAACTTACGTGGCCTACCACAGTACTATCTACTTGCTTATCAACTTAGATTAAAATCGGTTGATTGTTTACAGAAATCGGTTGATTGTTTACTTTATTTTTTAATATGTCACTTTATTACGAACTGGCGGACGAAAAAGGCCCGTGTAAACGCATCTGACTATGTTAATAGATACTGCCTGCATACAAAGTTAAATTGAAATTGTTTTCGATTTTTTTTTTCGTAGCTATGGCATATCAAAGCAAAATATTTATATGGCCACCATTTTGAAAATAATTGTCAGTACCACTTTAAATATGCCCGTTTACATTACTTACTGAAGAACTATTTGTTAGCCAAATTTTTTAGGAATCTGTTTAAATTTTCCTTAGATAAGACAAAACTTAATTCATTCATGTGACATTATCTTACAAAATGGTGGAAAAAAGAGTATCTGTGTAGACAGATTTGACTGTCGTAAAATATACTGCCAGTACACAAAGAAGATTTTAAATTTGCTACTTGGTTTCGTAGATATATTATAATAAAACTAAATATTTATATAGACCCATAAGTTAAAATAATTGTCAGGCCTACTTAAAACACATCAGTTTATATGTCCTACCATAGTACTAATTGTTTACCAAATTTGTAAGGAATAGGTTGATTGTTTTCCGGGAAATGGACAAATTTTATTTATTCGCGTGACACTATTTTACCAAATGGTGGACAAAGAGGGTATGCATAGTCGCATTTTACGATTGTACAAAATACTGGCAGCATAAAATGTTAAGCTGTAATTTGTTACGTTTATTTCGTAGATATAGCATAGTAATTTAAAACGTTTATATGATGGCCATTTTGAAACATGCCAGTTTACATGAACTACCGTAATATTCCTTGAGTGCTAAATTTGGTAGGAATCTGTTGATTGTTTCTCAAGATATTACATTAAAACTTTATTTTTCATGTGGCGAAATTTTACAAAATGGGTAACAGAAGAGGCTATGTATTAAAACATTTGATGCTTGAAAAATATACTTTAAACATAACATATTTAAAAAAAATTTGTCAAAGGGTATTGTTGATATTGTAATTGACCCTAAAATATTTATCTTGTTGCCATTTTGAAAATAAGTGCCTTGTCCATTTTAATTGCACATATGAAAGTGGCCCAAAATATTATTAATTATTTATCACATTGGACAAGAATTAGTTGTGTAGTTACCGAGGTATAACACAAATGCTTCATTAGTCATGTTGCATTACGCGCCAATATGGAGGATTAATAACATTACATTTTCTAAATTCCATGTTTACATCATGCACTGTCAATGTATTGAATTTGGTTTAAATAGGATAAATTGTTCCAGAGATATAATAAAAAAGCTTTCTTTTTCAATTTGTGCTAGTTTACAAAATAGCGGACTAATATTATCGGTTTCTTATTTCGATGTTTTCATCATGCACTGTCAACGTACCAGATTTGGTTTAAATCTATTAAATGGTTCCGAGATATAATGGAAAAGCTTTAATATTTCTTCAAATTGCACAATGTTCCAAAATAACATGCTTTCTAACGTCAATTATGATATCCTGTACTGTCTGTGTACCATATTTGGTAAAACTCGGGTTAAATGGTTCCCGCGATATGACAAGAGTGCCGTAAATTTTTTTAATTGCCGCCATTTTGAAAATAGTTACCTGACAAGATCGGAAACTATATAAAAGTACGATGTGCTTACTAAATGCTATATGTGGACCTAGTTTGGTGAAATTCAGTTGTCGGGTTTAAATGTTATTAAATGGTGACTTATGTTCCAGACAGAAATTCGGATGATTGCATAATAAAAAACTAAATGCAAAATTTCCTTCCGTGCGTGAATAGTTCGTTTTGTTGAATAAATTAAGATAGATGTAATTGTTATCACTTTAAAAAACTGATTGCAAAATAAAATACGCTGTTTTATTGTACAAATAACATTCCATTATGATGTATTTTAATATTTAGTGAAGTTATTAAAAAATAAATAGACTTTATTTGACATAAAAGCATGCACAGCCCACTCATAGTTGCCACCAACTTTTTTGAAGCCCTTCTTATGTTCTACTTCCAGGATATTTCTCCGCCTCATACAAACAAAACTGTAAGTCTGGAAAATTACACCAGAGGAACAACCCACCACACGCTTGCGCACTCAGTTACATAATATTTTGCGTAATAGGTATTTCTTACTATGCATTACCAACAGACCTATTTTCTCCCTGTCTTTATTCACATTATTTATAAATGAAATATTATAATTTATTGATAGAGTATACGTAAAAGTTCAATTTAACAAAAAAAAAAAGGTACTTTTATGTTGACAGACGTATAAATCGCTTATCAAACATGCCATATTTAGGAAATAATCAAAAAAGTGTTTAGAAACTACGAATAGACGCAATTTGTTAATTTTAAAATTATAAAAAAAATTTAGATCGAGTGGTATTTAAACCCAATAACCTTCCGCTTGCAACTGGATACTCTATTAGTTACACGAACAGAGCATATACGTGATAGGGTTGGATAAATAATAGAATTGGATAAATAATAGATATTAAATTTCAACGATTACGTTTTTTATTGTTTCATTCTAATGACTGATGCTTTTGGAACATATACTACATATTGTGTATATTCTTGCCGATATACAATTTTATTTTCAAAATAATTAAATGGTGCTGGTTTCATAACTTTTTGATATATAAAAATAATATGTAAAATGTATATTTTATGGAATAATGACCATTCTTGAGCTGGTAAACTTTCAGAGGAAAGAAAAACTATTAGCGACAGGAAACAAATTTATTTATACAGTGTATTATGTTGGTATAGGCTGTTCACGGTAAAATGAGCACTTTTGGAAGCCGTACTTAAGATATACTTGTATTCACGTTGTATATTCTTCCACCTTATGTAAATTAACATCGCCATGGGCCTCATCACTTTATTCATGCGTCGGTCAGGTGAAAATGTGAAATTATTAGATAATTAATTATTTTACAAATCTGCTCATTTTTACACTTCGATGCATTACGAAAACAGAAAGCGAAAGTGTTGTCTAAAATGGTTACCTAACACTTTTTATTCGACATTATGATACGGAACTACTTCCCATCCATCGTTACCAACTTTACTGGGCTCATGTCACTCAGGGTGCCTGTTAAAATATATGCAGGTAAGGGCAGTGACTTCTTTCTAAGGATGTTTTTAAAAGTGTTCACTTTATCGTGAACAGCGTTTACCCTAAATGTTAGTGCAAATTCAGACGTTGGCCAGATATGACAAAACCATTAGGATTTCTTGTAGAAATGCGCAAAATGTTAGTTGTTTGTCTATACTGTATAACTTGAGCATAAAGATGGATAATTCGTGTATATACAATTAACGCGAACTGCAAATGTTTTAAATATATATGTTTATATATCTGAAACATTGTAACTAACAGTGAAAGCATTACCACTGCATAGTAACCACATTTGGGGTACGTCATTATAATTGTATACCCGCAATTTACATTGTCACTTGCCGTAAATTACTTTGGGCAATGTGTATCTGTTGAAGTCCCTTAACCTAGTGGAATTGGAGGGTGGCTGGGGGAGATGCGCGCTCAGCTGTTCCGGCGCAGCGTTGTATATCTACAGAACGGTCCGTGATGGGCTACAGACAGACGAGCGTGTAATAAACTGTATTGCGGAACGTCAGTCGGGCAAAAGTGCGGATGCATACCTTCGCGGTTTGATATATTTACACTCAGAAGTTTTCACTTACATAGTCTCATAAATACAACAGATGTGATCTTATAAAAGATTACGTCGTGATCTCTGTTATTGGCCACATTCCTAAAAAGTTTTTTACAATCTGTTCAGGGATTAAAAAGTTATTAGGGGTGGACGTATATACAGACATTCGGGTGATTTCATAAGCCTAAATTTCCAAAAGAAAGTGAACTAGTAAAAAACAGCGAAACATTATGTGTATTCATTCACATCTATTACACAATTTACTATAAATCTCACATATCATTTGCGGATAACTGTAACACAATTGCTGATCAACCCGCTGCTAGGTTGCCATCACATTTGCCAGTGATGCAGAATCAGTGGGGCTGCAGATCTTCACTCTTCCGACCAAAAATTCGTAGCAATATTTTAACACAATTTCATAACGTAGTAGAGCCTATTTATTTTATTTAGATCATTTGTTTTTGCGGAGTGGATGCCGTCGACCCTGAAGAGTGAAGTGAAATGAAACTTGATGCTGCGCAAGAGACGGAATACTTTGGCGGGAGGAACGAAAGTACCCGGAGTAGACGCACCTACCGCGTCCGTCATGTGAAAGATTTGGACTAAAACCAGAAGGTTTGGGGGGGGGGGGGTAAACCGCAGTGGTTAAGGGCCTGCATGCTAACCGCAAGATCACTCAGACACCTTTCCTCTACTCGTATTTTCTGTTAGGGAAATGTTCAGGAGATAGAAGTAAGTGTTCAAGTAGTTTCATTGTTACTGATAGCGTTCTTTTGTTTGCAGGGAGATATCGGCGACAGTCAACAAGAAATATTTATTACAATGAAAATAAACCTAGATTGGCCACAAACATAATCAACACAGAAACTTGTACTAAAGAACAGTGTAAAAGTTGCAGAAGTCTTTTAACTTTTGAAAACGACTGCTACTGTGCTTCACAAATGGAAAATTTAGATGCACGTCTTATGAAGTGGAAAATTTATAATCGAGAACCTTTATTGTGTTTCGTCTCAAGGTTAAATGGCATGATCACGGAAATAGACGAAACAGATAATTTTTATATTTGGACACAGTTTGTTCACTGCCTATCTCTTTGCTACAAGTTTTATGCTAATTTTAAGCACAAAGAAAGTTTGGCCATGATTGAAAAATGTCTAAGTATAATAACTATTATGGCAGATTACGGTAACTGTTTTGGTAATATCATCAAAGGTCTGGTGCATATCACCCTTACATCCAAAGCTGATATTGTTTACGGCAAAATCGAAACTCTTGAAACTCTCACTGAGCCGAACATCGCTGCTATTCATGGAGTCCGAGCTGCATTTCTTTCCATTTTTAACACTGCAGCCGAAAGCATGAGGAAATATTCTGATTTAGCAGTGAAATTGAATCCCGCCAATGAGCTGTGGCATTTTGTGAGAGTTGGATGTCTGAGGAAGTTCAGGCAACAAGGAGACTTCCATTTTAAAACATGGAAAGAAAGTTTAGAAGCTGTGGTCACGATGACCAACAGGCCTTGGCCTATGGTGTATGCAGCTGATGAGTACAGACTGTTCGCCCAGTACTTATCCAACCCTTGGGATGATCATGCGCTGTACCTACGCTCAGCAGAGCTGTATTACACAGCTGGAACTTATGGGACAACGTCTGTTTTCATTCTCTCCAGGGTTATCATTGGTTGTGTTAATTTACCATGAAGATACAGAAATGAAACACTCATCAGGAAATATGTTGATAAGATGAACACCCTAAACATAAGAAATGCAATTTACTATTTTGCACTAGGAGTATTCCATCAACATATTGAACATAATAGGGATAGTGCATTAGATTTCTACAATAAATCTGCCTCTCTGGGTTTCAAGAAGGCTGTTATATCATTATTAAAATTTAAACATAAAACAGACAACTCATACAATCCAACTGAGGACATGTTAAAAATGCTGAAACGTTTTCCAAGTGATATTAATTTTTGCGTGGAAATTCTGTGCCAGTTAACTTCCTACGAATTTTTTTTCAACATGAACGTGATGGAAGCACTTCAATACTGGTGTGAAGTTATAGACATCAACCCTTTTTGCAAATCGACAAAGGTAAGAGATTTTCTATTTTCGTTTGCAGTCTGCCTCAAATGATACTGTATGTGTAATTAAGTATGCTTGTACACTTTCTATGACCGAGTTTTATAGCAAACAATTAAAACCATAAAGGCCTATGTTATTTGAAAATTTTTATTTACATAAAGCATGGATTCTTTGAAATATATATAAAAAAAACTTAGTCACCTTGACGTCTTTTTGATGGTTTTGTTGGCAATGAATAATTCTTATGTGTAGAAGAATAAAATCACTGTCCCATATTTAGATTGTCATTTACACGAGTCTCCCTCTGTAACACGATGTTCACGACACAGCCGTGCATCCGAGTCTCGTAAGTCAGACTTTAAGCAGAAATCAGCGTATCATTTTCTTACTTTGCATAGGTTAATGGACAGAATTTGTAAACATGTTAGTTACTATACATAAAGTTTCAACAAATAATGTTACATACGTAAACACATTATATTTTTTAGATTGTATGGGTGGTTTACCATCAATATATACAACTAAAATAAGTTCTGATACTATAAAATAAGTCATATGAACAATATTAAATTTAAACCATAGTAGCTTTTATCCACATGAGAACATAATATGTTATGCAATGGACGTAGAATATTGTGATACAACTGACATGGCTCGGAGTGTGAGGACTCAGAATTGTAATGATGAATAGTGAACTGGCGACTGAGCTGGGTCGTAGGTCAGGCGTGGGAATTTAAGGAAAATGTTCGGCTAGGAAAAATAAGCTGTTTCAGGAAGTATGTTTTCTAATATAAAATTAGAAGTAGAATTACACGCCACAAATTCTTAAGAGTTTTTTTTTATTTTTATAATTTTCTCTTTATACAAATAGTGATTTTAAATGTGGACTACTCTCATTTAAATGGAAAAAACAATCCCCAAATCTATCAAGACTGAAGTATAAAATAAATCACTTAAAAATTATAATTTCCGGGAAAATCCCATAACTGATGCTCGAAAAAATAAAACGATTAAAATCCAAAAGGTGGTGATGTAAATTTAACTTTATAAATTCCGATAGTTAAAAAAGCTTCATTATTATTTTGCAAATAAAAATCTTGGGGCAAGATTATGTCAGCCAGAAGGAGGATTTCTTTCGTTAATATTAGCTGCAATATCATATTTGGCAACACTTGGTTCTTTAGATGGTGGAGCTGCAGCAATTGCAAACTATGTAATAAATAAAAACAAATCTTATAAAGAATTTGAAGAACAAAAATAACATTCCTTTAGAAATGAAAAAAAAAAAACGATAAAACATTTTCTTTCAAAGAAATAATTGATCATCACCAAAAATAGTGAAATCTTTAAAAACTAAACATTTTTGAAGTGTTTTAATGATAGACGAACCAACTATAAAAACTAATGAATAAACATGTGACATCATAATTTAGATACTTCTAATAATATTGGCACTCACTGGATTTATTGTTTTAAAATAAAGACAAAAAGTAGGTATTAAAATTATTTGGAGGAACTATTCCTGCCCAACTAGTGAAACATTTGAATAAAAATGTATTTGATCTTTTAATGCAGATATTATAGAAAATTTTAATAAAACAATTTTGTGGTCATCTTTTTTATTTATTTATTTATTTATCTATTTATTTATTCAATACAGCGATCACAGGCCCTCAATACAACGTGCTACCTTGAGAAGTTGCCTCCATCTCGGCCTGTCTAATGATTCCCTACTCCAATCTCCGTCGACACCCAACAGTTTTAAGCCTTTTACCAAATCATCCCGTTGTTGTAGTGCTGGTCTTCCAAGGGGGTGCGTTTTACATGATATCCTCGCTATCACTGCTATGAGTATTGCATCGTTATGCATCCTTATCACATGACCAGCCCATTGTATGTCTTCTTTTCAAGATGTTCGTGATTTTGCATCCGCCCATTGCACTGTAGACGTCTTCGTTCGTCCCCTGTCTCCACTCTCCTATATCTTCGATAGTTCCTAGAATCCGTCCATCATCCTTCTTTCGAATATGTCAATCTTGTCTGGATCAGCCTTCCTTGTTGTCCACATTTCTGAGCCGTACAGTACAATCGGACGAATAATGGTTTTGCAGATCTTGATCAGGGCTTTACATTTCAGTGTATTTCGTTGGCTGTAGAAACACACATTTTTTTTCATGGATTCTTTCCTTTACGTCGAAGCCCACTTCGTTACAGCAATTGAGTAAAATTTGTATACATACAAAACACTTTCTTTCTGTCTAAACAAAATATTAATTAATATGGCTGATGCAATTGATGGAAAAGATGCTGTCAATGAAATAATCTTAGATATTTTTACCATTCACCAAAAAATTCCGAAAAATTTCGCGAAAAAATATGAAATTTATATTAAATTTTCAAAATAAGCCAAGAATAAAAGTTTAATGATTTTGAAGAAAGATTTAAAATGTGTCCCAAAAATAAAATGAATGAAATTATTGAAACATTTCATTAAGTGAATATTCTAATCCCAAGTGGTATTAAAGCTAGATTGAGTCCGTTTCATGCTAACATAGTAAAACTCTTTGTTCAGAAATCATATTTGGCTAAATGTTAAAAATTAAAAATATGTGATTTTAAAGATAATGTTGTTTTAAAATCCGACTTAAGTGATTATGAAAAAAATTAACATTTGATAATTTAAAATGTTTTAAACAACAAAATAAGTAACTCTGTTAAAAAAAAAAATTAGTCAATTTTTAAAGATAGTGCTTTAAAAGTTAACAAACTTATCTTAATCAATATCTTATGAATTATTGTGATACACACATAAACTTAAATGTTGAAAAATTAAAGGCAGAGAAGACATATATTTTACTTATCTGCAGAATGGAATAAACAGAATAACGTTTTTAATTTAGATATCTTCATTTTCTTTGTCTTCTTGATGGATTGCAGTGTTCATGAAATAATTTTTGTTAATTTAAAATTATACTGAAATTAGTTAATTTCTTGCCATTTTCTTACATTTATCGACCTTTTTCTAATATTAGCTAAGTTCGATATGTTTTCTTTTATTTATCAAGCTTCTCCTTAACTGGCTCAATTGCCTGTTATTCGATGTGTAAATTAAGGGATGTAATGAAATACGTTTTTGATCGAAAGAAAGTTTTTAACACACTTAGCATATAAATAATCCAAATTGATTTCTCAAATAAGAGTAGGATTGCGGTTGTAGATGAATGTTTTGAAAGTGTATTTACCATTAGTTACACCATGTTATCTTGAGATAAGTTCGTCTTTTCATTAGACTTATTTCAATCCTGTGACTATAGCTACTTCGTTAAGCATAAGTGACAGGCAACAGGGCATCGAAATAGGAACCATTTGCTTTAGAAAGTCTTAATTATTGCAGAAAAAACTTGTAGAAGCATCTCAAAATACAAATGAGTCATTTAATGCCCATTAAATATTTCATCAACAGAATTTATTGAGGTGCATGACCTTGGATTTTTTTTTATGCGCCAAAAAATTCCCTAATTAAGCTTTTTGAGACTTCCTCTTTTACGTGTCCACGTCTAGAATTAATATTCTAGGTTTGGTGGCATAACTAACTGGCTAAATAAAAATATCTCAGTAAATTTAATAAAATATCGATTGCAAAAATGGCGTGTCTATTATCTATATGAATCGACCATGAAAGGCTTTAACACGCCTAAAGTTAAATATGGTTTTACTTTAAGAAAGGGAGTTAAGAACCTACATATTTCAAACAGTGTAATTAAACAGGCTGATATATATATATATATATATATATAACCGCCATTCGCAGAGCCTTATGGCTTTACAGCTAGCATCCAAAAATAAGAGTCGTTCATAAACTTTCTTTAATATCGACAAATTACATATCACTAACTTCAACCACCTAACATTGTGAGTAGAATGATTTGAGGAAGTCTGGCAAAAGGGCATGGGCACAGGAGCACAGGAGCTATTCCATCTCTGTCATTCCGGTACCACATCCGCCATCTTGGAAGCCAGTTACCTTGTCCTTTTAGATATACCCCTATGGCCATTGGCACCAAAATTTAAAAAAAAATCTGAAAAATCCAAGAAAATTCCAAAAACTTCACTACTAAACATTATTTTTAAAAAAATTTTAAATTATTTTAAAATTTCAGTCCCTTGGTGACCATTTTCTCTAATAATTTCCCTGTTTTTCCTTTAAAAATCCTTTTTTTTTCTTAAAATTTTCTCTTTTCCCTTAGAAATTTTTTTCATGCTAAAACATTTTAAAAAATCGCAATAAATTCATAAAAGTCAGCAAGCATATTACATAACTGACTACTACTGCCATATTAGATGCAGGTGAACTTGACATTGACTCCGTGACCTTGAATGACCTGGAAAAAACTTGAGGAAAAATTAATAAAAGTCAGCAAGAATATTGTGTTACTGATTACTATCACCATTTTTGGTGCAGGTGTACTTTACCTTAATCCCATTACCTTGAATGACAATGAGAACGAAAATCGAGCATAAATTCATAAAAGTTAGAAAGCATATTATGTTACTGACTACTACCATCATATTGGGCGCAGGTGGCCTTGATCTTGACCATATGACCATGAATGACCTTGAAAACATAAACTCGAGAAGAAGTCACAAGAGACCGATTTGCAGCAAACCTGCTACCGAGGTATTGATGAGAAATGCACTTCAACTTTACAGGTCTTTTCATGTCTAAATAAATTGTCCCTATGGTTAAACAGCTTACTACACCTGTCCCACAAATATGACATACCACAGGGATTCTTGACAAAATTAAAGAGCTCATGTTGCCGTACATTGTGACCGAAAGTAAATATCTTATCACAAAAGTGAAACTGATGACGACATAGTGGTTCAGGTAAAGACTCGGACGGACCTGTTGGATATATAGGTGCTGGAGCTAAAGAAGACGGTAACTTTATCATATAGGTACCCCGAAAACTTTGATGGCTCCATTGAAAATTTCGTATGCGTAACAGCTGAAGAAGTCAGTGGCAAAATACCAATTTGAAATTATGGTACTGCACTGGTGGAAGTATATACTGCAAATGATGTGCCCATCACAGCAGAAGAAGTCGTTGGTACTGGTAAAAAGAAACCTAAAAAGAAATATATGGCGAGAAACCATTGGCGGGCAATAGCCACTCCACTTTAATGTGACTAGCCATGGATTACCTAGCATAGAAGCTAGCCGAGGCGATGTATCATTCACATCAGCCGTTGACAAATTTTAGCCACTCAGCTGACCTCCCTAATATGTATAATATATGGGTATGGAGCACCGACCAACCAATCATCGAGTTGCCATGTGATTTCAGCTGACCAATCGCATGAAGGCATTGGGGCATTACACAGAGGCAGGGAAGCAGGCTTTAGATGTTATTTCCTTGATCACATTACCATACAGTTATATTTTCAATGGTTTCTTCTGGAGAAGTCCTTCGCTCAGCTTTAAATCATGGTCACTTTTAAAGCAGTCAACTGACTCCTGCCAGGCCAACCCCTCATAAGACTGACTCATTGGTCCATTGACCATGATTCAGTGACCCATTGACTCATAATGACTCTAAAAGGCCTAAATGACTTATAATGGCACCAAAATGACTACAAGATGACACGCAATGACTCCAAAGTGACTCATGATGACGCATAATGTTTCCAAAATGACTCCAAAATGACTCATAATGACTCTGAAGTGACCCTCATGTATATAAGATAGAAACAGACATAATGATGTATCGAATAATATATATTTATTTATATAAGATAGCATAGATATAATTATAAGATATAATTAAGCATAGAATAAATTTGTACCGGCATGTTTTCTTCTGGAGCGAATGAATATTTAGGTTTTCTCAGAATGCTCCCATACTGCGAAGATCAATTATGAATACGAAGGGCTGCCCTTGACCTCGACGATCATGGAACTGCGACATGCATCATCGCTAACTGGTTGTTGCCAGTGCCGATTCTGCGATCGAATTTTCCCCTATGGTCAAAATGCTCGTCGGCATGAGAGAACTGTCTGTACGAAGAGTCCGTTTCTCGCGATGAAGTATTACGACACTGGTCCCACGCAGTTTGTGCAAGGCGATACATTGAAAGACCATACCAAGATCTGAATTGATAAGCATGGCGGGGGCCTGCCGTGCTGCATTTTTCAGAACAAAGTCCAAGTTGTGCGTCGACCAATGGCGAAGTCTGATGGGAGCTGCTGTAGTTCTAGGCACTGTTAGTGCAAAGTGTAAATACGGTTTACCCAGGAAGTGATTAAATATACCGAGGGACATAGCTATATAATTATAAAAGCGAGATTATTAAATAAAATATCTACATTTCATCTTTGGAGGTAGGAATATATAATTTCATTTCAAAATAGGGGAAATTTAAAATAATAAAATTTAAAACCGTATGCATCGCAATAAGCACCACAATCAGCATCACATGCACCACAATCAGCAAAGCACGCACCACAATCAGCATCGCACACACTGCAATCAGCACTGCATGCACTTCAATTAGTACCACATGCACTGCAATCAGTATCGCATACACCGCACTCAGCACCACATGCACCGCAATCAGCATCGTACGCACTGCAATCAGCACCACAGTCACCGCAATCAGCACTGTACACACAAAGATCAGAATCGCATCACCGCAATCAGCACCGCAAGCACTGCAATCAGCCACACATGCACCACAATCAGGAGTTATTATGAGATATTATTAATCATTATGAGTTATTCTGGAGTCATTATGAGTCTTTTCGGAGTCTTTTGGAGCAATTTTGGAGTCATTACGAGTCATTTTGGAGTCATTGTGGATCTTTTTGGAGTCATTTCCAGTCAATGGGTCAATGAGTCATGGGTCAATGGACCAATATGTCAGTTTTGTGAGGGGTAGGTCTGGCAGGTGTCAATTGACTGCTTTAAGTGTGCCCATGATTTAAAGCTGAGCTAAGAACTAGTTTGGAAGAAACTGTTGAAGATATAACTGTATGGTAAAGTGGTCAAGGAAATAGCATCTAAAGCCTGGCTACCTGCCTGTGTGTGATGTCTCAATGCTCTCATGCGACTGGTCAACTGCAATCATGTGGCAACTCGGTGATTGGCTAGTCAGTGTTCTAACAATGTAATAATGGTGTAATACGAATGGTTCGAATTCAATATGACGTAATAGGGCTTGAATACTCGTATATTATAAGTAGTAAGGAGGTCAGCTGAGAGTCTTTGTTTGTCAATGGTTTCCTTGAAAGATACATCATCTCTGCTAGCTTCTACGCTTTGTAATCCATGGCTAGTTATGTTAAAGTGCAGTGGCTATTAAACGCCATTCTTGGAGTGAGATGTCTCTTGTTTTACCAGTGCAATCGACACCAGTTTTACCAGTGCCACAGCTGTGATGGCTACATAATTAGCAGCCTCTACTTCCACCAATGCCTTCAGATTGGTATTGTGCCATTTACTTCTTCAGCTGTTACGCATACAAAACTTTCAATGGAACCATCGAAGTTTTTGGCTGAGATACCTAGAACACCATTGACGAAGTTACCTGCTTCTTTAGCTCCAGCACCTATATCTCCAGCAGGTCCGTCCGAGTTTTTGCCTGAACCACCACATCATCATCATCAGTGTCACTTTTGTGATAAGACATTTACTTTCGGTCACAATGTATGGTGACGTGAGCGCTTTAATTTTGTCAAGAATCCCTATGTCATATCTGTGTGACAGGTGCAGTAAGTAGTTCAGCCGTAGCAAGTTACTTAGACATGCAAAGACCCTTAAAGTTGAAGTGCATTTCTCATCAATACCTCGGTACCAGGCTTGCTGCAAGCAGATATATTGTGACTTTTTCTCGAGCTTTTTTAAGGTCATTCAAGTTCATGGTGTCAAGGTCACGTGCACCCAATATGGCGGCGGTAGTCAGTAACATAATATGCTTGCTGCTTTTGATAAATTTCCTCTATTTTTGTTTTTAAGGTCATTCAAGATCATTGTATCGAGGTCAAGGTCACCTGCACCCGATATGGCAGGAGTAGTGAGTAACTTAATATGCTTGCTGATTTTTAATGATTTTTTAATCGATTTTTGTTTTCAAGGTCATGGTATCACTGTTGCCTGCAATATAATATGGCGGCAGTAGTCAGTAATGTAAAATGTTTGCTACCTTATGCATTTATTGCGATTATTTGGAATTTCTTGTAGGGAAATTTTATGGGAAAAAAATGTAAATTTTTAAGAAAAAAAGGAAAATTGGTATGGAAAATTATTGCCGAGGGACGGGAATTTTTAAATAATATTTTTAATAAATTTAAGTAATCTATAATACTAAATAAAATAGAAGTGTCTGTCTGTGATTTTCGAATTTTCACCTTTTAATAATTTTTTATATACTAGTATAATTGATAACTAAGCCATATTTAATGTTAATTTTTTTCGTGTTTGTCTGTCTGTCCGAACGGATTTAACTCAAAAACTATTGAACGTATTGGCATCAAATTTACAAAGTCTATAGATAATAACACCAGGACCAACTTAGTCTGTGTTCCATCGAGATATCTGAAATGGTTCCGGAAGAAATTATTATCGGGGATATAAATAGGTACTGGATTAAGTTTTTCTTAGGATTTATTGGGGCCGCAGTAACCCAGTGGCTAGAGCACCCAATAAGGAGGCCGCAGTAGCTCAGTGGCTAGAGAACCCAATAGTGGGGCCACAGCTGGTCAGGAGCTAGAGCACCCAATAGTAGGGCCGAAAGTATCTCAGTGTCTAGAGAACCCAAAAATGGGGCCGCAGTAGATCAGTGGCTAGAGAACCCAGTAAAAAATAGTGGCTACATCAATTCAAAGTCCTAAATATCATGCCAACATAAAACATGTGCGAAGCGATGGCAGGGTGTAATTTAATAATTCCATTTAACCTGAAAGAAGAAATATTAGTATTTTAAACACAAAACCTTAATGAAACTATGGTGTGATTTATTTTAATAACTTAAAAAAAAAATCACGCGAACGAAGTCGCACGGATCAGCTAGTTTTTAATAATATTTTTAATAATTTCATTTTTTTTATTTTTGGGGTTTAAAGGTCACGGGGTAATAGGGCAAAGGTCAAGATCACTGACTTCCAAGATGTTGGACGGGGCACTGTAATGACAGAGCAGTGGCAGCTCCTGTGCCCCATGCCTTTACGCCAGACTTCCCAAATTCTACTATTGTGTTTAACAATAACTTAGGATCCATATAAATTCGTGTGTAAACTTCTGGTATATTTTTTGTGCTATTGGGCAAGCGAAAGAATTTATAAATCTTCTAATTTTAAGTCTAATATTGTTAACTTATATTAGTTTTTTGCTTTCTTCTTAAATATATATTTCAGAATATATTATTGAGCAGAAACTCTCAAATACACTCTTTACACATGAGACAACACGGGTGCAGCATTTCAGGGGTGCAATGGAATGGTCCTTCGGTTTTCACACAGATCTCTCCCATCAAGGCTCTCAGCATTATATTGCTGATTTTCGCATATGAAAATCGCAGTGGACTTTCTGTTGGCCAGCGGAGTTTCTCGGGGTAGTACTGTTTCCTCGCCTTTTATAATCAATTGCTGCTGATTCTACATCATATTTCAACCGCGTGGGTGCTTAAGACGTTGTTGTTAAGTGTCCTCCAACTATTTTTAATTTACTACTAATTTTTATTTGCGCTGTTGGAATACTTACGTGCACTGCAGTATTAATTACTCAGGAGAGACATGCCTCCATCGTGTAGTATTTGCTGACCTATGCTCATGTTCAACCACACAAATCAACGTGTGATTGCACTACCTGCCTTGAGGTTCAGGATATGACGACGAGAGGACACATTAATAGTTTATTTGTGTACGAGTCAAAACATACCTTCTACATAAAATGCTAACTTTTTGGACAATATCGTAGAGACAGCTAAAAACAGCAAACGTCAAATAACCAAATTGTTAAAATAGTTATTACATAGATTTCGGAACTCATATACTCGAGTCCCTTAACATGGTACAATCATGCCTTCTCTGCTCATACTGTTTGAAAAACTTATTTTTTTTTTCTAAAATTTGATGTTATTTTATGGTTTAGTGACTTATCAATGACAAGATGATAGAAAAATTGATCATTTACATAATAATATTCATAGTGTCTATATTTGGCGTAATTAAAAGTATTTTAACTTAAAATCTAGATTCGTACGAATTTCAAAAAGTTATTCTAAACCTAAACACGAAGTTGGGTTTCAGCTGAAGTGTTTATCAATGTCCCAGTGGCAATTGCAATTAATTTGACATCGTATACTTGGTTAACCTGTGGTAGGCGTTGAACTTATGGCTAATTTAGCTTTACGTTTATGTGACAAGTTAAAATTTAAATGCTGGTGAAACACTTAAATAAATTTCTATCAATAAAATATTTCTCCTGGCATTTTGATGGCACAGACATTTATTTTGAGCTGTGGCTTAAAGTATTTAATTTGTTCAATTTTAAGATTTGTGCGCAAAAAAATTCTTGTATTTCGTTATACTAATTTATTAGAATTTTTTCTTCTACTGCAAGGATATACATGAAAGTCTGTTTTTTACTTCTTCTCTTTAAGGATAACTTTACTGCGTCATTTTAATACGTAGTTAGGAAATTAGTCAAATACATTATTTTGATATGATTTCTGTTTTAATATATTATTATATTATTTTATGTAACTTAAAAGAATTCGCAGTTGTTGGAATTTGAACGCGAAATACATAAGCCCTGCGGCACGAGAATTTGGGGCCCTGCCTCAACCAATTTCGCTATCACACCAACTTGTAAGATCCGCCAGTTAATACGTATATAATATAATCTATAATGTTTGATGCATTAAAATTATTTGTTATTACTTTTTATATACAGTCAAATCGCCTTCCTTTCTTACTTCCTTATACATACGTGTATTCCGGTGAATAATGTTTGGATTTACCATGGTGACTGAAAATTCTAGGCGTACAGCAGAACATTATATAGTGCTTTAGACGTACTACTTGTGCATTTTAATTTCTTTCTAATCATAAATAAGTCCATAAAATATATGCTCGTTAATGTAACATTTACTTTATGACTTTATTTTTAGCTGTCTCTCTTTCAGTGCGCTCTTGTTCTCGGCTCGTGGCCGATAATTGGCCGGTTAACTGTGTCAAAGATCGTTTAGCTGTAACGATCGGCATCCGAAAATGTAACGAAAATGTTCTTTACGCCCTTTCCCACTGGTGTTACAGAATCGCATCCTCGATACGCAACTATCGTTACATTCTACGGAATTCGTTACTAGTGTTCTAACGAAATAATTAATTTCGAGAGTAACGAGTTACAGGATACTGCCGCTGGACTGGTAACAATCCCGTCAGAAGGAAAGCTTGGCGGTGAGTATGCCACCTCTCCGTATCCAAACATACGGGGTATTTTTTAAAGTGTTTATTTTCCCTAGAGAGATTGCCTTCCTAGACTATGAACTTTCATGCTTTTGACTATTGTTTAATAACACAATGAAATAATATGTAAGATACTAAAAACGTATAAAATAATTTTAGTCTCTTGAACGCTGCTAACGACTGTCTTCATTGGCTTTTATTCGGAACATATTGAAACAATTTGCCCAGTTTCTGCCGCAGTTTTATTGTTCTTAGAGACCGAGAAATTTTTATTAGGAGTTTACGGAAATAACCTAATTGTTCTGTGTAACGGGAAATTCGAGCAAACTGAATTCCACAATTCATCATCACGAGCTGTAGCTATACTCACATAAAAGAAAATATAGCTATATATGTCCACCATTTACCCATTAAAATCATTCCACTAGTCTATTTTGAATAACTATGTTTGTAAATTGTATTTTAATTTGTGCTTGAAATACATGTGTACAAACTATACTGCATTTTACTATAATCATTGTGCACATTTTTTGCTTTAGCATCACTACAGTTGGTTTGGCCATGCCAGGAATGTGGATTTGTGTGAAGTTATGGGCGAAGCAGTGAAGAAAGAATTCTTCAATGTACGACATGAAGGCGTGAGAAGGAAACTCCTGCACAAAGCACGCATGGAGAACCCTCTGCGTTTCCCAGGTAATTAGTCACGAATATGTTTAGTCCTACCACCAAGTGTATAAATAGTGCACAATTTCAAAAAAATTCAAAGTGTTAAGGAGTTTTATTTTGAAAGTCGCATGCGTTCCCATGCACAGCTATAAAAATTCCGACATTACAGTGAAAACAGTGACACTAACGGAGGGATTTAGTAGTCACGCAACCTGCCACCCCTTCAAATTAATTAATCATGACCCCTACTCGCAGCATTCAGCACTACATTTGACATATAATACCATGCCAGTGTCCGTTGGCCCATTGATAGCAACTATTAAATGTCTAGGTAAAGAAATAATTGGATCTGGTAAATATTGTCGAATAACTAGTGGTTAACTTACACTCAGTAAAGTCAACAATTTCTACTAGTTCTAAGAAAATATCCCTACTCATAAAAGAACGAATTGAAAACCACAAAATAAATTATCGTAATGCTTGTCTGTAAATAAAATATAAACATAGGTTAATTCAAGATAGTGCCATATAATATGTTGAGGTCTCAAAATTTATTTATTCTATACGTCGACTGTTTAGTTATATTTTTCATACTGGGTTAGTTACGTAGTTTAGAATTTATTATCCAAATGTTCGGAAACTACCTGTTGAAATTGAAACCACAGCATCTGTGGGAGAACCGGAACAATAAACTCTAGTCACAAAATATTCGGAAAGGCCATTTAGTATGTTTAAATTGAAGTTGAATTCCGGCAAACGACGCCTGATGTTCACAGTCGTATGTACGTGCGTGCACAACAAGTTGCATGACACGAAGGCGAAATGATCCACAGCAACGCTGCACGCGTCAATCAGCGCTGCCTGTCGGTCGAATGAGTTGCACTGTCCCACACACAGGCGTCACAGCTGTGGCAGGTGAGCTAGCGGGTTTCATGGTGGCCTATGCACAGGCGCTGGCCGAATATCGCACCACAGCCATTCGCATTCGTGTCGTGCTACTTCTTAGACACGTAGGTACATACGGCTGTGGACACACGGGGTCGTTTACCGACATTCCAAATTAAGCGTACTAACGGCCAGGCTGAATATTTTGTGATTAGAGTTTCTTGTTTATGTTCGCCCATAGATGCTGTGGTTTTTATTTCGACAGGTAGTTTCCGAATATCTTGTATATACCGTGAAATCGGTTCCAGCTACTTTAAAAGTTTCAGGTAAAAAAACAGTCATGATAACATCATTATTTTAACTATTAAGTTCTGTATGTTATATGTATGTGTGTGTGCGCGTGTGTGTGTACGTAGGCGGTAAAGAAAGGCCACTATGTCACAAATATGAACAATTACAGGAGTGCAGTTTACCTCGATACCATGATGGCACATAGTGTCCTCTACTACTGGCTAAATCTTTTATTATTGTGCACAGAATATAGTGCTTTGCAACGCAGAAATAGTGCGAAAAATACAATAAAACAATGGCATATATATACACACACGCACACATACTTGCATACGGTACTATGAATAAAATAATGGTAAAATAATATAACAAAAAATAAACGTAGTTAAAAATATTTATAAGAATTTACTATTATGCATTTGTTAGACATTTTTAGTGTCTTTAAATCCCATACATGTAACGTAAACATATTATTCATTTATAAATTTGAAATTTGATATTGAGATGTTTTGGTATGTGCATGAGGTAAAATAATTTTAAATTTATCAACAAAATACAAAATATTATTTTTGCAGTAACTTATTTCAAGCATTTAAAATCTGTGACATATATATTATTATTAATGCCAAGCTAATTCTCAAACTAAATCGAGTTACTTAACATTATGAACAGCTAATCCATTATGACTAATATCTATTTTAAAAATAAATATGAAAAACATATTATTTTATTTAAACATGTATTAGGTTGCACTTAACAATTTAACAGAACAACGATTAAAAAAATAATTTTATTCAAACTAATAATTTTTCAACAGATCCAATATTTTGTGTAATATTACCAATGGATTTAACTCTTTATTAATATACATTCAAAAGCAAAAATATTTAAATATGTTTAGTACTTCCTTATTTTAAAGCATTATTAGTTACATTAACCTGGCTTAATCCATTAAAAATACTATATGTGGGCTCTGGAACTGCTTTATTAAAATCAACTTTAATTTGTATGTTTAAAAATAATTATTTTCTTGAATCAGCATTCTAGCAAATAAGTAATAATACTTGTGCTCACCATCAGGATTATCTACAGACTTGTATTAGAGTTAATTTTGTAAATTAAATTAGAAGATAGAGTTGCCATTAATTGACGAATTACGAAATATTGGCAAAAAGTAGAAAACGTTAGCGATTAAAATAAAAATCAAATAAATATATTAGTTCCTGTTTGCGGTAAAAAAATTTAGATTATCCACCTACTCCTGAAGAAAAATCATTTGAAAGAGAATTATTCCAAAAATCCCCTAATGTAGAAGAGTAGATGGGAATTATACCATTGAAAAATTTACCACGTGCAGCGTCTGATTCGACGCGTACCGCGTCTGATTCTAATTGATTTAATGATTTTTTCTGTTAATTTAGAAACCTACATCACAAAATGTCATATATTGTGGACGCGGGAGACCTGGGGCAGGACAGTCGTTAGCCGATCATGAACCACGCATTTACGATAAGCGACAGGTCCGGTGAATGGGTAGATCAAGGAAGCATTGTGGAATGGTGTTCATCCAGTAATCATTGGACGATGTGTGCCACGTGCAGTCGTGCATTATCCTGTTGGTACAGTGCCCCAGGTTGAAGGCAGTGGACAACAACAAACTCTTAACACTTCTGCAGTAGATGTATAATGCGGGAGCTAGTGCAACTCAATATTTCATCGAAAAATCGTGTTTTTTTTGCTCCGAAATCAATGTTTATGTGGCAAAATTTAAGCTCTAAAATTTTTTTAAAAAGGATTTCTCAAAACTAAGATTTTTACTCCAAAATCAGACAATTTTACTTCAAAATCAGATAATTTTACCCCAAAATCAAGCAAATTTGCCAGTTATTCAAAAATGGTCGCTTATGATTTGTGTCACTTAAAAAAAACAAACAATTTTACCTCAGAAACGAGCAAATACTCATGTTTTCTAGAAATTCCAATTTTGCAAAAGAGTAATCTAAATCAAGTAAATTTTAGACAAAATCAAGTAATTTTAAGCTAAAAATCAAATGAAATATTATCTTAATTTTATTTACAGTTTATATTCGAAGATCAACTAATTTTTTTAAAAAGTATTCTATTTGCTCTAGATTTTCGCCAATATCTCGAAATTCATATTTATCGTCGATGTTATCTAAGCTTGATAATTGTAAGCTTTGTAAATTTGAATGAAATTTGTGAACCATATTTTTAAGATCTTCGGATGCATTATCTAATCGTTAGGAAGGCGGTCTTGAACCACTACCATTACCTTTTAAAATGTTAGTCAAACTGCATGGAAACAAAGGCATTTTTATTTATGGAGAAAATAAATTTATTAAGAGAAAGAAAAAACTCATTTAGAATTATGAAAACGATTTTTTATTTGATCAAATAATTCATCTATGTTTCTAAAAATTTTTAAAACATTTAAATGCAACCACTCAACTATAAGTCTAAATTATTGTATTAAAATATCGAAACATTTTGTTGATTCTACGATTTATTAATTTAAAAAATTTATATATCTTCAGTAATTCTCTCTTTCAAATAGTCATAAGTTAAATTCCGTTGGCTAATTATAACAACATTGCAAATTGTATTTGCTCCAACTTATTTGTTAAAATATACGCCAATTTTATATTTGTTTTTTTCTTTAACAACAGTCGTTTTTATATATAAGCAATCAATAATATACAATGGTTTTCGCCCAAAAATGAATAATAATTGATGTTGCCTTCGAAGTTTACAGTTGGTTTATAATAAATTTAATTATTTCTACATATAGTATATAGTTTTGTTTTTGAATTTCTAAAATCACTTTGAGCAAGGAACATTTCATCACAAAGACCCTTTTCAATATCTAGATTACAATTTTCTTTTGGAAAAATTTAATTTCTACCATTTTTAACATACATATTTTTCACATTACAATGGCTAAACATAGATGCTTGGACATAGTATTCAGCACGATATTTTCTATTAATTTTAAACTCAACAATTAAAAAATCGGGCATGTCAAACTGTAAATTATTGAACTGATCTTTTATATTAAAGTCAAAAACAGTTGTTTCAGCAGGAATATGACATATTTTTCAAAAAATTGCCAATAATCAAAACTAATAGGTATTTTAGGATGTTTGTATATTTTTTCTTTAGTTGCAATGGCCATATTATATTTGTATTCAACAATAGGCCACATAATTTATCATTTTTCATTTCAATTTTACCCGGATCAGCATAGCTTTTCTGAACAGTACCAACCGCATTTTTTGTTTCATAAACAAATAAACAATTGTTATCAGATGAATTTATAAAAAAAGTATTTCCATAACCACCTATCCAGTAAATTTCATTGCTGTCATGAATAAAACCAAACAAATATCTCAGTGGATATGTTATTTCATTTGTTTTATGACTATGAACAGGTTTTACTCGATATTTATTATCAACACTAGAAAATTTTACATAATTTTGTTCACTTGATCATCATTATATTGTTGATGTTGTAGCAGGATTATCTAGGCCTCAATATTATTTCAATGTTTTGAAATTTCTACTCAAGAAAACTGAAAAGGAAAAAAGTTCGAACATACATCAATATTGTCTTCTTTTACATATTTTACATATTTTGCCATACCTCCAACCTTATCTCTCTTTTATATTTTATTTTGCTCATAAACATAAGCGTCATTTGGAAAAGAAAAGAAATCTCCTATAGGAATATCAAATTGAATTCTATTATTGTAAACATTTAAATTCCCCCTAGTTTGATCACTTGGGGGAAAAGTTTGTCTCTCAAAAATCTCAATACTTTTATAACTCATTTAGAAGAAATAATTATATATAAATGAAAGATTCGAAGAGTATTTCTCGAGTTCAATTACTCATCGAGAGATATAAAAATGATAAAAAGCACCATGAAGTGGAATATGATAGAAATAAGAAGCTAGAGCTGCCATTAATTTACAAATTACGAAATATTGAAAAAAAGTAGAAAAAGTTAGTAATGAAAATAAAAATTTAATAAAAACATTAGTTCCTGTTGCGGTAAAAAAAATTAGATTGTCCACCTACTCCTGAAGAAACATAATTTGAAAGAGAATTATTCTCAAAACCCCCTAATGTAGAAGAGTAAATGGGAATTGTACCATTGAAAAAGTTGCCACATGCAGCGCGTCTGATTCGACGCGTACCGCGTCTGATTCTAATATGAATCTCGGAAAAGAAATTTCTGAAAAAATTGCTTTTAAAATGGTTTACGAGCAGAAAAATCGTAAATTATACATTGGAGATACAGAATTAAAGATAAATAATGATAAACTATATGTTAATGTTAAAGAATATATATTAACAGAAGGCCTTTCTAATTTGTTAACCAAAAAAAAACAGATCTTAAGGATAAATACACTGATAATGACTATGAAAATTACAAAGATATTGTTATAGACACAAATGTTGCATTCCGAGGATATAATCCTAATAAACAAATCAATGCGAATCATAGTTAGAAGTACGAGTATATAATTAAACCATTTTATGATCTAATTTATGAACAGCGTATAAAACAACAATAAAAATCAGAGCCAAATACACCCAAAATAATGATTTATCCAAGATCTCCTATATCTGGAGAATGCATAAAAGAATACAATTTGCGAAAAGAACATATTTGGATGAATGATGTTAAAAAATTAATAGACAGATTGTTAGTTATCACGGCGAAGAAAATGCTGGCAATAACAATAATTGAAATGAAAAAGTAAGTATAATGAATATGTTAAACAATTAATTTTCTGATTTTGTTGTTAGTTATCCAAAAGGAATTCCTTATCTTATAAGAGTTTTAAATGTAATTCCACATTATTTTTGGAATTCTGAACATTATTGCAAAGGTATTATAAATTGGGCATTAAAATTTTTCAATTTACCCGAAATGCATTTGCCAGGTTATAATTATTGTGGATCATTTACAAAATTAAACGAAAGATTAGACAGAGGTGACAGTGGAATAAATAAATTAAATAAAGCATGCAAATATCGCGATATCACGTTATCGCTTATAGAGATCATAAATATTTAGAATCTAGTTATGAAGCTGATAAAATTATACAAAAAGAAGCTAAAGAAATTATGTTATATAAAAACACACCAATTGGGAAAAAATTGCTTCGTCTGCTGTTGCCTCAACTATGTTCACAAAAAGAAAACTTGGTTGAGGAGTTGAAATGTTTTATTAATTATATATATATATACACTTATAAAAGAAGATAACTAATATAACTTTCGATATTCCCTTTGAGGAATTGAAAGATTTGGGTATAGATATATTTTTAACAAAAGATCAAATTGAGAGAAAAAATAAAAAATTAAAGAAGGTAAAATTTCAAATTAACTTCATCACTACCAACAGTCAAAAAGATGGCCAAAGAAAAATCTGGAAGTGGTTTACACCATGGAGGAATTATTCCTATTATACGTGCTGCTTTAGGTACACTTGGCACCTTAGCTGGAGGAGCTAGTGCAATTTATAAATCAGTCGAACAAGCTAGAAAAAAAAGGATAGTAAAACAACAGAGGCACGATTTGGCGATGGAAAATAAAGCAGGAAGTTGTTTAGTTGCAATAAAAGAGGAGAAGACCAGAAAAAAAATTGAATATATACCCACTATCTAATATCGATATTGAACAATATGTCAAAATATTAAATATAAAAATTTCCAGAAATGTTTATATGATTGCCGAATTATCAAATATATGCTGAAAATTAATGTGCTGTGGTTAATTATGACATTTCAACAAATCCTGGTACTCATTGGGTATATTCTTTTAAAGGAAACAATGATGTTTATTGTTTTGATTCATTTGGAGGTGATATTCCTATTAATTTAACTAATTACTTTAAAAACACAAATGTTTATTACAATGATGATAGAATTCAGAATTTTGATTCAGTTATATGTGGACATCTATGTTTAATCGTATCACTTTTTTTTTCGAAAGATTTTAAATTTAACGATATAATTTCTTTGTTATTAAATAATGGATATATTCGGAAAATCATTAATCAAATCTTTAAATAAAATTTTAGACACTAGTGCCTATGCTTTTAAATCATATGTAGATTCACAATGCAATTCCAGTGTTTCTTCTTTACAAAGTGAACTATCCAACTGTTTTGATTGTACAAAATCTTAAGTTTCTTTTCTAGGACTTAGAATTGTTAATATAGGTGAACATATAAATAATAAAGACGCGTTCAATAAAAGATTTTTTGATATACTTAGAGCAGATTATGCATTAAAAAAGGATGTAGATTGGAAATATAAAACTATTGTTTCTGACTATGCATTAAAAACTGATGTAGATTCAAAATACAATAGTAGTGTTTCTGATTTTAAAACACATGAAGGTTCAAGATACAATACTATTGTTTTTGCTTTACGAGATCAACTTAGTAAAGTTTTTGTTTTTACAACAGACTATGTTTCTATTCAAAATCGTACAGTATGGCTGATCCCGTAGACGGGAAAGAAATCGTACAGTATGGCTGATCCCGTAGACGGGAAAGATGCGGCCAATAAAAGATATTTCGATAAAGAAATAGCTGATAAAATACAAAATTTTAACAAATCTGTTTTTAATTATTGTGATACACTTGTTAAATCGAAAGTTGAAAAAAATGAAGAAAATATTGATAAAGAGTTAGATGCTAAATTACAAAATTTAAACCAATCAATTGAAAAATGTAAGGAAGAAAAATCATATGTATTTTAATTACCTGCAAGGTGGGATAAAATTAGTAATATTTTTCACTTAGATAATATTATAATTTTCTTTCCTTTTGGATGGATTGTACTGTTTATAAAATAACTACTGCTAATCTTATTTCTTTCTGTTGATACTTTGACTGTTATTAAGGGAGCTACAAAAATAGATTACAGTAAACCTTTTGATGTTTACAGAGGTGATACTTTATCATTTAAAACCAGAAAAGAGAAAATATCTATTCATAATGATGGGGTGAAATCTACAGTAGGAATATTCCTAAAGTATAAAGATAATTATTTTTTATTATTATTAAATGGAGAACACTTGGTGCTTGGAGTATAAAAAAAGTCACTAAAAATAATATTATCAAAATGAAAATACAAAAAATGGACGATTAGTCCAGAAAAGCATATGCTTTATATTCAACTCTAATAAATCAACATAAAAAAATTACTTGAAGTAATAGAAGAAATAATCAATTAATTATATAAACCTGCACGAAAATTTTTTCCAAGAATAAAGTAATTTCGCATGCAATTGATGATTTATAGCAAATTGATCTTGTTGAGATGGATACCGGAAATTGAAAAGAGATATCACATATAGACAATAGTTACAAGTATTGACATTTATCGATGTTTTTTCCAAAATATGCATTTGATATACCAATTAAAGATAAAACATAAAAAAATGTAGTAATTGCTTTAGAATCTATATTAGTTATAAGAAAACCACATAATATTCAAAGCGATAATGGCTTAGAATTTTATAATAAAATATTTCAAGAACTTTTGCAAAAATATAACATCAAACACTATTCTTCATTCAGTGAACTTAAAGTCAGTTGTGGAGAAACATATAATCGTACAATGAAGAACAAAGTGTTGAAGAAATTTTCTTTAAATGACAATTACAAATGGGTAGATATATTAGATGATTTAGCGAACGAATACAATAATACTGAACACAAAACCATTAGCATGAAACCAATTGATGTCAATAAAAAAATGAAAAAATTTAAGACAACAAGATATTGAGAATGTGATTACTAAACCTAAATACAAAGTTGGCGATATTGTCCATGTGAGTAAGAGTAAACGAATCTTTGGAAAGGGTTATACAACTAATTGGACAACAGAATTGTTTACTATTTTTGAGGTTTTAAATAATGACATGTCAACTTACAAATTGAAAGATGCCAATAGAGAAGAAATAAAAGGCAGTTTTTATGAATACGAAATTATTAAAATTAATTATCCTTATGAATATTTGGTTGAAAAAGTCTTAAAAACGAAAGGCGATAAGACTTATGTAAAATAGTTGAATTTTGATAATTTGTATAACTCTTGGATTAATAAAACAGATGTTTTGTAAATTTTACACAACATAACCCAAATTTAATGATATGTAATTGTAATTTTTGTATTGTTATAAGTAACTGGTTTTTTTTACCATCTTTCCAATCTAATAGTTGTTATGTTTCATTCCTAATATTTGCATTACCTGTGTTGTCTAATCCTAAACTTCCTAATAAATCTTTATGTGTTATTTCAATTTCTTTTGACAATGAAATCATCCTATACTTTAAATAGTTTTTTTTGCAGATTAGACAATGATTCATCATCACCGCTTAAAGACACTGGATCTGGAATAACTGGTTTCAAAGAATACATTTCTGCTAGATGAATTTTAGTTAAATTATTGGTGTAATCAAAATGTTTATTTCTGTCTTCAATTACCATTTCTACAAATTCAAGTATATAAGTGTAATGTAAAACAAATATTTCTTTATTCTTTTTATCTCGAAAATCATCCAATTGCTCATGAATTGCCTTTCTGTTTTGTTTACATAAAAAACTTTCTTATGGAAACAAATATAAAATTTATCTTGTTCATTATGCAAAGAATTAAAATTTGCATTTCTAGTGATTAAATTATCGGTTTTACAAATTTAAAATTATTGATTGAAGCATATTGTTCAGATGTTGCACTGTATATACAACCATTCTTTTTCTTATCATTGACATTTTTTGTAAAATATTTCATATTCATGTTAAAATGCTGTAGTTTTTTATTTTCTAAAGCGAGTTTTTCAGGTTTATGTTCAATCATTTTTATATGCTGGTATTTTAACACAATACATTTTTTTTTTTTTGTAATTTATGAGAGCCATGTTTTCTAATTGATCGAAGAACTTCTTCAGTTATCCAATGTTAGAATTGTTCAGTTTGTTTCATATTTGATTTTAAAGTTAATGAATATAATCCAGAGTCATTGATAAATATTGTATGTGGTTGCATATTTAAAGTGGTGGGTAAAACGCTCACCCCAATATTGATATATAATTGTCTATGTTTTTCTCTAATATGATCTTTAATTGCTTTATGAAAATCTTTGTATTCTAATAATTCAGCAAACATCTTTGGCATTAAACCAAAGATTATTATTCTCATCAATAATCATACACACTCGTTTACCATTTCGTTTACCATTGCAAATAAATTTGTTATTAATTATGTCTAGAATTGACTCCATTTTTTATATGCAAAACTATGCGCAAAATAAATTGGTGGGATTTAATGTCTTTTTACAAGTATTCTTTCTTAATAATCAGATGAAAAACAAAAGAATATAAATTTATAAAATATAGACTAAATTCATTGATAAATATTATATTATGTTGCATATTTAAATGGGTAAACAATTCGTTTATTCCTATAGTTTCATAAAATTTATGTATTTTTCTGTAATTATATAGCTATTGAGGAGTTTAATTTTATAAGTTATTAACAAAATATTTCATTTTATTTATAATTGCATTATAAGATTCATACTTTATACCAAACATGGAAATGCTGTTTATACCAACCTAGTCAATTTCGTTGTAAATTCGTTATATTCCACGATAGTTTCGTCGCTAAAGAAATACAGTAAATCATTTGCATATCTAAAAGCCGTCTCTATCATATTTGGTAAATGAGGAAATTTTTTGCTAATTAGGTCATTCTCTTTTATTTGGAAACTACATTCGTCTATTTCAGCATAATGTACCTTTTCATAGAATATAAAATAGAAGATAAAAGTTTTTCCTGAATGTGAATTAAAAACAGCATTTATTTTATATTCATCACTTAATTCAAATGAAAAAAATACTTTTGGATATCCATTAATAGGACGATAACTTGGGCAATCAACATAAAAATTTCATCATCTATAAATAAAACTAACTCGCCCGAAGGCCTTTGGTATATTAAAAAATTGTTGAAACCGCTCGGTAAAAACTTGAACCAATCTGCTATCGAAAATTGTTTATTGATTATTCTGTGGTCATTCAAACCTTTGTCCAAACTTTTTTATTGTAAAAAAATATACAATTTATCATCAATAATTAAAAAAGATTTCATATGTTCATATTTGCGTAAATCAATTGGTTCGTTGTCATTGAAATTATTTTTTTGGGGTAGGCCATAAAAGTTTTGAATGCTTTTGTTGTAATCTAGTTGCAAATCAAACAAATCATTGTGAAGAATCGGATACATGATTACACTTTTATCACTTGTTTGCTGTAAACCCAATGCATTGCACATTTCGTGGATCAAAACAGTCAGTAAATTAACTTTAATTTCAGGAGTGTTTTTTCCATCATTATACCAATATTTGTACCTATTGATATGAATTTCAACAAGACTATTTTGCTGATTTGGAAAAAAAATGCATAACCTAGTGGACAACCAAATGGAAATTATGTATAAGGACAAAATCCATGTAATCTCTGATATCTATGTTGACCTTGTTTGTAATAAATAAATTTATCCAGAGAATTTCTATCATAAACAAATCTCGAATTTGTATACTTTTGCCAAATTGAGAAAGCCTCTTTTGGTAACTCTGTAATTGAATTATTTGCAAGTGCAAAATGCCAATTAGAAATATTTTTTTCTATTTGTTGGATGATGTATAACTAGAGATTATTTCATCTTTAACACCGCACCTTGGCTTATTGATTAAATTAAGCATTTCTCCATTAAGTTTACCATCAATTGAAGAAATTTTGTGATGTTCTTGAAATATTCTTAAAGCACTTTCGAACTTTTCAGTATCAATTTTTGAAAGCGAATTTGCATCATCCTCTAGATATCCATATTTATTTAAAAAGTTGACAACGCATTCTGTTCGATTCTCTTTTTTTTTTTTTGGGCAGCACAAAATGTATATTTGTGATAGCCAGAATAATTATATAAGTCTTCATTTATGAGCAAAATATTTTCTTTGAGAAATTGAAAAGCTAAACATGAGTTAAAACAGTTGGATCTGATTTCTGTACTTAGCACTGTTCATTTTTTGTACTCAAATCTGTTGTGATAAAGCTGTAGTCTTCATCCCAACATTTTACACAGACCTCTTAAAATTTTTCATAATGCATATCGCTACCAACAAAATCATTATAAATATGTCTTAGGTCCACGTCATCTTGTCTAAATATACATACAAAATTTGTATTGTCTCTCACAAGTTGTTTGGGCACCCTCGAATATGTTTGTGCCAAAAATACATATGTATTCTTGTGTCTCGCCCTGGTAAAGTACTCACGGATTATATTTTGATCATCTAAAATAACAAATATGACTAAATAATTTTCACATTGATCTAATGGAAACATTTTGTCATTGTTATTAAAAAATGATACCATTTTTTCATTAAACCTGTTGGATATTACATCAAAGTCATTTAGTAACTGTTATATTTTGGTTGATTTAAACTTTTTGAACAAACATACAATTTATTTATATTTTGCCATGCTGGCTTATAAATAAAATAAATCATCATGTTGGTTTTCTGACTATTGCTGGGCCCGATGATAATTGCTCTAACATCGTCAGGCAAAAGTTCGCAATTCTTTTTATTTTTGCATTTTGTTCGGAAATTATAACACCAACACCCCAATCGACTTTTTTCATTTAATTAGTATAATTTTTGTAATAAATGGAGAATAAAGTATTTAAGTAAACAAACAACATTTCTATACTAAAGCAGAAACTTCACTATGACATCATTCATAAACATAAATAGATTGCATAGTTTAGTTTAGTTACGAATTTTTTAACACCGAATATAGACAATAATAATACAATAGAAAAAATTGAAAAATTGAGTATTGTGGTTGACAAGAATGAAGTTATCACTATTCCTAGAGGCCAATACGATGTTGAATCTTTAAAAGAAGCTATAAATTTAATTGATCCATTTTCAACAAATAACATTGAATTGACAGCAGACAATGTGAAAAACAGAATATCGATTAAATCTAAGTTTGAGATTAAATTTGATGACCAATTGTCCAATATTCTGGCTTTGAGAGAAATATGACTATAGAAAAAGATAAATTGTAGTAGGCACTAAATTACCTAATTTAAATTCATTTAAAACAATAAATGTTCATTGTAATTTGGCACATGGAATGTTCATAAATATGATGAATATAATCATTAGAAACAGATATAATTGCTATTTTTCCAACAAAAACTATGTTTGGCTTTATAGATGGCATTAGTATGAGCTCGCATATCCAAATTTTATAGAATCAATAATGAACATTTTAATCACGTTGTTTTAGAAATTATGAATGAAAATGGTGAACTGATTGATTTTGATGGTGTTGTTATTAACATTGTTTTAGAGATTAAAGATGTTTAAAATATAATATAGAAATTAATTAAAAATTATACATTTTGATACCCATTGGGTAATGTATCGATTCTATTTTCAAATATATTCCTTTTGTTATCATAAGGACTTAATGCAATTTTATTAACTTCTACTGCATATATTTCATACTTTTTGCTCCTTATTACAGTCATTGTTCTATATTCTATTTTCTCTTTAATCAACCAATTCTTATAGTCCTCAAATGTAATTCTCTTGTTAAAAACACACTTCTTTACACCTTTTGATCTTTTATTTTCTTTATTATCAAATCAATATGCATACATTTTTGCTCTTAAACCAACAAATTCTTTCATTATTTTTCCCATTGCATTCGTCTTTCATCTTACCTATAACTTTCTTATTTATTTGAGGCATGTTATATATATTATCACTTAAATAATCACTTGTATCAAGTTATTCTATCATCGACTTCATGTCTTTGTAAAAATCTTCTGTTTTTATGTTATAAATGTATGAATCAGTATCCTGATATCACATTCCTATTTTATCACCATATTTTGATTTCATCACTTTGTAATGAAATTCATACATTAGCTCTTTCGATATGTCCAAAATTGGCATGCTACCATAAATATGCTTATTAAATTTTACACTTGTTTTATTCAAATGCATAGCTGTAAGATTCTCATTAAATATAGTACTTCTTTTGAAATTTGGTTTTGCTAATCATTTTTCACATTTTTTCTTCATTAGATATTAATCCTATATACACTCTGTTTCTTATATTTACCTTTGTTTTGTCGAACATAGAATTATTCATCAGTTTATAAAATTCTTTTTCAAAATCTTTTTTGCATTAGTTCTCATTTCTAAATAAAAATCTGTATACTTCTTCAGCCAATCGGACTGAACAAATGTCAGTATTCTATGTATTTTAGTCAGTTTTAAACCATTATTTAAACAATGTTTCAAATTATGATAGTGTAGTACATACTTTTGTTTAATAAGTAAAGTTGTTAACAATTTAAATTGATTTGTTCCAGGCATTATCTTATTTCCTGGGCAAAATGGTAGATATTTATGTAAATTATGTAGTTCTTGTGAATATTCTGAATCAACGTCTAATTTATAACCATACTCAGAATCATCCTCCAAATCTAATATTTTTTCACTCCAGTAATCTAAATCAGATAATGTAAAATAATCACAGTCGAAACCCCCATATGGTAAATATTGTGACATTTCCCAACCATATAAATTATTAGGCTCGAGATATGCTAAATAGTTGGACTCTTGATTTGGATTAAAATATTTTAAATATTTGCTATCAGCTTTAACATATCGCTTACAACATTGCTATATTCCATCTCTAATTACTTTTTCAATCATTATAACCATACCATAGTTATGTAATAAATCTAGTGGTGGTTTAGTCATGTATAACATTGCATTCCAAGATAATCCTGGTGCTGTTAAATACCACACATGGCCTAATTCATATGCATTTATACACTTATTTCTAAAATTGTCAAATATATTTGTTAACAATAATACATTACTTTTTAAGTAAAAATTATGATATTCGCCAAGATTTTTAGTATTAAATTTATTCCATACAAGTTTTGCATGCTCAAAATCGGCATCAGTTATGTCGGATTCATTTAATTTATTGTAAAATTCACTCTTTGGCGGAAGTTCATTTTCTTCAAATTCCTTCCAACTATCCGTATAATCACGGATAAACACCCTTTCTAATTACTACATAAACTTGGTCTATTGGAAAATGCTTCTGTATGTGTTTCATTTGATCTTTTCTTAAAACAGATGATAATCTATCTAAACTACTGGCCATAAATTTAAATGTGTCTATAAATCGCACATTTAAATTTTCTGGTTTCTTACCAAAGGAGATCGACTTTTCTTCATTATTTGCAATTAAATGTATATTTTTTTCATCATATCCTAATTATTTAATACAAAAATGGGCATCATACCCAGCTAAAGTATGGAAATAAATTGGAACAAAATAGGGTAATTTTAATTGTAGATTACATCCAATACATACAGGATTAATAAATTTTCCACTTATGTAACCATGATGACGTACTTTTTTATTGTCCTCCGTACATTCACATTCACATACAATACATTTGTTTTATTTACTGTATAATATTTTTCTTCTTTTGTTAGTGAATGCATTGGTTCAATTTGTGAATATATTTCCCCAGTTTCTTCTACTTCCCTTTTTATTGAATGTATAAACATCTTATGCACAATTGGACAGCGATATACAACTGTATATTTATAACCGCCATAAGCAGATATAATATAATAGCAAAAACAAGAAGCTTCATGTAATTGATATTTCAGTGTGTATGATTCGTCAATCAACTTTAAATCAATGTTATTTATTTTTTCACCAGTAAGTTTATATCTTTCTTTAAATATTTCCTTATAAAGACCATTATCGATATCATCATCGGTTAAAATAGAGAATTTTTGTTTAATTTGAATTTATTTATTTCCCTTGGATTTGACTTGGCTGTTGATATTTTCCTTAGAATTGATTCAGAATCTGAATATATAGTAAATGGAACTTTCATTGTATTTTTAATATTTTTAAAATTTATTTGTTGGCATTTAAATGGCAAAGCTATTCTTACTGATTCATTTTTAGAGCAGTCTGCTATGTGTTTATTTAATTTATCTTGAGAGTAAAAAAATTGAAGGCACACATCACATATATAAGTTTTACTTTTATGATTATTTTTGTGCAGAAAGCAACTTCGATAAATCTTTAATCCAACAGTAATGTGAGTTTGCATCATTTTTTAAATAATGTAAAATGATGTGCTTTTCCTTTTTATTTGTTGCAAGCTTTAATGGATATACATTGAACTTGCCATCTAAATAGTATTCATTTATAGAGATGCCAGTTTGATTTTCTATTCTTGGTACATCGTCAATTTTAGTTGTATATTTATATTTATCTAATGCTTTGTCTATATTAAGCCCCACATTGTTATATTTAGGTACTTTTTGTGGGTCTTTTTCAGCTCGCAATAATGCAGATTATATTGTCCAAAAGAAACATTTTTGGTCGCCATTTTTCACATTAATGCATGCTTTTTTATTCTTAATCGCTTTTGGTAGTTCAATATATGAGGATTATACTTATTTATTGCTCATTGTATTCCAATTACTCTACCTAAAGTCCATCCAGAACCTCTTCTTTGAAATTCAGATAGTTGTGTGAGTAATTCTTGCTTTATAATTTTGAAAATATTTATAATTTCTCCTTCGTTTAATATTGTGTGATTATAAGATTGAAATGTAAATCTTTCTACTTAATTATTTTCTTGTTTGCGACAATCGATATACATTTTAATGTTAGTTTTTAACCCCCTAAATGTTCTAAGAGTATTGCCTATTATATCAAATACCACATTCTGTACTGACGTTAAAAATTGATTGGACTCTATAAAATTAAAGGAATATTTTATGTTATATGTTGATATCGTATCTTGAAAAGCTCTATTAACTAAGTAATTTTCATTGGTTCTTCTATTCCTTTTGCTAACAAACACATTAGAAGAATAGGGGAATATTTCTTCTAAATCGTTTTTATCTTGTTTATATAATTAATTGATATTGGCATTAGATAAAGGAAAATTTGAAAAATTATTCTTTGTTATCCATTCTGTTACCCGCTTACTTTTATTTCTAGGTTTAAAAAATAAATTATTTGAGAATGGAAACATTTTTTTTTTTTTTTCAATTTATTTCTATCTTTCTTATATAATTCATTGATATTGGCATAATAAATTATCAAATTTGCAAAGTTTCTTCTTCTTTTCTCATCAATTCCTTAGCCTGGTTATATATGCAATTCCATATTCCCTAGCTGTATTTCTCAAATTCCTCACTGTCCCATTGTTCAACTCAATTGCGATATTGTTCGTCGTCATTATTATTGCTTTTATTTAGTAAGAAAAAATTTATAAACATTTTAAAAAATAATGAAATGAGGAAGTGTAAAAAATAATTAAAATACTGGAATGAAGTTGGAAAAGTACTAAAATTATATTGATAAAAATTTTTTGAATTATTTAACTTCTTCTGTGATAATACTTCTCATTGCAACATTTTTTCATATTGTTGCATGTTTGTCATCATATCGAATTTAATTGGTATTGTGCGATTTACTATTTTTATGCTTTTTGAGATATAGTTTAGAAACGTATTTCCTGCATTCGCATACTACTTTCTCTTTATTTAAAACATAAAGATTTTTGGCATCATCGGTAGTATAATTTTTATATGTGTTAATATGCTTATCTTTTGTGCGTTTATGTGATGCAAAACATTCAATGTTTAATTCTTCGCCACATTTTTTACATTGATTAGATATGGTATCATTTTCCATTTTGAGCATAGTTGCCATTTTATGTATTAAGAAAATTGATTTATTAAGAGAATTAAAAATTATTTTTGTTTAATAATTTTTTCTTTATAAATTACGCAAAACAAAATATCGAGCCTCTGCTCAACAAGTTGAACAATTCGTTTGAATTCATCAAACTACAAGATCTGGAAAAAAATTAATGGTTTACTGCCACAGATTTTGAAATTTATGAAACTAAGTTTGGTAAAAAAATTTATTGTATTCTAGATGATAAGTTTAAAATTTCACTACCAGAGTGCTATGTGAAAATAATAGATCAAAATGCTTTGAAACTATTAAGGGAGAAGGAAGTTTTTATGATATATAATGGCTTAAAATAAAGAAAAATGGAAAATTTATAAATGTCCTAGAGTTCTCGTAAGAATATATAAATTCTATTAATTTGAAGCTTTTTAATATTTCATTCGATGTTAGTTTATTTTTGCTTGATTTTGGCATAAATTTGCTTGATTTAAATAACTTGCTTGCAAAATTGACATTTCTAGAAAATGTGAAAATTTGCTTGTTTTTGAGGTGAAATTGCATGTTTTTTATAGTGACACAAATCCTGAGCGACCATCTTTGAAAAACTGGTAAATTTGTTTGATTTTGGGATAATATTGCTTAGTCTTGGAGTAAAAATCTTAGTTTTGAGAAATCCTTTTTAAAAAAATTTTAGAGCTTAAATTTTGCCTCAAAAACCTTGATTTTGGAGCAAAAAACCACGATTTTTCAATGAAAAATTGAGTTGCGCCAGCTCCCGCATTATACATATACTTTCTGCGATATAACAGTTGTTGGTCAGGATACCAGCAATGCGGAGTAGGCGCGAACGAGACTGGAATCAATGGAACCCCATACCATAACTCCAGTGCATAACCGGTATGATGGTGCATAATGCAATACTCGGCCAGGTGTGCGCCACGGTGCCACCAGACCAGAATGCGACCATCGTGATGCTGCAAGTAAAAATGGAATTCGTCAGAGAAGACAATGGCATTCTATTTCCCCCTCTCCAGCCCGATGCTCCATGCACCATTATAGCAGCAGAGACTGTGTTGTTAGTAATTAGTGGCAATCTCTACAATGGCCAGCTGGACATGTTACCTTAATGCTGCAGATGTTGCCGCATCATGCCAGTGGACACAGATTGGTCTGCCACGTGCCTAAACTCCTCAGCGAGGATGTTTGATGTAGCTGTACAGTCCATAATAACCATGCGCATACGACATCTGTCCTCGCGCTCGTTGGTGCGATGGGACTGTAGTCTCCCTGTATGCCACACAGCCCGTCCCTTCTTGACCCACTGATCCCATATCCACTTCACTATGGTTGCATTCTAAGCGAGAACCCGTTTTGTTGTAGGGTAGTTCATAATCTTGATAGGTCACGATTCCCCCGTGGTCATATGCGTAAATCTGTTTATATAGTTGTCGTGTTCTTCAATGCACTCTGTATATGCACACGAACAGAGGGGAAACAATGTCACTACCATCCTGTAGCTCCCCGATCTCCACTCATATACTACTGTATAAGGGTTGCCACTTTCGCACGTGCTGCGCCACTCGGCTGAACAACTAACCACGTCATTGTTACACCACGCTGTATGCATTCCCCGTCCAGGTGCGTCCTTATTGGTACTGAAATTTTTAATGGCTAGTTGTGTATATAAAGATACCAACTTATTGGTCTGAATTTAACACAATTGAAAGAAAACATTCTCAAAAACAACGAATCTGGCAAAGGAATAAAACATACAATAATCTACAGAAACATAACACTGGGCGATGTAAGAAAACTCCTTGGTAAATTATTTATTTGATGAGAAGAAAATGCTGGAAATAACCATTATTATAATGACAAAGTTAGCATAACGCATAAGCAGAATAGTAAATTTTCAGATGTTGTTCTTAACAACCCGAAATGAATGCCATACCTAATTTTGGTTATAAATGTTATCCTTCATGCATTTTGGAATTACAAACACCATAGCATGTTAATAATAAACTGATTTTTTTAAAATTAATTTGCCCGAAATGTATCTTTCAAGATATGGTTATTGTGAATTAGTTATAAAAGTTAAATTAAATACTTGAAATATATGATAAAGGAACAAAGAAAATTCAGAAGTCTTGTATAATTCATGATATATCTTATAAATATAATAAAAATTTAGAATCAAGGCACAAAGCTGGTAAAATTCTTTATAAACAAGGAAAATAAATTATGTTAAATTTTAACTATAGCATCAGCTGCTCTCGCACTAACAATGTTCACAACAAAACAACTTGGAAGGGGCATAAAATTATGAATGATACTAAAATAAAAACTATATAACAATTAACACATTAATGTGTTATTTTATTGAACACACTTGCTGTATTGGACGCATTAGTTTCATCAGTAGGAGGTGCAAATACATACAGAATGTGTCGATTTATGTGGCAAGTAATCACAGTGTGAGCAGTACACCTCAAAATAACATATCCATAAGAAAATATGTCATAGGTTCGATGGTTCCCGAGTTACAGGTCCATGTCACTGTGTCCATTGTTGGTAGCCGGTTCCCTGTTTGTCTACGGAGTGTGGTAGTTATGCACGTGTAATGTGTGTTTGCTAGGCCCATTTCACTGTTGACATCCAACATACAAAGGGGTGCAAAAAGAACACATGTTTTTTAAATGGCTAATATATAGGAGGGAAGAGGTCGGCTACAGTCGCACACCGCCTTCGGGTAGGTCGTACGGGCCAGTGTTAGTAGCCATGACGCAGTGGAACGTGGAGCATCGCATGTTTGTCGACGAGCAATCCTCCGAAATAACGATTCAGTCGTTATTGTCCGACATATTTTCCATCGACAGTTGAATGTGGCGCGTAGTTGGACGATTCCTGATCGTAACACCATACTCCGATGGGTTAAATCGTTTCACTCAACAGGATCGGTTTTGAAGAGGAAATCAATGGGCCGTACCATGATGGTGCAGACGCCAGAAAATGTCGACAGTGTGAGAAGGTTGGTTATTCACATTCCGCAGCGCTCCGAGTCATCGTGCACCAATATTGGGTCTGTCTCGTCACTCGCTACAGCTTATCCTACACGGCGAGTTGAGGTCACATTCGTACAAAATCATGATTGTTCAAAAACTGTCTCCGGGATTATGTACAACACAGACTGTTTTGTGAGAGACTGCTTGCAATTATTGCAACGAATGCAATGTTCATTATTAGTGACGAGGCACATTTTCATGTGGAGGGTTGTCAATAAGCAGAACTGTCGATTTTGGGCAGCAGAGAACCCACGCAAATTATACCAGAGTGAAAATGTTACAGTTTGGTGCGGTATGTCGACCGTGGGGATTGTTGGACCTTACGTTTTTGAAGAAGACGGGGCTACAATAACAGTTATGTCAGTGCGCTATGTCGACTTGCTTTAAATATTTTTGCATCCGGAACTTCAGCGTTTAGGGGTCACCATGGAAGAAATGTGGTACCAACAAGATGGCGCCGCATCCCACATGGTAAGAGCTTCGATGGCAGTTGTTCGCAACATGTTACCCCCAACATGTAATCTCATGTTTGGCGATGTCCCTTGGTCCCAATACTTAATAAACTAGTCTGTCTGCTATTTCTTTCTTCGGGGTTATCCGAAGTCAAAGGTCTATGTTCGAAAACAAGCTGAAAGTTGTCATCCACGAAGAGATTGCAGCTATGCCACAGGAAATTTTAAGTGCAATGCATAATGTTGAGGAATTGCTTTGGATGTGTGTACAAGATGGACGTCATCTTCTGATATTTTTCGTAATAAAATGATGAATGTAGCAGTCATAGCTCACTAGTCTGTTATGTAATGGTGTACGGCATTGAGGTACACATTGCTTTGATATTAATATCGTCGTGTGTATAATAATACTAATTAATCGAAACACTACCCATTTCAAAAACATATGTTCTTTTTGCGCCACTCTATACATCGGACCCAAAGTTAAACGGATGCTACTAGTTGAAACCTGTTCAATGTGTCTCTTTACAAGGTGCTGTGATCATGGAGGCTTATTCTAGTCGTGAAATGGTGGGCATGCATCTAATATACTGACTTTCTGAGTGTAATGAATTGGCAGCTAGATATATGTATGTGAAGTGCTTTCCGAATATTCTTCTGCCATATTTAAAGACATTTTAGAGAAGAGACGAGTGACTAAGAGAGAGTAGTTCAAGAGAATTTGAAGAGAATGGCCAGAGCCTATCTGAATGAACAGTTCCTACACAGGTGGATAGTTAGTGCAGGACAAATCTCCTGGCATTCATATTCCCCTGATCATACATATTGCAATGCTTCGCCAATGTGTAGAATAAGGTTACTAACAAATCCATGGCACACCAGGGGAGTTTGGACGTATGAGATAGTCACTGATGCGACATATACAGTGCACATTAGATGCAACATGGACATTTCAATTGTATCTTGTACGAGTGAATCACTGCTGGTACACAGGCAGGGTTAGAGTGACGTGAACAGGGGAGTATGAAGTACAGCTATAAAAAGATACCAGTAGAACCTTGAAAGTCCTTACCTTGGGAACCATCAAACATAGGGTCCATATTCATATGGATTTCTTGTTTTGAGGTGTAATGTTCACAATCTGGTTTCTTCCCACTGAAATCGACACATCCCCCCATATGGTTTTCTTGAAAAAATTAGAAAAAACAAAGCTAAATCAGAAGAACAGAAAATATGTAACTTATCAATGGAAGGCAAATAAATCGTTGCTAAGAAAATTAGAACAAATTTTGAAGTAATCCTTGTGTAGGTATAGCTGCTTACATAGCTGCATTATCCAATTTTTTTTTTAAATATGTTGTGCCAGTTTCATATTTAAGTTGGTTAGACTGATGGTGCTTGTCCAAGGCTACACATTTTTTCGAACGACAGAGTTATGGAACAATCACATTTCTCTGTAGCATTTTTATTCCTTGTTCTTTAACTACCCCCCTTCTCCTTTCGTACGTACCAATCTGTTTGGTAGTCTGGCCAGCACCAGGCCAGTTAGAGTATGTGCCTTACGTACTCACACTTCTTGTTGGGTGACTGTTGTAATAAGTTGGTACTTGTTTGCCTAGGATTGTGGTGAGAGGGCATTAAGTTTGGGAGGCAGTCTAAGTCATACTCGCTCGTCCTAGCGATGGATATGTGAGTTGCGTCTATAAGGAGCCATGGTAGGATAAAATTTCCATTGGTGCTATCTTGGAAATACCATTTCAGCCTATTATTATATACAATTTGGGACTTCCTGCCAATTAAAATTTGATCATGTGCCTTGACTTTCACATCTGCGAGTGGCCATATTGGTTTTATATGCATAGGATATGACAAATTGAAAATCTGTATTTGTGATCCGATATAATTGTTTTAATCTGCACCAAAATTGTACATAGGGTACCTATTGCGAGACCCTGTAGAAGTCTCTCATTCTGTTACTTCATTCCTAGTCCCCTCTCTTCAATTCGAATTCTAACGCGATGTCAGAATCTTCAGATAATTCATTGTCTCGACTGGCATGTGGGTAATTGAATGAAACACGGATTGTATGTATGGAACGTACATATAACAAATCAAGCCCATCGTACAAGTAGCTACCACTCTGTCCAAATCATGTCATAATCATGGTATGGATCAGCATCTTACAATATTTTTATAGCCACAAATGGTTATAATTTAAGAACCCCTAGTGCTTGACCCTTGAAACTAGATTGCACGAGGCCATATTGCATGATAGTATTATCTTACGTGCTGTTCTTTACCATAAATCCAACATTCCATCACTCATTAGATCACTTTTTAAATCTTTAGTTCAAACCTTCGATCAATCTCGCAATATTTCATCCGATCCTTCAGTCACACTCGCAATATTTCCTTCAATCATATAATCTTTTGGTCAATCCTTTGATCGATCTCGCAGTCTATTCGTCAATATTGCAATGATTCTATCAATCTTCCTGTTATCATTTCGATGTGTTGTCCAATATTTTCATCAATCTCGCAACCTTTCCATCAATATTACAAACCTACCATAAATAGTTCGATCAATTTCGTAATACTCCCATCAATCTTCCAATCTTCCCATCAATCTTACAATATTTCTGTTAACATTTTTCGACCACTCTTGAAACCTTCCATCAGTTTCTTAGTCCTTTTTCCAAACCTTCGATCAATCTCACAATCTTTCGTAAATCCTTCTATCACTCTCACAATATGTTAATCAATCTTTCAATAATTCTGTCAATCTTTTCAATTATCTTTCAATCTATCTCGCAATCTTTCCATCAATCTTCCAATCTTTCATTCAACCTCTCCATCAATATTTCAATCATTCAATCAATCTTCCCATCGATCTTCCAATTTTTCGGCCAATCCTTCAATCAATCCACCAATTTGTGATCTGTCTCCCATCCATACATATAGAAAACCCATTTATTTACCAACAGTCTAATCACATTTGTACTTGACGACTGCATTAACAAGAGTACTTCAACATGATGCAGGCATTCCATAGATGCATGTACCACGTGTTTACAAGTATTGTAGAAACTGTACCAGAATGCTGTCTCATAAGGAGTAATTCACTAGGATGCAATATTTCACTGGTGTACTGCAGTGCTGTGAGGATCGTGCGAATCACTCTCAGAGGTGACTTAGATTCATGCCCTATTATTCCTCTTACCACAATTCCAGGAACAATGCTAGCATGATGTGTTCTCCTATCGACATAGCCATATTGCCACACGATGGTCATTCGTGGCAATCTATAACCATCTGCCTGACTTCATGTATACCCAAAATATGGCCGCTATTAAACTCCATCACGTGCTGATAGTGTTGTCTGATGCAACTATTAAGCATACTCTGTGTTCGGGAACCTCTTCCTCTGTGTTGACCGACTGTTTTACGCTCCTCACATGCCTTATAATACAATCTTGGAGAAACCACTAATGCATTTTGGTGACCTATCGAGATGTTACAGACCATAGCAACTCTTTTCATTTACACATCCACCAGTTGAATCTGCAAATGCTAGACAGAGAGTAAATATTCGCTTCATTCATCATTATGTGTTTAACATGATCTGGGTTTTAAAGATATTAATAATGAACTAATTTTAAAACTGTAGTTTCAGTGCCATTATAATAAATTAACAAACAAATCAATACAGGCTATTTTTTGGTGTCTGTATTACTCTTTTCTGTGCCTAGTAATAACGACATTTTGAATGTAGTGTTTCAGAAGCCATCATCACAGCAAGACAATGTAAAGAGGGTGGAAACAGGCACTGATTCACTAAATCCAAAGAACATATTTGCGAAGAAGATATCGTCTGAGCAAGACAATGAGAAGGGAATGCAAAGAATACCACAGTCACATAACTCAAAGTACGGAACTGCAGGGAAGGCATCGGCAAAGCAAGGCAGTGTAAGGAATATGCTAACAACCACCCAGTCAAGTAACTCAACAGGCAGAACTGTGGGAAAAACGTCGGTAAAACAAAACAACCCGAAGAGGAAGCAAAGAACCACTCAATTAAGCAACTCAAAGCATAACATAAAGGGGGAAAATGCAAAGAAGGTATCGCCAAAGAAAGAAAATGTTAAGAGAACTCAAAAACCCATAAGATTACGTCACTCAAAATGCAGAACTGTAAAAAAAGCAAATAAAATAATCGTTGAAATGCAGCAGCCTTCATCCAATGAAGTTTGGAAAGCAGTGAAGAACCTATGCATGAAAGATGAAGATCGTGTTGGTCTGAGCCAGTGGTATAACGATGAGCAGTTTGAGGAACTTATAAAATGGCGCAACCATGAAAAGTGGGCTGCGAGATGCAGGTGGAAGGAAAGAAAGCATATGCTCCAATATCAGCAACTGAGTAAACTGAAGTTTCTGAAGCTGTCAGATGTTCGGAAAAGAGTTCCTGCTACGAGCTATTTCGAAAATTTTCTTTGCTAAGGTACCTAAATATTTTTAACTTACATACCTTTCAGGGGTGCGGTTATTCAAAATAATGCTAAAAGAGTTTATGTAACTTAAGCTGTTAAATACATCATGTCCATATTTTCTTTGTGTTAAAATACCTCAGAGTTATTTTTTTATTATAAAATAGTAGTGTTGTAGATGATGAGGTGGCAGTACCACTTATCTATGAGATAAAAATATTTCATACCAATGAGTACCACTTGGCATTCTTTAAGGCTGTCTCATCAGCTTATGTAAAGTGTATCTTCCGAAAGTGCACACTACAAGAGCCATACTAGGAAACCCACCCCCAAGCAGCACCTAGTAATGAAACTAAATTAAGTATTAAGGCAATGATTTTTTATCTTCACAAATGCTATTTAATGCAAGGCACGATTTGACAGTTATTAAAGTTTCAACTTTATTTCTTAATATAGCCAAAAAAAGTGTGGCGCGTAGCTTACTGTCGTTAAGTATTCGCAGATTATACCGTAAGAAGTAACGAGTCATAATACACTCATTTGCAAAAAAAATTTAATTCTGAAGGTGCTATTCCAGGGGCACTTAAGTGGATACATGTACGAGACATGGTAATATGTATACAGACAACATAAATTTATTGTACTACACCAAGCGTGTATTGATGGGGACCAACACTTGCAGAATGCACTTTGTATGGCGTTGGACCACCCATAGCAGAGAGACAAGTGGTGAAACAGTCGGGCATGGAGGCATACAGACGTCGGATGTTCTCCTGAGGAAGATCCTGCACACAGCTGACCCTCCAAATTCGCCGAAGTTGCCAATGGCTGAAGTTGCATTCAATCTGGTCCCAAACATTCTAGATAGGCGTGAGGTCTCGGGACCTTGCTGGACAAGGAAACATGTTAATATCACGAAGGCAGACCAGGTATGCCAGTGCTGTGTGATGCCAAGAATTATGATGATTTAAATTGGTGTTGTCAAAGTGTACCAGGAAAGGGAGAGCACATGGTCAACAGAATTTCCTTTACCTATCACCGCACCATAAGGGATCCTTCAATCACCACCAGTGGGGTTCGAGAATCGTAGAAAATGGCCCACCTCAACATGACACCTCTTGTTGGGACTGTGTGCTGCTCTACAATTATGTGTGGATCACAGCGCTTTCCAAGACATATCCAGACTTGAATTCGGTGATCGTCTGTATCTAAGAAAAACCGTGATCGTCGCTGAACACCACTCGTCGCCAATCCACAAGCTGCCATTCTGCCCATTCCTGGCAGGAGGTCATATGTGTTCGGTGATGTTTATTTCATAAAAGTGGAGCTCGTAAGGTACGCAATGGCGACAGACCCCACTCTGCTAGCCGCCTGGATATGGTACTGGTGGACAAAGGCGTATCTCCAGCTGCCATGACATGTCTTTGGATGGTACGCAGCAACGCCCTGCGGAATGCTTACAGCCTGTCGCACGACGAAACGATCCTCCCTGTTGGTGGTCCGCCGGGATCAACACGAGCTTTCTCGTCGGGTGTGTGTACCCTCCTATTCCTACTGCGTTCAACACTGACTCTCGGTGTGGATAAAATGGTTCAAGTAGCGAGCAAAGCTCTAAAATGCCCTCGGCACCTCAACTTAAGTTCACAGGAATCTTTTTTGTATAATATAATGGCAAGGGTAGGTTCGTTCTGCACCCGACGAAATATTCCGGGACATCGAGTGTGCTACCACGCAGATCCACTATTAAGGCCTATACCTTATTTCGCAGCATTGGCCACTGGTAGGCCACGAGTGCCAGGTTCGCATAAGCGGGTACCTATAAACATTGCAGTTCGACACATATAATGTACCTTAACCGGTGAATAAAATGTGGAAAACATAATAGTGAACTTTTATTTATTGACTAATAATCTCCCGAGAATCATTGCCTACTGCACTCTAAAGCAGTTATAACATCAGTGTACATTTCGGTGTTTAAAAGTATTATCTTAAGGGGCCTGCGACCCTAAAGCTGAGTAAACTCAGTGTTTATATCGGCGTGTGAAGTGGTCCACAACTTCGTCCATTAGCGAAGTCGCATTACAATTAATGTAGTTAATTAACAACCGATCGGGACATACATCAAAGTGACCGTGGAGCCAGAGATCCATTTAGGCCGTCGACCTACGACCTTCAAAATCATCTTTCTCTACCGAACATGGTGCCAGGCTCATTTAACAGTTCCTGCATTCCTCCTACCATACCAGGTGGGGCACAAACTCAGCTCATAATCTCTGGAGACCGCAACACATCATGTGGCTTTCCCAACTAAAGGCGACTGTTCAACAAGCTGCAAGAAAAAGCCATTTTCTACACATCACACAGCGTGATCAACTGACTACTCAGAAAAGTTCCACGTGAGTAAAAGTGCGGCGAAAACAGTGCACTGCATCGTACTACAACATCCAGATACGTCAATTGGCGAGTAAACTGAGAGAAACAGACACGTATTACACAACGAAGTCACATCAGGAAACATTTTATCAAAGGACGTTTTAATTGCGTCACAAGACGCCCACAGTACTGTTGAAACATTTCAGCACATCCAAGGATGTTTAATAATCAAGTACTTTTTTTTTTGTTGTTTACCCAAACTGTCAAAAATTGCTTAAAATATTCTAGTAAAATTTTTCAGTGCAAAAAATTCAATAAAGTCAACATTGAGCTGCATTTCTACCGTAACACAGAGATTGTCAGAGCTTTGTTTGCACCATATAAATAAGTCAGAAGTGACTTGTTTATGTCATTACGTCAAAAGACATACAGTGGTCACACTGGAAATTGCATCATGTCATTAGACATACAGTGTTGGGATTGCATTTGTGATAACATCCCACAGTGGTGGGTTGTGTATTTGCACACATCAGCTGATGTAATAAATTTTGTTACTACATATGTTAGATATGGAAACACTTACAAATAACTTAGCACTACTGTAGTCTAATAGAAATGCAATTCAAACACAACCACTCAGAAATGAAAGTGTTACAAAGGGCAATGTATGTGTATTGAGTGTGCATGTATTCTGCAACACACAGTACAGGGCAGTAAACAGGCAAGCTGTGACAACAAAAATGAAAGGGTAATTCGTAAACACGATCACATGTTATTAGAAAGAATAATGCAGCCAACAAGAACAGCGTGTACCAGTAACTGCCCATCAGGCACAGTAGACAGAAGTCAAGCAGTGATTCCAAGCAACAAAATTAAGCTTTACTTGTTTTACAACTCAAACTTGAATTTATTTTGAAACTTTCAAAAGCAAAAATAAAACTTTTCCAACATTTTTCAAAACTTTCTGAACTTTCACGGTCTTTGTGCGGGAAACATACGCGCCACACGAGCAGCTGCTGCAGCACAACAAGTCAGACAGCTGGGTTGAGTGATAAATATACCCCTCCCATCGCACCATGCCGTGCTGAGGGTCAGACACGAGTCAGTTGTCCCGGTGGACATAACAACTGTTTGACACAGCTTGCACCTGTGCCAGTTACAACATCCGCACTGAGCATGGACAGCATGGGTTTCCAATTCGATATACATCAATTAATGTGTAAACAGTGTAAGAGATTAACATTTGTGGGAAATGTAACCAGCAACTTTCCAATATGACACTATACATCAGAGACCACAACATTCACAACAGCATGGGTAAGTTAGCAGTGTACAACCGGTGCCCATCGGACGCTTGTAAAGGGGCCAGAACGGACATTATTACATGCCAATCATGCTCCTGCAGGTACAACCGAGAGTGTGCGAGTGCAGATAACTGGATGGTAATCGATTATGACAGCGAGACCATTCGATGGCATCAGTGAACACAAAAACCCCAGTATTTCGACGCCCAGCGTCACGATGCCCAATAGGGCAGTCAGATGGCAGAAGATGACATCAACACACAGATCAAAACAAACCAGCCTAAAACAGCTAGTGTTATGTCTGTTTTTCAACCAACGCCCGGCATCTCGACGCCCAATAGGTATCAGCTGGAAGAAGACTTCAACCTGTCTGCGACTACGGCAACAACAACATCAACTGGTACAACACTGACACAGAAATCAACTTGTCTCAACCGACGCTCGGCATCCCAACACCCAATAGGGATCTGTTACAAAAGTTGGAAGATGCATGGGGTAAGGTGCCAATGGCTTCATCACTGCTCTCAAGCACAGTAAGACACATGAGCACTAGCATGCCCAGAGCCCCGACTGATGACAACCCTGAGAGTGTCTCCTATACCGACACCTAGCGCCGAGCCGCCCCAGGCAGGCTCGATGTCAGCAACACAAGACGGTGGGCAGTCTTCAACCATGGCACCTCTGCCGCCCATCAACATGATGTCACAGCTGGAACTTATGCAAGCGAACGGAACTCTTGTGACTGCGCCCTGGCCTGGTGTAAACACACCCGATAAGGAAGCAATGTCAGCCAGCGACGAGGACGAGCAGAAGCAGAAGGTAGCGCGGCACCTTCGTTGCTTGCTACCAACAACAATGTCATGAGGAACAACAGTGCAGACAAGGACAGTGAAGGGTACAGCAGCAACGCTTCTGACAACCCGCCTCGCCGACCGCAGTGTCGCCGGCGCATTCCTCTACAGTACCGGTGCTGCCAAGGCAGTACGACAGATCAACAGCGACGAGACAGCAGTTGCGACCATGTCCCAAGCGTCGGCTGCATTGCTGCAGAACTACATAAGGCATTGGTCGAAATAGCTCTCTAATTTAGGGGGGCTGGGGCATTTGACGCCGTCCACAGCTCGTGTAATGCACAGAACTTGTCAACCCACGCTTCTTCTCTGAACGAGGTAAACAACATGGCGGAGTAGAGCGCTGGCTCTGCAGCATACTGCAGAAGGTCACTATCACCAAACACATTATGTGATCAAGTGTAGCGATTGTTAATTGTGCAAGGGGTATGTTTTAAATTAAAGCCTTTAAGACAGTGCCTTGTGTTTAAAATTAGCCCCGCATTAAAGTAGCATCCTGTCAATGAATGTGGAATAGTCTCATATAACACAAAGTAGTAACACGTGTACCAAGGGCGACACACATGGATACGCAGAACTCAACCATCCCAAAATACGTTGTGAAACGGTCTTGAACATCGCTATCAGTGTATTAAAATTAGTTTAAAGACTTAAATGAGCTAATTTAATATCATAAAAGGGCAAATTACTTATATTGACATGCTGACACAATTGATGTGATGCGGCATGCTCGAACTGCGCAGACCAAACATATTTTCACATTTAATTTAAATTTTAATGTTAATTCAATGCTGTTTGAATTAATAGTGTTTATTTCTTATATAATTTGAAGTGTAATGGTGTTCTCAGATTCTTTTCAAAGCTCATGTAATATGAATTGGTTACATTAATAATTTTTCTAAAAATTACTGTCCTGTAATTTTTACAGCCTTTTCTAATTTTGTATGCAAGTGTTATGATTAAAGTGCAATTTAATATGTGTCTCATCCAGTTCTATGTTACACATTATTTATTTTAATTTTCCCCCTAAGGGAATTTTTAAGTGGTACGGAGTAGGTTACAAGGAGTTGCCGACGATACACCACCATCTTCAGTCTTGGTTGAACGGGCATCAGGGTAGGTCACTATGATGCAACTCTGAGGTGAAGCAACTGTACTTATCATGTAACTGCAATAACTTAATTATCTGGAATGCTTAAATTTATTTTGTGCACCTCTCGAGCAAACCATTCTCTGGAGCAGACTCGCTTCCCCTCCGGTTTAATCTACACTAGGCCGAATGGTAGCACTCCCTGGGGTTGCACCATCGGACTCTCTGATGCCGGCCATCGGGCTCATCCCCTATGACGCGAGTACGTCGTATGACGCCTGACCTTCTGCATCCGTCGCTGGTACTCATGAGTTAGGCGCTGATCCACTTTCCGTTGCTCCGACATCGCCAGGGTGCTCGTCAGCACCAATGCTACCATGAGTCTCCTGGATGTCCATGTGGTTTTCCGGTTGACCCGATTCCATGCGATGCTTTTTTACACTGTTTGTCTACTCTTCCCCTGCAGCTCATACCCTGCCATCCTGGGTTGATGCTGTGGCTTGGTTTGTGGTCGCCCTGTCATCTTCCTGACCCTTGGGGAGAATGATGGTGTTCAGCGTTGAAATTGTGCCTGCATTATGTGGTACTACCTCTATTTGAGATACTTGACCACCTCCACTCTCACTGCTTGCCACACGTTGTTGCTCGGCAGGTGCTTCACCATCCTGGTTCTCTGGAACACTCGCTGCATCTTGTCTGGGGACATCCTCTGATGTGATGTGTATGTCATCCCGGTGTGTCCGGACCACTTTTTCTCCTACTCGGACCAGGTATGATGTCTGGCCGAGGACTTTCAACATCTGGTGGGATCCTGTCCACTTAGCTGCTAATCCCATGCAGAAGTTATTCCTGGTGGCAGACTGTGGGTGTGTCCTTATGTATACCATTTGCCCTGGCATGAGGGCAGGTGGTGGGCATCTCGTCTCAGGCAGCCACCACAATATGTATAGTGCTTGCTGTTGGTGCTGCTCCCTGTATCGGTACCGATGCCTCTTGTGTGCATCACTGCTTTCAGTTGCACTGCTGTTTTTCACTGGCAGGCAGCTCTTTTCACCCGGCAAAGAAATGTTGCATCCAGTGAGAACTTCTGCTAGCAACTTTCCGTGGTCGCGTTTGTGTGGCGGCGAAGTGTGAAGAGTGCGACTGGCATGTGGTTGGCCCAGGTGGTATGCTGCTCAACCACATGGAGCCGGAGTTGCACCTTCAACTCCTCATTGTGCCGCTCCGTTGAGTTGGCATGCTGCTATTACACTGCAGATTTCATGTACCACACTCCTCATACTTCCTCCCACTGAACTGTGTCCCGTTATCTGCTAACAGTTCCCTCGGTTAGCCCAGGTGGGCAAAGAATTCTCCCTGTAACACTTTTACAATCTGTCTCATCTTTGCACTGCTTAATGTGTATGCTTCTATTCAGCAAGAAAAGTTGTCTGTTACAACAAGTATAAAGCGTTTATTTACTACCAGCTGATTTCAGGTAGGGTCCCATCAAATCGAGGCTGATGGTCTCGAACAGCTTTTTAAGCGCTCTAAGCTGATGCTGTTGTGTACCGTCATTCCTATGGGCCTTAAACTGATTGTGCTTCTTCCTGACCAAGTGCCTCATACAATGCATTACATCACCCCAAAAAAGTGCGATTTAATGTTGTGTAAAGTTTGCTTGCACCTGGGTGTCCTGCTGTTGCATTTGAATGATTGTGTATAAACACATTTTCTGTGCATGGCAGGGGTATGTACAAACACCATGCTGTTGTGTCCCATGCAGAACTTTTTTCACGAGGTTTTCGAAAACGTGCCATCCCTCTACATTTTCCAGCACGCACTTTGCTTTCATTTCCTTTGCGAACGTGCAGTCTCCTTGCACAACTAGCACCTCCTTATACAAATCTGAAACGAGCTCTTCTGTTTCTACGAAATTAACTTTGTTTATATGTGTTTCTTGGGGTAGCTCTTGCATGTCAGGTGGTAGCACTTCCTCCCATTCAGCCTTATCAATTACAGTGATCTCATGGTTCGTAGCCTGTGAAAATATGCCGGTTAGTTAGTTCCCACGCCCGTGGAAATGCTCAATTACAAAAGTCATAGGTCTGCAGTAGCAGTGCCCATCGAGTGAGTTTGCTCATTGGCTCCCTCATGCTATTCAGCCACACTAAACACAGGTTATCTGTACGTAAAATAAACCTCCTCTACTCCACATATGGACGGTACTTTCTTACAGCCCAAATGACCTTCAGGCACTCCTGTTAATTTACATCATATCTGAATTCTGTACTGCCGAGTTTTGTGCTTGCAAAATCGATAACCTGCTTCTCGCCTGCGTCGCTGTACTAATGGAGAACTGCGTCTAACCCCTCCTGGCTGGCATCCATCTGTAGGTACAAGTGGCACACTGGTTCGTATCTTGTTACTGCGGGACTCATTCGGAATTTTTCCTTTATTTCCTGGAATGCTTTTTCCTGTGCATTTCCCCACACATACCGTTTTTGAGGTGACAAAATGTCCGTGAGGGGTGTGGTTATGATCGCAAAATTTTTAATGTGCTCGTGCAACCAATTAACTAATCTGAAGAACTTATGCATTTGTTTGTATGTACACAGTGCTTGGTAGTTCTCGATAAGCCTCAGCTGTTCTGGGTTTGGCCGTTTGCCTCATTCATTTACAATGTGTCCCAGGAAATACAGATCTGTTATACCCAGCCAGCACTTGCTCACTGCACACGTCAATCCATGTATTGCTAATCGATCCAATACTACCAAGAGATGAGGTATGTGTTCCTCCCATGCCACCTACCATATTACCACATCGTCGAGGTAGGCTAGCGTAAACTCTCCCACGAGACCGTCCAGCATCCCGACCATCATGTATTGAAAAGTGGCAGTAGCACACTTCAGCCCAAAAGGCATCACACAAAATTAATATCGTCGACCATCGGGAGCTGTAAAGGCAGTATTCTCCTGGTATTCCTGGTGTACTGGAATCTGCCAATAGCCACTGCGCAAATCTAGCAAAGACATCGTTTTTGCTCTCCCCAGTGAACTTAGGGTGTCCTTCACACTGATACATGGTGGTAGCTTACTACACATCACCTGATTAATGGGCCTGAAGTCTACACAGAATGCCAGGTCCATTCTTTTTCATTGCCAGTGTTATCGTGGAGTAGAACCTGCTCCTCATCACTTCTATTAACACATCTGTTAACATTTTCGCGATTTGTTCCCTGATTATCTGAGCTTGATGTGGAAGGTAACTATGTAGACTCGAATATATCGGCTTTTCCTGCATCAACGGGACTTCTTGCTTGGCTATGGTAGTTCTGTGCAAACCGTTATGTTTAGCAAAAACTGTTGTCCTCTTATATAACAGACATTGAAAAGCGGCTTGATGTTCTCCGTAAACAGGACTTTAGGTGTTTGTTCGGCCGTGCGGCTGTCAATATTATATATTGTTCTCTTCTCTTTAACTCTGAAATGAATGCGTCTCTCAGCAGGTTCCACAATGGTGTTCTGCTCAGTGAGCCATGGTGCTTCCAGTATAGTGTCCTCGGTAATTTAAGCTGTGACTACTGCTGTTATTATTGTTTCCAAATCCCGAATTTTCACTGTTACTGTGGCCTGTCCTACTGCTGAATTTTTATGCTGACTGTTTACAAGCTAAATGGTATGGCATGTTGGTGTCACGTCACTTTCAAGCACAAATTTAGGTTGATGGGAATTATGAGATGCCTCAGTATCTATTAGGGTGTGACATGGAAGATTATTGACATACACAATAACCCTAATAAATTTCGTGCTGACCTTTTGTACCAAAGTTTCTGAGGTGTTAAAGCAGAGTTGGGTTGCGGGGTATGGGTAAATGACACTTCTGGTGCCTTTACCACTACTTCCCATTTCCCTGGTGGCTGTCAGTGGTGTCAGGATGCTAGTTGTTGTTGTGAGGATTGTTCTGGCACTTGTTGTGCCAGTGGTAGATCTCCATTTTGCAGTAACGGCACTGCATCATGGGTGGCTGTGTCTTTTCCCACTTGACATACCTGTTTACGGCAGCTTGGCCACTTCCCCTTGCATGATATGACTGTTATCGGCATTTCGGAGTGAGTCATGTTGCTGTCTGTATCATCTCGGTTGATTCACTTTCGCGTTCCCGGCATGGTCATCCCTGATTTCTCGAGGCCCGTGGTGCCAACATGCACCTCCCATTTTGCAATATGGTTGACATTTACTTTGCTCGAGGATGATCGCAGCCCTCATGAACTCCTCGAGGCCGCTGTTCAACAAAGGGATTTAGAGCAGCTCGATACTGTGGCAGGATCGTCTCGGCGATGACTTCAAGTACCTCATGTTCAGGTAACTCCAGGTGGAATCTGCGAACCAAGTGGGTTTTGCGATTCATGAATGCTGTCAATGTTTCTCCAGGTTGTTGTACTTGTAACATGAGTTTGCTTTGGGCTTGTATGGATGCAAACGTACCTCCGAACCTGCACTGGTGTGAATGTAAAAACTCTGCCATATGTTAATCCATAATGGTTTATGGATTTCCACCACTGTCGCACCTAGCCTTCCAGCTTCTTGCCAATGTAACCAGGCCACTCAACTTCTGAGACTCCATACTGATGCTGGGTCCTCATTTAGTGCACCAGAAAATGTGCAATGTCTGAAAACATGTTGGTGTTGGCCGACTTGCCATGTCAGACTTGTTGTTGATGGTTGATATGAGTTTGTTTCCATTGTTGACATTCGGTGGCACTGTTGTTATAGGTGTAGCAGTTGGGTAAATACTGGGTAGGTTTGGCAACATTGCTGGATAGTGCGGAGTGAACATCGGAGTGGAGCAATATGCTGGCATTGGTGGAATGAATGGTGTCTGTGGTATTGGCGGAAAGGCATGAGCGGGAGGGTTGGCATTGGAACACACTGAGGTTCAGGTGCCATACAGACTTCCTAGTAGACATACAGACCCTGCATGTGAATTTCGCTCCCTCTGCAGTTGCTCGTTCTGCTTCTGTTTGACACTGTCGATGCACTAATGTTCCCCGCATGTGGCATTTTTGAATTTCTCTGCTTGTTCCTACCATACATCCATTGTGTTTGCATGTGTATACATTTTGCAAATCTATGTTTCTGGTTGTATGTTACACTGCCTACACTGAAAAACGAGTCCGTTCACTGGTTCCTGTTCCTGTGTGTTAATGCACTCCAAATGGTACTGTATGTTGCACTGTATGAAGCTCAAAAGAATTGTACCCTGACTCGTACACAAGAGGGCATGGCACCAGCTGGGTTGGTTAATGACCAAAGAATTTGCTACAGGTTTTTGTTCCCAAAATTTCTGGCTGGACTCATTCTCGCGGTTATCTGTGGCGCGGTTGTTCGATAGACTGGTCTTACACTCGCATCGACAGTAGTTAGTGCTTAACTCGTACTTGGCAGTTAAGTCCTGTGGCAATAAGTGGAGGTAATGCGGGAACATCAGCAAAGGCGCACTGTAAATTTCCGGCCAGCCATCGTTTGTTTACCAACAAAAACATGTCGTCGTGGTGCGGAACACGTGGGGTGCAGCAGTGCGAGTCGGGAGCGTGCGGCGCTTAATGCAGCATGGGTGATAGCGTGAAATGGCTGTGTATGTTCGGCGTGGTGCAGAGGCAATTGTCTGCTGAGCTGTTCGGCGGCATGTTGGGACAGTGGAAGGGAGAACCTTTATTTTTCCTAACCGTCGTTTCTCCTCCGTGCAGCGCAGCGTGGCACGATGTGGGTGGAGGGGGTTGGCGTGCTCATTTTCTTCATCCCCTGCTGTGCAGGGGTGGCGTGGCAAACGTTATGCCGCTCCAAATGGCCACTATCCTGCACGTTCTCCCTCTGGTAACCAAACTGGCAGCAGCCCTCCAATCTCCAAGCAGTTTTTCCCCTTGACCTCCGACATTCTGGAGAGGACTGGACAGTGCCCCACAGCTCCAGTTGCACAGTTAGGACATCCTCATTGCTCCTTCATTTTGGGCAGTGGTCAGTGTAGTGGGAAAAAGTTTGGCATGAATTTTGGAAAAAATCTGCTTGTCATTTGATGCTAGGAAATATTGGCGAAAAGATACACCACAAAGTTAGGCGATATTTGATGGTGCTGTGTCTGTTGAAATAGAGTTACATGGAGTTTGAGAAGCAGTAAAATTATTTACCAGGAAATTTTGGTGAAGTTTGATACTTTATGCAGGCACCAGGTATTGCATATGAAACTATGCCAAATAGATGCAGAGAGCTGACTCTGTTGACTCAGGGCCATGTGCCGACGACCAAAGGCGGCATACTTTCGGCATTGCTGCTCTGCTGCTCCTCGGGTTAAGTTTAAATAAACATGTATAATATGCGGTGGGTTCTTAGGGCTAACCATACACCCATACAGAAACACGATGGTAAAAACTTTTGATAATTATAGAATACACAGTACCCTAATAAAGACATGTTACACTTTTGTCGGGAAGATAGTAGCCCAGGCCCCTAAATGCCCGAAGGCTACCCGATTGAAGATGCGGACACATTATAGCATAAAACAATCGGTTTATTGAACATCTTTCTACAAAGACAACTTTACATAAGTTGCTGGGCTTGACCCAGTGGTAGGGTTGCACTGTGAAAATGGTGCTAGGCCAAAAAGAATTATAGTGAGAACTTAAGCCTCCCCAGGCGATGCAAACCGTGGGAAGGATGAGAAGTGGAGAGTTCTGTGCGGCAGAAGAAAACCATTCTGGATTAAATTAAACTATTTATATTAACATCATTAATGCAAAAGTTTCTGGCCACCGGGGCATGCGAAATGTGACGATGTCGGTCCGCACATCCACATTCTCGAGACATGGAAAGCTGACTTTTGGTGCCACGCGGCATGCCGGCCAGCAAAGTGGACAGGCAAACCATGGGAACTACTTTCTTACACTGCATAAACAATACGTATGACACTTGCTCATCTTACCTTGCCAGTTTTAACACATAAATAAATGTACTCTAACAAAATGTTATTAATACACATCACAATTACTGCATAAAATGAAATGGGGGTGAAACACGTGAAAATGGAGAACACAAACATTACACAAAATAACCTTGAAAAGAGCTGTGCGGGAATGAAAACACTTTATGGTAGCATTGCATGTTATTGTGTGACTTTGCATTATGAGAATTGCTAATATTCACAATGTAAACTACAAACCCTTTTAGGATCTACTTTCCATGTCACTGCATGCGAGCTCACATGGTTTCTTGGTCACGTTGCACTTGTGGGCACTCACTTTACTCTGTTCACCACTACACTATTGCTGCACTTGACTACTTTGGTCTCACTAGTGGGTGGTGTTACAAATATACACATAGCAACGCACTGTTAGACCTGGTACACACGAGCACCCGGTAGGGTGCTGATGCCTGCTGCAATGTATCTATGGCAGGCAAACTGGCTAAGGGTATGAATGGCATCAACATGAACAAGCACGAGTGTTTGCCCATAGTTTGGGCGATGAAGAAATACCAGGCCTAACTCGAATACCAGAGGTTTACAGTCTGCAAGGACAACTGCTGCCTAGTCTGATTCTGCAACATGAGGGAAGCGAGAAGCAGGCTGACCCGGTGGGCGTTGCTCATTCAAGCCTACGGCTTCATCATTGAGCACATCCTTGGCAGAAAAAACCACCTGACAGATGCTCTGCCCAGGTCTCCCAGCACCGACGTCTTAGTCCACAATGACGTGGAGTGGGAGGAGGTATTACTACCAGTCAAGCAAGAGCCGCTACATGAGGTGAGTCTACAACAGCTCAACATTGTCAACAATGACATGCAAGTGTGTGACATGTACAGTGAGATGGAGAAGTCCAGTCCAGCAAACTTGTGCACTCGCCCAGGCATAGAAAGAACCGGTGCGCAAACCAAGTTGTATAGTGCTGGCATATAGCAGATGGCCACATAGAAATGTGTTCCCCTACAGACCACCAGAAGTGGAGTTTGTTTGTGCCCCCAACACCAGAGAGTAAGTGTTAGAAGATGTGCACAACAGTAGGATAGTACGACACCCAGGTACGGACCAAACAGTGCAGAACATAAGAAAACTTTTTTTTTGGCCTGGCCTCATGTGACAAGCACGTAAGTATATGCAATAATGTGCAATGTGCAATCAGTTCAAAGCATGGAGGACAGACAGAATACAACAGCAACCACTTCACCTACCTAGCAAGCCATTCGAAACTGTCTGTTTAGATCACATGGGGTCCTTCTCCAGGACCAGGGGGTAAGTGTTTTATTATTGAGGTCACTGACAATTTCTCTAGGTGGGTGGAGGCATATCCGACAAGTAGCATGTGGATATCAAACACTGCATTAGTGCTACAAAGTGACTATTTCTCCAAGTGGGGGTACCTGCGAAACTTATTGATAGGCAATGGGACCCAGTGCACTGGAAAGAAATGGAAGGAGTTGTGCACCAGGTGGGGGGTAAGGCATCTGAATATGATAGTGTACCACCCCTGTGCTAATACCATGGACCACTGCAACTAAGAGTTGAAGACACAACTGTGGCTCCATGTGGGTGAGCAGCATGCATCGTGGGCCGAAAATCTGCCTGCCACACTCTTCAATCTCTGTTGGTGTATCAATGCCGCCACCAGCAAGACACCAGCCAATGTGCTACTGGGACATAACTTCACACTGCCGGGTGAGTTCAACTGCTCGCAAGTGGGGAGGACACCAACCTAGTCAGCAGCAATGCCCAATGCGCAAGCAGTGCCGACAGAATCACCGAGAACTGCAACAATACCAATAGGACTATGCCGTGTGGTGGCTGCCCATCACCACATGGCCATCACCCAAACTACATGCAGGAAAACTGGTATACATATGTGCGCACCTGCAATCCGCTGCCCATATGGACATCTGGATAGACATTGCAGAGAATTGGAGCAGGCAGCATGAGGTGATCACGAGCTGTGACTCGGTTGCTGCAGGATGGTGCAACGAGCAACAGAGCTAAGTGATTGCTAGCAAAGTGATCAGCAAAATAACTACAAAACAAAATTTTTCTGAAAAAAAGGGACAAAAATCTTGACTCAGATTCCAATGCAAGTCAAAAACAGAATGAAAACAACAGCAAAGATAGCAGTGCTGGAAAAAGCATTTATAGCAAGAATGTGTAGTGGGACAAGAACAAACCACCACCCAGGCCATGCCGCTACTGCGATGGCCAGGTTTATCACTGACACAGCAAATACCCAACAACCTGCATCGGAATACCAAGAGGGAGAATGCAAGTAGCAATCAGAGAAATGAGGGGCAGGGGTAAGGGAGCCAGACGCCCCCGACGCCCCATTCCCGACACAAACCACCACTCATAAACCAGGTTAGTAGCAGCCAACCACACTTTATTCGCATCTTAGCGTCAGTCAACAATCACCATTGCCATGCATTAATTGATACTGCAGCTTCACACAAGTTTTTGCAAACACATCTTATACATTCAAGTGACATCACTCACACTAATCATGTAATCCGATTAGCTACAAATCAGCATAGCAGTATAATATTAGGGCAAGCTACAGTGACAGCGTGCACAATTAGGACACAATCACTACCACAATTATAACCACAGATAACAGGAAAGATAAAGATTCAATATTAAGAGTGCCTTGGTTGACAGAGCAAAATACAGTCATAGAGCCCGTGGTACAACGTATCCATTTTGATGTCAAAGAGTGGCACGCTGTGCACAAGATAGACCAGGATGCAGGTGATAGTGTATCAACTGTGTTACTTAGGAAATTTATCAATAACATACTGCCAGAATGCTATTTAGCTTTTCAGTGGCTCCTTGATGAGTGTAGGGACATCTTCGCCAAACATGACGTCCTGCTGCGAACAACAGTTGTAGAGTATGAAATTCCCTTGGTACAGGATGGGCCTGTATATAAACCTCCACATAGTTATTTGCCGCACCAAGCACATATCATACGACAGCAGGTACACGAGATGTTAACAGATGAAGTGATTGAATCTAAAAATAGCAATTCTAATTCAGCAATAACACTCGCACCAAAGAAAGATGGCACATGGAGGTTCTGTGTGGACTTCCACCCAGTTAACCAAGTGATGTGCAGTGCATTACCACCTTACATTATCGTGAAAGACGTGCTTAGTTCACTCGGCCAAGCGAAAGTCATGTCATCCCTCTAACTTAAGAGTAGTTATTGGCAAGTCCCCATCAAGCTGGAGGGCTGTGGAATGACAGCCTTCGCGGCTCCCGATGAGCGATGTTTTCCATTTTGTGCAATACCATTTGGGTTCAATTGCACTCCTCCCACATTCCATGATATGATAGATAGGGTGTTGGACGGCCTATCGGGGATTTCACACTCACATACCTGGACGATGTGGTAGTGTGGTCGTCAAGCTGGGAGGAACACATGTATCACCTGTCCATGGTGCTGGTGAGATTCGCCAACAGCTTAATGTGCGAAATGAGCAATTGTCACCTGGGGAAAAGAGCTTAGATTTTCTGTGGTATGTCGTTGACGAATAGGGAAATAAACCTAACCCAGAACACATGTAGCTGGTCGATGAATATCAACCCCCGCCCATGTAAAATAGTTGAGGAAGTTCTTCGGTCTCATGAACTGCTCCGACAAGATATCCGGGACATAGCAATTATCACTGCGTCGTTGACCAACCTGTTGTCACCTCAACAGCAGTTTCAGTGGGACAGCTCTGCCGACTATGCCTTTTGCGAAACTAAGCGACATTTCAAGTCATGCCCGACCTTTGCAGGGTACGACCGCAACAAACACCTCTATTTACAGACCAATGTCAGCCAGGAGGTACTTGAGATGTCATGTATAAGTGTGGTGACGATGGCGACCATCATGTGATTGATTTTGCCAGGGCAAATTTGGGTCAGATTGAGCACAAATACGACGTTAACGAAAATGAGTGTCTGGCCATAGTTTGGGCAATGAAGAAATACTGTGCCTAACTCGAATACCATAGGTTTATACTCTGCGTAGACAACCACTGCCTTGTCTAGCTACCCAATGTTAGAGAAGCAAGGAGTAAGCTGACCTGGTAGGTGCACGCTTTAGTCGTCGAGCACGTCCCTGGAAGGGAAAATCTGTTGGCAGATGTACTGTCCAGATCCCTCAACACCGATGTCGTCGTCCACGATGATACAGAACGGGAATAGATCCTACCATCAGTCGCACAGGAGACCTTGCACGAGGTGAGTCTCCAACATATAAACATTGTCAACAACAATGTGCTAGTGTGTGACTTTTACTGCGAGGTAGAGCAAGCTCAGCAGGATTGCGCACCAATGCAAGCACAGAAAGTGAAGTGCATAAATCAGACTGTAGAGTGTTGGTACATCATACAGGGTAGGTTAGAAACGTGTTCCTCCAAGGATCAGCAAAAGGGGAAATTGTTTGTGGCCCCCCGATTCCCGAAGAAAAGAGTTAGAACACAGGCACGCCAGTAGCATAGCTGAACACCCAGGAATGGACCAAATAGTGCGGAATGTGGAAGAACATTTCTTTTGGCTTGGCCTCATTTGACAGGCACAGCAATACGTGCAACAATGCACAATGTGCATGGTACGCAACAACAACAACCTCGCCTATTTAGCAAGCCATTTGTTTGTAAAAGTCAAGTGATCAGAGAAACCAGAAATCACTCATATGCCGTATTCCTTTAACATTACGATTTATTTATAAATCCTTGTTTGAGGCACAGAATAAGTACATCTACACTTTAGCTCGGAGAGCTCTTGAACAGTACAAAAATGGCATGAAGCCTACATGATTCTTAAGCTGCAAAAGTTAAGGTTCGGCCGTGTACAAAACGGTCCGAACTATGGGGTGGTGCACACTCCGGGGTAACAAAAGACTGAAAAGGTTCCAGTACGATTAAATTTAACGCGGCAGCAACATGATCAGTACAAAAAGTCGAATTCCCCAGAGCGAGCACTCATGCACGACCAGCCCCACTGGATATGATGAGGCTACTGAAAAAATTAGCGCAGGAACAGGCCACCTTGACACTAGCTTCCTGCGTGACATAAAATATTACATGAAGTATGAATGGAATTGGCAATTATACAAGAATGATTAAACATTACACAAGACACTAGAAGTTACATTATAAAAAACATTTAGAGAGAAAAGAAAACATTACAGTATGCAATGTTTTGTTGACATGTTACTTGTCCTTATGCTGAACCCTTAACCTATAAATGTATGTATTTCTCACAGAGTGTGTGTCCTTGTGTTGCAGGGTTCTTCCCACATTCATTTGTGTGATGATTACATATATTATTCTTTATTCTAAATTACTGTGCATTGCGTAAAACACTATAAAAAGAAATAAGTATATTTTGGTACTCTTTGATTAAGTATACAGGCAATGTCTGTAGACGTATTATAGCCAATGGCCTCTGTCACCTGACTCTGCTAGTCTGATTTTAGGTTAGGTTACATATGATTACTCTCTTAAAATAAACAAGCAAGTACAAAAATAAATACGTCTAAAACCCTTTTGAATTTTTACAGTGTAAATAGCAATCGACATACCCTAGTGATATGGTGCACTCTAGTGCATGAAAGGAAACACAAGTCATTATTATGTATAAACAATTACAACTGTAAAAACACAGTACATAATCAATTATCCTATTATTATTATACATTTTGTGTACATGATGTGCATACACGGCACTTACCCTAACATAACACATGAGCTCTTTATTAACACAATATTATAACAATGACATGAACACTGCACTTCAAATGTAAATAAACACAGCGTGGCACGAGGGTGCTATGGCACACATGTGGCAAATCCACTATCGCACAACAATAATATTTTAAAAGGCCATTCCGAAATAAAACTATAACATTACACTTCAATTTACATTTCACTGCATTGACGCACTACACACAGGTACACGCGACACATACAGGTGCACTGAGGCCTCAAATGGCTGGGTGATGCTTTAGCAGATGTGCCATTGGCAGGCCTAACAGGCTGGTGCTGACCAGTTCACGTCAAAAGCACCCCTTTTGGAGGCCGTTCATTGGCTGACTGCAGATTTTAACAGCAGTGTATTGGCGGCTTCAAATTCCTACAGGACCGTGGGTTGTAGCCATTGTGTTGTTGTCGTGCTGGAAGTGGGTGTGGCCGTTGACTTGGAGCAGGCGATGGCATAGTGCAGGTTGCAGGGCCATGGCCGCATGTCACTCACATAGCACAGTGGGCTCGATGCACATGTGTTGAGCGGCAGGACAGTGAGGACAATTCCTCTTATCCCAAGTCATCGCTGCTGCTCTCTTCTGTTGTAGGATGGCGGTGTCCCAGTGGCGTCGCGACGCTATCAGGCGAAGTCTTCACCTGGCGATCCTGGCCGTCCTCATGTGATCCCCCTGCCGTGCTGTCAGAGACATCACTGTTCTCCAGCATCTCGATGGCAACATGTTACTGATATGAGCTGTACATGAGTGTGTCTTATTCCGGAGCTTTTGTGGATGCAGGAGCATCGAGCATAGTGGCATCGGTCGTAATTGACATGGCGATGTCATTGTTTACTGAATTTTCCGCCTCAGTGAGCGGTGCAGGCAAGGTTACATTTACCGTGGAGTGTTCTGACGCAGGTGGCTGGGCGCTGGGTGTCGCAACATCGTACCTCACGACTTGTAGGGTGTCACAGTGACATGTTGCGGTGCGGTGATTGTTCAGTCGGATGTTTTAACACGAATCGCCTTTGGATCGGACTACTGTGTGTTGTCCCATCCATTTTGCTGCGAAACATGCACAGAAGCCTTTCTGCCCCACAGACAAGGGATAAGCTTGAGCATAAACTTGTTGTCCGGGCTACAGTGAAGAGGAAGGGGGGACGATCGGAGGTTCGCACCGACATGGTCAGGTAGAACCCCTGCTGTTTTGCACCTCCCTTATCGCCCACTCTCTCCTCCTCGCTTCTCTCCCCTCCAGTGGGGTCGGTGGCACACTCCCTCGTTCCACTCTCCCAGGAGGGGAAGGTCATGCCCCTGGAGTTATGCCTGTTGTTTCGTTCACCCTGCGGTTGAGTTTAAACAAAGCTGCAGGTAAATACTCGGTCCAGGAAGCATGATTTTCCCACACACACACAAACATAGTTGGGTCTTTAAATCCTGATTTCTAACTTCGGTAGAGTTGGCACATGAATGATAAATAGCTGTTGTGTGATGTGTTACGCCCCATATTGTGAACAGGTCTCTCCACACACGTCCTGCGAATTGTATGCCGTTATCTCTCAACAACACATATGGAAAATCCCAGCAGGTAAAGAACTCATTATGCAGTGTTTTTCTAATTGTGCATGCCTGTGCACAGGCGTGGGGGTATGCCTCTAACCAGCGGGAAAACTGGTCCGTGATGACTAGAATAAATCTTTTGCCGGTGGACGTCTGTGGGTACGGTTTCATCAGATCGATTGTAACTGTCTCGAATGGTTCATTGGGTTAATGGGCACGTTGTTGCTGGAGTCTATTTGTCGCCTGATTTTGTAAAGATTACACTCTATGCAATCGCGTACCAATGTTTTTGTTTGTACGGCAACATCAGGCCAGTGAAAATACTTCGTAATATTCCATTGTGTTTGTTTGGCATCTGGATGCCCTGCCAGTTTATTCTCGTGCACGTAGAGGAGCACTGCATCGCACTCGGTAGGTGGTACATATGGGCATAATGTGACACTGTGGACATTTACATGTGATTCCAAACAATTATTAACGACATGCCATCTTTTCATCACTCGTTCCGCACACTTTCATTTCCACTCGTTGGCAACGAGGCATTTGTTTTGCTCGTTTATTACATGTTCCCTGAGTGGGTCCAATGTAAGTACGGCAGGCACAGCTGTGAGGTTTGAGCAGCATACTGGGTGCGTGTTGTTCTCGTGCATGATGGAGGGGGAGGGGGGTAGAATGTATTCCCACACTTCCTCATCTTGTGCAACTGTTTCTCCTGGCGAGCATGGCAGGTGGTCAGCGAGATTATTATCATCTCCTGCCATGTGCTGCACCTCGAAATTAAAAGATTGTAGAAACCATGCCGAGCAGGTGAGTTTGTTGCGGCTTTCCTGGGTATAATTCGTAGTGTTCCATAATTTGCCATTTAGAACAGCACTTCCCAAGTCCTTTTTCACTTGTGTCCATCTGTATGTAAATGTGTCTTACCGGGTAGTAGCGGGTAAGCGCATGACAGTCACGGAAACGGCGCTTTAGCTCGTCAAAACTGTCCAGTTGTTTCGCTGTCCACTGGAACTGGACGTTCAGGAACATCAATTCAGTGAGAGGGGCAGTCACAATGGTGAATTCCGGCACGTATTCGCGCAACTAATTTGAGAGCCCAAAAAACTTGTGAAGTTGTTTGCATGTCGTCAGTGCGGTGTAGTCCTCAATCAGGTTTAGCTGTTCGCAGTGGCAATGCATGCTATAATTTCATGGGCAAGCTACTGTGTGCAGGGGGCAGAAGTGGTGTTGATCTCCCTAATGAGGGTAGGAGGATCGGGGGGTCCTCCCCCGGGAAAATTTGGATTTCAAGGTGCAAAATGGTGCCATTTAAACATTTTGTGGTACCTAAATATAGAATACATCGCTGGTAAAAATATTAATCATTTTTAACATAAAATTTGCCCGAGTGCAAAATATTATAAAGATACCTTCATCAAACCTGGAACCTTGGCCACTCAAAATCAATATTATTTTTATGCCCATCGACAGTGAGGTATTTACATACGGAGCAATTCTGTTTGTACAGAAGTACAGACAGGAAAAATGATTATTCATTTGTGTAAAGATGGAAAGCAGTCAACTCTATTTTCACCAAATTCTTTAAGAGACAAAAACGAATTTATGTGAACTTCGGAACGCTCGTGTTTTTGAATAGCATTGCACAGATTGTTATGGTCTCAATACCCAGTTGCAGTCCATGTGTTAACAGCCTTTGTAAACAAAAAATATGGCCAGTAAAACAGTTTGTTTAGGCTGTTACACCCAGTTAACAATGAGTGTTTCTGATAAACTTTTTTTTTCAATAACATACAAAATTACATTTCTTGCATGTTGTCGTGATCATAAGTTGAGGTGTTGGCCTTCCCTCTTTTATGGTGTCACATCTTTCCTGAAAAGTGAAAGCACTGCTGGAAAAATGCTTTACTCATAATCCACACACACCACACTTACATCTACACGTTTCTGTTGTGCTCATTCTATCTACTCGGTTCTCAGTCTCACATGGTAATTTTATAATTTTTATGTAGGGTATACATCGTGCACGAATATGTATAAAATTCTCAGCACCAAAACTAAATTAAATAAAAACAATACGATTCGTGTTGTGCATACGAACTTGCCCACACATCGATATAGTTACTGTAAACTACACCACACCAATTGCGTGTGGCTAGGCCAGCTTCAGCTATGTCCGCTTCAGTTTGGCTAAGAAAGCACTACCATCGTAGCTTCCAACACAGGTTGATGCAGCCATAAGCCCCCGCACCTCCCTGGGCGGTCTTCTTACCCAGCCACCCCTCTGTCGGTTGGGAAGCCATTACGACCACCTACGTGCTGAAAGCATTACTTAGAGCACTTCCAAACATCTAGATTTTGCCAGCCAACGAGTTCTTTTCTTATAATGTACAGTATTGTTTCCTGAGTAGAATGTGTATAACATGAGTGAAAAGTTACCTTAAAGTAAATATAAATTAGAATTTAATATTTAATTTAAATATAACATTGTCCGGAAACTGTCTGGGCAAGCACTGCTTGCCTTTCTTGCCCTAACGAGACACCACTGGTTGTTCGGCCGTGGGGCAGCTTCCATGTTCGTCGACAACATGGCCGAGAAACAGAATGTTGGCCTTCCCCAGGTGACACTTCTTGTCGGCACAGGTGAGCTTGTTAATCGCAAGGCATTCTAGGACCAGCGATAAATGACATATGTGGTCTTCCCAGGACTCAGACCATATAATAACATCGTCCAAGTAGATCAAAACAATGTCACCAATGTAGCCATCCAGAACGTGTTTCATCATAGCCTGGAAGGTGAAAGGAGCACACTACAGGCCGAACGGCATGGCGCAGAACAGAAAACTGCCTGTCGTCTAGTGCTGTGAAAGCGGTCTTATGACAGTCTGAAGGTCGGACTGGTATTTGACAATATACACTTTTCAGATCAATCGTGGTCATTATCTTTGCATGGCCCAAGCTGTTCAGGGCATCCTTTAACGTTGATGTATGGGGACGAAGCACTTTCGGTGATGAAGTTGAGGCATATGGAGCCGACATAAAATCGCCAGGAGCAGTCCTTCGGGTCTAGTGTGATGGCAACATTGTAGTGACATTCCGATGGCTCTATCATGCCTTCCCGTAACATCTCGTCGATTTGCTCGCTAATGATTTTCCATTGGTGAGAATAATACCGTCTTGGTGAATCAAATACAGGGTTGTTTGTGGTGAGCGGAATACAGTGTTCGGCTATGGTCGTCCTGTGTAACGGGTCGGCCACAGTGAAAACATCTCGTCTCTTGTTCTCTCATTCACTAGGTGTTGCACTACCTCCCAGAATTCAGGGGGCAGTGAGTGATCCAGTTCGTCGAGCAGCATGGGAGAAGCTTGTTCAGTTATTCGTGGATCAAGATTGTAGATGATTCACCATTCCTTCATCCCAAAATTAACATGTTGGGCCTCAGGTTCGACGACTGCATGTTGTTCGGACAACCAGGGCACACCGAGAATGACTTCTTCCCTCAAGTAACTTGACACGAAGGCAGTGGTGGTGGTCTCAATGTCCCGGACTTATACAGTGATTTATATTTCTCACACGATTTTGATTACTTGCTGTCGAGCAGCCAATTGAATGACTTGACTCACTGGTTGCATACCAGTGGTATCGATAATGTCAGATCTAACAAAGTTGTGGGAGGCTGCCGTATCGATCAGTGCTTGACATGGACGACTGTTGACAAAAACTGATATTCTGGTGAAACTGTTTTGAGGTCCGATGGTTTGCATAAGCAGCATTTGTAAAGGAGACTGTGATATGTTCTAGACTTCCATGTATCCCTTGTACCCATTTGTACCAACGCAGACGCATCAACCACACAGCAACACCCAACCGATCGCCATTAGGTCACAGTCCCGATCAGTGCAGGTAGACAAGAACAGTGTGTTTACACTTTTCTTGCCATCCTACAACCTGTGGTCTGTGGAACACCATATTTTTAATTTATCACAAAAACAAGTAAACTCTCATAATAAATTGATATATGGCCTGAATGGGTATTTTCCGTGAAGTCAAAACTGTTAGACACAACAGCCATTGAAGGGAACACTGGGATAAGTGGAGCCTCTTTATCCCAAGCCTTTTCAATGTGTGCAATGTCGAAGGGGGCTTGTGGCCGAATCCGGAGTGTGGCATGGCTCTAAAAAGTGTCAGAAGATGGGGAATAATATTCCCAGCATAAGTGAAAAGTGGCGAGGGGCTCCCTAGCAGAATTCATTAATAAGGGTAATTAGAGTGAGTTTCATCAACTATTGCACCATAGTCTATTAAGGAATCTGCCCGCTTTTCCATAGAGGGTTACCAAAATTCCATAGAGGACAGGGCAAAGCTCCACCCCTTTTAGTGAAATGCATGTGTCGTCACAGGAAATGAAATGCAAATGCTATTTACCATTCTTCACCATCACAACCACACACCAGCATATTCATCGAGAATCAGCCACATAAGAGGTCTTTTCATTTAATATCACACTTCAAGTGTGGTAACATACTCGTGACATCACATTCTTAGCCATACATGGGGCTCCAACGTTCACGGGTATGTCCCCAATGTGTTTTAGTCATTAGCAATAATTATGTTAAGTGTTAATTTCTTTAATCATGTAAGTTGTAAAGTTACATTTTTTCATGTTTGCATTTTGGCGCAGGGCTCGCCGAAATCCGGCGAGGCCACAGCCATGTTCTTTAGACAGACTTCAGCACTTGGATGACCAGCAGGACAGACAGCAAGCTCCCGCGACACCTCCATCGGCTCTTCTATTATGCTGCATTTTCACTGTAATAGTATAATTTAGAACAGGGACATTTAACTTAATTTGCTATAGCGAAAAGAGGATGCCTGACTGCATCCTGAGGTAATATTCCAGAACTTTACGTGACAGGATGCGTTTATCACTTAATTGCTTCTTAAGGCTCTCTCCTTACTTTTGCATCAGCGACCACCGGCAGGTCTCTAATGCCGGGTTCGCATTTAAAAGGGTATGCATTAATTTTGCAGTGACATTTTGTTGTACCCTTTTCATTAATAAAACTGTCACTCATTGACTAGACGGGTTTTATTGAATTTACTCTCCGAGTACATCGGGCACTGCACCCTAATGTAGATTCGATATCAAGTGTCCTTTCAGTGTTATAAGTATTGCTGTTACGGGGCCTGCATCCCATAAGCAGGGTAAAATCAGTGCTAGTATCGGCGTGCGAAGTTACCAACAACTTCGTCCCTTAGAAAATGGTTTGATATGAGAAAATACATCATTTAATTAGTCATTAAATTAACTCTCCTTTAAATTGACCGCATATACAGAGATCGCTGTAGGCCGTTGGACGGACGACCCCCATCATCATCATTCACTCTACCGAACGTGGTGCCGGGCAACATCTTCAGTTCCTGCCCTACACCTGCTACTAGGCAGGGCACGAACACTACTCATCATCTCTGGGGACACAGCACATCATGTGGCTTTCCCAACTCGGGCGAATAGAACAACAGTCTACACCAGTAAGCCACCTTTCTAAACATCAAGGGGTTTTCCCGAATAGGGAGAAATGTACATCAACAACATGTCAGTAGCCTGCTCAAACACACCACATGTTCAACAGGCTGTGCTACAATCAATAACAGAGGTAACAGTGTGACAAAAGTACATCGTAACATACAGCAACAGTTATTGGTGAGTAACCTGAGACCATCAGACACTTGTAAAACAACGCATTCACGACAGGAAACGTTGCAGACAAAATTACGTTTCAGATAAGTCAAAAGATGCTCAAAGCACTAACATTTAATTAATTGTACCAGTACTTTTGCACTATTCATACTGTTTTTGTACAGTTAAGTTGAAAATTATCAACACTCTCCACTTTGTATACACAGATGTACAGCAATCCAAGTGGGAGTTGGAATACATCAACAGATGTATCATGTGGGCTTGAATTTGTCAAAACAACCCCCTGAACTGGGTTGTTTCATTGCAACATCAGATGATGTTCTAAAATTTGCAAAAATACACTGGTTAGACGTGGCAATGCATGAAAGCATCTTAAAACAACTATAAGCTGAAACAAATGCAAGTCAGATGCAACCACTCGGCACTGTAACTGTAAAAGGGCAATATTTCTTAATTAAAGTATACTTGTAAACAACACTGCACATCAGAAAGCCAACAGCACAGCAAATGTGTCTTTGTAAGTGTTACAGTATTTTGCAAATTCGAGCATGTGTTTATTTCTCAAGAATTATGCAACCAGTAATAAAAGTGTGTGCAGATTTTGCACATCAGGCTCAACTACAAGCTATTTAGGGCAGTATTAGCAAGTAATACCAGCCAGCTCAGTATGTATTTACAAAACAAATTAAAATTAGTTTTATTTATCTCCGAAACTTTTTTGGATATTTTTTTATAGTATTTTCAGGAATATTTAAAATTATCATTCAAAATAAACAATAAACTTTGACAGTGTTTTTTCCATGAACATTTCAGAACTTTAATTGCAGTAGTTACTAAGAACAAGGAAAAACTTTTCAAAGCTGTTCTGAAGCAGTCAGAAATTTTAATCTAGAAGAGCCATTTTGCATTTTTAAGCCGGCATTGTGAGAAAAAAAACACGTGCATCACATGTACAGCTGAAAAACACGATACTAGCAGGAAACAGGGCATTGGGTGAAATGGTAAAACTCCCCTCCCCCGCATCGTGTCAAACCGATTGACAGCAGCGACTGAGCACAATGTTTGACATTGAAGCCCGTGCTCCACAACACATGGCAGCTAGGAAGACTGACCAGAAAAATTTGAACTAGTGCACAATTGCAGGGAAAGCTAAGCCATTATGTTTGACATTTGTGCAACCCGCATTAGATACAAACATGTTTGCAGAAATAACATGTCCGTGTAGAAAATTCAATAAATTAAAATTATGCAAAGAATGGATAACAAAGGCGAACAGAGCATGGGTGGGCAAAGCCTGGAGTTGTACATCAGACAGTACACCAGCACTATTGTGTGCCGAATGTGGCAAATTGCAACCCCCACATAATCAACAAGGTTTGTCCAGCCGATTTGTTTGTCAATGTAACTAATCACAATTAATCAATACGAATAGTACAGTAAATACAGTAACTCATTGGCAAGAGGGCAGGTGTGCGAAACAGATTACGTGTGCAGGAAGGGAAAATGGAACCATCATTTGTGTGCAGTGTGAACGTAACTTTCACCCAAAATATTTAAACAGAACAGAAAAGGCAACCACATACCAGCAAGGCCACATTTTATGAGAGATGTGCGAATACATTCTTTTCCTACTGGGGAAATTTTCAACAGAATTAGTAACAGAAAATTTACAAAGAAAGAAGCTGTGTCAACAAGATATTTGCAGACCAGGGCCACAAGAAACCGTACGGTGTGAGACGTGTGGGCATGAAATGAACTGGCAATGTCTGACCGGGCAAGACATGGCAAACCAAGTCGCCGGAAGATTCCACTGCGGGCAATGTACATTACCATCGCCACGGTCAGAAACAAAATCAGTAATAGGGGCGGAATTATCTAGCACACATCACTGTGCACGGGATCATTCTGAATTGGCCACTGTCACATTCAATGCCCCCGCTCAGAAGGACAGAAGTGCAACAGAGGGAGACATCACAACCTACATATTTGACGTGTTAGCAACAAAACTATGATAATCCAGAATTATTTACTGCAATTACAAGAGCCCTCAAAGTCAGTACAACTCCGGCCCGATTTCAACAGCTACCAACTCTTTCAAGTCTACCAAGTGAGTACGGACAAGCATTACTAAACGACTGCATGTCACACTTAGAGAGATATGGGGTCTGCCAGTAAGAATGGCCAAACTGTATAGGGACTCAATTGGCTGGCGAAGCAAGTAGTTTGTGGTGAACAGCCAGTCACTACAGTATAGAGTGGGTGGAATTTCTCAATAGTTTTCTAAGTTAATTTGCCAATACCTACTCCCCATTGCAAGCGCAGAGCAGGGCCATGCCAGAAATGCAGAAACACGATGAAGTCCTGAGAGTGTTTGCCACAAGGAAGATAGGGAAAATTAAAAATTTCCATCCACACATGAGTGAGTGTGAGATTCTCGAGGTAGTGGCTTCTATGGTAAGAGCAGAGAACAAGCTAGCAATGGTGCTGTTAATACACAGTAGCACAGATAACTTCATGTTCTCTGCTGCGTTACTGGACGAAGCCAGCCGAAAACAGAACACTACGACTAGAGAGGGAGACTGGTATCACTCCAGCCAGATAAGGGACGTGGAGCAGACAGAGGTGCAACCGCCAGCGAGCAAAGAAGTAGGGGCAGGCACGTTCCGGTTGAGAACATGTCCGGAAAACAGGACAGCAGCATGGAGAGAAGCAACCTCGGGCATGGCAGGAGGCCAACGAGAATCACCAATTGTGTGCAGATACTGCAAAAGGGAAACACAAAATGAATTCGGAAAAGCAGTGTCCAAAGCACAATCAACCACAGAACCACAACAAACCACTGATGGGAAATGGACAGTCGGGGTTGGAGAGCTGGATGCTCAATACCCGAGGGCAAGAGGCCACATGGAACACTGCCTCCTCAACAAGTCGGACATGCAGAAAATAAACTTCATCAACTTATCATACAGCAAATCAATATACCTGAGGAACCAGAAATCGGGATTGAAGGCTTACAGAAAAGTGTTTATGCTACTCAACAGCTGTGTATGGAAATGCAATGCCATGTCACCTCCATCATGCAGAGTGGCCAGGAGTGGTGGCTCATAAATGGCACATGCATCAAGACATGACCTCATAGACCTGAAGCAACCTGGCAGCTTTACGTGCCCAAAAATGCACAAGCACAGGTGTTACACTATGCACATGATTGTTTTCCCCAGCAATGGTGATAGCTACTGCTTCGACTAGTTCCATGTCTGGTATCCCTGTGTATTGGTGCTGGATGGAATCTCAGATTAGTATAGCTACACCACTGCCATCCCTGTCAGGTCGATCTCTTCCATAGATCAGAAATCCCAGGACCGATAAGCTTGTGGTGCTGCTGAGCCATGTCTCGGTGATAAGAAGGACATCCATTTTTTCGTCGATGAGGAGATGGATGAGCTCATCGACTTTGTGGCACAGAGAGCACACATTCCAGGTGGCTATGTGGAGGGGCAACCTAATCATCAAATGCTGTGCAGATGGCCTGGAATATTATTTCTATCTTCTGCATTGTGCTTGTCACCGCCCTGAGTTGGGCAAAAGTTCGCAGGATGATGGGGAAGTACCCTTTGATGAGAGTGAATATTTCCTTCAGATCGGAAATGGTTGAGTCCAGTTCATTCACAGCCACGCCCTCCTGTGGCTTACGGCATTGGGCAGGAAGTAGACTGCCAATTCTGGTGCGTGCTTGGCCTTGAGCTTCTGATTGTTTGGCTGGTTCACCATCTGCACTGTCCTTTGCACCTGAACACAGTTGCCATATGGATTGTCGAGGTGGTGGGAGTGGCATAAAGTCCGACTGGTTCATTGTGTAGTTGGGTGTTTGCTTGGTTTGAGTCAGCATTGGCTTACTCTTGTTTCGGGATTGGCGATGCTCAAACTTGTGGGGCACCAAGCAGTCTTTGCTGCCTCTCAGGTGGCTTTCTCCACAGTTTGGAGATGTGGGTGGGGTCAATTTTGGTAATGGACATTCGTGCGACCAGTGCTTGTCTGAACATTTAAAACAAGCTGTTTAGCGACCACATTCAGCTGCGTTGTGGCCGTATTATTGGCAGTGTCGTCATTGTCGATGGCCAAGTGGGCGGTATCTCTCCACTGTGAGACTGTAGATTTCGATGAACGTTAATTTCATAATCGAGTTGGCCTAGGTCGTGCAGAGTCACCTGGAATTTACTGAATTTGACCAGGTTGTCCCATTTTCGCTCTAGCTGTCGGATCCGGTGTATGTGGTATCCTAGTCCTTCCAGTTCAGCCTGAAGTTCGTCTGGTGGCACATCAGTTGGAATCTTGCTGATAGCAAAATTTGTGTTACTGTCTTACTTGAATGGCCGGATGAACAGGAATGCTTTCTTGGGGTTAGAAACTCCATCATTGTATTGTGTTGAGTTTTTTTACTGGGGTAGAAGTACGTCTCTTGTCCATTCATTTTGACGGAAAAATTTCCAAAGTGGCTTTTCATCGTTCTCAGTTCTGAGGATGTGAAAATCGCTCGGCAAAAATTCCGGCAATGCACATATGTTGGTGTTGTGTGGGTTTTGGTTTGTTTGTGGGGCTCTGGTATTTACGTGCGAAGCATTGCTATGTGAAGCTTAAGCCCTCCATGTCGCCTGTGAGTGGTGGGCTGCTCCCTTGTCAGTAGGCATGTGGGCCACTCATTGTCTGCCTTTAGCAGTTATATAAGCATCCAGTTGGTCTCTAACTGGGATTTTGGCGACTTGGGTTATGTCCAGGGATGATCCCTTGCACTTCTTGGATGTGACGGTCGAAGCACTTAAGTGTAGGGTGCCTATTGAGCGAATATTCATAAGTTCGTCATTTAAGGTGGCGAGGGATCCAAATTTGTTTCTGGGAGGGATATCTCATGCTAGCAAGTGCTCAAAGTTGTACGATTGGCCATTTCCGTGTAAGTCGGTCATTGGGCCTGCCAGGGAACTGGCCACTTGCCCTAGTAGTTGGCATCTCTGCTGCAGTGGCATGCTGCCTTATGTGCACAGGAGGTTGAAGCCTGCTAGGTGGTCAGTGGGCTGTATTCTTTCCTGCGAGTTATGGCTCGCAGTAAATTTCTCTGCGGTGTTATCGGGATTCCTGGTGGTCGTTTCTCGTGGTGACTGTTCGGTCATGCATACAGAACTGGAGTTCGCACCTGGTTGTTGCCCATGGATTTTTGAGAGTGAAATTGCAGTTAAATTCCACTGATGTTTTGGTAGATTTGGGGGGCTGTCCAATTCCATTATCACTTCAAAGCCTGTATCGCTGTAGTTGACAATATTTCTTCCCACAGGGGGTCTGTTATGTTCATGCACTTGATCGCGGTGATACACTCCGAAATTTAGTGTTTCATGCCCGTAAGGTGGTAGAGGGAGTTGTGTGCAGTTTTCTTTGTTCGCCACTTTAGTAATGTCCGGGTTGTGTGCAGAAAAATTTTCCGGGAGCACTAGATGGTGTTTGGCATCTCTGGGCACAAATTCTGAACAAGAAAAATCACTTTGATGTGCACTCGCAAAGTGCGTCTCCTTCGATTTCCCCAGAGAGGGTGTTGAGAGGGGCGAGGAAGGCTCTGGAATCCTTCTGTTTATTGCGTGCACTGTGTGGCCTGCTCGGAAAAAATTCTTAGGCCCACTGGCACTAATGGTGTGTCGTTAGAGAGGTGTAGAACACAATTTCTGTTTTTTTTTTTTTTTCTTGCGACGTCTGAGTTTGCATCATCCGTGATTTCTCGGGCGCGGTGATGTTTTCCGAGATTCTTTCACTCGCATCACTTTGGGGCACTGTGGGAAGTGTTATTGCACTGCTATTATTAGTTTGACAGCTAATTGTGGCACTGTGGTGTCCTACAATCGCAGGCGAAATAAATGTGGCATTTGTCACCGGAGGGAGTAAGGAACGTGAATGGTACTGCGGCGGAATGCGGCACTATGTCCAGCTCTGGGCTGGCCGAATGACGATGGCGAAAGCATCTTCTAAAATTTCTCGGGCACGGGGCTTATTATATTTTCTTTCTGGTTATGCAAATTAATATTTATTGTAAATATTATTCAATTTGAAAAGGAACAACATATTTTGTAAATAAGTTATATTAACATTAACACTCTCTAGACTTTATTGTGTTATTAGTAGAACTTGAATGTTTTATTTGAGATGAAAATCTGCAATACGCATGCACAGTAAAACCCGGCAACAGTGTACTTCTATGACCCTTCAACTAAAGTTAGTCTAATTCTAATTGGGGTTTATGAATACAAAGTATTTAGTCAACCCTTAGGGCCAGTTTCACCAACAAAGTTTAAACTATTTAATCTCGATTGGTCGCTACATAATCTCGTTTCAGCATTATGTGTGTTCCACCATGCTCTTAAACCCGATTTTTCGAGTCAAGCGAGATTATCATATTTAACTGCCCAATTTCTGGTAGTTTAGCACCTCTATTCTTGCTTAAATGGAAAAATTGGATGAAGTAGGCATGCACTGCATAACATCTGGATCATCCCGATGTTCGTATAATGTTTTGTACAGGTTTCGTTACATATATAAAAATTCAATTATTTTATATAATATAAAGATCTCGAGTTGATAACATATTTATATTCACATAGAATAACCATATATTTTGAATTTTATTATACGTTTATAGTTTTCTTTTGGGAAATTGTTCGCTAATAACAAAATGACATGAATTCGTAGGTATTTTAAATCGTATAACTCGTCATCGTATATACAATTCTGAATAATACCACACTTCCTTGATTGTACAGAAAAATCTAACCTAAATAACTGTGATGTTCCTGGTACGATAGGTTGATATAATATAAATTTTCAATAATATGAGTTAGTCTCAAATAAAGTCGTTGAGACCATTGTGGTGAACAATTTCATCCTACCAAACAAAACTTTAATAAGACAATACCGAAATGTTTCCTGCCACTATATTATAACTTAAACTAAAGCATCGCTCAATTTAACATAGGCATAGTTAAGCTGGTTACACAATAGTGCAATGTGTTGCGTTGCGAGGTGTTGCGATGAGCGGTAACCAATCAGGATGAAGCAGATTTTGTCGTAGTGAATCGGCATCGAGTGCTTTGTATGAAATTCTTGATTTGCGATTGTCAGCATCACTCTGTAGAGGAGAAGAAGTAAATTAAGTGTTTGTTTACAAAAGGAATAAAAACCTTCAATTTTTTTACAATTTGAAAACGATCATCGCGTTTATGCCGACAATTTCGTCTTTGTATTTTTCTTATTGCTGTGTGGGTGTGCAAAATAGAAGACAATGCTTCTTTTAGATATGGACAATAAAATAAACTTATTTTATTAACATCAAAATAATTATCCTTCATCTTATTATGTCTTGTTCCTGGTCACAGATGCGCGATCAGGATCACGAGCAGGGCAGTGCAGTGAAGTGTAAGAGCACGCCGGAGCAGCACAACCGGTGGTTGCTTTAGACACATGAAGTGGAGACTCCGCAAAGCGGAGTAGTAGTAAGCAGGCCCCAACTATAACTGGACCAGAGATTTCAGGGTCTACACATGCTGTTATTGTTACATGTTATTAAATGTTTTATGATTTGTTGTTTTTCCTTGTTCCTTAGTGTTTTATTGAGAGTGTTTACATATATGTCTTTCATCACTCGACTAGTGCAATGTCCAACGTCATTCACCAGTCATTTGTGTATATTTCATGTAAGTTTTAGTAAGCAGCATGGCATAAAGCAGGATATGTATGTTTGTGGCAGGAAGTAGTTCTGTTCTGGCGTGTGGGTCAGCTGAGGCCCACCCATGTGTTAGACGGGAGAATCAGTCAGCAAGTAGCATCGTACGAGGGCTGTGCGGGTGTTGTATGCTCTGGCTTTTCCTGTGCCACAAACGGCAGTCATAATTTTTTTTTATATGGACATTTAACTGCAATAGACTTCGCTGAATTCAGGAACCTTGTGTTGTTTTAGCTGCCTGGTACACCACGATCATTTCCTGTGGGAATAACATCGCCCCAAGAAGCATTTAGCACCATAATTATTATATTGTCGTAAGACTGTTTGCAGATTTGCTGCAGTGGCCGGTAGTGATAAGCCACCTCATTTGCATGTAAAGTTTTCCCCAGAGAGGGATGTTAATGTCATCGAATAAATATTGCTGTGAAGTGAACAGTACATAAGTTATTTTGACTGCCTAGTGCGTTTCAGGGAACGGGCCCTAACAATGCCCGTGCATTATGATAGTAGCTGTTAATTTCGTTCTACCTTTGCAAGTGTACATGTTTTAGCAAGTGTTCTATGTCTTATGGGTGTGTGGTTGGCCCTAATGATCCACATTCGCGATCATCAACGTTTCGTAAGTTTCCCGCCAAGACTGTGATGCATTGCGCCTGCAGAGGTGCTGGGATGTGTTCGTGTCCCGCCTGGGAGCATATGGAGAACAGGAACTGGTGATGTGCACGGCGTCACGTTCGGTAGAGACAACGGTGCTGAATGGGGTCGGATGGCCGACGGCCTGCAGCGACTCTGGATACGTGGTCAATATGAAGGAGAGCTAATTTAATTGTCAGTTAAATTACGTTGAATGTAAAATATTTCCTTTGGGGCGAAGCTGTCGGCCACTTCGCACGCCTACATTACCACTGAATTTGCTCTGATTTAGGGAGGCATGCCCTGTAAATACAAAACATACTATGCAAACACATTAAAGTTGATACTGCTATGAAGGCACAGTACCCGATGAACTCTGGAGAGTTAATAAAACACGACTAATCATGGCATGACAGTTTTATTACCGCAAAGGTACAATGAAACTGTGGAAAGTAAGTTATAGGCCTTAAGTTAGAGTTATGTAAAAATGTGTCCTGCATGTGAAGTCCTGGTATGCTACTTTAGGATGGAGGGAGACCTCTCCTCGGCTAACTAAAAGTACTTAAATGTTCCTAAATTACATTAAATATTACAATGAAAGAAAATGGTGCCTAGATAGAATTGCCGAAGGGGATACGCGGAGCTTACCGTCTGTCCTGACGGTTGTCTGGAGTGCTGATGTCTGATTAACGACATGGCGTCTGCTTCGCCGTATGTCTGGCGAACATCGCGCCAAAATGAAAACATAAAAAAAAATTGAACTTAATAATTAACATGATAAATGAAACTGACAGTGTACATAATTATGGTAATTACACTAAAACACATTGGTGACATACTCATGAATGCCGGAGCACTATATATGGCTAAGAATGTGACGTCACGAGTATGTTACAGCACTTGAAGGGTTATATTAAATGAAATTATGCTTCAGGTTGCTGATTCTCGATAGATAATTATGTGTACACTCTTATAATTAACTTATTAAAATCGGTGTGTGTCGTAATGGTTATAATTAGAGGAGTACATAAGGTTGTGAAGACACACGGACTTCTTGACTAGGGATGGAGCTACACCCTGTCTCCTATGGTATTGAAGCCCTGCTTCAAGTTTGACACACGTGTAAATTATCGAACTCAAGCAACTTTATGCAGGTACTCCTGTTCTGTCAAAGACTGTCATTACTGAACGATTTATTTTTCGTCCTGTCAGCTGGTGAAATGAGTGATGTCTACAATTTTATGGAGTACGATTAAATGCTGATATTATGGGGTTGGTGTGTTTACAGAACTACATAATGTTAATGAACTTGGTTAGCGAGTCTCCTTTGTTATTAATCACTTCTGTATCTGGTAGCCCAGAATAATATACAGTAATTTTTTTGGAAGAGGGGTTACTATTTGAAGAGGCAATATTTTTGCTGCAGAAAAAGGTACTTTGTTTTCTTCGCCCCCCCCCCCCCCAAACCCTTGTGCACAAATGCGGGGTGGCGCACATCTGAACACTTCCAAGTGCTGAGCTATACTGAAGAGAAGCATGCGGTGCTCCTGACACGGCCGAGTGCTGTCTGGTGGCTACTACTGGAAACAAGTTCAACCACGCACACTCTGGCTCCTTCCATACACCTCTCCACCATTCCCGTCGTCTTCTTAACCTTCCTGTGCCGCGTTTTCGCGTATAAATGTTCGTCCCCAGCCCGAGCAAGTGTGCAGTGTTCCTCTTCGAATTGTGTGAGCTGGCCGACGATAGATTATGTCTACTCCATTTCGTACTTCGGGGCTTAAGCATGCCAAATGCGTTTTCATATAATATGAGTACTACCCAAGTTAAGTATTGCAATGAACGCTGTTGTTGTTATGCTGGGGGCAGAGTTTCCCTTTTAGAAGGTTTTTTTTATTTTTGTGTATATGGATTTTTGTAGGGAATTGTTTTTTTCTCACTGTTTTGCTTGTGTGAATTTTAAATAGAGTATTTTTATGGGAATGCTTAACAAAGGTTGATTATTTCTTCTTTTTTTTTTTGGCGTGCTGTAGGAATGGTCTCCAGGACTACGATTTACCAAAAGAATTTTAATGTCAAGGAGTTTAGTGGATATTTTATGGTGTGCCTTTATGCTCATGGTTAAGTGTAATGAGGGTTTTTGCTCCTTCCTAATGGTATTCTTGAAATTAGTATTCCATGTTGTAATTTTTAGTGAATCATCAGGGGTACTTTATTTTTAAAATTATAATGGTGCTTGCTTTACTCAGAGAGTAATTTTAGCTTTTTTTTTAAATGGGATTTCACAAGTGTTTATTCAGGTTGGGTGATTTCTCAGGCTATATTAATAGTGTTGTTTTTCTGTTTGTTCCAGTGCATGTGTGTTCTCTCATTCCCCTAGTACACCGATTGGTAGCAATCAAAATTGAATTTTTATTTTTCAAATCAAGTTGCAAAGTTGTTATTCTTGGTGATAATGTATAGCCGGGCTTCAATATATTTGTATTGATTTTGGAATGTTTGTGTCCATGCTTTCTTGATTTTTTTTCTAATGGTGTGCGTCCTTCTCCTAGCCTTCCTTTAGCCCTGCTATGCCCTAAAGGGGCGTAACAGTATGTTATCTACTCTGTATGCTGGAGAAGGTGGTTTCCCTAGTTAATTATGGCTAAAATGCTAAAATGCCTTTAAAAATTCTCCTATTAATTAATGCGGCTAGGGTGCCACTCGCCACTTTACACTTCCTGCAGGAATGTATTTCCCGCCTTTTGACACAACTTGGAGTCACGTCGCACTACAGATTCGGCCACGGAGCTGGTCGACATTACGCACATCAGAAAGCTGTGGGAATAAGCGGCACCACTTATCCCAGTGTTCCCCCCAATGGCTGTTGCATTTAACGGCAGTGACTTCACGGCACGCAGTCATTTAGGCCACATATTCATTTATTATGAGAGTTACGTCTTGTGATGAATGTTAAATATTATGACCTGTGGCAATGAGGTACAAGATGGCAAGAAAAGTGCAATGCCGTTCTTGTCGACCTGCACTGTTTAAGACCGCGACCTAATGTCGATCGGTCGAATGTTGCTGTGTGGTAAATGTATCTGCGATGGAACAAACTGGCACAAGGGATACATGGACATCAGGAACACGTCAACTGTCAGCATAGTATGTAGTCGACCCACCGGCTACAGTTTAGAAAATAGCTACAATAAAATTTAATTTGGAGTAATAAACGATGTACCAGAGGTCACAAGAATCATCGGCGATAAGATTTAGACTGGGTGTATGGCCCGCTACCTCGTGTTCAGCAGAGTCATCTTGCCACAATAATCATCTCGGCATCATCTTGACGACACCTTGCTCCCAGTCGGGTAAACTACTGACGTGGACCGCATCCCCTGCCATAAGCCCATTCACCACATCGACATCTGACAACCAACATAACCATTCTGTACCATGTGTGGGCATTGAAGCAGAAGCCACCATCCCGTGTGTGTACACAAGTGTGTACCATGCATTACAGTTCAGAGTAAAGTGTTTATTTTTATTATTGAGAGTAGATGTGTCTAATTAAATTCAGTGAGTGCATCGCACTTGTCTATCGCCCGTGCGATACAGTGAATGTGTAATTGTTTTGATTCTGCAGTGTTTGTTTTCATACAAGGTATTGTGTGCCAGTGTAAATGTCATGTTGTGTTGTTTTTATTATTACTGTTTTCTCTTGTAAACTTACCTAACACGTAAGTACTGAGACAAACAGGCTCTTTATTTATTTATTTATTTGGATTGCCATGTGTGTTTAGTAATATTTGTATAGTTCATTAAGTGTTGTGATATATCACATTCCATAATGGTCTATGTACTCCGTGCGCCCTCTATATTGGACACTTGAGAATGGACACATGTAAAGTGTAAAGAAAGATATTACCTGAGAGCTAATATTGATTGCAATTTAATGATGTGTGAATTGCATGACTAAAACATCACTAGAATAAAACAGACAACCATAATCTAAAAGACAGTACCGAACCACTGGCCAAGACTAGTATTACTAAATGATCGACTAGAGAACCGACTGGTGCACATAGTGTGTCCGACCACATGGCCAGAATTTTAGAAATGTAATAAAGTTTATTGTATGTGTTTTGAAGGGTTGCAATTACATATAAAATATTTTGCCATTAATTTTATGTTTATGAAAAATACTAGCTGAGAGGGGGAAGAGACCCAGCCTTTATAAACTGCCTAAATGCACCTATCCGAAAGTGAGTTTCTATTACCATGTAAGTGATAGTGGTTGAACTTGTTTTTATTTTTATAATATTTTAATATGTAACTTTTTGAGCTACATTAAAATATGAGTTAGTGTTTTCATATCATCAACCCTATGTCTAGACACTTCAATCCATTTTTCATTTTACATAATAATTCAGTCATATCACGTGACATGTTGGTGGCAGTTGCAGCCAATGAGAGGGCCTCCCGCCCAATGCAAGTAGTCTAGTGCTCATCTTCACGTGAGGTGGCTGCTGTTTCACGAGGCTGTGAGCAATTCAATATTTTATACCACTCAAATTTAATTTCTGCTTCTTAATGTAAGTTTACCGGAACCAATGTTGTTTTTGCTAGCCTGGAGTCAGCACCACCTCACAGCCCAGGCCATATTGTACAAAGCAGTGATTTCTATATCACCGTAAGTTTTATGTAGGCCTACAACCATTTTTCACAGCTCTAGAGCTTACCTTGCTATAATGACGACCCTGTAATCTAACTGCTCTGCATTGAGATGCAAAATAAATTAACGTGACAGAATACCTGCGTTCTTATTCAGCTCAGCCACGTCTCTGCTGGTCACTGAAATTTCTTCACCTGAAAACTACGTAAGTAATTATGGCGTCAGGAGACCAGAACAGCCCATTTAAGTATGTATGTTGGCATCTGGGGGAGGCCAACAGCCCCCACTAGACTAGGCACCACCAGATATAAAACTATGGAGATTGTCACAGTATTGGGAGTAACCATGGTAAAGAGTTGGTTGCCCCAGGATTCCTACAGACAGAGTGTCTACCAGGGAAGCCACATGGGTCATCGGTCTTCACGACCCCTAACCTGTTCTCATGCTCGCTAGCACTGGTGCCCATTCCCGGATTTCTACTGAAAACCTTCATTTTCCTCAAATTTCCCCTGGAGTCCGAGCGCCGCCCTTCACCACCTCTTAGACCTCACATGCACCACCCCCAAAACCATATCCAACCCTTCATCAGTACATTCCTAGTCATCAAATAGCTGGCACAAGTGTGGCCATTATCCCATTACGACAATTTTCCTACTTTGGCAACAAGAGTCACTGTCAAATGTCACCCACCAGTGTGGCTAAAAGTCCCGCCAAAATTTTCTGCAAAATTTCCAAATATTTCGCAAGTTTTCTTGGTCATTGAGTTTTCCTGCCTTTTTCTGCCGTCAACAGCGTGATGACGACAGGAAGTCACCAGCAAGGCTAACAGCAGCATCTGAAGGCCTGTGGGACACCAGTCAGATGCTAGGGAGCAGGTCACGTGTTAACAAATGGAAAAGGGACGCCCTGCCACAGCTCACATCACGCCACTTGGAGGAGGAGAAGGGAGAAACTGTGCGAAGGAGAAATTAAGGGTGGAGGTAACCCCTACTCCGTCCTCTGCACTCTCTGCTGCTGGCAGCCAGCTGACCCCTCGCATCGTACCATGTGTCATCTGAGCACGCAGGGTCGATAACCTCTTCACAACGGGACGAACAAGACAGTCACATCGCGAGAGGGAGGGGCACTCCCTTCTCCTAACCAAGCACATCCACACTGGTACACATGCATATACCATGCATGTGGCTTTGTTGACAAACAAAGCATGGCTGGCATGATGACCGACAGCGAGCAGGTGCTGTGATATCCCAACTGTTTACACTTCATGGTAGAAAGTTCCCAAACCACACACGAAAGCAGTGATATTTGCCAATGCCGTCGGAAAACCAGCTTTGTTTGTTGACAACTATGTCGGTGACATCCGCAGTACAGTGAGAGACTGTGACAGTGTAGATATTATTAGAACTCCAATAGAAAAAAAATGAATGATGCTAATAATGCTGTTCACACAGCAATGAAAGCAGTAAGAAAATTAACAGTTTTAAACAAGGAGGTCAATTGAGAATATATGCAAATAATCAGAATTTTCACTGCACTATTTCGGTCTCAAGAAATAACAATCTAAACACCATAAGTTTACTTAATCAAATCGAAGGACTAATTACATCAAATGAAAATGTAGATATAAATGAAACTATTTCGATATTAATGTTTACAGAGTATTCAGTGGTAATGGTGCAAGTGGGAAAAAAGTAATAATTAAAGATACAAAGAAAAAATGTATTAATAAAATTAACAATGATGATCATTTATGTGGACTTAGAGCTATAATTACAGCTTTAACAAACGAAACTAACATCATTTTGGATATAAAATAAACGAATAATGAGTTTATTTATATTAGAAAAGGAAGAAAATCACAAGGAGAATTGGCTCGTGAACTTTGCAAAAGAATGGGGAAAAGTTGTGAAATTGGCTTCAGCTTAGAAGATATCATGGAAGCAGAAAATGTTCTAACTATTCAAATTAAAGTTATTTCAGCTGCACATTTCAATTCAATTAAACATTCTGGAACTAAAAAGGCAACAACTATTTATTTGTATTTACACAATGAACATTACGATGTAATTAATAGTATGAAAGCATTTTTAATTAGTGTTTATTATTGTAAAAATTGTGACAAACAAAATAATAATAAAGATCAACATGAGAGTAATAAATATAATAAACATATATGCAATTTATGAAAAAAAAAAAAAAACAGCACGAAAATGAAGATAGAATTAGAATATATTGTCATAAATGAAATAGATATTTTTTTTGGACAGGAATGTTTTACTAATCACAATGTTGTGTGTAAGGCAGTTTATAAGTGTAAAACGTGTAGCAAAATATCTTTGAGAAATAAAAAAACACGACTATGGCTATATCAAATGTTGGAATTGTAAGGAATTTGTGAAAACTGATGAACACAAATGTTATATGCAAGGGAGACAACAAAAAGGGGGTATTTGTATGAAAGATTGTTCTTGCAATGGTAAAAACAAGAAAGAAGATATGGGTTGTTCTTACACAGAAAAATACTACTTTTTCGACTATGAAGCCACACAAAATACTGGATTTCAAACACCTAACTTTATATCTCTACATGATTTTAATGGTAACAAAATAAATTTTTTAACAAATGATGGTTTTGCAAATGGGCAATATCTGAAGAAAATAAAGGATATACATTTATTGCACATAATCCAAAAGGCTGCGATTCATATTTTATTTTACAATATTGTGTTAGAAAAAGTCTAAAACCTCAAACAATATATCGAGGCTCAAAAATTATGAAACTAAAAACATCCAGTCTAAATATCAAAATAATTGATAGTATAAACTTTATTCAAGGAAGTTTTTCAACATTTCCAAAAACATTTGGGTTAAAAGAACTAAAAAAAGGATATTTTCCACACTTTTATAATATATAAGTGAAAATCAAAATTATATTGGAAAAATACCAGATACAAAATATTCCGGAGCCAATAGAATGAAGCAAGAACCACAAAAATACTTTTTAAAGTGGCATGCTGAAAAACCAAAATAAAATTATATCTTCGATTTAAAAAAAGAACTTGCTGATTATAGTAATTCTGATGTTGGTAATTTACGACGTGGATGTCTCAAATTTAGAGAAACATTTCTAGAAATAGCAAATATAGATCCATTTTGCTACATATCAATTACAGGTGCTTGCATGGCCGTTTATAGATCAACTTTTCTTATGAATAACACATTTGCAGTAGTTAGAGTTGATAAAAAATAAATGTTTAGTAAAGAATCAATTTTGTTGTTAAATATGTTTCCAAATGTTCGAAACTAATTAAATGGCGGAGAAGATACTAAATGTGAAGCAAAAGTTGATGTTTATAATGACAAAAATAAAACAATATATCAATATAATGGCTGTTTTATCATGGATGTCGTGATTGTTATTTACCAGACACAATAAATTATTGTAACAATGAAAGTATGGATGATTTGTTTACCAAAACAAACAATCGAATGCCAATTTTAAGATAAACTGGTAACAGAGAAAGGGAAATGTGGGCTTGCAAATGGAAAAAAAAATCTACTTTCTATATAAGAAATTTATAAAAAACTAATAATGTAATAGAACCAAAACAATCTAGAGATGCATTTTTTTTGGTGGTAGAAACAATTCTTCAAAACCAAAAGTTTCAGGAAAAAAGTTAAGATATGTAGTTTATATCCAACAGTGATGTGATATTATTATTACCCAGTAGGCCATCTGATTAAAATATATAACACTAAAAATTACAACGAAAATTTTTTGGATTGATTAAATGAAAAGTTTTGCCACCATGAAATCTATATCATCCAGTACTTTCAATTAAACAAGAAAAACTATTGTATACTTTATGTTCAAAATGTGTTCTAGAGAAAAAAAGGAGAATGTAAACATAGTGATGAAGAAAGAGCAATAGATGGTACATGGATTACTTTAGAATTAAATAAAGATATTGAAAAAGGTAACTAATTACTCAAAATTCATGAATTTTGGCATTTTGAGCAAAATGTAATAAGATGTTTAGAGACAACATTAAAACATTTATGAAAATTAAATTAGAAACTAGTCCATGGAAAGAAGATTACAAATTAAAAGATGAATACATTCGTGTTATAAAAAAAAAATGTTTGGTATAAACATTGAAAAAATTGATCGAAATCTAGGGAAATGCCCTGTTGCCAAAATTTGTTTTAATTCACTTTGGGAAAATTTGGACAAAGACAAAATTTGACACAAACAGAATATATTACCGATCCAGCTCGTTAACACAAATTGTTATTAGATGATAGAATATAAGTAAATAATGTTGTTTATATGAATGAAAAAATAATTGAAGTATCTTATAAGTACAACAATAACTATGTAGAAGATAGCAGACCAACAAATATATTTATAGCAACTTTTACCACATCAAATTTGCAATTACACTTATATGAAATGTTAGATAAATTAGGTGATAAAGTAGTATATTATGACACAGACAGTGTGGTTTACATTGATGATGCCAAAAATACTGTTAAAATAGGCTGCATACTTGATGAATGGAAAGACAAATTTGGAAAAAATGATTATAGTATAAATTAGTTAAGAACAGGGCCTAAAAGCTATGGTTATGAAAGTTTTTTTTGGAAAAGAAATTACAAAAGCTAAAGGATTCACTGTAAATCACGAAAATTCTTTGCAATTAAACATGAAATAAATGGTTGAATTGGAATCAAAACTAAGGAAAATGTTATTATAAAAAACAATATGGTTACAGGAGATAAGAAAACAAAAAATTTAGTGAATTAGTTTATGGCAAAAGAATTTTATTTTAACTATGACAAATGGTTTTGAATGAAAAAGATAATATTATAGATATATTACCATGGGGTTATTAAACAAATAATATTATGTTTTATTATATTTCTATATAGTATTTTAAACATCTTTGATCTCTAAAACAATGTCAATATCAGCACCATCGAAATAAATCAGTTTACCATTTTCGTCTCTAATTTCTAGAACAATGTGATTAAACCATTCATGATTGATTCTATGAAAAATTGGATACCCATGCTCATAACTTACACAATCTCTAAAACCAAACATTGTTTTTGGTGGAAAACTAGCAATTATATCAGTTTCTAAAGCAGAAAAATGGGTTGCAGGGGTAAAGTCGCCCACCATGAACATTACCCCTCTCTAGGACAACAGACAAACGGTAACACCTCAGTAAGCACTCGTCAAGGTCAGTAGCAACAGCACTAAGTTTATAAGAGTTCGTGTCCATATAAATTGTTTATTGTGTCATGCACTAGTCGATACAGCTGCATCCCATCATGTGTGTCAAACAAAGTTTGTAAATCAGAGAGAAATAACCTCAACCGGACAGTTTCTTCAATTAGCTAATGGTCAAAGTACAAAATTTCCTATAGGGAAATACACTGGAAACATTAAGACTAGCGACCCAGAGACGATCACAACTGCCATAGTCACAGACGAAATAACTGACGATGCCATTTTGGGAATGCCATGGTTAGCTTAACAGAATACCATAGTAGAACCTGCAGAGATACATACACTTTGGGGATAAAGAAAGACGTACCATTTACAATGTTTACAGTCATAAAACAGAGAATGTACCAGAAGTAAAACTGACCGAATTTGAAAACAACATATCTGTAGAGCATCAAGCCGCTTTTCAGTGTTAGTTAAGGGAGAGGAAACTTGTGTTTGCAAATAATGACACATTATGAACTACAGTTGCGAGAAACACACGATAACCTTGACGAAGGAGGAACGAATATTTAGCAACCCGCACAGTTATCTTCCTCGCCAAGCACAGATAATCAGAGAGCACATATCGGAAATGCTCGCAGATGGAGTAATAGGACCAACTAGGAGCTTGTATAACTCCACTATCATGCCTGCGCCGAAAATGATGGGACCTGGAGGTTCTATGTAGACTTCAGGCCCATCAGTCAGGTGATGTGTAGCATGATACCCCCATACATCACTGTCAAGGACACATTGAGTTCCTTAGGGAGGGCCAAAATCATTACATCACTGGACCTATGTAGCAGCTACTGGCAGATTCCAGTTCGCCAGGAAGACCGGGAGAAGACCAAGTTTACCACCCCCGATGGTAGGAGGTACCAGTTTTGTTCCATGCCCTTTGGAATCAAATGTGTTCCAGTGACTTTCCAGAGCATGATGGTAAGAATATTGGATGGCCTTGTAAGTGAATTTACACTCGCCGACCTAGACAATGTTGTTATTTGGTCCGAGACATGGAAGGAACATCTGCAACATCTCTCACTCATGCTTGAGAGATTAGAAATCAATGGCTTAACATTTACAGTGAAGAAATGTCATTTAGAAAAAACTGTCTTGGAATTTTTAGACAGCATAGTGAACATCAACATAGATGCAGATTTCGAGGAGAGTATCACAGTTTATACAGTCATGGATTTTTTAGAATTTAACTGTTATTCTAAATTATAATTTGTGTAAGTTTGATTGTGTCTGGGATATAAAGATTATTACCAGTATATCAGAGTGTGAATGCGTCCTTTTCAAATCTCAGCTATTTGTTTATAATTACCAAAAAAATTGCATTTTAATGTACTCTTAATTAATTTGATAACAGTGGAATTCAGTAGGCTTTCTGAGTAAAAGTAAATGGCATTTGTGTTTGGGTGTACAGATGTCTGGGTAAAGCATGTAAATGACGCCTGTGGGACGGTGGAAATTATGGAAATAGGTTTTCAGGAACAGTGAAAGTGAGGTCTGGATGGTTGTTACCCAGTGGCACCAGAAGTCGGCGAGGCGACGTCAAAGTGATGCTCGACTTCCTCGATCTCAGGGTTGCAGGCCGTCCACCCGGACCAAATTTCCTACAGATGATCAAGACTGATAACTGTTGACCTCTGCCCAGTTGAGAATTATTCCAGATGAGTGGTGCTTATTAAGCGATAGCCGGTAGGCCGACTATACACCATTGTTGACGGATAAATGCCTAACTCTTGGCACTCGCGTACGTGGGCTGTTGGGGCCTCCCACACGTCCATACAATGCGAAACAAACTCAGATCACTTGAGGATAAGAAACTTATGTGAATAGAATGAACAGGTATTGTAAGGGCCCGTCTACTGACATGCATACTGTGACGTAAGCAAGTAACATAGTGAAAGTTCACACACACATAGTTATTATGGTAAACTACATCCCTTCTATGAGGGCACTTGACATGAATTACACTTTAGGCTATTAGGGCCGGCCATGCGGTGAAAGAGAAAAGCGTATTTCGACAATCAAAATATTATGTGAGCCTTTAAGCTCCCTGGGGCAATACTAGTCCACCGGGGAGTGGAGGTGGCTTACCGTGCGACGAGATGGGAAATATGTTCCAGATACTCTAAATCTGTTGTAGTTACATGTCCAGTTTGCAAAATGATGATGGTCGCCTGGCGTGTACAGGAAAATGCCGGAGCCTAACAAATGCCCGCCACCTCCAGTGGATGCTTTGCTCTGACTGACTGTCCCACCCGACCCACGGGCTCGCAGCGACTTGCCCTCGCGCCGAAATGGGACTACTTTATGGAATTACTTGCAAAAAACTCAACTAGTACCTAGTTAACAATAAAAAGACCACTTAAAAATTTACATAAACACACTTGTAACATAAAATCCTGGTGAAATGATGTGGACAAAGCACTTGATGGAAAAATGAAATGAATAAATACAGATTACCTTGAAAGGAAATGGCAGAACAATAAATACAAAAACAATCATAAATACTTTAATTGGAAAAAAACACAATAACGTCTTTAATTAGGCCTTAAAACACGTTGGTTCAATATACTGGCCTAATTGTTCCTCTATAGCATCCTGCATTGCTATGGCAACCACCGTCTGCTTGTGCGCCTGTGTGCCCTTGCATCTGTGCTCTGCGCGTGGTAGCTCTGGTGACCGGGTGCACACTCAATCCGAAGTAGAGCGTGCAGATCTGCTGCGGGCACAGCAAACTATGGCCAGACAAACGGTCTTAGGGCTGGGGTATGTGGCACACGTCACTTCATTATTAGATGTACAGCAGAATCTAATTATGAGGATATTATTTCAGCTGCACGCCTCATACATTATACCTTTTTGTATGAATGTGTGAGAAACTGTTTACGAAACACAATTTTTCTGGCTTTGTTTTGATTACACTAAAAAATCCCAGGTAGGCCCTAGTTTATTCTTTAAATATTGCAAAATAACTTGACTGACATGTGGAATAGAGAAAGGATGTTTTCTGTGGGTGCTTCTGGCAAAACTTTGTACATGAGGTAAACCACATTTATTTCCATAAAAAACAGTCCAAAATAGATTTTTATTGTAGTGCTTAAAAAATTTTGCTTCATATTATGGAGGGGAATTTGCTATGGAACACAAAAGAGTCTTGTTTCATTAACTGTCGAAGGGTGATGGCGAAGATTGGCGATAAAAATGCTTAAGGCATGGCATGCAACACGAATATCGCTACAAATCTGCGAATGTAACAAACTACAGACACCTGAAGTATACTAAATATTCACTGCACCGATTGTATTTGCGGAGAAGACATCAGCCATATGATAATTTGTAAAGATCTGAAAAAGTTCCCCGAAGAATTGTATGTTTTCTAAACAAAAAAATAAGTAAGAAAACACAATATTACATCGGTTACTCTTCGAACACAGTCACTAATCACATTAACTCTTATAATATACAATATCATGTCTCTTCTTTAACGTTAGTAACATCAAATACACTAATAAATCTCAAACGTATCTGATATATTGTTTCCTCATTTAAAATTTGAATTTATTGTCTGCTAAAAATATATACTTGTCCATGTATTAATCACTTCATAAATTAGTGCAATATGCTGCTCTCCACGTCCACATATCGTAGTATAAACATAACACTCACCAGTTGTCGTTTAGTTACTACCAAAATATCAACAACTTTTCAGCGCGATAAAAACTTTATTCATGGCTACTTAAAAACACAGAGGTGCATGTAAAATTATTTGCAGATTATCTACCCATATGGCCGGGAAGAAGGTCTTCACGTATTACCGTATTTCATTGGCCACTGAATATCGGGTAATGGGAGTGAAAATGTGTGGCCAAAAGAGCTTCGCCCTTTGCGTTCGGTGTATTTTATTGCACCCATGGATATCGGTGCTAGTGCAGTGTTATTTGCGTTTTTTTGCACTGGTGCAATTGTTAGGTTCTTATATTTAATGCCCCCCCCTTTTTTTTTGTTAAAAAAAAAAAGGCCACCAAAATAATATTACAAACTTCGCTAAGAGTTTTGAGAGTGGCTATTGTGAAAAGTAATTTCCTTTTACGCAGCTTGATGAATATAAGATGTTTGAGTAACCTGTAAGAAGTGCACAGTGATATGTATTAAGTTTCTCACCATTAATAATAATAAATGATTTTAATTAACGATTTTTATATATGGCTGTATGCAATAAAACTTGAAGCTAAGACGAGTTCCTTCAATGTTTACTGTTTACTGCATCTAGTGCTGCGCGCTCTATGGTTCTGCGTACTTAAATTTTGAATTTGAACTTTGAAATTCAAATAATTCTTAATTTTCTTTTTAAAATATGGGGGTAGGCGTGGTTGTGGTTTGGTTTCGCAAAGGTCTACGAATTCACGATAATCCTGCGCTGTCTGCTGCACTAGAAAAAGTAAGACCTTTGTTTCGCAAGTTGTGTAATTACTTATAATGCAATTTTATAAGGAGTTACGAATTATATATTGATTTACAGCTTCATTGGAATCAGTCCAAACTTATGTTTTGTGTTCTTGTGGCGTCTTGTACCCTATAAAGGCCGAGCTACAATTGATTTAGCACACAAAACAGCACAGGCACAGAAAGTAAAATACATGTATTAGCTTGACACTCGCTACAATCACGCACCGCACATGCACAGGGTAAACGCACAGAATGTAGGTCTATATCCTATAATTCGTGTGCGTGTACGCCGTGCGTGGCCAATCAGAATGTCGATACCACCGAGTTCATGCAGATGATTGTGTTGTATATGCAGAGGAGGATAAGGGGGGCGGAAATTTGCAGGCGGACATTGATAAGATATGGTTGTGGACCAAAAAAAATAAAGTGAAGATAAATGTAAGAAAAACTAAGGTAGTGAGGTTCACAAGGAAGAAGATGATAAGCAGGGACATGTACAGATGGGAGGGGCAAGAGATAGAAGAAGCAGCAAAATATATGTATCTAGGGATTGTACTGCAGGGATACTTAAGGTGGAAAAAACAGGTAGAGAGGGTGGTTGCAAAGGGAAGAAGGGCTCTGGGTATGCTGGGAAGGGTGCTGAATAGAGTCAGCTGTGAGGTGAAGGAGAAGGCGTATGGTACAATGGTACGGCCAATGTTAGAATATGCTGCAGCAGTATGGGACCCGTATGTGGAGGTGGAGGTGCGAGAACTGGAAAAGGTGCAGAGAAAGTCAGCAAGATGGGTGAAGGGTAGGTGGAGAAGGCAGGGGCAAGATGGTGAGGAAGAAGGGAACTATAGGCCATCAGTGATGATGAAAGAAATGGGGTGGAACTTATTGAAGGACAGGAGGAAAGTTGAACGGTTAGTCAGGATGTACAGGGTGGTGAATGAAGAGGGAGGATGGGGAGGGCTACACTGCAAGCTAAGTAAGGGAGTGTTTAGAGGAAGAGGAAACAACAGTGAGAAGCTTCAGAAGGTGTGGAGGAGAACGGAGCGTAGTAGGCAGTCCATGCTTGTGAGGTATGTGAGGGAGTGGAATGTGTTGAGGGAGGAATTGGTATCTGTGAGAGGGGTTGGTAAATTCTGGAAGGGGAGTTGGTTGGGTGAGAGAGAGTTGAGAGAGCTCACCACCAGGTGGTAGCCTAATTTCGAGTGTATGTGTGTGTGTCTATATATATTAATTAATTAAACAAATGTTTATGATAATGGCTATAAAGCTCGTGTATGTTAATAATAACAGTATAACATATTATATTTCCACAAATTATGACACGAGCAGCAAAGTGAACAGAGATTTCAACAGTATTTTTCATTCCAATGTGACTAACACATGCATGCGCAATTTACCAAGCATTGTGTCCTTTCATTTTTACAATTGTTTTCTGTAAACATCCATCATTTCTGTGCGTGTGCTATTTTAATTGTAGCTTTCAGATTCTAGCTGCGCGTGAGTTCTGCGCTATCGCGCATGCTGTGTATGAGCTAAAGCAATTGTAGCCGGGCCTTAACTGTGCTTCATCTTTGAGTAAGCATAGTATCATTGCATCCATACAGTGGTTCTTCACACTTTCTGCTTCTATTTATAGTATAACCGTCACCTGCATTGGGCTATCGTCTGTTGACGAGCTCTTTCACCTCTCCCCAAATAAATTCTCCTTCCACACCCTTCCTGAATTTTCTAATCCCCTTACAGATACCAATTCCTCCTGCAACACATTCCATTCCCTCACAGACCTCACAAGCATAGACTGCCTATCCATCTCTGTGCTCATCAATACCCCCTGAATATTCTTGCTGTTGTTTCTTCTCCCTTTAAACACCCCCTTAATTAGCTGGTAGCATAACATTCCCCACCTTCCTCCATTAACCACCTTGTACTTCCTGACAAGTCTTTCAACTCTCCTCTTGTCCTTCAATGAGTGCCATTCAATTTTTTTATCATTCATGGCCTATAGTTCCCTTCATTCTGCCCCTGCCTTCTCCACCTACCCTTCACGCTATAGTGATTTTGCTACAGACCCCCATAAAAAGGTTAAGTGTGTGTGCTATGTCATATAGTTGTTTATTTATACAATCTGTGGCAAACTATAATATTGATGTTTAGATGTTTATTCCTGGACAAAAACAAACTAATTTTTTTCCCCCTGTAAACAGTGAAACGTGCTTGTGTATAATGTGGACATAACTCGGAACATTGAAAATGATATTTTTTTTTTTTCCACACGTGTTTATGAACTGAATTTATAATCTTAAAATTTGTGTATAAACTGTTTAAGAAGACACTACAAATTTTGGAATTTTAATTTTCAGTGATCGGCAGTTTTCTGTGACCTGCCTTGTGTGTTTCATATTTGTTTACCATCAATATAGGAACGCACACTGCATGTGCTTAGCCTGGGAAGGATCAAATTCAAATTGGATTGTTATCAGCCAATCTCGGTTGAGCTGATAATGAAGCAATTTGGGGTTTCTGCAATCACGCTTGGCATGGGTGTGTGGGCCCCGAATTTGCCCTTCTTCCTCCGGCAGCCATGAAACAAAGCAGATGTTAATATTAAGGTTGTAGTTTCAGAGAGAAATTTGCCAGGGGATGGCCCGGAATTTAGTTGAAAATGTAAGTTAACTGAATGTTTTCGAAATAGGAGTCCTGTGATTTCTGCTTTGGCAGCTCACAGGCTAGGACAGTGTCAATTATGTGTAAGCTAAAAGGGCCTACGGTGATGATGCCATCTTCAGCCTAGGACCAAGTACCCCGGTACCTCTTGAGATGTCTGTGGACATAGCTATAATGAAATCAGCAGTTGAGGTCGCAATGTGGCGATACATTTTCAAGTGAGTTTTCTTAATGTGTGAACTGTATCTGAGCGGGATACCATGAATCTAAATTTCTTTATGAACATGAACAGTTTAAATTGTTTCTTTGCAACACTTCAGAAGTTAAGTACAAAATGTTTTGAGTGCTTTTTGTAATACCAGAAGCCCAAAATGCTTCAGCCCGTCTGGCTATGCTGAGTGCAAAGTGAACTGTTAAAGTAGAATTTATTTCTATGAGAATTTTAATATCCTTGCTCGCTTTTGTTTGGGAGATTTTCCTGAGCTGATGAGGTTTAATTTGATTCAATTTGAAAAGTTGCTGTCCTACACCAAAATCACACACTCAAATGAAAGCTATGGTCCTCAGAGCAGTTCTGTTAGTAATGTTAATGTTTTCTTTGACAAGTATTTCTTGTACAGTAATTGGTTATATGTCATTTTCTGTAGTGTTTTCATGAGATGTTGTCCCATTTCAATATGTTTGTTGATTGCAAATGTTCTATGCTTGAGGGTAAACTGATTTATGCAATTTAGTGTTATTATGTTTTGTGCCAATATGTTTGTTGATTGATAGTGTCCTATGCTTGAGGGTAAAGTGTTTTCCTACAATTTAGTGTTATTATGTCTCTTGCAAATATGTTTGTTTGTAGTGTGGTATTTCCATATTTAGAAGAAATGTTTCTTTGCAATATTAGTTTAAGAGGGTCTTTATTTAATTTTTGTTTCATGCCGAAAGTCCATGCAGAGAATATTGAAGTGTTACTTGTATGTCTAATAATTTTGTTTGAGGTATAGTAAAATTAGTTGTGAAATTCACCTGGAATTGATCATTATAGATTGAGTGACAAAGTGAATCTTACTGTGGGTATGACATCTCCACTTGTGTGTATTGAAACACATGTGCAATTGAGTTGCTCTGATTAAGAGTCCTGTGTATGGTTTTAAATTTAATACCTTTTGATTTGAACATTCTGGTGACAAGGAGTTGTTTGCCAAATGCTGGAGAAAATTTAGAAAGTAATTCTGATAATCAGTGCTTTTGCTATTCTATAAAATGAACGATAGATTTAGTACTCACTCAATAGCTCTGGTTTGCACATGATTTACCTACTAATTGGTATAAAACAGTCACGTGGAATCCCCTACTCTCACTACTAAATGCTAGGTGCCTGGTCCCAAGGAAACTGTAGGAATTGGTTTCTGTTTTGTCATTCATTTTATTCACTCTGGGCACTCAAATTGTACACCACCTATGTTATAAAAAAAATTTGTAAGATTGTATTTGTTTCTCGTTAAGGGGTAAGCCTGGTTGTGGTCAGTCATACACTGTTTACACTGACATCTCACCAACATTTACACTAGAAGCGGGGAATACTACAGTTTTCTGGCACCTTTAATGTGGTGGCCGATGTTAAAACAGAGGGGGGAATAAGTGAAGGAAGAAGAGAGAATGGTTGCTGACAAGTCAGATACCATTAGAATTGTGGGTACATCTACTCTTAGTGAGATTGAAAATTCATAATGGGATGAGAAGGTAGATGACATTCACCTTGGCCACCGCCCTATACAAATGCCACTCACAAATGAAGGATTGAACCCATGTGCAAATGTGTTTCAACCACATAGTAATCAAGCGTGTAGTAATGTGAGGAGAAGTAACGCTAATCAGAGGGGGTTAGCGTAAGCAGTCTTCCAAAGCCAACCCAAGTCATACTCGTGGGGACGCCTGTTAAAAGTTATACAAATGGTAACTTTGCAGTTAAAAATGAAAATGTGGTTTCGGCAAATTTGGTTTATAACAGTACAAAGCCTAAAGTTTCGGCATTATTTATGGATGAGTCTGAAAGGGATTTCTTGTTAAGAGAGGATGATGATATTTTACTGGCTTCCAGTATTTCTTTATATCTGGAATTAATGCTGACTATTTGTGGAATTATGGTACTTGTCTTGCCGGACAGCGGTGCTGAGATAAGTTGTGTGAACGAGGAGGTGATAAAAAATATAAACAGTAAAGGAATTGAAATTCAATCTTCCTGTTCCACATCTAAAGATTATTGGTATCACATTCCAGTCCGATAGTCAATCGACAAACTGTATTGTCAATTGTGGGCTTAGGTTCCACTAAACTAGCCAATGTTTTGATTGTAAAGGGACTTGTAAAACCTCTTATCCTAGGCATGGATTTTCTCACGAAGTATAGATTGATCCTAAATTTTGGAGGATGGCCAATAACTTCACCAGAACGTCAAACAGAAATTCCGTCACCTCTGGAAAAGTTTGACCATATTGTTAATATGATTAAGAGAAAAATGCCTGTTTATTGTTTGTCAGTTTTGAGCAGCCGTAATAATTTAGCGCAAAGCTTAAATGAGGAAATCTCTAGTGCTTTCGTGGCAGCTTGCAGCATCGATAATGCCCAGAAACAACAGCTGTACAATATGTTGGTAATCCATAAGGAATGCATGTCCAAGATTCCAGGTAGGAACAATCTGTATGAAGTACAAATTAAAGTTTTGGAGAATGCAATTTTTCATCGCAAATCGTACCCAATACCTGCCAAGTATTTGTCTGAGACTGAGGACTATCTTAAATTAATGTTGGATTGGAACATAATTAAGAGAGAAGCAAGTCCGTATACGAGCCCTATGCTCTGTGTGAGGAAAAAGGATGGAACAGTCCATTTGTGTCTTGACGCATGAAACATAAATAAAATCACAGTAAAAGATCTAGAATGTCCGATACAGACAAGAGTTGTGTTGCGCTTATATCAGGGAGTTAAGTTCTTGACGACCCTGGCTATTACACGTGCCTACTGGCAAGTGCCATTATCTGAAAATTCGCAACAGTATACAGCCTTCCTCTTTCGTAATCAGCAGTATGTATTTCTAGTTACGCCATTTATACTTTGCAATGCAGTGGCAGAATTCACTTGCTGTCTTGAGCTAATACTTGGCGAAGAATGTAAAACTTTTGCAAGGGCTTATGTTGACGATATCTTAGTAACATCTCAGACATTTGAAGAGCACGTTCAACATGTACACATAGTTCTGGATAAGTTACAGAAGGCCGGCATGACCGTGAAGATCCAGAAGTCACTGTTTTTCTGTACTGAAGTACCATTTCTAGGCCACGTGCTATCTAGTGAAGGTATCAGAACTGCACCAGATAAATTACAGGCTATCACTCAGTTTCCTACACCCCAGAATGTGAAACAACATAGAGCATTTCTAGGCGCGTTGGGATTTTAAGGCACCTTTTCTGATCAGATTTCTAAGATTGCTGTTTAATCTGTTGAAGAAAGGTATTGAATGGAAATGGGAAAAAGAGTATGGTATAGTATTTAAGAAGTTGAAGAGTATTTTCTTGTCTGACTGTGTCATCTATCACCTGGTGCAGGGGCGCGAGTTCTTGTTGTACACGGACGCATCTGCACACGCTTTGGGAACAAAACTGGCACAAATAGACAATTATGGGGTGGGAAAAGTTGTGTCTATAGCAGGCAGAACGTTGTCAAGTGCAGAAATAAATTATACCGTCACAGAGAGAGAAGCTCTAGCGATCATCGGGCCGTTACAAAAGTTTAGAGACTTGCTGTTGGGTGAGAGGATAAAGTTGTTGTCAGATCACCAGGCATTGACATGTTTGAGGACAGAGAGAGCTTTTGGCGATCGGCTCACTAGGTTGCTCTTGTATTTGCAGGAATATGACATCGAAATACAGCACACTCGTGGGAATGATAATCTGGCAGCAGATTATTTGAGCCATATTCCACGTGCCGAATCTGAAGTTTTACACCCAACACAGAAGATGAAAAAATTTGTTGTTGCTAGTGCAAATTCCACAGTTTTGAAGTCAAATTCACGTATGACAGAGTTATTAAGACCCCTAGCTGATTTGCAACAGTCTGATGAGTATTGTAAAGTGATTCGTCATAAGCTAACCATTGCACCACCCAATAGAGGTTTCCGCAGATACTATTGTGTATCAACCGAGGATGTTCTATTTTATCGCAGTGCAAAATTCAATGTCTTTGATACAGAATGGAAGCCTGTAATACCTGTAAACATTAGTGTCCCTGTAGTCATTGATGTGCACAATATCCTTCGGCATTTAGGAGCTAAAAAATTATATGCAAGTTTAAGATGTCTCATGTATTATTAGCCCGTTATGTTGGAAACTATCAATGTTACCAGGTTGAGCGATTTGTGTCAAAAGACAAAACATTCATGGGAAAATTTGCAGGGTATATCCAAAGCCATATTACCACAGAGACCACTGGAATTAGTGTCTGTTGGCATTTTAGGACCTCTACCTAGATCCAAAGCAGGATTCAAATTATTTTTGTGATGCTGGATTTGTTCTCAAAATTTATCAAGCTGTATCCAATTGTGCAAGCCAACACTGCCACTTTGCTTCAGAAGGTAAAATGGTTTGTGAATGAAGTGAGAAAGCCTGAGTGCATTTTGTCTGACCATGGTAGTCAGTTTACAAGTGATACATGGCAAAACTGTTTGAAACAGTTGCATATTGTGCATACCACTATCTCAATTCGACATCCACAAAGTAATCCGGTTGAACGCTATATGAAAACTATTGGGACAATGCTCCGATTGTTCTGTCATGATAACCAACAAAACTGGTGATGTAGAACTCCAGTTATTGAATTTATTATGAATCGCACTGCACATGTCACTGCAGGTATTCCTCCCCACGAGGTATTGACTGGCAAGAGTTTGAGTTGTATGTTTGAAGAGCTCAAGGTGCTGCCGAAACTTGACATTGCCACTATGGAGGATGATCCCGAGAAGATAAAACAAGATTTGATGAGCTTGTAAAACAAAGATTATATTTGTCCACAGAGAGTCGCCAAAAAAAGCTGTAAAGTCAGTAATAAGAATAAGTTTGCTGTGAACGACTTGGTGTTGTTAAGGACGAACCCTACAAGCAGTTATTGGGCGAGAGTTACCAAGAAATTGTTCTTACTGTATCAAGGTCCATTTAAAGTTACAGAGATTATATGGGACAATTGCTATGTTTAGCTGACATGAATGGAAACACGGTTGGTCGTTACAATTTAACGCAACTAAAACCTTATCTGATCCTAAGTGAAAAGCAAGCGAAAGCTGAGGGAACTATGCAGCAATATTGTAAAATGAACATAAGGAAATTATTTCTAATTTGAAATGTTCGAAAGGTTATAATGTAGAATGGCTTAATTTCTTTTGTCCTCATCATACATATTTTCTAAACAAATAAATCACACATTAGAGATACTGTACACACATTTTTTCAAAATCTGTTTCATCCATTTCCTACTCTTGTTGTCCCTTTATTTCTGCACTTGGCATGCAATTGTCTACACTTCCTCTTCGTTTTTCAAATATCCTGTCATAATATGGTTGTACGATGTTCTTCTTAACTTTCTCTTTGGTGAAACAATGTCTTTCAAAATTACATGTTGTAACTTCTCCCTCCTGCCTGCCTAATCACTTCCAGTATCTCAGCGAATTTAACTCTGTAGTTAGAGACTACTATATCACTTAATTTAATGCAGCACAAGGGGAAAACGTACACACAGGTTCGTAGCTTGGTGGTAAATAAGAACAAGCAACTCTGGAATTCTCTATAAAACACAATACACTTTTATTAGCACAATTCTTTACATTAAGTGGAACAATACAGAACATTTACAATTACTCTAAATCCCTATACGCGACCTGTATTCTCATACTGGATGAAGTTATGTACACTGAGTTGTGGCTGTCCTATCCTTGTCAGAAAACTAAGTGATTACCATTTGATTACTGTGTAACGAAGTCTCAAAAGATGACCTTGCGTCCTACTGCCAACTGATTATGCTCACCTCAGTAGTTGTAAACGTATTCGGCAATGAGCTCCTCAAGTCCTGGACTGGTATGATGCGTTCGTCATCTCAGCCTCCCTGGGACCTCTGTGTCATCGGCTCCGACGAGTAACACACAGTATATCTTCTGGTTTTCTGGGCGTATGGGGACAGGGGGGGGGGGGGGGTGCTTAGGGTTTTGTATTTATGCTCTGGGCCGGTGAGTCAGTGCAGCCTATTTACTAAACATTGTGTGCTGCCAAGCTCTGGCCACTACAGTGTGCAGGAATTCTTATTAACAAATTGTCAATATGAGATGTGCTTGGACAGGTTTTGACCCGGCATTTTGCTGCCTGGTTCTGTAGCTTTAGCTGTGATGACCTCTGGGATGCTCTCTCCTGAGATGGACATAGTGTGTTCTGTTAGGCACCACAGGTTGTTTAACAGGACTCCCTGAAGTTCTCAGGAAAATTACATGCCTATTTAGCAACAGCTAATAAATACGAGTAGGAGTGAAAAGTGGGGGGGGGGGGGGGGGTTGTGTTTGTCTTAACAAAATTTTTCCCTCCCAAATTATAGGACACTTTTCTCCCTATGTTACTGGGTACTAGAGAATTTATAATTATTCCCGCACTTGGTCTCAACTATCCGTGCACCAAAAAAAAAAGGGGGGGAGTTTCTTTCACTCATGTGACACTGTTAGTGTCTCCCGTATACAAATAGGTTCCTCAAACAACTGGCTAGCTAACAACAACTGTATTGACACAATCAATACCCAATGACTCGACCTACATAAAACTGGTTTCTCAGAGAGTGGCTGGCTTGGTTCGAAATGATCTGCCTCTTACGCTCCACGTTATTAGCAGTGATTGTACACCCTTCTCGGACTGATAACCATAAACTTACGCCCCACATTAGGCGCCAAGAAGAGCTTTACAATAGAAGTGTGCCGAGCTTTTAAGCTCGGCTCTTTAACAGAGTATAGAGGAAAGGAGTTTGAACGTGACCTCGGTTCCCAATAATCACCATCCTGTACAGGAGTAGGACACATCCTTTACCTAAACTGTTGGCGCAACACCATACCCACCACCATACTCATTTACAGAGCCACCTAATAATCATGCACGCAAGACCCGGGCTAGCTAACAGGGGTTCAACCCTTGCTGGAGTGAGAGAGAAGGGTCAACTTGTGTCGTATGATGTGTGGACACTGTCCCCGATTAATGCTTTGAATTTGAGTGAACACTCGTACACCATGTGTGTGCAAGCGGTTTGGATGGTCTTCAACCTCTTTAGTGCGAGTTTTATGTAGGACATATCCTGGGGCGTAAATTACTATTGCTTTGGTAAAATACAAGCATAAATGGTAGGGCAAATCGGCTTATGTAAAGGAACAGAGTTTTCAACAGCAGACAGCACAACCCTTCGATGTGTTACCTCTTTTGTCGTAGGCTACAGAGCTTTCGTCTGCTCTGTCGGTGCTACTGCAGCGGCCAGTTGAGATATAGCGGCCAACTCTGGTTGCAGCTGTGCGGTGCTTAAGCTGCTGAAAGTGATGTATGTGGGACGAGGAGGGAGGGCAGTATATTCTAAGGGAAGAACAGACGGCTCTATGCCTATCACTGCTAGTCAACTGTGTAAGATTGTCATGTACTCAAATGGGAGTTGACCCGGTGTACGGGTAGGTAAAGCAAACATGGCACTGCCTTCTTGAGTTTTACTGGTACTACTGCACTGCAAGTTTATCTCAGTTTCAATCTGGCGCAGTTCCAACTTAAGATGCTTCTTTACGTCACTCTTGTAATTTTCGGCATATGGCCGGCTAACAAACTCTTCTGAATCAAAATAATTAATAAGCCACTCAACACAAAATTATATACGTTAGGTGAAGTCAGATATACGAACGACCCTACCGTGTACGTCCTGGGTGCATAACTAGTTCCAGCGCGTCTGATCATCCAACCACATCTGGCCAATTCACTTGCCCAAAGGGTTGAACAACAGCACACATGAGCAGCCATAATACCAAGGTGTGGTGTGTTCCTAATGAAGGGCTCCCTGTAAGATTAATGTGTGCAACATGTGGAGTGACACTCAGTGGTTAACACCCTGGGTGATGCCATGGCTTAACTGGGAATTCCACTCTGTGTTCCTTGTATTTGCCATTTGACTGTATACGACACCGGCGTTACCTCACACACACCAATTAAGAAAAATACTAACTCACTTGTAAAATGTAAATAATAATTTACTGTGGATTTGCAATGCTGAATAAAACATAAATGTTTCAATGTTATATCCTAGTGAGTGAAAGTCACAACAATTCCAAATATATGGTGGTTTTTTACTACAACAACAATACAGTAACGCAAGAAATACAATAAACTCAACTGTTTCTATCATAAATTACGGTACAGTTTAACTCCGTAAATACAAATTTAACTTGCGGAAGTTAAAGTGTTTTCATCAATGCAAATCAGGTAAAGGCAACCTGTTATATTTACTTAACTTTTGAAGTCTCTGTGTTTGAATTAAATTTAATACAATTTAATTAACGAACTAAGCAATTAACTAGCCATAAACCTATCTGACTTGTCCTGGGGATGTCCGGAAGAGATCTCACTCTAATTTGGATTTTCTCTATGTGAGTGGTAGAGAGGCCTTGCTAGGGCCTTAAGGGGGACTATGTCACAGTGACCTTGAGGTTACCTGGATTACGCAGGGTTAAGGAGAGTATAGGTTGATGTAGGAGGTGCTTGAGGTTGAAGATGACTGGAGGCTCTGCCCTGGCATCCTTCTGGGAAGGCTGTCCTCTAGGAGAACATCGTCATCACTGAAGCAGTGCGGCATAGGATGGCGGTCCCTAAGTTATGTTGCCCTTAGCCTTCACGGCCAAGAGGTACTGCAAGACTAACTTTCCGCTGTGGTGTCTAACTCTGGCCTTAACAGTCTTAGTGGAGAGGAGTAGTGACTCTCGCTAGCCTCCCTGAGCAACTGCTCAGGCATGGACTGACTGCTTTTATACTGATCTCTGGAAATCTTGGATGCTGCAAAGTGGTGAGGGGGGAGGGGCTTGACCACGCCACCTAGGGGTGAAGTTTGTGATGTCATGTGCATGGACCAGTAGATGCCTTATCTTGCCTCCTGCAGAACTTCCAAATTAAGGGCACTCGTGTAGGCCGTGACCTACTGCCATTGGGCCGCGACTCTGGTGGCGGCAAATTCAAACTGTGGCACTCTTCTCCTAAGATGTGTGTTAGTCGATGACTTCCTTTCGGGCAGGGCGATGATGTGACCGTTTTCTGTGTATGCAGAGGAGCAGTACAAGCTAGGAACACTGGGTTGAAGCCTGTTGAGTCTCTGTCAATGTCAAGTATACAGTGTTCACGGAAAAGTGAGCACTTTTTATGGCCCTCCCAACAGCCATTAATCATTACTAAATATATATTATTGCAGATTCAGGCATTGAATTTTGATGGTGGTGAAATGTATGCACTTTGTTTATTGGTCACATTGCAATGTTTATAGTAAAAACCAGCAGAAAGATGGAAATTGGATCAAAGGAAAAATTTAGAAGGGCCTTAAAAAGTGCTTACTTTATCGTGAACAGCCTATAGTTACCCGTGTTCTGCCTCCAGTACTTGGAACAGACTTGCCCATCAAATCACCCATCTTGGATGGGGCGAAGTCGTAAATCTGTAATGGCACTCTCTAGTGCCATTTTCGTAATGTGTCAGCAAATATGGCTTGATTAAATTATATACATTTACTTTTGAAATGATTAAAAAGTACATGTATGTAAATTCAATTATCGTTATAAGCATAAAAAACATTTAACTCCACTTGTTTGATATATTAATAATATATTATTTAATGCATACCAAAAAAATGTAATTTTATTTATTTATTAGAAAAATACAGAAATATTTATAATTCATTAAATTGGTGACCATTCTGAAGCCACACAGTTTTCCTCGACTGGATGACAAAAATATAGCGCTTGTGACACCATTTGTGTTCTGCCCTCTAGCAGGTAAAAATTTTACCACAACAATTTCTACGTTGGTCAATTCTGCACTTCTTACAACAGCAAAGTAGAACTGACCCAGAAAGTAAACAAATGCTAAACACAATTCATCCAGCCTAAAGTTAATTCAGCCTAATTTTATGCTGAAAATTTTTAGGCTTAACGACATTTACTTGATAGTGTGATCACTAAGACACTGAATTTAGGTTTTTAAACGTATTGTTTATTAACCTCCAGCATACATTTTTTGGCTGGGAAGCCATCCATAATATGTGTGAAAATGTTAGGAATAACTTATAGTTTATTTATGTACATTTTATGTATTTGTAAGTAATGTCAGTATTAATAGTTTAACAATATTTTTCTGTAAAATACAGTTCTCCTCACCTGTATTTTCATGTTAGTGTTTGTTAAATTCTGTTTTTAGTAGTTACATTTACAAGATAAAACTAGGTCCCTTCAAGTGTTTTGCAGTGGTGGAAGCAATAATATTCTAGATAAATAGAATTTTATGTTATTTATTAGTGGTTCTGTTGTCTGTTTCGAAGGTATTTTTGAAATTTGACTATCGTGTATTTATTGCAGGTTGATGGTGTGCAGCGTGAGCTGAGACCCATATTTATTTTGGATCCACTGATTGTTAAGATCATGCGCGTGGGACCGAATCGTTGGAGATTTTTGCAGCAAACCCTGACTGACTTGGATAATAATTTGAAAGTTATTGGATCAAGGTATATATTACAGTGGTTTCTTTCTTTAGACGGGCATGTTGTTATATACATGTTCTAATTTTTTTATTGTATTAGGTTATATGTATTGCGAGGAAATCCAGAAGCAGTTTTTCGTACTATTTTTTCAACCTGGGACATTAAGAAGTTGACATTTGAACTGGACACAGAACCATATGCACGTGAACGAGATAGCATGATTTGTAAGTTGGCAGAGGATGCTGGTGTAGAAGTTGTGAAGAAAGTTTCACACACGCTTTACAACACTGAACTGTAAGTTGTATGTAATTTATTTATAACCTGAGACCCACACATTTTTTACTATTGTTTCACATTAAGTTTAGCTTGTGACAAGCTTCTAGTAATAAGAACTGTGTTAGGGTGTCCTGGTATCAATTATTTAGGCCTAGTGTTTAACTCTCTCTTCAGGATCTCTGCAAGTAGTGTTATGTATAAGTAACCTATGTTTACATCTTGATGCATTTACTTATGTGTTATATTATTTGCAGTATTATCTACTGGCTGGTGTCAGAAGCACATTGTATATCCTTACTACTATATAAATGTAAAAGTGTGTGTGTTTGTTTGTTTATTTGTTTGTCCTTTCATGTCAAAATCGAGCAACGGATCGTGATTTTTTGCACAGATATGTTTGGAGGTCCAGGTACAGATATATTTGGAGTGACATAGGCTACTTTTTATCCCAGGAAAATATCTCAAAAAGTTCCAAAAAATTATGATTAGGGATGTACATAGGTACTGGATTAAACTTTTCTTTTTTGTCTACGGGCTGTCTTACATTCTTTCCCAAGAGCCGCAGTTGCTCAGTGGGTAGAGAACCCAATAGTGGGGCCGCAGTAGCTCAGTAGGTAGAGAATCTATAGTGGGGCCACAGTAGTTCAGTGGATAAAGAACCTTATAGTGAGACCCCAATAGCGCAGTGGTTAAGCACCCGATAGTGGGGCTGCAGTAGCCCAGTGGGTAGAGAACCCTATAGTGGGACCGCAGTAGCTCAATGTGTAGAGAACCTATAGTGGGGCAGCAGTAGCTCAGTGGGTAGAGAACCCTATAGTGGGGCCGCAATAGCCCAGTGGATAGAGCACCCGATAGTGGGGCCGCGCGTGAAGCAGCGGGTAAAAGCTAGTTTGGTATAATTGTTTGTTCATCCAGAGTAACTAATTTGTGGTAATGGGAGTCTCGTACGTCAGTGAGGTTACTTTGTCTGTCTATAGGTCCTTCCTATAAAGCAACAAGTAAGTCACCTGATCATAGCTTTTCCCTCGTTTCTAGTACAAACTAGAAACGTGCTTGGTCAATCTTGTAACTATTAAGTTGTTTTAATCTGACATTCTCTTTTGAGTTCAGCTTTACATTATCTCTCTCTCTATTTTTTTTTTTTAATCATATATTCAGTCAGTTTGCCTCAATTACGATGACTTTGTATTACACGTAATACACAACACATTACACTTAACAGGTATGAAAAACATGATCTTTTCGGCTGGTGTATTAAGATGCATCGTGGAAGCACATAAACTTAATATATTAAATTAAAAAGTAGTGAAAATCTTTGTGCTGTTCAGATTGAAAACTTTTAAAATTTAATTTGTGCAGGTGTATATAGGTAATAACTCTGATGCAGCCAAGACAGGATTGCAAAAGTTTGACATTCATGATTTATTTAAAAAAAAAAAAAAAACTGGAAACAATTAGATAGTCGTAACCTCCAAAATGAAATGTATCTGGGAGATACAGAAACGTTTTCATACTTGCCAACTCAACAATTTAGGCTTGAGGCTCACAAATTTACAGACAATTTCATGCCCTCACACCCAAATGATATTCCTTCACAATTTTTAGGTAATTAGCAAACTTTTGTTTTCCTATTTTTTACTGTTTCGAGAAATGGTGACATGTTACTTGTGATATTGTGACCTTAAGTAAGGTAGTTAAAATACTTTCAACTATTAAAATAGGCTTTGTTGTAACTTGACAACATGCACATACTGTAATTGTTTTTACGATAACCATATCAGTGAGTGTGGCAGATGTAAGCTATTGCTATAGAGCATATGCAGATGTATGAACATATGGAATTATTTGAACCAACTCACAAACAGCGTGATTCTTCTTCGGATGCCAGATTTTTGTTGTAATTAATTTTAATGAATGATACAGTAGGGTATTAAGTTTTGGTTACGTACACTGGAAATCTGAGGCACCAAAAATCAAAGTGATTTTTAAAAAGTATCACACTCTCTGCCATCACATTGTTTTTCAGTTCCATATCTCTCGTCTAATATGTTGCACATGCGTAGTAGTCGCATCACGATCGATTTGTACATTGTTTTATTATACTGTTCCATTTCCAGTCATTCATTAAATGGTAGTTGTTACAGGTTAGTTAGGCTACACACGTATGTGGAGTTCAGACTTGAAATGTTGTAATAACTGCTTTGTTAAAAAGTGAAAAAAATATCTAACAAAAATGTTATTGAACAATACAAAACAAGTTTCAGTAAGAATTATAGTAACAAGTTTCCATCAATTATTGAGTCACGTAAAGGAAGCACTTTCACATTTTGTAGCGTGTGCTGTTCTGATTTTTCAGTGTCACACAGTAGAAATGGAGATGTTCTCAAACACATCAAAATGAAAAAAAAAAAACAAAGAAAATGTAGTGTGTTGGTTCAAACAGGAAGCTAAATTTTGTGGTGAACAGTGATCATAGTGTTACACAGGCATTGTTCATTGTTGAATACAATTTACCACTGATGTGTGCTGATCATACGGGGCTACCATTTAGGAAATGTTTTCCGATAGTGAAAATGCAAGGAAATACAGTAGCACAAGTACAAAAATGCTGCGATAATGGGAGAAATTGAGCATACTTCACACCTGGATCTTGTATCAACACTACAGGATAGGTACTCCTTTTTCTGTGGCAGCTGATGGCAGTAATCAAAATGATTGCAAACTTTATGCAATAGCAGTGATTTTCCATAATAAGGAAACAAGCACGAAATTAAAGTAGACTGTTGGCAGTACCAGTTTTGGAAGGTGACTCAACTGTTTTAAACGTTGGTAATCTTTTGCATGATAACGTCAAAAATAACTTCACCCCACTTTAACATGCATTTCACTACAAAAAAAAAAGAAGCAAAGAGAAGGAAATGGATTGTATAAAGTGTACATATGTACAGGAAAGGTGTGCGTGAAATGTAAGTTTGTTTCTTATTTTTACCTGCTGATGTTGTTAATTGGGAAATTTGTCATTGACATCAGCAATCTGAACCTAATGATTTGAAATTAGAATGTTGATGGATATTTTTTCTCTGGTATTTATGGCTCTACTTTTCAAACATACAGTGTAAAGAAAAGTGTTTATTTATTGTATTCATGGTCACATATTCACTCAACCATCTCTGCTTGTTTTTTTTTACACTTAATGTACATAGTAGAGAGGCCTATGTAGAGTTTTAAAACCTCATGAATTTTCAAGTTTCAGGGTTGGCAGGTTTGCATTTTTCATGAATATGTGTATAAATTGTTAAGCGTAGAGAAATTTAAATTGCATAAATAATTGTAGTAGTACTTAAGTTTACAATTTAATTGTAAACTAAACATTAGGCATTACAAATAATCACTTTCATCAATCTGTGAATCTTAATTTAAAAGTCTTAGCAATGCATAAACTCTCCAAACAATATGGAATTTATGATTTAGTCAGTTTTAATTCTTTTAATTGGATGCTGTGAATTACTGACATAGAGCCTCTCCATCATATGTGCAGTATAGCCAGTTTTTCTGTACTGCTCTCCTTAACTGTCATTGTAATTGTGTTATTAAATTTTAGATTCTATTTATTACATAGCGTAGCTCCTGTTATCTTTGTGTCCTCCATTCTGACAATAGATAATATGTTTACACTTTAGGTTAAATACTTGAGCCATTAACACAACAAAAATGAAAACAAAATCATGAAAAGCAAAGACAATACAATTTCATCCATGTGAATGGCCTGCAAGATTACATGGTAGAGAGTCAGATATCATGCAAAAGCTAGCTATTTACAAGCTTTTCTTTATATGAATATACATATTATGATGTTACATGGATAGGTATCGTTGAAACCCACTAGTCAAGGTATAACTATGGTAACCAGATATTATATGGTACTCAAAAAATATGACGTGTTCAAGCAACTGGAATAATTAAAAAAGAGGATACTTTTCATAAAACGACATTAAGGCCGCATTTCACTTGGTACTGACAGCAGCTGAAATTACTGATGAGCGTTCCTTTACATACTGATTATGCTGATCAGTAACTGACAAATGGTGTTGTGGTGTCTGGGTTGGAGGCTATTTAAGCGAATTAGGTCTTATGCCTAATGAGCTTTAACCTAATTGTACTTGAAAGCAAGTCAGACGGTATTAAAAGCTTATAATAAGGGCAAGGTGTAGCTGAGAAAAACTCTGGGATAGTGTCTTATCTTTTTATATACTATTAAATGTTCAATCAAAACACAGATTCAACTGAATACAAAGCTTGCTCTAAAACGGAGGAATGATTTATATCTTAACTGACTCCAGTTAATATCAGCCACTTATATTTATCTAATTGTCTCTTGTAGCTCCCATGGATTTATATTACCTCAATATGATGCAGAAGGTTGTTTGAAGTCTCTCTCGTACAGCGGTGGTCCCAGAACGCCTCGCATCCTCGGGGTGGTGACTGTCTGGCAGTAGGTCAGTGACAGGCCTCGTTTCATACCTCCGCACGCGCTATATGGTTGGTGCCGTGGGGATGTTGCTCAATTATGTTATTAAAACATCCTCCTCGCCTCGCGTGGGCTCCCTCTAAGTAAGTGGTTTCCAGCCAAGCTCAGGAAGCCACTTGGTCGCCCGTTACACTATACTTCTGACTGATGCTACTGACGTGCATGAGGTTAGACAGTTTCAGTGGAAGCAGACGAAGCAACATGGCGGCGATGTATAACAAGCAAGTTACGTTGTTATGTGCAGAAGATGCAGGTGGAAAGTATATTTTCACTTTCTTTGATCTTATCATACATTGACAAGTCTGAATCAAATGAAAATAAGAAACAAAAAAAGTTCATCCCTGTTGACGACATGTTTAGGTCTACCATTGCTTCACAGCGCATAGCAGATGTCGTTATTCCTGCTGAAAATTGTGTTGACGAGTGTTCCACTTGCTACCACTACTGAGCGGTACCAAGTGCGGAATGTTACTGATGGCGTTCCTTTTGGTTTGCTACCGATCAGTGCTTTCAGTACCGAGTGCAGCCTAAGAAAGAGGTGACATAGTCTTCAGTGGACATATAAAAAAATTAGCTAATTATGTCACGGGTCAGTTAAAAATATATTACATGCAAAATAATGTTTAAAATACTATTCCATGTAGTTGTTAAGTAATACAAATATATATATATATTATATATATATATATATATATATATATATGCTACCAGATAACCTAATAATCATGTTCACTCTGAATATAAATGTCAATGCCATTTAGTCTGTAAGTACTACAGAATATTTTACAAAAAAATAATATATAAGTATTCCCACAAAACACAGTTGTACATAAGCACTGGACACAATTTTGTTAATTTGACAACAGATCACTCTCGCACAGCTCAGGTTCAGATAAATTTTGATCGTATTTATTTGTTCTAATATGTTTCTATTTTCTAGCAAATAATCATAGAATTTGAACTAGATTAGGCACTTCTCAATTTAGACATCTAAAAACAGTGAGGAAAAAATATAACATGTGCTAAATTCTCCAAACAGTTTGCATTTTTGCAGGAAGTAATTTTGTACTGTTACTAAAGTTTTGAAAGCATATAAACAACCCACAAGAAACTAAAAATTTGCTGTCTTTCACTTTTATTGGCAAAGAGGACATTTAGATGTTTTTATGTTAAACCAGGCCGGACTGTATACAAGGTCTCAATAAGAGGACATGTGCGGGTAAAAGAGGGCTTCTGGTAACCCTAGATATAACTGGCTTACGTGAAAATTTTACAGCACTTGTAACATGAAATTGTCATAATCCCCTCTTCAAGCTGAGCCTACCAACTTTTACGATCCTCCCATAATTTCTACAGAAAACATGCATGTCTTATAATTTTATGGGACCCGTTAAAATGTTATGAATTTTTACAGTTTCGTTTTACAATTTGCAACACTGTGTTGGTCACATGTATTGAAATGAGGGCTATAAATACCATGTACGGTATATGGCATTTATACTGTATTTTTGGTCAAAGTATCATGTATTGTTTAATAAAGTAAGTGGACTATAACCATAGTTTTGCTAACTGACATTCTGTAATTCTTGCAAGTATACCATTTTTATGGTTGCAGCATACCATGTTTCTTGCATTTCTGACGAGAGTGGCAGAGTGTATCTAATGATTGCAGGTATGCTGATTTTGTTAGGTGTCACTTGTAGACTTCAGCCACAGAGTAAATCGGTATTTATTTTTCCTTCAGTGAAGATAAAATGGACAGTTTTAGTATAGCTATTAAGTAGGCCTAACATTATTCAAGAAACTCTGTGTGTATTTTGTTGATGTGGTTATTTTACACCAATTGATGGTGTGTGTATAGCTTGTCAGCATTTCGTTTTTATAAAACCTGTAGTTGTTTACAACAAATGGGAGTGACAGGATCTCTATAGAGTCATCTTGGCATGCCACATAATAATGCTAAGTCAAGTGTAATGGATATTTAGTGTAGTTAAAAAAAAAACTGAATCAGATTTACTTAGGTGAAGTTAGCTTTGAATCCCAGTTTCAACTTTATGTTGCCAACATACTAGCAAGAAAATTACTACTGACATATTAAACTGGAAATGCCTCAAGCAAAATCAGCACATGTCCTAGTATATAGAATTTCTTTTGAAATGGAAATGTGACACAAGTGACTAATTTCTACAGTATAACAAACATTATAATGGCAATATTGTGTACAAAATTTAAAGTAGACAAGTGACATGATGCAAATAAATTAATTTATTGATTGTTTTTAACATAATACTAAGGACTAAGGGAACTTAAAAAAAATTACCAAAAAATGATTTTCTTGCACAAATGAAATGTTTGTGCATAATGCACTGTAATGACAGCACACATAAGTAATGTGAAATGTTATCACCTTCAAGATGAGAGTGCATAATTCTTGTCTAAGTGGTAACAAAATTGTGATCATTAATGTACCAGATTCATGGCGTGAGATAATTTTTATCTGAGTGCTGATATACCTTTGACTCAGAACGATATGCTGACTCTGAGAAATAAGATTTATCAGATTCATGGTGACTAAGCTCCAGTTTTTATCGAACCGCCAATAAACTTGTGACACAGAATGAGTTGTTGATTCTTGGAGGCAAGTTTAGAGCCTTATAGATTCAGAAGCTTCCATTGTTGCAGACAAATTCACACTGCATTCAAATTGCAACTACCATATGTACTATATAAAATGTATCAGATTCATGGCTGCTTTTGTCCAATTTTTGTTTAAGCGCCAATAAAATTGTGACTTAAAACTGGATGTTGATTTTGGGAGACAAGTTAAGCAATTTTTGGATTTAAAATCTTTCAATGTTATAGACAATTCCATACTGCATTCCAAACACAGTTACTGTATGTACTACTAGAATAGGTGACAAGTTTATGGCGGTTATTGTCCAATTTTTGTCTAAGCGCCAATAAACTTGTGATTCAGAACGGTGATTCTGGGGGACAAATCTATGGTCTTCTAGAATTAAATATTACAATCTTGCATAAAAATTCACATTGAACTCTGTGCAATATTTTCCTTTATTTTATACGTAATCATACCTTTACCACATCAATAACATCTCACTGCCGCTAGGGCTGGTAGCTACCTCATGCTGTCCTTTTCCTTCCGCTCTTGCTCACAGGCATAACAACACTTTTAATCTAAATATACCACACTACTCTCCCACTTAAAAATATAATCATTGATGGGAAATGATAGAGAAATGGTTTACTATCATTTACCAAGGTTACGCCAACTTTATCCCCTAAAGTACCGGTAAATACATTACACATGTCACTTGCTTATGTACTCTAATACGTTTAAGATAACATGGAACAAAGCCAGACGACTGAACACTTGGCTTCACATTGTCACTTGGAAACCCTTTGAAATCAGCATTAGCAAAGTCACTGTTGCGCCCTTCTTTGTCTGTGCTCATTGCGTTTACAATGCCTACGTCACTGTCCCCCTTAACATTACCAAACACGTTGTAATGTTTATTAGTCTTAGGCCCCTATCAGTTATACTTAATATATAATTATCCTAACTGTTGTCTGGATTGTCTTATGCCTTATGGGCCTAACCCTAAACGTACAAGGGAGCGAGACAGATGGTATTAAGAGCTTATTAACAGGAAAGCTTAGCTTGAATTAAACTCTTGTCAATTGTGTCTAATCTCTTTACATAGAACTCTATCAACACAATTAACACAACTCTTACAAAAGTTTTACTCTAAGCAGGAGTTGATTATGTATGTAATTTATTCCAATTACTATCAGCTACGATAATAAATATCTAAAGTGTGTCTGCAGAATCCTACGAAACAATATCACCTCGTGATTGATAGGGCTGCTTATAGACTCTCGATGTCGGCGGTCCCGGAATGCCCTCTCGTCCGTCCTCAGGTGGCAGCGGTCTGGCAGTAGGTCAGTGACAGCACCTGCTTCAGTCCTCCGCGCAGGCTCAATGCTTGCGCCGCGGTATGTTAAACCGTTAATAACATCTTGCTGCTCGCAGCCTCGTCTTGGATACTGTCAGAGGTGGGGTGGTTACAAGTCAAGCGCAGGGAACCGCTTGTCCGCCCACTACATCGCCCCTTTGCTCAACAAGAGCTGGTCACCAGCTCTGGGACAGGGGTGTGGCGATGTGTTACGATAGTCTGGGCTCTTAGTGTCCATGTCTGCTTCTCGGCAGCGGGAATAAGATTGGTTGTAGCCTCTTCGATACTGTGAGAAACTAGAGGAAGGAGGTTAAGACGCAACAAGGAAATTTTGGGTTAGGGAACTGCCTTGTCTTCTTACTTGTCAGTAGTGTATTATCTGTCTAGTATAAGTTGTCAAATAAGACAAATTGAAGTGGAATTCCTGATATTACAGATAATTGCATTATTTCACTGAATTTTGTATGCTCAATACTGGGTAAATGTCTCTGACTTCATTGGTACTGGTCATGACCTTAACCTTGCATTTGACTGGGCATACTTCTTACGCGGAAGCGCGGCTGCCGCAAGCACCTCACTTGCGGTCGCGACGCTGCAGCCTGTTGTTTAACAAATCAAGAAATTGTACTACTTGACTACTTGTAAAAGTTGAAAACATTATAATCTCTGCCTGTTACAAAATTGGTTAAGGTGAATACATTATAATCTCTGCCCGTTACAAAATTGGTTAAGGTGAATACATTATATAATTATTTGTTATGAAAATGACATTGTAGCAATGCAGCTATATATATATATAATATTATATATATATATATATATAGAGATAGAGAGAGAGGGAGGGAGGGACGGACGGACGGACTGACGGACTGACTGACGGACTGACTGACGGACGGACTGACGGACTGAGGGGGAGAGGGAGAGAGAGAACTAGCTAGCTACATTGCTATATATTGGTATATTCGGGAAGTATTTCAATTGTCTATATTTCAGTCAAGGGTAATAATTCATGTAATATTTGAAAGGTCGTGGCAATGACAACTTGTTTGTATTTCAGATATTTTCATTTTCCAAATTTATTATTTTTCTTTCCTCACTTCAGCAGTAGTAACAGACGTCAAGTGCATCTTTTCCTTTTCACTGGGTTAGTAAACTAAAAACATTGCCACCGCAAGGCACAACATGGTGAAACGAGGAAAATAACAGAGGTCACCTTTAGCTGATGTGACCCACTGCTCGAAAACAATATGTTTTCAATGAGGAAACTTTCTACCAATATATAAGGAAGCGCGACCTTTCTCTGGTATCACAACAGTTCGTCGCAGCACGATCGTTTGTCAGCTGTCAGTCGGACAGCCTGCAACGTGTGATCACGTGACTTGCACCGACCAGCACCTTCTTTTGTATTGCGGACATTTTGATTCAAATATGTATTAAATTTATTTTCCGGTGGTGCGAGGAGTCAATAGGGCGCCGGGAGAGAAAAGTAACGATTCTCTCTTGTCTTCGTTACTCTTGAAGTGAGAAGTTTCGTTTTATGAAGGCTGCCATTCTGTTTTTTTTTTTGTTCGTCAGCTGCAAATTTCAATAGTTTGTTTTGCAGAGACAATAAATATCCAGTAAACATTTAACTTCTTCTGTTATTTATTGGCAATCCTGGTATCAACCAACTTTCATTATTATGTATGTAGTCAAAGTCTCCAACTCACGCTGAGCTAATCGGTTGGTGTTTACTGAGATCTACAAGAGAACAGGACAGTTGCCTGTTATAACATACATAGGGGTTATTTAAGTGTTGCTGAAAATAAATATGATTAGACACATCACATGATTACATTGAAAGTAAACATGAATGCACACCCAATAGATTAAAATGTTAATCTTGTTTCTATTTCCTATACGATATATCGTTAAATACAGGAATGGCATGGAGTTTGTAATAAAACGTAGATTTTATTATTCCCTATTTTTACGTGTAAGTAAAAGTTGTTTCAAAAACTAAGGTCCCCTTTTCTACGTTTTATTACTAAGGGACAAGATGTCACGAGGATTACTTCTGCTAACTTAAAATTATATCTTAACACTAACATCTATCAGTCTGCATGTCTACATTATTATTTATATTATTGATTTCATAAAAAAATGTGTGATAATTCATTAGTATGACCTTTGTAAAAGCAAGTACATTACAGTTTTATTTTTAAAATATATTCTCCTCTATTCTGCTCAGTGTTATAGTGCAAGGTGTTGCAAACATTTATTTTAACTCTCTGTATTGTCAAAATGTAATTCGTATACTACATACATATTAGCAACATGGCTGTTCAATTAGTCCGTTGGGCGATGTTTTGTACTATATTCCTCTTAATGATTATAAAATGTGATACATAGTCGTACATTCTATACATGTTATATAAAATACTTCAAAAAAACAATAGAATTGTGTTATTAATAATATATATGTAGTTTTCACATTTCTTGAATCTTGGTTTAAGGCATTTATAATTAAAATGTTTATAATGAGACTCATTTTCTTCATGAATTGTGTAATTGTTTACAATCACCGTTTTCTTTACTTATGCTATGTATAATTTAAAATATTGTTTTACATAATACATTTGTTTTTTGCTGGAGTTACATGTCTTAAGGAGTAGTTCTGAGCGTATTCTTATTCATGTGCTTCGTTTGTAATTGAGTTTGTGTTTATCCTGGCCGGGATTTGTAAGTGTAATTAAGTATTGTAACGACTGGCTCGATTTTACCTGAGAACTAAACTTGCGCTGCCCACTTCAGGGCATCGCTGGTATGCACGCATGATATATCACATTGGCTTGTCTGAAGCCTGCCACCTCCAGAGCTGATGGTACAGGCGTCGTCGTGTAGTGCCGTACTGGGTTGACTTTGGGGTCAGTTGTCGTCCTTGTGTTGACCTGTAACACTTTAGTTTGGTGTTAGCAATCAGACATATAACGTTAGGAATTTAGTATTTTTTAACAAATTATTAATTAGTTAAATAAAATACATTGTGAGTAGGATGTATACTTATAAAACTACGTTAACTTTGATTAGCTTTGGATTGTATAAGTAAATTAATATAATACTTGCAGTAATTACTGTGTCTTTTGTTCTTCGTGGTCGTGAAGTTTGATAGTAACCTGAATCATTAGAATAATAATTAATGTGATAATGTTTAAATTTGTACTCGTGATTTGTGTTGTGAATTTGAAACACATTCCCTTTTGTTTTACTCTACTAAAAGAATATTTCTATCAACCATATAACCTTATTAAATTTTATTTATACCTTAAGCACAATATTTTATATTTCATATTCAATTCTTATATAATATAGTGACGTATTGAATGTATTTAACCCCTGCTGTGTAGTAATTAACTTTATTAGTGTTCTATAATTATCAATGCTTGTGGATTCTCAATTTTTTTTTCACATATTGAATGCAATATCATTGTGTATATAGGACTCACACATTGGGGCGCATGTTTTTAAAATAAGGAAGCGTGTCTAAAACACGCTGTTGATAGTTGCCGGCCGCCTGACTCGGCTGGGTCTGTGGAATGTGATTGCGTGACACTAAAATGGGGTCGCAGTGCCTGGCACGTCTTTGAAGCCCATGCCGGCTTTGCGCTGCGCAGTTTACTGCTTCTTGTTTTGATGGTGTGCATACTGTAGAAAACGTAGTTAACTTTAGAATTCGTTCTACCCAACATTGTACTTTAATATTACTAGTACATCAAATGTTCTTGATAAATTTGCATTTTAGGGTCTGTGAGAATGATATATTCTCTGTTATGCCACAAAACTTATTCTTTGGGCTACAAATTTATTATTACCCTAATTGCAGCCTCTGAAGTTAATTAAAAATTTGACTTTAGCATCTATATTCTCATGCTATTCTTTGTGTAAAGACTAATCAAGTTGAAAACAATAGACACATGTAAAAAAAAGTTTTTTTAATGTGATTATAAAAATCTAATGGCAAAATTAAAATTGTTAATAATTGGATCACAAGCTTGAAAAGTGTCAACACAATTGGTCACACTGAACAATTGTGCCTTCTTTTGTCAGCAATGGCACCTTGAAAAAACACTTAGGTTGCGATTTGAGGACCGCTGTGCAGTGTGGATAGTTATGCATTGCAAGTTACATGGTTGGCATAGTTACTAATGAAAGGTTTTAAAATACTACAGATAAGTAGTGTTTTTACATAACAAAATATAACCCTGTTAACGAAATACAGTGAATAATTAATTATGATATATATGATGGTGAATGCCATGTGGTTCAGTTAATTTACATAGTAAGGTTAAGATCTTCATACAAGTAAGTACATGCCTTTAGTTATATAAAATAACTTACTCTAATGGTAATACAACATGGAGATTGTGAGATATTAACAATAATATAGAGTTTTCTGTGGGAATTATGTGAGTGGTTATTATGATTACACATTGATAATGACATGTTACGTTTACACAATTGCCATGTTTTTAAGTAAGAATAGAGTATTACATAGTGAGTCAGTGTACTCATTGGCTTCAGAAATGTCTTTCACACGGAGTAACATAAAACACTAAAAAATGTCAAAGATTGTGCACTGTCCAGGCATAGTAGCATCTGATATATTAATGGTCCATATTTGTTATTAATGTTGTTTGCACTGAATCACTTTTACACACGATGCTGATAATTGCATTCCTGTTAGCGTGTGGCTTTCATTATAGATGTTTAAACATATAATGTCTTTTGTTGTTTCCCCACACAACATTTTAATGGGAAATTATTATCAATCTTACTATATACAAAACTTAAACATGCAATGGGAGTAACTTCAAACACCTTAAAGTATTTAATTAATAAAAATACAATAATTTTTAAAGGGCATTGCAGCGACATTGTGCTGATCCTATACATATATTTTTGTAAAAAAAAAAATGTTTTGTTAATACTTAACACAAAATACTTAAAACGAAATAATTCCTATCTTGGTGATACCCGTAAGCAGTGTCGTGATATCATAACACTTACAATATTTAGTAACATGTATGTATTGTATTATTGGATGTTTGTCTTTGTTTTTTTTTAAATAAAATTTCACGCAAACACTAAGATGTTGACCATGTTGATTTGTCAAAAAGAAGCCAAGGATATATATCATACCCATATCTCATTTACATATAACAATAGTATTTACAGTGGCGGTTGTACTTTGCTAGTAAAAAAAAAAAAAATATATATATATATAGTGTGCATGTGCGTGCGTGTGTGCATGTGTGTGTGTGCGCGTGTGCGTGTGTTTATATATATATATATATATATATATATATATATATAGACACACACATCCTAATTCTACTTATACAGACTGTAAGTAGAGTGAAATCTAATGTAATGTTCTCTCATTATACCTCTGTGGTTAGGAAACCAGATGATGGCAACACTCACTACGTTGTGTTTACCCTTGATAGAATGATTGAAAGCTTAACAATCTTGACGTACATAGAACTGCGAACAGAAGGACAGTTATGAAAGCCAAAGTAATATAGTCCAAATGGGTGGGGTCTAATACTGAAAATAATTTGGCTTGCTTCAAGTTAGTATGTGTGCTTGATTTGTCAACTGTTGACAGCACAGGCTGCTCTGTGTGGTTCATCTGCCAAGGTATTCTCGGAGTACCCCGTGTTCTACTGCCTGTAAATATTCTTAAATCAATTTCCCATGCTTGCAGCAATTTGAATTTTTGTCCATGCAAGCAACATGTAAATATTCATCAAGTGAAGCAGGTGTGGTAGGGAAGTGTAAGAGTGTAGTATAAATAAGCGGGATACTGTCCTCATACACAAAGTCCACGTCGGCAGGGAGCCAGTATATACCGGCATGTGTCCTATACGTGGTGGGCACTGCAAGGACGGCTGGTAGGGCAAGGCAGATTGCAATCATGGCTTTGACCGTGCAGCGAGCAGAGCGAGCTCCCCACTCCTCAGCTTTAGCTCGTCTGGTAATTGGCATTGCCATGGTGATGGTGGAACACATGCACAGAGCATGCCTTGCGCTCGCGCACTGATACCAACTGCGTATTGGCTGTGGAAGCAGCTTGTTGCCTGCCGGTGTGGTAAAACGGTCGGGCTGGGGTTGGCGGCCATGGATCCCTTCTCCACGTCTCTGTTGCTCTGCAGTAGCCCAGTGGTGTGACGACAGCAAGGAAGAGCAGGCGGGCGCCTCACACTGCCAGAATCCGGCAGCGGTAGACACATGCTGGGTGTAGAGCATAGTCAGTGCGACCCAGTTGTGTTTTGTACAGGCTGCACAGTCGTCCTTTCGAACAGCAGCGACACAGTGGCTCAAGTACCCTTGGTCATTTCAAATCATTAATTCACACACACTGTAACACATTTAAATGACCTATATCAAACACTGAACAATTATATATTTACAGTACACTGACGTGACAAGGAACTGCGAATTATTTTACAAAGGCAGGTTTGGTATGATGGGTGCAGACAGTGTCAAATTTAGGAAGACCTGTTTTGTTTACCTGAATGCGTACGGTTCAATCTCCTAAAATGTCTGCCACCCTGAAGGGGCCTCTGTAAAACGATGCGTGAACGCCTTTTATCTTCCATGGTTACGCACCCATACGTAATTGTTAATGTGCAAAGTATTTTGTGTTGTGTGTTCTATCAAACTGGGTTTTCTGATGTCCTTGGGCCTGAAGCAAGTTTACCTTTGCATTTTCGCGATCTTGTAATAATCTTTGACACCAGATGTTGGCATGCTCAGAATATTTAACTGCCACTTCCTGCGCAGGGTGCGCAGCATCTATGCCATGTAGGAGATAAAATGGCGTATATTTTGTGGTTGTATTTATGCTTGTATTATAGTTGAAGACAATAAAATCTACATATAAACCTCTATTGACTTGGTGTATTTGCACAAGCAGTTAATTGTTCACCTACAATGCGGTTCGGGGCCTCTACTAAACCATTGCATCTAGGGTTGTAAGCATTTGTTGTTAACTTTTTGATACCTAGCATTTTCAAAATCTGACTTATTAATTCATTCTGAAAGCCTGTGCCACGATCTGTCAAAATCTGTTCGGGACATCCAAATTGCAAAATGACTTGCTTAATGAATTCTGCGCATGTGGCGGCGTCAATGGAGGGCACTGCTTTCGCAATAACATATCTAGGTAAGTACTCAGTCATTACAAGTATATACTTATTCCCACGTACAGTGGAGGGGAGGGGTCCTTTCGCATCAAGAGCCCAAGTTTTCAAAAGTGGCTGAGGTGAAATTGGAGTCATCTGACCCATAGGCATATCATCAGGTGCCTTAGTTTGTTGACATACTGGACATGATTGTACGTAACTTTGTACATGAGCATTCATTGTGTCCCAGTGGTAGGCTTGTTTGTTCTTTTGAAGAGTTTTAAAGACACCAAAATGTCCACCCCCAAAGATAGCATTGTGATGAGCTTGAATTATATATAATTTACATAAACTTATGGTACCAATGTTAATTTCGTACGGCCTTGTGGTTTGTTGACTTTGAGGTAAATTTCTCCGTTTGCTGTTATACTATAATGGCGACTAAGTCTACTGTATTTGTTATCTGCGTTATCTGGATGGAGTAATGCAAGTTTTAATTGTTTGATGTGAGGGTCGCATTCATAATCTGCTGCGAAGGTTGATACATTAATAACTATAGGGCACAAGTGTAAAATTGAGTCATCATCAATTTTAATAGATTATTGTTCGTGAGTGTACACTGGCAAGAAGTGTGGTTGACCATTTTTGTTTATGATGATAATAATTTTGCAATTTAAAAGGGGGTCAATACATTGTGTTTCCATTTTGTTGGGGTTGTTTTCCATTACTACCTGTATGTTGACCTGATACAGGGTGGTTATTATTTTGCATGTAGTGTACATGGGGAAAATTTCTTAGCCTGCTATTGCTTTGGCCACCTTGGCTTTGTCTTTAGACTGTAATTCGTTTTTGAAGTAGGTCTTTATGTCATCCCAATAATTGTTGGTGTATTTGACAATGTTCTTTTTAGTTCTCTCGTGTTTGTCAGCTGCTGGTAAGACACATTCGGCTAAGGCTCTGTAAAGCGACGTGCAATTTACCATTTGTTGTTTAATTTCGTATGTAGTGTTTTTGACTGTAATATTGTATGTGTGTACTCCCGTGTCTGTCGTAATGTGGCTTAAGGCATCTGGTAGTGTATTCAATATGCCTTTTACAATGTGAGGTTCAGAATCATATTCACTTAGTGTGATAGCCATCTTTTGAATGTGGATGTTGTGGTTTGCCATCATTTGTAAATACCTCAGGCTGGCATGATTGGTCTCGATTATGAATTGACGTCCATAAATACTGGTGAAAATGATTACATAAATAGTAAATATTCTATCGCATTTCAGCGCGATTCATTAAGTGATAGTTTTTTAGAGACAAATGCAATGATACTACATTGTTTTGTTAGAGGGTCTTCTTGCATGAGCACGCCGCCTACTGCATCATTACTCACATCACATTCTAGAATAATCTTTTAGTTCTTATCAAATTTTTGTAATACAGGCACTGCTAGAATGGCTTGCTTAAGTTGTACGAATGTTTTTTGCTTGCGATTGTGCCATTTGCAGGGTATGTTGTGTTTAGTGATATCAATGAGTGGTTGAGCTATTTTAGCGTAGTGCATAATACACCGTCGAAGGTATGAAGTCATGCCAAAAAAGTACGCAGTTGCTTAAGATTGGTTGGCGATGCCATGTGTTCAATAGCGCGTACCTTTTCTGGGTCAGTAGTGATACCTTGTGGGGTAATGATATGTCCTAATACCTTAACTGATTGCTCTGCGGAGGTGCACTTTTTGGTCTTTATGCTAACATTAAACATGCGTAATCTTTCAAACACTTTCTCTATATTGGTGATGTGTTCCTCGAATCATTTACCTAAAATAAATATATCATCAATATAGGCTATGGCTGCCGTCCATCGCAGAGGTCCTAACAGTGAATTGATGAACATTTGGAAATATTGTGGCGATGTTGAGAGCCCCCTTGCCATTCTTTTGTACTGGTAGAGTCCTACGCCATCTATGCTAAATGCTAACTTATAGTAATCGCTTTGCTTGGCTGGAATGCTGTAGAATCTGGAAAACAAGTCTAATATATTGTGAATTTTGCAAAGCATTTAGAATATTCTCATTACGCGGTAAGGGTTAAGTATTGGTTAAGCTTTCTAAAGTCAGTTAAAAATCGTAATCCGCCGTTCTTTTTAGAAACTACTAAGCTTGGCGCAGAATAAGGTGAGTCAGCTTCTTCTATAATTCCTGCCTTGGCCATATCAGTAATTTGTGTCAATAATTCGTCACGAATCTTAGGTCTTATATGGTAAAGTCTGGTAGCAATAGGTTTGTTTGTACTAAGTTCTAATTTGATTTCAAAATTTTTGTCTTCTGTTAATTAGAAGATGCCATTTGCAAACCTATCCTTATACTTATCAATAATGCTCATAATGGCTGCTGTTTGTTTGCTATTTAGGCTTTTGATGATCTGGGGCAGTTTATTCTGTTCACTTTCTAAGCTATCTAATTCATTGAAGTAATATTCGATAGAAGCAGCATTGTCATATGTGGTCATAGCGGAGTGTATCAGTACCTGTAGTAACTTATTAGAGTTGTGAGCATGTATAAAAAGAATATTGTGTTTCAAAATGGGAACAAAATCATACTTTTTAATAAAATCAACTCCTAGTATTATATCTTGTTTTAAGTTATCCACAACTAAGAAGTCCTGTGGGTAAGTGTAACCAGATATGCACAAGTTAATAGTTATTTTAAACTTGGGTGTTGTCAATACTGAGGTTGCTCCAACTAAAGTAATATTCTCTCTTAATTGTTGAAGTTGCTGTATTGAAATTAAAAGTGCTTGCTACACTACTGCGGGAGCATCTGGTGTCAAACTATGTGTAGTATTTTATACTTTTTATTTTGACAAGAATGCGCGGTGTCGAAGTACGGAGGCCGGCGTGCTGATATTCCAGTTTAGTCGTGGGGCCAAATGTTGATATGCTCTAGATTGAGGCGCAGGCCTGCTCAGGATGTTATAAAACATTTGCTCATCATCGCGTGCCTGATAACTTGTATTATGATAACAACTGGCAGGCAATGTTTTGTGCTTCGTGTTCTAGAAAAACTTTTCGGTGTCAGCTTGAATTTGTTTTTAAAATGTTTAAAGCGGTCGCCAATGTTTGTCGGAAACTCAAAATTTTGCTATGAAAACAGTGTGCAATGATGGCTTTTGGGACCTGTATAAAAACACGGGGTGCAGGTGTGTTGGGCAAGGCTACGTGGTCCAGCTACTTTTCCTGCCCGCTCGATGATTTGCTGTGACTTGGCAACATCACGTTTCTTGGTGCATGCGTGGCGGTGTGGCAACGTTGACCTGGATCACGTGGTGGGGCGGCATGACGTGTGTTTGCTTTTCTGTCGCTCTGTCAGAGGCGCATGCGCAATGCCCTGAGGCGAAAGCTTACATGACCTGACCACATTCGTTGTCTTTGCCGGCGGCATGAAATATATTGTTGACATAATGTGGTGTTCAATATTTTGATTCATTGAGCGCACATTTCTCTGTAGAGAGGCCGGTTTGCTTGTTACTGTTAGGTTGCTATGAGAGTTGAATTTAGCAATATCAGAATAAGATCTGGTAGGTACAACCTTGTTAAAATTGTCCTGCAAGCATCACAAACATGTTTTGCCCTTCTTGTCTGGGATAGGGCCTGACTTACCAGTATACCTACTCTTGGTGGAGATGCTCTCACGCTCATGGTCTGCATAACGAATGTTTTGTGAATGGATGCAGACTTGGCCCAGTTCATTGAAAGAATTTGGTTTACCCAAAAATACTAGGCAAGAACGCTCTTGCGGTTCTAAACCTTCCAAAATAGAGTTCACAATATCACTCTCAGATAGGGGCAGGCACAAAATGGGGTAGCAGTCTCTTTTATACTACTCACATAGGATGACAATGATTCATTAAATTCCTGCAGTCTGTTGAACATCCTGAACTGTAGTTAGGTGAATAACCTGGATGGGATGAAATAGTGCAAGATGTCAGCATGATACTGGTCAAAAGTGAAATGCTGGGAAATGGCATGTCTGGTCCGCTCACTTAGAGGTCCCAGGGTGAAAGGGTATATGACGTCTAGCAACTGGGTTTCTGGTACAGTTTTACTTTAATGTAACTTCACAATATGTTTTAGAAACTCTAAAAATTTTGGAACCTGAAGTCCATCGGTAGCTGGAAAGTCACTCAACATACGCCCAAAAGAGTGTGGGTAATTTTGCCAAAATGTGGGGACATCAAAGGTTGGGCGGGTGGTACAACTGCTGTGGACATGAGTGGTGAGGTGGCAAATGTGAAATGTGCAAGTGTGAGTGGGAGAGTGGTGGGGATGTGTGCGGGAAATGAGGGGTAAGGTAACTGTGAAGTGATTTGGGATGTGGACAGGAGACTAACCATGCTAGTGCGAGCTGGTATGGAGAATGAAATGGTTGTAATGGGGGTATTAAGGTTTAAGTTGACCAGCTGTTCGCCAACAGTGGCTATTCAACATTCTGGAGTACCTTCTGGGACTCAACAGCTTCCATATTACAAAAGGTCTCAAATAAAGATTGTGCCTGCTTAATGACATTCCTTAGAGATTGGGCTTGCAGTTCAGATAGTTGTTCAGGGCACGAAGTTAGCAAATTGTTAGCCCTATTTTTCAAATGGGTACTCCTATTTTTGAGACGCACATACTTATTTATACTGGGGTCATCCTCTATATTTTCAAACATTTCCTATAGGGAAATTATTTTGGCCGCATGGGTGTGGTATTCCCTTTCAACATTAACAGCCGCCAGGAACTCCATATCCACTGGGGCCTCAGAATGGAGTGCCGCTCTTAAGGCACTTCTACAAGCTATAACAGTAGGCTCAGAGGATAACACCCGTTGTATACTACACTCATAAGTGACCTCGTCATGCAACAAAAATTCTGGGATAAATGTAGCCATTGCATAGGGACTAAATTATTACTACTAAATAACAACACTAATATATCATAAATCACTGGGCAAAACACTTAAAAAAGAACATAACTAATATATTATTTCAAAGGGCTCATATTTCATAACCTGTACACTGTGCATATGTCAATGTTTGCTGGCCACCCATGGAAAACCCAAGGTGCACATAAAAAGGGAAAATACCTTGCAGAAAGCATGCAAAATTATGAACGCGCGCACACACACACATAACCACCAGCGTCTGCTACCAAACTTCTTGTGGCAGTATTTATGGGGCAAGACATTTGGCAGGGGTTAACCTACCAAAAGCATTCTCCCCTCAACAATACCACAAGAAAGGAAATGCCAGAGGGCCAGGTTGTGGTGCATTTTTGCGTAATTGGATGTTGGTAAAGGAAAGTAAAAGGCCTAACCCAAAATTCAGCTTTTTACAACTTATATCACTAAACAAAACAATAGTTACTTGGTAAGTACCTGTAGAAACTTAGGGTTTATGCAACTGAGGTGCTTGATATATCTACAATATCTATGAAAAAAACAATTTCATCTCAGGTGACATCATTATTTTTATTTTTAAAAGATCTTATCACTTCCAACAATCAAGTCAAACTTTGAGAACAAAGGGTATAACAAATATATCTAGAAATTTATATCAATTGAAATGAGTATTTTTGTTTCACATATTTTTTTTTTTTTTTTTTTTTTCATTGCCTTTTCTTTTTATTATTTTCACATTACTTCGGGATCCTGTATGAAATTGAAGTTGCTTAAATGATTTATTGTAAGTGGCCATTTTGGCCAATAAGATTCAGTGCAATAAGATTGTTAGTATCACTGCATGCGAACTCTACATAAAATGGAAATAAATTTTGGCCTGGTGATAACGAAAAGCAGATCAGGAACCTATCTCCGATCGTGAAGTTAAATCAATGGAGAAAGGGCGGCGAGGAAAATCCTCCAAGAATGACCATGCCTCAACTCCGAAGCCAAATTCAGGTCGTCATCTTAGGGCCATGCTGGAGAACTGCTAAATCACAGTTTAAGTGCAAAAATTAATGATTGCAGAGGCAAACACAAAGTAAAATATGTGATACAGAAAATTAGTTACACAATAAACATACCTTTCGCTGCAAAATTTATGTTCTCACATAAATGTTAATGTTCTCTCAGGATTGTAGATTACAATTTTCAGAAAAAAACAAGATGTCACAATTCAGATCATGTTGATGAAGAAGAAGGAAATTGACGTACCGGAAGTCGTCACAGAGTAAGATCAATTCGAGAAGATGAGTACCAACATAAATTGAGTTACATTTAGCGACTTTTACAACTTAGTTCACAAATATTACATTCAAAACATTTAAAGTAAAACAAAATGATAAAGGTAACAGAATTATTTATTAATTTTCAAATATACCACATTATATGAAACATTAATTTTACAAAGAGCAAGTACTCGTTTTTCTGATACATGTCAAATCTTTGAAATACTAGTTGGCCTAGTTTGAAAATGTATTTTGTAAACAAATGGAAATTTTAACCCCAGATAAATGTTACATTAGAAAACAAAATATTACTAAAGTCTTTAAAACACAAAGAATGTTGGTGATAGTTAATACACCATTCACTTATTTATCCGATGACGTAGTTGACATAAATATTATAAAGTAGTTTTTCATCAAAATAGGATTCCAAAATAATTAAATGCTCCTCTGAACAAAACTGAAATATGCACGTGAGGCAGAACAATAAAACAAGGTACAATTATATAACTAAAATCATTAACGAATGAAGTTACCACAATAACCAGTACTTAACAAGTACTTTATACTTAACCAATACTTTGACAGAAAATGGGATAACAAAGCTGAATTCTGTGGTTTTACCGTTTCCAAAAGCGGAATCCGAGTCACAGACTCAGACAAAAACAAAAATTGAACAAATTATAGGGCATGGACCACTAAGGCAGCACATTATAATTACTGTAATTCTTAAACGTGATCATTACTCGCGAATCAATGAATTTAATAATACTTATACAGTGACCTGCCTATCCGTGCCAGTAGATAATTGATTAACTATTAAACCCTAAATAACGGGGTCTCGTGAGATAGCCTTACACCTTACTGCCAAGCCGGATTATGCTCACCACAGAAGTCGTAGAAGTAGTTGACTATGAGCTCCTCAAAGCCTGGATGAGCGTGATTCCTTCGTCTTCAGCCTTGCTGAACCTCGGTGTCGTCGGCTCCGACAACTATATGTAGTACTGCTCTGAATGTCTGGCACATCTATGAGGGAGGGGGGTGGCGCTTCGTGCTCTCAATATATACCCCTCAAGCGAGTGAGTCAGGCATTTTTGTTTATAAATCATTGCGGGCGGCCTGACTCTTGCCGCCACACACTGCTGCTTTATAGAATACTGTGTGCGGCCCATCTCTAGCCGCTACAGTACAAATTTGTTTTGCTTCCATTACATTTCGTGGCACTTGCCATATTGTCGATGGCTCAAAGTGTTTTCTTTGCCTCTTAATTACGCCTTCGAACTAATCGAAAAGTTTCTGCGCTCAGGCGGGAAACGAATATCTACAGAATATGCCCAATTAATTTAATGAAATGAATATCTAGAATTGTATATGCTTAGAGAGCAGTGTGGCAGTTTATGACCGTGCGTGCCGGTCGCACTCGCAAGCTGCTTGCTCAGCAAGGATATAGCTACATTGCAGCTGACATAACTCCATTGTCACCTGCCCGCTCATGAACTTCTGTTAATGGAGTTTCTACGTGGCTGTAGTACAATATTTTATTGAAATCTAGTTTCTTTAAGTGCACTCTAATAACTTATCCTCGCATGGGAGGGAGGGGTATCCAAATAATTGGCAGGCGGTGGCTTTCTCTGATTCCTCGCAATAGGTATTTAAGTTATCTACTATTTAAAATTGATTAAAATGTCTAATGCAATTAATAAACTAATAAAAGCTAATAATGTCTTTTGGTGGAGCTTGGTTGCAAAGAGGGAGGGAAAACCCTAGCCTTCACCAATGTAATGTTTATCAATCTTAGGCCCTTATCTGTTATACTTAATATAGAATCATCGTAACTGTAGTATGGATTGTCTTATCCCTTATGGGCCTAATCCTAAACGTACAAGTGAGCGAGACAGACGGTATTAAGAGCTTATTAACAGGAATGCGTAGCTTGAATTAAACTCTTGTAATTGTGTCTAATCTATTTATATAGAACTCTTATCAACACAATTAACACAACTCTTACAAAAGTCTTTACTCTAAGTGGGGGAGTTGATAATATTCATATATGTGTGTGTGTCTATATATATATATATATATATATATATATATATATATATATATATATATATATATATATATATATATATATATATATATATATATAAAAATTGATTCCATTACTATTAGCCACGATAATCAATATCTAAAGTGTGTCTGGAGAATCCTGCGGAACAATATCATCTCGTGATTGATGCCGAAGGCTGCTTGTAGACTTGATATCGGCGGTCCCGGAACGCCCTCGCATCCGTCCTCAGGTGGCAGCTGTTTGGCAGTAGGTCAGCGACAGGCCCTGCTTCAGTCCTCTGCGCGTGCTAAATGCTTGCGCCGTGGTATGTTACAATTATCTGTTTTAATTACATCTTGCTGCTTGCGGCCTCGCCCTGGATACTGTCGCGGGTGGGGTGGTTACCGGCCAAGCGCAGGAATCTGCTTGTCTGCACGCTAAAATGTGTTTCACGTGACGCTGTCCTTAGTTTCATCTACAATTTACGCTACTATTGTGTTCCCTAGGCTTCGTAGGAGACTGTACCTGTGGTTGTGCAGATGGCCTCATCTGGTCAACATGACGATGGGCTACACCACGTGCCCCTTTTCCCACTCTCCCCTGGTTGGGAGTGAACCCTGTACTGCATATGGTTACCCACAGCAAACAATGCAGTACGGCGTGATGACTGCGAAACAGCAGTGGCAAACAGGCATGTCTCCACATGTTGGGATACAACGGCATGATTAATGACAACCTTTTGTGAATTGTACGACCAAGCAATAGATCACTGGGAGTTTGCCCAGTGACTGGATGAGGCATTACACGATAGGTCATGAGGAACCTGGGCAAAGCAAGTTTGAGAGGCACATGGGATTGAAGAACTTTAATCTTACCTTTAAATGTCCTGACCATATTTTCGGCAAGCCCGTTAGTAGAAGGGTGGTACGGGGGTGAAAATCTATTTCGGATGCCATTTTGTTTGCAGAAATTTGAAAAATCTTCAGACAAAAATTGTGTACCATTATCAGAGATCAGGTGTTCCAGAAGACCATATGTAGCAAACCAAACATGTAACCTATCCAAGACTGCCTCTGATGTAATATTTGGTAACTCAGACAGTTCCGGCCACTCAGAGAAATTGTCAACCAGTATCAGGAAATACTTGCCTTGGAATGGGCCTGCAGTATCTATATGCACTCGCTGCCATGATCTACGAGGCCAAGTCCATGGCAACAGAATAGACTTTTCTGGCATTGACTTCCCATGCAGGCAAGCTTCACAATGTTCAATAACCCTCTCCAGATCTGTGTCAATCTTTGGCCATCACACATATGAACGCTCTAAAGATTTCATTTTGCAAATTCTGAAATGGCTTGTATGCAACTCCTCCAAGACTTTGTCTCGCAAAGTGACTGGTATGATAGCACGGTGTCCCCACAGCAAAGAGCCTTGCTTAATGTAAGCTCATTTCACCTGAAATGAAAGTGTTTAAGTGCTTCCTCAACGTCTTGTGGCCAGCCCACACGAACACATTGGGTTAGTTTGCTGAGGAGTACATCCCTTTTTGTAGCAAACCTAATGTCCCTCAGGTTTACTGGCAAGAACTTCGCAGCCCCTATTAAAACCGTTCTGCCGGTCCCTCTATAGGGAGCAGCAGCCGGGAGAGACCATCATCATTCCCATTGTTAGTACCTTTAACATACTGTACAACATAATCGAACCCTTGTAACATAACTGCCCATCGTTGTAGTTTATTAGCAGCTAGCTGGGGAATGTCAGTACGTTCGCCAAAGATGTGAACAAGTGGTTGATGATCCGTCTTCAGCAGGAACTGTCTCCCTTACAAATATTGAAAAAATTTATTGACCTCAAAGACAATTGCCAGAGCCTTTCTATCTAACTGGGGATATTTCTTTTCAGCCACTGACAATGAACATGATGCAGAGGCAATAGATTTCTCTGTACCATCTGGGAACACATGACTAATGACGGCACCTACTCCTTAGGGTGAAGCATCACATGCTAACTTAACAGGCAGAGCCATATCATAATGTGTCACAACCCTCCTAGAAGCCATCAGCCGCTTCAATTCAACAAAAGCTTTGTTACAGTCCTTCGACCAGTGCCATGCACACCCCTTTTTTAATAACCCATGAAAGGAACCAACATAGTTAAATTGGGCAGAAACTTTGCATAATAGTTGACAAGTTCTAATCAAGCTCTCAACTATGTAACATCTGATGGAACTGGGGTTTCTATTATAGACTGCGCTTTGTCCATGCAGGCATGCAAACCTGCACTGTCGACAGAATGTTCTAGAAACTGCACACTATTTTGAAAAAAACTTACATATCTGCTTATTCACTTTAAAGCCACAATAACTGAGCTGCTCAAACAGCTTACTCACATTGTTCCAGTGTTGCTCCTAGGATGTGCCAGTTACAAGAATGCCATCCTGAAAACACACTGCTGGGCATGATGTTATTCCAAACGGGAGGCTGCTGTAGCGAAAAAGACCCCTGTGAGTGTTTATGGTGCACAACCCTTCAGAGGCTGGATCCAACTACAGCTGCTGAAAGGCTTGTGATAGGTTAATAATTGAAAACTTCACGCCTCCCTTCAGTTTCGAAAAAATTTCAGGGCTTCCTGCTCGCTTTGATACTTTACAGACACATCTATTACACTACATGGGGTAATGAGGTCACTCGTATAGGACTTAAGGCAGAGTGAAGTTTTCTTTACTGGGTAGTTGTGAAAACGGTTCTTATAGGTTACCTCAGAAACTGTGAATATGGCAGCTCCACTATCGACCTCCATGTCCAGTCTTTTTATTTCCTATGTACACTAGTAACACCCACGGTTTCCTTTCTGTACTCATTAACTGATAAAGAGCTGCAAACTCTTTTTCACTTGTTTCTATGTTATCACTTTCTTCACTTAAAACGTAATTGTGAAAAACTGCCCCACCCTGTCTTCCAACATTTAAGTTTGGACACATATTCTTTAGATGCCTATGCCGGTTGCAATTATGGCATTGGTAAGTCTGAAAACGACAGTCCCGTTGTTCGTGCCCCTCTTTACCACAAGACGTGCATTGCACTGTGTAAGTTCCAACCAATTTATTGTCCCGCATCTGAAACTTACGTCCGCCATTACCTTTGTGACTACCCCGTGCACTTTCGGCATTACTTTGCCCACGCACTTTGACAACATGAACTTATTGTGTTGCATTTTCTTCTCCCTCACTTAGTGTTTTTCGGCCTACATTTCCTATTGCGGCTTCATGCATCGTTGCTAAATTTACCGCCTTTTCAAATGTTAAATCGTTGTCTTCTAGATATAATCGGTGAGTTATGTTTTTATTCCTTAAACCCACAACAAACTTGTCCCGCAAGGCATTATCAAGTAACAAGTCGAAATTGCAAAAACCAGTGAGTTTCCTCAAAGCAACAACAACCTCTGCAACTGTTTCATTGTCCTGTTGCACACATTTGTGGAAGGAATGGCGTTCAGCTGTGACTGAAGGCTTAGACGTGAAATGGCTTGTCAAAATTTTCACCAACTGCGTATAACTTCGCTCTTGAGGTTTCTTTGGGGCCGACAAACTGCGAAGCACTTCATAAGTTTCTTTTCCTATAGACAAAATCAGATTTACTCTTCGTTTTGCATGCTCACTTTCTGTGTCGCCAACACCGTTTGCGATAAACAACTGCTCTAACCTTTCTTAGTAAGACTCTCACGATTCTTCACTAGGCACAAACTTTTCGGTCTTGAAACTGGACATATTGCACCGTATTTGTACAAACGTGTAGATCCCATCCTCGTCACCACTGTGCAATCTTTCCCTTTATTTTATACTTAATCATACATTTACCATGTCAATAACATCTCACTGCCGCCAGGGCTGGCAGCTACCTCATACTGTCCTTTGTCCTTTCACTCTTGCTCGCAGGCATACCAACACTTTTAACCTAAATATACCACAAACTCTAATCACTGCTTATGTATGTACTATCAAATGTATTGGATTCATGGTGACTGTTGTCAAGTTTTTCTCTGAGTGCTGATAAACCTGTGACTCAGAACAAGATCGCTATTGTAGGAGACAAGTTTACCGCCTTTTAGATTTAAATCCTTCCAATGTTTAGAGAATTCATGCTGAATTCTAATTACAGCTACTATATGTACTATAAAATATATTAGATTCATAGTTACTGAGCTTTTGTTTTCTCTATACTCAAATAATCTTGTGATTCAGAATGAGATTATATTTATGGTAGAGAAGTTTGATGTCCTGTAGATGAAAAACGTATTTGCAGAAAAATTAGTTTTTTTTCCATTTTACAGATACTTCCCAGCTCCATTTTTCTAGAAAATTTCCCATTCACCATTTTTCAGTATTACCATTTTCCATAACTTACAGCAATCTCAGATTTTCCAGAATTTAAAACATCTGCCACTTCTTAGAATTTACATCTTCTGCTATTTTCCAGAAACTACCCATTGCTCTCATTTTCTATAAATCACCATCATCTTCCATTTTCCAGAATCTTCTTGATTCTCTAATTTTTTTTAATCTTCATCTTATCCCATTTTCCCTGTACTTCTCCCATTTGCAATTTTCCAGAAAATTCCGACATTTCATAATTTTCCAGAAACTATGCTCATATCACCCAGAAAATACCACCATCTCAATTTTTTTGAGGAACAACCACTATATTCTAATTTCCAGAATCTATGTCAATTTCCAATCTATCAGAAAAAAGAACCTATTTCCAATTTTCCAGAATCCCTCCCTATTTACTTATTTTCCAAAAATTACCACATCTCCAATTTTGCATAAAGTTCCCATGTCACCCATTTTCCTGTATCTAAACCCACCTACCTACTCTCCAGAAACTACGCTATTTTGTAGAATCTGCCCATCTTTTTTCCAAAACCATCTTATTTCTTAATCTCCAGAAACTACTACCAAATCATTCCCAGATAATACCATATCTTCCAAGTCCCTGAAAGTAGCACAATTTTTCATTTTGTAGAAACTAGACCCATGATATATTTTTTAGAATAGTAAATTTTTCACATTTTCTAAATATTACTCCTATCTCCCTTTTTCCAGAAAATATTCCCCCCTCTGAGTTTTCAGAAAATACCCATTTCTTGCATTTTACAAAAAATACATCTCCCTTTTTCCAGGAAGTACCGCAATTTAATTATTTCCATGAACTTCATTGATCCCCCATTTTACCACAATAAAACCACCATAACCAATTTTTTAGAAACTACAATGGTCTCCCACATTACAGAAACTACCCCACCTGACATTTTCCAGATAATACCCCATCTCAATTTCTGGAAAATTCCCCAATATCCAATTTTTTTATATTTACCCCCATATTACAACTTTCAGAAACTTTTCCAATCTCAAAATTTTAAGTAACATCCTTTTTCCATGTTTTAGAAACTACCTCATCTACTTTCCAGAAACTACTCACATCTCCCATTTTATAGAAATTACCGCCATCTTCCATTTTTCGGAATCTTCTTGTAACTCTTATTTTCTTGAATCTTCCACCATTTCTCATTTTCCAGAGATTATTCCTTCCCCCCCCCCCCCCCCCCCGAAAATTCTCTCTACATATTTTCCATAATTTACCCCCATATCCCATTTCCCAGAAAATACAATCTCAAATTTTTGAGGCTCTATCATCATACTATTTTCCAGAATCCGTACAAATTTCCCTTTATCCAGAAAATTACTCAGTTTCCAGTTTTTCAGAATCCATTTCTTTATGCTTTTTCCAAGTACAATCAAAAATCACCATCTCCCATTTTCCAGAAAATACAGCGACTCTCTTTTCCATATATTACCCCATTTCAAGTTTTCCATAACTACTCATACCTCTCATTTTCTAGGAACTCCCATCACCCATTTTCCAGAAACTCCCATATCCCAGAAAGTACAGTGATCTCCCATTTCCCAGAAACTACCCCATCTTAAATTTTTCAGAAACTACTCCATCTCCTATTTTGCTGAATCTGCCATTTTCCAGAAACTACTAATCTCCCATTTTTCAGAAAATAAACCATATACTCTTTTCATGAAACTACCCTTTTTCTCATTTTGAATAAACTACCCCAATCTCCCATTTCCAAGGAACTACCCCAATCTCTCATTTTCAAGAAACTACCCCAGTCTCCCATTAATTTTCCATAAACTACCATCATCTCCTATTTGCATAATTTACTCCACCTATCATTTTCTAGAGTGTACCCCATCTTCTATTTTACACAAAATATACCCATCACTCCTTTCCCAGAATTACTTGTATAATTTTTCTAGAAACTACACTCATCTGTTTTCCGTAATATGTATACACCAATTAAAAATATTCTAGGTACTATACACATTTTCAACTTTCCAGAAAATACGTCATCTATTTTTTCCAGAGACTTCTTCCAGATATCATTTTTTAGAAACATTTACCTTCCATCTTACAGATACTACACAATTTCTCATTTTCTATAAACTACCCCAATAAACCATTTTCCAGGAATTACAACCATCATCCATCTTCCAGAAATAATGCAATCTATCATTTTCTACAATCTACCAAATTTTAAGATACTACCTTGGTTCCCAGTAACTACCATAGGCCTATATCCCAGAAACTATCATATCTCCCATTTTCCAGAAAATTGGCATAGCTTTAATTTTTCCAAAATGTTGCAATGTTGGTGTCATCAATAACTTAGCCCCACGTAAGGGCAGTATTTTGCAACATTCAGTCTGTCGTCGCAAGTCACAAACATGTTACACTCTTCACTTACATTTGGATTCCGGCTAGCCTCAGTCACATCGAGAAAAATGTTGGTACACTTTGTTGAAATATAAATGAAAACAGGAAAGATCCATGTTGGATTAGAAACTATTTATTTTGAGACGGTCTAAAACAGTACAAGTATGTCAGTAGGACGTAACCCGACATGTCTTCCTTGTCATTTGCATTCACACAGGTAGAGCATGACAGCAGTATTCACTACATTTGAGAGTTGTTGAAACAATGTAAGAAAAAAGAGAACCACTCTTACCCGACTGATATGTTGACTCTGTTGTGGTAATACTATAAACCGGAACATGCAATGCAATGACTACGGTAAATGTCAGAGTTATTTATGAAAGGTAATCATGTTCATGTACTATTCGTATCGGGAGATGTGGAGCCGAGATGATTTAGTGTTTTGTGTCACTTTTCCTTGTAGTCTTTTATCCTCACATTTTACAACACGCGTGCATCATTCACAAATACCCGGTTTGAAGGGGGAAGGAATGTCACGGCAGATGCAACACAGATAAGAAAGAAGAAAAGGCTGACAGCTTGATGAGGGTTCTCGTAGGAAGGAATGGTTGCCCTTGTTCATGTGACATTGTGGGCAGTTGCCAGCTCTCATGGTCATTTCCACGTGGCACACACACAATATACGTTTTAAATGCTATACAACAGCATTCAAAGTTTCGAAATCAAGCAAATTAATGTAAAAAAATTATATGTTTAATTGAGCAAGTTGATTATCTGTGATTTTGCATTATCTGCGGCATTCGTCCCTGCGATTACCGCGGATAATCGGGAGTTGACTGCACATATGTCAACCATGATTAAAAATAAGTGCAATTTCAGTCTGCTATATTGAAAGGTTTTGAATATAGAATTTGTTAAACTTGTTTCTCGGAAATCTTCTTCTGGTTTTGAGTCACAAGTTTATCTGGCTTAGAAAAAAAACTAAAGAAGTCACCATGAATTTGACATATTTTGTAGTAGTATGCTAGCTGTGATTAGAATGCAGCTTGAAATTTACTGCAACATTGGAAGGTTTTGAATCTAGAAGGGCCTAAACTTGTCTCCCAGAATCATCATCTCATTCTGGGTCACAAGATTATGGCCGCATAGACAAAAACTGGATCTTAGTCGCCTTGAATTTGAGACATTTAACAGTACATTCTGTTATAGTCCCATGTGGGGACTGTTCAATTTAAGTGGGGGAAGGTAACTCAGAGGAAGAACACTGTGCCAATCTAATACGTCACTGTATTAAAATGTGTCAAATGTACAACGGTTACATTACATTTACTTTACATTAATATATTATTCTTGGGGGAGCTCAATGTGTATTACAGCATATGATTTGTTAGTTATTTGCAATAGTTAAGTATTTATAGTTTGGTTAATTTAGCCACTGATTAATTAAATGTCTGTACGTGGAACTGTGTGGCACGTCGTCACCTTAATATTGTTGCAGAAGGATGATCATCTTTCTTGGTTACGGCATTCGGAACACCTGTTGTCACCACATCTCAACCCAATGGCGTCTCGGTGTGGTAATACCTCGCTTGTTACTCCGTCAGCCTTAAAGTATTATCCGTGTTTTTCAAAACACGATTGTGTTATTAAAATGCCAGCGGCTCGTGTCCTGATTCGCTGCTGTGTTCCACTGGTCTGCTACATTTTGCTAGCTGTGTTAAGGGTGCAGTGTAAATCTTTCTGTTACGTTGTAAGGTTTTCAGTCCGGAAAGTCCTAAGCGTGTCTCCCAGAATTGCAATATCATTCTAAGTCACAAGTTTATCTGCATAGACAAAAACTATATCTCAATCACAATGAGTCTGATATATTTTTGTAGTACACATACCAGCTGCAATTAGTGCTCAGTGTGAATTTCTGTGAAAAATAGGAATGTTTTGAATCTACAATGTCCTAAGCTGGCTCCAAAAATCACCATTTTTATCAAAATTACAAGTTTATTGGTGCTTAGAAAAAAACCCATTATCAACATGAATCCTATACAATTTATAGTACATACACCATAGGTGATAAGTAAAATTGGTGGAAATTTTTTTTTCTTTTCAAAATTTCACGATTAAATGCTATAAATAAATTTAAAAGTGAATTAATAAAAAACTGTTTACTGTCAAAAAGATTCACAAAATAGTGGGCTTAATATTATATGCATATTTAGAATTTATTTGTAGAAACAGACAAAACTGTTCACCCATGAGCCAGTGGTTGTCACAAGATGATCGATTGGCAATGCATGGCAAACTTGGGTTTCCTGTCACGCATGTTTCTGGATTCCAGAAGGGGCGGCCTGTGCTGTAGTCAATACTAGTGATGGGGATAATCAATGTTGATAATTGATTAATTGATTTTATTTAAATAATTATGATTAATCAATGTTGATTTCGATAGTTGAAATCATAATTGATTATAAAAAAATAATCGTCACTGATTTTTTGAAAAATAATATTTAAGTGAATACAGTTATACTTTGAGTTCCGGTATTTCTTGTACACTTAAAACAGTACCTTAATTAATTTTTACATAAAATGTTTGATTTACTTCTCTTTTTAAATATTTGTCTAATATTTTTGACATTATGATGCAGCATTTTTTAAAATTCATCAATGAACCCACCAGTGGTTGATACACCGGTTGAGGCATTTTTCGAACATAAGGTTCAATTTTTAGCAGTGTTTTCGTCTTCTTTCAGACACATATTAATACAATTACATACAATTTTTGAATTTTTCATTTCCCATTTGTAAAACTCAACATCTAAATTATTTTGGTATGTTTTGAAATGCTTGAAAGTTGTGGGTGTGTTAACTTTTATTTTTCCGAAAAAGCATTTGAAAATTCATTGGTTGATGTTTTGGTGCATATCCACCAGATCCACCGAATTTTCAGGCCAGTTTAACTGGTGAATCAATGGTTCAACCGAAAAAGTAATTGTTGAATGTCCGTTGTACATCAGGGATACACTGGTGAATTTTCTTATGTGCGGATTTGTAAAGAAAAGTGTCATGGCGCTGCTCCAACATATTACCATGATGATAATTTATTATAGTAAAAGCCCAATATAACGCGGCTGTTGGAGGACATAACTCAGACCTGCGTTATAGCTTTCCACGCTATCCTGGGAGTACAGTAGCAAAAAAAGCCAGTGTTCTAATGTGGCGTGGCACCTATCTGTCAAGCACGGATCAAGTGTAGTTATTTACCACAACTTGTCAAACGTTTAGCCCCTTTGCTATAGGAACTTTTTTTTTTATCTATATCACTGGACTTGACAGTGCACAAGGGAGAGAAACAGAAAAGAAAGGGGCTGTGATGAATGGTCACATGCATTCAAGCAAGAATAACAAAAAGTACCGCATTTTCCAGGCAAAGGATGTACTTATTCCACCAAGGGCAGTGTTCGCTGTGAGTTGTTTGTCACGCAAGTTGGGAAGGGAGTCCAACTCCCCTGGTGGGAAGTGAGAATGAGAAAAGAATGCTCACATCTAAAGGTCGAATGTACGCTTGCACTGCTGATGGGATCTATCAGTGCCTCACCTGTTGTGAAACAAGTCGCTTGCTTTCCGTGATTTGCATTTTACAAAGTGAAACTAAAACAAAAAAAAAAACCTAATTATTTATGGCATGCAAAGAAAGACTGCTTTTCTGCATTAAGCGTTGTCCACAATAGCTTGTCCGTTTGGAATTTTTTTTCTCTTGAAAATCGGAAGACATACCTTATAGCCGGTATATATACATTATAATCAAAGTGTCTACATCATAATTATAATGATTGCATAGAGCTATACCCCGTAGGAGATTGACGCGGCGGCTTGCTGTTGTTCGTGCCTAGATCATCGGGCTGGGCAGCTGACCGTCTGTCGCTATAAGATTATTCTGGTGGGCGGCGGCAAGACAGCCGCCACCACTGCCATCATTACAGGACCAGTTCAATTCGTAATAGCTGCCCGGTATTGGGAAAACATGCTGATTGATGCGATTCACGTCAATGTGTTGAATTTCTTTGAAAAATAAGGCGGCGTGTTGGCCTCTGCACTGGCATGATGTCCAGCAATGTTTACGTGAATATAAAAATTTAGTGCGGTCTACTTGAAATATTAATTTTCCCGAATTTTTTATGAAAAACTTTTGACGTGGCATATACACGCACACGGCCTTACTCGCCAATAAGGTAATGTAAGAACACATTTAATTTGCATATACAGAAAACCATACACTATTGGCTTTAATGAATCAGTAAAATAGATCTCTGTGCTGAAAGGAGAGAGAACGCGCACCTGCTCCCTCCGCCTCGGCCATCAACGTCCCCCACTTACGACCACCCGCCGACAGACCACAGGCTTACCTGATGGCACACTTTCCACTTATTTATTTATTCAGGTCGGGGGACATAAATTGTCCCATGGTATAACCGAATCTGTGGTATACCGGGCCGTGGTATTCCGGACTTCCACTGTATTTATGTATAACAGTAAACACTCAACACAAGATGTGCGAATATGCATATTGCATGTTCGTTCATGTGTTGAACTTTGTACCCAAAACTCTACAAAATGTAATATACTGAATACTTTCGTTGAATGATTGATTGATAATTGATTATTCATTGATTAATCAATTTAGGTAAATATGAAGAATCAATTAATCAATATTACAAAATAATTGATTTGCCCCATCACTAGTCAGTACTAGGATAAAGGGAGCAGTGCAGGCTAGGAGGCAGGGGAGTATGTTGACAGCTGCATCCTGTTGGGATTGGTGACCTTGTCAGGGCAAGTGAGGCAGCTGACTTGAAGATAGACGGAAGAGTGTGCAAGCTAGAGGGAGTGGAAACATGCTGGGCATGAAGGGGTTAGGAGTTGTGTGGAGGGTGGCTGATAAGAATGGCCAAGGGGGAGATAGAGCAGAAAGCAAGAGGCTGGTTGGTGGGTAGGTTGGTGTGGAGAGGGTAAGATTGGTGGATGAGGGGAAGTTTGAAGGGGGGAATGGAAGGACAGGAAGGGTACAGTGCAAAGGCAGGAGGGAGGCAGACAGGAAAGCTATTATATAGTAGGACAAAAATGATGCAGAGAGAGAGGATGGATGAATGAAGATAGTGAAAGGGATGAAGGCAGTAGAAGGGAGGGGGAAAGGTTTAGTCTGCCTGAAGTACAGGGAAAGGGGGAAGTGACTGAGCCAGCAGAGTGAGCATCCCCCTTTGTGTAAGGGAGAAAGAGGAAGAATGGTGCCAGGCAGGATTATTTCAATTACGTTGTTGATCATATCTTCTGCTGTGACTGCCCCCCCCCCCCCCCCCCCCGGTTGTGTAAACCCAGCATTCATTCCTATTTGCTGTGTGATGTGTGTAAATCTCCGCAGTGGGTGAATCACGTATGTCACTCCACTTTCCTCTCATTATGGGTTGTATAAAAAGTGTGTCTGCAATTGCACGTATAAACAAGTTTAAGAGCCATTATTTTTATGTTAGTGAAATGGGCTTATTAATGTGTAAACCTTGTAAACTTAGGGTAAACTGGGGAAAAAAGAAGAGTCTGTAAAGCACATACAAAGTAAGTGTCACAAGGAAATGTTACAAATGTTTCAAGTAACAGGAGAAAAGAACAGGTAATCATCCATTCAAGGAATGTTTGAGCATTAAAAAAATGTTAAAGTGAAATGGAAGACTTTGTGAAGGGCACTATATCAATGTTGCTCAAGGCTAATATTCCTTTACGTAAGCTTGACCATCCAGCTGTACGAAAAGCATATGACAATGTGAGATGAGAAAGTGTATGGCAGTGGTTGGGATAAGGGGAGAATAAATAAGCATAATAGCAACATGGTATAGGGGGAACAGACGTTGTGTGGGAACTGGAAGAGTACTGACAAATTGATTTGAAAAAAGGAACAGAGTGCAGGTTCTCCCTTGCTTTTCACTATATTGTTGAAGACTTATGAAGAGAGAGAAAGGAAAGATTAGAATGGTGAAGATGAATTTAGTGCTGTTTGCAGATGACCTGATGGTGTAAGAAGGAAAAGAAGAGGTACAGTGGGTTTTCATTGAGGAAGTGAGGAAATGTGGAATGAGACTCAGCAGAAAAAAATTGAAGCCATGGTTTATGTCAAGAAAAAGTAAGGGGGTTAGGAGGATACATGTAGAACTAGATGGTACAGAATTAAAAAAGGTAGAAATATTCAAATACCCAGGAAGCATACGTAGGAAGAAACTGGAAAGAAATAGTAAAGAGTTATATACTAATATGCCTTCTACAGTTGTGTGCGAGATCTGTGTGGAAGAAATGGTGCCATTGAAGTGCAAACAGGTGTTTTACAGATCATATTATGTACAGATTGTCACATATGCAGTGGGAACATGGACAATGGGTAGGAGAGATGTAAGAAAAACAATATATATGGTCATGAGGTTTATGAGAAGCATGCTGACAGAAACAAGGTAGGACAGGATTAGAAATGAATTCATACAAGCACGAGCAAGAGTACAGTATTTGAATGATATCATTGAAAAGACTAGAATGAGGTGTTACGGACATGCACAGAGAGTGAGAGGAGAGAAGCTGCCCAATCAAATGGTGGAAATGAAATACACAGGAAGAAATCCCCAGGGAAGACCAAGAAGAAGATGGTAGGAACAGATAATTGCAGGAGTACAGAAGAGGCAAGATAAAGGAGGAAGATTGGGGGAAAGATAAGAGGAAATGTGACATTTTGCTATGCTGACTCAGCTGACGGCTGGAAACAGCAGACAATGACTCACTGGTATCATACTGTATAGATCATTGTTCTTGGCCATCTTTTGTTAAGATTTAAAAATACCATAATTGAAAAAATGATGTGCACAAATTGGGTGATACAGGTAAAATGCCACTTTCACAACACGTAATTGCAAGAAATTTATTTTTAGAAAAATGTTAAATTAAAATTTAAGTCCATTTAAATAAAATAATGTTAAATATCACAATTGCTGTACTTGTTGATTAAATGTAAATTATTGTCAGTACTATAAGTACTTTGTTTCACACAATTATAATATGTTGCGTAAAGAGTACACTATAGTCTATTGCATAAAGAGTACAGATACTGTGAAATATTGTCCCTGCCATGCCCTGTATGTCATGAAAGTGATAAAGTTGAAATTAAACTTTTTCGTGTAATGTTTAGGCATATCAATGTATTAATAAATTAATTATAAAATTTTCTATTTTTTTTTTGTATTTTTTTAGTTATTTTTTTCTGTTGTAAATGATGATCTGGTTAACCAAAATCCTCCCTTTATAACCTTGGGGATATTGGGTTTCATTTTTGAGGTTGTTTTATTAGATTCTTTTCCCAGATTTCCTTCAACCAAATTTACAACCCCAACCAATCAGTACAACAGTAAATAAATGTTTAAAACGAACTATTCTATGGTTAATGGAAAGACAAGTTGTGCAACATTTGGTGGGAATTTTGACAAATTACTCTGGTTTATGGCTATAGCCAATTTTTTTTTACATGTAAAACATGTTTTTATCAAAATGACATACAAGTTACAGGGATGTTGTCGGTTTAGAGTTTTCAATCTTTGAACGTGGATTTACCTAGATCCAGTGAAGTGCAATTTTCTATATTATATTATCCACATTTCTATTTTTATAATGTGTTCTGGATGAAGAAATCACCCACAGAGTCTGGTTGTGGACCAACAGAAACAAATACGATACATTAATTGCATTACAAATTCTTTGAGAGACATGGTTTTGGTGGAGGAGATTGAATGGTGTTCAGGGAAGAAATAATTTCATAATTTCTTTTATTTGATTTTGTAGTTATTACAAGTGCTTTCAATTGGTGGCAATGTAATTTTATAATAATTATCATTTTAGGTTTTTATAGGCCAGAACCTTGCTGTGCTATTTTTCTCAGTTTTATCATTATATTTTTGTGTTAAGTCTTATTTTGACTACGTTAGTAAAGTAATAATTTTATCAGAAACATTTTTGGTATGTGTGTTTCTTCAATAACAATAACATATGTATGTAATTGTTTTTGCACGTATTAAACAATTCAGCCAAGACTTTGCAGAAAGTCTCTAATTCCAAACTAAATAATCTACAGTGGAAACTCAATCCATCAAGCACGGATAGATCGAAAGTCCATGTCCACAGAAAATTCTATGGTTCCGACAAAATTCCTATGTAAATAATGCTAAATAAAGTCAGTTTTTGCAGAACTTAAAATTTAATTTTTAGTGCATCGATAGAACAAAAATTTCTGTACCATTGCCAAAAATTGCATGCTCCTATAATTAAACCACAAAGTATTAACAAAAAAAGTACAAGTATCAACTGTTCTCACCACGGCATACAAAGTCGATATTCAGTACATTATGTACACATGCACAAATAATACTAATAGATAACACAAATAAAATTAATTTTCAACACACATTTGATGTCGGCTAAGAGCCAGCGGCAGTCAGACCTTGACGGCGGTCACAGCTAACGTGCCATGTGGGTAAGTACATCATGCACGCAGATGCTACGACCACTAACTTTCCCAAAATGGGATAATTATTTTCAGTGTCATGTATTTTCTTTTCCACGGCCAAAACTATGTTCTGAAGTGTAAAAAGTGTTATTTTCAAATGTTGTGCAATGTTTATGTTTTCAAATTCAAAATGCACACCGTGCTGAAGAGCTGGACACTGATATTCAGGCGAGAACACCTTCAAAAGACATTTATTGAATAACAGTATTTCAGATTTTAATTTGCTTTTATAATTCTGTATCAAAATATTTTATGTGCCATTTAGTTTAATATATTAATATTTTTGCTCGGCGTGCATTGCACTTCCGCTTGTGGTAACCCAATAGGCAGCCATGGTAGGTCCGCGCAACCCCTGCCTCTGGTCAGTTTAGAACAACTTACCAGAGGGAGAGCTGGCGAGGTAAGACACTGTCACGTACGCACTTCATATTTTTGCACTGAGTTAGATGTCCATAGTTTTCATACAGTGTACAGGTTGGCCTTTGCTTTGCGTACATTTTGCCAGATATCCCAAGCATTATGCTTCCGCTGAACTAATTAATTTGCAGCCCTTGTGGCTTTTTGAAACTTAAACGTGATGTGAGGAGAGAATGTCGAAGAGGCCACGCGGCCCGCGCAACTTGTAAATCAGGTGCCAACTGCCCATGTTAAGGGCTTTTCCTTGTAACTTCTGCTTAATTGCGACGAGCTCTAATAAGGGTAATATCTGTATGTGCATATTTAAGGGTTTTTATCATGTTTAATTGTTTTACGGCCACTTGGTTATCAGCCGCCAAGTCCGTATCTGCGCCATCACTGCGCTCAGAGGGTTATTTCTTGTAATTTCATGTGCACCGTAATTAATCTCAGGGTTACATATATTGTTTTATTCAGGGTTCTTTTAATTTTTCATGTTTAATGCTTTTGTGTATGACCATGCGGTCACTTCATATGTCTGGATTTTCCCACCATCAGGCATGCTAGGAGCTTTTGTATGCTCACATTTTTCTAACGCGGTTATAATTTTTGCTAATGGGATTTTATTGAATTTCAAGAGAAATAATGTATTTTACATCTGCACACATGGTCCGCTAAGAACTTCATCCAGCGCCATCTGCACCATCTAAGAATCTTTTCATGCATCTGCGTGTTTATTTGCCTATTTCATGTATGTTGTGCCTCATGTTCACCCAGTGATATTTTGTAATTTTGTACGGCTGTATTATTTTCTGCCCTAACCCGCTATGTGTATTGACCGTTGCCACACATCACGTGGTTCGGGGATGTGTTCCGACAAGTAGGCTTTAGTGAGGAGAGTAAATGCACGTGGTAATTTCATTTTCCAATCCCCATGTCCTGTCTCCAGGAGAAATCTACAGTCCACCCTAGCGGCTGTAGACCTCTTTCCTTGTGGAGACTGTGTCCTCGTACACCATGGAGAAGTCATCCATCTAGGAGTGCGCAAGTTGAGATACGTGCTGGAGGAATCACCCACCGGAACTGGCTAGTCACACCCAAGGTTTACATAAATTCATTTCTGGCACAAATTGTAACGTGGCATAATAAAAGGAATCTTATCTGTGGAATCATATGTATCTTTGTAGCATCAGAACCCAGCTTACCTCCAGTTATTCAAAGTGCAATGTTTATTAATGAAAAGTGTTTTGTAAGTACGCATGGGTGAGACGAACGCACAGAACACACAACATCCCTGAGATCGCTGAGTCTCAAAGTGTGGTGCATAGGAACCACTGCTGGCGCCCATCTACTAGTAAGTAAAAGTGTATTAGTTTGTCATTGTGTCTCACTCGATGGCATTACATTGTTTTCACTTATGTCTCACTGCCCTGCGTTTAGTTCTGTTTATGTAATTTACCACTTCCAAAAATAACCTGTTGTGGATTTCGTCACAATGTCTCACTTAACTTGTATTTTGTAATAATAAATGTAGATAGCACAAAATAAAAAAGAGAATGAAAAATTAAAAAATACAGTATGTACATGTAGAAAATGTGTACTGTACAAGTTTTATTAGACATTCAGCAAGCAATTTCAAGGTTTACGGTTGCAACCATGTTGGTAACGACTAGCAGAGCAATCCACAACAAACAACATTGTCATATTTTTGAGATATTGATTCGCAATGCAAGGTTGCCAACAACACTCGCAAGTTTTTCACTTGAATATTTTTCATGAAAATTACGAATGCGTGTACAGTCGACTCTCGATGTATCGTTATCGTACATATCACTAAACCGCATCCACCAACCATTTTTTTGTGGTTTTGGCGAAATCCCTATGTAAATAATGTTAACATAAACCACTTGCATCATTTATCTCATGGAGCATCAATCAAAGTATATTTCGGGTCCCTTCGCCTAATATTTCCAGTAACTATCGTTTTTAAGGGGGAGTGATGGATATGTGCCAATGTCTAGTTATGCGAATTTATGTTTATAATATTACAGGTAAGGTCAAAGTATTTCATGCAAAAATAATTAAAAAAATTATAAACAGTAAAGTTTTTGAATATTGAAGAAAATTATATGTAAAAAATTTTTTTTTTATATAAAATACTATATAAACAACACCGCTGCTTATTCTTTTACGAAAAAAAGTCATAGGTTCATATGAGATATAAACTCTGCCAAGACATAAATATTTTACTTGTAGGAAGTTGTAATAGTGACATTAATAATTTCAATAATCACTGTATGTGGCAGCTTTCAATCTGCCAAAAACTACATCATTCAAATGAGTTTTTTCGTGTGTTAATTTTTGTAAAGTTAGCAAATGACCTCGTTGTGGCATTCTACCATGTTTCTAGAAAACATAACAGCTGACAAATTATTTATTTGTGTGGCCGTTAACTAACACTAAGCTGTGCAATTAAACATTACGCCATCAACTATATTGTCGCGGCATTCATATAGTTTGCCGTAAAGATAGCTCTGTTTACTGCTGCACTCTGCACAACACAACAGAACTACAAGGACTGTGCTCGTGATGTCTTCGAACAGTGTTGCCAGCACTGGTTGCCAGCTCGCTTTCGAGTGTCCACTGCCACATGCCGCGGGAAATAGAGAAAATAAAGAATTATAACCAGCCTTGGGCGATAGGTTTCTGGCATTAGCAGATACATTAAAATTTTCTTTCAATACGATACATGTCTGTTTTGTACTTAGCCAGTTATGTTGATGTATTCTGACAGGCTCCGAGGGGGAATATTTAACTGTAATTTACAATATGCATTTCAGCCGACTCATGTAGTGTAATTTGTGTGTGAACATGTAACTATGAAAATAAAAAAACGAGCAGCACTCGGTCACTAAACAAAGCACAGCTCAAAACCATCTTAGTCGAAAAACTGTAAGCTAATATTGGTTTCAGATTACGTTTGTGCTCTACAAAGTGACATCCTTATATATGTGGTTTCTGTTACCTGTTTACATAGAAAATGACTAGGTATTGGTAAGAATGTATAGCAGAAGCTCTGATACGTAGAGCAAATAATTCTTATTTGCTCCTTAAAATAATTTTATTTGTTACCTAGTATAAAAATTCTCCGTTATTTAAATAAACTAATGTTGTCATCTCAGAAAAATTATGGTGGTTTATTTTTTATGTCTAATAGAATTCAGTGTTTGTACTATATACCACAATTCCTGCAAATCAGAATTCCTTTCAAATTATGACAGACACTGCATACACCAATACCAGCAGAGTAGCCAAAGAGGGGGGCTACGGGTGTTGTAACCTCTCCCTCCCTTTTTTTCATACGGATATCAACTATTCAAATTAAAATTATTAATAAGCCTTTCATCACGATAAAATCATAATTGCTGTAAACTATGATGCACGTTATTAGGCTATATTTAGTAACCTTTGTTCTAATAAGTCAGGGAAAACCGGGAAAAGTCAGGGAATTTCATATCCGGAAAACATCTGGGAATTTTCCCCTAGGTCAGGGAAAATGTAAATAATTGCTACTCTGCAAAATTTGTAAGTAGTGTGAATACAGGATGATGTAATTATGAGTATATGCATTTTATAATTTCCAATTTGAAGTTTGTGAACTAGCAGTAATACAACTTATGTGACAGGGCCTGAACATACAAAATAAAGTATTTGCATGTTTGTAATGGGCACTCCAGTGAAGTCAATAGCGTGTATCGCAAGAAATGTTGATAAGCTGAATGAAATATTGGCACTGCTAGATTGGCGTATTGAAGTATAATTTAATTCAATTTCACTAATAGCATTTTTTTCTCTGTCAGTGGTAGAAAAATATGGTATTTGAAGTTTTCGGTTCTGAGAACAGGGAAGGGATACGGGTAAAATTCTGTCTGGAAAACAGGGAAAATTAAGGAATTCCAAAATATAATTTCACTGGATACCCTGGTATTAACACGCGTCAGCACCACTAATGCCAGTGTAACCTCCCTCCCTCCCTCCCTCCCTTCAGTCAGTGCAAACACACTCTTGAGAAATTTCTGACTACGCCAGTGAATCAATACTCGAAACTGCCCTCACACACTATGAATTACAAAATTTATTTTAGGAATATTATAATTCTAGTACACATTTGTATTTACACGACTACTTTAAAACCTTAAATAATATCCAAGTGGATTTAAAATCACTAATGTGAGTCTTGATCGGGACCTATATCTAGATTCATACCATATTGTTGATACTCAGATTTGTAAATAACTCTTTGGATGGATATATTATTTATGTAATGTGGTGACATATTATAAATTAAATATTTACAGACACCTAACTGTAACAAAGTGTGAAAGGAGAATTAACATCACATGTTTCATTTTTTTTTGTGTGTGTGTGTGTGTGTGTGTGTGTGTGAGTGTGTGTGTGAGTGTGTGAGTGTGTGTGTGAGTGTGTGAGTGTGTGAGTGAGTGAGTGTGAGTGAGTGAGTGAGTGAGTGAGTGTGTGAGTGAGTGTGTGAGTGTGTGAGTGTGAGTGTGAGAGTGTGTGTGAGAGTGTGTGTGAGAGTGTGTGTGAGAGTGTGTGTGAGTGTGTGTGTGAGAGTGTGTGTGAGAGTGTGTGTGAGAGTGTGTGTGAGTGTGTGTGTGAGTGTGTGTGTGAGTGTGTGTGTGAGAGTGTGTGTGAGTGTGTGTGTGAGAGTGTGTGTGAGAGTGAGTGAGTGAGTGATTATATATATATAAAATTATATTGCTTCAAAAATTAGCGGAGATGCCAGCGTTTCACAAAAAAAATATCGTGATTTGCTGTATTTCCAAAATACTTCAACTAGATTCTCTTTCATAACTGGATGATTTTAACTTGTGCTGGTTTTAAGCGTCTGCCAGTGAATTATAGATTTTTACTCCTAGAGTAACCTGAATGTGGTTGGCTTGGTCTACTAACAAATGTTTTCTATTCAAGACAAATGTCTAGTAAACAAAGGAATGCTGAAGTTTGCGCATATATAATATTGAACTGTAGATGGCACGGAATATTTTTCACAAAAATCAGGTGAGACTACTCATTAGACAGTGAAAGCATGCGTAAGACATCCTAAAATATATTCGCGTCTTCAGAATGTTTTTATATTGTTTGATACACTGCATATTTGTAGGCAAGATATTTTTACAAGCTCTTGACATAAACAAGTAATCGTTAAGTTTATTCATGTTTAAAGTAAATATAAATGCCATATTCGAACTAGACATCTCAAGTTACCATATAGTTTTGCGAGAATCTTTATATTACTTTGTTCTTGTTTAAGAAGTGCATGTAAATTATCACTGGATTCATAGTCAATACAAATGAGAAGTTTCTGATATAAATCATGAGCGCATACTTTCCTCAACATGGGTGCAATTAATTTTTAAATGATATCTTAAAAGCTGTGATGGTAGGTAGGTCTTATCGCCTCGTTGAAAGCAATATCATTAGAGGTGAAACCAGAAACATATGCAACAGTAGTGAGACAATTACAAATACACACGTGCTTTACCCGGGACTCGGACCCAGAAAGTCTCATACTATAAGTTAATGTGCAATCAAACTGCATTACAAAGGTCGATTCAAGCACCAACTTCAAATTTAATCAGTCTAATGTTTTGAATGACACAGTTTATTAACCTAAAATATTTACAGGGCCATAATTTTGAAAATAAGTGACTGAGTCACTTATAACGCTTAAGTTTACATGGCCTACCATTGCACTACTTGTGTGCAGAATTTGGTAAATGTCGGTTTATTAGTCCCTGAGATATGACATAAAACCACCATGTTTGCTTGTGACGATCCTCACAAATGGAGGACAAAAATGTTATGTATTAGCACATTCGATGATTGTATACCACCAGTATATAAAGTAATGCTAAAATCGATTGCATAAATTCGTAGATATAGCACACTAACCTAAATTATTTTATAGCTCCCATTCTGAACATGTCTGTCACACTGAAAAAATTCTTATAGTTATATGTCCTTCCACAATACCAGTTCTTCGCCAAATTTTGATACAAATGGGTTGATTGTTTCCCGGCATATGACAAAAACTTAATTTGTATTGTGTGGCTAACTTACAAAATGGCAGAGATATGAATCTCTGTATAGACATATTTGATGGTTGTAATTGATACTGCCAGCATTCAAAGTTAAGTTGTAAATTGGTTCGTTCATAAAAGATACTAAGCTGAAATATTTATAGAGCCGCCATTTTGAAATAGGTAGCAGATTGCACCACCTGCTGCAGTGCAAACTGATTGACCAATTTCGTTGGGATCACTCAATTGTTTTCCGAGATATTACATAAAAATTATTTATTAATGTGGCACTATATTACAAAATGACGGACAAAATATGCTCCGTGTAGACACAGTTGATAGTTGTAATATCTACTTAATTACATAATATTTGACGATGTAACATTCTAAGCTAAGGTAACTATATCGCCGCCATATACGAAATAAGCTTCTGAGAAACCTGTAACATATATTTGAACATCATATGAAGCAGTACTACTTGTTAATCAAATTTGGTATGAATTGACTTTTTTTTCCAGATATGGCATAATAACATTATTTTTTCTTAATGTGGCATTAACTTATAAACTGGCTGACAAATATGGCTATGTTTTGGCACATTGATACTTGTAGTAGACACTTTCAGCATACAAAATTGGTCGAAATTGGTTGAATAGTATAGTTGATGTATATTATATATATATACTAATAATATTTGAAAGAGGTAAAATGAGTTGATTTGAGAGCCCATTCTTATAATTATTTTACTGTTAAAAAGTTACATTCTTCCATATGGGTATAGGCTATGTTTAATTCCAAAAAAAATCCCTTCAAAATTTGTAAAACAAGTTGGACAGAAGTGAGCTACATGACTGCTTTCTAAACAGCTCTGCCAAAACTACAGGACCAATTCTTATAATTCTTTCTCTGTTAGAAAGCTACATTTTTTCAGATGGACATAGGCTATGTTTAGTTAAAAAAAAAATCCTGGAGAAATTCCAAAATTTGTAAGCCAAGTTGGAGAAAAATGAGCTACTTGGCTGTTTTATAAGCATGCTCTACCAAAGCCATTAAAGATAAATTGAAACATGATACATGAAAATGTCACAAGTAGTCGCAAGTAGTTGCAATTGGTCACATGTAATTGCAGTTAGTCGTAGGTAGTCTCAAGTTGTCGCAGGCAGTCACGGGTATACACAGGTAGTCGCAAGTAGTCACGGGTAGTTGCAGGTGGTCGCGGGTAATCACAGGTGGTCGCGGGTAGTCACAGGTTGTTGCAGGTAGTCATATATAGTGATGGGTAGTCTCAGGTTGTCATAAGTAGTTGCAGGTAGTCGCAAATTGTCGCAAGTGGTCACATGCAGTCTCAATAAGTCACAGGAAGTCGTAGATAGTTGCAAGTTGTCACAGGTAGTCATGGGTTATCACAGGTAGTCGCGGGTAGTTCCGGGTAGTCTCAGATACTCATGGATAGTCACTGGTAGTTGCAGATAGTCATGGGTAGTCGCAGGTAGTCACTGGTAATAACATGTAGTCACAGGTAATCGCAAGTTGTCACGGGTAGTCATGGGTAGTTTTAGGTATTTACGGTTGGTCACATATTTAGGTATGTATTTCAATAACTCCTTAAAACCTGAGCGAAGCGATGGTGGGCTGCTAGTACCAAATAAACCTAAAATATTTGTATGACCAGCATTTTGTAAGTATCTAAGCAATTTCAATTATGTATGTTTACCTGATCTGTCATAGTATAACTTACTTGTCAAATTGTGATAGGATTGCTGTGATAGTCTTCGATATATTATGTAAGATCTTCATTTTTAAATTTTATGATGTTTTTCAAAATTTTGTTCTAACAACGTCAACTTCAAAATGTAATGCTTAAATGATGTTCTGCAAGCATACAAAATTTGGTTTAAATAGATTGAATGATTCCCGAGACATGACATATTACCCTAAATAATAAAATGGTCACCATTTTGAAAGAAACTTCTTGGCATTGTCGAAAACTATAAAAGTCAGGTGACCTTACTAAGTATGTACTGTTTATAAACTGAGTTTTGTTAAATCTGCTTGACGCATTAACTGGAAAAGGGGGCACACATGTAGACACACACACACAGCATATATACACACAAACAGGAAAGTCTTTGTTTCCTTCGGAAAGTAGGCTAATAATAGTTACACTTGCACGTTCAATACCGTAAGTTTTCAAGTGAAATAATGAAGGATCACAGACATGTCAGGATTAAGTATAATAACATCATCCTTGCTTGTATAATTTGGAAACAGAAAGTCCTTGTATACACTATATTCAACTGCTAAATGTCACACAATTTTTAATGGAAAACTAGGCTTAACCCCATTTTATATATATATATATATAGGGTTAAGCCTAGTTCCACACACACACACACACACAGTTATACGTACACTTATATACACATATATATTTATACATTCTCACACATACATACATGCCCTAGCACAGGATATGAAAATGAGAGGTGGTGTGTGGTAAGACAATGATATGTTAACTTCACTATCAGTATCAGTTCAACAGTGAACATAATTTAATGGTACGGCCCATTTATAAACCCTAAAACACTCATCGTTTCAAAATGTTCTGTATATATAAAATTTTTTGTTTCGTTAAGTATCTACTTCTCTGGCTTTATTCATTATCCCCAATCCCATAAAAATAAATTTAACTTTCCGATAGTTTTCCAGAAATGCGAATGGTGGTCGAGACTTCGTATTGACAAATATATTAACAAGTAAGCAAATATAATCTTTTAACTGAATCCCAGTTAGGATTTAGGAAACATCATTTTACAATTACTGCACTTTTGTTAGCCATAGACAGACATCAGAGACCAGCTGTATAGTAGATTTTTATTTGAGTCGGAGCAAATATGTTCATATTACTAACTTTATAAATAATACTGTACAAAAACATGGCAAGTGAATAAATGTTTTGCTTGCGATAGTACTAAAATTTAGCAGTCACTTCGACTTGACTATATACAGTTGTTAATGTACCCCAGGTCACACTCCGCATGCTTTTAAATTTATTCAAGCTTTGGTGATAATTAATAAGGCACCATAATCGTATGTTGTTTGGTTTTGAGACGTTCAAAACCTTTGTGCTGATGCAGAAGAAACGCTTAATTGTAGCTAGTTTGCGGTTAACTGAGCATTGCTAAAAATTAACTTTTACAAAAAAATTGGAGGCCCCAAAATTCATATACGCTCACATAAATCCCCCACCCTCCTGCGTGCAATCAGAAATACTGACTGAGAGACAGTAAATTATGCGAGATCTTAACGCCAAAATATAAGTGCACTGTTCAAACTGGTGGCAACTCAGACCAATTTTGTTTTGTTTTATACACATAAAAACTTATGTATAGGCTGTTCATGGTAAACTGAGCACTTCTGAAAGCCCTGCTTAAGATCTACTTGTATGCATGTTGTGTATTCTACCACCTTATGTAAGATTAGCATTGTAATGGGCCTCATCACTTTGTTTATGCGTTGGTCAAGTGAAACTGTGAAACTATTAGAAAAGTAAATATTTTACAAATCTGCTAATGTTTACACTTCGATGAAAACAAATTAAATCATTAGAAATATTTACCTAATTTTTTTAAATTCAATATTAAGATACGGAACTACTTTCCATCCATAGTTATCAACTTTACTGGGCACATGTCATTCAGGGCGCCCTTTAAAATATATGCAGGTAAGAACAGTGACTTTGTTCTAAGGTTGATTTCAAAAGTGCTCACTGTATCGTGAACAGCCTTTATCACAGTTTAGTGTGTCTTTGTCACATAAGCTATGTCATACAAGTGTACTGACTGTTCAGTAGTACGTGTAAGGCAGTGTTGGTTTTTACATGTGATTGAAGGGCACGCAGTGTTCCAAAAGAAGTAAATATGGGTTTAGAAGTTAACTGCAAACCAACCAAGTTAATTTACATAAATCGTCAAAGGAAATAAAATTATTTCTTGTCCTTTTAGTGTCAAATAATACAATTTCTTTCAGAAATGTAAAAAATGTAAAATTATTTGTATACCAGTTATATCCTACAATGCATATCCAACATTCCTACACTGTAAAAAACTGTATAACTACATATGTTAATGTAAATATAAAAGCCGTATTAGAACAAGACATTTCAAGATGCGATATCAGTTTGCGAAAATCATTACATTACTCTGTTGGAGTTTAAGAAATGCAAGTATATATAGACAGGTACATTAAAAATTATATTTATTTTGATTTTGGATTAGTATTTAATTACCTCCGTATAGGTCATTTCGTATGAATGTACAAGTGTATACAATTATATATGTAAAGTTATAAAAGAATATATTATTTAATAAAAATGAACATATTTCTATGTCATGTTTGTATTTTATACTGGTTCACACGGGGTTTTATAGTTTTGAGACATGAATGACCAGCGCAAAATTTAATTTAATTCTCTATGGCACGAGCTGAGGAACCACCTCCAGCCGGTCGGGAGTGTGTTGTAGAAGAACTGTCAACAGTGTCCGTGCTACACGTCTTTTTTTATTATGTTTTGCAGCTTCTGTCCAATTTAAACGATGATAGTGTTACCTAGAGGAAAACTCGTGAACTGCGTGCGTTTTTATTTCGTTTGTATCTGCACTCGTATCAAGTAGATAGCTCTGCACACAAATTACAAGCAAATATGGTATTTAATATTCCCCCTTAAGCTTGTTGCTTATGCAAATGTCTAGTAACTGGATGTGAAATACGTCACACACCGTTTATAAGTGCTCTGCTGTGTGCTGTCTAATGTCTTGTCTTCTCAACACGTCTGTAGAGCTGTAACAAACCGCATGTCTTCATTACTAAGTAAGAAATTTTCAAGGAGACTCGAAGTACCAGATTGTTACTTCCAAACACAGCTAGCTCATTACTCGCATCATTTTTTTACAGTTGATGCATATCAACATGCTGCGCAGTGCAGATACGCGCTCTACGGGCGACTTCACCCCCTCTACGAGTGACCCGAACTCAGGGCAAGTCATTAAAAGTGGCAAATGTAATTTCATGTATCGAGCAAAGAAAATCCACCTGCTGGACAGCCGACTATGTAAAAGTAATAAACACGCTTAATTATGAAATCTACAACCCACCCGAAATCCTGCATGCAAGCACCACCCCTATGACTAAATTGAATATTTTTGATAATCCGCTACTCCACTATTAGCTGCGGAAGAAGTTCCTGCAGATCCGAGAGATGGCAACACCCCAGTGACCTTGTGACGTCACAGCCCATCTGCCTCCGGAAGAGGGGTTTAAATTTGTCGTTGCCTCCAAGTGGGGAGATAAGAAATGAGCAGCGCTACCGCACCCCCGTAAGACCACTGATCAGAAGAGACTTTTCGTATATAAGGAAGTCAGGAACCACGTTCCAGCAGATGCCGGGTTCACCGGCCAAGTAGGTTTGCGAGCTCTCCCTGGTCTGCAAAAGACTCTCTTCTCTTCTCAGCCTGAGAACGGCTGCAACACCCAGAAGCCTGCAAGACGACTTCACAGTCCTCCACAAACTCTGAAGGCTGCACCATCCCGCAGCTTGCGTAAGGCTTGTCCACCACTGCACCCACTGACCGTGAGGGCAGCATCCATGCCAAAGGTAACCCTACTCCCGCACACTGCACCCTTTACACCAGTCAACTTCCGTGACTCCGCGGTAGCAGGTCATCGTTTCTTGGTTACCCCCTTGGAGAAATTCTAAGTAACTCAGATCATGTTATGAATTGAGTGCTTTAAAATTTTTCATTTATTATTTTTGTTATTTTAATTTCCAGGCTAGCCTTCTCCTGTGTTGAAAACGTTAACTAATTATCATACCCGTTTAGCTAGTTAGTTATTTTTCTTTTATCATTGATTAACCTGGGCTTTTCTTTTTTATATTTCACGTAATAAAATTTACGTCAAACTTATTTCTCCAACTTCCATCATTTTTTCATTAGATCACAATTCATTAATAATTCTAGTTATCAGTGTTTTAGTAAACTTGTATCAGGTATTATAATTCCCATTGGAGACTAGCTGTGTGGTATGCTGAACTCTACAGGGGCCGGAGCTTGCAGAAAGCCTTAATCTGCAAACGACACGCTGAGTTCCTGGGTTTCCGGTTGATCCGCACTTACCTTCAGTGACGTCCCAATACCCGCCCACTCTTTTACATGTCAGGGCCTTGGGTGTGTCTGCATAAGCCACGCCCCCAGGATTGCACTTTTGTGGGGAGGTCACGGGACTAGACCAATGTATAATAAGAAAGGTGGAGTCCAGTGTCAACATTGGCGTAGGGAACGCCATGCTCTATAGAGGGCTCTCATAGCCAACCCCGTTAAAGAGGACAAAGGTACAGTCGAACCTCAGACTCCGACAACTGAAGCACTTCAATGACCAATATCCCCATTTATTCCCCTTGGCCATTGGATGCCCCTATATAAATACCTAGGCGCCTGTTGGCCGGAGTATGACCCGGAGGGAGACCAGCTTGCTTATACAGGTTTGACACCTGTCGGAGGTGAAACTACCCAACTTCTGTGTAGTTATATTAGCATAGGGAAAAACGGTACGGGTTCGACTCCCGCCAAAGGCAGTCCCCAAACCACGTGCTGTATCACTCCACATTAAATACATTCCTGCACGTCAACCCACTCGTCCCATTCAAGTAGCCCCGATTCCCCCAATCAGGCCATCTACCTCCACCCCCTCGATCGCTTAAATTGCATCGCTATATCGTACACCCAGATACAACATTATTGGCAACCGTAGTAGTGAGGAAGATAGAACTGCCTGGTCGGGAAAATATCTCATTCCGCCTCACTCTGGGGTTTGACTCCCCTCGTTTCAGACAGTACCCTGCCATTAAGCGACCACCCACAGAATACCACCCTTCACGACCCGTCAGGCCAATAATTCTAGCCAATGACAGCGTGGTAGGCTTACCTAAGATCTCGAGAGGGTGGTTAGCATCCTAACCACTTACCCACCGAGGTAGGGCACGTGTCAAATTTAAGATTCAGTCCCGTCGCATGATATGAAACATTTTAACTCACTGTGTACAGAATGTGCAGCATTCGTTGGCTACTGTACTTGAACTGACAATATGATAATCAATTTAGGTCAATACCGGTATTTACCGTACAATTTCAGCGTATTGTTTTTTTGCGAAAACATGGTTTAATTGAATTTCAGTGTAATGTGCAGAAATTCATTTCATGAAATGTTAATGAACAGTAACAATGATGTAAGTACATGTAAATGTCATGTTTCTGAAATTCTTTTTTGTGAAAATGAGATCGTAGGAAGGAAAAGTAGTAAAATTTGGAACTTTTTTAGTGAAAAATCCAAAAACACAGCAAAGTGCAACATGCCTATCAACATATTCAGTGAAAAGTGGTTCGACAACCAATCTGGAAAAAATAAAGAAAATAAAGAAAATAAAGAAAAACATTTGTCAAAAAGTATTGTCCATAATACGACGGTATATTTCAATCAGAAAATTTGACGTCTCATCTTACATGTCATCTGTCCGAAAAATTTTGAAACATCCCACGATTGTCTTGATTCATTCAGAGCAGTTCAACAGTACATTCGAGATAGCGATAATGAATTTAACATTGCATTAACCTACTGAAAATAGTTTACTACGCTAATAGTTCTTAAACTATTACATTTTTAGTATAGTGTTTATTTATTTTGATCACACATTCATTTTGGTAGTTTCATTTATATTTTACGTAATTTTGAGAAGCACGGTGGTGAATTTTATTCTTATGAACTAAATATTGCAAAAAATGGTTACTATAATCTATTACAAGATAGCCTTATTTTAATATGAATTTATATATTAATATAATAGATATTTTGAATCATTGATATGTTTTATAAAACATTTTGCAGTTGTATGTATAAAGTAGAGATGAAATTTGATTTGATTCACTGTGGTAACGATTTGTAGTAGTAACGAAAGTAATAAGTAACGAATACTCAGTAATGAATACCAAGTTCAGAAATTTGGAACACATACGGGTACCAATTTTATTGTTACTTTTACACCACTATACATCTGTCGACACTGAGGCGCCCCATACGGCATGGCATGAATCTGGCTTGCTATTTCCCCTGACAAGAGGGGAAGTGGTTATCCATAGCAATGAGCGTGGCACCCTAGCATCCTCTCTCTCGCCCTTCTTTCTGTCTCTCTCAGCAGCGTATCTTCCTTCCTCCCTGCACATGCCATGCCGCCAAGAGGGGAAGTTGTTGTCGAGCAAAAGATAAAGCACGTCCTCTCTCTCGCTCTCTTGGCCATGTCCACTTCGCTTGCCTTCCGCACGCAGCACGTCGGCAGCCGAGCAAATAAAGTACGCCTGGCGAACGTAATTTTATCAAGATTATGCATCGCTCAAAATTGTTGAACCTAACAACACGTATATTTCAAAGGAAATGGTTTCACCTTAAAATGTTATGCAAAACATTTTAATGAGGAATCATTATTTGAAAAGGTGTTTTCTTTTGTATTCAAAGGTTGTTTTTTCCCATAAGATCGGTGTTTTATTGTATCTGGTGTAAAATTGACATGATTTGAAACGTAATATTTATTTAACTCAAGGGACGGTATCTTCATGAATAAACGTTTATGCCCAGAAGCATATACTTGAACTTCCCTTGTCAACAAAAATTGTTTGAACATTGACCGCATTGTATTATAAGTGTAAAATTAATTTTCAGTAACTTCTGCGGGGAAATCGCAAGATTATATTAATTAATTTCAATAGACTTGCGTCTTTTGAATAAACTGGTAAAATGTAAGGATCTATTCAACACCTTTTTTCCTTCTAATAATGGCTAGGTAAGCACCGAGCCGAGTGCAGTGTAACTTACGACAGGGAAAATCAGAGGACGGGGTTTTGAATGATTAATTATTAGACAAAAAAAGAGGTTGCAGATTACAATCAGTCTAATAATGCCCTTTTGACCACACCACACTTTTAGGTTAGCTTTAAAAAAAATCATAGTTCATGTGTGCAATCTCGGCGATTTCCAGTCAAAAATAATAAAAATAAAACAAATTTACTATAGGCTATAAAATAAAAACAATCAACAAATAAAATGACTAAAAATTTCTGTTATTCGAAAAAAAAAGATACACATTTAACTCTACTTATATTAATTAAGTCATATAACCTAACTTATCAAGAATTTACAAGCATACAATCTCAAGGTTTGGCCAATCAGTGAAATTAATTTAAGTATCGGCAAAATGTCCCACCAGAAACATAATAATGTTTGTAAGTTAGAAAACCCGATCTCTGTTACCATACAATTACTACTGGAACGGTCTACAAACAATAACTGACGAAACAAATAGAAAAGCTGACCTGAAATATACACACTCACTTTCATGAGATACCTTAATAGCTAGACCAGGGCTTAGTTACTATACACAAAAATTATTATCTGTAACAAAAATGCTTAAAACTTAAAAGAGAGTCTTACGTTAAGCTTAACGGCAGTATTCAACAGTGTCTGACCACTCGTCTATCAAACAGACTAACTAACTTACACTTACACTCTTACTTCTTAGTGGGCCTAAATTTTACTGTTATTTATTAGGTTGGCCAGGGCCATTCCTCCAGAAAATTCCGAAGGAATGCCCCGATCAATCAAAAGAATAATCAAGAACCACTTAACTCATTTTTCTGGTGTGTTCCTGGCCTTCCTGCGCGGCCGGTGCTTCTGCCTCCTTGTCTGGTCATGACATCTTGCCTAATGCTCCACCACAACCACCCCATATATATATATATATATATATATATATATATATATATATATATATATATATATATATATATTATATATATATATATATATATATCCCCCCCTCCCCCCCCCCCCCAATCAGCTCGTGCCGAGACTTCACATGGCGATCACGTGTTGCCAGAGACCTTCTACCATGTTTCCTCCTTTCGCCTTGGTTGCCCAAGGGTTCTAGCTGATGGCATCAGCTGCCTGAAACTTCGCAGCTGCTTGTTCAAGGACAAAACCCGTCCGAATAAGCTGAGGTCCTTACCTTGAAAACATCTGTACGGAGGTGTCTCAAACATCAGGACACGCCCTAAAGAACTAGTACTGCTGAAAGGAATTTGCTGTGTTTGCTAGTAGTACGAATTCTTCCAGGTTGTATGGAAGAATCGATCCTGATGAAAGAAAAAAAATTGCAGCTACCAGCACACACTGCCTGGAGATTTCTCGAAACTGCTAAAGGCCCTAACCAAAATAAAGAAAATCCGACTAATTCCATTACCCTAACTTGCTTTCAAAATGAAAAGAAACAAAACAAAAAAAAAAAAAAAAACTAACAAAATGTTAAAAATGTATCTGAAACACAACCTAACCTTAAATTTGCCAATAAAAAAGAAAAATGAGAGGGAATTACTATTAAAATATAGTATCTAAACAAAAAAAAACTGAAAAAAAATATTTTCTTGCTATTTTCACCAAAGGGGAAATTTTTAAAACGCAACAATATTCCTGTTACAACAGCATTAGACACACTTGGCAGGTGCACAGATCAACGTAAGGTTCATAGTAAATATGAACCCTGCTTGTAGAGCTGCGGCTAGCCATTAACTCGTGTAGGCCTATTAAAAAACAAGCACATGTTAATATTGCTGTAGTACTTTTGACTGGTAAACAATGTAAGTCTTATGGATGTATCTTCAATGTGTGAAAATGATAATGTGAAGTCAGGACAGTATTCATGTAAGTTTAAATATTTTGTATTGTGTAGTAGCTATTTCTTAATGTAAAGTTGTGAGCTGTATGCAGTAGTAAAAAGAAGCGTTTCTGACAAGAGTTTTTAACTCATACCTAAAATTTAAACTCATGTCTACTAGTTGAAACTCATGTGTGGCACTACCAGTCCGTACACAAACCTTTACCATTGTATTTGAAAAATCAGTTATATTAATGTTTCAATGTCTTGGCAGTGTTTTAAATCTTCAATATACTTTCCAACAGTAGATAAAGCAGCTATAGTCAATGTACATGTACATGTTTGTTTAGTTCATATTGTAAAGCCATTTGAATGAGTTTCAACCTCACTGATATATAATCAAGATGGAGGCATCTAGTTTTGTTTCTTCATCAGTTTGTTCCAAGTTGTGACCCAAGGGGAACATCCAGTGTACCAGAACTGCAATTTGAATAGCCACGTACGAAACCTGTCACCGAATCTGCCACAAAAAATTGCACAAATTCTATTGAACAAACCTGGTATGAAATCCAGCCATACAAAATGACAAATGCCGGGACAGATGCTTTAGTAGCTGGTACAACAGCTGCTATTAATGACCTTGCACAAACTGTTATGCCTGGTACCATATAATATTGTCATTATAAATTATATTTAGACCATGAGTTGTGTAAACATTTGAACCGTAACTGGCAGATGGTACAATATATGAACTTTGTCATTCCTACTTCCACATTTTTTATTTGATTTCAATTTTTTTTGTAATCAATAATGATCATGCATGTAAGAGCTATCATTATTACTCACTGCTATCCTATAATCTAATATTTCTTTGTGGAATAATTATTGTACTTCATGTATGCATGTGTATGCACAGTTTAATACCAAAAGTGTTTAGGTTTACTCTTTGTAGCTATTAACCTCTTTCTTCCATTCATGGCCAGTGATAGTTTTTTAATACCTGTGCAATGAGAAATAAACAAACTTGTTCAGTAATCCATCTGTTTATGATGATTATCAAAAAGGGAATATTTTGAACATATGAAAAATATCTTGAGGCCAGTGCACGTTTGTAATTGTATCTCATGTACAAATAATTCATTAGGAAAAGCACAACCAATACACAGTCAGGGCATATTGTTAGAATACAAAATGGTAATGAAATATTTCTACTGCCACTTTGATTTTCAGCCATGTTTACAGTAGTATCAGATGTTTGGCCACCACTTCCCTCCTCTGTTTGATTGTTCATGTCTGCACTATGATCACTTGGCCAAACCAGCCAGTGTTAACTTTTTGTCAGGCCAAGTTTTTGGCACCTATTTAGGCTGTTTGTATTGTTAAAACGGGGGAAAAAGTGGGATAATTGAAAATACATCCTTCAACGCACCAAATGTTAGAAAGGGGAAAATTTGCAGGGAGGCAAAGGAAAATAAGCTGGATGGTGGAGGGAAGGTAATGAGACATCAATTTATTTAGCATAACTCTTATGCTAACAAATTATCAACTATTCTATCTCAATGGCAACAGTAACTAATCTGCCGCAACTGTAGGGCTGTAAGCGTCAAACTTAAACAACTCCTATTACTTATATGACCTTGTCGTTCCTTACAGCATCCCTAATATATGTCTTATCTGCTAGACGTGGGGGCTTCCACCACCAGGCTGTTCTGGGCTGCCTAGATGCCCTTCAATATTATCTTATAATCATGGTAGAGCAAAATTCATGGGAACACTCATCTTGGCCAGCCAGAGGGTTCCTGACAGGATCTTTGAAGGTGAGAGGGAGACGATGTGATGCAGGGTTATTCGATAAGGAGCATAAAATAAAATCAAAATAGAGGACAGAAAACACTCTTATAATCCAATAGAATTTCAATAAAAAAATGTTATTCATGTAACAGATACAGGGAAAAACTATCAACTATGAAATAAAAGAGGATAAAGTTAAATAAAAGTGGTTTTACTATAACAATTCAAAAATAAATTCTGCTACAATTTAACAGGGATGAAATTGTAATATCAAAAATTTAAATCACAAAAATGGGTATCTCTGTATAATAAAATTAATAAATACTAAATATCTCGTGGATTTTCCATTGAAAATAAGTATAACATTTATGTCTTAAAATTCTGTTTAGTAATAATAATAATAAAAAATAATAATAATAATCTGAAATTACTAAATAAAAATTAGTAAATTCCTGTTTTGTTTCCAAACAGCTTTTAAAATTTGAATATATCATAACTTTCATTTAACTGAAATTCTACAGATCAGACTATCTTGCATTTAGTTACAATTTTTACAAATGAACGAAACCTTCGTTTACGTAAAAAAAAAAAAAAAAGGGTCCATAAATTTGGCAACGACTGGAAAGTGATCAAAGGTCCTAAATGGCAAACTGGTTATACAACTCGCAAAACTACCTTCCTTTCAAAGGTCGGAAAATCTCTAACAAACCGTAAACTTCCCTAGTGCCAAAAAGAAATGAGAATGACTGACTTTCAAAACCATTTAATACATTTACGACCAATAATCGGCTTTAATTTTTATCTACAAAAAAGTTCAAACAACTCAATTTTATCTAAACCCAATTTCTGACTTTAGTGTAGTCGGGAACCATAACCCCATAAACTCTACACCACTAGCATAATTGATATTTATCTTTTCTAGTGTTCTACATGCTGCAAGTTCGTTGAGGCTCCTCCAGCCTCCGCCCCGAACTTCTTACATCTCGCTGCTTGACACCGGCCCAACCACATGCGCCAAGGTCTCTATGCTGACTCTCTCTCTCTCTCTCTCTCTCTCTCTCTCTCTCTCAACTTCCAACTTCCCTTTTGACTGCTCACACCGTCTGTACGACTACTCTTTAAAAACACGTCACCCCTCCACAGCTGGCTTCCATCAACCACGCCCATCATCTGGCCTCAGGCAACACCATCATCCTCATCACTCAGCCTTCGGCCAATCAGAGCACTCCGTACTCATGTGCGACTGCTCACAAACACAGGCTTAGTCTGAAGTTAGCCCCCTTAACCCCTGAGAGTCCTACACTTATCTCTGCTGTTCATAGCACCAATCCTCCTCTCTTTGCCTTGCGGGACCTACAAATGCACAGCGGTTGACTCGAAAATGTCCCCATCAGTGGCAGCTCCAAGAACTTCTGGCATACATGCACCTCAAAAAATTAATAAGTGATGACGGCACTTTACTGACGCAGTGGCGATGGAAAACATGCACAGCTACGGCCGGTATGAAAGAAAAAGCTGAGGCTAATCTCAGCATGAAGTTGAAAAAACATGTCCACCACTGACTCTAGAATTTTCCACATCTGACTTAAGGAGTATTCCCGAGAAGACAATGTGAACGACCTAATATCCTAACCTAAAAAAAGAAATGAGATCTTCCGAACAGAATTAATTTATAGACATTAATACCAAAACCAAAAAAGGACTTCCAAGACAAAAGATTAAAGGCATCTGTATAGAAGGTAAAATAATAATAAATAAATAAAATTTAAAATGGTGCTATAAGTTAATATCCAAACAAAACATGACTATGATTTTGAGGTCAAAAATGTTCTAAGTGCCATATCACTAGGATAAAAGCGAAACGACTTTCCAAACTATAACCAAAACCCGAATTAAAATAAAATTATGAAGTTATTACCAAAACACCACAAAGAAAGACTTCTTATCCAAAAAAAAAAGTGATAACCCTAACCAAACACAAATAATTTAAAATCCTAAAACCCAATGAAAAATATTAGAGGTGGGTCCAAGCCTCATTTTGCCGACATTACCAATATCGATACTTTGTGGCCAATTCCGCTGATAGTGCCGATACAAATAATTTAATTTGTAATTTTTATATAGTGTCTGAGTAACTTTAAAATGAGCACAAAGTCTCCAGGATGTGGAAAAACATGTCAATAAATACAAAAAAGTTACATACAATTCATATAATTCCTTATACAATATATACACTACAAATCATTGTGCATACGACACGGCAGTATTTAATTAAGCACATATATTTTCCAGTCCGCTCAATGTTTACTTTGCAGTTTAGCATTTTAGTCAGTTTATAAAAAAACTAAATTTTATCAAACTCTGGGGCATGATCTAAAACGGTGACTATTTTTCACATTCTTAACTGGTTTTGCAAAGTAATCAGCTGGCTACAATCACCAACCTCGCCCAATAGTTGTAAATGCTGTATTTGTCAAGAACCTAACCACAAAACACAGAAGATGAGTAAAGAAGGCAGTGTTTTTAAATACTGCGAAAATTTTCAGTGTGTAAATTGCATTTCTCTGCTTTATATATGCGTACTATTTACAGTCTTCATATCACCAACATTTATGGTTAGAGATGTTTGTTTATAAATAAAATGAACGCTATGATTCTGCTTTTGCCCATGAATGAGTGCCACCACCATAGCAATTTAGCTCATTTGAATCAGATTTGTATATTAAACGATAAATATTGCTACTAATTGATTTATGAATTATGTCATATTGCGAACAAAGTTTCGATATACGATGTGGGAGCAATAGATCAATATACAGTTGACGTTTATGTGATAGCAAATGTACGACAATGACTATTATAGCGTTAAAACTTTTTTTTTTACAAATGAATTTTAACCACCTCAAAAGCAGATACCAGTATCATAAGTTTAATTACATTTTATTTTACGAATTTCACCAGGTATGGCTTATATAGAGTTAAATACATAGCAACACCAAAGCCAGCCATATCAGTTTCCATTTAATTTCAAATCACCTGTTACCAAAAGATAAAAGTGATATCAAGAAAATGGGTTTTCGGTTGCAAAAATAAAATTACTTGTTTGTGAAAACATGTCCTGCAAGATAATCAAGTATGGTAATTTCCATGATGATTAAAATTATTTGAGTTGATGAAATGATTTGGTTGAACCATGGCAGATTGTAACTGATATCGATTTTGGCTTTATCAGTCGATGTATCAGTGTCGGTATTGGTCCAGCTCTACTAAAATATTTATATGGATGCCATTTTGAAAATATATGTCTGACCCTCTCAAAGTTTATAAGTTTACAAGGTCTACCATAGCTCTACTGGATTGCCAAATTTGGTAGAAATTGGTTGTTTTTTCAGATGTATCACATAATTTTAATTTGTCATGTAATACTATTTTACAAAATGGTGGACAAAAGAGATTTTGTGTGGATACATTTGATGGTTGTATAATATACAGCCATCAAACAAAGAGTGATTGGAATTAATTCCAGTGAGTTCATTACTTAACATACAATACTAGAATAGCTGTATGGCTGCCATTTTTATAGTAAGTGTATGACATACCTAAACTATATCAGTTAACATTACCTGCTGCAGTACTATTTGTTTGCCATATTTTGTAGCAATTGGACAATTATATTCCGAGATATGACGTAAAAACTTTATTTATTCGTGTAGCACTATATTACAAAATGGAGGACGAAAGCTGCTCCATTAACATATATTATATATGTGTGTGTGTATACTGCTAGCATACAAAGTTAAGTTGGAATTGATTAAATGGTTTTGAAGATATAGCATACTATGCTAATATAGCAGTTGGTCGCCATTTTCAGTATAAGTGTCTGACATACTTGAAACACATTTGTACATAATAATTGCTGCAGTATTACTTGTTTGCCAAACTTTGTAGGAATCTGTTAATTGTTATTACATAAAAACTTTATCAATTTTCATAGTACTATCTTACAAAATAGTAGACAAAAGTGGTTGTTTATTGCCATATATGTTGCTTGTAATAGATACTGTCAGCGTACAAAATTAAATTGAAACTGGTCAAACGGTGTGGTAGTTATGCCAAATAAACCTAAAAGATTTACCAGGGCCGCCATTTTGAAAATAAGCACCTAATAAATTTCAGTTTTATATATATATATATATATATATATATATATATATATATATATATATATATATATATATATATATATATCTGGCTGATCATAGTATTACTTATGTGCCAAATTTGGCAGAAATTGGTCGAGTAGTTTTAGAGATATATTGTAAAAGCTTTATTTTTTCATATGGTACTATTTTGCAAAATGGCGGACCTATAACAATATTCACCACTGATTTCAATGCTTACTCTTTGCGCTGTCAGCATACACAATTTGGTATAAATCTGTTGAATGGTTTCCGAGATATGACATATCACCCTAAATTTTAAAGTGGCCGCCATTTTGAAAATAAGTGCCAGGCATGGTCGAAAACTATAAAAGTCAACTGTCCTTACTTAGTAGTATATGTGTACCGAGTTGGGTTATAATGTAGTTCACACGTTCAAAAATGTGATAATTAAATCAAGGTAGATGAAATGAATTGGTTGGACCACGGCTGATTGTAACATATACCGATTTTGGGTAAATTGGCCGATATATCGGTATCAGTACCTGTCCAGCCCTAAAAAATACTAAAATAAATGCATCCTAACAAACAATTAGAGATCTTCCCAGAGACCTTAGGGGCTTCTGGACAAAAAAAGAGAGAAAGGCCTAACTGAAGGAAGACTGAATGAACTACACCAAGGGGTGATCAGAACAAAAAAAGGAGAAAACTTCAGAAAAAGTCTACATAAATAATCCTAAAAATAATTTGAGATGTTTTTCACCTTTGTTACAGTATAATTGTTTAAGACTAGTGGAAGTGATTGTTGTGTTGTTCTATAGATGGAGGCTTCTGAAGGTAGGTTTTTCTTTACGTTATTGGAAATTGTAGGGGAGAGGGTCACCTTTAAAAAATTTAATGAAAAGCTGTGTGCCATTTTTGTTTGATTCTAAGATCCCATAAGTTACAAGCTGTACTTTTGTGTGTATGTTTGTGTGTGTGCACATGTGCATTTTTTTTCTTTGTGTTTGTTGGGGGAGCTTAGATGGAGGGTTGACCATGAGAAAAATAATATTGTTACACATATGAAGCCACAGGTTGAATATCCATTTCAGTGGCAAGATCAGGATTTTCCCCAGAAAATATTTGTCAGATGGGTTGCTTGAATGAATGGTCAGGTGGATAAAGTCATAGGTTATTAAGAACTCCAGCTTTTTGTGAGTACAAAATTATAAAATTTTCACAAAATCTGCTTTAGTTATTTGAAATCACTTAATAAACGCTTTGTAAAAGCACATATTGATTGTATAAAGATTGACATATAAAGCAGTAAAAACATAGTTGGTTTGAGTGATCAACTGTAATAGTTGGTGCAAAATTAATTTTTTGTTTTGTTTTGACTGCATAACCAGTTGCATATGTGGGAGAGAGATTCAAGAACAATGATGATGATAAAACTTAAAATGGGGCGTGTTTAGCTTATCTGAACACTTGGTTGGTTTAAAACTAGATGTAACGTTTTTAATATGGTAGTATCAAATACAAAGAGAGAATTTTACAGTTTTCATAACGTTGATGTTGCTGTATTACATTATAAAGAAAATGCATACACCTTAAAAATAAAACAGTAACATTTGCAGATACAGAAACAAGAACATTTGTCCTGCAACTGTGCAAATAAAATTTATCTCAAACATCAGTAGCATCCACAGACAAAACTTAATCTACAAGGATGAATAACTTGTTTCATCAAATCTTGCTTTTATGCGGCAAGCACTCAAGTAACGTATTTTTTTAATGTTCTTATAATGTACAAATAACATAGACCTTTATAGTTGTGTAGATAGTAAATTAGTGTAAATAATTTTAAAAATAAATTATACCAGTGTTTATAAGTTATGAGGTTTTTAATTTTTTGTGTCATATTGGTTTGGCTGATGTACAAAAAGTCTGTGTTTTTACATTATATTTTGCTAAATGGTTCTTTTGACAGTTGTATTTTTCTAATACTAATTAACTTTTCTGTGTGTGAATCATTCTGGTAATACATGGCATTAATTTTATTTTATATATTCATCTCAACAGTCTCTTTAATATGCACACGTATGTACTGTATACACGGACTGAGAAATACTTTTGGATTAAATTGCCTAATTTAAATATATTAAAATAACATATAATTGCATAAAGATAATTAATTGTACTTGCAATTTAGCAATTGTAGTTAATATTTACTATAGGTACATTGATTATATGTACACTTTATTGTTTAAATACTATTATTAATTTTTTAAAATCACCTAAATTCTGGGTGATATTGTAGGAAAAGTAACAAAAAATATACTGAAATCACCTCATCAAAACTGATGAATTTATGGAACCATTTTCAACTAAAACAGGTGTTGTATACAGTATACCACACAGTCTTATACGTACAAGATAAATGATTATTTTACATGGATTTCAGACAACCTATAATAACAGCAAAGCTGTACAGTATGTAGGCTTAAAAACTACTAAAAACAAAAGTTTGTTGTATTAGTGTTTAAATTTTTATATACTTTATAAATTAAGGCAGAATCAGCTATTTTAATATCTCTTTTCTAATATGAATATGATAAATTTAAATCTCTTTTGAAATCAACATGAAAATTTATATAATATCTTTATAAACAATCAGCAATATTATGGAGTGGTGGGGGGAAGAGGGGATAAAATAAATGTTAATGTGTGAAACAAATAAATATAAAATGTGTAAAATAGTGAAGAAAAAAATTAAAAGGAAGGGGAATAGTGCAATTTGAAAACTAGCTGCAATGTCAGCAAACACTTAAAAAAAAAAAAAAAAAAAGGGGGGGGGGGGGGATTAATGGGACACTCTAAAAAAAGTATACTTTAACTCTTCAATCATCACTCGATTCAGCAACTTCTGCTCATTTGGTGGCTCAACTATCGCAACTACAATCAGTTCCACGAGAACCTACAAACATTTGGTTACTTCAAAGGTTGACAACTCTCAAATATTCCTATGTGTCAAAAGAACATCGTGACTTGAACATGAATGAATGTCTAGAATTACATCGGCCAACCTTTTAAGTGCCTGGGGGTGTCCTCCATCAAGACTGTTTAGAGGGTGGGCCATCCTAAAATGCCCTTAACTAGAAACATGTGTCTGACACACACTGCTGTTGCTCAGATCATCTATTGCACTCGTTTCATAGGGAGAGGTGAAAATAAATGTTGGTTACTTGGGAACAGGTGTCACTGACATAGATGGCAAGGAATAAATAGTTAAAGGGGAAAAAAACTAATTAATTACGATTAAATTCAAATAAATTCTAGCTCATCGTAAAATGTCACAGCACCAATAAATAAAATAGAAAAACACCATACTCAACTTTAAACACTTTACCAGTTAAAAGGGGAACTTCTAAAACTCTACAGATGAAAGAAAATAATTTTTAAGTAATTAGTTTACTAAAATAACTATTTTAACATTACAAATTCTGTCTTTTCAGCTGTTTACAAAATCTCCACAAAATAGTTTCAAAAATATTTTCACAATAAAAGTTAATAAATCAGGTTAAAATGTCTTGATAAACAAATAATGGATATTCTGAATTCCAAAAATAAAAGAATACAAATAATTAAAACGTCATTTTGAGCATCTAGTACAACTTTAAAACATCTAAGGCTAGGTTTGAAAACATTAGAACTGACTTACATATTTTAGACCTTTATCTCATTGGTTTGATAAATGGAATTGGCTTGAACTAAGATTTTCACAAATAAACCTCTCTATCTACAGGGACACAACTTATGGTCCTGATAGTTTTTAGCAACTGATCATAATTGTTTTCTACACCATGAAGGTATTATCTTTTCTACGGTTTCACATGTACAAGTTAAGATTATCGGCTCACAAATTCATTGACAGGAGGAAGACGTATGTTATACAAAAATAAAAAGTCTCAACAGTTTCACTCACATTATCGACAATAAAAACCCTGACCTACCAACCCAACAGAGCTAAATTTACGTTGGCGTCTACTAAAGGCATCACATACTCAAAAAAACCACATAAAAGTTCCTCTTCACCGAAGTTATAAATTTCCAAGAGAGTTCTAAACTTTTAACTCCTAAAACAAATAATCATTAAACACTTTATCTTGAAGCCGCCTACTGGAGCCCCTACAAACAAACACTACAACTACAAGACAAAGAATACTTATCTTTTTAAAGGCCTATATGTTGTATAGCCAACCCAGGCTCCTCCAGCCTGCCTTCGAGGTCCCTCGTCGACTGACTCTCTACTCAGACTTCCCCTTATGCTCCTCCTGCTCTGTCTCTACGACTACTCTTTAAAAACATGTCACCCCTCCATAGCTGGCTTCCATCAACTACGCCCAACATCTGGCCTCGGGCGACGTCATCCGGTTTTGTACCAATCCGAACACAATGTGTACATGTGTGGCTGTTCACAAACACAGGCTTAGCACGAAGTTAGCCCCCTTTTACCCTTGAGGATCCTACAATTATCTCTGCTGTTCGCAGCACCAATCCTCCTCTCTTCCCCTTGCGGGACCTACAATCGCACATCTGTTGACTCAAAAGCATCCGCGTCAGTGACAGCTCCGAGAACTTACGGGCACACGTGTGGCACAAAAACATTTCATGAAAAGGATGACAGCACTTTACCGACACAGCGGTTAAAACAAGAAGTGGAATGCAGCTGTAGCAGACACACGGGTGAAGACTGATCTCAGCCCGACACAATCAGCAAGCCATTCTTTCAGCAGCTCTCTGGAACTATCTTCTGCAAGTCTAAGGAAAATTCCCAGGATGACAAAGTGAACAACCTAACAATATTATATCCATTTTTTTTATTATTATTATTATTTAAGCCCATCCTGAACAAGATAAAATTATAAGACCTGAACTCCTCACAAAAAGTGAAAAGAATTATAAATGACCTCCAATAAATTAAAGTTAATGCCTTTGTATGGAAAATTAATAAAAAGAATTTATAATGGCTAAGTTTAAAATTCAAACAAATTATGACTACTATGTTGGGGTTAAAAATGTCCGAAGTACCCTATCACTAGAACAAAAGCTAAACGACTTTCCAATTAAACCTGAATTAATAATAAAATTATTAAATCATTACCAAAACACCACAAAAGAAAGATTCACATACATTCCAACAAAGAGGGTATAAACCTAACCAGATCTAGATATTTAATACCCTAAAACCCAACAAAAATAATAAAATAACCTAATGCATCATGATAAAAAAATATAGAACTTCCCAGAGAATTTAAGGGTATCTTAACAAAAAAATAAAGAGCTTCCCACAGAAAATTAAGGATATCTTAGTAAAAAAAATTAAACTCTACAAAATCATTTCGTAACAATATAATGTTACTAACTCATTGAACATTATAATTTTTTTTAAATAAACAATTAATAATGTTGGGTGAATGTGAAATAAGTTGCATTGCTTCTGAAAAATATCACACAATATGAGAGTGTGCACGGTTTTCTTTAGCACTTGATTAACACACTGCAGCAGCATTACATATTTTTAGCCTTTATTGACACGTAAAACAATGTAATATGCCACTTGGAATCACACATGAACTGTAGACAGTTTCTCTGCTAACTTTTTGAAACACTGCAGCAGCAGTATAAAATCAAGCATTTCTTTAATGAGATATGGAAATGCGAGAAGACATTTATAAAAACATTGCGAGATTGTGCTTGCATCCACCTACTGTATAATTTCATATTTTCGCACAAATGTTATGGCCTGCCTATTGCTTTCACTCATGTTAGAATCACAATCGAAAAGATGTGTTCAAAAGTAGGGTAGGTGTCAACAAATATAGCACAATAAATTTAAAAAAGTGTGTCAAAATTCAAGTAAAGTACCACAATGAAGTCCTCAATAAATATAAATCCTAGTTATAGTCACACTGAAGAAAAGCAAAAATCTTAATTATAATAGTGCTAGAGAGTCACAAATGTACGTGACAACAAGCAAACTCCTCGGGAATAATAATATGGAACGAAGATAGGTGGAACATGTAATGTAAAAGGTAAATAGAGAAAGGTAAAGGGTGTTTTTCACCCTCTTACCCCCCCTCTCCCCCCTTGCCATCTTGTGGTACCCATTAGTGTTGCCATTGGCTGGCGCTTCTACCACAGGGGCATAGCGTTGGAATGTTTTGTGCTATGTATGAGTATCTTAGCAGACACGCATAGCGCAGAAAAGAGAACTGCACCAGCAGAGGCGGTGCTGTAGAAGAGCTGTCAGGTGAACAAAATAACCTTGTTTGCACAATGTGTGCTAGTAACTATCAATTGTAATGAATTTTTAATGTTTTTTCTAGCCATGTGATGTATTGTGTGAGGGTAGAGTCCACACAACCTGTATTGTTTTTTAAGACTCAGTAGTAAAAAAAAAATGTTGCCATGCATTGACTGTAGAAGTGGTTCTTCACTTCCCTGTAGGATATTGCCATATATGGGTATATATTACACTGTGTCATCCATACAATTCTCAGAAACGCTGCTAATGAAAGATGATACATAAAGGGATGAATGACAAAATAAAGTGGCTGATACATTATCACAAAGTGATAACTACACATGGCATGTTTTTGAATCAGGGTTATGTTTTGTGCCGAGCTCGTATTTATATAAACAAACCACACAAATGGATCCATAATTACTGGCAGAAGCCTACATCAACAGTGCATTTTGTTAGTAAATTGTTATTTTAAAAGTACCTTTAATACAATGTTTATGGTTTTATTCTGCCAATCAAAGCTAGAGTGTTTGTGGCATTTTGAATAATTTGAGCATTTTCAAATTACCGTAGACTATATTTAATGTAAGGAGGAAAATTACAATTTTATTGAGAGTTGAAAAATATAACACTTGTTAGCAATGTACTGCTGCTAGCCAGCTGATAACAGGATTGAGCAGAAGCTGTCAGTCAGTCAATGGGTACAGTTCGAGCCGACACAAATACATACAACCAGATGAGACTGTTTGAAAGGATCATATAAAAAAACTCTTAAAACCTTGACTCATGTACAGAATGCAGCTAACTTAACCCTCTTAAGCTGCGTACAATTAAAATATAAAATAAAAACTGACAATACAAATCTTGTTGCTCTATACAGCTTATCACGACAGTCGTGCTAAAAACATCCAATTAACTGTCCCCTTAAACCAACCTTTCAACATACAAGGCAAACACAAGAGAAACAGCGAATACCACAGCTTTAACCTAAACCAATTTTCTAAAAGGCGAGCCAAAACATGAATTTTTAATAAGTAGCATCGCTGCCCCCGAGAATTATGCCTTACCCTCAATTAATACTTCTACCACAGTTTCACAATATCCTACATCTCACATGACTGTAATGACTCACCATAATCGTTGTTGCAGAACATAGAAAAGTTGACATAAAATGGCCAAGGCTATAAGAGGCTGCTGAAATGTTTCACAAACTAGACCATGCGAATACACTGACAATATACTCGGGCAAGCAAGCGTCAAACGACCCGTAGGTAACAGGCAAGTAAACAAGCTGACGAGTCGCTGGTGAAGTTGAGAACGAGAGTGAGTATAATGTTGCCGCTCACCAAGGCACTGAGTCCGAAAGAGGGGAAGGAAGGGAGAATGGGTAGTGAGGGGAGAGAGGAGAGGGCAACCAAAGAGGAGCGGCAAGCGGCCACTGTCACATCAAATGGCCAGCAAGACGATGATGAAAAAATTAATTTGTCTCAAATTAATGCATAATTATTTGCAACGTGTGCAGTGTACAATGCATTAATTTCTGGAAAAAAGTTGTTTTTAACAAAAAACACAAGACTGCTTTTTCATTCACAGTATATGTTAGATTATTAAGCCACAGAAAAAGAAACTGAAAAGTTACATTTTTTTAATACACTAATGTGATTCCAACCCATCCGTTTTTATGGAGGGATTTGATAACGCCACCCAGTTCTTTTTATGGTTTACACTTCGTCGTTAAATAACGCATTATCCAGAAACTCAGTAATTTGTCTCTCATTCTAGATGTGTTGCTAGCAATAAATGTCTGCTTTAGTTACACTTTTAAAGGATGGTTACACCCTTGTAGAATGGACTTAGGCTATAGGTTGTATACATATTTTCAACCTATTTTTTGATGAGGGATCACCTGCTGTAGTTTTTCGGTAGAGTTCATTTCCATCCTATATAATCTTTTAATCTAAATAAAGTAGTGTATTGATTGAAAGTTTATGCAATGTAAGCATGTACAGGTCTTTAAAATGTAATTTTCAAATTACAATTCTTTTCTTTCATTGTATTGTAATTATAAATGTGTAATTCCTTTAATTAAGAATAGGACCAGATAACTGACCTTTGGAAAGGTAAAATCTGAAAAGTGATTTCAATAATCAAGTAAAACATTGTTGATACCACCACTAAAAATTTAAAACTTTCGTAATTATTAAAGACTTGAAGAATTTTTATATGCAATATTGTTTATTTTAAATTTGTGATTTAAGTTTTTGTATTGTTACTTTACTGAAGAGTCTTGAAAGCCAATCTGGGAAAAGCACCACTTACATACCAGAAGTTCTTGTCCGTGGTGGAGCGACTTGGTGACCCTCCCAGACCAGTTGCAAGTGTGTCTGCTCTGCCCGAGGGCTGTAAGACAGGCTATGGCAAAGAAGAAAACAGCAAATATGATGTACCAACACTGGCTGAACTGGGAGTTGATGAAAACTCACTTGGACCTTGTATTTACCCTGGTGGAGAGACAGAAGCTTTTAAGCGTATGGAGAAGTGTCTATTGAGGAAGGTGGGTCACTTATATTTTAATGTTTAGGTCCTAGTATTGTATTCATTTCATTGTTCTTTATAAATTCTATTTAGGTTTTTAAATCTTAAATGGCAGTAACTAACCTAACATTTATCGTGTGATTTAGTGAACCGTAGTTTTATTGACGTTTAAATTTCACTGGTGCCTCCTTATTAATGAATGTACTCCTTGTCACAAGTTACATCCAGTGATCTTTTTTTAGAGTTTTTATACACAATGTTTAAGTTTTCTGATATGAAATTTGTAGATTTCAATATATTCAGTCTCTCTTTTGGGTGATTGTTTGAAAATAGACACCACAGATGTGTAAATGGTTATCTTGTGTATTTGTAGTAACTGTTGTGAAAAAGAGAAAAATTGGTGTCTGCTATCATGAAAATAGCATCTCAGGAACTGCTGAGCAAATCAACAGCAAAAAAAAAAAAACCTAACTATCTACATACAACACTGCTATTGACAAATAACGGAACAAAGTGGTTCAAGAAATTATTGTGTATAACTTCATCAGTAACATAGGCAGCATTGTGAAATAATGTAAAAACCATAGAATTAAATGGATACAGTCCACATTTATTTGTTTTGTAGGATTAGCTGTTGGATGCTGATACATCAGGTAAAAGATATTCTATTCAGCCAAATATTCCGCAAGAACCATAAATAGTGCAGCATACAAGTATCACATAGAAATGTTTTTTCATCATTTGCCACCTTTGCATGTATCTAGTACAGCTCTTTTAAGCCATCATATATTTATGTGAAAAAGTTATCGGTTAAAGTGCCTAATTTATCAGTTTAGTGTTGTGAATCCATCACATTGATGAGTGTATGTCCATCTTTTGTCATTTTTAATTACAAGTCAAGTTGATTATGTTACATTGTTGGACTGTCCAGCCAGGCATCTTTATGTGTGCATGTGTATGTGTTTATGCTCATGATTGTGTTTTGTTCTGTTTTTTTTACTTACTTGGTCGAGCAGAGTGTGTGATGTTGGGCCTGTCATGCCCCTTTTCACAATTTTTTTGGTACCAAGCGCTCAAGGGAACTCAAAGTCATCCTTCGTCCTTGTGGCATTGTGGCATGTGCTCTGCTTGCATATACCCCCCATGTGATCCAATCCAAGGACACTGCCTGGTGGGGAGTTTGACTGGGGTACATCTGTCAAATGATAACGCAGGTGTCCTAAGGCCAGCTCAGCAAGTACAGAAACCTTGCGAGGAGCAAAAGGGCAAAAGCTGGCATGATCCCACACTCAGTATGTGTATGGACTGCGAAATCACGGCCTATCGATCCTTTTGGCTTGAGGAGTGTTTTCAGCAATAGGTGTGTGTGTGTGTGTGTGAATGTGTGTGTGCATGCACGTGTCTGTGTGTGTGTTGTTTGCCTGCCCATTCACCAGTGCCTGATACTGTAGTCTTCAAGACTTAGCAACATCACTATCTTAATAGTCACCAGTGGTGGATCTGTAAGACTATTTTAAGCAACTGTATTAACTCTCCCTGGTTTTACTGTAAATGAATGAAGAAAAATATAATAATAATAATAATGTGCACTTAAACTGTTTTTAAACCAAATTCATAATTATTTCTTGAATAAGCTGAAATACAACTAGGAATATCTTTTAGGGTTTAAGAAAAAGTTATTTTGTTTTAAAAAGTATCATTTGAATTTTGAAATAAATCTTTGTTATAGCATGCATTTACTTTCACTGAGTCCAATTCTTTCATATTTTATGTGGATGTAAAAAAAATGACAAAAATATTGTAAAGCTTGTTTGATACTTGTCTGCTTATGCCATTTGTTAAGTAATTGTCCACGTGTACACCTGTGTCCAGATGCCGTATGTGCTTTACAGTGTTATGCTTCCTAATGTAAAATACTCTTGACTTTCTCTTTGAGATTACACTATTAAGGTTGACAGTTAATAGTGAACTGCACAAATAAATGAATGTAGTGAATCTCCTTTCTGCAATAAAAACTTATAGATAGCCTTACTACACTGTCAAAAAGTAAGACAAAGCAGTTATTCCATTCTTAGTAGGTACTGATCAAAGAAATATCTGTCTTTCATGTGAAAACATACTATTTTAATAGTTAATTGATTTTGATTTGAAAATTTCTTGTGCCATAATTTTTATTTTGTGCAGGAATAAATGTTTTTACGTACTTATTTATTAAAATTGACAGTTTTTGTCTGTTTAAAAATATGGTTGTCCACAATGTCCAGAGTCAATGGTGCCTATAGGGTCTTACATTTTGCACTTTGCATTAAAAATAGCTTCAATCATTACAGTATAAGTTAAATATTGGCATAAAGTTTTTTAAGATCCAAATTATATAAATCCCTTGTAGAGCATTTGCATGAGACCAAGTGTCCCACTCCAAAACATTTGTAGAATGGCTGTCAGAAAATGATCCCTGTGCTTTTGCTATTGCATCTAGTAGACTTGACTGTAGCCCTTATTTGAAGCATTTGCATGCTAGGCATGTTGATTGAGTCCATTGAGATCTGTAACAGACTACATAATGTTTCTCATTTTGGCTTGCTTCAGGAGAATTTGATGTAGACAGGGGTTAAGTTACATACAGTAGACTCCCAATTTTATGAATAAGTGTTGACGCGTGTCGCTTAAACCCCAGTTGTACAAGAGACTTCTGGTTCTGTGCTAGGTCAGTCATGCGTACACTAGGGACTCAGTTCCCCTTCTTCCAGGTCACCAGTATCGGCCTTGTGGGCTGTCTACTGGGTACAAAGTTGGGTACAGTTGGCCGAGCAATATGCCTCGCAGTGACACTGACCCTCTGGGGCAATGTGAACTTACCAGAGCTTGGTAGACTTGTCTTGGAGGGTGCAGAAGTCGTGCCGCAGGCGGGGCGTGTGGAGTCCTGGATCCCCTTAGTCTTGGCGGAAGTGGAACTGCTACAGTTCTCAGCTAGATGTCTGCAGTTCCAATCTGTTCCAGCCCAGCTGTCGAAGTGTGGGTTTGCACTCCCGAGCCTTGTGTCACTCCTGGTGACCGGGGCCCGGACCACCGGATGTACTTCGTAGTCAGTCCTAATTGGGGCGGAGTGAAACACGTAACTCCCAATGGGAGATTCCGGTCTCCCCGCATGACGGGCAGCTTGGGTCTGCCCCCGAGGAGTGTCGACTCCCGGCATGATGAGGTTTGCCGCATAGTCCTGCTTGGCGGCACTGAACTCTGCCTTCTTTTCCGCTCTCTGAGCTCCGTGCCTGCTATTGAATGGCATAGGCATGTAAGGCCGACAATAGCTGGCAGTGCGCTCCCTGGCTCCAAACAGTGCAAGCACCTGGAAGTGTGGGTCGTAAACCACCTTCCTGCCAATGCTGGGTGTAGTCCACAAACATAGGGCTTCCCATCCCAAGCTGCTACCTCCTCCAGCACCTTAATTAGGTGCTCTGATCAGCGATGCAACTTGATTTTGCTATCCTGCTTATGTGGGGTTTGTCCTAGTGGTTGGGGCTCTACATTTCGGTGCACTGAGGTGTACAGAATGGGTGGCCGTCGAAAGATTAGATGTGTGTATCGACAGACAGGCCCTTGAAGGGGGTCTGACATTGTACTCTAGGTTTGTAATAACACTCGGTTTTTTTTCATGCCCATTTAGGTTGAATACTGGTGACAGATAGGTTATACCTCTAGAACAAAGAACTCTCGGATATATTAAAACTAGTGATGTCAAACTCAATTCCTCGATACCCGCGATTCTTGAAGAATGGTATAATCGAGAATCGGAAGACGAAGAATTGAAGCATTATATACCGTTCATGGTAAAGTGAGCACTTTCTGAAGCTATTTTATCAGACATAATAACCAATAAATACATTTCACTGTGGCCTCGGACGTTTGGTTTTGGGTATGGTGGTATGGTAAATGTATACACTGTGTTTGTTACTCACGTGGCAGGGTTTACAATAAAAAGTGGCGGAAGGTTATAAACTGGTTATAAAAAGTACCTAGGGTTTCAAAAGTGCTCACTTTATCGTGAACAGCGTATAAAACCCAATTCCTACAAGTACATAACCTATCACTAGAGGCATGATTTTGTAAATCGTGATGAAACGAAATAACACCGAAATACAAGTTAAAACGCAAAATAACATGAAATACAACAAATGCGCGATATCTCACTAAATGCGCTTTCTCCAAAATAAATAAACTCTTCTCCTATATTATTTCACGAATTTACTTCAGCACTGTAAAAATCTAAACACACACGAGTCTTGGGAATATTGAGAATTTCTAGTGATGAAATAATTCTTGATTTTGTCTCGAGACAATTTTTAAATCTCGGAAATCATAGTTCTAAATGCGTAAATACATTATTTTTTCTTGCGAAACCAAATGTAAATAAACATTCCAAAGATTACACAAGCAGTAAAACATGTACTTCGGGATAAGCTATGGAGAGTTTGACAACAAACTGCCTCCAATCTTGCGAAGTGAACACTCACAACTCGAATGTGTGTACTAATCTATGGCGGCCACTTGTTTACTAACATTGGCGGATGTGCATGAAACGAATGTGTGATATCAAAATTGACACATTAAACAAACTGTTTCATAAAATATCTAGTCTCATAAATTATGGAAGATGCTGCAGCCGATGTAAAAGACCGTAAAGGATCTATGATTTGGACATTTTATGTAAAGATAAAAGTGCAAAGGCGAGTGTAAAGTGTGCAAGAAATTAATACAAACACAGACCTGAACTGGTCTGAGAAGACTTATTAAAAAAAAAAGGATTCCAGATGATATTGATATTACGTAGATACTGCTTGTCTAGTTTATGTATATATCTCATAATTTCTTTGCACTAAAACTTATTAATGTAAATAATATATTTTTTTATAAACTTCTTTGCTTTTCCAGAAAAATTGTTTGTGAATTTACCAAAATGATACTGTATTTTAAAATTGGAGCCTTTTAAATAATTACTGCTTTAAAAAAATTTAACTATGATTGCTTTTAAATAAGTGCCAGTCTTGCAAACATTTTAATAATGTATTATGTTGGTGAACATTTATCATGGCAAGTGAGGTTTGGAAATATTTTCGAATGAACTATGTGGACGAAATATATAATGATATATATATATATATGTACATTTTCATATTATCTCAATTGCCTCTTTTGAACTTTTGGGGATTTCATATGAATATGCTCCCACTGTTCAAGTGTTATAATTATTAATATTAGTAATAGGCCTACTACTAGTGTAGGCCTAGCTTAAATAATTGAATTTCACACCCTCCTATATATTAATTAGTTCTGTAAAGTAATTGTCTGTAACTAAAGGAATAGCGAGTTTTGGAATCGAGAATCGAGAGTGGTATCGGCATCAAGATCGAGAATCGAGGAAAAGTGGAATCGTTACATCCCTAGTTAAGACTAAATATTTATTTTAGTAATAATTACTTGGGTAACTCGTATATGCTACCAATAGGTCTAAGCTGTGGAAGTAAATAAGCTATGCAGATTATGGGTGAAGGTGACCCGCTCCTAAGTCTATTTAAGATGCAAGGGTAAAATATAAACTAACTGACATAACTAATACTATTAGGGTTGCCTAAAAGAGGCCCTAACGCTAACAGGGGAGCCACTACCAGCAAGTAGTGGCAGCTGAAGACCCAGGAGGATCGACAACTAAGTGTTAAGTCGATGGTCGGTGTCTCCTTGCAGACAAAGTTTCTGGTGATGACGATTGCAAGGAGGTGTTGAAGCCTCTGGTGGATGGTGGCAGCAGCCACTGGAGAACTGGAAGTTCTTGGAGAGGACCGTGAGGGCCTAAGACAGAGAGCCCCAGCACAAGAAGTGTTGAGGCGAGCCACTGGAGACGATATCTCCTAACCTCGGCTGCACACTGCGTTATATGCAGCTCGCTCAGGAGTGTACGGCAGGCCAGGGTGGAAGACATGACGTGCCCCTGTGATGTCTGCCGGGAGTGTGCAAAGTGGGAGAACTACACTTGTGCGCTCAGGATATGGCCTCAGGCGCTCGGCGGCGCTCTGCCATCTTCAGTGGTGTGGTGACACTTTGTCTGCTAGGTGCATCAGGGAGGCTGACATGTTGAGTGGCCACTTCAAATACCTTTCATGTTACGTATATACAGGATGCGTTCAAGTTGAAACAACTCTCTACGCATTCGTAAAAGTCGTGCTTGGTTCACTCCTTCCTTGGGTTTGAATACTCTTAGTAGAGAGAAAAGGGCTGGTCAGGAACAGTCTGGAAACCAAGTATCTTCTGTGTCCCTTGCCGGGAATAAATCATGCTAGACATCTTTGGTAGTTGTTGCCTGTAGAATTGAAGCACGTGGAATGAGCTGTAATCGTTGATAGTATATAGGTATAAGCTGTACGTGTCAGTGTTTTATGAGAGAAGTCACTATCAAAATTGGTTTTTAAAAAATGTTTGCTAGCAGTGTTATATATGTGTTTTAGATGCACTTAATTAGTACGTAATATGAAAAACTAAAAAACTTGGTGAAAATTGGTTGAAAACTGCAGCAGAGGTTGTTTATCGTAAATGTTATCGTATTGCAACATTGTATGTGTGAAAACAGCCTTTTTCATCACACAATAATGTAATATTTAAATTTGCGATGATATAAATACTATGTTTTATGTCTTATTGTCTCGTATAAAAATTCAAATTGTTTGTAAAATTTTCTTATTAACTTTGAAATTGAATTATTACATTTGCATAAACACAATAAAGGTATCTCAATAAAGTAACTTATACAAGCTGATACATGCGGCTATCTGTTACAGTAACATAATAGTTGTACTAAAACTAACCAATATTGAAATGTGTAATGATTGTAATACGTATTGATTATAACAACAGGCATCTATCTTCGTGGTACGCTTTAGCTTCCAGTTTTATTAGAATTCTTACACTTAGTATGAAAAATTATGAATCATCACAGAAATAAATTTGCGGTGCTTGTATATCAATACGCGGTGACGTAACAGGCAGGGCTCGGGCATTGCCTCTGAAGGACTATAGCATTGGTTGGAACGGAGTTCAGGGTCAGTCGGTGCAGGATGAAGGAGATAAACTGCAGCCAGCACTCTCCTTTATGCTCTTATACATAGATTTTGATATATGTCAAACTACGAGTGTACAAAGGTAAGTATAAGGCAATTTCATTTAGTATGGTGAGTGTGTTAAAGGGTAGCAGTTCTTAGACCCCTGCCAACTAAATCGTAATTACAATTGACATTGGCACATTGACTGGTTGTGGGAGAGATTTTGTGTCAGCAGAAAGATGTTGGGTAAGTTATTGGATAATATTTTAAAGACATCTTAGCAGGCGATAAGTAGAATTTCTGTAAATTCTAAGAATGATTTTCATACAGATGATTTTATTCTCAGCGAGAATCACAAGTCGTGAGGTTATAAGGTAACAAAAGATAGTGTGTACGAGGACTAGGGATTGTGTGATGTTTAGAGGGGTTACTTGGATTTTTATTATTTTGTAATTTGCCAGCTGGATCAGTATATGAATATTCTGTAATATTATAAACAATACTTAGAAACTCACTGCATTTGTATATTTAGTACTGACTATGTGTTCTCTGCCGGAGACCTGTAGCTTGCACGCATGCGCAGCAACTTCAATTGTGTTGTAGGAGAGCTGACGTGCTGGCAGAGAGGCTGGTCAGCTGTTGAAGACAGACATTGTGTGTGGATGGTAGTGCATTTTATCATGTACGTTTAGACGAGTTGTTCCCAAGATTGATAGGTGGAACCAAAGAGAGACAATTAGGTGGGACAGGTGTAAGTTGTGTTTGTGCATTATTTTTCATAGGATCTTGGTGAGAGGAGGTACTACGTTTTTGTAGTATCAGTACTGTAATTGACTAAGTGGAAGTTACTAGGATTAACTTGAGTCAGTTATTTATACTTAACTAATAAGGGAGTAATTGAATGTGGGAGCAAACTCTAAATTGCATAACTGTATATTGTTGATATTTTGGAGAAGTCATTTTAGCTTCCGCCAGGATACGTAGTGCTTACTGCCTAAATGTGAACATACCTTATAAGGAACATCCAGTTCCATTAAGTTTTAAGGAAGTTAGAACATCTACCGTACTTGTAGCCTAGTTTATCATTGCAAGCCTGCGTTTCTCAAAGATATGCTTGCAGGACCTAACTCTGACAGAGCACACGAATATCTGCTTCCTCCATTCTAGCAGATTGGGTTTCAGTAACACCCTGATAAAAAATTACCATTGTGGCAGCTACCATTTAACATCAGGTCGTAAAATCTTTCCTCAGCTGTCGCCACTGGTTCCCAGATTAGTTCAGTCACACTGTTGATCATTATGGCATCTTGACACGTGGTTTGATGAGGGGAGGGGATGTACTGAAGCAGCCCTCGCTATGACAAGCTGCAGTGACCTATCCTGTACAGGCTCCCGTCGCTTCCCTCCCAGTCACCCATGACAGGAAGGGTGTGAGGATGCCAAGTGGTTGCTAGGCAACTATTTCCCACCTTACCAGCCACAGAAATCACACTTCTTTAAATGAAATAATATTAATTACTTCAAAATGCTCATTAATATGGTGCCAGCATACCTGTAAACATCTGAGAGAACTGTTATTTTAGCTGTCTTCGGTCTGGACATGGCCATCATGGCCTAATTTTCTCCTCTGACATGTCTAACAAGGAAGAGGGGTTGCCAAGCAATCAGCGTGGCATCCACACCCCTCCTTCAATTGACAACAGGGAGCGGGAAGTGAGCCAGTGGGGTGAGAAGGGGTTGCTGTGTTTGAGACCATTTTCCAGCTCACTTTTGTTTTGACACCTTCCCTTTTCATCCACTACCTCCTCTCTTTTAACTGTGCCTGAGATCAGTACTTTTCTCCACCCTTCTTTGTTTCCTTAAATGTAACTCTGCCTGGCAACAGAGAATAGGCAACCAAGTTCAAGAGGGGGAATGAAGAGGCAGTAAGTACCCTATTCAGGGGAAAGAAAGGAATGCCACTCTTTACTATTCCTCCTTTCATGAATACAAGGAATGGAAATTTATTCATGTTCTTTTGATATCTGTATGTGTTATTTTTGCAGAACAAAGTAAAAACATTTATTTATGTTAAACAGCAAGACATTGATTAATCATGTACTTCTATGAAGAAATAAAATCAGAATATGGTTAACTCTTTTGCCAGGGGAAAATTTTTCATAATTTTTACCCAAAAAGTGTAAAAAATGTAAAAGTGATTATATATAAATAATAATAATTTATTAATTTCTAACACAGAAACTATTTACAAAGTATATACAGGTTATTACATGTGCAGACTTGCATTTACAGGTGATTAGATGTGCAGACTTTCTTTTATTTTTTTTTGTGTTGAATTACTCCGAACAAGGCACAGGACAAAGTGGAGGGTAATTTTATGTAAAATATTATTATTATTATTATTATTCATGTTATACAAAAAAACTAAATCTGTTTTAAATTATGAATGGTTTTCTGAATATTGTAAATTGGTTAAGGATAAAATCAAATCAGATAGTCTAAATTGGTTAACAAAGATTAATAATAATTTAAAGCATCATCCGAGCGATTTTTGAAATCATGTTAAAACAGTGAAGAAAGATTTAAAAGAAAATATAATTTTGTTTGTTAATAATAAAACAATACATGATGTAGGAGATCTTGCAAATATTTTTGGTTGTTTTTTTTATGAAATGTATGTACAAAAAGCTGTTAACTATTGCTCAAGTAAACCTCAAGGGAATAATTTAATTATTAATACTCCTACTATTAAACAAGTTATGGTACTTTGGGCAATCAAAAAGCTCAGAAATAGTAAAGCCACTGGTTATGACGATATTCCAAACTTTATTCTTAAAGGCTGTGCTAAAATATTAACAGCACCACTTACTCATATTTTTAATCGTAGTCTTTCTAGGGTTTTTTTTTTTCCATCCATCTGGAAACAAGCAATTATAGTGACAATTGTAAAGAAAGGTAACAAGCAGGATATTAATAATTACAGACCTTTATCTTTATTATGTGGCTTCTCCAAGGTTTTTGAAAAGTTAATACATAGACATCTAAATTTTAAAACAAAAAATGCAATAACAGAATCACAACATGGCTTCTAATCTGGAAAAACGACTACAACTAATTTGTTTAATTTTGCCAATGACTTATGTAAAGAAGTTTTATCTAGAAATCAAATGGATGTTATTTTGTTTGATCTTAAAAAATCTTTTGACGCATGTCAACATGTGATCATTTTGAAAAAATTACAAGAAATAGGCCTCGATGATTTATATGTTGCTTAGTGTAGTATTTTTTTTGACAGAATTTTTTGTTAGAATAGATAATGTTTATTCCAATTCCTTTTCAGTAATGTCTGGGGTTCCTCAAGGCGGTACACTCTCCCCGCTGCTCTTTAATGTTTTTATCAATATTATCGGTGAAGTATGGCATTCTCATGCACTTCTCTACGCAGATGATTTAAAGATCTATAAGTGTGTTAAGGATGGGCGGGATTGTGTAATGCTACAGCAGGATTTTACTGCTATTAGGAATTGGTGTATAGATAATGCCATGGTACTGAATGAATCTAAAACCATGTGCATCACTTTTGCAAGGAAAACTAACCCAGTGATACATAAGTATGTTGTTAATAATATTGTAATAAACAGAGTAGTGTAGCGTATATATGTCATTTAGGAGTTATTTTAGATTGTAAATTATTTTTTCATTGTCATGTAGATAGTCTTATCGTGTAACATTAGTTGCACGTTAGGTTTAATCAAATATATCACCTTTTCAACCACATCAACTGATTCCTTGTTAGGTCTTTATTACTCTTTAATTTGGTCTAGGTTAGAATATTGTTCAGTGATTTGGAATAATATTACTAACACTGATTCAATTAGGATAGAAAATGTACAAAAAAAATATTTTTAAACTTTTATACCGTAGATTCCCAAATAATCAAAATTTTAATATATTTAATGAACTTTTAAAATATAATACTCAAAATTTGAAATTACGTAGGGAGTTTATTGATGCACTATTTGTGGTAAATTCTTTTCAATCACATTTGCATTGTTAACAAATTTTAAGGAAGGTAACATTAAAAGTCCCTAATTATACATGTAGAATCTCCCATATTTTCACTTCTTTATATCTTAGAAAAGATCTAGTAAGTAGATGTGTAGATAATTATAGTAAATATTTTTCTATGTGAGATCCATTTATATGTTATAAAACTACATTTAGTGATCTATCTGAACATTATATTAATCATTTTTAGGGATTCAGTATTGTATGTTAATAGTATTTTTGAAAATGTTCTTGATTGTTTTCCATGTTAAATGTGTTTATGTTTTGTATTTGTTTGTTATCTCTGTCCAATGTGTTTTGTTCTATTGTATTGTCTCTAGTCATTTTGTCTTTAGTTAGTTTACATCTTTTATGTAACTGTGCTCTCCTTTTAAAGGTTCCCAACTGTTGGGTGGCACAATAAAATATGAATAAATTAATAATTATTATTATTATTATCTTATTTCAAAAACAGAAACAAAGTATTTGCACTTTATTTACAGGTTATTACATTTGCATACTTTCTTGTATATTTATTGGTAGGTATGTTTCTCCTCAAAGTCAGGCACGTGTCAGAGTTGAGGATAAATTTGCATGTAATAAGTTATTTCAAACACAGAAATAATATACAAAGTATTTACAGTTTATTACATGTGCAGACTTTCCTGTTGTTGTTGTTGTTGTTGTTGTTGTTTTCTCTTTCTTTCTTTCTTTCTTTCTACTGAAAGCAAGGCACAGGACAGAGTGGAAGATGATCAGGGCAATTCTTGCACATGTAGATGGTGATGCCGGCCAACAGCCAGCAGCTCTAGAGCACATGATGGCACTCACGTGTCACGTGTACCGCACGTGCGCAAAGAAGCAAACAATTTTGAACTTTCCTATAAATGTTGATTTAGGGTAACATGTGTTATATTGTCTTTACAGTGTTTACTATGTCTTTTAATGTTTTAAAGTGCTTGTACTAATTAATTGTTTGGTTATGAATATTCAAAGTGCCTGTGACGCCGAGATTAATAACACTTAATATTCTGGCATGAACTCCATCACAAAGAGACATTGAAATTCATAACAAAATTATAGAAATGTAAAACAATGTCTAATTTAATTTGTGCCATTTTATTTTCACTTTTAAATATTTCACTTGGCTTGCATAGCACTTCTGCTTACGTGAACCCCGTAGGCGGCCATGATAAGTCCGTGTGACGCTTATATCTGGACAGTCTGGCGAGGTAAGACACTGTCACGTGCGCACTACATCTTTTGTTCACTGATGTAGGTTTCTATAGTCCATGTAGTTTACAGGTTAATCTTTGCTTGCATATGTTTTTGCCAGACGTTTTCCCCAGCATTATGCTCCCGCTTTACTAATTTCTTATGTCCTTGTGGCATTTTAAATTTAATCAAGGAGAAGGAGGAGAAAGATGTCGGAGAGGTCACGCGACCCACGCATTTTGAATCAGACGCCATCTGCCTATGGTTATGGCATTTCATTGTAACTTCTGCATAATTGCTACATGCAATTTTAAGAGCTTTATTTTTCTGTATGTATTTAATGGTAATTTTCGTGTTTGAATATTTTACAGCAACATCACATATAACCACGTGGCCGACTGAAGCCAAGTCTTTGTATACACCATTATTGCATTTTAAGAGCTAATTTATATAACATTGTATGTGTAATCATTTATTTCAGGGTCTATGTATTTTTCGTTCAGGGTCTAATGTATTTTTCACGTAAATTGATGCTTTTGTACTTGACCACGCGGTCACAGTAATGTTTGATTTTACCACCATCAGGCATTTCACAAGCCTGTAACAACGCTAATCGTAAAGAGAACCATTTGCCAAACACGAATAATATTTTATCTGAATTTAGTTTGCAGTTTCCACCCAGAAATATTGCAATTTCACCTGCACCACGTGGTCTGCTACGAACTTCATCCAGCAACATCCTGTTGCAATACTGCAATACAAAACAACTGCAGCAATAACCTAAGCTTGTTTTCACACGTGTGTGTTTATTGTGAATATTCATCTCGTGTCCCATCTTATTTCATGTATGATTCAAGGGTCTATGTAATTGTGTAATTAGTGTACGGTGCAATTAATCCCGTCCTAGCCAGCTCTGTGTATAGGCCGTCACCACACTAACCACGTGCTGGAGGGTGAGCCCCGATGAGTTTGCATCAGTGATGCAGAGTAATCACTCGTGTTAATGTGTATTAAGAGTATTCATTTGTAATTCACCGTGTCCTGTCTTCAGGGAAAAACCATCAGTCCACCCTAGCGGCTGTCGGCCCTCTTCCCTTGTGAAGGCTGTGCTTGCACGCACCTCGGTAAGATCATCCATCTAGGCGTGCACTAGAGTAATTGCGGGCTGAGGAGCACCCAAGTGGAATTGGCTAGTCATGACTGAGATAATCATAATTTCATTGGCACGTTGATGTGTGTAAACAATATCAATAAAAACAAGTCTACAGTGAACTCAATTTTTTTTTTCATTAGTGACAGTGTCCTAGCCTCATACGTTTTATCTATTGTTTATTTCAGTGATTTTATTAAAAGTTTAGTATTGCCAATGTGTTTGTAAGTACGCACGGGTGAGACGGACACACAGAACCCACAACATCCCTGAGAACCCTGAGTCTCAATAGTGCGGTGATTGGGAAGCACCGCTGGCGCCCAAATTTCCAGTAAGTATTTGTGTTATAGTTCGTCTCGTGTCTCACCCGACTGCGTTAATGGTTTTCTTCCGTTTACAGAGTTTCCTCTTATTGTTTGCATTGGTTAGGTATTATGGAGCAAAAATGCAATTTGGCTTGTGATTTTTGTCACTTTGTACTCCAATAAAATGGCATTCATTTCATCTGGTAAGTGGCGCAACATCAGCACAAAGAAGGCCTTTCTTTTTTGGTGATGGTTGAGAATATGCTTCCAGAAGTCCCTCAATGATGCTGTTCCTGAATTGTATTGCAGACATGTTAGTACCACGCAACATATTGAAGGCAATTTGCCTATTCACGAATGCTGCTTCGACAACGAAATGCCACAATACATGATACCACTACCTCCACTACCTGTTTTTATGATAGTAACAGTATGATGGTGACAGTTGGTCATAACGATCTACACCATTCATGTTCCTGTTGTACTCCAACACCGTCTTTGGTTTAGAAACAATCCTGTACCCATTTTGTTTGTTTATCTCTTGTTCTCACTTCAGTCAACTCATTGCTATGCACAGTTGACAACAGAGTAACTCGTCCAGTATCTTGCCAAGAGCACAGATTCATTCCCTTTGCTTTGTTCAGCCAAAATTTTGGCTTGTCACCTTTCTTCATTTTGCAAGCTACTGGTTTACACTCAGTTGGCATGCCATGCCTGTTTGTTCGAACTGTCCCGCAAGCTGCTATGTCAATTTTTCTGAGGAGCTGGAACAGTGACAGTCTAGAAAAGAAATTGTCACAATAGAGAATTTGCTGTGTGTGTTCAAACCCCATAAGAAGTTTTCTGGCAACTCGCTCACCTAACCCTAGGGTGCGATAAACATTTACTTGTAGCCCCCCTTTTTCTGACATAAACATCTAATCTCAACAAGAAACCTGTTTCACTGTCACACAGTGATCATAAATTCACACCGCACTTTGTGGAAGGGTTTGATGGTATGTATTGTTTGAACCATAGATGCCCTTTAAAGTGAAGCATGGTTTCATCAGTAGATAAGCTTTGACCTGTTTCAAGTTCATGCAAGTAAATATCTTTCACTATGTCTATGGTTGGTCAAATTTTGAAGAGAGGATCATAATCCTGATGCATTTTTGGAAGTTGCTTTTTGTTGTCAGCGAAGTGCAAAAATTACCTGAGAATCTGGTATCAGTCACGAGCATAATGTGTAAATAATTTGGAGTAGCATTTATCCAGGATGATTCACAAAAATACTGTTCTATTGATGTTTTACAACACAAACCTGTACCAATTTCTACAGCTGTCATTGCTTGTATGCCCTCAGGAGTACACTCATTCCACTGATGATACCTTGAACAAGGTGATAATTTCTTTGTTGTCATATTTTCATAAAACTGGGATGGATATACATTTGTTTCATCTGCTACTGTAGCAAAAATAGACCTGAAAATATTTTTTTAAAAACAGTCTAATGTCGTTTCCAGAAGTCGTGACGGTTCTTAGCGCGGGGGTGAGGTAAGCAGATTGTCAGTGGAGGAAGGGGCAGAAGAGGAGGTTGCCCTCCCTTTCTTCCTATGCTACGAGCAGCGTTCAAAATATATTAGTTACAGTTCCTTCTGAGCAGGGGTTGTTGACAATGGAGTGTGGCATGCGACCAAAAAGATTTAACGAAGTCTTGCACTGTAAGGAAAAAGCAGTTATTATTAGTTTTATTAGTGTTTGGGATGACAAAGCAAAAAATAAATGCTTACTTGTCCCTCTTATTCAAGCAACAGAGAAAGCAGCTAATTATACAGGCATGAGCAAGTCTTCTATCAAACAACTTCGAAGGCAGAGTTGAGAAAATCCCGGTGAATAGCAAAGAATTCCAGGAAATCGAAAGTCAGTACAAGATAGTTTTTACTCTTTGATTTAGCATTTACGCAAATATCTTATCACCCATGTACAGGACACAGTTGGAAACCTAACGCTGTCGTTCCATATTGATGAAAAAACTGTAATGTAGTTCTGTCAATGCTTTATTAATGTATTCATAAAGCTTTTTCCAATTCATAAACTGCTTTAATTCGCTGTCAAATTTTATCACTTGTTATTGCGGAACAAAATTTAAAATATGTATTATTTTTGTGATTTGCTTTCATATTTAATTTTAATTGAAATGCTTATCATAGATATCAGTTCTAAATTTTTTTTGGAGATAATTAACTACAGTCACTGCGATACTGGATGCTTTATTTGCAAAACTCAACTCATTTGAGTATAATAAACTTAATGAACTTGCTTATAAAGTTGACCTGCTTACCTGACGCACGAGCTGCGTCGCAGCCGAGTTTAGTTTGAAATACACGTTTTACTAAGAAACTATGCCGTGTGCTCGCTGTCTGTTTTCATAGGAAATGAAATGACACTTCAGACTAGGGTGGAATGGTTTTTCAAATACATAATGCGCATTACAAATATTATTGTGCAGCTATTGAACATTGCCGAAAACGCCTTTTTCATACTGCGGTATCTTAAAACATACTGCATGCATGTCTGCAACCCATAGGAACATGTACTGAACCTTCCTGTAACTCGCATCCATCAAAATGATAGTGCCACCGCTTAAAGTACCATAGTTACAACAGCACAACTGTAAACCTGCACGCCAATTCAGTAGCTTGTGCGTAGAGGCGACGGGGCACTTGATTCACGTACCTGCATGGCTCTTAATGCCCGCTCCCTTCTTTGCCTCAAATATCCAAAATAGTTTCAGGCAGGCGGGTGGACACCTTAAGTAGACCTTTCTTTGAAGGAACGAATAATGACATTGTTTTCCTATCTGCAAGTACAGGAGTATATATATGCACATGACATTTTGTTTTTATCTGAAGAGAGAATAACGAGTAGTAAGTTTCATAATGATAAATTAATATGATACATATTGTCAAAGTTGGCAGACATGCCAGCTAATGCATCACTTATGCAAATATTGTATATTTTTTAACTATGCAGTGTATGTAAATGGTACAAATAACTATTTCCTGTAACGTTAACAAAATTTTTAAGGGCAGGGATAAACCAGTTTTTTTCCTTTTGGAATATAAAACTCAACTATCAGGTTACTGCGTGAGTTACATAGCATGCATGTGCAACTAAACCCTTGCCACGCCACTATTATGACTCACCTGAATTGCTCTCTTCTGTGACCACACAGAGAAACGACTCAAAGTTTTGAAGCACTGTAGATTTATACTGTGTGCGCGAGAGACATACAGACAGAGAGTTACTGAGCCGTGAGCACATTTTGGGTCATATTTTATATGTTCAATGTCGGGTCACCATGAAAACTAAAGATTTCTTTAAATGTAAGCCAAAAAATTAGAACCAAGTTTCAAAACATCCATACACCTGCAAGCCCCTATAAAACGAATTGGACAGTAATCTGTTGCTAGTATTTGCCTCCCGAGTGTTGCAGCTATTATAATCGTCTTCACGGAAAATATATTTTCTTTAGAAGAACCATTTTTTTTAGATCATCTTTTATGAGTCAGTACATTTGGGTATTTATCTTGGAGCTGACAATTCCTATGCCATTAAATTTCAAACTTGGAAATTATTTAAATCTTTTCCCGAAATAACCAATGTAGTGCTACTAACTGGTCGAAATATTTGTTAGAAGAACTTACAATATTATTTCATAGGAGGAAAAATAAACTGTAGCATGCTTCAATCATTAACGATCAGCCTTTTACTATCCAAATGCCCTATCAAACATATAGTCTAAAGGCTGACTAAAATAAAATTGTTCGACACTAGTCGCATTATCAAATAATAATAAAAAAAGGTGGTAGCCATAAGCTTAGTGGAACAAGAAAAAATATGTATGTTACACATTAAGAAAATAGTTTTCCCAAGTATGTATTTCAATAATTTGAATACAGCAGTACATAATATTCTGTTACTATTTATTAACTCGTTGCAACTTGTCCTCAACAACTACATCTTCGTGATATAATTGATTGAAAATAGAGAACATAGGCGAAGATGTGACATGAGGTTCGGTGACACTCTGTTTTCATAGTATACATAACATTATAAATTCATGCAAACAACTTAATGTCTTAATTTCTGTTTATTTCAGACCGAAAAAGAGCAATAAAGTTGATGTTGACAGTTTCAATCGACAAGTCATTAGAGACGCTATAGCAAAATTCTATTTGGTGAAGAATGTTGTACCGACAGTACCCAAACTTATGCCAATTCTTCGCAAAAGGATTGGATGGAAGTGGAGCCGATTGTCACTACAAAGACTCCTGAAAGACATGGGTTTCGTGTGGAAGCTGTCTCAAAAGAAACGCAAGTTTTTGGTAGAACGAGCTGATGTCGTAGTTTGGCGTTCTAAGTATCTAACAATGCTGAAACAGCTTAGAGGAGGAGGCCTTGAAATATTTTACCTAGATGAAACGTGGATAGATACTAACTTAACATTTAAGAAGTGCTGACAGAAAGAAGGCAAGGTTGATGGTGTGTTAGAAAGTGGAATTGCTGTGAACAGACTGATTGTTGTCCACATAGTATCCCGTGAAGGCTTTCTTCCTGGAGGTCTTTTAATTTATAAGACAAGTGCCACCACTGATGACTACCATGGGCAAATGAATCCCGTAAACTTTGGGAAGTGGATTACGCAGAAAGTATTGCCAAACGGCGAAAGCTGTGGAATATGTGACGAAGGAAGACTGGGTTGGATTTTGCACCATTGTCAAGAATATTGAAGATGAATACTAGGAAGAAGACCACCTCATGGAGACAGCTGTTGATGAGTTCCTAATTAAATTAGGAGATGACAGTGACACTGATAATATAAGTGATTCCTATTCCAATCAAGACATATAGAGTGACCATGAAATATGCAATAACAGCGACGACTCAAGTTTGGCTCAACCGTTGTAATATATCCTATGTATTGTCATTTGATGTCAGTAGTAAGGTGATCGCAACAAGTTCTTTGAAATTTTTGTTTCATCTCATTTTCCTGAATGCTTTTACATAAACATTAAATCAGGATTTTTAAAAACACATATTGCAGTAACATTTATGTTAATTTTAATGATTGTGGTTATAAACTTTTGTGCAGTATTGTGTTTGCAGAAAACAATCATCGCAAAAGTGTTTCTCTCTTGTTTGGTAAAAAGTGAAATGTGTCATTTTTCTTAGTTCCCTGCTATTCACTATCATAGCAACTTTGGAAAAAAAAAAAAAAAAAAAATATATATATATATATATATATATATATATATATATATATATATATATATATATATATATATATATATATATATATATATATATATATATATAAAGATGTTTATGTATTATTTACAATTTAAATTGGTTGTGTTGTTTATAAGTTTGAAGTTTTCTCTGTTTATATTGACTATGCTAATGTGAAATATACGCTGTCTTTCCTACATATCTATTTTGTAAAACTTTCCATTCCTGGTTTCATTGTCATTAAAACGAATTTAATGGTTGTATTAATAACAACAATGTGATGATTTTTATCGCCAGTAATGAATGCTGGCTAACTTATATGGTAAAAGAGGCTAGCAGTGTTTTTATTTTGAAGTCGGTAACTCGTGCCATATGTGTGCTTCAGAACACATCATAGTAGTCCGATGCTTGTGGAACTTAAAGGGCTTAAGGATGCACGCCATGTAAAATGCGATAATATTTTTAAAATCTGAATGCAGTGACCTGCAATTATTTCTCAGTTTCGAGCTGGTATTCTAATGTTTGCGGAACGGGTAGTAGGTTCCAGAACAGGTATGTTTCGAGGGAGTGGGGAAACCCAAAGGCCGGCCTAAGAGGTGCGCGTCCGAGGAGAGGGGACTAAAGTCGCATGCCACAAGTAAGCAATAATTCTCGACATTCAAGAACAGTTCAACGTCGCAGTTAAAGAGTTAAATCTGCTATTTTCTGATTTTAAAAAAAAAGTTGCAGATTCGGTGAAAATCATTTAGCTCTGATCTCTTGCGAATTCATTGGAATATCCCTAACATGCAGTCAAGTGGAGATGGCAGGCAAGCAGTTCATAGTTGTGGTCTGTAGGCACCTGGCGAGGTTATTAATCATGCATGCAGTCAGCTGTGAGAGGGGCAACAAGCTGGATCCCCCCTCCCCCCCTACGATCCCAACCAATGTGTTTGGAGCCATGTTACTTCATGGCAGTCAAACCTTGTCGACCATTACGTAAAATTTCGTAGTGAATAATATTTTATTCTAAATTCTATATTTTTTGAGATGGAGGAAAATAAATACTGTCTTTAAATTTGCTTTTTTTATGACCTTCAGTAGGTAATTAATAATGCAAACTTGGCAATTTCTGTGAGTTACAGGCACCCTGTGCTTGCACATTATTTTACGACAAAGATGTTTTAGATATGTTCTTCCAGGCTATAAGTTTATTGAAGTAAATTAATATTTCAGTAAGAAATCCTCTGATTTCCCCGCAAGAAATGACTGAACATGGACTTCACTGTTGGTTGCCATACTTTAAACTTTTCAGAGATCAACTACACATGTCTGGGGTATTGTTTTAGTCAGTAGACATCTGACTGTCGAATTTAATTAATATTCCATTGCAAAAGTCATGTTTATTTTATGCCAGCAACAATTAAACATTGACTTACAGTGCTTATTAAAACCTGATGCTGCTCAGTGTTTTTCACATTTTGGAAGATAAGGAAGGCAAATACACCTCTTGGGTATAATATATTTTAGGAAACATTAGTTTATTAAAATTAATTACCATTCAGTTTAAAAAGTAACATGTTTGCACTAGAGATGATTTAATGTGGACTTCATACAAATTGCAAATTTGGAAATATAGAGTTAGGGTGTGGGTCAATATCAGTTCAATATTTTTCACAATATTAATATTGACCTTCCTTCCATGACAACCTTATTTCTGAAATTGTAACAGGTGATTTTAGAAAGGTTCTTCTGTATTTAAAATCTCCCTTAACAAATATTCCTATAACAAAATACTCCATGCTACAAAGTATAAATTTGGTTCCGCCAAACATTCGTAATAATGCATTTTGAACCTCTACATACTAAAATACACTTGCGAGTGTTACAAGAAAAAACCTCTACAATGAAGTTAGCATACCACTCAAAATGTAAACACAACAAGCCAACTCTCATAGACGATATAAAACATAATATTGCATGCAGCATGAAACTTACATTGTATGTACAGCATCACTAGTGCTAAGGTTTGTTCTACTCAGGTTAGGAGCAAAAGAAAATTTCTTATGGAAGAGTTTGGCTTAGGGAAAATTTCTGTTGCAAGGTGTGCTGGTGTTCCAAAAAGGTAATTTTTAAGCTGGCAGTAAATGGAGACATTCTATTGATTTATTTGTAAAAGTTTGTGTAGGCATGCAGGTAAGGTTCTAACTACAAGGGCATATGCTCACGGCTTTACTGGGATTGGGCAAACATGGCTCCGATTGGGACCATGGTTACCTCTCATGCTAACATAAACTGTTCTACAAAGGGAAAGGGGAAAACTGGCATAGGCACCATAAAAACCTGTCACAGCGCAGGTAATTAGCAGTAGTTGGTTTCCTCAGAGATCGCCCTTTTCCCCCGCCCTTTCATTCCAGCGCTGCTCCATACTCAGCTCACTCACCCTTATCTGCTCTCAAGACCTTGATGTTAAGAGCTGTCCAAATTTCTTCACTTAATTAGCGCTGCCACCATTTTATATATTCTTTCTTAGATAGTAAACTACCAATGTTGTCTGAAGGGGCAGGTAATGAGCAAGAGTGAAATAGATAATGGAAGCGGGCCGAGTGAGAGGTATACTCTGTTTCTTTTACGAAGGCCGATTTTTGATAGACAGAACCACCAACTTTGTGATGATAGTCACAATAAATTACACCATTTGCATTGCCTGCAATAAGCTGGTTCGTAACATGTTTGTGTACGTGTTCATGTTGGTAACATTTGCTGGAAATAATGTGCCTTAAAGGAATTACCAAATTTAAGATTCCTGTCAAAAATTGAAAACAATATTGCATTCCCAGTGACATAATAGGATTATAAAATATTTGGCCGTTGCTAATTGGTATTTTTCAACAGTTTAAACTATCAACAATTATGAGGAGGCAGTGCTCCAGCCCACCTAACATCGTTACCTGTGAGCAAGACTGGACAGACTCTGTGTGTGACCTACATCATTTTGGTTGCTTAGTTTTGTGAGAGAATGTATCTGTTTCACTTTCTATTCCTTTAGACCTTGTTTATACAGTGACTTAGTGTGACCAATTATTATACTATTTCCAGTGTAGTGCTGTTTTTGAAGCATTATTATTTTTTCGTTATCTTTTTTAATGATAGTAGTGGAACTTCCTGGTAATGTGTTCTTTCACTTGTGTGCAGCGATGTATATTTGTGATGTGATAGTTTCTTATATGATCACTTACAAAATGCACTCACATGCACGTATATTCACACATGAAGATAGTTTTCCTTATTACTGAAGTGCCAGTTATTTGTAGCACATTGTAGGTTTGTTTGCGTGGTATGCTATTTCTGCTATCTAAGAGAAAGTGATATTTTTCATATGCAGTGAAGTAGCAGAAAGAGCATTTGCTCTTGGCAGTATGACACAAACGGCAAACAGCAGAAACCTAGTACGTTGGAAATAAATCAATAAATTTTATTAGTAAAATGGCGATAATGATTATTGCTCCTGTGTAGTTTACATGTATGATAAATTCAGGCTACTCAGAATTATTTCATTTCAAGGATAAATGTCACTTTATTATTTTCATTACTAAGTGCATATCGCATTTTCACATCTTACAACATACCTAAACATTTTCTCATCATTGATCTATATAAAAGCAAATTAGTTTTTGCGGTCACCACTCTCATGACTCTTTGACATTTGTAATTTTATTTGGTGGTTGTGTTTTTGATCTTGCTTTTTCTGCTGTACCTCAGTGAGCAAGATCAGAAATAGCTGCTTTGTAAAGTAGAAATAGAAGCTGCTACCACCACCAAACAGCATGCAAAATAAAGTGCCTCCAGTAACATGAACAAGTAGGAAAATAGCTGATGTAGATCTAAAGTAGCAGAATAGCAAACCTAGTGTTAGGTGCATTTTTATCAACATCACATTTTCAATAGCATAAACTGTCAGAATTTGAATTTCAACTGTCTCAGGTATTATAATATGTGCTAACTTCATACATAGTTTACTTAGGGCCGAAAACAAGTGGCAATTGAACTGATCTAATTGATAACACAATCCTAAGAGATTGCAGACTTGGCCTGTGCAGTGCTATTGTATCTTTGATTAACTTATAGTTGACTACTGGTACTATGCCTGAGTTCTGTAAAATTGCAAGGGTTGTGTCTATCTATAAAACTAGGGACACTTCACTTCCAGGGAACTATAGGTCAGTTAGCATTCTCCCAGCTGTTAGGTGGCCATGGTGGTGTGGTGTAGTGGTTAGACTACTCGCCTCCCACCTGTGTCTCATTCCCGGCAGGGTTGCTCCCAGATATTCACATGTGGGAATCGTGCCGGACAATTCTGCTAGTAGGTGGGTTTTCTCAGGGATCTCCCATTTTCCCTGCCTTTTCATTCTGGCGCTGCTTCATACTCACCTCGTTTCACCGTCATCAGCTTTCAAGATCTTGATGTTATGAGATGCCCAAATCTCTTCACTCACCCAGCTATCTCCAAAACAATAGAAAAAATGTTTATTGGTGAAATGTTTGAATAAGATAGAATACTGGGTCAAATCACAGTACAGCTTTTGAAATAAATCAAGCACTGTAGGAGCAATAGTTGATTGCGTGTTACCATTAAAAAGATCACGTGATAAAAAACTTATTTCAGCTGGCCTTTTTATTGACCTAAGGCATTTGACACAGTCGATTATATAAACCCAGGCTTGCCGTTTTAACATATTTGATTAGATTTTATGGATTTTTAAACGCAAACTCCCCACACACACACATACACACACAGATAGATATATATATATATATGTTCAAAGTGTCAAAGTGGCTGCGTACATGCAATACTAGCATCCCACAGGGATGTGTGTCAGTTTTACTGATACATTTCATTTAAAGATTCTTACAACAAAAGTGAATAATGAAGCGAAATATTTTGGACATATGCCATTGCTTCAATAGTGTATGTCCAAAATATTCTGCTTAATTATTCACTGGCACGGGTATACAATTATCTACATATTTCTGTTCCTGTCTTTATGATCAGTCACATACAAAGGCCAAGGCCACTATTGAAAAGAACCTTTGTCACGAATATCCGTTTTTACGCATGCAATCTGAATTTGGTAACTGTGTTTTGCGTTTGGTATTGATATCACAATGGTGAGGAAACGAAAATTATCACTGATACATTAGTATAAAAAGTATAAGTGTGACTGGAGAAAAGAATTACCATTATTTGTACAATATAACTATATTAAATATGTAAACATCTTTCATATCCATTTTTTTTTCTGTAATTCACAATTTTTTTTAATTCCAAGGTTTTGACAGGATTTGACCCAGTGATTCAAGGATTTTACAGGATTTTTATAGACAGGAACCAGGATTTCAGGTTCAGGGCTGGTGGCAGAACTAATCTACTTAAGAAACTGAAAATTGTTGAAATAAGAGGATTAGCCTTAAATTGTTTGAAAGTTACTTAAGGTTGAAGTAAAGCAACTGCCTATGAAGAACTGCACCCGACTATACAATGTGAAGAACTCATAAAAAAAGTAGTGCAGACACCATACAAATTGTCAGCAAAGTGTGATTTATGCTGTATATGAAATAAGAATATATATATTTTGCGACATAAAATATTTTACTAAAATATACTTTTTAAATGTAAAAAAAATAATCAATTAAAATAATCTTGTAGTTTTGGTGGTGGTGGCGGTGGCGGCGGCTGTTGTTGTTGTGGTTGTTGTTGTTGTTGTTTTAAGACAAAATTTAAGCACCTTTCCATTCTGGCTATTTCAGAAAGCAGAATTTGCAAGAAAATCTTCATCATGGAATGTAGCCATAATATTTACTATGATTGTATGTGAAGAAATTATAATAATAATTTAGGAACTAATTTTTATAATTATTTTTATGTGTGTCCATTTGTCACAAACATTTATGGCTGAAACTGACGTAAATAAAGTTATAAAATTGATACAATACATTATTATTATTTTTTCCTTCCACAAGTTTAAATTCATTGCCTAATGCTGTACTTAGATGGTGTTAATAACATTTCAAACAATGAAGGTGGCTACAATGGAAGCAAAATTTTGCAAGACTAATACTTTTTCAAGATGCCGGAGAGGCGTATCCGAGTTCATAAGGGATGGTGGTCCTAATAAAATTAAAAGGACTAAATATAAATTTTGATTTAGTCACATATGTACCTATATTTATAACATTAAACTATCTGTCTCCACAATTATCCTTGTTATTCTCATTGAGCCCAGTATTTAAGTTTTATCACAATTCTAATTAAAGTTCGTATCAAGGTCTCTATATTGGTTACAGTCAATTCACACTCATTATTTACACACATTCAATCTGTCTATTGGCATCATTCCAACTGTTTGTTCACTCATGCATCTAGTTCACTAGCCTTGCCCGTCAATCTCACTCTCCACTGTAGCGATGCTCACAGTCCACAGACTTCACTCCTGCTGGTCAGTTTTCTCCACCACTCGATGCTCTGCTGTCTCATCACTTTGTCGTCTTAGCACACCTGGTGCTTCAGGTCACATAATACTCCAAACTCTCAAAACTGTTGGCTCGAACGCCCATCGCGGTTTAAGTAGTCTCACTAGCCCGATCTGGAAGGTTCCCCGCACCCCGAGTCTTGCTGAGGGAGACTAGAGCAATGACCGAATGTTTTTTCAAAGATAACCCAGAAATTCAATTAGCTGAAGGTCAGGAGCACACGAGTTGCGATAGGCTTTTTGTGGCGGCATGCGGTAGCTTGTCTTGTAAAATCGCAGTGTACTTCTCATGTTGCTACTCTGTCCTTGACACACTTCTTTGCCCACTCACACAGGATGGGTCAAGGGTAGCAATGCAAAGCAATGAGTGTGTAACAACTTATTAAAAAAACTGTTTCATTCCTATTTCAAAGTTTTTCTATAATCTATTGCAACAGGCCAACAATACATTCCCATGCTGACACTAAGATGGTGAAGAAACCAAAACATGTACAATTACGTCACACTAGCCAATAGGAAACAATTTTTATTGTTTACAAAGTAGTTTATAAGTTTTACATTTTGAGAATGTGATGATTTCATAAATATAGTGTGCACAGGAATAATAGTTTGGCTTGTAGTATTATATATGGTAATTATGTATTTTAATGGCATCAATAAAGGTGTAATAGATTTTCCAGGAAAAATCACTGGTATAGTTTGCCAAGTAGAGTTGTATTGTACTTTCTCATGTACAAAACTATTTTTAAAAATGTAATGCAAATTCAGATGTCAGTCTTGAATTATTATTTCATCTAGGCCAAGTGTATGCATTTGTAATGATTATGAAGACAAATGTATAATAAACTAGCCATGAATTTTTGGCACAATGACTGTCATAGGCTGAGCTTTAATAAGTGTTGCCACCTTTTTAAATGTGTTTGCAGCAACAGTCAACTTTTAACTTATTTTTGTGTATCTTGGAGAATAACGCAAGTAAGCTACCATTTTCTTTTGTCAGGGAACATACACATTATGATGGTGATTCATACAGGAATAAAATTGTATCATAACCTTAAAATTTAACAAAATAATGAAAACATCCCTATAGAAAAGGTAAAATAAAGTTTAAAGACAATTGGCAATCATGTAAGCTAAAATATGCAGCAGTGAGTATGAAAATATGCTATGGATGAAAAAAAAATACAGATTAAATAATGATCATGAATAAACCCACCTTCGACCCAGTTTCCACATCTATGTTTACTGAAAGGGGGGAAAATATGTTACTTTTTTATGTGCATGAATCATGTAAAAAACAATTAAAATAAATACAGAAATGCCAAGTAATACAAACTCACTCTAATGGCAACCAGTCTGTGGCAGAGAAAAATGTAATATGGCATAAAAAATTAGATCTACGCTGTTGTAACCAATATATATGTGACAAATTGTAGTTGTTCGAAAATAATAACAGGAATTATTTAGCACCTGTATAAAACATTGCACTAAATACATTTTATTTTCAAACATTTAAATTTACCATAGAAATTTGAAAATAGTTTCTGCTAATGCACATTTTGGATTTTGCAGTTTCTGCTGTGTCAGGAAATGTCATACTCCGAAGCAATCCTACCTGTTCATAAAACATTGCAGTCACTTGCTTTGAGCCCTGAACTGTCCCTGGTAGTGTCAAAAGGTGACATAATAAACTAACAGCATGACTTTCACTTGTGGGAACAGCTGAGGCAGAGGGATACATTAGAATTTCTCAGAACTGTCAAAACATGGTATATAAGAGGGAGACAGACACAACAGCACCAGTCTGTCCTCTCACACTGTTTATTTGTTTTTTATTTTATATCATCACCCTGTGGTCTTTGGAGTTATTATGAGGGAGGAAACAGAGTAATTAGTGAATGACAATAGCTCCCTGTAAATATGCATCCACCCCTTCCTCTTCATTCCCTACCTTTTGCAACAGCGTATTAAACTCTGCCCACCAGTATTTTGATTTTATTTTATCATTTTTAACTATTATATTTACTTATTGACAGTATGAAGTTGGCTATTGTAATATTCTTTGCAATATGTTTTGTATTAAAGCACGGTGCCATTGACCTAAAAAACATATTGCAGTTTATTAAGTGTTGTTTCTGGTATTAATGTGGTGAGTCATTTTATATGAACAAGTGAGTTATTTCATTTTTAGAATTTTATTAATACATACTATGTTGAGCTTAAGTTTTTTGTTTCTTCATATTGTAAAATCTAAAGAAATGCATTTTAATTAGTTACACAGGCAATCTGTTAAGTATGATCTGTGACATAATTTAAATTACTGTTGATTAACTGAACATTTTAGGGAACCTGCATACACCATACCTCCTTTCAACAGCACACAATATTTAAGTCTCTTCAGGTTTTTTCATATAGAGGTTTTACTGTGTGTTTTTAATCATTTTAGCCTTTCATGCAGCATATAACCATGAAAACTGAACACATATTGTAGCTAAAGGTAGCAAATTAAAATCATTCATTCAAATCATGTAAGTTAATTTCTCAGTTAGGAGTCTTACATTTCTCAATGTTAAGAGTTCAAGAACTGTTTGTAACATATTTTGACACATTAAATAAATGTTCTACGTTCACAAGATGAAAATTCATCAACAACAAAATTACTTATGTTCTTTCATAATAGGCATGGGTGTGCAAGTTTGAGAAACCTAACACTTCACCAAACAGCTTGGAGCCAAGTACAACTGTTCTCAGCCCATACCTGAAGTTTGGATGCCTTTCAGTAAGAACATTCTACCACAGGCTGAAAGAGGTAATCATTTATAGTAGTAGTGTTAGGTTTTCAAAGTCCAAGGTAAAGAAACTATGTTTAACTGCAGTCTATTGATTTATTTGCTTGTAGGTATTTCATTGTAATGTTCTATGTTTAGAAAAATTAATATGTGTACCAAAATATTACTTTTTTGTCATGTGTGTATCATTAGCTGTACGAAAATACATGAAAGGCAAAAATGTCACTGAAGTAACATTTGGGTTCTAAAGTGTACAAAAATATTTCCAGTATAGAATTTTTAAGAAATATTGGTCATATTTGGAAATATTATTTATAGTCATCTTGCTAAAGGCTGTTCACTATAAAGTGAACACTTTTGAATTCAACCTTGGAAAAAAGTCACTGCCCATACCTGCATATATTTTAACGAGCGCCCAGAATGACATGCACCGAGTTAAGTTGGTAATGATGGATGGGAAGTAATGTATATTAACATTGAATAAAAATGTTAGGTAACCATTTGTGATAACTTAAATAATTTCTTTCGCTTTCTGTTATTTTTTTATGCTTCAAAATGTAAAAGTAAGCAAATTTGTAGAATATTTACTTTTCTAATAATTGCATAGTATCACTTGACCGACGTATGAATAAAGTTATGAGGCTCATTACAATTTTAATCTTACATGAGACAGAAGAATACACAACGTGCATGCAAGTAGATCTTAACCAGGTTTTACAAAAGTGTTCATTTTACCGTGAATGGCCTATATAATTGTATACTATCATAGGCAAAATACCTTCCTGCTGTTTTGATTTCAGAGGAATCTCACCATAAAAAGACTTCAAATGGAAAATAGGCGTTGTATGTATGAATAAATATTGGCCTGCCTGTGTATAACTTCCTCCTCCCCCCCCCCCCCCCCCGCTTTTTTTTTCACGTAATATCAATTCCAGCAAAAAAGTCTCTCAGAATCACAATTTTGTGGTTTTTCGAATATACAACTGATAAAAACCAAACCATTAGAAAAACAAGAAAGAAACGTAATCTCTGCTGTTATTTAACATGTGTTTATCAAAAGTTAATGTATTAAAAATTAATGTACATCCACAAATAAAAACATCCAAAGAGTTGCTAACATTCAACAATATAAAAAAATTTAAAAACTTTTTTTTGTAGTTACTTTGATATCTTGAGGTAACATGTGATTCTTTTCCTGTGTTGCTAGTTTTTACGGGTCTGCGATTTTTGTGTTACAAAGATACTAAAATTATTTTAATGTGCAGTTATTGAAATACTGTTGAATAAAATTTTTTTGTTCACTCGATGTGACATCATGTGTAATGTCTGCCAATTGTTTTGTACATATATAAAATAATGAATTTTTTTCTGTTCAGTGCTTATAAAACCACCTTTTCCCCTCCTACATAACACAGCTCATAGTAAACATATGCATCTTCTCGCACCTTGTACCAACCTGCAGCTGCTTGCTGGTATTCAGGACACTAAAGTTTCATTAGCAGATTGAAGTGTTTTACTTTCATTGTCAACCCTTGGGGTCAATTCATGGTTACTTTAAACTTTTCTGTAGCCTGGTTCTACTTTCAGGCATTTCCTCTGCCTCATGCAAACAAAGCTTAACCAAGTATAGATAATTACTCCATAGGGGCAATGCACTGTATTTGTGCACATTGAGTTTCCTATTATTTTCCACGAAAACTATTTCTTACCAGGCATTACCATCGCACATATTTTCTCTTTGTTTTTATTTGTATTTATTTGAAATGATATATACCAAATTTATATTTAACCAAAAATAAAATACTTTTATGTTAAAAGAAGTATAAAATGCTTTTGAAAAATGATATACTTGGGAAACAACCATACATGAAATGTGTGTGTCTGTGTGTTTTTTTTTTCTCCTCAAAAAATGTGAAGATGCTGTGAATAGAGTATAACAGCACATTGAAAATTTACCTGTTTTAAGTATTTGCTATTAAATCAGTTTGTGATTTTGTATCCAAACTATTTTGTACAGTTTTTAGCCTGCTACTGTACGTAATAATAAAATGTATTGTAGTTAGTGTGTTCATTTACTAATTGGCCTGTGTTTGGAAAATTATGTGTACTCTGATGCTGATAAAGTGCAAAAATGATTTAAAACACATTTTATTATGACCTATTTGTTACGGAATACAAGGCAGGAATCATTGTAGCATTATTTTATTTTGGTTGTACATATTTTTTTCAGGTTGTTAAGGGTTCTCCCCACTCAAAGCCTCCAGTTTCTCTGATTGGTCAGTTGATGTGGAGGGAGTTCTACTATATTGTAGGAGTGGCTACACCAAATTATGACAAGATGATTGGCAATCCTATTTGTTGTCAAGTTCCTTGGGATAAAAATGAAGCCTATCTTGAGGCATGGACATGGGTATATTATAAATTTTTTACTATTTTTTTTTTTTCAATAATTTTACTGATTTTGTTTATTAGTGTTCTTTCTGATGGTGATATTCGTGAAGTTTGTGTTTAGCTACTGTATATTTAAAAAATGATAATAATTTTTCAGTGAAAGTATATTTTATTTTCCAGTAATGATTGTCTTTACACTAAAAAAAAAGCAATAATAAACATTTTCACCACAGTCCCCTTTGTTGATTCCATGATAAATAAAAACTGAAGCACTGCATCACCTCTGTATACAGTAGACCCACAGTTTTATAATGTCCCACAGATCAAGAGAATGACTTTGTAAAATTTGCTATCCTTGTAAAATTGAAACTAATTTGAACCTCAAAAAAACTTCTAAATTTTGTTAAAAGTGCACTCTTCACATGAAGTTCTTGTTTAGTTATGTATGGTGCAAAAAACATGCTTTTTCTATGAAACATTGAATTAATTAGACATATGTCTTTATAGTAAAAGAGTACCCGAGAAACACACAACTTCCCTGTCACCGAAAAAAAAGTAAATGAGCTGTGTAATGTCACTTGAGTGCTGAGTCTATTTTCAGTGGTTTCTTGCAGGAAAATCAAAAGCTTTATTGACAAAACAGTTTTATTATTTTGATAGACTTCAGTAAATAAAATGACAGAGCAAACAGAGCAGTACATGCTAATTATGAATATTTAGATATTGAGTCAGTCTGAAGCCCAAGTTTTAGATGTTTAACTTGTAAAATAGTGAATTATTGTTTTCTTGCACATGTAGATGTGTTGTCTTTAAAATAACGTCGTAGAAGGGCTGAGAACTTATATTAGCCAATGGTTGTTTTAGGCTCATAAATTTCCAATTATAAATTGTATTTAAAGATATTAAAATCATTTTAATGTGCAATTATTCACATACTATTGAATAAATGGTTTTTGTTTACTTTCATTGTCAACACAGGTGGATATACCATACATGCATAAGTAAATCACATACATAAAAAAGAGGAATTTCAAGAAATAAATGTAGTAATTTTACGTTTGTGGCAACTGTTGTGTAATGAAGTTATGTGAGAGTTAACGGATAGCACAATAACCATATTCATGTGTGCTGAAAATTCCACTGAGCTCTTTGTGACGTCAGCTTTAAGGGGCCTACTTACGTGATGCTTGAACTACACTGCAGAGTGTTACAAGTACACATATTCCCACTAAGCCAAAGGCTGTTCACTGTGAAGTGAGCACTTTTGAAAGTCCTGCTAAATTTCTACTTTCCTCCCATTGGCTGCATATCTTTTCACATACCTATCAAAATTAATGCTGCCATGTGACTTTCAGCTTGTCTTTATATCAGCTGGCTCATATGCTCCTTGCGTATTCGTTAAATAAACAACAAAAAGTAATAAATATTGTAGTTAGCACTATAAACACGTATATGTTAATATTAGCAAATATTATTGATTTGTGAATATTGATTCATGTCCACGATTCATTTTCTATCTACATGTAAATTAATTCTTTTAACTATGGTCAACACTTCCGAGGACAGAAGAAAATATGTTTTATTTATGTTGCCAGAAAAATAGCAGAAGATTTAAACATTCTTTTTTCCATTATCAAAAACAATGCCAATACATTTCAAACATTCACTTTTAAAAAGTGTTACAGCCGAAACATTAGCCCTTTAAAGAAAGGCCTACTTTTACATAATATACTGTGTTTTTACTCCTCCTTGCAGAAGACAATGTGCCTTAAACAATCATTAAATGACCAAATAATTATGCTTAACAACATTTACAAGTAGAATTGGATTGCATAAAAATCTCACTCATAAATATATGTTTTAATACAAGTATGCACAAGCAAATGACAGGCATTACTGTTACATTACGAGTACTGAACGTAACCAAAGCAATTGTCGTGAAACTCGATGACTGAACAGAATTGATCCAATATATTACAGCATGCTTCTACAGTAATATTCTACATATTCTACAGTATATTCTAATATTCTAATATTCTAATATTCTAGCATATTCTACAGTAATGCTAATACAGTTATCACTTAATGCAAGTTTCGTAAAAATTCATCCAGCCATGCAATTTTTCATAGCACATAGCACTAACGCTTGCCATGGCTTTGCTTAAGAAAAAAAATCACATTTTGCTTATAAAATTTAAATGCATACATAAATGTAACTCAGGGGTGGTAAACAAGTCACTTTGTCACTTTTTTTAGACTTGTCACTTTTAGTCACTTTTTTTGTAATTTAGACGCTAAACTCACTTTTTCCTCTTCTGAATTTGTGGATAAATAGAAACTATTTCGGCTTGAAAATGATGAAAAAGGAAGTAAGGAACAGAAAATTGACATATTTTAGAAACAGTTTTTTGAAAAAAACTCACAAATCTGGAATATTGAAATATCCTAATGCAGCAAAAATAATTAAAGCCTCACTGTAACTCTCCTATGGAAATGCTGATATTGAGAGGCAGTTTTCAGTTTCTGGTAAAGTATTGACAGATGAGAGAGCATCTTTGTCGGAGAGGACAATGTTATATTGACGGTGAAAGATGCCTTAAAACAGTACAAAAACAATCCAGAATATGTACCCATCACGAAAAACCTTTCTATGACAAGAACTGCACAAAGAAGTTATAATAACTACTTAGATGAACAAAAAACACAGAGATATTTAGAAGTGAATAGAAATATTGAGGAAGAGAAAATAAAAGTGAAATATGCCAAAGTTGACCAGGTACTGCAGAAAGAAAGGAAAACAATAGAGCAGAAAGAAAAATAGTTGAAACATAAACGACAAGAAGAGGAAAGAAATCGTAAAGCCGGTGATACATTGCTTGACGAAGCAAATGAGCATTTTACAAAGGCTTTGCAGAAAGGAAGTTTAGAAGAAGTAGAAGTGGCTCAGACTATATTACAAGGTGTGTCTAGAGAGAGAAAAGAAGAAAACCAACAAAAAGTGTTGGCTGATAGATAACCTACAAAGAAACTTGGAGAATAAATATCTATATTCCTGCCAACATTCTTTAACAGGAGGCCCAAAACTGACTGAAAGTGTTTTTTTGGCCTTCATCTTGTATGTCATATGTAGTCTGCATCAGCTAGGAGGATGTTTTGTGTTCCTTTACTGTATTATTGTATTAAACTTAAATTTCTTTACAGTTCTTTGTAGTATTTACTGTATGTTAAAATGTCATTGACATTACATACGTTTAGTTACAGAGAAAATTTTTCAAATGGAAACACTCCACCTATGATGCTATTGAAACTATTCAGTATTTGTAGTTATGTTTGTTGTATTAATTTTTTGTGTTATTTTAAAATAAGTGATTTCAACTGTTTTTGCACCTTTATGCTTACATGTAAGTAACGTGAAGGAATGTAAAATATTCAATAAGTAATACTGATTGTATTTGTTTTATATTTTTACTTAAAAGTGCTTTTGCAAATGTTTATTATTATTTTATTATCATCATCATCATCATAAATGTGTAGAAATGTATTATGATTGTCATAATTATTTTGATAGAAAATTATTTGAAATTGCTGGGAAAAATTTTTATATTTAAGTTGTTGAGGTGAGCGTGGACGGCTATGGGGATGGTGGAGGCCACATTAAATGAGTTTCCCATTGAGGTAGTGATGAAAATGGTCTCTTTTCAAAATTTAGCGAAAGCAGTGTTATACATTAGCATGCTATAAAATGCAGTTTTAAATTTTTTAGTAACTTTTTAGTTTAAGAAGTCACTTTTCTCACTTTTCCAGCATTAAAAACAGTTATCAGGCCTGGTAACTTCACCACAGTATAAAAAAAAAACAATATCTTACTGATGACAATGCATTTCATGAAACTGCATCCATGCATTTAGTGCAGAATCTAATTTTGCCTCAAATTACTTACCTTTAAGTATGGTCTTGGAAATTAGTATTTACTGTTTGATATATCGGCTCATACAAATTAAACAGTTCGGAGAGATGTTATAATGTTATAATACTGTTTTAACATATTCCTAACACTCAAGGAATGCTTCACGTGCAATACAAAATATTTTCATATCATTATTGTTTCAAAACAAGTGACATCTTGCTGAGGTTATTAACTCTATGATTGTAAGTTGGGTATAGCCTAAATACTAAATAGCATGCACTCATTTATTTAAGCTGTCATAATTGAAACACGTCTTGCAAGTATAACAAAACACGCTTATCCAAAGTTATCAAGTTTATTCTGGGTAAAAAATTTCTGCTGACTTCAATTGCATGAAGCAGCTCTGTTTACAGGTCGACATGTGGAATTCCAAGAATATCTGGGACAATAAATTATGTAACAAACAATGCCACTTCACTCAGAACATGTATAAAAACATTTTATTTTTTATGCTAATGAATGCTTTATTTCAGAAGACACAAATATAGATTTTAAATCATGTTGATCGTAAACCGCTGTTTTGTCAACACATGAGCGTGAACCAGAAAACAATACCAAAACAAAACTTGAATGTTGCATCAGCTAGGTGATGATGTGAAAGAGTTATAAACATGTATATGTTGGAATCACGCCAAATTTTATTCTTGTTTGTATAAAGCAAAAAGAAACTGAATTGCAGGTGACAACAATTTTTAACTTTATGACTAGTAAGATGTTAAAACATGGAACTAAATAATTCTCATAGTTTGTAGCCAACTTAACTGTGAGTAATGCAGTCATTGCTTACATTAGAATATACACAATTACTGGCAGTGATATTTCTCATAGGTTAATTTCAAAAGTGCTCACTTTATTGCGAACCACCTATATTAGATTTGTGTTCAATGTGCTGATCTATGATAAGAAAACACATTTCAGACAAGGTCTTTTTGAGTGTTTTCAGAACATCATGCACATTACAAATACCGTTTCAGAGCACTACGAAATGGCTAAAAATTGCCTTTTCAAAGTGCTATATCTCAACATATACACGTCACATACATATAAAAATAATTAAGGACCTTGCATCTAGTGTAAGGCTCATTTTCTGAAGGCCTTTCCCTGTTCAGGTTTGGCTCTCTTTGAAACTGCACCAACGTTTCTGTTGATTGGTGCACCATAGTTTCGGCAGGTAGCATTAATGCCACTATCAGTTTATGGCACACATAAGGAAACAAAGAGCAAACTAGTTTTCAATATTCTGAGGCACGCTGGTTTTAAATGAAACTAAACTTTTAAGTCACCTGGTACTAGGGGAGACTGCTCCACCTTGCATCTGGAGTATTGGCAACGTACCGGACCAATGAGGTGGGTGTATGAGGGTTTGAACCTCTTTTGCCAAAGCGTGACTGTCACATGGGAGGTGAACCCTAATCACAACTAATTCATCTATGGAGCCACCAGAGGGTCACACACAAGTCCAAGGCTAGCAATGAGTGTGTTCTATCCACGTTATCTGGAGAGTGAACAAGATTAGGTATCTTGTGACTTGTGAGAGGTCTGTGACTTGGGGATCATAACCCTGATGAACAGTTTTATCTTAAGGCAATGCTCGTACACTGAGCGTGAATGAGAGGAGTTGGTGTCCCTCAAATATCTGGATGCAAGTATTGCGGAAATCATGCCCGGAAGAGGCTCCCTCTCTGGCAATGTGCTAGTATATTTCACGTGTGGGCTTACGTGTGGGTACAAAGTCAGGAACACTCGGCAACACTATATTCTGATGGTGCACCTGTTGTCTCGCTGCCGGCAGAGCTCTCCTCTGCTCTGCTGGTGTGGCTGGGGCAGCTGGCGTTGTCTGCGGCTGAGTAGTGCTCGTGCTGCTCGTTGAGGGAAGGGGAATGTGTGGAGATATTGCGGTATTCTTAGGTGTCAGTACTGTGGGTTCCATACCAAATACGGTCGTGTCACAGTAGTAGCAATATTAATTATTAAAATGGTAGATGGCCGGAAGCCTCGTGGACGTAGAGAAAAATGATTGGCTATCCTGAAATTCAGTATTATTTGAATTACGATTAATTTCCTCCACAAGGAGTCGTAGGTTACTTTTGAGCCAATTTCTGATACCAGTCTTGTAATTCTTTGGCATGAGACCAATCTGCTGTATGAATTCTGAGTAAAATATAAAAGAAATAATTACCAAAAGCCAATTCCGTGTACATGCCGTGAAGCTGGGTATGATTAGCGGTCCTAACAGTGTACGTCCTGATATCCAACTAGACCCAACGAGTCTTGCCCCTCTTAACTTCTCCTGGCCTATCTCCAGCCCGGAAGGTCAAGCAGCAGAACACGTGAGCAGCCGAAGTACCAAGGTGTATTGTGTTCCTAATGAAGGGCTCCCCTGAAGATTGACCAATGCAACATGCTGCGTAACACTATGTAGTGTAACACCCTGGATGATGCCTAGGCCAAACTGGGAATACTGCTTGATGTTACTTGTACCTGCCGTTTTGTCGTTTCCACGAACACCAGCGTTACTTCATGTACACAAGAAGAATTAATTAATTACACAAAGTTATTCAGACTTGATTGTAAAATTACTAGTGACTGAAGGTTCCTACAAGCTAGAAGTGATAAGTCCTTCTGTTAAATGGTTTGATTGTGGCTTTTAATACAGTTGAGAACTTTTACGTTGATGACAATACAATATAGCAAGATTAACTCCACGTTTATAATTGCTAACCTCAATTACATTATAACCACTGGAATATAAATACTGCAGAAATCAATTATATAAAAAAAATTCAAACTTCAGGTGAAGGCTACCTGTTACTTTATTGGTTTAGGTGCAATGTTGTGAATTTAAATCTGTCTTATTATTTAAATTAGGCTATAGCCCTGAATCCTAACTTTACTAACGGTGGGATGTCCGTAAGGGACCTCATAGTTTTACAAAGCAGGGAGCTCTACTCAAGTGGTAGAGGTGGCTGTGTTAGGACCTTAAGGGGATGTTGCTGTGTCCTTGGGTTACCTGAACGATGCAGGGTTTTAGGTAAGGATTAGGACGACAAGATGACTGGAGGTGCTGCAGAAGAGGTGTCTTCTGGAGTTGCTGGCCTGGCCTCGGATGAGATGTGTCGTCATGGATTCTGTCAATCAGCGGCACGGGTGGACGATGGCCAGTCCTCAGTCAAGGTACTCCCAACCTTCACAGCCTAAACAATGAAAATAATTTATTTTCTGAAAAATGGTTAAACATTTGCAACGTTCCTACCTTTATCACTAAATATTACCAAATGTAAACATGAAAATAGCTTTTCGGTAAGTATTTGTAAATAATGAACCCTGAAGATTTGCCAACCTTTGTAACATTGCTGAACATACTACTACACTCATTCCTGTGCAGCGCTAGTTGAAGAGGCTTGCTTCTGGTATTTTTAATTCTTACGTAAATCTAAAACATTATTAAATTAAGTTTATTTGTACCAGTCAACTACAATTTAAGCACAAAACCAGTACTCGAAATACCATTGAGTCGCAGGTCTTCCTTTTTTTAAATTGTTTTCTGCAATATTTATTTTTTGGACATAATTTAGGTGTTTGTTTGTTTGTACTAGTCATGATCATTTTGTTTACTTTGACAAACTTATATCGAACATAAGACTGCTTTACCAAAAATAAAAATTTCATTCGTGAAGTGAAATTTAGTGATATGCATGTACATTCTCCAGCAAAATTGCAGTGGCCATCTCAAATGCTCACCATTTTTTTGAGGTAGAAATTTTTGTTAATTGCTCATCAACATTTCAAATTAATATTCTTTACAGTCACATTTGCCGCATCCAGATGTTAATAGCTGAGAAGAAAAATACTTTAGGTAGAGGATAGAATGGACGTTAACGATGTGCCGATATTTTAGAACCAATCTCCTATAATTGTAAATGTACCTAATACCGATATCCGATATTGGTTAGCGACTATCAGGCCATCAATATCTTCTCCCCCTTTGGGGATATAACTCTTTGTACATTTAAGGCAGCCACATTTGATACAAACACATATACATATATAGTGACAAATAATACAAAAGTCACATAAGAACTTAGTTACATTGAACATTTGATTTGTTTGCTTTATATTCCATTGTTCTTCCTTCACATGTTTTTTAACTTCATTTATTTTGTGACTTCCTATTTTCAGATCATTTAATTGATTAGTTACAATTCTTAGAGGTATATTAGGTTTTACTTGATTAGACTCTGTGGTCTCACAACAGTCTGTATAGAACTAACATTTTGATTTTTCCATGTTTGGGATACAATGAGTACATTTTGACCATAACCCTACATTTATCGAAAAACTTTAGTTTTCGTGTTCCTTTAAGGATTGTATCAAAGGGTTCAATATTTTCAGAAACTATGGTTATCTCTTCTCTGCATTCGGAGCTGCATACACCCATTCGTTGTTGTGTAGTGGTATCCATAAAGTGTTTACTAATTTCACAATGTGTGTCGCACAATCTTGTGGAATTGAACTGAAAGGAAGCATTAACTTGACTTCGCATTCCTTGGGTAAATACATATTTATAAGTGGGAAGTTTTGTTTACAAATTCTAAAAGTCGAAGCAATCTCCTTACACTTATTTAATTCACTTTCGCTTACTTTAACATAGTATCGTTTTGCATGTTCCATCAGGGTATAAGCCTTTTCAGGATTAATAAAGACATAATTCTCTTTAGAGTTCTTATTTAGAGTTTATATAGTTATATATATATTTATATATAGTTATATAGTTTATATATTTATCTTTATAGATGTTGAAAATTAAGTATTCTGCAATTGGCAATCTAATTACATAACACGATATACCGTTTCTACTTAATACTTACAAATTTATTAGTTTTAACAATATTCTTTCAGCGTCTCCTCCTTCGGGTATTGGTAAACTGAGTTCCTGAGCTTGATCTACTTGAAACGTGTTAAAATACCTCAATATTTGTTGCGGGGTAATAATGTGAGGGTTTAATATTCCTCATACCGCATTAATTATTGCATTTAGAAGGGATTCATACTGAACCCGGAGGGACTCGATTTCTAGATTTAATGTGTTTATATGTTCATTTACTCTGATCCTTCCATTTACTCTATTTATATGCCCTATCAAATTAAACAAAAATATACTGTTTTTCCTTTGCTATTTTCCGTCAACTCTTTAATGATGTCTCTGTTCTACCCAGTGATTCTACCTTGTCCTTAATTCTACTTATGCTAGATATACATAGTATCTTATTATTATACACTAACTCTTCCTTGTTACGTAGTTCATTGTCACTTTTAGTTTAGCTTCATAAAGTTAGTCTAATTGACTGATATTGATGGTGACTAACCTCCATTCAGTATTAAATAATTGTCCTTCCCCTTGGAAATCATTGTAAAGTCTAGGTGAATCCTCAATTCTGGAAATTTGGATGTCCAGTTGTCCCTTATTTGCTCCATTACTCGCACTGACGGTAAACAGAGTAACGATAATCCGTCTGTAACATTAGAAGTACTGCTTAAGCCTGTTGGCATGTACTTTCAATGCTTTCGGTCTTTTAGTCTGTAGAGTTACATTGACCCCATTTACTTCCATAACTGTATATGGGCCTACATATTAGCTGCACAACTTTTTTGACCTATCCCTTCTTAGAGTCTCATTAAACAAAAGTAATTTATCTCCTACCTCGAAGATGTGTTCGTGAATCCTCTTATCTTAATTTCTTTTGTTACTCTCTTTGGTTGCTATTAAGTGCTTTCTAGTAATCTTGTACATTTCTTGTAACCTAGTCTTTAAGTCTTTAAGGTAGTCATCATAACAATATTGGATATCTGACTGCTCCTTCTGTAAAATATCTGGTAGGTTCGGTAATCTTCCAAACATAAATTCATGGGGAGTAAACCCCATGGTTTCAATAGGTGTGGTGATATGCACAAATGTTGCATTATTTACCCGTGTCCCAGTCACCCTGGTTTGCGATGTAATGGCGTAGGAATTCCGCCAAAGCTCTATGCAATCTTTCTATCGCTCCGTTGCTCTGAGGATGATAAGCACTTGTTTTATTTTTTGTGATTTTCAAAAGTTTATATATGTGTCTGAACATTTTACAGCAAAAATTGCTACCCTGATCCATCAATACTGCTTGAGGTATGCCAAATTTAAATACTACCTCATTTACAAAAGCTGTGGCTACAGCCTCCGCTGTTTGATTAGCTAAGGGCAGTGCTATTGTGTATTTTGACAATTTGGGGCGCTAGTGTCGAAGAAAAACTAACTGTTTGGTGGTTCCCAACCTCTATGGTGTGTGTGTGTGTGTGTGTGTATGTATATATATATATATATATATATATATATATATATATATATATATATATATATATATATATATATAAAATGGTTGAAACATATTATAGGTTATACAGGAATGGAAAAAATTATTTGAACTGGAAAAAAATATACGTCGGAGGGACGTGCATCAAATTCAAAGGATGTGAAATTGTGAAATGTCCCCCCCCCCCCCCCCCCCTAAAGAATTCAAAAAAGAGGTAAGACAATTGAACTGTATGATATGCAATTATCGATAGAAAAAAATTTGCAAAATTCAAGCATTTGCAAATTTAATCAGTTTGTTAGTTATGCATGGTTTGTTTTATTTTTCCTTCTGCTAGTTTCAAGATTAATAGACTCTTCTCAAACCACTGGGTCTATGGAGAAAATTTAAAATTAAAGTTTCTGTGTTTCAGATCCTGCAATGAAATCATTTTCAATTTCCAAAACCAACTAAAATAATGTAGAAACATTTGCTCCTACCACACATACAGTTTTACTGTAGACAAGTCTTACGACCTTGGTAATGTCCACGTCCCTTGCAACATCTTTCTTGCAGACACTAATGAATAATCTTGCATTGTTTGGCTACTTCTACAGCCTGCACACATTTAAGGTACTCGCAATGGCTCTTTCATCGCTCTACCAATATGATGGGCGCTCCAAACCAAAATTAAATCAAATTTTAAATCAGTCAAAATTTAAAGGTCTGACCACTCTCATGTCTGAAGAGAGAGTCGTTCTGCTTGTGAAGTCACCTCCCTTCTTCAATAAGATCAAAGAACACATCATTTTCTGATAAGAGAAACTTATCTATAAACTGTTTAAAATAATTTCCTAGACCTACAAATTAACATTATGCAAGGCACTAGCTTTAGTGGAGAGAAACTTTAGGAGCAGAAAATATAAGTACCTAGCAAAAATGAAATCTTTAACAAACTAAATGCAGTGGCAAGGTATTTTGATTTATTTTTTTAGGTTACTTAATTATTATTATAATTTTTTTATTTTTAGGCACAAGAAATGGGTTGATGCTGCCCAAAATCCCAAACTACCTGGATATTGACAGAATGACGTTCTCATGTCTTTGTGAACATAATTTTGAATGAAATCAGTTTCGAGACAACAGCAACACAACTTTAATGTTCGGTGCAATTCCTGTAACACAAGTTAGTTCTGGTCAGCAATAAGGAGGATCACTTCTAGCTGGAAATGACAATGTTGCATTAGGGCATCTGTTGCACTCTACACCAAAGAACAAAGAATATCTAAGTGTTTCCATAAGAAATTCAGGATACTTCAAGCAGTGATGCATTGTGCAGTGAAACTCAAGATGATGCATTGCAAAGTATGGACAGTTATTTGGTGGCAACAGAAGAAATACAGTATTCAAAGTTTCTGTTTCTCTTGGAAAAAATAAGAAATCCTTACTGAATGAGACAAACTGTTAATGTTTTAAATATCTGACGCCTAGGAAACAACTTTCATTTCGCAAATTTCAGAAGAAAGAAAGAACATTGAAACTTTTCAGAAGAAAGTACAAGAACAAGACAATTTCCTTGGAACAGCTGTGCTCTGTGAACAGTGATTGTGTCAGACTTGTAGAATCTCTTTCAAATCAATTTCATTGACAACAGCTCAGTTCCTTGCTTCTCAAATGCGGTGTTCAAATGTTAAGTTACAGGGCAGACGTTGGATAAATGTGGAGAAACTGTTAGTTTTGGTCGAAAGGGTTTAAAAGTAACTGGAAACAAGTTTCTTTAACTAGAATGAGGTGCCAGGTGCGAAATCAGTGATGATGCTAGTATTTATCCAGGATAGGAGCTTTTCCAAAAAATAACCAAAGTCCAAAACAGAATTAAATGACAGTCCGACAATGCTTGTTTACCATGGTTTATAGCTGTATACCTATAATTAGTGTGTAGGCAATCTCGTACCCTGTGACTAACGTTTTGTAAAATAAGTTTAGTTTCCAGAGGTGCTATCACATTAAACATGATTCAGTTAGCCGAAAGTAATATATTTGACATAAATTTTACGTATTTTATTGCATTATTGTATAACATCCCCATCTTCATCGCCTTCCCCACTATTATCTTCCATGGTATACACTGTGAAATACGTTAAGCCCAAAAAGTTCCTTTGAAGTGATTAGTAACTTAATCAACAAACGTATATACCATTTACAAATATCATGTTCCCGGTTTTCGGAAAAGCACCTGTTCTGAATAATGATGTTCTTACATTATGTCAAGAGGTTATTCTGAATGTTGTAGTGACAGTTTGTGATATGGCAAGTACCGATGCCAGTGCACTAAAAAGTTTTGGTAGCCTATTCATTTTTAATGATTTGAAAATTTGACCATTTTTGACCCCCTACATCTGCTGAGCACTGTCTTCCCAACATGCTGCTTAAATACTATAACATTCATGTTAAGTGACCATTGGTGTCCAAATAGCGATTGGGACCACACAGTGGTAGTATATCTTGGGTGCTTATGGGATTGACAATAAGCAGACCTTCTTTCATCTGTTACACAAGTTGACCGAAGAACATTTGAATCCTACAGATTACAAGGCCATGAAAGTTTTTTTGGCTGCACCAGTATTAAGCCATACAGTTGCTGTAACTATTCAGTGTCTGGTTTGCAAATGGTGAGTGCATCTCTCTTATTTGAAAGTACATAGTTTGTTTTGTTTGTAAATTGTTCCAGTGATGGCCTAGGTGTGAAAGTTAATATCATGTAAATTCTGGGAAGTAAATTTTAAGATTGTGTTGACCGTGCAACTTCTAGGTTTATGTAAAACCCACACAAATCACAAACATTCTAGGATAGTACCATTGGTGTATTGCAATAGGCCTTTTATCAACAACATAATTGCAGTTATAAATTTAGAATTGCCTTCCTACATGAAATAGTCATATTCTCCCAGTTTTGATATAGGCCTTGTCTTAATTGGCTGGGAGAGTGTGCTCTCGTTCCCTCTAGCCTATGCAGTGTTATTTATAAGTGTTTTCCTTGCAATTATAACTGGTTAAAAATTTTCAGAGAACTCAAAGAAGCTGCTAAATGTTATTTTGGTTTTGTACATGTTTGTTGGCAAATGTCGTTATCATTGCCCAAAATTTTCAATTGTATTTGCTTTTTTTATCTTTAAGCTGGCCTGTGTGCATTGTCTCAATTCTAGTGTCCCAGAGCATGACATACAAAAACCTCTCGTTAGGTAGTGTGAAAAGCACTATCAAAAGATAGAGAGAGTACTTTTTAAAATGAAATATTGCCATAGTTATTTTGTAATGATGTAATTTAACTGTTTTTATGAAAGTTTCTTTTTAAGAAAGAGGCATTCATAAGGTGTACTGTTGTAAGCTGGCTATCTTTATTTTGAAGAAGAATGCATGTATTTTTCATCCCTCCGTACATGTTGACTCAAAATTTCTTTGCTTACCCAGTATCTCAGTCATTACCACTTGACTGGTGGCTTTGAATGTAGAATTCAAATTAGATACTGTAGTTAATAATTCAAATTGTGAATTGTCCAAAACATAAAAATGATACGCCTATTTTTTGGTATTTCTTTTCACATGAAACCATAAATGTTAGTTATCAAGCTTAATTACAACCAAGCTCAAGTAACTGAGTTTCTTCCAGAAAAGCATATGCATCTGAAAAATTTTTAGTAAAATAGTTTGCTGTGCTGTGTTGTGGGAGTTAAATTTGCTATTTCCCAGTGAGCCGAGCCATCACAAGATTATTAATTTTTAGAAGGCAGTCGAGTATAACAAAATTTTTACCCTGCGCTTATTTGCTGTTTCTAAATTCGTCAGGTGTCTGCCCTGACCTGGCCTCATACCCTACAAAAATGCTTTAAGGTAGACACCTCTTTGTCACACTTCAAATTCACATCAAGAGGATAAATGTACCTCAAAATATCCACTTCAACCAAGGACATGACAACCCTTCTTGAATGCTGTCTCGTAAAATTTGTCAGTGTTTTATTGGAACACATCACACAAATAGAACCAGTCCCAGACTTGCTGTAACAGGGGTGTAGCCCGGATTTATGCTAGAGAGATGCTACTTTCATTGGATGAGAGGGGTATAGGTAGAATTTATAATTGGTTGGTTCTTTCCAGCAAATTAGGCTTAAAATGTGTCAACTTTGGTGATACCCAATATTAGAATTTGTTTTACTAAGGTGGTAGTTTTTAAGTAAAAGCCTCGGTGTTTACATTACACATTTATTGAAGTACATCTCTATGACGCCATTTCTATTGACAGACTGTGAAAAGTGTTTGCCAACATCTATACATAACATATAAAACAGAACATGAACATTCAAATTGTAACACCCCTGCTCAAGTCACACATGTTAAAAATAATGACACTTAACTTAAGTCCTTTATAACATTTTAACTTGTTTCAAAGAAGGAAAACCAAGAAAACAGATTATTTTACATTTAACTGATTTCTGAAATGTTCAAACTTTAATTGGCAAAGGGCCTTTGTCATGATGTCAGCAGTATTATTTTCTGAACTAATATAGTTAATTTTGATTCTCTTCTTATCTTCTAAATCTTTTAAATAGTGGAATTTAATGTCTATTGGCATGAATGCTTACTGTTCTCAAATCTCTCTGCCATATCAGTGGCACTTTGACTGTTTGTTAGAAGAACTGGTGTGCTTGTTGCAGACTGGAAATCTTGAAGCACTCCCTGGAGATAGACTAAATCACATGCTGCTGTAGCACAGGCAATGTATTCTGCTTCTGCTGTTGATAAAGGTACAGTTCCTTGTTTTCTTGATCCCCACTAAATTGTATTTTGGCCATGGAGAACACATCCGCTCACACTTTTTTCTATTAAGCTTGTACCCTGCCCAATCGGAATTACTGTAGCAGACTAACTTATCAGAACTAGATTTGAAATTTAGGCACAAATTCTGGGTTTGCTGCAAATATCTGAGAACTTGTTTCCCAGCTTTCCATAACTTTTCAGTAGGTTTGTTGAAAAATCTACTTAGATAGCAGACTGAGTATGATATGTCAGGCCTACTGACAGTTGCAACATACATGAGTGAGCCAATTAGTTGCCGAAACATGAACTTCTCATTGACAGGTTCCTCAGTGTCAACTTGGAAATCACATACCATGGGGGTGTTCACTCCTTTGCAAAGAATCATGTTGAATTTAGAAAGAATTTTGCTGATGAAACTACTCTGAGGAATTTTTACTTCATCCCCATCATTTACAATCATGGTTCCTAGAAACTCACTCAAAATCCCCAGATCTTTGGCTTTGAACTCACCTTTCAGAAGTCTTATCAAGTTTTCTACTTGTGTTCTCTCCTGTTACGAGCATGTTATCTACCCAAATGATAAGTCAAACATTCTCACCAATGTAAGGCTAAAGTCACTGGCTGATCTCTTCATACCATGAGTCTCCATGAAGTTGTAAAATCTCTCATTCCATTTCCTAGGTGCTGAGCGCAGACCATACAGACTTCTCTTCAACTTGAGCACTTTACTTGGTTCGTTCTTGACTCCATCAGGAGTTTTGATGTAAATGTCATTATCTACGTATCCATTCAGAAAGGCTGTAGGAACGTCGAGTTGTCACATTTCCTATTTTCTTGATACTGCAATAGATATCAGGAGACGAGTGGTTGGTAATCTTGCCACTGGTGCGTACACATTGTTCGCTGGCTCTTCTTGAAACCCTTTTGCGACAAGTCTTGCCTTCTTTAGGCCATCCTTCTTTGTCTTGAAAATCCATTTTGTTTCAATTGCCTTTTCTCTTGGAAATAGTACTGTTGGTGTCCACGTTTGATGTAGTTCAAGGGCTTTTATTTCACTTTCTATTGCTTCATACCATCCATTGCCAAGTTTGGTAGCATACTCATAGTCTTGTGGTTCTCCAGCACATAAGCAGTATGCCGTGTACAATTCATATTCTTGTAGATGAGAAGGCTTCTTGATGGTTCTATTTGGTTTGCTTCTTTTGTTCTTTTCTTTGTCTAGGGCTTCAAAGCCAATTGATTCCTCGTCACTTTCTTCGCTGGACTGTTGTGGTGTACCATGTTTGGTTACTTCTTTGGTTTTATATTCTCTTCTGTGTCAGTTTTTACTTCTGTACATTTTCCGTATAAGTGTTAATTCTCTTCCTCAATGTTGATACCTTGATATTGTGCCGTATCTTTCCCAACTCCTACTTTTGACTCATTGAAAGTGACATCTCTCGAACGGACATTCTTGTCCTTCAATGGGTCCCATAGATGATATCCACCACCTGAATATCTGACCATTATCATCGATTTCGCACAGTGTTCCAGTTTGCTTTCTCATGGTAACTTCAGCATATAAGCCTGTGAACCAAATACCCTTAGTTTGGACAAGTCATTTTCACCAAACCATACCGAGGCTGGGGTCCTATTTTGCAGGGCACTTGTGGGTGATCTATTTAGCTCGTAGGCAGATGCATGTACTGCTTCTCCCCAGAGGGTGCAGGGTAGGTCTGTCTCTGCAAACTTTGTCCTAACCTTATTCATAAGCGTTAGGTTCATCCTCTCTGCCTTAGAGTTCTGTTAAGGAGTGTATGGGGTGGTGTAATCTATAATAATCCCTTTATCAGCACAGAATTTTTTGAATGAGTTCGAGCTGAATTCGCCACCATTGTCAAGTCTGATTCTTTTGCTTTTTACTCCATGTTGGGTCTTCACCATCTTGATGAAGTTCATCAAGTTTTCTTCGGCTTCACTTTTAGTTTTCAGCAAATACACAGTAGTTAAGTGAGAAAAATCATCAACAGTCACTTGGAAATATCGCTCACCTTCTTTGGTCGCTGTCTTGACAGGTCCACTTATGTCTGAATGTAAAAGTTCTCCAATGGACTGAGTGGATTTTTAATTTTTCTTGAAAGGTAATCTCTTGGCTTTATCTTCAAGGCACTGTGGACATTTTTTCACACTGAACGGTAGATTGAATACCTGCAGGCCTTGTCTGTTCAGGTGGCCAAGTCTTCTATGCCAAAGACTGGTTTCACTTGTGATAATTTCCCGAATTCCTGCAAGTAATAGTGTGTTTTGTGTTTTCTGTCACAGGATTTAATTTTAATGAGAACAAATTGAAATTTCCTTTTTCACACTCAACAGAAACATTTTTCCCTTTAATTGCCACCTTTTCTGTACTGAAAACTACAGTCAAATTTTCCTGGATTAATTTGCGTACTGATAACAGATTATTCTTCAAGCCTGGAACTATCAAAGCTTCAAAATTGATGGTTCCACTGCTGTATTCACCTATGAATTTTCCAGCTCTTGTAGCTATCATCTCTCCTCCATTTGCAGTTTTAATAACAACACTGTGAGGTAGCGTTCTTATCTCTGACATGTACTCTTCTAAACTTCCCACAACAAGGTGATTTGTAGCACCCAAATCCAGAATGAAAATATTGTCTTTACTCATTACCTTGCAACTGAAGGCTATGAATGAAATATTAGCCTGATGGACTCTTGGTCCACCTGGGGTTTAATTTCTTTTGAAAGGTTTTCTTTCAGTCCCTTTTGTTTTTTCTGTCCTTTGTTTATTGTGCCAACAGTCTAGCCTTTTATGGCCCACTTTACCACATCCATAGCACATTATTTTGAATGATACTTCATTACTAGAAGGAGTTTCTTGGCACGTTTGACCTTCTCGTTTCATTTCCTCTTCTAGAAGCCTACACTTAACAAACTTCATTGTTAGGTCTTGTTTCATGGTTTCAATAGCAGTTATAACTGTATTGAAGTTGTCGCCCATTGTCAAAAGTAGATGACAGATCTTGTCCGTATCATCCATTTTGGCACCTGCATTTTCCAGATCGCAAACAAGGCCGTCAAAATGAAGGAAATGTTCTTCTAATTTCTCTTTTGGCTTGAACTTCAGTGCCAGTAATTTTTTCTTCAGATTCAATTTACCAAACACACTTTTTCTTTCAAACACCTCTTCGAGTGATTTTAACATATCACACACACATTTTAAACTATATGTGTCTACCTACTGATTTGTGTCATGCATTGTAGTGTATGTAGGTTGCTTTTATCAAAAAGTATTGAGCTCTATCTGTGTTTAACAATGCACTAATATATTAAGTGTAATAAAAAGTACTCTGCTAATATAATATGTGGAAAAAACGTTTTATTGTGTATTTAATTTTGCTTATACCTCTCCTTCTTAAGCATGCATATTGTACTAAGCTACTTTCTGTGAAATTGTTTGCGTGTATATGTGTATCTCTGTAAATAAATGTTCTGTGAATAATACTTTTTTTGCAAGAAATGTTAAGAACCCAGTTATCTATTGCTGTATGCATTCACTTATATCATTGAAGTGTATACAATGAGAGAAAAAATTGTGAAAACTGTAATGAATAACATTTTTACAGTTAGCATGCACAGTTTTTTTAACAGGTAAAAAAGTATGACCATGCATCTGTAGTTAAATCAATGGACTTTCATTGCATGTAATAAGAACCATTGTTATCTTACATGTATATTTTGCATAGCACACTGCACACCTTGCAACAAGGCGCTGGGTGCTCCCTTACTTTTTGGCTTTGAATGCACAAGTATAAAATCATCTTAAAGTCAGTGTTTTGTAGCAGTGGTTTTATCATCGTATTTTTAAGGACCTAAACGGTAAACATTACACGCGCAATGATTAACAACTTATTGCACTATGTTTTGAGATTTCTTAATTGAAAGGCTTTAACTCAAAGGGGAAATTGTTTTGTTTAAGCATTGTGAAACAAATCTAGTTCCGCTATCATAGCTGTGGTAAGTATGTGACAATAATTACAAAGTAAGTTCTACAGTCTTAAGCAGCGTCTACAATGCATTCGTGATTCACGACAGTCATGGAAGTAGCAGCGGTATTCAGTGTTGTATGAAAACTGTTTACATAATGTTTTGTTTGTAACACTTCGTAAGAACCAATCACAAACCACCAAAGAATATGTTGCATGGAAAATTCCAAATTAATGGAAAAAATCATAACTGCCACTTATTATTAAACATACAACCAGTAGGTAACTAAACAACTGTTGTAATTGACACATATATGAGAGTCATTGTATGGTAAGCCTGTTGTTATAAATAATAGGCAAACTATCATGGTTGAATTGGTAGCAATCTGCAAACTTGGTGGTTTAGCGCTCGTTAATCTGCCATGTGTAACTGTCAGGACGTGGGTAACACAATTTGGTAAAATACTTATTTGTTGCTTTTCTCATGTTTATTTTCATACAATTGAATATTTGGTACTTTGTATGGCTTTTTGGCAAGGCAGATTGTATATTTTAGCCGTATACATTTTCACACCAGCTTCTGGATGCAAATGTTTGTTGTAAATGCTTGTGACGAGCTTGTTAATCAATTTGAGCACAAAAATTCTCCTTCTGTTCACTACGGAATTTACTCATTGTGATATTTTTATTTGTAGCATTAAATTTGTTTGAAGGATTTAAATTTAATAAACACTACCATTTCAATTTTGTAGGTTATGATAGGCATTGTAAAGTAAACCAACAACTATAAATTTCTTGGAACAAGTGACAATCACGCTCCTACAGTTACAGTTTGGCAATACAGTGTATTTTTATAGCTATATTCTGTTTGGCCATTGTTTACAATTATAATTTCTTATATCCAATAAACACACTCCATTGTGCATAAATCTATTACGCCATGCAACGCAGTCAATTTGTTTCATGAATGAAGCAAGACTGTCCTGTGCATTTCAATGCATTTTTGTAAACAAGTGAATAATTTTATGCATTTTACTGTTGTCCTCTTATCTACAATTTAGTCAATGTTGGTTAGTCATAGCAGTTGTATTCACAGGACTTGGATTTTATCCAAGTTGTATGATTGGCTCTTTACGAGACTGCAAACCACACTATGGCTCCTGTTACAACCTATGACAACGACTTGCTACTGCCATTGTATACCAGGCATTACAGTGCTGCTTTTGAATTAAATTGGCATAGGCCTATAGCAAATTATATTCACATGGTGTGTGTAATATTTAATAAATGGTCATTACTACAAATAGGAGAAATATGATTTAGACGTTTGTGTTACCAGTTATTACTTTCCATTTAGATTGAAACGTTACAATAAATAAATACTTTGTTAAAAATGGATGTAACTGATGTTACACCACCATATGTTACTTGAATGTTTATTACCAAGCTAATGTGAAAGTGCCCAATCATAATTTTCCCATAGTGGGAGTTTTTTCATTAGTTCCATGATAGAACACTTGGAGCTCTAGCGTCTTGGCATTTTTTTTTGTTAGTTCCAAGGGTGACAACTTGGAGCACTAGCATTGAACACATAGCATGAAATATAGCCTTGAGTTTCCCATCTTTCCTTGAGGTGGTTGATCGTTGATCCTGAATGAATTAGTGTACTCTAGGGGAAAACATTATTAAGGGGAATGTAAAATCAGGGTTCCAAATGGAAACCATGCAATTAACTTTATGAACATACATACTCCTTATATAGTGACTTTAAAGTGTGCTTCCCAGTTTCCTTTAACCCGTTTGGTCACACATTAATTTCTGAGTTGAAGTTTTAAAATCATGTAATTTTTTGGTATGAACAGTACTTGTGTTCAGCATTTTTTTTTCAGCCAATGGAAAACATGCTTCTTGTTCAATGAAATTTTGGCATTAACCATTTATGTCAAATAGGTGTAGAAAAGTCCACAAATAAGATTAGCCACAAGGAAGACTGGGCACTGGTGCCCTGTTGTGTACAGTTCCGGTCATTATTTTCATTTATTTGCAATGTGTCCACAATTGTGAGCACGGTGACAGAATGGGTTAAATTATGTATTTTGCACCAAGTTTAATTTAAAAGCAGTGATCTCTGTGGTATTATACTTTGAATGCAAATTGCAACAAAGTAGTGTGATATATCTTGCAGGGTCGGACAGGGTATCCTTTCATTGATGCCATAATGACACAGCTGAGACAGGAAGGCTGGATCCACCATCTAGCACGCCATGCAGTGGCTTGCTTTCTCACACGTGGCGACCTGTGGATCTCCTGGGAGGAAGGCCAGAAGGTAAGACATCGCTGTGCCCATACATCCTAACAACTCCTCACTGTTACAAACAACAGTGTTCAAGTTAAGATACGTAGTGTTTCATATAGATGTACATGTGCAGAGTGTTTTTAGTGCTATTAAATTGTAACTATTTTACATCCATTCCATGCTCATGGGTGTGACAAATGTACTTATTTTATTTTGTCTAAAAAGTGCAATTTAATACACTTGAGTCTCGTTTAACTGGATTTGATGGTACCAAGGGTAATTTGGTTAAACAAAAATTCTGTTACATTGGAATAGTTGGTGCTTTACATAGTTTAGTACTAAATACATACATTCATTTTAGAACAACAACTGTATTTTAAAGCAAACTTAACATTTCTCTTGTCGTAGAGTTTTTCTTAAAATGCACCATTTTTTAGATACAACACTAAATTAGGTGTGTGCATGATCAAGGAACCTAACATTCGCCATTTATTGTTTCTTATGGGGGAAATGTGGTTTAATTAGCAAATGTTTTGCATAATGGACTCTTCCCAGGAGCATAATCTGTCCATTAAACGAGGGCGTACCGCCAGATTTTTTAAAATTTGTTTATGTGCATATTAGCAATACGAAAAATGTTCAATGCCAGAGGAGTAACCATTCTTAAAACAAATAAATATTTTCAGTTTGACATTTTTATACCAAAAATATACATCTTCTTTAACTATTAAAAAATAGTATAAATGTTTACGTATTATTAACAAGCATATTAGCAAACCAAATCTGTTTCCTGCACAGATTTATAACTCTCCAAATTGTCATTCTGTCGCAGTGTGTGCAGAAAGTTAGGCATGTACGCATCCGCCTTGGTCCTGGCACCTTGACCTTCCATCTAGCGGCAGTTGGGGACCATCTAACAGCAGCCAATGAACTGGTGTTCCACGCATCATTTCTGTCTATTACATGGTTAAGTACTGTTGTGTGGAGGTTCGGCCTCCATTGCATCTTTACGCATATTTATACACACCACTGGCACACGAAACCTTCGCAAATTGGATTCACCTTTTTTTTAAATATAGCATGCACTTTTTATTAATACAGAAGCATAGCGGAGTATCCAAAATCCTTGTCAAGGCTACAAAAAATTCTACATATTCCAAATTATTGCCAGTAAATTGCCTAGTCAGCGGCCTCACTGCTGTCTCTCTCCCCAACTCTAGGCCGACAAGGGGCAGAGGGTAATCCTTGGTAGGCTGATGTTGTGACCATGAGGGCTCACTCTTATCTGCACTACAATTTTTTTGGTGTGGTGGTGGTGGGGGCTAGCCTCTCCCAACTTATCTGTACTCAAATTGCATACTGGCTGCTGTCCTTTACTGCTGACAAGCACTGAAGTGCTCCCTGGCAGTAAGGAAACTGCCTGTAGTAAACAGTAAATATTCTATTTGTAAGTAAGTTCATAGTTTTGAAACGCTCTGCCGTGGAATTTATTAAAATTAAAGAAAAGGCATGAAATTACAAATTTAAGTATCAAATTTTATTTCTCTCCTGATTTAAAAGATTACTCACACGTAAAAAACAATATGGTAATTTATCATTTTTTTGTCTAAAGAAAATAAATGTTCATGACTACATTAATTTAGTTTGGAATTCATTTTTGTATTGCTTTTGTTTGGAATATTAATCAAGACTATTTTGTATTTAACAGTCCTTCCATATGCATATTTTAAATATCTCGGAGAACCTATGACTACTTTTAATCTCCTGCCAAAATCTTGTTTCATTGGCACTGTACAACTTCTGCAGCTCCAGTATACTCAATGCTTTCAGTAATTAATATAGGGGCTGCGGTGGTTGAGCGATTAGCCTGCTTGCCGCCCACCAAGACGAACCAGGTTCAATCCCCAGCCGGGTCACTCCTGGATTTTCACATGTAGGAATTTTGCTGGACGATACCGCAGGTCGGCGGGTTTTCTCTGGAATCTCCCATTACCCCCGCCCCTTCATTCTGACGCTGCTCCATACCTCAATCACTATCATCGGCTCTCAAGACCTTGCGGTTAAGAGCCGCCCAAATCTCTTCACTCACTTACTTGGTAATCAATGTACCATGTTTACCCGTGAAAGGGTCACCCATGTATATGGATCACAGATATGTTTTCCTGCAAAAAATCCCACTTTTTACACCATAATAGTTGCCCACGCGTATGGGTCGCACCATACTTTTGCCTTCAGTAAAACTTTCTTTTCCAACCACATATAAATATGTATTATTATTTGATAAAATAATAATAAAAGTGACATTTCCTTTTGTGTCATGTCAGCTTAACAGTAGTACATAACAAATACTACATTGCACATCACAGCACGTTCTACTTGCCTGTCAGTCCTGCTTTGTATCACTCCAGCCACCCATCCCAGCTTGCTCGCTTCCACTCTCATTCTCCCTCTCACTTAGTGTCCATCCCTTCACCCCCGCCTCACCCCTGGTTTCATTCCATGCTGTCTTTCCCATCTTCTCGTTCGCAGTTTCTTCACAAAGGTGTTTGGCGGTGGTTGGAGGAGAAATGTGGAGGAGGGAAAGCACTATGACAACAATGGACTGCCGGATACCATCACTCTCACAGCCCCTTTCCTCTCACACTCTATTGTATTTGTCTTTTTTTCGTATCCCTCAAAAGGTCAATATTGTTTCTCATTAGTTTAGGAAACTTGCATGCCCAACGTACTTCCAAAATTACAGTAAGCTGAAGTTAAACAGTTACACTGCTAGCTTTTATCTTAAAGTAATACGTTTTGCAGAAGTACATGGAAATTGGAAACTAAGCAGCAGGGAGAGAGTTTTCGGTTAGTGAGAAATTTGTGCTGGGCTGGAGAAAGATTAAAGTGGCACTTGAGAACACTAATTCGTCATGGTGTACTTTTTGTGGACCAAAGGCAAAAAGTTTCCACAAATTGAAGACTGATTATTGCAGTCTGTGCGTAAATTGTGATACGATGGCTGCAGCATTAGCCATGAAATGTTGCAGCTGAAAGCATGGGACACTACATGTGAAAACAACATTTTTAGAGCTAAGTTCAAAGCAAGTCGCAGTTGCATAATGTACTTCATGCAGAAGAAAGGCTGGTTGCTACATCACTGAATGTCACTTTGTCATAAACTCCCACATGATTACACTGACAAAGTGATTGATTTTCTTAGGTATGTATTTTGTCTTTGGCAGCAAAATTCATGCTTCCTTTCCCAGATCTGAAATGCTAACCAAACACTAGTTTGGTTCGACATGGTATGAAACACTACAATTGATGAGAAAGGTACTTGTAAAAACAACTGGCAATGAAAAGCTGTGGTTGACTGTAATGCTAGCAGTAAGCAGCTAACTTTTGTTATTTTTAAAAGAAAAACTATCCCAAAATAATATCAAAGCTCCGGCTGGCATTCACGTCCATGCGCAGAAAAAAGGGGTAGATGGACCAGACACTAATAACAGACTGGATACACACCATTTGGCACAGAAGACTAGGAGCATCAAGAAGCTCTGTTAGTCTAGATAGCTTCCAGGGTCATCTAGTGGATGAAGTTAAACAGCAACTGCAGACCAACAAAACTACATTGGCAATCATTCTGGGCAGGCTCACACCCATTCTACAGCCACTAGATGTATCCATAAACAAGCCTTTCAAGGGTAACTTGAAACACATTTACACAGAATAGATGGTTACTGGTTATCATGAGACATCACCCAGCAGGAAAGTGAAGCGACCAACATTGGAAATATGTGGATGGATTTTAACAAATCATTGTGAAAAATTTCAAGAAGACTGGGACTGTTGAATTCTCTTCATGGGAGTGAAGATGATGATGTTTGGGCCACAATAAAGGCTCATGTGGAAGAGGAGGGGACAAGGGAGATGACGAAGTGGAGGAAGGAGACAGAGGATGAAATAGAAGATGTGAACTGTGCGAGTGTGTCAGTGCCAAGTCAAGCGAAGACAAATAAAAAAACTTAAAGTTTTATGAAACTATTTGTGTGCTGATTGTTAAAATTTTAAACCATCCAAAATAATTTTGTCTACTAAATATATATATATATATATATATATATCGATGCCACAGCCAGCAGTAGCTCGATGTGTGGGTGGGTGCATGCATGCGATGACCCACATGCATATGCACCATTGCTGGCTGAATACTAGCCAACTGGGCTGGCAGGCTGCGCACGGGGCACGCGATATGGAATTCACATGCTGTGTTGAGGCATTTTGAAATATGTAAATAGGTTTTATTTGTCCTAGATAAGTTTTATTTTTGAAAACAAACATAGTTTAATTATTTATACATATACATATTGTATTCCACAATTAAATAAACTTTTTATTTGGCAAAATTTAAAAAATCTGTATAAGGGTTGCACCCCCTTTTTGATACACAAAATCTGTATAAAATGTGCAACCTATACTCATGTAAACATGATAGCCTTGTGCAGGGTGCCTCCCAGTGGCACGTGGAAACGAGTACCAGTGATCATCAGTGCTCTCAGCAGTATCAAAACAGTAGCTGATTTTACTGAAATAACTGATCAGCGAAATCTACCAGTATCAGAAGATGGCGACCAATGGGAAGACAAGAGCCAGCTCCTCCCCATCCAGAGGTGCTTGTTGTATGTCTCCTGCTCTGATGAGCCTGTCTACAATTATGAGAAAAGGCAGAATTTTTATAAAATCACTGTGTTCTGGCTGCATGCAAATAAACAGTGGCATTTCAGTTGTGTTATAAAGTATAATTTTACATGTTTTTAAAATATTTTTCTGCTTTAAATACGGTGTATGTATCTGAAATGCAATTAGCAACAGCAAATTAAAAATACAATATTAATAGTACAATTCTTCTACATTTAGTGAATGGACAGCATTTCTTGACGTTTTGTGGTTAGCTTTATTGACTTAATGAATGTTAGATTAATTTTATGTAACCAGAATTTATGGGTAGTTACTTCACAAAGGCAGCAGTGAATAATGTATTAGTGTGCATTTGCATTACCGTATTGTCCCGAATATAAGTCGGCTCGCATATAAGTCGACCTTTCATTTTAAGGTTCTGACTCTGAAAATTTTGAGATAGGTAAAAACAGTAGCTTTAAGTTGTATAAAATTTTATGTTCAATTAATTTTTCTCGGTGTCACTAAAAGCTTTCAAGTCACATTAACTTTTTTTTTTTTACACACAAGATATTTCCCAAGTAAAAAATAAAAAAATTAAATACAGCACTGAACATAGGTCCTGTACATGTTGGTCACAGTTAATTTTAGTTACCTATTCATTATCACTGGTTGTTTCACTCTCTACACTGCTGGGTTCACCTTCACTTGTGAGGTGCTTGCACATAGGCCAAGTCTTTAATTTATGCACAAAAATTTTGGAAAACTAACTTATATTCAGGACGATACAGTAATTAAACTGTGTTTCAAAATTATTAATTTTTAAATGTCACTTGAATTTGTTCAATTTGTTTATGACATTATTTTAATTTATTTAAATCACAAAAGAAAAAACTAATTATTTACTAGGAATGGTTAATAATAACACCAACAAAGCTGTGTTTAGGTATTAAAAATATTGTATAACTTACTCTTCATAAAGAATTTTTGTCATTATTTTGTAGTTTTTTTCGGTATACAACTACACTTCTGGGGGACATAAAAATAAATACGATTGTAATAATACTTTATTTTATATTATAGGTGCGAAGCATTGGTAGGGTATGGGGAGGGGTTACCCCACCACTTTCCATTGATAAATGGTAATCTGTAACTGCCTCAGTTTGTAATAAGCATTTGTAGCTTATGGTAAAGTACTAGTCTCATTCTTTTTAAAATATATTTTATTTATTATTTATGTAACCAAAAGCAAAAATATATATTAAATAGATTTTATTTAAATTTTAGGAGTAAGATGTGGTGTTCTCCCTGTAATTCAATTTTTGCAAATATGTGGTATAGTGCAGAAATATCCTATTTCATTTTTTTAAAGCAATTTAAATGAAGTTTAATGTTTAGTGAATATAAAATGAAATAGTAAGTTGTTAAAATGTGTAACCAATTTGATAGAAACTCAAATAAATTTACAAATTAAGAATAAAATTGACTTGCATATCACACTAAACTTGTATTAGGAATTGTAATGAATATGTGTGTTTACCATTGTACGGTTAAACATGGCAAACAATAATTAAATTATACATGCTACAAGTAATCTTCCCAAGCTAGCGCAAATACATTTAGCTTTGGGTTAATTTTTTTTTAAGCATCTACACATAGTATAAAACAGTCGCCCGACCCGCTTGTGTCTGCGTATTCTGCTAAGGCTTCTAAACTACTGGATGGATTTTGATGCAGTTTTCACCATCATTTAGAGAATTTCTTGAGGCTTGAGGAAGGTTTAGGTATATAATGCATTAATATTTAATGTAAGGATAGTAAAGAAGTGTCGATGTTTTCTAATCAAGTCAGAAAAAGTCGGTTTTCTGGCACTTATATGCTTACGTTGACTAAACCATAAGATTCACATCAAGAAAAAAGTACTTATTTCTTGCCAACGATTAGTAGTCAAAAATTAATTAATGTGGTAGAGTTATAATAGTATGAAAAAGCTGAAAAATGGGAATGGGAAAAATTGTAATTGGGTTGGGGGGGGGGGAGGAAAGAAAGCAGAAGAAAGGAGGAAAGTAGGGTAAAATGAAAAATGGGGAGAAGGTAAGAGGGGGGATAGGGAAGAAGAGATGGGGATTGGGGGAATTAACGGGAATTAATTATGAATTAATATTTACTTATTAATCTTTCTATCAATTTCATTTGATCTACTAATCCATCTTATTATTCTAACAATTGTTTATGTGATTAATTCTTAAGTTCATATTTAAACAACTCGTTCGAAAACTAAAATAAAATGACTGAAACAGCATTTGAAATCTCGACGACTCGTAGCGGAGGGAGATGTAGGGTTACTAAATTACTATCTTAAAACTACTAAACCTCTAAACTCTCTCCCTAGGGGTAAACATCTTTAAGTTGAGGCACTCTCCCTCAACTCCACAATTAACTGTACACCACAGCTCCTCTTCAGCTGCACCTTATCATCTACTCGATACTGCATAAAAATTAAAGATCACTATCCTACATCTCCTCCCTAACCATCTCTGAAAATTTCTGCATTATCATCTGTTACAACTGTAAGTCTGTATCAAATTCTATGGAACTGTTTCAAATTCTGCTGGGGGCGTTCCACCACAAGGCACTTGTACAACAGAGGTGGCCTTGCAGCCCAAAACTTACAAATTAACTTCCTTTCATCAAAATGGTAGAGCTGAAACACACTTCTACTGCCCGCAAGAGGTAGTGCATGATCTTAGATAGGTAATCACTGACTGGATGAAATTTATGAAATGATGTAAAATTAAAAAATAGATAAGTTCATTAAATAAAATAATTAATAAAATAAATTCTTCGAAATTAACCAGATTCGTAAAAAGGGAGGGTGAAATTAACTGTTTATAAATAAAAGATTGTTTTCCAAAAATGTTACAATTTAATTTAAACAACCAATAAATAAAATTTATACAAAAATATATAAAAATACAATTATTCAGACTTTGGTATAAAATGGAAGAAATTGAGATAAAAACAAATAAAAAAAATAGTTTCTTTTATAATCAAACTGATAAAAAATTTTTCACATAAAATTTAAAGCCTAACTATAATTTCATATCTATTCATGTTTAAAATTCAATTTGATAAAAAAAAACAAACGTGTTAATAGAGTTTTGACTTGGATGTGAGTACTCAAACAATTATCTATTCAACAACAAATAGAAAATCCCTTTCTTTTTAAAATAACAGACCATTTAAAATCATCTTAACTTAAAATTTATATTATTTTTCTTGCTTTGTCATTTACATTTATAATACTGGGTCACACCTGTTTAAATGTCTTACTTCAATTTCTACCCTCACAGTAAACAGCTATTTTGCAATCTGTTCTAAACATTCTGCCCTCATAAGCATTTCTTTTTCCTCGACCTTACGGCAACTAGACACAAATTTACAATGGGAGGAAGACGTCTATTTACACAGATTAAAAAAACTCTTGATACTGTTTTACTGCAGTCTTTACTGATAAAAAACTCCTGATCTACCGACCAAATTGAAACACTCTCTCTCGTCGTGTTCATTTAAAAAATAAATCACTTATCAAAAAGAAAAACTCATTACATAGTCCTCCTCTCCAATGATTATTTCTTAATTAACTTTAATAGACTTACTCAGCTTTTAGACATTACTGTTCTTAACACTAAATTTTCACATGATGCCATCTGACTGGAGCCCCTACGTGTTAAACTATAACATGTTCCAGAATACTTATCTTTTTAACAGCTACATGGTTGTCTGCTCATCCAGGCTGCTCGTGGCCTGCTTCGACTTCTCGACTCCTCACTGACTGATTGAGCACGTGTCCCTGACTAGTCTGCTGTCTGCTCCACTCCCCTCTCTACAATATCTCATTAAAACTTGACCTCCCTCCACAACTGGTCTCCAACCACAACACAGCGCCTCGTGTCACCACACACGTCATTTGGTCTCCCAGTCAATCACAGCCCTCCCAAAACGTGCTGCCATCCACAAAACAAAAGCTCAGAATGAGGACACTCCCTTGTCCCCTTAGCCGTCAAGACTTTCTTTGCGGCCCACAGCACTACTTCTCCCCTCTTTCCTGGTAAGGCTCACAAACACACACAGCTGTTGACTTGAAACGTTGACGTTGGCTAGTCACTCCAGGAACTTTTCGACACATGTGCGGCTCGAAAACAGTTCCTAACCACCACGGGACTACACAAAACAATTCGGGATAATGATGACTACAATTTGCCTGGTGCAGCGGCAAAAACATAAAGTGGAACACAGCTGCCCTATTACCAAGAGTGCAGTGGCTGACTTAGCTCTGCACTCAAGGCAAACAGTTCCAGCAACGGCTCTGAAACCATCAATTACAAGGCTAAAGAAGCTTCCCAAGATGACAGAGTAGCTGACCTAACAGTTCTGACATCCCAACTCCCTTTTAAAAATAATTGAATCCTATCCTAAACATGACAAAATTACTATACCGAACTTTTCACAAAAATTAAAAGGAATAAAACGAATTATAAACTGCTTCCAATAAAAACAATTAAGGACCCTGCCTAGAAAAATTCATAAAAATAATTTATCAAGATGGTAGTATCAATTAAAATTGAAACCAACCACGACTACTAAGTTAAGGGCTAAAAGACTCTATATCCTAACACCAAAACCGAAGCAAAACGACTTTCCAAAATTTGTAACGAAAATCCCAATTAAATTTAAAGTTATTAAATCAATACCCAAAACACCAAACAGAAAGGATTCGCTCTGGACAAATAAAATGAAGGGCAAACCTAACCTCAAAACGACAACTGAACCATGCCTAGGATTGATATGGATAATAATCTTAACCAAAACACTATAATTCAAAATTCCCAAAATCCTACGAAAAATACTCAAATTATCTCAATGGATGATAACAAAAAAACAGTGACTGTCCTGAAAAATTAAGGGGATCATAACAAAAAATAGGTATTCTAACAAAAAAAAAAAAACTAAAACCGCTCAAAAATCACGATAATACAGTCATAACAATAGTTTGATAAAGCTTTAGAAACCATTATTTATGCTATGTTTGTGCGAAGAATTTTGTTGACCATTCTTTATTGATAACTTGTGTCAAAAATAGTAAAAATCTAAGATGGTGGGGTCTGATCCCCCTTAAATAATACAACCAGTAGAAATCTTGAAATTAATATCAATACGCAAAACAGGTTAAAGAAGTGCTAATATGCTGATAGATTGACAGATAAGTTATATGATAAATTATTTTGCAAGCAACTAACAATTTTATATACACGCAGGTGAGATATAGGCTGCAACATTTTATTTTGCTGCTAAATAATTCCTCTAATTTGGCTTTTATAAATGAATGTATCAATATACTAAGTCTGTAATACATACACACTTTCTTATGACATGGACGCATATCTGCATTGTAGGCACAGAAACGGGGATAACTACTTTTGGTCCACACGAAAAAATGCACAAAAATAACTATACATATGCAAAGAAACCACAACTCTTTAGCACTTAACTATCCCATTTTTGTTAATCTGCTTTCCCTATTGGCAGAGCCTAGAAAATTTTGAAATCAATTTTTATGATGAGCAAGACTTCAAAGATATCTGTACCATTCTTTTAACATAATTGCAGCTTATTAGACACCACGACTTTATGTGCTTACGCTTACTGTTATGAAACAGGAAGCAGAAATATTTTTATGTATAAAGGGAAAAAACTAAAAATACAGGTCTATTCACATGCTACTTCCCTTATTGCATCACATCATTTCGATGCCCTGATATCGACTGTAAGCAAGACGAGATGGCGGCCAGAGAAGTAAGCTAATATGTCTCTCATTTCACAAACTGTATGGAGGTTCTATACAATGTTTCTCAGTCCTTTGCACATTCATACTATTTGCTCAGAATTTATTTAATTTTGTGATGGGTTAAATATATTCTACAGGAGGCTAATAATTTTCTAGAGGAGGCTAAGCCACCCCTAAGACCCCCGTAGTTACGCCCATGCTTGTAAGTAGTCATGTGGGCTACTGTTCTTTTGTAAAGCTGGAACATGGAAAAAGAAAATTGAATATACAAAATAGTTTTTTGATTCAATAAATTTAGGACTCTTATGTATGTATTTTATATTTTCTGTTAAAAATAATTAATTTAAAATTTTAATATTGGGTGTCAGTTGCAAAAAATGGCTGCAAAATTAACTCTTTCATTATATTAAACAGAATTAAAATAGTTCGCATTACTGGCATGACATAAAATCATTGCAGGCATGACTTGTCTCTTGTATGATTATCATTCAGTAACCCAAGATTTCTGTCTGATTTTGATGTAAATTACTATTTCTGAATAATGTTAGACAGAGCTTAACTTCCAAGATAGGAACTGTTATTCTAATAGTTATCAAAGTAATAGTTGATGTTTCAGAAGTAGCACATACTTGGTCAGAAAACACATTTTTAATTTTCTTTTCAAATTCTCCACCACTTAACTGCAGGTTCTTTCAAAACTGTCAGAATTTATCCCAAAGAAATATAACAAACATCTTGTTCATACATTTTTAAAACTTTACCCTTACCTTGTGTCACACATTTTGAAAACCATCCCTTTTACTTCATTGTGATCTTCTGCATGCTGGTATGCGGAAACACACACGTGCATGCACTGAGTTTTATTTTCAATTATTGTTTATATTTACTTAAACTGGTTCTAAACATAACTCCCAAGTTGAACATGTGTTGTAGGATGATTGTCTTCAGAGTTTGTCAGAAGAGTACACATTACAGTATGTTAGTCTGTTTGACTGATAAATTGACTTTCCTTGGCAGGGTCCAATTTGGCTAAAACACCTAACATTTTTCTCTTGCTGAATGAACAGTTAAAGCAGTCGTAATATGGTCTTCATTAGATGGAGCAAAAAAAAATTCATCTTTTTAATCTAGGAATACTCTTTACACACACTCACCATTCTGTTAATTCTTTGTATTTGATACATATAACATGTGTAGGTGCTTCAGCATATCAAAGAATGTCTTCAGCACTGTTTTACATTGCTTCCTGCATTTTGCTTTCATGCAGACACTTGGTTTCAGTGACAAAATTGTTCCATTCCCCTTCAACTGCAAAGTTTTACTCAAATTAAACAACACAAGTGAAAAGGAAAAAAAAAAATTTTTTTTTCATTTTGCTGCTCACCCAAATTTAATTGGGCAGTTTGTTCAATTCCTTTTATGAAAATTCCGGACATTATATTTATCACATAAGTCAGCACTGATCAGAGCATATATTTTTGTTTGCAGCAGATGAACATAGTTACTTGTTCATAAGTCCACTGTTTACTGAAATCTCATCTTGTGCAAAATTTGATTAATTTTCTACAAAATTAGTTTGCACTCCAACATTATCTTTGGTTAAGTTCAATTTCTTTTTTTCAAAATAGTGCCTATGAAACTTTTCTACAAAGCAGTGCTTCTTGTAAATAAGCAATTGATTTTAGAGTTCAGTATATACATCTTCTATAGAGCCTTCATTAATCATTAACTTGAGCTGGCCTTCTCCATTACATTGTTGCGTGCACATAACATTTTCAATCAGGTGTGGTTCTTCAGGTAAAATCTGAGCTGCGACAATAAAATATGAACTATAGTTTTTACTTCATAATTAACCTTTGTGTTACCATAAATGTGTTACTGGCTTTGTACGTTCATAAACCATGGAATAATGAAAAAAAAATATATATTCCTTTTACCTCTGGTGAAATTTTTGAACCCAGCAAACTACTCGTAAGAAGTGAATGTGTGCAACATAGAAGATATGTTTATCAAAACCATACCAAAAAAAAATGTCTGAAATTGATCAGGATCGGAGAAGTTGAATGCGGTATAATTTTTAATAGTTACAAAATGTACCAAAAATTTGAAATACGGTAAAAATTAACTTGTCAGCGTAAAACATAAAATGTTAGCCTATGTTTGGAATGAAATTTGATAGTATTTATTTAATTCTTCAACAGCTAAGCTGACTTTGGCATGGAATAGGTGTTTACTGTTTAGTGATTTTGACATTGTTTACACATTTCGAATTTATTTAAGTTGGTATACAAGGGCATCTTTCTTAATAACTAAGAAGGGAACATGAAATACGAATCAGAAAGTGTACATTAATTCACATTCTAGCTACTGTGTAAGAAATAGATTCATTCTCATGATTACAAGTTTATGTTCATTTAAGTAAATCTCTTTTTGTACATACTTACGTTGCATGTGTGTGCATGCATATATGTGTGTGTGTTTGAAGTTAAATTTTGACAAATATTTCATTCCAGTCATACACTTTCTCAACTATAAAAAAATAATATCATGAATGGTGTTCCTGCCTCTAGAGAAAGGGTGTGTGTAAAGGAGATTTAAGTAGACCTGTACAGAAAGGAGGCAGTTGATGCACTTTATATTAGACCTCTTGTATTCAACCAGCCTAAATATTGTATTAAGTGAAATGAGATGATAACAGAAGTAAAACTGGAGAAGTGATCAAATGTGCTAGTGGGAAAGAATGGGAGGGAGAGTCTTGAGAAAACTCATCAGCTAACAGCAACATCGGCCACATTTTCCACTTGTGAAAAATCCAGGCTCGTATCAGTGAGGAATTTAACCTGTATCGCTGAGGTGGGATTTTAATGTGGCAGGCATGGAAAGTGGAAAGTGTCATCCTTTCCTCCTACATTAAATGAGTATAAACAGGAAATATCCCCAGGAAAAGGGGAAAAAAGATATATCTCCAAAAGGAATATATGTGTGCATATGCATGTGTCTATACATACACAGACACAAAATACACAGTGGAAACTGCATGTTCTCTGTTTCATGTAACTTGGCAAGATTTTGACAGTTCGGTGAAATTAACACCAATGTTTACTTTTAGTTTATGTATCTTTTCGCCATCAGCTGGTGCGTCAAGTGGCAGCTGTATATATATTTTTTAACACACTGTCAGTTAATCCACTTTCCATTGTAATGCTAAACAAATTTTAAGGTATCTAAAGACTGACATCTGTCTAAAAATTCTTAGGGTATGAAAGTGAAAATAGAAAGCCTTGCAAACAATGAAATATTTGGAAACTCTTTTTTTATTTATTACAGACAACAAATTCGGGTTATCATTTGCAAGACAGTAATTGTAGTTCTTACTACACTTTGGATGTACAGCTAATATGTTAAGACTGGAAATAAAAATAATTTGGGGAACTTGCTTGACTACGCACTTTTCATTCGCCAAAAAACAACTTATCAATAACTTTTGCAAAGCAGTTATTCTACTATTGCTGATACTAAACAGCTCAAGTTAGAAATATGTGGCGTGGAATAACGTAAGAATTGCTTCAAAACTACCCACGTGCATCCCACTTTCTTTGTTTTATTAATACAGTATAGTAACAACACAAAAACAAAACATAAATATGGGTTTGTGAGAGGAGTACTTGGCATGTAATGGAGTTAGGTGTAACGAAAACGATTACCGGCTCAATAGGAACTACTAGTAATCGAAATCATTGTACACGGAAATACAAATGTTACTTTAAAAATCATACAAAGATAGCTGACAAATAAAAACATTGGTATTTGTTCGTAAATTTGTTATTTTACACAGGATAACTTTATTTTTGTGACTGGTTGTGATTCAGGAACTGGTTAACAGATAGAGTGGAAGGATGTATTGTAACAGATGGTGTGGCAGGGCATGTTGTGAGCCGAGCATGTTCCTCAACAGGTAGCAGCATGTTGGCTTGCCTCTTGATTCCGTCTTTGTAAAAGTTCACTTTTCTCATATAACTGGCTCAAAATGACAAGAGTTTGAAATAAATTTCATCAAATTATTTGAAAAAATAATTCAGCAATACCCTGCGATATTTTTGTAGGCTTTTGGAATTAATATAAAGCATGAATAGAAGGTGTGGAGAAGGGGGGTACGGCATAGAAAGAACTCCCAATGTTTTAAGTTGCATTTCATTTGAATAGGACCATTTTGATGTACATTTAATTTGAACACATACCTTATTTTGGCATGCATAGGCCGCACATTAAAAAAAAATGACTACAAAAAGTGGGGTGCAGCTTATACACAAAATATTAGCATTAAATATTTTTTTCCCCATAACATGTTTAGAAATTTATTAACATAGAGTACATTTTAATGTATTGACTTAAAGGAAGGAAGGAAATTGAAGAAGAAGAGGAGGAGGAGGAGGGGGAAGGGGAAAAAACTTTCCACCTGTGCCATTATTTGTTCACGCGCATTCATAAACAAAATTACTTTCATCTCGCACGTATAAAATGTAAACATGTAGTCACATTACCATCTGTGGAATAGTAACTGCACAACGTATATATGTAAAAATTTTCTGTCACAAATGTTACATAGGGGAGAAATTAAGTCAAAATTTATTATGTTTTATACGGAATTGTAACTTTACAATATTTACAGGAATACAAATATTCAGTGCGGCCTATACTTGAAATATCAATTATCCCTAATTTTTCACCAAAAACTTCAGATGTGGCCAATACACGCCAAAATACGGTATAATAGTACTTAAGCTCGAAGTTTAAATTGTAACACTAATAACAGCTGATTTGTGATCACGTAAAATGAAATGTATTAATTTATCTAGGAACTCTTTCTAATCCACGTATTTTCTGCATGTCTGATGTGCGTCGGCAGTGCAGTCAAAATAGCCAACATAATATTAATTTTCATTTGTTCAAGCATCAGCTGATACAGGATTTTTTTTAGTGGCGCATTGTTTATTTAGTATACAAGTTGCCACTCACTGACTGTCACAATCTTGCCAAGTTATGCGAGACAGAGAGTACATCGGCCATGGATGGATTGGAAACCTCTTACCAATTTTCAGTAATCTCACCAAAATTCCTATGCAGGATGTATCTAAATTCCTATTACACATTTTGAGGGCTTGTAGGGGGTCAGAGTAGAGAACATTTGGCTTTTAGCTTAGGAAATCATGTTCAAAAACATATTATTTCCCTGCTACAAGTCAAACACTACCACACGTGGACATGTCCTGTGTCGGGGGTATCAGTGAGCAGATCGGAGTAAGTCATTTGATGATGATCACCTGATGTCATGAGTCTGCAACCCATCATGCATGCCATTCACTGTTTGCATTGAGCTGTCAGTCTCGTGGCAGTGCCTTGCTGTTGAACATGGTCGACTACATGTTTGAAGAATATGCAGATATGATGTTAGTGTACATCAAATTAAAGTGTAATGGGAGAGCTGCAAGTCAGCTGTATAAGACACATTTTCCACACCACCGGACATCATCATGCATAATCTTTGTTAGAGTTGATTGCCAGCTCTGAGAAATGGGTACGTTCACCAGGGAAGGATTCTTCAATTTGCACAACAGCCATGTGTGGGCGGAGGAAATCCTGCATGCTACACACCCATGTGGCTTTCATAAACAATATGCCATCAGTGTGAGGGTAGGGTTTCTGGATGGTCATTTGATTGGGCCATAACTTTGTCTACTTGCGGGACATATTGCCTCAGTTCTTGGAAGATGTGCCATTGAACATCCGGCAAGTCATGTGGTTTCAACAAGATGGCATGCCACCACACTTTGTACATTCTGTCCACAGCCATCTTGACGAATGATTTGGGCAACATTGGATTGGCCAAGGTGGTCCAATTGATTGGCCTGCACGTTTGCTGGATTTGTTGCCACTGGGTTATTTCCTGTGAAGCCACATGAAGAGAGTGGTTTATGAGATACTGGTGTCCCAGGAGGCTCTGCTTACACGGGTTATGACAGCAACGGATATGCAACTACCTGGTGTTTGTGAGCAAGTGTACCAGAATATGGTACACAGGTACAATGTTTGTATCGAAGTGGGTGGTCGCCACATCGAGCTGTTCTTGTAAGTTGACACAGAAGCACTGCAACAACATTGTACTCCTCTCTGCTCAGTGATGCAGCAGACACTAGACATTTACAAGTGTGATGATGTTTGGCCTGTAGTGAGGAAACAGTACTTTTCTGGACATAGGTTCCTATGCATAATGTTCTCTTATCATTCCCCCCTACAATAAGTATTTGGATACGCCCTTAATAAATAATGCTACAAATGTTAGATTTTATAGATTTTTAATAATACTTTTTACCATATCAATTAGACAAAATGTTCAGTCCCATCTCCAAAGATTGCATGCTCTGATCTTGTAACAGCAATTAAAGTAAAGAGGTGACAACACTTGACAAATTATTGAAAATTCAAAGGGTGGTTATTTTTTGTGAAATAGCTAAAATTGTCATTTTAACCATGTTACATCTTATTTATTAAACAACCACCTCACCACACTAACAGTACAATCGCCATCTTGTCCACACACTCATGCCAACCTACTATACACAAACTTCTTACATCCGTATAAATACACTACAACTCCTCACCCCAGTACTAGGAACAATACAAGCACATATTAATGCTAAAACTATACAAAGTCATTATATCTGCTGTTGGTCCCTGCTCCTGCCTTCTGGGAACGTCGCTGGATCGGAGACGGAGCACCATCAAAAGACAGCTCTTTTGACCTTAATTCAAGTAGCTCTCCCCTTCCGGTTCCCTTCTGCTGCTCTTCCGTAAATGTGTTGTATTCACTGCGTTCCTCTGGAACCCAAGAAAAGGGCTCTAATCCTCATCCTCTTGGCCCGTTCCCTCTTCCATTGCAAGAGGACAATCATTGCCAGCGTGAACCACGGGTGGTAGTGGTGGTAGCAGCCTGTGTGGAGGAGGATCCAACTTGCCATCATCCTTACCCTGGTCATGCAGCTGATCCACATGTCACATTGCTACCACACCATTCCCCTGCAAGATCTTATAGCACATCTGTCCTGTAGTCAACACTACTGCAGGCTTCCATTTATCACCTGTTAGTCTTCGTTCCCACACACGTTGCTCTGGGTGAAACTTCCGGAAAGGTAGCATTTGCTGCAATTTGTATGCCTGATGTTTGGGATGCATATTATCAAATACTGTTCGCAGACATCTTCCAACAAGCAGCTCTGTTGGTGATTTTCTTGTGGATAACCTTGATGTGTTTCTTTGCATTAGCAGGTATCTAGATAATTCTAATCCACATTCTGGCCTGACATCCATCGCAGTGCATTCTTAGCCGTTTGGACCCCTCTTTCTGCCATGCCATTGCTTGCCGGATGGTATGGAGGTGTATGCACATGCTGAATGCCATTTCTCCTTAAGAACGTAGTAAATTCCTCTGAAGTAAAACTGGTACCATTATCCAAAACGACACATTCAGGTAATCCATGCATAGCAAATATATTTTGCAGGATTGATACTACCACTTCTGAAGTCATTGATCGGGTCGGGATGATTTCTAACCACTTAGTGTAAGCTTCCACCACAATCAGGGAATTTCATCCCTGCAGCGGTCCTAGGAAATCTATGTGCAACCATTGCCATTTATAGGTAGGTCTGGTCCAAAATAAACTTTGTACAGCTGGTCTACTACACCTTGTTTGCTGGCACAATTGGCATTCGCTTACAACCCGCTCAATGTCCTCACTCAGGCCCGGCCACCAAAAATAACATCTTGCTAACTCCTTCATTGCCACAATGCCTGGGTGATATGCATGAAGTTCCTCAAGAATAGGCTGTTGCAGATGTTGAGGAATTATCACTCGATTAGACCATAAGATACACCCACGTGATAAGGATAGTTCATTAAACCAGGGTTTGAACTTTCCCACCACTGGCAAGGTATAACAGTCCTTGAGATTCACCCTCCCATTCTCGATCCAAGTCTTGACCATCCACAAACTACTATCAGCCTCTGTAGCTGCAGCAATCTCAATATCATCGTATCGAGCATCCTCTGATTCCAGGAACAGTACATTAGCAGGATGGGGGGGGGTCTTACACCATGTCTGGTAATGGCAGCCTACTTAACGCATCCGCATTTCCTAACTGCTCCCCTGGCCTGTACTTCAAAGTATAAAAGGATGAGGAGAAAAACAGTCGCCACCGTATCATACGAGGCAATAACATACTTGACATGGGCTTACCCTGGTCAAAAACCCCCAACAATGGCTTGTGGTCAGAAAAAATCGTGAAAGTCCGGCCCAATAGGTACTTTTGGAATTTGGTCACCCCATACACCAAGTTAAGGCCTTCCTTATCAAATTGACCATAGTTACGTTCTGTGTCCGACAAAGTCCTGGAAGCAAATGCTAGTGGCCATTCCTGCCCATTTTTTTCCTTCACTGCCAACACTGCCCCCAACCCATATGGACTAGCATCACACGTTAGTACTTAAGGTTTATTTATCATATAATGAGCTAACACGGATGTTGCCTGCAACAATATCTTGCAGTTCTTAAAGGCTTCCCTCTCAGTAGGTCCAAAATTCCATGTGTGGTATTTCCCTTCAGAAGTCTGTGTAGGGGCTCCGCAATGTGAACTTTCCCTTTTAAGAAACTCTCATAAAAATTAAAAAGCCCTAAGGAAGCTTTCAATTCAGTTTTGTTCTTCGGCTCAGGTGCCTCATAAAAAGCATGGACCTTTTCACCATCTGGCTGAACTCCAGCTTTGTTCGCAATAAATCCAAGAAAATGCACTTGTCGCACTCTAAATTTACACTTCCCTTTATTTAAGGTCATTCCCACTTCAGTCATCCTGTGCAACACTTCCTTTAGTATTTCATCAAATTCCTGGACACTTGACCCTGCAATCACAATGTCATCCAGGAACACTGCGACCCCTTGAAGTCCTGACAATAGCTGCTCCATAAAATTCTGAAGTATACCTGGAGCTGCCAACAGCCCTTGTGGTAACCACCCACACGCATCAGTCCCTTTGATGTGCTTAACGTCAATATTTCAGCAGTAGCATCGTCTACCGGCAACTGAAAGTAGGCTTGCTTCACATCAAGTTGTGAGAACACTTCGCTACATCCTAGGTTAACCAACAGTTCCTTGATGGAGGGAAGGGGAAATGCATTTTGCTGCACACATGTATGTACTGTATTACTATAATGAGCACATATACGTATGCTTACATTTTTTTTTAACACTGGTACAACAGGTGTTTCCCAGTTTGAAAATGTTGTGGGTTCCATTACCCCTTCATTCCTTAACTAGCATCTCCAAAGCTTCATGCACACGCGTACATAATGGTATTGCTACTGATCTTAGCTTTCAAAAGTTTTGGCTCTGCATCCGTCTTCAACTTAATGTGATCAGGTGGTACCTTCAAGGGTGGCAAACCTTCTTCATGGAACAATGGTTCATATTCCTTCAAGATGTTGCTATCATCTTCAATTCTGTGGCTTCCTTGTACAGATATTCCTAGGTCTTCGAACCAATTTCTACCTAGCAAACTTTTTCCAGCAGAGTCAGCCACAATTAACCTCTGAACGGAACATTTGCCTTTGAAATTGACCTTAACAGAAACTTCACCATACACTTGCATGCGTTTTCCCCACACACACGCACCCTCCCCCCCCCCCCCCCCCCTTCCCCCTTACTAGGTTGCAACACGGGTCTATTTTTAACATCGGACCAGAGTTTTATAAACACATCATGGTTAGCAATAGTTAACCTGAATCAACTTCAAATTCATGAGATTTCCCGTTCAATTTCATGCTCACCTTGAATGCTTGGACATGATGAATACTAAGATTGACCTTAAATAGGTACCATAATGGTCTTATTGACATGCATGTGCTCTCTTCTGATCTGCTCAGACTCTGCGTAATACACTTCTGATTTCTCTGCCTTAGTGCCCTGAGTACTGCTGCTACTGCAGCATACCCTCTTAATATGTCCTACCTTATGCTAATGTGAACAAATAGTATTTCTGTACCTGCATTCCGGCGCTTTATGCCCCACCGCACCACACCGGAAACATGTGATAGCCGCATCATTCCTTGCAGTACTAAACTGCCGTTTTGCATTTTTTGTGCTGCTCACATACCCACACTCTTCTTGCACATCCTCCAGTTTGCTACAACTTCCTATACAAACATGTTTAATCTCGTTATGTGCAGCTGTAATAGTCTCCACAGTCCTGTTTGCCGCCTCAAAAGCAGCGGAAATCTTGACAGCTGTATCAAAGGTTAGGTTTGACTCCAATAGCAACTGATGTTGGAGTTGCTCATACTTAACCCCACACAATATGTATTAACAACTGCATCTCTAGATCTTGAAAGTTACATCTTCTTGACAATTGTTTCAATTCTGCCACGAACTCAGCTTTAGTCTCGGTCGGCTGTTGCTTGTGATTTGCAAAAACAAAACATCGCGCAATCTCATTCTTCTTAGGGTCGAAATGACTATCCAGGACTTGTATTAACTCTTCATAACTGATGTCGACCAATTCATTTGGCGTAATTAACGAAGTCAACATAGGCAATACCGGTTCACCAATCACCGTCAGAAAAGTTGCCCTTAATGGTTTTGCGTCGGTAATCTTGTTTGCTTCCGCAAAAAATAAAACCTGACCTTGTATTGTGACTAGGTGTCAGGCTCCATGATATTCAATTCAGAAATCTTCCCAAACGCCATATTCTGCCTCCGCCGTACGTCTATAGCTCTTCACTTCCTCAATAGGTACTCTGAGTTCAATATCTTATAATCTTACTTTCAGGAATTCTCTGAGAATCCCATTCTCGTCGCAAAATATGTTATATCTTATTTATTTAACAACCACCTCAATACACTCACAATAATACAAGTTCCATCTTGGCCACACACTCATGCCAACCTACTATACACAAACTTCCTACATCCTTATAAATACACTACAAACCATGTACAGGATAGGTATTTCTGAAATACTGCATGAAAAGTAGAGCCTTTCCTATATTGTACTAACTAGTTGAAAGCACATATTTGTGTTCGTGGAAGGTGTAAATGTTAGGCCTTGTATTTCCAATGTTGAAAACATTCCTTGCTATGAAAGTAAATTATGTTTCATATGATGTCTGATTTTGAACAGGTGTTTGAAGAGCTCTTACTGGATGCAGACTGGGCTCTAAATGCTGGCAACTGGATGTGGCTCTCAGCCTCAGCATTTTTCCATCAGTTTTTTCGAGTCTACAGCCCTGTTGCTTTTGGCAAGAAGACAGACAAATTTGGAGACTACATCAAGTAAGGAGTGTGCTATACTGCAGTAAATATATAAGTGTTTCTACAGACTATTGGAAAATGTTGCTTAGTTTGTGTATTTTGTGGGAGGTGGCATTTGAAATTTAATGCGTTCTTATGTTTATTTGCTTCAACCTCCCTCCTTTCTTTTATCCAAAAAAATTATTTTGGTTTTGTTACATTAAAAGCAAATCTTGATTACTCTTGTTGCTTGTGTACAGTTGATGTTTACAGTGTCATGGTTTCTGGAAATAAATTGTTGTTTGTGAGGCATAGTCATAACAGATATTTTAGAAATGTTGGACTGATTTTGACCCACCCCCAACACCATGTCAAAATTGTAATTTTTTGCATGGAGTTCATGTTCAGCTATCTTTGGTGCAAAAATTACACAGTTTTTTTAATTAATTATAAATTAATTTTAAACGGCCAAACACAGTCACCTGGTCAGATGGCTGATGAAGTGACTGGTGATCGCCGATTGATCCACGTGACCCTGTTACGTCATCGCCGGTGTGCCGGCGACCAGTTAGGCGGCTGGTCAGGTCAAGTAGCTCAACTTTCAACTTTTTACTACCAGTACGGCTGGCACACCATCCTTGTACACTTGAACGTCAATGAAAAGTAAGAATGTCACACACAATTGGTGCACATTTGAATGTATAATAAACTGAATAAAGATGTGTTAGGGCCGGTATAACCAATGAAGATTAGTTTTTCGGATAATCGAGATGAGAAGTTTAACTGCAATTTTTTTTTTATCTCTATAACATTGAGCGTTTTTCACCACGTATTATTAGAGGTACGTGTGAATAGCATTTTGAAATGCATCTTGTACCATTTTGAAAAGAGATTTGTTGCATTTTGAAAAGAGATTTGTAGCATTTTATAACATTTTGAGAAGGGAATTTTAGCATTTTGTAGCATATTAATGACAAACTGTAAAAAAACTGTTGTATTGTTTCACTCATAATTTTCAGTTTGCCTATAGTATATATTTCCACTAAGAAATTTGCAGTTGATATATTTTCCTAGTGTAAAAATTCATGTTAATACATTACACAGAATAAGTCAGAATTAATTGGTAACGCTTCATAATCAGAAAAACATACACAATTAAAGGAAGGAAATGTGACTTCCTTTTGTTTTTTACGCATCTGAAGTGTAGCACACTATCAAGTTGTTACTAACAGTTGTATAATTATCATGTATGCAGTCTACTGTGAGCAGGTTTTGCTATCAGATTATATATATAATATATTTATTTATTTTAGTTATTTATTTCATGTGTAGAACATAGTTTAGAATTTTTTTCCCCTGAATAAAAACACTACGTTTAATTTATTAAAATAAAAAAATAAACAGTCTGCTAAAACACATTCTCAAATATTTTGAAGTACTGTTTTCTTATATTAAAGTAAAACAGGAAAGAATAGCTACTTTTCTTTCATAGCCATTTCTTTGAAGCTTGATTAGGGATTATTTTAGATGCATCTTATTTTCAAGTCTATTTCAGGGTATAATTTTCAAGTAACTTTTTCGGCGTATTGAATTTGAGTGCATCTTAATTTGGGGCAACTTTTATTTGATGAATTACATTAGGGGTCTTATATTGGAAGGCAGCTTGAATTGGAATACCTTATAGATGACGTAATTTTACTTTAGGACATCTTATTTTTCGAGTTATCCTATAGGATGTTTTATTTTATTTTGCAAATTATAGCAGTTATTGAAAATTTTAACATATATTTCGCATTTATAGCTTTTGCTATTTTGGAGCACTGTTACGTAATATCATTCATCTAAAATATAGATAAACATTATCTTGATTTTCTGACTTTATCACGAGGTTCTATTGGTAAACACTTCGCTGACCCAGTCATCAGAAGAGATTTTGCTATGAATTTCTACAGAGAAATCATCGTGAGATAAATATGGCAAGTCATGTAGGTATTTTGACCATCAAGAACAGCGAAACAGAAATTTTTCGCAGCATAAAAAAAAACAGTTTGCTATAGTTAGTAACAGAACGTTTTGATATCGTTGAAAATAAACAAACTGCTGCTGTGACAACACAACAAAATATTCAGCTTGAAAATAACCCAGATGATGCAATCAACAGAAAATAAGTATTTTACATTAATAAAGTAAATAGTGTTTAGTAGTTAAGATAATATTTAGTTGTCGAGATGGTATTTTCATGAAGAAAAGGCAACAAAACAAAAATGTAGTGTAAAGAAAAAACTTTTTGTTAGAGATAGTAATGGAAAGTATCAGCATAATCAAAATTTGCGAAAAATTGCATATTTCAAAATGTTCTATCAACACAATATGTAATATTATCAAATGTTTCAGTTTTACTATCCTTACAGCAGATGTTTCTAAAGAACGAATATCACAACTGATCACTTATCTATGGAAGTATACGTATTGATCTTGTTAGGATGTTAGGCAAGGCAAAAATATATTGCGAAATTCTCCCTCAGCCCTTTGCCTTAAATTCATTGGATTCACCTGATATCTACAAAAAGGAGTTCAAAGCATCCTGTGAAACAAATAAATTACGAGGAATTTGGAATTTGCAAAATGAAAAAAACAGCACACTCTTTTCCTAAAAAATCACTTTCACCCATCAAAAAATCTACAACATCTTCTTGTAATCAAGTTTACCATGCTCAAAAATAAAATAAACAATCCCACATTTTGGCTGTGACGTTTGCAGTTAGTACCAACTGACTGGTTCATCGTGTCCCTTTAAAAATTGTTTCTCAACGGCCGGATCTGACCAGGTGATTGTGTTCAGGCCTTAATAAGCACACATATTCCAGAAAAAACAAAACAAAATGATGTCTTAGAAGGCCATATTGGGTCGCCCTTTGTCTGCAAAGAAAGCCTAAACATAGCACAATGTGTAACTTTCAGTGAGCATGAAGTCCATTTTCATAGATTTCATGCAAAAAAAATTGGAATGAAACTGTTAACTGTATGTATTACTGTACTAGTATAAGTCTATTACACAAGTCTCCCAATCTCATACACCGTATATCCCATAATGTGTACACGCTCTGATTGACTGAGGAGAGGGCAATCAGGTTTCCCTCCTCCTCCGCACCCATCATCCTCTCAACAGCTAGGCTGTATGTGGACTATTGAGATTTGTTTGCCTGGTACTTAGCACTATAGCAAACGAGATTTTGTGAAATGAACATTAAAATGTGGTAGGAGACATTCAGCAGATTTCCTGTTATGATGTTAAAATTGACAGACGGACAAGAAACTACAGTTTAAATGCAATGTACAAAACACCATTCAAAGTACATGGGGCGGCCTGATTTTAAAGGTTATGAGTGACTTGAGTGACATTTGCTCTAACAGCATTGAACTGACTGACTTGAAAACATGCTGATGAATGAGCTGCTCATCTTGTTTTGGCTACAAGTTGGGGTCCAACTGATCCGCTACCAATGCCATCATCTGCATGTGTAACATACAGTGGAGGCCCGGAATACCACGGATTCAGTTATACAGCGGGGCAATTTATGTCCCCTGGCCTGAATAAATAAATAAGTGGAAAGTGTGCCATCAGGTAGGCGTGTGATCTGTCGGTGGGTGGTTGTCAGTCGGAGACGTTGATGGGTGAGGCAGAGGGAACGGGCCCACGTTCTCCCTCCTGTCAGCGCAGAGATCTATTTTACTTATTCATTACAACCAATATTGTATGGTTTTCCGTATTCAGTTTCATTGACGTGGTGCGATGTATTTGATGGAAGAATTCCTAGTGGTCTTTTTTTTATGGGACCCTATTATACCTATTCTGCTGTTTGGCTGTAAACAGGCCATAAAAATGTTACTGTAGCAACCTTTCCATCTTAGCTGAGCATTGGGAGTGTGAGGAGATGGCATGGCTACATTCCGAGCTGTTATATCATACTTGCAAGTGTCCTGCTGACACAAATTTACTGGCTCTTACAAGTTGACATGAAATGTGCATGCATTGTATAGCATAACATATTTAAGCAATTACAATTATTCTATGCCAAAATGTTTTAACTAAAGTAAGTTAAAATACGCTGGAATACTTTCGTAAAAGGGAAGCCATAGCGCACTCTGTATAAAACTTGCTTGCAATGCAAGAGGCTCTGGGTTCAGATTCTGGGTAAAATAGGGACTAAGTCATTTACATGCCTATAACAGTCGCATGACGCATGACAGTCCCAGCTGTCTGACTGTCGCTACCCTGGGTTACTTGTTCGATGCTAGGCGAGCCACATCTTAAGGTGGCTTAGTCTGTTCTGGGCACAGGGGCCTGCCCGGTATACAACACAGGCCTACTGGGTCTGCGACTTGGTACAAAGTTTGACGACAACCTTTATGTGGCGAGGTGCAAGTTTAGGTGGTGGTGTAATAGGGTGGTGAGGTAGTTGGGTGCATGCCTACACTTTTTCGATTACTGCTACCGTAGTTGCACTCTACCGGGGGTGATAGGCTGTGGTACAGGAGCCGGTTGCAGTTCTGGCATGCTGTTCTGTCGTATACCAAAGAGTGCCTCCTGCACTTTAGGATGATATCCTTCCACGACCCTGGTGGGTGGCTCAAACAATTCCACGGGCGTGACGGAGGGTGCTGGAATGGTGAGGTGTCTCAGTAACACAGCTTGTCAGGTGTACTAAGCAACCCAAACTCCTGGGGAAGTTTGGCAATAGCTCTCGCCTTCTTGGCTCGTCTCTCCACTCCATCCCTACGGGTGTAAGGCATTAGGCACAAAAATTGGAGGTGCAGGAGGTTGGCTGTTGGCGTGTCAGTGTTCTTCTATAGGTGCAGATTACTGGTACCAACACCGCCTCACTCTCGATGACTCTACCAGGTAGAGATGGCGTGGGCTGCAGGGTGATGGTTGTGGGAACTACACGCTGTTGTACCATGGGGGTATATTTCCCTTCACCAGGATGCAGCCCTCTCAGCACCACTAGGGAGCGATGAGAGTTGAGCACCTTGCTGGCAAGTCTATCCCACCGGGAGTGTACTTAGTGTCGTGGCTCTACTGTTCCTCCCACGTCAGGCTCTTACAGTGCCTGTTGCAGCAGCATTTCACTCTCTCCCTCACACTTTCCGTAGATGTTTATCTCACAGCAGGGTAGCTTCTCCTTCCTGCCCTTATTCCACCTTCCTCCTTGTTGAGTGACAGTCTGTCAGTTTAGTTCTTAGAATAAGAATGGAAACTGCTGCCTCAAAACAGTAGTAGTTGAACCTATCTACTCCAAAGTCCCTGCCCTCTAATCCTCTGGTGTTATGCCAAATATAAATGAAAATATTGGTCTAAATATCTGCTAAAAATAAAACTTAATATCGGGTATCAGCTCTGCTCTACTTATTACACTGAACACCAGCAGTGATAGAAGCTCATTATTAGAAGTTTTCTTTCCAGATTATAGAATAAGAATAATTAGTTAAATACTGTATTCATGGCATAATATTAGAGAGTTGTTTGATCTGGTAAACATAAATATTTTCTTTGTAAAGTTGCATTTTTGTACATCTACCATTTTATCCACTGTGTTTTGTGGCAGGAAGTATATTCCACGATTGCGCAAGCTACCAGCAGAGTACATCTACGAGCCATGGAGAGCTCCATTATCCATCCAGAAGCAGGCAGGTTGTGTAGTAGGCAAAGACTATCCTCAAAGGATTGTCATCCATGAAGATGTATACAAAAAGAACATTTCAAGAATGTCTGAAGCATACAAGAAAAACAAGACACATACAAGTAATGTATCTGATTATTTTAAACTGCTGTCTTTTGTCTAGCTTAGCTTTTTACAAATTGTATGAAATTTCTAAAATCATGGCTCCTGTACTTCTATTTCTGAGAAAAAATGTGCAAATGTTACACAGGAAAATAACAGAATTTAACTGTCATACACTCACGTTAATAGCAGGGGAAGGGATGATATGCTGCCTGTTTCCATTTTTTTACAGTGTCGCCTAAGTCTAAGGAAGTTATAAAAAACAAGGCTCAGGAGTGGAAATATTGACAAGTCAGGACTGCAAAATAATGGGAATTTTAAATAAAATGTTAATTTATTAGTATTACTGTAAATAATACATTTAAAATCCATTTCACCTCAACCCGTTTAAATAAAGAGTATAACATCACAAAATACCATATATAATTGAGTGTAATTTGACACTAAATTCGAGCCGACCTAAAACTTTCAAACCCTCTGAAAATGAAAATAATCTGACAACGAATGTAAGGTGAATTTTGAATGTTCCGTGTGCACTTGATTAGCTGAGAGTGCATGGAGAGATTATTGATCTGCCTCATTTTCTGGAATTCACCAATAGATACACCAGTGGTGAACGTTCTCGTTTGCATCAGTGTACACAAGTTGAGAGAATTTCTGAACATCATTTTTTTTTATATATATTCTTGTTACGAATGTAAATGAAGAAATTCATACATGCAAAATAACTTTATAATACAGGAAACCCATATTAAACACTGTGGTAATATATTTTTTAATAAACATGTTTTTCTTTGAAAATTGCAAATTAAGGCTCACTTTTTGTTTGTTGTTTGTGCACATTTCAAGACCCAAAATTTTTCCGTTGCAATTAAAAGTGGTCATTTGCCTGTCATTGACTTTACTGTTCACAAGTGCTTTATTTATTTACATATGTGTTTGCGAGGTTGTGTTCCACCAGATCTACCAACGTTTCAGGTTGGTTAAACTGGTGGATACATTGATTCAACTGAACTCTGCCAAAATATTAGCTTTTGAACGTCCATTGTACATCGGTGGCTGCACTGGTGAATTTCCAAAAACATGGCAGGCAGTGTGTTCACTGCAGCAGGCAGAGAAGGGGAAGTGGTGGGAGGAATGAAGCCATTTACCCCTCCCCACCGCTACATGTTGGCAAAACCTTGCGTGCATAGCAAATGTCTTGTTTTTTAAAGTTGACACATGCCTTTTTCTTTTAATGTTTTTGTGGTTATCAATGATGTTGCTATCCTTAGTCCTACGGACTTATGGTAAGAGCGCTGATTTCCCTCCTGAGCCCTGTGTACAGCCTTTCCGTGGTGTGTTCTCTACTCATAAAATTTATCTCGGTCTGGTGGGTCGTGGTTTGTTCACATTGGGATGGTTTGGCGGGTGCCACCTAGTGGAAGTGTTATTTCTGAGCGAAGGGGAATCAAACCCCAAGGTTATTTGAATTGCAAACGTCTCCCACCCAGAGAGTGCAATTTTACTCACTGAGAGGGCTGCCAATAAACGGGACGCCAGCTGTTCCAGGTCACGTAGCCACAATTGGGACAGTGGATGGAAGCAAGGATACAGTGAAAGGGGGTTTCGTGATCCAGTTGGTGGTGCTAATTCGGGTCTACTTTCGCTACCGGATAGGCCCCAAGAACTTATTCTCGTCTGTCTACGATTGTGAACAAAATTGAGGGAAGTGGTAACGATGCAGGATTCGGGGGTGGTTTTAGGGGGTAATTTGATCTTTACCACCTTCCCTGTTGAAGTACAGATTGTGCATATATCGTGTGGGCGTGTGTCCTTGTCTGGATTGGGGGGGTTGTGCAGTTAAGATAGGTGAGTGTGTAGCCAGCTGGTAATAACTCACGTGTTCTAAATCAGGCCATGGCCAACAGATTGCCAGATATGTAACTAGTTCCAATTGATTGTCGCACACAGATATTGGCAAGATGGGACTTGGGCAATCTCAGATACTGAAAATGGGGGTGCATCCTCACAAGTGGAGTCTACTAGTAGAGTAGTAATCTATGTTTGTAGTTCTCTCTGTAGAGCTTGTCGTTCTCTACAGCTGTTTCTACTGGGTACTCCACCTCCTTTTTTAGGTATTTGAAGCTAGGCCACAAGATCTTATACCAGTACCCAATTATTCTTTCCCCTTCCTGGGGACGTGCAGTCGTAGGGGAATGCCTTCTCCAGACATGCCCAAGGCACCGCTGGGGGGATTTGCAGAGTGCCGCTATGGGTAGGCAAGGGTGTACTGCTCAGGAGCTTCGGTATTTCCTTGCGTGCTAGACGCCTTCTTCAGACCATGTCTCCTGAGGGTTCGGCCCACTCACACCTATATTTCACAGGGAGAAGTTAATGTTTACTGACAAAACAAAACACTTTCAATTAAAAGTAATATGAAAAGGTAATTAAATAATGGAGTCTGCTAGATCACTTTTGACATAAGATTTATTTTACATCTGGAAAACACTGGGGAATCCCGGTTCAATGTATACTCCAAATGATTATAATAATTAGCTTATTTACTAACGTAGGCGAAGGTGAAACTTGTAATAAAATGTTTTACTCTGATAATTATGAAATTTGCAGCGTTTGCTTCCCGATAGGTGGTTTCTCAGAGGGGATGTCACGACGACCTGCTACCGCGGAGTCAAGGAAAAGACTTGGTTAAAGGGGGGCAGGGTTAGGACATCGAGGGTATCTCTGGTGAGTCTTGCAGTAGCTGGTACAGCTTTGTGAAAGCTGGGAGAAGAGGAAGTCTTGCCCAGACCAGGGAGAGCTCGCTGACCTATGCAGCCGGCAAGCCAATGAACTCTGGCTAGAGGCGCTTCTGAGCCCCGCACCCCTCTTCCTGGGGTGCGGGGGATGATAGCCTTTCTCCACAGGTGCTGTTTATTGCAGGGTAGCAGCAATGCAGCGCATTCCTTTATCATCCTGGGTTGAGGCTGATGACAGGTTTACTACCTCCACTCGAGGCTGTGCTGCTGTGACATCACTGGGCGCAGGGGTGCTGCGATCCTGTGGTGTCTTTTGTAACATTCTTCTCTGTTATCTGTGGTCTGTGGCTCATTGGGAAAACATTCTTGGTTCAAGGGGGTGGCGTGACCGCATGTCAGAACTCTAGACGGGCAGTACCATTTTATAACTAAACTTTTAATTATAAATGTGATTATGGTTGTCCAGGCTTGTGAAACCAATTCTGTTGGCACGTGAATCTCGTATGCCTTTGATGTGACTTGCCCCAAGCTCTTCGTTGCTCGTTGATGGGGCAAAGGAACCCGTAGGGTGCGCAAGTGCGCTGCGCAGCAGTGTGGCATGAATCAAAGTAAATAATTATACGTCGCTGCAAAAAAAAAAACTAATTTTGTAACAGAGATTAATAACTATGGCAATTAAAATTTATTGCATTACAATTTTTGGTGTCAGGGGAGGCCAAGTATATTTTGATCAAGGGGAGGGGATGGGAAAATAGGAGTGGGGGTGGATATGAGTTTAATCTGTTACACCAGAGAGGGGGGAAAGAAATTACCTGTCGAACTACACCATAATGTAGCTGGTGCCTCCAATCATAATGTGACAAAGTAGGTGGTAGATGTGGGTGGTGGGGGGTATGGGATATGGAGAGCTCTAAAATTGCTGCCAACTAATTTATACTACCATTAATGTGACCCAGGGCCTCAAACCATTTTGTTACCCGTGGTCTCAAACCATAACGTAACGTAGGGGATAGGGAAAAAAAAGGGGGAGTAGGGAATATGGAGTTACCTTTCAGGGGAAAGTTACAAGGAAAAATAGGAGAAATTAAGTTAGGTCTTAAATATTAAAAGGGGGATGAATGTTCAACTACCTTTACCACCAGGCTGTTAGTAAAAACCACAACCAAAAACAACGATCAATAATGGGCGGGGGGGGGGAGGCACCTGGAAGCCCTTAGTTTGTAACAATAATAGTTCAAGATCATTTTTTTAATAATTTAAAAAATATATAGTACAATGAATATAGGGTAAAAAAATAGGGGGGCGGGGGGTTAAAAGAGATAGCGGGTCGCAGTAACTCAGAGGGGCAATAAGGAGAGGTTAGGGGATATTTCCATGACTCTAAAAGGTGACAGCTAGGTAAATGGCACTCTGTAACCTGTACATGTAACCCAAGTCCCAAATCAAATACTAAAATAGATATTGATTTCTATAGCACACCTTCTTTAGTCTAATATTTCTCGAACCTGTATGAGCGAGATAGAGATAAAAGACAGTGGTCAACTGCGAGACCTCTTTCGTTAATAAATTAATTAAGTAGGTAAAACTGCAGCCATCTTTTGTTTTGGTTAATCCTTATAGATTAAAACTTAACACTAAAAGTTAAAAACTTAACACTAAATTATTTTAGGTGATCAGTCCTAGGAGGAAGGTAAGAACCAAATAACGCTCACCAAGTCCACTTTTATGAACACAGTAAACATTTATTAATTTAAAACTTTAAATGTATAAATATTATAAAAAGAAAAGAATCATAGAACAAACATTAAAATTAAAATGGTTATATCTCAAATCACACACTATATATTTATATAAAGAAAAAAAGAAAGGCAAAAGGTGTTGAAATTTACCAGCAATAAATAATTATTATTTTGGCCCTTGTATAGACAGAAAATAAAAATAGGAACATAATAGTCTCTGCCAAGATAGGACACCAAATCTGACAATAAATTCCATAAAAAAATATATATTTAAGAAGTTTACAACAGTGGTATGTAGTGCCACTACGCCAATTTTCCAGTTCAGAGAGAAAACATTTTAATGGAGTATTTTCGCAACTTATCAAATTCTGAGGTGCCCGCAGCCGCAAGCTGTATCCGCCCTGATATAACCTGCGGTGATTTCAGCACCACATGACTGCGATTGCTAACCACTTTTGATCGGAAACACGTCCTGTTTTTCACAATATTTTAGTCCCATGACTCCTGGAATCCGCGCTGTATCACGTGTTATTTTCCTGTCACACAATTTCTATATCACACTGTGGGGCCGTGTGCAAAAGTTCCAGTTCATTGGCTGACGCACTAACCTTGCTCTCTCATTTGTTGGCGACTCACCATGTCCTGACTTCTCATTGGTGGGAGACTGCTCATGCGCTGACTTCTTGGTGGAGGGAGACTTTTCCCCACTACAGTCATGTGTTTTATTATGTCATGCACGGCCTGAGGATGCCGGATTTCAGAGGTAGACGCCAGAGACTGCACATCACCGCCTAGGACGACTCACCTGAGCTGCGCTAAAACTCCACCCTCCTTCATCACTGTGGCTCCATTATGATTTTGCTTCCAGTCGTAAGTGTAGTTTGTTTTATATTGACATGCTCCATGTCAACTTCCACCACATTGCCAAGTAAGTAGATGTATTACTGTAAATGTAGACATTTCAGTGCTTGATTTTATTAAATGTGTTAAATTGACTTAGATTATTTCTTATTGAGTGTTTGTGCTCAGCCCTAGACCACTCGGGCATCACAAACTGGTGGCAGCGTTTTGGATAGTTACTCCAGATGGCTGTAACTGAACCCACTTCAAAGGATACAGTAATAGGATTTGCCATACTTGTCAGTGAAGTTGCTGGAGTACTATGCGTAAATAGAGTATCCTGAATATTCGAGAGACGTTGTATAAGTCTTGGGTCGGAAGAACGTGATTTAGTGTCACCACAAATAGAACCACAGGAGAAAATTCTCGCAGATGTTCCTAGAAACAAAGTTAAAAATTGTTCGCTTCGAGGCTCCAAAGCAGTAATTCGCTTGAGTTGTGTTAGCCATACAGTGAGCGAATTAGTTAGCGAGGGCATGGAACTGGACAGATTTTGTCGTTGCGTCCCCAAAATCCACCAAGATAGAGTATGCCGAGCAGAGGCATTTCCAATTCCAAATGAAAACCCCGAGTCCTGTTGTGATAATTCGAAATGTAATAATTTGAGATGTTGTAATAATTTGATGTATCTAGAAAATTTGAAGAGTCAAGATGATTTGAAATGTCAGAGTAATCTGGAAAGTAGTAGAAACAGAGAAGTTAACCTTGAAAATACGCACAGAAATGAAAAATTGGTACCAATGTCAGGTTGTTCACGTAAATTGAGAATAAATGAGTTGAATTATGTACATACTCAAGGTAGTCAGAGTTGGGAAACTTGCACAGAAAATACGTGTAAATCATTGAATGGAGAGAATAAAATATTAAAAGTGCCAAATTGTTTAGTGACTCAAGGTAGTCAGAGTTTTGAAACTCACATGGTAAATGAAAGTAAATCAGTGAAGCAAAAGGGTTAATGTTACCAGAGCTACCAAAAGATGAATTTATGGAGGTAGAGAAAATCATTAGAGATAATTTGAAACATTTGAGTAAGACTGATTTTAATATAATGTTCCCAGTGTTAATGAAGTTTGCGTATATATTTCAAGTGGACGGTAGTTCAAATTTGTTGAAACATAAGATAGATACAGGAGAGGCCAGACCAATAAAGCAGAATCCATATAGAGTACTGAATGAATTGAATCCAGTAATTGCAGAGAAAATAAATGACATGCTTGATAAAAATATTATTTCAGAGAGTAAATCACCTTGGCAGTTTCCCGTAGTGATGGTGAAACAGAAAAATAAAGATGGTTCTTTTAAAATGATATTTTATATAGATTTTCGTCAGCTTAGTAAAGTTACAAAGCAGGATCCTTATCCAATTCCGAATGTCATGGAGACGCTAGATTCCTTGTACGGGTCGAAATATTTTTCAACATTGGATTTAGCCAGTGGCTATTTCCAAATAGAGTTAGAAGAAAGTGAGGGGGAAAACAAGTTTTGCTACGGGGAAATATGAATTTAATAGACTCCTATTCGAACATTGTAATGGGCCAGCTACATTCGAGAAGTTAATGGAGAATTATGTTCTAACAGGTTTGTTAGGTGATCAGTGTTTAGTATACCTTGATGACATTATAATATTTAGTAGTAGTGTAAGAACATCCCGAACACATGAGTAAAGTTTTGGAAAGACTAGTGGAAGCTAATTTGCGAATTCAGCCTAGTAAGTGTTCATTTGTACAAGACAGTGTAGAATACTTAGGGCATGTTGTAAGTAGAAACCAAATCAGAAAAATCTACAAGCAATTAAAGAACTCCCCAGACCTAAAATTTGTCACAGAAGTTCGCTTAGCAGTAGGTTTATTTCAGTGTTATAGGAAATTTGTACCGAATATCGCGGATATAGCGAGACCATTGACGAAATTAACTAAGAAAGATGAACCATTTATTTGGGGAACAGAACAGGAAGGAGCTTTCAAAATGTTAAGAGAAATATTAATTTCATATCCAATTCTTGTGTATACAGATTTTTCACAACCATTTATTGTAAGTACAGATTTTAGTAATTATGCTATAGGCGCTGTCCTACCAATCGCCTATGCCAGCAGACAGTTAAATTCAGCAGAAAGAAATTACAGTACAACAGAAAAAGAATTGTGCACTTTAGTTTTTACCACAAAACAATTCAGAGCATATTAGTACGGGCATAGATTTACCATTATTACTCATCATGCTGCATTGAGATGGTTATTGAATTTTAAAGACCCTAGTTCGAGAATCACTCGATGGGTACTTTGTTTAGCAGTTTGATTTTGAAGTAGTCCAGAAACCAGGCAAGAAACATGCAAATGCAGATTGTATGTCGCAAATGGTAAATGCAATAAATTCAGAAGATTTAACTAGAGAAATATTTAAGAAAGAACAGAGGGAAGATGAAACATTTTAAAGTATAATTAATAAGGGAAATAAGGGAAATTTCTTTATTGATAAGGAAAGCATCCCATACAAAAGCGAAGAGAACAAGATCTTAGTAGTTGTTCCAAAGTCGTTCGTGACCAGAGTGATTAGTCATCACCATGTCACTTCATTTTCTGCTCACCAAGGAGTGAAGCAAACTCAGAACCTCCTAAAATAATTGTACTGGTGGCAAACATTGAATAAAGATGTAGGTGAATATATTGTGAGGTGCGATGTTTGTTTTAGGAGGTAAATTATGAAAGCACCATTAAATTCTTTACCGCAAGTAAATTTCCCATTTTAGTTGGTATCTCTAGATATTTTAGGTCCCTTACCAATGAGTGAGAAAGGGCATAAATATGTGTTGACATTTATTGATTATTTCACAAGGTAGTGTGAAGCAATACCAATTCCCGATCAAACTGCAGAGACAGTAGCTAAATATTTTGTACAGCAGATTATTTTAAGGCATGGTTGTCCTCAAGCCTGCTGACAGATCAAGGGAGAAATTTTGTGTCTAGGTTAATGTTAGAGACGTGCAGAGTGTTAGAAATTAAGAAGTTACAGACGACCCCTTTCAGACCACAATGTAATGGACGTGTTGAGAGATGTCATCGAACCCTAGCGGACATGATATCTCATTACGTAGATGAATACGGTAGTAATTGGGAAGAATATTTGCCATATGCAGTGCACGCATATAGGATGGTACTACATTCAGTGACGGATTATAGCCCGCATTATTTGTTGTATGGGAAAGAAGTTAAGCTACCCCCTTTATGTGAATTGAATAGTCAGCCTAATGTGTTAAAGGGAGGTATGACAGCCAAGGAACACATAGTTATTTTGAGTAACAAGTTAAAAGAAGCACATGAAGTAGCTAGCGAAAGGAATAAAGTAGCTTTTGAGAGACAAAAAGAGTATTATGATAGGAAATCAAAATCACTAGATATTGAGGTAGGTGATTACATGTGTATCTACACACGTCAAGTGTTAAGAAAGGTGGAGTATCTAAGTTTCATAATTTTTGGTCTGGACCTCATAAAGTTTTGAGAAAACTGAGCTCAGTCACATTTGAAGTATTATTAGACAAGAGAAAAGTTATTGTGCACAGAGATAGATTAAAGTTGTCTAAGAATTCTACAGAGCCAATGAGCTCGTATCTAGGTAGAGACATAACGTGTAGGGAAAATGCCCTGCAAGTTATTGATGAAATAGAATCAGTTGAGAAATTTTTCGATTGTCTGAGTATTAATGAATTAAGTGAGGAAAATATTCAAGAAAGTATAGGCTCAAAGTCACGCCAAAGTTTAGCAGCTGTAACACAGTTAGCAGAATAGGTGAAGTAGAGGAAATATGTGTTGAATGCCCTAGGGACGACAGCACCCTCGATGATAGTGAGTGTTATGATAATGTAGAAACTGACGTTTGGGAACCGTCACATTATTTAAAAGGGAAAATTCATGAGAAAATGTTGAACCTAACATCAGGTATGATTTGCATTTGAGAGTAACCCTCAGTAGAAGAGGAGGAAGCAGAAATAAGTGATGCGTAGCATTAGAGTATAATGTAACCTAGAATTTAATAGTAATTATGAGTTCAATGCAAAAAACTAAATAAGAGTTATATTGGTTTGCATTGTAGATCACACTATAGGCGCTGGCGTGATTCTGGTCCAAGAAATGGATGTCGTATTAACAGGAGACAGCTGGACAATAGTGCTAGACATACCCATAAGAAAATTGGAGAGTATTACTCAGGAATGTAGGAACCAGCTGAAAGTAATTCAAGAGATAAAACTTTCTGGAAACCAGGAGACTGAATTCGAAGCACCACATACAGAGCTAGCTGCTCTCTATAAGTTAATTGCAGAATTAGAGGAGGAAGTAAGTGAACTATGATATTACCCAGAACATGCATCTCATGAAAAGAGAGGTTTAATAGATGCAGGTGGTAGTATCCGGAAATTTTTATTTGGTACACTTACGAATTATGATTATGTCCGTATTCACCAAGTCACTAGTGAGTTGGGGATGAGACAAGAAAAATTGATTCATATAGTAGAGAAACAGTTAACTCTTATGAAAAGGATGAATGCCAAAATAGAGAAAAATTCAAAAGATGTAGGCATTTTGGCAAAAGAGTTAGCGAATGCAATAAAAGCCATAAATGTGATGAGTACTTTAACATCCTCAGAGATTGAAAGAAATCATCAATTAACTATTACAAATTTAGGGAGAGTGCTTAAATACAATAGCTTGTTAAGGGAATTAGAATTATCTCTAGACGTATAAACAAGAGGTAACAAAAATAAAAGTGGCATTGGATATCATAGCAACTGGTAGGTTACCCACTTCGTTATTGACTCCAGGAAATTTGTTTGAAATTATTCGAGGTATTGCTCTTAAATTACCGTGGACAAGACTTTGATAGCAGGAACTGATTTAGATCAAGTTTACGATTACTATGAAGTAACAACGGTACATGCAATTGCTACAATTGATAGTATACAGTTAATAGTTGAGTTTCCTTTGAGATCCGTGAATAGATATTTCACAATCTATAGAGCTCACCCTTTTCCCGTGTTTGATAGACATTTAGAAAGATACGTTCAGATAGTGCCAGATGCACCTTATATTGCACTGTCAGAAAACAGGTAGTTTTATGCATTAATGTGTGAAGTAGACATGAGTCAATGTAAAGGGGAAAATAATATAGTTTGTCCAGCTAACGTCCCGATGTTTTCTATAAAGGTTCAAGATTGTCTAGTGAATGTAATATTGTCACAACTTGGTTACAATTATAAAATGTGTAAAAGAGAAGTTCTAGGTAACTCATTTGTACCAGTGTTTATTAGATCATTAGATGGTGATAGTTGGATTTATTCAGTACCGGGAAGGATGAAAGTTACCAAAATGTGTATTTATGAAAAGAGTGCAACACGCGTGGTGATGGAGTGGATCTTGGCACAGGGTGTCATGTCCCAGGTAAGAAGTTTTCTGATAATTAATGAGAGAATTCAGTTGTTACCACACAGTAACAAAGTAACACATATTAAGTACAAAGTTAATGAAGTTAAATTCTCTCCAGTTCAGTCCTTATTAACAAATAGTGAACAAGTGTTCGTTGCATCCATGAAAACCGACTTCAATATTAGTCAGTCAGAGTTAAATACAGAAGAAGATGTAGAGTTGAATCATCTCATGTCGGACATTCACGATTTGAAACACAGAAATATTATGATTCACACATTGAACGCCACAGTCACGTCTTGGTGAGGTTCATTATGATGGGATGTCTGGTACTCGTCATCTGGTTCCTGAAGCGTCGGAAGGTAGCTGAGACCGCAGAGCCGGCCCAGCTTCCCGAGGATCAAGCAGATGCCATGGAAATATGTGTTGTTTCGAGCACAGTTCCAGCACCACGGCCGACATTGATGGTTAAGACAGCCACTACTTGCTGTAAGAATTCCATAATACGTTGAAGTGATTGAGTATTGATGCCCAAAGGCAAAAGTAAAGCAGAGTGTAGTGCGCGTAATTTTGAAAATTTTATGCTACAGCAAGTGATATTACTCTAGGAATTCGATGTTCCATAGAGCAACGATCATAAAATGTCCCAATATTTTAATTAAATTGTTTGATTATAATATAATGATTGATATTTCTTTTTTTTCTTTTAATATGAAGACAACTTAACTCAAGTCTGAAAACATTTTTAACCATTGTAAGCTTGATGATTGAAGACAAGAGACATTTAAGTTTGATCAATGAACACAAGATACATTGTGTTATGAACATATATATATATATATATATAAATGATGATTGAACTTGTGCCGTACCAAGGGCCACAAGACAAGAATATTCAGTTAAACACATACATCAGCATAGCAGATATATATATATATATATATATATATATATATATATATATATATATATATATATATATATATATATATATATATATATATATATATATATATTATATATTCTTCACACACCATCATAATATCCATAAACACAATGCACTTCCAAAAATTCAAAACGTTTAACAACTGCATTTGCAAAGTATAAACGATTCAATCATTTAATGATATTAAGACTCAAGACTTAGAATTCATCTTATGTTCATTTTCAGGTACTTCATTTCATTAACATTTAACCAGGGTAAACATTAAAAATACACAATATACTCCCACTATTTTTTAATACAATAAAATTTATTAAATGGTTACACTTTTATATAAATTCGTGGGTACTGAACCTTATCAAAATTTTACACTGCGTTACCGTCTTAAGGTGAATTGCACTAATAAAGAGACTTTGAAAAACTAGGCTATTATTTGCCTTATTACTTAATATCTTTACGTGGCCAGCCACAATTCACAGACAAAAGTGTGAATTCTAGACCAAAGTCTTCAAAAACAAACCCTAGGCATCAACAATAATATTACGCACTCTGAATCAATCGTAGTTTAAGCCACGCCTCACAATGGGTGACTCTACAATTACCCAACTAATAAAACATACAATACAAAACGAAGCACTCCAGCACATAAAACTCACATTCAACTTTATGCACAATACCATGCGTATCAGCAGCGCTAATATACCATTTAATAAATAATCATGTGAATGTGTGTGAGTATATTTTGAAATGTGAGCACACGTGCATAAAATATCTTCCCACCAAACACAGGGATTCAAACCATCCCGATAAATTCAACATTCTAAGGTCCACAATACCATACAGTTCATATTCACATTGACCAACTATGCATCATTTCAACAACAACTATATTTGCGGCCTTCTGAATCAATAATTTTTGCACGTCACTGGGTGTCTTTATCGCCTAACAAACATTTTATTCAGCATTCAATTAACAGGGGATTAGAATTCCAATGACATTTATCAATTTAAAGATCTCGCACAAGTGCTTAGACATTGCTGATCGTACGTGGTATTTATTTATTTTCAACTCAGCTGTGAACAAGGACAACACGGCGGCATCAAATGTACCAAGCAAACTGCGTAGTGGCAGCACCAGAAAAGTATACTGTCTGTTTCAAAATTAAACTAGAATGCATGGTCTCTGGCTGATGAAATTTAATTACTGAACTCTCTATCATGACTTTAAAATCTATTACGTCCAAAAGGTGTTAACAACGCACGACTCCAAATAGTCACGCTGAAAACTCCAGGTTCGTGGAGCTGGGCAACATCTAGTGCCCTTGCATAGCCAGCTCTGACCAAAACTGGAGTTTCTCCGGTAATAAATGCTACACAAAGCAAAAGTATAAATTACTTCAAAACAAAGAAATAGCAAAGCATAACACTTAAACACACCAACCGCAAACTAAACATGTGTCCATGAACTAACTAGCATAATTGCAGAGTATTTGCTCAGACATTTACTGAAAGTCCGCAAAATTAACAACTCAAGCAAGCTGGAAGTAACTACTCACTGATCGTGTTTATAATGCTCAAACCACACAAGGCACATCCTGAACCCAGGTGTCAATTGAACAGGCATCACCATGCCAAAAACTGGAACACACCAAAAAAACATAGCTCAGTTGAGTGCTCGAAAACTCACAATCCACCACACTGGCGGATTAATCGCTGCAATTCGCCGTCAACTGCAGCTGACAACCCTGCGCCATCATTCCCCAGGTTGATCATCAAGAGTAGACTGGTTGGTGAAGGCACCATGGTAGAAGTATCCAAACGGTCAGCTAATTCTCTCACATCGTCGCACAACTCAACTGGTAATGAAGTAAACTGAATTAAACCTATCTGTCGGAGTAGGAAGGTGTAAGCAGTAAGAAGGAAGGGAGGGGAAGTGCACAGGCTTAAGTAGACAATCTAAGGCGGAGAAAGGAGGGGAAGGTCGGGAGTAGGGAGCAGAGGAAGACCACAGAGTCAACAAATATGTCCGGCGATGAGCGCTAGTGTTGTGAGCATCTGGCGCTAGCGTTGTAAACTATTAAACGAAAAGTAATAATCTTGGTACGCAAGACAGAGCTGTAACAAATATTTGTAATATAGTTTGATATTTAGTGTTTATCCAATGTGTATATTATGTATATGATATGTTTCAGCTGCACTTAAGTTATTTGATGGAATAGTAATTAACTTCATTCCCTTTTATTAATTTTTATGATTCAGTTGACCGTGAGTATGGAAGCAATTTCATAAAGCTTCAAGAAAATAATATTCCTGAGTTAACATCGCTGCTACGCCGATGGCTACTGGCTGGTAGACCAGAAACCTGAATTTCCGTTGCTGGCGAGTCTACATCCTGTTGTTTCTGATAGAGCAGTTACACTCCCAAACTATACCTCAACCAGCTTCACTTTGGTGACCAACTCACATATAGCCTGTCACATATCTCTTTAAAGTTTTGTTCAGCCCGAACAAAACTTTTCTAAAAGAGGGTGTGATGTAGTGCCTCAGGCAACTCTGCCAGCTTTCCAGTTCAGACAGAGAACATTTTAATGGAGTATTTTTGCAACTTATCAAATTCTGTGGTGCCTGCAGCAGAAGCTGTATCAGCCCTGATACAACCTGCAATGATTTCAGCACCGCGTGACTCATTGCTAACCTCTTGTGACAGGAAATATGGCCTGTTTATCATGATATTTTAGTCCTATGACTCCTGGAATCACGCGCTGTATCACGCATTATTTTCCCATCACATGATTTCGATATCACAGTGTGGGGCAGTGTGCAAAAGTTCCAGTTCATTGGCTGACGCACTAACCTTGCTCTCTCATTGGATGGCAACTCTCCATGCCCTGACTTCTCATTGGTGGCAGACTGCTTATGCGCTGACTTCTTGGTGGAGGGAGACTTCTCCCCACTACATTCATGTGCTTTATTATGTCATGCACGGCCTGAGGATGCCGGACTTCAGAGGTAGACGCCAGAGACTGCACATCACCACCCAGGATGACTCGCCTGTGCGCTGAGACTCCACCCTCCATCACTGTGGCTCTATCATGATTTTTCTTCCAGTCATAAGTGTAGTTTGTTTTATATTGACATGCACCATGTCAACTTCCGCCACATTGCCAAGTAAGTAGATGTATTACTGTAAATGTAGACGTTTCAGTGCTTGATTTTATTAAATGTGTTAAATTGACTTGGATGATATCTTTTTGAGTGTTTGTGCTCAGCCCTAGACAGCTCGGGCAGCACAGGCGATATTTATTTTCAGTAGTGAGCTTTTACATAAACATCAATACGATCAGAGGTAGTATAAGAAAACTTTAATTCTTTACAGTCTTGATTTAAAGTACACAAAATTAAAATGAGGACCCTAAAGATAATTCACTTACCAAACAGTGGTAATGAAAATTTATGAGCTTTACCTATTGCTTGGTTATCTTACAATAAAAGATGTTAAATATCTTGCTCAACAATCATAATTCCGAAAAGGTAAGAAGATAAATATATTAAAACATTCATTTGATTTAATAAGGCCCTTTTTATAACTCCTAACTTTTTTTAGGTTAGTTACTGATTAAGAGGGATCTGTGAGATAAAACACCAATAAACAAAAGGTTGTTAAAAACCTATGCGAAGTCCAGCCAAAAAAAAAATATATATATAATAAACATCTATTAAAAGAATGGACATATAAAAAGACTAAATGTTATTGTGTTTAAAAAAAATAGATATATCTATATATTATAGAGCCTTCGCCTTATACACACTTCTTAATAATAGTACACATAACTGAACTTAACATCTAGCTTAAACATATGATTTTCTGAATGTTTGGCCAACAGCCAAAAATGATCAGGTTAACTTATCGTCAAACAACTTGACATGAATTCTACAGCTACACGATTGACAAATGATTACTACTGGGTTTGACCTACAAACAAAAACTCCTGTATCAAACAGTAATGCCGACCTGGAGAACAAACATTTACTTCCACAAGATACTTTAACAGCTAGACCAGGGCTTATGTATGACACTAAAATATATCTAACAAAAATGACTAAACACAATAGTGACAGTCATACCTTAAGACTGTACCCACTGCTAACGACAGTTCTCTCTCTCTCTCTCCTCTCTCTCTCTCTCTCTCTCTCTCTCTCTCTCTCTCTCTCTCTCTCTCTCTCTCTCTCTCTCTCTCTCTCTCTCCCTATCTCTCCCCCCTCCCTCCCTCCCTCCTCTCTCCCTCCCTCTCTCTCTCCCTCCCTCCCTCCCTCTCTCCCCCTCTCCACCTCTCCCTCTCTCCCTCTCTCCCTCTCCCTCTCCCTCCCTCTCCCCCTCTCTCCCCTCTCTCTCTCCATCCCCCCCCCCCCCCCCCCCCCCCCCCCCACACCACCACCACCGCCAGGATCATCTGACATGCACGACCAACCAAATTGACTCACAGACTCTACAACTAACTTAACATCTATACTATTTATAGGTTGGCCGGGGCCCTTCCTCCAGAAAATTCGGAAGGAATGCCTCTATCAATCAAAAGAAAATCCACAAAAAACTTAGCTCATTTTTCTGGTGTGTTCCTGGCCCTCCTCCAAGGCCGCCGTACTGCTGCCTCACATGATCACGCCATCTTGTCGACTCCAGCACATCAACAACCGACAACTGCCAACTCCTCCTTTCTTTCACACCTCTTTTTATTGTCCTGGCAATCGTGTGCTACTAGAGGCCTCCTACTGCACTCCCTCCTCTCCCCTTGGATGCCCAAGGGTGTCAGCTGAGGAGGGAATTAGCCGGATGCGTACTTCTTTCCCCTCTCAGAGCCCTAAAACTTAGTGATTGCTCGCTCAAGGGTAAAGCCTTGCCTGTGTCAGCTCAGGGCTTGGCCTCGAAAACATCTGGAATGAGGCGTCTCGAAGCTTTGGGACACTCGCCAAAGATACAGTTCCTGCAGATCAGGAATCTTCTGGGTTTCACAGCACTGCAAATTCTTTCAGGCGTTTTATCTTGAAAAGTCTGTCCTGATGAGATTAAAAAGAAAGTGCAGCTACCAGCACACACACTGTCTGGAGCATTCTCTAAAGACCCAAACCAAAGTAAATAGGAAAAATAACATTCCTGACTGAAAACAATTAACCTACCCTGCTTTTTAAAGCAAATGAATAAACTAAAAATTATATTTAAAAAATTAACCAGATACACGACAGTACCGATCTTAAAAACAACAGAACCTTAAATTCACTAATAAAAAAGGAAAAAGAGGGGGGGGGGGAATTCCTAATTCCTATTATAGCATAGGTATCTTAACAAAAAAAACACTCAAAAAAAATGTTCTTACTATTTTCACTAAAGGCGAAATTTTCAAGTGCGACAATATGCTCCAAGGCATATCATTTTATTCAGGAAGATAATGTCCATTGAGTTAAATTAATATATTTTTTTAAAACCATGTTGATTTTATGCCAGATATAATTAAACACCATAATTTACAGGAAAAAGCACCCTTTATTCATAAAAGACAGTATCTTTGTAAATAACAATTACTTGTTAAAATGTATTCCATAACATTTTCAGGCAAAACCATTTACTTTTGAGTACTAGCGGCGGAAAAGCTTGATAAAATTTCTACGATCGCTAGACGCACTTTAATTACTCCGAGACTATGCATGTAAAGGGTAGTGGCCAAGAGAGAGAACATGCTTTTTCACGAATGTATGCAAGTGAAAGAAGGAATTGATGTGGCTGAGAGAAACTGAAAGAGGAGTGAGAGAGAGAAGATGCTAGGTCATGAAGACTACATGCTGCAGAACAATGACAATTCACATCGGCGGTGCACGTGACTTATTTCACATCCAAGTACTAGACGTTTGTGTAAATAATCAGCTTAAAAATGAGTGTTGCGGGAAATCTTAGGTGATAGGACTAAAATATACTTTGATTGACGCAACATCCGGTAAACAATATAAGCGGGTAGCTTTAGCATTATTTATATAAAAGTTTTGCCAGGACCACTGAAAATAAACTGTAGGTACGGTTTATTGGTACGTGCATTCTCAGTAAAACGAGAGTCCACTGTAAAACTATGCCATAGAAGGGTATCTGCAACCTCATTTGTAACCACTCTGTTACAAAAATGTTAACATTGGACACTGCCTACTTTTCTCCATGCAAATATTCAGTGTTTGGTGGTGTCTTCCTGAAAAATCTGAGGATATTTCAACTAAATGTTAGTTTATATTAATAAACAGACATCTTCCTAGTAAAATGATGCCACAGAAGCTTATCTGCAACCTCTTTTATCACCATATTTACAAACAAAACCAAAACTTTGTTGTTTATACAGCACACTAATTTTGGAAACCCAGCTTACCAAATCTCTTGTTTCATCTGGTGGTATGAATGCACTGAAGGTCATGTATTTGTTATGTCTGATGAGCCCCGAGGGATGAACCCAGTAAAGGGGAGGATGGTGGAGGGGGGAGAGAAGGCTATAAGTGAGGAAGCCACAATGTAGCTGGCTGTTGTCAAGTGTGATGGACTGCGGAGAAGCGTAGGCCACAATGGGAGGAAAACTTGCTGTCATTTTAAATTCCATAGTTGTATTTTTGAGTCATTTTGTAGGCTGCCACACTGTTTAAGGCATGTCCAAAAAACTAAGTGTAATAAGTTGTCAACGAACAGTAATTAAAAATAAAGAGAAATCCGTGTTGTAATAACACAAACACAGTGAGAAGGCAAGGGGATGAGAGCACAATGGCAGGCCAAACACTGAGGGTACCAGTAGTTGAATTGTGCATGGAAACATTTGGCCACCTGAGAGGTGGAGGTTGAGCATGTGGAGTTAATAGGTATTGCTTAGTGCTGGTGGCCTAAGTGGGGTGTTATTTATTTCTGTGTAGAGTAGTGGTACTTTATATACATCTGCTGATTAAATTGATGTCCTGCTAGGGCATACATAATACCCTTCTGTCAGCAAATAATAAATACTGAGCCCAAGCGCCGACTCGTGACAAGTGCAAGAGGATGTATTTTGGAATTTATAATTATTGAACAAATTTTAATGGCCATATGTATTTGGCTCTGCTTAAATAATCACACATTCCTTAAATTAAATATTAATCACTTCAAAAGGCTGGCCTCTATTAATAAAATTGATGTCTTTTATGTATGATTTGTAGACACGTGTGACATCTATTTTCTGTGGAATGTGGTACTAATGTACTTGTAGACATTCTACTTGGAGGGATAAGCTTTGGCTGTCCTTGGGCGATACTCGGTACAGCCCAGTCACAACCTCAAAGGGAGCTTGTGGAGAGACAAATACAGTGGGCTGCTTAAGCATGTCCCCTCTCCTCCATCATCAGTGCACAAAGCGTTACAGTGATGCCCACCCTGAAATACCTGTACCAGAGTTTTTAACCAATATATTTTTAAAATCAATTTTCGTCTTGACTTATTACATTCTTGCCGAGATTTTGTAATTTCTCTTAAATTTTTAGAATTTTTTGACAGTTATGAATTATCGCCTCATACCATCACTACCCTCAGAAATTGAGAGACTGCTGTATGTAACACAAACTGTGTCAAGGCAGCCGTTTAGGAATGAAGTAGCTTATGCATTTTAAAGTACTTAAGTCATGATGTGTGTATAGTGCTATTGGTATGTTAATTTGTTATGATAGTTTCAAAAATATATTTTAAAAACTTAAATTGTCTTACAAATTGGTACACAAAAAAAAAAGCTGTGGATAAATTTTATGATTACATAGGTACTGCAGCATACAAAATTCTGTTAGAATTAGTGTAACTGTTCAATAATCACATACTAACCAAAACTAATTTATATGGCTGCTATTTTGAAAATATGTGCCTTGTCTACTATTTTTATATTTTTCTAGGGTAGCATAATCTATTCACTATTCATGTCCCAAAGTTGGTTGAATTCAGCAGAGTAGTTTCAGAGAGGTGATGTTAAACTTCATTATTTCAGGTAATGCTACCTTACAAAATGGCAATCAAAGAAAGCATTAAGTGATTATATTAATTTATTAAATATTACTTGCTGCAGGTACAGTCAGCATATGGCATACAAAGTATGGTTGAAATTGATAAAATGGTTATGCAGATATGGCACTATAGCCTAAAATATTTACTGTAATTATTCTAGTATTATACCCACTCCTGTATAACTCCCTTCTCCTTTTTTGTATAGTTCACTGGAAAACATCTGAGACCAGTTTCTACTGGTAATGCTAGTCCTTTGCCTGATTATTCACACAGTGCATACTCTTCCCTCCTTATGGGAGTACCTTGGCATCAAGGTGTTGTCAGTCAAGTAACTTTCACAGGAATGAAAAGCAGATAACTTTTACGGGACTGGTATGGAAGAGTAACTTGCAGGCTTCTCCACTAGCATGTGGCCGGGTAGGCAAGCAGTCCATATTTGAAATTTCTGTATAGTTCATGTCTTTTATTGGAAAGTAAGTTTTTAAACAGTAATTTCATTAAGTAAAATGTCACATTTATAATGTTAATGCAGAAGTTGTAATATGCCAAGCTGTAAGTAGCCTTTTATCTTTAAATATCTTGTCTGGTGGTATTTACTGGTGTCACACGTAGACTGTATCTGTTGACCATGACAGGTTCCCCTAATTCTTAGTTGCCAATTTATAAAAAAAAATAAGAGGCAACTATTTAAAGTACATGTTGTATGTGACTGCAATTTTGAAAATCAGAGTCTGATACACAAAAAATGGGAAAATTGATAGTGATGTACCATATTCTATTTCTTGTGTGCCAATTTTTTAAGCCTTCAGTATGTAATGCTCTGAATAGGTGCAGGCAGCATACCAAGTGTGGTTGAAATTGGTAAAATGGCTCAATAGATACCATTCTAAAATAAAGTATTTGTATGGCAGCCATTTTAAAAATAAGTCTTTAATATACAAAAATTGTATATGGTTACGGTGGTTCATCATAGCACTTCCTGTATGTCAAATTTTGTAAAAATCAGTTGAGTGGTGGGATATGGTGTAATAGCTCTATAATTTCAGGTGGCTTTCTCTTCCAAAATGTGAGGTCACTTAGAACACAAGTTTATGAATTTTATGTTGGCAGGGCCATAGTGGTCAGACTGCTCGCCTCGAACCTTGGCGAACGGGGTTCAATTCCTGGCGAGCAGTCTCCCATATTTTTGCACGTAGGAATCGTGCTGGGCGGTGCCGCTGGTCATTTTTCGGGGATCTTTTGTTTCCCCAGTGCATTCCAGCACTGCTCCTGACTCACCCTGCTTCACCCTCATTGGCTCTCAAGACCTTTATGTTAAGAGCTGTCCAAATCTCTGTACTTCAATTTTATGCTGGCTGTATCTAATGTCAACAAACTAATTTTGGTTCAAATCACGTGAATGGTCCCTAATATATGATATAGCATCCAAAATTTCAACACAACAGTATTTTGAAAATAAGCATCCAAAATAGTCAAAAAGAATTATAAACATTGCATGTCCTTATAAGTACTATAATGTACCAAGGTAGGTTAAAGTAATTGCACAGGTTTTAAATTTTATAGGGGCATAAATGCAAACACACAGACTATTAGGGTTTGATGCATCATGTCCTTAAGTGGCTGAGGGGAGGGGCATCACAGTAGGGAATGATTTTGGGTTACATTAGGTAGTTCAAATTTGACGTAACATTGGTGCACTGGAGCTCAGCCAGTGTAAAGTACTGGGTGCTTGGCTTTTCGGCTGGGTACAAAGTCTGGGATGGCAGTTTCAGTCCTGAGAATGATCACACACACTAGTGTGGGGTTACCTTAGCGGTTGGTTGCTCGGGGTGGTTGTTGCCCCAGCTACTGCAATGGTAATTGGTGGTTGGTGCTGGCACCGGGTCCTGGTGCGCTGATGGAGCGGCTGCTGCTGGAACTGCTGAATGTCCTGGTTGGGCTGGTGTGGTGGCTGCCCCTGAACCAGGGATTAGCAGTACCGTATGTAACATCCTTGTTCCTCCAGAAGGCAACTACGATGGGATGGGGCTTCCCAGCAGTCTTTATGGGAGCTGCAAATAAGGAAGGGGAGGGAGCTGGGAGGTGAGATCTCTCCAGCTGTCGGGCTGCTTGAGCTCGTTCCCTGGGGTTAAGGCTGCAGTGTACAGTTGGCGCAGGGTTACAACCTTGTTTGGTGTTACGAGGCAGTAGCTGCCTTTTCAGCTCAGCGTTGAGTACCACTCTGACGGGAGTAGGGCATATGGCAGGGTACTATTACCAGCCTCGTAAGGAGTAAGTAGGCTGCCAAGGTCCCTAAGTATGTGTTTTGATTGTCAAAGTCGAATAGACCAAAGCGCCAACCTTTGATCCTCTCGTGCCCGGCACTGTTAAGTGTGGTGGACACAGCGTTGGATATAATATGGCTGCCCGTCAATGATGCTTGAGTGTGGGTCTAAAAGGGGTCAGACCCTCAGAACCAGGAAAATATTCCCCCAAGCTTGGCTAAGCACAGTGGACAAAGTATAAGCTGGGTTGACTGACTAGCGGCACTTTGGATTGTCTTTTTTGTGGTAGGGACTCTACCTTTCTGTACACTAGAGTGCACAGAACAAGTGGTGGTCTAATGTGGATGTCACAACGTATGTGTGTCCCTGAGGCAGAGCCCACAGTCCTACACTATGGTTCACAAATGGGTTGAGTAATATTCCATGGTCTCCTGCTTATCTCTGATGGACGTGGTGTCTGCCTGGACATAGCAAAAGATACCCTTTTGAAATATGACTCGTGGTTTGGCTAAAAAAGTGTACTCCCTCCTTATCAAACAAAAATTGACCAGAAGTAATCTACGATTGACAGGTAAATGTGACCTGTTTTTAAGCTGGACAAGGTAATTTCGGATTGGTGGCTATGAAAACAATTCTTCCTAATTATTTATACTATCACTGTTGTCCAGAAGGGACTTGCGGGGGTCACTACCAGAAGGGCAGTGGGGTGTTAAGCACTACCAGAACAGTGGTGGTAGCCGTCTCCAGTAGGGTGGGCACCTAATTAGGGGTCGTAGATCTAGGAGTTGTTGGCGATGTTACTGAATAGCTCGTTCTGGATCGTTGAAACCTGTAGTTAGTAGAGTGCCCCAGCACACATGGTGATGGAGCGAGCTACTTGATGGCTCCTTCAGCACCATACAGTGCTGTGAAGAAGCATAGACTGGCGTTTTGAACTGCGCGCAGGTATACTCTGCCGGCTCTCCTTCGTCTGGGCTGGAGGGTGGTGAGTGGTGTGACGTCCGCTGGGCTGTGACGTCATTTACTGCCCGGAATTCCTACTGAGGCTACATGCATCAGCGTTAACACTTGTTGTGCCATCCCTTGGCGCGCTGTAGTACTACGTGTTTTTGTAATGCAGTCTTGGCAGCTTTACTGTCAGGTGAACAGTACAATTTGGTGGCTCCTGTAATCTTTCCCGTGACTAAGGGCATATCTTGAAGACATTCTGGTAGATTATACTTCAGTTCTAACCCCACCAGGTGCAACAAGAAGGTTCACATTGATGATGGGATGATGTATTAGTAGGTTAATAAAAATTTTATGCTTCATTTTATTTAGAAAATTAGACTTGATTTGAAGTAAGCTATATAGGCATTAATTAGAACACTGAAGAAAGAACAGGTAGAGCAATTAGATTACAAATGTCTGATGGACTGAATTGTGATCAAAGGGGATAGCGATTTGAATAGAAAAGACCTGATTTGAGAAAAGAATGTGGATAATGTGTTTTTCCAGTCACAGTGTGTTAGTAATTAAATTTTATTAACATTTTGGTTTTGCATTTAGTTGTGAACTGTATTTAGTTGCTTGCTGCTGTTGAAATGAACTTGTTAGGTTTGTGTTTGAGTTTTCATTTCAGTAGTATTTGGTGTGTGTGATAAATTTTATATGTTGTTACATTTCAGTTGAATCAATAGTTCAAATTCTCAGCTTCTCAATTTTATATTTACCTCAACGTTTTCTTCAATACATTACATACTTTATATAATGATCCCTAGATTCTTGTTATTGGGATGAAAATTAAAACATCATCTTAAATAACATCTACAATTACTTACATCATCTTCTCAAACACAATAACTTAGTATTATTATTCTTGAACTATTAATTATTCATATTTGAAAACATCTTGCAATAATTCTTTTAAGCATTTATAATATACTAGCTATTTATATATATATTCTGCCTCTTTCACATTCTATTTTGCCTTCTCAGTGCATTCTCTCTATTATGTCAGCACATCAACTAATGTTTGACCGTGGTATCACTGGCATTTTTCTCTTTTAGATCAACAAACAATCCATGCAAGTATGAGCAAAATCGGCCCATAAAAATAGAAGTTAGACTCCAGCGCCACCTATCGGAATGAAACATAACTAAAAACCTTGCTCGCCACCTCAATAACATATGGTGGAAATATGGTCTCAACTGGTCCAGTGGTTTGTCAGTGATGCGGTTTAGTCACGCACAAAGGATTTTATATATAAAGATTTTTACTTTTAATTTTTATATCTTTTAATGTCCATACATCCATCCTTGGAGGTAGTGAGAATTATTCTGTCAAAAAAAATTAGTTCTATTTTACTACGGCCTCATTTACGTTGTCTTCTGTCCTCTGATTGGCTGTCGTCTGGCCATCCATGACACATCTCTCCGCCAGTCAGCAATGACTGGCTGAGAGACAACCAGGATAATTTTATTGAGTACTGTTATTTAATACATATTTAATGCCGAACACCCTCTATGAATGGAATGAAAAATATCAAACATAATATTAATACTGAATACTGTCTAGAAACAAATGAAAAGTACTTATGCATGATCTCTATGTCAATATACTATTAAAATAACCAAAGATTATACTGTTGACTCATATAGTAAAATCTAATTTGGGAATTATATAAAAGAAAGTGTACTCTGTAATCATACATAATTAAAATATCTATGACTATAAACATAACCCCAAAAAATTTAATGTTTCAAAGTTGTAAAATTTATGATAAAGACAAAAAACACATTTTATGTAATTTTCATAATATTTTTAACTATTGTTTTAAGACATGAAATTTAAAAAAAATTAAGAAAACATACTTAATGCTGAAATCTGTAACAATCTGGACATTGCCTTTATTATATGATTAATAATTTCTATTATGTTTTCAGTAATTTTCTTTAGATGCGGTGCTGATATCTTCATATTTACTTAACTAAATTTCCCATTGTTGCAGAAAATGAAGAATCCAACAAAAGAACTCACAATGATGAACCTGCAAGTGGTAAACAGCCCACTACAAGCAAGACTATTAAAAGAAAGAAATAAAAGAAATGAAATTTTTTCTTTTGCCTGCTTTGATACCTCATATACATAATGTATTGTGATTTTTAAAGTGAGTGACGAGTTTTATAACACAGAGTATTGATCATAAGAGATTAATTTGTGTGTGTGCACACATGTGAAATAAATTTTAATGGTATTGTTATTTAATGAAGTTTTTATGTATAATATTTGTATGAGTGCCTCTGCACTGGAATGTTAGCCGAGCTGTTTTTCTAACATGTTTTTTGTTATACATAATTTTGAAAATGCAGATTGTTTTCTCATATTATTCATCCACTATTTGTGTAAAATTTTCGTTATAATTTTTTGGTACAGAAATTATATATTAAAAAGGCTAGTTAGTGTAATATGATGTAACAGAACACTACTGTAAAAGTAACAGTGCAATGACGTGTGTATATTCAACTTTTATTTTAAACTCAATGAAAAGATATTTTTTTGAAAACAGTACAAGAATTGAATAGTTCTTGTTATTTTTCAAAAAATAATTAAATATTTTATATATTCATATTTTATTTCTTTCTCAGGCATACTGCTGTTCAACATACAAAGTGAGTAGAATATGCAGCTCAAGGTAGATAATAGAGATGGATTGGTTCTAGTTAATGGTTCTCGGTTCTGCCAGTCCTTGGTGTTAAAAACCAGGTTGGAGAATCTGTGACAAAATCTCAGTTCTACTATGACCAAAACAGAAAACACGCTAGTCATACAAAGAAGTGCATGAAGTTGGAAATGAATTACTTATCACCATTTTCCTATTAATAACTGATAAATAATATTTTCCCAGTTTAAAACTGGTAAACAGCTCTAAATTCTGCAAGTACAGCAAGTAAAAAACCAAAATAAAACATGTCCATAGATGTATACTGCTGTTAGTGCAACATGCACAAAATAACTCAGAATTCTAACAAAACTATGGTAGACCATGGAAAAGTGCTCCCTGCAGTGAACTGGTTGAACAACACTAAATTGGGGTGTAGGACCTAATGCTCTAATAACTTTTTGCTAAAATCATTGTTGTCCCCCAAAAACAGAAAATACCTAACCTTACATACATAAGTAAACTAAAATTCGGAACACTATTCATGACATTTAATTTTAGTGTTGGATAGTGTACTTATGTATGTGTCATAAAATAAACACTTGAATAGAGGGTCATTCAGAACATACAGTTTATTATTGCACAATATTCCCTTGAAATAATCAAGAAGAAAAATTATCATGAGAATAGGTGGGATCATATAAACTGTACAAATATAAATTGTAATTAAGATGTCTGAGCTTTCATTAAAACAATAAAAAAAGTGAGCACAAAATGAATTTATTTTTAACTGTATTTATTTAATTAATTAATTATCTAATTTCATTTTAAACAGTTTATTTAACAGCTCTGTATGACCACAAAATTCCTAATTTAAGTCTAAGTTCTTAACTGAAAATACAGTAGAACCTCTCTATTACAACTCCTCACGGTTCCCAAGAATAGGGTCGGAATAGGGGGGAGGAGGTCATAAAAACTTAGGAAAATTTTGGGCCGATTTTGACCCATCCCTAACCCCTATGCCCCCAAACTTGCCATTTTTTGCATGAAGTTCATGTTCAATCGTCTAGTGCATAAAATAGTAAGTTTTTAAATGAAATATAATATGTATATTTTAATAGCTGGATGTCTCCTGATTAATCTGATACCCAAGAAAGGCATATTGGACCACCCATTGTTGGGGTGGCAGTGAATACATTACCGGCTGCTGCGTGTATGTAGCTGGGCGAGCGCCTAGATCCTCTGTAACACGGCTGGGCATGGGCATGGCGGTTTGCTGCTGAAGCTGGGCCCTAGATCCTCAGGCTGGGCAGCTGTCGGTCAGTCGCTACAAGATTAATCTGGCCAGCGGTGGCCGCCCGTCACCACTGCCATCGTTACAGGGCCGGTTCACTTCGTATCAGCAGCCCGGCGTTGGGAAAACATGTTGATAGATGCGATTCTCGTCAATGTGTTGAATTTATATAAAATGTAGGCAGCGTGTTGGCCTCTGTACTGGCATGATGAGGCCCGGCAATGTTTACGGGAATATAAATATTTAGTGCGGTCTATTTGAAATATTAACTATCCCGAATATTTCATCAAAAACTTTTGACATTGCCTATACACGCACACGGTCTCACTCGCCATATGGTACCGGTAACATAAGAACACATTTGATTTGCACACACTTATCTTTATTCACTTTAGACATAAAATTGTCTTCACAAAAAAAATTATTGCCCACCATAAAAAAATTAACATATTACGTAGGTGTGGGCGGACATAAACTTAAAAATAATCATTAAAAAAAAGGGCATTGGATTAAATTTGAAGTTATCATACATACACTGATTAAGAAACTAGTCTGTGTAATGTGCCGCTGCTTTTACAGCAAAAGAGTAGGGATAATGGAAGCAAAAAAAGACAGGGAGGGTAAGTAAGACAGAGGCATGTGACTAGGAAAAAGTACCCTTACTGACCCGCCTGCAACTTGTGGCATTAAGTAATTCATTGCTTCATGCTGCTTGGGACAACAAATGTCAAAGTCTATTATGGTAGCTTGAGAAATGCGCAACTAGTAATGGCTAGTTTTTCATAGACTGAAAACCGTGGATAATAGAAACTAGTACCGCGGTTGGAGAAAAGATCTACAAAAACAAATCTGCGCATAACTGAAACAGCAGTTTAAGATACCGCGGTTGGCGAGGGATTACTGTATCTATTTTTAGATGTGCCTCTAGAGAGGTGGTCGTAATAGAGGGGTTTTACTGTAAACCAAATTTGTCCAGCTGTACTCTGCCAGTCAAATATTTTATTCTTTCTCATGGGCAATTGTGAGCATAAAACAACTCGGTAACAGTCAAACAATTTGAAACACTGACACATGCAGAAATTAGTAAAGTATTACCATATTGGTCAGAATATAAGGCGTATTGGAGTTTTAGAGGCCCAGACAAATGTTAAACACTATTTTGGTAGAAATTAATAAGAAAATATATTAGGCCTACCTTTTTTTAGTGAATCCTTTTTGTGTATCCTGATTTAAAACAATGTATATCACAAAAATACTGGTATTTGAAAATCAGTTAGTATGGCCTACCCGAACAGTGAAAAGAAAAAAGGAAACAAAAATATTTACAATTTAAAAGTATTGCACTAGTCCCACTTGTTGTATTCTGATGCAACTGCATCATCATCAGAGCAGCTTCCTTCCTCAGAAGTACCACTTCCCTCTTCGCTGACATCCTGCCACAGATAGTCTTCTTCTGTACCATCCAGAGCATTGGAGATACAGCATTTTTAAAGCCTTTCACAATGCTCTCGGGAGAAATGCACAGCCATGCTGCTGAAATCCAAGCACAGAGTTATGGGACTGATGTCTTTTTTTATTTTCCTCGGTGGTGTCGAGGGATGGTTGTTACAGAAAAGCCAGTCATTGTACAAAGCTCTCGTTTTGTCTTTCAATGGCTCTTAACTGCCACATCCAGAACTTGCAGTTGGGATGTCATCCCACCTGGTATTATCACCAAGTCTGTCTTTTCCTTCTGTAACGAAGCCTTCACCTCTGAAGTAACATGACCATGGAATGAGTTCAGAACAAGCATGCCTCTCTGGCCCAGGCATACACACTTGATCCAGTCTAGGACCATGGAAGAGTCCATCCATCCCTTCTCTTGAACTCTAAGGATGACATTTGGTGGCTTTTCCCTTGCCTTTGTCTTCCTTTTCAAAATGATGTAAGGTGGCAGCTTCTTTCCATCTGCTAACACAGTTAGCATAACTGTCACCCTTTGTTTTTCATTGCCTGTAGACAGTGTTCTCACAGACTTTGACCCCACATTGTCCACTGTTGTTATATCAAAATATACAGCTGTTTGGTCAGCTTTTCCTGTTTTAGACAGGAGATACTTGTGTTCCTTCTGCAATTTAATTATGTACCTATGGAAGGATGTAAGTTTCTCATCAAAATTACCTGGCAATTTTTGGCAAACAGTTGTACGCTGCAGTGTAAGCCCAAACCTCATCATTCTGCACAATCCAATACTGGCCTTGAACTCTGCCCTCGGAACATTCAATTATGCTGCCACTTCAATAGCTTTCATCACCATTATTTCCAGTGTGATTGGTTTTCCCTCATCACGTTTTGCTCTGACAAATCCTGGTACAGGATCTTTCACTACATCTGATTTGGCTGGGGAGATGAAGTCAGATTCACAGATGGGCTTGAATACCTTTGTGAGGACTGTCACACCTGGCAAACTGCTTTGTGTAGCTGGATTACATGCCAGGAACGTGGTACCCACATAGTGCGCTGCATACTATGTGTGGGACCATACAACTACGGATGCATAGGATGGTCAGACGAAAGGGTCACCAGATCAGGCATGGTTTATCAGTGTGAAATGTTGGCGTGCTGCTGAATATCGACCGCACAACCCAGGGCTTTCCACCCATACCAGTACTATACGAGGCACAGGGGAAATCCAATTCCCAGAATTTGCAGGGTGCCTGCATGAGGATCCACTTGTGTTTACGGCCCAATGCAAGGAGGAGTTTAGTGCTAATGAAATTCCAGAAAAGCAATGGGTGAGCAGGGCAGAAGGGAAAAGCCCTTGAATGGTGGCAAAAATACAGCAAATTTATTACCGCGTGGAGCCAGCTAAGTAGCTCAGTCGCCACCCAGTTTGCCAGTGAGGAGGTACCAGCACGCCTCATGACTGAATTTTATAGCCAGACAAAGAGGCGAAAATATTTGTCTGACGCAAAGTATAAATGTATCAGCGTATATTCCCAAATGGGAATGAAGAGAGCTGTGTGCGACATGTGAAATGCTTGTTACCCAAGCTGCGCAATCTGCTGCTGATACCGAAGACTCTCGATGGATGAATTAGTAGAGAGTGAGGGAAACAGAACGCAACTTCAAAGCGCAGGCAATATTGGACCGACCAAAATTCAGCAAGCGAACTGAAAGACAAACCATCTGAACGGAAGAGAAATCCTTTACCCCCTGCACCTCCGCACCAAGCCTTCCGAAATGCTGGTGCTGCCCAGAGTATTACTTTCATAGGGATTGCCCCCACCGGCAGACAGCACGGTGCCAAGGAGAGGAAGGAGGCAGAACCCCTGCAGCAGATGCCACCTGGCAGACAGCAGAGAAGAAATCACCACCGCAGTCGGGAAATGCTGCGACTGGCAGGCGAAACGGCCCGACCCCACCGGGCAACAGGGGCACATAATCCAGCTCTTAGACAAAGGGATGGAACCACCAGAAGCTCCCCACATAGAAGTGAGTATCAACTGAAGAAAGTTCTCACCGTACTGGACTCGGCCACCACCGACAATTTCATATGCAGCGACCTATTGAGCGCTAAATAAGGGCATCACTCCGCCTTCAAACTCACACTGTAAGGATGGCAAAAAGAGACTACACTCTCAGAGTCGACAGCCAGACTAGTCTTACAGTAGAATTGTACAAGAATTCCAGACAGGGCAGACTTCGTCGTTTCTCCAGACGTCCAAGAAGTCATAATCCTTGGTAACCCCTGGCTCTGTCAGCAACATTGCGTAATGGACCACAGGCAACACAGGATATACCTGGGCGACAAACACAGCTTAACCATCAACTGGGAATTCAGTCCGGATGCCATTATGGCACAACCCTAAAGACAGAGGAAATCAACCACCAGCTCCCCGGCACTGAGTTTCAAAACCTGAAGAGAGTACTCGACAAACACGCTGGTGCTTTCAGGCATGGAGGGTATCTTCGCCAAACAAGATCCATTCAACATGAGGTCTGGCTGAACACCAAAATGCCCATATACAACCGGCCATACCGAGTGTCTGCGTGGTGATGCAGTCTGATAATGGAACAAATTGATGAGATCAAATAGCACGGAATCGTCGAGCCTATTTCTCCAACATATTACCTGTGGTCCACGAGGTGGTACCCTTCTCCTCTCCGGCTGGCTTGATGAGGCGGTCGGCGGCGGGACAGTGGCCTATTCTGGTTGCGGAGAATTAGTGCTCGTGCTGCATATAGACTCGTGGGGTATGTATGGAGGGATTTTTGCTCAAGATTCAGGTAGTAAAGAGGGCTGTATCAAAATGTACCACTAGTAATTGTTTTAATTGTGTGCTGTCAGCTGCTTTTGTAGGCAGTAAGAACAATGGATTTTCTTCTAATATCTCTGGGGTAGGTAAGTTAGCAAGGTCTTTTTCCAACTGTTTTAGAATCTGCTTCAATAAGTTTCTTACCTCCCTTGCTGGAGTAAGGCATAAGGCCAAATACTGAACCACTTAAGACAAAGCCGGTTAATAGCAATGGCCATATCGTGTACTTTATTAGAAGCACTGGTTTTGCAAAGTTATATCCACTTTGGCGTTTTGTGTCCAGCCGTTACCCAGTGGTAGATGGAACAATCGGCCGTCGTCAGCAGTGAAACAAAGCGTGGGATATTTACTTTTGTAGTTAGTAACACCTAGGTGGGGTTCCCCACCGAGGGTCAAGTAGTAAGGATAGATAACTCTGCCTGTGGATGCTGAACGTGATGGACGTGCTGGCAGTGTGCACGCAGTAAGCACGATCGTCCTTGCACGTACGTGTGAATGTTTTTGTGCGGTCAGCGCTATTGGGTACCTGTACGGAGATGGTGCACTTGCAGTCATTGATGCACTGCGACTGCTGACAACTGCGACAGTGGCCTACTGGTCAAGTCAGCAGTGCTGCCAGCCTGCTGGCTGGGAACCAGTGATAAGCCTGTGTTCTGATGCAGAATTAGGTAGTATGCAGAGTAAAACTCAAGACTCAAGGATACAGAAGTGGAACATATGTGCATGGAATGTTTTTGTCCCTCATGCACAATTTAAAAAATACTGTGACAAGTATTTTTTGAGTAACTTTGCGATTGAGTGGACTTTCTGATTTGAGTGACTTGGTGAAGTGTCTTAGTGATTGAGCGACTTTGTTCTAGCACTTTGTTGCTTAATATTTCAAGTGTGAGTGAATGCCCAAACTGTGACAATGAGTGAAATGGAGTGGTAGACTAGTTTACACTGAAGAGCCTGCCAAATTGCATGGCAGTAAACTGGACAGACACACTGAGCTAGTTAATTTAGCCTTAACAATCTCAAAGGAAATATCATTTTATTCATTGAATCTTTTAATGGACAATGAAACTGACTGGACACGAGTTAAAAAACCTAGCAAAGTGATAGTTTATTTTATGGCAGTGGCTTATCCATTAATTCATGGACAGCCTGCTGAGGAAATCTGCAAAATAATATATGAAGAAAATATGGAACATGCAGCAAGCCTGCAAGTTAAAAGAGCTCTGGGCGACATGGAGGAGTTCTCTGCCAAGGCAGACACCCTCTTTGGTAGACTTCTAGAATATTGCATTTTTAAAAAAAGATAATAAATTAGGAGAATACAAATTACATACTTCCGAAAGTATTCTTCCTAAAGTTTTATTATTACAGGATGAGACAAAGGAATGTTTTTCTTTTTAGTTATGACAAAGGATTGGAGTACAGTGTGAAACAAGGGTAATGGAGAAAACAAAAACACCTTAACTGTTCTTTGCTCAAATAACGAAGGCGGTTTAAAAACTTGCACAAGAGGTAAAACAACCTAAGAAAGTTATCCTGGCATATCCAGAAAAGGATGCTCAAACAAGCAAAGAGACAAAGAAGATGGTCAAGAGAAGGTAAATCCTGTTGAAGGGTGGAAAGTGAAGAACTGTAGAAGAGTATGTGGGGGAGGTGTTCTCATCAAAGCAGTTGATGACGCCACCATAAATAAAATCAAGACAAACGACAAGCTGATAAATTAGGAATGAACCAAAGAAAAAAGGACCCAAGGTAATGAATGTTATTTTATTTTCGTTGCAGTTATGGGTGAATAAATTATAATGCCATGGTTTACTTTATTTGTTTATTAGACAAACACGAGACACCCCACCATTCGCCATTACGACACAACCATGTTTTTTAGAAGAAGAAACATGTTGCCAACTTACAAAGTATAAACAAAATTTCAACACAAAACAACTGTTACCAACTGATAACACCTCCCCTTGTTGAATTTGGTTGTACAAATATTACAAATAACTTAACCCTATCGTACGAGACATCTCTCGTGTTTTAGCACCATTCAATGCCTTAGTGAACATGTCTGCTAGGTTAAAACTTACTAGAAACGTAATCAAGTTTTATCAAATTTTGAATTACACATTCTTTCACACAGTGGAACTTTACCATCGACATGTTTAACTCTTTCAGACATTACATGATTTAGTGTTTGACTGATAGCCCCTTGTTTATCACATCGTACAGTACATGGCGTGTCAATGAATCATGTCTGACCTAGCTCACACAACGGACCTTTCATCTGTGCTATCTCCTTCATGACCTCTGCCATGGACATAAACTCTGCCTCAATGGTGGATTGTGCAACAACACCTTGTTTCTTGGAACACCATGATACTGCCCCTCCTGCTAATAAAATGACATACCCACTGCATCACTTTCGGTCAACCTTGTCATTGGCGAAGTCAGCATCACGAAATACCTTTACTTGGCTACCAGTCTTGTAATAGTACAATTTCAAATCGCTAGTCTTTCTTAAGTATCTAAAGATGTGCTGAACATCATGCCAGTCACACAACCTTGGTTTACTACACATACGACTAAGTTTGCTTACAGCAAATGCTATATCCGGTCTGGTAACACCTGAAAGATACAATAAGCAACAAATTGCTCGTTTATAAACCTCATCAAAATCTACATCCTTCCCTAGAACGCCACTAGATTTACTTACTTCTAGGGGTACTGATAGACCCTATGCGTTGTTAATACTAAATTGCTGTAATATCTGGTATATATAGTGACTTTGGTCCAAAGTGATCATATCACTGTTTGGTTCGGTTACCCTAATTGAGAGAAATTGTGAGGCATCAATTGGCATTCTTATGTTTAAAAGGTTTGAAATTCCGCACTTCAGCCAATCAATCATGTTTCTGCTTCCTCATACACTAATATTATCAACTTACAAAGCTATGAAAAGTTCTTTACATTCATCAATGTAGACACAAGGGTCATATTATACAAGACTTCAAACACAGGTCACACAACAGACCGTTGATGTGTTGGAACCAGAACCACTCTCTACCTGCTTGCTTTAACCCATAGAAACTATTATTACGTTTACAAACATAACTATGTGCCTCTATTACTTTCTTCGAAATACAAAGACTTCTATGTAAATCTCCTCATGCAGATAACTATTTAAGTACGCATACTGTACATCTAGAAATCCATGTTCCCAATTATTCTCTATACCTAGTGCCATGAGAAATCTAATTGTCCTATGTTTGTCAACAGGACTGTAAGTTTCATAAAAATCAACACCTGAAACTTGAGCAAAACCTCTGGCCACAAGCCTGGCCTTTAGTCTTTCCACTACCCTATCAAGATTGTGTTTCACCTTCAAAATCCATTTACAACCAATAACATTTTTGTGATTAGGTCTTTCAACTATGGTCCACCCATTTTGCAGTTTAATATTCTGAATTTCTGTCTCCATTGCCTGTAACCACATGTATTTCTACTTACCACTAAGAGCATCATTAATATCTACAATATCACGTATATCTAACAATTCACATTTGACTGCATTACCACAGATACATTTAGTAAGTTCGGGGATTTTCTGAGCTACCTCCCACGGAGTGTTATTCACAAGACATTGAGAACTACTGCTTTGAAGACCTGAAAATTCAACATGGAGAGCGCAACTAAATGAAATCTGCCTTAATACTACTGTATGCCATTTTGCAGACAAAGTTCAGATAATCACTCTCTTTTCATATAATTTAAATAACTTTACTCGGGGTAGAACACGAAAATGAAATGGCCACTGGAAATGTTCACCAAGGAGTGTCCATTTAAACATTTATCACAAAAGCGATTTTCATATTGCAACAACAAACTAAACTTGACTTCCTCATTAAAACAGTTCCTCAGACAAATCTGACAGTTAAGCTATATTATCAAAAGACTTCACTAAGATTGCTACGTTGCGGCTATACTTTTGACTCGTACCATGGATAGGTCTTACTTGACAGCTTCGAAGCAATGGCGTAGGCATTTTCAAAGCCGAATACGACAGGCATCACTGAAGATTCCATTCGAACGGGATATCTCCGTCCTTCCTCCGCCTGGTTACATGACGCTGGCCATCCTCCCTCCGGAGTCATCACATACGCGGTCATCAGAGTGCTGACGGGTGGGGCACTTAACTGAAATGTCTAGCCATGTTAGATGTCTAGCCCTAGAATAAGTACTCATCAAGCCTTTTCTTCTTCGGGATATCACGATGCGACGTCATATACTCCCACAATCATACTGTAACAATCGCCTTAGCACATTATGCCTTAGTTACATCAATATGTATATTTCATTCCAGCTAAGAGTAATAAACAAAAAAAAAATGCTTTTAGATGCATTTCTAGAATTGTTGTAGGAAATTTTAAAATCAGTCTAGTGTTCTTATTCCATCAGATTAATTAGGAAATTTTAAAACAGATTTTATATAAAAATAAATGTAAACACTGAAACTACTCTATCTGGGGAAGTCATATTTACTATGGTAAATATAAATATAAATCTAAATCATAAATGTAAATATATTAATAATTTTGTAAACACAGCATTAATTATGACTTTATACTACAATTACAAGTCAGGTACATATAGAATATCTCTCAACCCTAGAGTCCACCCACCACATTCATCTGTCATTATGATGTACATGTACAGAACCAATACCTTTTACAGCCATTTCACCTTTCCCAAGTCTGACACTTCTACTTAGTTCCTTGAACATTACAAACACTGAGCGCAAAGGAGTCATGTGCTCGGACAAGCCAGAATCTAACACCCACAATGTCGGTTTGACTGTGCAAAATAATGCTCTTCCTGCAATGCCTCCCCTAAATTTGTTCTGCCAACCTTTACCATTATCATTCCCTTCTTCATTCTTTTTACCTTCGCTCTTCTTTGATGCTTCATAGGACTTTCGTTCTTCACAGTTTGCAGAAATATGTCCGAGTTTGCCATATCGATATAAACACTTTACTGGACTGTCCACCCAGTTATTGTTGCACTATTTAGAAACGTGACCCCAAACACCACAGTTATAACATTTCAAGTCAGTCTTTCCACCACTGTAACCTTGAAAACTACCTCTGGTATGCTGTTGCGCATCTCTTAGAGTTGTACTATATTCTTCTGCAGCGTTTCTACCTCCTGGTCACCTCTGCGTTGCATGCTGTTTTCTAGCACTCAATGCCCTAACCTCACTTTCAGTATTCTCCTTTTCCATTTTCAACCTTTTCTCTTCAAGTAGTAACTTGCTTTTAACATTTTGTATATTAATTGCTTCTTAATTTTGTTCCAAACTTCTTACCATTATCTCATACGTTTCCTTGGGTAAACTCCGCAACTTAAAGGAAGCTACAGTTTTTTTTTCAATAAGTCATAATCTAATGGCAGCTATATGGATTCAATCTGAAACTCTAAGTACTATGACTAAGGATGCTATGTCGAGCAGCCATCATGCCTGAGTTCAAATTAGAATGGAACAACAGAATGTCTATAGTCCATTCATGACCAAAAGAGATTTTTTAAAATCTACCTTTGAAATAACACCTCAGGCATAACATATCAACCTTTATGTGTGACAGACTCAGCTGATTAGCTGCTCGTGTCCCTGGGTGACTTGTTTGACGCTAGGCGAGTCACATCTTTAGGAGTCTAGACTGGAATATAATACTGGCCTCGTAGGCTGCAAGTTTGGTACGAAGTCCAGTTCGGGCAAAACCATTCTATATGGTGCAGGCTTTTGGTGTGGGACTCAGTTCAAGCAAGTAGGATGGTGCGTTTGGCCCATATGGGGTTTAGCTAGTGTAGGAACCTTGGCCCTGGTTGCGCTTGACTGGAGCATGGGGTGTGCATTCGAGGTGTTGGGGTTCTCTACTGTCGTGGTGCCGCTAGGTACTGCCAGAGTGTAGGTGGGCCCAGTGCCAAGCAGGATCTCCTGTACCACTGGATGGTATCCTACTGCTATACGGGTGGGTGGCTAGAACAGTGCTGTAGGAGTGACGGATGGTACTGGTATAATGAGTCATCACAGTAAAGCAGCTTGTTCACATGGACTCAGTAGCCCTAACCCGCTGGAAAGGATGCTAAGTCCTTGTGGATCTTTAGAGATAGCCTTCGCCTTCTTTTTATTCTTCTGAAAACCACCCCTGTGGGTGTAAGGCATCTGGCTCTAGACTATGATTGGGCCTGCAAAAGTTAGGCAGTCGATGTGTTGGAGTGCAATTACGGGTACGAATTGCTACCACCAACACTGCACCTCACTCTTGATGGAAGTCTCGAGCTGCAAAGAGTTGGTTTGCAGGAACGGCACGGTGTTGACCCAATGGGGTTGATCTCCCCTGCACCAGATTGTAACCCCACTCCACACTGCTAAGTGTGCAATGAGAGGTGTTCACCCTAGCCGGCAAGCCGAACGTACCGGGAACGCACCCCTCGGCACCATTGAGGGTGGGGTGAGGGGGGGTGGGGCCAGTTCAAACTGGCAAGCCACTTTCCAGGGGGCGGTATCCTAGCTTCATGACTCTACCGTTCACTGCACGGAACAGAGAATGGGTGGCCTTCCAAGAATGTTTTGTCATGTCAGTGTGGAATCAGATAGAGCAAACCCGTTCTCCTACTGTCCCCCTCAAATCCAATGAGAGTGAATGGTAGGAGGTCAGAGTGATACTCGAGATGTTAGTCAATATCAATGTTTACTTCGACATTAAGGAAAATAAAAAGAGATGGTGGAAGTACTGCCTCCTATCGAATAGGACTTGGCGGAAGGTAAACACCATAATGTAAAATGGGAAAGTGCCTGTACAAAGCTAAAGGGAGGATGCAGTACTGGTGCTTGAGAACATAGCTTACTCCTCTGGGCTAGTTCTACTCGTAGTTGTCCATAAGGGACCGAACGTGTATCAGTGTGCAGAGCTGGTGATGCCGCTGGTGCTTCTTTGGTAGATGGTGGGAGAGGATCTTTAGCCCTGTGAGGTAGCGGTGAAGTGTTCTGGATTGGTGCAGGCCTCTGTACCGATTGTGTGTGTGATGAGAGCCCAGGAGAGGAGTCGGAAGACTGATCACGAACTGAAGCAGAACTGACGATCCGGAGGCCTTATATATTCCTAGGCCATTCCTTCCTTCACTGGCACAGGGCGTTTAGGGAGGGGGTTAGCAGGTGGAAGCCCAGCACCTAGATTCTCTGTGCGAGCGGCATAGTGGAGAGGTGTGGTATGTAGGCATCATACTTGTGGCGGAATCTAATGGCACACTGCTGTACTAGCCCCGGACCTCTTGCATAGTCCCAATGATGTATTGGGAGAAAATAAATTCCATTATTGAGACGTCTGTCCTGGCCCGGTAGATATAACAATCTTGTAGGTGGTGTCAGTGACTCGACTCCATTGACAACTGGTAATGGTGTGGTTGCACTGATGAGTAGTAGTCATTGTGCGTCAATCTGTTTTTTTTTTTTTTTTAATAGCTTGTATTCCACAAATATATAGCAATTTTATTGATATTAAAATACTGTATTCTTGAATAAAAGAAATTGTAGCATAGTATCTATTATAACTTGTAATATTTATTTCATATTAAATACGATTTAAAAACAGCTAGAAAGCTATTTGTTGGCAACTGCTAGTAAGAGATAGTTCACAGTTGAAATATTATTTGAACTTATTTTTTTGGTATGCTATTCGTAGATTAAACATTGGCTATTGAAATACTTATACATTTAGGTAGCCCCAATGGTAACATATTTCATCGTTACAGTTAAAATAATACCACAGAATATTATGCTTAGGCCCTAGTGACACTGTGTTTGTTTTACCAACTGAGGAAGCAACTGTCGGCTGTCGGAGCTTGTTACCATCTTTGTCTCTCTCTTTCTCGATCTCGGGAAGTTTCGCACCGCTGGTAGAAGCAAGGAATTATACATATTTTCAGTTCTAGCATATTTCGTACTTATTACAGCAAAATAAAGATTTTTGAGTTTATAATTTATAACTGCAGAGAGGTTTAAATATTTGAATACTTACTTAGATATAATGGTGGGATAGATTCGAGTCTAAGGTTGGCAGACATGGCGAGTGGCTACATGACATGGCGTTTTGTTGCTGTGTATGCAAAGAAGTGTTAATTTCACCCGCTCCGAAAAATACTTCAAATTACCACAAGTGTGTACATGTTTTTTTTAAAAACCTATCTAGGTGAGTTACAATGCGACAAACCGTGTTTTCACTGCATGAATAAATTTACTTTTACTTGTGTCAACCGCTAAGTTTGAAAGGGTGTGGCTGCTTCGTGCTCGTTAATGCTAACCCGTTTGTGTGTGATTGGAAATATTGGACGTGCGAAATGTATACATTTTAATCGTGAACTGTGTTTATGGCGAAGTTAATTATATGTTTGTTTATTTTTCTCAACGTAACTTCGCCTAAGTTGTTTGAAACACAGTTATGCAACATGCTTACTTTTCTGTGATATGAATATTTGCCACAATCCCAACAAATTACTACGCCCGGCCCAGCCAGAAATTGTAAATAAATAATTTAATAGACCTAGTAAAAACTTAAATCTATGCAAAGAAATATAACCGGTGTAAATATATGGCAAGTATTTGTGTGCATGTTCACCACTATCTTCAAATTTTATCGCTGCTATGTACAAAAAAATAGTGACACCAGTTGTATGTTTGAATTTACTGTTGACGTGAACTGGTCAGTACCAGCCCGTTCTTCCCGCCACCAGCATATCTATCAGAGCATCCACCGACCACGTGCGACATTAGTGCGACAGCCTGCTGACATGGCATGACAACGATATGAGCACACATACAAATCAATATTGACCATTAAAAATTCACAGGTACTAGCATCAGGAAATGGCTGGTTTTAAGGGGCTCGTGCCCTGAAACACTTTGTGGCAATCGAATAAACGCAGTCATTATTTCATGAGGTTTATTACAAACTTGAACATTCCCTCCAGGGGAATAGCTGATACACTTGCTCGATTTGAACCTGCAGCAAAGGCTATACAGTACAAAAAGAATCCCTAGGCTTACACAAAGGTTACGCGGGCTGATTACATTAAAAACTCCCCAGGCAATGCAATTCCTGGATAGGTGAGGGTGAGTATCCCATACGGCTAAAACAAAAAAGGTTCTTGATAATTAACTATCGCTTACAAAGATGATCGGTGATGAAAATTGATTCCGTCCGGGCGGGAAAAGTGCGAACCCAGTTTCGCACGTACCTCCCCCTCTGGGCACGTCTTACTGACTGACTTCCCGCCATGGTGCGAGGGCTGGTGGTGGCAGGCCCGTGCACAACAGAGGGAACTACTTGCACATGCATATACACAAATATACCATTAAATGTTATCATATGTGTAAATATTGCATAAAATGCAAATCAACAATTATTCTACAGCTTACCTTGTGGTTGAAATGACATGGGGTGATCGTAACATCGGTGGTGATAAAACTAACATATTTGACATAAAACAATAACACTTTAAAAATTTAACATTGGGCGTAAAAGGTGTGTAAATATATTTCACTCATTTGCATGTCATGTGTCTATTACGGGACCAGAAATGTATTTGTGGAATTACTATGGCCCTTCTTACATAACACACGTGGCTGTGTATTCTTTTGCCTGCTCTACCGGGCTGGTGGGTGCACGTGGCACTACACTCCCTGCACTACACTGCTTTTGCCCACTCCTGTACCCACACTACACTACACTGCTCGCCGGTGATCAGCTGTCGAGAGCGTGTGTGTGCTACGCTTGGGAGCAGCTGGCATGACAAACGGCCTAGAGGTGAGGCCGACACACATCAAACATCCCACCCCCCGCCCCGCTCTGAGGCAGTTAATGGGCCGATGCCACTACCTGCAGCACTCAAGTGTCCTCGGGGTCCTCTGGGGGTGCAGGTTTTAGGCCCTTCCTTGCTGGGCCATACCTCCTCCCGATACTCCAGCTTGTATGCAGCGAACTGTGTTGCATGTGGCCGAAGTAAACGCACAGTGGCGGCACTGCTGCGGCGGGCGAATCCGTCATGACGTCCTGCAGAGGTGGAACGAAGCAATGGACCCACTGCTCTCACTCCCGCCATCACTGCTGCTGCTGACATCCCATTGTCGGCTTCCGCCATTCCTTCTCTTCTCGCTGCATCCTCCTCTTGCTCTTGTGTTTTCTTTCCCCTTTGCTTTGTGCTGCCGTTCATGGCCGCATGGACCGACGTGTTTTATTGCTTTTTACTCTCCTGAGGTCATCACTGCGCCCCCATAGCAGCATCATTCTTAAGTGTGTTTCAGTGTGTATGTTTTGGATTTACAGAGCTTGCCTCCCTTAAGCAGGGTAAAATCAATAATAATATAGGCGTTCGAAGTGGCCGACAGCTTTGCCCCTTGGAAAGGAAATATTATCTAATCAATATAATTTAATTGGCAATTGAATTAACTCTCCTTCAAACCGACTGCTTATCCAGAGTAGCTACAAGCCGTCGGTCGTACGACCCCATCCATCATCGTCCACTTTAGCGAAAGTGGCGCTGGGCACATGATCAGTTCCTGTTCTAAACTTGCTCCCAGGGGCGCATTTCACAAAACTACAACTTTACAAGTTATTAGTTACAAATTACAAGTACTGCTAGCTACAAGTACTTGTAAATTCCGTTTCACAAACTGCAATAATATCTACAAGGGCTTGTAATTTGTGTTTCCTAAAAAGTTTCGGTAAGTACACTAGTAAATAATAGTTCTTTACTACAATTGTGCTCATTTATTTTACAGTAAACAAAGTGCCGATATAAAATAAATTGTCTGCACTGAAAAAGACCAGAGAAACTAAAGATGTTTTGTTTGGTACTTTTTCAGATAAGTTATCGATGCACGAAAAATTATAGAAATTGGAGCATATTCCAGACAGTGCGATGGCTTTTGGCCTTAAATTTCGGGACAGAGATGTAACCTAAAAGATAATATATTTTAGTTAAATTTGAAAGAAAAAAAACCTTTTATTGGTAAAAACGGAAACAATACTATTTTTCTACATCATTAGAGTTGTTTTATGTTACATGCACCAAAAATAAAATAACTACAATCATATTAGTTGATATGAGTGAGACATACATTTATGTAGAAGTTTTTATTTTGTCTTGCATGTTACTTTTTGTCTGTCGATAATAAGATGTATTTCCCATTGACATAAACTAGAAATATAAAACATAATATAATTGTAAACCGTGTTTATAAGCTGTTGGCGAAACCAACATATACACACAAAAAACAAAACTACATATCCACTATTAACCTAAATGTTCTTCGACATCTCCGATACCTATTCTTGTTTAATCTTCTTCTGAATTACTAATAAAATTTTCTGTTTGTGATTCATGAAAACAAAGTATGAGAAAATCGATTTATATTGGATTAGATGCCAAATAAGCCATTATTAATAACTTGTAGAAATTTCTACCGATCTCTCCATTCTTCTAAGAAAAGGATAATTTTTACAAGCGTTTAGAGCAGGTTTGTAGATTCGCGAAACCGAACTACTTGTAACTATTCAAAAACTCACTTGTAACTTGAAAAAATTGATTTGTATATACTAGTAAACACTTGTAGGTATGTAATACTCAAATTTTTTACTACTCACAAGTTACAAGTCTTTTCACTTGTAACTTGTAGACTTGTAGTTTTGTGAAATGGGCCCCAGGTGGGACACGAACGCTACACATCACCTCTGGAGTCGCAACATGCAAAGTGTACATGTATGCAAAGCTGCACGACAGGAAGTAAGCAGCAAACCAGATGTGCCACAGTAAGTGCAATAATATTATGTATACAGAGCTCATGTCATTTCTGAAGAGTTACTTAACCAGCAATAATAGTGTGTACCTTTTTTGCCCATCAGGCACAACTACAAGCAATTTAAGGTAGAATTAACAAGCAATACCATTTAGCTCAGTAAAATTTTCAAAACAAATTTTAATTGATTTTAATTTTCTCCTAAACTTTTTCGGATTGTAAACAGAATTTTGCAACAGTTTTCAGGAATATTTTTAAAATGTTTCAAAATAAACAATCAACATTTACAATGTTTTTCCCATGGACATTTAAAAACGTTTTTGCAGCACTTATTAGGGGCAATTTTCTAAACTTTTTAAAGCTAACATTCAGAGCTTTCCAAACTTGTCACAGCTTTTCAAGAACATTTTAGAAAAGCCGTTTGGCAGTTTTCGCAGCCATGAGTGAGGGAAAAACATGCGGTCAGCTGTATCGCACGATTTCAAGCATGAAACAAGGCACTGGGAGAAACTGTAAACTTCCCCTTCCCTTGTGTCGTGTCGTTCTGAGGGCCTGCCGCATCACGCATCAGCAGAATGTTTGAGTGTGAAGCCTGTGCTCCGCAACCTGTGGCTGAAAGAAATACTGACCGGAAAAATTTGAACTGATGTACGAGCGCAGGGCAAACTAAGTTATTATGCTTGGCGTATGTACAACCCACGTTAGGTAACTACCCTTTTGCTGAAATAACATGTTCATGCAGAGAATTCAATAAATTAAAATTACGTAAAGAACTGATAAAGGCAAAGTGGTCAAAGCGTGGAATTGCACATCAGACGGTACACCAGCACTTTTGTGTGCCGATTGTGGCAAACTACAGCCCAATCAGAACCAACAAGGTTTGTCCAGCCGACTTGTTTGTCAATGTAACTCACCACAGTTAATCGATTTGCATCCTACAGAAAATACAGTAACCAATTGGCAGGATGCAGGTGCGCAAAACAGATAGCGTGTGCAGGAAGGGGAAACAGAACCATAATTTGTGTACAGAGTGCACGCAACTTTCACCCGGAATATTTAAACAGAACGGAAAAGGCAAATACAGACCAGTGAGGCCACATGTTATTCGAGACGTGCGAACACATTCTTTTCCGACCTGGAAAATTTCAAAAGATTTAGTAACGGAAAATTTACAAACGCAGAAGCAGTGTCATCAGGATATTTGCAGGCCAGGATCACAAAAAACCGTAAGTTGTGAGGCGTGCTGGCGCAAAACGTACTGGTAATGTCTGACCAGGCAAGACATGGCAAATAAGGCTGCCGGAAAATTTTGCTGCGGGCAATGTACATTACCATCGCCACGGTCAGAAACAAAGTCAATAGGGGCGGAATTGTGCACATCACTATGCGCGGGAACATTCAGAATTGGCCAGTGTGTTCCAAATCCCACTGGCACATTCAACGCCCCTGCTCGGAAGAACAGAAGCACAACAGAATTAGACGTCACAATGTACGCATTTTACATATCCGCAACAAAACAGAAATAATCCGGAATTATTAACAGCAATTGCAAAGACGGTCGGATCCGGGACGACTCCAGCACTGTTTCAACGGTTACCAAATTTTTCAGGCCTACCAAGTGAGGAGACAGCAAGTATTCCTGAACGACTGCGCATCACATTTATAGAGATACAGGATGTGCCAGCAGGAGTGGCCAAATCATATAGGGACTCAATTGGAAGGCGAAGCGAGTAATTGGTGTCGAACCGTCAGTCATTACGGTATAGAGTGGATGGATTTCTTAACAGTTTCCAAAGTCGATTTGCCAACATGTATTCATCATTGCAAGCAGAGCAGGGCCGTGCTAGAAGTGCAGAAACAAGGTGAAACCCTGACAGCATTTACAAAGCAGGAAATAGGGCAGATTAAGAATTTCAACCCACACATGAGCGAGCATGAGATTCTTGATGTAATCGCTTGTATGGTAGGAGTGGAGAACAGGCTAGCAATGGCACTGCTAATCCACAGTAGCAAAGAGGACTTAATGCGCTCTGCCACGTTACTGGACCAAGCCAGCCAAGAGCAAAACACAGCGACTAGAGAGGGAGACGGGTCTGATTCGCACCGAAGAAGGGGGACAGAGTAGAGGGAGTGGACAGAGAGCAAAGTAGTAGGGGCATGTACGTCCCGGTCGCGAACATACCCAGAACCCAGGATAGCAGCATGAACAGTTGCAACCTCGGGCATGGAAGGAGGCCAATGAGAACCACAATTTGCCTGCAGACACTTCAAAGGGGAAGGCAAGATGCATTGGCACAACCAGTGTCCAAAGCGCAACCAACCAAAAAACAACAAACCATCTACGGGAAAAAGACCTTCTGGTTAAGCGACCCAGATGCTCACTATTCCAGGGCAAAAGGACTCCATGCAACATGGGCTCATCAACAAGTCGAGCAGGCAGAACGGAAACATCAACCCATCATACAGCAAACTAACAAACCATAAAACAGGATGATTCGAATTGTAGTTCACCTTATTCAACAACCATGCCACATATTGATTGACACAGCAGCTAGCCACAATTTGATAGTGCGCATCAGATTCGTGGATACATGCGATATTACACCCAGTACACAGGTACACAGTACACCTCACGACGAAGCAGAACACGGGGGAATCAATGGGAGAGACACTGATAACTGTCCGAATTCGAAATGAGGAAACCATCACCACAGCCCTCATGTCTGCGGACCTATGGGAGGATGCCATATTGGGTATCCTCTGGCTCACCAAACAAAAAGCCATTGTTGAGCCAGCCGCTCGTAGGATCCATTTCGACTTGAAGAAGAGGCGAATGGTGTACGATAACGAATCCCGACCTACTGGTAATGAGCCTAGAGTACAATTAGACGAACTCAATTGTGCGGTCCCTACAGAATACCGGGATATGGTGCAAAGCATACTGGATGAATGATGCGAAGTATTTGCGGCAGGAGACCCACTCTGTCGAACGACCGTAGCTGAACATAGTATTCCGCTGGAACATGACGGGCTGATCTATGCTGGATCCAGAAACTATCAGCCACGTCAATGCGCCATCATTGAAGAAATGATGACTGAGGAAGTGATAAAACCCACTCGCAGCCACTAAAACAGCGCAATCACCTTGGCATCTAAGAAAGATGGGTTGTTGCGCTTTTGTGTGGATTTTCGAGCAATCAACCAAATCACACTGAGCGCCCCACTTTCCTATATAAGTGTCAAGGATGCATTCCATACCTTTGGCAAAGCTAAGAACATGACAAAATTGAACCTGCGAAGTGAGTACTGGCAGGTACCAATAAAACTAGCAGACCATCACAAAAAGGTGTTCACCACCCCATATGGAAAAAGGTTCCACTTCTGCGCAATGCTATTTTGGCTTGAAGTGCGCACCGGCAACTTTCCAGACAATGATGTTCCAGGTACTCGACGGGTACATAGGAGATTTTGCCTTCGCGTATCTGGATGACGAGGTCATCTGGTCCGAGACCTGCGATGACCACATCCAACACCTGTCACTAGTTTTGGAGAAACTAGCCATCAATAAGTTGTCATGTGCGAACTACAAATGTCACATCGGCCACTCCTGCATACAGTTTCTTGGGCACATGGTCGATGAACTTGGAAGTTGGCCAACACAAGAGCATTTAACCCTCATTAATGACTATGAAGTGCCATTCACGAGGAAACAGCTTAGGAAATTCTTTGGTTTGGTAAACTGGCTGCGGGAGAACATTCAGGATTTTGCAACCCTAACCGCACCACTCACTGATATGTTCCCACCCAACAGGAAATACCAGTGGACAGCGGTACAAGAAGCAAGTTTCCAGGAAATAAAGAACGAGTTCATGCAGTGCAAGACATTAGTTCGTTACGACTCAAGTCGACATTTATATGTACAGACAGATGCACATGAGAAAGGCTTGGGGGCAGTTCTTTATCCGATCACAGAAAATCAATAAAATTGCATCCTTTAGTACAGCAGTGCAAAATTCGGGGCAACAGAGGGTAGATACGATGTGAACAAGCGAGAGTGTCTGGCCTTAGTGTGGGGTGTGAAATGGTACCGGGCATACCTGAAGTATCAGTGGTTCACACTATGAACTGACAAACAGTGCTTACTCTGGCTTCACACAATGAAAGAAGCCAGAAGCATATTAGCACGTTCGGCACCCCTCCTCCAAGCATAAGATTTCGAGGTATAGCATGTTCCAAGAGCTGAGAATCAGCTAGCAAACAAGCTCTCGTGCGTGCTTGTCGAAACAGTAGCAGTAGACTAGGAAGCGTAAGATGACCTACTTCCCCCTACCACAACCAACCTCCGAACATCTGGCGAGGGCCGTGTGACCTGCACCGTCATCGCAGTTCCTGAGGAACCGGAACTCGAGATCGATGACTTGCAGGAAAGACTTCTGACTGCACAACTGCAGTGCATGGAAACCCATGTTGCATGAACTGCAGTGCATGAACGGCATGCGCATCGAGATACGACCGCATCAATTTGTAGCAACCTGGTAGCTTTAGGTGCCCAAAAGAGCATGTGTACAGGTGCTATGTTATGCACACAATGCGCGATTTTCAGGCCAACCTGGCGCATCACAGACCACAAGGAATGTACAGAACTATTTCCACTTGCCCGGCATCACCAGAGACGTCCAGCAATGCGTGAGAGGGTGTGTTAAGTGTAACTTATGCATGAATCGAAAAGCAGACGGAGTTACTCAATAACAGCTACGGAAGGCACAGGAGCCATTCGAGTCTATCTTGCTGGACCTGATGGGGCCATATCTGCGCACCCCTAATGGCAAAAGGTTCATCCTAGTGGCAAGTGATTCGTTTTCACGATGGATGGAGGCGTATCCAGTTTCCAGTATACTGGCATGCAACATAATTCGTGTACTTGAGACTCCATTCTACTCCCAATGGGGATACCTATGCACACTATTAATGGACAATGGTACACAATTCACAGGGAAGTATTGGAGGGAATTGTGTACCAAGTGGGTTGGCCAGTACCATACAACGGTCGTGTACCATCCGTAGGCCCATCCAACTGAGAGGCGAAACCAAGACCTCAAGACTCAGATGCACCTGCGGGCAGGCAACATCCATACAAGTTGGGCTGAACATCTGCCCACTGCCTTGTTTACCATCAGATGGAGGGTGAAACTAGCAACAGGTCAGTCACCAGCCGCCATACTCCAGGGAAGGGAGCTGCCCCTCCCTGGAGAATTTCAAGTCAGGCAAACAAACAGTGAAGCAACAGAAAGTGCAGTAGGTAGGCAACAGCACCGAAAATAGAATCTGCAGGAGGCACACAGGCAGCAGGAGAGGTACATCGCACAATGGGTATTAGCAACAACCCGCCCACCAAAGAGACTCAGGCCCAGACAAACTTGTTAAATCTGCGAGTACAAACTGAGTAGAGCAAAACACAACTTTTGCATGGTGCTTGCCCCTAAGTGAAGTGGGTCACACGTTGTTAAGGTGCTGGGGTACACCACATAACTCATAAAGGTCAGCAGCAGGCGAAAGGTAGATGTACACTGCGATGAACTTCGCCTGGCTGTGCAAGGATGCAGTGCTAAACTCCTGAGCAGGAAGAAGGCACAATGGCATAGCAGAATCAAGCTCAAATACAGACAGGAGTGATTTTTGGCGACTTTTTTCCACTGCCACAACCGGCATTCATATGCCCATAAGGGTTGCAGGGAAAGAATAGGAGCAAGGGGAAGAGATCACGCCATCCCAAACATATCAGGACAACAGCATAGCAGGCACTGCAGCACAGAGTAAACCAGTCCAGAGTGTCATAACACTGAATGTAGAGACACTGACTTCTGGAGACGTCGCACAAAGCAAATCAGTCGGGGCAACTGTGGGCCCGATCATCCCACAGGAAAGTTACCAAGACGACTATACTACGATACCAGCGAAGACAATTATACCGGCTGACCTCGCATCGGAGGATCGCATCAGAGGCGCAAGGGAAAGAGCATCGTGAGCATCAATTCCACAAATGGGCCACATACCTCTCCCCTCACCAAAATATGGAGCATCAATAGGTCCAGGCAGCATTAGCAGCTGCGCGATGAGTCGACGGAAGGGTGGGTCTTGACCCCTCCCTGCTGCTCCAAGCATCAGTATCATCTGCATCGGCCAGCATGCAGTACTTGCGACGTGGCTAGTACCCTTCGTCGAGCACGTGCTGCAGCACTTCACCAACACCAGCTGGGTCACAGCCCTGGAGCATCGGCCATCAGCACAGCACAGCATTATTGTGGGCCTTACAACCTGAGGCCCCGCAATCAGCTGCGACAACCAGCATCCTTTTGCACCTAGCGGTTTGACAGAACCTTGGGGTATGCGGGGACCAAATGGTCACCAGAGAGGGGGATGTTTGACGTGATCCAAACTTCCACATATCCGTTGTGCTCGTTTGTACCACCACAGACGCATCAACCACACACCTTCATTAGCCCTGGCCAGAAAAACATCTCCTTCACCCTAGTAATTGCCTTCATCTGACCCAAGTGAGCTCCAAAATAGGTGTTGCAGTAGTAATGAAACATCTGCCCTCTTAACACCTGAGGTACAAAGAAACGAAATTTCCCTGTTTTGGGGTCAACCTGACTCAAAAGTCCTTTCCTAACTTCGAAATTACCTCCATTCCCAGTGGCTATGTCAGCTATTATTCCCTGAGATTCAGGATCAAGACCTTGTTGGTGTTGCAGCTTAATGTATACCTATAGAAAATCCTGGAGGACACGACATCGGGTGTACCAGAAGTTTCAACCAGAGGATCAGGTTTATTCTGGGTGGCATTGACTGAAGGGTCATCCTTATCCTGAAGGTTCTCGTCTTCCACCCTGGACACAGAAATCATGATATCCACCAGAAATTCGTGAGCATCAAACATCCGACTCAGGGCATCGGCAACACCATTGTCAGTCCCCTTAATGTGCTTAATAGTAAAGTTAAAGCACATCAACCGCACCAGTCACCAAGCAAACCGAACTGCAGGTTTATTTGTCGTTAAGAGCCAACTCAATGCCTGATTGTCAGTATGGAGCTCAATTTCCCCAGTTTCAAGGTAGTCCTTAACTCCATCCCGTATATCGCAGCCAGGACTTCTTTTTGATAAGATAAAAATACTGCTCAGCAGGGGTCAGTAGTCGACTAGCATATGAGACCGGAATGAGCAATCCTTCTTTCTTCTGACATGACACTGCCCCAATAGACTTCAAACTTGCATCCACCTCAAGGATGAATGGCTCACTCAACTGGATTAACTGGAGCACATGAGGGGTAGTTTACCTCTCTTTCAGTTCACAAAAAGCCTTTTCTTGGGCTTCGCCCCAAATAAAATTAACCCCCTTTCGCTTGAGAGCGTTCAAGGGCTCGGCAATCTCTGCAAAATTGTGGATAAACTTGGAATAAAACCCAACCATTCCCTGGTAATTCCGAACCTTTATCATGTTCCTTGGCACAGGGAAACTCACCACAGGCCGGAACTTTTCTGGATCCATTAGCAACTTTCCTTCGGAAAAGACAAAACCTAAATACTGTATGTATGTTTTAGTCCATGTAACCTTACCATGGTTGGTAATAAGGCCAGCCTCCCTGAGAGCAAGAAAGAGTAGTCTAAGATTTTTAAGGTGGTCTTAAAATTAATTGCTGTACACACACACATCATCAATGTACATGAACAGAAATTCATATTGGTATTTACCCAAGATGAAAAACACATGGGACATGGCCTGGGGCCCACAATTAACACCCATGGACAAATGCGTCCACTGGAATTGACCCCATGGGGTGACAAATGCCAAGATGCCGTAATAGTCTTTATGCACATCACAGTGTAGAAAAGCACTATTAAGATCAAAAATTGAGAAATATTTTACGTTCCCCACATGTTGAAAGACCGACTCAATGGTCGTGAGATGGTAGGGATCCCCAAAAATGTTTTAATTTAACTTGCGATAGTCGCAGATGACTCGGTATTCCCCAGGGGTCTTCTTGGGGAGTAAAAATGCCGGCCTGGAATAACTGCTATTGGATGATTCCATCACATGTTTCTCTTGTAGGTCATGGATTATCTAACAGAGAATTTTAATTTAGGAGGTGCCACTCGATATGGTACCAAGGACACCAGTTCTGAGTCTTTTAATTTCAATTGTATTGGGTTCTTAGTATAATGTCCTAACTTATGAGTAACCACATCCACACACTCTTGTTGTAATAGAGAAAGTTGGGCCTCCTGTCTCTGAAATACCTCAGTAAGCTCTACAGTAGATTTCACCGAGATGTCATGAAATTAAACTGCTTTGAGCTAATACACACAGGTTGGTTCTTGCAAAAAGAAAACACTAATTTATTTTGGGCTACATTGAGGTTGGCATGGGTTTTCCCCAAGAAATCAATTCCCAACAACAATTCATGACTTAGTCCAGGAAAGATCTTAAAAGGAAACTTCCATGGAAAGTTGTCAATGTTTATTTTGACAACAAGTGCTCCTTGTGAGGTGATAGCACCTCCGTTAGCAAGCGAAAACCCCACTTCATCACTAGGGCTAAAGTGAACACATCCCTTAGGCAAGGTCTTCAAAAGGTGGTTGCTAAAATCCTTACTGATTAGGGAACAGGGGGCTCCCGAATCCAAAAGAGCAGATACTTGCACTTTATCAGCTGGTGCCAGGACCCATGGTCTGTGAGTACCAGGACCAGGTTTTCACCTTTTCCCTTTCTCTATTACTTACATTTCCTGGACAGCCTTCAGCAATACCGACTGTGAAGAGGGATTTGTGGTGGTAACACTCAGTTTCATGTGATTGTTCTTCCCACCAATAACACAATATTTACTGGAACTGGGTTTCCCCCTGTTTTCTTGGTCACTTTAGGTTCAACTTTGACTGAGAGATCAGGAGAGCAATCCATCAAAGTGCGTTCAACATCAGTTGCTAACTTTAATAACTGGATTAACAAAGTCAAATCAGTACTAGTATCGGCGTGCGAAATGGTCAAAAACTTCGTACCTTAGAAAAGGGTTTGATATAACAATAAGCATAATTTAATGGGTCATTTAATTAAAATACTCGTTCGAATTGACCGCGTATCAGAGATCGCCGTGGGGTGTACGACCCCCATAATCATTGTTCACTACTGAACGTGGCACTGGGTAACATCTTAAGTTCCTGCCCTACACCTGGTAGCAAGCGAGGGATGAACACTACGCATCATATTTGGGGACACAGTGCATCAACGGACAGAGAATGCTAATGCAGTTTACAACTGTTTTTTTTACATCGGAATATTTCTATATAGTAAAATATAGTGGTTTATGTATTGTTTTGTCATCCTTGTGGTGTGCCCACTATGCCCAGAGGATGCTGCAAGGCGGCTATACAAATCCCTAAGTATTACCAAGTAAGACAGTAAATAACTTGTGGTTAGTTAGTTGGTTGTTGTTTCAAAGAATTGCAGTGTGTTATCCTAAAGTTCATCACAACCTTAATTCTCATTTGTTTTGGCTTAGAGAATGTTTATTCACCACAAATAGGAAAAATCATTAGTTATGCATGTAAGCAAAACTGTGTTTTGGTAGTTTTATTCAAGAATGCAGAATGGCACATGATTAAGTTTACACAATATTAAGCTGAGCATCACAGCCTCGATTGTAATATTTCATAGAAAAGTACAAAGAAATCCAAACACTACCAAGTCTGTTCTTACCTAAAAACAGGGCATTTTCAATTATCATGAAAAGCCTTATGCAAATATTTTTATGAGTATCTGTGACCATAACAGAAAATGCCACCAAATCAATACTATAATATTTAAGTATACAAGCAATATTTTAATCTTATACTGTCAGGTTATTTACTTGGCAATAGCCTATATGTGGAATATTCACTTTCATCGACCTAGATGCCATCAACCAAACCATATCTGGAATGGAATAAATATTTAGATCAAAGGTTAAATACTGAAACATACAAAGTTGTGAGTTAAAATTATCTTTTCTCAACCTGGCCATAGCCACAAAGCACTAAAATAGACCTTAAATCTTTAACCAAATACATTAAAAGGGCAAATTTTATTACTTAGCTATCGCCAAAATGCTAGATAGCCCATTTTCATTTCACTCTCTTTAAAATATCCCACATCTGATATAAATTCCTTTTAAAATCTGACAGGATCTTCACTATATTTATCGTCACATTAAAACAAGGAAACATTTTGGGTGGTTTTTAAAAACAATAAAAATAGCAACATTTTCTCTTTCCTAATGCCATTATTACAAACTTTTAGAAGTTGCCATCTAAACTTTCATGATTGCCTCCAAAAAAAACTTAAGACAATGCCTTCTATGAAAAAGTAATAATAAAATTCCGAACTCAACAAACTCCTTCCAGGACTTCGTGCCATACGGACTTAAAGTTCAGCATTTCAGAAAAGCCTCAAAGTTCTTAACTTGTGACGATACCGACTGTTTCTCTTGGAGTAGCCATCTCTCTCGACTGGCTCTAATCGGCCAATATTTATACATAAATACCAATATTTTTAACCTCTAAAGCTCGGCCAATAGAAATCAGTCTCGTTGGCGTGCATCCAACAATAAGCACCAGCACACAAATTTCATCATGGTGGGGTGAACTCAACATGCGCTGCCAATGACCGGCAATTTCTTATTTCCCTCCACTCGGCCTCGTAGTTGCTTCGCAAATCACAAGACGCCTTGGGAGGTGGCAACTAACGGACCACTGCAGAACTCCGAGCCTGCAAGATAGCTGGGTGACATCGGGCATGGTGCACGATGCATGCACAAGAACCCCTCGCGTCGCAGCACACATCCATGTTGAGTCCAGTTTCGCTAGGCCTGCTGGAAGCCAACTCCATGCCACTATGACCGCTGATCAAGCAGACTTCACGGCCAACAGGATCTTCAGCAGATTTTCAAGCTTCTTTCGGCATTGGTTCCTTGCAGAAATCAACCAGATTCCACCAAAATGCAAGTAAGTGAGGAAAATCGACGTAGTGTAGTTAGCAAAAATAGATGAAAATATCACCAGACTTCATAGCCCGCATTAACCCTGTCCAACGGGGCAGTCGAAATTTGTATTTTTCATAACAGTAATTTCCTCAGAAAGGTATTTACACCCATATTTAAGAACGAAAATATCACTTTCAAATAGTAAATGTATATCTGGATTACTTTTTCGGTACATACCACATAAATGAGGGCTAAAAGTTTGTGTCAAAAGTACATTACGTTTTACTCGTAACATCAGAACAACAAAAAACTATAACTTTAGTTTGTGTTCCAGAAAAATTCAAAATTTTTCAAATCCAAATTGATAGTGTCAGAAAAATGATGGAGGAGGGTGGGCATGTAAGGTAAAATTGAGACACCCCGTCGTCTCACTTGTGCTATCCTCATCATCATTCATTTATCATTAAATAGTTTGGACCCAAATAACGTGATTCTGGGATAACATGTGGGAAGTTGCGTTCAGGCGCCGGCTCCCGTGTGATCATTTTCTCAGTAGCATCATAATATCCATAGGGCTGGTCATGCATGAGTGCCCGCTGCACTCTGACTGATCATGTAACAGCAATACTTAACTTAATTTACCGGAACCTTTTGAAGTCTTTCTCATTACCCCGGAGCGTGCAGCACTCTACAATCCGGTCTGTTTTTTCACGACCAGGTCTTAAAAATATGCTCTTAACCACTATGTCGGCTTCGCTTATCTTTGCAGTTTAAGAGCTCTCCGAGCTACAGTAGACATAATGTATTATTTGTGCTTCAAACGAGGGTTATTTAATAAATTGTAACTTGAAGGATAATTTCTGTAAGACTTTATTTACTGGTCACTCTGACAACTTGACCACGTGGAGTACTTTACCTTAAAAATGTACAACGAGTGTTTATATGGTGTTGGGTGGCCGAGACAACCCACTACGAGTTAGAGGCATATAAGGGAGGCCCATAACCCTTACTAAACCAGGCCAAAGATATATAGCTCTTAGGAACTTCAACTTTTCATCAGAATGGGAATGTTGCTGCAGGATTGATGCAGAAACACCAGGGAGGCCACATGGATAGTCAGCCTTCACGACCCAAATTATGTTCCGTGCTCTGCACTGGTGCTCAACCCCGGAAAGTATTCACCTAACTTCAGATCCTGTTAACCTAGCCTCCAACATCCTGTGTTTCCGAAAACTCCACCACGTCACTGTTTATAAACCAACATACATCAATAACCAGAGAGTAAATATTATTTTTCTTTCTGCCACAGTTGTAACAGGATCCTCTGAAGACTTTTAACAGAAAACAATGCATTTGACAGTTATAAAAGTAGAAGATAAATTGATAATTCTGTTCGACACACTTCTTCTGCTGCAGCAACAGAAGACTGTGAGATCTTTGCATATTCAGACGATGCATTGTTCTTAATTCGAGCCTGGGTCGTGCTAAAATTGAGACCAAAGCTGATGAAATAGTGAAAAAAAAAAATAGAAAGCAGGGGTAGCAGTGAAAAATTACAATTTTCAGTGGAAAAAAACCAACTTAGTATTACTTAAAGGAAGCTTTAAGTGATCACCTGTGGTCCGCTTCAAGGAAAGACCACTATGTCTACAGAGCAAAGTGAAGTACCTAGGTGTGATCTTGGATAGCAAACCCCTGATTCCAGGAACACTTCAGGTATTTTATGGATAAAGCTGTGAATCTATTCACCAAAATGAGAGTAGTCTCAGCATTATCATGGGGGTTGTGTACAGGGCCATGATAACACTGTATAGGACTGTATTAGTAGGAATCGCCCTTTCTGGAGCTGGCGTGTGGTATAAGAAAGTAAGACTGGTATACTTAGAGATTGCTAAAGACACAAGGAGATACACTACTAGCCATAACAAAGGCTTACGAGACAACATCAACTGAAGCACTAGAGGTTATCGCTGGAGTAAGCCCACTGGATTTGCTTGTAGAAGAATGAGGGCAGCTAAAGCAAGAAACTAGACGAAGATCTGCAACGAAAATCGTGAAGAAAGAAGCCAGAAGAGTTATGCTATATGTGTGGTGGGAAAGGTGGGACAATTCGGAGAAGGGCAGAGTCCCTTATAGAATCTTTCCAAACATAATGGAAAGATAAAGTCTCCATTGGACTGTTACAGATCATAATCTTGAATTATGACATCTTTCACAATATTAATAAACGACTGCTACACATCAGTGCATCTACATCCATGGTAGTTTTGACAGAGTTGAGTTACTGCCACCGCAGCCGCTGCCTACAAGATTCTTGTATCTGCCGAGCCGGAACAGACGTCCCAATAATTATTATTATTTCGCCCGATGAGCCACCGGGACCATGCAAGAGTCCCATGGCGAGTACAGCAGTGTGCTGCAGGATGACACCACAAGTAAGATACCTAGATCCCACCACTCTCCACTACGCTGCTCGCACAAGGATCTAGGTGTTGGGCTTGCACCTGCTAATCCCCTCTCCAGACGCCTATGCCAGTGAAGGAAAGTATGGCCGAGGAGTATAAATGGTGATGCGTAGTGGCCTGTGGATAATCAGTTCTGCTTCAGTTCTCGATCTAGTTTTCTGACTCCTCTCCTGAGCTCTCATTGCTCCAGCTATTGGTGCCGAGGCTCACACTTCTCCAAGACTTCACCGCTTCCCTCATGGGGCCGAAGATAATCTCCTACACTACTGGAGAAAAAACCAGTGAGGTCACCAGCTTCACACTGCGACACGTTCGGTCCCTTATGTACACACAGAAAGTAGAGCTCGCCCCGAGGAATTATCGTACACAACAAGCACTAACTACTGCCACATCCGATAGCTTTGCACAGAACGGCTTCCCCTGTTTACACTAGCGTGTTCAACTTCTGCCTAGCCTGTGTGGATTTAGGAGATAGTGCTTCCACAATCTGTGTTTATTTCCATAGGTCAATAGCACTGATCTTAACAGACCTCTTGACACTTTCACTCCAAGTTTCTTCCTTGTGTCATTATCGCAGCTAAAGGTGTCGGCAGGATACCGGGTTTCCATGTACCATACATTCGCACACAACACACCAGAACATCTTTGGAAGGCCACCAATTCTCTGCCCTATGCAGTGAACTGTAGAGCCAGAACACTAGTATACCATCTCTTGGAAATTGGCTTTGTGGGGTTGAAGTTGCCCCCCTCCCTTAAATTACTTCGTGGTACCAAGAAGAGGAACTTCTTTCAGTCTGGGGAGACCAGTGACCACTGGACACCCTTATTGGAAGGCCACCCATTCCTTGCACCTAGGTGGACACAATGGTATAGCCACGTGACTAGGTATGCTCCAGGTGGGATCGGTTTGCCGACTAGGGTACACTACTCTCACCACTCACTTTATGGTGCCGAAAGGGTTACGCTCTGGTGCAGGGGAACCAACCCCATTGGGACAACACCATGCGGTTCCTGCAACCAACACTTTGCAACTCGAGTCTTCTCCACCCTGCTGGAGGAGACAAGAGGGAGTTTCGAGGTTGGCGGCAGCAATTGGAACCCATACTTGGACAGTGCATGTCAACTGCCTACCTCCTGCAGCCCCGAATTTAGAATAGTGCCTAATGCCTTACACCCATAGGAGTGTGGTTGAGAGACAGGTCAAGAAGGCAAGAGCTATCTCCAAGAACCTACATGGGCTACATATCCTTCCTAGTAGGTTCGGACTGCTAAGCCCGCACGAACAGTCTGCACTACTGCAACAGCTCACCATTCCTATATCTACCATCATGAGAGTTGATATGTTCGAGCCACCTACCAGAGTTTCGGAAGGATGCCACCCCATAGTGCAGTATACACTGTTTAGTGAAAGTTCCACCAGCACACCAGAACCAAAACCTAGTACCTCACATGTAAATTCCACCTCTCAGTCGAGTGCCAACCAGGTAGAGGTAACAGGGTCTGTACACCCACCGACCATGCAGACACTTCATTATACTGCACCACCACCTAAACCCGCTGCATGCAGGGTTAAACTCTCTGAGCCAGATTTTGTGCTAAGACGATGTCCTACCATACCAGTGCTGTACTCTGGTCGGGTACTAATATATCGAGACGAGTAACTAACCTGAGGAATGATTCGCCTAGCATCGAATAAATAATCCGAGACATTGGCAGTCAACTAAACGGGACTGTCACACACAAAGGAGTGTATTTTTTGGCGGCCAATGTGGGCGCCCATAGTAATTTAGGAACAAATGAGGCCGAACAAGGCCAACACGACCCCGAGGTGAGAGAACAATATGGGGCTCGAATTGAAACTCAGAACAGACTTTGGGGAGTCGAAAAACACTCCCTGGCGCTCAAGAAAACCCAGTGATGCCAGATATCAATGAGGTAGCTCATCAGTACTCCGAAGAATCTATGGACTTTACCCCTAGAAACCACTGTGCCAGGGTAGAATGCCCCAGATAATAGGTTCACAGAACTGAGTGACCCAACCAGGAATGGTTTATAGATGCGACGTCTGTCAGTGGGCTGCTAAATACTGACCACACAATCCTGGACACTGGCAGAAAACCGAACCAAGCCGTTCAACAGGGGAGCTCCAGATGCCCGACTTCACAGGTCGACCTCATGAAAACCTGCTCACCTTTCTTATGGACTGTGAGAAGGAGTTTAAGGTGCAGAAAACTCCACAAAAACAGTGGATTAAATGCACACAAGCACACCTCAAGGGTAGAACACTCGACTGTTGGGGAAATATGGGAGTTCATCACCGAGTGAACACAATTCTATAACAGGGAAACTATGGAATTTACCAGGGAATAAGAGTTAGGCAACTTCACCGTGGAGTTCTACAGCTAAACACAGACCCTCGGAGAAGAGATCGAAATTTTCATCCTCCGGAAGGTCCAAATGTTTTGACGAATTTTCCTCGATGAAACCAAGGAAAGTTGCGTACATCACATAACCCGCTTGCTATTTCCAAACTATGTAATCCCCTTACTTTACCCAAGCCACAAGACATAGAAGAGCTGGTGGACCAGGCACGAAAGATCGAACGCAACATACAGATACAGGCATGTCTCGAACACCCGAAAGCAGGCAAATTCGTGGAAGTGGAGAAACTGCATGAAAATAAGTTCAAGGCACCATCGCCCTCGCCACCAGTGCGCAATATTCCGATGTATTGGTTATGTCTCGGCTATCACTTTCATAAAGATTGCCAGACACGGCCGGCCCCACACACCCGCGTGGAAGAAGGGGTCGCAATTGGTCGTCTGTGACCCACTGTCAACCCACCGAAGGGATCCTCACAGGTGGGAAACACCAACAAATTCAGATCAAAAGGGCTGACTCTGCCGAAACCAAAGAGCCTGTTATCCAATTAATGGATTAAGAGGCAGAACCGCCAGAGGCATCTCACTTTGAAATCATGTAAAACGGTCTAATTGTGGTAGCACTACTGAACTCCATGGCCTCCAGAAATTCCATATGCAGCGACCTACTCTCTGCAGAGTAATGGGAAACAATACGGCCCCAGTTAAAAACTGTCCAAATGGCCAAGCCCGACTGTATACTTGCTGTCGATGAACGGATAACGCCCACCTTCGCTATTCAGAAAATAACCAGCACGGCTGAGTTCATCGTGGCCTCGAGCTACAAGAAATAGTCATCCTTGGTTACCCATGGCTCCAGCAACAACAATACATAATGGACCATGGACAGAGCAAAGTCCACTTAGGCCACAAACACCGAGTCTCAGTCAACTGGGAACACGGCCACAAATAGAAATTGCACCACCACTATCGGCCTCCGAAATCAACCACGACCTGGACCCTGTCCGATTCCAGTAATTGAAACAAATTTTGGATGAGAAAACAGGAGCTTTCGGGGCCAAAGGGAGGCTTCGCCAGACCAGAACCATACAACATAATATATGCCCGACCACAGGTAAGCCAATATACAACCGACCATATTAAGTGTCAGCACAGTGCCGCCAACTGTCATGGATCAAACAAGGGAAATGAAACAGCAAGGCATCATTGAACTGTCAGATTCACCCTACAATTAACACGTCGTTCTAGTTCCGAAAAAAGAGTGACAGGTGCAGTTCTGCATGAATTACAAGGCTTTGAATGATGTCACCCATCTCATTGCTCCACCGGCCATTAATTTAGCCCATGCGCTACAAGATATAGGAGAAGCTCAGATTTTCAGATATCTCGACCTACAGTCAGGGTACAGGCAGATAGCGGTATACCCTGACAGCAGGCACTACACCGCATTTACCAGCCCCGAAGGAGAAACTCAACAGTTTCGCGTTATGCCCTTCGGACTGAAAAATGCACCTGCAACCTTCCAGAGGCTAATGTTGTCGGAGGTCCTAACCGGACACGTCAGGCAATTCTGCTTTGCATGTGTAGCCGACGTTATCATATACTCCAAGACCTGGGAAGAACACCTGATACACCTACAAAGAGTTCTCGAGTACCTCGAGATCTATGACATGACAGCCAAGCTGCCCAAACACCACTTTGGAAAAACTTCCAAAGATTACCTCGGGCATGTGGTATCGCCGAGTTGCAACCATCCTCAGGCGATCTCCATACGAGCCATCCAAGAGGCCGATGAGCCAACCTCCAAGAAGCAACTTCGGTGGTTCTTGGGGCTTCGCAATTGGCTGAGAGACTTCATACCAGACATTGCAAGTCTGATGGCGCCCCTGCCCTCTGCCTAGAAAAGGGAGCCAGATGGTGATGGGGACCGGAGCACCATAATACATTTCACACTCTGAAATGGAGCTTTTAAAATATAAAACAACTCTATTTGCCCCAAAGTGAGGAGCCCTTTATCCTCCAGGATGAGGCCTGCCAAATGGCCTTGGGGCTGTCCTTTGCCCAGAGGACCAAGAAGGCCACCTGCAGGTAATAGCATGTACCAGTATCTGCCTGGATGTAATCGAATAATGCTACCATATTAACGAGCAAGAATGCCTGGCTGTAATAAGGACAGTGCGAAAATACCAGTACTACTTAGAAGGGACTCATTTCATACTTCGTACCTATAGCAAGGCTCTCCAATGGCTGCGGGAATCGAAAGCTGCGAAGGCAAATCTGAGAAAATGGGACATGTTCCAGACAGAATTTGACTTCGAGGTATAACATGGTTTCGGAAAATCAAACAACTTGCCCCATGGCCTGTCCTGCCAACCTGACCTGGACTTCGCCGAGATAGCCGATGAAGACTAGGACCGCATGGTACCACCTCAACCACTAGAAGCCACCCCAGAAAACAGATTCTTCTGCTACAGCTAAGAATTAGCCAGAACCAAATAGCTTCCCACTAACAGCAAGATCCCGAAATCCACCCCAAACACCCCAAACGATTCAAAATCCGAAACGAGGTAGTTCTGTCCCACAACAGGCAACCAGGGGAAAAATGGCAGATTTGGGTACCCAAGGCCCTCTGGTCCATATCTACCATCATTATCATGATCACCCAGGAACTAAGAAAACCCTAGCAGATATAGCCAGCTGGTACATCTGGAATGGGATGAGCAGAGATATCAGGCAATGTGTAGGAAGCTGCGAGAAATGCTGCAGAGGGAACGCATACCACGCACCCTCTCCAACAGCCAAGCTGCGATGCCCACAGACCCCATGGACAGACGTGGCAGCTGATTTGATGGGCCCCTATCCCCGCATCACTTGCGGCAACTGCTATCTACTCGTGGTCACCGTTGTATTTTCCCACTGGATAGATGCCTTTCCCCTACCCAGTCAGGAAACTCACCCCATCATAGGGAAATTCGATACTGAGATCTTCCTTCTGTGGGGTTACCTGCAGTGTCTATTAACAGACACCGGAACACATTTCACTGGCCGAAAGTGGCTAGCAGCCTGCGAGGAGTTGGGAGTGCAGACATGGAACACCCCACCATACCAAGCAAAAGCAAACTCCACCGAACGAACCAGGAAATAAAGAAAATCTTGCATGCATCGGAGTGTTGGGGATGACCACTACCATTGGGATAAGCACATCCCAAGAATATTGTTTGCCCTACGTCGGAAGACAAACAAGGCCACCAATTCCAGTCCGAGCCAACTCCTGCTAGGAGCAACCTTATGCCGGCTAGGGGACTGGCAGTGGGAAAATCTCCCAGCTGTATTACTACAGCTTGGGGACATTGGTATGGCAGCCTTAACCAGCACCTACACTGCGAGGGAAACCCAGGAACGATACATTCAACGGAAGTATCCACAACCTAGGACGGTCATCCGTGCTTTCAGTATGGGCGGGTCAGTGCTTCTGTGATTACATCCGCTCAGCATATCCAATGCGCTGTATAGCGCGAGCCTCGCTGTTAAATGGGAGGGCCCCTAAGTTTTCGGTCGGCATGATAATGTGTATTGGTTGTAGGACCTCCGGAGGCAGATCTGCAAAGCCATGCGGGGACAAATCCGGCCATTCCCACATAACAACCTGGAAAGCAAAGTACAAGAAACCTCCTCTATAACATCCGAAATCACTGGACGAACCTACCCTCAGTTTCCTACCACCTTCCAGACTGACAGAGAAACTGGTGCCCCCAGCAGTAACCACCGGCAGTCAAGGAACGAACTACCTGCCACCAGCATGTTCCAAGGGGCCGCCAAGACCGCTGGGGCCAGCAAGCCGTACACTGCCCTCAACCCACATGGACTTCAAAACCAAATGGGATCCTGAGGGGGGAAAAGTAGACCCCGGGCACCAGTGCGTTATCCTGGCGCAGTCCACTTGAAAGAGAAAAACAGCCACGGCAACCTACACTGAACCCTGTTATTGAAAGGGGTGAAACATCACAAGCATCACTGCCCAAGCCAATAAGTTATCATTTTCTCTGGAGGCTAATCAGGCTACAGATGCACCCCTACAAAAGGAATGCCTGGTCTCACTTGCAAGTGCCAGTAGACAGTTCCATAATGTCCTGGCCAATAGCGAGGGTCCTATCAGAACTCCACAGCTGGATGAGCCCATAATGAGGGCCCTCGTTGAGCTTGTGCCAGCAGCCGTGCAGTACTTGGAAGAACCGCTGTCCACCACAAGTACTTCCCTCGAGTCGGGAATGACCGCGACCATGGACGTGTCGGCCGTGCCAGGAAAGGAAGGTGTAACTGCTTCAGCCGAAAGGGCAGAAGAAGAAAGACTGTTACAAGGTCTGCCCCAGATGGAATCCACAGGTACTGCATCACCTGCCGACGCCCGGGTCCTTACACCAACTGGAGAGGCAGAAGAAGATTGTCAACCCCAAGACCTTCCCCTTACAAAACCAGCAGTCTTGGTGTCGCCTCATGCTGAGGCAAACACCCGGGGTTCCTCGTCTACATGGGAGGTGAACCAACAGCCAGCCAATGGTTGATGAGGGGGAGGGGTGGAGACCTTCTGAGCCACCGAACACAACACCGTCCGCCACAGAGGCAGCAGCACCACCAGAACCACTGCCTCTGGTGGCCACCTTGTTGGCATCCACGTCTAACAGAGAGCCTGTCAGCACACTCATACAGCCCGCCCGCCAAACCTGGAGCACGGGCGAGGGGGAGCATACACAACAGTTCCTGCCCCGCCCATGCTTGCTGCAGCAACAATACTGCCAGGTCGCCGTGGTGCAGAGACTGGTATCAGGTGCTGCCATAGAGACCACCTACAAAGTTTACCTGGACTACCCTGCCACACTTAGCTCCGAGAAAGCAGGGGGGGGGGGGGCCTGTGAAGAAGATGCGAGGCAAGCCTCGCTCCGCATTACAACATACAACAGTGAGTGAGTGAACGACGAGTAATAACTACCTCTCAGATAGTTTAGGCGTACCGTCGATGTACACAGATGAGGCAGTGTAGTGCTTCGGAGGAAAAATAAGTTCCTTATTTAACTAGGGGAAATATTCAGTCTGTGTTCCTGTGAAAAGGAAAACCTGTGTTAAATAAAAGAACAGCTGTGAGTAAACCAGTTGTCGGCATACAATATATGAGGTGTATATTGTAAATAATTCTTTATTGAATTCTTTTTGCTTTTCGTCTCTTGTTGATGAGTTCATAGCAAAGATTACTGCGACATAATCTCTCCCGTTGAAAGAAATGTGCTAAGGGGTGCTGTTATAACTTAGAAACAGCTAATTTAGAAATAAATTAGTTAGCATTTTTGAAGTTATGCCTGTTGTGTACTAACTTGTTGATGCCAGCTGCTGCCCCCAAGACCATTTGCCATCGTCGCCTGCGGCCGCTACAGGGAGCAGCACTCTACAGTATGCTCGTGTGCACCAGTCCAGTAGTGTACTGCATTGGTTACACAGAAACATCGAGTTCACGAATGCGGCCAGGAGTGCCAATAACAGAGCTCGTGTCGAGAGCATAGCAAACCAAAGTAATGCAAGGTGCAGCACAGACACCTGCAACCACATGCACATGTTTCGAAAGGAGATCCTGTAAAATCAGGCATAATTTAATATTCATTAACTCCAAGATGCTCAGGGACACAAAGTCATGCAACATGAATAAGAACAGCCCTAATATGTTTTAAGAGCCCCCACGGGTCTCAGTGTATGATTTCCTATTATTCTGTACATTTCATTTCTCATGTGTTTCATCCTCACTTCATTTCATTCATTGTATTATGTGCATTAAAGGGTTGTTATGCTTATTGTTATTGATTATGCAAGAGTTGCAAGCAGTAGAGCAATGAGTATGTATTTTTGCAGAGTTTTGTGTTTAGGAAAGTAGTCCGCACGGCTTGCTTATCCAACAAACTCGCCAGCATGCCACGACATAGAAGTTAGTCATTTTATCGTGCCTCGGGGAAGTGGACTTGCTAACCGATGGGGTCGTGTTCGCGCACTTTGGTGGTACTTCAAATCTTGAACTGATCATTTTCATTGCAATAGACTTTTAGTATACCGGAACCTTCTTTATTCAACTGCCCGAGAATCTCCATTCCTCCCCTTCCATGGATTAGCATTGCCTGGGAAGGCATAACTTTTCAACATAATTCTTCATGGTAATGTGCCGTTTTGTTAATTGTTACCTTTGCCAGAGGGTTAAGCCTGGTAAGTGTTTATAAGTTGTTTCCTGGAGGAAAATGTAATAAAACCCATTGAACTCACGTGAGATGCGTCTTCATTCGGATTGCCTATGGGCTATAGGGGCATGGGCCCCCATCAATTTTATAAGTGTACTATGCAAAGTGCTTTAAGTGTTTCCAGAGTGTTTTGTATCTTTGTTTGACTAATTTATTGGTGTGTGAGTCACCCTAAGAACTCGCTGTATAGCAAGTAACGTATGTTTATTAATCACGACGGACGAAGCACCATTGTAAGGATATCGCCATGTCTGTCGGTACACGACCCTGGAAGGAGTCCACGCTACATCACCGATTTGGCATTGCATCCCGCAATGTCTGGTACCCAAGAACAATAACAGAGGTTTGGTGAGCAACTGCGGTAAAATTCCTACCCAAACTCCCAACCTTAAAGTTAACCATTTTTTCTCCACCATCCTACCATCATCGTGAACTTACTAAGTTATGTGTTTCTAAGTTGTTATAGTTCTAAGTTGAGTGTTTCTAAGTTGTGATCATTCCAAGTTGTGTTCTTCTAAGTTACAACATTTCTATGTTATGTGGTTCTAAGTTGCATATTTTTAAGTTGTGTGTTTCCGTTATGTAGTTCTATGTTGTGATCATACTAAGTAATGATTTTCTAAGTTACGACGTTTCTAAGTTATGTGGTTCTCTGTTATGTAGTTTTAAGTTGCGTTATTCTAAGTTGTGTGTTTCTAAGTTATGATAGTTCTTAGTAATGACTTTCTAAGTTGCAAATGTTGTAAGTTGTGATTTTCTAAGTAATGACATTTATAAGTAATGAATTTATAATTTATGCCAGTTGTAATTTATGATAGTTCTAACTTGTGTGGATTTTTTCAAGAATTCTAAGTTATGACTGTTCCAAGTTGTGATTTTCTAAGTTTGTGTGGTTCACATTTCCTATGTTGTTATCTAAACTGTGAAAGTAAGAAAGTGGCTTTATTGCAAGGTGTAACTCGAAACCAATGACTCATAAATTGTGTATATAGTAAAGGTGAGAGGCAAATTCAATAACGCTATGATTGTACAAGCCTGTTGTAAAAAACTGATCTGTGTTCTTGTTTATGTAAATCAGAAGTGTCCATGGATCTACTTAATTGATAATACTGTTGTTGTTGATTAATACTGTGTAACGTCAGAAGCGAACCATCTTGTAAATCATTGGGCCTTGTTTATTGTGTTTATGTAAACTTTCAGTCAATCGAAATGCCAGTAAGTCTATTGATGTAAAATCATTACCACGTAAGGACAATAACATCGCGGCAAGAACACGGCAAGATAAAACTCATTGATCTCAATTTGTTACAGAGTTGAGTGCTTTCTTTTGTTGCGTGACAAGGGCTCTGTATATTTCTTCTTTCTGTCAATGTAAAATGGCGAAGTGCGATTCTGTCACATTTGCCCATACACTTTAGTGTGCAGATGAGATGACGGTAGGTCTCGGCTGTGCAAAACCCCATAGTTCTTTTTCAACTCATTCTGCTGTGCATTAAAATAGGAAGGTCAAAGGCAGGGCCTACACACTCTACCGCACCATGCGGCCACAGCAGTTAGCTAGAAAAACACGCCTCGCGAGTGGGGCCTTGGGCATATTTTTTAAAAATATTTTTATATGTACCGTATGAAAATCAGCTCTCAAGAGTCTTAACTTATTCCGTGTGCCGGCTAATGTGTTTGCTCTTTCCTCAGAGTCATACGAATCATATTGTCAGTAACCAAGCCTTACAGCTGTTGATGTAGGTCAGTACACAATAAGCAGACGGCCATGTGCTATCACCAATACTATATACCCCTCGCGACACTCACATTACACTCCTAAGTGCCGCATGCCCCTCCAACCCGCCAACATCGAAGAAGAAGAGGGAGGGAAGACAGCCATGCTACTGCAAGAATATGTTCCAGCCAGCACCTGCCTCGGACCACCTGCCCACATGTCTTCAAGTAGTGAGAGAGGGCCGCAACCAGCACAGAGCAGGCACCCATACAGAAGTCGAGCGAGAGAGAAATAAATTGCTGATGTGGGGACAGTTCTAAATTCCTGCATAGGATTTTTTTTCTCTTCTCTATTCATTTCCCAGATGAGTCTAGGTCGCAAGGGGTGAGGGGGCGAATTGACGCATGACGTCTTTCACAATACTAATAAACGACTGCTATTCATCAGTGCAACTACTTCTCTGACAGTTGTCTACAGAGTTGAGTTACAGCCGCTGCTGCCGCCACCTACAAGATTGTTGTATCTACCGGGACAGGACAGATGTCCCAATAATAATATTTATTTTGTCCGATGAGCCACCGAAACCATGCAAAAGGCCTGTTGCAAGTACAGCAATGTGCTGCAGGATGATGTCACAAGTAATACCTGGATCCCACCACTCTCCAGTACACTGCTCGCACCAAGGATCTAGGTGCTGGGCTTGAACTTCCTTACCCCCCCCCCCTCCTTTCCAAGACGCCTATGCAAATGAAGGAAGGGTAGGCCGAGGAGTATAAAAGGAGACACATCCCAGCCTCTGGATCATAAGTTTTTCTTCAGTTATCGAGCTAGTCTTCTGACTCCTCTCCTGAGCTCTCACTGCTCCAGTTGTTGGTGCCGAGACTCATGTTTCTCCAAGACTTCACGTTCCCCTCGTGGGGCTAAAGATACTCTCCTACACTACCAAAGGAAGAACCAGCGGCATCACCAGTTTCACACTTAGGCCCGTTTGGACCCTTATGGCCACACAGAGAGTAAAGCTCGTCCCGAGGAATTATCGTCGCAACAAGCTCTAGCTACTGCCACATCCTACAGCTTTGCACAGGGTGGCTTCGCCTATTTATGCTAGGGTGTTCAACTTCTGCCTAGAACATGTGGATTTAGGAGATTGTGCTTCCACCATCTGTGTTTAGTGCCTTAGGTTAATAAACACTGATATTACCTGATCTCTTGACTGTCACTCCGAGTACCTTCCTTATGTCTCTATCGGAGTTAATAGAGTCAGCAGGAGACATGTACAAAACACCAGATTATCCTTGGAAGGCCACCCATTATCTGCCCCGTGCAGTGAACGGTAGAGCCATGACACTAGGATACCATACCTTGGAAGTTGGATTGCCGGCTTGAAGTCCCCCCCCCCCAAGCAATTATTTCGTGGTGCCGAGGAGGGGAAATTCTTTGAGTCTGGAGAGACCAGTGACCACTCGACACTCACCACACCAATATTGGAAAGCCACCTGATCCTTGCACCCAAGTGGAAGGGACGGTAGAGCTACGACAAATGGTACACTCCAGGTGGAATTGGCGTGCCAGCTAGGGTGCACTACTCTCACTGCTCACTTTGTGGTGCCGAGAGGGTAGCAATCGGATGCAGGGGAACTAACACCATTGGGACAACACTGTGCGGTTTCTGTAACCAACACTTTGTAGCTCGAGTATTCTCCATCCTGGTGGAGGAGACAAGAGTAAGTTGCGGGATTGGTGGTAGCAATTGGCACCCACACTTAGACACACACACGTCAACTACCTCCTGCAGCTCCGAGTTTAGACTAATGCCTAATGCCTTACACATGTAGGGGTGGGGTTGAGAGACAGGTCAAGAAGGAAAGGGTTATCTCAAAGAATCCACAGGAGCTACATATCCTTCCTAGCAGGTTCGAACTGCTGAGTCCATGTGAACAGGCTGCACTACTGCAACGGCTCACCATTCCTATACCTACCATCACGCGAGTTGATATGTTCGAGCCACCTACCAGATATACGGGAGGGTTTCATCCTATAGTGCAGGAGGCAATGTTTGGCGAAAGGTCCACCAGCACACCAAAGCCGAAACCTAGCACCCCACATGTAAACTCCACCTCTCAGTCGAATGCCACCCAGGTAGTTGGAACAGGGGCAGTACAGCCAACCACCCGGCAGACACATTGTCCCACTGCAGCACCACCTAAACCAGCTCCACACAGCGTTAAACTTACTGAGACAGAATTTATGTCAAGTCGACGACCTATCATGCCAGTGCTGTATTCCGGTCGGGCACCAATGTCCCAAGATGAGTAACTGCCCTGAATTGCGACTCGCCTAGTACCGAGTAAAGCTAATAGGCGAGTCAGGGTGGAATGCAGGAAAACAGCACCACTTTCACCTTCCAGGCAACTTGGGCATAGATAGTTGCAATATTATGTAAGATTGTAATCCATAAAGGCTGTAATGGGAATATAAAGTATCAAATAAAAGAAAACACCAGTATAAAAGGAACATTCTATATTCCTGTATTACCCAGAGAGTACAGAGTTATGGGGGTTATAAGAAAATGTGTGACCGGCCCTTGACTGGCGACGAAAAAAATAAATAAAGTAAGGATAGATATCTCTCCTCTATGGCTGTCATCCAGCGATGGGGGAGTTGGATGATATCAGAAATACTTGATTCCACGAATGGAGGAGTACCTACAGTGTTTTTGAGCATTCCCAAATATTTACCAGCAAGATATAATGATATTTTGCCAGCAGATCTCGGTTTGCCTCTTAATGGTGTGGTGTAACTGTCTATTTGGTGGTCTTTGTATGGTAGCCGGCTTAACCATAATGTGTGAGCAATGCAAGCTCAAAACATAAATACCTTAAGGGTAAAAAGGGTTGATAATAGCTAAATGATAATGAACAAGGAGAATGGAATAGTATTAAAATATGTTTTATTAAATACATATTTAAATCTTAACACACATGTGGGTCCACACTCTCCGGAAAAACTCGAAAACCAAATTTTATATTTAATATTGATAGAAGTTATTACTTTAAAGCTAGGTGAAAGGCGACCTGGATGAAACATAAAAGATGTAACTATAATGGTAATGTCAGTGACGAATTAATTAAATAATAATATCCAATTATTGAAATTGTATTTTAATTGAAGAGTGATGACTTGAAGGGATCTAACTGATCATTCAAAGAGTGGGTGCTACACCCAAGTAGTGAAGATGTTGTTTGTCTAGGACCTTATGGGATGTCCAGAGGGGATGCCATCGCTGTTACCTACTGTTACCTGGGTGGTAAAGAGGTAGGAAGAGGCTGAGGATGTGGTAGAGGACGACATCAACAGGGCCCTCTGGTAGCTATCGGTAGCCCTCTGGAGCTGCTGACGGAGGCTGAAGAAGTGGAAGGCCTCTGGAAGGTGGTGGTCCTCCAGAGTTCTTGGCATCTTCAACAGCCACTGGTACTCCCGCGGTCACTGGTCTGGGTAAGGGGCTCGGCCCTTAGCTAACACCCTCGGCTTTCGCAGTGGTGAGAGGTGTAGCAGACTGCCCCGAGACCAGTGTTGCAATTCCTATTTATACAAATTTTTTTCAGTTTGGTGGATTTCAGAAGGGTGAAGGGGTGATCATCCCTGCTCCTTGGGGGCTGGATTTTTGACGTCACACATGGGTGCCTTGATCCTTATCTGAGCGGCGCTTGATGCTATGTGAAGACATATCTTGCCCTGTGTTCTAGTGGAAGCCATAATTATCTGCTGGGGTGTGCACTGCCCTCCAGCGGTGCGATGATGATATACCGCAGCCACCCCAAAGGAAGCAGGTGAATTTGTAGAAAGTAAAATCTTCGGGCGGGGTACTGAGAGAATGACTTCTAGGCGAGATGCTGGTAAGCAGTAAATACTGAGGTCATGTAGCTAAGTGTATGAATGGCAAGTGTCCCACCTCCATTACTGTTTTGTTTGAGGCGTGACTTGCCCATAAGAAATTATCTGTTCCAAGATGGGGTGAAGTCGTTTTGTAAAATGCACTTGTTAGAAGCACAGGAATGCATCATGCATCAATCGCGACCCCTCGCCCTGTTTGAACGAAGAACCATATTGGAGGGCAGAAAGTTTAATTTCTATTTTGGTCAATAATGATCAATCCCATGCGACTATAAGTGGCTTCGCTTCTGTTCTTGAATCTAACTACGCATGCGTATGTTCGGAGCCCCGTCGGCGAGTCGTTATCTCCCCTACCTATCAGAAAGTAAACCATGTGGTCAGTTGTAAAAGCTTTCGAATCACCTGCAAGCAAGTAAGGACACAGTTAAAGAACTTTATTTTAACTTACAGGTGTCCTAAGTAACCTGAAATAAACGTGCAACAAATTTCTTAATGAAATCTCACTACTATAGAAATTTTTAATAGCAAATTGCAATGAATTAGCATGCAGCTGAGTAGAAGGGCATTGGGTGTAATATGCATGTATGCAAGTCCGACATCCAAAGAACCAAGTGGAAACTCCTCACGCCCATCAATTGTGAATGAGCTGCACAACAGTAGCATCAGTTTCGATTCATATCGAAAACAGATAAGTTTAACAAAGTTTTCCGAACAGTTTCAAATTCAGTATACCAAATCATGTAATATTTTGGTATTTGTTTTGCACGCAAAAAGGAAGGCAAGAATATGCTGTCAAAAGCAAGTAGCATTTGGCATTAAATGAAGCAAGTTTGATTCAATTAGCATTTTGGGTCTGGAAGGAATATTAAAAAAAATTTTAGCTATTTTTTTTATTTAATAATTTTTGCTAAGCAAGAGCCGAGTGGTAGAAGGAAGAAGCAGACAGTGGAACGTTATCAGCAGGCAGGAGAAGAACTCACGACAGTGTGACACCATCGCGACCTTGGCTGGGAGAGTGTCCAACACCACACGTGCGCAGAGACCTCCATATCCCCCTTTCAGCACTTGCGGAGGACAGGTGGTCACGTGCGGGCATGTAACAGCTGCGACACAGACACGCAGCACGAAATTCACATGGCAAACTGGCCGCACAAATTACACTTCCCCCCCCCCCCCAAACTTGTGTTGTGGGACAGCCTCGAACTAATGGCCCGTTGGCCGAGAATTGACATTCATTTTTCATAGGGACAAAACCACTAAACATAGCATCATGGGTTTTATGTTTGACATACGGTCTGTAACATGTCAACAGTGCAATAAAATAAAAAGTGTGGTGAATTAGCAGGTAATCACCTACAGTGCAATTGTCTATCAATAAATAGGCAATCCTACACCCCATGGCTACGATTAGTAATATTCAACCAGTGCCCTAAAGCGACTTGCCAAGGGACTGGAACGAACACAATACAATGTCAGTAATGTTCGTGCACATTTCATTACAACTGTATATCGTCGGATGATATAGTGTTTGCAGGTATCCGTGAGGGCTGGATAATGTGCTGCAGGTGCAAAAACAGCAGTTCGTTACTGACACCAACTCCCGAAAATCCACAAAACCTTGTGTGCGCATTCGTTCCGCCAACACTGCCGATACAGTGCAATGCAGATACGAACACAACTCGCAAACGCAAGCATGACATGTGAAGTGCGAAGGCTGGGTATGACAATACAAAGAATAGGAGTTTTTAGAAAACCTGTACCACGCAAACGCATGTTCACATCGAGGGTTGAAATAAAAGCGCAACGAAGCCATCGAAACATCTGCACAAGAAAACAAGCAGAAGCAGTTAGATGTACAATATGTGGCAAGTTGACACACTGCCAGAGCATTACTCTGTTGGGAGTTGTAAGCACCATGATACACTGTTTCAGGTGTAAGCAATGCGCAACCGAACTTCAATGGCCAATGCTGCAACCACATGCGATCATCAGCATCGTCGCGGAAGTGCACATAAGTCCAACAGCGCATTATACGGGAAACAAAGTAGTAGGAGCAGGAGGGGAACCTGCCACATTAAAATTCCAGAGCACAAGCATTGAACCAAAAGCATTTCTGCCTGCAGAAGGGAACGCAGAAATGGCAGGTCCACATGAACCTCTATTATCTCCCCGCATCACGACACAGCATCAAAGCATCGCGGTGCAAAGTGAAGTATCTGCAATGACAACCGCCACAGCAAGTTTTTACCATCCCTCTCGACGAATACGAAGAGTTGAAATAAGCAGTTGTAGACAGCACGACAAGCAGGTCGTGTGGCATCGATCTGTGCCACCGACAAGGTGGCCGTGAATAAAAAAAAACAACGATGCGCAAACGAAGGCACCGCACACACCGGCACCAAGTCGATCATTGGCACGACTGCATGCAGGATGTGCAACCTGGCAAGCAGCAACAGGAGGAAGCAAGCCAGTTGGGTTTGTTGTAGGCACCCCGACTTAGGGTTAAGATGCGAACAGGTACAACAGGGTGTTGAAGCAATTAACAGTTGAAGTGGGAAAGGGGCGCACCCAGTTGGAAGGAAGTCAGGTCGTAGGAGCTACTTCGTTCGAACGAGTAGTGGGAACAACATCATCCTACATCTCGACGAGCTCCAAATATGAACGGGAGCGCACAAACCCGCAGTGGCTGGAATCATGCATGCATTATTGGCAGACACACTAGCATCACAGAAAGCAATCAAAAGTATTCAAAGCACAGAGAGAGATGGAGTCACACTCCGGCGGTTATTTCTGTCCACGACACCTGGCCATCAAACACCCATCAGGGACTTCGAGGGAGGAGGATCATACGGAGGGGTGCCTAAGCCGTCAGGTAAGCAGGAGGATGCACGAGGAGGCACTACAGATGATGCAAGCACCAACTGCGGCATTACAACAACACTTGTCATAATGCCAGCCACTGGGATTGTTGCCGAAGGTAAGTAGGCTGGGACACCAGTGCGAGTGGCCACTCCATTGGAAAGCCCAGAGATTGGCTCAAGTTAACTATCTTCAGAGGCACAAGTAGCAGTGAAAGAAGAAGCAGCATGGGTGAGGAGTGGTTACAGGAGCAGCAGCATTAGCAGCAATCGCAGCAACACAGGGAGATACAACTGTAGCTGCACGGGGATATGCATCTGCAGCAGCATCGACAGCAATAGCAGTAACATACAATGGGAGGCTGCAGGAACCACAGCATCGTGAGCAAATGCAGTCAGCATCGGGAGAGCATGAGAGGATGCAGAGGCAGCAGCATGAGCAGCACTGGGAGCAGTAGCAGCAGCTGCTGCTGCCAGAGTAGCAGCAGCAACAGCAGCAGTGGTGACGAGTCCTCGGCAGAGAGAGGGTCATCACTCCCACGATGGTCCAAACAGGTGCGCTGTTTGACCAGCACAGCATGTGTAGGCTGTGGTGGGCACACCCGCTGTCTACACACCATGCCACAACTCGAATAGCATCACAGACTCAGAAGGAGAGTGCAGCGAGGCAACGAGACGACTTGCAGCAGTGTGGGCCTAATCGCTTACGACCACATGCTACAAGTAATGGAAACGTCGTGCGGCAGCATGGGCCTTATCATCTACGACCTCGTCACCTACTGAAGGGACCGACTAAGTGTTGTGCCTGACAGCATGGTGGAGCGTATGGAGGACTGCGGGGTCAAATGGTCACCGAAGAGGAGGGTAGGGGTTTGACCTTAACTAAGGGTTCATGAGCATTTCTCTGACCATTTTCACCACACAGTCAACTATCACATTTAGAGCATGCCAGGTCGTCGAGAACAGCCAAGAGTAATCTGGTGTAGGTCGCCGAGAACAAGCGAGTCACTTTTCTCGACTCGGAGACCTGGATCGTGTATCTCACAAAGGTCGTTTTAATAATATTCCTTCAGGAGGTAACTCGTGGGGATAATTAGCTAACGGTCTGGCATGGCGTCTCCACGAAACCACAACTGTCAGGTTTAACATGCATTAGTAGGAACAAGTGAGCTGCCCGCACAGCAGTTTTATGCATTCCACCAATGTGTGTTATGTAGGCATGCCTGTTGGCTAAAGTGTAGTGCTCCACGGCCCCTATGTTTAAAAAAAATAGGCAGAGAATAGCATTGCCCTGACCAACTGCAATTTTCTACCATGCGAAAATGAAGTGGTTGAGAGTTTCTTTAGTAGACAGTGTAAAATGAAGTCACACTTAGCGCCATTTCGCATGTGCAATAGAATCTCATATGAGATGAGGTCAGCCAGAATAGTATGAGCAAGGTGGAAGTGACGTTTCGCAGCACCATGGCGGTGGAAGTGGCACCTTTTCACAGTGGCGTTAAAATAGCAGAAGAAGCCAAGCACGTATTAAATGTAACAGCAATTTCAGTGTGTAAGTAAGTCAATTGCAAAGAACTGTGCCGCACAGCCATAGAACATATTATTTGTTATGTTATTGTGGTGACATATCCTGTATATGAATTGTGGAGCCACTAAACAAACTCTTGTTTGTTCACAGTAATGTCACCGGTATGTCTAATTAATTCAGTGCATACCATGTATGGCGGTGGCCATGATGGCATATTTGGCTGGGCACTCAGATAAGATGGCAGCATGGAAGGTTCACTCCGCCGACCACCCTCCGGTACGCAGCATTTAGGCCTTAACTTATTTAATCTCCATAGTAAGTATAATATCTGGAACCCTTTTCTTACTTTAGCATCGAGTGTTGGGCCATCTGCCTTTCCCGCAAGTGGGAACATTATTTGCATGGAATTCATTAAGGGCCTCGCCTACCATTACAGTATCGGGTTATCGGCATACCCTGCAGTGCCGAGCCAGTTTAACTTACACCCATTTCAAACCTGTGTGTTAGTAGATAGTTTATCCAGCAATAAATTATATATATATATATATATATATATATATATATATATATATATATATATATATATATAGGCTGTTCAGCTTAAAGTGAACACTTTTGAGGCCCTAGTTACGTTTTTCCTTTTAACCATTTGTTTTATCCTTTAACCACATTTTTAGATCAATATAGCGTGTATACTCCAACGCATGTGGCAGTTAACGTCTAAGGTTAAAATATATTGTTCCAAATGAAAGGACTTTCAAAAAGTGCTCTGTTTACCATGAATAGGATATATACTCTCTTTATTTATTACAGACCTCGAAATTAGATTAACTTTTGCGAGACTGTAACTGTAGTTCTTATCACACTTTGGATGTTACAGCTAATATGTTAAGACTGGAAATAAAAGTAATTCGGGGAACTCGCTTGAGAAGGCACTTTTCACTCGCCAACAAACAACTTATGAACGACTTGCAAAGCAGTTATTCTGCTATTACTGCTAAACAGCTCGAAATAAAAATATGGTGTGGAATAACGTAATAATTGCTTAAAAACTAACCACATGTATCCTCACTTTCTTCGTTTATTAATACAGAATAGTAACAACACGAAAACAACAAAAACAAGGGTTTGCGAGAGGAGAGCTTGGTGTGTGATCAACGTAGGTGTAATGAAAATTATTAACAGGCCAATAGAAATTACTAGGCCTATGTAGTAATCAAAATCACTGTACAAGGAAATACAAATGTTACATTAAAAATGTTGTAGAGCTCGTGGATAAATAAAACCATTGGTATCTGTTCGCAAATTTGTTATTTTACACGAGAAAACTATATGTTTTCTGGCTGGATGTGATTCGGGCTAACAGATAGCATGAAAGGGCGTGTTGTAGCAAGTGGAATGGCAGGTCGTGTTGTGAGCCAAGCATGTTCCCCAACAGGTAGCTGCATGGTGGCCTGTAAAAGTTCAATTTTCTCCTATTACTGGCTCAAAACAACAAGAGTTTGAAATATATTAGTTTAATTATTTGAAGGAAAAAAAATTGTCAATAATAACCTGCAATATTTCTGTAGGCTTTTGGAATTAATTTCAAGCATGTGTGGAAGGTGTTAAGAGTGGGGGTACGATGTAAAAAGAACTCCCAATGTTTGTAATTGTATTTCATTTAAATATAGACCGTTATAATATACATTTCGTTTTGAACACATGTAAATTATGTACTACTTTAGCACAAAGTTTAGTTTGTAACATTAATAACAGCTGGTTTTGATCACGTAAAATAAAATGTGTGGCTTAACCTAGGAACTCTTTCTTATCCGTATTTTTCTGCTTGTCTAATGCGCATCTGCAGTGCAGTCAGAATAGACAATTTAATATAAGTTATATATACACATACATATGTGTGTGTGTTTATATGCATATGTAGGCTACATAGTCCTAGTCAAAATATGAATTATTAATTTTTCATCAAAATTAAAATTCACGCCCTCCAGTGCTGTTAAGAGAGTTAACAGTAAAAATACAATTGTGTTTGGCTCTAATTATTTGTAAACAAGCTTATTTTATTGAAAAACGTTAAGAATTTTAGAATCCACAACAAAAATCAGAAGATTACCCTTTATTACTAGGCTATCTTTTCAGATGCTCTAACTGGCGTAGGTGATTGTGCTTGTGATTGCATGTTTATGTGGAAAGACAAATATGAAGTGAATAGTTAATGTCCAGTGGTGCTGACTTTGTGCTGAGAATGGGAGGGGTGGTGGCAAGGCCACTTTTGTCCACCCTAAATTTACCAGGAGGGGCAGAGGGCCATTTTGTTCATCCAAAATTCTCATTCCTTTTAACGTTATTCATATATGCAATAATATGCACATGAATGTTGAAAAAGACTAACATTTCCTTGTGTTATAGTAAGTTAAATTTTAAATAGTTTAGGGAAACTTTTTCTTTATAATTGCATGTGCCCAATCTTGTGATTCAGGCAACTTAAGTGTTACTCATTATGTTGGTGGGCAGGAGCAGCACAATCTGAAGTTGGCAACCATAGCAAAATTTGAACCCTTTAGTGATACAGCTGTGAAAAAAACGTAGCAACTTTGTATCTCTATATCTGCTGTTGACAATATGGTTCAAATATATATATATAATATGAAATTCTCTTATCGTGGCTGTTCAATAGGACACATAACCTCGAAGTATATTTCCATTCCTCACAGATTTTTAGCTACTCATAGACATATATAAAAAACACTGTTGTTTCAGGTTTTTCAAAACAGTATATATGCGATACCGGCCACTTTGAATTATTAGTGATATAAATTTCCTTTTAGGAATTGTATTATTGGTGTCATAAAGATAATAAATAACAGATAGCCTAATGTGCAGTTTTCACCTCTCTGCGACAAAGCCATTGACATTGAGTAAAGCGCACAAGTGTAGTGTATTTCTTTTTTATGTAAGATGCAGTGATTTTCTAGTACAGGCTGTTCAACATAAAGTGAGCACTTTTGAAATCAACCTTTGTAAAAGTCACTGCCCCTACCTGCATATATTTTAAGGGGTACCTTGAGTGACGTGTGCTCAGTAAGGTTGGTAACGATGGATGGGAGGTAGTTTCGTACCTTAATGTTGTATAAAAAGGGTTAGGTACCCTGTGTCGCCCAGAAGTTCCTCGGGGCCTGGGGAAAACAACAGAGTTTGAACCCCCATCCCCTAGGTACCATCCACTTTCTCTTCAGGTGGGTAGTGTAGTGGTTTAGACTACTCGCCGCTCACCAAGGGGAGCCGAGTTTGATTCTCGGCGGGATCGCTCCTGGATTTTCACATGCGGGAATCGTGCCAGACAATGCTGTTGGTCAGTCGGTTTTCTCGGGGTTCTTCAGGTTCCCCACCATCGCATTCCGGTGCTGCTCCATACTCACCTCGCTTCACCATTATATGCTTTCAAGACCTCTATTTTAAGAGCCTTCCAAATCTCTCGACTCACTCACTTCTCATCAAGCCAGGTAATTCAACACTTTTCCATGAAAGTTGTAAGAAAAATCTTAAACATCTGTATGTTTTCTTAAAACTGTTATGCATAACAGCCCCATGTGTTGAGAAATAAGGGGTTTGACAAAATATAATAAAGCAGTTAAGGTATGGTATGTAAATATTGTGGTGTATATCGCAATATAACAAACTTCGAGTTCTGTGACAGGAGTTTACTCTTCTATTTGAAGTATGTGTCTGCTTGCAAATACTTAAAATGCAGACGACTGGTTGTACAGCACGGAAATGACACAGAATCCCAGGTATCTTTGGTTGGGCGAAGAGGGGAGGGAGGCTCTCGAACCAATTCTCTACGTAATTACGACATTTTAAATAGCTTTCAGATGTGTGGCACAGTGTACTGAACCTAAATATTTTGTAGCAAATTTTGACCACCTGTCTATAAAACTCGGCAGTATCAAATATGTACACAACTGCTCTATCATTCGGCATGTCAAAATTAATTGCACACATTAGGAGTCCACACATGTTATTAAACATTCTAACACATTTTTTTCTCCTTTAATTAATAATCTCCCGATTTATTTGATCTTCTTTAGCTATTCAATATTGTGCATATTAATTATTGTTGAGCCTAATAAAATTAATAAAAGCTAATTGTGTCTTCTGTCTTTTTCACCTGAACTACAATGAAAATTTTGTAAACATCTAATAATATTAGCATTTTTAAACAATTTATCAGATACTTACTCCTTTCGCAAGATATTGCATGTAAAATATTTAGATTCAATACAACATAATTTTGTAAATAATTTTACATCAGACGTTACATTTATATCTACTGTAGGTAAGCGGAGATCTTAAGAGACTTCTAGCCTCTCAAGTACTAATGAGAGGAGATGCAAGTGCTCTTCCCATGTCTCGGATCAAATAATCACGTCATCCAAGTAGGCCTACAAAGCACCCTAACCATCATGCTGTGAAGCATGGCCGGATCGCATTTGAGTCGGAAGGGCATATCACAGAACTGCGGTATCTCCGACCGTCGGGAGCTGTAAAAGCTGTCTTTTCCCGATCTTCCTGGCGTACTGGTATTTGCCAGTAGCCACTATGTAGGTCGAGTGAAGACATAATTCTATCTTTCCCCAAAGAACTCAATGTGTCCTTAACACTGATGTAAGGGGTATCGCGCTACATATGGCCTGATTTATGGGCCTGAAGTCTACACAAAACCTCCAGGTCCCATCTTTTTGCTGAACTAACGTGATAGCAGAGTTATACATACTTCTGGTTGGTTTGACAACCCCGTCTGCTAGAATTTCTTTAATTTGCTCTTTTATTATACGTACTTGATGAGGAAGGTAGTTGCGTGGGCCGCTATAAATAGGTTCCTCCTTAGTCAACAGTATGCATTTTCTGCCACAGTAGTTCGGTATAACGCGCCGCGTTTAGCAAAAACAATTTTTTTTTTTTCATTTAATAGATGTTGAAACCCGGCCTGGTGTTCTACTGGGATGTTGGTTTCAAATTTCGTTAACTGAAGTTCCAGTACTTGCTCTGCTCTACAGTTATCGACATTATAAACAGTCCGCCTTTCTTTTAATACAAAATGATTATGTCGTTCGGCTGTTTCTATGATCGTATTTTGCTCTGTTAACCATGGCACTCCTAAAATGTCATCCTCTGTAATTTAATCTTTAATTATGGCGTTTGTTATTGTTTCTATATCTCTAATTTTAATGTTAACTGTTACCTGTCCTACTGCAGAATTTGTACACTGTCCATTTGCAAGATGTATGACCTGACAGGTTGAGGTTACGTCACTGTTGTTTACAAATCTAGTCTGGCACACATTATGGGATGTTGCAGTGTCTATTAAATCATGACATGGCAGGCCATTTACATGTACAAGTACCCTGATAAATTTTTCGCTTTGGCTACTAACCTTGTTTACTAACGGCTGCTGAGGCATTACCGTCAGGCTGTTGTCCTGGGGAAGGGTAAAGATCACGTCAGGTGACTTTACCTATTCAACCTGTTTCCCTGCTGGTCTTCACTGGTGGCAGGTCGCCTGTTATTTTGTGGGTTCTTGGGACAGTCGGTGTGCCAGTGGTAGGCCTGCCCCGGGCAGTATCGACACAGTACTGGAGGTGCCTGCGATCTGTTCCATCGAACGAATCTGTTCGCACCCCGGTACACATTCGTATTTACTGTGTTACTTCCGCCACGTGCACGGTTCTGAAAACTGTTATTGTTCCCCCATGGCTGTTTCTGTCTACTGTGCTGGTAGGCCTGCTGATTCACTCGGTTCTGTTCACTGTGGTTGTTTCCGAAGTCGCAAGGCCCATGGCGCGCCTATGCGCCTCCCGTTTCATGTCGTGGTATGCACGTGCTGCGCTCCAGTATGATGGCAGTGGGAAAAAATTCTTCAAGTCCGCTGTTGAGTAGCCAGATAAGTGCGGAGCGATACTCGGTTAGTGCAGTCTTGGTGATGACCTCTAGTACCTCATGTTCGGACAATTCCTGGCGAAACCTCTGCACCAGGTGAATTTTTCGGTTGATGAAAGCTGTCAGGGTTTCCCCTTCCTGTTGCTCTTGTAGGGTCAGTTTACTCTTTGCCCGAATAGACGTGAATGTTCTTCCAAATCAGCATCGAAAAGCATGTAGAAATTCCACCCATGTAAGGCAGTAGTGGTTCATTGATTTCCACCATTGTCTCGCTTCTCACTCTAGTTATTTTCCCACATAGCCTGGCAACTCGTCTTCGGAGACCCCATACTGTTGCAGGCATATGGTGCAATCATGGACGAATTTGCAGGGATCCTCGTTCAGCTGTCCATAAAATTTTGGCAGCATTTGGAAGCAGGTTGGTGTTAGGTGAAATTGCATTTATGACCTGTTGTTACTACTGGATGTCATTTCCATGGCGCTGTTGACATTTGGTTGTGCACTTGTGAGTGGAGTGGATGTTGGAAAAGTCCCCTGTAGATTTGGTAACACTGCGGGAAAATGCAGATTGTACATGGGTGTTGAGAAATAAGTATGCATTGGTGGAACATAGGGTATGGTTGGTATCAGTGGTAGAGACATGAATAGAAGTGTAGTCATAGGTGTGGGTTGTAATTCTGGCGCAGAAGTCATGGTTGTACCACATTGGCAGGTATGTCCTTCCTCGTGGCCGTACAGTCCCGACATGGGAACTTTTCCTCTTCAACTCTGGTCTCTTCCACCTTGGCCTGACACTTGTGATGCACCCTAGTGTTACATGTGATGCAATTTTGGATTCCTCCATTCATACGCCTTGTGCACTCCGAACGATCGCATGTGTTCATTAGTTGCAGTTCTCCGAAAAATGTATCCTAGTTATATGTCGTGTTTTTCTGTGTTGCCGGTTGCATGTTGCATTGTTTAGATTTAAACATAGGTCCATTGACGGTTTTTTGTTCGCTACTGTCCATACACCTGGTGTGGTACCAATTGTTACACAATAAACAATTTAATAAAAGTGTACCTTGACTTGTGCAGAGTAGGTCGTGACACCAGTTAATTGAGTTATTATCCGGAAAATTTGTGCTGTGTTTCTGCTCTAGTAATTCTGGCTCTAAGTTCTGTCTGTTGTCACTCTCGTGGTTTACCACATGGCTGGACTGTTGTTCACATTTACAATACCTTGTACCCCGCCTGTAGTTCACAATTAGATTCTGCGGAAGTACGTGCAGGCAGTGCTGACATAGCAACACCAGTGCGTCACTAAAGGTCCGGTCAGCCATGTTGTGTTTACAAATAACTCGATGTGGTTGATGAAGAGCCGACGATGGAGTGCGGTCAGTAGCAGGTGGCGCTCGTGCGACGTGGGTGACATCACAGTGCAGTAGCCCTGCACAGCGCGGCGCCTGGCAGAGTTCAGCGACTCACTCAGCTGGTCGGCAGCTGGTTCGGGAGCATGGAAGGGCGGCTTGGCTCCTCCTTCCATGAGTTTCTCCTTCTCCTCCGTGGTGCATCACGGGCTGAGGGGAAGGTCTGTAGCCCCTTTGTCCTGCTGGGCGCCTTGGTGGCGTGGCGTGGCGTGGCTGATGTCACAGCACTCCAAAATGGCCACTGTCTGCTGCCCTTCAACATTCTCCCACATATTTGCTACAATGGCGGCATCCTTCCAGAGTACGCACACTTTTTCCTAACCTGACCATGTGCTTCAGTTTTCTGGTGTCCTGGGGCGTCGGGACGGCCACCCATGGCTCTGGTTGTACTCTGTAGATCTTCTGTATGTTCCCTTGTTGCGAGCGTTGGTGAGGATAGGCGGGATAGGAGTTTGGGAATTTTGAAATTTTTCAGAAAATATTGGAAAAAAAATTAGATTGGTCAGATGTTAGGAAACATTGCCAGAAGGATATCGCCACTAAGTTGGACGATATTTGATGGTGGATAGTGGAGCAAAAGGTGGTCAATTTAATGTTGGGAGTTTGGGTATGATATTTACTATGAAAACTCTTCGAACCTTGGTTGTGATACTTGGGCGCCAGGCATTGCATGGTGTAAAATACCAACTTGTAGTGTAAAGCTAACTGCTTCCTCAGGGTCGTGTGCAGACGTCCAAAGACGGCATACTTCCGGTGTTGCTCCTTAAATAAATATTACTGAGTTACACGTGATATGCGGTGAGTTCTCAGGCGACCCACACATCCATAAATAACACGACGAATAAACACTGAAACTAATACATCAATCCTATTCAAACACTTATGAAATTGCGTGAAAGATGGGGGACCGTGCCCCTAAAAGCCTCTAGGCAACCCGAATGAGGCCAAGCTTCAGGCATGCAGAACAGTATCAAGGATATCCTTTTCATTTTACTGATCAACAACCAACCTAGGGCACAATCAACACATTTAAAAGAAAAATTAATTAATTACAGGGTTCGTACGGTCCGTAGACGTCCTTAAAAAGTCCATATTTGCTATACTACTATTTAAGGGCCCCTAAAAGTCTTTGTTTTCTTGCACGGTCCTTAAAAGTCCTAATTTTTACAAGGCCGTATGATGATCGCTATAACAATAGTAGTTCAACAAATTATCAGATTCTTTGCAGGGCGAAAAATTTAAAATATTAGCGAAATTAAAAAAAAAAAAATGCAATATTTAACCATGTGCTTTAGTAAAAACATCTTTGTTTGGAGAATTTGATCGCGGTAGTTACAATTGAATCGACTTTTGATAAGCGATATTCGAGAGTATCGAATGAGACGTCGAGCGAGAGTCGAGACTTTAAAATTGTGTGTTTTTGTTGTATCCTGCCCTATTGCTTACGAATTGATTTAAAATGGAAGTGTGAATTTTGATAGATCACCAAAATTTACAACCAAGGCTTTAAATGTGACTTATAACACGTAATATGCGAGATACGTTTTTTTTTGGATATGGTACACGGAATATATTTGCTATAAGCAGAAACGGCCGGCAATAACCTTGCATTTACGAACCACAGTGACATACTTTCATGCGTAAATAAGAAGTTTTAATTATCGGCGGCAAATAACTTTGAAATTGACGAAAATGAAAATTACGTTTCTTCATATTGGAATTTTATGTTGGAAAACACAATTGAATTCATTCAAAGTAGGCAAATTCAATGATTTTGAAACTTCTTTTTTTTAGCATATGTCAATTACCGCCTAATTGTTTCAAATGTAGCCTATCTCGGTATATACTTAATTTTCCACAGTCCGAGACAATTGTCGAAAAGGGTAGTAATTAGATTAGAGATTTAATTCCATGGACCTACTGCTGGTTGGAGCCCGTAACAAATCAAATACAGCTGTTATTGAAGCCATTTGTTCCAATTCAAAAATCATTCAAAAATGAAGGGATAAAAACCACAGCTGTAGTTAATGACAAAACCATTTTTCAGTTTACATTTACTTTTTTTATAGTGCTGTAAATTTGTATACAATTTTGTTTAGAACATAATAGTGAGTACCATCACTACTGAAAATTGAAGGAAACTACAGATTTGTAAACAAAATAATACTTAGAGCTTTCGCAAATGGATGTCACCTCTACAAATAAAAAATTTTTGTCTAGCTTTTTTTTGTATACAGTTAGTTTATTGTGCTATTGACTTTTGCATCAGACTCTTCTGTAAGCGGGACGACAACAATGTTAGACATACCGATTTCTTGGTACAAATATTGGGCCTAGATTTCAGGATGTCACGGCCACATACAAAATTTTTTTTGGTATTTGTATACCAACATACCAAGATTATGGCATTATCAGCTGTACTATGTAAAGCTTGTATGCTATGATAAAATTTTCCGTACAAGCTCGGCGGGAGCATCCGCGAGACCTGCTACTCGAGCCTCCAAGCAAGCTGGTATGGAGGGTTCTATGGAATAACCTGTCCAACGATACATACTGCCATACAAGTGGCAAGTATATTTCTAATGATTTTGCTTCAACTTATGGACATAATCTAATCATTTTTTTGTGATAACTGAAACGTTTGTGTTAAAAAACAAATCTATAGCATAATTCTCATGCAATGGTATTGCAGCACCAGTAAATATTTTTGAGTTTTTTTTTTTTTCATTTACTATTTATTCTTGTTTGATTGTCTTAGTATAGTTTTTCTAAACAAATAAATAAAATACAACTATTGTCAATACCACATCCCACCACACACTCTGAGTGGCTAACATTTCATTCTTGTAAGAAACCTTTCATCAAAAATTGTTCCTGACCAATTACGAAAACATCCATGAAATGGCCAGCGGATGGCCGAATCTCCCATGGAACCATCCACAGAACCGGCCATGCAAGTTTCCATGGCATCTTCCAAGGAACCTTCCATCTTGGAACATAGGCTTAAATCATTATCTCAGTTCCTGCACATGGCTTTTTTTGCGCATCCCTGGTTCCGTTTTGATTCGTGCAACTTTTCGTGTTCTGTTGAAGTTTCAATGATATCCATTTCTTAATGCGACTATTATTTTGCATGCCATTTTCCAACAAAAGGCGGTGTTAAAAACACAGTGGATTATCATGACCCGGAATAGATAACTGCAGAAAAAAATTGCTTGTCTCTTCTTGTTGCGTGAATCTAGCACGGTGTGCCAGATTTTTAGTAGAAAGTATCAGTTTTTGTTATTAATGTGCAAGGATTTCGGTGTGGTTCTAAATACCACAGAGTAGAGAAAGCTAGTAGCTAGCAGCAAGTAGCTTCAGGGTGATAGCCTTTTTTTCATGCAAATTATAACTGTAGTTTTGTCTGTAATAGGAATGTACATCTATGTGTTATTTTACCATGTGATATTTGTCTTCGAACATGCCAGAAAAGTGCATCTTTAATATACTGGGGTTTAAGAAAGAGTTGTACAAATAATGGCTTCTTGCTATACAAGCAAGCACAAGGTAAGACGTCAACCGTGCGGTAAAGCATTCAATGCAGGTCGTACGGGAGAATGAGCACAGTCCTTAGAAAATCTTTAAAAAGTCCTTAGAAGTCCTTAAAAAGTTCTTATTTTTTCTGCCCTGAGAGAGTACGAACCATGAAATAAGTCAAGACAATTAACAATCAACTTCTAATTACCTTAGGGAGAAGCAAGGTGCTGACTGTTCTCTTCAACAAACAATATGGGAATATGCCACTTCTGAGCAGTAAAGGCTAATACAAAACCCACCCAGCACTTCATAGTCTATCTTACCTAAAACTGCTACTCAATTTTCCAATCTATAAAAATAATTAGTCCCAAACAACAGTTCAGGCAACACACACACACACAAATAACTTTCTTCAGGGTTGGTCGATCCACTAGCCGGCATCAGGACAGTTCCAGCCCATAGAAGTATTTTCACACACACACGACACCATTGTGCAGTAATGAGTTCTCCTCCTGTAAAGGCCAGTGCGTACTGCTCACCTCTCCAGGTTCAAACATGTCAATCAAAATACTGGGGCTAGTCAAGCCCACCAGGTCTGGAAGTACTGTATGTACCCAGCAGCACTGTTGGCCTCTTTGGAACCATATTCTCGCAAAGAAACCGGGATCAGGGGTTCGAGCCAAGGACCAGGGGGTCATCTTATCATCGCCTCTTCTTCCATGTGGGAGTCTCGATTAGTTTAAGTACTCCAGCACTCAAAAAGACACTCTGAAAATCACCCAGGGAGACTCCAATACAGCAGTCTCTTGGAAACTTGCCATGTCAGGAGGAGCAGTAAGTGACTTCTTCCACTGGATCAGGATAGTCTTCACAGTAAGTTTAAAACATGTTGAATTAAAGTTCTTTGGGAGATTTCCCTTTAACTGGTAACTTTGCACAGATCCAATTTGATACATTGGGAGGTCCTCACTACAGTCACAGTCTTGTCGACTCACACATGCACAAACTTAGGAGGAGAGTGTTCACTGTTTAACTGTGTCAATTTCTCACAGATCTTGAAGCAAGGAGCAAAGAACACATGCCTGAGCTTTTCTCACCCCTATAACCCCAGTAAAAGACTTAATTCTATAATTGAAAAATATAAAACATCCAAAAATATCTGAACCTACAGCTATACGTATAATCCTTACTCTTATCCTTTTAGTCAGTGGCACACAAAAGTCTGCCCTTGACTATGTCAACATCGGAAAATGATTTAACTTTCATTTACAGATTAAATTATCTAAACAGAAACTTTTATTGTAAAATTTACTCTGGTAGAGTAGAAAAAACAAGGGTTTTAGCATTTGATTTAAACAGCCTTTCTTCTCCCACTTTTTTTCATATACTAAAATAGCTTTTACATTACCTTGTGTAAAATAACACAAGTTCACTTTCAATCCAACTGTGTTAAATGGTCTTGTTATATAGCGTCTACCAAACATATGATCTTTTTAATTCATCTCCTGCATCTCAGCAGATTAAAGTCTTATTTTATCTCATCTTTTAGCATCTTCTAAGACACCACTCTATTTAGTGCCAAGGAACTTGTAAGGAACCTTGACATCTCGATTTGTATCTTACGGCTTATCTCCCTGCATCTCACAAAAAATAGCCTATATATCAGGCAATAAAACAAAAAATCACATCACAAACAATGATATCATCCAAGGAAACCTCAAAATTAACATAAGTTATAACTTCCTTTAATTACAAAACACAGCACATTACAACTATTACTAATAAACCCTTTTAGGGGGTGTTGTCCATGGACAACCATAGGACCACCTTGTGGCTTTCTGCATCCCTTATAGTGACTCTGACTCTGCCACTCGCTCGAATATGGTTTACAATGGGCTCCATAGGAGAACCACTCTGTTCTACTGGAGTAGTACTTCCCTTCTTATGTCGTTTTGAACTGCGACATCGCCAAAAGAGACACAGCACAAACATCAGTCAACACAATAATTAAAACCGTTGACCCCATCTCTAGTCCAATGATAGTGTCATAACTTCCAGCTTCAGCTCTGGCCGCAATACCTATGCCAACCAAATAGGGATTTCTAAAGATTACGACTAATAACATTATAGTGACTATGCCCAACAAAATTCTCTGGAGGTTTTGGATCCAGAAATTTTCAAAGCCAATAGGTGTATCAAACAAAATGTGAGGATCTCGGGCAATACTCGTGTCTAAAGCGATATTTAAATGAGGAATTAAAGGGGGCCAATTTTCATCTAGACAATCATTAAAACAAGGGAAAACCGTTTGGGTCGACATTGGATATGCAGGGAAATGTAATTTCTTAAATTTTGACCAGGCTGCTGGGATTCCATGAATAATTTCAAATTCAGTTTTTGTGTGATAGTCGCATGGATATATCTCACTGATTCGTATTTCCTCATTCAGAAATGATTTACAATCACATGTACTGCCACATCAATAGCACCTGGATGCTCCTTATCGTCTTAACATTCTGGTCTCGTCCATGCTAATAGTTCATTTAAATTCAAATTTGCCTCTAGCATTAGTCAAAAAATACCTATGAGGTCCTGCCTGGATAGTGATCAACTGGGATCCTGACTGACAACTAAATGAACACACTTCTAATTGTTTAGCAGTAGCTCCATGAAAACAGCTTTAGGGCAAGGCACCTGTAATGGTATTGCCTGAATATCTGGGCACAAAGCAAAGATGGTCTTGAAAATGTCTAAAGTCTTGCAAGGCTCGACCTCGGATGGTTTTGACATCTCCATTTACAGCAAGAAAATTGGTCTACTGATGCAATACACAAACATAATCTTTCCATTTAAAAGGTACGGCAACAAAATCATGTAACTTCCAGTCCGCATCTTTCTTAACTGTAGGTACGTTCATTTCAATAAAAAGATTGTTTTAAAAAATTTGGCAAGAGCTTATTTCTAGGTGGTAATAAACTTGTACCTTAATGATATGGATAGCTAAACGATATCCATCTTTATAAATTACTTCAGCCAAAATGGTAAACTTCTTTAGATCTTCTGGGGAGACCAAGACTGCGGGTAATTTATGGGATCTACAGTGATCTAAGATTTCCACTCTAAACACTGTATGCAACTGTTTTGCCATAAGGGTTGCAAGTAACAGTTGTGTCTGAAGGACATTCGAGAGCTCATTTATCATTTTTCCACGACTGTCTTCTAAGGCCTCTCGAAATTAATTTAGATACTTTTACTTTCTAAAATTATTGTATTTGATTTGCATTTCACAAAAAGTTCTGAGACTGCATTATCGACGACTGAAATTAGATTTGAAATGTTGGCTTAAGTATAATGGTTTGTCAAGACTTGTGTATTCATGGCTTCCAGGTGATCTGCTAGCTCCTGTTCATTCTAAAACAAACTATCTATCTGGCTTACTGTGGCTATATCACAACACCAATTAGCTACCTCACCTAGAAAAGTCAGACCTCATTTTGTCCTACGGTGCTCCTCCATTTCTAATAGGTCCTCATCTGCGGCGGCATTCAAGTTATTAAGTAAAGTCTCAGAAATTAACAGAAAACCCTTAAGTTCTTTGTGCATTTTGTAGAAATCTGAATATCCTTGTTTGGTACAGGGAAACTCTTTTACTAATTCACCAATATTACTGCCTAATTTATGCGACCATGCTGATTGGAAATTTTGAGGGACAGATGAAGAATATACCATTACCTTGATCATCAGCTGGAAGTGTGCTCCTGTTACCACTCCCATGGCTACGGATTCCATAGTGTTGGAAAAAGCCCCACATCAGGATCTGTGCCACCCACCACAGTAAGGTGACGACTGCCATTGTTTACGAGTTGTGTCACGCACACAGCTCCTATCTCTGCCAACTATGTACATGCTACAAATTTGGGTAGGTAGATATTTTCCTAGAACCCACAATTTTCAGAGCGTCAACTCACATTTCAACAAATAAATGTCCTTTTTGAAAAGACCAAAAATAAAAACAAATACCAACAAAAAATGATTTAGAGTAATTATCTAACTATCGTCGACGGATTATGCTATTCCTTGGGGCCTAATATAGGGTTTCATTTTCTCAGCAGTGATAACCTCTAACCTGTGTTGCCCTCTTGTCTTCTTCTCCACGTAATATAGATTAGGAGACAACTTTACTACTGCCGCAGGACCATTCCAGCAGCATATCAGCTTTGGGGTCAAATCATTTTTTCTTGTGGGGGTGTAAACCAAACCTCCTTGCCTGTCTGGTGCTCTAGAACCAACCTCTGTCAACGCGAACGGGAAGTTCTGTCTCTATTAGAGTTTGGTACTTCCAACCTCTAGGTAGCACTGCAAACAGCTTCTATATCTATGTGCTCTGTGAGTTCCTATTCAAGTGAGTCATCTATGTAATATTGTATACGTTTTTGCAACGATTACTTGGATATTTTCATATCACATTTTATTTTAGTGCGCTAAGTGTAGTTGTATTTTTAGGAAAGAAATTATTTGAAAGTACGATCATTATGGTTACAGCTAGACTGCATCAATTTTGTTGTTCTGCAACGTAATAATTAGGGACTGATTTTTCTGTATCATTTCTTAAAACTTAATTTTTTGTTGTGTGTGACATTGAATATATTGCCACATTTGTTTGTAGGCTGGATGCAAGAAGGTTTTCATAAGGAATTACATAGCCGCGAATGATGAAAATATTGTTTCCAAGATAATGGTGAACAAAATTTTGTGTTGTGTTCCTGGCTGTCGAAACGTTGCTTGTGCTGTGATCTATCAAGCTGTTTCCTGCGCTTGGCTGGAAACAACCTTAGCCACGATAGTATTCAGGACGAGGCTACGAACAACAAGTTATTATTAAAACAGACAATCGTAATAATCCGGCACCACGTATTTAGCACACGTGGAGTGCTGATGCAGGGCCTGTCACTGACCCACTGTCAGACAGCTGCCACCTGAAGACGGGCGGTAAGAGGGCGTTCTGTTGCCGCCGATTCCGAGACTTCTGTAAGCAGCCTTCAGCATCATTAACAAGGTGATATCGTTCCAGTGAGTTACTGCAGAGACTTTATTAGACATTGATACTGTGGCTGATAAAGGTTGAGTCAATTATATCAATCAACTCCGCACATAAAGTTAAGCAATGATCGTACGAATTGTGTCAATTGTATTTTGAGTGTGGTTTTATACAAAGACATTAGACACAGCATTGCCTTTAATTTAAAGCTACACCTTCTGACTACGCATAACTCCTTTCGAGTGCATTGCCTTTCCTCTCTGGAAGGACCATAGCAAATGGTGGAGGCTAGGGTTTTCCCATCCTCTTTGCAAGCCAAGTTCCACCAAAAGCATTAGTAGCTTTTGATTATTTCCATTGTTACATTGAAATTTAATAAATTTTAAGTGTGAAAAAGTTAAAAACTAGTCCGAGGGATAAGTGGAAGCCTACCTCCCCCCAACTAGAATTGGATACCCCTCCCTCCCATGCGAGAATTGTTAATGTGTATAGGTAATGAAACGAGGTTTCATTAACAAACAAGATTGATTACTACTACCACATAGGTCAAACACATTAGGCGGACTTCAAGAGCGGGCAGGTGACGACAGAGATACGTGAACTGCAAGTAGCAATGTCCTTGCTAAGTCAAGCAGTTTCGAGTGCGAGGAGTATGCACGGGCGTAAGCTACCTCACTGTCCTCTAAGCATAAGTCATTGTCGCTATCCATTTCATTAATTAATCGGGCATATTCCGAAGTAGTTCGTTTCAGCTTGAGTGTGGAAATTTTCGAAATGATGCCGCGGAACTATTTAAAAACAAAAGAAAACATTTGCGCCACTCAAAAAATGGCAACAGCCAGGCAGTTTCAAGGAATAATAAAGGAAGGATATTCAACAGCGGAGAAAAAGGAAAAATAGGAAAAAGAAACCCAGAATATGTTGCACGAGCAGTGCAGACGCAGCTCGTGGCGACTGGATATGCCGCGATATTGTCGGAAAGGGTAATACATCACAACAGGGTCACCAAAGAGTGAAAAACCATCCAAAAATGGATTATATAATATAAATAATGTGTTATAAAATTAAGTAGTATTAGTACATAAGGGATAATTAAGTCTATAAGAAAATTGAAGTCAATTGAATATAAAATAGCAATATTAAGTTAGCTCAATAAATTAACTGTTAGCAATATGCATAGGTACTAGACAAGTATAAAATTGAAAAGACTATAATTAGGAATTGCACAAAATGAAAAATTGAAACTTGATTGTGCATACAAGTTCGCATAAAGAGTATTAATTTTAAGTGCAAAATATATATATATATATATATATATATATATATATATATATATATATATATATATATATATATATATGCGTGTGTGTGTGTGTGATATGCTGCAATTTCCTTGTAATGAAGTATCAGAGTTAGCCATTTATATGTATGCAAAACTAATAATGTAACATTTTCAGTTCGTTCAGTAAGGATATTTTGCAGGAAAATGCATCAATTAGATTGTTCTAACAAACAATAATTTAAAATACAGAGTGCTAAAAAGCAAAATTTTTAATTAAATTAGGAAGCTGCCTAGAGAGTAATAACAAGTTCGCAAACTAAAGGAAAAGTTTTATGCAAGACACGAACTATCAGCATAGCATAACAAGGCATATAGATAATATAATCTAAATTTAATGCATAAATTCATTAAACATTATTTCAGACAGAGCTTAAGCTGCAATCAATTAAGAACATGTAGAGAAGTGCTTCTAATAACATAAAATGCTAAGTATAACTTTTTTGAAAATTAAGTCAGTTTTGTACAGTGTACACACTGTAAGAATATCAAGCAGCAAATTGCATAGCGAGGAGCCGACACGGGGCATCCAAGGACGTGCCAGGCGAGGCACCTCATTTCCGTGTCAACCCGACACATGCCACACCCCCTCCCCCTTCCCATCATGCCCTCATCATTTTACAAAGCTGTGGCGCACCAGGCAGGTAAGGGTCAACACACAGCTTGTTTTAGCCACTCTTCTTGTTTTCTAAACACGCGCCCGAATGTGCGATCCCATTGTACACAATGATATTGTATTCAGAAGAAGATAATATTGAGAACTTACAAGAATTAATAACTATCAACCACTAATAAATTTAAATGCGAGGCAGCAGTAGTTGAGTGTCTTCAATACATCTGTACTTTATACTAGGATTTAACAAGAAATATAGTATATTGTGTTCAGAGAATAAATAAAATAAACTAACATTATATGCTAAATGAAAATATTCCTTCGGACTGGTAACACATTTGAAGGTGTTTCACAGTCCCACCAAACCAATTAGGAATAATGATTCAAATGTTAGGATTCTATTAATGTCTATGAATAACGAAAATCTAATATAAATTAAAGGCCAAGAAGAATCAAAGATATGGCAATTACTGCAACTATTATATTAATTCGTACATATACACCAACTTTAATTAAAGTGTGCTTGATATCCTCAGCATGAAGTGTATTTAAATATAAAATATAATAATTAAATATCATAAAGTGTTACGTCTGAGTGCTAATCAATACCGAAAGTGTTACAGGTCGAGTAACTATAGAGTAGAAGGTCAAGAAGACAACACCATTACAGCACTATACCAGGGCATCTGGATTACGAGCTCCGGAGGCCACCACCATTTCTAATCACTGCCGAAGCTCAGAGCGGGGGTGTGCTAGGGCCCTTGTGAGGGCCTTTATACCACCCAGATGGTTGCAGCATTTGTATCTCTCTGCGGGCTGAGGAAGTTTCCCTCACCAGACCGCAAATAACACATAGCCCAGAGGTCAGGACGTCCTGCACGTCCCGGCGCAACACAGACAGTCCGTCAGTCAGACCAGCAAAGCCGCGGTGAGCTCCGGAGGAGGTAGGCCAAAGGCAAGCCATAGTGATGTCACGCATGCGTACCAGCGACACTCCGAAGTGGGCAACGCGCGATTAGGTTACAAGGTAATAGAGAACCAATTACTTAATACACATAATTACACACACACCCTGGCCGGGCCAAACATGAACACGATCATAATCACGAATATGAACATGAACCAACAAATTGCCTCTCAGATTTCTTTTAAAAACAAAAACATTTCCAGCAGTAGGGATAAATGATAAGAATTTCCCTCATGTGAATAATACGAATAAGTGAATTACGAAAATGTTTTAATAAGCCCTAGATTTAAGTTGACAGCAGTGCAGCTGTAGTTTTTCAGAACAAAAGGGATAACATACATCTTAAGAAAAAAGTAATTAATTTTATTAAGTAATATTTTATTCAATCAGTGTTAAGTAAATGTCAAACAAGCAAGATAATAAAAGTAGTGAATGTTAATTAAAGATTAAATAATAAATATGTTTTATCAATAACACAAATATATTGCTTTCTTACGTTTTTGATATCTCATGTATATAGTTCATAAATATGAATTCATTTATGCAAATAAAACGACTAGTACAAATATTGGACAAAACACTACTTGAATTGCCACATTGTTAATATAATATAGGTTATGGAAAGGTATCATTGATATCAACACATTAGCTGTAAGAAGAAAGACTTAAATATGTATATGTTAGGATACACCTTCAATATTAAAAAATATACACCATAAACTTCAGTCTTAATAGTTGTGCAAATTACAAGTCACCTCTAGTAAAAAGATAGAGGGTTAAAACAAATATTTGCAAAACCTTGCACTATCATGTTGTGCCTACTATATGAGAATATGTTCTTAAAAATTCATGTTCTAGTTCTCAAAGGAACCTATCACCAAAATAATATATATACAAACAACACAGAAATGCATGTCTACATATGTTAGTGTTAACAAATAATTCTATGTTAAGATAAGTAATCCTTGTGACACCTAGTCCCACAGCAATAAAACGTAGAAAAGGAGAACATAGTAGTTGAAACACATTTTTACACATAAATTAGGGAATAATAAAATCTATGTTTCGTTACGAAATCCATGCGATTTCCGTACTTAGCGATATATCGCATAAAAAATACAAATTAGATAGGTGTTTAAATATGCAAAGTAAAATACTTTAATATAAGATTTTTATGTTTTCTTGTAGATTAAGTATTTTTGAATGGTTGAGAGTCTAATCATGTATATTTTTTATGTTAATAATATGAAGTGTCAAATAATGTTTTTTTTTTTTTTTCCAGCAACACACAAATTATTTATATGTATAAATTCTCAGAACATAAATAATAATAATATAATGTATACACCTTAACAAGTTTTGTAACGGGCGGAGACTATAATGTTTTCAAATTTTAAAGCAATAAGTGTTGTTTGCAATATCAACCATTTTAAAGTTTCACAAGACTTTAAAGAGTATCAAACCACGTTAGATAAGTTAGGACATGAAGCAAGCAGGCTGCTGCGTTTGCGCCCACAAACTCGCTTGCGTCAACTGCGCATCTGCGAGGAAGCCTGCCCAGTCCAGTACAAGTTCAGGGTCATGACCAGTAACATTGAATGCGTGGGATGTTTCCCACTATTGAGAATACACACGAAAGTTGAAATCATGCAGTCAGCTGTACTATCAGGAGACACGCTACCATATCTGACTTATTTGAATAACTTACAATGAGCAGACAACCCACAAACTGCAAGTAAGAAGGCAAGGCAGTGCCTTAACACAAAATTTCCTTGTTGCGGCCTATCCTCCTACATTTTAATTTCCTACCGTAGCGAAGAGTCTTCAACCAATCGTACTCCCGCTGCCAAGAAACTGACGAGGACACTAAGGGGCCGGACTACCATAACTAATCGCCAAACCTCTGTCCCAGAGCTGGGGACCAGCTCTTAATTCGAGCGAGGGGGTAATGGTGTGATCTACCAAGCTGTTTCCTGCACTTGGCTGGAAACTGCCTCAACCACTACAGTATTCAGGGCGAGGCTACGAGCAGCAAGATATTATTAAAACAGACAGTCGTAACAATCTGGCGCCGCGTATTTAATGTGCCAGGAGGACTGAAGCAGGGCCAGTCACTAATCTACCGCCAGACAGCTGCCACCTAAAGACGGACTGCAAGAGGGCGTTCCATTGTCGCCGATTCCGAGACTTCTGCAAGCAGTCTTCGGCATCATTAACAAGGTGATATCATTCCAGTTAGTTCCTGCAGAGACTTTATTAAACATTGATATCGTGACTGATAAAGGTTGAGTTATTTATATCACTCATATTCCCCACTTAAAGTTAAGTAAAAATTGTACGAATTGTGTCAATTGTATTTTGAGTGTGGTTTTATACAAAGACATTAGACACAACATTGCCTTTAATTTAAAGCTACACCTTCTGACTACGCATAACTCCTTTCGAGCGCATGATCTTTCCCTTCTGGAAGGACCACAGCACTTGGAAGTGCACTTTGCCATTGTCGTTCTCCCGTTTTCCAAAAGACAATGCAAGATAATGTAATTTGATGAATTTTTCTCAGATCTGTTCCTCAAAAATGGGTCTTAGAAGATTGGTGGCCTTAATGAAAGGGGTCTCAGCAAACCGAGTACCACAGAAGTAGGGATTTTTCAGGTCCTATTTAGTTATAAATATTGGTTTAGGTTTCAATACAGGTAGGATGTGCTCTGAACATAATAAAATATTTTTCTTTTAAGCTTTCTAGAGAGATATAGAGGAGCTTCGTACAAAAAAAAATGTGAAAAATTTAAGACTCCTTAAAAACGACAGTGATATGTCAAGTTTTTATTCGCGCCAGTGAAATTGATATCCTATATCGCAGGCAATTATTTTAAGTACGGAAATTATTTTTGTGTTCTGAAATGATGAGATTATTCCATAAACAATTTCAGTGAAATCAAATATGGTGATGCAAAAGGCATGTATTTATTTAAAATGGAATGACCCTACACTAACATTTTACTATATTAATATTTAAGTATTGTCTGCAAGTATGATAGTTTTAGCAGCAGGGTTATGTAGAGTGGTTAACTGCTTTTTTTGTATTGTACTGCAGTTTAATAACTTTGCTCTCAAAGACAGCAGTTCCAAACATTATGGACATTTGTAAGGAACCGCGTGCTTGCTTAATTTGACCTGTTCAGTATGTTTACCTCTCACAATTCTATCAAAAAAAAGTCAATAAATAGTGAACTGTAGTATTTCAGATACACATACACAAATTCCCTCACTGCAACTTGGTCATACTGTTGCTGCTGCTGTAAATATTTCTAAGGCATTTTTCCTGATATTTTAAGTACAGTCGATGTTGGCAGACAGTTGTGTACAGAAATCTAGAAGCATCAAGATTTCTCTTGGGTGGGCTGCAGTATTCATAGAGAGCAGCTAACTACTTCATTTGTGTCCTTGTTTAATATGATGCACTGCATCCCCAGAGATGATGGGTGGTGTTCATGCCCCGCCTGGTAGCAGGTGTAGAGCAGGAACTGCAGATGTTGCCCGGTGTCACGTTCGGTAGAATAATCGATGATGATGGGGGTCGTACGGCCGACAGCCTACGGCAATCTCTGGATATGCTGTCGATTTGAAGGAGAGTTTAATTTAATAGTAATAATAAAGTAATAATAATAATAATAATAAAGTAAAATAAGGAGAGACCAATTAAATTGCTTTTACTGTATTCAAAACCCTTTTCTTAGGGACGAAGTTGTCGGCCACTTCGCACGCCGATGTACTGAAAGTACACTTAGTATGAATCTGCTATAGGGTACCGTACCCAATGTTACTCAGGAGAGTAAATTCAATAAAAGCCATCTTGTCAATGTGTGACAGTTTTATTGATGAAAAGGACACAACCAAATGTATCTGCAAAAATAATGCATACCCTTTTAAATGTGGACCTGGCATTCGAGACGTATCCGTGGTCACTGCTATACAAGTAATGCGAGGGCTGTAAGAAACAATTACATGATAAACGCATCCCATCGTGTGAAGTCCTGGAATATTACTTCAGGATGCAGCAATCCTCCCCTCGGCTATAAGAAATGAAGTTAAAGGTTTCTGTTCTACGTTACACTATTGCGATTAAATATGCAACCTAAATTGAATAGCCGTGGGGGGGGGGTCTTGAGGGAGCTTACCGTCTGTCCTGTGGTCGTTCGAGTGCTGAAGTCTGACTAAAAAAACATGGCCGCGGCCTCGCCGAATGTCGGCGAGCCCGGCGCCAAAATGCAAACATAAAAAAACGTAACTACACAACTTACATGATTACAGAAGTTAACAGTTGACATAATTATTGCTAATGACTAAAAACATGCTGGTGTTATACCCATGAACATCGAAGCCCCATATATGGCTAAGACTGTGACATCGAGTGTGTCACTGCACTTGAAGGGTGATATTAAATGAAATGATGCCTTATGTGGCTGATTCTCGATGAATAAATACATGTAGGCTATTATATTTAACATATAAATGCTGGTGTATGTCGTTATAGCAAAAAATGAAAATTTGTGTATTTCATTTCCTGGGACGACACACACATTTAATGAAAAGGGGCAGATCTTTGGCCTGTCCTCTGTGGTATTTTGGTAACCCTCTATGGAAAAATGGGCAGCTTCCCTAGTTAATAAAGGTACAGCAGTTGCTGAAACCGACTGTAACTACTCTAATTAATGAACGCTGCTAGGGAGCCGCTCGCCACTTTACACTTATGCTGGGAATATTATTCCCCATCTTCTGACACTTATTGGAGCCACGTCGCACTCAGAATTTGGCCACTAGGCCAGTTGACATTGTGCACATTGAAACAACATGATATAAAGTGGCACTGCTTACCACAGTGTTCCCTCCAATGGCTGTTTCGTCTAATGGTCGTGACTTCACGGGGAACACCCATTAGGACCACATATCAATTTATTATGAGAGTTTAGTCGTTCTCGTAATAAATTAAAAATATGGTGGATTGCGGAGCACAACTTCAGGGCGACAAGAAAAGTGTAAATGTCGTTCTTGTCGACCTGCACCAATCGGGACCACGACCTAATGACGATCGGTCGGGTGTTGCTGTGTGGTTGATGCATCTCTGGTGATACAAACAGACACAAGGGATACGTGGACGTCTGGAACACGTCAAATAGAATAACCATTCATAAGTTTTGCAGAATATTGAATCGAGATTCGAAAATCATCTCCAGGGAACATGCATCACAAAGACAGCTGAATATTTTTTAACACCAGTGAATATAAATGTGGATTTTTATTTTCAATTTTCAGTTAACCATGAGTGGGAAAATGCTGTGATTTTTCTTTTTAGTAAATTGATTTATGTGTGATTTTTCCTCTCCAGGAATTTTTTCAGATATTTGTATACATAATGTATACTATTGGTAAAGTTATGGAATGTTTGATTGTTTTGTGTTTTTAGGTACCGTACTCTGAAGTGACAGACACATGTGAACATTTATTGAAAGATATGGTGTTTATCTGTTTTCACCGAGCATGTGTGGACATGCAATAGCATGCCTGGCTTGCCTTCGGTAGACTGTGAATTCGACCCCAGCCAGCTGCATCCTCACTCCAGTCGAATGCTAGTGCATTTACATTATATGTAGCTACTCAATCATCGCCCAACAATTCTATATTATTTTTTGAAGTGTGTAATATTAATGAAAACTGATTAAAGTATCTGTACAATTCTGTTTTATTATTTTGTTCTAAATGCACATTCATTTCTTTTTAATATGTGACTTTTGGTGTAAGTAAATATTTCAATTGTTCTGTTTGTGTGAAAGTCTCAGTATTCTTTTCGAAGCCATTCTTTTTTGTTTTTTAGAGTTCCTCTCAGTTGTTCGCATATTGGGGAAGTTGAGTTACTTGTCAAACCAATTTTTTTTAGAGTTTTTCAAAGTATTAAAAACTGTAATGAATAAAAGAATTCTAATGTTTTTTTCATGTGCACATAAGATATGTTCATTCCTTTCAAGAACACAGAAAAGTGAGATGTAATTTATGCTGATTAAGAATACAGAACTACATAAAATAAAACATTTGTATATAGCAATAATATGGAATGGATTGGCATTTGCGATTTCACATACATTTCATCTTCTGATGTATGTCCTAAACACTTAATGTTACTGCTGTACTATTTGTTACATGCAATCATTATGCTGGCCTGTGAGTGGATTTTTTACATTCCTGCATTGATAAATAAAAGTTGTATTAAACGTTTTTTGTGAAAAAAAGGCTGTTAAATCTTTGTGTATTACAAAAGTTATTCGGAATACTTTAAGCTATATCGAATCATAACTGGTATGATTATAATAATGTCATCATATTTGAACTTCCCAAAATATACCAGCATTTACCAAAAGTCTACAATGAACTTTTACATGGAAACATAACTGGCAGAACTTTTGTTTGAAAATTACTAAAATGAAATATAATAAGCAATATGTGAAAGTACATACAACTTTTCAGGAGGAAAGCCTGGATTCTAATGGTGCAGTGAGTTCCAGTATTTAACAGTTCCATTCTGCATGCACTTGACAAACTGTTATCATGAACAGTAAAACTTTTTGAAAGCCCCGGGCCGGCGTGGAAGGGGGGGGGGGGGGTGCTATCCAGAGGCCACCTCACTCTTCCTGTGACTTCGCTCTACAGAAGTGTGTTTTACCTACATCACTGTGTCTGTTATTACAAGTAAAGCAATATTTTTGGGGAATTTTACTGCATGACTATCAGATGATTCGAGTACTCCTGTTTATTTAAATTTTTTTGGGGTTTCATAAGTGGAGGGTGTTGTGGTTAGGATGTGGTTATGTTTAGAGTGTGGCAATGGTGTTGCAGGCCACAGTAAGTGGCAAGATGGCAGCACAGGTGTTGTGGCCGACGAGTAGCAGAAATGCTTAAGTGTAAATACAATAAGTTGGTGAAGAGGATGGGATCAGAGAGAGTTCGCGAATTCGAAGTTGGAGTTTTGTAATTTAGTGTAAACATGTCATTCGGGAAAATTGAAGAGTATTGGGATGAAGATGGCGAGTTTGAAAACTACGTAGAAACTGGAACACTACTTTAAAGCTAACAAGGTGAAGGAGATGAGCGAAGAAATTTGTTTTTAACACTTATCGGTCCAAAAACGCACAATGTGTTGAAGAATTTGTGTGTTCCAGATAAGGCCGGGTCGAAGTCATACAACGAGCTAACAGGAATTTTGTTGACACACTACGCACCTAATAAAATAGTCGTGGTGGAAAGGGTGAAGCTGTTGCACCATAAACAAAGAGATGGTGAAAGTGTGTCAGAATATGCAGTGACTTTGCAGGAACTTTCAATATCGTGTGACTATATACAATTTCTGAATGAGGCGTTGCGCGATATGTCTGTGAGTGGGCTACAAAATGAAGATATAGTTCAGTGGTTGCTAGTGGAGGAAAATATGACTTTCAGACAGCCGTGGAGAAGGCACTGATCATGGAGGCGGCTCTTCGACAAGCGAAGGTATTTCGTCCGACAGCATCTGGAAGCCAAGTGACAAACCAGCTAGTAGGGAAAGCTGCAGAAGATACCTATGCAATCAGGGGACGCACTTTTCCACGGAACATTACAAATAAGAAGTTAGGGATACTGTGGGGCCACCCAAGAAATGTTATAGATGCAATTGTGTGGAACACCTGGTGGCAAAATGTCCATTTGTGGGTTATACTTGTCACAAGTGCAGAAAACAGGGACACATACAGAGGGCGTGTCAGGGTCGCAGTGTAAAATGTATCATTGAAGAGAACAAGGAAAGAGCTGAGGAGGAAGAAGCAAGGCCATTTAATAGTGTTTTCTGGGAATGGAAATAAATTAATGAAGACTGGGCAGGCCTATGTAACATAGAATTCAATGAGGGCAAAGTAAATGCTAATTCTACAAACAGCTTACAGATTGGAGTAAATTAAAATGGCTATCAGGAAACTATATTGATTGACATAGGGGCTATTGTGTCAGTTTGTTCTGAGGTGACATATAAGGAAAAGTTGGGGTCAGTACGGTTAAGTAAATCAAGGTTGGCCTTGCGAACATACTCGGAGGAATCAATACCGATTCTAGGAGAATGTGTGGTACCAGTAAAATATGAGGAGTTTGAAGGTATTCTACTATTGGTAGTGATTGGTAGTAAAGGAAAACGGTTGCCCCCACTGATGGGCATAAATTGGTTGGGTTTATCTGAAACGAGATTGTCAAGAAATTGTCAAGGTGAGCAAAGAGGTGAAAATGGTGAACCAGCTGAAAACCAGCACAACGTTAGAACGGGAAGAGGTGATCCAGGGGCTCAAACAGAAATACCACGCTGTCTTCCAGCCAGATGTTGCGACCATTAAAGGGACAGAGGTTCAAATCAGGTTAAGGGAGGGAGAACCTGTAGTGTTCTGCAAAGCACGGCCTGTGCCATTTGATATGAGTGAGGCTGTGGAAAGGGAACTATACAGACTGGTACAAGATTTGATCATTTACGCAGTGAGGAAGTCAGAGTGAGCAACACCAGTAGTGTGTGTGAAGAAACGAAATGGAAGTGTGTGAATATGTGCAAATTTTAAGATGACTTTCAACCTCGCAGTGGAACTAGAATATTATCCATTGCCTACCCCTAGCAAAGCTTTTAATGTCCTTTCGGGAGGAAAAGTGTTTTCTGTAATGGATTTGTACTCGGCATATTCCCAGCTGGCAGTGGGTACGGACAGCCAGCCCTTGCTGACTATAAACACTCGCAAAGAGCTGTACCAATATACTAGGTTACCATTTGATCTGTCGAGCACCCCGAGTAATTTTCAGGCTACCTTAGACCAAATCCTGTCTGGGCTATCAGAGGTGATAGCATACTTAGATGATATCTTAATTTTAAGGGGGAAATCTGGAGGACAGGGTTGAGAAGTTGGAGGCAGTACTTATACGATTGGCAGAGTTTAACAATAGAATCAGAATGGTTAAGTGCAAATTCCTGTGTGATGGTGGAGTTTACGTAGGCCATAAAATTGATGCCCGGGGTATTCGGCCAACACAGGAGAAGACCAGAGCTATTGTGGAGGTGCATGCCAAAGGAATGTGATGGAACTGCGGTCATATATAGGGCTGCTGCAATTTTATGGCAAGTTTATGCCGAACCTTCAATTGTGCTGTTCACATTACATAGACTGTTGCATCAAGATACACGCTGGAGTTGGACAGAGGAAAGCTAAAGAGCATTTGAAAAAATCAAAGAGCTACTACTAGTGAGCCCAGTCCTAGTTCCATATGACCCCCGGCTACCAATTGTGGTAACTACTGATGCAAGTACTTGCACAGTGGGGGCAGTTATCTCGCATATTATGCCAGAGAGCGAGGAACAGCCAATTGCATTCGCATCAAGAACATTAACTAGTGCTGAGGTGGCCTATAGTCAGGTGGAACGAGAATCGTTGGGAATTATTTTCGCGGTGAAGAAATTTAATTTTTATCGATATGGCAGGCTCTTTACCTTGGCAATGGATCATCGGCCATTCACCACCTTGTTTGGAAGTAAGAAGGATATACCGCTGATGGCAGCCGCGAGAATACAGCATTGGGCTGTTTTACTCAGAGTGTATCAGTATGAGATCAAATACAAGAAGGGCGTACAGATCGCTCACACTGATGGGTTACCCAGGTTACCACAACCCAGTACAGAAGGGGTAAGTGATTCACAGATGGCAGAGGGTGAGTCAATATTTTTATTTGCTCCTGCTAATAATAGTCCAATACAGGCAAGTGATATAGCTAGAGAAATGCAGAAAGATCCCGTTCTGCATCAGGTGAGGGAGTACATATGGCATGGTTGGCAGGCTCAGGTATCACCAGAACTCGTATCTTACAAGACAAGGCAGCTGAAGCTGTCTGTGGAACAGGGATGCATCATCTGGGGATATCGTGTGGTGATTCACACTTGCATAACACTCAATAAAAAGTGGGAAAGGTGGGGGCCCGCGCCCCTATATCCCGTAGGCAAACCGAATGAAGATGCATAACTTGTATGTAATTTCAATGGGTTTTATTAATGTTCCTTCAAAAAACAACTTATTCATGGTTCTGGACCTAACCTACCAGCTGGGTAACACTGTTACAAAATGGCACATGGCCACAAATGACTACGTGAAAATAAAAGTCTTCCCCGCAATGCTGTTCCGCGGGAAGGGAGGAATGGAGAATATTGGGCGGCTAAAATACACGAAGATCCAGTAAGCTTCAGGCTATTGCACGTTAAATGATTAGTTCAAACTTTTATGCGCCGCCCAAGCATGCGAACACTACCCCGTTGGTCAGCACATCCACCTCCTCGAGACAATCTAGTATGACTAACTCCTTCGCCGCAGCGTGGTGGACAGTTTGGGCAGGCAAGCAAGCCATACAAACTACTTTCCTACACACACAAACCTTGCAAGAACATGTCCACATTGCTCCTCTGCTAATAACTCTTGCATAATAAATTACATAAGCTACAGAAACCCTTTAATTATCATAAAATACTGCGTGAAGTGAAATGGGGGTGAAATATGTGATAAATGGAAATAACAGAAAACGTGAAATTAATACACTGTGGCCTGTGGGATGCTTAAAATATAATAGGGTTGTTCTTATTTATGTTGCTTGATATGGCATACTTGGGCATCTTTTAGTTAATTACAAATTAACACCCACCTGATTTTACAGGCTCGCTTTGCAGTACACGTGCGCATGGGCGCAGGTTTCTGTGTTGCACATTGCCTGCTCTGCTCTGCTTCTTGCGCCCTCATCACGAGCCCTTAAGTGACCACTGTATGCGCACACGTGGTGTAGAAAATTCCGTGTAACTGATGTGGGCCACTTCTTGACCGGTCCATGCAGTACAAGAGATACACGAGCTGTGTAAAAATGTGTGTTATAGATTAGGGACCAAGTATAAAGTGGCATGACAACAAAACAGTGCTCAATGTAATATTTTTATTTTCTTTCGGAAGATTGTTAAAGTAGAGTGTTTAGTGTTTTACGTGATATCTGGTCATTCCTGTCTCATTTCCATCCAAATTCATTTTTCATGTTAGTATTTGTTCCCAAATAATATGAATTTTGACGTCACGTGGGAGGCCTGTACAATGGTGGCCAGCTCCCGTGCTCAAGTTCAGTAGTAGCGACGTCATATTCAGTGGGGTAGGTCATGCATGATCGCCCGCTCCGGGAGCTTCAATTTTGTACCAGCCATGTAGCTGCAGTGTTTAAATTCCTTTCTTACCAAAAAGTTTTTTTTTCTTTTATCCTGGAGCGAGTGCTGCCCCACAGCCGTATATTTTCCATGTAATATATAATATAGGTTTCTCACCATTTTGGTCAATATCAAAGCTCTCCTCGCTACTGTGAAGAAGTAAGTGTAACTGCCTCATACAAGGGTTAATAAATGAATTATTATGTCAACTAAATCTGTATGTGATCTATTTATTGGTCGGTCTGACCACATAACTAGTATAAATAATTTTCTTAGAAATGTATGACGAATAATTTACGGTATGGGGTGGCCAAAACAACACGCTATGTGCTTAATGGCATTTCAGCGGAGGCCTACAGCCCTTACTAGACAAGGCATAAGGTGTATAGCACATCAGAACTTCATCTCAGCGAAGCATGAATGGTGTGCTGCAGGAAATTGGTGTCGGGACACCAGGGAGGCAACATGGGTCTTCGGCCTTCACGACCCCTGTTATTCTTGTGTTCTTCACTGGCACCCAAACCCGGTAAACTTAACCTAACATCCTATCAAGGCAACACAACCTCCAAGTCCCTGTTTCCAAAAATTACACCACATCACTTTTCAGCTACCCTTAACTGGACATAATCAGAATTCATATCCAGGTGGTTGAAAAATGTAGCGCCTGTTAGGAAACTCAAAAAGTAGTGTATCCTGGCCAGGGGGTATTTATCATCTTTCAGAATAGAGTTCACATGGCAATAGTCTACATGCGTCCTATATAAATATTAGGATTTTTATATATTTTTTCTTGTATTGTAATTGATGCGTTAGCTTTGTATTCAACAATAGGCCACTAAATGTATAATTTTTTAATAAAAATTATACCTAGATTAGCATAACTTTTCTGAACCGCACCACAAATAAACAATAGTTATAAGACAAATTTATAGAAAAAGTGATTTTATACCCACCTTTGCAGTAGACTTCATTACTATAGCGAATAAAGCCAAACAAATATCGTAATGAATACATTATTTCATTAATTTTATCACTATGAACAGATTTTACTCAAATTTACTATCGACACCAGCAGACTAAATAATTTTGTTCACCTGGTGATCTTAGCAAAATATTCATCATTGTTGAAGTTATTCCTGGATTATCAACAGCCTCAATAATCTGTCCAGGTTTTGAAATTTCTACTCTAGAAAACTGAAATGGAAAAAAATTAGAACAAACATCAATATTATCTAATTTTTCGTATTTTACCTCATCTCCAACTTAACTCTCTATAGTAGGCGATATTATTCCAAAACTAAGCATCGTTTGGAAAAAATGCCATCTCCTATGGGAATATTAAACTAGAATCTATTATTGTAAATATTCAAATTCCCCCTCGTTTGATCGGTTGGGAATCTCTCGATGCATTTCTAACTCATTTATAAGTATATTTATTATATATATATATATATGGTAGATTCAAAAGGAGTCCATTGAGTGAAATTCCTCATCGAATGGTAAATAAATTATAGCAAGAACCATGAGGCAGTATATGAAAAAAAAAAAAAAAAAAAAAAAACAAGAAAAAAATCCACAATTAATTCGCGAATTACAAAATATTGGCAAAAAAAGTAGAAATGAAGAAAATAAAAATTTAATAACAGCACTAGCACCTGTTTCTGATTTAAAACACATGTAGATTCAAAATATCATATAATTGTTTCCGCTTTACAAGATCAAATAAGTAAAGTTTTTGTTTACACAACAGACTATGTTTCTGTTCAAAATAGTAGAATTAATAATATAGCTGTTCCTATTGATGGAAAAGATGATGTCAATAAAATATATTTCGATAAAGAATTACAAAATTTTAACAAATCTGTTTTGAATTACTGCGACACACTCGTTAACACAAAAGTCGAAAAAAAAAAAAAAAAAAAAAAAAAAAGCAAAGAAGCTGTTAATGAAGAATTAATTAGATGTTAAATAACAAAATTTAATCCAATCAGTTCACACACTTGTTAACACAAAAGTCGAAAAAAGCAAAGTAGCTGTTGATAAAGAAACAGTTGTTAAATTGCAACATTTCAACAAATTAATTTTATATTATTGCCATACATTTGTTGGCTCGAAAATTGAAGGAAAATCTTGTGACTTTTATTTACATGCAAAGTGGAATAAAACTAATAATTTTTTCTCTTGGCTAATAATCCAATTTACTTTACTTTTTTGATGGATTGTACTGTTTATAAAATAATTACTGTTAAAACAATTTACGAAATGATACATTGGCAGTTATTATGGGAGATAAAAAATAAGATTACAGCAAGCCTTTTTGATGTCAAAAGAGGTGCCATTATTAACTTTTTTAAAATAAAAAATAATCAAATATCTGAATATGGCGATGGAATGTTGACCACAATAGGAATATTCGCGAAATGCAAAGATTAACTCACTCTCACTCTCTCTCTCTCTCTCTCTCTCTCTCTCTCTCTCTCTCTCTCTATATATATATATATATATATATATATATATATATATATAAAATAAAAATATATACACACACACTCTCTATTAAATTGAAAATACTGGGTGTTTGAAGTACAAGAAAGTCACTAAGAGTAACTATATGAAAATGAAAATACAAAAAAAGGGACGAGTAGTCCAGAAAAGCATATGCTCCTTGCGAAATTCTAAAAAACCAACATTCTTAAAAAATATTGCTCAATGTGAGAGAAGGAATACATAATGAATTATATGAACTTGCGCGAAAAAATTTTCCAAAAAGAAAAGTTATATCATATGGCATGGATGATTTATGGCTAATTGATCTTTTAGAAATGGATATTGGAAATTTGAAAAGTATATCCAGCATAAATAATGGCTTTAAATATATTATGACAATTATCGATGTATTTTTAAAGTGTGCATTTGCTTTGCCAATCAAAGATAAAACAGCAAAAAATTTAGCAAATGCTTTAAAAAATATTTTAATGAAAAGAATACCAAATAATGTACAGAGTGATAATGGCTATATTTTAAGAACTTATGGAAAAGCATAATATAAATAATTTTTCTTCATTTTCTGAATTAAAAGCTAGCATTGTTGAAAGATTTAATCGAACTTTAAAAATTATAATGTTGACAAAATTTACTTTGAATGGCAACTACAAGTGGATAAATATATTGGATGAATTAGTTGAAGAATACAACAATACTAAGCACAGCACTGTTGGCATGGGGACAATTAAAGTTAATAAAAAAAATGAAAAAAAAAATTATTCCAAACAAATTTTGTGAATCATTTTAAACCAAAGTATAAAGTTGGAGATATTGTTTGTGTGAGACAACTGAATTTTTTTTAAAATGGGTTATACTGCTAATTGATCAACATAATTGTTTACTATTTGTGAAGTTTTTAATTTCGAAATGCCAGGTTACAAATTTTGAGATATTAGTGGAGAAGAAATAAATTTGTATGTATATGAAGTTATGAAAACTAACTATCCTGATGAATACTTGGTCGAAAAAGTTTTAAAAACTAAAGGCGTTAAAATATTTGTGAAGTGGTTAGGTTTTGATCATTCTTACAACTCTTTGATTAATAAAACAGATGTAGTATAGATTGCTTTGCCACTATGATAGTCCAGTTGGGACCCAATTTGGGTCCCAAGTAATTCTGATAAAAATGTTTTATATTTTATTTAAAATTAGTTTCTTGATCAATTCGATTAAGAATATTTATATCATGAATTAATTGTTGTTGAGTATAATTATTTCCAACAGTGTGAAATAGTTATAGAGAAACTCAATGTTTTCATTCATTGTTTCCTTCATTCTTTGATATAAATATATAGAGTTGGAAATATACTCAAACTCAATAATTGTCCACAATTTGGGTGTACAATTCTAATTTTATGAAATACTTGTTTGAAGATTTTTTTCTTTGAGTTCTAATAACATAATTATCAAATTCACAATTATGATCAAATAATTTTGAAAGAATAAAAGTTGGATTTAAATTTTGGTTTTTTGTTTGTGATGCGACATGGAGAGCCATTTATCTAATAACTTCATTTCTGCAATTTAGTCCATCTACAGCTCTATGAACTGTTTCTGTTAAATTTTATATATTTTTAGCTCGAATTTTTTTTATATCTTTTAAATGATTAACTTCTATTTCTATCATTTTATTTGTATGCTGTAGTTGTTTTAATTTTATGTCTTTTAATTTAATTGCTTTTTGTAATTTATATTCACCATGCTTTTTTATTGATTGAAGAACTTCAGAAGATACCCATTTTTAAAAATTGTTTTGCTTCTTTTTTAGAAGAAAAATTAAGTGAATATAAGCCTTATTCATTAATAAATATGGTATGTAGTTGCATATTTGATTGAAGCCCAGTTTTCGGGCAGCCTTTAATATTTTCAAAATGTAGCTTATCTTCATATACATGGTTTTGAATAGCATTTCTAGGTTTCTCATAGTCCAAAATTTCAGCAACATCTTTGACTTTAAACCAAGGATTATTTTTCTTATCAATTATCATAAAAACTTGTTTACCAAAGTAAATAAGTTTGTTATTTATATCCAGAATTGACTCCATTTTTATTTACGATACTATGCGCAAATGAAATTGGTGAGTTGTAAAAAGTGTTTTTATATATATTCTTTGTTATGAAGAAAATAAAAAATTGAGTAATATAATTTTATAAAATGTAGATCTAATGTAGAACAAATTTAGTAATATTTTGTATATTCTCACATAGCGGTGTTTCACCACTAGTCAAATCTTCATAAATTTTTAAACATTTTTCTGTAATTATAAGCAAGATATTTTATTTTAAAAAATGTATAAACTTTTTAAATTGTATTTCTGTACATCCTATTTTACATGTTTCTATTCATATATGTTGTAATAAAACCATAATTTTCATCCCAGCACTTGGCACATATTTTTTTTAATTTATCAAAACTCATGTCTCCTCCAACAAAATCATTATAAATATGCTTTAAATTAGTGTCATATTGTCTAAAAATACACAGAAAATTTGAGTCACCTCGTACTAATTGCTTGGGGACCTGTGAATATGTTTGTGAAAGATAAAAAAACATCGATATTTTTATGCCGACCTCTAGTAAAATATTTGCAGCCTACATCTTGCTCGTCCAATACTTCATCATCAAAAATTACTAAAGAATTATTTTCACATTAATCTAGTGAAACCATTTCACCATTGCTACTTAAAAAATAAGCAATTTTTTTCATTAAATTTTTTGGATATCTCTTCAAAATCATCTTGTAATTGAATATATTTTGGTTGATTCAAACGTTTAGAGCAAACAAGTAATTTATTAAAACTTAATTTTGTTCTCCTCGGACGTCCTGCTATCTCACTTATTGCAACAAATGCTGATGACATCATACAAAAAATTCCTCAATGGACTCATAAACTCCCTGAACTCTAATGCGAAGGTGCATCTCAAGGAGCTCCGCCTCTCGCACTCTAGTGAATGCTGCTTTCAAGGCAGTGGTTTATTTCCCCAAAAGTTGTTATGTCGTCTGTTTGGTCACCTAAACTGTCGTACCATCTAGCTGATACTCTCTTTAGAAAACTTGGTAAATATATTAAATACCCTTTGTCGTCCCAATTATTCACTACTGCGGCCCTTTTAAAATTATTAAGATACTCTGGGTGACATCCTTTGAGCTTTTACCAAATTAAAATCCCGGGCCTACGAAGAAACGGCTACCTTCCATTTCGGTATTTGTGTTATTGCTGCCTAAATTTAAGTTATCTGTTCCTGCGAAGCCCACTTGGAGTACTTATATCGGAATCAGCACTGCTTTTGGGAGATTCACTGCCTACTTCAATTCATAGGGTTGGACGAGTATCAATTATTTATTTTGTACGGCTCCTTAGTTTTCATTCGGGGAACATCCGTAAACACCTGCCATACCTAAAGTTTACAACATTGACAGCTGTACTAAACACTAAATAACTTTCCCCATAATGGAGACCAACAAGTTATTGACTAACTATGGTGAGTGATAGCATAATAACACTTTTTACAATTAATTATAGGCGATTCACAGAAAAGTGAGCACTTTTTAAGGCCCTGCTGAAGTTTTCTTTTCATTAGATTTTTATCTTCCTGTCACTTAAACATCGCCATCAGACTAATAAACACAGTATTTATATTTTGAATATGGTTATATATTAGAAGTTGATTTAGAATATCCACAAGAACTACATAATTTACATAAAGATCTTCCATTTTGACCAGAAAATAAAACAGTGCCTAAATATTGGACTGGAGCTTACAAAGATACATAGAATATTGATATTTAATCAATCTGATTGCTTGAAAAAGTATATAAATTTCAACATAATGATGACTAATGCAAAAAATGAATTTTAAAAGGAATTTTAAAAAACTGATGAATAATTCTGTGTTTGGCAAAACTATGGAAAATATAAGAAACAGAGTAGACGTAAGATTAATATCAGATGCAGAAAAATGGGAAGAATTGTTATCGAAACCCAATTTCAAAAGAAGTACTACATTTAATTAGAATCTTCACATGAATAAAAAAATCTAATAAGCCTATATATGTGGGCATGTCAATTTTGGACATATCGAAATAATTAATGTATGATTTCAATTATAAAGTGATTCTGATTCATACATGTATAACATTAAAACAGATGATTTTTATGAAGACATGAAAACAATGTTAGATAAATTTGATACAAGTGATTATCCATAGAGCAATATTTATAACATGCATCAAATAAATAAATAAAAGTTTTAGGCAAAATGAAAGATGAGTATAATGGGATAGTAATGAAAGAATTTGTCAGTTTAAGAGCAAAAATGTTTGCATATAGAATTGTTGATAAAGATAGCAAAAAATCTGAAGGTGTGAAAAATTGTGTAGTCAATAATATAATTAATTTTGAAAACTGTAAGACATGTGGTGTTTGATGAGAAAATTAAATATAGGACATTGAATTTGCTAAGAAGTGGGAAACACATAATATTTACAGTTGAAGTTTGTAAAATAGCTCTGAGTCCTTGTAATAACAAGCGAATTATTCTGGAAAATTAAAGTAGATTCTTTGCCATGAAGATATAAACATCTTTAATTTTAATTCATTTTATAATATATTATTACAGCATTTGGCTGTGTGTTTGAAATCGTCCCTATTTTATTAACAGTTTTAAGTTCAGTAAATTTATTTTCAATTTCTTTAATCTCCAAAACAATGTCAATTTCAGAACCATCAAAATAAATAAATTTACAGTTTTTGTCTCTAATTTCTAAAACAATGTTATTAAATTGCTCATTTTTAATTCGATAAAAAATTGGTATGGGGGCTCATATATAACATAGATTCATCATATTTTTTTAACACAGCATATACATTTCATCACTCCCAAAAGTTAACGACTAGAGCTGCAATTGATATATTTATTAGTAATTAACCCCTGTTGAAAGGGCCTTAAAAAGTGCTCACTTTACCATGAACAGCCTATACTCAATTTACTCAATTTATTATTACTTATTCTAGCTGTCTACTAAATAACCAGTCCATCATGTTATACCCTCAACAGCACCAACACTACTATACCCACTGATATTGTTGGTAAAAGGTCAATGACATGTAGTGAGTTTTTTACAGGCTAAGCAATATAATAGCCCCACATATTGGAGTGTCTTAGATAACTTTTGCTAGTGCTGGGCTGTGGTTCCGTTTTCAATTTTGACATGTTACAGACTTCCACATATCCCTTGTGTCCGTTTGTACCACCGCAGACACATCAACAACGACAGCAACACCAGACCGATCGACATTAGGTCGTTGTTCCGACCAGTGCAGATCAACAAGAGTGGCGTGTCTACACTTTTCTTACCCCCTGCAACCTGTGGATTGCGGGCCACCAGATTTTAAATTTATTACAAGAGGTAACTCTCGTAATAAATTGATATGTGGCCTAAAAGGGTGTTCCATGTGAAGTAACGACAGTTAGGCACAGCATCCATTAGAGGGAGCATGTGGGTAAATGGCGCCACTTTATCCTACGCCTTTCTGATGTGTCCGATTTCAGCGGGACTTGTGTCCGAACCCGGTGTATTACGTGGTGCCAAGAGGTTTCAAAAGGTGTGGAATGATATTCCCGAAGCAAGTATAAAGTGGCGAGCGGCTCCCTAGCAGTATTAATTAATGAGGCAATACAGTAAGTTTTGCCAGGTATTGCACCATAGCTTACTAGGGAAGCCACCCGTTATTCCATAGATGTTTGAGAAAAATACACAGAAGACAGAGCAAAGCCACACCCACAATAGTGAAAAACACCTGACATCACAGGAAGTGAAATACCAACACTAAATCCTATTATTTGCTATATTTCACTATTACAGCATACATATGTTAGTTTTAAGAGGGCAAATGTATTCATCCATCGATAATCAGTTGTGTAAGGAATCATTTGATTTAATATCACAATTTATGTGCTGTTACATATTCGTGACAGCACATTCTATGCCATACAAGGGGCTCCGACATTCATGGGTATGTCACCAACATGTTTATAGTTAGTAATAATAATTATGTTCAGTGTTCATTCTTTTAATCATGTAAATTTTGATGTTCCTTTTTTTTATGTTTTGCATTTGGGGACAGCCCCCCCCCCCCACACATCACTTTGCGAAGGCTGCGGCCATCTTAAATCACTCCAATGTCAGCACTCGAGCCACCCGGCAGGAGAGGCGGTAAGCTCCCGTGTTACCCCCCTCGGCACTTCATTTGAGGCTGTTTCTTTTATCGCAATAATTTAACACACCTGAACATGCCCTTTTTTTTAAACTTATATTTAGCCAAGGGGAAGCCTGACTTGCTCCTGAGGTAACATTCCAGTACTTCATGTGTACGGTGACACATTCTTCACATAACTATTCTTAAGGCCCACGCCTTACTTCGCAGCAACGATCACCGGCAGGTCACGAGTGCCGAGTACTCATTATCAAGGATACACATAATTTTGTAGAGTGGCATTGGTTTGTACCCTTCTGTCAATAAAACTGTCACACATTGAATAGACGACATTTATTGACTTATACTCTCCTGAGTATCATCGGCCACTGAGCCCTAATACAGATTTATTCATCAGTATACTTTGGTGTAAAGTATTGCTTATGGTGCCTGCCTCCCACCAGCAGGGTAACTTCAGTGTTAGCATTGGCGTTCAAAATGGCCGACAACTTCGTTCCTTAGTAAAGGGTTTTACAGACTTTTCGTAGTAATTAATCATCAAATTAGACTCTCTTCAAATAAACTGCGGATACAGAGATCGCTGTAGGCCGTTGGCCGTACGAACCTCAACAACATCGTTCTCTACCGAACGTGGCGCCGGGCAACATCAATAGTTCCTGCCCTACACCTGCAATACTAGGTGGGGCACGAACACAGCTCATCATCTCTTGGGACGCACTGCATCAATTTCTACTAACAAACGCAACTTCCAACTTTGCTTACACTCCACGTTTTATAATACATAACATTAGTTATAAAAATGGAACCGAAATGAATGTAATAATAATTAAATTGAATATTATTTAGAGAGCATATTACAAATTATAAGATAACTTCCATTTTCCCAAACACTCTCCAAGGAAAAATGAGGACTGAAGTACGCAAACAGAACGACTGCTTACCCTGCCGAAGGAACGCGGCAGGGTAACTTGCTTGCGAGTTCGATTCATCGCTAGTAGCTCCCATTTGTGTAAATATATGCTAGACAGCAGAACTATTCGTCTACAGTACAGGAGTTACGAAAACTCTGTTTCTCGTATCGGAAATGGTAAACTCAGAATTAAATGTGTTTCAATGTAAAGTTAAGGCGAAAAATTTAAAGCTTCCAACATTTCTAATATGTTTAGGGTAAGCATTGCATACCTTGCTTCTATGGAATAAACGCCACTGGTCAAACAAGACCCACTGATGCTGTGTGGTAGGACTATAGACGGGTGAAGGGAAATTTGGCTGGCAGCAAGGATTATATTTAGATGTTGGCGTAATTATCCAGGGCGCTAGACACTGTGCCAGCAATGTCAATGTTGGTAGAGCTGACTCTTCTGTTCTCTTGGCCGCAGGTCGTTCACCCAAGACGTGAAAATCTTCACACTGATTCTCTGCTTTCCTCATGTAGATAATTAAGAATATTATTTGCACTGAATTTCCCTTCGGCGACTTCTCGGCAGGTGCCATGCCTCATTTTGTATTAATTACCGGTACTACCAGGTGGACTATCGGCTGACCACACACCAATCACCTATACTTTCAATATTAACAAGAAGACACTGAACACTTGCATAAATAATAGTCGGTATTCTGAGGGCCAGTGCCCTTGATAACCTTGCTGTCAGACAAATAAGAATACACTGAATTACTGTTCCACATGCATCTCAGTGCTGTTTATTAACCTCTCCATCTGAGAAAACTTACATTGCACCGGAATATGTCTGCCAGTAGGGCTATACAGAGAAAAACGACAAAAAGTCCCACAAGGTTTACGGTGGTTTTAAGTCCCCCTGGACAATGCAAACCACAGGGGGAGAGGACAGGTGTTCTGGAGGCTAAAAGAAAATGGTTCCGATAAAAATGAGGTTATTGCAGTGAATATGATTGGTTACAAAGTTGAATGCCGTTGGACACGCACGACGCAGCTGTGTCCTCGCGAATCTCAGACGGTACTAACATGGCCGGCTTGGTGCCTTGACTGTCTAGGTGGGGAGTTACATGCCAGGCAGGAACTGTTTCTTACAGTACACAACACAACATTCTGGTTTTCATCTATTATGGTTTACCTGCTCGATGTAAAATATAAGAATTTGACGAGACGTTTCCAGCTACAAAACAAAACACCTAACACTTGCAATGGATGACGTGAACAATGAAAACAAATGTGATGAAATACAAACATTAATAAAACTTGCTTTATTGGCTCAAAATGAATAGGGTTTTCCCTAGGGTGTATTCCGTCAGAACTGTTCCACGCCACCTGCCCTGCCATTAAGGACTTTTTAGTTGGTCCTATTTCCATCTGCATTAACATGCCTGGTGCTGCACTACCCTGCACCTTGCACTCGTTGCCGTAACTTGCACTTAACACTTGTTGCACCGTGTGCGCGAGCGCATCACTGCACATGCATCACCATGTGCAGTGATGCACATGCATCATCATGTGTAACCTTGTAGTGTTGGCAGGGGCGTAGGAACTAATATTTTCCTGGGGGCAGACGACTCTAATGGTGTCATTGTTTCCATGTAAAATAAAACACGAATGTTACAGTCTCCTCAGGTACTTTTAATTAAGCGCAACATCCCTGTTATTAGAATAAGTGATTATCTACTTGTACGAGCACTAGGACTACACATTCGATAATAATAAACGTCTACTCTTAAATTAACAAAGTTTTGATACTTCGATAACATCAACATTCGAAAACTTCGTGCGATTATTTTCTTGTAATACACGAATGTGAATTCATAAATGCATAATTTAAGTAAAAGTGTAATTTATATTACACAGGCATATAATAAAAAAATTATCTTTCATATTTACAAAATTCGAAACCTAAATTAACTTTGCATATAATATTGACATAATTTACATTCTCCATAAACAATACTCATACAAATTGAAACACTTGCATAACTCTTCATGGTGGATTATACATAAGGAGTAATTTACCTAAAACCACTTTACAGTCCCAAAAAAATCAGTACATACATATAAAAGTATTCACTAAGTTAGTAAAATATATCAGTCATTTATCTTGTAAAAATGTTGACATTATATGAATAAGATTTTTATAATTTAGAAACCTCGCAATTGCCGAATATTGACTTTCTCTCTGATGTCCTAGAAACCAACCCGTTTAAGATGTCATGCATTTGAAGAGAAGATAATCTTGAGCCATGGATCTGAGCAACCAATAAGTGATTAAGTCTTTTTTGTGACATATTTGCTCTCAAATATGTTTTCAAGCATCTTAAATCACTAAACGATATCTCTGAAGAAGCTGCAGAGGCTGGTATAGTAAGGATAAGTATTATCAATTTTTTTTTTCACTTCTCCTAGCAATGTTTGTGCCATTGCTGATTCGTTCTTCAGTTTTCTTGCTATATAAACCACTGCACTGATATTTTCTTCAGCGATGACAGTCTTCAACATGAGCAGTTGTGCATGCAGTATGTCTATATTGAAATAAAATGAATGTATACCTGACTCTAGCTGCAAGACTTCTGGAGATGGAGGGCCTTGTTTGATAGAAGACAGAATGACAATTTCTAATTTGACCAGTTTCTTCATTCCAACTTGATAAAATCTTATTTTAAGCTCATTTACAAGATGGTCCACAATTTCATAAAATTCTTTTCTGAATTTTTCTTTGGGTGTGAAACTGACTGAGGGACTTGGGTTGAAACTATTCTCTAACTTACGTGGTACTGTGACAATTCTCTTTTCAACTGGTTCCTTCAGATTTAATTTTTTGGAAATTCTTCTGCTTTTTCATAAGTTTTAGAAAATCCGGTCTCAGATCTAAGTTTCAAAAGAGTCTGTACAAGTAAATCAACAGGCTTATTATCACCTGTTGCACATAAATCTGGACCTTGAAATACCTTTGCTAACACTTCACAGAGACAAAAACTGTTTACTGTATCTGTGATGAAAAACATTGTTTCCATTTTATGAAGCCTTTTAATATAGCCCCATAGAGCAGATTTTCTCTCGTTTGATGCATTTCCATTCACGATTTCTTCCAGAGCTCGTAGTTCGTTGTACACATCCATAGTTTTATCTGGATCTCTTCAACGAATGTACTCTGATAGCCCATCGTGTAGTACAAAGAGGAAGAAGGTGTTGTACGTTCTTCACTGCATCAGATTCTTGTGCGCATGGTGGTAAAACTAAGTGTGCATAAATCGATATCATTTTTGCCTTCTCTAATATTAAATTTGAGGTATCTTTAACTATCATCAAATCATCGCTCATTCCTTACTGTTTTCTTGCAGTCTTGCAAAGCGAGAACAAGAGCATTGTTTGAACAATGCACAAAACAGCTTTTAGGAAATACTTAAGTAGGGTGTTTCTGTACACCATTCCACTGACCCGACATATTGGCCGCACCATCAAAACAATGACCTCGCAGTTTGTCAATGCTTATTGTCATTCTGAGTAGTATGTCTTTTATCACAGTTGTGAGTGTACTTGCTGCAGAATCTAGTAGGTTGTACATGACAACAAAAATTTATTTTATCTATAGAGAATCTGGATAAACACAGCGCACACACAAAGAGTACTGCTCCTGACAAGAAATGTCAGTTGTAGAGTCTGCAATAATACTAATAAATGGTGAATTCGAAATTTCGTCCACGATATTTTTGAGAACCATGTTGTAAGACTGGGATAAGCCAGTTGTCTCTGCGCAAAAGCCATGATTTCAACTCCGGAACATCGGATTCTCTTTCATGCAACACAGCGCATACAAAGTTACAAACTCACATCTCCATTAATAATTATTTAGAACGGAATTCTTACATCTAGTGTATGCAGTGCCGAAGATTTTTAGTTAAAATTTCTTTATACAAAGACGTAAATATGAAATGAATAGTTAGACACTATTTAAAATGGAACATGTGTTTGAGACTACAAGCTGGAGGGGCACTGTCACCTCTGGCCCCCCTCCCCCCGGTCACTACATCGCTGAGTGTTGGCCTCAGTGCAAGGCCGGGCGAATAGTCTATAAGGCGAGAGATGCAGGCACACGTCACCACCTTCTCACCAAACAATGCCTGGCGACTCCACCAAATGTAAAATAATTAAAAAGATATATTATAATATTAGAAATAGAAAATTTTGTATAGGGAGTGAGGTGTGTGCTAATACTACTAATACTTGGCGACTCAAACCAAATGTAAAATGGTGGAAAATTGAAAGAATGGGAATTAAAGTACAGTCCTTCATTTCAAAATAATAACTTAAACTTGAGAATGTAATACAGCATAGGTTTAGTTCCTGATCATAAAAGGGTGTAAAGAATGAAATAGTTCTCAAAATTGTGAATAAAAGTGACTGATGAAACAACCAGAACTATAGATAATAAAACTAATAATAATAATTATTGTTATCCATTCTCAACAAGTGCTTAATATTTTAAGTAAAAAACAAGGGCTATAAATTCACCCTTTTATACAAAACCAATCCCACATTTCTTAAAACTGGAATAATCAAATAAAAATGTAGTCTTCAGGAGTCGGCTAAACAAAATTTCAATTAAAACAAACTAGCAAGAAAATCCACAGACCATTATAAAATGTAATGAAAGAGGAAAACAAATTTGGGGGGGGGGGGGGGGGGCTTACTACTGCTTGATCATATACTAGTGCTGAACTTAGTGAACATACAAGGCTACATTTTTCTTTCTTCAGTAGTAAATATACGATGCGATGGTTGTATATATTATACCATATCTTTTCTCTGGCAATCGAAGTATATCTCAGTGTACAGGCACATTTCATACTAGGCCATAGTAATCTCAACATTCAACATAAGCGACTGACTGGTAGTTTAGGATTCTTGCTAGTATCTTACATTGGATCGTTGACAACAAAGGTGTGCGAACAAGTGTACGCGAGCGGTGAACAAGACTTATAATTAACCAGACCCTTCAATGAATTCTAAATTTAACATAGCGAAACTGGACATAAAATTAAACAATAACAATGGACACTATATACCAGCTTCCCTGTACTCGAGACTCTGCTACTATACTCTTGGTCAGATCTACTACTGTACTGTATACATTAAAAACCCTTGAACTATCTCATTACAATTCAGTCCAGCTTACTTTTTTTGTTTACTAGGCTGATCATTGTCAATGCCATCTTTGTCACTGGTTTTAACACTTGGTTCTGTCTTTGGAATGCGATAGGGTCTGAACTGCGTAATATTGAATTTACATACTGGAATGCCTTTCATTTCAACAAGTTCGTAACAGTTGTTGTGTACAACGCCGATAACTTTGAATGGACCTTCGAAACACCTTGCAACAAAATGTAAATTATGTAAATTTTAAACATATTGACCTTAACATTACCCTTGCAAATTATTTACACAAGAAACAAAACAATATTTAAAAAAAATCAATGTAATCACAGTCAGACCGATGCAGTCTCTTTTTACAAGATACTTGAAAATCATTAAATGACAAAAGTTTGTGATTATATCAGCACTTTACCTAACATGTCCTTTTTTAGTTTTGTTGAATTTCAAAGTTTTGAAGAAAAAGATAACTCGCTATATTCATCGTCATGGTAAAATTAGTTACCACTCGATGCTTTGTTGCAATGATCTGGTTGATCACGAGCACTGCCACTTTCTTGGTGGGGAGAGTCTCAGTATTGTCTTGGGCAGATCACTTCTTTCAATCATCGTTACACACTGATAACCTACATGTTAAACAACAGACAATATTTTAATGTCTAACATAGTACAGCAGCGATTCACTTAACAGTGTGATCATAGAACACAATATCTAACAAGATCAGTTATATACTTCATGTTTACTCATCTTCTTTCATATATGTTGGGAACACATTCTCAGCTACATTTCGTTCATTCATCATCTCGCAGTTTTTTTTATAAATCACTTGATGCACACGAAGTTATTCGCTTGATTTTGAGCTCAATAACATGCTTCGTTATTACGCTATAATAGTGCATTTAGGGATGATCAAACATGAATCGACTATCAAATAATGAATTTATTATATACAACATCTAATGAGAGTAAATATAGAATAAACAACGATCAAGGAAATGCTTCTGCAGGAAACAATGCGTTTCTACTCCCTAAGCAATGTTGTTTATCCTAATTGGGAAAATTGCTATAAATATGATACATAATTAAACAAATAACTATATAACAAACGAATTATAAATTGATACACAAGGCAAACAAATAACTATATAACAAACGAATTATAAATTGATACACAAGGCAAACAATTAACATACAATACACTGAAAATAGCACAACAACCAAAAAACATTTATTGTAACAAAACACACTAACTACATTATTAAAATAGAAGAGATATCATATCGACAGGGTTACGACAGTACAAGATAGATGTGTGTGATACTTAGGAGCATTCAGTAAGACTTAACATGTGATTGATAACTTTTCTCTAAGCATCATCAAAGTTGCTTAGTCTTAGAGGTCCTGATGATTATTTGATATGAAGTTGGAGTCACACAATCGAGAGTTTTCGTTATTTTGTAAGACTGAGTTGTTGGCCGATAGCACATGTAGGAGTGCAGTTTCATGGACTATTTGATCAAGCATAATATTAATTTGCTTATATTCGTTGTTGAGCTATCATGGAATATTTAGGGAACATCCCAAATTTGATTTCTAAACAGTAATCATATTCTTATTATCATCTTATTCATTTTCTGACAACAGATAGTTCTTCCTTCTTTGATTTTTTAATTGTAGGATTGAAAGGTAGTTGTGACATGTCCTGTGTAGTGTTAGAATTGCCTGTTTATCAAAGTATATAAACTTGATTTTTACATGTGCTTTCTGTAGGTAGAGCCTATCTTAAAATGCACTATGTAATAATTACTAGTACAAGGTTCTGCCATTATGCTCCTAGAAATCATTATGATTTAAGGTCATAATTCTGAAGATAAAATTTGTTTTTCTTTCATACTTTTTCTGGAATAGAACTACCAAGTAGATGTTCTCAAATATACATGTGAAATGACGCCCATATCTTTACATCCATGAACTACACTCTTATAAAAAATTCTGTATGAAACTCTACACTAGCATTAAATAATTTATTTGCAGAATCGTTCCGTAAAATCAACACTGGGAACATTTCCCGAAACTTACATATTTTTATTATATTTGTCTCACTTCATTGTGGACAGCGGTAAGAAAAATGGTAGAACAAGCAGTTTAAACGAAATGGTAAATACATGTTGAATAATATTACATTTCACTTAATAAAATGCACTACAATGGTACCTACACTTCACTATGCTTGAAAAAAGCACACAAAAATATTTACAGAATAAATACTCAGGCAACACCAACAATATATTCGTATAATAAACACAATGAGAAAAAGCACATGCACAACAGCCTTCACCAGGCTGCTGGAAACTGGAAACACAAACATGGCAATCCATTGACTTGTAACGTTTACTGTTCGTATGTGCCGACATAATCTGTCATAAATGCTAAACAGGTTTTTATATCCCAGTTGCTTAGAGCCAAGTAAATTTAATATTGCTTTAAAAAAATAATTTAAACCATAAATGTTGTAAGTATAACTAAGCTTTGAAATCACAACTTTTAGTTCTGAGTACTATTTTCTTCCAAAGCCATCAATTAAAGCCAGCTTAACAACACAGATCCCGCAGCAGTTCATTAGCTGATACAATACATTACAAACGATAACATTTTCTCTTTACATAGTGAGTAGGTTGGTCACATTGTCTGTCAGATTTTACCCCACTTATATGAAATGGACAATACAGAAAATTTTTCAAAATAACAACATACAGGGTTCTTTTCTTCGTTTCAGAACAATTATGCTATCAAAATTTTAATACCAAGTAGCCTTTTATTTCCAAATATAAAAATTATTAGGGCTGGACCGATACCGATTAACCGGCCGATACCACAATTGTCAGCAGTATCTGAACATTATTTCTGCTGATTTATGTTCACCGATTAGTAGCACTAACTAATTTAACACAATTTTAAATAACCAGGCATGCTACATCTCGTAACGCATTAATTTAACGCATCCATCAATCAGATATTCTGTCCGAAACCCAAATCTATTCGGAACAGTTGTTTTTCAATGATTTGTTCCCGTTGTTTACATTTTACTGTATTTCCTGTTTGTAATTCGTCAAAAATTGTGTGCATCATTCGTTTTTGGACACTATGTGAATGCAAAACAACATAGTTAATCGACAACTGGTGCTATCAATAGTATTCTTTACATCCCGCAATAGTTCTCTGTTTTATATTCTTCACAAATTTTTATTGCTTATACTGCATTCTTAGGGCCTGTATTACCACCATCTGTTAAAGTCCTGAATAAAAGTAACAGCACAAAAATACGTATTACGACTCGCTGATACTGCTTATTCGGCAGGCTATCAGCTGATAAAGCTATCAGGTACTTCGTCCACCAGATAGCTATCAATCAGGATGTCAAATTGTGCGTTTGAGCAATATGGTGGCAGGTAGTAAGAGAAGAATTGTATTTGACAGCGATTCTGATGATCAAATTTTGGATGAAACGTTTCGATGCGCTAAAAATGCAAAGGCGACACATTAAAAATAACTTCCCTTCTCCGTCCATCTATTTTTTTTATTTTCTACAATTGTCTTCGCTGACCGAATTAAGTTAATTAGTCTGGTTAAATGCCATTGCAACGGCAATCGAGTTCTCTTCCGTCAAAATTTATGTATATGCGAGAATTTGTTGCTAGTGTTATTGAAATATTATGTATGCAGTACATTATATTTGTATTTCATTAAATGTAGATCGACATAGGTACCTTTTTAGAACAGTCACCACAGTGAAATGAAATTACACCTGTCTGCCACTTCGTAAAAGTGTCGTGTGCTGACTCATTCGATTAACATAACACTTGAGCTATTTCTTGAAACCAAGAAATTTAAACTTCACAATATAAATACTACTTCGAGTCTGTTTATTTTATGTTAGATGAAGGGGGGTGGGGGGTAAAGTTTTACGTCTTTCATGAGACGCGATTGTTTGGCGGTTCTTCTTATGAGAGAGTGGCGATTGGAAAACACATTGTTCTGCCGAAACAATGGAAAGGTTTATTCGTATGGAAATAGCATTCAATTTACTATTACTCAAAAGTTTTATCTTCAGCGGAAGAACTAAATGCGATAAATGTGTAGGTGTTCGTACCAATGCGAGAAATATTCAACACATGAATAGCATTGCATTTTTATGTAATTAACTACACTAAAAGGGTGTTTATTTAGGCCATGTACATATGAAAACCTTTCGCAAGAACAAAATGCAATAAATACGTCACTGGTAAACCGGTGTACGAAATCACAATGTAAACATGTTCAACAAATTTAACTTTACACAAAATTCGTTAGAAATTCAATACAATAAATTGCGGGAAATCTTTAACTTCCAAATAAATCCCAAATATTCTAACCTAAATTTAAGAAAATATTTATAAAACACGCAAACAAACAGTCTTCATCTTCTAATTCGCAGACCCCACTCGTTTTTGCTGGGAATCGGCCTTTTCCTTTCGTGTCTTGCCCTATAACGTCTCAATACATTTTTAAATATTCTAACAACAATTTAAGAAAACATTGTTTATCAAACACACAATCAGTCTTCAATGCTGTAATTCACATACCAAGCTCGTTTCGGCCGGGAATCGGTAATTTTCATCATGCCTTGCCCAATAACCTCTCAATATAATATTAACAGAAAAGCACATGAAAATAGTAAACATGAACAACTTTTGTACATAGAAGACTACAATCGAGTCAAAGTCACCAATGCAACTAACCCAACTATTACTAAATTTCGAGTTCTATTGGTGAGTTCTATTGGCAACAACCAGAATAAAATTCCTGATATTGCCCGAACTTCCTGATAGCTTGGTGAAAGCTATTCGCATACAATCAGGTCGTTATAATACACAAGAGCTGGCAAAACACTACTGATAACCACGTCAGCTGATAGTTATTCAGCACTTATATCAGTCAGTGGTAATACAGGCCCTTAGGCAGGAGACAATAAGAAAGCAACCTGTATTGTTATTATTGTAACACATTTACTGCACTCATAAGTTGGCAGTAATTAAACAATTCACACATTGTATGATGCTGTTGTTATTGAAAATGGAAAGTGGTAGCAAATACACTAGATTTATATGTGTGTAGTTCTTATTGTAAACTGTCAGCTGCGGTTTTGGTTAGAATGTTAATTGTCTGAATAAGACTCGTCAAGTAATAATTGCAAAAATTGTCACAAATAAATCAGCTGTTGTCATTTTAACCAAGGGAATAACTATGGCGCGGCCAACGAAGGAATACTAAGCGAAAATATTAACAGCTGCTTCCCCCGAGCCCGTTTTCCCGCCGTCGCCAGGAGCCGCTGCAGCAATCAGCACTCTACCAAGCCCTCGTTCGCACCAGTTGGGCAGTGCACTGCAGTGGATACAATAGAGAAACGCCACTTATGAGAGTGTTCGCAGGGCCAAGCGCAGCGCTCGTGTCGTGGGCGAAGTGCAAGGACAGTGTTGTGCAAAGAAGACGACGTGCTCCCATGTGCACGTATATTAAAATAAGAACCTTTCATGCAGGGTGTAATTAAAAGGGCAATATTTATCAATTGGTCATGAACGCCAGTCCACGCAACTGTAATATTTGGAACCTACGCCACTTAAATTTCCCTGTGGGCTCCAGTGTTTTTGTTTGTTATTGTTTGTAATGTACCATTTTCACGTGTTTCACCCCATCTTATCCCATGCAGAGTAATATATGTTTTAAAGGGTTTCATTGTATAAGGTACTTGTTTATGTAAGAATTGTAAGTGTTAGAGTCACGTGGATATGTTTTTGAACAGTTTTGGTGTGTAAGAAAATAGTCCACGCGGCCTGTCTCCATGCCAAACACCGGCCGGCATGCCGCAAGGGTTCGAAGGACGAGTCAGTCATACTTGTGTATCTCGGGGAGGTGGACATGCAGACTGACAAAGACGCGTTTCACGTGCTTCGGGGGCACTTCATCTTTGAGAACTGATCATGTTAACATGCAATATACTTTAATTATACTGGAACATTTGTTTTCTTCAGCCACCCAAGACTCTTCGCATCCTCCCTACCTATGGTTAACATCGCCTAGGGAGGCTTAACTGTTCCGTAAGTTTTGTGGTCGAGTGCTGATTTCACAGTGTAACCCCGCTGGCAGGTAAAGCCTGGCAAATCATTGTAAACTGTTTATTGAGGGAACATTAATAAAACCCCTATGAACCGACGTGTAATGTGCGTTCTCATTCGGGTTTCCTATGGGCTTTAGGGGTGCGGGTACCCACCATTCCCGCCAAATATTCAGAATGTTATGCAAAGTGTTTTCCATGTATTTTACAATGTTTTGTGTCTTCATTTACTTAAATATTGGTATGTAAGTCACTCTACGACCTCACTTCATAGGTTGGTAAAATATTGTATTTCTTCAACTTCTGGAGCAACCCAGCAAGCACGCCAGAACTACAGAGACATCATCATTGTTGCCACCACAAGGGAGGACAAAGAAGGAAAGCAGATAGTGGCCATCTTGGTGCACTGTGTTATCAGCCAGCTGTGCCTCCCCGGTGCCGAGCAGGAGAAAGAGGTTGCAAAACCACTCCCTCTGACCGCACCGTGCATGATAAAGGCGAAAGATGAAGAGGACAGTGGGAAGGCGGAAAAGAAAACTCGTCTCCCACTCGCACTTCTCACTCATTGCGCTGCCGGTCAGCTGTGCGACATGCTGAGCATTGACCCCTGCCTCGCACCGTGCCCTGACGTTGCACCTGCCGCGCCGAGCATCGCCCATTCCTGATCATGCTCCAATGTGCGTGCATCCCCGTCTACACTTCCGCGACCACATGGACTTGTTTACTAACATGGCTGGCCGAATACTGAGTGACGCAACTGCATTACTGTGTCCACACTGTCTGCGCCCACTGCCACAAGACTTAATCGCAAAATATGAGTTAGGCACAACCTACTGCAAGTGTGAAAGAAAGACCAGCCCGACGAGCAACCGCGTCGGTCACAACCATGAAAGTGAAATTGGACAGAACAATGAGTCGGAACTTTTGGAACCAAAATTTAACATTCATGTTTTGGACGATCAAACAGCAAATTGGTGCTAAAAAACCTACTTTGCCCAGGTCAGTACACCCTACTTCTGAAATGTAAACAGTGCAATAACTGTTACCATGCAGAGTACCTTAATGAGAACAAACTCCAAACCATTAATGGACTAGTGTTTTTGTGTAAGCAATTCCACATGCAACCAATGCCACCCAAAATTCTGATGTCTAATTGGGACTCGTTTTTCGGTGAGATACGATGGATGAACACTTGCGAACATACTAAGTACATGGGGAATTCGGACAGGAAATTACATCACTGCCATAAATGCAGCCAGAGTATACATGATCAGTGCAGAAACGAGGAAGAAAACCAAACTGCGTGGCCAAGGATAAAGAAATGCCTGTTGTCGTACCCGATTTTCAGAACATGTCCACTGTACCATCCTGGATGACTCCACCCGAGTAACAGCCAATGTCAGCTACTAACCTTCCTTTTACATCTTTGCCTCCGATACCAATTGCACCTTATGTTCTGCAAATGCAAAATGATTACCCTACGCCTATGTTCACACCAAATTTTCCTGCCGTTTTACCTAGCATACCGAATCCATTTCTATGTCAAAACCATACCCGATCATGCTACCATCAGTAAACAGTGCGATGTCAGCCACACCCAGTGTAAACAACAGGACTGATTTTCAAATTCGCTCAACTACGACCAGATTCCAAACACCCCCGACCTTCTCGGGACAGTTGAATGAAGACCCCTCAGATTTTTTCCAGGACTGTACGATGTGTTTACAATGGTATGGTGTCTCGAAGGATAAGTGGCCTAGATGCATTGGAAAACAACTGGAAGAGGATGCAAGACAGTGGTGGAAATCGACAAACCATTACGGGCTCACCTGGAATGAGTTTCCGCACACATTCCAATGTCGATTCAAAGGGACCTCCACTTCCATACAGGCTCAGAGTAAACTGACTCTGCAAGAACAACAAGAGGGTGAGACACTGACTGCGTTTATAAACAGGAAGACCCACCTGGTGCGGAGGTTCCGCCCAAGCCTAACCGAACGTGAAATATTAGAAGTGATTGCGGAGACTGCACTGCCGGAATACTGCCCAGCAATTGTCCCGCTACTGAACAGTGGCATAGCGGAATTCATGCGAGCTGCCTTAGTTCTTGAGCAAAACACATGTTTACTGCGATGGCAACTGGGAGGCGCACAGATGCGTCAAGGAGAGCGTGATTTCGGTGAAAACCACTGTGAGAACCAACATGTAAACAGACAGCACTACAACCGAGGAGACAGGAACAGCCCAGGGTAAGCAATGTGAACAGATTCCAACACTGCGCACGTGGTGGCAGAAATGTACAAAACACGAACGCGTACTGCAGTGCGAACCGGTTCGTTCAGTGAGACTGCACGCGACCACCTCCGATGCTATGTCGGTATTGCCTGGGTCAACAGTTCCACTGGCACACTGACTGCCCGAGGAACCCACATCGAGGGAGCAAATACAACAGCAACAGAAAAACCACCGAACACCGGCCACTAGCGAAAACCAGCAGGGAAACAGGTTGTAGGGGTAAAGCCAGCTGCCATAAACTTTACCCCTCCCCATGACAACACTCCCACAGAAACGCCTCAAAGGGCACTAATAAATCAGGTCAAGGGGTATTGTACCAAATTTATCAGAGCTATTGTACATATCAATGGTATCCTGTGTCATGCTCTTGTTGACACAGCTGCATCTCATAACATGTGCCAGTCACGTTTTGTAAACAGTAAAAATGTAACCTCAACCGGTCATTTGATTTACCTTGCCAACTGTCAGTGCACGAACTCAGTAGTTGGTCAAGCAACCGTAACAATTAAAATCAGGGATCTTGAAACAATCACCTCAGCGATAATATCTGATGAAATAACACAAGATGTAATTTCAGGTGTACCTTGGTTATCAGAAAAGAACACAATAGTGGAGCCAGCTGAGCGTCGCATTCACTTCAGAGCTAAGGAGAGACGCACTGTATACAATGTACATCGCCATAACATTGAACACATACCCGACGTAAATTCGGCAGAATTTAACCATGAAATTCCCATCGAACACCAAGCTGCTTTTCAGCGCTTATTACATGAGAGAAAGATTGTTTTTGTACATGACGCATTGTGTAGGACAACAATTGCAGAGCACGTAGTACCGCTGACGAAAGAGGAGCCCATTTTTAGCAGTCCGCGAAGCTACTTGCTTCATTTGGCACGATTAATAAAGCAACAGATTTCAGAAATGCCGTCGGATGGAGTCATTGAGCCGACAAGGAGCAGGTAAAATTCAGCAATAACACTGGCACCGAAAAAAGATGGGACCTGGAGGTTTTGTGTTGACTTCAGGCTCATCAATCAGGTGACCTGCAGCGCGATACCACCCTACATAAGCATTAAGGATGCATTGAGTTCACTGGGAGAGGCCAGAGTGATGTCGTTGCTCGATTTAAGAAGTGGGTACTGGCAGATACCGGTATGCCAAGAGAACTGGGAAAATACCTCGTTTACCACCCCGGGCAGCCAACGATACCAATTCTGCGCCATGCCCTTTGGGCTAAAATGCACACCTGCAACATTCCAAATTATGATGGTGAGAGTGCTCGACGGCTTGGTAGGCCTATCTTGACGATGTAGTAATATGGTCTGAAATCTGAGAAGAACACCTACATCACCTTTCGTTTGTGTTGGAAAGACTTGAGATTAATGGATTAATCTGTTCTGTTAGTAAGTGTCATCCGGGCAAAACTAACCTCGAATTACTCGGTCATATGGTTAACGGAGAGGGGAAACAGGCCAGACCCCGAACAGCTGGGGCTGATCGAGTGTCAACAGGCGCCATGTACCAGGAAACAACTGAGAAAATTTTTTGGCCTTGTCAACTGGTTGCGGGAACACATCGAAGACTTTGCAGTTACCACCGCACCCCTCACCGACCTGCTGACACCCCTGAAGTGGTACGTGTGGGGTAGCGCACAAGAGGAAGCAGTCCTGAAAATCAAGGAGAAATTTCGATTGTGCCCCGCAGTGGCAAGATATGACCCAGCGCGCCACTTGTATCTACAGATCGATGCCAGCCAGGAGGGGCTTGGTGCCGTGTTATATCAGTACAGCGACACGGGAGAGAGATGTGTCATCGATTTCGCAAGTGCGAAACTGGGAAGTGCTAAACATAGATACAACGTGAATGAGAGAGAAGGTCTCGCTGTGATTTGGGCCATTCGAAAATACAGACTGTATTTAGAATAACGCAGATTCACATTGAGGACAGATAATCGTTGTCTAGTATGGGTAAACAGCATGTGGGGAGCTAGGAGTAAGCTCACGAGGTGGGCACTATTACTACAGGATTTGTCATTGAGCATGTCCCAGGCAAAGAGAATGAGCTAGCTCACACGTCACGTACACCAGACACCATGGTAACTGTAACAGATGATGTGGAGTGGGAGTAGGTATTACCCCCTGTTACCCAGGAACCAGTTACAAAAGCAAGTGTTAACAGAGTCAATGTAGTGGGAGGTGAACAGCTTGTGGCAGATTTGTACCGCTGCAATGTAGCAACGCAGGAAAGTTACGAGTTCGCACAGGAGAATAAATAGAAATGCGAGAGATAGAGAGAGAGAGAGAGAAAGAGAGAGAGAGCAAGTGGATGAATGGAGAGTAGTGGAGGGTCACGTAGAGACATGCTCGCCATGTGATAACACCACCTGGAGACTGTATGTGTCCACTACACAACAGGAGAGAGTTTTCGAACACATGCATAGTAGTACTACAGCAGGACAAACTGTGAAAAATGTTCTAGAAAATTTATTTTGGCCAGGCGTAATGCATTGTGTACGGAATTGGGTACGGAAGTGTCAGAAATGCAACTTGTTCAAGTCATGCAGAAGTGATGCCAATCAACAGCAGCAGCCTAGGCAACCTAAAAGACCTTTCAATATGGTGTGCTTAGACATGATGTGGCCATATCCAAAATCTGCAGCCGGGAAAAGGTTCATTTTAGTGGTCACAGTCAATTTTTCGCGATGGATTGAGACATACCACCTAAGTGGTGCTAGGATGGGTCAGATTGCGAAATGCATGCAAGGTGATTTGGCAAGATGGGGTTGCCCGAAGGAACTCCTAATGGACAACAGGTCCCAATTTACAGGCAGACGTTGACGTGATTTATGTACCAGCTGGAGAGTGCGGCACCTAAAGATGGCGATTTACCATCCCCATGCAAACCCCACAGAGAGACACAATGAGTTGATGGTGCAAATCCAGCTCGTTGTGGGTGAGTAGCATTATCTGGGCCGAACGCTTGCCAGCCACCCTCTTCATGCTGAGACGTAGGACAAACATAGCAATGGGAATAACTCTGACACAAGTACTGCTGGGACGAAACATCATGCTGCCTAGTGAGCAGAACTGCCCGCGCACGAAGGAAAGTAGTGACACGGAAACCAGTGGTGTACGGGAGGAAAGGCATAGGCGCCGGTACCATGAGCAGAAGGAACACCAGGATAAATACACTAATCGATGGCTACCAAAAACAAAAAGACTGCCAACGACGCTCATGACAGGCGAAGTCGTGTACGTGAAGGCACATCTGCAGTCCGTGGCACGGAAAAACTTTTGCATGGGGACTGTGCAACGATGGATGGGACAGCACAGAGTGATAAAGGTGGTAGGTCCGACGACGTATTAGGTAAAACAAGTAGACAGACAGTCAGAATCCACCGTGATGACATCTGGGCAGAAACGGAGAGCGCCCTCCAACAGGACGGGCCAGAGGCCCAAAATGGCCAGGACAGCCTTGCTCAGAACGAGCAGCAGGAGGAAGGAAGTGGAGAGGAAAGTGGTCCGGAACCTGGAGCAGATGTCAGGCCACCCAGTGCAGGTGAGACATCGGCGCCGAACATCACGGAGTTCACCAGGGGTGAACGTCACGCCAGCACCGTGAGGAACGAGGTCGCAATGTCTGACAGGGACGGCAATGGGGCGGAAGAAAGGGGAGAAGGAACTACCGCACATTGTACAGGATGCACGGTACTGGAACAACAAGAGGAGAGGACTACCAGGAGCCCCATGACGGCGTTGGCACTGACGAACCCCCTGGTGATGTTCCGACAATAAAAGGTGGTGTGGCACATCGAGAAGACATAGCAGAAGAGGAGACAATGGTTCTGGCGTCACCAGACACACATATGCTGGTAGGGGTGAGCCCGATGACCTGTGTCAAGGGGTCCGACGTGATCGAGCTGTCAAGCTCAACAGTTGGGATGGAAGTGCTGGAAACAGCCCTACTACTATATCTCGAAAACAGAGAAGGGGGAGAACAGATTCCTACCCCGGTAGCACCACCTGTCAGCATGAAAGACGAAAAATAAACGTAGGTCGGGGAACAGAACCAGCCTACGGGGATGCAAATACCGCGTTGCAACCGGTATCGAGATGAGAGTAGCAGTGAAGAAAGTGGAGGAGTGAGCAACAAGGACAGTGAGAGTGGTGGGTTGGCCAGCCCACTACCTCTCCAACATCCTAAGAGGCAAAGACTACCACATCTGGAATGTACCATCTGCAGTAGCGCCACAGCACGCTGTAGGGCGAAGGTCCACCAGCAGCAGCCGAAGAACAACATGAAGCTGCCACCACATAGGGATGTTTACATGCTACGACATCACCACAGGGAGCAGAGAAGGTGCTCCTGCTGCGAGTGAGTCACCGGCTGCAAATGTTCATGAAGGGGGAGGGGGGCGTTTGATGCCATCTGCTTTCCCCAAGCCCGTTTACCCACGTCGCCAGCAGCTGCTGCAGCAATCAGCACTCTACCAAGCCCTCGTTCACACCAATTGGGCAGTGCACTGCAGTGGATACACCAGAGAAACGCCACTTATGAGAGTGTTCGCAGGGCCAAGTGCAACGCTTGTGTCGTGGGCGAAGTGCAAGGATAGTGTTGTGCAAAGAAGACGACGTGTGCGAATTTTGCAGAATTTGGACCTGCCAGTATCGAGTGTTGAGGTAATTTATAAAAAAGGTGATTGTGTATATAAAATATTAAAATATATAAGATCAAATAAATAAAAAGTTGAATTTTTAATTGTACATTGTTTTATCGTTCCCTTTTAGTGATTGCGTTCATGTGAATCTTTATATAATAAATGGTTAAAATTAAATTAAAATAATTATTAAATAATATCTTTAAAAAAATTTAAAAAATTATGCATCGCAAATCGCGTTTATTTAAATAGGACGAGAAAAGGGAGAAGAAAATAATTTTTTGGATACACAATAGGAAAATTTTAGCAATAGTTACTTTCAGCACCTGCGTATGCCACGTGAAACAAATGGGGTATTTTACCCTATCTTCCGTTTTCGGGTTGGATACGCTATAGGAAATAATTGGGTGTAGGTCGAAATTTCCCCCCCGACTCGGCTGGATACACAATAATAAACAAGTGGAGTGTGGCACCAATTTCCACCCTTCCCGCTTGGATATGAAACGTCGTCCTTTTCGGTCCTGCACGTTTTGTCACCTGGATACGCAAAGGGAAACTTATGGTAAAAACCAGCTTTTTCAAGGTGCGCAGGATACACAGAGGGAAACTTTGTATTTTATGTGGGCTTTTTCTGGTTCGTGGTAGGATACGTAATAGGTGGTTTTTTGTTTCGACTTTTTTACCATTGGATATGTAATACAATGGTTTTGAGCGATTTAGATACACAATATGGAACAATCACCAAAAAAAACTCTATAAAACTTCGATGAACAAAGGGTATCTTTTTTGTTAGAGGTTAGGCCATAGTAAACAGCAGGAATAAATTCACTAGCTGAAGAAACAATTAAGAAATGGAAAATGTCTCTTTCTGCACAAAATTTATATAAATTAGCTTCCTCAAAACTGCTCCAAACTTATTTACCAATGATTTGATTGGCCTGATATAATTGGTAAGTCCATTGAATGAAAATAAAACAACAGAAAAACAAATATACTAACCTAAAATAAACTTGCTAAACTGTATCTTAATAAAATATGATCCTAGTTCACTCAGGGTAGGCACCAACAACAAATTTACTTCAATGCCCAGTACCAACATTTACGTCCATAAAATTTCACACCAGGAGTATTGAATATTTAAGATTCAAGGTACGGCTAAAACAACAAGTGATGGCTCAAAATTCAACCACGACTTAAAGCAAACCACCTTTAAAATTCTCTTCTTTACAACTAAATGTTCAGCAACTTATATTCTTACCTTACAGTAATGTCTACTTCTCTAACCCAAGGACTTTACCCACGTATCTCTCTCGCTCTCTCTCTCTCTCTCTCTCTCTTTGTATCCTCAGTCCGACTATGTCTACAACTACCCCAAAATAGGCTATTTAAAGGATTGATCGGGGCCATTTTCCAGAAATCAGGAAAAAATGTCCTGACCAATCAAAAAAAAGCAAAGTTTAACCAAATACTAAGTGCATTTTGACGAACGAAGACATTCTCCCGAACGAAGACATTCTCCTCCGAGCTGTGTTTTCTCTGTGTCCACTCAGTCCGCCATCATCCCTCGAACAACTACAACACTCTTAGTTTTGTATCAAGTGACTTTCCTCGTCCGAATGCCTCCGACCAATCAGAAGACACCACGAATCCCTAGCAACCTCCCGAAGGCCAGCACATCATTTTACCTCACTCACCCTACACTTAAGTGGCCTACACTTTCTCTGCTGCCTTCAGCATGAGGCTTCCCCTTGCCCCTGACAGCACCAACGAGCTCACGACTGTCGTATCCAAACAATCTGGGCCTGGAAACGTCTATGAAACTTACGAAGTAAAACATGCTAGAATGAAAAAAAAAATGTTCAAAATGTTTGAAAATTCCAAAAATGTGGCGGTGGTGTAAAAGAATGTAGATCCCAACTACAAGCTACAAAACTGCAGCAAAACATTGAAAGCTGAAAAAAAAACTAACGAACACAGCAGTTCCAGAACTTGCCAGTGTCTAACAAGGAAAATTCTCGACAAAGACAAAACCATTATGTTGCTAAGACTGAAGAACTAACAATTATAATAATTATATAATTCCACCAATCCTAACAAAAAAAATGTTATCCCCTCATAACAAAAAATAATCTCCATAAAAATAAATGTATCTGAACAAATAATTACAAATTTTGAAAAATCAGGCCCAATAAAAAATTAATAGGAACAATTTTAGTTCGTCACAATATATTACCGAAGTAACAATGTATTTTTAAAAATGTTTTTGTATGTGTAGGTAGTTTATGTGCGCATATTAGTAGTTAAATTCATTTAGTGTATTCGTGTTGTCTTTCGATTGCTCTTCGAACCATGTTGCAGAAGGCCTGGAGTCAGGATTCCTTTAGAAACTATGTCACACGTAATCTGTTGCCTGCTGTGTGAAACCATAGGATGACCATAAGGTAGGGGCACTCTACCTTGCCTTCAGCGCCACAGCAGACAGAAGTTAATTCGCCCACACGCCTTTCATGAGTAAGGCTTGGCATATATTCCTTAATGTGGTTTTTGACATGAATACGTCTTTACATTTGCAACCAAAGTGGGAGGCAATCCAGAAAATCCGATGATAAAAAAATCAGGGGATACAGTTTGGCATTGCAGCTCCAAATCTATAGTCTTCATTAAAAATTCAATTACACCACTCGATTGCCAAAGGATCCAAAAATGTGAGTGAGTACTGCGAAGTTTTGAGTTCATTTCGCCACATTTCATAATTCCGCCTAGTATAACTTTTTACTAGGAGAAGCTACGATGCTCGTTTAAGTTTCAATCGACAGATCTCGTCAAGATCAATCGATTGGGTGTGTTAAAACATTTGTCTGGCATTGGTTATTGTGAAATTGTATGTCTTTAATGTAAAAAATTAAGAAAACTTAACACAATGTCGGCCTATAATCGCCAAAAAGCCAAGTCGAAATACAGAAATCGTATACGGTTATGAAAGAGCATCTCAAAAGTAATCCAGTGTTATCCATAAAACCCCATATGATGGAGTGAAGCGGTGCTGGGAACATAAAAAATCATCAAGGTGCCCGAGCACATCAATGTAGATGTACACAAACAAAACAAATGGCAGTGTCCCCAACACAGCCACACCCCATTTTTTAAACGTGTTGTTCATGTCTTGCTTTTTCTTCCACATGTTAAAATTTGGTAATCGATCCTTCTAAAAAGTACCCACAGCCTTCTGCTGCAAAATGTAGAGTGGCACATATAATAACGAAGGTCGCGAATCACCCAACACCGTGTTCCTAATGCATCACTTATTTCACACACATTGGGAGAAGACATCATTATCAGATCGTTTACCCAGTAACCAGCTGCCACACTGAGAGAGAGAGAGAGAGAGAGAGAGAGAGAGAGAGAGAGTGTGTGTGTGTCCATCCTGCAATGTAGGTGAGAGAGAAAGAGATCGCCCAGCCTCCAAAGCCATGCTAGGAAATAGACAGAGCTATAAAAGATAATTTCCGAGCAACCAGCTGCCACGCTAGGAGAGAGATATCGCCCACCCTGCAATGGGTACGAGAGACAGCAAGCCAGCAGCATTGGGCAGTTCAAGCAAGACAGCACACAGAGCCAAACCAACTACAGAAACCAAAACAATTTTCCTTAAAGGGACAGTCTAACATTCCCTCAAGCAAAAACATTTTTTTTTTGTTCACCCAGATGAGTAATACGATTTCGCCTCATCAGTGCGAACCTAAATATAGCTACCAACAGGGTCCTATAAACAGTACAAGTCTTCCAGAAGTGCCTACATAATACACACCTCGTATGAGGGCTATTAAAGATGCCAACAAATTGTACTGTTCACCCCAAAGTAAAATAATAAGCTCATTTCCACAAGCTGAAATGAGCTGACCACAAACCTGCTAATTGCAACACCAAGAGAAGTGTTGACTCGTGCCGCCTCAGCTGAAATTCCAGTCGACCAGTGGCATCACATGTCCTGAGAGCATCACGCTATCTTCCAAAAGCAAGCTGGCCAGTGTAAATACTGGTGCATGACCCTTATTTGCGAGTCTATGCTCCTCCACCTGACTTTAAGGTCCTCACGACCTCGCTGAAGAGTTAACACCCCTCCTCCTAACTGCAAGGTGCTGGAGAAAGCCATCAGGTCCTTAAATCTGCTCCTTCACCACACTCCTGGTGGCAAAGTAACAATCAGCAGCAGCTTGCTTCACCACCTCGTGGGTTGGGGTCCTCTACTGCCATCCAGGTCTTCTAGATCTCCCAGATGCTTAACTACCCCTTCACCGACATCTTCAACACCCTCCAGAAATCCTCCAGAGCCAACCCTCTTAAATAGTCATCGAACACATGTAAATACCATTGTCCCTTTAGGAAAACCAACACTTACCACCGCCCTTCTGGTTAGTGGTAAATCCCTTAGGTCTTTTCTGGACACCAGGACTCCCCGTGAGAGTGATCGCACCAAAATGCAAGATTGTGTTAGCTATCCCAGATCTTGTGCCCTGCAGGAAAGCTACACATCCAGTCTTGTACCCTGGTCAGGCCCCAGTTCCGTGCAGCGATTAGAGATCTGATCTCACCCTGGGTGTGTCTGCCCTAGCACCCACCAAAACACTTGGGGCAGTGATGTTCCTCAGTTACCCATAGGACATCATGTATCAAAAAAGGTTTTCTGGCACCCAACATGGGGCCTAGCACCTAAGTACATAGGCTATTTAAGCATAACCAGGCCAGCGCAATCCCGAACTAAGAATCTAGTTAGGCGCCAAACTGCTTACTGCTAAGACTTTGGGGGGTCAAAAAACACCTTGTGGTGATCAAGACAACTAACCAACATGCCACACGCCGACATGAACAAATCCAAGGAAGCCGACAACAATATGGCCGAAGCCATACTCGGACGCTGCCCCAAAACTAACTGCCCGGACACAGGGACACACCACATAGAATGTGCCCACTGCCAGATAAGCTTCCACTATGTCTGTCTATGCTGGCTAGACGAAGTAACATTTACAGACAGACTGGAATACTGGTGCGAAGCTTCCCGGGCTAGACAAACAGCTTTCTATAGCTGGATAACCTGCCAAGGACATTGACATGTTCCAGATGTCCACATATCCCTTGCGCTCGTTTGTACCATCACAGGCTCATCAACTACAACAGCAACACCCGACCAATCAACAGTAGGTCTCGATCACGATCAGTGCAGATCGACAAGAATGACATGTTTACACTTTTCTTGTCCACCTGCAACGCATGATCTGCGAGCAACCTATTGATTTAAAATGTATTGCAAGAGTTAACTCCTGTAATAAATTGGTATGTGGTTTCAAAGGGTGTTTCCCAAGAAGTCACGACTGTTAGCTGCAACCATTGGAGGGAACCCGAGGATAAGCAGCGCCGTGAGATACCTTATGCCTTTCCAAAATGTACGTCGGTTGGACTAGTGGCCGAGCGAGGAGTTCTATGTGACCCCAAGAGGGTTTTAAAGGTGGGGAATATTATTCCCCAAGCAAGTGCAAAGTTACGAGAAGCACCCAATGAGAAGCAAAACCAAGGATTTTGCTCTGTGTGTTTTCAAAGCTTACTAGAGAGGCCGCCCCATTTTCCGTTGAGGGTTGCACTAAACCCGCAGATAACAGGTCAAAAGTATGCTCGCAGGAGTGAAATGCACGTGATGTCATGCAAAGTGAAATACAGGGACACAATCCCGCTATTCGTCGTATTTCGTCAAGCAATCACATATGTTAAATATAAGAGTGCAAATGTAATCATCGATCTACAATCAGCAATCTGAGGTGTCATTTCATTTCATTTAATATAATCCTTGAAGTGCGATGACATGCCCAAGATGTCACATTCTCAGCCACAGCAGAGGCTCTGGAACACATGGGTACGTCATCAATGTGTGTTTAGTACATAGTCATAATTATCTCCCGAGTTCATTTATGTAAATATGTAAATTTCAGAGTTCAGTTTTTTCACATTTTCATTTGGTGGCAGCTTCGACGACCTCGTCGAAACTACGACCATCTTCAGTTAGTTCGACTTGAGCACTCGGGTCATTCGGCAGAGCGGAAGGTAAGCTCTACGTTTTCCGCCCTCAGCACATCAATTTAAGTTTAATCATTCTCAGCAATAGACTTTTAATTAACTGGAACCTCTTTGTAATCAATAGTGCCAAGAGTAGGCCCATTCTGCTCCTGAGGCAACATTCCAGGACATTGTGTGTATAACCATACATTTTCCTTAAACATTCATTAAGGCCCACGTCTTACATAACAGCAATGACCACCAGCAGGCCACGAGTGCTGGGTCCGTATTAAAAGGTACGAATCATTAGCATTGCATTGTGACACCTTTCATGTACCCGAACAGTTAATTAAATGTCGAAAATTGAACAGTAAGCTTTTACTGACTAATATTCTTCCGAGTATCATTGAGGTCTGCGCCCTAAAGTAGGTTTCACTATCAGTGTTCTTTCAGTGAATAAAGTATTGTTTGACAGGGCCTGCCATCCAAAAGCAGAGTAAACTCAGTGTCCTTTATCGTTCTCTATCGAAGTTTTACCATAATTAACATACTTAGTTAATAGTTAATTAGGACCAACATCAAACTGACAGCGGATCCAGACACCCCTTTATGTCATCGGCCAAAGACTTCCCATATCATTGATCTCTTCTGAACCTAGTGCCGGGCACATTTAACAGTTCCTGCCCTCCTGCCATACCAGGCGGGGCACGAACACAGCTCATTCTCTGGGGACTACAGCTCATCAAGTGGCTTTGCTAACTTGGGGCGTAACTCCCAGCAAGCTATCTTCTGTCAAATGTGGCCTGATCAACAAGCAGCATAATCAACGGACTACTCAGAAAAATTCCATGTGAGTAAGATTGCAACGAAACAGTGCACTGCATCGTACCCCAGCATCCAGATATGTCAATAGGTGAGTAATCTGAGAACTACAGTCACATATTGCACAACGAAGTCATGTCAGGAAAAATTTAATCAAAGTACATTTTTAATTGTGTCACAAGATTCCCAGAGCACTGATGAAACATTTCTGCCCGTCCAAGGACGTATAAGAATCAAGCAAATTTTTTGTTGTTGTTTACCCAAAAGGTCTAAAATTCTTCAGTAAACTTCTAGTAAAAATTTTAATTGCAATAAAATTCAATACAGTAATCAGTGTGAACGCTTGTTTGAAAGATAGTATTTTTAGTTACATAATAAACACATGTATTTATAACAGCAACCACAGAAATTGTCAGCTTTGTTTACACCATATAAATAAGTGAGAAGGGTCTTGTTTATGTTATTGCGTAAAAAGAGGTACAGTGCATAGAGTGGAAATTGCACGAAATCAAAAGACGTACAGAGTTGGGATTGCATTTGTGAAAACATCCCACAGTGTTGGGTTCTTTATTTGCACACGTCAATGCCTGGCCAGGCAAGATATAGAGAATCAAGTAGCCGGGAAATCTCAGTGCAGACAGCGTACCCTACCATCGCCGCAGGTGGAGTCAGAGAAGTCAATAGTAGGAGCGGATTCATCCAGTGTGCATCACTGCGCACTGGACCATTCAGAATCCGCCAGTGTTGACCAAGCCCACTGGATCATTCAACGCATTTACCCAGAAGAACAGAGGCAAGAAATATCACAACCTACGAGTCTTGTGTGGCCACCGCTACCTGGTAATAAGACACACGAAATAATGATGGCGATGTGGAAGATGGTACAACTCCTGCGCGCTTCCAATGCCTACCAAAATTTGTGGTACTGGCCAGTGAAGATCCGCAGGCCTTCCTCAATGACTGTACAGCTCACCTAGTAAGGTACAGACTGTGTCAGTAGGACTGGCCAAATTGCGTAGGAGCACAACTGGCAGAAGAAGCAAGCAACTGGTGGAGAGCAGTCAGTAATTATGGCATTGAGTGGGCGGGATTCCTGAGCAGTTTTCAGAGTAGTTTCGCAAATATTTACTCATTGTTACAAGCACAGAGCAGGGCTGGACTAGAAGTGCAAAAACCAGGAGAGACCCTGACAGCTTTTGCGACAGGAAAATCAGCCAATTCAAGAAATTTCCACACCAACATGAGCGAAAAGGAAATCCTCGAAGTGTACGACAGCTGTCCCTCCAGAGTATCGAGGTGTTGTGCAACGCCTGCTAGATGAACGACGATTTTTTTTTGTGGCAGGAGACCCACTACGTCGAACCACAGTGACAGCGCACAGTATTCCCCTGAAACACGACCGATCGATCTATTCTGGACCAAGAAGTGATCAGCCGCATCAGTGCGCCATCATCAAGGAATAAATAGAAGAAATGTTGTCTGAAGGTGTCATTGAACCCACTCGGAGCCATTACAACAGCACAATAACCTTGGCACCCATGAAGGACAGGATGTGGTGCTTTTGTGCATATTTCAGATCCATCAACCAAATCACACAAAGCGCCCTGCCTCCCTACATAAGTGTCAAGGATGCATTACACACCTTGGGTAAAGCCAAGGTCATAACATCACTTGACCTGCACAGTAGGTACTGGCAGTTGGCAATTAAGCCCGCAGACCATCACAAGATGGTGTTCACTGACCCAGATGGAAGGAGATTCCATTTCTGCACAATGCTCTTCGGTTTGAAGTGCGCACTGGCAACTTTTCGGGAAATGATGGTCCAGGTTCTCGATGGGTACATAGGTGACTTCGCGTTCGTGTAACTGGACGACATGGTCATATGGTCCAAGACCTGGAACGACCACATTAAACACCTGTCGTTAGTCCTAGAAAGGCTATCCATCAACAAGTTGTTGTGTGAAAACCGAAAATGTCACATCGACCACCTATGCATACAATTTCATGGGCACATGGTCGATGACATGGAAGCCGACCAATGCAAGAGCATTTAGCCCTCATTAACAGCTACGAGGTGCCACACACGAGGAAACAATTGAGAAAGTTCTTCGGACTGGTGAACTGGTTGTGGAAAATCATCCTCAACTTTGCAACCATCACAACGCCCTTGACTGTTATGCTGTCACCAAACAGAAAATTATCAGTGGACGGCGGAACATGAAACCAGTTTTCAGGAGCTCAAGGACAGATTCATGCAGTGCAAGACGTTAGCTCGACGTGACCCAAGTCGTCAATTGTACCTGCAAACAGACGCCTGTGAGAAAGGCTTAGGGGGCAGTCCTTTACCAATTAATAGGGGACAATCAAGAGCGACTCATCATAGAATATAGCAGTGCAAAATTCGGGGCAACAGAGGGCAGATACGACGTAAATGAGCGGGAGTGCTTGCCAGTAGTGTGGGCCATAAAATGGTGCTGGGCTTACTTGGAGTACCAGCGGTTCACACTACAAACCGACAACAGGTTCTTGCTCTGGCTTCATACCATGAAGGAGTCGTCTGCAGGGAGGGTGTCAGCCCCTTCACGAAGATCCAAGGGACTTCAGCACTTGGCCAGCACGGCATGTGTGTGTTACAGTGGTAGCAAACCTCACATACACCCGCATACGGCAGAGCAGCAGCAACACAGGAGTTAACAGGAGGAGCCAAGAAACAGCATTTAAAGACAGCACAGAGCGGCATGTGTCATAAAACTTACAGTCTCGCTGACTCCTGAAAGCACCAACAGCCTGCTGTGCCTGGCAGCGTGGTGAAGCTCTGGGAGACTGCAAGATCCAAATGGTCAACAGAGAGGGGGGCGTTTGATTTGAGTCGAGCGCTCCCATGTGCTTTTATGACCATTTGTGCTGCTGCAGTCAGCTATCGCATTAGTGCATGCCAGGGGCGAGTCGAACAGCCCAGAGTCCATTGGTGCAGGCATCTAGGAACAGCGAGTAACTTTCCCAGTGACCTAAATCGCTTAACTCCAAATCGGCCATTTAACCTATTTCTCACAAAAGGGGGGGGGGGACTCTTGTGGACTATAAGATAGAAGTCTGGCAGTGAGTCCCTGTGAAGCCACGGCTGTCAGATGATAGTACCATTGGAGGGAACGTGGAGGCTGCCTGTACAACAGCATAACACGTGCCTCTAGTTTGATGTGTGTCGGAAGTCCTGTAGGCCGAAGTATAAGTGTAGCGATGATATGAAGTGTTTCAAAAGGCTAGTTTATATACCCCATTCATTGTGTCAAGATTCCACTCATGTGGTCACAAGTGTTAATATGAATTCCTTTGTAGGCATGTAGAATGAAGCTGCAGTTAGTTCGTTTTAGCATTCAGCTGTATCTCGTAGATGAATACCATAGGTGTAACATCAAGGAAAACGCGTGTTCACAGGACGTTACTTAATGCAACCGATGCCCTGTAAATGCCAAAGTGCAGTACTCTTAGCCAGTACCAGATTTGGGCGGAGTTTTTAAGATAATATATGTACAGTGTTTTAAATCATCATTATGTCACATTTTTCACAGTGTTCATCCCGCATATTCATGTTTATATAAAACATTCATAAGGGTGGCGGCATTCCCATGAAGTCATCACAAATCCTTTTTATTTAGCACTTACAGCCATGAGAATGTCGCCAATAAGTATAATGTATTTAATACGAATTAAGAAGGCATATAGAAGTGTTATATAATGTTTGTGTAAGAGTAAGGGTGAAAAGCATAATGAGCTAGCACGAATCTGAATGTACCCTCAGCTTTCGCCTATGCGAAACCGAGCGTCGTTCGACGTCTGACTTCCGGCATCAGCCAGCATGCTGCTCGGGTACTACGCTCTTCAGTGCGTCCCCTCGATATAGCAACTTTTGGGCGTTAATCATTAATTTTTCAATAGTGTAACTTCTGGAAATTCTTTGCTTTTATTCTAATATGAAGGGGCCGGCCGACAGCTAATTTTCCCGTAAGAACTTAAGTGCACAGTATGCACGTTTCGAAAGCAGCATCGGCTATCGGCAGGATACAGTGCTGAGCCCGCATAATAGAGTTTTGTAGAGTACAAGGCCAGTTGTATTCAGTTAGATGCAATAAAAGTGTGTGTGATTAATACCTGCCTTTTTTTGCTTTTACCATATGTAATTTAGGGGGCGGCGTCCTTAAGGCTGAAGTTTAACCCCAGTGCTTTGTGTTGAGTATTATGGGTCCTGCCCTTCATAGGCAGAGTAGAGTCAGTATTTATCAATGGCAGTGTAAGGGGGCCTTTACCAATATGCTTGTACAGTGGTAGAAACCACTATTTTAACATCAGTGCTGGTAAGTGCACGACGAAAACCGCAACCAGCAGGACAGCAACCTCCAGGAATCTCCATGGCCATCGGCCAACGACCCCAACATTTGCTCAATCGATCTGGCGCTGGGCAACAGATCATCTAGTCTTTGCCTTAAGTAAGAAGCAAGGCGACCCACATCGTTCCTGAGAAGGGGCACACATCATAGTCCTCTGTGCTGGACATGAACCAGTAATATGTAGAGACTACATAAAAACCAGTCACCCCTCCAGTAAAGACGCACCTAACCTAGCGCCCGACGAAACCAAACCTCTTTGACGTAGGACTTGTCAGTCAGCCAAGGCTTCACGCATCAAGAAGATAAGAAGTAAGAGTTTTTCTAATGCCCAATGTGGAGCATTTTACACTTCCTAGTTACGCCCCATACTGGGGAATCTATTATTTTGGGGCAACTATGGCTGCTGCTGCAGCAGCAGTGCGTCCTATGGGTAATGTTGTATGCAACTGGGAAGAGACAGAGGAACCCTGATTAACCGGGAAGGTAGCCAGTTAGATTTCACCCCTACCAGTACCCTGATCCGCCTCCAACAGTTGCAAGTGGACATGGACCAGCTGGCCCTAACTTCCCCGATGAAGACTAGAAGCCAGGCCCGAAGAGCCCGAAGATGCCATGCGCGGTCTCAGTACGAAGAGGCCCCAGACCAAGAACTTTAGTGGCCCCCGACCTTCAAACGGGGCCCTACACCGTCAATGGCAACTCCTGAAGTCGAACCGAGGCCAACAAAGAGGCCGAAGACCCTAACCCTGGAACCCGACAGGGAGCCATTCTATTCTCCACCGAGTCACCATCAGACTTGACCAGGCCAGCCTTAGCTGCACCGAAGTATATTGGCAAAGTCCCAGAGACAGAGAATACAGCTAGATAACCTGTATTTGACTGGGCACTGCACTTAATTGTGTTTGACGTCGGCCAGTCTTCTTCTCGGCCTGAGTGCAGCGTGTGCCAGATAAAGCCACATATACCTGGCCAATCAACTGCACTCGGAAGTTGCATAATTTCACTGAGATTAGCGAGAGATATAGTAACAGCTGATATAGCTGTAAGAAACTGGTTAGGTTAGAGCATTGTGCTTGAGTTAAGTGTCTAGAATTGTTTATAATAACTTAACTGCACTGATTATTGAAGGATGTATAATGGCAGTATGTGATTACTGGTTTAGGAAAAGAGGGATTGAGTATTGACTGCTATCAACGTTGAGTCTGTTCGTGCGTGGCACTTTCACTCACTTTTTCGGCGCTCTCTTCCTCATCTTCGGAGGTCGCCTCCTCTTGCATAAGATCACATGCTGTGAATATGGCCAGGTGAAGTGGACGGTGGGCCTCCAAGGAGCCTCTCGATACCTGCTCGGTACCTAGCTGGTCTGGCAGGCGCGCGGTGGTTGCACTCGTTGTGGCAGGTCGGTTGTCGTGAAGAGACCTTCCCCGGAAATGGACGTAGGCTGACCACTAGGCACCGGGAACGATTGGCATCTGCGATGTCGCGATGAGCTGCTGTCAACTCCATTGCCGTCAGGGGTTGTATGGAAGCTGCGTTGCGTACTCCCTCGGTTGGTTAGGTCCGAGTTGGTGGTCTGGCTGTGGCTTCCCTTCTCATCCAAGGAAAGGGGCCTGGGTCTTGGTCATGGTGTTGGGTAGCTTCGTTACCGACAGGGGTAGTCTGGAGGCTGCGTCACCTACCCCCTCGGTTGGTCGCACCCTGGTTGTTATCTGCATTGCCGGCAGAGGCAGTGGTTGTGTTGGTGCTACCACCTCCTCGGCTGCAGGTACCGGAGCTCGAAGTCCAGGGTTGATCTCTTGCTCGACATGTTCGCTGTTGATCCTCTTCCTTCATCCGGGAAGCTGCGCTGACAACTCGACTCGTGTGCCAGGTAACACCAGGCTCTCGTCGACAGTCTGGAGCAGACTTGTTGACTGACCTTCTTGTGCTGCCCCTCCGGCTGGTGACTCGATGATTTTTTCTCATCCAGGTAGCAGTGCTGGTAGAGCGGCCCTGGTATCGGACGAGACTGAGGCCACATCAGTAATGTGGAGCAGTGGATATACCTCTTCTCTTGCCTCTCCGACTGAAGACGCCCGAGTCAGAGGTTGAGTTGTCACCCCCGTCTCGACAGCACCTATGTGAGGTCCTCCTCCACGTCCATGAAGTGGGGCCTGGGAGTCTGCTTCTGCACTGAGCAGTACCAGAATCTGGATGCGGGCGGCCTCTGTGCTGATTGGCGCTATGGCCGGTTCGGTGGCCGCACGTTCTAGGTGGATCATGGCTGAGGGTACCAGCTGAAGTAGGGCCTTGAAAAAGACCGCATTTTGGCTGGCAGTTATGGTAGGTGCCTCTCTTGTGGAAGGTGGTGTTTCGGCGGCTGCGACAGTGTCCGATGCTGCTTTCTTCTCAGTGGTTTGGCTTGCTGGAGTTGTCTGTCGAGGTGGTGGTTCCGGGCGTGCTGTAGTCTCGACGAAACTTGGTTCTTCACTTTCCTCGGTTATTCTACTTGGTGGCTGGCGATTGTTGTGCAGCTAACTGTCGATTGGAATTCGCCAAGAAATTTCGCTTGTGCTCGGAGTCCATTTTCCGGGTCGGTTGGCGAACTTTTGTTTAAACTCCATGGAAGTTGAAGGCAGCGTCCATACAGATTCTACTGCTTTAGGCATCGGGAACTCCACTCTTGTGCGAATGGGGTAGGTGGCTCCCTGGCTGGTTTGCATTTCAAATTCCTGCTCTCTGGGTTACGGTTGCCATTCTCCTGGAGCAGTGATTGTTGCAGGCTCGTCAAGGTCGTCCAGTGATTCGGAGATGGTGGAGGCGGTTGTGTGTACCTCTGGGTAAAGATGATCTCTGGGGATTTGTCCTCTGTCTGGGGCTTCTTGAGGCGGAAGTCGCACATGACGTCGTCAGGCTCTTCTGGTCTTCTTCTGTGGGTATGGGGGCCGTCGACACGTCACTATCTGTAATTGTATAGGCTTTTCATGGTAAAGTGAGCACTTTTTAAGGCCCTTATAAATTTTTCCTTTCATCCAGTTTCCAACTTCCTGCTGCTTTTTAATACAAACATTGCAATGTGACCAATAAACACAGTGTTTACAAAATGTAATGCTTGATTCTTCAAAAATATATATTTATTATCGGTTAATGCCTGTTGTGAGGGCCATAAAAAGTGCTCACTTTATTGTGAACAGCCTATAGTAGCCGTATCGGTTCTGTTGATCTTCATTGTGGGGCTGGAGGCTGAAAGGTCAATGTTTGTAATTTTATGTCGGGCTCTACTTTTATCTATTCCTTAATCTGTTGGAGGTAGGCGGGCTGTCTTATTTATCCCCCTTAAAGTCGATTGGCTTTTCAGGGCAATCACAAAATGCCTCTTGGAGCAAAACCAGCATTTAGGTAGCTGGGTGTCGTGGGGAGAGGGCAGGCGCGACCTTGTCTGCTTCCCTTCTTCCCGCTCCTCCTTGGTCTGCATAGCGAGGAAGTGGAACGGCGGGTTGTTTACGTAGATGGGTACAGAGGGAGTAGGGGAGGATGCGCAGACTGTAATCCTCATTTATTCCTTCCCCCTCTGCCACTGCCTGCGGTCTGTCTTGTCCTGCTTATGGAAATTTCATTCTGTTTCTTTGGCCCATGCAATTATTTCTTCGACTGTCTGTGGTTTTGGGCATTGAAGGAAGTTTCTGATGTTTGGTAACATGTGGGTTACATGCCATATGCAGCTTTATTTGTTTCTGTCAGGGAATATTCGTCGGTATATCTGTACCTTGCGACGGAAAATATTTTCACCTCTTCGTCTGGTGTTTGGGTCCAGCTATAGAATTCAGTCGTGAGGTGCAACAGTACTTCCTCAACAGTAAATTGCATAACAAGACAGCTACTGAGTTGCTCCACTCGGAAATGAGTTCACCTAACTTCTGCCACTGTTCAAGGGCTCCGCCCTTGAGTTTCACTAGTGCCAGAGTGACTCACTGTATTTCAGGAATTTCATTGGCCCAAAACTCCTTTTCGCATTCAGTAGTGAACACTAACGGGTCCTCATGAGAGCGCCCACGAATTCTGTAATTTCTGAGGTTCTCCCCTGCACTGAGCGGTGTTTGTGTGGGAAGATGGTCTGAGGTTATGTGGTCTTTAAGCGGCGGCCCGCCGACATACTTCACATTGGTAAACCATTCCTGATCTGGTTACCCTCTCGTCTGGCCAACCTTTGCATCCGCGGTGGTATGATACCCCACAGAGTATGCAGTGCACTGTGTTAGTACTATGTTACAGGCAGGTGATCCAATAAAACAAGGCCATTCGTCATGTTCGACACTGGTCGCATCTGTATTTAAGACCGTCCGTAAAACTGGCTTCCGTCAGCCCAGCCTAAGCAGACATAGTGAAACCACTGTTGACAATGGGTACATTCAATGCAATGTGTCCCCGTGCCAGGGCAATTTGGCTAAGAACAGCGGCTGTGTTCAGGTTTTGGTTGGTTCGTGCTTGGTCATGTCTGTGTCTGATGTTGCGTGGTTGTTGGATGCCACGAGGTGTTTATCAACTCCCCTGCAGACTGTGCGGTAGTTGGTTCGACTCCTGGCTAGGGCTGCTAGTTTAGGGTCGTGCTAGACTGATCCCGCTTAATTATCTTAATTATGGCGCAATATCTCACATTGGGCACCATAAAAAAGCTTTTGACGTGTGACACCCTGTCTAAAGTGCTTTGGTAGGTGCTAGGTTAGTCGAACCCGGGGGGTTGATGTTTAGGAGACTAATCCTTACATGGTACCGGAGCACATCCAGTATATAGCACAGGCCTGGTAGCTTTGCGGCAGGGTACGAAGTCTGGTAAGGCGAGTACCACTTTACGATTCGGTGGGTTTGGTCGGCCAGGTATACCTGTGCAACGCATAACCTGTGGAGGTTGCCTGACTGGCGGTGGTTCTGTTGTGTGCGAGCTAGAACTTGGCGGGTTGGTGGGCAGGTGCCTCCTAGGGTGTACAGCCACTGGGGCTGACACTGCTATCTGAACCCCCAAATGCGTGGGTTCGCGATCCCATAGGATTTGTCTTGTCCACAGTCAAGCCCACGGACGTGGAGCTCATGAATTGGGTGTACAACCATGTACCGTGTCTACCAACCGAGTGTGGTCTCCCTATCCCAGTACTCGGCGCAATAAGCATGGTAAATACTGAGAATCAGGCATCACTGGTGGACAGTCGCTCCAGCACAGGGGTGAGTGTTTCAGGAGGACCAGTCTTCCAAATTCGGGGAATACTCCTTCCGATGCAAGGAGAGCGGAGGAGAGAGTAAGCACCAAGCCGACCTCAAGAGGTGGAGTAAATAGTGTCGGGGTTCTACCACCCCGTACACCGTGGTGCACATAAAGGGTGGCCTTCCAGAATGTGTGTGGGTACTCTATTTAGTGTATGGCGGTATTGAATAAATCTCCTGGTACCTGCTGTACCTCTGATGGCCTTATGTCTACAGGGCGAGCTACTATCCTAGGGGAAAGATACCATTGAGATATTCCAGTGAAAGAAATAAACAGGGAGGTGTAGCACTACCATCTAACAAAAGCAGGAGCATATGGAAGGCGACCTGATCCTAGGCTAGCAGGGATAAGCAGACAAAGTGCTATGAAAATAACTTGAAACTTGACTATGCTGTCTACTTGCTCTGAGGGGGCCGGAAATGTCTAGCATTAGACGTTGTCGGTGATAGCAGAAGTCTTCAGCAATGGCAGGACTCTTCAGCACAGAATGCAGTGAAGAAAAGGAAAGGTGTTGGTAGGAGTCTTCGGCAAAAAATGAGGTAAAGACAAGGTAGTTGGACATGATCATCGGCATAAGGAGTGCGGTGAGCTCCAGGTCGCTGATCATTCCTTCGGCACGAGAATGCGGTGGAGGAGCATAGACTGGCGTTACAAGGGTAGCGGCTCACTATTTATACTCTGTCTGGCACACTCTGGCTGGAGTTGGAGACAGGGTAGACGTGGCATAGATTCTCTTGGTGTGAGACGTTAGTGGCCGGTGCTGGATCCAGGATCATGTCTCGGCGACAGTAATCGCAGGGTCAGCTGGTGGTGCACTATAGTACTTGGATAATCTCGATGAATAGTTTCGACTGCTTGGCCGGTGAATAATAGAATCTGGAGTTCGGGTAATAATACACTCTGGCATTGGGGCGTCCGTCCCTTGCCATAGGTAGACAGTATAATACTTGATGGCTCGTGATGTGTGGCAAAAACCAATCGTAGAATCAAGCGGCAAAGGCATGCACACTGATGAGGCGAAACAGTTTAATCATTGTTGAGAAAGACGTCAACGTATGTAGCAAATTATTGTCGTTCAAAAGTATTAATGGAAATTATTTAGTACATGTGTAAAACACTGCACTAGGTAGATTTTATGTTCAAATATTTTAATTTACTATAAATATTTAAAAATAGTTTCTGCAAATGTACATCTTGGATTTTTCAGTTTCTGCTGCATCAAAAAATTTCATACTTTTTGAAACACGTTGGCTGTACATTTAACTTTGCAATCAGTCGCAATTTCAACAGCTGACATAACAAACAGCATAGTTTCCATGTGTCAGAACAGCTGAAGCAGAGGGATACATTAGCACAGTAACAACACTGGCACTATTTTCTTAAAACTGTCAAAAATTGGCTTTTGTAAAGGAAACAGAGCATACCAGGGTCTGTTGACTCTTTTATTATTTACATTAACCTGAGCCTAGGCCTGTACCTTTTCCTTAATTGCGTACACTCAAGAGACTGTGGCTTGATCATGAAGGGAGCACGACCAGAAGGATGTAATACAAGAACTTTCAGATGCAGAGGAAGGTAGAACAGCTCCTTAGGTTTCAGCTTGACACGTGTCCTGTTCGATTAACAGTCACGATGGTCGAGGATTTTGTCCACTAGACCAAAAGCGGGGTGGTTGAGTTTAGATAGACGGCGAGAGGCGGGGGGTGTTGGTTAGTAATCACTTACTCCTGCTTCTTGGGTGCCGTGGTTGTGGTGGGATTTGTCCAGGCATAGCGTGCTTGGCCCACGCCGTAATTGCGATTCCACAGGCGAGCTCTGTTGGTCCAGAAGTGGATGTTATCCCAGCCGAATCTAACTTCAGTATTGATTAACAATCTTTTTATCATGGGACTCAAGGGGTGACTGCGTATACATGGAGGTATGAATAATACCACGGCCGGAGCAGTCAATACTGACTTGGGTCTGAGTTGGGCGGCGCGGTCCCATTCTGCCTACCTTTCCGGTGTAGGTAGAAGTGCACTTAACTATCTGGTGGCAAGGAGCGCTGCGTGTCGCTTCGGCCATGCCTTTGGTTGAAAGGCATCAAGTCTCTGCTCATAGTATACTCGATACACCTTAACGCGAACCAACTAACATAATTTACAGTGTAAGTCCAGTTTTGGTTTGCTGACCAGGCCCTGTAAAGTCTCCACTGATCCCTCACGCTATGCGGGCTGATCAGAGATGGGAAGCTGTTTGGGTCACCAATGCCGCCACTGAATGTGCGTCCACACAGGAATAGATGGTAGGTCTCAAGCCATGGTATATTCCGGCACTGGCAGCAATGCTTTGGAATAAGGCAATAACTTGAGACTGTCGCCCCTCTCTGGGTGAAAGTGTTACTAGTGGTTGTGGCTCCTCTGTTCCTCTCCACCGGCACAGCAAACAATACTGTGGTAGTTTGGAAAGCAACAGATGGCCGTCTAATGGGTGTGTGAAAATATGACCGACCCATGAAGGGTGCCCTTGGCTGAAGTTAATTCGGATGTTATAAATTCCCCGCTTGTCAAAGGTGTACGTAGCAACCTGTATCTAGCAGACAAACAGACAGGTACTTTAAGAAACGAAAGCCAAAAGGTAGGAAACAAAAGTATGTTTATTGGAGTCTCAATAAACATGCGATGCGTGCTACCTCCTACTAGGTAATTGAGTGCTGAAGGTTACTACTCTATCTAGGTGTAGGCGACCTGGTTCTAATGGAGAAGAAATAGCTAGACAAGAAAATATATCATACTTTTAACTGTTCTTAGAACAGTGTCTTGAGGAGACAAAATGAATTTTAAACGCGTTGGTGAGTGTGTTCGCTGGTTATCCGGTTGACTGGTCGTCGACGGTGAAGTAGCCGCAGGGGGCGCACTCAAAGCTTTGAAGATCTCTGGGGGTCCCAGCACTGGCAGCAGTGCCTGTGGGATATCGCAAGAGATGGAACAAGAATGACTGCCTGTGCCCGTGACTTACATAGTGGAAGTTTGTAGGCTGCCGGTGCGGGGAGGGCATGATATCCTTCTGCCCTGGTTGGCGTGGGAAGACTCTGGTCAGTGTTTCTGCTTCGTCGGTAGTGCTCGGCCTTGTCCGAGGTCTGGGCAGCTTGTACGCTCTCAGCGTGGAGTATGATAGCAAAGGGGGGGGGGGGGGGAAACTGCCAGGTTGCATATCCTCCAGGTGAAGAGAATTCACTCATAAGTTCCTGTTGCCTGAAGGGTAGGCAACATGTCATTCATGTCTGTAGTGGTGGAAGTAGGTGACTTGGCGATGAGTCATAATCATGGTATATTAGTTGTGTAAGCAGCATGCATCAATTCGCCCCCCCCTCCCTCCTTTACGATGAAGACTAATCATGGAATAGGTGGTGGAGAAAGGTGAGGGGCCCCTCTCTGGAATGTCTTGAAGGTAGCATAAAAAAAAAAATAACATTTGGAGACAGTTAGGCTGGCCCTTAAGCTTGTTTGGCTTGTTCAGTGTGGTGGCGCATGTTCTGTGCGCTCTATTCGCCCGGCCGGCGAAGCGAAACATGTGAGTCGTTGAGTGGTGGCGGCTAGCTGACGACCTTGATTCTCTCTCTCTGGGACGGCGTCCTCTGCCCCTCGCTCTGATGATGAGGCTTTGCTGATGCAGCGAGTGTGTATTCCCCCGTGTTGTAAAGATTATGGGGTTAGGAAGCCACATGTGTCTGGTGTCCCACTAGCATACATTTCTTATGCGTGCCATTGACAAAAACCAGCATATTGCTGGTGGATTTTACAAGAGAATCGTACACAAAAAACTAAAAGAAAAATTATATAATACAATGACACATCAAAACAAGTGGATTAAAAATGATGAGACTTAAAAGTGAAGTACAAGGCTTACTCGCGGAAGATGAGGAAACACCATTACTATCCTGGAGCTTGCTGCAGCTAGTTAAGACAGAAAAAGGAAAATCTTTCCAGGGAACCTTTGTGTGTCAGGAAGCTAAATAGTTACGTGTGACAGGTTGCAGGGTGGACAACCACAGGCCCTTCAATACCTGGGTTGAATGGCTAAATGAATACAAAGCGAGTACACTACATGCATGACTGTCGCGGCAAATTGTGCGCACGTTGGTCACTTAATACAATATACGTAAACACTCAAAAATGGAAGTTAAAAATATCTTGCACCAGGTTTGGAGAGCTTGGATGCTCAGAGTCCCTGGGTATATACTTAGTAGGTGCACTAGATATTGCAAACAAAAGCACTCACAAAATATAAGCATAATATATAAATTAAAAATACCCTCCTACAAAATGGCATTCTTATTGTAGGCGATCTTCACATATACACTTTCAAAATGTATTAAGACATATAATTGTGTGCCTACACATCAAATCAGATTTAATGCTGAAAAGCATAGAAAAAAAAATTTACCTAACCATCCCTTGCAGAAGTCCATCTTATATTGTAGGTTTAACAGCTAGTACGTGCACTGTGTATCTTCGTTGGATTGTTCAAGGTAAGTTTCTAAGGAATGTTCACGATCAGTGGCGATGCGTGCTATAATTTCATGGGCAAACTACTGCATGCAGGGGGCAGTAATTGATCTCTTCAATTAGGGGTCTGTGGGTCCTCCCCCTGGAAAATTTGGATTTCAAGGTGCAAAACGGTGCCATTTGAACATTTTTTCTACCTAATTAAAAATACACTGCTTCTAAAAATAATAATATTTTTTAACATAAAATTCGCCCGAGTAAAAAATATTACAAAGACACCTTCCTCAAACCCGGAACCTTGTCTATTCAAAATCAATATTATTTTAATACCCTTCGACAGTGAGGTATTTACATACGGAGCAAATTTGTTTGTATAAAGATGGAAAGCAGTCAACGCGGACGAGCAGGAGGCATGAAAAAACGAAGCAGGTAGAGTGCGCATCAAAAGAGAAGATTCTTCTCGCACAGAGTGAGGGAGGAAGAGAACGCGTGAGGGAGGGTAGTTGAAATAACAGCCGAGCTGAAAACATATTTACCATTATCCTTGCTCCTGTATACGTTACCGTTCGTACCATGCTGCTGTATTTAACCAACAATAAACCGATGATTATATTTCAACCAGCTGCTGCACAGTTGCGAAGATATAGGGACATATGAGCAGATTATGCAGTGAGAGTGTGAAGACCGACGACGGGTGTAACAGATGTTTAAGATACCCTAATGTGCTTGAATTGCTAATCAATGTAATTCGATGCATCGACACTTAACATTATCACCCAGAGTGATAGTTCGCGTCACAAAGGTTGTCTCGCAACCTAATACAGACGTAATACGCATAGATTAGACAACACACGCATCCCACAGGCCACATCACTAAATAGCTACCGGAAAATGTGTCATGAAAAGCTGCCTTGTGATTTCGGAACATGTGGTATTGATACATTCAAACATGTAGGCCTGCATAGTTTTATTGTACTTAGTCTTCATTTGTCGTTTCTCTCGATGCTTGTGTGGGGCAGAAAAAGATTTTAATGTAACATCCTTGAACCCTACTTCCTGTTTTATTCTGTAAACAACTGCGGGTGGAACAACTATCGCTTTATTAACTCCTCTCACTACCTCAGAAAGTAGCATTTGAATGCTTTCCTCTGATTCATTGGTCATGGACTTCAGCACATTAAAATTACTTCCCTGCATTCACTGTGCACAACTTTACCTTGCCACTGTTCCAACTGTTAATTTAATCAACAGAAATATTACAATACTTACATTAATTTATGCTCTTCGCACATACAGAATGTACACACACTCCCGCACCACTCACATATTGATGTTTTCACTCTAGCTGTTATACACCTGCTAGAGACAGCCGAACATCTGAGGGCCGATGAGGGAAGTGTGATGCATGCGAAGGACATCCAGATCGGCACGCATCGGAAATTAACGGTGGTTTAGTCTGATTAGTGTACGAGGTAATTAATTGTACAGATATAGCACATGCCATAATAATATTAGAAAATGACTTGATTAAAATAGCTGCAAACTCATGACTGCAACCATATTATAAACATTATTTTCATTATGATTAATTTTAATCTTCTACCATATATACTAAAATCGAGAATTTACAAGGATTCACCACCGGTACAGAGTTATATAACATATTATAGCATTGCATTATAACATTCACGTCTGTCACAATTAATATACAGTACATTAATGTTTTAACGTAAAAATCCATGTGTTAACATCCTTTGAAAACAATGAACATAGCCAGCAAAACAGTTTGTTTAGCCTGTTACATCTAGCTAACCACGAGTGTTTCTAATAAATTTTTTTTTGGAAATGACGAACAAATTTACCTTTCTTGCATGTTGTCGTGATCCTAAGTTCAGGTGTCGGCATACCCTCTTTTATGTCACATCTTTCCTGAAAAGTGAAATCACTGCTGGAAAAATGTTTCACTCATAATCCACACACACCACACTTATATCCACATGATTCTGTTGCACTCATTCTATCTACTCGGTTCTCGGTCTCACACGGTAATTGTACAATTTTTATGTATGGTATACATCGTGCACGAATATGTATAACATTCTCAGCACCAAAACTAAATAAAATAAAAACAATACGATTTGTGTTGTGCGCAAACTTGCCCACGCATCAATCTAGTCACTGTAAACTACATGACGCCAACTGCCTGCGGCTAGGTCAGCTTCAGTTTGATGAAGAAAGCACTACAATCGTAGCTTCTAACACAGGTTGATGCAGCCATAAGTACCCCGTCGGTTGGGAAACCATTGCGAACACCTCATTGATAACATTACTTACAGCGCTTCCAAACATCTTGGTTTTGCTAGCCAACGAGTTGTTTTCATATAATGTATAGTATTCTTTCCCAAGTAGAATGTGTACCGCATGAGTGAAAAATTTCCTTAAAGAAAATATAAGTTAGAATTTAATATTCATTTTAAATATAACATTGTCAGCAAACTGTCTGGGCAAGCACTGCTTGCCTTGCTTGCCCTAACGAGACGCCACTGTTCACAATAGCAAGTGCTGAAAATACACACTCACACAATGGCATTCTTCATGTAAGCGATCTTCACAAGTACACTGTAAAAACGTATAAACGTATTGTGTCATTTATAGGTTTACCTATACATCAAGTCAGATTTAAGAGATGAATATTTAAAAAAATATAAAAAGTTAAAATGTCATTGTTACGTCAAAGTCTCTGTATTCAACTTGATCAGTGTCACTGTGGTGAGCATCTATTTGTAATGCTACTTACTTAAGTGGGCTGTCTGCCACTAAAAACACTGGAACCTTGAGGTGTAAAATATGTATAAAAAGTTACTGACGTACAGCTTTCTATGGCAGCAATAAAAAATTAATTAGCACATAGTCGAGTGACTAATTACAGGTGCATTTTCCTCATAGGTTCTTTATACTTGTTTTTGTACTGGATATTGCAAAATTTAATTTAGCCTAAATGTGATTGTTCTGCTTACGTCACAGTCTTTGGCTTGCTGCTAAATTAACTGTAGGGCACGTGACTGGTCTATAACGACTCCTTTTGCCACGTCCACGTAGTCGTGGTTTACTGCTACTGCACTGTCTTCAATATTTGCGCACTTAGTGGCGATCTTCTGTCTCACCTTTAACAGGCCTCCCCCTCGGACGAAGGGCAGCATGCAGAGGGTATGGCCACATGTACCTGGTTGTGGGTCTCCATGGCGATTTCTGGTAACGGCCAGGCATACGCGCGGCCTTGCCGATATGTGGGGGCATCAGGCATTGTGGAGCAGCCTGGGGAGTCGTGGCTTCTGCTTTTGCCGCACAAATTGGGAGGGCACTCCATCAAGGGATGCTGAGGCAGTGTGGAGGAGTGTAAACCCCTCCACCCCAACTGCATGGGATGTTTCTCTGACGGGGTAGTATGATGGAGAAAGATCTCAACCCGACTGCGGGTAGCACAGCTCATCATGGTATCAGGTCATGGGCTGCATCAACGGTCTCGGTGGTCAGGTCCTGTGGCGAGGCAGTGGAAGGGAGATTCACCTCGACCTCCACTGTGGGTGATGTGTCTGTTGAGGGGTAGTGGGTGGCATCAACGTTCTCGATGAAAATGGCTTCTCGCATAGCAAGATGGCGGGGCGGAGTACTTCCAATGTGGCAGCTCGACGTCCAGGTCTGCGGGTATTCCTACGTCGCAGGACCTGGGGACGGAGCATGTCTGTCGCAGCTCGATGCACCGGATGGCAGAGTTTCCTGTGTGACAGGTGGTTGGGACGGAGCACTTTTGTCCGAGCTCGACGTCCTGTGGTGGGAGTTCCTGCGTGGCAGGTTCTTGAGGTGGAGCACTTCTGGCGTGGCAGCTCGACATTCTGGTAAGTGGGTTGGCCTGCGTGGCAGGTTGCTCCTGGGACAGAGCACTCTTGTCCGAGCTTGACTTCAAGGCTGGTGTTTTTCCTCGTCGGAGCCAGAGGTCGACTTAGTTGAAGTAGGTATGGCCTAGACTTCAGGCTTTGGAGTTGTACTGGGTGAATACATAGGTGCTGGTGCAATTCCTATCCCTCTAGCCGAAGGAGCCTTTGATAGTTCGCTAATTCGGCTTGATCGGCGGGTGTCTGACGGGGTTCTCGGTCATGTGGACTCTGCCATGACACTTCGGAGCAGCCAGAGGGTGCTGCACAGCGTTTGGTTGTGATTTTCTAAGCACAATTGTATGGCATCGAGGGCATTGATCTGATGGAAAATGCACCTTAGCGTCGTTCTTCCTCTGCCTTCCATGGGGCGATGTATCTACGAGCCCTGTCAACAATAAGCGGCATCGACTCAGGTCTTGGCAAGGGTCCCAGACCGGTATCGGGAACAACCCTCTTGGGTGGGAGCTCGTCTTCATCTTCGGACTGGCCAGGTGTATCTCCTTCGGTGTCGGCGTCCCCAAGTGTCGGCAAGTCCCGTACGTAGGATCGTATCTGGCCTCGGGTAGCCTTCCATATTCGTCCTCGTATATCTTCAGCCCAGTAGACATTCTCACTTGCCTACTATACGGTACAATCCTTCCCACTTGTCAGCAAGGCCAGCACTGAATTGGTTGCTGACTTTGCTCAGAGGGTGACTTCGCAGGACGGCTTCCCCTAGGTTAAATTCTCTTACTCCAGTTTTCGGTTGGGGGTATTTTTAGAGAATGTATGCAGTTTGGGCTCGCTAGGCGTGTGTGGTGCAGGCGAAGGCTGCTAGCCGGATGTCCTCGGGTTGAGGCATGTCGGTTGGCTCGCTTTCCCACTGCCAGTCGCCTGGACGGCGTAATGTTTTTCCCAGGAGTAGGATGCTCGGACTGGTATCGACAGCTTCATTCAGTCGGCATCGAAGAGCAGCGTTGCTGATGTACTGCCAGACATTGCAGCTTATCCTGTCCCAATTATTACGGGTTTTAATGTCCAGCAGGGTTTCTCTAGGACCTGGGTGACCAGCTTGGGGATGGTCGTGATGGTGCCAGCATATATTAGCGCATAGGTGTGGTGGAACTCAGATTTTCCAAGGCGTGGACGGGGAGCTGTTTGGGTCACTAATGCCGCCATTGAATGTGTGTCCACACAGGAATGGACGGCAGATCTCAAGCCACGGTATATCCAAGCACTGGCAGCAATGCTGTGGGATAAGGCACTAACGCGAGACTGTCGCCCCTCTCTGGGTGAAGGTGTTACTAGTGGTTGTGGCTCCTCTGTTCCTCTCCAACGGCATTGGAAGTAATGCTGTGGTAGTTCGGAAAGCAACAAATGGCAGTGTAATGGGTGTGTGAAAATATGACGGACCCCTGAAGGGTGCTTGTGGCTGAAGTTAATTTGGTTGTTATGAATTCCCCGGTTCTTGTCAAGGTGTACGTAGCAACCTGTATCTAGTAGGCAAACAGACAGGTACTCTAAGAAATGAAAGCTGAAAGGTAGGAAACAAAAGTATGTTTATTGAAGTCTCAATAAACATGCGACATGTGCTACCTTCCACCAGATAATTGAGCGCTGAAGGTTACTATGCTATCCAGGTGTAGGCAACCTGGTTCTAATGGAGAAGAAACCGCTAGACGATAAAATATATAAATACTTTTAACTGTTCTAATCAGCGTTCGATTTTAACGTCTGACCGCCTGCCCGAGACAGGTAGAAATCAGCACGGACCGGTGACGTGTTTGCCGGCAAAAATGAGCAATGCAAAAATTGGTAGTTGCCTTATTTTCGCACGCTAGTCGTGAACCGTGTTTAGCGGAGGCACGAATTTTAGTGCCAAGCCAGTAACAGAACTGGGCACATGTGTCCCAGTTGACTTTGAGCAAGGTCGCCAGTTTGTGATTTTATGTCGGCAGTGTGCCGATAAGAAACGTGTCTAGCCTACACTTCAATGCTACAAAACCTAGATAGACTGTGTGTTGAAAAGAATTCCGGAGGCTGGACATGCTCGTTTTCACACACGGCCCACCACCCGTGGTGTTTTTCTTGTTTTTCTTGTTTTTTTTTTTCTTTTTTCCCCTTCAGCTGTCCAAACAGACTCTGCTCAACGAAAAAAAAGGTCGCTCAGCCCGTCCAGTGTGCAATACTACAACAGTGCAACAGTTGGCCTGTATGAATTTATTGTGTCATGTTTATGGGCGTGTGTAGTGCGTTGTTTCTTTGACCGTTAGTGGAATTGATTGTGTCGCGTTTATGGACGCGTGTAGTGTGTTTGTTGTTTCTTTGACCATTAGTGTAAACAACTTTTTACCAACTTTTAAGTAGTGCATAATAAATGTTAAATTTGCAGTGTGTGTAAATATCTGCAAAATGTTTCAAAACCGCCTGAAAAAAAGCTGCGGACCGATGCTGATAAACAATGTTAAGACAAGAAGTATGACGAAACAACATGGCACTGAACTTACCAAGAAACTTGGTCTGTCACATTTCCTTGGGTTCGTTATGACTCTGATAAAAAAGTAATGTTTTGCAACACTTGTGAACAATTTCAGAAAAAGGCTTCAGAGTCTTCTTTCGCCACTGGCTGCAGCAGCTTCAGGAAAGAAAATTTATCTTCACACAATGTTAGCCAGTGCCATAAACTGTGTGCAGAGATTATAAATTCAAGAAATGCAGAACCGGGAAAATCAGTAGCAGAAAAATCACTTCTATCACTACACAAAGCGCTTAAAAAAATGAGTATTCTCTTTCAAAATAGCCATGCAATAGCAAAACATGGAAGACCAGTTACAGATTTTAAATGGCTGTGTGAGCTGGACAAGAAGAGAGAGGTTTAGATATAGGTCAAACCTATATTACGGACAAAAATGTGCTGAATTTATTAGTTTTGTTGGCAGTGTTGAACAAAAGAAACTCGAAGAAAGTCTTAAGACTGCTACATTTTTTTCCATATTATGTAATGATATGGCAGACTGTGCTGTTCTTGAACAAGTTATTTTGTATATACGTTACTGTGTTGAAGGCAATGTACGTGTAGATTTTGTTGCCGTTAAACATGTTGAAAGACCAAATGCTACACAGATTAATGAGTGCATTGTAAATATACTAGAAGAATTCTGTGTTTTAGGAATAGCAGAAATTAAGGATCACCTAGTGGGTTTTGCAAGCGATGGTACAGCAGTGATGCGTGGTATGCACAGTGGAGTGCAGACAAAATTTAAACTGAATCCCTGTATGATTGATGTCCATTGCTTAGCCCACTGCCTTGAACTTGCAGTGAAAGATGCAATTGGAAAAATACCATTGTGTACAGAGCTTGAATGCTTCTTGAAGTTACTGTATTCATGTTTTCACCACGGTCCAGTTCACAGGGGTATTTTGGAAACAGCTTGTGACAATGAAGGTGTTAACTTTTGTGCTCCTACACGTGTTGGAGGTACACGCTGGCTTTCCCATACTCAATGAGCTGTAACACGTGCTATCAAGCTGTATTCAGTCCTACAGAACATTACATTTGAGGCTGGCAATGATAAATCAAGTTGGAGAAGAATCTAATAATTTCTCAGTAACCTGAAATAAGTTCAGTTTTTGCACTTTTTTGTGATATTCTCTCAGTGTTATCTAATCTGTCTTTACTTTTCCAGAAGGAAACACTGACAATAGGCGAAGTTCACAATATACTGGAAGACTTCACAGCAGCTATAAAACGATTTTGAAGAAGCACAAGGCTTTCAGCTGAGAACAATGAAGATGCCAACTTCGATTAAAAATAGTACTGGTTTGAGTGCTGACAGTAGGAAACATGTGGTATGTGTACTAGTAAACTGCATGGAAAGTAGACTAGGTGACAACTACAATCACAACAAGGAATTGTTCAAAGCTGCTGAGATCTCTAATTTCAATTCATGTCCTGAGACGTTGAATGCAGATGCTACATTTGGAGACACTAAAGCAATTTAGTTGATAAGTAGTTTTTCACTTATTCTTTCAAGAAATGGCTTCAAGCTTGAAATGATAGAGACAGAATGGTCATACTTCAAAAGAACTGTCTATAAAGAAAATAGGCCTGTCACAAAAGAAAGTTGGGGTGCTGTAAATGAAAAACACAAAGCTGAATACCCTAATATTCTTGGGTTTGTTGATCTCCTGCTGTCTCTGCCAGCTCATACAGCAGACTGTGAACGTGGTTTCTCACAAATGAAATCAACAAAATCCGATTGGCGAAATTGGCTTGGGGATAACGTCCTGTTATTACTGATGTGGATTCAACAGTCACCAAGTGTCTGTGATTATGACCCAGATGATGCTATCAATCTCTGGTTGCACAGCAGTCAAAGAAAACGTCGTCCATTTCAGGCACCATATGCGAAAGGGGAAATGGATGTTTGCCCCATTGAAAGTGATAGTGATAAAGATTGAAGAGTGAAAACTGAAATCACAGTGTGTTCTAGTGTGTAATATATTGCACTTGGTTCACAGCGTCAATGTTTTGTATATTAATCATTACTAGTATGTCAACGATATAGAAAACTACGTATTTTTCATTTTTTTAATCATTGTATTTTTAGAATCTGGGCAGGTAGAAAGTGTTACGGGCAGGCTTGAAGAAATGAGAACCTGTCCATCAGACAGGCGCTGTTTGATAGAAACAAGAAAAGAGTTACTTAATCGGAGGACCAGGGTTTTATCCCGAGACACGAGCATTCAACCAACTTAACCTGCTGCCATCTTGTCGGATACTGACGAGAGTACTGCCTGGTGGTAGATGTTTTCATTTGCACTCCGCAGGAGATTGTAGATCATAAGCATGTCCCAGCACAATAAGAATAACAAAAAAGGTTTCACACACATACATACACACACATGTGCACATGCAAACGCACACAAAATACTCATAGAATGTACACCAGGTGCTAAAATTCCTTAAAATCGACCCCTAGTTCTAATAAAGGTGTCTTGAAGAGACAAAGTAAATTTAAAACGTGATGGTGAGTGTGTTCGCTGGTTGTCGGGTTGACTGGTCGTTGACGGTGAAGTAGCCACAGGGGGCGTACTCAAAGCTTCGAAGATCCCTGGAGGTTCCAGCACTGACAGCAATACTGTGGGATGTTGCGAGAGATGAAACAAGAATGACTGCCTGTGCCCGTGACTTATATAGTGGAAGCTTGTAGGCTGCGGGTGCGGGAGGGCATGACATCCTTCTGCCCTAGTTGGCATGGGAAGACTCTGGTCAGCATTTCTGCTTTGTGCCTTGATAGCACTCGGTCTTATCCTAGGTCTGGGCATGCCTGCCAGGTTGCATATCCTCCAGGTGAAGAGAATTTTCTCATAAATTCTTGTCCTGTAGGGTAGGCAACGTGTCTCGTCTGCAGTGGTGGAAGTAGGTGCCTTGGCGATGAGTCGTAATCGTAGTAGATTAGTTGTATAAGCGGCATGCGTCAAGCTAAACCATTGGACAAGGAAGGGAGGGCTCAACGCACCACACTGCAATATCTTTTGGTCATAGTAGCCTGTACTTCTGTCACTGCTCCTGTTCTGTGCTGATACACGCTGTCATTAACACATCTGCCACATCCCTTTACGCCAAAACCCTGGAAGTGCGTTGTGTTGCCTGTTGGACAGCAGCCTGCAATCCACTGTTGCTCGCCACTCTCTGCCTAAGGCTGCGCTGGGCTGGCAGGTACCGAACACGCATCCTCGATGCGCAGAACGGTTTATTACCCTCACTCTCTCTCCGCTCCTCATGCACCACAGCCCTTGGAGCAGTATATACACTGCCGACCGGCCACTCTCGAAGCAATTCACTGGGATTCCGCAGCCTGATCTCTGCGACACCAGTTTAGTTGCCATCCTTGCTTATGCCAGTAATCACATACCCAAGCGAATTCACTGGGAATAAATCCCCAGTCTAAGTGCAATATTGTTTGCTAGCCACCTATCTCTACATATTGGAGTTCGGTTTTCACAGTCGGTTAGAGTTTCCAATATGCCTGTGCCATTAGACTGTATTGTGTGCCTTACATTATGCATGGTTCCCAACCCATCAGGCTTTTCTGGACAAAGGTCAAAAGTCTGTGTACTTTGGTATTTTGCCATTAGACACCTGCTCTCGTCAATCCTTCTGCTCTCACAGCTACCCTACCTACCATTACCCTACATGACTCTAATAGTCATGTATGGCTTCACCACGACGCGAACCTCTCCATATACCAGAAGTGGAAGGAAGCTCCTTGTTCTTGCCAGAGTTTGGTGCTTGGCTGCCAGCAGGTCACTCCACTCTCTTGGGCAGGACATAGAGAGTCATTCCTGGCCTCCCAAGCCTGAGGAGGGAAAGCTTCAAGGCCCTGCTGTGCACCTGACTCGAGCTGTTGTCCGCCCCTCAGATGTCACTAAAGAATCTGAGGAGGACTTAGTACTCATCTCGAGGAATGTCAGTACCCTCAACCTGACAGTGAGACTTGAGTGATCTTGTCGCCCCTCTTACTGCAGGCTGACAGTAGACTAGCCTCTCGAGAAGACCACTGACAGCATTCCCTTCTGAGAATGCCTATAGCTATCAACCCTTAACCTGATAGTAAAACTTGAGTGATCCTGTCATTCCCCTTACTGCATGTTGACAGTAAGGTAAGTGGGTGCAAACATCTACACCACTGGAACCAGGGGGCATTACCGGCTCACTGAGAAGACCATGCCAGTTTAGAGTTCCCTTTGATGACAAAGTACATAAAACCTAACCCAGTCATGCCTCAGCCTAGAGGTTTCACACAGACTCATTTGTATAAGTACCTTTAGTACACATCACCACCCTCAAGCCTGGTCACTGTACTGGGAGGAAGAAGGCATCTAAGATCGCACGTGCCCTGGCAAAGCATGCTGTTGAGCAGGAACCAGGCGCCACTAGGGTCTAATTCAACCTGAGAGCGGAATTCGCTTAAGCGTGGTTCCCAGTCGGAGTTCCATCCTTACCGTGGGCCCGAGCAACTGAATCAACCCACCGCAACAATTCCGGCTACCGAACTAGGTACTTCTCGATACCCTGAGCTGTGTCACCTTTGCTGCTAACCCTACGCAAGAGACCAGCACCATAATTCCGCCGGCCGGTACATTCTCCAGCTATTTGTCGCCTTGAACTGCTATTTGTCGCCTTGAACTGAACTCCTGGCCTTCTGTAAACAGTTCCCGTGGAGTCAGGACGTAGACCATCAGTCAACCACTGACTCGGGTTGCAATGCACCCAACTTAAAGACCTGCACCACCCAAAGTTGACCGAAAGGACATTGAGATTCTCGCTTGCCTGCAGAAACAAGTGCAGTTGGAGGAGGGCTCTTCCCGACCGAACCAAATGCCAGTAAAGGAAAACACAGCTTCCTACTGCTCAGATACAGAGAAGGTATTTATAAAAATACTAATTTATTTGTGAACACAGAAAATAGTAAGCATGTGTAATTTACTTTACATGTTTTGTTGCTGTTCACAGTCAAATGATAGGCTTGAAACAAAAACGGTGGATTGTTTTATATAAACATACATTAGTTCTGCAATAAACAGGATTAATATTACTACTTGCAGAATACGTACTCTTACATTTAATTCTTTCAAAAAACGAAATGTAGAATAATTGACGATTGCTGCTTGGGTACTTTGCTACTCATTTGGATTGATATAAAAATATTTGTTTATGAACAGGAAGAGTTAAAATTAATGCGTGTCACAGAATTGAGATTTAACAATAAAATTTTACAAATGAATTGTAAAGACACTAGAAGACACATGAATCTGAAGGAAACAGTTTCTACAGAGGGGAAACTTCACATTGCAGTCATACCTCGTCCCTCAAATTCTAAGCCTGAATCTAACAAGTGCACCTGTGCATCAACAGTAACTGCAGCATTCCAGCGAGGCACCACGAACGCACTAGTGCAGTTGACCCGAATGCACCAGCCCGCATAGCAACAGCCGCTGGAATGGCGGCCGCTGCCAGAGACAATAGGTACCACCAGCACCAACTGAGCCGCCTCCCTGACGACCATGTGGCGAGTGAGAAAATAAATTCACAATTAATATCAGTGTAATTTGTGGCGTCAGGTACGGTGCTGTGTAGGATCTGATGTGTGTGAGTGCAGTAAATGGTAGTTTCACTATCTGTAAGAGAGTGACCTTACAGAAGCTAAGCAAAATGGAAAGGAAAAGTTAGTAGAATCCATCAATTATGAATAGCAGGTTCCTTATTAAATTAGGAAAGGATTTTTAAGCATAATTAGACGAGTACTAAACGTCAGGTGTGTATAAGGTAAAACTTAAAGAAAGAGATCTGCACTGATGCCGAAGTGCCAGTTATTGCCTATAGCATGCAGCTGTTGCCCTTTTGAACGTGCGTGGGCATTCGTAACACAGTTAAAAAAGGACTAACATAACACATACTTATATTACAGCCCTTAGTAAATTCTGTACATATAATTGCTAACTGTTGCTGTAGAAATGATTTTGCAAACTCCTATGTGAACGCAGTGGGCATGCGCCACCTTCCACATATGTCATTCCTCAGTCTTGCTCGGATCTCCACTGGGATAAGTGGTACATCACCACGAATTGCCATCACCTTTGTGGAATAACACGTTAGCTTACAGTACAAGTGGTAAATATTTCTGGAACCTTAATTTCTGCCTCATGTTTTACTCCAGCTTACTCACATTTACGATCTGGTACAAGAGAGCTTAAATATTACTTTTTTGGATGTGGCCCACTCCACGAGTGTGCGATCACCTTCATCACGATGTGGTGGACCAATTCAACTTCTGTTTCTCTAGCGTTCTTACAATTTTACTAATTCTATGTTTACTAATTCTGTTTCACGCAAGTTCAGAGATGAGCAGGAGAAAGTATTTATTTGTGTAACTGCTCGAAACTTTGTGCTGCTGCACAGACTGTATTTTCCAGCTTAGAAAATGCAACTCCAAGTGAACTATATGTTTTCCATCCAAGTCACAACTACCATTGCTAGGAAGCACAGCATCAAAGCATGAGGGAAAAGGCGTACTCCAATGTCTAAATAGTGGCAGTAGTAGTTTGTTTTGTAGCTCTTGGTATTCCTAACTACGTATTCAGTACACATTAATGTATCATAGCTGAGAGGACTTGCTACGCCGACCATCCACCTTGACAGCTTGTGCCCCACCCTAGCTGGGATAAGCTAGGTGGCACCAGCAAGCATAATTACAATATTACATATCCACCTTCCCTTCGACACACCACCGGTTGCTTGCTGACCCCCTAGCCAGCCAGTGACACCACAGTGACGATGACATGTACATTTGTCTTGAAATAATATACAAAATTTACATACGTAAAGTACTTTATATTCTTAATAACCTTAAGGAAAGCATTTTATACCTGAAATAAATAATCAAATTTTTTTAAATATAAACCTAAGTCAAAACTGAAATACATTGTAACCTGTATGGAAAGTTTTTCAAAACACCAAAATAAAAGCTGATGCATGCTGACAAGCAACGCATGCAGATTTGGTCTCCATACAGACTTCAACATCTGGTTTGCTGGTGTGGGTGGGTGCACAATATATCACAGAAAATAATAGCATATTCTGTAGTTGATAAACTTAAAATAGTAGTGTTAAAAAAAGAAAACCAAAGATACAAGAATTTTTCAAGACAGAAAATGTAAATAGTGTTTGTTATCTTCTCATGGTTGGTCATCCTCCTCTTAAGCAGCCTTTCCACTGGAGGACTGGTTTGACACACACCCCAACTGTGACACCAGGTATGACTTCTTGCTTGCCCAAAATGAGACAGTGGAAAGGCTGCTTTACCCCCTCGCCTTCACATTTTATTGATGGGCACGGGTGTAAAAAGTCCCTCCCCTTCCGATATCCTCTTCCAGTCTCCCTGAGACTGTCTTTCATCAATGATATGCTGGTACATTTTTATCTCACCGCAGGGTGGAGCTTAGGGTAGGTCACCACATCCTTATAATGAGCATCTCTACGATAATGCTGGCAGTAAGCCTGTATTGATATATTAAGTGACTGAGTGACCTTCAGCACATATTGCCCTCCTCAAGATGTGACTTCACAATATTTTACACCCTTACTACTGTAGCATGGTGTTAAAATATTGCTGTGGAGATATCTTACAAATGCATAGACAAATTAAGGCTCAGCAATTACCTGCAGTGTATGAAGAAATCATTTGTTTTCAGAAGATTGTGAAGAATACAAAATAACTTCACACTATATGAAATACGTAGTGTAGATGAAACAGATGTTCTCAGACTTAATGACAAGTCCCGGAAAAAGACTGCAAATCAGTTTCTGTAAGAACAGGTTGAAGTAAGACAGCTGTACTGTTATGCTACACAAATACTGCCTTTCTTAATGTATCTTACTCGAAAAATTAGGGGCATTAAAATTTTCAAGACCAGAGAAAGAACGAACATTTGATTAACATTTATCAAAAAGGGCTCCTTGGAAACAAATTTATCCACACACTAAGAAAGCAAACCACATGCAAACTTCATTACCATTTAAATAAAACACCAAAATATATGTAACTATTACAAATATTGTAATCATTTTTAAGTATACAAATTAAGCAACATAAAATAATCACATTTTAACTTATGCATACAAGGCATTCAAATACAGAAATTAATCTCATTTAGACATTTCATTTTATCTGTTAATAAATGGAAATATGTAGTATATATACATGTATCCATTTATTCATAAGAAAAAAGCAATTTCCTATATAATAAAAAAATAAATAATTGTATTGATAAAGTTAATGTAATTTTCTGATATAGTTTGAAAAGAATTCTGTAGCAGCAGAGAATGTGTGGCAAACCACATCACTGCTAGGTGCCGAGGACTTCTGCCTGTTGTCTGTGGTACTCGTCCTGCAGCTCTTGAAGATTCTGTTCGAGCGTGCTCACCTCATCATCCCTGTGAGCGAGCCTAGAAAAATAGAGCAGTCTATTGATGGACGTGAGGCACACAAATTACTTATTGTTGTGTACTGTTCCACTAACTACATATTTCATGCACATCTACCCACAGTTACTTTTTATGAACCAATTTTAACTGTGAAAAAACATGGAGATAAGAAATTTTCTCAACTTCATATTTCCTGTATATTTTTAGGCAATGTAATTTTGAGTTGGAGATTGAAATGAAATGCAGTACATATAAGCAACTACACATATTTTCAGATAACTTGCCAACAGAAGGAATGGATTTAGGCAGACCGACGAATGATTTAATAATGCAATCATTTATGCTTAAATCAAATTTGGTAATTCAAATAGCTAACAAATGCTAGACTGCAAATATAAAGAACCATTCTTTACTATTTAATTGATAACATTATGTTTTATTTGTGTTCCTATAAGATAAACATTTTAATTATCTGTCCAATGTAACAATATTCACCCCTAAACATGTAATTTGGCGTTTTCTGTATAATTCTAAACTATGTAAATTAAAGGCTCCCTTACTTATATAAGGCTTTTAAGAGGTTCTTGTCTCAGTGGCGACAAAATCTAAAAATGTTCATCACAACCTTAAAACTGATGCATGGTGTCTTGTTCATTAATACTAAACGGCTGCTACTCATCAGCGCAACAGCATTCCTGACAGCTTGTCCACGAATCTCGTTGCTGCCGTCTGCAAGATTGTTTTACCTACCGGGATGGGGCAGACGTCCCAATAATTATTTATTATTTCGCCCGATGAGCCACCAAGACCATACAAGAGGTTCGAAGCAAGTACAGCAGTGTGCCACGATATGCCGCCATATGCAAGATCCCTAGATCCCGACACACTTCACTACGCCGCATGCTCAGAGGTTCTAGGCACTGGGCTTGCAACTGCTGCTCCCCCTCTCCAGACGCCCTATGCTAGTGGAAGAAGGGATGGTCGAGGAGCATATAAGGAGATGCATCCCGGCCTCCGGATCGTCAGTTCTGCTACAGTTCTCGATCGCCTCTCCTGAGCCCTCATCACTCCAGCTCTTGGTGCAGAGGCTCAAACCTTTCCTTACTTCATCGCTCACCTTGTGGGGCAGAAGATCCTCTTCAGCGCATAACCGAAGAAAGAACCAGCGGCTGTTGACAGATACAACACTTAAACACATTTGGTCCCTTACGGACAAACTTGAGAGTAGAGCTTGCCCCGAGGTTATACACGCACCAGCTAACTGCCTATCCAGCTAGCTTTGCACAGGGCGACTTCCCCTGTAGTACCATAGGGTGTTTACCTTCCGCATAGCCCGTGGGGAATTAGGAGAAAGCACCTCTGCCATCTGCGTTTATTTCCTTTGGATAAATAAACACCTACCTTACCAGTTCTCTTGACTTTCACTCCGAGCTCCTCCCCTGTGTCATGTCGGAGCTGGAGGACTCAGCAGGAGACCGGGTTTTTGCTTTTCCGAACACACTCTAACAACACAACAGTACATCCTTGGAAGGCCACCCATTCTCTGCCCCGGCAGTGAATGGTAAAGCCATGACACTAGGATACCATCCCCTGGAAGTTGGCTTGCCGAACTCAAGGTCGCCCCTTCCTTATAGCTCCCTTTGTGGTGCTGAGGAGGGGATCTTCTTCGAGTCCGGGGAGACCAGTGACCACTGGACTCTCACCTCACCATTATTGGAAGGCCACCCCTTCCTTACACCATGTGGAAGGAATGGTAGAGCCACGACACTATGTACGCTCTCGGTGGGATATACTTGCCGGCCAGATGCTCAACTATCACTCCCTGGTGGTGCCGAGAGGGCTGCATCCTTGTGCAGGGAAATCTACCCCCACGGGACAACACAGTGCGGTTCCCGTAACCATCACTCCGCAGCCCACGCCATCTCTACCTGGTAGTCGTTGAGAGTGAGACGGGGTTGGCGGCAGTAATTTGCACCTACACATGAACACTCACACGTCAACTGCCAACCTCCTACAGCTCCAAATTTTGTGCCCAATGCCTTACACCAGTACAGGTGGGGTTGAAAGACAGGCTAAGGTGAGAGCTATTGCCAAATTTACCCAGGGGCTATGTATCCTTCCCAGCGGGTTCGGGTTGCTAAGTCCACGTGATCAAGCTGCGCTACTGAGATGCCTCACCGTACCACACCCCACCATCACACCCGTGAACTTGTTCGAGCCACCCACCGGGATCACGGAGGGATACCACTCTACAGTGCAGGAAGCACTATTTGGCATACATCAGACCAGCACGCCAGAACCGCAACAGACTCCCATACCAGAGCATTACCCCCCAGTCGAGTGCAACTATGGTAGCAGAAACGAAATTGTGCAGGCACGCACCCAACCACCTCACCGCCCTAATGCACCACAACCTAAGCCTGCGCCTTGCCGCATAAAGGTGTAGAGTCAGACTTTGTACTGAATCGCCGACCCAGTAGGCCTGTGTTGTACACCGGGCGGGCCCCTGTGCCCAGAACAGACTAAGCCACCTCAAGACATGGCTTGCCTAGCATCGAGCAAGAAACCCAGGGCAGGGACTGTCATGCATGAAAACCGCAAACATCACATTTTCCATACAAATTACGGCAAATATGTAACAATTGGCAAGTCCGGTTTTAGGCCATCAATTTTCTTCCTATCTCAATTTCTCTCTTCTTTACATGTGCACCCACTGCTTCACCTGAAAGTGTTCCTTGTCCTCATCAACCACCAACACTGTTCTTGTTGCTTGTGGTCCTGCCAGCTGTAGCATAGGTTCACTTGGGCAATGTTCAAGTTATGGGGTGATATTGAACCTGCATTGCAAGGATCCCTCCATCCTTGGTAATTAGTAGGGTCACTTACCAGTAGGAAGTCTTCGGCACTACTATAAGTTCCTGTCCATGAGAGAGTAGCCTTCTGCTACTCACTAGCTCACTAGGGGAGATATTCTGATTAACATGTTTTTCAGTGAACCTCCACCCTCTATTCAAACCATAATATGGTAAGGCAGATGTAATTAGGGGACAGTGGTGTGACCAGAGCTGGGCAGTATCAAAATACAAGTATTTGAAATATGTATTTTTGATACATTTGTATTTTGTATTGAAAATACATTTTCTGCTCATTATTTTGTATTTGAATTAAAATAATTTATTGTAGTATTTTGTATTTCATAAAATACTTTTTAATTTCAAACTACATTTCTAGGTTGCATGACTATTGGAAACCACCTTTATTAACGCCCATTGCAGGACTTGTTTGATATAGTGAATATGTTATGAACATTTGCTTGCATTCTCAAATGATGAAAGATCTCCAGAAAATCAGTGTCATATATTACTGTCTGTACAATACATTTTTTTATTCATATGAAGACGGGTTTGTAATAATAAAGCTTTATCTTATTTACTGCACCTATGATTGGGGTCTATCTAATTTCTATGCCATCCAGCACTACAGAGAATGAAAAGAGCTGAACCCTATTGCTTACAGTAAATTCCCGATTAACCGTATTAATCGGGGCCAGAGAAAACACAAATAAGAGAATTTGTATTAAAAAACCCAGATAATCGAATTTACACATTTTTACTATTAATGGAACAGTGATATTGGCTCCGAAAACAATGATAAAACACAGTACCTATTATACATTTCAAAGCAAACTCAAATCACGCATTGTATGTGTAAGATTTAAAATACATGATACTTTAAATGATATTTATGTTGCACCAAGTGTAGTTACTTCCCGGCGCATTGAGTATACACAGCCTTTCGCGGGTGCCAGGCGAGCGATACAGAGCGATAGATAAGTGGTCCGTAGTTGTGTGTGCGTGTCGCTTTCTCAACGTAAGACTGCCATGTATTCTGTAGCCTCGGAAGCAATAAAATTTAAAAATTTTGAACTATGGGTATTACAAACATATGAACTCAAATAATCTGGTTTTTATTTACTCATTCATGAGCAAGATGTTTAATTGATTATAACCTTTGAAAACACTTACCACAGTGTATTCTTGCAAATATACTGTATCAAAATAAATGAAAGTGTTATGTCATTTAGTGTGATGGCTCAGATCAATTTTCTTAATAAAGCAAGCATCTGATGCTGTTTTGGATTGATATAATTTTTGCCATAACTATTGTTTTATAATTATTTAAGTTTTAGTGTGATAGGGGAATTGGAATATATTCTGATTGATTTTTAGTCATTGTTGGTGTTTATCTGCTCCTACAGTTATAAGATCTGTACATGTAATTCGGAACTAATTAATAATTCACTCTCAACAATTTCACAGGGATAATTTATAGAAGCATTCCATCAAAGTGAACCTAAAACTGTGCCCTGAGTCATACACATAATCTTATCAGAATCAAAATTTTAGCGATTAACTTGAAATTCATTTTAAAGGGCAAAAATTATTAATCCAATATTTTTAACAGATTTTACCCTAAGTCAAGCCATTTTGCATTCTAATTCTATTCACCAGCATATATTTCACACATTTTTGTATGTTGAACTTGTGGTTACCAATGCAATGATGGATGGTATAATGAAAATTAACCCTTCTAATGCCTGGTTCACATGTGTTTTCACACGGGCCACGCCAAAAAGTTGAGCTCATGCCAAAATTACCCAGAGGCCCATCGTCTTATAGGTTTTAAGTAAATAGTTATGTGATTTACAAACATAAATGTCATGTATTAGTGTAGTACAGTTAAATTTGGATATAAAAATAATATATACGTTATAATATTATGTTTACTAAATAAATTTATAAATTCTAGTTAGTTTTAAAAGTGCTGAGAGGTAGCACTAAAGAGTGAGTGTGGCTCTTAACACTGACATTTTGAGAGCCAATGAGAATGAAGCGAAGTGAGTATGGAGCAGCACCAGAATGCAAGGGTGGGGTAAATGGCAGATCCCAGAGAAAACCCGCTGACAAGCAACATCGTCCAGCACGATTTCCAGATGTGAAAATCCGGAGACGACTTCACCGGGAATGGAACCCAGTTCACCTCGGTGAGAGGCTAGTAGTCTAACCACTACACCATCGAGTAAAGTATTTTAGAAGTTTCAAACAAAATTATTACCACATAAAAATAAATTACGGTAATCAAATATTTTAAAGTAACATATTCAAAGTATTAAAAGTGTTTACAAACATCTAGTTTGCTGTCCAGCATTTACTTTGAGATCTTGGTGTTAAATAACAAACGAAAAAGAAAGCAGAAAATCTGTTTTCATGTGAAAAAAAACTTTTCTTTCTGTCCTGTCTGGTCTGTCCGTTCACAGTGATCTGCATAAATGTGAACCAGGCTTAACACAACATTTTGCGAAATAGTAAACTGTTGAAACACTCCTGACTTTCAATGTAAGACCAATTAATCACAATTAAGCATGGCATTAAAAAATTAGAATAATATTTCTGAATGAAATATTAATAGCTCTGTCATGGTTTCTGAAACACACTAGTTAAACAAGGAGTACGGTATACCTTGACTAGTGATAGCTTTTTAATACAACACAAAAAACTCTCTTGCACGTTATTAAACAAGTTTGTTATTTTTGTATTGAAAGTTTATCATATTCACACCTTCAAAGGAGTACTGCAGCTTAGTATTACCACTTAAATCATAACAACAAAAATTTTCTCGCAAATTGACCTGCAACACAGAACAGCACACATCTATCCCCTTTGCTTACTTTCTTGAAAAATAATGGGGAATCACACAAAATGCAATCAACATAAAGCAGAGGGGGAATTCCCGTTATCTAATTACACACAATGGGGAATACCCTCCTGAATGTTAGTTTGTTTTCTTTGTTAGGCATAACTGTTACTACAGAAAGAGAAAACCCAAAAATGTAGCTTTGTGCAAAATAAATTTTCTGTAAATAAAAATATATATGTTGCAAAAGTAATAATTAAATTTTGGACTATCCATTCCACAAAATCTGGGTACACTTACATACCCGAGCAAGTACTCCCAGTTTCAGTGTACATGAATATTAATTTGGATATATGTACCCAAATTCAGGTTTGGTTGGCAACACTGCTTCCACCCTTTACACAGCTGATGGGGATGTAGCTAGTTGCCTAGCAACCAGTGTAGCCTCTGGATGCAGACAGGTTTGGAAGGGGAGGGGTAGATAGTTTCACTCCTCCCGTCTCCGAGTCCTTCCTTTCTCTGTTTCCCCCACAGTGAACATACTGCTGGATAGATAACCTTTCAATACACTCTCAGCTGATCAAGTGCATGCAGGACATTCAAAATTTTGCTTGCATTTGCCATATTATTTTCATTTCCAGACGATTTGAAATTTTCGAGTTAGCTTGCATTTGGTGTTGGATTACAATTAATGATATATGGTATTTTGTGATGTTATATTGTGATGAAGACTAGTAATAACCCCCCCCTCCCCAAAAGAAGTTTTAGTTATTTTTTGGTTCAGATCAGTCCCAGTCGTGGTCCTGTCATTTGTTGTTGTTTTGGTGTATTGGTATTTTTTAATTATTTTATTTTGTCAGGTTTTGATTATAATTTTTTTCGGGAGTTGCTCATTTTTTTTTAGTGTTGTGTATTTAGAACCTTTATGGCCTTAACTTGATAGTCGTGTTTTTGTTTGGATTTTAATATGTAGTGTCTTTTCAAAACTTTTAGTTTTTTTTTATTTGGATGCCCTTAATTTTGTCTTGGAAGCCCTTTATTTTCATTTAATTTTTTTTAGTTAGGATATAAGGATGCTCAGTTAGTCTTCCCAGGAACAGTCCTTATGATTGCTGTTTTGCTGTAGAGGCTTCTAGAGAGCTGGTGTTGGAACTGTTTTCAAACTTCCCGAGCTGAGCTCAGCCTCAGCATTTCCTTTGTGCCGCCTACAGGTGTAAATGTTTTCATTCGCCGCCACTTTTGACCATCTCTTTTCCAGAATTGTTTTTGTGTCACTCTGTGATGACTGCATAAGTTCTGAGAGTTTTACTGACACAGACATTTTGGCATTGACAGCTGTGAGTATGTAGGTGCTGTCAGGGGAAGAGAAACAGTCTCATGCTGCGACCAGCAGCCAAAGTGCACTCAGGGGAAAAGGGGAATGAGTTGGTATTGATCACATGTTTACGAGCTGTTGCACTTGTGAGCGGAGTGTTCCGATTGGCTGACAGCCAGGTGGTGAGAGGTAGGATGTCAGATGAGGTCAGCCGCTGTGTTGTTGAAAGCCAGTCATCTAGGACAGCGGACGTGAGGCTGAAGCGGTCCGGGGAAGAACATCACGAATCATGACGTGAAAAATATTTTCAAAGTTTATTTGCTTAACTGGGTCGGGAAATTCTTTCCTGCACCAGAGGAAAAATGGCCCACACCAAGTCATTAAATATTAAAGTTTTTAGGTGTTAAAGTAGAGTAGTAGTCGAGCAGACATTGCAGAGAGAGGTAAGTCCGGGCAGTCATCTTCTAGACACTAAGGTAATTATTTAAGACTAGGATCTACTCTCATAATATAACACATAATCTGGTGGTGATGTTTTGCAGTTGCTAAAAAGCCATAACCTTTTTGTCTAGACATCATGGATGCTACTTGTAACTGGGAATACATTTAATTTCAGTTATTTTAGTTTAACTTTGTATCTCTTCTGTGTTCTGTTGTTTATGAGAAATGTTCTCAGGTTGTTACTAGGCACTGAAGTAAACTGTTTGTCATAGCCTAAAACAAAAGAATAATGCTTGTGTTTTGTTAAGTACTCCCTTTATTATGTCAAATGAAATCTTTATTTACTTCACCTCTTTATTACAAATAAATTACAGATAAATGTTCAGGCCAACCCCATTCTAAATAAATTAGGGTTGTATCAGAAGTAAATAGCAGCCTATTGTTCCTAGGATGATTTTATGTATTGATGCAAGGGTTGTCTTTGAGGTTAGAAATGAGGTAATCTTTTGACACAAAGTTCCCACTTACAATTTATTGGAGTTTTTTTTTAAGTGTTATCATATTTTAATATTTGGATTTTGTAACTCTGAATAGCACTTAAATGCCTTTTAACGAGACCTATGAGCCACCGGTTTATTGGTTTTCTTTCTCTCTCTTTCATTTTATTATTCAAGTTCAATAAGTTAAAGAATTATTTTCTTTCATGATTGTAAATACAGACTACCATAAAGTAATTTATCTGCAAAAGACACAGTTTAGAACAAAAAGGAAGTAACATGATGTAATTGAAATATTTGAGATTCGATTCATGAGATCAAAGAAAATTTAAATCTTACGCAGAATACTCCTAAAAGACGTTTATAAACTATTATTATTGTTACTAATAAAAAATTTATTTTAGTTTCCACAACATTCTAATGCTTGTTTTGTCACTGTTGTATTATTGATGTTGATTGTGCAGTATTGCAGGTTATGTATTTTTAATGGTTTTATAATTATTCTTACATAGGACTTTTGGTTAATTCCCAGTTTATTTTGTTAATGAGTGTAATATTCTAAAATTTTCTTTGGTGCCATGTGGAATAGTAAGGGTTTATCAGTTTTAATTTGTGGCTGTATTTCGAGCTGTTATCTGTAATGCGTTGCCGCTTCAAATTTCTGAAATCGTAGCCAGGTTTCATCAGTTTAAGAAGAATTTTTTCTACTTCTTTTTAAGTTTTCAAATTGTAAGCAGTATGTGTTCTGGGAGTCGACAAAGTTAGCTGCGACGCACTAGGGCTCGGCCAGTGAGAGGAAGTTTTGTAAAGTGTTTCCATATTCGGAAGTAAGGAGAAGGGATTTGAGCCCCGGGAATTTCTAATATTAGTAACAGAAGTAGAAGTGGGAGCTAGGAGTGGGGGTCGCCACGTGCCAAGCTGCGCTCCCAGGGTCATTGTCCGTGTAGCAAATGAAGAACAACCTGTGAAGAGGTTACAACCAGGCGGGACGAACTTATCCCACACCTGCAAATGCCCACGGTCGGAACTTCTATCTTCTAGTAATATTTAACTTCAAATATTTCCAGACAACTAACTCTCTACTACGAAATTCTTTTCGTGGGTGTGGGAGGCTGCTAGTGCATCAAGGGGGAAGGGATTCTGCCCCTTTGCGATTATATAATTTTTTTTGTGATGCAAGTTTTTTGAAGGAACATTAATTAATTACTACTGCGATGCTGTTTCTGTTAAAAGTTCGCCAACTGAGTTAACCTGTTTGAGTTCGTGTTGTAAACTTGGATTTTGGAAAGTTCAATACAACTGAGATATATTCCAAACCGGAATTCACTTTCTTTTAATTTTTTCAACATGCGCCTTATATCGTGCTCTACCGACTGAAGTGAGATGGATTATAGCTGCAGCGGGGCTATTCATTATCCTTTCCAATGCTATTCGTTAATCTTTGCCATGTTACATTTATGGCGCCCATCGCGCTGCATGAATTTTCAACATGCCCGAGAAGTGCAGAACATTAATTATGATTCCACTGCAGTTTTTCTGAACAGATTTTCTGAACGACTAGATTCAGCAGTGCCAATTTCCAGAGTACAGCATTTTGACTGTTCTTGAGAAGCAGAAGTCCATTCCATTGTTCCAGTCCAGTTTCCAGAGAATTCAGGTATTTAACAACAGACTGCAATCATCAGCAATGTGTGTAAAGGTATTCATTCACTGAGCATGACTTCACTTCAGGGAATTCATTGAGAAAGATAAAAATTAATTTCACAATTTGTTTTCTCTGGTATAGGTTGCGATAATTATAAATATGTCTAATTGTGTTTTGGTCCTGCTTGTGTAAATGTTGTTCATGTTTCCTAAATTATAGTAAGCAGGTTGTGCAATTGTTTATTCATATAATTCGTTATGGTTGACAGAGGGGATGAGCGAGTTAGTGAGGGAGAGGATTTTTTGGAGTTTGAGAATGCTCAGGAAATCAAATTTTTTATAAGCAATGTAGAAGAGAGCACTACAGGTTCATATCTCCGTAGTGAAAATAGGGTAACAACTGATCAAATAGACCTAAGCCTGATATAGACTGTTCATGGTAAAATGAGCACTTTTTAAGGCTCTTCCAAAATTTTATTTTAGGCTTTTTTTATATTCAAGCCATTTTTTAATATCAGCATTGTCACGTGACTAATAAGTATGGTGTATACTTTCACCACTCTCAAAAGTTAATGACCGAGGCTGCAATAAAACACATTTATGAGTGGTTAATGCCTGTTGGGGGGGATTTAAAAAGTGCTCACTTTATCGTGAACAGCCTATAGTACAAATGTTGACAGAACACAAAAATGAGTTGAAAAACAAAATGCAGGGATTTAAAGTGCAACAAAATGATTTCAACAGCTAGCAGAAAAATTTGATAAACAGAAGATTGAATCTCAGGAATCTAGTATATAGTTGAAAAATGAGCTAACTGTAGAATTTCAACAGTTAGCAGGAAAATACAATGGGTTCAAACCCAATTTTGAGGAAAAATTTAATGAACATTTAAATTAATTCCAACAGTTAACATTGACTGTAAACAAAATACAAATTGCAGTAGAGGATAATACAAAGTGTTCTGCCGAATTAAAATTACAACTAAATGGTAAATTAAATGAGGTTAGGCAGGAATGTGGAACAAAGGTAACCACATTAATGGACACAAGTAATTACGATAAAGAGTTAGATGATATCAGTGTGAGAGTGCAAACAAGAAGGTTGAAGTTATGAATAATTCTGAAAATGCAAATAAGGAAGGTTATGTTTATGCTGAATGTAGGATGAGTTTAAGTGACACAGTTTTTGTAAGTGAATATCAATTACTGAGGCAAATTAATAATTTTGAAAATAGTGTACTGACTTGTTCTGAATTAAATGTGTTAAAGGAAAATGTAGTAAATGAAGGAAACTTCAGGAATAGGGGGTCAAACATGTTTATAATAAGTTACTCATGCAATTTGCATCAGAGGTTGTGTTGAACCAGTCAGAGTTTAACGAGAAAACAGTACATGTAGTAAAAGATTCTTGTGAAAGTGGGGGGGTACCTACTGTAGAGTGAAATGTAGTTATGTATCATTAAGAAAGAAGTGTGCAAAGAAAAAGAAAAGATTGAAACACAAGGTCAAACCAGTAATGCAGAAAAAAGAAAGGAAAAGGGGGGTTAGATTGAAGGGGGGTAAATTTAAGACAATATGGAAATGTAAAATTGTAAAGTACAGTGGGAGAAAGGTTGTTAGAAAAAAGGGATGGAATTGGAGAAACAATGTGAGAATGTTGTGGAGGAAGACAAGGAAAAAATTAAATAATGAAAGGCAGATTGAAATGTAAACACACAATACGTGTAACACACATCCTAGGCCACCACGTTGGGATAGCCAAATTTGCAATGTACTGTTAAACCACATTCAAATTACATTTATAAACTACCACGGTGGAATAGTCAGATATGAAATATACAATAAGAATTACAATAATTTTTGACAGAAGAGATGTTGCATACATTCACGTAATGAAGTAACACAAAAACGGCTTAGTTCCCCATGTCAGTGTAGCCAGAATATTAATATAGTTTATGCACATCAACTTACTGAAGAACGTACACATATCTTGCCTGTATGCACACACATGCATGCATGTACATATATATATCTCTGCTGCTCGTGCTCATTTTGTAGGCCTATTCCAAGCACTATTAACATAAAATATGAGCAGACAGGATATTAGCATGTAGCTCTGAATAGAAAATATGTGACGTGTGAAATAAATGTAGTGTACTATTGAGCTGTTTGCATAACCATACTCTCCCATAGGCTCCCACAGTGTGAAATAAAAATCATGTGTTAATTCATGTTTTAGGTTGGGTACATTGTTGGCAAAATTTATTACAACTGAGCAGTGCAATAGTAGAATATTCCTCCCCTGAGGAAAACATCTGCATGCCCCTTGCAGGCTATGGAACCAGACGTTCGATGTGAAGAACACTCACCTTAGTTAACCACACTTACTTGAGATCAGTGACCATTGTCACACACTGGAAATTATGCAACTTACTTTCCATAAGAGCATGCAAAAATTATGCAGAAATGGGTTATCAATGAAGGCGAAGAAGTGAAAACAATTATTCATGCAAACAGGAAAAGGCATCATACTATATAAAATTTCCAGCAAAATTATTTTGAAATCAGTTTCTTTAATTTAATTTATATATATTCTGGCTGTAAATGAAGCTAATTAAAAATCCTGAATAACAATAGCAAAAAGTTTATGAAAAACATTAAAGCTAGCACTGCTGATAAGAAGTGGTCAGACATAACGGTCGTTAACAATACCCTTATTCAAAAACGTAAATTAGCCTGACATGTCAGTTTGTCACTTCAAAAATCAGTGAATGAAAACATCTGCAATTATTACTTGGAAAATTAAACATGGATCAGCTTAGTGGTAGAACAATAAAAACTCTCTCTCTCAGGTTAAATTATGGTTAAAATATGCTAGTTCTTAGCTGTTAAAAATGCTGTACCAACATGACGTATAGAATGTTCTATTACAAAAATGGCCGCTCTCTTACGCCTATAAGGCGTGTGGACTAAACTCATAGAAAAACTAGTAGTGTAGAAAAGTAGTTTACTTGTAGGATGATACCTTTTATGGTAGAAAGCAGGACAGGATCTTAGGAAAATGTATAGTAGTATTCAAACTTTGTAGGATTACGGTGTTTCTTAACATGGCTTACAGCTCGCGGAACTTCACGGAGTCTAACTCACTAACTGACTAACTAACCTAAACTCCTAAACAGCTGCTCACTATACAGAGGGGCTTAGAGCACACTTCTCTATGTAGAAACAAAACAATATTAACTCAGCAAGCTGTAGAAACTAACAACCCCTTACCTATTACTTAAAATACCTAAGCTAAGCCCAACTTCTAGACATACCTCCTGACTTAGGTCTTAACGTGTTGAAAGATGGAGGCAGAGAGAGCGATCTCCTAACTGAAATTTTCAGCCTAGTCCTATGCTATCACGCTGGCCAATGGGGGTGCAGGGTTTAAACCTGCCAGCCAATCGGAAGGTTTCCTACTCAAACAGCTAATCTGACACACTCCTAATGACCTAATTCCCTGTATCAAAGAATTCAGGGTCTTGTAGAAGGTAATCACAATAAATTTCCTGCACCAATTACAATGGTCTGAGACCAAGAAAATAAATGAAAATATTGAATGATTAATTAAAATATAAACAAAAATAGAATCTAGCTATCTAATGAATTTAAGCATTAATTATTGCCATTCCAGCATCTAATTATTCAAAATCCTAAACATAAAAAAATTAATATAAATAAATAAAAATGAAACACATGTGCAAAATGTATGCAAATTTCAGTGATCAACATAGACAGCGTAGAATGTATAAAAATATACATAGATTACAATAATAAATGCAGAAATTGCAAAAGTTTATGTTACAAGGTAGACTGCTATAATTTAAGTAGATAAGTTTTTTTGTGTACATTTCCTGGTATAGTTAATATTTTTCTGTACTATTTTTTAAGATTTTATGCTACAGTGAGGAGATAAAAATAAGAGGTTAGGACCTTTAATTTTAAATTTTTTTTGTTAGTATAAGAATATGAGATGAACAGAAAGTAAGGTTAGGTTATAGATACGATGGTGTAAAGTGTAATATGTTTTCTTAGCCTTGGGATAGGCATGAGGAATTCAATTATTAAGCTGAGTAAAATGTTCCACACTTGTGGGCCAGGAGATGGTTATTTTATAATAATGATGAATATGAAATGTTTCAAAGTTGCTAGTAAGTAAATGGTTATTTTGAAAAGAATTATTAACATGAAACAACAGTGTTAATTTGTAATGTCTAATGTCTTGTCATGCGCGCCCGTGCAGCGTGGTGCGAGTCTGGCTTTCTACTTCCCCTCTCTCTAACCTTTCTTTCTGTCTCTCTTGGCCGCACACCTTCCTTCCTCCCCTCACAAGCCAGCATGCCACAGAGAGGGGAAGTTGTCAAACAAAAGATAAAGCAAGTCCTCTCTCTCTCGACCACGCCCGCTTGGCTTGCCTTCCACACGCCTCCCGCCAGCAGCAGAGCAAATAAAGTGCGCCTGGTGACATAATTTTATCAAGATTATGCGTCGCTCAAAATAGTCGCACCTAACATCACTTGTATTTCAAAGCAAATGGTTTCACCTGAAAATGTTATACAAAACATTTTAACGAGGAATTCTTATTTGAAAATATATTTTCTTTTGTGTTTAAAGGTCATTTTATCCCGTAAGGTTAGTATTTCATTGTATCTGGCATAAATTTAACATGACTTTAAACCTTAATATTTATTTAACTCAAAGGGAAGCATCTTTGCGAATAAAATTATATGCCCAAAAGCATATACTCTACCACTTATCAGCAAAAAAGTGTTTGAACGAGTGACTTGTATTATAAGTGTTCATTTTCAGTAACTTCTTGTGGAGAAATCGGAGGATTTATATTAATTTATTTTAATAGACATGCATCTTTGAAAACATGATAATATGTAAGTGCCTATTTGACATCTTTTGCCATCTAATAATGGGTAGGTAAGCACTGAACTGAGTGCAGAATAACTCATGACAGGGAAAATCAGAGGATGTGGTTCTGAAGGATTAATTATTAAAGACAGTGAAGAAACGAGTTATAATTGCCTCATTTGTGTCTCAAAATTACAAGTTTTCTTAGAAGTAAAATATTATTAATTATTTTAAGAGACACAATATAAACCTACAGACGTGACACTGCCCGATCAATAACTTCTCCATGCGCTCTTAGCTGATAGTGTGCGCGGGACATTTAAAATTTGACTTGCATATATTGTCATATTATTTGCATTTTCAGAGTGTTTGAAAGTTTTATGTCAGCTTGCAATGTGTTGAATTACAATACATTATATACAGTATTTTAAGACATTTCCTTTATTTAAATAAGTCTAGGAGAAATATTTTTTAATGTATTATTACCAGTAATATTTTTTCTAAAATTCAGTGTGAAGGATATTGGTATCTGTTTTTGGTATCGGCGGTGGTATCTGGAATATATATCGGTATCTGAAAACGTAGCATCGGAACAACTCTAATTAATATTAAAAGATGTTTTGAGGTTCGCAGTATACCACAAGAGTTTGAAAGTTTTTACAGGTTAGTTACTAGGACATGAAGGTGTTTACAAATCCACATCTTTTTCTTGGATTTTAATCAAGACTTTGGATTGACTTTTTCATATTAAAAACCTGCTAAGCAATGAATTAAAAGAATTTAAACTGAAGATTAGTGTAAATTTGTAATATGTTATAAGTCATCTGATATCATATATTTGTTAGTTAATTTGCTTCCTGTAGTGAATTGAAATATGATGAATTTCACTGCCATACAAAATTTGTGTTTCACCTATAAACATTGTTAACATACATCATGTTTACACACTCAAACTTACCTGTAAATGTGAATGAATGATTGCATTTAAGTGTAATGTGCATAATTGAAATGTGATCATTCCTTGTAACAATTAAGTAGATCTGTATTCTTCTGTAACAGGTAACAATGAATTTTTTTTTTTGTTAAGTGATTGAGTTTGTTTTGAAGTGAAGTGTCAACTTAAGTTGTATGTAGGAACAAGGTCACAGTAGTTTGCAGGGTCGCAGAGTTCAAAGTAGGTTTCAATTTAGTAAAGTTTTCTTCAAAATATTTCCCAAATTGAGGGGGTTAATGCAGCGTTGCAGATAATATTTTTTTAAAATTAATTTTATAACTATTTTTACATTGGAATTTTGGTTAAATTCCCTGTTTATTTTGTTAGTGAGTGAAATATTATAAAATTTTCTTTGTTGCCCATGGAATAGTAAGGGCTTATCAGTTTTAATTTGTGGCTGTATTTCGAGCTGTCATCTGTAATGTGCTGCCACTTTGAGTTTCTAAAGTCGTAGCCAGGTTTTGTTAGTTTAAAATAAAGAGTTTTTCCTACTTCTTTTTTAGTTTTCAAATCGTAACCAGTATTTGTTTTGGAAGTCGACAAAGTTAGCTGCGATGCACTGGGACTCTGCCAACGAGACAAGGTTTTGTAAAGTGTTTCCACGTTTGGAAGTAAGGATAGGGGATTTGAGCCCCGGGAATATCTAATTTTAGTAACAGGAGTAGGAATGGGAGTTAGGAGTGGTGGTAGCTCATGCCAAGCTGTGCTCCCAGGGTAGCAAATGAACAACAACCTGTGACGAGGTAACATACAGGCAGGACAAACTTATCCCACACCTGCAAATGCCCACAGTTGGAACTTCTATCTTCTAGTAATATTTTTAACTTCAAGTATTTTCGGTTAACTACGTAACTCTATAATACAAAATTCTTTCCTTGGATGCTGGAGGTTGTTAGGGTGTCAAGGGAGAATGGATTTTCCTCCTTGCCTTCGTATAATTTTTCTCGCGATTCAAGTTTTTTTTAAGGAACATTAATTAATTACTACAGTGACGCTGTTGCTGTTCAAAGTTCGCAGGTTGAGTTAATCTATTTGTGTGTTAATCTGTTCGTGTTCATGTTGTAAACTTGGGTTTTAGAAAGTTCAATAAAACTGAGAAATATTCCAACCGGAATTCACTTTCTTTTCATTTTTTCAACATGGCACCTTATATCGTGCTCTACCGACTGAAGTGAGTTGGACTGTAGTTACAGAAGGGCTATTCATTAGCCTTTGCCAAGATACAATTGCTACATTTTTTTTTCAATTCAGAATTTTTTTTACATTCAAGCATAACCAATGATTGTCTCTTATTCTTTTTAGCTTGTTGTTGATTTAATTGAAATTTATTGTTGTTTGTTATTAATAGTAGTAATTTAATGAACATCTATATTTTTTATATTTGTAGTATATTTCTTCTTCTACGGTTTCCTAAAACTGGTTTCCATTTTAGCTTAATTTCTCTCTCGAGTAATTAAATGTAGTATGGGGGATTGATTACTTATAAGAGAATTGAACATAAGTTTTTGGAGAACAACAACACACCATGTAACTCTTCATTAGCACTGGAGCTGCAAAGCTCCCCCTCCCTTTTTTCCTCTTACTTTTGGCCTTTGTTTAAAATTTCCTTGTTTTATATGTTTTATTTTAATTGGCTCCATTTTAATTATTGTGTTCAGTTTTTAATAGGGCTTCGTGCTGGCCCAGATGTTTGTTGTTATTTTGTTTCAAGCACGTGGTGGAGGCAACCTCTTTTATTGAGTAAGTTTTATTTTTTGAGACTTTAAGGTTATTGGCTGCTGGGACATTTCTCTGTAACACTCCTGGTTCAAACCTTCGATTCTAAATTATTGCAGCCCCAAAGTGTTTCTCCATTGTTAACAATGAGGTCTCTCAGCATTATGTAGTGTGCGATTATTTACTTCTTCTATTCCTCCCTGTACCAATTTAGTGTAGTGCTAGGTATTGTTTGGTGTGAGGGTGGGTCGTGTTCGACTTACCTTCACCGACAATATCTGAGGGTGTAGTGGTTTTGGCGCTGTCAAGTGCAGTGCATGGTGGTGTTGATTGTTAGGTTAGTTGCTAATTTAGTCGTTAATCAGAATAGGTGATTAAATTGTAAGGATTGTTGTGTTGAGTTAATTGTGTAATTGTGGGACATAGAAACATCTGATAGGTGCTGCTTAATCTTATTGGTAATTGAACTGATCCATTCCTATTCGTTTTTATGCTCATCTTCATGATACTTAGTGGTTAGACGACAAGTATCGCAGATAATGTTTGCAGAATGAAAACTACGAAGCCGTGTTAAAAAGACATTTGAGGTTAGCACTAACGTAAGCATTGAAGTAGGGAGTGAAAGTTCTGAAAGTGGTTCGGATTCGGAATTAGGTACACCAGGAGGGTTAGCAAATAATTCAGTCAAGGGAACAGGGAATTTGGATTCAGGTGCAGAATAATAAAGAAATGGACACCAGTCGCTTTTCCGTCAACCCTGGCTACTATTTCAGTAAAAATACGGAAGATGTAACTAAGTATTTAAAGAACTTCAAATGGGCAGCGGTGGTAAACCATTGCGACAAAAAGAAGTGCCTGCTCTAATTACCCAGTTTTCTCAAGAAAGTAGCAGCTGGTTGGTATGATAGTTTAGGAGACCAAGCGGAAGGCATGACGACTTTTGGGGAATTAGTTACAGCAATGAAATCTGCATTTACGAAGGTAGGCGAGGCTGAGGACCTGAAAATGTGATTGCGATTTAGAGTCCAGTGAAATGATGAGTTTTTGAGGAATTTGTTTATGACATAATTAGTATCTGTAACAAGCTGGATAATAAGATGACAGAGGAGAACAAAATTAGATACACCTTACGAGGATTGAGGCCAGCAATTGTCGAGAAAGTCATGCTACTTGAGAACAAATTGGTTAAACAGTTAATTCAGAATCTTAGGAACATTGAAGCAGGTAGATACTATGCTAGGAACAGGCGAGCATTAGCATCCAAGTGGCCTGGGGCTAGTCATGGGGACAGCGAAAAGGTAGCGCAATTCACAAGCCCCAAAAGTGCAGTGGGTAGTAATGAGGTTGTAGTGGCGACCAGGCGCCGCACACCTACCGCAGGGGATATAGTTCGTGGCTGAGCTAAATGTTTGCATAACATGCTCTACATCGCCTGGCTATTTAAGAGCCTCCCACATAGCGGAACCCCCCAACCCCTCTCTCCCAGTTACCCCAGACGGCGTCAAGATGCAAGTCAGAGTCAATATATGTGAGTGTGTTGGAGGCAACATGAAGCAGAAGGCAGCGTTCAGACCTGGCCTAGAGAAGCTCTAGACCCTAACAGCCGAGAATATCTGGTGAGCATAAATCACTTAGCAGTAGGGCGTAACGTTATTTAACGAGTCCCCATCACCCCCTTCTTAAGATAAATATTCTGGCAAGGTGAGGGTAGGCGCTGATTAGTAAACTTGCAACTGTATTGTCAACTCATTGTAAAGTAATTGTTATATATTGTTTGTATGAGTAAATGAATTGCATTGTCCAAGCTTAGAGATTGTTGTAATAAATATATATATTTTATAGGAGTCTTAATTATTGTTCAGCCATCGTCGGCAATGTCCCCAGTAGCAACCTTCCTTCTACAGTGTTTATACTGTGGTTGAGTAGACCAAGAGAGAGTAATTATAGGAGAGTCAGAGAGTTCTGAGATAGGAGAAGAAAGGCACTTGTTACACTGATGGAGCGCCTCACAATTCACCCCGCGCTCAGGCGAGTTAGATCAATTTGTTTAGAATTCAACTGCACTTCGCATAGAGATTGTACGCATTGAAACAGCAATGTGACTGCGTTTATCGCACGTTACACCATGCTCACGCATAGTTTTCCCCAGGTAATAGAACTGGTTGCTAATTGTATTATTAACCGTAAATGTTTATATAATAGAGTTATTTATTAACATCATTTTTATTAGTTTATTTTATATTCTCTTTATCCTAGCATTGGGCTTTCATATCATACTGTTAGGAGATTCTATTGAACAGCTGTTAGTTTCAGGCGGTTAAGGTACGCGCAGCAAGTGACACATCGTGCTCCCCGCTTCCACCCATTAAAGCTGCTTGTATTTTATGTAGTATAGTATAATGCATGGTAATTGCTTTTCCTGCATGTGAAACACTCTGTTCCAATCATAGCAAGAAATACTCCCCTTGTGTTTGGACTGTGTATACTTTGAAGTATTTTATACTTCTTTCCTTTTACTTATAAGTGCATGATAATTACAAGTGCGCCTTCTTACATATTAACATTACACCCAACATACACTTACACTCACCATTAGTCACAGTATATGGAAACTAAGAGTAGAAGCAAACATTCCTCAGTCAGTAACGTTATAAGGAGTCCATTCCTTGACACCTCCGAAATGGAGAATCACCTAGACAAGCATGACAGGCACCGTGCGTTATTACTGGACACAGAACGCACTACTTATAGTGAATTACAAAACCAACTGTTAGATACCTCATTCCACACAAGTCCACCACAATTCCCACACGACACACCACCACCCACACAAAACACCGCACAATCTAGCTGACCATCATCCTCACCGAGTTCCGACTTTCTAGGCTTCCCAGTCTATGACGAAGTTCTGTTTGATTCAAATCAATCACACGCATTACCACCCCCACCCACCACCCATGACTACATCAACACTACAGTAAACCGCACAACACACAACATGGCCGAACAACCACCTATTCAGATTGTAGTAGCACAACCAGAAAAATCTCCCTCATTTTCCGGGAACAAGGATGAACACATAACTGACTTCCTAGCAGCCTTTGATGAAGTAGCAGACATAAACGGGTGGACAGCAGCGGACAGATGTAAAAGAATCAAATTTTTTTACTCAGAAATGCTAAGTACACACTTGAAAACATTACCCACAACAGCCAAATACGTGGCCACAATTGAAAGCAGCCTTTAAAGGACACCTTCACTAGTACGGCCGATGCCGAACACTTCAAACACCTTATCTACAACAAACGTCAGGCTATCGGTGAAGACGCCCTCAGGCATATAGACACCCTACAATATTACAGGAGTAAGTACAACCCTACTATGTCCGACCAGCACTTTATCACTGTCATCTGGAAATCCCAGTTACCGTCAGTTGACGATTAATTAATTGGTCTCCCCACAGAAACACTGTCTCAAATGTTGGAAAACACTAAACGAATAGACCTTGGCCTCTATCGTTATCAGCAAACAGTAACACAGCCACGCACAAACACCGACTCAGAGCGTCTCGAGTCCGAGATTTTAAAATTAAAACAAGAGATTGCACAACTTTCAATAGACCAGTAGACAAACACTACACCTCAGGCAATGCAATCATCAACAAAGTAACAGTACAACTCTGACCATACCCAAACATGCAGCGATGGGTAATCTCAATGCAGTGCGTCCTATAATTCTTATCATCCTCACCGGGGTTACCAACACCGCCAGCCTATCATCATTTATGCCAACTGGCTTAACCACAATACACAGTACCACGGTTATTACTGTTCACAAAGAGGCACCCTAATTTCCGTGGCCTTGCAAACGACCGGATCAACTTCCCACAAAATTACTACACTACTTCCCAGTACAACAGAGGTAGTCATTTTAACTTGAGGGGACGTGGTTACAGAGGAGTTCAGTCGGGCCAACACTTGTCAAAAAACTTCCATACGAGGGGGTGAAGCCCGCCGCCCCCAATGACAACAGAGCTAAGGTTCAAGCCGTGTGCTGGGCAATTTTTAATAAGGTAGTGCCAAACAGAACATACGCCAACATTGCCCAATTTAACTTTCAGTCAAAACCCCCACCCTCACTCACTACACGTGAAAATGTTGTTCAGGTAAACACGGTGCAGGAAACTATCGGCAATACCCTTCACAAAGCCCAAAGTCACATCCACCACTATTAGTTCACACAAAGTTCAGTCTAAGCATATTATTAATAACAAAACATCACCGATGCCGGCAATTGCAACTCAGTCACGTAAGTGTCAACACAAGAAACAGTGCTTGTGCAGCCGGCCCCAAACCAGATTCGCAAGCGCATCATTTCCCCCACTGCGCATCGCAGCCTGCTGTTGCCACACCTCCGTCGGCGCACGACCTACATGGCGATGTTACCAAACATCACATTCCCACAGCTAAAGAAACCGTCATCGGGCCGCACAGTCTCGCACAAGATACCTGCGCATTGTGTTTCTATGTAGGCCATAAAAGTCACCATTGCAGACTTTTTTCCACACCAGAAATTAGGGTTCTCCACCAACAGTAATGACCGCTTTCTCCGGTTTAAAAACAAATTCGGGCTGACGCCACAGACCGTATTTATAAGGCAACCCACACACAATAGCGAAGTAGCGCAGCCAGAATGTTTTTGCAACACAAGGAGCGAGGTCTGCAATGATGAGCGTTTGTTCACAAACAAGCTGAGCGGGGCAGCGCCTCACTCTAGATCAGGTAAAAAAGCACACGGCGGACCTAATATTGACTGTCAGCATGTGGTACTTCACACAGCGACTCCACATGTCTGTGTCACAATCAGAGGGAAAGAATATTTTGCATTATTGGATACTGGATGTTTGCACAGCAGCGTAGCGACTATAGTACCATTTCATCAACACCTTTACCCCTTGAGTGAACCAATAACTTTAGCAGGTACACCATCATTATTATCCCCCCCAAAATTTGAAACTATCTTTAATTTAAGCATCCAGGGGCAACTACCCACAAAGTTTTCTAATTATTGACAACTTTCAACATGATTTAATTTTAGGTGTTGATTTCATTCAACAATATTATGTGATGCCAATTTTAAAATATAGTATTTTGTTCATGCATTCGCATAATACTAGCAAATTAATGGAAATCCCCCTGAATACAGGTAGTACAGATAATGACCACAGTAATTCCATTGAACATTATTGTAAATCACTAAATGCTTTTGAGAATGATCAACCACGGCGGCCACATATAAATTGAAATCTCTCTGCTGAACAAACACAGGTCATTGGGGACCTTATTGATAAATATAGCAAAAGGGTCGCAAATTCCATTCTTGAGTTAACTGAGGCACAAGATTTTGACATTAAATTAGACCTCACAACCGACAAGCCTATCACGACCCGACCTTACAGAATCAGTCTTAAGGTTAGAGATGAGCTCCTAAAGCAAATTAAAGCTATGGTAGTAGCTACGTAGTTCAGCAATTTGGTTGCCCTGAACAAATTCTAACAGGCAGAGGCACTAGTTTCCAAATTAGTCAGTAACCTTTTACAATCTCTTGGTATAAAGAAACTAACGACCGCTGCCTATAACCCAAGGTAAAACGGGCTTGTATAAAGTTCTTACAGTATAATTGGGGAACAGCTTACTGCTTGTGCAAACGTGGATCTAACCACCTAAAATTTATACGTGGAGACCATTTGTTTTAATTACAACACAAGTATCAACACTACGATGAAGTTTACCACATTTTATTTACTGCATGGAGTAGAGGCTGCCCTTCCGGCACAAGTTGTCGCAGGCCAATATTCTCAGAGGGGGAATGACTGGTGTCAGAAATTTATTGAAGCACAAAAGGCGGCTAAACTAAACTTACTTCAGGCACATAGTTTACAGAAAGTTCAATTTGACATTTCATACAAGAAGAACACATTATGTATCAATGATTACGTGTGGGTCTGCAACAGAGGTCGGCAAAAGGTGCTTACATACCGCTACCACGGTCCCTACCGGGTCACTGATATACTAGGTGATTCAACAGTTCGTATTCAAACAAATAAAACAGGAACCCCTAAGTATGACAGTGTGTACTAGACACACCAAACTTGCGTCTACGCACTGATTTAATGTCTTTGTGTCAATATTGAGTGTTATTTATCGATGTATAGTTTTTAATATGTGTCCCACAATATGTTACAGTATGTGTCGCTCATTGAGTCAAGCCACGTTCCGTGTAGCACGTTGCCACCATTCAGAACAGCTACCAAGGGACTCGCTTCAACTGCAACTGGGCTGTGCTGACCGAGCTGCGATTCAGCACGTGTAACGCTCGCCAGGAAGCAGCCGGCGCGAGGCATTTCTATTTGCTGTCGCTCCTCCGGGGCACTGCCGCACGCCCACAGACTGTGTGGAAGGGGAACATGGCCACCAACTTCATTCCATATGCTGCGCCGCATGAGCGGCTATGAGGTGTCCTTGCCTCCCACCATGGCTGGCAACAACATGCCATGGCAATGCGAGGCAATGGCGGCTCTGAAGGAGAGGAGTGGGGCAATTTTCCCACCCACCCTGCCTGCACCATCCTCAAGGCCATTCTTGTGTTTTGTTTTATTTTCGCAGCTGTCCAGTCCATGCCAGCGACCTTCAGGACACATGCAGGTCTTTATTATATGCCGGCAGAGGCAGACGTACTGTATGAACAGAGCATCCCATTAGTCTATAAGATTAAACTGCAATTCCCAGCCACACCTGAAGCCAATACCTCCACGTCGTCTGTGCTGACCGCAATTCTATGTCTTGTATTAACGGAGAGTTACTATACAATTACTTGCAGGGTATCGAAAACAGTGTCATCAGAGAATTACACAACGATGTCAGCATGCATTTTAGATGCACACGTAGTATACAGATCATTGGCGATGTTGGGTCTTGGTGTTGTATCTTCCTAACCTACAAACACTTACACGCCCTTCTTGAAAATGATGCTAGCCTCAATCATCAAATCCAGGACATCACAAATAATATACACGACACTAACAGCGCCCTTAATGTCACCTTTAATGTTATTACAGACATACAACATAAGGTGGAGACCAAAATTAACTCATTACCAAAAGCTATCAATGACATTACTAGTGTTTTCAAATCACAGCAAACTGCCATAACTAGTATAAGCGTACTTGAAACACAATTGAACTTGCTAATCACAGGTGTTTTACAATTCATTAATAACTTGATTACTGACCATTCCACTGAAACATTCATTCATTCTTGTCAGTCGCATACGTAGCCACTTAGCACTGTCAACAAGTCTCAGCTAACCAATGATTTAATTAATTTGAACATGCAACTTGTCAAACTCAATTTAACATTGAGTATTGGAATTAAAGAACTCTTCAAGTACTATTCCCTCGAGCTTGCGGAATGCTCGTTTTTGCAACAGCAATTAGTTATTAAGCTGCAAGTGCGTCATAAGTGTTAATGCCAGATGGAAAATCTACACTCTAAAGTCAGTTCCTTACCAATTTCACAATCAATCATGTACATTACAAATACCATCATCTACCATTGCAATTGACCTCAAGACAGACACTGTCAAGGCCATCTCTCAATCATCAACCAGACAATGGGATGTTGTATTCATCCCCCCAGAATACGTAACATGTGAAAATACAAAATGTGTGAAATCTTCTATATTTCTGTCACATGTTACATCACTGTTTGCTTCCTGCAAATATCACTATACTCATGAAAATTCATTTTCTATCACTAATATATTCCCCCATCAATATGTTTTGACCAACCCCCCCTTACAGGCACAATAGTACAAAGTGTAAACGAATACCTAAACACACACATCTCCAGTCACAACTTGGGAGCTGTTGAATTACATGTGCCATGTGGTTGTCAGGTTGCCACCCCCAACACTACCCTTATTCAGGCCACACATCTATGCGACGTTCGTGCACAGATCATCCCCCTTCAACAGACTGTCATCCCTGCCCATTGGCTCAGAGGAGAGCCGCACAGAGAATTACATGTTAAGGTACGATGTACTATGGATTCTGAGTGCTTGCAAAACATCACGCTGACCTACTGAGGGCGCAGCGTATATAAGACCAGGAACGCTGCCCCCCTCCCCCCAGAGTAACGCCAACACCAGATGTAATACTACATTAGTTGCCGGAGCTGGCAACATGATCATCAAGACATTGAGGCTTGGAGGAACTTCCAGATCCTCTTCTATGATATTGGTGAGCATACCTCATGCTAGCGGTTAGGGCGCAAGTCATCCTTTGAGACACCCGTCAATCTCCCCATCGCCCCTTAAGAATATTATTTAATCATTGGCAAGGCTAGGGACTTGAGATTATTCCTGTATTGCTACTTAACGGCACCTAGCCACTTGTGCATAAGTGTCAATTGAATATTGTGTATTTAGTAATCAGTGTAACTTACTGTATCATTCCTATTTGAATTTATATATATATTAATAAAGTGTTGCTTTTATGGACCCCGGTTAATTAATGATTTCATAAGCTACGCCCCATTCTCATATGTACGTTCCCCCCTTCCCTTGCGATGGAAATACCTCAGTTAATTAACTTGGTTCAGTGGTCAGAGTAGAGTTGGAAAGGGCAGACGTTGCAATGGTGGAGCCACGGTTTTATTCCCACCTCTTTGCAGCCAGGCCCCACCTGTTCCCGGGCCATCTCATACTCATTTCGTTACGCTTTTTCATACAATTTTTCATGACTTTGAAAGCAATCAAAGTACGTCACCTGCCCCCATCTGTAACAGACACCTCACCTGCCCACGCTGACAGCAGGGCATGCGCTGTAAGCAAGCCAGCGTATAGTAGGTCAGTTTGCCACGCACACGTGGCTACTGCTTGCGTAGCACGCCTTGCCAGGTCAGCCTTGTCGCCCTCCCCACATCGTCTACCTCTGCTTTTGCTTTTAATTAATGCATGTATTAGTTTTTTGTGCATGTGAAACTCTTAATTCGTGTAATTGCAAGGTTCTCTCCACTTGTGTTGAGTGTGTTTTTCGGAGAGCTCCTTTATCTGTTACCCTTGTAGCATTAAGTAATTTTAAGTATACAAAGTGCATAGCACCAAGTACATTCTTGCATTCACAACACGCCACGCAAGAACCGCTACATTCTGGTAATGACTGAATACACGACCCGTTACGTCATAGCTAGAGCTGTCCCCTCTATAGATGCCGCCATGTGGGTGGATTTTATCAAGCATGTTATACTTCAGTTTGATTGCCCGAAACAGATTTTGACTAATAGGGGAACTAGTTTTCAGAATGAGCTCATTACCACTCTTCTGAAATCACTAGGTGTTAAAAAGTTGACCACAACTGCATACAACCCCAGGTGTAATGGGCTCGTTGAATCATCCAATTGGGTCACTGGTGACCAGCTTACTACTTGTGCAAATGCTGATCTGACAAATTGGGATTTGTACGGCAAGTTTGTACAATTTAATTAACACAAGTATCCATACCGTCACCAAATTCACCCCTTTTTTATTTATTACATGGTGTTCAAGCTGCCCTTCCAGCACAGGTAGTGGCCGCCCAGTATTTGCCATGTGCACATGATTGGTGCGAACAACTTTTGAAAGACCGTGACACAGCCAGAATTAATTTATTGCATGTCCAAGCTAGTCAGAAAGCCCAATTTGAAAGTACCCACCAACAGAGTACCTTAAAAATAAATGATTACGTCTGGTTACGCAATAGAGGTCGCCAGGAGGCCTTAACGCATCGTTATCGCGGCCCCTTCTGTATGACAGACTTACTAGGGGACTCTAATGTACGTATTCAAACCAATAAGTTTGACCCGCCCAAGTTCGACACCATTTGCACACGCCATACTAAACTGGCAGTTGTGTGTTAATTTATTGTGTGTTCAAGTGTATTATCCATGCTTTTCTCTCTTTCTTGTGTGTTCAGTGTTTAATATACACCTTAAACTATGTCACAGTATATGTAATTCTCCCTTGGGGAATACACAAAGTTGTTCGAGACTTCGTCCGTGAGCCACCTGTGCAGCCAGCTCGTGCCTTACCCCGACACGCGCTGACGCCAGACGTGACTCAGCACAGCGTGCCTCAGCTAGGAGTCGCCCAGCACGAGGCACTGCGACTTCCTGCTCTCCGCTACATCCGCCCGACAACCGCAACTTTGCCGAGTGCGTGGTGTGTGGGGCCCCACATGTACTAACCTTCATGCCAGTGCTGTACCACTACAGCGGCCCTCAGGCGCTGCCTCACCCACCTGTTCCCGTTGGCGACACTGGGCCAGGGACCTGCCACCAGGCACGGCTGTAGCCATGACTCCGCCAACCACAGGCCGCCTTCCCCTAGCAGGATGGGGATGCTGCTCAACTTGGCCCGTGGTCAAGGTCATCATTATGCTGTCTGCCGCATTATCAGCTGTCCTACCGGCCCAAGCACCGTTCAGAACACATGCTGGTATCAATTACCGACCTGCCACTTTTGAGTTTGTATACACAGAAACAATTCCACCCATTTACAAAATTCAATTGCATCTGCCCAAAACGTACACAACGATCTCACAGTATATGCATGTCGCTTGTGCTGTCCGGAACTCGAAGTCCTGCCAGAACGGACAGATTATTAATGATTATGTATGGGAGGTGGAAACGAGCATCCTCCGAGAATTCCTTGATGACATCCATACTCAGTTTCCGCCATGCACGTGGAATAGAGTTCCTTGGCGAACTGGGTACATGGTGTTGCGACTTGCTAACTACAAAACATTTACGCGCATTGCTTGACAATGACGCCATGCTTGACACACCGATTACGGCCCGTGCTAATAATTTTGAAAACACGAACACTACACTTAATACCTCTTTCAAAGTCATACATGAATTGGAACACAAAATGGAAACTAAAGTCAATTCCCTTGCTGCCATGATAAATGGCATTTAAAATACGTTACAAAAGCAATTTGTAAGTAATAGTAAACTTGACAATATTGAAGCTCAAACTCACTCACTCTCCACTAGTATTCTGGAACTCCTTAACAATGTCCTCTTAGAACATTTGCTTCAATATTACATACATGCATGCCAACTGAACAGATTGCCTTTGAATGCAGTGAACAAAGCCAGCTCACTGACGACTTGACAAAACTAAATTTACAGTTCCTTAAACTGGGCCTTAAGCTCAGTATTCCTCTTTCTGATATAATTCAATACTACTCCCATGATCTTGTTGAATGTTCACTCGTTACATCATAAATGATTATCAAATTACAAGTCCCTGTTAAAGGCGTACACTCTGCATGGCAGATATTCAATCTCATTTCAGTCCCTTATCATTTCAATAACCATTCTTGCCTCATTCATATCCCCTCACCCATTGTCGCCATTGACGCAGCTGCGGACACTGTCAAGGGTATTTCTCGTTCCCCCGATGCCCCAAGGATGTTATAGCCATCCCTCAACAATCCCTTATGGGAGACAGTGCCAAATGCATAGTCTGCTACTTTGCTTGACGATGCTCAGTCTTTGTTTTCCTCTTGCCACTTTAAATGCTCCACTGACATCTCCTTAACTGTGACCCGTATTATCCCTCATCAATATGTATTAACAAACCCCCTCCTGGTACCTCTGTGTTGTGTTCTAATGCATTCCTTAACTCCCCCATCACAAATCACAATTTGGGTAGCATTGAGCTTCACGTGCCATGCGGGTGTCGTGTAGTCACCACCACAGAAACCATCGAGGCCACGCGTCTACGCAACGTTCATGCGCCCTCAGTTACGCTGCAAACAGACAGTCGTACATATCCACTGGCTAAGCAAAAAGTTTTTCCACCTTCACCACCTGTCCCTGACCGCTGGCATCCAGTTTTCCAATATCACCACCGCACTTGATACTGACTGGCACTTGAACTTATCTGATTTGCTGGTATTGCAATCTGTTCATTCTAATCACCAACCAGCGGTGTTAAGTAACTCCAAGCTTTTCTTTATAATTGAGTCCCGTCATTTTGACTACGCCTCTCTAGTTATTGTTTTACTTATTTTTGTAGTCGTCACACTTGATGTAAAACTGGTCAAGATTTCTATTCTCCTGGCACGTCTCACCGCACCCCCCTAAGAAACTCCTGGCATGCCTTTGGTTGCTACATGATATGTCATAATTTTACATCCACCTACCTCGCCTGCCTACAAGTGTTCCTGCCAAAGGTAAGTTGTGTCTGACTGCCAAATTAGCTTCCACGTGTAAGTATGACAATGCTGACTCAAGTTTTTCACGCCTTATTAAATTTCACGATTAAGTCATACCTCCTGGCATTATGTGTGCTTACAATTACTTGGTAATATTATTAATGTTTGATACTTTGACAATCTCTTTCTGCCTTCAGAGCAGTAACTAGTTATTGCACCACTATTTTCAAGTGATAATTTTATTCTTAATGTTGTATGTATCTGCTCCTAACAAACAGTTAGAATTACTTGTTTTTACTCCCTATAGTGGAGTATTACACCATTTTTATTTGCACTGCCTGTCCTTTAGGCTTAAAGGTCTATGCACTGCCTGTCCTTAAGGCTTAAAGGTCTATGCACTGCTTGTCCTTTAGGCTTAAAGGTCTACGAGTATTATTTCTTATCATAGTGGTAACTTTTCTTTTGCTTTCTAATGTAACATAATATATTAATTGTGGTTACTTAAGAGTCAATGACTGTTTGTGAGTGAGGAGTCAAATTTATTATTTAGGATGTTTTTAAGGTATGACATAGTCTTCCTTTATGACAATAAAATAAAAGAGCATACACAAAAAAAAAATACAAACAAAATAAAAGAAAACAAGTGAAACACGAGTCAATTATATTTTTTTCAAATATTTTCTGTTGGAACTAACAGTAACAGTTGATGATCATGTTGCCAGCCGGAGCTGGCAACATGATCATCAAGACATTGAGGCTTGGAGGAGCTTCCAGGTCCTCTTCTGTGATATTGGTGAGCGTACCTCGTGCTAGCGGTTAGGGCACAAGTCATCCTTCGAGACCCAGTCAATCCCCCCTTAAGAATATTATTTAATCATTGGCAAGGCTAGGGACTTGAGATTATTCCTGTATTGCCACTTAATGGCACTGAGTCACTTGTGCATAAGTGATAATTGAATATTGTGTATTTAGTAATCAGTGTAACATATTGTATCATTCCTATTTGCATTTATATATATATTCATGTTAATAAAGTGTTACTTTTATGAACCCCGGTTAGTTAATGATTTCATAAGCTATGCCCCATTCTCATATTTACATTCTCCCCTTCCCTTGAGTTGGAAATACTTTAGTTAATTAACTTGGTTCAGTGGTCAGAGTGAGTTCGAAAGGGGAGATGTTACATTACGATTGGGAAGTTCACGTCTACGAAACTATTTTCATTACTGGACCCCACCCATTTTGACTACCTGTCAATGGGCGTCGTCCTGTTGCTTATACTTACTGCCATAACATTCTATGTCAAATTAATTATGATCTCAGTGCTGCTCCAATGCATTAACACTCTTCAGTAACTACTATAGTATACATTGCAGCAAAAGTAAACAAAGAACAGAATTATTACAGTTAAGACTGTCATTCCATATATAATAGGGCTACCTAACGTTGAAAATATTTTATCATGTGTTTACACGAGTAACAGCTCTTATTTACAATATAATTTTCATCTATTTTCACTCCTAATAGAATGGAGCTTGTAGTGGTCTATAGACTTCACTACTTGTGAACAGAAACAAATTAATTGCTTGTCAAACCGACAGGTCTTTAATTATTATTATAGTTGATTCACGATAACTTCTGCCTTTTCTGAAGCCCTGCCAAATTTCTACTTTTGGTTACTGATTACGTATCCTTCTGCTACACGTAAACATAAACACTGCCATGTGACTTCTACTTTTATAACTGTCAAATGCATCTGTTGCTGTTTACAGCTGTTCAAAGAATTATGTCATATTGCAGAAACCATTTCCTACGAATGTTTACAATGTAGGCCTATAACAATATTTTGGTCAGCTTTATAACTATTTGTTACACACGTTACACATAATACACATTAATATTTTGCCACGACGGTGTTTGTTACAACTGTGGCGTAAACAACAGTAGTATTTAACCTGTTGTTATTAATATGTGTTTGGAACAAAAATTAAAACGAAGGGACAACCAGTCCAACTAAACAACGCAGTAAATTCAAGCACGCAACTCGTGCAGCTTATTTATTGTACATCAACAAACGTAAAAGATAGTGGTGAACACGGAAACACACAAGCCTACCGTAACATTTATTCTGTTAAGATTTACATGCATTGGTACTTACTGGTTTGTAGGTTTATTTTATTATTTATTTAATTTTATCTGGGCGGGCTTAGTATTTCGTTGGATTGTTGCAGACATTCAAATCACAGAAACGTAAGCTCGTTACACAACTGTTTTCCAAACACCTAGCGCAAAGGTACAACGTTGTAAACAGACGTGAAGGTAAATAATTAATTTCTTCACAACATCAGTTCATGGTTAAAAAGTATAAATTTTGCACATATTTTAAATAAACACACACACCTGGCCTGCCTAATGATTACAACACAGCCACCACGCCCATTCATACGCAACGATCACTACACATTTCACTCTGCAGTGGAAACACACATTTATCACAACATTGTAACTTCCGTAGGATGTTTCAAAAACACGAGTACGAACTTGACACTTCATTGAGAAACATGCAGTGTCACTGTATGTCGCCCGCCACCATATTGGGAACGCTTTCCACACCACGTCTGCCAATATTCTGGATTTGTAAGTGTCGCGCAACAAGCTGTGTCGCGCCATTGAATCTAAAATGTGTCATTGCATCTAAATAACATATAATAGGTATTTAAACAATAAAATCTCATTTCAATTGTAAATTACAATATCAGACATCATTACTGTTACTGTAATAAGTATGAGATGTGCTGAAATTAGAAATAACAAAATGTACATGGAGTTAGGAGTATACAGGAGCTGGCATGTTGTGATGTAGGTGAAGCTGCTGGAGTTAGGCAGCTTTGCTATGGACTTTAGCCGCCATCTTGACTGTAGACAAAAACATTGTGTTTACATTTGAATGAAGTTGAGAGAAAGGTTACATTCAAAGTATTTCATGTGGAACAAAGAAGACTATGAATAAATAAATATATATTACAATTCACGTGTGAAGTTTTACTAGTTTATTATTGGCTTGTGTAAGTTGTGCAATCAAATAATTTCATCATAAAACTACCAATCGTGAGTGTGTGTACCGTGGACCAGTATTGGGTTGTGTGCGACAATAAGCACGTGTTTTAGATATAGTGCTCATAAATCAGAATTTGTGGAAAACTAATTTTTGAATAAATAATTAAATAAAGTAAAACAAGCGTGCTACCGTTGTCATGTAATGTATTGTAATTGCAGATTGCGTATCAGTAATGAGTGTAACAAAACAGCGACCAGCAGCGTTGCTGAATTTCTGGAAGGCAATGTTCACATATTCCTGAGCCACGAATAAATAATTATTTGCTGGTATTTATATTTAAATTTCTAACACTGACAATGACTCGAGAGGTTTGTTTCCCATATGACTACATCTCCTTTATACATATTTAATGTCAATATAGTAAAAGGTTTCTGGTAAATAAATTCAAATCCCGTTTTAGTTATTCCCTCTCTTTACATTACATTAGTTCTCTGTTATGATAGAGTTTTATACTTATTTATCCCTTATTGTATGGTACAATTTGGTTTCTTGCATCTACAATGTTGGGCAGGGTTAAGTTACCCTTGCTACATAACTAAAACACAGGAATTAAAATTTTTACTGAATTGTCTGCACTGGACAATCAAGTAGTTTAGAAATTTTTCAGAAGAAAAAAAGGGAGGAGGGACAGAAGACATTTCTGGATAATTATATTCCCTATATCTACAAAAATTCTCCAGCATTTTAGGTTACTTTGGGTAGTTTAATTAGATTAGGATACATTATTGAACTACAATGGGTGAAGACACATGGACCGCAATGATATCGATAACAAGTGCACATGTACTAACCACTGCCAAAGTGGTCCACAGACAGACTTGTAACAAAATTTCTTTGTTGTTACCTACCAACTTCAGCAATTATTATTTTTAGTGTGAAATTCTCCTCTGAATACTTTAAAAACTATTCAGTTTAAATATCTCAGAACCACACTGCAGAAACTTGACAAACAAACACTCCTCTAAGAATAAGCATTATCGCTGAAGAAATGAGGTTCATCTCCTCCCTTCCCATGCTGCGGTGGGCACTTGCCTTCCACCAATGTGATCCATGTTGGTTTCCCTATGAGGTTAATCACAGATTTTCACATATAGGAATTGTGCTGATTGATGTTGCTGGCTGGCATGTTTTCTCAAGGTTTTACCATTTTCCCCATCCATGCATTTCAATGCTGCTCCATATCTTATATATTTTACCCTCATTGGCTCTCAATACCTTGGTTGTTACAAACCATCAACTCCTCCCGTCTTAAGATGATGGAGGCCATGGTGGTTTGGTGGCTAGAATATTCGAAGCACACTTTTTTTTGCATCCCATATACATCCAATACCCTTTGGAAAGGACTTGTCAATTTTTTTTTTTAAATTTCTGTTATGCAATATGGATATTTGCACACAATTACATTAACATAAAAATATATAATATAATTTACACACTTCTTAATTCTAGCATCTGTACAAACATGTTAAGTAGGTTATTTATTAATTTTGCCCCAGCATAGTATGTATTTGATGTAAATTTTGAGGTTCTGTAGGAGAATAGGTGAAGACGATTAGCTTGTCTGGTATAGTAATGGTGTATATCACTATTTTTAACTTTTTAAATGTTTTCCATGTAAAAAAAGGAATACTACGGGAAGCGTGCTGGGTCCTTTGTTATTTAGCATAGTGGTAAATGCCATGGGTTTGGAGATTAGGGGAAAAATAAGATTGTTTGCAGATGATTGTGTTGTGTATGCTGAAGTGGGAAAGGGGGGCCGAAAGTTGCAGGCGGAAATTGATAAGATATGGTTGTGGACCAGAAAAAATAAAATGAAGATAAATGTACGAAAAACTAAGGTAGTGAGGTTCACAAGGATGAAATTGATAAGCAGGGACATGTACAGATGGGAGGGACAAGAGATAGATGAAGCAACAGAATATAAGTATCTAGGGATTGTACTGCAAGGAGACCTCAGATGGAAAAAACAGGTAGACAGGGTGGTTGCAAAGGGAAGAAAGGCTCTGGGTATGTTGGGAAGGATGCTGAAGGCAGTCAGCTGTGAGGTGAAGGAGAAGGCGTATAGCACAATGGTACAGCCAATGTTAGAATATGCTGCAGCAGTATAGGACGTGGAGGTGGAGGTGCGAGAACTGGAAAAGGTGCAGAGAAGGGCAGCAAGATGGGTGAAGGGTAGGTTGAAAAGGCAAGGGCAGGATGATGAGGAAGAAGGGAACTATACACCATCAGCGATGATGAAAGAAATGGGGTGGAGCTCATTGAAGGACAGGAGGAAAGTTGAACGGCTAGTCAGGATGTACAGGATGGTGAATGAAGAGGGAGGATGGGGAGGGCTACACTGCAAGCTAAGTAAGAGGGTATTTAGAGGAAGAGGAAACAACAGTAAGAAGCTTCAGAGGGTGTGGAGGAGAACGGAGCGGAGTACGCAGTCCATGCTTGTGAAGTCTGTGAGGGAATAGAATGTGTTGAGGGAGGAATTGGTATCTGTGAGAGGGGTTGGTAAGTTCAGGAAGGGAGTAGAAAGGAAGTTGGTTGGGTGAAGGAGAGGTGAGAGAGTTCGCCACCGGGTGGTAGCCTAATTGCAAGTATATATATGTATTGTATTATACATGCATAGAAGAGTGAGAATTTTGTTATTTATGAAAGTGGCCTGTAATATATTCTTTTTCCTTATTACTAATTAATCTCACTATTTTCTTCTGTAATCTAAAAGCCTTTTTCCATTTCGTCCATTTACACCAAAATATGATTCCATAATTTACTATGGACTGAATATTTGAGAAATAGTATGCAAGTATTGTATTATTATTACAAATCATTTCTAAGGTATGTACAGCAAAACACATTCAACTCAATTTTTTACAGACACTAACAACATGCTAATTTTATGTTAAATTACTGTCTACAATGAGCCCTAGAAATTTAGTACTATTTACTGTCTATAGCATGTCTTCTTCTATTGTGCATATTTCAACCTGCATTGTATGTTTATTTCTCTGCATGAAATTTATGAGCACATATTTGTTTACATTTAATAGGTATTAATTTATTATACAGGAACCAACTGGACATCTCAGTCATTGTTTGTTTTATATTTTCTTCAAGAACAGCGTTATTTGAACTAGTTGCCAAAATGTTTGTGTCATCAGCAAACATTATAGCTAAGCCGTTGGTTATTTGTTCTGTAAAATCATTAATAAATATTAAGAATATAATTGGTCCCAGTGTTGATCCCTGTGGCACTTCTACTTGAGTAGTTCTGGTATTGGACATAACATTTGTAATGTTATTTTTATCATAATATCTTATGGAGGTGATCTGTTTTCTGTCTTCAAGATATGATTTAAACATATTATTTGTTACACCTCTTACTCCACACTGTTCAAGTTTTTGCAAAAAAATTTTGTGGTTGACACAAGCACAATCACAAGCTTTTGAAAGATCTGCAAATATACCTGTTGAGAATTGTCTTCTTATCAAAAGAAGTTAATATTTTTTTTTCAGTAAAACTGTAACAGCTTGTTTTGTAGATCTACCCTCTACAAAGCCATACTGATGCAATGAAATAACATTGTTTTTTATTTAGAAGTGTGTCAATTTATTAGCTATCAATTTCTCTAAAATTTTTGAAAAGGACGTAAGACGAGCAATAGACCTATCGTTATCCATCAATGCCTTGTAACTTTTTTATGTATTGGTACTACTTTTGCATATTTGAGCCTATCAGGAAAAATTCCCTGGGCAAGACATTCATGTAAAATGTAAATCAAAGGCAGTTTTATTAAATAAGAATACTTTTTTTAGCAGAGCCATAGGTACCTCATCTATTCCACAGGAACTTTAACTTTTGAAATTTTTAATTACATTTATGATATCTTATTCAGAGATAGGTGCGAAAAACAGCATGTTAGCATTCCAAGTGTTAGGTCTTTGGGGTATGTGTGCACAACTAATATTTGTAGTTCTGTGTTCATTTTGCAATTTTAGTGGGATGTTTGTGAAATAATCATTAAAACTATTAGATATTTCCTTGCTATTTTTGATTTTAATACCATCAACTTTTAAGGAAAGTTTAACATGTCCTTGTCTAGGTTTCAATTCATTATTAATAATGTTCCACATTGCTTTTGTTTTATTTGAGGAGGCTCATTTTTTTCCCCATTGTATTTCTGCTTTTTTACTCCAAGTAACTTGTTACATAATTTTTCGTATTGCTTGCAGTATAATTTTTGTTTTTCCCCTGGGTTCTTAGAATTTTATGCATTGTTTTTAACTTCTGTCGTGAGACTCAGACCTTTACTAATCAATTTTATTTTCGAGATACTGCTACATTTTACAGATGTGAGTGGAAAGGCATGATTATAATGACAAAGAAATGTATTAATAAAACTGTTCCAGGCAACGATTGGTTCAGTTAATGTATAAACGTCATCCCATTTTTTCATTTACTAATAGGCTTTTAAAAAATTTAACATTTTCATCTAAATATCAATGATTCATTATCAATATTAAAATAAACTTATGTCCAATTAATTGCCCTCAAAATTATAATTTTAAAAATCCTTAAGAAGGGTGAAATAGAGTTTAAAGAAAATTATGCAATGTTTTTCTATTTTGCAGATGGTGTAGTTATAGGAAAAGATTGGCTTTATCTAAGTTTTCATTATTTTGACTACCTTTGGAAAACAATAAAATGTATAAACATGTAATTTACTGTAACGTTTACAGCCTACCGTTAAATACATAACCATCTAAACACACAAGTAACTTTATTTATTTAACTTAACATCTTGTCGACAGCAGGTTCATTAGAGAATGGTAAACCAAGAATACAATGAAGGGAATACAAGGAAGGAATTGGTCAAATTGTCTTTATTGCATGGAGTGAGTTCGAGAAACCATGGAAATTGCAAATCATGAAGGCTACATTAAGTAGCTATTGTAAGAACTGATTTGGTTGTAGGCCTATATTCTTGTATTGATAAACAACTGATTTCTTATTTGTCACTGCAACTCTGCTGACTTGGGGAGAAAAAAATTGTAAGAGTGAAGTTTTTATAAGGCGTAGTAGCCTTGTATTGGTTTATGAGATGATTTGCCACTACTAACAAATTAATTCCATTAACTCCTACACTGAAATAGCCATTTAGAAAAATACATATCTGCAGTTCTATGAAAGTGCCTGTGTTTACCTCTAACGAGTCCGCAACTTACAGGTTAGACCTTACGTTCACTGCGCATTAGTAATCGCAACCACACTTGCAAAAACTAAACACACTGCAATTGTTAATTTACAATCTTATGCAGATAACATATCCCTATACACACAATAATTGTGTGATATCTTTCACGAATGTATCCACGGTATATACGAAGACACTATAAACACTGGACTCGCATGGCCCGGCTCGTACGCATTATCATACATTAATATTAATTTTTGTTGGTTGCCGAATAAATCAAAAATAGATTATAGTTTTAAGTCATGTTTACATGCCAAATTCACATTTCACAAATGCAAGAATAACACAAATTTAGAGAAAATTCAGAACAACTAGTGAGTTCATATAGCACTCGCAAGGCTGTTCCATTTCAATGTAAACAAAAGTTGTCTCTCTCCTGCATGGCTGCTTCACTTGTAATGCACTCACAGACAACTTCAATAGCGTACTATATTCAATTTTAGTACGGTTAAAGTTTTATCATAACTAGCTCCTATAGTCGTCAGAAAATTATTTCCTAGAATATTTCCCAGGCAAATATACAGGGAATGGGAAGCAAATCAACCAAAACACTGTATGCAACACTTCCATTTAAATGTAAATAATTCATAACTTTATAAATTTAACGGCAAAATTTATATCTTGTTATCTGAGACAAGCACACTCACGCTTTGTGTATATTATCGTTTAGGTCAAAAACGGTTATATATTAATTTATGTCATTTTTAAAACTCATCAAAATACATGTGCAAAATAGGGAGATACAATGTTTTGGTCTACTGTTGATCAGGTGACCTTTTTTACTGGAAAACAACCATCTAACTCCACGCTATAAACTGGCTTCACTTGATAACACTGCATGCTATAGGACATAGCCACCCCCTGAAAAGTATACCGTTCCTACACAGGTGGTACGATCTTCCCAAGAGAGAGAATAGAGACAGAGAGAATGAGAGAGACAAGCTCTGCTTTGCGTATTGAACCTTTATTCCGGACGGAAAAAAAAAAACACCAGCCTACACACGGGAATTTTCACTGCAGCAATGAAATGTGTTTCCATCAGTGCTACCTAACAATATAAATATATCAATTGGTAACGTTTAACTTACAAATAGTATACATAAAACGAGGTTAAAAAATATTGTAACTGTGAACTATTTCTTACCAGCCATTGCCAACAAGTCGCTGCTCTCGCTGTTGTTAATTCGTATTTAATACGAAATAAATATTACAAGTTATATAAGATACTAAAGTAAAACTTCATTTATTCAGTGATACAGTACTCTAAAGTTAATCACAGTGTTAAGAATTTGTGGAATACAAGTTATTGGAAAAAAAAGGTTGACATAATACGCCTAGGGTGATTTTCCAAAGGTTCGATTTCAAAATGCCGAAGAAAGCGTGAATGGACTATACATGTGTATTATTACTCGAGATAAAATGCCTCCTGGCATACCACTAAATAAAACTATATATTATATTTGCAATTGCCAATACTATTTACATTTAGTGTATTTTCTACTGTTTGCTAATTTGTGCAAATCGCTCTCCTACCTTAAGAACTTTAGGCAGTTTCTCATAATGGTTCCTATTTAAGTATCAAGAAACCTTGTGGGTACTTACATACAAAAACAATTTTGAAAATGTAAGTGTGTAACAATTTTCTAGTATTTAAGTTAGCTGTAAGATGAGTACTCCTTTTTTATTTTTCCCTACCCTTATCTGCAGATATTTTCTACAATATATCCATGTTGTATGTGTATTTGTGAATAAAAAATTTTCTCAAACCAAACACCTAGTAAGTAAGATGATTGTTATAGAATATTATATGTTACAAATTAAGTGTGCTAGTAACAACCTGATGTAATGTACTCTTTTGTTCACAACAAGTACTGGGTTCGTATTTTATAATTGTGTAAATTATCAATAATATTTTCATTATGAACTATCTGAAATATTCAGCTGTCCATAGAAAATGACAGGCTCAAAACATTATGATATAATGCGTGTGACAAAACTCACTCCCAAGAACATTATTGTGCAAATGACTAAACCTTATCACAACAGACTAGTGTTACAGTGCATACCGCTCTTTGAACACATCAGTGTGTATAAACAGACATTACAAAAATAATATTCGAGAGCTACACACATGTGGACTTTTCCACAACAACAACAATCACCACCAACACTTTCGCCATTGTGAACAGTGCTACCAACTGCACGCAATAAATTCTCTCATATCATACCACCTCGGGCATTTATTGAAGTATATTGTTAATACATTTTTCAATGTATTGTCAATATTTACATATTGACAATATACATATTTCAATTTATTTTAGGTTAATATTTCAAATTATCTTACAATTGTTTGTATGACTCAACCAATAAGCCAGTTCTTATTCACCATGTGGTGACTTAGCTAACTATAATGTTTATTCATTTTCCTTAAATGTTTCCATTTAGTGTTTAGCATTAAGTTTCATATGTACTTATCTGAATATTGTGGAGATGATATATTTAAGATATATAGGCATTAAGTAACTTGAAGTCGTAACTCAACACGTCACGATTCACGTCGCCTACATACGCCATATCACCATTGTATTGCTGACAATTGAAAGCACACTGTCCGGCGCTGCCAACTGTAAAAGTTAATGTTTTCTGTCACACTGACGACTACAGTACCATCTTCTGTTTTATTGTACCTCTTTTAAATATACCTTAATCTCATAGTATTTAATTACTGGAATGTGGCACATACTAAATGTTGTAACATTTTTGCTTAAGCCGACAGGCACATTGCCTTGAAGTAGATTAAACTTAACAAATAATATTTTCTGACACGTTGTCAAGCGTTTCACTAAGTGCACGCATTCCAAACTACCTTCTTCTCGTGTCCACCGCCTAGCCTTTGGGGGAACTTTTTCAATCATTCTTAAATGTGGTGTTGGACATTCCCCTCTCCCCTACTCTCTGGTGGCGCTATACAACGTGCTCAAGTTTTGTGTTTTAAGCCTTGTGGCTAACTAATTGTTTTGTTTCTCGTAATTGATTTAATTTAATTATTATTATTACTATGCCCAACCATGCCTTTTGTCCAAAAGAAATTTTAATGTTACTTTTCCAGTTATACATCATTGTACTTAGGGTTACGTCCTCGACACCACATTAAAATTATTTCCGTGTATGCTACCTTACATCCACATTCGTCGTCGTCTTGAGCTCCTTGGGCCCATCACATCCACTAATATGTCAACTCACCCACAATACTTGTTTCATGACTCGCTCTTCACCAGTACTCACTCATACGACCCAAACCACTACTTCTACAGCTGGGAATGCTGATCTTTTGAGAAAGGTAGGGGGGGGGGGGGGGGGTGTAGCGTAACAGCAACCATGCACCGCACACCTCATCTACCTACCACCTAAGGTGCAATGGAATATAATTCGTGGCTGAGCTAAATGTTTGCATAACATGCTCTACATCGCCCGGCTATTTAAGAGCCTCCCGTAGCAGAACCCCCAGCCCCTTTCTCAGTTACCCCAGATGGCATTGAGACACAAGTCAGAGTCAGTATATGTGAGTGTCGAAGGCGACACAAAGTAGAAAGCAGCATTCAGACTTGGCCTAGAGGAGCTCTAGGAACCAACAGCTGAGAATATCTGGTGAGCATAAATCGCATAGCGGTAGGGCATAGTACTTTTTCACAACTCAGTCGGCACGCATGTTACACAACTTGGACATCATTATTTTACTCTTGATGTCAAAAATGTAGAAAAATTCTGCATTATGCGTTCGCGATAAAAATATAGTAGTTATTTTCGGCATCTCCACACAAAAATAATCACTGCAAAATATTACAAATTACGAAGTGCAGCAAATTGCTCCGTTGACCCGTTGGCCACACAATCAATTGTTCACATGCAATCAATTGTCTACTCACAATCGATTGTAAACAATTATTTACAGTTTCTGAAGAAGGTAAATATTCGTGTTAACGTGTTTTTCATGCAAAATTTTGTGTTTTGTTAAAAATAGGTAGATTTTGCAAAAACGGTGAAATAACGTCCAATTTCGCAGTATTTCGCTGTTTTATGTGTACTCTGGAGATTTTGCAGCTTGAGGAAAGAGAAGAAGGGAAGTACCCCTCCAAAGGAGGAGCAGAGCGGTTTCTCTATGGGACCTAAAGTAGACCATATGCAATCTAGTGACCAAGTCAGAGCCACTATAAGCCAGTCGTCGAGGAGAGCAGACGAGAGGCTAAAGCGGTCCAGAGGAGACCGTCACAAATCATTATGATGTGATAAGTATTTTTAAAGTTTGTTTGCTTTGCTGGGTTGTGACATTTTCCCCTGCTTCGCAGGAAAGAGAGATAAGTCAAGGCAGTCATCATCTAGACGCTAAGGTAATTATTTTAGGCAAGGATATACTCTCGTAATTGGACACGTAATCTAGTGTTGATGTTTTTCTGTTGCTAAAAAGCAGTAACCTTTTTTTCTAGACATTATGGATGCTACTTGTAATTGGGAACATTTAATATCAGTAATTTCAGTTTAACTTTGTATCTCTTCTGCGTTCTGTGGTTTATGAGAAATGTTCTTAGGTTGGTACTAGGCGCTGAAGTAAACTGTTTGTCGAAGCCTATAACAAGTGAATAATGCTTGTGTTTTGTTAAGTAATCTCATCGTAGCTAATTAGGTTGAATGAAACTTTTACTTACTTCAACTTTTAATTTCAAATAATTTAGAGATAAATGTTCAGGCCAATCCCATTCTAAATAAATTAGAGTTGTATTAGGAAGAGTAAATAACTGCCTATTGTTCCTATGGTGATGTTATGTATTTATGCAGTAGTTACCTTTGAGGTTAAAAATGAGCTAACCTTTCGATGCAAAGATTCCGCTCACAATTTATTTGAGTTTTTGTAAGGGTTATCTGATTTTTATACTTGGATTTTGTAACTCCAAATAGTACTTAAATGCCATTTAACAAGGCCTACGAGCCTCAACTTAAGTGTTTTTCTCTCTCTCACTATTATTAAAAAAGTTATTTTCTTTTACAAGGGTGACTTTATGTAATTGTAATATTTGAGATTTGGTCCATGACATCAAATAAAATTTATATCTTTAAGAAGAATACGTACTCCCAAAAGAAGTTTATAAATTATTATTATTATTATTATTACTACTACTACTACTACTACTACTACTACTACTACTAAAAAGTTTATTTTTGTTTCCACGAGATTCTAATGCTTGTTTTGTCACTGTTGGATTCTTGATATTGATTTTTTTTTTTTTTTCATTCAATTCAGAATTTTTCTTTTACGTTCAAGCATAAGCAATGATTGTTGCTTATTCTTTATAGCTTGTTGTCGATTTAATTCAAATTTGTTGTTGTTGTTTGTTACTAATAGTACTCACTCAATAAACATATTTTTTTGCAAGTAATTACCCCCCACACCCCTCCATTTCGCTTCTTTTTGGGCTGTGTTTAAAATTCTCTTGTTTTATCTATTGTTTATTTTAATTAGCTCCATTTTAATTATTGTGTGCAAGTGAGTGAGACTTCAGTAGTAACTGGGGGGGAGGAGGGTTGGTTCACGTGCAAGTATGGTCTAATACACTAACTGCCACTGCATCCAACCACGTACACATAGCAATGGCGGTAGCCAATAGTAGTGTGGGTTACAGATCTTCCCCGTTCTCTCCCATTATCACCTTTTATCTTCTGACCATACCACACGCCATGTCTTTTGTGTACAATGTGTGATTCGTTTTTCAATAGTGCTGTTATAATTTTGAGTTTTGACTTTTCTTCTTTGGTTTTGACTATGGATTGCGATTGGAATTAACTGCATTGCTTGTTAATGACCTGCTTACACAATTTTTAATGGAATACGATTCCATTTACTGTTTTGGATAAAACACATTACGCCAATAACAGTGCCAGCAGCGCCCATTTCTGATGCAACCCGCCTTACTTCTCAGTTGCACGTGTCACAACTGCCCTTTAAAATTATGACATATTCATTGCACTAGCGAAGACATGATTGTGGTGCAGCATATAAAAATGTTTGTTTATTTATTTCATTTTAGTGAGAAAGTTAGCCTTTGCACTGACAAAAAATGTACACCGGAAAAAAATATAACCATAGTACGAGCCACAATGTTTACGTTTTTGAGGTGTAAGAGGAGGTCCATAGCATTGTGGGATGTATATTTCTATCCGAAAGACTTCCGCTTATTGAAATAAATTTGTGTTTCATTAATAAATTGTCTAATTTTTGTACAAAAAGGAGTAGTAGGATATAGGGAAATCGGGCATAATGTATTTTTAATGGAAGTTTGGATTCGTCTTGGGCTGCTTGACAATCTTCGGCTTGACTCGGGGGGTGGGGGGAGGGTGGGTGAAAGCAGTCGACTCGGCTTTGTCGAACATACTCTAACTAAGGTGTTCAGCAGTTACAACCACTAATTCTTCAAGCATATGTTTGTTTCTGGTGCCCATATTGGTTTCATATGCTTAAGGTATGATGAATTGTCAATCTTTTGTTTTTGTCAGATTATAAAGTTTTTTTTTAATTATAAATATTTTTTATATTGTGCGAAAATTATTGAAGAAATATGCAAAAGTTTTTCATTTACATTTCCAGTTATCTCTCTTGAAGACTAATTAATACACAAAGCCAGAATTTGCAAATTATTCACTACCTCGACTGTTTTGTAGTTATAAGTATGCTACTCAGATTTTTTAAATACATGTATATATGAGTAAACCAAGCACATCATACTAGTAGTGACCACATGCACAAGTATATTATAATCATGGTATGGCTCGGCATCTACCAACACTTTAATAGGCTTAATTGACGTTAACTTAAATGCCAATATTGCCAGGCCCTGGAGACTACTAGGGATGCACGACGGTGATAAACTGACTTAACTTTTGTGCTCTTCTTGACCATTAATACAGCAATATTCCAATAATTCAGTCAATATGCGGATCAATCCATTAATCTTCCAATCTTTACATTTAACTTCCAATATTTCCATCAATCTTTCGCAATCAGCACCATAATCTTTCAATATTTTGCAATCTTTACATCAATCTTTCGCTAGCAGAAGCACAATCTTTCAATCTTTTGCAATTTATCTTTCAATCTTTCCATCAATCTTCAATTTATGGGTTTGTTGTCTGTCTCTATCCATACATATTGAAAGAAAAAAAAAATTACCAACTGTCTTCAAAATTTGTATGTGTCAACAGAATTAATGTGTTTGTATACAGCCAAGTATCTGTGTATGTTTATACTAAAGTCTTAATTGTCATTCTATATGCAGATGTTTCCGTTTACAGGCGAGTGCTCACACCACTTTAAAGTTGTGAGGGGAAAAAAAATGATACGACACAAAAATAAAGGAAAACCAATTATTTTATAACAATAATTTGTTATTATTTTGTGATTACAATTTAAGAGGAAAGCAGTTCATCACATCATGTAATATATCTTGGTTCCTTCAGTTTATTAATAATTGAATGTATCTCAACAATGCGCGAGAATGCTCCACATTTTTTTAAGGTCAATAAAATATCTGAGTCTATCAACAAGTTCATTTGAGTCTTCGAGAAATAGGTAGCCAGTGCTCTATTTACACATTATTCCATCACTCGGAAAAATCGCCAGAATGTTTCCAGGACTGAGAGAAAATTAATATTTTTTATTATCTCAGGCTTCAAACTCAAGGCCCTACGCCATGCACCACATGTGTAAATTGCTTAAAACTTTTTTATCAGTTGCACATGAATATTAAAGAGTGAAAAAATTCGACGTGTGACCGGTTAGAATAATGATCACGACAGTTAAGGATTCTGTCCGCTAGACCAAAAACGGGGTGATTGAGTTAGACAGGCGATGAGAGGTGAGGGGTGTTGGTTGGTACTCACTTACTCCTTCTTGGGTGCTGTGTTGATGGTGTACTTTGTCCAGTCGTAGCGGGTTTGGCTCACACCGTGGCTGCGATTCCACAGGTGAGATTCGTTGGTCCAGAAGTGGATGTTGTCCAACCAAATCTAACCTCTGTACCGGTAAACAATCCTCTTACCACAGGATGGCACGATGGGTCAATACATATGCACGGGGAGATGAATAATACCACAACTGGAGCAGTCGATACTGACACGTGCCTGAGTTGGGCAGCGCTGTCCCGTTCTGCCTGTCTTTCCAGTAAGTTGAGGAAGTGCACTCAACTGTCTGGTGGCAAGGAGCGCTGCGTGTCGCTCCCTACACTTTCGGCCGAGCCTTTGGTGGTAAGGCATCAAGTGTCTGCTCACAGGTTACTGGGTACACCTTGACGTGAACAAACTAAATATAAGTTATAGTGTAAGTCCAGTTTTGGTTTGCTGACCAGGCTCTGTTAAGTCGCCAATGATCCCCCATGCTAGGTGGGCTGATCAGAGACGGGGAGCAGTTTGGGTCACCAATGTTGCCACACAGGAATGGACAGCAGGTCTCAAGCCACAGTTTATCCCGGCACTGGAAGCAGTACTGTTAAATAAGGCAATAACTTGAGACTGTCGCCCCTCTCTGGGTGAACGTATTACTAGTGGTTGTGACTCCTCTGTTTCTCTCCACCGGCACTAGAAGCAATGCTGTGGTAGATTGGAAAGCAACAGATGGCAGTCTAACGGGTGTGTGGAAATATGACGAAACCCTGAAGGGCGCCCGTGGCTGAAGTTAATTCGGTAGTTATAAATTCCCTGGTCCTTGTAAAAGGTGTACTTTGCAACCCGCATCTAGCAGGCACACAGACAGATACTCTAAGAAATAAAAGCTTATAGGTAGTAAAAAACATGTCACGCATGCTACCTTCTACCAGGCAATTCAGTGCTGAAGGTCACTACGCTGGCCAGGTGTAGGTGACCTGGTTCTAATGGAGAATGGGAAAGAATTAGCTCAACAAAAAAATATATAATACTTCTTCTAAACTGTCTAAAATGGATGTCCTGAGGAGACAAAGTGAATTTAATGTATTGGTAAGCATGTTCGCTGGTTGACGGGTTGACTGGTTGTAGATGGTGACGTAGCCACAGGGGGGCGAACTCAATGCTTCGAAGATCTCGGGCGGTCCCAGCACTGACAGCAGTGCTGTGGGAAAACGCAAGAGATGGAGCAAGAATGACTCTCGAGCTCAGCAGCATCCTGACTTATATAGTGGAAGCTTGTAGGCTGCCGACGCGGGGTGCGGGGGAGGTGTGACGTCCTCCTGCCCTGGTTGGCGTGGGAATACTCTGGTCAGCATTTCTGCTTCATGCCTCGTCGGTGGTGCTCGGCCTTGCCCGAGGTCTGGGCAGCTTGTAGACTCACAGCGCGGGGTAGTGGGGGGGGCTCCAGGTGAGAGAATATGCTTATAGATTCCTGCTGCATGTAGGTTAGGCATCGTGTCACTCATGTCTGTAGTTGTGGAAGAGGTACTCTTGGCGATGAGTCGTAATCTCATTAGATTAGATGTATAAGCGGCACACGTCAAATTAATATATGAATATTGCTAATATGCTTCCAAAACTCGGATCAGTCTGATAGAAATAAATATGCTTAATAGTCTCGGGTCTCAAACACAGGTCCCTACACCATGCCTAACCAGTGGATATTGCTTAAACATTTGTATCGGACATATGTAATCAGTCAGAAATTTGAACACAAACTTCGCTAATAGGGCTTCAAAAGCTCAAGTCATCAATCAATTTGTAATCCTATCATCTTACTCTGATTTCTATATCTGATGCCTAAAACTTCCATTTCACCTTTAACATAAATTTCTATAATATTCACCAAACACTGGGAAACATTACCACAGTTTTTTCCAAATCTGATAGAAAATTAAAATTATTAAAAAGAATGTTGGGTCTTGAACTCAGGGTCCCACGACATACCTAACCGATGATTATGGTTTAAATATTTATATCAGGTAATATAAGTATGTAAACAGACATAAAAACTAATGCCATCCCTTGGCGTGCTATTGTAGTAGATGACCTTGAATTGAAATCTCTGTGGTTTGGCCTGCAGGTCATTTATTCTTCAGGATATGAGCATGCAGCTTTTACTGTTGGGTAAAAAGTAAAATTTATTGGCGTCTGGAAGATTGTAATGTCAATTAAACTCCGTTGCGATGCAGTAGTAAGGCTCACACTGATGAGATGAAATCAATTTAAATAAGTTGAAAAAATGTCATACGTCAAACTTCATAAACACTCCTACGATCAACAGAACACTGGCCTGAAAATGGTTTTGAATATGGCTTATATTTTAGATGGTATTAAATTCTACAGCAAAAAACACAAAGAGATACACTTACCTGGCCTGCTTGATGTAGTTTCGAATTATATTCATCTGCTGCACCATCGGATCATCAGAGTCAAACATGTGGGCAGTCTCAGGGCCCCACCCTGCATCCATCACTATAGGCTGCAACAGTAAGTATTCAATACTCATATTGTGGTAAATTACACCAATTTCAAAATTTCACAACTTGAAACAGAAGTTATAACAATTTTTTAAAGCACTTTTAGGGATCAGACAAGATCTTCGTATGTTATTTACATTAATGTGGAATTTTTCCTGCAAGTATTATTAAGCGACTTGAAACACACATTTTTGTTAACTACGTACTGTATTCACTCGAGCCTAAGATGCAATAGATTCTAAAATGTATCAAGTTTTAAAATGTCTAAAAAAATAAAATCAAACATGAATGTAAGACAGACTTTGATTCAATACAACAGCCAACGTGTAAGGCCTGTGCCCCTCCCTCTCTCAAAACAAGTAACCTTGCCCATCCTAGGCCTTGTGAATGACTGCTGCTGATGAACCAACAGATAAAGCCAGATTTACAATTAAAAAATGATGCATCAATAATTATGCAGTAACTGTGGTTCTTGCACATGGAACTATGTATTCCAGATTTACGATTCACCATTCAAGCAATAATGCTCAAGTCTAGCCAATGAAAACTTGTGACAAGCCTGTCTGGTTTACTTTTGTTCCTAACCTAACAAAACCATATTTAAACATATCATACTTCAAAAAACATATTTTCTAGCAGAGAAGATAAAATTGGTGAACAAATATAATTACGAACATTTGCAGGCAAAATATCTTTTTAATAATTTTATACTTACATTAAGCCTATAGTTTTCTCATGGTTTCTTCACACATTTTGAATCAACCCTTTAGAAAATAACCCCATGTATGATGTGTTTGATTGTTTCCTAAGTATGTCACTTATACACATGTTTTAGTTAAATTATAATTTTGCATATATTTAATAATTTGTAACTAATAGTATTTCAGTTTTGATATGGATTAAAGAAAAAGGGAGAAAAAATAGGTGTGTTCGTAATGCCTAATAAGAAATAGTTCTTACGTAAAATAATATTACACTTAGGGTGGACGAATACAGTGCATTATCCCTTTAGTGTAATTTCTAGAAAATTTGGATGAGGCGGAGGAATATCCTGGAAGAAAAATTTTTGCAGAGCTTCAGAAAAGTTGGAAGTAACCGTGAATGGATTAGTCTACAATTACCATGGTCCATGGGCGACGTCTGCGAAAATATCTAAATGTGAGATGTAGCTGTCCACAAATCTGATGTCTGAAACAGAGCTTGAAAAAACTGCAACCAGATTGGCCTAATTCAACGCGCCAATTCTTTTGTTTTTGATTTTATGGAATGCTTGATTATAGTGGTTCGCTATTCATTGCAGAGTTAAACTAGCTAATTATTTCCAAATTTTCATACTGTAGCTAAGTTAAATGTTTAGATACATGCTGTAAATTATTGTTATTTATTTCCTGTTAGTACATTTAAGTCAATTAATATTAATTTTTTGCTTTTATCATTAGTTCATCTACATAATTTAAATAGTCTATATTTACTGAAAATATTTGGTCAGTCAATTAGACGTTTGTTTATAGATGTTTATGTGCGAAAATTCATACAGAAACAACATTTATAATTATTTTTACAACTTGAGGCTGACTTTCAGACATGGTCCAGAGAAAAAGTTCAAGTTTGGGGAAAAGCTTAGGACATCGGAACTTTGGGTGGTGGGATCAAAAGCTGCAGGTCAGAGGGTTACGTGAACCAATCAGCAGTAGATATCCATGGACATGTCACAGGACAAAGCCCATTGTCGACACAGCTTGATACCTGTCCTAAAGCTAAATCGCATCCTGATCCAAAGCATCTGGTTATTTAAATGGTTTAAAGAAAGTTTACCAACACAAGATGCCTCTGAAGTGGTTATGCCTTTAACTGAAGCCTGTTGATTCAATTGTGACCACGGGAATGTGTACGTAAGTATCATAAATGCACAAAATGCTCAAATTGCAGTCTGCGGTCAAATACAAGCACTGGGGCTACAAGAGAGTAAGGAGTTTCCAAATGGGACATTGTATAGCACACAAGAATGTAAAGGATGTTGTTAGGCCGGCTAGGACGGAGTTTCTCCATGTTGAGTTTGAGTTTACAAGCTGAAGGCTTACTGGTGTCCGCCTTGGACCAAAACAGGGGAACATTAAACTCCACGACTACTTTTATACAGTGCGCAGAGTGCGCTGACAGCAGTTCATGAACTTTGTTATAGTGCCTTCGCTTCCTAGGTCCAATCTTGGTGTCCCTTTCTCCCTTCCTATCTTCCTACCTCCCATGCACGTGCACATTGGCCAGACCCCCACATGGGTTTACCAGTCTTAGTTGAGGTGGATGGACAATGCCTTCAGCATTGTTGGTCGCCATGTTTCGGCGACTATAAAGGTGGGTTCAGCAGTTTACAGTGAATTTTAATTTAATGGTGGTGCAGAAAGTGAGATTTAATTGAATTTCTGGCCTTTGAACTGATTTGTTTTCCTGCCTTTAAATTTAGGATATATTATTCTCGTTGGCAGTGATTGTGATGATATCAAGTTGGTGGGGGGGGGGGGGGGATGAGGATAAGGAAAACGGGGAAAGGATAGGGATAAATGGTGAAAAGAAAAAGAAATGAGAAAAAAGGGGGATAAATTAAGAGAAGGAGAAGTAGAAGGGGAGAAGAAGAAGATGAATAGGATATGGAGGTAGACGACAGAAGAGTTCACTGAAATCTCCACTCAAATGACTGAAGCTCCACCTCGAAGTCTCAAATGGTAAATAATTCACCTAATATCACAATCCAAACTTAATGTCGACAACACGCCTTAGAAAATAGGAGTCTTCAGGTTGCCCTAAAATACACTTAACATACATGTATAGATACTGCGACCAATCTCAGTTCACCAACCATTATTTTATCCTTCCCACTCTGGGATAACATGGAAGTAAAACACTCGCACAGGCTGCAAAGAGGTATTAGAAGGAAAGAAGGAGGGGGTGTGGGTGGTATAGGGATCTAGGGATCGGGATAGTGTACTGACGCTGTAGAGTGGTTCTATTTAAAAGTCCTACCTATGAATGAATCCACCTGTATTCAGAAAACTCTCTCTTTTATTATAAATTATTTAATCTGTAGTATTTCAGGTGTACTGAAAAAAAAATTAATTAATTAATTAGAAAAATAACAACAACAACACTTGTAGGATTGTGCGAATATTCAGTATAACAAAATCAAAATGAAAAATGACAGCTTTCATTTTCGTTTCAGTAAGAAATTTGGTTATCAAAAGTTGTAACAAAACGAAAATTTTCGATTTAGATGAATTTTCAGGTTTTTAATGAATATTCATTTAGTGCCCAAGCAAAGAAAATTTTTCCTGTAAATAATCTTGTTTGTTTTCATTATTTTATAACTGAAATAACTACATAAAATGAAGATTTAAATGTAGGAAAAAACCCCTTTGGTACATACACCATATCATACATATTTTAGGTTTTATTTTCCAACGACTTTGTTATAATAAAAAACCTGCTACAATGTTAGGAAATTTGTTAAGCTTTCATAAGGCTGAGCCTTAATAATATTATTTTTCATTTTCGTTTCAGTTTCATGAAAGTTCATAACATATCTTTCATTTTCGTTTCGTGAGAAAAAAAGTCACATTCGCACAACCCTAAAAACTTGAAGAAAATAAGGAAAGGACTTATCATAAATTTCAAAACTCTAAAATTGATTGACTACCTGGTAGGGGTACTGAAACAAATGACACTCGTCAGTTTTCAAAACAACAAAAATAAAAATGGGTATAATATCTTGTCGGCTGCCAATGAGTAATATTTTGAAATTTAATAACACAAAGAATTAAAACAGGTTACTGAGTTCTATGAAATCTCTCAAAAGTATATATCTGGCAATAAAAATTAATCTTTCATATGCTCGAGATAACATGAGCCAAGAAAAATATAAAATGACATTCTAAACAAAGAGTACCGTTTTTAATAGCTTGAGCAATGTTAATGATTATCGTTTATAAAATAAATGAAAAATAAGAAAACTATTTAAGGGGTTGAAGGATTGTACGTGAAACTTGTTGTAAATAATCAATAAAACAAATAAAAGTTAAACTGAAAATAGTCTCTCGCTTGACTAACTTTCCAAATGAAAACAGTAGGCTCCTCGATCAATAATTGTGTACCCAACAGACTCTCAAAATAGCTAATTACGTCAAAGTATTGGCTAGAGAAGCAAAAATTATACTTAAATAAAATTATCATATATTTAAATTAACCTAGATTTTAAAATTAATTAACAACTTCCTAGTACACAAATAATATTCACAACTTTACCTCATACCTAGAGAACAAAATCTTGCATCTGACAGGAATACCAACTGCTAACTTCCAATAAACAATCGACAAAAGACACGACCAACCAACAACTTGTTACACACCAGTAGTCGACTACTTCCCTCTGAAAAAGAACATCTATTACACCTTGAGAAGATAAATTTACTCACCTTCGACAATACTTCTGAAACGACTACAGTAACTGCACCACACGTCTCGTAGCTGCGTACACACCAACTGCCTCTTGCCAAACCCTGGACTTACTCTCCCACACACACTTTGCCTCTCGCGAAACTCTTCTAAACCTATCTTATCCTATGACTTAAATGTATAAGATTGATCACGGCCATTCGAAATAAATGATCAAATCAAATAAATGATCAAATCAACAACTTAACTCATTCTGGAAGTTTGCAGAGCGGCTCTCCCCCAACCGTGGCTGAGCATGCGCACGCACAACCTCTGCTCACTTTGACATCACTCACTCCACTGTCCACAGCACTCTCTGCTCCCCTCGTCCTGACCTTCCTTTTGTCCGCCTCGCCCTGCCTCAGCCTTCAGCCAATCAGCGAGCGGCATCCCCCCTCTGGCCGCAGCCAGACCACAAAGGAGGCATGTGACTGCTTTCCCCTTTCCCTGGAACCATCAAGCCTTGCCAGGCTGGCATCAGCAGGAAGTCTTCCCCCTCGCCCCTGGCACGATCCTAACTCTAGCCAGCCACAGCCGCAAAACACGGTGACGCAGCTCGCCTCGAACCTTCTACATGGCGTGCAAAAATGTGCGCCGAAGCCTCAATTCCTTGCATACCAAGTTACTACCGATTGTCATCATCAAAACAATAAGAAAAGACAAAACTGCAACTTCACTGCGCCAGAGAAAGTTCAATACTGAGGACAGTAAAATGTACAGCTAACAAAATAACAAGCAAATTCCTAAACCGATCAAGAGAGAAAATTCCAGGCATTCCAAAATGAGAATTGAAGAGAAAAATTAAATTAAACCATACAAAAAAAAATATTCCCTCTGAACAAAAAATAAAATTTATTCCTCTAAAACAATTCCTATCCTGAAAACTACTAAAATGAACCTACAAACCTAACATGTGTCCAAAGAAAAAAAATTAAAGAAAAAATACTCAAATTTTTTTAGGGTGTAACAGTATTAATTCTGATTAATGGAGTGGTACACTACTGTGGAATTTTGTCAATAATATTTAATTGCATTGTACATGGATATTTTGTTAGATAAATTGCCTCCTGGTTTAGCATCTCCAGTGTGAGGAACGTAAAGAATACCAAAAGGCTCATAGTTTTTCATAGCCAGTTTAAGCAGTCAAGGCAAATAAGGATAATTTTGTGTGCATTTAACTCTGCCGCGTTAATAGTTTTCTTAGTTGCACTGCCCAGTCTATCTTTAGAAGAAAGTAAGCGTTATATATAATGATTCTTAATTTTTAAAATTTGGGCCATTTGAGATTGTCCAGTATTTTATATGAAATATGGGTGAGAACATACTGTGGACACGCTTTGGCACAAATGTGTTTTTAAGAGATGTGTAGAGAATGAAAGATATGGTTACACATGAGGTCTACTCAATAATAATTGTTCTTGTTTTAAAGGCATTAAAGAGTGTTAGTGGATTTTAGTAATCATCTTCATACGGCCAAAGTGGTGCATGATTACTACAATTATTTTATTGTGTTCGTCGCTTCACTACCTTTTGACGGCTCAGAGAAGTGCATCATGTTGTGGTGGTTTGTATTTTAAACTAGAGTTGTTCCAATACCAATACTAAGTACCGGTATCAGCTGATACTTCGCCTTTTCCCGATGTATCTGTATCAGGTATGGTATCGGACAGATACATTAGTATCGGTTGTAGACGATGAAGTCAGGTTATTACTTTCTGTAGACAAAAATTACAGTATTTTTATGTGTATGATGCATATAAAAAAAGAAAAATAAAACAAATAAATTGCATCCACCAACAATTTTTTGTGGTCCCAGCGAAATCCTATCCAAATAATTTTAACATAACCTTTTATAGTTTGTCACATGTTGCGCTAATCAAAGTACATTTCGGGTCCCGTCACCTAAGATTTCCTGCAACTATAGTTTTTAAGCTTGTTATTTACGCAAACAGCTAGTAACTGGATGTGAAATACGTCACGTGCACCGCTGTTTGTAACTGCTATGCGGTGCTTTGTCTAGCACCTCATCTTCCCAAAATGTCTGTCGACACTGCGGCGTCATGCAAGTCTGGCTTGCTACTTTCCCTACATGTCTAAGAGAAGGGAAGTGGTTACCTATAGTAATGCGCATTACGACCTAGCATCCTCACACTCTCTCCTCTTTTTCTATCTCTCTCAGCCGTCTACCTTCCACTCCTCACAATCCATACATGCCACTGAGAGGGGAAGTAGCTGTCTAGCAAAAGACAAAGCACATCCTCTTTCTCTCTTTCGGTCATGCCCACTTTGCTTGCCTTGCCTTCACAGTTCACATGCCGGCAGCCGGTCTAGAGCAAATGTGTGCCTGGCAACCATAATTTTATTAAGATTATGCATCACTCAAAATAGTTGCACCTATCATCACTTGTATTTCAAAGCAAATGGTTTTGCTTGAAAATGTTACGCAAAACATTTTAATGAGGAATTATTATTTGGAAAGATCTTTCCTTTTTTGATTAAAAGTCTTTTATCCCATAAGGTTACTTATATACAGTATTCTAAGACGTTATTTTCTTAATATAAACGAGTCTAGGAAAAATGTTTTTTAATGTATTATTAACAGTAATACTTTTTCTAAAATTCAGTGCGAAGGGCATTAGTATTGGAATTGGTATTGGAGTATCTGTATAGGAAAACATGGTATCGGAAGAACTCAATTTTAAACATTTTCTAAATATGTGTGATGTTTGGAATAATAAAAACTCTTGTTCTCTCTTATCTAGTCATGTTGAAGGATGGTAAAGCACCACCTATAATTTTGAAAATTGCCTCATAAAGAGAGCCATACAAGAATATTTTTTGAGCAACTGATATAGTCATTGAATAATTGTTAAATTCCTTGAGTTGAGATTGTTCATAAAGTATTGTCAAGGAAAGTTGGTCATGTTTCAGAACAATGGCTCATTAGTAAGAATATAGTGTGGCCTACAGTGCTACTCTAATTGGTTCAGCTCTGTTAATGTTTGTTGTACCTGTGAAGAGTATATTAATAAAAGTATTGATTTTTGCACTGCTTTATTACTTTGTGGTATGTAATTCCACCAAAAACAGTATGTATCCTTAAAGGACATTTTTGTTTTTACTCTGTTGACTTCAACCAATGCAATGCCAGTCATGCGAAGGGTATGAACTCTAATTCGGGGCCTTTAAGTATGCTTACGTGCACGGCCTGTGTTTAAAGTGGGCCATGTGGGTTTTATAACAGAGACAAAGTCTGGTGTCACATTACCATTAGCAGAGGTGTTAACTTTTGAACGAGGGGAGACTGCGTGTTCCTCCTCACAGGCCTACTCGTAGTGGAGGCTGGTGGCTGAACAGCAGCCGATGCTGGCTGCGGCAAAGTGGTGTTGTGATAACTGGTGTGACTCCTGCTGGTTCAGGGAGGAGCTTTCTGAAAAGTGCTCTTTAGCCTATGCCTGTCTAGACCTAAAAGACTATCTCTGAATGGTACTGTTAAGTGATACAAACGTGGCAACAATAGACAGGTAATCTGTCGAATACAGCCATCTTTGTCCCCTCAGGAAATATACGTCGTACACCTGCACTTTCCATCTTGTGAATATTTCGACCTCATCCCCGGGTTTTGGGAGTGACCATAGAAAGGGTTGTGAGATGCGCCATGACTTCTTTGCCAGTGAAACGTTGTGCTAGGCAAGATCTGAGTTGTTTCCAGTCGGACACAATTTCGCTGTAGACGTTCCACCAATCGAGGGACTTTCCTTTGAGTTTCTGGTTTCTGTTGGGCTCGCATGACCCATTGTTTCTCAGGTATCTCATGGTTATGGAATTCCCGTCCGCATTCGTTGGTAAATGCAGTAGGGTCCTCATGTGGCCTCCGGCGAACTCAGGTAATTGCATCTCTCCTAGGCAGTGGACTTGGCTGGGTAATGATATAGGGACAGAATTAGTAGGTCGATAGTCTGTGGCTCGTTTATAAAATTCACACTGGTAGACTAGGCCTGGGGCTGATCTGTTCATACTGCCTCACCCGACTTCGGCAGTCTGGCCCCATATTGGGCGCCAGAAAAACCAGTCTCTTACAGTCTCTCTTGATGTGTGACATACACTGGAGTTGAATGCTTGCACATCTGATCACAGTGAGTCGTTTTGGCTAGGTGCTAGATCAGGCACTCCTATGTGGTAAGGGGGTTCAGTCCTGACGGGGCATTGCTGCTTTTCTATTGTACAGGACAGGACTGACTGCTTTGCAGCAGGGCACAAAGTCAAGTGTAGGTAACACAATCTTTCGCTTGGGTGCAACTGCCTTCTTGGTGATACCTGGGCAACGTAATTTTGGAGGGTTTGGGTGAAACAATGGAGTGTGAGTGAGATGTTGCTGGTGGTGCAGGTCTGTGCTGAGGTTGAGGAAAAGATGCTGGATGACGTACAGCAGGAACCAGGTAAGCGATGGCCGGTGTAGGTGGACAATCAAGCTGACTGAGATGACCAGCTACCCACTAAGAGTATTCCTCTGGTGGTCCGGCGTGTACAGAGTCAGCAAACAAGTTTCTTGGTACCACAAAATCCTGCAAGTGCCTCAGTGGGTGGGCTTGGTCTGTAGGGATGAGCTTAGCTAGGTTGGCAATCAAGGAAGGCTTTAGATTGTGCAGGTGACCAGAGACAAGCAGAATCTGTCGAATTTGTTCCTTAAAACCTTGCAGCTTGGAGTAGGTCATTGGGCACAAAAACACCCTCATACGTCCGTTTAACAGGTCGGTAGGTTCCCTGTAGGCAGAATTACATGTCATACCATATGTGGGCTGGAGACTGGCCGACACACATTTCCAGTACTTGGCGCAGAACGCAATATGCACTGGAAGTCAGGTCTCACCTGTCTAGGGTCACAACATGGGTGTTTTGTCCTACCCGAGTCTTCTCAACTCAGGGGACGTCTGTTTTTCCTGGCACGGAATGCAGTAGAAAAATTAATGAACACCAAGCCGATAAGCTGTTGTAGGAATAGAGTACCTGTGTCTGTTCCTCCATTCTAACTACGAGGTAGACATAAGGTACAGCCATTATAGGTGCGTGTGGGTAAAAAAATTGGTGTAATTGCTCATTTTAGTAAGAATTCTGGGATCACCTACGTACTCGTTACATGAGGAGTCAACTGGGAGCAAGGTGCTAGGTCTACAGGAATACAAACTCAAGGATTGAGCCGAAACATGTTTATTTCTGTTCAACAGGAAATACACGCAATGAAATACTCTAACTCCTGACGTCGGCACAATCTATTGCCGGGAAGTTGGCAGTATGTGCATCTGAATGACCGGTAGAGGCATTAGAGGTCTAACATCTTTCTAAACCAAAAATTACTTTTGTGACTTTTGGCCATATTTTGAGGATTTGGCCCCACTGTGCAGCCTAGAGCCAATGTATGCTTGGAGAACGTAGAAATTTTATTAAAATTTTGCGTTGCCCAAAATAGTTGCACCTATAATCACTTGTATTTCAAAGCAAATAGTTTTGCCTGAAAATGAAACGCAAAACATTTTAACAAGGAATTATTATTTGAAAAGATGTTTTCTTTTGTGATTAAAGGTTGTTTTTTTTCCCGCACAACGTTAGTGTTTCATTGTATCTGATGTAAAATTAACATTATTTTAAAATGTAATATTTATTTAACTAAAGGGGCACATCTACGCGAATAAAGTTAAAGGCCCAGAAGCATAATCGTGACCTCCCCTTGTCACCAAAAATAGTTTGAACATTGAGCGACTTGTATTATAATTTTAAGTTCATTTTTAGTAACATCTTGTGGGCAAATCTGAGGATTTATATTAATTTTTTTCCAATAGAGATGTGTATTTTGAATAAACTGATAAAATGTTAAAATGTAAGGACCTATTTGACAAGTTTTGCCATCTAATAATGGGTAGGTAAGCACAGAACCGAGTGCAGTGTAACTCATGATAGGTAAAAACAGAGGACATGGTTTTGAATAATTAATTATTGAAGACAATGAAGAATCAAATATAATCACATTATTTATTCATTTCTGTCTCAAAATTACAAGTTTTCTTTGCAGTACTAAATTATTAATTACTTTAAAAAACAGACATTTGCTACTGGCACAAACATGTAGCAGCATGGAAGGGTAATCCTCCCACCACCACACCTCCTCTCCCAGCTGGCATGAACACACTGCCCGAACGATAACTTCTCCATGTGCTCTTAGCTGATAGAGTACATGTGGGACATTCAAAATTTGACTTGCATTCAGCATAATATTATTTTCATTTTCAGATGGTTTGAAAAGTTTTAGGTCAGCTTGCATTTGGTGTTGGATTACAATCAATTAAACACAGTATTTTGAGATGTTATTTTCTTTATTTAAATGAGTTTAGGTGAAATGTTTTTCAATATATTTTCAATAATACATTTTCCAAAATTCCCGTTTTTATTGTTTTTATTAGCTAAATTTTATTCACAAATAATGTACAGCTCTTTTTATACTCAACATAAAGTCTTATAAGTTTAGAAGTTGAATTTTATTGATGTACATGTCAGAAACCTTATCTAATGAAATCCCGCTTGTAAGGACATTTTTGGCAGTCCCCTGAATAATGATAGATTGAGAGACTACTGTACTTAATTTATGCCAGTAATTAAATCACTCTTGGAAAATAATTTTGTGCATGAAAATATGAGATGCGAAAATAAGCTGAAAATAAAACGGTATTGGCCCTGTTCAAATTCACCATTTAGTATATTACAATTTAGTAGCCTCAGTTTGGTCACTGTCGACAATCACTTGTTTAAAAATAGTTGTGATTTGGTACTTTAGTATTTTAGCAAGTTTCGTCAAATATTAAAAAATAATTAAATACTAAAATACCAAGTACGACATCATTTTGTCGACTAATTCAGGTCACACGACCTTTTAGTAAACAAACAGTGCTAATTCTAACACAGGCTCCCTTTTTGCGTGACCTATACTTTACTCACTCAAATAAAAAATTAATGCTTCAAAAACCTACCACATAGTAAATGATTTCAGCATTACCACGCCAAAGATCTTATATAAAGAACATAGCACTTTAATAATTTGCACATGACAAAATATAACTTTTTCTATTCCTCTTATGTAAAATTCATTTTTTGCACGTTTTGTGCTTTCTTGTGGTTTTGATGTGACATTTCTTCGTTCACAATATTGTAAATTACGTGCTCACACTTCACTGTTTATGTTATGACTTGGTAAGGCATGAGAAGAAATTATAATTGTAATGTTGTAATATTTCCAATAAATAAATTTAAAAAAGCATTGACGTGTGTCCGATTAGTTAAGGCTGGATCATGGTTGTGTGGCTTTGGTTGCACTTTGGTCGGTTGCGCTTACTGGTGTTTGCAGTTAGATACGGTAGTTTGGCACGTGGCCTTATGTGAGGGAACAAAGTTCTCAATGTTACAATTGACAAGTCCCTTAGATTAGTCTGCCCTATTACTAGTAGCGTGGGTAGTCATTGTAGGTAAATGGCGTGAGGTGCTAGCGGTAGCAGACATACTGACGTCTTGAGTATGAGGACTAGCTGGGTACAGTTGGTTGAGTCGATCGTTCTCAGCTCGGGCGGCAGCGAGAGCCCTAGGCGTGGCAACACAAAAACTACTGTTCCACCTTGTAGTTGCTGAGCTACACCTTGTAGCTGCTGAGCTCCAGAAGTTGGCGTTCAATGTGCCAAGGCATGCAACTCTTTGCTCCTCTCTCCTTGCGGCATGTCTCACCTTAAAAAGCATCGAGCGGGTTTAGCCACTGAGAACTATGAATCGAGCACTACGGACACGAGTAGCCCTAAAATATAGAATAGTGTTGCCCAGTAGTGGTTTGGTAGCACGAGCCTGGAGCTTCAGAAAGCCCCCCACCTCAAACCAGAAGCGTTGAAGCCGTGTGGTCTACCAAGACTATTACTGGGTGTGCGATCCCAACCAAGGCCAGGCCGTAGCACCTAAGCAGATACCCCCGCCAGCACCCAGGTGCTCCGGTAGGGATATAACTCAGGTGTACTGTCTCTCCCTGGGTGGAAAGTGTTGCTAGGGATCGGGACTCCTCTATTCTACTCCTCCAGTACCTGTATACTTGGCAGGAATAAAATTGATGGCCGTCTAATATGTGTCCAGTTGTAGCTAGTTCGTAGTAATAATTTCCCGTTTCTGGTCAGTGGTACTCGACTCGAGGTTCTCCCAGCAGTTGGTTACAAAGTACTCTACGAATGAGACTGGAAGTTAAAAGAAACAAAGCAGTGTTTATTATGAGCTTAGTAAACACTGTGATGTGTGCTCTCCTACCAAGAAGACTAGTGGCTGGAAGTAAACCTATGGTAGCCAGGTGTAGGTGACCTGGTCCTAGGCTAATTGGGGGAAGTGAAATTAAACTGTCGAAAATTCCTACTACAAATCTAAATCTAATCGGGGTGTCTGTAGGAGACAAAGAAATTAAGTATGGTATGTCTGGTAGCTACAGAAAGCTTCTGGTAGTTACTGGCGATTGGCATTGCTGGAGTGTCTGATCGCAGGTGCTGCAGAGCTCTAACGGCAACGTCAATGTAAGCAGCCTCTGGTGGCTGCTGAAGAGTGTTGAGCAGTTGGTGGCAGCCTCTGGGAGAGCTGCTTAAGATCTAACAGTGGTCGGAGGGCCCCCAGCACTAGAAGTGGCGGAGTGAGCTCGAAGACTAAAGAAGATCAACTGGTGAGGTCCGCCACGCAAGGACTTATATAGTCAGGGTAGCGCATGTCACGGCAGCCGTGGGGGAGGGCGTGTGATGTCCCTCTGATGCGAGGCCGGAGTGAGGGTAGCACCCTCTGGTCATCTCTCGGCCTTCGCGTACTTTCGATGGTGCTCGGGCATGCCCCGAGGCGACTGATGGCTTGTAGGCTCTCAGTGTGTCAGAGGGGGGGGGGGGGGAGGGAGGTTACGCACCACTGTCTTGCACAACCCCTCGTATTCACGTGTCCGGCTGCCCTCCAGGATTGTGGCAGGCCGCGACTTCCGTGTAAGAGTTGGCGCGGGATTTGAATCTCACGCGTCTAGAAGTAGTATACTAGGTTGCACTGAGATGAGTCGTAATCATTGTGCATAGTTGGAATAAGCAGCACGCATCAGCATCATCATAAAAGGAAACTAAGTTTCTTGACATCTTACAGTTTTGGAAAGGCCATCTGGCATCTGTCATGATTGTTTACTAGACTACTAGTACCATTGGCTTACTTTCGCAGCAGCGCTGATAATACACATGCAAACAAGTCATGCCATTTCAAAAACAAAATACAAGCATTTGATTATAACTAGAAAAATATTTCCATGCAATTTCGTTAAAAAATGGGCAGTGTAAGTTATCTGTCTTACAAACAAAATGCCACATAAAGTGTTAGTGAAATTCCTTGTTTATATGTAGAGACAATAATGGAGACTTTCTTTATTTACTAGTGATACATTTTCAATCTCATCCTTTCCCACAAAAAAATTTATTTTCAGCCCCGCCCAAAATTTTATGGCTTAAAATCTCCAATCCCGCCCAGCTATGTCTTGTTTATGGTAAACACCAGCCTGTTATAGTATTATCAATCTACATTCCACAGTTATTGTGCCTAACAGTTGAGCGTGACGAAAAGAAGATTTCTTTTACTGTAAAACATAATGTGTTTTTACTGTGCTGTTCTTGGAAATTTTATAATAATAATAATAATAATAATAATAATAATAATAATAATAATTTCATGCATTGGTGAACATTAATCATGACAAGTGAGGATTGGAAATATTTTAGAATAAACTGTCTCAGCAAAAATTTTGCAGTATGCAACATATGTTCTAAAAAAATATTTCGTGGTGAAGAGTCATACTACAAGCAACCTGCAAAAACATCTTGAGTCGGAGCATTCTGCCTATCTGGTGAAAAAACGAAAACTTGATGTGAAACTAACAGAAGATGGCCCTTCAACATCTGGACTTTCATCTTTGCATGTAAATTTAAATACTGCACTTTTTATTTCATATCCTGAATAGGACACATCATTCTCAAATCAAAGGACAGATGATGAAGGAGCTTTAAAAACTAAACTCATATATGTGGGTTCATCTTAACAAACACTCACATCAATGTTTGAGAGACAAACACTTCTTCAACCTGGTGATCACCATGCAAAGGATATAACTTTGAAAACTGGAAAAATGATTTGCTGGGATTTAGCACTTTTCCATTATGGAGGACAGAGGTTTCAGAACTCTGGTGAAACATTTTCAGTCACGGTACACTATTCCATAAAGGAATTACTTTGCTACAAAAGTGATTTCAGAAATTTACAATGAAACAGAGCTCACTTTGCAGACATCAGTTGCTGTTTACCTATTGAGGTTGTACTCTTCCCAGAAATCAGTCATACTGCTGATAACATATCAACCTTTACGACCACATTTATTACGAAATGTCACTTAAGTGACAAAAGTTGTAGCTGCGTAGAAGAGACAACACGAGAAATTTGACAGTCTAGAAATTACAGGTTTTGGCAATTTATCTTGTCTGGTCCATACACTGCAGCTTGTAGTTAAAGATGGCCTCCTCAACGAATACCAAATTTGTGACTAATCTTGTTGCAGTGTGCCGGTGCCTAGTAAGCAGTTTCAAGCATTCATCGCAAGCTTGCAAAGTTTTAAAGAAAGCTCAGACTTTAGTGGGATGTAAGGGCTATCAACTTGTACAAGATGAACATACGGAATGGAATTAAACCCTGCATATGATAGATATACTTATTTTGAACAAAAAAAGGCAGTGGTACTTGCATCATCAGATCTAAAATTGTCAACCCAACTTTCTTCTTCAATGGGAACTAATGAAGCACATGTAAGATATTCTTCAATTATTCAATAAAGCTGCATTCACTGTCAGCTAAGTAATGTGTGCATTTCGGAAGTAATTCAGACAATAAACAGCATAATTTAACAGTTGCAAGTGCCACCAGCAGCTGGTTTTGGCTAACAAGGCATGGTAAATGATTTACTAGCATCCTTCAAGATGCGCTGTGGGTAAATGGAAGAAATCTGGCTTTACACAGCTGCTACAGAGATGGACAAAATTCCTAGCATGGAAAAGTTTCCCCAGAACATAAAAAATTTAGGACAAAATTTCCCCAAAAATATAAAAACATATTTTTATAACAAATCCTTTACGATGTGGATGAACATTACACTGTAATACATTACAATATACAGCAAATAGTTGCACATGCACACTTTGTAATTTAGGTCATTTTGAAACTAGATATTACCATAAAAACTATTTTACCCCTGAAACATGTTTCGAAATTTGTCAGCATGCAGTACATTTTAATGTTTTAACTCTATTTCGAAAAAAAGTAAAAAAAGAAGAACAAATTCATAGCTTTTCATTAATGCAATAATTTGTTCAGTTATGTTCATAAACAAAAGTACTATGGAAAGCTGATGGAAATCTGTGTTAAAGTCAATGACACACTATGTACTAATTGATGCTTTAAGTAAACATACAAAACAATAGGTAAATTAATTTCCCATAAATTCTTCAAAATCTGAGAATAAAAGCAGCACTCAAAAAATACTCTAGTAACATATTTTTAATCTTAAGTCAGAGCAACTTAAACAATTAATATTATGATACATTATCATAATGTATCATAATATTAATGACCCTGAAGAATAAATTCGCTTACGATACATTTTAATAACAAAGGTGGAAAAAAACATCAAAATCATTAAATCCTGTAGTAATATGTAAAATCCACAAATTGACATGAAACTCGTAATTTAACAAAGATACTTACCTTATAATACGTTAATAATACACAAAACAGAACTTCAGAAAATTCCTGTTACCTTACGCTTCCACTAATAACAGCTTAGAATCTACTTGGGCCACATTTAACATGGGAATGGCAAGTTCCGCGGCAGCTCCCCGAAGATTTAGGCGCTGCCGCATGCGAGGGTTATCTCCGGAGCACATCCGGGTTCCAGCCCGGCACCAGATGCCTGGCGGCGCTTATAAATTTCCGTTAATTGCAACACTTCTGTGCAACAATGTAATATCTCCAACAGTACACAATGATCCCTAGCTATTCCAACTATATAAATCACTATACTTCTGCGATCCGCAATACAGCCTGTAGATGATTATCTCTTACAGCACCTGTCACGCCTATCACAGCAGGTGGCCACAGTGAGGTGGAAACACCATCTCACACTCTCCGTTTCACTTCCTGTAGATGATTATCTCTTAGCAGGGTAGCTTTTCCCACCACCCTTCTACGTTGTTAAGTGCCAGTCTGTCAGCTTAATTCTTAGAATAAGAACGGCAGGTATTGACATCGGCCCAGCACTAAAGATCCCCCCCCCCCCACCCGCCCCGATTAAAATATTTCCAATGAACTTAGTTCGAACGTTTGTGAATTTGTCCACCTCTAAGCTGCTACTCTGCTAAATCCCCATTATAAGGACAAGGTTTTCTCTGACACAGGCATAGTTTTTAAAAGCATTTATGTGGAAAATGAGAAACTGGTGTGTAAGTTCTAACTAAATATATGTATTAAAATTTGTGATACTGTGGTTAATTAACATCATTACATGTAATTTTAATTTTCTGATTCCAGCCTGTAGAAACCGTGGGAAAAGCAGGATCAGGTTAACAATACATGTGGAACTTGTATTCTGCCATAATGAAAAATAGCTCTTAACAAGCTGTATATACTTTGTTGACAGTTGATGAAGTTGAAAGATACTCCTGCACCTCCTGATGAAGAACAAACAAAACTTGCCCAGACTGAGAAGATTAGCAAGAAAACATCTCATAACTAGAGATACCTGTCTTTCGCGGCATGCAAAATCGTGAAATAAACACTAACTATGCAGTTTCTTGCAAAAAATAACATACCTTGCGAAAAACAACAACACTCAAAGTATGAAAAAAAATATTATATGTTATATATATGCTTTTGTTGTGAACCCTCGTGTTTACATTGCTAATTCGATAAATTGTTTCAATATGTAGTCGGGATCGGTAAGTCAACATAATCAATGTATCGAATATACACTGCCGACGCAATATTGCCAACGAACATATACACCTACAGATATCACTATTATTTTGGAAATAATCTGATCTCAATGTATTTCTAAAATAAACTAATTTTGTTTGCATTTTGTCCGTTTTCACTTCTCGTCGCATAATTAATGTAACCTTGTTGGTAGTATACAGATGTGAAAAATAGAAAAAGTACAGAACACTTATCTCAAAAATGGCAAAAAAAATTCCTATTGCTACTAGGTGATGGCCGCAAGTTCATGCGACAGAGACACACAGTACTCTTCTTAGTTAAGGTTCTGTTTATTTTACTGGTGGGGCGCGGAACTTTAGTTTGTCACATTTATCATCTATCATGAGCCAAGGTTGTTTTCTGCCTATTCTTATGAGGAAGTGAAGTGCTCATTATTTTGACGATGCAGTGGAGAATTTTGCTCATGCGGAAATATTTAATTTACTATAATTCCAAATTGTAATGTAACTGAAAGAACAAACTGTGATAAATGTGGTGCTATTATTTGTACCGATGTGAGAACTACACAAACATTTTCAGTAAAATAAAAAATTATTGCGTTTTTTTATCAACTACTCTAATATCAGTGAAATCAGTATGAATTCCAGTCAGTAATGTAAACACTGAAAAGAGTCACTGAATGTCTGGGAATAAAATGTCTGACAAAAGAACAAACCAAAATTCAATTAATATGGTAGTAATGAATGACAATGCTTGCATTTTCCGATTAACTGTATATTACTTTATTTTTGTTATATCACTAAAGTAGCCAAAGTTTGTTACTATATGAAGTATGTACGAGTGCTTGCATTATTTGACCAAATAATTACAATTTCCTTTTTGTGCTATTACCGTAGTATTTCTTCCTCAGCCAAATTTCAGCAAAATTTTTAACAAAATAAATTAAAAACTGACGAAAAATTCACTGAAATCAACTAAAAAAATTTATGGAATCTTTCAAAATTTTTCACCACAAACATGCATCTCTACTTATAATACGTATAGCAAAGCACAAAAAAAAATTGTTTGGACCCAGGAAGAGTGAAAATGCTAGTCTTTTTACAGAAAAATCTTTTGAGTTTTAAGGTTGATCTGAGTGTGATATACATGTGTTACTTTTGAACTTCGCTAGTTGATAATATATATGTTTTCAATGTCTGTTTATATTATCTCATATACCTTTTGGATTTTCATTTGAATATGCGCCCACTGTTCGAGTGTTACATTATTTACATTAGTAATACTACAAATGTAGGCCCAGATTAAACAATTAAATTTCACACCCTGCTATACAGTATTTAGTACTGTACAGTAATAGTCTTTAACAAAAGGAATCGCCATTTTTGGAATTGAGAATCGAGAATGGTATCGGCATCGAGATTGAGAATCGAGAAAAAGTGGAATTGTTACATTCCTGGTAATTGCCTATTTTCAAAACAAGTATAGTAACACATACGTCCTGCATGGTTCGTTGTAGACTTGCTGAGGGACGGTTGGTAGACTGGGACTCCCTTCTGCGCTGCAACTCCGCTGTCATCTGCTGTGTCTCAAATGCTAGCTGCTTCTCCTGGAGAATACGGCTTGTCACCTCTCGCCTATAAGGCAAACACCACACACTCATATACTGTACCTGCACAACATTTGCCATACCTGCAAGCGTAGTGGGAAGAATGAGAGGTGAAACAGTTGGCCACCAAAACTCATTTTTACTGGGCATTACGTCATTATATTCGCATGTGCTGTGCTACTAGTATGCTTGCTGTACTGCAGTGACGACACAAACAATACGTCACAAGCATTTTTGATCTCGTTTGCAACATTATCAATATAAAATAAATTTTGATTATAAAGAAAACAGAGCACAGTACCCTTTTTAAATTCTTCATTTTCATCACTCTCTCATGAAACACTACCGATTGGAAATTTCAATAATTCTCGTATAATTATACACTGAGCAGGTGCTGTAATTAATTAAAAAAATTACCTGTGACTTGTTTTATTTGGAAGTGTGAGCAGTTACAGAAGTTTAATCAATTATATAAGTACAATATCTAATTTATAAAATAATTGTGTGTTATATTTACAGCAAAATCTCTATATAACAAAACTGAAGGGACCAAAGTTTTGTGTGTTTGTTATAGAGGGGTTCTTTATGGAGAAGTGATTTACAAGAAGTTTCTTTTTTATTATGCAGTCAATTTTGAATTGAATTGCCGCTGGAATTGAGTAGCATTGGTTCTTTTGTATTGATTTATTTATGAAAAGTATTAAGAGGATTTTCTTTTGAACGCTTATACAGTAAAACATTATGGCTACTATTAATAAATTACCATTATCATGGAAGAAAATATACCACTAATTTTGTTTGGAGCAACATTATATAGACAAAAAATTTGCAAAATTCTTAAATTTTAAATAAGAAATGAAAACTCTTATGATAAAATATACTTGATAAACACAAAGTGAGACAATACAGCTTCTACAGCAGTTAACGAACATGAGGGATTATGTAAATTTAATTTTTTATTTGTAAGGTTTTTTATATGTAGGTTTTTTTTTTACAGTTCTAAGTAAAGTTTTGTACATAAAAAAGGAGAAATATAAAACGGAAAGTAAATATAATCAGACTTTTCAGTTTTTGTTATGAGATTTTGTGCCGAAGAGAGAAAAATAATTTGTTATAAAGAGTGGAAAATTATCGTATACAGTTTTGACCGGACCAAACACAGATTTTGTTATGGAGAGGTTTTTGTAATAAAGACGTTCACTATGTAGAGGTTTTACTGTATTGTGCATTAATTAATGCATTATTAAAACCACAACAGGATGTTAGCAAGTGATTAACAAAAATATTAATTACAAAATTTGTACACACTGTAAACACACATGTAAAAACAAAATTAAATAACAATAATCGTTATCGTCATTATCAGTACTCAAATTTAGAATTATATACATATATATCAGTCTCCTATTAAATAAACCCTTAGAAGGGATTTAAGATGCTTCCTCTTTCGTACTTATTAAGAAACTAATTACATTTATAGACATACACTATTAAAATAAACATAAAAATGATAAATATTTACAAAAGTGGACAGAAACATGAAACATAAATCAAATTAATATGACCATGTAATCATAATAATGTAAGTTACGTCAGTCATTTACCTGAAACTACTTCTTGAACTGTTTACAGAAAGTCAATACTCGATACAGTATGGGATCACTTTAGATGTGAGTAACAAAGTCTTTGTTGGAGGTTTTTGTAGTGGACAGTACACATTCTCACTATGTTAATGAATGAAATTCTATATACAGAGTACACATACACCTAAAAATAAGCACTACGTCATATACCAATCAACAGTTACTCAAGAGAAGTTCACGTACAATCCAATTACAGTATTGCAAATTTGCATACATTTTTATGTTGTACAGCCAATATATTGTTAATAACAGCTAATGGATATAGCTCTGATAATTATTTAGTTACTTAATTACATTATTTGCCTCTTTTACATAAATTAATTTTGTTCAAAGAATTGTTTTATAAATGCCTATTTCCAGTTATTTACATTGCATATGATAATTTAACATATCTACAGCAATTCACAAGTTACTTAAAATTTTATGGGCCGTGTATAATATTTTACATATGAGTACGTCTCTTGTATACATAAGCAAATTATTTTTTAATGATTAACACTGAAACTAATTGCACTACTGCTCCTATAGTGCATATTTGGGGTTTAGTAACCAAAACAATTTATAGAAGCAAAAACATAATATGAGAAGGATGTTAAAAATCTTATTCCGAAATCTTGGAAAACAGAAACGACTCATGGGTATGTCAACCAACACTTACAGCGGCTCCGGGTTTAATTTTTTTTTGTTCAGGGACTTATATATATTTTAGTGAGAAAGGGTAGCTAAAACATCTCAAATTGTGGAATTAGGGATACGAATTTTTTGTTACAAAAAGTGCAGAGATCATTAACAATAGACAGTTTAATTGTTACAGTTAGTTCATATTAAAAAACAAAACAATGCTACAATGTTACTGCACATCACATAATGTGCTACTCCTAATATATTATTTTTTAATTTGCTAGATTAAATCAAAATTTTTTATGCTACTTGTGACATTTTTCTGTTCCTTTTACAATTTTTGTACATTACATTGTTAAGTGCGTGTGCATGTGTGTGTGTACATGAACCCCACTATTTTCACAGCCAGCTATCACACATTGTTTAGTTAGATGAATTAAATGTGAATTATTCAGTTGTTTCTCGACTTTAGCTTTTCTGTAGCTTGTAAAGACATTATATGAAAGCTGTTTGTTTTCTTATGTATCATTCGATTGAAATAAAATATCAGTAGGATTGTTGCATTTGTATAATATATTGACGATTGAAAATTGATGCCTTAAATGAAATTGTATGTGTGAAGAACATTCATCTGTTTATGCAGAGTTTATCTTTTCCCTTTGCATCCAGCAATCCACTGTACACGCTTCATTCTCTTTGGGAAATAATAAGTATTTGATGCCTGTCGCCTGTGTTTTCTTATAATGGTTGTTGCAACTACGAAAAGCATAGTTTGGCAGTCTACTTCTCCCAAATATACACGCAAAACTGACACCACAGTCAAATAACAAATGTCTAACTGCTGTTGCCTTGCAGCCACGTCTGCCCACGTGTGACCAAGCTGATGTCATGAGGAAGGGGTCGGAGGGGAAGTACATGCGCATAGTTCCACCTTTCTTTCTTCCCACCATGCCCACAACCACTTCTGGCTAGAGGCTAGAAAAATTAACACCTTCTCTTGGAAATTATAATTCAATTTTACAACTTGCATAAAGTATTCACATTAAATTTTGTGAGAAAAACCAAAAAATTTAAAGATTTGTTTATTAAATATCATATTCATAAAAATAATAGATTTTTGCATTAAATTGACAGCTTAGATATTTTTAGTCACATGTCAAATTATGTTTTTAAAGAGAGCAATATTGTCGCCATTGCGAAATGCCTGCACCCATGTCTTGAGAGGCAGAATTTGGTATTTAAATTTCCCTGTATATTCCCCACACATGATTTATGAAGCACCCAGTGGTTGAAATATGATTTTGAATATTCCTGTAGATACATAGTAGTAAACACATTTTTGTTATCGATAGCAGGGAATTCCACTGACCATGAGAGTGAATTCTTTTTGGCTGCACTGGTAGGGGTGGAAATAGAGTAGGAAGGGTAGTATGTGCTTGGCAACAACACTGCATACCATTTTGTAAGTTCTTGTGTGTTTTGAGCAGTTTGAATGTGGAGTCGTGTTCAGAGAGGTTTATTAAGTGCGTTATTGCTGTAAGCAAAAATGGGCAAGTACAATTTGTACACGACAAATTTCAAGTTGTGTGTGATAGCTAGAGACAAGATTTTATGGTTATATTTTGAACCAAATTTTGGTGTTTTAAAACTAAGATTTTGATGTTATAGAAATCAAGATTTCTATGTTATTGGTTTTATTTTTCTGAACACAAAACATGGAATACTAAAAGATACAGTATTATGTTTACTATGAACTTAATATAGTACATCAAATTCTTTCCTAAACAGAACATAATTGTACATAATTTTAATCTTTAATAACTTTTGAAAGGCACGAAACATTGCAGTAGGACTTCGAGGCAAGATTTTGTGGTTTCATTTTTAATAACATTCTGATGTTATTGGTTTTATTTTTATTCTAACACAAATTACATGCATTATACTTCTGGATTTAAATTGGGGCAGAGCTGATACCAAATTTTGCAGATACTCACAGTTACCGATACTGGTTACACAGATACTCCAGGAAGCAGTACCAACAGTTTATTCAAGTAGTCTTTATTTTCAGACCTATACACACGAAACCATATCTACGCTTATTTAACTAATAAAAAAAAGAAGAAATTTAAGAAATAGCTTTCTTTCCTAAATGCGCAAAAGTCACATATTACAATCCAGTCAATTACCACAAAGTATTTCAAATCAAAAATTACTTTAAGTATACCCTGAAAATTATTTAAATTAAGGCTGGGCCGATGCCAATTTTTGCTAATTCTACTGATACAGATTCTTGTGAGCTAATACTGCAGATACTCGATACCAATACCCTCATTAGAAGAGACTTTATGTTATAAAAGAATATTTGAATACTTTCATGATTTAATACTAAATATATTGTATGCAGCCAAGAACACTTAAAACAATGAACTGAAAGACTTCAACTACCACTAAAAATATTTTGGAAAGCTGTTTGACATCTGTGTTAGTCAGTGTCACAGTACATAATATTTTATGCTTTAAGTAAACGTACAATATAGGTAAATTAATTTCACATAAATTCTTCAAAATTTGAGAATAAAAGTGGCACTCAAAGAATACTTTAGTAATATATATTTCTAATCTTATGTTAGGGCAACTTAAACAATTTATGTTTTAAACTTATCGCATAGAAAAAATTAAATCTACAAGGTGGTGTACCATAGTTATCAAAATAATTCAACTTTGTTTATATTTAGAAAATTAAAAATTATTAATTTGTACAGTTTTTAAATTCAGCACACCCTTATTTTACTGAGATAAAATTGAAGCACTGTCAGTTGCCAAGTAATTAATGTCAGATTTAATATTGCCTTTAAAAGATTTTAAATACTGAAATGACAGATTGGAGCTATTGTGCGACCCCTGCAAAGCTGGTATTTCGGCAACCCACAATACATGCTGTAGATGATTATCTCTTAAAGTGCCTGTCCAAGCAGGTGGCCACAGTGGGTTGGGAACTGCATTTCTCTCTCTCTCTTCCATACACTTTCCTCTTCCTGTACATGATTATCTGGCAGCAGGGCATCATTTCCGCCCTTCACCCTTCCTTTTTGGCTGTTAAGTGACAGCCTATCAGTTTAGTTCTTGGAATAAGAACAGCACAACTACTGCCTCAAAACAGCAGCTAAAAAGAAAATCAATTAATTTTGTGGGATATGGCACATTTATCTGTATTTCATGTTATTTACAGATTTAACTAGGATTTTGGTGTTATTTCATTTTATCACGATTTACCACAAGAATAATGCATTACTAAGAGAGAAGAGAAACCAAAAGTGTACGAAAGGAGGAGCAAAAAGAAAAATTGTGGAATAAAAATTCAACCAGCCATGCTTTTCATGGTCTAAAGCATGGGAAGTTTCCTGAACTCAACAAGAAAGTGAAAGTGATGGAATATATCAGAGAGCTACAAAATAATGGGTGCAGTTTTTCATTGTAAATGGTTCAATGGAAGGCGCTGGAAGTCCCACGCATCCAGAACATCGCACACATTCTGTTTTAAGGCAAGTTGTGGCTGGGCAACAAGACTTATGCAGCGGAAGAATTCCCCCCCCCCCCCCCCACATATAGAACTTTGCTTTTCCAGTCGCTACCAGAGGAATACACGAGCAAGATAATTAACATCACCATTTTGTAAAATAAATGTGAAAAGTTAACCAATACATTATTTAACAAATTGGGAATGCAGATCAAACATCTGTGTATTTTGATATGCCCCAAAATAAAACGGTGAATGAAAAGGGAGCATCTAGCGTAACAGTGCGCACAACAGGAAATGAAAGGTTATGCTGCACAGTGATGCTGGCAGTCACTGCTGATGGGCAAGACTGTTAAGTTTTCAATAGGCTTTCATGTGCGCGTCGATAAAAACCATGTATGAACGTCACCCTTGTCAACGACTGGGTGAAGATGGTGTAGAACAGATGACTGGCAGCACTTCTAAAAAAATAAGCTTAGTTGGAGAGGAACAGTTTTCATGCTTATCAAGCAGAAGAAGTTACAAACGTCCTGCAAGAGAAGAAGACTGATGTGGCAGTCGTACCAGACGGCCTTACATCAGACCTGTAGCCACTTGATGTCTCCATAAATAAATAGTTCATGTGCCATCTCCATCAGTTTTATTCAAAGTGGATGGCAAGTGGCACACAAGAACTGACTCCAGATGGAAAAGTGAAACGGCCATCACTCCCAGTGATCTGCGAATGGTTGATACAGCACTGGGCTCTGATAAGTGACATCAACGTAAAGAGCTTTAAGAAAGCCAGCACCTCTTTGGAACTTGACTGCAACGAGGATGACATTTTGTGGCAAGATGTGACAGCCAGCTGAATGAAGCAGAAGACACATGATGAATTCAATTCAGACAATGCCAATTCAGAGTAAACATTGTGAGCTGTCACTTCAGCAACATCTTGCAATTCAAATATTTATGTCCCGTTTATATTTTATGTGTAATATAGTGCTTTAAATAAGTTTTTTTTGTTTACTGTGCAAATACTTCACTTTTGGAATAACATCACTGATTAAATTGCACAGGAAATAAACATACTTAAAAGTAGTCCTAAGCGAACACATACCATACTTACTCGTATATAGCACGCACCATGAGTTTTGCAAAACGTTCCAGGGAAAATTTTAAAAATAAATAAAATTGCACCAAAATTTGTGGTGCCCTGTTAGTACGTATGGTACCAATTATTCTTTTTTACATTAATGTGTGGTGGTTGTAATATGTTTGGAAAATACTTAAGTTAAATAACTTGGGTACAAAAAGCCAAAATTAAAAAAATTCAGGAAAACCTCCTACTCCTACTACTCAACATTTCCAGCTTCGTTTTTCTTTTTTTGTCCTTTCTCCTTTTAGCAGTAACCAGCAATTTTTTTTTGACGTGCTAAAATATCACAGTACCCTTATCTAAAAAAAAAGGGTTTACTTGTCTCACCCCTTCCTCTTCCACCCCCCACCTCCCCTTAAGCCCAGGAACATAGTTTGAATGGCTCACTAGCCTCTGCCATGGAAACAAAGAGGGCTTGGCGGAATTATCGACCAGTAACATCTGGGTGTTACTTGTAGGGTTAAGGGGGGGGGGGGTCGCAGCTCTGGTTTGTGGCATGTGACAGGATGTCCTTAGGTGGTAGGAGGGCAGGAGGGAGCGGGTTTCGACCTACACATAACTGCTGAAGGGTTGTTGAGAGAGAAAGAGGGAGAATAGAGAGAACTGATGCAAGAGCGAGAGATGAGGCAATAGACAGTCCCGCCACTTCCCTCAACATCCCTGGACAATTTATGGCTACCACTCCCCCTTCCTCCTTTTTTTTTCAGTGCATAGCACACACCCCAGAAATTTTTTTCCTTTATTTTGGGAAAAACGGGTGCGCTACACATGAGTAAATATGGTATTTGTTCGTTACTTTCCAGAAATTATTTAATTTCGCCCTCGTTTTTTCCCCCTGCATAATGTCCATACTCAATATTTTTGGGGCTGAAATTGGTATAATTTGTGTGAGGATTATGCAAATATATACTGCATATATGTTTGTGGTTCCTCACTTAAGAGACAAAAATATCAAAAATTATGTGCAGGAAAAAATGTTTTCAATTAAAATTAACAGGCAGTAGCTTCATTAAAATTACACATTTTAGATTAAAATATTAAAAAAATGAAGCATCAGTGCACTTTCAATAACAAGACAGAAAATCCTAATAACTTACAGATAATAAGCCCATTGTCCAACTGGTAAAAATGGAAGTTCCAGATCAATATTTTTTCTAAGTAGTAAAAATGTGATAGTCAAAACTTTTAAATGCACGTAATTGTTTCATTTCAGTACAAGTTACTGCAAAAACTATAACATTCACAGAATGTCAATTATAGGAAAAACAATTGCCATATTGTAAAATTTTCGGTATTTACAATTTCTGCCATAAATGTTTCTTATTGTGTTTTTTCCCAATAATATATGTCTTACCTGGAGTTCCCTACATTTTTTAAAATAAGTTCAGTTGCTTTCTTTTCATTAAGATCCGGGAATACATTGGATCAGTTTTGTTATCGTTTTATTTTTTAACTTGGGTTAAAAAACTTAAGTTTTGTTATGTCTGTAGAGTTTAAACATAGGCAGTGTTTTACATTTTATTTTATTTTTTTTAATTTTTCCAAATTTTTATTTATGAATCAGTAATTTCATCCAAATGGTTTGTTTGGCTAAGTTCTGGAAGCCACGTGGGCCGGATGCAGGTTCGCCGATCCGTGCTTTCACCCAATGGGCTACAACTGTAGATGTATACATGTGAATGCTGGCTGGCCAGATGTGCGAACCCAGTAAAGGCGGATGTAGTGTGGTGTGAGCTGAACTTAGCTGAGCCACTTGACTATAGTGCATGATGAGCTTGTTGGCACCCCGAGGGGGTGTGGGTTGGAATAAAGAGGGGGGTGGGGTGGCTTCACAACAGTAAATCTTAGAGCCGGTTTCACCAACACATCTTAAAATTTAAGCGCTACTTAAACACTGACTAAGTTGTCCCTAGCACCTTGTACCGTTTCACCAACTTTAAGCTCTTCTTAAAATGTTTTAAGCAGCTCTTAGTTTAGGCAGCCGAAATTGGATGCCTAAATCTTTAAGCTCTGCTTAAATCTTTGTAAACAAATTAAAAGGAAAATGGCTGCTACTGAAAAAGTTGTGTGTAGATAACCCCAAATGTGGTATAATATATTTAGTTTTATATATTAAATTTTTATAAAAATAAGACATTATTGTGTATCAAAGTTATTGAGTCTGGGTGCAAGTATTTATTTTCTGAAATAACCTATGACGATGGTCGAAAACAAAACTTGTGGGTGGCATGTATTTATTTATGTACCATTTTCCATATATTTTCAAGAGACACACACCCATTTTATATATATATATATATATATATATATATAGACACACACACATACACCCACATACACACGTACAACATTATTGCTATGTTTTGAAGATTCGGTTTGACTTTCATTGCTAACTAGAATTGAACTTTCTGAAATTGTGGTAGTTTGTTGATAACAACATTGACGATATTCATGTGCAATTTAGAAACGCCCAGTACCCGAATTTTAATAAATATGATTATTACGTTACACCTTTATGACATCTTTAATTGGGCCCTCATTAACTTTTCTAATTCAAAACAGTCGAATTTGTGCAAAACTTCTTCTGCAAATTTGTCATGTGGAGTAAAATGTAGGTATAAATGCATTATATTATGTCCAGTCTCAAATTCAATCAACATAATCATATGTTTTAGGCTTACATATCGTACATACATGCAGTGTAGTGAAGACAAACATTTTTTCCAATGATTTCAAATAGGTACTTCCGTAGCTTATGCGTACTCAATAAAATCATTTGTTACCAATCAGCTACCTGCCTTCACACTCAATTTTTTCATGTGTGTGTGTGTGTGTGTGTGTGTGTGTGTGTGTGTGTGCATGTGCGTGTGTGTGTGTGTGTGTGTGTGTGTTACTGGAGCTGGTGTAACCGAGATTAAAGATTCACTACCCCACCGATGTGAGGAAAATGACATTCCAAGTGTACGAAAATCCTTTACACTTATCATGCTGTTACTCCAAATCATTTCATATTGTGGAAATTGATTCACAGTTTCTTTCTTGCCATTACAGACCATAGATTTTTTTAAAAATAACCTAAAAATTTAAGAAAAAAATACGTACTAAAGGTTTGCGCACAATTTCTGTAAAGTTGTCACGTAAAAAGTAAGTAGTAGAGTTGTTCCGATACAGATACTAGGTATCGGTATCGGGCCGATACTTTATTCGGTAGACTATGTAGTAGACAATGAAGTCAGATTATTACTTTCTTTAGGCAAAAAAATTGCAGTATTTCAGTTTGTATACGCTGCACATTAAAACAAAAAAGAAAAATAAGAAAATATACTGTATTACTCCTGTATGGTGCATCCTTTTCCCCCCCAAAATAAAGGAAAAAATTTCTGGGGTGCATGTTATAAACAGAAAAAAAAGACTGCCTTCCCCCTTCAAGTAACATCCAGATGCTGCTGGTAGATAATTCCACCAAGCCCTCTTTGTTTCCATGGCAGAGGCTAGCAGGCCATGTTCCCGAAAGCGGGGAACGGGGGGGATAAGGGGGGGATAAAAGACGAGCAGACACTTTTTTTTTTAATAAGGGTAATGTGACATTCTAGCAAGGCAAAAAATGAAAGAGAGCCGGTCACCGCTAAAAGGAGAAAGAATAAAAAAACTAAGCTGGAAATGTTGAGTAGTAGGAGCAAGAAGTTACTGGATTTTTTTTTATTTGGCTTTTTGCACCCAAGTTATTCAATTAAAGTATTTTCCAAACATATCACCATCACCATGCATTAATGTAAAAAAGAATAATTTGTTCCATACTTACTAACAGGGTGCCACAAATTTTTGGTGCAATTTTATTAAAAAAAGATTTTTCCCTGTAACTTGCTGCAAAAATCATGGTGCACGCTGTACATGAGTAAATACTGTATGCATTGCTCAAAATAGTTGCAAATAACATCACTTGTATTTCAAAGCAAATGGTGTCATCTGAAACTGTTATGCAAAACATTTTAACGAGGAATTATTATTTGTAAAGATGTTTTCTTTTGTGTTTAAAGGTTGTTTTATCGTGTAAGGTTGGTGTTACATTTATCTGGCGTAAAATTAACATGACTTTAAAACTTAATATTTATTTTACTCAAAGGGCAGCATCTTCGCAAATAAAATTATATACCCAAAAGCATAAACTCTACCACCTGTCAGTAAAAAATTGTTTGAACAACGAGTGACTTGTATTATAAGTGTTCATTTACAGTAACTTCTTGTGGGGAAATTGGAGGATTTATATTAATTTATTTCAATTGATACGTGTTTTTGAATAAACTGATATGTAAGTGGTGATTCGACACCTTTTGCAGTCTAATAATGGGCAGGTAAGCACCGAGCCGAGTGCAGTGTAACTCATGACAGGGAAAATCAAAGGACGTCGTTTTGAATGATTAATTATTAAAGACGGTGAAGAAATCAATTATAATTGTCTCATTTATGTCTTGAAATTACAAATTTATTTGCAGTAAAATATGATTAATTACTTCAAAAGACAGACATTTGCCATGCATGTAAGGCGCCGCCAACAAGTAGCAGTGTGGAGAGGTTTCCCCCCTCCCCACCACCATCGTAAACCAACAAACATGACACTACCCGATCGATAACTTCACAGTGCGCTCTTAGCTGATAGAGCGCATGGGACATTAAAAATTTGACTTGCATTTGGTGTCATTATATTTGCATTTTCAGAGGGTTTTAAAGTTTTAGGTCAGCTTGCATTTTGTATCGGATTACAATACATTATATACAGTAATACTTTTTCTAAAATTCCGTGTGAAGGGTATTGGTATCAGTTTTTGGTATCTGGGTATCGGTATCGAAAAACATTGTATCCGAACAACTCTAGTAAGAACCATACAAGTTTTTGTTATTGAGATAGATAAGGGATGAAATTAGTTTAAATGTTGAGGAAGTAAAGTAATTTCATACTAAATTTGCCTTTGTGAGTGGTTTGGTTTTCACGTCATGGACTGATAAGTTTAGAGGATTTTTTAGTCGAGTATATAAAAATCATTATATTTCATTTTTCAACACAAAGCCCATACCAAAAAAAAATAGAGTTTCAAACCACCTTTCTGTTGCTAAATTACTAGCCTCACCTCACAATACAGTACACTATCACAATCAGTTGACGTGGGTTTGATCCTCTGCAGGGACATGAATTTGAAAAGTCACTTAATGACTGATTGGACTAAATCTGTTAGTAGTCTAGCTGTAACATAAGTTTGTAAGCATATGTTTTGACAGCCGCAGCATTTCAAGTGGTTAAATTTCATATAATTAATATTTTATTTATCCTGTGGACTACATGTTAAATGAAAAAATTTCTCTAACATAATTAATATTTAAAAATTAAAATATTAAGGCTACATATACGAATATAAATATAATCTGACTTCTAGAGATGAAAATAATTGAAATATGATACAATTAGTATCTGAATAATATGTAATAAAAGTATGTAGTTACATAAAATTTTTCAAATTAAGTCCATGTTCTGTCATCTCTAGCACAAAAAAAACACAGCGTTTTTTTTTTAATTATTAAATTATTTTAATATATAGAAGTCTTTTAACAAAATGATACCCTGAAAAAATATATAGGACCTCCCCATGTCATCAAAATTAAGTTTAAATACAGTGTGCGAAACTAAAAACTTTTTTTGATTGTAAATTCCATTTTCAATGGCTTTGTAACAATAAAACAAATGCTATAAAAACAATACATTAATAAGACACTTATACAAGACCTAACTTGTAGACAAAAAAAGATGTAAACATTGCACACCACACAGCTTTTAACAAGTTCACATTCCATTTTCAATAGGTTTTTGCAGGAATTTCAGAGGATTTATTTACGAAATGATTACTTTCTATTAAAAATAATAACTTATTAGTAAAGTTGCATTACATGGTTCCCATGACATTGGTGTGGAAGAAGGGTGGATGATGTGACATGGTAAGTATTGCTTCTCTTGGAGCCGTGAGCCACGTGCAAGGAAGGGAATAGGCAAAGCTGTGTATGTATGCAACGCATGTGAGAGTGGCAGGCTGTGCGCACTCCCTGCAATCAATACTGCAGATGCTTGCCTGGCGACAGCATGCTATTTTTTTTGCTTGAGGGTTTGGCAGCAGCTGCTTTGCATGTTGAATGGCACGCGATGTATGTGACAAAGACGGTCTTTAATCCTGCACTAAAGAAAAAAGTTTTTTTACCCCAATATTGCCTTTAAATAGAATCTTTATAAGTGCTGGACTGTCCTACATACACACAGAAAGCATTAATAAAAAAAATCCAGGAAAATTAAATATAACAAACAAACAGTCCTCATCCCTTTCTATTTCTTAAAGTCTACTTCATCTTGGTGCCCATCTTCAAGACTCTTTAACACTGTCGAAATGTAACCATAATTCTTTGCTAGCGCCGTCACGCTTCAGAATTTTGTATACAAATCTTCTGCTTTCAGAATAGCTTTCATAAAAAAGAAAGAAAAAATAGAAAGCAACCTAGCATACCCCAGCGGTTACCATAAAAGAGAAGACAAATAAAAAAAGGTAAGTTGCACATCCCAGCCAGTGGCATTCATTTAATGACCTTCACGTTACCACGATTCAGGGTACTAACTGCAAATGTAACGAAAGAAAAATTTCTCGCATGTTTAAAAGGTCACCACAAATTGTTGATGCAATTTCCTTCAAGAAATTAATTTTTCCCTGGAAGTATATACACAAGTATATACAGGAGAAGTTTAAATTTTTAGCAGTAGTTTTAATTTTTCTGAAATAACCTTTGCTTGGTACTTTTGTTTAATTCCACCCATATTATTTCAAATGTAAAAAAAATTGTCACATGAAAATCTATTTTTGGCACAAACTTATGCATCACTCTTTCTCTCATTTTTCCAGTAAACATTAAGTCCAGGTCAAAAAAAAAAAATAAACGAGACTGTTAAAGGGCAGACTACGGGAGTTCTTTGTCTGGGGACTGGTGGAAGGATGAGGAGTAACAACTGTTGTTCAATGCAACCACTGCCTGGCCGCTGGTACACACAAAGCTGCCACAGCTTTGAATTTCGTATTGTGCAGTATTTTGAATTAACCAAACTCTAAAGCATGTAAAATCCCATTCTTCTGTTCAGGGCCTAGCAACAATTTTGATTTACACAGAATTTTAAATTAACCAAGTTCAAATTAAAGAGGTTTTACTGTAGTACAGTACTCGAGAAGAGAATCACGACCATTTATGACAATAATAAAAGAAACAATCTTATTTTTCTACCCATTGCCCTTGAATTTTTTATTTTTTTTTCAACCAAATTTTTTTACAGCTCCTGGTGAAACAGTCATTACTGTGAGAAGGTAACTATTCCCAGAGTTGCAAAATCAAAAGTTGACTGAATACAGGCTTTTTTGCTAAACCACGTAAATCTCAGCTTGAACTTAGGATGCCTGAAGGGCAAGGTGGTCTAACTGACAAACCAATGCATTACATGCATGGAGAACAGTCAGGCGGGGCAACCCCTGAAGAGCCAAAGTTAGGCAACCAGCATGGGCTTCTCTAGCCATCAGCAGGATGAACTTCACGGGAGACACACTTGAGTGCAATGCACAGTGGAAGGTCTTGTAGGCAAAGCTAGCAGGCAAGACCCAGCATGCAGTCAACTGAATAGTGTGAACACTGAGCAATAAATATCTGCCTTGAAGGGACTGAGCAACATGAATTTACACCAGTCCCACCAGGGAGCAGTGAAGGGGGTAGAGCAATGTAGGGGTGAGGCTTGCCATCCCTGCTGCACACCCAAGATGCAACCAAATTCCCAAGGCAGAAGAACATGCCACATGGGTTGCTTGTAACCAGGTGGCAGTACGCCTATTTGTTGGTATGTACAAACCTGTGTGGGTGCTGCAGGAAGTGTTGTTGCAACTGACAGTGGTGTACCTAAGCAGGGTGCACCTTAGGTTAAGGCTCAAAAGGCATATAAGACATTGCCCAAAGCATATCAAAATAGTGTGCCATGTGACTTAAAAATTTTCAAAGACATGGAGAGGTTAAGTACACATGTCTGGAATAAAATTTTATTCACAAGATTGCAAATTGAATTATAAATATTTTACTTAAAAATCACTATGGTTTAACACCACAGAGAACTGCATGGATTTTGTTGTCTCTGGCATGCTCCCTATTCGACGATTCAACGAGACATCTACAGTTGTTATACGCATGTGAAAATGTTTGGGGAAAGTGAAAAAGAAATTTGGACTAATTGAATATTCTACTTATAAACGAACATATTGTCTACCTCTGTTTTGCTTGCTTGTGTGGTTGTGGCCGGCATGGCAGTGAAAATTAAATTATTTCTTGGTTTTTGTGTAAGAAGAACGCAGTACAACCTGCTCTTGGATCGACAAGTGTTATTATAGCGCCTGTAGTTTCCGTTCCTGCTGTCAGCAAAGCCGAGCGTTGCAATCGCCTTCCCCTCTTGGCGGAGAGGTGTGCTTGCCATCAGTGCACAAGGCCATCGCATTGGCAGCTTTGGATTTAATTCGCCATCATTACTTATACGTTATACACCACTAGGGTATATTGATTATTGACTGTGGTTATTGCTTTCTATCAAGTGTAACGACTGTAGTTCAAATATTGGTATGTAACTTTTTATTGGTTCCTGCCATCGCAGGGCAAATAGTTGATTCTTATTGGGGTTTGGAATTGATTCACCCCTCCACGTAATAATTGCAATGAAATAGTATGTATCTCTTGTCTTTTTGCTCGTTCAGGGTCAGACAATTTCAGCCTCAGAGAAGCACCATCATCATAACAGTTATGTAATTATTCACGTTAATTTATTGGATGCTTCACAAGCAAGTAGGTTATGGTGTGACTTTGACGAACGGCTAGATACCCTAACATGGGCTTTTACGATCATTATTCTTGCAGATAATATTTCTGATGACTCTCCACTAAGAAAGGGAATTTATATTTTTCTCCTCAAAGTTAAGGCTTCCATTTGTAAAGCACTTGCTTTGGTCGTAGGACAAGAGGAGAGGAATAGAACTTTAAATTTTTTAATATTGTATTTTGATGGCAGGCGAGTCAACTCCCCTGGAATTTTTTAAGACGTTTATTATGTTTGTTCTATTGCCAAATTTTTTAAAATTGTTGTTGATCATGAAAAAAATTCTCTTGGAAATTTTATGAAAGTTTTACTGAATTTTGTCATGCAAGGCCTATTAAACTACAGGTTAATTGAATGGAAGTTTTTAGAGAATTTTGTCGTGCAAGGCCTATTGAATTATAGGTTAGGTGAATGCAAGTTTGAACACATTTTGTCATGCAAGGCCTAATGCAAGTTCTAGAGAATTTAGTCATGAAAGGCCTTTTAAAATATGTGTTTGCCATTGGTCCTATATGGAATTTGAATTGTTTGTACTGAAAATTTAATGTATATTCGGTTATCCCTTGTGGATATATTTTCAATAAGTATAAAGGCTTTACGGTTTTAAAGCGCCCTATTTACAATGTATTCAAAAATTAAAATGGACTTGTAAGTTTATATACACTTTTTCATATATGTATCTGAGTTCCAGTAAAGGGTGAGTATTTTGAGTAACATGTATTATAATAGCATTTTTACTCAGAAATTGTTGTATTTTTAAAGAAGCTGTAGGTTTAAAAGAGAGTCTTTAAAGGTTATGTGTCATTGTAATGTTTTCTCAGAATGGGTATAAATTATATATTTTTATACATATCAAATTATGTTTGAATACTAAAGAAAAGAAAGAACAGAAACTGAATAAAATAATACTTCATGCACACTTCATGTTTTCTGAACTTAGTTAAGGAAATAATATTCCAAACCTACATGAAAAATCATTTTCTTGTTGGCTTTTATCAGTTGTTTACTTATGATCCCTTGATACTACGTTCACGCTAAAAGGGGTAAGTCAAAGATCTTAAAAATCATAGTTACCATCGGAGGTTGAACACAAACCCTTAGTTATTTACAGGTGAGTTAAAACTCCTTAGAGGGAGGTTTAAATAAATTTTACTGAGTTCAAACAAGCACTGGTTAAGGTGGGGTTCTCCATGTTGTGGGTAAGTTTTCTAGGTGGTAGGCTTATTTGCATCCGTCTTGGACTGAAAACTGGTGATGTCAATCCCTACTACTAGTTTGAGGCTATGTCATTCAATAGGATGATTTGGACTTAACATATATCACTGACTTCAAAAATTGTGATGCCAGAGTCTCGAGGGGCATTTGAATACACTGAACTTTATGTATTTTTAGGCAAACTACCAGTATAAAGGGTGGGCCTAGCAGGTTTGCGAGCTGGCACAAAATCGGGGGTCACACACAATACTCTTCGCAGAGGGGTTACCTTTTGTATGCAGCTGTGTGCTCCTTCTTGCAAGCTGACTTGTGGGGACGTTGACTGTGGCGAAGCGATGTGGTGGCAGTCAGGGTGTCCCTTGTTGGTTTGGGGAGGGGTTACCTGACAGGAGATCTTAAACCATTGCCGCCTAGGAGAGTGTCTCCGTATTGCACAATTAGCTGATGTTCGAGGTGTGGGTCACCTGGTAATTTGATGGGCGGTGAAAATAAAGGAAAGTTATTATCTGTCTCTGAAGGAGGTATTCTATTTAATTCCTCTACCAATTTTTCAACTATTAGTTTTAACCTCTGTTTATTGCTGCCTTTCGTAGTGTACAGCATAAGAAACAAATACTAGCCAATAGTTCTAAGATGAAGCCAGTTTTACTTACGGCCTTAATGTGTACTTCTGGTCACTCTGGCTTACGGCCTTAATGTGTAATGTTGGTCACTCTGGCTTTGTGAAGTAATATCACACACTGTTGTTTTGGTCTGGCCGTTACCCAGCGATGGCAGAGTAGGAAATCATTTAGTCACTCAATTCCACGAGTGGAGGAGTTCCTAGAGTGATTTAGGCTCTCCCGAAGATCTCCCGGCTGGCAGATCTCGATCCGCCTCTTACTTTGTAGGTATCTACCTTTGTGGTTAAATAGATGAGTTAGCCAGCTTTAACATACAGCGGACCTCAATCTTATGTTACCTTAAGGGTCTAGAGAGGGGTTTCAAAGCTAGTACATACTAACAACTCAAAGAAAAAATACATTTAAATAGAAGATATGTTTATTAAAGCATGCACTTTAAGACATGTGGTTCCCCATTTTTCTAATATTAAAATGATATTGATATCAAATGCTAAACGGAAGCTAATCCTAACTGAATGCCAGGTGAAGGCGACCTGGGAGAGACAGACAGACAGGCGCGTGCGCGCGCGCGCACACACACATGCACACACACATGCATGTGCGTGCACGCGTGCACACACACACAGACAGACACGCACACACACAGAGAGACAGACAGACAGAGAGACAGACACACACACACACAGAGAGAGAGAGAGAGAGAGAAAGGCACGCACGTGCGCGCGCGCCCCACACACACACACACACCCACCCACCCACACCCACCCCCGCGCGCGCGCGCGCACGCGCACACGCACACACACACACACACACACACACACACACACACACACACACACACACACACAACACACACACACTAGAAGTTGTGATATGTAAATAGGCGAGAAACTATTTCATCAATAAAAGTCAAATTAATTAAACTACTCTAATTTAATGTTGGGGGTGTGTTCTGAAGGAATCTAAGTTTGAAGAAGGGCCATCACCAGAAGGGCAATGGAAGATTGCTTGGCTAGAGCAAGAGGGGCTGTCCAGAGGGAATGTCATCATTATGACCTGTTGCCTTAGGGTAATATACCAAGGAAGGAAGGGAGGTTGATGTGAGAGCGGCATCGGCAGCTCCCTCTGGTTAGCATCAGTAGTCCTTAGGAGTTGTGGCTGCTGAAAAGCTAGCAGCTGCTAAAGAGATTAGGTCCCTCTGAAAGGCGGAGGTCCTCTGGAGCTGCTGCAGACGTCAAAGGCCTCTGGCTGTCCATGAATTACCGGGACAAGGCAAGGCATAGTGGCTGGCGCACCCTGTAGATATTCTCCTGCCTCACAGCGGTTGAGAAGGGTTACTACAGCACTTACCCATGGCTAACACCTCAGGTCATAACAGCGGTGAAGGTGCAGCAGACTGCTGAGAGGCCTGTTCTGCAGGTCCTTTTATACTAAATTTCAGAGCTTGTAAGGCCTCAGAAGAGTGAGGGGGAAGTTACCCTCGCTTCTCCGGGGTTCAAAATTCCTTGCTTCGGAAGGGTGCTGATTTTCTTATATCCTGGGATGGAGGTGTTGACATATCTTATGGCCTCTGTGGGAGACACTGGTGGCTGTGGCACTCAAATAGAATGCGTGCTGCCATCCAGCGGTGCGCTGCGGAACTGGCGCGACCTTCCTGGAGGGTGCAGGCGGCTTTGTAGACAATAGAGTCTTCGAAGAAGGGTGTTGACATGACGGCTCCTGGCGAATAGTACAATCTAGGCACATGTCCCTGTAGTAACAGTTGGGCAGCGCCAAAAATTTTTCCTGGCATATGGAGTTTAGTGTAAATTTCTCTATTATCATTTAATTCAGAAAATGTCTGCATACTAAATTAATTAATATTTCATTTACAAAAAAATGGCTGGTTTTATATGAAAGACTATTATAACATGAACTTCACGTGAAAAATGCACTTTAATATAATTTTCAGAGTCAAAATTGGTTGTTTTTGATTATGCAACAGTGTTTTCAAGAACCATGGACAGTCACAAAATCAGGAGGCTATAGCATAAGCGAAAACTTAACCACAATATGTGACTCTGTATAATTTTATAATTTTTACACCTTATTCTCCTTAACTTTATAACAAACTGATTAAACCTTCAGTTTTGGACTATAAATAAATACAAATTATTTGCTCTCACCTTCTACGATCACGGAGGGCAATTAGTTGAGCTTCAGTTGGTAGCACTGGAAGAGTTATTAGCTGCTCTTTCAGGTACATGGTAGCTGCACTGCGGATTGTTTGCTGCAGCTTCAGTGCCTTACCTCTTGGAGGATTATCAACATCTTTTGTGCCAAGCACTGCAATTTTGTTACTGTCAATAACATTCAACACATACATGAATATATGTTGAAAATCTACATACCACACAATACAGATATTTAAATTTAAATATTCCTATGTTTATTATAATATATATTGTGTAAGGTGATTGTAATTTTAGTTATGGAAAACTCATGACCAAAAACCTGAAATAATGAATTGAGACCAACTGATATAAAAATGAATTTACTTATGTTGTACCTTTTTTCCCACTGTGTGCAGGAGCTCAAAAGAGAAAAATGTAATTTTTAAATCATATTTTGAAGTAGAATTTGTATCACTGACAGAGAGACTACAATAATTTCACTTAGTAACTGTTTCAAAGACAGGTTTACATAGTACATACATACAATATATAGGCGGTTCATGGTAAAGTGAGCACCTCTGAGGTCCTAATTACTGTTTACTTTCAGCCATTTCTTAATCCTTAAACCATCTTTTTTAATGAATATTGTCATGTGGGTAATAAACACAGCCTGTATATTCCACCGCACTCAGAAGTTAACCTCTAACGCTAAAATAAAATATATTTATTGACCATCATTCCAAATGAGGGGGCTTGCAAAAGTGCTCACTTTACTGTGAATAGCCTATCTATATCAACCCTTGCTGTACAAAATAAAGGGGCTACTGGCCAGTAACCAAAAAAGCACAAAACTTAATGGTGCCAATTCATCATGTATTTCATTTTGGCATTACAGAAGAGTGGGCAGTGTGAAGGTCAACATTATTTCCCACTATCACTCGTAACATTATCAGTAGGCTTGTATGACACACCCATTAGACGGCCATCTGTTGCTCTCCAAACTACCACAGCATTGTTTCTAGTGCCGGTGGAGAGGAACAGAGGAGCCACATTCACTAGTAACACCTTCACCCAGACAGGGGCGACAGTCTCAAGTTATTGCCTTATTTCACAGCACTGCTTCCAGAGCCGGGATAAACTGTGGCTTGTTGCCATCCATTCCTGTGTGGATGCACATCCAGTGGCAGTATTGGTAACCCAAATGGCTCCCCATCTCTGATCAGCCCGCCTAGTGTGGGGGATCAGTGGAGACTTTACAGAGCCTGGTCAGCAAGCCAAAACCGGACTTACACTATATTTTGTATTTAGTTTGTTCACGTCAAGGTGTACCCAGTAACCTGTGAACAGAGACTTTATGCCTTTCAGCCAGAGGCACGGCCGATAGAGTAGGGAGCAACATGCAGCGCTCCTTGCCACCAGACAGTTGAGTGCACTTCCTCAACCTACACCAGAAAGGCAGGCGGAACCGGAATGCGCTGCCCAACTCAGGCACGAGTCAGTATCAACTGCTACCGTAGCAGTTGATACTGACTGGTATTATTGATGATACTACTGGTATTATTCATATCTTCGTGCATACATATTCACCCATCGTGCCATCCTGTGGTAAGAGGATTGTTGACTGGTACGGAGGTTAGATTCGGTTGGGACAACATCCACTTCTGGGCCAATGAATCTCACCTGTGGAATCGCAGCCACGGTGTGGGCCAAGCCCGCTATGACTAGACAAAGTACACTACCAACACGGCACCCAAGAAGTAGGAGTGAGTGAGTACTAACCAACACCCCTCACCTCTTGTAGCCTATCTAACTCAATCACCCTGCTTTTGGTCTAGCGCACAGAATCCTCAACTGTCGTGATCATTATTCTAACCGGTCACGCGTCAAGACAAGAGTTAATTTTTATTGTGCAGGCCCCTTGCACAAGGGTAAGCTGGCTAGTTCAGCTTACTTGCCAGTAGCGGCCTGACCAGTGTAAATTGTGAGTTGGGTGGACTGGTGCCTAAGTACAAAGTCAAGTCCTGGATTGTCTACATGACCAGGTGGCATGACCAGCAGTCACCTGTTTACCTGTGCCGTTACTCAGTTGGCTTGGCTCTGGTGCTGGACGAGTAGGTTGGTGTTGGTTTCTGGTGGTACTGGTGGAGCCGGCAGATACCCAGTTACTGCTACGGCTGGAACTGCTGGTATTGGTCCAGGCTGGTGCTACGTCCTACGCAGTACCAGGGGCAGGCTAGGCCCAGTGGCACTTCCTTTCCACTGTGAAAGGCTGCGATAACTGGGTGTGGGGTCCCCGGCATCTTCGAGAGTGTTGCAAAAAGAGAGGACGAGGGAGCTGGGGGGGTGAAGCCCTATCAACTTGCAGGCGGCTTGAGCTTGATCCCAGGGGTTATCTTGGCAGAATGCCTTGCTGGATGGAGTGCAGCCCCAGGTTGTTTTGTACGTTGTAGTGGCCTTTCTCTCCTGCGGATTATTACCACCCCTTTTGGTGTAAGGCATGGAGGGGTACTACGGCCTGCCACACGAGAGGAGAGCAGGTGATTCTGGACCTTAACAAAAGCTGTTCTGCAGCAGCGGTAACCGTGCCGATGCAGAGCCATATCGTTATCCCAACCGGCAACACAGGCACTGTGGTAGTTGGAAGTCTGCTTTTCTCTGAGTCATTCAGACACAACTATGAGTGCAGGTCCAAAGGCGAACAGGTCCAAACCAAAACTGGTCACACACTCCCTCTGGCAACTGAATGGTGCGATGGACAGAGTGCAAACACGCCTGGTGGTCTAGTCTCCCTAGGGGTTGTATGACTAGAGGTTGGGGCTCTGCTGTTCGATGCACAGGGTGCACTGAAAGGGTAGTCGTCAAGCGTGTGTGTGGTTTTGACATACAAGTCCCTGAAGGGTAGCCCGCAGTCTTACACTAGATGGTAAAATTGATTTGTGTAAAACCCGGTCTTACTGCTCCGGGGAGGAATAAACAAGGTGGCCCATAGTACCCTTAATTACCTTGAGCTGACCGGATGTCTTAAGCTACGCAGATTCCAGGTGAAGGGGGACCTGGTTCAAGACTACAGAGGGCAGTTTCAACTACGTAGCTATTAATTTTCCCTATCTACTCTGTGCTGAGTCCTGAAGGGACTTAAGGGGCTCACTTCCTAACAGGTCGTGGGGTAGCCATTACCAAGGGCAGTCGGCTGGGAGGGTTGATGACTTATTAAGGGATGGACGGAGCAGATCCTCTGGAAGGTCTGGTAGATTCAGACGATGGTGCTGAAGAGCTTCTGGGCTGTCTAGGTGGTGAAAAGAGGTCAGAAAGCTCCAGCGCATGAGGCAGTAGAGCAAGCTGCCGGGGCTGTTGTGGCTCTAAGAAGAGCGACGTACAATTGACTATATTTGTATGGGGCACAGGCACATATACCGCTGCCCGGCCCTTTGCATGGGTGGCATGGTGGGATTGCGACAGGCACTTATCTGTAGGCGGAGCCAAGTGTTGTCTGCTTGGCCTCCAGTACTGGCTGGAGCATGGATGGCGCCAACACTCAGTATGCCCTTCAACTACTTGCCTGCTTGGGGGTGGCAGCAGTGGCTCAGCCACTGGCTCACTCATACTTGATATCCTCTTGACGAGGTGGCGTGGCACAGCTTACTGACCGCGGTGATGAACAGTATAACTCTGAAGCGTCTGTATTATTCACCGCAACAAGAGACTAAACTGTAGGTGCTCTGGTAGTAATTACACTTGTTCGGACCCTGCCCGGTGCACTAGGGAAACTACACTCAGATGAATCCACGTTATCGTAGCCTGGATCAGTAAGCATCACACATTATTGTGTTTAACTTCTAATTAATGAAAAAAAACTATAAACCATGTCTTTAAATTTGTATAGCAGAAGGATAATTTCAGTAGGCTAGATTACTGCAACAGAGATAGACTTTAACAGACTTGGAACTTTTCAGTCTCGGAGTTGTTGCAAACTTTCTATCAGTTCCATCGAATGAACAGTTCCGGAGATGGAATTCCTCTCCGTCTCATACTATTGTGAACTCACGAACACCTACATTGTCAGAAATATTGTGAACAATTGAAAATACATAAAATATGATACAAAACCCGCAGTGGAATGGAAATATGAATAATTTTTTAATAAACAGATTTATCTGCACATAAAACACCACAACAGGAGTATTTCTAAGTTTAAATTGTTTCGCTCAGACTTACCAGCAAGGACAAAATATGGTAAAATATATTTAATTGTTTTTTTCTGCAATTAAACCACTCCCTTGCATCGTTATTTACTTTTTTTCTATGGACATAATTCTGCTGTACATTGTTAGTTGGGCAAAGGGAAATATTACGGCCTTAAAAAGTAAATACAAAATAATTACAGTGTAAGAAAATATGAAAAGCGATTGTTATCATTTAGTTTTCTGCTACTAATTAAACTGCGACAAAATTATACGAGTATGAATTAAATTTCTTTCACAATATATTTTCTTACATATAATGAAATAGTAGTTGCAGTTGCATCACATCAATAATACATTCATTTCATTGAAAAGTGTTTGTGTAAAGTGTATATCTCCCCCCAAAAACCAAATTTCTAAAACCATGATTATGTATAGAACACGCCGAATAGATTATGAACCATACCAACAATGGACTGTTAAAAAGAATGGTTCTTTTTTATGAACTGGGACGTTCCAGAACGGTTATCAACTCTACACACAACTGTCAATGTAAACATCGGCGCAGCAGTCATAGATTACTACACACATTCTAGTTGAGTGTTCACTCCGCACCATTGTTACTAGCTCTTGGAAGCAGTTTGTTCCCAAACTACTGTAGCTTTTTTCAAAGTGCATGTTTTACTGATGTGTAATCTTTGGAATGTGTTAGTTAACATTTTGTTATGCAGGAAAAAATATTCAATTTACTATGTGCATGTGTTGCTTATAGAACTATGGCTTCCGAGATTTAAAAATTGTTTTGAGACAAAATCAAGAAATTGTTTTATCTTGATTATTTCTCGATAATGCTAAGGCACTTCAAGGCTTAAATTTAGAAAAATCCTTGCACATATTTACATGTAGTAATTTGAAGCAAATAGCATTGGGACATCTTATCGGGACACATAAATACTGAGGATACTGTGAAAATACATGTTATCCCTTTTCACTCCTTTAAGCTTCTTAGTTCAAGATATTCTGATTTTTTTTTTTTCGGGAATTCGTACACGTTGTATTATAATGAAGGAAAAAAGCTATGTCTATACATCACTGGGAGCATGCATACCGAAAATTCCATAAAATGTGATTTTGCACGTTTAAGAGCCATTTCTACAAATCCAAATGTTATATCTATTCTTAAGCATTTTTATACATAGCATTTAGAAAATAAATAAATATGGCAACATTTTATTAGGTTTAAAATCTATTGAAGAAGCTGCGACAATAACATTTTTACCACCGTATTGGGTGAATTCTGAAAAATCCTTAAAGTGGTTTTTAGATATGTGTGTGTAGCATATACTAGAAGCAAAAATCATGCAGATATCTCATGAGTGTGAGAGATATTGATGAATCAAAGTAAATAGATGTTACCCTTTTTTCACTCCACTTGAAGACTATATTTAAAAAATTATTCTAGTCAGTACATACAACCAATAAGATGCCATTCCAAGAATTTCATGTATCTAGATCCAGCGGTTAGAGATGTGTGTCACATAAGTTAGTAAGTGACGGCACTACTCTTTCTTACAAAAAAAACCGCAACTGGATTTCAATATCTGGAATGTCAGTGCAAACAGTATTTGCGATGTCAATATTTGCTCTATCATTTTGAAAAAATATACAATATCAACATTTGCAATATCTATATGGCCAAAATTTGTAACACCAAGACCAATATTTGCATTATCAATAGAACCTATATTTGTGATGTCAATATTTGTGATATTGATACAAGTGATATTTGTGATATCAATTTAAGTAATATATCACTACTGTGATTGTGTGATATCAATATAAGCAATATATCGCTACTGATTTTCACTACTTTCTGCAAGCAATATATCACACAGGTAACAATATGGTCCACATGATTCGAAACAATATTTTAAAATAGATATAGCACAGTTCTACCAATAAGTGGTTCCTTGCAACTACAACAGTGTGCTTGCACTTTCAGTCAAGTGAACCAAACCTATTGGGGATCATGGGCCAAAACTTCAAGTACAATAAAAAATAGTAGCATGCTCGTCTCCGATTGGCACCAACCCAAACTTCCCTACCTTCATTTTTTTCAACTTTGATAATGTGAACTCATTTCCAGTAATTTTGTAGACATTTCCAACCTAAGTAATGCCAAACTCAGACGTATACTCTCTTAATGACAGAACAGATAACTCAAGGAAGATACTAAGCAACAATGTTTTATATAAGTGAGCAAGTGGGTGAGTGAAGAGATTTGGGCAGCTCTTAGCATTAAGGTCTTGAGAGCCGATGAAAATGAAGAGCGGTGCCAAAATGAACGGGTGGGGTAAATTGAAGATCCCCAAGAAAACCCGCCAACCAGCGGCATCGTCCACCACAATTCCCACTTGAGAAAATCCGGGAGTGACCTGGACGGGTTGAACCCGATTCGCCTTGGTGGAACACGAGCAAACTAACCACTCGCCACTGTGGCCCCATTGTATATGTATGCGCACATGCATGTTAAAAGGGTGTTTGTCCCAATTTTTTCCTTTCATAGAAAAAATATACCCTTGTAGTAAACGTTTGCACCAGTGTATACCCCTACAAATCTGGCACCTTCACAGTTCTGGTTCCCAGAGCACATGACTGAGCTGCGCCCCCTCTAAATCAGGTCCTGGGCAGAGTAAACAGGTATTGGCTAGTGTTGACAGCCTAGGAGGTGGTATCTATTTTTAGATATGAGCAATGTTCAGTAGTGCACTCACAAAGAGAAACACTTCATGCAGCAATCAAAAATGTAACAAATTTATTTTTCGGCCAATTTACCTTAAACTTTTTTTTCCCCACACCCACATTTTTCACGGTTCCTCAAAAATGAGTATTTATGGGTGGGGTTATCTTAGGAAGGTTCTACTGTACATTGTACTGAGATTTCACAAACAATCCTTAAAAAAACCTTACATTCAATGAACATATCAAAAATATGACACTGAAAGAGCTCTTCAACAAACACCACGAACACAGCTAAATACCAAGTGAGATGAAATGCATAGAATAATTAAGACAGCAAATTTATTCATGCACTGTAGCTTATATTTATTTTAAAGCAGTATGCCATTGTGTTGAAAGGATTCACCAAATAAATAAACTACACTACTATGCGTGAAAAACAGAAAAGTGGGGGGGAAAAAACTAGCAAGTTTAAGTACATAACATGTAGTGAATTTTTTTTGAAATTTCAATAAATATCAAGAATACAAAATTATTTAACGTCACCATTTAAAAAACAGTCAACTGCCATTTTACAAAAATTTTGGCTTGAATAACATTTTCAGATTTTCGGAAGTGAAAATGTACTATTACAAACTCTTATGTCCTTCAAAAGACCATGGACTCACAGATGTTAAATTAAAAATTAATACAACGAAATCCAAAGACAATAAGTGTACCACACTTACCTCAAAGAATCTATACTCTCTGCAAGTTTGAAAATTTTTACCCTAAGCATTTGGGCTTCATCCAGGTTATATGTTGACTCTCCAGAGCTGAAACAAAAGTTCTGTTCGTTAATTACAAACATATTGCTCAGCATAAAGAATCTCGTATTCTATAATTGTGCTAGTCTTTGTAATTGAAAATATTACGAGTGCAGTTCACTGTTTGACAAGATGTATGGATGTATTGAAAGCAAAGCACTACTAGGTGACATTGGATTAGCAAAATACTGCATAGTACTCATGTGTGACAAAAACCCTTGAGTGGTAGTGTAGCGTAGTCCATGTACACATAAGTAGGAGAAAAAGTACTCAATGAAATATATCACTTTAAGTATCCAAATGGTAGTAGACTTGTGTATGGTTGAACGACAATCATACACAATTTACTACACATTCAACAGTAATCATATTTATAGTAGAGCATCAATAACCTGGACTTCATACATCCGGAGTCAAAAATCAGGATTGCCACCTAACCAAAATAAATTTTCCATGGAGCGAGAATTGCAAAAAACAGTAAGCAGGCTGGTGTCATAGTTGCGAGCGAGTGAAATGTGGGAGAGAGGGGTGTTTTTTGACTTGCTGGTCATTAACCTTTTACCTCCTTCCCCTTCCACCAACGACCTTGAGCAGCAATTGGAGCAGCAACAGTGAGCCAGTCGCTGATAAGTCTGTGTACATAAATATAGTTGTGTGTTGTGCCTTGTGCATTTTGATTGGTTACTATTCTACTCGTGATTCTGTATAGCAGTGATTTTAAAAATGAATTTAACCTGTATTCAAATGACATCTGCAGGATCTGGCAAGAAGAAACATAAGTTTTTAACAATAGAGGAAAAAATTAAAATTTTAAGTATAATGTTTACAGGTGAAAGTGGTGCATCTTTAGCAAGAATGTATGGAGTAAGAACATCTACCAGCAGTGATTTAAAGAGAAAGGAAAGCAGCAGAGTATGAATCAAGTTGGACTCTTGAGGAGGGATCAAAAGAATATAAATATAATACACTTTTTTTAACTGCCAGTAATTAAGCTTGGTTTACACAAAGAAGTAGTTTAGGTCAACTATTATCAGGCCCTCTTGTTTGTGAAAAGGCCCTTCAGTTCAATGAAAAACAGGGTGGACCAGCAGACTTCAAGGCAAGTTCTGGATGGCTAAAAAATCTCAAGTTAAGACATGGCATACGACAACTCAAAATTGAAGGGGAAAAGTTATCTAAATGCTGTTGCAATAAAGTGAGCACTTTTGAAATCAAACTTTGGAAAAGAGTCACTGCCCCTGCCTGCATTATAGCGATTTGCTACTGCAAATTCAATATTTTTATTTTGATGTATATTAACCTTCAATGCTTGTTTTGGGCACTCATATTCTGTTTATGTACATTCTAATGAAATAGTTAAGATTGCAAATAGGCGACTAGACTACTAAAAATATATAAAGGACAGGAATCCAAGTACTCACAGTCAAGTACTTGTTGATACGCACACACGCAAAGTAGAACAACCCAGTTTTTTCAAGCGGTTGCACGATCGCGACGTTTCGCTGGTTAAGCCAGTTTCATCAGGCGGCGAGTTGTAGGACACTGCAGTATGGTGGAAGGGCACTGTTAGTAGTAAACCTAGCAGCCGGGTGGCAAACTAGGGTGGGGCGGATAAATTGAAAAATTGCCGGAATAGCTGATGGGTGTGGTTAGGAGCTGTGATTAGCATATACTGAGGCCTAGTGGCTGTCTGGATTATGTTATAAATTGGTGAGCTAATTCCCAGCGTTTGAGTTCTGAGCTATTGCTTGAAGGTGGTAGGGCTCTCACAGCTCTGGTACTACAGCAGGAATCAAAGTCTTTGTTGTGTGATGCTGCATGTGCTGCAACTGGTTTGTCCTGTAGGTTATTTATGTGACCAGCTATGTCTTGTTTGGTGTCTGCTCTGTGGCCATTCATTCTCTGCCTGAGTGTGTTTGTAGTGAGGCCAATGTATTCTGCATTACAGTGTTGGCACTGCAGCTGATAAATCAGATTTTGTGTTGCACAGTTGTAATTGCCTTGGATGGGGTGGTATGTGTAGTTAGAGAGTCTGCTGTTGAAAGAAGTTGAAGGTTGGTGAATGGAGCAGGTGCCACAGCGAGAGCTATTGCAGGGGTGGGATCCTTTGGGAGTGATAGTTTGATTGGCATTCGTGGTGGGCTGCAGCTTAGGATGAACCAGTTTGTTACGGAGGTTAGGTGGCCTTTTCAAGACCCATCTGGGTGGTTTGGAAAGCAGGACTTGTGTTTGCGGTGAAGAAGCTAGAATTTTGTATCCAGAGTAGAGAATGTTTCTGAGTTTATTTAAGCTTTCATGATATGAGACCACCAGGGGAATATCAGAGTGGTTGACCTTGGTCTGTGTTCCGGGATTTAAGATGGCTTGCTGTATCTGGTTGTGGACGAGGTGCCTGGAGTTGCCCCTGTCAGGGAATGCTCTGCTCTGGCTATTTGTTAACACTATTTGTTGAGATCAATGTTGGTGGAGCAGGTATGTTTGGCCCTTGTGGTGAGACTGTAGGGTGGGGATTTTTTGGCATGATATAGGTGGTACCTGTCAAAATGTAAGTACTGGAGGTTGTTGGTGGGTTTGGTGTGTACAGCAGTTTGGATTGTGCCATAGTGGAGAGAAAGTTCAACATCAAGGAATATGGCATGTGTTTAGGAGTATGACGAGGTGAACTTGAGTGTACTGTATGCGTTTAAATTGGTTAGAAAGTGAATTAGGCTGTCTTCAGTGGAAGTCCATATCATGAAGATGTCGTCGGTGAAACACATCCAGCAGTGTGGTTCGCTTGGTTGGTGACTGAGGAAGTTTTCTTCTAGCCGGCCCATAAACAGATTGGCATAGGATGGGGCCATACATGTACCCATTGCTGTGCTTTGACCTGAAGGTAATGCAAGTCTTGAAATCTGAAATTGTTGTTGCTGAGGGTTAACCTGGCAAGATCAACACGGAATGCCGTAGAAGGTTTGCTGTGTGGGGGTCTTTTTTTTTGAGGTAGTATTTTGTGGCAGACAGTACAGATGAGTGGGGGATGTTGGTAATAGTATAATTTCAGCCCCTATAGTTAATTTTCAGTAATTTTTAAAGTTACTAAATGTTTATTTTGTAAACCACCTATCCATTTTGTTTTATTACACTTTATTTGATGTTTACTTGTGACTCTGTGGTACTATGTATTTTAACCTAGAAATCTTAAACAGTGAATTTGTATAAAGTTTTTATTTTCCTATATTAATTTTACAATTTTTAACGAGTAATTAGCTGTTTTTATTTTTTGTTTTAAATGTTTTTTTTTTTAATCACCGAAAGTTCTCAATTTTAACCTAGGATAGAGGTAGTTGCCAGAAGTAGTTTGCTTCTGGGAGGGACCTTATACTTACAGCTGAAACATTTTTGCCAGAATTTTGATTTGCAAAATCCACAGTGCCATCCTAAGAGAGGTATTATTTCTTGGTCCCAGAAGGACTAAGGATTACTTCTGGAGGTGCTCCAGTTGACTAATGACAAGGCACTGCATAGTGTCCAGTGCCATTATGTACGCGAGAATACGAATCTCCAGCCAGGTAATGCCAACTCTAATTGAGCCAAAGGGGCAACATCTATGTCATTTGGAGCTTTATTTTGTTAAACAACAGTAAACACTCTTGGAATAAGTTTTTTGAACATTTGGACTTTGATTTTATCCGCTGCTCTACAGATTGAACTCATGCCGGAGCAGAATAGTAAATAAACACTGAGAACTGAAATATGTTGAAAAAGAATGAGAAGAAAATGTGAGAGATTTTTAGTACGAGACGACCTGAATTTTGTGAATTTTAATTAAACCTTTGAAACATTCAAATTGAATTAATTTTTCAGGGCTTTTGAAGTAACTTCCTAAGTTCAGTTGCTGGTGATCTAGCGGAACTGGATAGCACAATGTTCCTGGTGCCGGCAGTTGGTCGCAGGTGCTGTTGGCTGGACTTTCTGTCTTCTCGGCTTCTCCAAGAAACTTCTGTTACTGAAGGTGTACTCTTGTCCGGTTGCCGAACAAACTTCCTTCTGAACTCTGTCAGTTAGGATGGTACAGTCCATATAGAAGTTCCTACTCATTCATTGTGATCCCAATCGATCCGGTGTATGATTCGTTTGTTAATCTGGGTTTATCTTTTTGTGTACTAGCGGCAGGGGACAGTGGTTCTTCCTGACCAGTCTGCATTACTGCTTCTTTCTTCCTGTCTTCAGATGGTCCTGAACGTAATGAAGGTGCTTCATACTGAGTGAGAACCGGGGCAGTTTTGGTGTAAGGACGTAGTTGGCCTATGGTGGCTTTCCTTATTTTCCCACGTGCCTCTTCGACCCAGTATATATTCTCTTGCCATCCAATTATCTTGTAGGGTCCTTCCTGCTTGCCCGCCAATCCTGCGCTGAAATTGGTTCCTCCTCGGCTCAGTGGATGGCTTTGTAGTAGGGCCATCTCTCCCATCGAGAATAAATGTACTCCTAAGCGGGGTTGCAGATACTTACGGCAAATGTAAGCATCCTGCTTCTCTTGTGCCTTGTCAAAGCGTAATTCTGCGGCTTGATGAACTTCTTTGAGTGTAGGTATTGAGATGGGGGAGTGTTACCACTGCCATTCTCCTGGTCGTCTTAACGTTCGTCCAAAAAGAAGTTGAGTAAGACTTGAAGCAGTAGCTTCGTTGGATCTCCGGCAAAGTGCGAAGAGTATTTTGGGCAGACGACAGTCCCAGTACAGATGCCAATCTTCAAGATTGAGTCGCAGGCACTTCTTGAGGTCCTGGTTCCGACACTCCATATGGTTAGCTTGACATGCCTTATGCCATGAGGTACTGGTGAACTGCGTTCTTTGTGGGTATCCACAGTGTGGGAATATTTGCTGAATAAACTTGGTTATTATGTGATGGGTTTCCTGGCTGGTTATCAGGAAGGCTTCGACCCTGCGAGAAAACATATCCGTTATCATCAGCAGGTAGCGCTTCCCTCTAGTACTTCTGGGATATGGTCCCACTAAGTTGACGGCGACTTGGTTCCATGGAGCATAGGGTTTAAGTGGTTTTGCCGTGTTTTGCCTGACAGGGTAACTCTAGTGTTGGCAACACTTGGGACACTGACGTACGTGTCGACGAACGTCACGACTCACTCCATCCCAGACGTACCTCACACTTGTGGCAGCAATTGTTACCCACGTTCCTGAATGTCCTGCATCATGGTGATCATGATAATGGTGGCAGACAGTTTGCAGGGCTCGTGGAATCCAGATTTTCCAGGGTGCGTCCGGCTGACGATTCCTGGACCATACGATGTGGTCGCGCACCTCATACTGCTGTGGGTATAGTTGGAGTAACATCTGAATTTCAGGGTTGAGCTACTGGTGTCTTTCCATCTGATGGTGTATTAATTGCAGCTGAAGTAGTCATATTCATTTTTTTCGACAGTGTGGCGAAGGGTTATGGAGGAAAAACCCGCTCCATGTCCTCATCCAGTTTTGTCTCTTCCTTCTGTCTTGGTTGTCCAGATAGGGCATCCGGCAGGTCATTCAGTGTTCCAAGACAGTGTTGAACTTCAAATTCGAACTCCAACAACAATAGATCCCAAAGTCCTAACTTGGCTTTATTGTGTTTGACATCCCTAAGTCATTTCTGGGCTTCACCATCCATGCAGAGAATAAAGTGGTTCCCCTATAGGTGGTACCTGAATTTTTGGATCGCCGAAATAACGGCGAGGCTTTCCTGCTCATTGATATGGTATCTTTACTTGGTAGAGTTAACCTCGTGCTGACATATGCGATGATCAAAGGTTTCCCATCAGAGTCCTCATGGTACAGCATTGCTCCTAGTCCTGTTTGACATGTGTGGTCAGCAGTATGAGTGGGCTGTCTCCTTGTGGTAGCTGATTGATGTCTTGGAAACTTTCTTTCAAAGTATCGAAAGCGGTTTGCATTCCGGTGCCCATTTCCAGCGAGTGTACTTCCCGAGGAGCGGAGTACTTCGGCTGTGTAAGGGACGAAATCTCAAAGCCAGTTGCAGAGCCCTAGGAATCTATGAAGCTGCTTCTTGGTGTGAGGTATCTCAGCATCCTGAATAGTGCAAAGTGAGCGTTCTTCCTAGGAATCTGCGAAGCTGCTAGTTCTCTTCCATAGACACTACGTGTCCCAAATACTCTATGGAGGTCTGGTCGAAGTGGTTTTTTGACAGTTTAGCTGGAAACCCATGGAGTTTTAACTACGGCTGGGTGGTACCACTTTTTGCAGATTCTACCGATACCGATTCTTGTGAGCCAATACTGCAGATACTCAATACCGATACCCACGTTAGAAGAGACTTTATGAGATAAAAGAATATTTGAAATTTTGAATACTTTCATGATTTATTATTAAAATATATTGTATGCAACCAAAAACACTTAAAACTGATTAATGAACTGAAAGACTTCTATTAGCACTAAAAGTATTTTGGAAAGCTAATGGAAATCTTTGTTAGAGTCAGTGTCACACTATGTACTATTTTAGCTTTACGTAAACATACAAAATAATAGGTAAATTAATTTCACATAAATTCTTCAAAATTGGAAAATAAAAGCAGCACTCAAAGAATACTTTAGTAATATATTTTTAATCTTAGGTCAAGGCAACTTAAGCAATTTATGTTTTAAACTTATCAAATAGAATATATTAAATCTATAAGGTTGTGTACCACATTTCACAGCATAATTCAACTTTGTTTATATTCAGAAAATTAAAAATTATTAATATGTATACATTTTGAATTCAGCACAACCTTATTTTACTGAAAGTAAAACTGAAGCACTGTCAGTTGCCAGGTAATTAATGTCAGATTTAATATTACTTTAAACGACTATAAATACTCAAATGACAATATTCTGTGACCCACAATACATGCTGTAGATGATTATCTCTTACAGCAGGCCTCTTTTCCTGCTTGCCCTTTCCTGTTGTTAAGTGCCAGCCTTTCAGTTTAATGCTTGGAATAAGAACAGCACCAACTACTGCCTCAAACAGCAGCAGTTGAGCATGCCTTATGAAAAAGTCACCACCCTAATTCTTATCCTCTGGTGCTACAGCCAAGCAGGCCAAGCATGCGTAAACTGCGGTATCCCTGCCAAGTATCTGAATTTATTTTGTAAGATACTTCCAGTACTATAAATATCGGCATCGGCATAGCACTAGTTCTAACCTGTCTAAAACTCGCTGGAGGTGGGTGAGGCGCTTTTCCCAGGTCTTGGAGTAAATGATTATGTCATCTAGATAGGGGAAACAAAACTGACCCAAGTATCCGGTAAGAACTTCAGACGACATCAACCGTTGAAAGGTGGCCGGAGTGTTCTTCAGCCCGAACAGCATCACTCGGAACTGTAGTCTCTCTCCTTCCGGTAACGTGAATGCAGTGTAAGGGCAGCTATCCCAATGTACGGCAATTTGCCAGTATCCTGTTTGCATGTCTAGTGTGCTGAAAATGCATGCCTCGCCTATATCTCTCAACGTATAGGCCAGATCATGAGCTGGTGAAGGAGTGGGCAGGGTGGCATTGTTAAGCACCTTGTAGTTCACACAAAACGATCTTGTCCATCCTTTCTGGACACCAAAACGACATGTGAGTTGTAAGGTGAGGTCGATGGCTCGACGATTCCTTGACGTTTCATCTCGTTGATCTGTTCCATAATGATACGCTGCCACCTTGCCGAGACTTTGTATAGCCTATTGTAGATAGAGGTTGCATCGTTGAGAAGGATTTCATGCTGGAATGTACACACCTGGCGTAGGTTCCCATTGGTTCCGAAGGCAGATGCGTGCTTATTTAGTACTTCCCTCAGTTGCTCAGTCTGTTCAGGAGTTAGTTCATGTTGAATTTCCATGGCATCAATCTGTCGAATTTCCTGCTGTTCCATCAGATATTCCCAGTAAAGCGTAACTCGTCACTCATCGCCCAGGTATACCTTACGTTTCGCGTGATCCATGATGCACTGCTGTGCACTCAGCCAAAGATGCCTTAGGATAACCTCCTCTTCAAAATCCAGAGTAACGAAGTCCGCTTCAGTCTTCAGGCTGTGTACTTCAAAAGGCAAGGTGATTCTTCCGTTGACATTGAGAATACAACCCGAATTTACCATTCGTACTGCCTTACTTTGAGGTTACAGTTCGCTGTGCTGGTATGGCAGGAGTATATCCCAATGTAGGAAATTTCCAGATGCTGCAGAATCCAATAAAACTAAGGCGGGTTTATTATTGACCCTGAAATCTATGTAGGGGGATGTAGGCATTTCTATCGTCTGATCTCGGAGTTTTACTGTTGGATGGATTGGCCTGACAAAAAATACTCCTTTCTTTCCGTCTGCATTGCCAATTCCCTTTGATGATTTGCTAGATGGTGCCCCTTTTTCTTAGGCAACCTGTTGTGCTGGTGCCGCATCCCATGTCTTGGTGGGTGTTGGCTGTTGGTTTGCTGGCTTGTGAGGGCAGTCCCAGTTAAAGTGGTTTCTGAGGCAACACCAGCATGTTGGCAGTTTTGGCGACATTCCGGCATTCCCGGACCTTCTCTTCCTCTTGGGGTTTCACTGGCTTCGGCTGATCCAGTAAAGCTTGTGCCTGGAAGTTTCATTCAGCCTCTCGAGCTCTGTCTATTAGATGGTCCATTGTTGCAAGCTTTGATAGGAGGAGAATGTTGCGGATTCTGGATAGTAGCAACCTTGTAATCTGATGAATACAATTGTCTTAGTCCCGGTAAGAAATATCTGGTGGTACATTTGTTCCTTCCTCTCTTGGCTTTTGAAGATTTTTGAGTGTTTGTACCTACTCTCGTGGAGGTAGACTAGCTAACTGTTTTACCAATTAGGGTTGATACTTGTGCACTAGACCTGATACAGCGAGTGTTGCATTTACCCTTTCCTTGAGACCTCTCCTTTGGGCGAAAGGCATCAGGAGGTGGAGATATACCCTTATCCAAACTGTACCGCATCTGCAGGTAGTCGCCTGTACTGAGTTTATGTGTGCCACCGCAAGGGTCCGTGGTCTGATAACAGTCTTCCCAACTTAGGGGATACCGTCTCCTCAGCAGCTCTGCTCTGGAGAGACCGTAAATACCAAGTCAACAAGCTGGTTCGCAGACAGTGTACCTCTGTAGGCTCTTCCTTTCTTTCTATCCTGGCATTGCTGGGAAGGGGAGCCGGTAAAAGTGCTTGGACTGTTTAGAAAGCAAAGGTGTATGGATTGTATGAGTACATCCCTTGATAACCTGCGAATACATTACTAGGGTAACTACAAGGTACTGGGCTAAAAGGAAGGTACTCAATTTAAGAGCCACTTACGTTTTATTTTACGTGAAAATAAAAATGTCGTGAAAGCACTCTAGCTTCGTGCTAGTGTCGCGGGCTTCAAACCTTGTAAGCTACAGTTAGATTGGCCAGTAGATGCAACCGACAACAAAACAGGGAATGTGTGATGAGTGTTTACTGGAAAACAAACGCTTGCATTGTTGGCATACGATGTTGCAGGAACGCCACGTGATCACTGACACGAGCTTGGAATACTAAGTGGGTACATGACATGATATTATTCTTGAAAAAGACTAGGATAGGATCCACTGGAGTTACAGGCATAACTAGAAGGGGGGGGGGGGTGTAGGGCTGCAGGGTACGTAGCGAATATCTCCTAACTGACATAGCCTACCCTACCACAAGCTAGCTTGATGTACCGTGGAGGTCCTGAGCAACTCGTGATAGAACTGCGGTAACAATACAAAAACTTAGTGTTAAAAGAAAGGGGGTGTGCCTGAGCAATGCGTGCTAGACACTGCTAGCGAACACACTGGTCAGATCTGAGCGACTGGTGATAGAAACGAAGAATGGCTTGGCAATCTGGTCAGTGCCACAGCAAAGCGCACTGGAAAACCAAAGAATGGCATTTGAGATGCGAGCCGTCTCAGCTTTAATATTAAATGTAGGGTGGTGACCAACTCGCATTAGCTGTTGCCCCTAGGGCTAGGGGGAGATCGCTGAGTGGGGGGTGTGAATGCATGACTTGCCTCTGCGATGTTACAGGCCGGCTGGAAGGAGATGCGAAACAAAAGACAAGCGTTATTACTACTAGAGCAATCTAGCAGGGAGTAAATGAACTTGTTTGTCCTCTAGCATGATTACGTTGAACCAGTGAATAAAACTATCTGCGAGGCAGACAGTACAATCTTATACTTACATAATAAATTTAACCTTCAAGCTCCGTGCCAGGGACGTTAGGGATGGTGTTGAAGTCGTTAAAATTACATTATTCAAAAAACTTCATACGTTAATTTGAACTAAATATAACCTAAAGTGCCTTGACCCAGATCACACTCGACTAAAAATTTTTTCTTCACTCAAAGATGGTTCTACGTCGCATCAGAGGCAGGAGCAATTGACGCACGACACATTTTGCGCATTGGGATTGCAAATTCTACTCACCTACTTCACCCCCTCTTCAAGTATACCACTCATACAGGGGCAAGTCACACTTCTAAACAGTACAACCGGACACATGCCTACAGCGTGCATTGTCACACATCAAGAGAGACTACAGACACGTGATCTGAAATTCCAAGAAGTCGTCATGCTGTCGCCCTACCCTCTGACGTGGGATTTTACTGTTAACTGAGACATCACCACCCTCCAGGAAGGTCAGCTAGTGCCTCGATTGCCACTGGTGGGTAGCATCCAGTCTACTCCATCAGCTCCAGTTTCCAGCCTCACACTGAGGAGATAAGGAATGTCAACACCTCCAGCTGAGGCGATAAGAAATAGAAGGCACCTCTTCAGTGCATGAATATTCAACCCATGCAGAGAGGCTAGCTACCCCCTCACACTCCTAAGGGCCAAGTTTGGAAATTTTTTATAAAAGGCCAGCACAACCCTGGCTCTGGGCAGTTGCTGCACCTTCCAACTTGCAAAGGCCAAAGGTAGCTGTAGGGGTAAGTAGTGCCAACCCTCTCTGTCCCAGTTTGCAAAGGCCGGAGAACTTCCATAAGGGTGCTGACCACTAGACCACTTCACAAACGCGCTTCAGGCAGTTTGTCTCCAGAAGTTCACCAAATCTACAGTCTCCAGGGTAAGTGGTCAATAATCGTTCTCTCCCAGCTTGCAAAGGCCGGAGAACTTTCATAAGGACGCTGACCATTAGGCTTCTTCGCGACCGTATTTCGGAAGGCTCCAGAGGCTCCTCACTTCACCAGCAGCGGGCAGCCACTCCGCAGATTCTGCCACTGCCAGTCTACATCACCATCCGGACGCGCCCAAAGATATTGCCCTGCTTGTACCACTCACCTGATAAACCTCCAGCAACTCCCTTGGTAGCACGACGCACCGACATCATTTCCAGATCTCTTGTAACTGACTGGATAGTGCAGGTTACTTCAATCAACCCTCTGGTAATTGAATTTGATTCACTTCATTAAGAACACCTCCCCGATAGATTAGGCACTGTCAAATGTGCTAGTTATTCGTAACTTCAGATATTACTAGTTATTACACCTAGCTCTTGGCCAGGTTGCCTTCAACCTGGATTAAAGATAGGTTCAGCCTCCGTAACTTGCATATTCATTTACTAAGGAGTTAGCGTAGCATCAATGTCTCTTCTTTATTGCGTATAGTAAAAAATATATATTTTACCGTATTCTTGTATCATCTAATGTAATTAGTAAACACCCTTTAAAATTATATTTAATTTGACTTACTTAATTTAAAACTACTTCAGAGACATAATTTGACTTAGAGGCAAAACTGGTAGTCATGTGGAACCACTAAGGTAGTACACACACATGTCAAGAGGCAAACCAAGATCTAACAGGTAGACCTTTAGCTGCACCCGAATCACCAGGTGCTCCAACGCTCGTAGTGAACCAACCAGACCAGGTGTTCAGTTCTTCTCCCAACTTGCAAAGGCCAGAGGGGGACTAGCAGCCCTAATTTGCACCACCCTCAGTCCAGTCCCAGCTTACAAAGCCGGACGTTGGGAACACAGAGTGCTATTTCCACACATCGCAGAGACAGCCACGAATCTACACCTCACTGTCAAGTGAGCACTGCAGTTTGAAAAATCATCCGACTCCACATCAAAAACCTGGTACCTAAGAGAGCTAAGATAGTACCCTAGTCCCACATTTTGTACCCTCTCATCAACCTACTAGACCCATGTTATATAAAGGTCAGGCACCTCAGGCTCTTAAGGTCCCTGCCTAATTTCCTCCAACGCTCCCTGTGAAACAGGCTTCACGTCTATGTCGCTAAAAGTGACCTGAACCAACGTCTTCTACCAGAAAACCTGTCATGTTTACTATAGAATTTAAATCCCTCTCATCTTTGGTTGCCACTAGAATAAAGAAAACCAAAAGTAAGTGTCTCCAACATGGGGAACTCTCGACCCAGCCAGACATTTTTGTATTTCGTACCCCAGTGCTTATCCCATCAGGAACACCCTATAGTGTACACCAAAGAGTAGAGGGTGAAGACTCAGACCTATCAGAAAACAGCAGTTGGTGTTGTTGGCACGAGAGTATTGTGTACAGTAATTTATACATAAAAAATATTAAAAAGGCATATATGTGCCCATGTTTATAATTATAATTGTGAGCTAGGTTCATAATAATAAGCTTCTCTACTAGAAAATTTCTGCTTTGAAGAATGATCTGCTTATATAATATATATATATATATATATATATATATATATATATATATATATATATATATATATATATATATATATATATTATATATATATATATATATATATATATATATATATATATTATATATGATTGTTTTAAATGAGATTATGTTCTAAACTTATAAACCAAAAGAAAAGATAGGCTTGCCATGAGTTGTATATAAAAAGATGTTCATTGTGCTAGAACTGTGGTTACTGCTGCATGATTCTGATTCTTAATTCATTTTGTTGCAGCTGTAAACCCAACAAATTTGAAGAGCCACCTTGAAAGGTTGAATCTATTACAGAATAAAAAACTAGGGCTACATGTTCTTTAAGCCATGTGCAATAACTTTAAGGGCATTAAGTATAGAACAGAAACTTGTAACCCACGTTATATCAGAAATGTGGCAGAATACATTCTTTCACCTCCTTCGCACAAACAATGTAAGGAAACACCACTGGTTACAAAAATTATTAGCACTGATTTATTTATTTCCTCCTTTTCAACTTTGTAGAGACTATTGTATCAGTATCATATACTGGCTGTACTGGCAAGAAAATATTGGTCAGTACCAGTATCTGTAAAAAATCTGTATCAGCTCAGCACTAATAAAATCCAACCAATTTTAGACACCACAGAAAGAAAAAAACTGATATGGAACTGACTACCTGATTACATCTTGAGAAAATTATATCAGACAACATCTACACACAAACAATGACAGATGGTGTATGGTGAGGACTTACTTGAGAGACTCGCACATCTTGAGGTACTGCACTGCCAGCTGGTCAGCCTCCATTATGTAAGAATGCAACCTGTCGTAAAACTGACTAAGGATTGGCTTTGAACTGCGACTTTCCTTCTGCTGCTCCCGGGCATCTAGCAACTGCCCGCATACAAACCACAAATTATTCAAAACAAAACCGTGCAAGGAATATGTGGTAGAGTGTATGCCTACTGCAAACAAACCAACTTCTAGGTTTAAATACAAAACTACTCTTCTGCCAACAGAACTGTCAAAAACACATGGCTCATACTAAAGTTAGTTCACTGTTTACATTAATTCATGTTATAAAATGTTTGTATACTTCCTCTTAAGTTTTAATGCAAATTTAATACATTTTAGTTATGCTAAATAACTTTATTATAAAAGCACAACAGTGTTTAAAACCTAAATGTACACAAACATTCATTATTTTGACACTACAGAGAATCTCACCACTTTAACTAGATAAGATGTGGTTTAATATAAAAAAATCCAATTCTTAAGGGAAAATTATATTAACATTTACAAGTTTCTGATCCAAACACTGTTTCATATACATCTTTAAAATTTGGCTGCGGCAAGGCAAAGCCCATCACTTAAAAGTGAAGGCTGCTTTTATTGATTTTTTTTAGCAGTGGAAATAAATAACTAATCATTTTCTATGAATTGAATTACAGATGAAATGTTATTAATAGTATTAATGATGGGAGAGTTATTTTTAAGACAATTTCAACCAAATGTTAAAAAAAATAACATCAAGCCAAGCTGAGTTTCAGGATATAAAGCATTATTTCAGTAATAATAATAAATAAAAAAAAAGCTTTCCTCAAAGTGAAACATTATAGCGGCTGCCTAACTGGCACTTGAACTACTTTGCAATGTGTTTGAAATCTATTTTTTTTTTTTTTTTGGAAAATAGTAAATGTGTCCTAAAACGCTTATCTATGAAAAGATAACACACTTCAGACTAGTAGATGCATAAGGTACTTTCAAAATATCACACACATTGCAAATGTAATTTTAATGTCCTCCAACATAACAGAAAATGGCTTTTTTCGACTGCTGTTTCTCATAATATATGAACTAGATTCATGCCAAACTATGATAAAGGAGTGCATTGGACTTTGCAGCGTCCCATCCAATAAAATGATAGGGCCATTGGTTAAAGTCCCACAGTTCCGGTGGTACCATGGGAACACTGCACAAAGTTCATTAATGCGCATTGAGACAGTAACAGTCTTACATGTGCGGGCCAGCATCACCTGTAGTACATTGATTTTTGTCTCACACACACAAACACACCCTTCAAGAGGTGAAAGCGCTAAGCATATAAAAGTAAAAATGTGTTCAAAATATAAATTTTAAAAAATATTTACAAATTTACATCAAGACACACAACACATTTGTTACATGAAATTACTAACAACGTATTTCTATTACACACGAGCTAACATTAATAGATGTGGAATGAAAGGATGCATTCAGTTCACAACTCAGAAATGTTCAACACCATACATATGCAAATACTATACAGTAAGCAGTGAATTACAGCAGAACGGTGATCATCAAAATGGTAGTGTGACTTCACTCATGAGTTCACAGTGTAAATCTCACATAAAGAACCATAACCACAAACATCTTTGCAAAATTTTTGCATGCCTGCCTGATATTATGAAACCTAATTTAAAATTACTTATCTAAATTTACGTAACAATTTAACTCCGTAACTATTGCATCCTACAATACTGTATGTTCCAAATGAAACATCACCATTTCAGTATAACTCCAATGTATGTTAAAGGGATACCAATTTAATTCAAAACATTAATTAATCACAAAACCAATAATCCTTAACTGGAAAGCTATGCATGCGGTCTCCCAACCACACAAAGTATACATTACAAAATCAACATCTGGAAGGTAATATACATTTTGAAATTGTATGGTAGAGGATGAAAATGCAATTTTTTATCTGTTACTGTTGATAAAATTAATTTAGTATGTTTTAACACACGTAACATTTAATTGTTCATTGTTTGTTTATATGTGGCAGCTACGATTTTATTTACTGTTGTTTAATAATTCTATATTCTAAGGCAAATATGTGTACACTCAAAAATTTTATGTATAATTGTTTTTTTTTTTTTTTGGAAGACTTTGTATTGTAGACACATCAGAATTGGCTACTGGAAATCACAGCTTGGTTTAACTTACTTGGTGGAGACATAAAAGTAAAATAAAGGTACCATATTACAAATAAAATAAAAAATTCAAGTGTCTGATTATTTCCTCCGTATTTTATTTCAAATACAAAATAGACAGTTCACATTCTTCCATTAATGCAGAGTCACAAACAGCATGACAAGATACATGAGCAAAGAACAGCATCACAGAGTTCATTAATTATTCACACCACTCAAAACTTGCATCGTGAAGAAAATCATGGAGGCGCAGGAGGGACGTTAGTTCCCTCATAGCACCCGAATCACCTCCCACACTGGCGGAAATAATTTAGTAGAAAAAAGTTTGTCCAAAAACCGAAGTTAAAATAATAATAAAAGAAGTGAAGGTCATGGAACTTGCAGTGTGGACGAAATTTGCCACGCTCGACATGTCTTCTTCAAGAACTAGTTGACAACTGTTAGCGGGTGGCAGGTGCTCAGGGCTAAAATTGCCACACACACTAACCCCACTCTTCACACCAGGGTGTCAAAAACCTAACCAAATAAGGGCATGACGTGGTACGGAATCCCTTCGGAATATCGTGCCACCTTCGTCACAACCACTTATCCACGCCATGCCGAACTGCGTCATTGTAAAATAATCAAATTTCCAAAACGTTTTTGAAGGAAAAAATGTCTACGAAAGCGGTAAAAGCTTTTATCTCCGATGCTGGGACAACCTCAACTGCGACTTCAGAAAAAGCAAACTTATGACAGATAAATATTCTAACATGGCCAAAACTTCAAGCTAGTGGGATAAGATACATTTCAATAATTAAAATTTTTCAAGATGTATTTTTTTTTGTATTGTGAAGAGCTTTTTAACATCCCCCGGTTTTATGCTTGAAACCTTAGCAGGGAACAGCTTACAGACTAACTTATAGTGTAAAGATGTAAGAAAGTTTACAAGTAATAAATACATTTGAATTTAAAAGAGATACCAACACAAGAAAAGCTAAAGTTAATGTAAGGCCACACATATCCAAGCTTAATTTAAATTTTACACCAATTTCATAATGGTTTTTGCACAAATCAGTTCCTCATTCAAACACTGTTGTCAGAATTGAACATTTTAATTGAAACTACATTTCTCATATTTTTCCTAAGTCTCTGTGGATATTTTCATTTCTGTAGCTTGCGGTAGATTGATTGAATTTTCTTCCTAGTGTACATGTATGTTGTTTCCAGTCAACTGAGACCATATGAGATTTATGGGGGAAATGCATATTCATGGTAAGACACGTGTAAGTGGTTTTATATTGCTGCAAAATAATTCTGTTCTGTTGAACCGGGCATATACAAACTCCAGGCAATAATTCGGTGTTAGTAGTGAAAAGCAAACTTGTCCAACCCAAGATAATATTTCCCACCCAATCTTTCATGTTATATTGTACTCTGTACACTCACCCCACAACATTATTTCCAGCAGCAGTACAGGTGTTATAGTACACCTTTTATACCTATCCTTACCACATGCCGCATACGACTCCAGAAATCTGGATCAAGACGTTCACAACTAACAGAACAAACATAACCACACCAGGGAAACTCAATAGGATGATTTACTTAGAGACAGCCCGACCAGTGAGTGTGCAAGATTAGTATGGGGATAGTTTAGCCACAGGTGTAAGTTATTGTTATGTAGGCATAGAATACAACAAGATACAGAAGCAAAGCCCCAGTGTATAAAAGCCAGAGTACACCCCTAGCTCAAAGTCTTGTGCAATGTAACAAAACACAACAAGCTAAGGAAATGCCTGGTCAGGTAATAAGCTTCATAGTAACCAGAAATGCAAGGCACAACAGTTCAGCCAATTTCTGTATTGTAGCTTTATACCATGGTGACCATGCTATGCCTTCAGTACAAGCACTAGTTCATGAGGGATTTGAAGTTTATATGTCGTCATTTTTCTGCTTGTTTTGTTGTATTGTTTTGCTTTTGTGCTGATAATGTTAGCAATTTCAGTGCTTTGCTGAGTATATTACGTTGCAGCTTAACTGCCAGTTGAACTTTGGGCCATGAGCCAGAAAGAGAATTAAAGATAAGTTCAAAAGAGAACGCACAGTAATTCTCCTGCCTAAGTAAAGATACCTTAGATTAATGAATGACTCAGAACGAAGGTGTACCTAGAGCCAACCTTATATAATTACTGTACTCTATATGTATAATAGTGCACTGACACATGCCACACTGCTGTGCAGCGCGACTGTGCACCCTATTGGGGATTTCACCTTACAAACAAGCAAGCAAGAGCTCAGGGTAAATCACAAATAGTGGCAGAGTACTCTTCACGTACCGATAGAATCGACTCCACGCGTTGGATGGCCTCGGACGAAAAAATAATTAACGAGTTTAATTATGGATTGTACTGCCCGCCCAGATTCCGACATACGGTTGCCACCCCCTGAGTCAAGATTATTTTACCAGACAAGCCACTATCCCGAGATAGCCGAAAAGGAAGTTTAAACCAAAACCACAGAATCGCAGCACCTCTGCTGCCCTGTGACGTCACACCCGCTGAGCCTTGAGCAGAGATGGTAATCCTGTCGTCGCCTCAGAGCAGGGAGATAATAAATGAGCGGAGCCACCACAACTCTGATAAAGCAACCCCTGCGATGAAAGGCTAGCATTCCCCACACCCCCGGAAAATCGTTGATCCAGGGATTTTCAACTATAAACAGAGGCACGAGCATGCATCTCGACAGAGTTGCCGGCCGTATAGGTCAGCGAGCACTCCCTGGGTGTGACTAAGACCTCTCTTTCTTCTCCTACAGCCTGCAACGGCACCAACCTCTCCAACAGCTTGCAGAAGGCTTTAACCTATCCAGCAACTTGAAGAAGGATCTTCCTGCAACCAAAGACTGCACGTCACTCTAGAGGTAAACCCAACGTACAACCTCTGCACCCCTTTTACCCCAGACACTCCCTTGACTCCGCGGTAGCAGGTCATCGCAACGTTTTTCCCTTCTGGACACATTCCCCTTGAGAGGATACACTGTAGAGAGAATAAACATACTTAATGTTAAATAAGCCTCAGGTAACAGTAACTTTTGCTTTATTCTTTTTCCAGGCTCACCTTTGCCTGAATTAATTATATGAATAATTCATTCTTTAGCATACTTGTGAAATCCAACCGAGATTTATTATTTCAAAAATCGTAATAATAAATTTTACGTAAATTGAAATGATTGATTACCTTACTTTTAATATTGGTTTCTGGCTCATTTACTTTTATTAATATTCTGTCACTGAAACATTTTGGTTGCGTGCAATAAAACCCAACTAAGGAATAGTCGTGAGGTGTGCCAAATTCAATAGGAGACGGGGCTTCAATAAAGCTTCGAGTCCCAAAAGAAATTCCGCTGCTCCCTCGCCTACCCTCGGTGGTGTCCTAATTCTGGACTGCACATCTTTCCATCAATGCCTTGGACAAGACACACCCCCAGGCCTGTACGTCTGCAGGAAGGACAGAAGGCTGGCCAGATGCACAGTAAGAAAGGTGGTATCCATAGGCGTAACCGCCGCAGAGAGCGCTGAGCTTTACAGAGACTAACTAACTCAAGGGTAGACGCAGAAGTTAAGTATAAGGACACGCCCCCATTTTCGGACCCTGACTTTACACCTTCACCCATTTCTCTGTTCATTCCCCTTGACCTCAAGTCCAAGTTAGACGCCTATTTGGATATTTGTTGGCTGTGGCCCGATCAAGAACTTATAAGTTACCTCCAGCCAGAGACTCTCCTACCTACAGCAACTAAAACACCACCCAAGCTAGACCAGGAAAGAGAGATATGGAATACGTGTATAATTCGCTTAGCTTCTGGGAAGGTAATCGGGGTTCGAATACCGACGAAGGTCACCCCAAAAACTGGCGTAGTTCCTTCCCTCATAAACTACGTTCCCACACGCCAGTCCACGCGATCGCTGCGGATCACATCAACCCTTCGGGCGAGATCATCCAACACCACCATCACCATTGATTAATCCATATCATGACTTGTACCCCCTCGGGACAGCTGGCGTACAGCATTTTGGCAGCTCTTGCAGTGAGGAGGATTGATTTCCCCGGACGGGAAACAATCACAGTTCGACTCACTCTGGGGTTTGGTTTCCCTCCCACTAAGCGAACCCCATTGAACCTAACACGACACACCGGACAAAGTAGCAACAAACACGCAGCGGTAGGAACACCTATTGAACTCAGGAGGGCAGTCAGTACTTTAAACACTATCCCGAAGATAGGGCACGTGTCAGCACATCACGCTACAATGATTCAGACCATTCTCACCATTGTAATGATGCCATCGGGTGAGATACGAGACGAACAATGACATGAATACTTACTGGTAATTTGGACGCCAGCGGTGTTTCCCAATCACCACACTATTGAGACTCAGGGTTCTCAGGGATGCTGTAGGTTCTGTGTGTTCGTCTCACCGTGCGTACTTACAAACATGTAGGCAATACTAAATTTTACTAAACATATTTATCACTTGAAAAACACATCTTGCTAGGACACTGTCACTACAAATAAAAGAGGTAAGTTCATTGTGAGACTTGTTTTTATTGATACTGTACGTCCAAATCAACATGCCATGAAATTAATTATACATTCGGTCGTGTCTAGCTAACTCTGCTTGGGTGCTCCCCATTAATCTAGCGCACACCTAAATGAATGATCTCATCACGGTGTACGAAAACACAATCTTCACAAGGGAAGAGAGTCGACAGCCACTAGGGTGGACTGACGATTTTTCCCTGAAGATAGGACATGATGAATTACAAAATGAAACCCTGATCATACATTAACATATGTGAATACTCGGCATCACTAACGCAAACTCATCGGGGCTCGCCCTCCAGCAAGTAGGTAGTGTGGTGACAGCCTTTGCACAGAGCCGGTTAGGACGGGAATAATTGCACCATACACAAATTACAAAATTACATAAACCCTCAAAAGATACATGAAACAAGATGGGACACGAGATGAGTATTCACAATAAACCCACACACGTGTGAAAACAAGTTTAGATGGTGCGGATGCTGCTGGATGAAGTTCGTAGCGGACCACGTGGTGCAGGTGAAATTGCAATATTTCTTCATGGAAACGGCAAATTAAATTCAGACGAAATATTATTCTTGTTGAGAAAATAATTCGCTTTACGATTTACGTGATTACAGGCTTGTAACATGCCTGATGGCGGTAAAATCAAACATTAACATGACTGCGTGGTCAAGTACAAAAAGTACCAACTTACGTGAAATTACACGGAACCCTGAATAAAATATTGCACATACGATGTTACATAAATAAGCTCTCAAAACGCAATGATGGCGTATACAAGTACTCTGCGCCAGCAAGCCACGTGGTTATACGTGATCTTGCCTTAAATTTTCAAACATGGAAAATACCCTCAAATATATACATAAAAAATATGCCCTTAAAATTGTGTGTAACAATAATGCAGAAATTACAATGCAATGCCAATAACATAGGCAGATGGCGCCTGACTCAAGTTGCGCAGGTCGCGTGACCGCTCCGACATCTTTCTTCTCCTTCTCCTCGATTAAGTTAAAAATGCCACAAGGGCGAAATAAAGCAGAAGGATAATGCTGGGGAAATGTCTGGCAGAACGTACGCAAGCAAAGGTTAACAGGTAATTAACTATTGAAAACTACATCAGTGAACAAAAATTGTAGTGCATTCGTGACAGTGTCTTACCTCGCCAGCTCTCCTCAACAGATTGTCCAGAGTCAAGCGTCGCACGGACCTACCATGGCCACCTACAGGGTTCACATAAGCGGAAATGCTATGCACGTAGAGTAAAATATTTTATTAGTGAAATAAAATATCACAAATTAAATCAAACATTGTTTTACATTTTTATAATTTTCTTATGAATTCTTCATATTATTTGAGTGTCTCTTTATGACGGTGATCACGTCAGTATATTAGTGTTCTAAATCTCGATTCCACTGGCAATTTGAATTTCATAACCAAACAATTTTAAAATAGCAACAAACACTTTAAGATATATTAAACCCTGCAAATAAAAATATAAAACACATTTTGCACTGAAAAATAATATCTATGTGAGAGTTCAGAATGATTGGCCTCTTTGCGCACGTGCAGGATACGTGACATCTGCGTGGTGAGTGCAGTCACGGGCTCTAGCGCAGCTGGCTGTTAGCCCGCATCAGTACTTTGAGTATCACAGAGTAGTTGTGCTTCACTATGCTCCAATGTAATTCAAATGGAACCAAAACATAAGGTTTGTTGAGTCACTGTTTTAGCCATATAAGCCTTTAGCTAGTCTCTTTGAGCACTATTTTAGAAAGTATTCTTTCTACATAACTTTTATTTGTATAATTAATTTGTATGGGTAAATATTTACTTTTCCCTTTGACCCACATGTAATTCAATTATTTTATAAATATGTACGCAAAACTTCATAACTGTTACCATTTGAATACCTATCTGTGTGCTCTTTCTCGTGTAACTTGTCAAGATTTTGACGGTAATTATTCTGCTATTAGTGGGACTAAATAGCTCAAGTTGGAAATATGTCGTGGAATAACTTAAGAATTGCTTAAAAACTTGCCATGTGCACCCCACTTTCTTCGTTTTATTAATACAGTATAGCAAAAACATGAAAACAACAAAGAGATGGGTTTACGGGATTACGCGAAGAGAAGAACATGGCATTAATAGATATAGGCATACGATACCACCCAATAGAAATTACTAGTAATGAAAATCGCTGTACACGGAAATACATGTTACTACTTTAAAAATTATACAGAACTGATGGAAAAATAAAACAACTGGCATCCGTTCCTAAATTTATTATTTTACACAAGAAAGTTGTTTTTTTTTTCCTGGCTGGTAGTGGTTAGGAAGCTGGCTAACAGATAGCATAGCAGGGTATTTTGTACAGATGGTATGGCAGGGAGTGTTCTGAGCCAAACGTGTTCAACAACAGATAGCAGCACGTTGGTCTGCCCCTTGATCCCGTATTTTTAGAAGTCCACTTTTCTCCTATTACTGGCTCAATATAACACAAGTTAAAAACATATTTAAAAAAATAATTGGAAAAATAATTGTACAATACTCTGCTATATTTATGTAGACTTTTGGAATTAATATCAAGCATGTGTGGCTGGCTGCTGGGTAATTGGGAATACAATGTACACAGAATTCCCAATGTTTGAAGTTGCCTTTCATTTTAATACGGACAGTTTTAATTTGCATTTCATTTTAATATGGACCGTTTAACTTTGCATTTCATTTTGAACATCTCTATATTACTACTTTAGCATGACAATATTTAGTTTTTAACACTAACAACAGCTATTTTGTGACCACATAAAAGAAAATGTATTAATTAATCTAGGAACTCCTTCCTCTCTGTGTACTTTCTGCTTGTCTGATGTGCATAGGCGATGCAGTCAGAATAGCCAAAATACCGTTTTTCAGCGTGTATAGGCTGCACATTTCTACAAAAAAATTACTACAAAAAGTTTGGTGCAACTTATTTATGAGATACTGACATTTAAAAAAATCTCCCCCAAAATTTTAATGTTTTAACTTTGTTTCGAAGGAAGGAAGAAAGGAAACTGGAAAGGAGGGAGGGGGGACTGACTTTTCACTTGTGCAATTATCTGTTCACTCACGTTCATAAACAAAATAACCTTCATGTAAACATGTTTGAACTCGACCATATATAGATGTTGTACATATGATAAATTAATTTTGCTGCTGTACAAGAGAAAGATATCTTACGTAGTTCCCATGTCTGCTGCCATGCCACAAGTGCACATTGATAGATGCCATTTTGTGCAACATGTTGCCATACTTTTGCTTTCACAAGTCACATTACCATCTGTGGAATAGTAATTGCATGACGTATATTTGTAAACATTGCAACATAATACAAATTTTCTGTTACAAATCTTTTGTAGGGGAGAAATTAAGTCAGAATTTATTATGTTTGAATGGAATTGTGACTTAACAACATTTACAGGAAAACGAAAATTCAGTGCGGCCTACACTTGAAATATTAATTATCCCTAATTTTTCATCATAAACTTCAGGTGCTGCCTATACACACATGCAGTCTATACATGCCAAAATACTGTAATATTAATTTTCATTCGTCCATGCATCAGCTGATACAGGATTTTGTAATTGCCAGCAACTTCCCTCCCAGCCAAGTCACTTGCTGTAGGCCTTTAGCCAGGTCTTCCACAGACACCCACCCGCCCACACCCACCGTATTCCTCTCTACTCTATTACGTCCTATGCCACACCACGGGGCTGGGAGAGATACAATGGCCCAACAGGGGATAACCCTGATTGGAGGCCTGGTAGGAGTAAAAGGTGCGGACCGGGTGTATTCCTGGAAACGTAAAGCAGCAGCTCAGCAGAGAGGAACTGCAACCAACCCAACCAGAGGGCAGCAGTCTGCTTTAATACCTCTTGTGGCACATCCCACAAGCCATTTTACCACTACCTGCCACACCACCAAAGAAGCCAATAACTGACAAACAGCTTTCAGCCACAGATCGAGTAGCCCGCCAACTAGATATGAAATCAACCTATACCCCTACTCATACTCAAACTAGGCCTGCACCTGCCAGTGCACCTTCGCATATGCAACAGGCTATTATAGAATTCACCAAGAGAGCCCGCCACACTCCCAGTAAAAACCCAGTCAAATTGAGGACGCCTTCTTTCCAGCTGTCTTGGGGAGAAAAGGGTCCGACATCGGCCAATGCCACTAACTTCTTCTAAAGAGTTGTTAATGCATCATGGTATTCCAACTTTGAAGGTGGTGGTGATTTTACCATTTAGTTAACGTGGTGTCATTTCTGAATATCTAACACAGATTTTAGTAACAAAAAAAAAACCCCACCACTTATAACATTTTTGTACTTTTCCCGCAGAATTCCAAATCATGTAATTTCCTGCTTTTCCTACATTTTCTGATTGCTGGACACCCTGTAATACACTATCACACTGTTATATTGCTGCTGCAGCACTGACTGATTGCCGTCAGTTGTCTAGCTATTGTATTTGTAACGAAGCCACAAAGGCTACCCATACGCATAGTGTGCAAAAATATAAACAAGGCAGATTATATCACAATTATTGGGAAATATCCTGCCATTTTAAACATCAAATACCCATATTACAGAAAACATAAAACCCAATTTAATGCAGGGAAAATGATTTCTCTGAATATTTAAACCAACTATACTGACAAGGGTGGGGTTAATAAATCAACAGCATGAGAACTGTCTTGCAATCGCGTGACAGCAGTGCTGCTGTAGCATGATAGCTGCGCTGATGTCACATGTTGTCTAGCAATCGCCAGGTTGCAGTTGAGCGGCCCAGCAGTGCAACTGAGTTACTGTGTATGAAACAAGCCTCAAGCCTGACGCACATCCTTTCTCTCGAGTAAGTGGTTAGAGCACTGACGGCGCTCCCGAGTTCAGTAGGCGATCCTACCGCTGCGTTTTGATTGCTACTCTAGCCCGGTGGATCGTGGTAGGTTCTATGGGGGGCAGCTTAGTAGGAGAATGCTGTCTGAGGGGAGAGGAGTGAAACCCAAGAATAAGTTCAACCATGATCGTTTCCCATCTGGGGCGAACAATCTTCCTCACTGTTAGAGGTGCCAGGGTGCGAGATGCCAGCTGGCCCGGGGTATGAGTCACGATATGGTTTAATCAATGATGATGGGAATGGATGATCCCGCCGGAGAGATGGGTGTTACCCATAGTGGTTGTGTAGGCCAGTGTGGGGGAATGCAGTTTCCAGGGGAAGGAACTAAGCGACGCTTTTGGCCAACCTTCAGGGGTAATCGAACCCAGATAACCTTCCCTGAGGCTAAACGTATAGTGCATGTATTCTGAACATCTTTCCTTAGGGAAAATCTTGAGCAGGGTTACTGCTACTGCAGGCGATGGAGTCTCCGGCTGCAGGGGACATCTAAGTTCCTGTTCTGGTTCTGGCCATCAAGCACCTAAATAGGCATTGAGCTCCAACTCGTGGGCAAGAGGAATGAATAGCGAAATGGGCTGAGGTTTAAAATCTGAGTCCACAGATGGGGGCGTGTCCTCAGACTTAATTTCAGTATCTCCCTGTGAGCTGTTAAATCTTTGTAATACTCGTCGCTCTTTGCACCAGTTACAGCTCTGGATACCACCCTTCCTACATTGCATCTAGACCTGCCTTCTGTCCTTTCCGCAGATGTACAGTCCTGGGGGAGCGTCTTATTCAAATGAACCCGAGGCACTGATGGAGAGATGTGCAATCCAGAATTAGGACACCAGGAAGGTTAGGCAAGCGAGCACCAGAAACCCAGGAGCCACAGTATGTCTTTATGGACTCAAAACCTTCTTCAAGCCCCATCTCTTGTGGAGTTCGGCATGCCTCACGACTAATTCTCAGTGGGGTTTTGATGCAACAACTTTCACTATTACAATTGTATTAACACAAGTGAACCAGGAACTACAATTAAAAGGAAGGTAGTCAACGATGCTAGATTTACGTAATATTTATTATAACGATTTTTTATGAAATGGGGAATCCTGGTTGGATTATTCATGCCAGCTAAAGAATTAATTTAATAAGTTACGTAGTTAGTTCAGAAGAAGGTAAGCCTGGGAAAATTAGTCAAAATTATTCTGATTAAAGATTAATTAAAATTGACGCTCTTTAAAGCGTTTCCTCTCAAGGAGAATCTGTCCAGAAGGGTAAAATGTCACAACAACCTGCTACCGTGGAGTAAAGGGAGTGACTTAGGTAAAAGGGTACAGAAAGTGGACGTTGTGGATTACCTCTGGAGAGATGAGCCATCCATGCAGTCGGCTGGTGCAGATGTGGACGAGCCTTCACAAGCTGCAGGTGCAACTATTTTAAGCTGTAGGTTGGTGTAGCCTTCACAAGCTGCTGGAGAGCCTTTTCAAGCTGTAGGTTGGTGCAACCTTCACAAGCTGCTGTAGAGGTTGGAGCTGTCACAGGCTGTAGACGAGGAAAGAGAGGTCTTGCGCATATTCTGGGAGTGCTCGCTAACCTATGTGGCCCATCATCTCTGGTGAGAGGCGTATTTGTGCTGCCTTATATAGTAGAAAATCCCTTGGAACAGCATCTTCCGGGGGTGCGGGGTAGTGTAGACTTTCATCGCATGGGTTGGTTTACTAGAGTTGCGGTGGCACCGCACATTTCTTATCACCCTGCTCTGAGGTGACAACAAATTTTGCACCTCGGCCCAAGGCTGACGGGTATGACATCACAGGGTAGCAGAGGTGCTGCGATCCCGTTGTGTCGGTGGAACTTACTTCTCAGATAATCTCACGGTAGTGGTCCGTCGGGTAAAACAATCTTGGCTAACAGGGGTGGTGCTCACGTGCCGGATTCTGGGTGGACAGTACAATTCATAATTAAACGCGTTAATTCCGTGTCTGAAGTTGTCCAATGTGTGAAGTCTATTCAGTGGGCACATGAAAAGTAGTTTGCCACTGTTTGTGATCTACCCCGAGCTCTTGCTTGCTCATTGATGGGGCGAAGTTGCCCATAGTGTGCACAAACGCGTTGCGCAGCAATGTGGCATGCGTCAAGTCTTAGTAGAAAACAACTTTCACACTACTAAAAAAATTCTGCTTGGCGTTCTGGGACATTGGCTTTAAATTTTACCCAGTTTGACACTTCCACATTTAATATGTGCATACACGAACATACTGAGGAAGATGGATGGGATTTTACAAGCAGTGTAGACCAAATTTTCTGTTTTGTAAACACACACAAGTGGGACTAGGCATGTATTGCGCATCAGTAAGTCAAAAGCACAAGATATAAATCTGAAAATGTAACTAAAATCGTAATTTCATACATGAGGCATAAGTAGGCCATCAACAATCAATTCAGTGAATTTCAAACACAATCCGAAATGGAAAACTAAAAAGAGATGCTAAATCAAACTTGCACTAACTGCAATACCACAAAAGTTATCAGAAAACCAAAAATGTGTGCACAATAACAGATCACAAGACTATGGACTGAAGGAATGGTGGGGTGTGTAAACTGTGCTGTTATTGGCCGGCCTTGTTGCTGTGCGCATGATAGTGGACAGTGTACTGTTGTCATGAGAGATAACTAGGAGGAGAAAGTTGTGGGAAGAGGTGTGGGTGTAGAACAAAACTTACCTTTGTGACGTAATGTGTCACGCACAGGCGAGGCCGACCCGTGGGCACCAGTCAGCGCCCACACTCCAAATTACCACTACCATATTTTTTAAAATGAATTTTCACTGTTTATTTTATTTTTTTCATGTTAAGACATACTAATTAAAAGTGCAGATAAAAAATCAGCACTACAACCCATGTATTTTAATGCTGTGGACTAGCAAACATATTTTTAATCAAATTTCAATTTTTTTTTTTTTTTTTTTTTTTTTTTTTCGTTTTTGCGGAATTTTTATATTTTTCAAATCTTGTGATTTTTTTATGGTTACTGAGAATGGCTTCATAAAATCGAGTTCAACTGTATAGGGCATTTAATTTTATTTTTATATGGACAGCTAGTTCCCATGGATAAAAACAAGTAACATGACCACTTGCCTGTTTGCAGTGAACACACAGACGGAAATGCTGCTCTCCAGTGACCGTATCTACTAATGAGAGCACTGAGTTCAGGCTGGAGTTAGAGTTGGACCTACGTAGCAGGCTGGTCACTGGAGACCCATGGTTGGGAATGTTGGTCGCAACAACTGTAGTCTCTCCTGCACTCACTGATGGGCTTGTCATTTTCTCTGTGAGCCAAAACCACACATAGAAATTATAATGCCAATGCATTTATTTCTTACAACCAACATCTGATAATGACAATGTTACATGCCCTAAGTACAAAACCACAATAAAATGTTTTTTTTCTTCATAAACAGCAAGAAGTACTGACGTATGCCGCTTATACCAATATACCAAACACTAATACGACTCATCCAGACGTGCTTCACCAACCTAAGGAAACGACTCCAAGATGTCTAACAGGATGTGATCCAATGTAGGGACATTTGATGCTACTTGGTTTCCGGACTGTTCCTGACCTGCCTTTCTTTCTCTCCTAAGGAGTATTAAAACATGACGAAAGGTCAAACCTAGCGAGTCGTTTTACGAGTGCACAACAAATACATCATTTCAACCCAAACGGCAGATTCATGCACATAAAAATACGAGTATTCAGAGTGGCAGCGTGACACATCAGCCTTCACGAAGCACCCGGTAGACAATGTGTCGCCACACCGCCGAAGATGGCCAAGTGCCCGAGGCCATATACTGAGCACACGAGGGTAGTTCTGCCACCCCACTCATTCCAGGTAGACGTCACAGGAGCACGTCGTGCATCCCACCCCGGCCCGGCACTCACCTGTCGTTGAGCCAGATATAAGGCCATGCGCAGCAGAGGTTGGGAGTAGCTCGCCTCAGCACTTTGTGTGCTGGGGCTCTCTAATGACTTAACCCCTCACTGTCCTCTTCAAGAGCTTCTAGTCTTCAACAACTACCAGTGGTTGCAGCCACCACCATCCAGAGACTTCAACATCTTCTGGTACTCTGCTACAACCAGAAGTCTTCATCTGCAGAAGGCAATGACCAGTTATCTAACACTTCTGTTGCCGATCCTCCTGGGTCGACAACCACCACTATTTGCTGGTAGTGGCCCCCGTAAATTGGTGTCTCATCTAGACAACCCGATAAGTATAGTTGTGTAAGTTATAGTTTCTTGTGTCCCTTTGCATCTTAAGTAGTCTTAGGAATTGATCAACTCCACCCATTAATATTTTGTAGCTTTACTTCCATATATATGCTCTGCTTGGTTTACGTACGAATCACCCAGTATTTCTTGTTTCAATAAATACTAGTTCATTACAGTATCCAAGAGCACATAGAGTAGGACAGACCCCTTTCGGGAATCTGCCTGCCGACACACACAACCTCATCTTTCGACGGCTACCCATTCTATATACCCTGGTATATAGAAAGGTAGAGCCTCGACCACTAGGTACACACCCCACCGAGGTGGGACAGCCACCTCAAGTTGTATCACTGACCAGAGTACCTAACTAAGGTGCTGGCAGGTAGTATTTGCTTGGGACTGGAGGTCCTACCTTTGTGGACTACACCCGGCAGTGGTAGGGAGGCGGTCTACGACCCACAGCTCCAGGTGTGAATATTAGTTGCCCACACTGTTTGGAGCCAGGGAGTGCACCATCAGTCACTGTCGGCTTACATGTTAGCCAGAACTTTCGTCAATTATTTGCCGCTACCGAGGGGTATTGAGTGTGTTATATTCTTAGGCCATTCAACTCCAGGCACGGATCTCAGAGAGTGGTAAAGAAGGCACAGTTCAGTAGTGCCAAGCAGGTATGAGCAGCCAACCTCATTGCTCCAAGTATCGAGACCCCACGGGGTCTAGCTCAAGCCACTCAACACGCGAGGAGACCAACTTCTCCCATTGGGAACTTCGTATATTTTTCCAACCCAATTAGGATAGGCAGTGGATACCATCCGATGGTTTGGGCTCTAGTCACCATAAGTGACATCCGGCTCGCGATCGTCAATTCCAACTTCAGCAGCCAGGAAAGAAACCGGTGGAATCACCAGCACCTGACTGGCCACTTCCACAGCCCCCCAAGATCCGGAAGAAAATGGAGACCAACTGGCCATCCTACAGTGCCTTTGCCACTCTTCAGGAACCAAACACGCAGAGCCCTGGTAAGTCGACATTGCCCAAGAGGGCCAGTGTTCCGGTCCGGCATATCGCCAGACCGGCGGAACTGGACTTTGTACCTAGCAGAAAGCCAACGCGACCAACCCTAGTATCCAGTAAAAGGCTCAATTAAGTCACCTAGAATAAGTGCATGACTGACCTAGCACCATCCCAAAAGACAATTGAGAGGGTTAGGTGACACACGTCAAGTGCTTTTCTGGCGCCCAATGTGGGTAGCCAGCACAAATTCTGCTAACCAGAGGAAGCAGGACCAGGTCAGAACAGCCCGAGATAGCTAAGACATAGCTGGAACCGAAGAAACCAGACTTAGAGGAGTCATGAAACACAAGAATGAAGAAATATATCCCATTTTTGTAAATGCTTCGATGAAAATAAATGTGTGTGATGGTTTTAAACCTACTTTCCTAAAGATAGAAAAACTTATGAGATCGTTTTCCTGTCCGTGTGTGTATGTGTGTGTCTGTAAGGGGGTTGAGTGTGTGTATGTATGTCTGTGTGCCTGCATTTGGATGCCCCCCCCCCCCCCCTTCCCAAACCATTTAAATTTTTGAACACGTGAACCAAATTTCACCAAACTTGGTACCCCTGACTTTTATAGTTGTTGACCACACCAGGTACTTACTTCCAAAATGGCGACAATTAAAAAATTCTGGGTGATATGCAATATCTCAGAAACCATTCAACCATTATAAACTATACACTTCTAAACACATTTATTAATACCTTATCAAACTTTTTTCAACTGGATATAGGCCCTAAAATCATGAAATAAACAAATCATCTCGGCTAATTGGGCCTCGCCTTAAGTTGCCCACTGCTTCTACATAGATAAAGTCACATTCTGACAAACTATTTACACTTTCACAAAATTGTAGTACCAAATAAAATTTATCAGAGCAGTTCTTCGAGATGCATCCTGTCTTTATGAGGTCTAGCCCAAGACTCAACGGGAAAGGTAAACACAGAACCCAAAAGCATGCTGTGATTGGGCTACGTGCAGCACCACAGTAAGGTTTTTCGATAATTTTAACTCATTCAGTGATTACTTATGTATAACTGGGGTATCATTTTGCTCAGAATAAGTTGCTATATTAAGGAAAATTTATATTTCATCAATAAAACATCTCATTTTTCCATCAGTGACATACAAATATGACTCGGTGCACACAGTTAGCTAAATAAGATTTTAAGCAATTTTTGAGTTTGGAATGTAGGCTACACCTATTAGATCTATTTTTGGGTTAACGTTGATTTTGATTTACTGTGCCCTTCCTCCCATCATTCCCCAGCTAATCTAGAGTTAACTGTAGCTAACATGTTGGAACATGTAAATACAGTAACTTAAATGGAAACTTCTGAAGTCAACATTAAAGTAGCCATTCTCAGAAATCAGCATAAACCTAATAACTTCAAGTAACAAATCACAGACCAGTTGGTTAAATATAACAAGTACAACCAGCACTTTTTACTGTGAACATACTTCATGCCAGGCTGTTTAAAAAAAAAAGTTGTAACCACTTTGTAAATGTGTGACTGCATAACATAATTTCAAAAAAGCAAAGCTACCTGCACGCGAATCACTCATTGGCAGTATCAGAGAAGCTTAAATACTATCAGGCCAGTCAAAGAAGGAAATGGCTAATACTGATAACAGCCAGAAATGACACAAAAGTTGGAAAACTATGAGAAGTAAGTTGGAGCCTAAAAGCTCTGTGGGAACTTTTTCACAAAATCCACTCCTCTAGTACTACAACAAGATGTAAGCAATGTAGTTGTCTTACTTGCAGCAGCAATCTGCAGGAAGTGGGTGCAATCGTGACACATAACTGCACCGCAGAGACGGCAGTGGTGCTTCCTACGTGCCACATGGAATGTCCGCGCACAGCTAGGGCACAGCTTCACATCTCTGTCGTCTATCCAAGGCACCACCGCCTGCTCGTGTGCTGACAAAAACCCTACTTAATCAGACAGCTTAGTCAATCATCACATGCAACAATTCACTCTGTCAATACTTTAAACTAAAAATATTCACAGAAACATACCTATACAACCCCCCCGAAAATATTCAATGTTTTTTTTAATTTTTTTGTTGACCATTTAAAATTTAAAAAAGATTACCCATAATAGCAGAATAAGATTTTTTAAATAGTGAAAAATTACTCAAGTTCTTTCCTAACAATGATCCCCCACCCAAACATTATTTCTCCCAAATAAATAAATACAAGGGATTTATTTTAGAATCTTAAACCTTTAGAATAAACATAGTTTTCTAGTATTCTATAAATAAAATTTAAAAAATCTGTTTAAGCTTTTCACATAACTGGTTTTATTATATTAGACAAAAAAAAAGGGTTGTTTGCATACTAAATTAAATAAACAAATATCTATACAAGAAACAACAAAACTGTAAAGAAAGGATAAACATTAACAAAGTAAAATAAATTATCACAAACCAACACAATGTGTGTAGATTTGAGAATTTTAAACACATACAGCCTATATAAAACTTTGTATTCTTTGTTGAAGGTCCAAAAAACTTTTAAAAAACTGTAGTTGTAACCAAAATTTAATTTTATTAGATCAGAAAACTGGTTTTAAGTGTGTCATAATTGAATGGCCATCAACAATGGATTTTATTTACAATAAACTCTAAATCTACTGTTATTTTATATAAATCCTATTCCATTTTAAATACCGTTAAGCCCTCGAAAAAAGGCTAAGACTTTTGGAGAGGTCAATCTAAAAGAGGACATAACTGCCGACTGCAGTTGGTTTACAGACATTTTGTGGTTGAATGTGTAGAATGATCAAAAATATGTGCAGACTGTGACACCAACGTACACCGTAATCTAAGTAGCAGAATGCTCAATCCATTTCCTTCAGCAAGGCACAACTTGCCAAGTATTATATTCTTAAATACGCAGTGTGTGCAGACATGCAAGTTTTGATGGATAACTAGCTTCTGGTTTAGTTTTTACAAAAACAAATGAGGAGGAAAAAGAGTATGAAAGGGTGAAGAGGAGAAGCACATTACGAGTAGAGAAGTTTGGCTGGCTCTTAACATCTGTGTCTTGAAAGCTGATGATGGTGAAGTGAGGTGACAACAAAGCAGTGCTGGAATGTAAGGCTGGGAGAAATGCGGAAATCCGTAAGCAACCCCACCGGGAAATAAACCCGCTTCGCCTTGGTGGAAGGCAAGTGTTCTAGCCACTGCACCACCATAGATGACCCTGGCACATCTTCAGGGGTAGCAGTTTTAATCTACTTAAGACTCTACTGGTACTTGATGTGCCTTGATGGCAGTTGACTTCAGGTGATAGCTTGTTGACATGGGTTGCTGTTAATGGTGGTGAAACACTCACTAATTTAGCTACTTAAGTACAAGATTTTATGGTATATTTTCAGCTCTATTTTGTTTTAGAAATCAAACATTTTGGTGATAGTGTTTTTGTAACCACTGTGTAAATTTAACAAATATGCATATTTAAACACGTTCACGTAAAGATTGTAAAACCTAACATTAAAAAAATTATGAAATCAAAAGTAAGCATTTTGTTTCATGTAAAATAAACACATGCTGTAATCATATTTTAGGTATTCAACTATTTTCTGGTACCAACGATAAAGTTTTTATATTATGAAAATACATACTGTTTGGTTAGAAACATACAAACATAACTTGGAATATACTTTCTTAGAAGAAACAATTAAAGATTTAGTAAGAAAATAGTGTACTTTTGATAATTTAGTTTAATTTTGTGTATTAACTTAGATTTTGGTGTTATGGGGTGTATCAACATGAATTTCTGTGTTATTTTGATTTTATCGCTATTCACAGTTAAATCTCACCTCTATTTAAGATTTTTGGGATGCTTCTACAACATTGAGGACTACAACAGCAAACTGTCAACTGTCACAGTTGTGGAAATTACAGAATTTTGTGGCTGTCATGAGTGGTGCCCACACCAATTGATATTCTCTTGGCAGAGAAATGGGTTCACACTGGCAACATCTTGTAGCCAAGACCAGGTGGGGTGGCTACATTTAAGCTCCTTGCACACACACAAGCGCACACACACACACAAGCCCACATGCACACACGCAATGTTTTTTTCCTTACAGAATGCTGTATTGCAAACATAGTTTAACAATTATATGTAAAAACACTATTTCGATATAATATATGTGCAACATGTACAACACTGTTTTAGTTTGCAGGCATATTACATATAGAGGACATTCTGCAACAGCCTCATAAACTGGATATCAGGAAGCTTACCTTGTGCTGTATGTGATGCATGTAGTGTATGTCAGTATTTTCAAAATAATATCCAAACTGTTTACCATAAATTGTCCTGGTTTTCTTCATTTAAGAGACAACTAACTGATTGTCCTTTTCCCATTTTAAAAATGATGTTTGGTATTACTACCACAAGTATAAGAGACAACAGCCTACATTTAAAATATAAATGTACTCCAAAGAATAAACATACGACTAAGCAATGTAGTCAAATTTTTTTCTTTGTAGTTAATTATTTTTATTTAGTGGGCTTAACATCTAGTCGACAGCAAGGTAATTATAGATGGTTATATTGTTCAATTTAGCACTCATGGCAGACAAACCGAAATTGACACCCATGACTTACCCGGGACTTCTCCTAAGCACTTGCATATTATTGTAAACTGATGAGTGCTATCTTTACCGCACTATCTATAAGTTAAAAACATGTATTAAATGTTAGAACGATTACCAGAAAGGTTCTTAGTTACAATTATTAAACTTATCATAGTCACTTTTTTCTGCAACACTTAATCCTTCAAAGTCTTAATTCAAATACACATGTATACTTCGCCACGCTTCTTTGGTAAAATTTCTGTCTTTATACGAATCTAATGTTTTACCCCACAACACTGGCCTTTGTTCGACCAATGCAATGAATATTTCTGGATCTACTTCTATGTCACTCATGACTAATTAGCTATAAATTTAACTTCACCAAAGTAACATACATTCAGTACTGTCACAACAGCTCCTGCACAACTAAATCACGAAGCGTATGAAGAGAACAATAGCTAGCAATATACAACTGAATAGTTGTATGGGCAAATCCCAGTCATGGCCCTGGGTAAAGTAGCAGATAGAGATGGGTGCAGTACGAGCTCCGGGTGGGTGATTGTCTGTACTATATCATGAGAAGAGACCAACACCTGACAGTGTATAACTATTTGTATGGGCAAACACACAGATCTGGGCTATCTCCAACACAAACAAAAAGATGTAACGCGTGAAAGAGGTCTAAATTGAGCCTTTTGATTCTTACAATAATATGTAAATTTCACTCAGCGATGGTGAGTGACTTAGTGGGAAAATGGCCATGTGTTTATTAGCCCACAGTAGTATTTCATTAAAATTTTTTAATTACTTCTACCTTCCAAACTTGCACAACTTAAAAAAACTCATTACTTGCGTGGTTTTCATACTATTCTGCTTTGAAATTATCAGAGGTATAGTAGGTACAGTTTCCAGTTAGGCGTGTAATACATACCTTATTTATAATGACACTGGTTTTTTCGCAATGCATGAAATCATGAAATTTGTATAATTTACTTGAAATCGTGAAATCACTATTTACTTGCGAAATAATTAAGAAATAAACTGTGTTACTTTGCAGTTTTGAGCAACAAACACGTCCGTTTTGAGATACTGATTGCAGTGGTTGGTGTGATCTATACTATAGTACCTTTCAATAGAGCAATTCACTTCTGGAAGTGATATTCGAAGTAACGTCTTTGAGGAAGAAGAACAATTCTGTCACAAGAAATGGTAACGGCAACGGCGTGGGTTCTGTAATGTTTGCTGTTATACGTGTGTATTAAAATGCTTGTTATAGTATCTGATAGGGCAGCGGAGTTTTCTGCAGAAGGTTTTCATGTTTGTGATAGCACAAATAAAATTTAATGTGTAAATATTGCAATGTGAGGATTGAGTAGCAAAGAAAAAGACACATCCATTAAGCATATTAAAGGCAGCGCAGCAGACAATACAAACAAGGAAAGGGCTTCAAGAAAGTGCAAAAATAAAAGTTTTGTTTACATCAGCAGTATCTACAGCAAAAAAAAGCTAAAATTTATAAAAATTAAATTATTACATCTACGACTCAGGTACTCATGGAAGCTAACATTCCACTGGAAAAACTAGATAACTCCATACTTTGGGAATGGATGAAGAAATACATTCAAGATATTTATAAAAAACAATAATTGTTTTTATTAATTTTTCAATTTGTGTAGTTGTTTGAAATGATGTAGGCTGGTTTTTGTAAACTATTTTTATTACTGCCTAGAATAAAATAAGGTATGTTTTTTAACTGGCCATTACAAGTTGCTGCATAGTTAAGTTTCTCTACTTGATAGACTCTAAGTAATAGATCTATTCTGATTATTCAACTTCTGTTTTTCTTTGTTAGGTTCTGGAGCAAGTAGACTGCGTGAAGGTTACGTTCCCGAAATAATTCATGAGGAGAAAACAAGCTTGAAGGCAGTAATGAAAGATCAACGAGTTTTGATTCTGTGTGACAAAAACACAGATAGAAACGGACAGTGTGTCTTCGCAGTCCTTATTAAAGTGCTAGGTTGTAGGGATGATTCAGTCCAAAAAATTTGTTCGGAGAGTAAAAGTTCTGCAAAATGCCAATGCCACAGAATGTTCTCAAGGAATTGTCTCTTATTACTTATAATTGGGCTAGGTACATGGGCAAGTGCATCAGTGATGTCAGAATTTTAATGTCAGAGAAACTAGTGCTTACCCAGTGCTGGGCCCATAAATTGAAATTGGTGGGTAATGTTTGGGCAGTAAAACTTACTGACTTGAACAACTGTGTAGTGTAAACAAAACACTTATTTTTGAACACCTGTAAGAGAAAGCACTCTTACATTCAATTCTTGACAGAAAAACATAACGATGAAACTAAGAAACCAAAAGGTTTTCCCATCCCAGTAGTTACTGGAACTCTTGGTTCAAAAGTGTGGAGTATCTTTGTGGATACTTAAATGGCATAGTTGAATTTGTGTAAAATGTTGATGATGAGAGTATTGCTGTAAACTATTTTAAGGCTTTAAATCCATCTGAAGTACAAAACATTCACTGTCAGGCTGTCATGCTATCTGAGCACTGTTCTAAATGTTGTAACTTGCTTTTGTGCCTCGAAAGTAACCAAACATCTCAAGCTCACACACTTGGTTTAAAACTAAGTGCCCTCTGCAAAAGATTTGTTTTGCTTAAAGATGGGTTTTTCTTCGAGAAAACTTCAGTTAAACTTTCTCAGCTTTCAAAGCAGGGCCAAGTGTAGTTGACATCCATGTTTAAGTCTGTTGGTGAACATAGTTTAGAGAAATTACACCAGTTAAGTGACTCAGATGCAGGAAAAGACTTCATCTCTTCCCTTGGTCAACTGTTTGATCCAAAGAATGTAGTACAAAGTGATTTAGGGCATAATGACCTTTTTAAGTTAATGAGCAAACTTCGATTGCTTAGGGAGCTTCCATCAAGCCAGGTGGTTGAATCATATTCTGCATTCACGGAAAGGATTTGTAGCATATGTAAAGAGGGCAAACACATTGATGTAATTGTAGTACTATTATCACTGAAATCAGAGTTCTCTCGCTTTGTGAATGCTGCCATAAAATCATTGTGGATTTCAGTGAAGAATGTTGACTGTGAAAGATATTTTTCTATGTACAGATGTGTAATGCCTGACAGGAGGGCAAATATGACACCTGACAATATGAAAATGATGTTGTCAATGGTAGTGTCAGATTAATATGATTACTTTTTTTTGTAATAAGTAATGACAAAGTATTGCAATGCTTTTTTGTGCTTAGGCTAATAGTATTTGTTTTGTTTTGCCTAAATATGGTTACTATTTATGGAAGATATAAAACTGATTACAATAAAGCCAAATGTTTATATATCTATGCAAAACCAAGCCTTTGAATTAAATATTTACTTAAGCAATATTGATTATACATGTACATAATTTTTTTAATACTAGAGCTCTTTTTTTAAATTAAAGAAATTTTTGATGAAATAAAAAAAAAATAAATGAAAAATATATCGAAATCATATAATCAAAACTGACGAAATCAAGAAAACAGGCAAGTCTATTCTTTAATACTTCACAATGTCAGAATGGAAGAAGAGCTTATAACACATTTGTACTTGTGTTGTAAAATTCACAGTATGTGCCCTCCTGTCCAATCCAATACATTAATCAACAGAATAGAACTGGGATGTGTACTGTAATCATCCTATTCCAACAAAATTGAGATTGAATTGGGTTCTAACAGTTATCAGGTCATGTGTAATGGGCCTTATGCGTACACTAATAAAAGAACAGATGGATAGCTGGAAGTAAAACATAAATGTGAACAAAGATTGGTAGGGTGGAATTATTCAGGAAACAAAACCGTAACTAGCTGTCAAAACATATACTTTGTTAATAACTTTAACAACAGTACACAAGCAGACACACAGACTACATAGTTATGTGAATTTGACTACTAGTACAGTTTACTGGTCAGCACAGCTGTTTACAAAGTAACCACGTGAGGAATGTACAATTTCTCAACACCAAGCCGATGCTATTTGGCCAATCACAAAATGGAAACTTCGTGCTTTGACTTGCAGGTGTAGAAGGTAACATGCCAACATCTGCATTGCTTTTATGATGGTTTCAGCCGACACATGCAAATAGGACTTCATCTCTGTTTCCTCAGTAAGATGTTAGTTTTTCAAAGAACAGAGACTCCTTCGTTAGTGTGACATCAAAAGGCATCATAAAATTTACTTTGGGTTTTAACAGAAAAAGAAATGGTTACAAAACTCTGATATATTTTCCCCCTTTTGAAATACAAAATGGCAAGTCCCAATATGACTTTAAAATCCCTTACAATGACACAATATTAATTTACTTTGTACAAAACAATTAAAAAGAGAAATTACATATCTTTTGATTAGTATCCAAAGCTACCCCCCCCCCCCCCAAATTAAAACAGAGGAACAGCAGTCCCTTCCTTAATAAACTAATAATGTCCCTGGCCTGTCTCCCCGAAGAACACAAGCCTTTTATACAATTTTTGCGTTGTTTTCTCGAACATTTTCAGATGTTCAAGGAACGGAAAAGACCCCTGGCAGCCGACATCACGTCATGGAGATGTTCAGGGGAGGGAAGGGGAAGCATGTGAAGCTTCGAAACAGAACACCAGTGTACCACACTCCATTTGCTGTTCAGCACTCAAGCAGGCAGCAGCAGCGAAAAGGTCCGACGAGCGGGTCCCACCGCACCAAAAGTAAGCCATTCTCCAGGACCCTCATGTAGAAACACTAATCCAAGGCGAGGTGAACTTAGGCCAATTATTGATGTGTGTAGGCCATCACACTTTTCATAGGAGTTGCGAGTCACGCACATGGGAATTGAATACCTAAGAAACTGACCATTTACCCAATTATTTACCAGCAGTTCATATCTCACATAGCTTTCAGCCCCTCTCACATATGTTCTTTGCTCATATATCTCTCCCCTACTGCAACTATATTCTCCTCTACACTAACTCCCATTTCTTTTGGCATGGCAGAATAGGCACCCTAAATCATCCAAAACCACAAATTTATTATTCACATTTGCATAAATCAAAATAATTAAAGAATTTTGAAGGTAAGGGTGGAAGTACAATGGATATCAACCTGTTTGATAACCCTCCAAAGCACAGTTTCTCAAAAATTTTGAAAGCAACTTAATTATTTTCAATGCTGTATTTGTTTTGCAACTTTGCTAGACTAACTTATGCCAAATCTAAACAATACCTTGAAACAATGGTATCAGAATTTTTTTGCACCATTTGAAAGACATTACTGAAAATTATTGAACTGTTCCGATGAGTTTGGATGCTGATGATTCACAAGTGCTAGTCAGAGATATAATACGCTTTGTCTGCCTTGGACTATGCCACAACCACCCTACGCCTTTCTCCTTACTCTGCTGCCTCCCTTCCCAACCCTATGAGCATGTGCAGTGTCATCATTGCTTTCTACCCCATTTTCTTTGGTTGCCAATGAGTCACTTCTTACTTGGGCTGTGGCTGGCTTCAAGATATTCATAAAGGCTAGCATGTACTTTACCATAAGTATCAGCAGATTGGGAACTAAAGCAGGCAAGGTTGTAATTGTTGAATACATGTGCCTAAGTACTGGCATATTCTTTTATATTCTAAAGTTTTTCAGTCTTTTCCTTCTACATTAGGTTTAGAATAATTTCAAAATAAATTTTTGCTGGAGTTTTCTGCTCTCTATTCTCAAACATGCTTAGATTAAGAACCATGTTTGACTCGAGTCGCCAATACTTTGACCATGCTGATGTCAGTCTTTAATATTTGGCTCTCGATGTTCAGGAGTCTACTGTCTTGTCGAGATAGTCTGTCTTCCTCCTCTTTGACATCCTCTTATTCTGCCCCTTTTCATGTTTGCTTACCATGAGAGACAGTTGTAAGGCCAGTGCAAAAAATAAATAGAGGTTTCCTTCCGTCCTTTTTAGTTCTGAAATTAAAATTGTAATTTTTCGAAAATTTTAAAAAATATTTCTTTGTATTGAATTAGCTATATGTCTCACTTATAACAGTTAACAGTTTTTATACTTAAAGTAATAGTATGTTTGTACTAGATATTTATTGTAAAGTAGCTTAACACTCTGCAGATGTTTAGGTAGTATCTATTAAATATGCTAAAATTTTGCATTTGAGTGCACAACCCATCAGTTATAGTTCAACATCAATACCTAATGGCAAAATGCATAGTATTTTGGTAAAAGCTATTATCTGTATTTACAAGCGACAAATTGTAGGTGTTTTAACGTTGTTGCCCCTAACTAGTATGCCTTATAAAAAAAAAAAAAAAAAAAAACTCAGTGATTATTGGTCAAAAGCTGTGATTTAAAGTGAAGTTGCTATGAAAAATTGAGCATGTGACATGTAAATGGTTAAGCCATGGAGTATATTTTTCTCAACTGGCGGCCCCCCAAATCCTGCTATGCCAGCACGAGCCCCTTCACAGTTCTGTGCCCCCCGCATGCATGTTAATAGCATCTCAGGACAAGCCCTCTACATCTTTATTATGTTAAATTAGATGCAGGCATCATTGCTAAAGCAGAGTTGAGGCTATGGATGGTGGAGGAGGCACAATAAAACAGCTCGCCATCCCTCCACAGACTCTTTTATTATCCCCACCTGGTTGGTTACAAAAAGGAGGATGCAAGGATGCCACGCTGGCTGCTAGGCAACAATATCACCCAAGGACAGCTGAAGCTTATCTCTCCAAATATAAGCCAGTTGTTCACTTGTTCACAGGTCCTGCCTTTGGACAATTAAAATTTCATTAAAAAATTTATTATTTATGAGACTCAGGTAATAAATACAGTCTTTAAGTTTTGGTTCTCTACAGCTCAGTTCACAATGAAAAATGTTTATGTAATTAACGAGTGTATCAAAATAAAAGTAAGTATTCTTCATGGCACTGTTCATGGTCATTGTGTACATCATGGTTGTTTATGTACACAATGACCATGAACCGTGCTATAAATTACCTACACTTTCCTTTTGATACATTCATGTTTTTCATTGTGAACTGAGTATCTTTCCCATAGTGAACTCAACTTACATCTTTCAATAATTAATAATTCAAGACAACTAATTTTTCCCACGAGATAGCACTTAAGCTTACCAAGAGTTTACACAATACACAGGCTCAGTGCTTATGGATTCTTTCGCGACAAACAGGTGTCGTATTGCCCTTCCAGGATACCAGTGACGTGTGGGGTGGGTTGATAGGTCACCAGAGGGAATGTGAGGTTATGTGGATATTTATGGTCTGGGACAGAGGCCTGCCAGAGAGTAATACCTTTCCTTAGGGTGCCAGCACAGAGAGCACGAGAATGGAGGGCGTGTGATCGCCGACCCTTAATGTGGCATCCTCTGATGATCCAGCGTTGGAAGTTGAACTGTAATTCCTCATGGCTAGGCTAGTGAGAGGTGTTAACAGCCTCTCTCAACGCATACTCATTCCTGTACAGAGATTGTTCCAGACTATCTCTATGCCTTATGTGATCATGATACCATCATTAAAAAAAAGGGATTAGTTGAAACAGCAGTGACACGGCTGGAGAAAATAAAGACATGCGGAAACTTAGACATTTTATTTTCCTTGCACCCTCCAAAGAGGCACTTACATGAATTTTCCCCACTATAATTTGGGGAGCTCCAACACGGTGAAAAATGCCATGAAGCCTACGTGGAAATTAGATGTATAAAATTTATTCCTCAGGAATAAACAAACCTCCTGAGGTGTGGGGTGGTACACTCTAACTGCTAAAAGATAACGTAAATGTTCCGGTACAACGTCCGACTATTGCTAAGCTACATGATTATGACAAAATTGATGAAATCCCGAAGAGGCAGTGCATGACGTTCATCCCACTCTGTCACTAGAATGCAACTAGTGTCATGATGCTCACGCCAGCAGCACTACACTAAGGAAGAATGTGCTATGATGCACGCAATTTCTTTAGTTTCTTTAGGGCCTAACCTTCCTTACTGATTTCAGCAGAACTTTTGTCAGCAGATTGTAACAAGAGTACCATACATTTTCAGAGTCCTTCCATACTGTCTGACTCCTCCACATGGACCTTTACATTTGCCACCAACGTGAGTTTATCCACATGATAAATACACAAAGTCATTTAGGCCAAAAGTGAAAATACCAAAAATACAAAAATGACCTTCCTTACCCTATTTAACACTATACTACCACAGTGGCGCTGTTTTGAGTCGCCTTCTACCCCCATGGGTTTCGAGATTCTCAATACCACCTCATCCAGCGTACTAGTAAGAAACCAACCTCACATCAATCGCTACAACAATCAGGAGTAGAAAACCAACCAATGGTATAAATTATAGTATAATAGGGTAATTTTACTATCACGCAAAATATAACTTGAAAACATAACTTCAATCTTTACACCCAGATGGATGACCCCTGAATATTTTCACTGGATACCAGGTCTTACAACAAATACGCACAGTATGGTTCCTTTAGCAACCAATACTGCTTTATTGATCAATTGCTGCACAGCCAAAAGTTCATACAATCGAGGTGACAACTGCATAGTGCATGACACAAAAATACTATTCATTTGATTTATTAAATTGGTAAGCACACGTTAAAAATTACAACTACAACTGCAGTAACACAATACTTGCACCATAAAAATGTTTTAAAAATATTATTGCCAACAAATACATGATTAATAATGTCCACAGCGAGACTGCACCAAGTTTGGATGCTATGTGTGGTAATTTAAAGAATTTGCTTCCTGCAACTTACTTCTTACAAGCAGATACCACACCAACACCAAAGAGCATGCATACATGTTCCTCTCACACCTGTTTATTTTCTTGGTTGAAGAATCTGCGCTGTATAGGGCACTACAAGCCCTAGTGCCTCCTTTGAATGCATCGCAGAAACATGCAGTCGCCCTCTTAACTGCTGGCCCACACACAATCAGCTCGGATGACCAATGTCACTATAATACACCGTGCCACACGGAGTTTATATGGAGCACTTCAGTGGTAATTTATAATACACAGTGCACCACTGATCATAGTCGCCTCGGGAATTACTTCAGCACTCATGTAATTTTGGAATTAATCACAGTTGCGCGAGCGAACATTTCGTCTGCTTAGGGTATCAATTCCTGACGGCTGCAATGATTACAAATCATTATAACTAATACGTTGTGCCAAACTCGTTCCACATAAGCATTCATATTTGAGACAATAGTCATATAAAATGTCTGCAGTACTACGCCAGCCCAGCGAAGCAAGCACGCCGCATTTCATCTGTCAAACTTTGTACTGCACTCACAACACAAGCTGCCCAGCGATCAGTTGTTTACTCCTTCAGCTCAGAGCCTTGACTCTCTACTGTCTACTGCTTGTGCCACACACGTGTGACGTCACGCAGACCCATACACAGCGCACCAAGTGGCAATCGTACTGTGGGTGTTATTGCAAATAAATATAAAATAGATATACAATACATAAATTATATATATTTATATAAAAACATATTTAACTCACAGTAAAATATTATAGCAAATATACTACACAAAGAATAAATGATATAGTAAAAATACAATGAAATAGAATAGGATAGACCAGCCTATAAAACTTGATAAATCAAAAGTAACCAAACCAACTCACACCAAAATGTTACCAACCTCTACAAAATTTCACTAAAATACTAGCAAGTGACGGTAATACCTTCACAGGTGGCCTGCCAGACGGTGATACCTACCCCGAGAGCGCGAGCACAGACAGCATAAAAATGGAGGGTGAGTGGTAGCTGACAATTAATATGGCCCTCTCTGGTGATCCAGCATCGAAAGTTTAACTGTAATTTCTCATACCTAGGCTAGTGAGAGGAGTTTACAGCCCCTCTTAATGCATACTCACTCCCATACAGAGATTGTTGCAGGCCATCTCTAGCCTTACATGGTCATTATGAAATCATAATAAAAGCAATTAGTTGAAACAGCTGTGAAGTGGCTGGAAAAAATAGGTATGAGTGTAAACTTTGACACAATGTTTTACTTCCCTAGCACCCTCCAAAGAGGCACTTACATGAATTTTCTCCACTATAGCTTGGGAAGCTCTGACACTGTGAAAAATGGCACGAAGCTTACATGGAAATTATATGTATGAAATTTATGCCTCAGGAGTGAACAAACCTCCTGAGGTGTGGGGTGACACGCTCTCCACGCTAAAACATAATGTAAATGTTACGTTTCAAATTCCAACTACTGCTACGCTAGATAATTATGACAAAACTGATGAAGGCCCAGAGAGGCCGCGCGCGACATCCACCCCACTCGGTCACTAGAATGCAAGTAGTGCCATGGTGCTCATGCCGATAGTTTTGCATGGTGTTTGCACAAAAAAGTATGATGGACCATGCTGCAAAAATTATTATTAACAATTATATTACATAATTTGATGTTAACATGAGAACCCCTATTAAAATATATGACAAATGAACACTTCCTTAATTAAATACAAATGACACTACAAAAGAAAAATTATTCAATTGTATCATATAATGCTTACATGTGACTGTTTACGTTATCCGTGTTATTATGACGGATTCGCTTTGAGCTTGGACAGCTCAGTGCCCGTTTTCAGTTCAACGCCTTGCTGAAAAGGGACATACATAATGCCCCTTAATGATTTATATCATATGACTCTGCAAAACAACATCATTTGGAATAGCATGTGCTGCTATGTCATATTGCCTAAGTGTCACGAAGTAACACTTAGCTAGTTACGTTTTCTGTAAATATGTAATGTCGCACTGTATTGCTACACACTTGATTCCGAAACACTTTAATGATTTTCTTTTTCTTATGCACGTGATATTATTTTACCACTACATGGCACAGCACTTTCACTGCACATTATCTGCACACTGCACTCATGCGGGTAAATGTTGAACTCGCAGGCCTGACAGGCAAGGTGGTAGGCGATGAGAGAAACAGTCTCAGGGAGCCATCACATGGGACACGTCACCAATTTAGTCAAAAGATTTGACTATATTAAAATTTACTACGCCAATAACGGATCCTCCGATTTTCCTATACGAAGCAACTGGAAATTGACTTCGCACTCTGGGAAACTTGAATGCTGCAAAATATTTAAAATATTGACAAGGGAAGGTCAAGAACACATGTATAGGACATCATTTTATTGAAAAGATGTCTGCCTATTGAATTTAGTAAGTAATTCATTAAAAAATTATGTTGGTTTTACACCAAAAACTATTGAATATGGACTGAGTACGAACACACTTTAAACTCAATGATTAGATTAACGGTCAAATATGGTTAGTTTTGATTTAACAAATTAATTTTTGAGAACTACAGCTCTTAAAAAAAAATTGGGGTCTACTTTATCCATCCAACGCTCTAGTTTTCAAAAATTACTTGGAAATAAAGCATGATAAAAGCAGTTTGGTGGGTGATTATAAGTACCAATACCTCTTATTACAGTTTGGATTCTTTTAGAACTCATTTGAATCAATATCGTAAATTAATAAATAAAGTATTCATAGATAATTCATAGTTATTGAATATTCGCAGACCCTTAGTGTGGTTTTACTAATACAGAAATGGTTTTAAAAAAAATTTATTTAGCTCAATTTTATGTGTGTGTGTGTGTGTGTGTGTGTGTGCGCATATGTGTAGTTGAAAAGTTAAAATGGGGTACATCAGATGTGACTTGGTGACCCTCTTCTTTTTTGTGCTGCAAGCAAACCTGACACATAAATGGATTAGAGGGAAGCGAGAGCTTCACAGAAACTGTACAATGCCCCTATGACCAGACAAGAACTACACAACTTCATTTTCAGGTGTAAAAAAGAGGGGATAAAGTGAGTTGTACAGCCACATGTACTTCTACAGCCACCCCATGCAAAGTTCTCAACTGCTCTTAAAAAAAAATAACTAGACTTATTCTGCAACAAAAATCACTCAACACAGCTACAGTCTATTTGTGGTTTCTTTATCCTTTTTAATCAAAGGTTTGAAAAATTTCCCCATGTATGACGTGTTTAGTTATTTCCAACATGTGCCATATATCACAAGCGTTTTATACTTGTGTTCATACAATTTACTTTTTTTTCTGTTAAATTCAAATGTTATTAAAATTTTATCGAATGAGAAATAGTTCTAATACAAAATACTGTTACACTTAGTGCACACAAACGCAATGTGTTGTCCCTCTGGTGTAAATTTCAGACTTAGTTTATACTAGGTGGAGGAATAGCCTGTAAGTACAACTTTAGCAGGGCTTCAGAAAAGGCTGAAGTAATCGTGAATGGATTATAGAAGTATTCTATAGAATAAAAAACACAATTATATTATACTGACAACTTTCTCATGTGAAAAACTTGTCAACAAGTAACATACTTTCATTCAGTAATCTTTCTTAATTTACACAACACTAAGGTACAACTTAGAAAAAGTTGGTACTGCAATTTCAGTAGAGAATTAGTGAATATTAGACAATATACCAATGCTGTTAGCATTTATAGTGAAATTCCGCATTTACCACATGAATGGGCAATGAAATATACCGACATGATGATTCCTTCATGTCCTAAGACTAAAACTCACAATTTTCGCCACAATTTGCAAATAGGAAGTAAATGAGAAATTGTTGTGCCCATAAGGTTTCTGAACTAAGAATTTTTTGACCTAAATGAAATAAATGAATAAGAAGGTGGATGTGCACACATATTACCAAATTGCATATGCCATGAGCCAAAATAAAAAATTTATGTAAGAGTTTATGATGATGTAAGAAATTATACACACTACACACTCAACTATATACAGAGATTAATCATACCTTTCCTCTTCACAGCATCGGTAGGCAGATCAGAAAGTAGTTTTTCCAAACGAATGAGCAGTTTGTTGGTCTCAGCTGCATACCGCTCAACACGCATGATGCGAATTTTACGGAAATGTTGAGTATGACTCCGTGTAACTCCTAAAGGGATCAAAAAAATCTGCAATGTAATCACTATACACTCAAATTCAAGCCCTAACATTAACACTGCATCATGGTCACCTCTGTCTGCCAACTTTGTGTTTGGTTTTTTAAGTTACTTAATGTCCACAATAGTTGAAACATCTGTCCTCTCATATCTCATAATGTTTGTACACAAAATCATAAAGCTTTTTTATCAATGTCCTTTGAGCACCATAATCTCATAAAAAGCACAGCAATGTTACCCACCAATATTGAATTACTCAACAAAAGCTTATCCACCACCACAGTAATAGTTAATTAAAAATTCAAAACATACTTGCCACATCACACAATGTATTTTAATTACCCTTATCATGGAAGAAGCATTTTTGAATATCACTGTAAAAACTGCTATCAATGTCATTCAATTCAAAACTTGTTCGATGAGCTCGGCCCAAAACATAGTTGTGCGTGCAGGCAATTCCCCACCCCCCTCTCCAGGTTGTGCCATGATGGGCCAACAGGTGTGCACTGCAGAATGGCTGGCCTCTGCTGGGACATGACATAAGAACTCCAAAAAACTGTGATAGGCAAAAGTGAAAAACGAGCACACTCATGGTGACATAGCGGCCTCACGATAATGCAGCAGACTATTTCAAATCTATCTATTGGCCTGGGTCTCCCTTCACTGCTACTACAATACTCTGCTGCTTTGTTAGACTTTATGACGAGCAACAATCATAAATGCAATTTTTTCCCCTTATTCTAGTGAGGCCAGTCTTGTTTGCGTTGTGAAGTCCAGTGTTTGGGCCATGGGGCCATTTAAACTTCTTTAAAATTTCGCAACATCTTGGCAACATCTTGGCAACAGTCAATGATGGTACCATCAGCAATCAAGCGGTGCTGCCTGAATCTATAACATGAATTCAGCTTTGTTCTCTAATTGTTAAATTGCAACTCCCAATGTTTTCATTAAATTAGTCTGCACTGTACTCTGGCTCAGACATTTTGGTACTCCGGGCCAAATTCGTGCCAATGCAAGTGATCAACATTTGCTTTGTTTGTCATGGCTCGTGCATCGATAGTGACTCTGCTTTGCTTAGTGAGCACTTGCATGGCAGAAAAGTGTGGCTGCAAACTTATCCAACTCATAACTCAAATTGTTTAGCACGACATACAGTGAACGTCACCTCCGTGTTTGACTTCAGGATAGTGTGTTTGTGTGCACATGAAGGTCGCTTTATTTGTTCGTTGCATGCCTTACTTTGGCTTCACCAGTTCCTTTGTCCTGAATTTGGTTATGTGTCTTTTAATTCTTTGTTTGTATTACAGTCATAACGTGAATGGTACTTTCTAATGATCACTTGATTTCAATCACCTTTTACAGTTAGAAGATTTGTGTGATAATCATGTGTTTTGGATCGCTTATGTACGTGTTCCCACCAGTGTCTTCCATCTCTCTCTTCGCTGCGGTATGTACATGAAACACACATCTCTTGTGTTGTAATTTTCAGTTTGTGAACACATTATTGCACATCTCAGCAAGTTAAGATTGGCCAAAGGATGTCTGAAGCACGCACTTGGCCTCGCAAGTGTGTTGGTGCAGAACCCTCAGAAAATAATTAACCTGATGCAGTTGTGCTTTGTATGTCATAAGTAACAGTAACTTTGAAATAGATGACATTACTGTAGAAATGGCAGCTGATCAACTAACAGGCTTCGATAAATACCAACATGCAGCCCTGAAGATCAGTACTACAATATTATGGCAATGGTAGAATCTCCTGCGAGCAAGTCGGACTGAGTGAGTGAAGAGATTTGGGCGGCTCTTAAAAGTGAGGTCTTTGAGAGCCGATGAGAATGATTGAGGTGAGTATGGAGCAGTGCCGGAATGAAAGGGCAGGGGAAACGGGAAATCTCCAAGAAAACCTGCAAACCTGTTGCTTCATTCGGCATTATTCCCACATGTGAAAATCTGGGGGTGACCCGACAGGGGATTGAACTCTGTTTGCCTTGGGGGAATATGAGTAGGCTAACTGCTCGGCCACCACAGCTCAAGCAAGTCAGAGGCAGCATAGGTAGTAGCTACCAGTACATGGAAGGTAAATGTATCACTTTCCAAGATCTTCTTGCTACAGGTTCAGTGGAAGCACGAATGACTGGGTGAACTTTTCAAACTTGTTCAGCACACTTGTAGTTGATCACTCCGACCTAACACAAGTCAAAATGTGGGCCAATAAATATAATTCATGCACTTCATATTTCTGACAAAAATTTTGACATTGCCTGCTAGTTGCTATCAAAGCAATATTCAAACAAACGATTAATGGTTTCTTTGCATGTGGAAGTTCTACTGGAAGCATCCACAGTATCCTCTGAATCACCCACCTTGCTGTGACAAATGCTGACAGTTGTAACAGAGAATGTGGCAGCACTGGAAGCCCTAAAAGTTCCTAAGCCCTAAAAGTTCCTAAGCCCTAAAAGTTCCTGTGCAACACTGGGACTTAATCTTGCTGCCCATCCTTTGCAGGAAACTAGATGCTCCACTGCACACAGTGGGGGATGGCCTTGATAGACAATGAGCTCCCCACTCATAAGTCCTTTGTGCAGTTCTTAGTAAAACATTGTTGGGATATGAAAGCAGTAGCATTAACACCTAGGCCAGCACCCTCAAAGTCCAAACTGTGCAGATTTCAGCAGAATGTAAACTGGCTAAAGGCTGCAGTTCATAAAATGTTTTTTATGGTGAAACCTACCCCTTCTTGCAGTTTGTACAACACTGCACATTTGCTGTAGAAATACCCCCAGTTTCAACAGAAGCCACATACAGAACAATTTGAACTTATCACGGAAATCAATGATTGAAATGTTTGCAACCCTCATACCAGTGTAAAAATGTTCCTTAGCAGTCTTGTATCGTCATTGCAAGTCACGGCATCGCTCACTGCTGCACTTCCCGGAACCATCCATTCAAGGAGATGTCGTCTCAGATGGATCAGAACAATTCGTAGAGGCACCACATAGCAGCTCGAGTGTGTTCTTCATTTTCAAGGATATCCAAGAGTGCTATGGTTAAACTGTCAACTTCTCCATTTGATGTACAAGATGTGTCAAGGGCCTTCCAACCCATCTCAGAGTGGTAATGGATTCCGGCAGTCAAGCAAATTTCATCTCCTAAAACTAATTATCTAGATTGGGTATCCCTTATAGGAAGAAAACTCAACCACTTCAAGGGCTCTCTCAGGCACCAGTTAACAATGCTCATGGTATGGCATCTTGTGTGCTAAAGCCTTATGGTCAGACAGAAATATCATTTTCAACAACGCTTTATTGTTACCTCACATAACAAGATACCTCCCATCTGCACCTGGACCCCAAGCCTGGCGACATCTTGCCCATCTTCAGTTGGCAGACCCAACCTTTGCAATCTTGGGGTCAATTGAGATGCTGCTCGGTGCAGAGCGTTTTCCTTATCTATTGAAAGGAAGCAAGCGTGAAGAGCCACCTGGTACTCCAGTAGCTCTGGGTACACACTTTGGCTGGATCATAATGGGAAAGAGCAGTTTACCTCACACATTTTGTCATTCTTTGTGGCTTCCAGTTTGTTAAGTCCATCACTGGACACTGTTGTGGAATGACTTTGGAAACTGGAATAACTGCCTGCTGATAAACCAACACCATCACCAGATGATCTCATCTGTGAAAAATTGTTAGCAGAAGGCCAATGCTCGTGAAGAAAATTGTCACTACAGTGTTGCACTCCCCTTCAAGAGCCCTGACTCTGACCTAGGAGACTCCTACTCCATTGCACTTATTGTTTCAATTCACTCAAGTGTCATTTTAAATGCCAGTCAAATTTCAAAGCAAGTTACGTATCATTTACACAAGTTTATATTAACTCACATCATATAAGATGTACTGACAGTTCAGATGTGAATTCCTGTCACTCCTATTACATCCCACATCAATGTGTGCACAAGCTTGACAGTACTACCACCAAACTTCATGTCGTGTTCATGCACCTGCAAAGGCCAGTTATGGTTTGTCTTCTAATTATGTATTGTTGACTGGACCTAAGCTTTAAATGGACATAATAGAAGTGTTGCTTCAGTTCTGAATTACATTGGTTGTATTTACAAGAGAAATAAAACAAATGTACAGCCAAATTGTGGTCTCTGATGCTCACAGAGATTACCAGCACATCCTTTGGAGGGAGTCTAAAGATCACCCTCTCAAAATGTACCATCATAACACTGTTAAATACTGTGTTAGCTCTGCTCCATTTGTCACTCTCTGAACTCTTCTGCACTAGCTGGCAGAAGATGAGAGGGAAGTCTATGAGATTTCTGCAAGTAAATTGTTGTCCGACACATTGATTATGTGGTCAAGGGGACCAGCGATGTCACTTCTACTACGAAGCTGGGACAGTAACTGCAACAGTTACTCTTGAGAGGTGGGTTCCAGCTTCGCAAGTTCACCAGCAACTGCCCTGCTATGATGAAAGACTTGTGTCCAGAGGATATGCAACTCTCAAGTACATCCTACTCTTGTGATGAAGACTAGTATGTCAAGGTTCTAGGGCTGCAATGGAACACCAGCACAGACGGTTTTGGTTATGATATTCAACCAAAACCCCTGGTTCTGACAAAATGTGGAATCCTTTAAGACGTAGCCAGGTTTTTGACCCACTGGTATGGTATGATTTTCGCCTTGACACACTTAGCCAAGCATTTTTTGACACAACAGCTATGGCTGGAAAGTGTTAATTGGGACTGCCCGGCTCCTCCTGACATCATTGCCAAATGGGAAACAATTTGAAATCAGCTACCATGCTGTTCCACCATAACAACTCCTCTATCACCCTTAGCAGTGCATACTCCACCTTTGAACTGCATGGTTTCTCTGAGAGCTCAGAGAAGGGGTATGCAGTTGTAGTGAATCTCCAATAAGTGTCTTGCTACATGTGTGGTCACCATCCACATGCTAATTGCTAGATGCAAGGCGGCTTCTCTCAAAAGAATAACTATTCTTTGCCTTGATCTCTGCACTACTGTACTCCTGACTTAGTACTGCACTTAGTGTTGGATAAGTACTCATAAATTTTGTCCTTTGAAGGCACATATGCTTGGACTGACAATTCAGTTACACTGTCATGGATTAGGGCTTAACCACATGTGTGTAAAACCTTTTGTTAGCAATGGCATTAGTAAAATTCAGAGCTACTCCTCTGTTGATTGGTGGCATCATGTTCTGAGTGAACAGAACCCAGAAGATTGCATTTCACATGGCCCCACTCTTTAACAGATTCTCAAACATCCCGTTTGAGGGTCAAGACCTGCCTGGTTCTGCGAAGATAAGAAGCAATAATGCTTCTTATCTTCGCCTTATCTTATGTGGCCACAGTGTACACTCCATAATTCTAGCCACATCTACAATGAAGAGCATCAAACTTTTGAGCTGCCGGCCACCTTCATACAATCCCTATTATAAGACTTACTGGAAAGATATTAAAAATTAAATGAAGTACAAACAATAATCACATTGTGTTGAATATTTGGGCAGACAGTTGTGCAGGTGTGGCCCCTACCTACCACAAGTCCAGTTCAGTTGGATGAGATGCAAAATGTGCTGAATATCATAATCAAGATCTTGCAAATACAATTTGCTCAAAAGTTTGCTCGTATTGCCGGGCACCAACCTTGTTCTCCATCCATCTAGAAGCCAATTCTTCTGTAGATCCTGAAGGCCTCCTGAGGGTAGGTTGTCAATTGCAAAGGGCTGAATTGCAATTGAAACAGGAACACCCAATCCTTATCCCAAAAAATTGTCGTCTTACAGTGCCACTGATTGATGAGCTTAATTTAAAGTTTCTGTACCTTGGATCCCAAATGCCGCAGTCACTACTTCAGAGAGAATTTTGGATACTTGGTGACAAGAATCTCGTTCGCAACTGCCTTCATAAATACATACACTGCTTTCAAACTCATCCCAAATCCCTCACACTGAACCCTCCAGCCACTGCTCACTTTGGCATTCTTTGAGAGGCAGATATCAAGTCTGTCAAATCCATTCCTAAGAAAGTTATGGGTGCCCAGGTGCTGACAAATGATGAGCCGAGTGCCATTTGGCCCAGATTAAGACAACACTCAATTCAAGACCACTGTGCCCATCGTGGTGTGATCCTAATGACTTCTCTGAATTAACTCGCAGTCACATTCTTGCAACGGGTCCAGTCCAGATTTTGCATGAACTGGACATGTCTTCACTTCCGGTTATTAGTTGACTAGGTGGTCATTTTTATAACAGATCCACCAGTTGTTTTGGAAGAGGTGTCATGTGGAGTACCTCCATTATCTTCAGTCCAAGGTTAAGAAGAAAAACAAGACAACATGGTAGAAGGCAACTTGGTTTTGGTAAAGACCAAAACTTTCCTCCCTTGTGGAGGAAGCTTGGCAAAATAGTAAAGATCCACCCTGGGGTATATGATATTCTGCACTCACTGAAGTTTGTACCCAGAAAGGCACCTTCACCAGGCCAAATATTAAGTTGTGTCCTTTTCCCCCTCTGCTAATGAACAACCAAGAGAACTGCTGTCCCTCCATGTATTTAGAACCTGTTTGTGTAAATATTGATTGTTCTGTTTCATACATTTGTATACTGCCCATGGGAGTGATTAGTGTTTAAGTCTGGATCCTTCAAGGTATGCAGAATATTTGGGCAACGGGTCCCTTTGAACTTGTTTAAATTTCCTGCCACATCTTGGTGATACAGTCAATGGTGGCGCCATCAGCACATGAGCAGCGTTGTCAGAATGTACAAGACCAGTTCGGCTTTGTTCTCGTATCAGTAAGTCGCAACTCGCAATGTTTTGGTTAAAATACAGTTTGCATTGTTCTCGAGCCCAGACATCCAGAGTAGTGCAAGAGCCATTTTAGGGAAAAATTATGGTTTTGGAAGATAGTTATCTAAGGCCAGCCATGAACAAAACTACAATTTATACAGGTGAAACTGTAACCAGGATTCTGTTAACTGCTGAAGCATGAATAGGACACAACATAAAATAAGGGCAGACTATCTCTGGCATGACACATCAATTACACCACTGACCACAGATCAGGTAAATGCTGATACCAGGTGCAAAACTGTAAATCATGAAACCACTGTCTTGTTGACCCAGTTTACTTGAAATCAAAGACTAAATCAAACTGCTTACATTAAAGCATCTATAGAAAACCCAGCTAATAACAGAGAACTTGTCCTAGAGGAATTAGAGGGCACAGTGACTGAGCGGTTAGCCTGCTCGCCTCCCACCAAGGAGATCCGAGTTCAATCCTCGGCCAGGTCACTCTGGATTTTCGCATGAGGGAATTGTGCCAGACGATGCCATTGGTCGACAGGTTTTCTGAGGATATCCCGTTTCCCCCATACTTTCATTTTGGCACTGATCCATACTCATTTCAATCACTCATTGGCTTTCAAGACCTCAATGTTAAGAGCTGTCCAAATCTCTTCACTCACTCCCTCCTAAAGGAATTATAGCGATATTAGGAAATCCAAAGGATTCCAAACACAGAAAAAAGGGCATTACAACTATAAACTTTGGGACTAATCTCTCAACATTCAGACTTATTAGATGCTAATGAATCAAGCGAATGTGTCATATTGAATGGCACCATCAACAAACCAAGTAATAGCAGTTATTCGCCCCTGCATGATTTTAACTACATTTGAAGACTTGGTACAGACACCTGATGATCATCATCAGAACATGGATCTGCTCATGCAAAACAGCACCAACAGTGTTGGACGCTGCGAGAATGACCAACACACCTCATGAATCATGCCACCCAGTCAAATCTTCCCAATTAATGAAGAGCAGCAGGTACCAGCTATGAGATTAACTTGTGACCAGCGATTGCAGAAGGCCCAGGAGCATTCACCCTCTCATCTGATACAATCAGGGACTTTGGGGAATTAAAAACAAGGTGGGACCAGTTGTTTCTCAACTTCCTGAGACTTAACTTGTCAGCCCTTAACTGGTCTGGCAGTACCATCCAGAAATACAGTGCAGAAGAGATGTGGCCACCTACGATACAGAGTGTAAGCTAGGTCCCCTCCAGTGGAGAGAAAGACTTATGAGATATGGGGATTCACTCAGTGTTTACAGGAGAATACAGTCAAGAGCCAAGTAAGAGACAACTGACATGGCATTGCAAGGCACATTAACAGAAATAACAAACATCTTGGAGGGACATGAGACACCACTGTATTCGACGGGCAACCTATATCACAATTGTTGTAGGGGGCAATATTTTGTGGTGTTATTTTAAAGCAAATTTCATTTTTAAAAATACCTGATTTCTGTGTTACCGGTTTTATTATGAAAGTCTTAGAAATTGAAACATGACTAAAATTGTGCATTATTACAGCCAACATTGTACTGTGTTATTTCAATGCAAATTTTATTATTAAAAGTTGTTGATAATTTATTCTTATATGCATATTTCCATTAAAATTTTAGAATGTTTATGCAATTGCTTAAATAAGAGAAAATAATTTATTTGAACAAAGGTAATGCAGAGCATCATCATAGGTTAAAAAAAAATCCCTTTTTAAAGGGTTTGTTTCTTTGTAACTTGTATGTTAAGGTTCCTAAACAGTGTGGATTTTTTTGTTACAGTCTTACACTAATGGCTTGGATATTTGTCTATAGAGAAAAAAACATTCAATACTGGAAATAAAATTATTTTTAAATTTGCTTTTACAATTTTGCTATTCTCATTCTAATATAATTTCTCATCCACATGGTATTCAATATTTACTGCTGTTATTCACTCGGCCTGAATGACAACAGCTTAAAATTAATTTATTCCCATCATCTGAAAACTTAAATTATTCTTAGCATATCTCAGTTTATACATTTTTGGATACAGATTGCTGGTGATAGTTTCACAGATAAAATAATATACTTGGGCTAAATGTACTTTATTGTGTGTTTTAACTGAAACTTCGGCATTAGACTGTGTGTAACTTGCATTTCGGTGTTTGGCAGTGAATTAAAATACATTTTGGTGTTATTTCGGTTTTATCACTATTCACCATATAATCTTGGCTCTGCTATTAACAGATACCTGTTGTGCTCAGTATCTGAAGAGGCATGGCATTATAATTTAAAGTAGCTGTATCATCAAAAATTACCAAAATAAAATAATTTTGTATTTTGTACTAGTTACTACTTTGTGAAAGGCCAAGCCCAAATTTTTTTATAACTTGAATCTATTTCCTACAAGTACAAGAGGCAATGAACATAAACTGCTTAAAAAATCATCAGATCTGCAAGGGATTAAACAACTATACTCACCTATAGTTTGGGGCTCAAATTCCAAAGGCTGGTAGTTCACAGACACACTGCTACTGCCTTGCACATGAAAATCTGAATCACTCCATGTTGTATCTTCATCTAATTTTAAAATTTTCTTCTTTGCTCTTCCCAGCAAGCCTGAGAAATGCAAACAACTTTATATAAGTTAGACCTACACCTATTTAAATGTAAATAGGGTGCATATAAATTCAATTTAAATCTACAAAATGCTGGTAAAAATTACACAATAAAATGAAACTAATTGGACTAATAAACCACCAGGCCAATGCCTGGTGATTTATTGATACTGGTGACTTGATAAAAACATAGCTACTCAATTTGTTACACACTCACACACACACACGCACGCACCCACGCACGCACGCACATGCGTGCGCGCACACACACACATACACGGGATGTTACAATATTGCATGTCAATACTTCGGGGGTCCATTCCTCACATCTGGAGGATGAAAAAATGTTATATGAACATAGGTACGCAAACACTTTTTTTCATCGCTACAGCTGTGGAATGCCATCACAGCTGTAATTGGCAGCCTCATACCAGCCCCCGAGGAGCCCTGATTTGAATCCACAAGACTTGTATTTATGGGACATTTAAAGGCACTTGTGTACGCAACCTCAGTATTGTGGTGGGTTGCGAACCAACCAGGAAGTTTCCAGGGATTCATCAATGCATTCCGGTGGGCATACAACGGCGAGTTGATGCATGTATTCGTGCTGATGGAGAGTATTTTGAACTTCCTGTGCAGTTCCTACCATTCTAGAAGTAGTGTCTTAGTGTGAGGTATCGTGTATCATGTAAACGAACGCTGCGATGGCATTCCATAGTAACATGTTCCTGCCCACGGGCCATACGCTGTACATTATGTATTACGGGCTGTAGCAACGAAACTAAGCGTTTGCGGACCAATGTTCATGTAACATTTTTTCATCCTCCAGACGTAAAGAATTTTCTCCCAAAGTATTGACATGCAATGTTGCAAAATCCTGTATATAAATTAACAAAATATTTATCATAATGCTTACAATGTAGGAATTATGAACAGTTGTAAAATTTCTTAGAAAAAAAATTGTTATGAATAATGTGGTTAAATGTTGATCTTGCATTGGGAAGTTTTTGTTGTATTGGTACTGACAGACACTCAACATTGTGGTCTATTTTGTGTTGTTACCTTATGGTTGTTTTTTAGGTTCCCTGGATGTTAATCTGTACTGTTGTTCATGCATACCGTTCATGATGGTTTAATCATATGGCATCCAGGATTATTCTACAGGTTATACGCAAATATGTGTAAGAACAACAATTTGTATATCACACTGAAATTCTTCCTATGCATCACTGCATGCAGGCTTGCTGTGTGTCTACATTCTGCAAAATTTTTGAATGTGTAATAAAAGTGTGGAGTTAAATTATTTGTTACTAACTATATGACAACCTCATATGGCAGTGTTTGAAGACACTGTGAGTACAAGTCCAGCTGCAATTGTCCGCACTACGAGCTCAAGTTGCTAGATACAGCTGATTGACAAACTAAAAGTTACAAACAATTACAACACCTGGAAAATGCTAACTGAAATTTATTTAGCATGAAAGGACTCGTGGGAGTGCATTTTTCAACATGAAAATGGACTCGGAAAATGTTTATGGAAAAAATATATTAAAAGACGAGTTAATATTTGCGTCATGGTACAGACACATTGCCTTATTCGTGAAAGATTGTTAAAAATGTCCAAAGCAGCTTAAAAGTGTTAAACGTGTGTATGAAGATGAAACTCTCATACGACTATGCTTATTGAAGTTCTTTGTGGTAAGGTTAGAAAGTCACCTAACATGTAGGAGAGTGTAACCAAGGTTTCCAATCACACAATAGTTGGCAGACATCAGCTCACTCATTGATAAGTTTGTTAGCATTATTATGCCGAGTAGTTTGTCTCTAGAGTATGATCCAATGATAATAACTCTGGAAAGCTAGGGAGCCAAAATAAATAGTGAGTCTGTCAAGAGCAAGCTTCTTCAAAAGATGAAAGAATGTAAGTGATTAGCAGCATTCCAGTGACATAGCACTCTTACCAAGGGACAGCGAAAAACAACTTCAACAGTAGTAAGAAGCAAACATGTCAACAAAGCCAGAAGAAAGGTTGTGTTCACACACTACAGATGTAATGAACCAGGTCGTAGAACCTGTGACAGCCCCAACAGACAACCTGTGAATAAAGCATCATGTGACTCATCACTGCTGACAACTTTGTCTGCAAATTAAGGCAGAGAAGAGTAATATGCACGTTCAGATGCCAACAATCATATTACAAACAGTAAAGCCTGGTTGGGGAACAATATTGCAGTAGGAGGATACATGTGCTAACAATGAAAAACAATGTAGGGTCAATCCATCTGAAGTGGTCCCGAAAATAAGTTTGTCGTTTAATCATTAAATTAATAATATGTAATAACAATAAAAATAATAAACTTTTTTTATGATTATAACTTTTGTATATTGGTAGTTTAAAACAAAACATTATTTTATGTTGACTCATTTACGAATGTTAGCCACTTAAGTTTAATAATTTTCACCCTTTTTAGCCTACTTTCTGAAGGAAAAATAGGTTTATGCCATCACCCAAATATCTGTCTGAAATGTATGTACCCTCCCCCCAAATACTTTTAAAGCAGTGAACCAAATTTTACCAAACTTGGTCCATGCATGCTAGTAAGTATATCCGACTTTTATAGTTTTTTATAAACTGGGTACTTATTTTCAAAATTGCTGCAATTTTAGCTTACTTTCTTTGGAAATGTAGGCTTATGAAATCACCTGAATGTCTGTGTCCACCTCCTGTACCTTTCGAATCAATGAACCAAATTTTGACCAAACTCGGTGCACACACAGTACTTTGTGAGGACATCCAACTTTTATAATTTTCAAATATCTCACATGCTTATTTTCCAAATGGCAGTCAATTAAAAATTTTAAGGCCCTATGTTAGATCTTGGAAACCATCAATCAGGTTTACACCAAATTTGGTACTTTGAACTGTCTATCATCTTTATTCTTCGCTTTCAAGTTTACTCTCCTGGTTTTGAGTATCTACATCTGTGTTTCTTCTGTGAAGTATTTCTATATTTTTGGAGTTGGACTTTTTGAGACAGTGACTTAGCCGGCAGGACACATGTTTTAGGATTAGGGATTGCGCCGCTGGCGCTGCTGTCTTTATATGTTATAGTGCTTTTTATACTTTGTGGTCGGTGGTGTACTGTGAGCACTCTCTGAATCCTCTCCTTCATTCTCCTTGTGTCCTTACTACTTCGATACCTTTACTCCAATGCGTGTGTCATGCATTGCTATTGAATGCAGTCTGTAACTTAAGGCATTGTTCAGGTATTGCATCGTCATTCTCTACTCTTTCTTCTTATGCTCTTGCTGGAGGCGCTCTACGTTTATACTTTTGCGTCAATAGCCTCAACTTATGTGATCATGTTGTCAACCTTGTTAATCAGCTAATTGTTCCAGAGCAATGGGGCACTGTGTACAGTGAGTTATGGAAAACGTGTTTGTCTCACCCGGTAGACTTCTAAATGTTTTGTAACAATTGTGTGGCAAGTTTGTGTGTAGATTTTTGGGTGTGCAGTAGTTGCTAGCACTTTCTATATTCATGTTTTATTCACCCTTCAAAATTATATTTGGCTTTAAACTATGGTTTCATGTCTGCTGTTTGCCTGTGCGCTGCCCAAATATGGTTCATAGTTTTTTCCTGAATTGGTTTACGAGAGTATTCACAACTCACTTTGCTGTGTATTTTTCTAGTCAATTTTTTGCTTGTAATATTTTACTTAATATGAACGGAAATCATGAGTACCGTACCTATTTTAGTCAATGTCTGTATCATAAACAGCAAAATTGTAAGTAATTTTGTATTAAATATCGGCTTTATTGAATTTTGTCAATTGTAAATTATTTGTGATCACCACAGACTTTTTAAAAAGTGAGGGAGATAAGTATTTATAGCACTGCAGACTAATCTATTAACTGTTCCAATTCAATGTGTAATTTTTTAAAACATTATGTATGGTACGTAATACAGCTTTTGTATTTACACACACTTAGCAATTACAGTACTGCATTGTTACCAAAATTTACTACCATTCTGCATATGTACATTACAGTACTTCATGTGCAATTCCACTGCAAACTATACCTCAGTACTGTTCATTATTATTATACCATTTGTGGGTTTATTTCCAAAACTTTTGCCATACTAGTCCTACTTTTGCCATAGTAGTCCTCATTTTGTTACAGGAATAACTGTATGTATAGTGTAATACATCCAGAATTCAGTTAATGTGTGTTTAAAGCATACAAAACAGAAACACTGTCTAAAGTGCATTACGACATTGACTCCCCCACTGTCGCCTAGTTTGTGTAACGTTCATGCCTGCAGCAGTGCTCATACTCTACTTCAGTGGAACTGGCTATCCCCACCTTGTTCACTTCCTCGATACCCTACCTTACCTGTCTGCCTTCACGTCACAATTTTTTTGTAGTAGGGGCTGAGTTAATATATACCATTGTCTAACTTCCCCTCCTACTCAATCTCTCCTGGCACTATAAGCATGATCAAGATGGATCTGTGTTTCATTTAACTGAACAGCTGAGGAGCTGTGTGACGGCGAGGGCATCTTGTCAGTTTTGTGAACGTTGAGGACATTTTGGTATGTGAAATATGTTAAATTAATATTTGGCTATGACAAGTATGCAATATTGTGAGGGCCTTTAGAGTGTTTTAACTTGTGTAGTGGGACCCACAGCAGGGTAGATTTTCCTAAATTTTGTTTCCCTCCAGCACATTCAAAATTCCCTTTTCAGTAACTAAACTGCTTTGCTGTCATTGTTTTTCTAGTTTTTTTAAAGTGCAGTGTTCATGTTGTGCGGGCCCATTTGCCTTGCTCAGACTAGTTGCTTAGAAGGCGTCACAGTCTACTACTCGCCCGCCTTGTCGGTTTTAAAGTTGGTGTTGTCAATTTTTTAAGCTCTGGGCACTATAGTTAGGGCTTAGAATATATCTGCTCTTTTTACAAGCTGCCACCCAGGCTGTAAAATTTTTAATAAGAATTTTACTAAGAATTTTTAAGCTGTAGTTTTACGTTAAGGTGCACTTTACTGGCCTTTTTCCAGATGCCGCAACTTTCTTGTTTAGTGTCATTAAGTTTTTTCAAAACATATATTTTAATCTCATCAGTATTGAAAAACGATCAAGCTACATTGTAATTTAAACGTGTCATATTTCACTGTCACGTGAAATATTAAAATCATAATGTATGATGCGAGATAAGTAATTATACTGCACTTTTGTATTATTACTGGGTTTGTGAAAACTGGTACCTAGTTATTGGTCACATCAAAGATATTTTGTGACGTAAAATAAATATTGGAGTGTTTTTTTAAATGGAGACTATAAATTAGTTATTGATTACGTAATTCTTAATGGTTAATGTAGTGAAATTGAGCCCAAGTTCAGTGGTTTATTTTTAGGCGATAGATTCAACATTTTTTCTGATCCTATAAACTGAATAGTGGTTTGAGAAAAGCTATCTATAATTTTTATTGAAACATTTGTAGTGGATTATGACAGCTGAGAGCTGTGGTTATAATGAAGGAATGTTGTGGTGTACTCAAGTGAAATGTAAAGTGAGTTACGTATTGCTGCGGCTGGCCTCTGTAAAGGTTGTCAAGCTGCGAGCTGAGGCAAGGCGCAGAGCGACCTCAGCCAGCCGAGCCGTTGTTTGTAGAAAAACAAATTCTGGGGGATTGAGCGCGAGGTCAGGAAGGAAGTATATAAGCTTGGAGCAATGGCGACTCCGGCGCCATCTTGCCAGTAATGCCAGAGGCTCTGCCCGTGACCTGCCGGACGAGAGGACCACCTCCCGTGGTCCGACTTCAGCCCCGACGAGCCCGCCATGGAGAAAGCTTCCTCAAGACGTTGTCACCTCAAGGGTAAATATATTCCCTGGTAGGGTGACCCTGGCACGATAGGATTCGGGACACGCGAAGGCATATTAAGCTCCCTCAGAGCAGAACTATAACTTCTTTATGCTTATTGCTTGAATTGTTTGAGAAAAGGCATCAGCACCTCCTAGTTTGTAACCAGAACTAATTAACGCAATCTCAGCTCCTCTATAGCTGACTGAAATTGTAGTGGATTGCTAGATGCTTTCATATAGCACCCTTGTATTGTCTTGAGTGTAATAAAAGTAGTATTTTATATTTGAGTGCTTTTCCATCTAGCTACCCTTATCCCCATAAGTTAATGCATGGCCTGCTCCCCTCTGGACAGGCCACAGCAAATGGTGGAGGCGCCTTAGCTTTCTCACCCTCCCCTTTTTAGCTTGGAATTTAATTAATAGTAAATTCATGATAATATTACTTAAGACAGTACTGTACATAAAAGAGGCTAGAATTTTATTGAGTAATACTTAAACTACAGAGAAATAATAAGAGGAATTCGTAAAGAGGTTTAGCGCCTTCCACCTCCCCTCAAGGTTAGAATTCCCTTGCAAATTACGGGTCAACGGATCCATCGTAGTAAACTATTGTAATAACGTAAGCACTCATTCAAAGCCGAGAGTTTTGTATTATTCAGGAGAAAATCACGACCGCACCAGAGCACGCAAGCAGGAACTGCTGCGTTGCAAATAGCTGCTCTGCCAGACAATCGCCCAGTATATCAGTAGCGTAGTGTGTGTGTGAGCTCGGATTCTAAAAATTAATGCATGCTTAAGCACGGTTCCGCCCTTCGGACCGTTTTGAACTATGCCAAATACTAAATTTCCACGAGGGTTTGCGCAGTGTATGCATGTTAGCAATTAAGGCTAATCTATACAGAAACTTCCTACTATGAAGTCATGAGTAACAACAGAAATATGCGTCAAAAGCTATCAGGAAATTTGTACAACACGCAACACTTGACTTAAGTAACGCCAAATGCGCATTACAGGCCAAACAAATAGAACAGCCAGAGGTACCCACAGAGAATACTGATTTAATATGAACACACACCACCCACACAAGACGCAGCACTTAATTATTCATTTTCCGACACAAGCGAATACGTTTTGCCACACATCCCCAGCATAATGCTTCCCCTTAAGTTAATATTTGCAGCCCTTGTGGCTTTTTCAACTTAAATCGAAGGAAGCAGGAAAGATGTCGGAGAGGCCAAGCGGTCAGCGCAACTTATGAATCAGACATCATCCGCCTATGTTAAAGACTTTTGATTGTAGTTTCTGCATAATTGCTGCATGCAATAGGGTAATCGTCGTATGTATGTATTTTTAGGGTTTTGACATGTTGAATTGTGTTATGACCACATCATTTGTGACCACTTGATTAACAGCCGTCCCATCCTTGCGCTTAAAGTGTTCTTGTTTGCAATTTCACGTGTGCCATAATTTTCTCAGGGTTTATGTATTGTTTAATTTTAGGGTTCTTGTAATTGTTCCATGATTGATGGTTTTTGTAAACGACCACGTGGTCATATGTGGATATTTTCACCATCAGGCACACCAGATGCGTTCATACACTCAAAGCGCAACATGAATAATTTTCTAAATAGCACCGTAATTTTGTCCAACAGCATTCCAATGATTTTTACAGAAAATATTGCAATTTCCCCTGCACCACATGGCCCGGTACGAACTTCATCCAGCGGCATCTGCGCCATTTAAGAATGCTTTCACACACCTGCATGTTTATTGTAACTGTTCATATCGTGCCCCTGGTTTTGTAATTGGTATTTATGTAATTTGTATGGTGACATTATTTTCGTCCTAGCCTGCTAAGTGTACAGACCATCGCCACGCATCACGTGGTAAGGAGACATGTCCAGATGAGTATGCGTTAGTGACATTGGTAATCACACGTGTTAGTGCTCATTGTAATTCTCCGTGTCCCACCTCCACGAAAACTCTGCAGTCCACCCTAGCCGCTGTAGACCCCTTTCCTTGTGGAGACTGTGTTACGAGTTAGGGAATCACCCACCAGAGTTAGCTAGACACATCCGAGGTTAATCGTAATTCATTTTGGCACGATGTGCATTTCACTATGAATAAAAGCAAAATACTTCAGTGTAAATTTGTCTTTCTATATTGTTGAAACTCAGCAAACTCCTACTTTTCACAGTGTTTTTCATAAATGTTTAGTAATGCAAAAATGTTTGTAAAGACGCTCGGATGAGATGACACACAGATCCCACAGTATACCTGAGAACCCCGAGTCTCAAAGTGCGGTGTCTGGGAAACATTGCTGGTGCCCATCAACCAATAAATAATTAGTGTCTTCGTTCGTCTCGTGTCTCACCCGACGGTGTCAACGCGACAATAGATTTCTTGAGAAAATTGTATATTACATTTACCATCACTGTAATTCACAAAAAAATATTTTTACACTAAAGCTTGCCTTTACGAAGCTAAAAATATAATGCAAAAAAGTTTTGAAACACAGATTTGGGCATGAGAATTTAATATAAACTCAACAAATCTATTATGACTGTAAGTATATAATAAAAAAATGGCCACTGAACATGTGTAATTATTTAATATCGTGAACATCTACTGGATACATGCAGGGCTTATTTTAATTTTAAAACATGACTGGTTCAAAAAAATTAAAGTTGTTCAACTCCATATAAAATACACTGAGATGGTAATAGTTTACTCACATTCATATTAATGATAAATACTAAAATGAAGCCTAATAGCCGAGAACAATTTAAAACTTTTCACACAAATTTCTTTGTTGGAAAACAATTTCCATAGTTTAAAATACAAAATTCACACTTCAAAGGTTATCTTAAAAACTTTCCATTATGTTTTAAAACTGTTTACAAATTTCCCTGACTTTTCTAGGAATTCCCCATTTTCCAGAAGAGTGGCCACCATGCAATTGTCTCATTCACTGGTTAACGTCCGGATTCTTTGTGCTGGCTAGAGGATCTGCAGTGGAGTCTTCTGGGTTTTGCACCGGCAACCCTTTGGGCGTTTGAAGTTCCTACCACTCGAGAAGACACACGACTCTGGTGCCGGATGGGTGTTAGTTCACCTGGCTGCCTGCAGTTCATCATCCCCAGGGAAGAACTCTCGTCTGTGCTTCGGTCTTCAAGAGAAGAAGATATTGTAAGTGCTTGTTCGTCGATAACTATGTATGTGTTACTCTACTTGTACTTTGGGAATATTTCCCATGCTTATTTACTTCAAGAATTTCTATTCTATTTAATTTTCTGTGACATATCTTGTATTTGTTGAGAGAAAGTATTGGTTCTTCCAGTGTGTGTAGACTTCTAGGAAGGTGATTGCAGCATTGGATTTCCCCCTGTCGCCTAGTTGTACAATGTCCGTGTCTGCAGCAGTGCTCATCCTCTACCTTAGTGGAGTTGGCTATCCCTACCCTGTTCCCTTCCTCGATCTCCTACCTTACCTGTCTGCCTTCCATGTCACAAGATTTTATAGTAGGGACCGAGTTAATATATACCCCTGCCTACCTTCCCCTCTACCTCTCCCGACACTATATTATAAGCAGCAGCTACTTGAACAGCTGAGGGGACGGGTGATGGCGAGGGCACTTTGTCAATTTTTTGAACATCGAGGACGTTTCAGATTTGAAATATGTTAAATTAATATGTGACCATTTACGGGAGAGTAACAGAAATGGTGAGTAGTGGACAAGTATGCAAATATTGTGAGGGCCTTTAGTGTGTTTCAACTTGTATAGTGGGATCTGCAGTAGGGTAGGTTTTCCTAAATTTTGTTTCCTTCCAACACATTGAAAATTCCCTTTTCGTTAACTAACTGCTTCGCTGTCTGCATTTTTTCGGTTTTTTTTTAAGTGTAGTGTTCATATTGTGCGGGCCCATTTGCCTTTCTCGGCCTAGTTGCTTAGAAGGCATCACAGTCTACTACTTGCCTGGTCTCGAGTTTAAAGTTGGTGTTGTACATTTTTTAAGCTCTATGGTTAAGGCTCAGAATATATCTGCTCTCTTTACGAGCTGCCTCCCAGGCTGTAACAATTTTTAATACGAATTTTTAAGCTGTAGTTTTACGTTGTGGTGCACTTTACTGGCCCTATTCTGAGTGCCGCACCTTGATTGTGTTAGTGTCGTGTAGTTATTTGGAAAGCAAATATTTAAATATCATCAGTATTAAGAAATTATTATGCTTCATTGTAATTTACCCGTTACGTGTCATAATTTATTATCACATGAAATACTAAGATCGTAACACACAACATGAAATAAATAATTATAGTACAGCATTTCTGTATTATAACTGGGTTTGTGACAACTGGTATCTTGTCATTGGTCATGCTGAAGACATTCTGTAATGTACAAAAAATGTTAAGAAGCGTGTTTTATTTTAATGGAAACTATAAATGAGTTACTGATTACGTAATTCTGAATGGTTAACATAATGGAGTTGTGGCCAAGCTGCGTGGTTTATTTTCAGGTGATAGATTCAATATTTTATCTAAGCCTATAAACTGAATAGTGGTTTGAGAAAAGCTATCTAATTTTTATTGAAACATTTGTTGTAGATTCGGGCAGCTGAGAGCTGTGGTAATAAATAAGGAATTTTGTGGTGTACTGAAGTGGAACGTAACGTGAGTTACATATGATAGTGTTTCTTGGTAGCGTGTTGCTGCACATTTTATGATTGTAAATAATCTTGTTTGAGGCTCTTCAATCTATTAATATTTTACACCTGTTACTATCATATGTTTTAATATTTGTGGAGCTTGGGGAAATTATTTGGAGTGATGTACCTGAATTTTAAAGATACCTATTTTGTATTGTACCGATTAAAAAAAAAAATACAAACCAGTGCATCCATGTCAAGTGTAATTAATTTGTTTCATTGGTCACTGTGTAGGAAATTTTTGTGAACAAACTCACACTGTACCAGCTTAAAGCCAATGTCACAGAAGTGTCTGGGTGGCATTTTCAAAGGCATGACTGTGGATTGCCTCAATGTGGAACTGTCAAAACAACCTCAGCACTACAATGAACTATTGCACAGAGCACATTGGGTTGAATGTCATAACATATGTAAAAGTTTCATTTTTCAACATGAAATTACCTGTTAGAAATATTAAGTATGATGAAAAATGCAGCTACAGTTCAGTGAATTCACTCAATCTGTGCTACACTGCTTACCGGAGTGTATGTGACAGCGAGCATTGAAGGTTTCACCAATTAACCAGCTTCACATTATGTTGTATTCGAAAAACATGCTTGTTGCAGTTTTCTTGCTCTTCTAGGTAATTGAAGTAATGTTATTTTTTTAACAATTTTTACCCTAAAATTTTTTTGAGCTTCACATCACGTGCTGCAAATACAAATATGCAATTATGTTCCTGCATTAGTACAGCAAATACATACCATTTTCCAGGTATTTGTATTTGGCTTTTCCAAAATGCTTTCTCTCTTCACAATATACTAAAAACCTTACTACCTACACTCTTTCAACTACATATTTTTATTAACCTAACATTTGACACATCCTTGTGGTGAATATGCAGCTACCGACTGTAAGCTGCTGGAGCTTATTTCACTACTACTTAGGGCCCTGCCACATTGGGCTGATGGCATGCCATCACATTTCTATAATGTGACTAGCTCACACGACTGGTGATATCAATGCCAACGTGCAGAGTAGCACAGTGCTGACCAAGTTTATCAACTTTTACTTCAGGGTCGGCAGCTGATCAGCAGCCAATCTGTAGGGTGTAAGTTATTCACTACAATAAATGTCACGAACAAGCCAATGAAATGTGAGATCAATATGCACATATGTGAAGAAAGATGGTAAAACTACTATTTAGTTTAGTAACCAAAAAAGTAGTAGTCCTAATTGAATAAACAGTAAAACAATTTACAATATTTCAGATTTCTATTGAGGAAATTTAGATTTAATAATAGATGCAGTGTCACTCAGGCACTGTTCATTAACTATAACAAAAACATCTCAGGAATAAAATCACCGAGTTTCTATAGGAGAAACAAACAAGTGAATGAAAGTTAGATAAAGTAATTGCTCTGCCACCTATTGCACATGCTAGTCAGCACGGGATCAGCTTCATTGTGACTAGCAGAGAGACGATCGACACTGCAATAATCATCAGCAATTAGCATCAGCCCACTGTAACAGGGCCCTCTGAACAGGTCCAAAATATCATTTTAAAAAATAAAGGAGGTACATAATGACTCTCATAACATTATACTGCTTAGTACAGTGAATGTAAATAAAGTCTCATCGTCTGCACATAACCGTCATAAAAATATATACAGGTACAACATAAAAACCGTAATTGATTAATCAATTACAATCTAGGTTGAAAAAATATAACAAATGTATTTCAACTGGCACCTTTCAAAGACTTTAGAACATCCTGGTCTTCTGTATGCTCGACTTGAAAATGATCGTGCAGTTTGCTTGGAGACCCAAGGTCTATTTTACAAACAGGACATATATAACCTTCCAATATACCACCGCTTTCTGCCATAACAAGGAAAAAAATAACAATAGCAGCCAAAAGAGACTCTCATTGACAAACGAAAATTACAAATTCACCACATACGACACCGCGTAAAGAACATACTCCACATCCACTCCAAATTATATTTTGTATTACCACAAAATTGACTTAACATAACAAATACAACCAGGGATACCATCAAAGACAAAAAATTTACCTACTGAAACGTACCACACCATCAGTGTCACCATTACCTACGGAATTTAAAAAATGTAATTTTTTTCCCCCCACAGAACTATAAAATTGAGGTCAAAACGAGTAAGTAGAATGAAGACATAGCGTAAAAGTTGGTGGCATGTGCGGAAGCTGATGGGAGGGGATCTTGCTAAGGCTGTGTACCCTTCCCTGCACTGGTGCGACAAGCAGTATAGCCGACAGATGTTCCGTTACTCTTTGCGTTTATTGCTGGGCTGGAAACGAAACAACTTCCATGCTCTATTTTCGACGCGTAATTGAGCGTTTTGTTTACGTTATTGTTAAATAAAAATAAAAAATGTAAAATGTGATAGCACTAATAATTATGTGTTGCTTAAATAAAACAAAAAAAGGTTTGTTGTTGAAAATAAAAATTTCAAATGGTAAAAGGCTTACTCGTAAAATATATTATATCTAAATGAAATTATTCAAGCTTTTGTTATTTCCATTGCCCTAATTTTATCAGATTATGGGCCCAGTAATGTTTGATTTTTGAGGAAAGTGGTTAATATGTAAAATACGTATTTTATTTTTGACGGAAGGATACCCAGACGAAATTATAAAAACCAAACGGAAATACACAAAGAGAATGAACACAATGGAAGCTTAGGTAACAAAGCTAAAGGGAGAAGTTAACTGGAACATCTGGAAATTTCCAGTTTTGGTAGCAGCAGAGGCAAAAGGCTTTTTAGATGTCATAGTGGGTGAGGTTAACATGCCCAATGAAGAAGGTAAGTCAAAAGATATTTGGCCGGGAAAGGATTCCAAGGGCATGGAACTAATTATCTTTAGAATGGAGGAGGAAACTATTGTTCATATTTTAAATTGCAAAACTTCTGCTGAAATGTGGAAAAATTCGAACAAAAGTCTCAAACATCAATTCATTTGCTTCATGAAAAATTCTTTAGTTTTCAATATGAAGGAGAAGGGGTAGCTGCTCACATATCTACTGCTATGAATATTGTGAGAAAACTAAAAACCTTTGGGGAAGAAATCTCGAACCGCCAAGTTATTACGAAAATATTAATGTCCCTTCTCAGAGAATTTAGACATTTTGTGTACTCATGGGAATCTGTTGGTCCTGTCAGACAAAAGCTAAATGATTTGACTTCACGACTTATTATAGAGGAAAGTAACCTCAAAGATACATCGTGTTCACAAAATCAGGATTTGCAGCTTTTCAAAGGCATTGCACTATTTGCAATAAAAGGAACCACACAACTGAAAAATGTTTTAGAAATAAAACTAATGCAGCAAATATTTAAAAGGCTCTGACTTGTCACTTTTGTAATAAGCCAGGTCACTTTAAAAAGCATTGCTGTTTTTATTTGAACAAGACTATGGTTAGTGCAGTGACCTCAGGAAGGTCTGGAAGTACGAATACAGAGGATGACAAGGTTTTCAAAACTGCTTTTGTTAGCATGACCAGTGTTACTAAGCAAGTAGGCCTGATCAAAAATAATAAGTTTTACTTGGACAGTGGAGCCAGTGAGCATATGTCTCCATACAAATATTATTTTATATATGTGAGAGATTGCTCAAAATAAATTAAAATAGTAAATGAAATGTTACTGAAGGCATTGAGCATTGATTGATCTGGTCCGGTGACCTGTTGGAGGCTGGAAAGGTAGGAATTGGATTTTCTGGAGGGACGATGGTGAGCTGTGGCATGTTCCTGACGTCCACGTATCCCTTGTGCCTGTTTGTTCCATAGCAGATGCATTAACCGCACAGTAATTCTCGACCGATCGACATTAGCTCGTAGTCTCTGTCAGTTCAGGTCGATCAGAACAGGTTTACTCTTTTTTTTGCTGCCCTGTAACTCGTGGCCGAAGGTCATATTATTTAACATACATCACAAGAGGTGACTCTCATAATGAATGGGTATGTGGCCTAAATGAGTGTGTCCCATGAAGTCACAACTGTTAGATGCAACAGCCAATGGAGGGAACACTGGGATAAGTGGAGCCGCTTATTCCCACAGCTTTCCTATGTGCGCGATGTCGACAGGTCCATGGCCAAATCCAGAGTGCGATGTGACTCCAAGTTGTTTGACCAAATAATGATGCCATCGAGTTATGCTAGCGTAGAATCTCCAATAATGGCATCTAGCACACGTACTATCATTGCCTGGAATGTCGTGGGTGCACATTTAAACCCAAATGGCATAGCACAAAACTGAAAACGCCGGCCATCGGGAGCCTTAAATGCTGTTTTCGGCCTTCCTCGAGTTTCACCGGCACCTGCCAATATCTGCTTTTTAAATCTAAGGATGTTCAACGTTTTGCTTGCCTTAGTGTACTCAGTGCGTCCTTCACACTTATATATGGCGGCGATGAATTGCATGTGACTTGATTTAGTGGTCGAAAATCTACACAAAATTGCCATATTCCATCCTTTGGAGCTAACATAATTGTGGAATTGAATGGAGTGTCTGTCGGCTCTATCACGCTGTCATCGAGCATCTCCAGGATTTGTTTTTTGATTATCCAGATTTGGTGCGGTTATTAGCCTCGCAGACTAGTGTGGACTGGCTTTTCATCTACAAGTGCTATCGCGTGTATAGCGACAGTCGTGCATTTCAATTCATCATTTTCGCAGAATATGCCACTGCGTTCATCAAGGACACACTGAAATGCGGCCTGATACTCGCACGGGACCTGGTTGTAAAAAATCCCCTAACTTTATCTCGGGTAAGCTACCCGTCGGACAGCATTACATATTGTACACCACGTGTCTCTCTTTCGTGCCAAAATGTATCGTTCTTGCGGTCTGTTCCACTATTGTGTGCTGTTCTGTTATCCATGGTATTCCCAAAACAGCTTCTTCACGTATTTCTGCGGTAACAATGACAGTCGTTGTTGTCTCAATGTCATGTACTTGAACTTTCACTACACCGAATTAAATGGTCTGTAGGCGTCACATCCTACTTGCGTACAAAGCGTGGTCGAATGAAGTTGTGTGAGGCTGCAATGTCAATCAGAGCATGGCACAACTAGCCATTTATGGAAACTACAATTTGGATAAATGGTGCTTGATTGCTGCTAATTTGTTGTACTAATTCCTGTTGTGGAGTTAATTTCGTGCTTGGTATTGTCCTAATTTTATTGGGCAGTGTGTCGGAAGCATCCGCCAATATCACCCCTGCAACTCGTTTCCCTGTTGTTTACGTTCTGAGGTTTCTCTGATTTGTCTCATGTGCGGGTCATTCGGGATTTGTTATACCAGTGATACTGTGGAGTCGGACAGTCCCTGCATGGGTGCTTGGGCGGATAATCCGGATTCCATCCATGCTGCTGTTGATTACCATTACCTGTGCCGCTTCGATATTATGGATTCTGACCACTCACTCCCATGGTTGCGCTCGTCCTCTGTTCCTCTTTGTATGTGCTACCATTTGTTTTCTCATTATACCACTTCCCATGCTGTGGCTTATTATACTCTTTCCCATGCATTGGTGAACTATTACTACTAGAACATTGTAGGAAATTACATGACATGCCAAAACTGTTGGTTTACATTTCCCTCTTTTGGCTTGTGTCGCTATTTTACTCCACTTACATCATTGCGGGATACTTCATGCTTTCTCTCAAAAATTATTGTGGCATGCATTAAGTCGTCTAGTGTTCAATTTAACAATGGAATCAAATCTGCTCTAAAGTCAGGTCGAGCTGTTCCTGCAATTACTTCAGGTACTTCCCATTCGGGTAAATTTGGGTGGAAATGTTTGACAAGTTGGTTTTTACATGTAATGAAAGCAGTTAGTGACTCACCCAATTGTTGACCTTCCAGAGTCAGTCTGCCCTGGGCCTGTAGGGAAGTGAAAACTCCTCGGAATCTGCATTTGAATACAAGTCGAAACTCGTCCCACTGATGATCATAGTGGTTGAAAGATGTCCACCAAGAGTGTGCATCTCCATGGAGTTGTGCTCCAACACAGCTGGCCCATTCATCATTGCTTACCCAGTACCTAGCAAGGCGGGATACACAATCGACTACAAATGCTGCTGTATCTTCTGTTAGCATCCCTGCAAACATGAGCAACATTTGAAATTTCGATGGTGTTTTTGCTGATGTCAGTCCTGGCAGTTGTTGAGGTGGGTTGGTCTCTATAGTTCCGCTTCAGACTGCGTTTTCCATTCCTGCTGTTTGTAGTGTCACTATTATGCATGTGGAAAATTTTGAAAAGGTTGTTGGTAATTTGGCATCATTGTTGGATAGACAGATGTAGGATACATGTGTCGTAGTGGCAGGAAAAAATGGTGTGGGCAGTTGGTAGGTGTGCTGTGTGAGTGTTGGTTTAGGTTCAGGTGGCAAAAGTTTGTTTACATTAACCAAGTGCGTGGCAGAAGCGAGCAGCATCTCGGATTTGTGCTGCTCCCCTCCCCTACTCTGCTGCCATTCCCCTCCTCTGCTCTGTGCTGCTCCACTTGACACATTGTTAGCATCCTGTGTGTGTCTGTGGTTCTGTTTTGAGCGCGATTCATACCCTGCCTGAATTTGGTTGACATCATGCGACATGATAAACAAAGAAATGTGAGTAATGCAACTAAATTCTGTTCTGTGCTGCTTAGATATTCCTGATGATATTTTATGTCACGTTGGAGAACAACGGTACCCTGTCCATTGCACACAAAATCGTCACAATATTTTGGAGAAATGTAATTTGGAAAATATTCGTTTTCAGATTTCACTTTGGTTACAAAATTTTGTCTGTCCTGCAGTGTTTCACTGCTACTGTCTCTGGCTATTCAGTGGTTGTCACTGGTGCGAGTGTTTACTGGGTTTGTCTTATGATGGCATTGACAATAGGCATGGTTTGAGCATAGTGACTGCTCACTGGTTACCATAGGTGTTAACACTCAGGGCACCACAGTGCCGGTGCACTGCTTGTTGTCCTTCCAGCCATGCTTTGTTTGTCAACAAATCCACGTACATGGTAGATGCTGTTTACCGGCACAGATTCGCGGGGTTGGGGAAGAGGGATTGCCCTCCCCTCTCATGGCTCGGCTGGCCTTACCCCATTCAGAGTTGATGACCCAATGCCACAGCTGATACTTGACACATGAGAGGGGGCAGCTGGCTGACGGTGGCGGAGTGAACAGGGGGATAGGGAAGGGGTAGCCTCCACCCTCTCGCTTCTGCTTCTCTGCTGCCCACCCTCCAAATGGCATGGCATGGCTTACGGCGTGGCATCACCTGCTGATTGTTTAAAATGTTGGCAAGTCTCCCAAGCATCTATGCGGCATCTTATAGGCGTCCGGATGCTGCCATTGCCCTTGTTGCCCCCTTGCTGTCATCCTCACGCCATTGCAGGTAGGAAAAAGCAGGAAAAATTGATATTTCAGGACAACTCAGGAAAATTGTGGAAATTTGCAGAAAATCTTGAAGAAATTTTTGACAGTAAAATATTAGCGGTAGGAGAGTGGCCCAACTTGGACCAGCCAATTTATGTGGTCTGGTGACCAGTGGGAGGCTGGAAAGGTTGGAATTGGATTTTCTGGAGTGAAGATGATGAGATGTTGGAATGAGTATACACAGTAGGCATCAGATGCCGTCAGGCGACATCAATGTTCATGCTGCTCCTCTTAACCTCGGGGTTGCAGGCCGTCCACCCAGGACCAATCTCCTCGCCATTGAATTTGATGTGTTGTTACCTGCCTTGTTGACTATTGCTCCAGATTAACGTAGTTTACTAAACGATAGCCTGTTTGTCTGCTATGTAATTGTTGATGTTAGCAGAAAAAATTATAGAACTCTTAAACGTGAGTGCGTGGGCTGTCAGGGCCTCCCACAGGCCCATAAAATGTGGAACAAAACTCAGAACATTTGCAGATAAAATAAATTACAGAAATTGAATGAGCAGGTATTGTAAGGGCCCGTCCCCTGACATGCATACTGTGACTTAAGTAAATGACTTGGTGAAAGTTCATACACACTTTTTTATTACATTAAATTACATCCCTTCGATGAGGGCACGTGAAATGAAATACACTTGGTTATATGACCGGCCATGTGGTAACCCTGTGAAACTTCTTTCGACAACTAAGACTTACATGAAAACTTAGCTCCACTGGGCAATGCTATTCCACCAGGGAGTGGAAGTGGCTTACCGGGCAGCTAGATGAAAAAGGTTCCTTATGCTTTAAAATCTATTGCCATTAATGCCCAGATTCAAGTTGTTGATGGCCGCCCGGCATGCACAGGAAAACACCATAACTTAACATGCGCCCGCCACCTCCGATGGATGCTTCGCGCCGACAGTCTTTCCCGCCTGAGCCGGGGGCTCGCTGCGGCTTACCCTCGCGCCGAAACGAGACTATTTTATGACATGACTTGTATTATTGACCCCTGAGACATATGAATAAGTAAACAAACTTATAAAAAATAACACAAAAAATAACACTCATGAAATGAGATGGACAAAACATTCTGCGGAAGATGAAAATAAATAAGAACATGTTACCTTGCAAGTATAACAAATGAAATTCCCATGGCAACCATTGGATGCACTGCATCGGCGTGTCCTGCTGTTGCTCTCTACCTGGTCGCTCCGGCGACCGGACGCACACTCGACTCATTAGTAGAGTGTGCAGCCCCGCTGCGGTGACATTTAAGGTTACGGCAGGACAAATTGTCTTAAGGGGTGTAGGCACATGGCACACGTCATGGTGATATACATGTTGTTTGCAATGTACCTGATAAAGAAATCCATAGTGTGCTGAAAAATGTTCTTTTTGTACCAGATTTACAATTGAACCTTTTCTCAGTTTCTCAAGTTTTAGCTATAGCAGAGGGAAATTAGTGTAGGTTAATTAAAAATATTGAACTAATGGCAGAAGCAAACTTGGAAGGAAATATCTTTGTTGTAAATTTTAATGTTCAGAAAATCGAGACAGCAGCAGTCTGTGTATCTAACTTAAAATCTCTTGAAATATGGCACAGGAAACTTACTCATCAATATATCAAGCAAGTAAGAGACATTTTATCTAAACTAAACATTGAATGCTCTGTTAAGGACGAACCATTCTCGTGTGATTCTTGTATCCAAGGGAAACAGTATCGTTCATCATTTCCACTGAGTGACTCAAAAACATTAGATGTATGTGAGATTCTGCACATTGATCTCTGCAGTCCTTTTGAAACCACAAGCTTTGGTGGATCAAAATATTTCCGTTTAGTGAGGGGTGATTAGGTCTCTCATTTTAGATTTTTTTGTTGTAAAATTCAAGTCTGAAATTACTGATTTAATTAAAAGATGCATCCCAGTGGCAGAAAGGGACACCAGAAAAATATTTAAGACTGTGAGATCAGATAATGGGACATAAATTTCAAATAAAGAAAAGGAAAATTACTTTTCAAATGAGGGTATTAGACACCAACTTTCGGCTCCATATTCCCCAGAGCAGAATGAGTGAGCTGAAAGGGAAATAAGGACCTTCGTGGATGCAGCAAGAACTATGTTAATCGAATCAGGACTAGACAAGTGTTTCTGGGCTGAGGCAGTGCATACGGCTGTTTACACGATTAACTTGACAGGTACAAGTTTAGTCAAAGGGAAAACCCCATATGAATTGTGGTTTAAGACCATAAAATGAGATCATCTCAAAATCTTTGAATTAAGGATTTTTGTCCATATTCCTGACCAGAAGAGAAAAAAGTTAGATCCTAAAGGAAAAGAAGGAAGATATGTAGGTTATGAGATAGATTCCAAATACTACAGGGTTTGTTTTTCTGATGAGAAGACAGCAATAAAAGTGCGGAATCCAGTTTTTACTTCAGAAAATCCCCAAAACAACTGTAGAGTCAGATGAGGGCTTACTGCAGAAGATAAACATTAGGGATAGAGTCAAAGGAGATTGAGAACAGTTCTGATAGAGAAAGTGAGGAGATTGTAGTTGAAGAAGCTGGAATGGATACTAAAATATTTGAAGGAACGGAAAATGAAGAAAGAAGACAAGATCAAAGAGGGAAACATATACCAGGAAACATTCTGGAGAGTTCAGAAAAACTTAGTAACCTCAGTGAGTTGTCAGATGACTTCTATGATTTCCATTCAGAAGAAATCTCGTCACAGTATTATGAAAATGAAAATATCCAAGATCGTCCATAAAATTTTAAAACTCTAAGATCAAGAGAAAATATAACGAAGCCATCCAAATACAGTGACTTTGAAACATGTCTCATAGTGTCTCATGAAGAAACTTTAACTTATTAGCAAGTAGTTAAAGGACCAATTTGGAAAGACTGGAAGGTTGCAATAAAAGAAGAACCGGATGCGGTAAAAATAAATGGAACATCGGTTGAAATAAGTCTACCAGAAGGAAAGAAAAAATTGACACAAAGTGGGTTTTCCGAAAGAAGCAGAAATAAAAGAATATAGTATTGAAAACCCGCCTTGTTGCTCCTGGTTTCCAACAAGATTAAGATTTTTATTTTAATGGCATATTTGCTCCAGTGGCAAAACTTCCAACACTAATAAATGCTGTGAACAGGGACATGAAGATTCATCAAAAGAACACGAATAATGCCTTTTTGCACGGGGAAATTGAAGAAGTCTATCTCAAGAAAACAGAAGGAATGGTCCAAGATGGAAAGGTTATTTCACTGAAGAAATCCTTCCATGGATTAGAAAGTTTACCGAATAAATTGGAACTCAAAATTCAGGTGTATGCTGAGGGAAGGATTACCAGATTCAGATCAGATTATTGCTTATATGTCAAGAACCATGGAGTGAAGTTTATTTATATCTTGGTTTATGTTGACAATGTTATAATCTTTTGTCAATATTTGCATTTCACTGAGAACTTAAAAGGAAAATTTAAATCTGCCTTTCATATGAAAGATTATAAAGATATGATCAGTTATTTAAGACTAAATATTTTCAAGATCTTTCGAAAGAAAACATTGAAATTGATGAAGTTGACTACTTGAAATCAATACTTGAAGGATTCGACATGGAAAATTGCAGACCAACGTCAACCCTAATTTACCCAAATTTGAAAAGGATTGATTCAGCTACATCCGATGAAAGTCTGGGCAACACATGCAGGAGTATCATTCGGTCATTAATGTATGCTGTTTGACGTGTGCCCACGTTGACCCCTTCTCCTTAGTCTGTTTGCTCGCACTACCAGGATCTGTAACACAGTGTGTGCGCGCGCTCTACAAGCGCAAGTTCAGTGCAGTGTGGCAGGGAACGACACAGGTACAGAGCAGATTGAGTGCGACCTCGTGCGCATGGCACAGGAATCCGAAAATAGACACTGTGGAATTTTTGTTATTTAATTTGTGCAATTAAAGGGCAAGGAAAGTTTACTCAAGGGGACACAACTAATAAAGATGCCTGCCTTCGTAGCCCTAAAGATCTCAGTGTTTTCAAAGTGTCTTTTTAATTTTCTGTAATGTTCATTCACGTGTCTTTCATCTCCACATCATCCATGCAGTGAATAATATCTACATGGTTAATTTTAAGAGCAATATGTAACAACTGGCATGCAGGGTACATGTCCGATCTGCAAATGTTGTGTGCAAAGAAGTAGTGCAGCGTGTGGTGCCAGCCCGCTAAGCCGGCCAGCATTCCGCCCGGAGAAAGTCAGTATTCGTTTGTCTTTATGATGGGTATGCCACGTCATTTCGGGCCTCGTGTTTCGCACACTTTAGCAGCCATCACCATGTTGGATTAATTTTTTCACAGCAATAGTTATTTAGGATACCGGAACCTTTTTCGTATTTCAGCTGCCCGAGACATCCTTAAGTGTCTTCATGTTGGGGGCGTCAGTCAAAATTTGTGTTGTGCCCTTTTTTTTACCCCTCTTGTTACTTTGTTTTTTGACCGCAGCCTTCTTGAACGGCCGTATATCTTCAGGTGTAAAAGAATGCGGGCCTTTGAGAGTTCTCGAAGTGAATGTGCTGTTACTCTGTTCTGAAGCACGTGAAGTGTCTGGGATACTGTTTTATTCATTAGAATCACAGGAAGGGTGCACTGAATATTTTGAGCATCCAGCTTCTCGCTGGTCTTTTCAGGAATTAGGTCTATAGGCCTAAACTTACAGTTTGGTTCAAGCTCATCAGATCTTTCTTCATTTAATGAAGATTTAACAGAACTTTAAATATTCAGTCTAGGCTCTGCTTCTGGATTAGGCCTATCTGTGGTAGAGGCCGACATATAACCCTGATCTGTGAAAATGTTCACATTAAGTGGAGATATTCCTGTTTTTTTGGAACCCAGATTTTATAATGTTTAGCGTACAAACAAGAGGAAAGGCTATATTGACAATTCCTGGAATATTATAAATATTCATTGTTTGACCGGGGTGGTTTGTCATCCATGCATCGCAGGCGATATTTGTATATTTTTTGAAGGGACCAAAATTGCTGCGATCAAGAGGTTGAAGTTTGTGGCTGCAGTGGGGTGGGAAAGTGCACACTGCAACACAATTATCTTAAAAATAGTGCAAGGTTTCAAGTGACAGGTGAGAATCACGGTTATCTAATAATAGGACTAGTGGCCTTTCTTTTGAAGCTCTTGTGTGTTAAACAAAATTATGAGTAAATTGGACAAACTGAGCCTCAGTCATCCAGTCAGAGGGATGCGCAGATCCTGCGTTTTCAGTTGGAGCTTCATTCAAAAAGTGGGACCTAAAGTGTACTCTTGGGAATATAAAAAGGGGTGGTATTGAATTTCCATTAGCAAAGACAGTAACTGCAATTGTCACCAAGCTGCTTCTATCAGCTTATGTGGCTCGTCCTATTTGTTTAAAGCCCTTACGTGCAACAATGCGATCAGGGGTTTGGACGGTCGTGACACTAGTTTCGTCCATTTTTCAAATATCACCACTTTCTAACTTAAGACGAGTTAGATTGTTCTGTGTGGGTTGTCAAAAAAATCTTCTTAATGTTAGAAGGGTTAAAGCTTGTCACGAGTGCTTGACTAGTTGCCTCCGGTTTTCTAATGGATAGCCTCGGTAATCTTTTGAGTAAGCTGGTAAACCAGTCCACCCCTGCTATTTCACTATCACATCAAGATTGTGGCATATTTACCCCAATAGCTTTTCTGTACTGGTAGGCGAGTTTTCTTATTTCTCTTTGAGACAGACCATAGTAAATATCAGCAGCTTTCTTTAGGTATTCAGCCAAAAACATCTCGTGCTCATCCGCGAAGGTCTGGAAAACCGCAACTATGTTACTATAATTGGTCAAAGTATTCTTAAAGAGTTAAACACATTAAAATCTAACTAGGTCAGGTTTATTGCGTACTTTAGAACATTCAAATATAAAAAGCAACAGCAAAATTAAAGGCAATCAAAACAGAACTAATCAAACTGGTCTAGGGATAACATTAATTGAGCCTACCTGTCAAGTTTTATATATCCAAAAGCTAGTAGTACTGTTGGAGGAACAGATGTCTGCGAGATATCAAATGTTCATTTAGTGATGCTTGATTTGTTTTAACGATGTGGCAATCACTGGCCAAGCTTCTAACAGGTATATCAAAGTCCTTTGCAGTCTGACGAATTGAATGGCCCTCGGTCACAATTGCATTTATAGCATTTTTAATTAAATCTTGGTAACTATTCACTCTCTGGTGAGATTACCTAAAATGACATTAACAATTTGGGGGGGGGGCAAGTTAACACACTGCCAACAAACCCCTGTCAAAGTGTGCCAACTAGACCCCACCAGTGTTTTCCAACAACATTGCCATAATCAGCTACAAAACATTTTCAATAGCAACAAATCACATATAAAACATTTAAGTGATTCATGCGTGTTAAGAGGCTATAATAGTTATTGCAATAACCACCAAATATCACACTGAAGTACTGAAACATTACTCACCAGGTCAAAGAAGACATAAATGTAAATAACTATTCTGTTTGTATGGCGATCACTCTGAAACTATCGTGACAGGCCCACAGGTGAAGGAAGAGTGCGACATGTTAATAGTGGCCCGTTCTAGCAGACGACTGCGCAACCACGTAGACTGTTCCAACTTGCCCCTGTAGCCAACTAGCCCTGGTCTCCTATATTGTATGGTCTGATAGCTGGGAGGAGCAAATAGAGCATTTGTCACTTGTTTTGGAATGCTTAGAATTAAATGGATTTTCCTGTGCGAGAGAGAAATGTTATATGGTAAACTTATGCTTGCCTTCCTAGGGCATGTTGTAAGTGAAGAAGAAATCAAGCTGGACCCGGAACAAATCAAGTTAATAATGGACTATACACCCCCATGAACTAGGAAACAGTTGAGGAAGTTTTTCGGATTGGCAAACTGGTTGCGAGACTACGTGGAGGGATTTGAGATAATAACAGCACCACTGACCAACCTGCTGTCACCGCAGCACTGGTTTCAATGGACAAAAGAAGCCGAGCAGATGTTCTGCGAAATTAAAGAAAAATTCCAGACCAGCCCGACACTCGCCAGATACGATGATAGTAATCATTTGTATTTACAAACCGATGCTAGTCAAGAGGGAATGGGAGCCATGTTGTACCAATATGATGATAAGGAGAGCAGAGAGATAATCGACTTCGCTAGAGCTAAGCTCGGCGTGACAGAATGCCGCTACAATGTGAAAGAGCAGGTATGCCTAGAGGTCGTTTGGGCTGTCAAGAAGTATCGTAAATATTTAGAATATCAGAGATTCATGCTTCGTACAGACAGCAGATGTCTGGTCTGACTCCATTTCATGTGTGAGGCACACAGTAAACTAGCATGGTGGGCTTTGATGTTGCAGGCATACAATTTTGTTGTACAACACGTAATGGGAAAGGACTATCAGCTGGCCGACGTGCTTTCCCGAGAGTCCAGCGCAAGTGTTGCTATGAGGGACGAAACTGAATGTGATGACTTCTTTCTCTGGTCACGCAAGGAACGGTACAAGATATCAGTGTGCAACAAATGAACACTGAGGATAGCAATATTTTTATTAGTGAACTTTGCCGCGCATTATTACAGGAACAGCAAGAATGTCTGTTTTGTCAGGAGAGGAAACAAATGTGGGCACAACAAAATGTAAACAACTGGCATGTTATGAATGGCCGGATTGAAACATGTTAGCCAACTGACAGTTCAAAATGGAGGTTGTATGTCCCCATGTGTGCGAGGGAGCAAGTGTTAGCCTATGCACATTGTGGCAATGTGGTGGGACATCCCAGTTGTAAACCGACAGTAAGGAACGTGCGCGAGCCCTTCTTTTGGCCCAGACTGTGACGTGATATGCGCCAGTTCATTAAATGCTGCATTCCATGCAACCTTTTCAAGGCTGTGAGGTCAGATAGAAGACAACAACAACAGAAACTGTTTGAAACCATCTGCCTAGACCTTGGGGCTTTATCCTAGAATAGCCAAAGGAAAGCACTTTATAATGGTGGTAACAGACGTTTTTCCTGGTGGATGGAGGCCTATCCCACCAGCTATGCAATAACTGGCAACATCGTGTAAGTATTAAGTAACAACTTTTTAACCAGGTGGGGGTCCCCAAAAACTTGTTGACAGAAATGGGTCACAGTTTACGGGATGCCAGTGGGCAGATTTGTGTGCAATGAGGGGAGTAAGGCACTTGAAAATGGCAAATTACCACCTGAGGGCCAACCCAACAGAAAGGCATAACCAAGATTTGAAAGTAAAACTCCCCCTACGATTAGGGAAACAACATGCCACATGGGCAGACCACCTGCTCGCCGCTCTGAACACAATATGCCGTCGAGTGAATACTGCTACCGGAAAAATGCCAGCAGATGTTATGCTGGGGCATAACCTTCAACTGCCAGGTGAGGCACAGTGCCCACAAGTCGGACGAAACTGCGAAACCCCCGGTAGTGATACACCGCAGAGTAGACGTCGGTGAAGACAATTTCAAGACATCTGGCAACACCAGCGTCAGTACACAGCAAAATGGCTGCCAACGACCACATGGCCGCTACCGCCTGTCAGTTTAGGACAGAAAGTATACATGTGGGCTCATCTGCAATTCACAGTCTGCAAGGACTTTAGCGCGGGGTTTGCGGAAAAGTGGTGTGCGCCGCACCGGACCCTAGGAAGCCACAGACCAACAACCTACACAGTCCGGATGGGGAAAAGAAGAGTCCGGGTACATCGGGACGACCTACGGCTAGCAGGAGTCCACATCGCCGAGGAGGTCGTGCCCGGTGTCCTGACGACCCACAATGGAAATGCTCCTATCGAGCTCCCAGAATTCGGCAGCGAGGAACTAAGTGGTGAGACACCTCTCCAGAGATAGCCTCAAGAGGATCCACCTGGTCGAGCAGAAATCAGCGACCCACCTCTGGCGAGCCTGGATGGTGTTGCCTACGACGAGTAACCCATGAGGGGTGTGGGGGGGCGGGATTGTGAAGTTGCAACAGCACCTCCAGCAAGTGAGCCACCAGCTGGGACAGAAAGTCCGGAGTCGCCCGGCGCAACCACGCCTAGCAGGGAGCTTCCGACAGCTGGCCCGGATGTGTTTGACAGTGCAGCGGTAATGAGCACTCCTATCACACCATCAGCACAACCAACCGTGCCGACACTTCAAGTGGAGCAACAGCAAGGGGGCGCCATGATGCTCGACGTCATGGTGCCAAGCATCGAGAAGAGAGGAGCCATTTTGAGGAAACCCACACCAAATGACTACCCAGGTTCCCCTGCAATGATGTCGACAGTATGAGGGCGGCCCGTGGGTACGAGCGCCATAGGCGAAGGGATGAGCAACTCTGGTAAGCAGCAAGGAAGAGAGGAGTAGGCTAGGGGGTCACATGTGTCTGGCTGTTGGATCCTAGCAGCTGTCAGTCTGGGTCGCTCCCGGCGACGGCATCATGTAAGCAATAGTGACAGCGGAAAAGAAGCAAGCACAAGCGACTGGGACAGCAGCATAGTGACGGCCGGATCGTTCTGCCCCCGTAGAACATGTCGGAGAGTGCAATCGACACCATCGTGCATAATGTGTATGGGCATCGCGACGCCCTGCGGTAGGAGATGGTGCTAACAGCATCGGCAGCGGTCGTGACTGCCATGTGCGACTCTACAGGGTCATTCGAACATGCTGCGACCCAGGTTGCAGGTAAGATGATAATTGTCCTCCCAGTAGCAGCACCAGGCAAGCGAACAGTCTTCTTTGTTGTAGGGGGGGTGGGGTGTAGTGTTTGAGGTGTGCTGCGTCTTCTGCCTCATAGACTGTTCGCCCGGCCTTGCACTGAAGCCCATACTACTAGCAACACACACAGTGCAAACTTCGTGTGAATGATGAGCCCGTACACATAGTGCAGCAAGAGGGTAAAGTGCAAGTCAGTGCAAGTTAATGAACACAGTGCAGGGCGCAGAGAAGTGCAGCACCAGGCATGTGAGAGCAAACAAAAAGTAGGACCAAGTTTCAAAAAGGGCTTAAGACCGGTACTGTGGAACATTCCTAACGGAATACACAATAACTTACGCCCTAGTATAAACCCTATTTAAATTAAAGCAAGTAAAGCAGAGTTCTATTGTTTTGTTTCTTATTTTAAAATGTTTTGTTAACTTGTTATGTTCCATTTTCAGCAGGTAAGGTTTTATTTATGCAAGTGAGAGAGTTGTTTTGTGGACGGTAAAAAATAGTGACCGCTTGGCGAGCTTCCCCCATCCTCGGGTGGTGAAGGCGCTAAGCCGGCCTTGTCAGTTGTATCTGGGACTCGCGAGGGCAAGGCTGCATCGTGCCTACCCAGTGGCATTCACGTTTGCAACTAATCATCTTTACTACAATAGACCTTCATTTACTTCAGATCCATTTGCTTTAGCCGCCAGAATGCCTGCCATCTCCCCCTGTGGTTTTGGATCGCCCAGGGGGACTTTATATCTACTGTAATCCTTATTTACCATGTGTGTGTCTTTTGTCTGTATAGGCTTGCTGGCAAGCCGAGCCCAGCGCAAGTGTAAGTTTTTTTTTCAGATGAGACGTTCAATAAAAGGCACTGAGAAATGTGTGAAACAGGACTTCGACGTGTTCTCATTTGTCTGACTGTAAGGTTCTTCAGGATATGGGCCCTTAGAATACCCACCATTTTCTATGCAAACATTCAGTGTTTAAATGTATTTTATTAACATTGCAATCTCATTGTATTCTTAGGCGTGTGGACCAGCTGATAGGCCACCCCATAGTGCCGATAATTATCACGTAATAAGGTGTAGCACCTGCCGAGAGGTTGCCTAAGAGAAATCAGTAAAACTTCTTAAGCATCTACAGGAAGGAATCAGCAGAACAGTGTGAATTTTTATGTCCTGGTTCCTCGGCCATGCTGCCCGGTGACAGAAGAGTCAGCTCTAGCAACAATGACACTGCTGGGACAGTGTCTGGCGCCTTGTGTAACAACGTACATATCATAATCTCAACCTTTACTGCAAGCCAATTTCCCTTCACCAATCCATGGTCTAGCCACACAGCATCATTATGTAAAGTTTAAAGTTCGCTTTGGGGGTTGGAAGATTGGTCGGCTGTATAGCCAATTGAATACAATATAAGGTTTGAGGTTCATTTGGTTGCTGATCGTCATACCAGTGAGTGTCTGTGCTTTGCCATCTTTATGAAAATCGAACACTCATGGCCAGTTGCACAATTTGTGGTTCGAAACTCAATCCGAGATCGGACCTAAGATCGACACAGAAAACTGTAGCAACATTCGAATTCACAGATTGACTGGAGATCGAGATGAACTTAATTTCAAATCGCCGAATTTGGTGGTTCGAAATCTCGATCCGAGATCAGAGAATAAAAAAAAATATGTTGAATATAGTTTATGTGAATTAAGAAGCACTGTTAAATATATTTATTTACTGTAAATAAACTTAGTAATATTTAAATTGTTTAAAAATTGATTCGGCTGTCGTTTATTGCTGTAAAATGTAAATCGAGAAATTTTACAAATGTTAAAGATCAAATACATTAATTTAATTGGAGATGTAGTAATGTTTTGTAAAGAGAGGACGAAATTCATGCTTATCCCTCCGAGCAAACACAACATAAAACTGGAAAAGTCATTCAGAATGTCAGAAACTGTCCTAATTTTCAGCACAAGCTATCACTCTGAATTTTTTGATCACGAACAGCCATCGCCGACAAATGTAGTTTGAAAATACATTAAAAGATAGAACTAAGCACAATTATTTTCTTGGGAAATTAAAACATTTTATATACACTTGAATATTATTCAATAAAATTCGCAGAACAAAACTTCACTTAAAACAGTGATGCCTGGTGGTAGGGTCTTAAGAGGGTGATGGTGCATTTGGAGGGGCGGTGAAGTTATAGGTTAGGATTTTATGTTTTACCCAGGCACAAGGCACTGTCCAATGACTCGTGCCATGATTTTGGTAGAGCTGACTCTGTTGATCTCCAGGTTGTTGGGCTGTTCACCTAATCCCGAATCCTTCAGCTGGCGATAGTTGTCTCCTCTATAATTTATATTGGAAATTAAATTATATGATTTTTTTAGTGCAGAGCTTCGTGACCTCTTGTAACAGGTTCACACTCCATAATCGTAATACTGAACAATGTAATGGTTGCTAACCGGTGACCTATTAGGCTGGTAACATGCCTCTGATATTAAATTATATGCAATTACACATAGACATCACATTAAGACACTTGATAGACAGAGCACTGTTGCAGGTATTCTAAGGGCCTGTCCCCTTATACACCTTGTGGTTATACATGTAAATAATATGCAGCCTAGATTTCACAATCATTTTCCGTGATTTATTATCACTCCGTGTGGAAAACACATACATTGGTTCCAGGCACAACCTACCGGCAAAGCATTGCGGTAAAGTGACCAGGTGGTCAGACAATGCTTACAGAACCGTAGTTAAAACTCCCTGGTGTGATGCAAACAACCATAGAGAGGGGCAGCCATTACCGGCGGCTAAAACAAATGGTTCCGGTTGATATTAAAGTCTTTTGCAGTGAATGATTGGTACAAATTTGTATGCCGCCAGAGTGTACGAATGCAGCCTTGCCCCTACGAGTTCTCAGATGCTACTAACATGACCGGCTTGGCACCTGGCCGCCCCGTGTCATCGGGTCGTAATGGCAGGCATAGTAAGGGACACTGTGATGATAGATCTTCTCTGATAGCTTCCCTGATATGGTACTGGTGGACAAAGGGGTATGCCCATCTGCCAATACATGTCCATAGATAGTGTGCAGTGATGCCTGTGGAGTGCTTATAGTCTTTTGCATGATGAAATGATCCTCAGTGTTGGTGATTTACTGGGGTCAACCCAAGCCTTCTCGATGTATGTTGGTACCCTCCTGTTTCTACTGCATCCAACACCGGCTCACATTGTATGCAGAACTATTTAAGTGGTGTGCAATATGTAGAAGCATCTAATCTGCCTCTCTCAAATTCATCCAGATGGACAAAGAATTGGCGAATGTGTCATCGGGGCATGCTGTGTGTTCACTGAACTTGGCTCTGTGGCTCTAAACAGATCACACTGCTACTAAAGCTTTATTCGGTGTCTTGCAGCAATGCATAATGGCGGAACATGTATGCCCATAGCGGCACATCTATGCAAGCAAACCACACTAAATACAAATGGGACACATTTCGGGCTATGTCAATACTGTTTGGGAGACTTTGTTGTACTCTCAAGATGCAACGATTATTTTTTTCCCAAATGAGTGCATATGCATGAGAAATTATCACGACCTACAGAGAATATTCCATACATCATAATAGAGCAAAAATTTTTTGTATAAAAATTGTTTATATTCCAAATATTGAAAGAATAATTCGAAAAATTTTAAAGGTCAAGAAAAGGAATAACCATTTCTGAAGTAAAAGCATTAATTATTATCATATTTATTTGTTTACAGTTGGGCATCAAACACTGTATCAGCATTTTTTTTTGTGAAAAATGTACATGGCATTGTAACACAATTAAATCTCTCAACCAAATGTTACAACCACAATAAATGTGCAGGAATGCACTGTGTTCAGACAATACACAGTGAAACGACAGTGGCACTTCACAATGGTCAAGGCCACACACTGTTCACAGCAATAGTCAAATGGGCAGCAATATTTCATGAGCTGTTGACAGTAATGGATTTATAATGTTACGAACTCTGCAAATATTGCAAATAGGGCCCACATTCGATGACTTTATTTGATCAAATTGAATTAAGGAATATGCCCTGTAAGTGGCACTAATGCTTCGTGAATCATTCTGTATATACTGATATTCAGTTCGTGCAGTTATGGGTGAAGTGAATCATAACACCCAGTTTACTTTCCTCATTTATTTGACGAACATGAGACACCACACCATTCGCCATTATGACACAACTGCCATTTTGTATAACAGGATACAAGATGAAACATGGTGCTAACTCACAAAATATAGACAACAGAATTTCAACACAAAATAAATGTTGCAAACTCATAACACCGCCCATTGTTGAATTTTGTTTGCACAATCGTGACAGAGAAGTTAGTCCTATCTTACGAGACAGATCTCGTGTTTTAACACCCTTCAACACCTTAGTAAACATGTCTGCTAGGTTGAGCTTAGTAGAAACATGATCAAATTTAATCAGATTTTGCATTAAACATTCTCTCACATAGTGTAACTTTTACATCAACATGTTTAAACCTTTCAGACATTACGTGATTTAGTTTATGACTGATAGACCCCTTGGTTGTCACATTGTACAGTACATGGAATATCAATGAATCATGTCTGACCTAGCTCGCCCAACATACCTTTCATCCATGGTATCTCCTTCGTGACCTCTACCATAGACACAAACTCTGCTTCAACAGTGGATTGTGCAACAACACCTTGTTTCTTGGAACACCATGATACTGCTTCTCCTGCTAATAAAATTACATACCCACTGCATGACTTTCTGTCAACTATGTCATTGGCGAAGTCAGCATCACAAAAGACCTTTACTTGGCTGTCAGTTTAGGTAATAGCACAGTTTCAAAACACTAGCCTTTCTTAAGTACCTTAAGACGTGCTGAACAACACGCCAGTCACTCAACCATGGTTAATTACACATACGACTGAGTTTGCTTACAGCAAATGCTATATCCAGTCTTGTAACACCTACAAGATACAATAAGCAACCAATTGCTCGTCTATAAACATTTGCATCAATCTATGTACTCCCCTGGCACGCTCCCCGACTTACTCACTTCTAGGGATGCTGATAGGCCCTGCATTGTTCATACCAAACTCCTCTAATACGTGGTCTATGTAGTGTTTTTGGTCCAAAGTGACCATATCAGTGTTCTGCTTAGTCACCCTAATTTAGAAAAGTTGTGAAGAATCAATTGGCATACTTATGTTTAGGAGGTTTGAAATTTCGTACTTCAGCCAATCAATCTTGCTTCTGCCTTCCCATACACTAACATCATCGGCATACACAGCTACGAAAAGTTACTTACATTAATCAACATAGATACAAGGGTTACTTACACAAGGCTTCAAACCTAGGTCACCCAACAGACTGTTAATGTGCTAGAACCACTCTCTACCTTTTTGCTTTATCCCATACATACTTTTATTCAGTTTATAAACATAGCTTTGTCTACGTCTATTACTTTCTTCGAAATACAAATGCTGTTTCTTGTAAATCGCCTCATGCAGATAACTATTTAAGTACACACACTGTAAATGTATAAATTCATGTTCCCAATCATTCTCTACACCTAGGACCATGAAAATTCAAATTACCCTACGTTTGACAACAGGACTGTAAGCATCATAGAAATCAACACCTGGAACTTGAACAAAACATCTGACCACAAGCCTGGCCTTTAGCCTTTCCGCTATCCCATCAGGATTGCACTTCACTTTCAAAACCCATCTACAAACAATAACATTGTTTTGTAATTAGGTCTTCCAACTATGGTCCACGCATTTTGCAGATTTAGATTCTGAATTTCTGCCTCCATTGCCTGTAACCACATGTATTTGTACCAACCACTAAGAGCATCATGAACATCTACAGGATATCTAACCATTCACATTTGACTGCATAACAAAATATCCATCTAGTAAGTTTAGGGATTTTCTGAGGTCTTATAACAGTAACAACTTCCCCTCGAGCATCATTCACAAGACACTTAGAAACATTATAACAAACACACTTAATGGGTTTTGGACCCCTTGTGGGTCCCTTTGACTGATCAACTACTTCATTCTCAATATCTATTATGTTTTCAACATTATTAAAATCACCATTTAAAATTGCATATTTGAGGATCATATTGAAGGTTACAGCACAGCCTTTTCACCTTCTTTCTCCAACATGTCATTAACATTCTCACTTGTATTTACAATAGGGTCAAAACTGCCTACTACTACATTAACATTGTCTGCCTCGGAGGTTTCGCATTCGTTCACGTCGTTGTTCCTAACTCCATCGTCTTATGTCACATGGGGTTTACCATCACTTGCAACCTCATAGTAATCTAACTACTGAAAAATCTCTGTATTTGGTTCCTTTATGTCGCTCACCTCGAACTGTTTGAAAGGAAATATATTTTCTTCAAATGTTACATGATGCTCAATCTTAACCTTTCTCTCACTTGCATGACACACTCTATAACCCTTTCTTTGATCTGCATACCCTACAAACAAACATTCTACAGCCCTTGAGTCAAACTTCCTAGATGGCTCGACTCTAATCCAAGCCATACACCCAATTGCCTTCAGTCTTTGCAGCACCTCCTCAGTGACCCTTTTACCTGACCACGATTGATATGGAATCTTGTCTGCAATACCCTTACTGGGACACAGATTACGAAGCAAGCATGCAGTGTATACAGTCTCTGCCCAAAAGTATGTGGGGAACATCAGATTGTATCAACATTCACCTTGCCATTTCCATTAGTGTCCTATTCTGCCTTTCTGCCACACCATTTTGTTGAGAGCATAATTCCATTCACTCACAAGAACCTCAGAAAATCACTGTTACAATTCCCCCCCCCCCCCTCCATTTTCCCATCAGATTGCAAAGCCTTTATCTTTACATCCTGAGCATTCTCCACCTCAGTTTTGAACAAAAAAAAACTCATTCATACTGTCACTCTTTCTGTACAAAAATTTAACCGTAAAAAACCTGGAAACATAATCTATGATGGTTAAAACATACCCTGCACCTCCAACTGAACATGGAGGAAGCTCGCCCATTAAATTACTGTGAACCAATTCTAGCAGGTTTACAATGCACCTATTGCCTTTCAACGGAGAGGAAGCTTCGTCATCTTACCCTTGATGCACACGTCACACTTAATACCTTCACCTGCCTTAGTTGAACTAAGATTAGTTAATCCCGGAATTTTTACAAGTGCTGCCTCATGCAGATGACCAAGTCTCTCATGACATACTGCGACTGCTCGTAGTACGACTGTATCGGTTACTTCTTGCTTACACTGCTGCTCCTTTGCTGCCTCCACACTTCTCGATTAAAGCTTGTTAACAGTCTCAAGTAAGTACATTCCATCATTTTACTTTGCAGAAAAGACACTTGCTCTCTCTTCCATGTCAGTTTCTACATCCGTAGCACAATTTCTATCAAATTCAATATTGATACCCTTTTCAGCAAGGCCTCTCACGAATAATATATTGTATTCCAAGTCAGGTACATATAGAACATCACTTAACCTTAGAGTCCACCCACCACATTCATCTGTTATTCTGATGTGTACAGAACCAATACCCTTTACAGCCACTTCATCTTTCCAACTCTAATGCTTCCACTTAGATCCTTAAAACTACAAACACTGAGTGCAAAAGAGTTATGTGGTATGATGAGCAAAAATCAAACACTAACATCGCTGGTAATATCTGCAAAATAATGCTCTACCCTCAATGCATCCCTAAATTTGTTCTGCCAATGTTTACCATCATCATTCCCTTCTACATTCTTCTTATCTCCACTCTTCTTTGACGCTTCATAGGACTTTCGTTCTTTACAGTTTGCAGAAATAAGTCCAAGCTTGCCACATGGAAAGCATTCAACTGGACTGTCCACCCTGTTATTGTTGCACTGTTTAGAAACGTGACCCCACACACCACAGTTATAGCATTTCAAGTCATTATTTCCACCACTGTAACCTTGAAAACCACTACCTCTGGTATGCTGATGTGCACCTCATAGATTTGGACTATTTTCTTCTGTAGTGTTTCTACCTCCCAGTCGCCTCTGCAATGCATGTTGTTTTCTAGCACTCAATGTCCTAACCTCACTTTCAGTATTTTCCCTTTCCATTCTTAACCTTTTCTTTTCAAATAGTAACTTGCGCTTGACATTTCGTACGTTAATTGCTTCTTTATTTTGTTCCAAACTTTTTACCGTAATCTCATACTTTTCCTTGGGCAAACTCCGCAACATATAAACAACAACAGTTTTGTCAAAAAAAAGGCCAACTGATGACACCAATTTTCAATTTTATACATAAATATTCTTTCAATGAACATATTCATTCTTATTATGCACGCAAAGCTATTGGACTGTAACTAAGTGCATCATACCCACACTGCAGTGTATCCCATTTATCAACTTCCGTACTTATTTCATTGTCGTACAATATCTGATGTAATTAAGAGACATATCGTCCACAACAATTTTAATGATGTACAGGGCATCTTGATACTTATTTTGTTGCTTATGAGTACAATCAGCCTTATCGTCCGGAAGATCGTCCGGAAGTAATAGCCTCAAATAACCTTCTTTGCCCCAAAGCAACTTTCACTCATTCACTCCAAATCTGTACAATTGACTCTGTAAGGAGCGGAACAGTGTGGCGACATATTTCACCCGCCATCTACTAAGCGTACTCTTTCTTCCTTCGACAGGAAATTCAGCAAAACATTGAACACCTGTACGCCAATTTTATTTACCGTAAAGCTGTCACTACTTGATTCGGCATCCTGGGTTCATAACCTGTTATTCAGTTTGTGCAGTTATGGATGAAGTAAATCATAACACCAAGTTTACTTTTCTCGTTTATTTGACAAACATGAGACACTACACCATTCGCCGTTACAACACAACTACAATTTTTTTATAACAGGATACAAGATGAAACATTGTGCTAACCCACAAATATAGACCAGAAAATTTTAACACAGAACAACTGTCGCCAACTCATAACATATACATGCATGTTTATTGCTTGTGTGTACGATTTATTGTGTTCTCCCAACTAGACAAAGTTTTATGATAACTGTGTGATACGTATTTCCATACCTATAATCATTTTAATGTACTTAAATATTACTTAAAGCAATTCAAATGTTTACATCTACATCTCCTACATCGTACTTTTCTCGAAAAATGAAACAGTAGAACTCCAAACAGAGATATTCTCAAGGGATCAAGTAGTAATGCAAAATTATTGTAGTATTAAAATAACTGTAGTCGGGCTCCAGGATACATACAAGGTGGTTTTAGAGAGGCAAGGTACTGTTGCCAAGAGGGTAGTTAAGGAAACGAATGGAGAATTTTGTGAGATGTTTGAGGGCCGACTAGATCTGGAGTATGAACCATAGTGTTGGATCGCAGGCAGTGCACTCATGTAGCTTGTCCTGGAGACACTGATGGTGTTTCATGATGAAACATATAGTAATTTATATACTGTTAAATATCTGTGCCTACCTAAAGAGGGCATTGGCCCACTCGGAATTCCGTAAATGTGAGACTGTTTACGGCCACCTGAAATGCCGATGACTTCCGGTATCTTTTGAATAGGCAAAACCAATAATTACATAAAAGTACCCACGAGGAATTATAATGAAGGCTGTCTAAGGATGCAGTACCTGACATGGCCAACATATGAAGAATAACACACACGTCAGTTTATTTGTGTTTATTTTAAACTACATAACCATCATAAGTGGCACTTACATTTTGTACAGCAGTTGCAGCATGCTAACAGCTTCGGCAGGAAAAACTGAGCACGGAGCTCGAAAGGGAAATTCATGTAGGTACAGTAGGCCCCTGGGTGCATGAGTCGGCAAGGATGATGGGGCGCGCCCTAATAGCAATATCGGCTTGAGTCAAGCTTGAATAAAGCTAGTCACGAGAAGGCTGTAAGATTGTATAAAGCTTGCTATACAAGCCAAGAAATTTGAATCAAGATAACTAGTCTCCACAAGTCTAACTTGTAGCTAGCTTGACTAGTAAAACTTGCCATAAGCTTGTCTTGGCAGTCTACAAGCATAATTCAAGCCATTCATAATCTTTCCATCAACAAATATAAGTTAGTCTTGAGAAATTTGGCCCGAATCAAGCTTGAATAACACATGATTTGATAAGCTTGCTCGGTAAGGCGAATGTAAGTAAAATGGGAAGCTTGCTGAAAGCTTACATACTACCTGGGGCTCAAATGTATTTAATTTTGGCTCGAAAACTTTATGAAACTATTGTTAACTAAATTATTGTAGCAAAAATATTGATGTGCCTGGGAGTGGCATGACACATGGCCGGCCTCTATCTGCACTCGAATCCAACTGATAATCACAACAGCAGCCTGCTCGGGACTTGAGCTGAGTGGCGCAAAATTTTGCAAATACGGAAACAAAGTGCTACAAAATACAAGAAATTTCACAAAAGCATTAGCAACAAATGAAAACAGCAAAGCGAATTCAAATAAATCTGCATAGTGAAATTAATGTAGGAAGAATATGTTAGTTGGCTTTGAATCATATAAAAGATATCACATATTTACATTTCGATTCGTCTTTTTGAGTATTTTGTGATGTAGTGATGAAACTACATGTATGGTTTTAGAATAAACATAAAATTAAGAATGAAGTAGAACATAATATTTAATGTTTATGAACTGTATATAATGTGTATATAAACTGTATATATGTGTATATAATGTTTAAGAATTGATTTAGGTGACATAATTAGTCAAAGATATAGAAAGCACCAAATATGATCACCCCTCACAGGCAGATGCGCGTAAGATGTGATCATATCCAGCGGAGATCGTGTTCTGCTTGCAGTGACGGCAGGACGAATGGATACTACGGCAAGGGAATATGGCATGCTTCTTTAGTTATTAATAGATAAATAAATAAAACATTTAGAAAATTGACGTGCTAAGTTATGTAATATGAGACATGGATCACATTGCTGTTTTCATGCATACATAAATAGAAAATTTGTTTGATCTTGGAGTGGAATAGCTGTGGTCTTATAAGATCGTTTTCAGTTTACAATGAGAAAAATATGTTGTCGCATAATAAATCCAAAACTCACATCACATTACTGCGGAGTCTCTGAGACATTGCAGATGTTACATAGTTGAAATTGTTTTTTTTTTTTTGTTTCTGTAGAAAGCTATGACTCTAATGTTACTAACACAAATAAGCAAACTGTAGCATAGTCCAAAAATATTCGTCCAGAAATATTACTGTGTCTGAGGTGTACGATATTGGTAAATAACCACATCAGTCATGGCTACAGGAAAGTATAATTACCTAGTAACGAATCTACAAGGAGTGAAACCAAGAATTTTAACAAGAGCTTTAGAAAAAGGTAGATAATCATAAATATTTTGAGTTAAGCAAAAAATTAAAATACTTCTGTTGACTGAATAATTAGTCATCTGTTAAATATACATATATTGTTTTACTTTCATATTTACTATCCTCTCATACATTTGTCTTTTTTTATGTGAAATACGTAACCAAGATTTGACATGCCTCATTGATTTTCTTTCGTGAGGGTAGTCTCTTAAAAAAGTAAAGTTTTTGCTACAATCGAAATAAACATCCCGATACCAATAACAGAAAAAGTTGAATACATTCTGAACGATGGTGCTTGCCACAGCCATACATAACAATACCCATAACTGCCAGCGCACAACTGCATAGTAAGTTAGTAAACTTCCTTGTGCAAGATGGTGGTGTAGTGGTTAGACTACTCACCTCCTACTCGTGCGAACCACGCTCGATTCCTGGCGGGGTCGCTCCCGAATTTTCGCAAGTGGGAATCGTGCCGCTCGATGCCACTGATCGGCGGGTCTTCTCGGGGATCTCCCACTTTCCATGACCATTCATTCCGGCGCTGCTCCAAACCCACTTCGCTTCACCCTCATCGGCTCTCAAGACCTCGATGCAGACCAAATTTCTTAACTCACTCTTGTGTAAGAACCTATGCAATACCAATTAGAATCTATCCCTATTACTTAAAATCTCAAATTAACTTACACAAGTGTATATTTAGGCAGGACTGCCACCAGCCTTGAAGCTGAAATCCTGGTTCCTGTTTATAAAAATCCTGTAAAATCCTGGAATCATTGGGTCAATTCCTGTAAATTCCTTGGAAGAAAAACAATTACAAATTACAGAAAAAAAAAAGTGGATATGAAAGGCGTTTACATATTTAATGAAGTGGTTTTGTTTTGGAATGTACGAACCATGGTAATATTTTTCTCCACTCACACTTATAATTTCGTTTATACGACTGTATCGGCGATAAATTCCTTTTCCTCACCATTGTAATACCAATGCCAAACACAAAACACAGTTACCAAATTCATATTGCATGCATAAAAACGGCAATTTGCAGCAATAATGGCCTTGGTCTTTGCATGTTACCGATCATACAGCCAGGAGCAGAAATGTGTAGATAACTGCATACCCCCACCAGTGAATAATTAAGCATAATATTTTGGACAAACACTATTGAAGCAATAATGTGTGTGTCCAAAATATTTCGCTTAGTTATTCAACTCTGTTGTAAGAATCTTTCAAAGGAATACATCAGTGAAACTGACGCACATCGCTGTGGAACATTAGTGTGTCGCATGTATGCAGCAGCCACTTTAAGCAAAATGAAAAAAATATAACCTTTTCTCCTAGAGTTTGCGCTTTGATTTTTCTGTAATGTTAAAAATCCGTAAAAATGGATAAAATCCGTTAAAATGGCAGGCCTGCATTTAGGGTTACGAAACTGAACATACATTTGACTCCAATTATTATTTTTACTTTTGTGTGTTTTGTTTCATATAGATGAATATCATAGCAGTTTTTTCTGGTATTTAGAGTTTATTATTACCTCTAGGTTATGGACCTAGGACCAGATATTTTCTGTTATGAATCGTAAGTATGTTGAAGAGTAATAAGGATAATTAAATAGACGAATAGTTTCTTTAGTATGTGGTTAATGAAAATGAGAACTTTAACAGCCAAAATAATGCTTCTGACAATAACCAGCTGAAACCAGCGTTTCGGTAATCTGGGTTTCGGAACGTAGAGTTTGTGTGCGGTATAAACAACAGACTAAATATGAGGTAGACTGCTTATTCGTCTTCTGCGCATGTACCCAACATTGACCTAACCCAAAGGAACACATCTGTGAAAGTCTCATGGTCAACAGTGATGGAAGTGTTTGTTTATATCTTAATTTCGAAATGACAAGCACTATTATATGAATAAAATACATTTAACAATTTTAATGTAATCAAACTGCATTGCAAATCTGTTAGAGGAAGCATACACTCGTTTAAAAGTATTTGTTTAAAAATCAGTTTTGTAACCTAAAATGCAGTCCATGCCATTTTCACTAGACGTGCTGGCAGAAAGGCAGTTCAACGTTGGAACACAGAGATTGGTTGCGCACATGGAAGTAATAGATGACAGAGTGGCAACAGTCTATCTTCTCTACGTTTATCAAATGAAGCCGATTCCTTGTCTGACTTCTTTCAACTACGCATGTGCAGACCGATTGTTTACTTCAGCCGCCAAATTATGAGTGGCAAAAGTTACCTACACAATGCGAAATATGCGCAGTGAAGTAGTTCCGATCCCTTCACACAGGCGCATCGTTGCACCCACTACGTCATTCTACTTCCAGCCAATCTCACGCATAAACTGCACGAGGAAAAAGCACAAATGCTTCATCCGCTGATGTTACAGTGGTGGGAAAATGCCAGAAACGTGTGTATTTGGAGGTTAGCATCGGCGGCGACCAAGGGCAAGTTTGTTGGTTTCAGGAAACGTGCGTAGTGTTGATTGTACTGAAATATTCTGCAACTAAATTATATAATGCTAATAACGAACAAACGTGTTTTAGTGAAGTAAACTTGTAAGGATTTCTATAGAAAAACTGATTTTTGAGAGGTTGCGAATCTAACAGTAAAGTGCATGTTTTGTAAGTAATGTATTTTAAAACTGTTACTATAATTATTGAAATGCATGTGGCCTAAAAAAGTCTCACTTTAAACCCTTTTGTAGTGTGTAAATAATTATTGTTTTTTTGCCTATATCGCGAATTCAACGAGTGTAAGGTTAACTTCGGCCAAAGTGTGTGTGTGTGTGTTGCTGCATTTGTACGAATACGAACGATATATGTATCGCGTTTTGTTTTTTCATTGAAGTTAAAATTTTCGAAGTTATAATAATTTGAATGTTATTTCATTACGAGCAAAAGTTTCCACTACTCCATCAAAACATGTCTCATGAAAGACTATAATCTAAAAGCTCCCCTTTCCCCCCCCCCCCCCCGGTCTCGTGCTCCTTCTTTATACTTTCCAAACACAGTTTCCTTTTTTTTCATTGAAATAAAATAAACAGAACCCTAGGAAACGAAACTAGGTGAAAATAAAGCAGGCTGGAATGCCAACCTGTAACATGTTAATCTGCTGTGTACGACTTTGAGGTTAATATGTACTTGTGGTGGCAGTTAAATATTAAATATTAGATTAATTTTATTATGCACCGTTTAAATATATGACAATTGTAAACAAGTTATCATGTCCAATCGTACGACAGGATCGCAGGTTTAAATCACCGTTTATGTAAATGCCTTGCTATTTGTAAACAAAACGCTCAAATACGCGATGAAAATAGAGCACTGAAGTTGTTCCGTTCCCCAGCGCTGCATTAAACGCATAGAGTTACGGAACAACTGGTGGCTATGTGGTTCGTCACATCAGTGCAGGGAACGGAACACGGCCATAGTAAGCAATGTAAAACATGAACCTTTTTCTACTACTAGCCCTGTCCTTGTCTTTCATTATCGGCTTCACTTTCGTGCCTCGGTTTCCACTCCGTAGACTAATACCTCCATGGTTGTGCACAGGCAGCGAGATCGGCCTACCTCATCTTTAGTCTTTGGTATAAACACCGCGAGATTTATTATCTCTAAACCGAGGATTGTAATTCAATATTCGTGTCGAATGTTATACTTCGTGTTTGGTATAAACAACGAAAATTCGTTTCGTTTGTTAATAAGGTACGAAATGTAGTACATAGAACCATTCGGAAGTTGGTATGAAAAATTAATACAGAAAACTAAAGAAAGAACTCATCTCTTTAATCTGATTAGCCGTAGCTACTTTACCTTTGCGTTGTGTTTAAGTTATGTCAACTTCTCGCTTGGAAAATATATGCTTGCGTTTCTCTTAATGTAACGTGAATACATTGATGCGCGATCTATAATCGAACATAATAATAAGTTAACACATTGAGTTTCATGTTAACTTCAACATGAATAACCCTTAAGGTCATGCTGCTTTCGAAATAACCATTATTATAATACCAATTAAGTATACTCTTAGTATTTTGTGAAGCAGACAACAATAAATAAATTAGTGGTGCTAATGTTAGATGGACAAATAAGGTATATACTAAAGATTCTTAGAAGAACTGACTTGAAATTATTATTGATTATAGGCTTATATATCATACCAGCAAAAGAAAATTGGTAATTATACACGGGAGGATGAAACAAAGCGACTGAAATAACATCATATTAGAATTACATGATTAAACTGTGATTGTTTCGTATTGCGTATCTAAATCGCTCAAAAACCACTGTATTACGTATCGAATTATAAAAAAAGTCGATACAAAAAACCGCCAATTACGTATCCAATCAGAAGCGGGAAAAAGCCCAAATAAAATACAAAGTTCCCCCCTGCGTATCCAGCGCACCTTGAAGAAGCTGGGTTTTACCAAAAGGTTCCCTTTGCGTATCCAGGTGACAAAACGTGCAGGACCGAAAAGGACGTAATTGCGTATCCAAGCAGGAAGGGGGAAATTGGTGCCACACTCCACTTGTTTCGAATTGCGTATCCAGCCGAGTCGGGGAGAAATTTCTACCTACAACCAATTATTTCCTTAGCGTATCCAAACCGAAAACGGAATATAAGGGTAAAAGACCCCATTTGTTTCCCGTGGCGTATTCAGGTACCAGAAGTAACTATTGCTAAAAGTTTCCTATCGCGTATCTATTTTTTTTTTCCGCCCTTTTCTGGTCCATGTTTAAATATACGTGATTTGCAATGCATATTTTTTTAAATTTATTTTAAAGAGAATATTTAATCATTATTAACTTTTTTTTTATAAATTTAACCATTTAATACACAATTGTCCACAAGTACGCCATCACCAAACGGTACGATAAGACGGCGTGTAGTTAAAAATTCATACTTTTTAATGTAACAAGTTAATGCACAATTTTTTCACATGTAAGCCATCACCAAAGGGTACGGTAAAACAATGTACAGTTAAAAATTCAACTTTTTTGTAAATGTAACCATATAGATTTTTAGTTTTTATATATATACGCCATCACTTTTTTTATAAATTACCTCAACACTCGAAACTGGCAGGTCCAAAGTCCGCGAAAGCAACAGCTTACGTAATTGCATCCGCCGCTGGCCGAACCGGTCATGACAGACACGACCGAGCTATGCCTTTTCGGTATCGCGAATGAATGTATTTTTTTTTAATATATATAAATTTGCCTCAATAATTGAAACTGGCAGATCCAAGTTTTGCTGATGCAATAGATGCAAGTACACCCGTCATTGCCGGGCGGACCCATCACGGCCCGCTCGACTATTTTGGGCTTTTTTCCAGATTGCAAATGAATGTTTACACAAACTGCATTCCAGTCACACTTTTTTTTAAATCAAAAGAAAAGGCATGTCAATCAAACTTTTTATTAAATGAAACAAACAGCTACACTGTCTCACTCTCACCTGCAAATTAAATCAAACAGCAACTCAATTAAACATTAATTTTAATTTTAATCAAACAACTACACTGTCTCATTCGCACCTGTAACTTGAAACAAACAGCAAGTCAATCACACTTTATTTTTATACTGCAATGGCGACAGCAACTTGATCAACTTTCTTAAAATTGTATCTGCAACAACAACTCAATCTCGCTCGTGCCTGGAAATTTAAAAAACAACTGTAACAAACAGGTACCTGTCGAAATTGGGATAGCCTCCGTCGCCATCTCCTCTGCGCCGATTACGATTATGCATGTCGGAGGCGTGAATCAGCAAAGTGTACAGTCGTTCTCTGTACCGATGATTCTTTTTCCAGACGTACTCGGCCAGGTAGCCGACCCAAGATTTTTTCCGTTGGCCAAAGCAGGGAATGCTATATCGCCAAGAACACCAACTTTGCTCGGTGTTTTGAGAGTGCACCCTCAACGTCTCGCCCCTCTTCATCTTCGGCGTGTTTCGAGTGTTTACCATTCCTCTCTTTTCGCTGCACACGAATTTCCGCCTGTGATTCACCTGCATGTGACTGTAGCCGTGAATGTCCAAGTTGCTGTAACCGCGCCAGTAGTCTGAAATCATCGCCGTGCCCGGAGCAATCCATTCGCGAATGATTTTGGTCAGGGTCGCCACGTTCTTCTTTTCCACCGGCACCAGGAAGAATTTCATTGGATCGTCCCGCTGCACTCCACCGAAAACCCACTGGCCGTGAATTTTATGCCCTTTGCAGTTCTTGTGTTTGCCCAGCTTCGACTCGTCGATCTCGACGATGCGTTTCCTGTACTTCAACATCCAGTCTATGTACACTTGGTGGCAGAAACTCGACTAGGCGACGACCGTCTTTCCCGAGCGAAAAAGTTCGCTCACTATAGTCTGCTGTCGAGGGTATTTGATCAGGCACCAGAATAAACACAACTCGACTATCTTGCCTGGAGACAAGTTTGAATCGCCCACGAAACTGCCCTGTCTCGCCGACACTTTAAAGTTGCATTTAGTACCGTCCTCCAGTCGACGTCGGCAACAGTAAAACAAGCCCCTGTTTTCCACCTTTGTCTCGAGCCCAATTACAACGCACAGACATGCACTAGGTAGAAGAATGGAACATTCTGCAAAACACGTACGAAGATAAAGTGTTTTAGAAGTAACGCACCCACCAGGAAAAGATGGTGGACATGATAGAGTTAGAATCAGCAATCATTTACAGCTAGAGTTATGACACGATTTTTGGGCTGAAATACAGCCTAACTAGTGCAGTGTCAAATGGTTAAAATAACACACCCCTACACCCCCCCCCCCCAAATATTTAGGAATTATTGCTGTATTTCGTTGTGTTGTTGTTCCCCTGCTTTTGCATGGAACTACAACGTTTTTGAAAAACTCTAACATTGAGGAGGGAGAGCGCTGTTGTTCGTTAACAAGACTACGGTATGCCAGGGGCGTAGCGTGGGAAGATGGGATGGCAAGTACACTCCGTGCACATGCATAATAGACTCTAGGACGCCTTATGAACACAGCATATGCTGTTCTGCCGTAACTCCAGGAACCTCGTCGTTTTGCCAGCATTTCTTTACCGTTTAATGTGTATGAACCCGTGTTTCGTCCGTATACACTACAGGCTTGTAAGGTCCATTTGCATTTTGCCGCAGTGCACGTAGATAGGCTGCACACCGTGCAGCAATATCATTTCACTAGGTAAAACTAGAGCTTACCTTAATGTGTTTAAAACGAAATCAGTGTTAGAGTTTTGTAAACAGCAGCCCACGCTGATATCTTCCACGCATTTTCACTTTCAGGTGGTTACTGTTAATGGTAATACGGAAAATCAGGATAGCAAATTGGCAAAATTGCAATATGAATTTTAAGATGTTATAACTTTAGAATTATGGCACTATGATAAGCTGCCCATTGTATTAGAATTGAAGGATTCTGAACCTGTTCATCTGTGCCATACAGAGTAACGGCAATCAAATTAAAAGAATTTAAGATCTTAGTGAAGGAATTACCAGACAAAGACATTGTGGAACCTTGAGCCTTCGATTGATAATGGCATGAATTGGTATGGACAATAAAATGGTTGTTGGGGAAGGTCACCCACACAAGGCTTGAGAACGTGAGTGGCTGACGTTTCGGCTCACGGCTGACTACCTGTCGGACTGCATTTCCTGGTGCGTCTGGCAGGTAACAGCACCATCATGCCACAGCACTATACGCGCGGCATGTTTAAGAAAAAGATGGTGCCACCTGAGTCTGTTCTTCCTGGAAAACGATTAATTTCTAGAATGAACTAACTTATATTCCTGATTGGTGGAAAAAAACGTTTTTTGTTTTGAGCCTCCATTTTGTGGAGGGAGCTGGCCATTAAAGTTAGGTATTATAAATAACTCCCTCGGGGTCGGGCTCTGAAAGAGACGACTCCTGGGGACAAAACAGTAACGTACTGCACATATTGCAATAATGCCGTCAAATACCTCCAGTCTCATATTTAGCCTCATATTTAGAAAAATGAACGTTGAGTGGTTCATGTTTGGTAGCTAAAATAATAGAATTTGAAAATGCCATGTAAATGTATTGAGTAGGCATTTATTTTAATAGTAGTTGTTTATAAAGGCATTTTGAAACATTTAAGGAAAAATGTTAAATGATAGCCTTTGAAAAAATCATAATAATGTAAATTCATGTAGGCAAATCTTGACCAAAGACGAAGACATGTTCAAAGCCACGGAAAAGAGAATGCTATTTTGTATATGCAACATAACTGAAAATATAATGAGTAACGTAGGGTTGTGTAAGGTCACTTTCATGGAGATACATTTTTTAATGAAGGCTGTTTTTTTAGATGTTTGAAAATGGAAATGAAAATGGCCAAGTTAAAATGTTTGAAAACATTTTTTAATTATGTGTCAATACTAAAGGTGTTAAAAGAATTTATTTTTAAAGCTACCAAAATAGGGTAAGATTTTCAAAGATATTTGCTTGAAATGATGTGTAGTAAAAATTATGAAAGAATAACACAAAACGATCCAAATGTTGTTAAATGAAGGAGGGCATTCTAGTGTGTGTGTGTGTATACACACACACTAGAATGATATATATATATATATATATATATATATATATATATATATATATATATATATATCTCTTGCAGTATTATTCACTCATGAATATTTGATGTTTTTATTCAAATGATGTCAGTATTGAAAATTATGGCTCTTATTTTGCACCAAAAATAGGGCCTAATATTGCAAAGTATGGTATAACTTCAGAAAGAATTATATTCACAAGCAAAAAAACCCGCGTTCGAGCACTTTTGAGGGCTTACCATAATTTAAATTTTCTTTCGTTTTCGAAATCACTGTTTCACTTCTCTTGAACTGTCTCAGATATTAAGCATATGTTTATGTAAAACCTCTGATGACATAATTGATATACCACGTGGATAATAGTTGCCTCAATCGCGAGAAAACGTTTTACAGAGTAATTAGTAACTCAGTATTTTCAGTTGTAACTCCCAGAAAGGATAATGATGTAACAATAATTAATATAAATCTAAATGTATACATGTATTTGTATGCTTGTATGTATGTGCATACATAAATATATTGACATGTTTCCAAAAGTAGTAGGGGCGTGCCGATTTCAGACCACCTTGGATTAATTGGGATTAATTGATGGATTATCGATTTGATTGAAAGGGTTGATCCTTAATCCGATTTCAATCCGATCAAAAATTGAAAGGGTTAAATTTAATTGAAACAGTTAAATGGATTGAAAGAGATAATTTTTAATCGGATCAAATTGTATTTTTTTTTATTTGTTTTTATTTATTTCTTGATTTTCTTTCTTTTTGGGAGGAGGAGCTGTGTACGATTTCGACAGTGTGGTGTCCTGGAGGCGACTGACCAGAGTGGTGGGTTGAAATGACTTATATATGTATAGATTTTAGTGCAAGAGTGGGGTAAGGCTAATTTTTTTCTAATTTTTCTAATTGTGAAGTGTTTGTGGGGATGTTGGTGGTAGATAGACGATTTTGACGAATGTATTTAATACACGAGAGAAATTCAGAGTGGTAACGAAAATTTATAAAAGTGGCCCAAGTGTAGATTTTACGTTTTTTTTTTTTTTTTTTTTGTGGATTTTGCTCATAGATGGTAGATAGGCGACTTTGAAAGATGCGATTTACATGTTAAACAATCTGTTTTCGAAATGCAATTAAATGTTAGCGAATTTCAGAGTGTTCTATGCATGTATAAATTACACTCATCAAATCGGAAATTTCAAACGACTACATGAATAATAAGTTGAACTATGCGGGTCTTAAACGTAGCGTGAGTCTCGAGCTTAGAAATATAATGTACATGAGAGACAAGTGTAATGAACAACTACTGTCTTTAAACGAAATTAAGCTTGTCAGTATTGAATAAATGATTCAGCCTACAGGATTATATTTTATGGCAAAAAAACTCTGAATACGATTTAAACCAGACACAATAGTGTGCGCCTATTCTGATAAGTAAAATATAATGATAGAAAAAACCTTACCCTAAATGATTTGTTTCGAAATAACCAACCTGCATAGAGCGTAATCCCGCATCACTTTATATATAAGGGAAAATATGCACAAATTTCCTCGAAGAGAAAATTATTTTTAAAATAATGGAAGTACTACAAATTTCCATAAATAGAGCACACATGTTAACACAAATGGTGTTTCCATCTACTGAACACAGAAACCAACTACTTATCACAACCACAGTATATCGATCCGAAAAGAATAAAATAAGTTAACACACTAAAATTTATATTTTCCTAAGACAATTTTTATATTAAATTGCAGCTCTCACTAGAGATGGCCCATAGCTGTGGTAACCCCCGAGGGTGGTCTCGTTGGCCGCCAAGTGTCTAGAGGTGCGGTGTTTATGAAGGAGCAAACGAGTATCATGTCTTTCTCCCACAAGCATTGATGAGCGACTGAGAATGGCGGAGAGTGGATAGCTGAAGGCACTTCGCTCCAAAGATCCCTGCATCCTCTTTCCCCTCCCCTCCAGACCGTGTCTGTGGTACGCTGAGGTCAAGAAACCAGCTTGCACCCCCTTTCTGCTCCCTGCCCCTCATCAGTGCGCAGAGCCTCGAGCTGATCACTATCGTCAAATATTTTTGACAATTTTTCAAGATGGCATCATCTTCCTACTTGCGTGCAGATCGGGAGGACCCTGCCTACCACCCCCACACACCCCTGCCCTCCAACCCTCAGAGCTGGCCCGACTCCATGATGCCAACCACTACTACTCCCCCTACCACCGCTCGCCAGAGTGTGAGGTCCTGGGGGTTAGTGACCTGTCTGTCCTCGATTGTGAATTTTCTCCACTGATTCAAGGTGGCGACAACTGCCTAGTTGTGTGCAGATCGGTAGCAGGCTGCTCATAGCCACCCCCTACCCTACACTCCTCGTCCTGAGAACCAGCCCGAGTTCAGAGGAACGTGCGCCCTACCAACCCTACTCCCAAAGGTGACTTTTCTGAAGACCTCCATTATCAATCCAGCCTTGAGTTAGCAAAAACCAGTTTTATGCACCCCAGTGTCAGCCCTGAGGAGTTTTTTGTATTTTTTGGGAGTTGGCATCCCTGCAGTACCTGTTTCAAGAGAACATACCCTCCACCCACTAGAGTGTTTAGAACATGTTTTTCTAGTGTTGGATCCCCTGCTTCACTTCGCTGACCCTCTGAATGCATACACCGATAGATTTGGCCTACTTGCTCTGGTTTCAACCGTATGCAACAGGTTGACTATATGAGCAGTGAAAAAAATTATACAAGTCCCTTAAATCCAGTTCCTAATGTAATCCCCAGATTTAAAATTCAGGGGAAATGAGATATATATATCCGAATAAAACCCGCCGACCAATGTCTAACACTACATCTACACATTGCGAACAAAATTGTTTTTATGGTGTGAACCACTCAGGGAGGCGAGCATGGTAACCAATGCATTCCTTTTCTTTACGTCTAACCAAAACTTTCCAACACCAAAATGTATTCCATGTTACATAAAGTGTAAATGTTTGAATTTATTTAATATTTTAAGAGTTTCTGACGTAAGTTTAACTAAACAGTATGAATATAGGCGGAAATCATGTTTTTTGGAGTTGAAAAATAGCGATTTCAACATTATTCATACTTTTTTACTAAAAGGTTCAAATTCTTGCAAATTTATGGGAAAATGGCAGCCGTTTTGAATCCTTACAGTATATAAGGAGGGATGATTTTATTTTTTCTCAGTCTTTACTCGAAATCTGTCAAGGTCACTTTGTATGTGTTTAAGTTGCATTAGCATAGATAACGACATCAGGTATGTGGGAAGCATCATCATCAAGTGCAATCCTTGATAATGTGAACGACACCAGTCATCCACTACAACAACAGACACTCACTAGAACATCAACCACAGCTCCATCACCATTATTACAGCTCCATCATGTCTACTACAGCTCCAGATGTCCACTACAAGAACAGACATCCATCATGTCTACTACAACTTCAGTAGTCTACTACAACACCAGACATCTACTACTTCATCTAGATCATTATCACCAATGCAGAATCTGTAAGACATTTCATCTTTGCAACAAGTACAATGCATCAAGGTTACTGCTGTGACAATTGCGATTTTGAAGGCAAAAATGGTATTAAGTCTAGAGTGTTCCCAACTGCAAGTGTTGCCAAAATAATTCATAATTTCATTTGTGGGCCATGAAATATAATTGGTGTATCAGTTCCTGCCTGAACATTTCAAAGCCGATGAGGATATCATATGATATTAACCTTGTGAAGACTGTCCTTATGGCATGCCTGCCTATGCTAATTATGAGAACTTACAGCATATGCAATGGGATTGTATGTCGAACAGGCTGGAACAGATGCTTGAAGCTAGAATTATTCCAGATATAGTAATGGACGAATCCGAAGTCGATGAAGTAGATTCCGAGGCTAGCACTGTCACCTTATAAAAAAAATTTTATATGAGAGAATTTATTGTAAATAGTATATAAAACGAAATAACATAAAAAATGATGTGCTATGCTCAGGGTTTCGAAAACTGCCAAGAAAACTCCTTAGTAGTTAAGGAGCTTGCTATTTATTATGCCACTGATGCTAATGACTCTAAAGTACTAAGCTTTAAATATCCCAGACCCTGGTATAGTTTAAAGCCTGAAGTTAAAATGATGTTTCGGGAACAGACTTGCCAGATACATAACCTGAAATGGGACTCTGGTGACATAGTGTACGAAAAATGTTTTCAATAAGTAAATTATGTGTTACTCGAAGAGTATGGCCATACATGTGCTTGGAACAAGACAAAAGGAAATTTTAAAAACTTTAACAAATGCAGAAGTAATAAATATAATAAAATACCATGACTGTATTAATTCAATAATTAAATGCTATAATACTAATCACTATGAGGAGGAAAAAAAACATTCTGCTCCCTATGTAAAAGCAAAGTTGAAGAGAATATTTATACCAACATCCTACCTATATGCAGAGTTATTAATATTACCAGGTAGTGTAAGACTTCGAAAAACTGGAGAAATTCGACCCTGAGAAGACGTTATCTACTATTTTTCGAGGACATAAGAAAGTATGGCTCCAGTCTCTAGGCAACATGTACTTTCAAACACATATGTGTAATGGAAATGAACATTGCAATTTCGCAAAAAGTTTAGGAGAAAGCCTGTATACAGAACGAGGGCTGTGTGATGAAGAAGAATACTGTCCTGTTTTTAATATGCGGCCTGACAGCTAACTGTCCTGTGCTTCTTGGGACCTATGTTTTAAAAATCGCAGTACAGAAATAACCAAAGAATCAGGTTTTCATCAATTCAAATATAAATTGATTACAGAATTTTACGGCTCCACCACAACTATATTACATGTAATAATAAGGAACACATCACGAAAATACAAGGCAGTAACAGTCTTTTAAGAGCACCATGTGGAATGTGGGACTGCAAGGTATGGAACAGTATTGTTTGTGTCTGTAAATTCGATTTAACAAAGTTGTTGTTGAAGAACTAATTTTAACTGGAAGAACATCTGTCTATATAAAGAGAGAGAGAACCATACACCAGAGCTTCAGTTACGATGGAGAGGTTCAACTCATCACTTCGGTATGCCAGAGTTACTCCAGGTATCAGGCGAGTGTGGTTTCGAATTGAAAATGAAGATAGTCAACTACAGAAACAAATGTGCAACGAAGGTGAACAGTGTTGTTTCGCATTAATCAGTCCAACAGAAAATTTTTAAGTGTTCTACATATGTTATGGGCGAAATTATTATCCTTTATGTAATTTATGTCGTGATAGCAAGCTACCTTGTAACAAAGGTAAACTGGAATTTGAAGCTCACAGTGGATACATTACTAAATGCAATTCCTACAAGAAAATAAAATACATTATGCAGAAGGAGTGTACTTACTCTTACTACAGTTTGGACAGAACAATACAACAAGTAACATTTTACGTACATCGGTGACCAAGAATTAACTTCTCCCTGTGGCATGTTAGAATGAAATGTTTTTCAAAGCATGAATATCAGTCATGGCTAGGATCTTCAAGCCTACAGATGTATATGTGGTCCTACAAATTGGATACAGAAGAGTGTTCTTTAAACAATATGATGGTCTTCCACAAGTTCATATCTGCAATAATATCAAGCATAGGTACTACATTTTCGACAACAGTCTCACATTAGCTTTGGTGAAGGAATAGCATGCAATGATTGTGCTGTGAGATAACTTCACCCCGACAGTAACTTGTCATCAACATTAGAAGATTTGATGATTGCCAGTTTTAGCGAGGAAATAGAAGAGGAACGGGGATACAGAGTAATGGACTACAACGCACCAGACCTCACCGGGAATGACGTTCGTTGAAGGAGTCCTGCGATGGGGATATCCACAACTTTATTTTCGAACAAGGAGGATTAGTTTTTTCATCGATGTGTAATTTATGTGTGTGTGAAGTGGTTAATTCAGAATAACGATCCAATGTTCCAATTGTGTCCAATGAAATACAAGTATGTGTTTTTACTAAAGGTTTGCATTCTGTAATTTGCAGCTTATATATACACATTTTGTTGTAAAGTAAACGTGTGAGTCAGACATATTTCAAATGTATGTATTTCTCTCAAGCTTTGTCAGCACGTAGTAAACCAAATACATATGATGTACTTTGACTAACTGTAACAGTTCTGAATGTCTTGTACACCAGCACAAACCTCATGTAGTAGATCATAAGCATTAACTTAAGGCAAAGGCATTGTAACTTCATATTGCGAGGAAGAAAAATGTTTGGATCATTTGTTTATAATACAGACACTGTTTTGCTTATCAGTATTTCTGAAGAATGTGATAAAATCTTCATACTTTATATCATTATAGCAAATAACAAGTTTAGTTACACATACATACTGGGTTTGTGGTTAAACAAAGTGTTATGTACACTGAGCTAATAAAATCAGATAAAATTAAATTTAGCTCCAAACACTTTTCAACTTGTAAATTTAGAGAGAATGAATTACCAATATACATACATGCTCCTTGCTAATCTTCTCAGTCGAGTGTCTGGATATCATAGTAGCAAACATGATGTATTTTCATCTGCTAAGTCAATATGTCACTGTCAAAAAAGAAAGTCTAATGTAACTTATGGAAACCTGTGATAATATTTTTCATTTTAAAGTAATTATCTTCCTCTAGGAGATGAAAAAGAGCCATGAACTCATACAGTGTGGTGACAATAAGAAATGTCCAGGTTTCATACGACTGCAAACACACCTCTTCCATCTAGTATTGAATATCTGTACTCTCATTGTGTTGAATCCTATCATGATTTGGTCGAAAGCATTGTTTTAATAAATGCCTCTACTTGTAAAGATAATTGTGTGCAAACAGGACAGATTAAAACCAGGACATAAAGAATGCTTACTCCTTGAAAGCAGTGGTCAATGAAGGGGGATCTGGTTCCAATTTTAAGAAAATGCATGAAAAGTTTTATAACGGAATTTGCTAACAGTTTATGAAAAGAATAGTTGTTTTAAAGAAAAATTGTTGTATTTGATTAGTGATTAAAATATATCCGTGTTAGCCTGTAGTTCAGAGCAAAGTTTAGTTGTTGTAAAATAAAAATTTTGGATCTACCTATTTTATGAAAAATGTTGTGCAACATGCTGCATTTGCTAGTGTTAAAAAATGTAATTAGTATCGCGAATTCATCTGTTGTATTTGTTTTAGAAATGGAACAGGTTTTGGAAGTAAATTCCTTACGTTGATAGTTGGTATTTTGATGTATTGTATTTGATTGTGTTGAAATTAATATGTGTAATTTGTATACATTTTGGAGCAAAACTTTCCCACTTGCTTAGATATGTTGCTTCAATGATAAAAAATATTTTTGGATTACCCCATGTTTGTATATATTTCGTAAATAAATATGATGTAAAATGGATCCATTTCTTAAAATTGATTTACCCCATTTCTTATTAAAAATTACCTTGCTTTAGTAAGAATAACATTTTCTCCCCAAAGAGGGAAAAGTACTTAATTTGTCTTTAAAGAGAGAGAGAGAGAGAGAGAGAGAGAGAGGAGAGAGAGAGAGAGAGAGAGAGAGAGAGAGAGAGAGAGAGAGAGAGAGAGAGAGATTGATTCTTAAATTTTCTTTAAAAGTGTGTTGCATTAACAAGAAAGAGTCTTGCAAAGAGAAAATAAATTAATTGAACTATTACTTCGCCGAAAAAAATACTAATCAATTAAAGATATATTTGAATCTGACAAAATAAATAAATACATAAAATAAATTGTTAAATGTCGCCTGTCTCTGTAGAGTTGTCAGTTTAAGAAAGGCGACTCTAGGTTCGAATCCTGAGTAAGGAATGGTAAATTAATATATAGAGTTTGCGGGTTTGATTAACTGCTAAGATGTTATTGATATAAGCTGGATTCGAGCCCCGCTTAGATCATGTTCGAATGTAATCTAGTTTCATACTTGCAGTGTTGGGTAGATATATAGATTCTGGGTTCGATTCCAGGCTAGGCCTTTTTGATAATAGATAATTTGTAATTCGTTAACCATATTAACTTAAATCATGAATCAATTAAAGGATATTAAAAACAGGAATTCATTTGTATATGTAAAAAAAAAGAGTGTTGTGTTGTAGCAGTAAATTGATTTCACCTAGTAATGCAAAAAGTTCGTATTGCAATGACAATTGTTTGTGTAAGAAATTGTTAAATAATGACGCAATACAAACCTATTGGATAAAAAATTAGAAATACATGTTATATTCAGATATAAATGCTAAAATACAGCATATCTAAACTAAATTTAAAAAAAATCATGTAAAATACTTTTGAATGCATTAAAATTGCATTAAAAATGTGTTAAAATGTCTTAAAAAGTATTAATCATCTATTTGATATCCATTTAAGACGATTAGCACTTATTTTAATTTGTGCGACAAGAGAGGCTGGTGAGGGTATAAATAGCATCTCCCACCCACTGGAGCTCATGTGCTCCTGTGAATCCATGGAGGTAACACCCCCCCTCCAGTACACGGGTGTATCGTCTCAACTGTGAACCGGTCTGCAGTGCCTAGGTCAAGGGCATCGTCCGCCCGTCCACCAACCGCTTCCGGGACCTGATGTGATGGGGCTTTGCAAGCAAGGAACCCACCTGGCCGCCCATCACTTCTGCCACAATGGTGAAAACTGCCCTCCTCGCCTACCGGACAAGTTACCCACTCTCTCAGGATTTCAGTCAGCCACACGTCCGCTGGAGCAAAGCCCTAGGACTTTTGCCTGCCTGTCCGGGTAGGCTCACACAGATCTCCCGAGGGGATTGTGATTGCCTGCCCAAATGCTTTTCTGGCAGATCGGGGTAGCACTCATATAGCTTGACCTGGGTTTGGGTCTCCTTCATCAACCACCATCTTCGCTACAAGTGTTTAAGTAAGTGAATATAAAAAATTAGGTTTTATGGTACTTCGTTAAATTTTTTTTTTTTTTTGCATTTTCTTTAACCTTTCTTAGGATCTTTCAAAAAATCGTTAAACTTGAAAGAAATTTTTATCAAACTGAATGATTGGTCTTTGGAATTGTTAAACATTTTAATGAATTTCATTACACTTTTAACAAAATCGTTACAACTGAATGATTTTTCTTTAAAATAGTTAGAACTGAATCATTTTTCTTTAAAATCATTATAAGTCAATGAAATTTCTTTAAAACATCGTAAGACCTTAATAAATTTTCTTTAAAATTGTTACAAAACAATGAAGTTTCTTAAAAAAATCATTGGAACTGAATGAATTTTCTTATAAAAATGGTTACAAATCAATGCAATTTCTTTTAAAATCGTTAGACCTTAATGATTGTTCTTCAAAATCAAATGAAATAGTTTCACACATCAGGATATTTGTAAAGTTAAGTATTTTAAGGATGTTTAGTGATGTTTAAGGGCAGATGTTTAACTGTGGTTTTTGCTTATGAATAGGTGGTTGTATGACTGAGTGTGTGAGTGTGGGGGAAAGTCATGTAAATTTAATTCCAGATGTAATTTTGTATGTAGCTTTGAGTTTATTTAGCAGATCTGAGAGAGGTATACCACCAGTAGATGTATTCTTGATCTATATGGAATAGGGTTTGTGTCAATAACGTGTACCTACTGCCTCTCTTGACTGTTTAAATATTCGCAAAACTATGTGAAAAAGCATCTAGATATCATGGCCAAGTACTCTGAGAAATTTAGGTGAGATAGATGTATGACTGAGTGTGTGAGTGTGAGGGGAAATTTATGTAAATTTTAGTTGATTTTACATAATTATAATAAATGTTTCAGGGAGGGATGTTGTGTGTACAAAGTATGAACTATGGAACAGCTAAGACAAGGGAATAACTAAGCTGGATATGCCTAGTATTTTCAGCAGGTGCATAACCTCAGCTTCCAAGCCTGTTCAGCATGAATTGACTGGAGAAGGATATATGATGATGAAAATATGAGCCTTGAGTATTTCTAACAATTGAAATGTTTTGAAGTGTATATAATGGGGTGTTGGGGTGATTAAAATAGTTTTTTAGATGTTTCCTTTTCAAAGTTGATGACTAAATAGGTGTGTGTGTGTGTGTGTGTGTGTGTGAGAGAGAGAGAGAGAGAGAGAGAGAGAGAGAGAGAGAGAGAGAGAGAGAGAGAGAGAGAGAGAGAGGAGAGATTATTCGAGTTTTTTTTTAGTTTCTGTAGATTTTACTTCTAAAATGCATGATTGTATAGTCGTAAGAGTATTAAATATGTATGTAGGTTTGCTTTAAGTATTGCACATATAGTGTAAAATGTTTGAATTTTAAGTATTTTTTAACGATGCCTATTTTATAGGGTAAAAAGTTTGAATTTTAAGAATTTTATTAAAAAATGTTTAGTTTGAATTTTGTACAAGTCTTTAAAATGCTTTGAGTGTAATGGATTAATTCCCCTTGCTAAAACTTTCGTTATTAAACTTATTTTCGAAAAATTTATAAAATCCATAAAAGTTTCTGATGGTGTATCACTACTTCAAAGTTTTTGGTGGTGTAAAACTACTCAAAAGTTTTTGGTGGTGTAAAACTATTGAAAAGTTTTTGATGGCATATCGCTACTTAAAAGTTTTGACAGTGTGCCCTATTTTTGACTATGAAACAAACACTGTAAGATACAAAAAAAATTGTTATGTAAAGTTTTTCTGTTATAAAGTAATGTTTAAATTGGGCTTAAACTGAAATGTAATATCGTAAACACAATCTGCTCGCTTTTTACAAAATGCTAAAACTTTGCGCTGGGAAAAATAGACGAAGCAGATCCCGGGGTACGGTCAATTCATTACTTGAGACGGGGTGTTTGACAAGAAATTCATGCCGCAGAGAAGTTGATGGAATGGCGAGGCCAGAGGGGAAGTGTTCAGTCTCCATTGTCGGGCATGCACATCCACAGGCTTTGCGCATCAGCAGAGGAGAAGGGGAAGTTGTCGGGCGGGGCTGGAGGGAAGTGTCAAGTTTCAGATCAATTAGAGTCTGATGCAGATTTTTCTTGTTTCTTTGATAGGTGTAAGGTCCCTTTATTAAGCTTATTAATGGCAATACCCGAGCCAGTTAGATTATCCATTTCTGTAGCGGGTAAGTATTTGAAATCCCTCATGGTGGAGGAAGGTGCTACATAGAATTTTTATTTTCAAAGTAAAGTACTCCCTGTCCTCCATTTATCCTATGTGGGTTTAATCTATGGTGAGGATATCATTCCTTATTTCACAAACAGATTTGAGGAGTTAAGTGTGTATGGTTCTGGCTGGAGTCTTCAAATGTTGACGTACATCGACGTCCATGTGAGTCAATATCGGCCGTTCACAGTCGGTGCTGCACAATGCCCAAGTTTATATTCAATTTTCTTGCTTGTGTCGACGTAGACTGCCCGGAGGGAATGTGTTTCCACTATGCCATCGTAGCATCTTTGTTTCCAGCCACACAACATGTTTACAGAACAACTTGATATCCAAACCCTCACAACACCTGTAGTCATACAGGATATTCGCAAGTTTGAGAGGACAACAATTCTATTTCTATCAATATATACTGTGTGGTAGACAAAAATAGCAATATAATTGACAAAACTTGTGAAAATGGTGTGGTTGTTGTACCTATGCACACCATGCACATCATGTAAATGTATTGGCGATTCATGCGAGTGGAAATGCAGTTCATTTGCATTTTGTCTCTATTAGAAATTGATCACTGCTGGTTGGTAGTCAGCTGAGTAAACATGGTCATAAGAAATTTGTTTGTGAGTGTTGTCTCCAGTACTTTGTTAGTGAGGAGAAACTGGCAAGTCACAATATATTTGCCAGCAACAAAAGGCTGTTAACAGTACTTTCCCCACTGGGAATGAAAAGTACTTGAAATTTAAAGATTACAGCAAACAGCAAAGATCTGGTTTTGTCTCCTATTGCGACAGTAGAAAGTTGCCTGAAACCCATGTCTACTTGCTTGCCTAATGATGAAACAAGTAATACAACTACCATCAACTAACATGCTCCATATGCTTGTAGCTTTTTGTTGGTTTGTTCATGCAAGCCAAGTTTGTCTCAGTATTTCGAGTTTGTGGGAGATGATTGTATGTACAAATTAGTTGATAAATTATTTGAACTTATAAAGTGGGTTGCAAGAATTTACAGCATCATTGTTCCGATGAAGCCAAAAACACCTGCTGTTGAAGCTAGGTTGGTGGCTCAGCAATGTTGTCACATTTTAAAGAACTGCTCGGTACAGATGATATTGTGGTCGACCATGACCATCTGATTGGCGAAATCAGAGGCAGTGCACATAATAAGTGTAACTTGGATTTCAGACTGCTTAAAAGGCAACTTGTTGCTGTTTTCCATAACATGCAGAATTACGATGCTCACTTTCTTATAAAGCCCTTGGCTGAACGTCGTTTAACGTTACACGATGAAACTGTGGAAATTGAAAATCCTGGAAAAATTCAAGTGATTGGAATGACCCTAGAGAAATAAAATGTATCACAAAACAGATTCCCAATGGGACATATTGCAATGGAAAGGCGCAATATTTCAAGCTAAGATTTATTGATTCATTCCAATTCATGAGCGCCTCTCTGGAAACTTTGGCAGGCAATTTATTACCTGTGCAATTATTACTTGCTCGATGTTTCCAGACAACACCCAGTTAGAATTAGCAAAATAGAAGGGAGTTTTTCCTTATGACTTTGTTAAATTGCCAGACAGTCTGATGTGCAAGTTACTCCCACCAAAGGACACATTTCATAATGTGATGAGAGGTGAGGGCATTAGCGACGAGGATTATGCTCACACCGAAGCCGCATGGGATGTGTTCAACTGCATAAACTTACTGCAGTATGCCATTCATTACATATGTGTGGACACTTGTTTGCTGGCTGATGTTTTTGAGAATTTCAGGACCATATGTTTGTCTTATTAGAGTTTTGATACTGCCATGTATGTCACAGCTCCGTCTCTTTCATGGGATGATTTATTGTCAATGACACATGCGTGGCTAGAGCTGTTGACTGATCCTGACATGTATCTTTTTGTAGAATGCGGGGTTAGGGGCAGCATTACCTAGGTTTCGAAAAGACATGTGAAAGCCAATAATATTTACATGGGTGAGGACTACGACCCCAATGTGGCATCGAAATATATACGCTACTTCGACGTCAACGGGCTGTATAGTCATAAAATGCGGTCCAAACTTCTGATTGGTAATTTCGAGTGGGTTAAGGCTGACAAGTTCTCTTCATAGGAATTTGCAAACACTGTGAATGACTGCGACACTTGTTTTCTTCGCAGAAGTGGATCTGTTATTTCCAGAGGTGTGTTATGATAATCTGTCTGATCTGCCTTTGATCCCAGAAAATGGTGTACCCCCGAACGGCTCGAATGAGAAACTTCTTTTAACACTCGTGCCATGCAAGAAATATGTTATACACGGGGAAACACTGAGGCAGTGCTTGATGTATGGTGCCAAACTTGACTATGTTCATCGCATTTTGTGCTTTGAACAGAAGGCATGGATGGCTCCATACATATACTTTAACATTGAGAAATGTGCACAGGCTGCGAACACATTCGAAAAATCTTTTTTCAAGTTGATGAATAATTCAATTTATGGAAAAAACATTGCAGAATGTCCGCCGGGAAAGGGCCATCAGTTGTTTCGAGGTATGACACAATATGTGAGGCTGCAGAGCTGATAGGACGTCCAACATTCCAAGCGCAGCAGATTATCGATGAAAACTTAGTCCTCAACAAGATGGCAAAGGGTTCTGTTGTGTTCAACAAACCTTTATACACTAGTGTTGCCATTCTCGACCTTTCAAATTAACCCTATATGAATTGCCCTATAAGTACATGTGTACAAAATTTCTTCCACCGGCTTTGCACCTCCTGTATTATGACACAGATTCCTTGGTATACTTTATTGCTTGTGATGACGTATATAAAGTAATTACCCCAGATTTAAAGGTACTGTTTGATACATCCAACTATGCGCTCGATAACCCACAAAGATTCCTTCACAGGAACAAAGGCCCTAAAGGGTGATAAAAGATGAATGTGCTGGGCGCATAATCATACACTTTGTGGGTTTACATCCTAAGATTTAAGGATATGTTGTTGCGAATGAGCAATACATTTGTAAGGCGAAGGGTGTAAAAAAACCCAACATGTTGCAATCACTCAGGTATGAGGATTATCGAGATTGCCTCGAAAATTGCACAAGGGTAATGGGGACCCAATATCAGTTCCGTTCGCATACTTATCAAGCCTATGCCGAACAAGTCTACACCGAAAACATAACAAAGGTAGTTTTGTCAGGTATGGATTTAGACAGATAGAATATCAACCTTACCTTGGGGGCACTCTCGAATACCTGAATAATTTATTTTCCACCCTATAACAGTTTCAATGCCACAATAAATTTATAGACCTCCCTGCACCACACAACACCATCTGCCGACACCATACGTACCTCCTGTTACACAGTCATCACAGCTGTCTACAATCATTATCGCAGCTGACTATAAACATAAGCACAGCTGGCTACACCAACTACAAATATTTACAACACCTGTTAAATCATCAGTGCTGTTGCTACCTGTTTGCCTACCTGCAAGGCATTACATAACTTTGGTAACAACTCTCTTGATACAAGTGTCTTAGATCCAATTTCCCTTGTCAAAGAAAAATAAAATGAAATTGACGTCTTTAACAATTTGGAAACTGCATGCGTGTGAGTGTTTGTTACACTCTGCCTTTGCCAAGTGCGTGCGTGTGAGAGAGAATTACCCGGACATGACAAATCAAGGCCCCTCTGTGCGTGTCTATGAACACACCTCCCGAATGTGTCATAAGAAATATTGCAATTAATTAGAAAAACAACCCACAGACGTAATGTATTTGTAAATATTTTGGTAATAATTTTTTTGTAACTATTTTTTAATCTTGTAATAAATGTCAAACACTTTTGCAACAGTAGTAACTGTAGTGTAGCAATACTAATAGTAGTTTTAGTAAGAGTAGTTGTAGTGCTAAGTTCCAGATGAAAAAAATGTATAGTTGATTCACAATAACATTTGACCTTTTCTGAAACCCTGCCAAATTTCTACTCTTGGTTACTGATTATGTATCCTTCTGCTACGTGTAAACATTAACACTGCCATGTGTCTTATACTTTTATAACTGTCAAATGTATTGGTTGCTGTTTACAACTGTTCAAAGAAATATGTCATGTTGCAAAAACCATTTCCTGCGAATGTTCACGCTGTAGGCCTATAACTAAATTTAGGTCAGCTTTATAACTATTTGTTACACACGATATAGCATGTTACACATAATACACATTAATATTTTGCCACGACGGGGTGTTTGTTACAACTGTGGCCTAAACAACAGTAGTATTTAACCTGTTGTTATTAATATGTGTTTGGAATAAAAAGTAAAACAAAGGGATAACCAGTTCAACGAAACGACACAGTAAATTCAGGCATGTAACTCGTGTCGCTTATTTATTGTACATCGACAAAGGTAAAAGATAGTGTTGAACATGCAAACACATAGGCATACCATAACATTTATTCTGCTAATATTTATATGCATTAATACTTACTGGTTTGTAGGTTTATTTTATTATTTATTTAAATTTATCTGGACAGGCTTAGTATTTCGTTGTGATTGCTGTAGACATTCAAATCACAGAAACTTAAACTCGTTACGCAACTCTTTTCCAAACACCTAGCACAAAGGTACAATGTTGTGATAAACAGACATGAAGGTAAATAATTAATTTAGCCATAACATTAATTCATGGTTAAAACGTATAAATTTTGCACATATTTGAAATCAACACACACATCTGGCCTGCATAACGATTACAATGTAGCCACCACGCCCTTTCATACACAACGATCACAACACATTTCACTCTGCCATAGAAACACATATTTATCACAACATTGTAACTTGACTAGGATGTTTGAAAAACTCGAGTACAAACTTGACGCTTCATTGAGAAACATGCCGTGTCATTGTATATCACCAGCTGCCGTCATATTGGGGATGCTTTCAACACCATGTCTGCCAACCTGCTGGATTTGTGTCATACAACGAGCTGTGTCGTGCCATCACATCTAAATAACATATAATAGGTATTTAATCAATAAAATCTCGTTTCAGTTGTAAATTACAGTCTCAGACATCATTACTGTTACTGTAATTAGTATGAGATGTGCTGAAATTAGAAATAACAAAATGTATACCTTTCCTACAGAGGTGGTACAATCTTCCCGAGAAAGAGAGAAGAGAGACAGAGAGAACGAGAGAGACATGCTCTGCTTCGCTAATTGAATTTTTATTCCGGATGGGAAGAAACACCAGCCTACACACAGGAATTTGCGTAGATATATTTAAATGCAGCAATGAAATGTGTTTCCATCAGTGCTACCTGACAATACAAATATATTAATTACCAACGTTTAACTTACAAGTAGTTTACATAAAACGAGGTTAAAAAATTAACTGTGAACTATTTCTTACTGGCCATTGTCAACACGTCGGTGCTCTCTCTGTTGTTAATTCTTATTTATTATGAAATAAATATTACAAGTTATATAAGATACTAAGGTAAAGTTTCATTTATTCAATAATACAGTACTTTAAAGTTAATCACAGTGTTAAGAATTTGTGGAATACAAGTTATTGGAAAAACAGGTTGACATAATAAGCCTAGGGTGATTTTTCAAAGGTTCGATTCCAAAAGGCCGAATAAAGCGTGAATGTACTATATGATGAGTGTTTGTACAATATTGTTGATAAAATGTTGTTGATGAACTCTCTTTTGGTTTGAAAGTTGATTGTTGTTAAAAAATTTCCGATTAAATATCATGTTTTTGTAAAAATGACTTGTTTTAGCAAAAAGAAAATTGGTAATTTAGTTGTAAGATGATTGTTTTTAAAGTATGTGCAAAATTGTTTTGTATATATTTGTATAAAAATTGTGATTGAAAGATAACTTTTACTCTGTGCAGATGTTTGTTGTAAATTCAGCCTATTTTGTGTGATATTGTAATTACAATATATTTTGTGTGGTATTGTATATACTTAGGTTAAGGATTATTTTGAAAATAATTTTTATACTAAAATGTTAAAAATGAATAGTATGTGACTTTTTTTAAAATACTTTATGTCACTAATTTTTCTTCAATAATATTTTATGTATAATGAGTGATGGTTTAATAGTAGTGAAGAGAAATGTGTGGGTGTCTTATCAGTATAGGTAAGCTGATGACTTGTATTAAAAAATTCAGGATAACTTTTTGCTTGCTTTCACAAAGAAGGAAATATACTTTCTTGGCTGAAAAACTTTTAAAACTTGATTTAAAAACTAGCTTAGTTTGAAGGGCTGAGGGGAAATTACAAAAAAAAAAAAAATTACAGAGAAAATCCAACATAGCTGAATGAATGAAGTTTTGCATAGGAATGAGGCAATAGGTTAGTATCTTGAGAGAACCTTGGTCCTCTCAAGTTGGTGTAGGACACGGTGCTCTGCTGACCAACTTTGAAATCGCTATTTTCCAACTCCAAAAAACATGATTTCCACCTACATTCATACAGTTTCATTACACTTATGTCGGAAACTCTTAAAATATTAAACAAATTCAAATATATACATTTTATGTAACATGGATACATTTTGCTGTTGGAAAGTTTTGGTTAGACATAAAGAAAAGGAATGCATTGGTTACCATGCTCGCCTCCCTAAGCAAACCCCGCATACCTTCACAGAGGCAGGTAGTGAAGACCTCTGCCCCTCTTTGCTTACAATCTACATCTGCACCAAACACAGTCCAGCAATATTTTTTAAAAATATTTACTTTTACATATACACAGATTACCAGAGTTCCTGTTCAAGATACAACACGATGTCTGGAGAAGAAGAAAATATAATATATTTAAACTAGTCTAAATAAAAAAAAGTCAACTCAAGTTGTTTAAATAACAGTATATTTTCCCTTCAATTTGCAAGAGTCTGGCCTAGCTTCATCTCTAGTGATAGCCGTGATTTAATATAAAAGAATTTTATCAGGAAAATATAAATTTTCGTGTTTTAACTAATTTTTTTCTTTTTGGATTGATATATTGTGTTTGTAATAAGTAATTGATTTCTGTGTTTGGTAGGCGAAAATACCATTAGTGTTAACAATAGCAGTGAATTTCATAAACTTGAAAAATAAATTTCCTTCATTTATGAGTTTTTATTGTAATTTAAACAGAGTTGTCTATCAGCTGTGCTAGACGTATCTACTCACAGCTCGACATAAGTGCTACTCATTCATACATCGAATGGACTTATTTTAATATTATTTAGGGTGAGATTTTTCTATCATTATGTATTTTACTTATCAGAATAGACATACGCTAATGTGTCTGGTTTAAATTGTATTGAGAGTTTTTTTTGCCATAAGATAACATTCACCAGGCTGGATAGTATAAGGCATGTGAAATTTGTATGTGTAAAACTTGTCTCTTGTGTAAATTATATTTCTAAGCTCGAAACTCACATTTCATTTAAGACTCATGTAATTTAACTTATTATTCACATAGTCGTTGGAAATTTCCGATTCGATGCATGTAATTTATTCATATGTAGAACACTCTGAAATTCTGTAATGTTTAGTTGCATTCCAAAAACGATTGTTTAACACGTAAATCGCATCTTTCAAAGTCGCCTATCTACCATCTACAAGCAATATCACACCAAAAAAATCAAATTTACACTTAGGCCACTATTTGAAATCGTTTAAACAGTCTGAATTTCTCTCGTGTGTTAAATATATTCGTAAAAATTGTCTATCTACCACCAACATCCCTACAAACACTTCAAAATTAGGAAAGTTAGAAAAAATTAGCCTTAACCCACTCTTGCACTAAACTCTACACCTATATAAGATACTACAACCCACCACTCTGATCAGTCGCCTCTAGAACACCACACCATCAACATCGTACATAACTACTCCTCCCAAAAAGAAAGAAAGAAAATTAAGGGAAAAAAATTTGATCCGATTAAAATTAGCCCTTTCAACCCATTTAACCCTTTGAATTAAATTTAACCCTTTCAATTTTTGATCGAATCGAAATCAGAGTAATGTTTAACCCTTTCAATCAAATCGATAATCCATCAATTAACCCCAATTAAGCCAAGGTGGCTTGAAATCGGCGCACCCCTACTACTTCCAGATATTTATTTGTGAAAGTACAACTTTTTTACTGTATAGTTTCTTCTAAAACCCACTGTTAGCTGGCGCTTGGTTTATTGGAAAGAAGGAGGAGGGGGAGCGGTCGTTTCCTGCACCTCCTTATCCCTTCCATTCACACACTTTAAGTCCGCCACTGTTTGGATTGAACTAGAATATTAAAAAGTTTTGTCCTTGGTTTACGTCCTCGATCACTAATATATTTAAACTTTCTTAATCCCCTGCGAATGAGAGTACATGACTGCCTATTATCTCACTGTTCAGTTCGAGTACTGATGAGCCCTTGTTGTCATTTTTTCTCTCTGTGAACTAATCATGTAGTTCAGTTTTCTTTTCAAGTAGTCTTAATAGCTACTGTTGCGTCCTATAGCTTTCTACATTTGTCATGAACATTATTATTTATCAAATGCATGTTATAATTTACTGTGTGAAGTGTTAACTCTGAGTAACAATTTTGACCTTTGCAGCAAATTTCCGTTATCAAAACAGTAACTAGCTGTGCACACGCCTGTTCTCGCGCATCTACAGTAATTGTTGTATTATTAGGATTGCTAATTTTAAAATGCGTATCTTTATGTGCTTCATCTATGAAAATACATTTGGCTTTACGTGTCTCCTCGTTGATGCCTCACTAGTACATAGAATGGTAAGAGCTGACATCAAGTACTTGGATTAATCACTGTTTGTTTTACTGTATTGTGGTGCACTTCTTAGTATCAATGTAAGCAGCAGATATCTGTCCGCGTACAACCTGTAGCTTAGCAAGGGGAAGAAGTAAGTCGGTTATTAAAGTCATCAGGTGCAGTTTAACTTCGCATTCTGATTTCTTGAAGAGTGTTGCGCATATTGCACACTTTGTACATTTCTCTCGCCGCCAGTTGATGATGATAATTTTCCATATTAAAATTTGTAATTTTGTAAATTTCTGTGAATTTGGAGAATTCCCATAAAATTAAATACTGCGACTTCAAGACTATAATAGCGACGCTGTAATGATGGGGAAAAGCGCCAGGCAAATGCTGTTGCTATAGCGTGATACCAACTGTCGTGAAAAATGTTCGTCTTAGCGGCCCATCCGATTAAAGCATTAAGAATCATGATGTGAGAGAACGGTTTCGATTTCATGATGTGAAAAATCATTTGGTTACCTTGCAGTTAATGACTCGGTGTTCAAGCAAGCTACTAGCCCTCGGGAACAGACGTTATTAAAGCTAATTTTTGCCTTTTCTCCTACTTTTAAGTTGATTTGTTTGAGGGACAGTTCACTGCAAAATGAAAACTGCACTCGCAACTTGAAACGTCCCGCCCTCCGGCCAAAGGCTTACCTGTGATTCAAGCACACAACTCCATAGTCAAAAGAAAATGCGAGGCCAAAGCTTGGCCAACTAGTTCATTTAAGTGGAAAACATCAATAAAAAACAACAGTGTTACTCATTACTTAATTATGTAGTGAATAATGTTGATCTCATTGTTGGTTTTATGAGAACATACCTTTATACCAGGTGATTCCTTTAGCCCGAGACTACCGTATAACGCGAAAAAGATGCATCGTACGATAAAATGTATCCAGGTAAACCCTCATTATTTTTTACGGGGCAGTTCAAGGCCACAAAAGTTTGTTCACTGTCACCCCATCTGTGTTTGAAAAGAAAACGAGGGGTGGTGATGATGGGGGGAGAGGGGGTCCTTAGAATATCAAATAGGAACCCTCATGTTTTAGCGCAGATTCGGATTCCACGTCAATATATATTAAAGTTTCATTGGAAACAGTTTTGCGATTCGTTGTAGCTGCGCACGAGCGTGGACACTATCACTTCGGTGCAATTTTCTAGACTTGGTTACGGTATGTTTGCATGAGGCGGGGGAATATCGTGAGAAAAGTTGGTATATTAACCGTGAATGGACTGTTCCACGTTTGTGCCTCAAACATGTTGTCCGACTTGTGATAGATGGCGCTACAAGTAATGAGAATTGGGTGAGCTACTAAGGGCCGGTTTCACCAACAAAAATTAAGTTTGCTTCTAAGCGAGCGTAACAAAACTCGATTATTTTTTAACTTGAGTTTAAAGTCATGTTGTGTTTCACCGCTGTACTCTTGACTTTCAGTTAATCGAGATAAGTTAAACTTGACTTTGCTATGTTTCGTTTCTACACATAGGCCTTAATTGTGGCGAACATACTCGATCAGTAACCGAAAAGTACCGAATGCACTTTTTCCAACAGCTCTTTCGCTGTGATTGAAAATCTTGCTGATATTTCTATTTTGACTAAAGTAGTGACAACTGTGAAAATTGGATATAAAGTGCGACTTTCTTAAGAAAAATCATTTACATCGATGTCTCCCTTTTTCTTGTTACAAAAAAATATACTATGTAAATCAAATTGAAGGTTATAAACCATGTGATTTAAGGTTTCCTAGGTTAAGAGTGTAACTATTGTTGGTAGATAATGTTGCAATAGATTCTTTACACTTGTAATTAAAGCACAACCACTTTAGGTTGGATTTATATCTAGAACACTTATTTACGTGGAGCTTTTCATACTAGCTGATAACTGCAATTTGAGTATAACAAGTGATATTGGATCCTTTAGTTTACGTTATAACTTAATGGTAGGAAACATTTCGGCGGTTATGTTATTGTAGCTTTGTTTGGTATGAAGAAATTGTGCACCACTATGGTGTCAACGATTTTATTTGCGACTGGCCCTTACTATTGAAAATGTATATTATGTCAACCTAACATACCAGGAGCATCGCAGTTTTTAGGTTACATCTATCTATACAGCCAAGGAAGTGTGAGAGTGTATTGTTCAGAATCGTATCGTACAATGAAGATTTCTATACGATTAAATATAGGTACTTACAAATGCATGTAGTTTCGTTATTAGTGAACAATCTCCCATACTATAAACGAATAATAAACTCCAGAATACATGGTTCCACTGTGTGAAGATAAATTTATTTCCAATCTAAATCGTTATATTATATAAAATAGTTGCCTTTTTTATGTATAACAAAACTTGCATAAAATATTTTACTAACATTAGCACTATTATGCAGCAAACACCAACTACATTTTATATTCACATTTAAACGACATTAGGGGTGCTAAACTGGGCGAAATTAGGCAGTTAATTTTAATCTCGCTTTACTAGAAAAATCGGGTTTAAGTGCATGGTTGAACACACATTATACTTATTTTTGCAAGGTAAACCCCAATGATAAAATTCATTGAGAATAAGCGTTGACAAACGAAAAATGCTGATGTAATAAATGTTTGCTGAGTTTGTAAACATGGTGGTTTCCAATTGATGTAACTTAGGGTAATTTATTTAACACCGATTACAACACCAACTGCAACGAATTACAAAAAAAGTTAGTAATAAATACTTCATAATTGACGCAGAAACATAATTTACACTTAAACATGGAGTTCCCATTTCAAATGTTGAGGTCCCCCCATCCCTCCACCTTCCGCCTTTTCCAGACGGAGCAATGGTGAGCTAATTTTAGCGGGCTTTAATAGCTTCCTAGAAATAGCAGGGGTTTACTTGGACACTTTTAGTCATGTGATGCATCTACTTCGTGATATTCCGTAGTCTCAGGTTAAATTAATCATACCGTATATTTAACTGTTAATTATATTTCCAATCAACAGATTTCTGTATTTGTCTCGCAGTTTTCGCGCCGGCAAAGGACCTAGTATATACATATCCAGTAGCAGTGTCACTTCCAAAGCCTACACCAAGCATATATGGACCTCAAGTTGATCTCACCAAGACGAGAGTTGCATACGGCAGTTGGGCTGTTCCAAATCTGGTGAGAGTGATTAACAATTAACTTAAAAAAAAAGCACTTTTGTGCTTCCCACAAATAATACAACAAGCGAATACAAAGTAGAAATGTGTATTCGCATCTCTGCAACATTTCACTGATGCTTCATTATACCAACGCATACTTGTTTAAAATAAGAATGCCTATAAACCTGACTAGTAAATAATTAAAATTATAACTTGTTTTGTACCGAGCCCTTTATGATACTGAATTTCATTTGAAAGAGAAGTTATTTAAGATCATTATTACCAATATATTCATAAATAACAAATAACTACTGCGTGTGTGAGGATTTTCGAATGTAAATATGGCCCATGGTTGTCCAATAAATATGTATGACAAAATAACTTACACAATAAGTTAACTCAAAGCTTACTAAGTAGTTATCTGAGATTGCAAAGTATTTTTCATGTGCAAATGAAAATACTCGTCATAATATTTTGGAGTCTTCCTCGGTCAAAGATGTCAGGCAAGCGTGGGTCACTTCAGAGAAGAACTGTTTGGAGATATACAAAACTATGAAAGATAAATAAGAGAAAATTAATAAAAATATCTCTCATTTACTCCATCATTCGCAATGATACACGCACACGTACTCACAAGCTTACTCACTCACACACATTATTTCTTACTGTTCTTTAATTATGTTATTTAATATTTTCATTTCTAACATTATTCATTTCCAAGAACATACAATGGTCAGGTATACAAGAATACAAAAAATTGGGCTTGGCTGTGTTGGAGACACGGCAGTTGGTTTTGCGTGAATACGTTTACGTTGACACGCTCGGGTGCCTTTATGTTTATTTTACGTTGCCGGCGCCGCTTCACTCGATCATATGGTGTTTTATGGATATCACTGGATAGCTTTTAAGATGCTCTTTCCAACCGTATACGATTTCTGTATTTCGACTTGGCTTTTTGACGAGTATAGGCCAAAATTGTGTTAAGTTTTCTTCATTTTTTACATTAAACGCATTCAATCTCACCACAACCACGCCACACAAATGTTTTTATACACGCAATCGATTGATCTTAGCGAGAGCTGTCGATTGAAACTTAAACGAGCGTCGTAGCTTCTCCTAGTCAAAAGTTATACTATGCGGAATTTATGAAATGCGGCGAAAGAATTAAAAAAGGCGCCTCCCCTACCCCCTTAAAACGCGATGCTTCGCAGTCCTCACTCAACGTAACATATTCATTGATCCTTTGGCAACCAAGTGGGGTAATTGAATTTTGAATGTAGACGATAGATCCGGAGCGGCAATGCCAAACTATATCCCCCGATTTTGTTATCATCGGATTTTCTGGATTGCCTCCCACTATGGTTGCAAATTAAAAAATGCTTTTACGTCAAAATTAAGGTTTACAATAAATACCGAAATAGACAAATATTCATTTTGTAACTACAGTTGTATGAATTCGTACAGTTTCATAAACATCCCGGTCGTTGATGTAATGCTGTCTGATGAAGCAGAAAATCGTTACAAAATTAACTCTTCTCTTCTTGTTTGTAATCGGCCGCGATTAAGTTGTTCTAATAAGACAAGTCACTGAATTTCTGCAGTTGGTAATACTTTTGTTTCTGCTGTCTCAAATTTTTATTTCTTTTTCGATGGACGATTTGCTGTCACGGGGTCCGCCATAGTCTGAGTAGATATACTCCCTCATTGCTCTGCATTATTTGGAACATGGTTTTGTAATTCAACACCAACCACATGAGTTCCTGGAATTTTCTGGAAAACTGGATTGCGACTAGAATTTCTACCACTTATTTTTCCCAGTCTTGCAAGTTTTTTGTTTTTTTTGTTCCCTGTCATGTTTTTATAGACTATCTCTTCGCGTCTGTCTTCGTACTATCATTGAATATATATATATATATATATATATATATATATATATATATATATATATATATATATATATGTACCCTCTACATTCAATGGTACTATTCAATTTTTTTTTTTTTTTTTTTTTTAGCTGCCCTACAATTATTGACGTTTTCCCTATTCTCTTCCCTAATTCTTCTTTCATTTCTTTCCTGGCGTCATTAAATTGTTTAATACAACAGATCTCCTATTTAATAATTTTACAAATAGAATCCTTTTGTAGCCATCTTTCGCAATAGCTTCATCCTCACCTGATGACATGGTGGATGAAATATCGGTACTTACAGGCAGCAAGATGACAGTGAACTGGCCCATATTTTTATTCAATAGACCCAGTCCGTCTATTGCTTTTATTTACAGTTTTGAAGCGTTTACTTACAACTATTTGAATAAAACCAAAATATGTACTTCAGGTTAAGTGTATACTTATACAAATAAGCAAACCTTAAGTTTTCCAGCAATTACTTATTTGATAAGTATTGACTGAGCGATTTTCCAATAAATATTGGTTTCCGGATGAATAAAAAGAAGAATTGACTTGGAGTACTAAGCAGACACTTGAACTATTTTAAGGTAGCTAAATAGCATACTTGTGGTTTTATATTTATATGTATTTGAGACATGGCAAACAATACGTGTGAGGAACGTGAAACGTTAGAAAGAAAGACGAAGTATAAGTCCGAGTAGGTAAAAAGTTTTGTTGCGTTTTGAAAGTGAAAGTGTAGATTACCTGTCCGATCATTTCTTAAATGAATCTGATGAAAAAAGAGGAGGTGCTCTTAGTTCTCGTCAAAGGATGGAAATATTCCTTCGTTTTCTGAGCGGCCTAGGATTCCAAACAGGTGTCCAAACAGATTGTGGAGTGCACGACTCCACTGTGTGCAAAACTGTGCATAGTGTAGCAGACTGCATTGTGGAAAAAGCACACCGTTGGTTAAGGTTTCCATCAGATTTAAATGCCATGCATTAAGCGAAAGAAAAATGGTCACATAAATTCCAAATACCCACAGTTATTGGAGCTTTGGACTGTACTCACGTACAAATAAAAAAAACTCACAACTTATGGATATGAATACGTAAACAGGAAAGGAGTCCCAAGTATAAATGTGCAGGCAACCTGCAATGAAAAATAAATAATAATAACAAGTGTAGATTCTCAATGGCCTAGAAGGGTGCATCATTCCAAGATTTGGAAACAGAGCACAATTTACAGTGCTATTTCCAGATTTAATGGCAACTTTTGCTTGTTGGGAGACAGCGGCTATGGAATTACGCTATGGCTACTTACATCATTCAAGATCCCCCAAAACAGAAACGAAGAACTATTTAATAAACTTCATTCGAAGGAGAGAGTGATATTTGAAAGAGAATTTGACGAACTGAAACAGAGGTTTCCAATTTTAGGTAACATAGTAAGGGTACGTTTGGAAAATATATCCAGAATAATTATATGCTGTGCTGTTTTTCACAACATCAGGAAATATTAAAAAGACAATTACGAATTCACCTTTTCAGGAGACATATTTCCGGAAGCTGTCGAAAATACGGGGGAAGATGAAAACGAGGACATTCGCCAGAAAGGCATCAGGAAACATAACGAATTATTGGCCACCTTATTTACTTAATTGTTTGCCGTTGTTTGAATCTCTTTGTAGAAACTGCTATAAAGTCACATATATCTATTGAATTACAATTTAGAGTTATAAATATATTTAACAGTAAATAAAGATGCAGTCTAGCAGAAATAGTACAAAATTATTACACATAAGTGTGGTTATACGTAAAAGACGACAAAGCGAGTGAAGAGCGTAGCTATGTGAATCGCTCTCGTTTGCTCCATCATCCACGTCACACACGTACATTCACTCACAGACTCCTCTCTCTGTCTCATACGCGCACTGTAAAACCTGTTAATTTTGTTTTTATTGTATATTATTCTAATTTGTAACTGCTATATTTTCAAGAACATACAATTGCCAAGTGTACAAGAATACAACAATAGCAACAATAGAAGTTTGCACAAAAGATTTTGTTGTAATGATACATAACAGTAATACTAAATATGCTGAGGAGTGTACACAGAAATAGACGCATTTCGATTTTGTTGCTACAGTCGTAGGAATTCACTTAGTTCTGTAAACATCCCGCTCGTTGATCCTGTACTGTCTGACGGATAAGTTGTATGGCCTTGAGCAGAGAGTCGTTCCATCAATAACTCCTCTCTTCTTGCTTGTAATCGGGCAAGGTTTAGTTGTTCTAATAACACAAGTCTCTGCAGTTCTGCTGTTGATAATACTTCGATTTCTGCTGTCTCAAGTTTAAATTTCTTTTTTGCTGGACGCTTTTCGCTTAGCTGGTCCCCCGTCTTCTGAATAGTTATAGTCTCTTCTTCTGCATTATTGGGATGTACGTCAACACCAACTGAACAATCTCCTGGGATTTTCTGAAAAACTAGATTGCGACTAGAATCCAGCATTTCTAATAATTCTCTCTCTCAGTCCTGCAGCTTGATTTTTTCGTTCCCTGTCATGTATTTATCTGACTTTTTTCACCTCTGTCTTCATATTATTCAGTAACTTTTTTAACTGTCCTACAGCTACTGATGATTTCCCTGTACTCTTCACAAAGCCATCTTTCATTTCTTTCCATGCTTTTTCTTTTTCCTGGACAATTCCTGGCATCATCGCTTTGTTTAAGACCATAGAGCAGTCTTTTGATAATTTTACATATAGTATCCTCTTGCAGCCACCTTTCTCAATCACTTCGTCCTCACTTGAAGACATGTGAACTTACAGACAGAGAAATGACTAACTGCATTCACTGCATTCTATGGTTAAACGGGGCGGACACATCTACGTGCTCTCTCGTGACAAGTTTCTGAAGGACGTTTTTACTTGTCCGTGTAAGCAATTACTTATCAATAAATACTTATTTATCCCATGGTTTTTCCAGTATTTACTTTGAAGCAAAGCATGTTGTTTATTCAATTGAAATCAAGTCATTACTTTTACTTGCAAGTTTATACTACTTTGCTGTAGTAATCACTAACAAGACTTTGCTTGTTTTTATTCAATTGTTACAGTATTTAAACGGGACGGACCCGTCTTGACATGTTTGAACATCCTCTCTCGTGACACGTTCCTAAAGTAAGTCTTTACTTCTAAGTATGAGCAAATACTTCTTTCTCCCATGGTTTTCCCAGTATTTACTTGTAAGCGAAGGCTAGTTTTTATTCAATTGAAATCAAGCAATAACTTTTACTTACAAGTATATACTAGTTTGCTGAAGCAATCACTTACAAGATTTTGCTCATTTTTGTTCAGTAGGCCCATTGCCTTTATCATCTTTCTCTTTTTCAGAACAGGTATTACTTTCTTCTTCGTCAGTACTTGCATGGCGAGTATATTTTTCTTTGTAGGAGGAATCTCGTTGGTGATATAGTCTTCACAGCTAATGGTGCTACATTATTTTTATCAAGTTTACGCAGCGCAAATTCCAGTTTAGTATGTGTATATTTCCGACAAACCTACTATGTGGCACTCCATTTGTCACTTGTATAATATGTAGTCCCCCCGTACTCTGAGAACATGCTGTGCAACATATTAGCAGGAGGCAGCGGCATCAACGCTTGCTGTTTTTTCGATAGGAGAAGGAACACTCTACTTGCAGACCTTGATACGTTTATTAAAATTATCACTTCAAGCAAACTGCCTAGGACAGTTTATAATAGTAATTAAAAATCACACGGTATGTGTCCTTCCTATCGACGATCTGACGACGAAGGTGCTGTTCTTGAGTCAATTTCCATTGCAGTCAGTCGTAAACATTTGTGCACACGAATAATTTTCAATACAAAACGAGCGAGTACTAACAAACTGATGTTTACAACTGAATTCACAAAATAGTAATATACTACTGAATTCCTACATCAGCGCTAGATATGCATCCAGTCCGGAGTTTAATTTTTACATGATAAAAATCCTTATCTCCAAAGCCATTAGGTAATGCAGGTTTAACATGTGTGCATATGATTCTCTTGTCATATGAGCAACACAAAGCTCATTTACGGACACCCTCTGTATAGAGTACGTGTGCGCCGATAAAGGCTACATATCCCCGAAAGGCTCGTACAAGTAGGGCCCTGTTTCACAGTAAACACATACATCCCAGCACAGCAGTTGCTGTTCTAGCATGTTACTTTGACTTCGCTCACAAAGGGTATTATCCCGCCCTGTACACGGATATTTTAAAAAACTTTAGAAGAAAAATATTAACCCAGGAACGTCAATACCAATAACCAAAAATATTTAGATGGCTTTGACTAAGTCTTTGTGGAATACAAAGACCACTAAACATCAGACTTCTGCGTAGTTATGTTTCAATCATATAGCTAATGGCCGATGCTTTGGCAAGATATTAAGATATTGCCCACCGAAGTCTTGAGCCAGACGACCGGATGCTGGAGAACATATGATCGACGCACCACGCTTGTGAACATGCTCATGACCGACCATGTTGCGATATCTGATTGGACTCGAACTGGCGATGTACTCTCCGACATCTTCGATAGCCAAGCGGCACTTTGTTTTATTTTCTAAACTACCTTATTCTAAGTGTTAAGTGTAAGTCCGAAGCTAGGGTCGGGTTCTAATTGCAACTCAGGGCTGCGCCTCTTACGCCCAAAGAAGAGGGAATTTCATGCTGAGGAGGCGGACATCGTGGCCGAGAGGGATTGGGTAGGCATGGCCTGCACTTTGGGGCCATGCCTACCTCCCTAAGTGTACGTGTATTAAAGCTACGTTAAGAGGGGGTACGGTAAAACCCGCATAGACACGGTAAACCCCATACCGACAGAAAATGAGTTAAACTCGTGGGAGCACTAGTGAAAATGCTAAATGAGATAGCAGGTGTGGAGTCCATGCTGTTTAATATGGGAGTGAAGAATCTTGTAGAGAGGTGGCGGGGCTTTGGACCAGCATGTTAAAGGCACATGAACCCTTGAGTTGGAACTGCCATCCATATTCCTGCACGGGCAGCCTGACTACCCGCACAGCAACATCGACAGCAGTGACTTCAGGCAGGGTCCTTAAGCTTCCGGCCGAGGGCGCAAGAAATCCGGGCAGCTCAATCATGGCACCTACTCCATCTTCTCTCTTCGGCCCGACATCTACCATGGTTGAAGACGGAGGGCAGCTCTCCTCATCCTCCAAAACCATCCCTCTGGTGAGACTTCCAGGGGCTATCCAGGGTGGCGAATCCGCTGGCCCAGACGCGGCTGCGTCCAGGTGAAAGGCGAGGAGAACTGCTCCTAAAGGCCATCCCCTCCATCTTCAAAAGAATCCTCCTGCGGGGGCTTACAGTGGCTAACCAACTCTGAGGGGTGGCGAGCTGGCCCACGGGTCACTGATTCGGGGGGAGGTCGTCCGAGGTCCGATGCTGTTCCATTCCATTCCGCACGCACCCACTGTTGACAGCCCGCAGAATCCAGCAGTGGAGTGGTTCGCCACACTTCGCATGTTTCAGCACATCGGGATACCCTCTACATCCTCCGCCTTGATCGTCGGGCTGCCCCCAGCAGATGGGCGAAGCCATCATCAACTGAGCCACCCAGGCTCCCAACGAACACGACCGTCCGCCACAGGGGCCGGAGCTCGAGTACCCAAGCGGCTTGTTTCCCGTTTGCGAACCATTCATCAATTCTTTGATCTCGCCCTCTCGAAAGACTTCACAAAACGTATCGCGAACGATCAATCTAGTTGGCGAAACATTTCTGGTACTGCTCTAGTAAGCTTATGCTCACAGAAGGCCTTATGCCATACATTTTAATAGTAGAATACGGGAGCACTCCGAGAAAACCCACGTACACTGTTCGTGTGAACAGGAATAACAGATAATTGGAAAATACGCAGATACCGTCATGCACACGCACACACACACACAGACAGAAAACCCCGGAAATTCGAATTAATTGGGGCTGAGGCCTGTCGGATTCGCGTACAATCCAGATTGTATTTTTAGCGCATTGAAAAATATTAGCCCTGACGACGCATAATTCACAACCGTAGCGTGAAGTTTAAGCAGAAGCACTAAGGTAGTAAGTGACCTTAAGTTGAAGTGACTCGCCTTTGCCATGGGGACGCGCGCTTAAAATAGCCGATCAGGTGAGCAGTAGCGGTATTTTTCGCCTAGTTCACTAGAATTTGACCCTTTGTGCGGATCGCTGTTGTTACTGGGTTATTGTTATGATGATGAATCGGATCTTGTTATCTAGTTTTATGTGACTTCTTATACCTTTTGTTGTTAAGTGAATGGATATAGTTATTGTTTGTAGAATATAATTGCAAGCAAATGTAAACCAAGCTCGTGTGCTTTAAATGAACATCTTCCAAGAACTTAAGCAACTGGTAAAGGGAGTAAGTGCAACAAAATTGGCTCTTGAATTTGTTGCCGGGGAAGCTACAATCAGTGACAAGTAAAATAAAATCGGGGGGAAATCGAACAGTTTTGTAACACAGCGTGTGGAAAACGTAGAAACACTGGAACATATATCACCGCAAATTGATAGCTACTTGCATATTTGATTGCGTCAGAAAATTACTGGCCACAGCAAGTTGTCAACACTGACGAGACGGGGATGAATTTTAAATCACTTCGTACTAGATGTCTGGCTTCGAAAGAGGAGTTGCTGCCCCAGACTTCAAGATGGACAAACAATGCCTTACTGTTCTAGCCTGTAGCAACGCCACGGGAACAAATACATTGCCATTCATGGTAATTGGCAAGTATACCAAATATGAGAAGTATGAGCATGAATTCATTCCCATTTCATTATAGAAATCTAAACAAGGCTTGGATGAACGGTGATCGGTTTAAGGAATGGTTCAAAAACAATTTGTTCCCTCAGTTCGAAGATTTAATGAAGAAAATCGTCGGCCAAATAAAGCTTAACATTTGATTGATAATGCTCCATTGCATCAATCTGATGCGGTGCTAGTAAGTAGTGATGTAAAAACCATTTTCTTGTCACCAAGTGGGACCTCCATCATAAAACAAATGGATCAAGAGGTACTACAAAATATAAAACCACACTATCGTAAAATGATTTTACGAGCCGTAATTGAAGGAGAGAACTTTTCTTATCAAGGGAAGGTTGAAAACTCATATGTCCATTCAAACATCATACGACGACATACTTCAACTTATCCAATAAATCCTGGGGTGCAAAAATGCAATGGACAATTGCCTCCAAGAGTTGATAGCAGTTGACGACAACAGTCATCAAGAGTACAGTGATGCAGATATCGCTACTGTGATCCAAGCTCAAGATCAACCTGAAGATGAAGTGAAGTGAAGATATTTGTGCGGCTCTTAACAGCGAGGTCTTGAGAGCCGACGAAGATGATTGAAGTGAATATGGAGCGGCACTGGAATGAAGGGGTGGGAGAAATGGGAGATCCCCGAGAAAACCCACCGACCAACGGCATCGTCCGGCACGATTCCTATTTGCAAAAATCTGGTGACCCGGCCGTTTATTGAACCCGGTTCGCTTTGGTGGGAGGCGAGGGTGCTAATCGCTCAGCCACCGTGGCCCCGACCTGAAGATAATTCTGAAGAAAGCGAAGGAGTAGATGCCCCGACAGACATCGTTTCACATGAAGTGGCTTCAAATGTACTTGAATTGGCATTACGTTATGTAGAATAGCATGCTGCCTGCACGCCGCCCGACAAGATGTTTATGCGATGCTGGCGCAACATTGCATCATCAAGCACGTTTAGTTCCTTAAGTCAAAATAAAATTACCGACTTTTTTACCTATGTGCAAGTTACTGTGTTTTCTAAAAAAAAATAAGACAGTGGCCCAAATAAATAAAAAAAATGTATAAATGAATGTTTTATGTTGCCAGTATGTAAGTATAAATAAGTGCAAGAACAATTGCTTAGGGCCTACTCTACAATTACAGTATCTTTAAAATTTAAAATAAACACCCTTACTAAATGTATTTTTATTTTATTATGCTAAATTATAAGTAAAATTTAACTTTAAATAAGGAATAATGTTTTTTTCTTAATTTTTTCCTCTATAAAAGAATAAATTTTACAGTTAATTTTCTTGAAATGATTTTCGGATTATTCGAAATTTCGGATTTTCGGGGTTCGGATTTCTGAGGTTCTAATATATATATGCATACGATTATTGGGTAATATTACACATAGTAATTATGTATAAAATAAATCAAAAGTATTTTATATTTTGACATATACATTATATGCATACTTTTATGTAAATGCTTGTAAGCATATTGAAATATTATCTATGATTATGTATAGGTAACGGTATCTGCGTACTTTACAGCTATCTCCCACCACTTCGTTAGATTTCCGTCGCGATCAACGCGAATTTTCGCGTATGGGAATCTTGCGGACGTCTCTGGTTGATGGGTTTTATCGAGATATCCCCTCCCCCCCTCATCAACAATTGCATCGCGAAGCTACTCCATCTCAACATACCCCATTCTCATCGGAACTAAAAACCTAGATGTGAATGCCGCCCAATTTTCTCACCAATTTCCAGTCACAGCCCTTCGGTCGGAGCGTCCCGCCCATCTATTTCTTTGGTGCTATTGCTGTGACCCCGCTCTAGCTAGCAGGTCAAGCATTCATTTCAAAGGTGGATGACGTATTCTAGTAAAGCAAATACCCATTAACTACAAAATACTATGTTTATTGGTTCAGTGAAGACTACAATCAGTTAATCGTTAAGTCGGTACGTTATCACTTCAGATCAATGCATGCGACTCAATTCTACTCATTTAACAGGAAACTATTCAGTGAAAAGGCTACAAGGATTGCTTGGGCGAAGCTCTTATTTATCGCCTCACTCGCCTTCGCTTCACGATACTTTAATAAACCCTAACAGGAAGGATATTTACCCATTATAGACGATTCTGTCTCGCCCAGGCTCGTCTCGGCAGCTGCACCCTCACGGCGTCGAACTCTGCTCCCCTGGACTGGCGGCCCTCTCAGTGACGTCGATGCAGGCAGCCCTCTGGCGTCGGCAGAAACAAATATGGCCACGTGTCTCCAGTGCTCGCACCATTTATACTTCGCTGCCCGGCCTTGTTTAGGATACCTTTTCCCCGGTTGTTGCCATAACTGACGTCGCCATGGCCGACTTCCTTCTCGCTGCTCGCACGGCCTGGGACCCCTTGTCCTGGCGGTGCTCACAGCACTATGTTTGAAATGAAGCTTTACTGCATCAGAGACTGTTTAGTAAAATAGCCTTAAAACATGTACTTTGTTCAGTTTTTTGATAAGCATTATTTGGAAGACACAAAAGAGTGAGTGAGTGAGTGAGCTAGTGAAGATATTTGGGCTGCTCTTAACAGCGATGTCTTGAGAGCTGAACAAGCACAAGACACAAATGAGACTACTTATATGGCGTGTTCTCTTACGAGTCTCCCGTCAAACTCTCTCACAACTGGGCTACTAGGTTATTTGTTTGTCGGGAAATTTTAATTCACTGCTGAACTTGTAGTAGAAAAGTAACGGGCAGGATGCGGGAACTGATGTGGTTACACATAACGGTTACAAGATGGAGTAGGAGAGAGATGTATGGTGCGAGACACTTGTTGCTGTGCCATTCTCCTGTATTCATTAATAAAACACCTTACAGGCTATTAAGTTATAACATAAATTTTACGTAGCTTGTTGTCTACGGTGGAAGTACGAGCACTATGCTTCATGAGATAGTGTTTTGTTTATTAATTATTTAATACGGATAATTTACATAATTCTCCTGGTTCATAACCTTAATAATGTCAATGCAGCGTGCTGGTGTCACATAACATTACTGCTTCGTTGTTGGCCGCACAGTAATTTATTGGCGACGACGAAAGCTCAATGAGTTGTACTCACATTCCACATCATAATACTCACATATTAAGAGCACCAGGATACATTTATGATTAAGTAATATAGCGTAGCTCAGAGTATACTGAGAAAGGAGTGGGTAGTATAAAATCAAAAGATCTAAGAGATTAAAATATTTAGCAATACTGCGATGTCTTAATGCAGATGAGGATGCTTCTCGTCATGCGATATTCGTGCGCCCACAGCGAGCGACCAAGTGTGTTACCAAGGTACTGTACAACCTAAAATGTAGGGTGTACCTGTCTGGAAAAACAGCACTAAATGCAAGAAGTGTCATGACTTTTAAAAACAAAACAATAACTGTCAGTAATTTGCCACTTTGCTTCACAAATTATGCACAAAAAACTGTATTAGTATAGCATCTTTGCTGAAAATATTGAAACTATCCTTTGTCTTAATTCTACAGACTTGGTCTCGTTGGGTTTTACTTTAAAGCTACCTCTTTAAAAATAATTTGGATTACTGTAAACCTCGAAAATGCAAACTATCGTTCAAATGGTGAGAAAGCATGCATACACAGAAGCATATTTCGGAACGAAACACAAATGCGTAACGCTGTCAGGAACAGGAACTTACACGTGGTACTTACGCCTGGATTAAAATAATATACACTAACTGACCATACTTGGTTAGTGTGGCTGGTGCTCTCGTAGGACTTGTTCACAGATCACCATCACTCAGGCAGGGACAGCGTTCTTTACAGCTTGTGCGTACTGGGCTCGACCGGTGGCTTTGATGAAGACAGTGGTCAACACCCGCTGATGTACAGTGCATTTATACCTTGAATAAAATGGTCTTTATAAAACCTTAATACATGTACTTGTTCTTTCGTGTGTATCATTTAAAATATAATACTTTAATGCCTCCATACGATCACTGAGTATGATATCAATTGCTAGTATTTTAGATTGAACATTACAAATGTCTTACAACCATCTGGGTTGTTTTTTTTTTTTATAGATAAGAGACTTGAAGAGCGAAGATCCTGTTTTGGTCATCCAAGCAATAAACTCCATAGCAGATCTTATTCATAATCCAGAGAAAACATTCGAGTTCATTAGATATGACATCGTTGATCAGTAAGTTAATTAAAATACAAGCATTAACAGAACGTTAAAAAAAATTGATAATTTTAAAAGTTTTGGTATGATGAAGTCATTTACTTAAATCACCAAGCGTTGAAACTATTTTTGTATGATTAATTACTGATTACAATTTCTCATAGATAATAAATTTATATATTATAGAGTTCATAAATATGCTGGATAATAAACGTAGGTTTCCTTTTTCAAATATGCTGCTGCTTTTTTGCTGTACACTAATTGTAAAAGTAAAACATGAAACTTATTTTTTTTTCAATTAGTTGTTACCAAGAAATTAAAATTCATAAATTGGTACAATACTTATTCCTATAGAAATTGTTGAGGATTTCTCATAGCACCAAAGTTCTGGTACATACAAAATATTTTAAGAGAAACTATAACTGAACAATGTTCACAAATTGCTGAGTGTTTCGTATTTATATAGTTTGTTTCAGTAACTGTGCTAAAATCGTCTACAGTAAGTTTTTTATTTCTCCTTCTGGTTCTATAATATAGTTATAGCCTAACATGGTCAACATTCAAGCAGCGAGGTCAGGCCGGCAACGAATAGAATAAAAAGTATGTTCCAGGCCAAGGGCATGGAGCACCGTAGCTCGAAGTTGTTCATGCTCTTTCATTCCAGTTGGCTGGTGGCCATCTTGTCCACAATTTTGCATGTCGGTAACTTGGACTTTGAATGACCTTCAATTACGTTAAACCTAAAAAATACCAAAATTCCCCAACAATTAAAAAATATTTAAGAAACTTCCAAAAAATTATTAGAAAATTCCAAAAATAATATGAATTAAAAATTGAGGAATTTTTAAAATTTTGAATGTTTAGTTATAAGAGGATCAGAGAGTAGGAACTAGGATCCGACCAGTTGCCATGTTTGGACGTCATCCAAATGCCATCTTAGATTCGAGTAACCATGACATTGACCTCACGCCCATGTCCTTGACCCCTTGACTGTGACCTTGTAAGGCCATAAACCCAAAAAACTCCCCAGAACCTCCCAAACAATTAAAAATTAAAAAGTACACCTCTAGCAAAATTTCAAAAATTGATTCAAAAAATATTTAAAAACACAAATTTATAAATAAAAATAATAGAATATTTGGGATAAATGGGATCAGGGTCTAGAGCCAGAGCCGGCCGGCCACAATGATGTGATATCACCCAACCGCCATCTTGGATTCGAATGACCTTGACTTCATACAAATTACATTGACCCTAGGTCCATAAACTTGCATGACCTTGAACCCAACACAATCCCGAAATTCCCCCCCCCCCCAAAAAAAAAAAAAAAACAAAAAAGTTAAAAACTTTTAAAAGTTTATAAAATTTCCTACAGCAATTTAAAAATGGACAGAAATTCGGGAAAAATTATTTAAAGACTCAAAGTCAGGGTGTCTGGGTTTGATGGCAGGTGGAGTAACAAAGCTCCCGGCACGAAAACTAACAAATCTCTGAGCCTCGCCAGTTTTTATTGGCGGTTAATTCGGAAAGCCTCCACCCCCCATTATTTTTTCATTGGTTACTTCATCGGCACTTTTCCTGCATCTCCCCCCCCCCCTGGGCTCCTACTATGTCCATTGTTTTTTGACATTTGTCCACTAGAAAGTGTTGCTTACTCATGTTTTTATAATCATCCTCTAGAGCACACAGGTAACCCATGTTTTGAGCATCGACCACCAGAGAACATTTTCTGTCGGCAAGAGTGCTATCGACCTGTACCAAATCGCGATGAGGTCAATAACCGCAACGTTTGTAAATTGACAGTACCAATTATTTACCCTTATTTAATCACTTACCACTACGACTCTTGTTTTCAGCATTGTCTGCCAAAGTGTTTTATTGTGGGGAAAGTACTTAATGTGAACAAAGTTGCCCCTCGCCACAGTTTCTCGTTTGATGATAGAGGGGACAAATCGCACTCTCTTCCATAATGTTTATAGCTTTAAGTTTGGTATGCTAGTTTTTATGTTCATCTCTTCCATCAAATTGTGCAGGGTATTATCAAGTGTGCTCGTAATCACTTACACATACATTTCCCTACTTATGGAAAATTGTGCCTTAAATTTCGAATACCAGTTTGGACCAGGAAGTAACTGGAGCGTAGGTATAAAGATTCGTTTAGTGGTATGCCTACGACAAACATCCCGACTTCGTATTTGGTGGTAACACCGCTGACTCCAGCTTGACTGCCTATGTTTTTGTCGATACTATTCGCAAAATATTAGTGTTACGGCCTTGAAACATGGAACGTAAAACGTCATCATAAGTTAAATGATTTCGATATATCTGAATATAGTCCAAACTATTTATAGGCCTTTTTGGCTAATATTTTCCAATGACCGGCGATAGAGTAACATCTAAACAGACCAACCAACCACATGAAACCACAATACCGAACAACCATATGAAACAGTCATACTAGCCAGCTATACGAACCACTCATGTCAGGCAAACGAGAAGAAAAACCCATACGAGTTAACCACATAAGCTATCAATACCAGCTAGAAATGTAAACAACACATACCAGCTTACCAAACCAGCAAACCAGCTGAACTGGTCATACCAAACGACCATTCCAGCCGAACATTCTAACGAACATCAAGATCAGTAATCCATAATCATCAACCGATCATGCCGACCAGTCGTACAGATGACCATACAAAATGACCATAACAAATGACCATACCAAAGGCTCATACCGGAGGACCGCAAAAGCCTACCAGGCCAACCAACCATAAACAAATAATATTTTTGGTTGAATAGAACTTTAATCTATATTTTATGTATCAATTTTAGTACTTCATTTGTAATTAACACGGATTAAAACAGAGAGGAACTAGGTGTATTGGTAAATAGTTTTAATCCAAAATACCATTAAACTGAGTGATTACAAATGTGGTGCGCCATCCCTTTGGTGTAATTTCCTAGACTTGTTTAAGCTTTGTTTGCATGAGGGGTAGGAATAGTCTGAAAGTAGAACGCTAGCAGGGCTTCAGAGAATATGGAAGTGACCATTAATGGAATATATTTTACCATCGTTTACGAAGTACGCACCTTTGCCATATCACTTCATGTCGCTTACAAAATCGGCTATATAGCATTATAATCACGAAAATCACGAATGTGTGCTAATGTGTCTTGGCATTTATGTGACTTAAAACATGCAAAGTATTGAGTAATTTTTATGTTATAAAACCAGGGCATGTCATTCGTGACTATGTTCTCGTGTGTGGAAGAATATCTGCAGGAGTATCTGAAGTTCAGTAGCAATGTGTGTTTTGAGTTACCTTCATAATTCTATAAACTTATCCATTCTTTTAATAACTATATTTGTATTTATTTAATGTAATGGATAACATCCAATTGAATTCTTAATACAAAGCATTTGAAGAGCACTCAAGCAGGGGTTATTTTCGACATCGCTAAGGTTTATGTTTAGGTATTCTCCCCTTTTAGTCGGACGTGTCCATGTCCCACAATAGTTTCAAGTATGCTGAAGTATACATATAATTCAGTAGATATCCTACTATCAACTTTCCTGATCCCATCAGTGGCCTGGCTACTCGAGCAATAGTCAGCTCAATCCTACACTCAAACCTCGCATCCGTCTATCACATAGACGACTCTCTAGATGAAGTGGCGTATTTTCTTTGGCTTCTTCCTTGCCCTTACACATCTGCACCACATGGAACATATTTAACACATTGCTGGTCTCTACTCCATACATCATCTTGCTGGCTAGAAGAATGCCGCTCAGCTATGAACTTTCTGTTGCATGTCTTTCGTGGTTTGATAGGCGAAAATTTAACAGTTGTCCCACATTGTGAACAAAAGTGCCCATGCAATCAAGGGCAGTTTTTTGTTGCAAGTGTGGCTAACCTGATGATGCACGAATATCAAGATGTACGTGTGAAATGCGCAGCTATATTGGCAACAGTAGCTTCCCAAGATGCCGGACGCGAAGCAATCCTTGTAAACGAGACAGTTCTCGACAACCTGAAGGAGATGATGATCGATGACGCGGACGAGGTGCGCCTGCAGACTTGCCAAACTTTGGAGATGATCGCCCGTTCGCCGAATGGTAAGGCTGTATAAAAATACTTACAACACACTGATGACGAACTTGGTGTGTGTGTCTATATATATATATTATATATATTATATATATATTATATATATTATATATATATAGATATCATCATATAATAGCATCCAAAATATTTATCTACGAATTTCATAAATCGTTTCTTAAACACCACTACAGAAGGTTCCGCATTACGATAGACAATGATCTCTTTAAAAACTTAAGTGGCGATATAACAAGTTTGTGATTAAATTATGGCATTAAGAAGTTGTCAAAATCAAGTAAATAATAACAGCACGCTGCATGCTTTTCCCCTTACTAATTTCCTTATCTGCAACCCTTACCATAGCATTCTTGGGTGGGGGTGTTTTAAATATACAGTTCAGGTGACATACAAATATATCTAAGTAAAGGGGGGTTTCCACACCAAGCAACTCGCTATCTCTTTTTCCATTCATTCGGCGTTCCAAAAATTTCAGGGGGTTAGCCTTAGGTTAAAACTCTATGCTTAATATACACCTTGACTTATACATAGGGGGTCGCTAAAACATAAAATAAGGCAGCTTATTCTCAACAGTAATTCCCTGATTATTGTGTCAGGCTTGCCAAATTAATTGAACTCAATTTACTTGTCATCACTTTGGAAACATCTAACTTAATGTAGTCCTACCTTAATGCCGGCGAAAAAAAAATTTCGGCCGTAAATTCGAAGGTCCCTCCCAGAAGCAAACTACTTTCGGCAACTGCCTCTATCCTATGCAAAAACGTAAAATCTACTTCCAGTGAGAGAATAACGAGAAAATGAAATTCAATTAAAACAAAAGTGGAAAACAGTTAATTACTCTTGAAAAATTACAAAATTAATTTTTGAAAATAAAAACTCAATGAAAATGCACTATTATTTAAGATTTCTTGGCTAAAATATATAATACAATAGAGTAAAAAATAAAAATTAAATAAAATGGATGTATGGTTTACAAAATAAATATTTAGCGACTTAAAAAATTACTGAAAATAAACTGTAGGGATAAAATAAGTGCATTACAGATTTTTTCCATTAAAGACAATATTTACTGTAAAAATTGTTCGAAAGTTTTGTTTTTTTTTAAATTTTCTTGTAATGTCAATGTATTTAACATAATTTCTTTGATCGCCTCAAGTAATTATCTTCATTTTTACAAACGTAATACTTAATAGTAACTGTAAAACACCCATCCATATTCTAGATACACGATTTTCAATAATTTAAATTTTCTCTTAAAATTAAAATTTTATTTTGCAAAGACATTTTGATGAAATTTGTTTTAATTTTTTCTTGCGTGACTAACTCTTCCCCAGTTTTAATTTAATTGTGTTTTATTTCTCGTGTGTTTTTCGTTTTGTGATTTTTCAGTTCCCCTTTCCCCCTTCCTCCATCCCCTCTTTTTCCGGAAGTTAGTTTTGGATTTTGTGTTATCGCGATACGTAGTTGCCGGAAATAGAGCTTCTGGTGGGACTTTTTCAGTAAGGCGGACGCGATTTAATTCCGCCTGGATTGAATCTGGTCAATCACCGGCGCCAGAATAATTAAATAATTTGCAGAGTGGTCCAAGAAGCAGTTTAATTGATAGGAACGCCACACCACGTTTGAGAAGAGGGCGTCGGCGTTATTGTACGGATCTTTTAGTGGTTCCAGACGCCGCGCCAGCGACGAGGCGCCGCTTAGCGACAGGCGCCATGTTAATGAGGATGACGCTGACTTAAACCAAGGTGACGCCAACCATTGTTCGATACCTGAGGGTATATAATCTCCTACAAAACATTTCAGTTGGTCGTTTAGAACGTTTACTAAATTTTCAGAGGTTTACGGAATATTTTGTTTTTACAAGTTAATTGTGTGATACGATCCAGGGGTACGGACGCCCTACTGACTCGATCTAGCACCGGAGCAATTCAATTACTTTTTATTTACCCTTGAAAACGCTTGAAACATATATTATTATTTAAAAGAAGTAAGTATATTTCCGTTTAAAAAACCAAAGTCAATGTCGATATCTCAGTACTTAAAGAACATACATAAACGGTGTCTTATGAGCACAGTAGTGCCATTTTCGAATTAAAAACGAAAATTTCAATAACTTCAGCAGGTCGGAAGATAATTGGTGTGAAAATATTAGCTAAATAACCCTATTTATTTTGGTGAAATTGCCGAGACTTTAATGGTTCGAGACCGATGCCTCAGAATTTCATCGCGAGGCTGGGATTTAAGTGGTTCTGTACCCGCTTCAAAATGTATGTTGCATCACCCTGAACCAACTACCTTAATTCGTGGTGATAGGTGTGTTTGTGGTAATGAGTGACTGGCTTACTCTCTAGAGCCTGGCTTGAAGTCTTGATGTAATTATTAATTTTAAATTAATGTGCGGTAATTTTTCCAGGTGTATCTACCCTAAACGACGCGGATTTCCTGTCTCTTATTATGGATGATATTGAAGACGAATACAGCGATGATGTGGTGAGGAATTGTTTTTACTGGTTATTGTGCATTCAAAAAACTTTGGTTTTGGTTAACGTGCACCAGGTAGTCGTAGAGAAGCTGACAAAACGACATTTTTTAAGAGGAACCTTCCCGCCCCATATTGGATTCTTAGTTTATCTAGCTTGTTTATACTATTAAAAAAATACTAGCTGTTGACCTCACACATCAGTGCAGACAAGAGAAGGGAATTACAAACTCATAATTACGTCACAATTTGTGACGGTTTCAGCCGACACATGCTCATAGGACTCCGCCTCTGTTTCCTCAGGAAGATGTTCGTTTTTCAAGGAATAGAGACCCCTCGTTAGTGTGGCATAAAAGGGTATCATAAAACTTACTTTGGGTCTGAATACAAAACAATTATATATATTTTCCCCTTTTGAAATACAAAATGCAAATTTCCCAATATGGAATTGCAAAAATCTCTTAAGATGTTTTAATAAAATCCCATGGCCCTACAAATATATGAGATTCAATGTTCTTTATTATACAATATAATAAAGAATATAAATTAAATATGTTTGATTATTATCCAACGCACAACCCCCCCCCCCCCCAAATTAAAATCAGAGGAACAGCAGTGCCTTCCCTACACAACCCTTAGATATAATTTTTCGTCATTTTCTGGAACATTTTCCGACGTTCATGGAGCGGAAACTCCAACATCCCATCCCCTTCCCCAACCCCGTGACGTCTTGGCTGGCCGGCGTCACGTTGTCATGGAGATGCTCAGGGTAAGGAAGGAGAAGCAGACGAGGCCTCGAAACAGCACACTATCGTGCCACGCGCCATTTGCCGCCCAGAACTGACACAGGCGGCAGCGGTGAGGTGGTCCGTAAAGCGGGTCCCCTCGCACCAAAGGTAAGCCATGCCCATGACCCTCACGTAGTACCAGCAATCCAAGGCGAGGTCAACCACAAATTTAAATTCTGCCAAATTTTGGCAAAATTATTTTGACATAAATACGAGCTCTTAGACTAGTATTTATGTTTGAACTGCGGTGAAAGGTCCATAGCTATTTGGGTATAGAGGTTCAATCGGAATATTCTTTTTTAAAACACAAGCAAACAAATGAAACCAAGAATCCGACATGGTGGGGAACGGCTCCCCTTAAGCGTCAGGATTTTTTTTAAATTTATATCTCAAAAATAATTTAGTTTTAAATATAATATTAAGTCTTACGCGAAGAAGGAAATAAATTTGTATTTACTAAATTAAAAATTATAAATTATGTCTTTACTTACAGATTTGGAAAGAAACTTGACAGAGGAATTTAATGTTGAAATTTACGATGTCGTTTGCATAATGATCATAGATTCTCCGTACATTCAACTCTATTTTCTAAGAATTGAAACCTTTGAAGTTATGTCACTGTAAAGTTATAGTAAAATACGCAAATTCACACTACACAAGGACTCGCAGCAATACATGTGTACAACTGTTACTATCATTCTTAATCTCTGATATCCTTTACTTGTGGCTACATGTCCAACCGTTTGCATCAAGAATTTGAATTTGTCAACCAGCTCGGATGTCCTTGACCTTGTTACTCTTGGCCTTTGGTATTACCACAGATGATAAGTGGTCCCGATCTACCAAGCTACAAATTCATCATTGCATCGTCTGTACAAACCTACAGCACTAGCCTTGAAAGGAAACTTGACAGAGAAACAGGAAATTATTACCAAAATTGAAAATATAATTTTTCCAGATTTTATCTGAAATAAGAAAAATTATATATTTTACACTTTATATATTTTTTCTAATATAGCAAGTGAAATATTAGGCCACACAGTCAAATAATCCCCATGTTTTTTTCCGTCCTTAAAACTACACGAAGTTTATGGACAGTAAAAGAACATGAAATAATTTAACGATGTCGTAACTTAATCCCAATAATACTTTAGGTATTTGTCGTAAACATCCCTTACAAATTGGTTTCTTGGTTTACTGACGAAGTTAATTCAGATGCGAGTTAAACACATTCTGCACGCCAGATTGTCATGATTTTACTCTTGATTTTCTGACTGGTCGGCATACCGCTCAACGTTCACAACCATAATCTGTTTTCGCTATAGCAAACTCGGAATCTTACAAAGATGCAACAATTTCACGTGTGTTTGTTTAAAAACTCATACAAACATTGATTTATTTACTTGGTTATAACAAATAATCCATGTAAAGGTTTAACTTATTTAAAAAATACCGTTTCTCAGAGCCTTAAAAAAAGAGTGATTTCAAGTCTGAATACACAAATAGACATACGTTAAAATAAAGTGTGAGGAGGACACATACTTTACTATGCCGACATGACAGTCTTTACCAAAATCGTGCAAATTCCAAATTTCCAAAATTCCAGCTTGAAGCGCACTAAAATACTGTGACTTACAACTACTTTCCCGTCAACACACCGTTCATAGATGTACATGGCCATGTCACATTCAGAAATTTTTCAGTATTAAATTACATTTAATTATGTTTCATTGTGCAGTCTGGGTAGGAAGATGTGACGTCGATGGCGACTGAACGATATGATAAGCAGCAGCTACTGCACCGGTGATATGTAAACACTTTAGCATCCAACAGTTTTATACGGGGACTGTTGAATGTGGACGACAGGTTGTGATGCTGCTCGGTGACAGTACGACGGCTTATTTGACGAAGGCAAGCAGCTAAACAGCTGAAGTACACCACACAACTTCTTACTGCATATAAACACAATTTCCATCAATTTGTTAAGAACTTCAATAATTTAAACATTGTTAGTTTCTTGTATCAGGCAACATCTAACTGTAAGTATGTGGTGTGCAGTCGATGATAATCTTCTTTCATGCTGTGTAGCGAATGAGATTCAGGGCGTCTCATCCGTGACTTATGCGGGTGGAGTCTTCACCGTCATCTTCAATACGCCATCCTATTTCCTTCCGCCATCTTTTTTTTCCATCGTCCACCATCTTATTTCTGCCACCCACTATTTCGGTTGTTTCATCTGTCATTTGTTTATAAATGATGGTTTCTCTTGTCGTCCGTTAGAGTGCACTATTTGTGTCTACCATGTTTTTTTTTCTCTCGTCGTATGCTAGGCTGCGCCATTGGTGTTCTCCGTATTCCTTACTCTCATCGTCTGCAAGAGTGTGCCACTGGTGTCGACCATTTTTATAAGTCTGCTAGGCAGCACAGCTTCATCACTAGCTATATGTAAATTCGTCTTGTGGTATATTGTTCAGAGGACTCGCACCCTCGCGTGCGTATTTATGTTAAGACGACTAAAATTAACTCTCTTCGAGGAGCAGAGTAGTGTACTTTCGACTGTTGAGTCGCCGAGCAGATATATAGCTTTTTCGGGTGTCAGAACATGTGACGGTTCATAGGGTTTCAAATATGTACACGTAATACAAAATTACAAAACCATGTTGAAATTGAGATAAACGAGTTTTATATTTAATTTGCTTTTAATATTTAAGTTTTAAAATTCTCTAGACGAAAGTGTACAGTATAATATAGATATGGACTCTTATTACAATATGAATTCAACATTATGTCGAAACCATCGATTAGGCTCAAGCATAAATTTATAAATAAAATTAAGTATATAACTTTTAACAATGTGTAACTTATATGTTTTAATTTAACACTTTAAAATAAGTATATCGACAGATATTTCGATGGACTAGTATTTTCAAGGCAAATGCAAATTAAACCACGATCAAAAATTAGGTACAAAAATATTTTTATCAATAACATTTATGTATTTGATTTTTAACTATATATTATATATATATAATTCAACTTTTGAAACTTACAGATCAAATGGTATTGAGCGACTTGTGTGCAGATTTGTATTTTCGAGACATAATCGGACATGATGTTACAACACAACAATAATTACACATAAGCATAGTTTCGTAAATAAAAGTAATGAAATCAACTTTTTATTATATATATGCAGAGTGATGTATCCGCTAATACATAGACTCACATGCAATAAAAATTTACCGCCTTGAAAGTGTCATCACAGGAGCACGCACGTGGTTGCAGGTGTAGGACGCCAAGCATGTATTGCAGGGCACCAACACTTGCAGGATGCACTTAGTATGGTGTTGGACCACCCATAGCATGGAGACAGGTGGCTATATGGTCGCGCATGGAGGCATTCGGACATTGGATGATCTCCTGAGGAAGATCCTGCCACAGCTGGCACAACTAACCCTCCAAATACGCCTTAGTGGCGACTGGCTGAAGTTGCCGTCCAATCAAACGTTATCGATGGGCGAGAGTTCTGGGGATCTTACTGACCAAAGAAGTATGTTGACATCACGGGGGCAGGCCAGAAGTATTCGCATTGCGTGAGGCTGGACAGCATCCTGCTGAGAAATGGGGTTGTCAAGCTGCATCACAAAGGGAACCTGCACCGGGTCGCAGAATTTCCTGCATATATCGCTGTGCCATCATGGTTACTTCAATCACCACCAGTGGCGTGCGGGAATCGTAGTAAATGGCACCCCTCACGACCACACCTCTCGCTGGTGTTGTGTGGCGTTCCAAAAAAGAAGCGTGGATAGCAGTGCCAGCCAGGATGTCTCCAGACTCCAACCCGGTGGTCGTCTGTATCCACGCATAACCGTGATTAGTCGCTGAACACCACTTGCCGCCAATCCGCGAGTTGCCATGCTGCCTGTTCCGGCCAGTTATACGTGCTCACTGATGTCTGATCATAATGGCAGATGCCATAAGAAATGCCGAGACGAAAGATCCCGCTCTGATAGCCGCCTGGATATGGTACTGGTGGACATAGACGTATCTCCATCTGCCATGACATTTCTCTGATGGTGCGCTCGACGCTCGTGGAGTGCTTACCACCTGTCGTGCGACGTAGCTCTCCTCTCTGCTGGTGGTCCACCGAGGTCAACTCGAGCCTTCTCAATAAACGTGTGTACCCTCCTGTTCCCATTGCATCCAAAACCGACTCAAAGCGCAGACAGAACAATTCAAGTGTCGAGCAATGCGCCAAAACGTCCAACCTGCCTCTCGGAGGCCGACGACGCGACCTTTCTCAAACTCATTCAGCTGGGCAAAGGTTTGTCGAATGCGCCGTCGTGGCATGTTGCGTGTTTACTGAACTTGGCGCTGTGGCTCACACTGTCACTAAGGCCTTGCTTTGCATTTATGAATGATAGAGGACTTGTAGGCACCTAGTGGCACATCCGCGCAAGCAAACAGTATTAAACACTAAAGGGACACATGTCGATCTGTGACGATACTGTGTGGCATCATCATGGTAATAACTTTTCCCCAAATGAGTATTTTTATGCTTTATTGGAACATGATGTCAGAAAATATGATTACGTGGCTACCAGTGGCATATTATTATTTATATGCATGCATATATGTGCTATTGAATGTAAAAGTGTTATATATTATCGGACTGAGTTTTCAAGTAGAATGCTAATGTGGCAACGTGAACATTGACTATATGCACATGTTAGGTGCCATATTGAATTTAGTTGACATGGCTATGCTGTTATATTTTTTCAAAGTAATTGCGTAACCAGCCTAAGGCAAGAATGCAGAAAAGTGGTGGTCTTCTTACATCAAGTCAAGTACTAAGCAGCCTAGTAAACCTTTGTCAGTCCCCCACATTGTCGGTCGTCATTCAGTAACTGCTTAAATTAAACACATGCAACTTGGAACATGCCAGATGTTATTATATAAAGAATATCAAGTTCATTGACAAACTAGCTGAGGCGATACTTCGAACAATGTGTTAGTTTTCAGTCGTGCGTTAACTGGTTAGGACAGGAAATTTCTCTGAATGGAAAGCATATTATAAAAAATATTACATTTTATGCAATTATAACATATATCATAAATAGTGACATGGAAGTAAATAAAAATATTTCCAAGAATAAATTTGTAGGGTTTACACTTGTAAAAATTATTCCAGGATTTTCCACTAGATATTTCCTAATATATAATCCTATATGTTAGCTGTAATATACAGAGTTTATCTAGGTCAATCACGAAAAAAATTAGGTGAAAACTTACAACTTATGGTCTAAATCGACTCCCAAGGGCGGAACACGTCTTTGAAGTTGGACCTGACGCACCCGATTATTACAGATATCGGAGAAATTATGAAAGACGAAACACTGCGTTTCTGGATAATGTGTAAGTGTAAAATTATCTACAAAAACTACAAAACCTGCCACTGTCATCAAATTTATTCATAGAAATAATAAAGGTTGCCACAATTATTGCGAGCCATTCGACATGACGCGGTAGCATATGTGGGGTCTTAATCATGGAATATGAATCCGCACGTTATAATTGACGGAAAAAGTTTGCTTTGTGTAAACACCATAGCCCACACTGTTTTAGAGTAATTCGAGTTTGAAATTCCAAAAGAATTACGTTCAAAACCTGGCAGACTGGCAACCCACACAACATCCTATAACGAATAGTTGCGAACATGAAAAGGGCCAAATAACAGGGAAAGAGAGGTGGAGAGAGGGGGAGGGAGGGAGAGGAATGAACAATTCAGACATATGAGGGAACAAATGTACGGTTGTGGTATGCCGGTATTTAATTTTTAAGTTGTAGCAATAAGAGGATGCCAGGTAAATTCACATTGTCATTTATGACATAATGACGTGCAATACTGTTGTATATACAAGCCTTAGATGAGGTGCCCGAACTGTCGGCCTCCAACCTCGCTTCAGTATGTACATCGACAATGTCACGATTGCTGAACACGATCAAACACGCCGGGTGTGGTTCTTATTATTTCGGCAGCAGCATGTATTCTGGCCACGAGATCCTCCAGACGTTTGCAGATCATTTTATCCTTACACATTATCCAGAAACGCATTGTTTCATCATATATTTTCTCCGATATCTGAAATAATCTGGCGCGTCAGGTCCAACTTCAAAGACGTGTACCGCCATGGGAGTTGATTTAGATCATAGGTCGTATGTATGTTTTTAACTTATTTTTTCATGATTATCCTTTAAGACAAAGTTTGTCGATCGAATTTAGATACTTCATATATGTATGTATAGTTTGATTTAGGGAAGTCTGGCGCAAGGGCATGGGGCGTCGGATGCGGATTCGGGGGAGCCGCCATCTTGTTACGTCACCCTACCGCCATCTTGGATATAGTTTACCTTTCACCCCGACCTATGTGACCTTTTAACTTCACCTTCACCTTGACCCCGAGGACTTTTGACCTCAAAAACACTAAAGAACATTAAAAAGCTCCAAAATCGACTCAAATTATTCTAAACAATTCTAAAAAATTCTGAAAAAAACTATAATTAAAATTAATTAAACATTATTTAAAAATTATTAAAAGGAACCACAGAAATGACCCATTTTTTTTCAGAAATGCTGAAAGGGATCAGCGACCCAGGTGTCAGGGATCAGCGATCCAGGGTGAGACCCAGGTCACCAGGAGACAGGGATCAGTACCTATGACCTTTGACCTTTGACCTCGAAAATGCAAAAATCCAATAAAATCACAAAAAATTCACACATTACAAATCGATTTAATAATTTATCGAAAATTGTATTAGAAATTTTAATTTAAAAAATCGTTAAAAAATATAAAAAATAGTTTAAAAAATTATATTTAAAAATCTTAATTTAAATTTTTTTACATTAAAAAATCTTTAACCCCGGCGACAATTTTTTCCTTTTTCCCTCGGAATTTTCCTTTTTCCCTAAAAGTTTCCCTTGAAAATAACTCATAAAAATTTTAATTAAAAAACTTACATTTTCTGAGGTCTCCCCCTACACCAACCAATTACTCACCTCTGTTCGAAGCCAGCAGACGACTGACTCCTTCGCCTCCGCTCCCCTCGCATATTCACATTCCGCCATCGTGATTTTCATTCGTCATTTATTTACTTGCTACTGGTGGCAGCCATCTTTGTTTATATATTAATGTAAGCCGCCATATTGGTTTTCCGTTCGTCATTTATTTACATGCTACTGGAGGCAGTCATCTTTGTTTATATGTAACTGGAGGCCACCATATTTGTTTTTCTCGTTCGTCATTTGTTTATAGATTACTGGAGGCCACCATCTTGGTAGGCATCCACCATCTAAGTAGGTGATGACTATTGTAATTTTCGTTCCTATGTTTAGAAAATATTCTTTTCGAATAATTGGTATAGCTTCATACATGCTGCATGACTGACTACGTGCTTAATTTATTAAATATTTTTAATACATATTGTTATTAAAAACTTAAAGGTTAACAGTAGGATACGACACTCAAGAATTAAGAAAAGCAAATAATTTTATAATACATTATTATTATTTTGTAAATACATTTTCAGAAGAAAGCACTTCATCGCATCATCTGATATAACCCCGATCAACGGTCATATGTAATGATCCCTGTCTCCTGATCACCTGATTCTGACCCTGGGTCGCTGATCCCTGGCACCTGGGTCGCTGATGACTGTCAGAATTCCTGGAAAAAATGGGTAATTTCTGTGAATCCTTTAAATAATTTTTTTTAATAATTGTTATAATTTGTAATAATAATTTTTTTCGGAATTTTTAAAAATGTTTTTGAATTTTTGGAATTTAATGAGGAGTTTTTGGAATTTTAAAATGTTTTTTTTTGTGTTTTTTTTAGTCAAATGTCCTCGGGGTTAAGGTCAAGGTCAAAAGTCACATGGGTTGGGGATGAAAGGTCAATGATATCCAACATGGAGGTTGGGTGACGTAACAAGATGGCGGCTCCCCAAATCCGAATCCGACGCCCCATGCTCTTGCGCCAGACTTCCCTAAATCATCATACTATGTGTGTATTATATATATATATATTTATTTATTTATATACACACACAATAAAAATATTATAACCACATACAATAGGTTCGACTAGGGAGAATATTTAATGCGCTACAATCATCGATCAATGCCTACTAAATACTTGAAATAAGGACGTCATATCGCAAAAATATTACATACATTTAACTATGTATGCTTGCTTTACAAAATGACATTCATTATGCTATTATAGTAATAAATTCCATGCAAGTGGTCTAGATGTGTAGATAATGGAAAGAAGGTGAAATTTTTCCAGCGAAAAAATATATATATTTATAATGATATTTAAACATGTGTTACGTACTTACACCAAGCAACATGGCCAGCAACAGAAATCCCTCGTTTCTGCCAGCCATCAGAACCGGGACTCGCCTAAAGTGGAACGTGGTAATGCGATTTCCAAGAATGCGAGCCTCCATGAAACTTCAGCAATGCAACGCCCTTGACCCCAAGGACGTAGCAAGATGGAACAGAAGGTCCCAAAGTTATAATTTCCTAAGGAGAAACAAATCCTTGTAAAGCAGAGCAAAAATTGGGGCATTTCTTTGAAATAACACGTATACTTAAAACAAATTGTAAGATCTTATAACCAGAAAAATTCGTGAGTGGTTTCAAAATATTATTTTTGTTTCTTTTGTTTTCTCTTCATTAAAGGTGCAATTATCATCTCTTGGACATATTTTCATGTTTAATAAGCACCGAGATGTGGACATTTCCCAAAAATTTTAAATTAGTAAATTTGTATAGCCATAATAGTGTATGGACTTCAATAGTTTGTTCTATAATTTGAGTATTTCAACACACACACACACATACACACAGATATATATATATATATATATATATATATATATATATAAATCCATATGATATATATAATATGTCCATATTATATAAATATTTTATATATTTTATATGGACCTATAATTCTCCATGCTAACAACTTGGAGAAAAAAAATCAAGTAAGTATAAATATAGGCTACCCGCACAGCGCGGTGATTCTCTATCCCTACAGCCGTTCATAAAAAATATTGTCAATTGTTATATTTATGAATAAGTTTTGATTATACTGCTGACCTAGAACAAAGTTCCCCCAAAATTAAAGGCGGCAAGCTACTTTCTTTACTGTCAATTTATTATATATATATATATATATATATATATATATATATATATATATATATATATATATATATATATATATATATATATATATATATATATATATATAAAATCTATAATTTTCTCATTTTCACAAAGATCAGAGAGTACATAATATATTTTATTATTCTTATAGGTCACCAATATTTACCAGTGGCCAAAATTCCAAAAAACTAGTAACAGAATAAAATTTTGTTTGATTTTACAGAAACAACCATTTAGGTGGGCAAGTTGCAATTGCATGATTTTCTAATTTCAATAAATACTTCATGGCTTATACAATGATTACGAGGTCAACCAAACATGATGCCTCCAAAAGTTTTTTGATACAATCTAGCAATAATTGCCATTCTTTTTATTTTGTTTTCAAATTTTAACTGGCCTAAAATTGTCTAAAATGCGATGAAAAATTCTTGGGAAAACACACATATTTCCAAATTTTTTTTTAAACTTGGCGCTTGGCTAGCAAACTCTCTAAGTAAAATGGAAAATATTAAAATTTGCTGCCAATTAATTTCCTCATAGTGCTAACATTCTTCATTAAAGTAAATTACCAAAGTCCTCTTGCCAATTTGGCGCTTATCTCCTACCCAGGACACCAAGTGTGCCTGCTGCAAGTGCCATAAGGGCTATACTGGAAATTCGTTGATTACCCATTACTTAACTGGTGGCATGGTGACTCCTTCTGGGGCAGTGGCGGAATCCAACCCCAAGCCAGAGGTGCACCAATTAGTTATACAATCCACAAAGCATTAGTCCCGGGAGGGGTTAGCAAAATTAACAGCCAATAGAATTATACATAACCAAGTAGGGAAAAAGTTCACTAAACAGGCATTACTCCTTATAGGGGTTAAGGTAATGACGTCCAGTGGCCTTCGTTTGAGCACACGCATCACCAAATATGGGCTGTTCACGTGCTCACACGTCACAAAACTCCCGGTGTACAAACAGGCTGTAGTAAGTGATGTTACAGGCGCGGGAAACCTCACGCACCCGCCGATTGGCCGGTTGGACGTGACGATAGCCTCCTAGTTCCTCGAAACACCGCACGTACGTGCGCGCCAGCGACCAAGTTGCAGGGCGCCTGCCATACGTGATGGGACCAAGCAGGTGGAAAGTCACTATGGCGGACTGCTGCGGGGATCGATGCCAGTGATGACGCCGTCGAATTGGTGCAGCCCACCTCGGGCTGTGTCGACACAAGGTTCAAACAGCTGTTATGTGGTAAAAACCACGTCTTCTTTGCCAAATTCGGGTAGGTAGAAAGTTGAAATTTTTGCGGTGATGAAAGTATTTTGTTTTAAGCAAACTCCGTGCTCAAAAATACGTCTTGATTTTTGGTGAGGCGTTACAGCACCATGTTGATTGTGGTGATTTACTTAACTTTAATTTCATTTTTGTCTTTCACTTCGGTCTGTGCGTGTTTTATACTGTTATTTAGTGAAACCATGCAAGTGCTATCTTTAACTCACCCCAACTTTAGATTTAGTGTGCCTGTAGTTACACATGGTATTGATGAATGTATATTACAATATTTTAGGCATGTTAGAGTGTCCTGGGTTCTATAACGTATAAGAACAAGCTACACCGCATACAAATGTTCCCCTTTCAGACTAAAAATACGACAAATATGACTTTATTTCTTTTAATATGGTACACTTCTCATGCGAGTTCGTAGTGGGACATACTTGGTGAAGATTCAGATTGTTTACATTATCTTGCAACTTTAAGGGCCATGTGACTTGGAAGTTTATTGGAATATATTATGTGCATACAGTCTCATGATCCAAAGGTTGGAAATGGGCTTCAATGATGACCCCGACAGCCATCTCAGTAAAGTAAGCCTACACTATCGCCTCGAAACATGAGCAAAAAACCAAAAAGGCACTTGAAAAATTTAACACAAAAATGCCCGCAACATTGTTAATTGGTGTCTATAATTTCAAAGGATTGAAAATTGCTTCCAACTATGCTTATAATATTTAAAACATAATGGATCAAATCACCTTTACCGAAGTCAGAAGTGGTACCTATGATATTAATTTGGTGGCTATAGTCTAATGGACAGAAAATGGTGGCCAACTATGTTTATGAAAAGGCTTAAGCATTAATGTCACAAATCATCTTGACCGATGTCAGAAGTGTTGCTTATTATATAAAATTGTTGGCTATATTTCAAAAGAATGTCATGAACTTTGTTTACAAGAAAGTTTAAGGCATATAGTATACTGTATCACCTTCATCGAACTCAGGAGTGATACCCATGATATGAATTTGGGTGATATAACTGTAATGGATAACAAATGACAGCCAACTATTGTAATATAATGTTATAGGCTGTTCACGATAGAGTGGGCACTTTTTAAGGCCCCCACTAACATGCATTAACAGCTAATAAATATATCTTATTGCAGCCTCAGTCATTAAATTTTGATGGAGGCGAAATGTACACAGTGTGTTTATTGATCACATTGCAATGTTTATATTAAAAAGCAGCAGGAAAATGGAAATTGGATGAAACGAAAATTTCATAAGGGCCTTAAAAAGTGCTCACTTTACCGTAAATAGCCTATATTATAGAATGTTAAATTCAGATTTTCATAGTTTTATCATGACTAATTTTTGTATGTTTTAGTTAACCTTGAATTTATTCCATTTTTTTTTCGAACGCCGCTGTAGTTAACTAAAATGTTTTCTGGAGTGTGTAATGTGAGTCTAGGACACGCTTTCATTTTGTTGAGCTTATTTACAATGTTTTGTATGTTTATTTAGTTTCCAAGGTAACAGTTTTAAAGTAATGTTTGCTAGACGTGGTTAGCACAATACTTCGGATTTTTCTCTTTGGGTTGTTGAGTTATAAATATAGTTTATATCTCGCGAGGGTAGGTCTATGACTTTTTCCACGACGAATTATGTATTATCGTATATAAAACGTTAATTTGCGCCCTTCTTGTTCGTCTTCGAAAGAATGATTTAAATGCTTATGAAGGATTGTCCTTCGTTCGTGGCTGTCAAGATCAGCATAATGCCATTCTATAAAGAAGTCGACGTGCCACATTTGTTAAAGATGTGTGGTAGGAAGGGTGGGGCATCGATGAGGTCCACCAATAAGAGCTCGTTGAAGCAAATTTTGGTTCCGAGCTGCTGCCCACTTCCAGAGGGACGTGGCGTCCCCAGCGCCATGACTGGCGCTGGCCACCGCCTTTGACTTTGGTTAGTTGCCGTCGAGACGTGCTGTAAGCTAGTCTACAGATTTCGTTTGGGTTTTGGACATCTGTTAAATATTCTACTGAAACGACAGTAATGCTAGCCAAATTTAAATAAGATTCTAAAAATTTTTTTTCGCCTGGTAACCCAAAGGCCGTTTGTTCAAGTATTTTGGCCTGAGTGAACCGATGCCAAAAATTAAGAAAACATATAATTTCTTAAGTACTTTCCCCGTGATTAACAGATTTTAATTTCACGTTTTGAACCAGTTGTGAAGAAAAGGAAAAATAAAGAAGTACTCTTTAGTACCCCTTTAAAAAAAAAATCGTAATGAGGGGTCTAGTAGAAATTTCAACATTTTAAATTATTTGGCACTGGAAATAATTTTGCACATTAATTTTTGAATACATAATTCTTCATGCAACCCTTGTTTCCTAATCGTATCATTAAATTGAGAAACTCTAATTCACACTTTTATTCTATTAATTAGTTGCAAATAAGTGTCTGATATGTATTGGGATGTGTTGGGTTGTTCGTCTTTAAGGGTACTTAATGAAAACGCTGTGTTGAATGTCATGTTTGGAAAGTTCCAAGTTGCCCAATATTTATTTATTTATTTTATCACCAGTTTAAATATTAGAATTACATTCAATTAAATATCAGAAACGCCGTCTGTCATTTTTATTAGGCAATGCTTACAAGAAAGCACAATACATAGTGGGCCACGTTACCTCCATCAGACTCAGGAATGTATCTATGATACGAATTTTGTGACTAATAATTCTATGAATCAGAAATAGTTTGCGAACTATACTTTATGTAGGCTTAAGGCATAAAGACCATACAATCTTTATCGATGACAGAAGTATTTCCTTTGATACAAATTTGGTGGCTATAATATCAAAGATCTTAAATGACAGCAAACTATTCTTATAATATGCCTTACGGGATTTTGAATTTCTTCATCTTGGGCAGGATTGTACTGCTCTGATAATGTTGCATGCATTTAACTCCAGCAGTAGCTAAATGATGACCAACAGTGCATTTGATTTAGTGGGTTTCTGACGGACCTGCTTTGCTTAAAATATTACTTGATATAAGGCAACCACTGCCCTGTATTCGCAGCTCATGACTGTTTCATTATTACTTTTAAAAGACAGAATAGAACACCTCTGGAACCAAAATTAAATATGGTTTGGTACATGCGCATATATTCAAAGTTCATGTTGACTTGAAACTGGCATCCGAAAATATATAAAATTTCCTATATTTATTGGCACATCAATGCTTGTAAAATACAATATAGTGCTGGTCATTGTCATTAATCACAGTTTCTGATGTAATACTTATTAGTCTTTAAAAAACGAATCAGGTAAGCCACCCTATACTGTTGACTTTAAAAGTTTATTTGATTATACATATTAAATAGAAATTAAACGAAATATCTTTTATCTGTAAAATTATGTTTCCGTATCTTTGGCTATGCCATCATTCAAATCTGTCCTGAAAATAAAAACCTGCAGGCATATCACTTCTGTCTATAAGTTTAATCAAAATTAACATTATATTAAAAATTAAGTACATAAATTGTATTTATAAATTTATTTTTGTGCGATGCCATATTCGCAATTGTCTTGAAAATAAGAGTCATATGTCACTCGATATACTTATTTTAGAAGTTATATCAAAATGTGTATTAAAAAACAAATACATATCTTTTATTTAAAACTTTATGTTTGTGTGAAATTGTGAGTTGTAATTTCATATTAGAATCCACCTTGAAAGGTACATCAGGTACCTGTAGGTACATCAGGTGATACATTTATACAATTTTTAATACATCGAATAAGAAAAAAAAAGAAGTAAATACGGAATTTATATATATAATTTCCGAGAGGGTATGGTATATATATAATTTCTGAGATGGTCTAGCCTATATATATATATATATATATATATATATATATATATATATATATATATATATATATATATATATATATATATATATATATGCGAGTGTGTGTGTGTGTTTGTGTGTATCGCTCTCTAGCACACAATGAGATAAATTAAAATGGCAGCGAGAAATTAAAAGGGCAGACAGCAGCATACCCTATCAGATGATGAGACGAAGATGGGCGGTACCAGCACACACTAGTGGATGATGAGAAAAACAAACATGGTGGTCGCTGGTAGAGCACTATACAAGAAGACATGAGGAATATATACATAGAAAATCAAATGGCCCAATATGCATGTAACAGAAACAAAATGGCGGACGATGGAAAACAATATGTTGGATGGAAACAAGATGACCACGATGTCACCCAATGTTCAAGTCCAAGGACATCCCAGATAGCCGACACCAGATGGCCACCATTAAATCATCCAAGAGGGATAGATCCTTGTGTCCTCAGCTCTCAGCCCTTGCCCTCGGACCAGCTCAACATATCTACTAATCTACAGTTTTGAAATTTATATAGCGAAAGAATTGCTTTTCATGATTTCCTTCATTAATTTCGTAAAAATACTTAGATGGTATCATTCAATAATTTTTAAATTATTTTTTGGATGATTTTTAGAATTTTTTTACATTTTTGCGGTCAAAGGTCCTCAGGGTCAAGATCAAGGTCACTGGTCAAAGGTCATGTGTCAGCGGTAAAAGGTCAATGACATCCAAGATGGCAGCCAGGTGACGTAACAACATGGCGATCCCCCTGCTCCGGCTCCGACGCCCCAAGCCCTTGTCATCAAATCCCTTTTCCTTACTACTGATATCTTTATTATTTTCATGAAGATAACTATTCGATATATAAAAATATATACTATGTTTAGACAATTGAACTCCCTTAGTAATAGCATGTTGGGGAGACAGATAGACATGCAGATAGATAGACAGACATATAGGTAGATAGATAGAGAGAGAGAGACCAGACCTGTGTGGTTGCTGCCCACAGATGCTGCAGGTGCTGGAGATCCTGCAGCATTTGCTAGAGGAGGAGCGCGCCATCAGCGAAGCCGTGGACTACGGCATCATCAGTGTCATGTGGCCCTTGCTCGAACACCCCAATACCAACGTCGTGACTGGGGCGCTCTCATGCCTTGCCCGCGTTCTCTCCTCCGACGACGGGAAGAAAGACGCCGGCGAGAGACTTGCCTTTGTGAGGAGCCTCGTCACCTGTCTATATTCCAAGGTGGCGCTCGCTAACCCTCGCTGTTGCAATCTAAAGTACATTATATTAATTCCGAAAGTCATGGGACAAGCAGCACTGTATAAAAGTAATGTTACCAGTACTAAAGTTGGTGCCACCATTCCGTGAAGTTTCTGACAGCGTGTAAGTCAGGTGGAACTATATCTACACTGTTCATGGAAATATGACGTGAATGATCGAAATTAAAAAAGGGTGTTGTAGCGGATGCCAAACTGATGTATAAATACATTTGTATTTATACATACAGTTGAGTGGAATTTAACATCCTTCCGTCTACTATATCATATGTGCATTAACAACACTTTATAGAAAGTGTTACACTCTTAAGAAAACAGAAATTATAGTAATGTTTAGCAACATCTGGGAAATAATTTTCCAAGGTAACAGACAAGCCATAACATCTGGAATCATATCTCTAACCCAAGCAGGAAATACTAGACGGATATCCAACAGGTCTTCAGAGTGTTCTTATGTTTCCATAGGACACGGGCGTAAATGACTTATAAGAGTATCCACGTTAACATGGCAAACTTGGCATAGCTACTCGCTTGGTCTCGTGATGTCGCTAGATGGATTCTGGAGGACTGTGGTTTGGCCTGATAAATCAATGTCATTGACTGGTAACCCTCACTTTGCACTGCTTGGTGACAGTTTGTAGCCCTTCACGGAGTTCGTGCACCTCCAAAAGTATAGGGTGTTCCAGCACGATAGTGCACCGCGTCGTCGGGCTCGCATTGTTCGGAACTAGTCCCAGAAGCATTTTCGTGAGTTCCGACTACTGACATGGCCACTATGTTCACCGGATGTGAACCATATCGAGCATTTAAGAAGCATGTTGTAAGGGTCCATTCGTATACAGTATGTCACATTTTTATTCATAGACAGCCTCAGCCATTATAATATAGTACTTATATTTTTTCATTAGATTACTGAAATTAGTGTATCAAAGTTTTATGTAATACTAATAAGATAAAACTGTAAAATTTTAGTGCGCAAAATATTTCCCTCTAACTCAGTCCCTAAAAAGAAAACAAAAGCCCTTTGTAACACCAAATGAAGGTCACTTTGCTATTGATACACTAGTACACATTTAGTCGTTTGATGAGATCGAGTCTCGTAAACAGTTATGGGATATTTGTGTGTATAGTTCGTTGTTCCTGTTTTACGTACAATATGCAGCGGTCTCCATAAAATGGGTAAGGAAATTAGTTCCGAGGGGAAAGAGAGAATTGTACATTTAGCGCTTAGAGGATTTTACTTAAGAAACATAGGACGTATCGTGAATAAGAGTCACCCAATAGGCCAGTATGTTATCATTAAATTTAAATACCAGGGGTCAATCAGAAACATAGAAGAAAAACTAAATAGAAACATCTGCGTCCCTAGAAAAAAACGATTAATTTTGCGACGAATAATATCTCCATACAAGCGTTCCTAAACTATGTGCTGAATTGGAAATTGTCACTGGTAATCAAATGTGTTCTGAGACAGTTCGTCGGCTGTTAGGTAGACACGGCTATAGAGGAAAGACAGCAAGGCAGAGGCCCTACATCGGCAAGAAGTACCGAGCTGCAAGACAGCTCTTCCCAAAAGTGCACCTGAATATTTTTAACAATGTAATCTGGTCAGATGAGACCAAAATCCACTTTTTTTTCGCTCTTATTGTGTCCACAGGATATGAAGAAAGTATAATACGACCGATAATGTTACCAGTACATTTCCCACAGTTAAACAACATGGGGGGAGGTTTAGTTATGGTTTCGGAGTGTCTGTCTCCAAAAGGGATCGGGAATTTTGTGTGTATTTAACTACATTAGAAATAAGAATGTCAAGTAAAGAGCAGAAAAAATTAGGAACGTCAACTTCCTAGATTTTTTCAACATGATAACTAACCGAAGCATAGAAACAATTAAAAACTCTTCCTTAGTCTCCCTACCTCAACCCCACTTAACGTGTATGGGAAATTCTGACGTATTGAATATGTATACAGCAGAAACGTTTCTTACGAGGAGGAACTTAAAAAAATAAGTGACTGAAGAATGGTACAGTATAGGTCGTGAAAGATGTGAGATTATAGTCAACTCCACGCAGCACAGATGTCAAGCAGTTATCAAAGTCAAACCTACTCCACAAGATATTGTAACATTGCGGATTTTCAGGGGTTATATTTATCTTATAATTCAAAGTGATTAAAGAGTATTTACTTATGTTGTCAGTTCATTTAATATACTTTCAAAATTCAGTTATATTATAGTATTTTTTAAAAATGCGGTATAATCTTTGGTTATTTTAATAGTTTATTGACACAGAGATAATGTGTACATATATTTCATTTGTTTCTAGACTATAATCATTATTCCAAATCTGTTTGCTACATGTAATTTATTCTCTATAGGGTAGAACACAAATACACGACAAAACATATAATAGTTGTCTCTCGTCTCGCCAGCGCTGATTGGTAGAGAGATGTGGGGTGGTCAGACGACAGCCAATTAGAAAACATATGAGAACATAAGAAAGGCAGACGTGAAATCGAACGTAATTTTTCTAGCAGTTCTATTACCACCACGGCCAAGGATATTCTTATGATACTAACACTTTTTAAATGATTTAATTAGTAAATATATTTGCTGCTAGATATTATTTTTAATTATCGAATAAGAGACACGAGTGATAGTAATTGATTGGTATTGTAAGAAGACCCACGAGTAATAATGATTATTTTAATTTGCTTGAGAAAAAATTAATCATATTAATGGAATTTTTCGGATAAGATGAATGAGGTAATAAAAAATTTGTAAAAGCTGAAATAATATCTACATATCTGAACCAACTGAAATATTACAATATTATTACTTCTGTTTTGTGGGTTTTGTTCATTAATTGTGTCAACTTCATGTAAAAGTGCAACTTCCTCATGTTTTTTTATTTATTTTGAGTTACATTTTGGTAGAAACGAGTTACTTTTTTGTAATAAATAAAGGTATCGATCCATACGATTTTGGTAAACGAATTATCCAGAACAATTAATTTTGTTAAAGTGTTAAAATGAGAAAGTAATAATTTTTTGTTTTTATTTATTCTTATATTGCAGAGTGCCTTTTAGTGCAACACTGTTTTTGTTAGCTCTATGCCGTAGATCGTTTCTGTATTGTAACCATGAATTAACATTCAGGTATAGTTAGGCGTTTGTATTTTTCCAGTATATCATGGTTTAGCTTTTCCTTCTTGATTATAATTAAAAGAAGAATAGAGAACTGTTTTTATTATTATTCAATATGTTATGGGCCCAGCATCGCCTTTGGAGTGCGAATTTATGTAATTCAATGGTTATTTTTCGAGGTATTGGTATCAGAAGTTTAAAAAATATCTTGTATATAGTTGTTGCCATAATCAAAGTCCAAGGACGGATTTCGCAAAACACATAAGACAATTATCTGGTGAGTCAGACTGGGTTGTTTGGAAGAAGGATATCCGAGCTTTACTAGATTACCACGAAGGCGCATTAGATAGTCTATACAAGAAGTTGAAGAAACCAAATGAGTATATAGCTGAGAAAGAGACGTGGCATTCTGTCGAAAGGCAAATAGTATTGCCATGTCAACAATAGCTAGTACCGTTACTGACTCAAAATATAATGGAAAAATAATCAGGTAGTGATATGTGGGAAGCTTTAAAGAATCTGTTTGAAGCTACCTCACAAGACCAGCTTTTTAAGGTATGTACAGAGTTTTTTTATTTTCCTGGAAAACAGAACAAGATGTTTCAACTCATATTGCCAAACTTAAAAGTCTGTGGAATGAATTTAATTATGGTCTAAAAGATAAGAACAAGAATCGTTTACCTGATTTATTGTTGACGTGTAAGATATTATTTGTTCCTCCAAGTAGTTTCGAAAATTTTAAAACAAATTAGACGTTACTGTCGAATGATTCGTCAAAGATATTTGATGAACTAAGTATACAGCTCTGTATGTTTGAAAGAAACATGAGGAAATCGAATGATTATAGTAGTATCTCTGAAGCCCTTACCTTAATAATTATAAAAATAAGAGAGATGTTAAGCCAAACAATCCAGCTAAGAAGGACGACATTTGTAATTACTGTGGAAAAAAAACAGTCACTGGGTTAGAACTTTCTCGAAAATGGATCCCAATGGAAGACCAAAAAGGAAAGATGAGCCAAAAGGTACCGCAATTAATGCTGTCGAACATGTTGTTGATCTAGTGTTAAATCTGCAGTGAGGTATTTAGTATTACTTTGAAGAGTAAATCTAAAGATTGGTGGATTGATAATGGTGCTACTTAGCATATAACCAACCGTTCTGAGTGGTTTAGTACTACTTTGAAGAGTAAATCTAAAGATTGGTGGATTGATAATGGTGCTACTTAGCATATAACCATCCGTTCTGAGTGGTTTATCGATTTTAAGGAGTTTAGCAATTTCCATAAAGTCGTCGTAGCTGGAAAGGAACTTCTAGAAGCAATAGGATATGGTAGAGTTAAAGTCTCGTCCATAGTGAATGTGAAAAGGAAGACCTGTATACTGAATAACGTCTGGTATGTACCCAAGATTTCTAGGAATTTATTTTCTGCATAGCAGCGCATGATTTAAAACCTGAAAGTATTTTTGAATCATCCATTAGAGAATGTAGTTTTAAGGTTAAGGGTAATATAGTGGTAAAAGGTATTCGAGAACAGGGAGGGACTCTGTATAAGGTAAATAAGAAGCAATAGTTCCCCAACAGCCAGCTGAAGTAAATGCTGTGATTTGAAATGAATCGCTATTACAATTATACCACAAGAGGTGGGGCCATCAAGCTAAACGAAATGTTAGACAGTAACTTGAACAAGCGTTGGGAGTAAAAGTCAAACTAGAGAGAGAGAGATATCTGTGAGTCTTGTGTTTATGGAAAAGCGCATCGTCTGCCATTTGATACCACTGTGAAAACTTCTGAGTCCAGGTGAATTAATATCGACTGATATTATTGGTCCTTTTGAAGAATCATTCTCAAAGAAATGTTATTTAGTAGTATTCAAAGATAGCTATACTAAATTTCGATACAGCTATGTTGATGCAAAAAAGTCAGAAACAAGTAAGTGTATAGTGCAGATGTTAATTCATGCTAAGCACAAAGGTCATTCAGTTAAAGTTCTATTGAGCGACAATGGCGGAGAATACGACAATGATTGAATTCGTAAGATTCTTCAACAGCATGGGGTAATTGAAAGGCTAACAGCACAATACAATGGGTTAAGTGAAAGGAAAAATCGCACGATAGTAGAGATGGCTAGAACATTTAAGTATTCTAACTCAGAAATAACTTTTCTTGTAGACATTTGGGCAGATTTGGTTACTACAGCAACTAGTATATTGAATCGTACAGCAGAGTAGTCTGTTTGTGGACTCAGTCCATATGAACTTTCGTTAGAGAAAAAACCAAGAACTAAGCATCTCAGAATAATATGATCGTCGTGTTACTTTCATATAGCAAAGGAGAACCAAAATAAAATGGATAAGAAGGCAACTAAAGGATTTTAGTTGGCTATGATGGCGAAGAGCGCTACCGCATATATGTGAAAGAGACCAGACAAGTATATCTCTCTAGATATGTAGTTTTTTAAGAGAGACTTCAAGAATATGCCGAGAAAGTGAAAGTTCCTTCACTCGAAAGAAAATCTGTAGTGACAGAAACTTATGAAGGAGTAAATTAACATGAGCAAACAAGGTTGAAGAGTCAAAAACTGATAATGATATAGAATACAACACTGGAGACGATGGGGGTGTGAAGAATTTATCACTATATAAATTTCGTGATTGATTGAAGTGGCAAGCGCCAGGTTATTTAAAAGACTTTGTAACACCATTTAATGCTGCTGAACAAGTAGAGTATGCTATACTGATAGATACTCCAAATACTTATGATGAATCTATCTCAAGTGAAGAAGCAGCAGATTGGAGTAATGATATGGATAAGAAGATGACATCTTTAAATGAGATTAATGTGTGGGAGTTAGCTGAATTACCAAAATGAACAAAGGCTATTCCGTGTAGATGGGTTTTGTACGAAATTAATTAAACCCAGATGGCAGTATTTAGAGGTACAAAGCCACACTAGTAGCAAAAATATTTGGTCAACAGAAAATAGTTGCCTACAATCGAACTTTAAGCCCTGTGATGAAGCTTATCACAATACGTTCAATTATCAGTATCGATGGTAATGAGGGGATGCAGCCTTCTCAGTTTGATATCTCAATAGCTTTTCAATATGGTGAATTAGAAGAAACCATTTATATGCAGCAGCCAGATGGTTATAAATATGGGTCTAATCGTGTCTATAAGCTCAATAGAAGTATATATGGGTTTAAGCAGGCTCCAGGGTGTTGGAATTGTCGTTTTAAAAACGTTTTAAGTCACAAAATTTTCAAGTTAGTGCAGCAGATCCATGTCTTTTCATCAAGAAAGAGAATAGTAAGGGACATCTGTTAGTTGTTTATGTTGACTATGGTCTATTAGCAATGGATGACTCAAAAGATCTAGATGATTTTCTACAGAGTTTGAAAAAGGAGTTCAAAGTTGTTGAGAAGGAGGCAACATATTATCTAGGGCTGGAGATAAAACAAAGTGACAGGGGTATCAAGTTTGGCCGGAAGACTTATGCCAAAAAGATTACTAGGACGGTTTGGTGTTGATAACTGTAGACCGATGTACATGCCAGTTCTATAGAATTCACGAATTTCAGATTCAGGGAAAGTTAAACAACATCAATTTCTCACAAAACCCTTGGGAAATAATCGTCACAAGATCAGGTGTAGTAGAATAGGACTTTTCTGAAAAAACAAACTACATTAATAAGGGAAAATGTTAAAGTGTTAAAAGGAGAAAGTATTAATTTTTAGTTTTTTTTTAATTTATTCTTTTATTGCAGAGCGCCCTTCAGCGCAACACTGCTTTTGTTAGCTCTATGCTGAAGATCTTTTTTGTATGTAACTGTGAAGTAACATTCGCGTATAGTTATACTTTTTCCTCTTTTCAGTATATCATGGTTTAGATTTTTCTTCTTGATTATAATTAAGAGCAGAATAATAGGGACTGTTTTTATTAATATTAAATAAATTCAACAATCAGAAACATAAAAATATTTTAATAAAATCGAAGTGCACAATAAAAAAGTGACCTACTGTACATGAACCTGTAGTTGTGAGAAGCTGTCCAGACGTATTCCTTCCCGCGACTGGAATTGATGCCACAACGATTCGCAGCATTTCGTCGGGCTGGACGGTGTTCTAAACAATATTCAGGTTGTTCATGATTAATTGAACAGTTACGAAAGCTCTGGACAAGATTTCTACCCATTTATTATCTTTCCGCCATACATAGAATTTAGTTTGTCATGGACCCGGTCACTTTATTTATGCGTCGATCAAATAAAACTACAAAATTTTTAAAAACTTAAATATTCTTTTATTAATTTGACGGTTCTTACTTAATGCGCATAAGAAATATATGAAATAAAAAATTTACTCAGGCCACAAATTAAATACGAGACAAATTCGTAGAACTAATTCGTAGAACACTAGTGCATTTGTTTGTACATTCTTTCTACTTTCACTTGAAGCAAGACATTCAGAATATTCGTTAAAATGTATTCCGCTAGTAGCAGTTTTTTTCTTCAAAAGTTGATTTCAAAAGTGTTTAATTGCTAGCCAGCTATGAATGTCCCATGGTTTTTGGAACTTGAGTGTAATTATGCAGTGTGTTTACTGTCCACGCGGTTGCATGTTTTACTAACTTTCAAGAGGTCGTGGGTTCGATCCCACCCTTCTGTATTTGGGGTGTTTTTTTTTTTTTAATTGCTGTCCATCCGCATCGCAGGCCATGGGTGAGTGGTGCCGCTTCTCAGCAATGGCCTTCCTAGTCTCGTATCCACCATTCATTTGCTCTCGCTCACCTCGCATGGTTGTCTAGCACATAAACAGAAGTATAAGCTATTCATGGTAAAATGAGCTCTTTTGAAAGCCCTGCTTAAAACCTACTTGTATGTACGTTGTGTATTCTTCCGCCTTATGTAAGATCGACATTGTCGTGAGCCTAATCACTTTATTCATGTGTCGGTCAAGTGAAATTGTGAAATTATTAGAAAAGCAAATATGTTACAAATCTGATCATTTTTACAGTTCGATGCATTAAAAATACAGAATGCGAAAGCAATAATTTAAGGTGTCACAAATTATTACTAAGATATTTTATTCGACGTAAAATATGGAACTACTTTCCTCTTCATCGTTACCAACATCTCTGGGCGCATGTCACTCAAGGCGCACGTTGAAATATTTGCAGGTAGGGGCAGTGAATATTTTATAATGTTGATTTCAAAAGTGCTCACTTTATCGTGAACAGCCTTCAAATTAAAAGCATGACCTCTTCTGTTGCAGTTTTCAGTGAAGACAGGCGGGGAAGGTTCTAATAAGCAACTCATGTCATTATTCCATGGAAATTTCCAGATTTACTAAGGTGGCTGTACCAAGCCGGGAAAAAATGAAACTTATTTAGGCAGCTTAGTTAAGTAGTAAATTAGCAGCGATTTGCAAAGCAGTGCGGAAATAAAACTGGTATACCATAGTTGGAACAATAAATATTCAAGTTTTCTCGTAGCGTGAATTTGTCTTTAATCGGCAATTTTTTATTGAATTGGTTTCCCTATTACAATTATAGCTATATATTATATTGGTTTTAAATATTATATAAATGTTGATCAAAACAGTGTAGGTTGACAGTTAAATTTTACAAGGTTGTAATAGAACCTAGTAGACCGAATTAGCTCTGTAAGAAAATGAATCCAGGACGCCAGCTTCCGCCATTTTGAAGCTTTCAGAATTTTGAGAATAATTAAAAACAACTATATGTAGGTCTTCCATAGGATAAAAAAAAACGGCGTTTCTATGATTCCGTGCCCGATCGTGTCGATTCATGTACCCAAGTACGAGATCCAACGATGTACTAAAGGTGCACTTTTTCTGTCCCGTATGGGGGGTGGAACATTACCACGAAGTCATTTATTGTACCATTAAAATAAGAAAATTACTTTTTACACCAAAGGTTATTATTTGTAGCGCGGATTTTTATGACAGAGAGAGCACTTACAATATTAATGGTAGTGGTTTAAAGTATAACATACATAATACGTTATACGTTTATTACTGTCATATATGACGTAGCCTATTTATTAGGTCTTCTCTTTTCTAGAGTGAAAACATGTAAGTATAAGCTCGATGCGCGGGCGTTTTGAGGCTAACATTTTAATTTGTACAGACTGATTTATTGTGATGCGTCAATAACACAACAATCAATTGTACGCCTTCACATGGTTCCATTGTAAGTAACCTATATGTATATATATATATATATATATATATATATATATATATATATATATATATATATATATATATATATATATATATATATATATATATATATATATATATTTTGTTTCTTACGACTGCAGTGTTTCGCATGTTTATGGAAAGTTAATTAAAATGAACACTGACATTAAATTTTGCTAGCCAAACTGTATTAAATAGTGATTACCTAATCGTCAGAAAACATAATACCTCTGAATAAACGGATTTTGGCCTCGCCGTGTTGAATATCAGAAACGTCAGGACGAGCGACAAAGCAAGTCATCCAAGGTAGCAGTTTTCATTTCAATAAGAGGATAAAAAAATCTATACAAATAAAAGTAAAAGTTAGTTTCTATGTATGCATGAATGTACGCATGCATATATATGTATATATAATATAATAATAATTTTATACAATAATACATGCGTACATATACACACATTAAATTATATTTATATAATTGAATGTATATATATATAATTGAATGTGTGTATATGTACGCATGTGTATATATATATATATAATTGAATGTGTGTATATGTACGCATATATTATTGTATAAAAGTATATGTGTATGCAACAAAATAACATTTAAAAATAAATATTATCATAAGATATCTGTCAAATTGTGTAGAATCATATAATGACATACACAGATACGTACATAAACACATTCATGCATACAAAAATACATACGGAAGGGTATCATTCCCAAATTTGGTCCAGATCTGCCAAACATTGTAGAATTGTATAAAGAATGTACATACAGCCATATATGCATACATGCATACATACACACGTATATGCCAAAATAGGCTCCAGCCCCTAATTGAGCCCGAAACACCTAAAACGGGATTGTGTATCTCTCATTGCCCTCTTATACCTTCGTAACGCTGAGAAGTGCTGCTATTTCAAATGAGGAAATTATAAGAACCGCTTTAATAACGTATAAATTTCCTGGAACTGGGACTGATTCATTTAATGACGTCGGTCTGTAAGAAGCTTTTCCATGTTAAGTGAAATTCACCATGAATTTACAATATTTACTTTTAAAAATCCACATTGGCCTCGATTTGTATGCAATAAACGATGCGCATAATAAACGCCATAGCGCATCAAAAAGTATTCCTGTCAGATTAAAATATCTTCATTTAATTTACAAACAAATCACGGAGTGAACTGCTAGTTTGTATGTATCTGTAGATGTAACGTCTCGTGGGCAGCAAGGTGATAAGGAGATTAAGCATGTTGCTCCGAGTAACAGGAAATGGAGACGATGCGGCTATGGCCTATATAAGCTGCTCACGGTAAAATGAGCACTTTTGAAAGCCCTGCTCAAGATCAATTTGTTTGCACATTGTGTTTTCTTCCTCATTATGTAAAATTGACATTGCCATGGGCCTCACCACTTTATTTATGTGTCGGTCAAGTGAAAATGTTAATTTATTAGAATAGTAAGTATTTTACAAATACGGTCATCTTTACAATTCCATGCATACTCACACTTTTTATTCGACGTTGAGATATGGAACTACTTTCCAGCCATCCTGACCAACCTTACTTAGCGCATGTCACTCAATGAGCGCGTTTAAATACATGCAGGCGGGGAAGTGACTTTTTTCTGAGGTTGATTTCAAAAGTGCTCACTCTATCGTGAACAGCCTTTAGTAAAGTTACTTCTACTCAGGTTGGGAATATCAATGTTAAATATTAGGTAACCAAAATTTTTCGCCACTAGGTAAGCGCTAGTGTCGCATGTGTACCAGATTTTCTCTATTTTCTACGTTATTAAAACAGGATGATTGTAATAATCATGAATCAAATATACTTCAAATAACTTCGTAAGTAAGTAAGATCTTTCTCTTTTATTATTCATGTAGCATAATATTTTATAGACTGTTCGCAGTAAAATGAGAACTTTTGAAAGCCCTGCTTATGGTCTACTTGTATGCACGTTTTGTATTCCTCCGCCTTACGTAAAATTAACATTGCCAAGAGCCTCATCGCTTTATTCATGCGTCGCTCATGTAAGAGAGTAGCTTTACCGTTGTTCCCGAGTGTTGTTTATATTTTACATCGTTAATTTTCTTGAAATGTTTACATTTTGGTAATCACTGTTTGTTTGTATTCTACCGAAATTTACTAGCTATGTTCATTTTATCATTTGATTATAAATCTCTGTTTACACTATCACTAATTCAGATTGTAAGTAATTTAACCACGAATTTTTCTGGCCGATTGAGTGACTGTAAGGCAGGCTTTAATATAGGAATTATTTCTTCCTTGCCCTGAGGTGGCAATTTCAATTCTATTGAAACGATACGTTTCGGCCGCATTTCTTTAAGGAAAAAAAAATTCCGTGACGCTTCATAAAGGTCTGCAACTAGTCGTCAGAAAAGATGGACCGTCTGTTCGGGAGTCCGGAAACCAAGAGGTTGAATCCTGAGGATCTACGCGGTGCGGAGGCCGAGCGATGTAAGAGGCGTGCCGAGGTTCTACGGGTGCAGTTTCGGCAGGTTCGGTCACGAACCTCGGGATGACACAGTTACAAAATTAATTGCATTAGCCCTGCACATCGTATGGTAGACTGTAATGTCTTCATTCTACACGACTCAAGTAAGACCTCTGACTTGTATCCGTCACTAACGCACATCCTTCTTCAGACTGTTGTAAATGAATATATTCTTTAAATTATGCACAGACTTTTCTTTTTCACCTCCCAGAGGCTCGGGAATAGTTCACTAAAAATACTCGTTGCATCTAGAGCTAATTAAAGGGCAGAAGAATATTAAAATGTCAAGATTTAAGAATCGGTTTATATTACCTCGTAACTGTGTTCTGTGAATACTATAAATCAAGTGACATTTAAAAATTGATCTCAATATTATCTAGGTCACTTGAATTGGCAGCAGGACGTGTTGAAAATAATGAGTGTAGATATTGTTCTTATGTATTCTTTTTCTTGAGTGTGATAGAGATTCTTTCTTATGATGACTCATTTGAAACTATCAATTAAATATATTCTTCAACTATTTAGACTGGACGTGTTATGTTTTTAGGGTTGTTGTGTTCATGCTTCATTCTGAAAGTAATTTTAATAGATTTCACATTTACATACAAGTAAAATATGCTTGTCAACTCTGTTTTGCCTTGCACTGCAGTGAGCTATGATTTTGCATTTAATCCATGTTATTAAATGGCTTTTTGATGTGATCATCAAATTAAAGCATCAATTCCAGATAGGCAAATTGGAAATATTTCTTTCACTACTGCTACAGTAGTTGACCCCCGTATGTCAATTAGAAATTTATACACTCACAAAAGCTTACAATAAATAATTCTTCTGAACCTATAAGCACAAATATGCATTTTTTTAACACCCTAAACTAATAAAGTCTGTAATCAATTCACGCTTTATTATAGTCAAGTGAAACTGTGAAATTATTAAGAAAGTAAATACCTTACAAATTTGCTTATTTTTACACTTCGATGCAATAAAAACAGAAAGAGAAAAAAATGATTTTAAATTATCACAAATGGTTACCTAACACTTTTTATTTGACGTTAAAATATAGAACTACTTTCCATCATCATTACCAATTGTGCTGGGCGAGTGTTACTCAATGCGCCCGTTAAATATATGCAGGCAGGAGCAATGACATTTTTGTAAGGTTCGTATCTAAAGTGCTCACTTTATCGTGAACAGCCTATAATTAAAATTACTTTTTCGAACACTGTGCACCTGGCAGCGGAAATTTTCGCTTTTCCAAACTCTCCCATAGTAAATCTCGTTTCGTTCCTAACCTGAGTATAATACATTCACGGTTACTTCAGCTTTTTTTGAAGCCCTGCTAAAGTTCTACTTCCAGGATATTTCTCCGCCTCGTACAAACTAAGCTTAACTAAGTCTGGAAAATCACACCAAAGGACGACGCACCACAGTCGTGCGCACTGAGTGGCACAGTATTTTGTATAAGAACTATTTCTCACCAGATGTTACCGACATACCTATTTTCTCCCTGTTTTTAATTCAAATTATCTATAAGTGAAGCATTATAATTTATAGAAAAAATATGAATAACATTCCAATTTAACAGGGATAGAAAGTAACTTTTATGAACACAAGTATAAAACGCTTGTGATACAAGGCGTATTTAGGAAATAACTAAAAACGTCATACATGGGGAGATTTTTCAAGGGTTTGATTCAAAAAGGCCGAAGAAACCGTGAATGGACTATAGAATAAATACTACCCGTAAATAGTGTTCACGATAAAGTGAGCACTTTAGAAATGAACCTTAGAAAAAAATCACTGCCCCTGAATGCATATATATTTTAATGGGCGCACTAAGTGACATTCGCCCAGTAAAGTTGGTAACGATGGATGGAAAGTAGTTCCATATCTTAACGTTGAATAAAAAGTGTTAGGTAACCATTTGTGATAACTTAAATTAGTTTCTTTCGCTTTCTGTCGTTTTTTTTTTCAATGCGTCGAACTATAACAATGAGTAGATTTGTAAAGTATTTACTTTCTTAAAAATTTCACAGTTTCATTTAACCGACCAATGAATAAAGTGATGAAACCCATGGCAATGTTAATACTATATAAGGCGGAAGAATACACAACGTGTATACAAGTAGATGTTAAGAACGGCTTTCAGAAGTGCTCATTTTAGCGTGAATCGGCAAAACATTCGCCTGGAGTGATTTAAAAAAAAAAAAAGAAAAGAAAAGAAACCACGAGAACCATGATAAAGATGGCCGGACTAGGAATCGAGCCCAGGGGGCTTATTCTAAGTTATTAGTTAATTTTTCATTTTCGTTGAGTTTCGAAAGCTCTCGAAACGAATAAAATCTTCTAGAAAGGCTATTTTGTATTCAAAGTCAGATTTCGTTATAGCCCTCCGAGAGTTCGGCAATGTTCGGATTTTCGTTAGCGAATGCAGTATGGCAACACTATGCACTTGAACGTTATCTGTTTTATGAGACATGTTTATGAATTACGATTAATTAAGCTTAAAACATTAATAAACAACAGCAATAAAGCCTTAAGAATATTTTGTTGGCTTTTGGCGTGTCTCATACATTAGTATTAAATAAATAAGACATTCTAGGGAAAGGGTATATTTCGTTCGTCAAATGTATCAAATATGCTGACAACATCGTACTAGTTTCCAAACAAATTCTAACTTGGCTAGACGTGTGATGTATTACACATAAATAATATGCTTTAGTTTCGTATACTCTGAGTTGAAATATACTCGTATGTACTCCGATAAGATAGAGCATACAGAACTTTGTTTGTTACATGCACACAGATTTTTCACAATGACCGTTTTGCTGTTTTGTTGCAAGCTATTTAAGAAAAATCAGTTTTCTCGGTTATTTATTATACCAAGATTATAAAATAAGCTATGGTAAACAAACTAGACGCTGTCGTGTTTCTTGTGGATTGTGTTTCTACCTTTATGTGAATTTTCACTCTATTATTTCCAAGAGAATGTAATTTCGTTGTAAACCACCAAGAATTAATTACAATTTAGCGCTACCTATCAATTGATTTACGAACTACATTGTTCAAAGAAAATTATTCGAATAAAGTGTTTATGTTCTCTTGTTTGATTATAAACAACTGTAATAATATAATAAATTCCCCCACAATAGCCAGCCTACACATCTGCTTACATAGTTCACAAATTAAAACAGAAAGGTTAATTGGCGCTTTTATAATATTTTTTCTGAAATATATTTTTATGTTCCGGTAATGCATGAAGGCACATTACTTCACGATTATCTTCTTTCAAAATCCCAAAAAACAATCTGTTACTCACACCAGCCATGTTTTTGTAATAAAACTCGGTAACGAAGGCCCAAAGGGCTTCGTTATCGTTTAGAGTTTCTTAACGATCACAGTGACGTCAAACGAACACCAGAATGCGCTTTGAATAGCTTTTTTTCGTTAGTAAGGGAAAATTCGAGCAATCAGGAATATATTTGTCGAGAGGAAACGAAACGAATAGTAACTCAGAACAAGCCCCCAGGATGCCCGGGACGCGAGTGCTGTGGTTCGCTACCGCGCCGCCTCGCTCGGGTGTTTCACAAATGAACTGCAGACAGACAAAGCAGCCTCTCCGTCAGATGCACGCACGCTGGACCATAGCGATGTCCGATGTGTCGCAGGACCGCAGGGTTGTCGCCAAGTCCGCCACAGTGCTCATGTTCTACACCATACCTGTCGACTCCAGGAAGAATCTTCTCAAGTGGTACGTGTTTCCCAGGCTGGTGGAGATGGCTACGGACCCAGCCTGTAAGGAGACGCAGGTTGCTGCCATCAAGGTAAAGAGGTCTGTTCGCGATAAAGTGAGCACTTTTGAAATCAACCTCAGAAAAAAGTCACTGCCCCTTCCTGCATCACATATTTTAACAGGCGCTTTGAGTTGCATGCGCCCAGTAAAGTTGCTAACGATTTATCGAAAGTAGTTCCATATATTAACACCGAATAAAAAGAGTTAGGTTACCATTTGTGATAGTTTAAATTATTTATTTCGCTTACTGTTTTTTTAATGCATCTGCGTGTAAATATTACCAAATTGGTAAAATATTTATTTTTATAATAATCTTACAGTTTCCTCTGACCAACGGTAAAAATAAAGTGACGAGGCCCTTGACAAAGTTAAGTTTACATAAGGAGGAAGAATACACAACTAGCATACAAGTAGATACTAAGCAGGACTTTCAAATGTGCTCAATTTGCCGTGAACAGCCTACGCGATGCCGCCCGCCAAACTAAAACAGTGTCCGAAACGGCTACGAGACCATTATTTAGGTCACTAAATATTTGGGGATTTAGGGTTCAAATTTACTGAGGTGAAGTAGCACACTAAATACCGAAATAGGTCCATAAAATCGTCTGCTGTTGTTTATTGACGTTTTATTTCCGCGTCGTGGTGTAAACGCTGGTATTTACTGTTCTTGAAACACTGCACAATATATGCACGTGAAAAATGGAAAATCATGGATCTACATGAAGTTATTTTAAAATAAAGCGATCGGTTTTTATTTGAAATGGAATGTTAATTACAGGGAGTGAAGAAATTCCTAGAAGGTTGATATCGGCTAGAAATAAATATGATCAGTTATTCACAAGAAAAATGCTTGCGAGTAAGTTATTTATTGATAGGGTGACAAACAAAATAACGTCGAAATTCCACAAACCAGTGGTTTCCAACTTTGTCACGAGTAGATCTCTAACAAGCCGTTTGAAACCATTCACTCTAAATCCCTAAACCCTAATCCCCCAAATTGACCGTTTCGGACACGGCATAAGCCTTAGTGCTGTACACTGACTAGTGTATGAAACACATGTTTTCGACGTGAATACGTCTCAGCCCGACACGTGGCGTGGCAGTACGGAGGCGGCGGCGATGTAACTTTTGCACGGCAATTCCTTGCGACACTGAAATTTCGTGACTATAAACTGTTCACGGTAAAATGAGCACTTTCTAAAGGCCTGCTTAAAATATACTTGTATGAACGTTGTCTACTATTTTGCCTTATGTAAAATTAACACTTCCGTGGGCGTTATGGCTTTACTCATGCGTCCGTAAAATGAAACTGTAACATTATTAGGAAAGTAATTATTTCACAAATCTGCATATATTTATACTAAAATGAAATTTAAAAAAAAGAAATGAAAGAAATAATTTAAATTATCGAAAATGGTCACCTAATACTTTTAATTCAACGTTTGGACATGGAACTTCTTTCCCTTTATCATTACCAACTTTACTGGGCAATTACCACTCAGTGCGCCCGTTAGAATATATGCAGGTAGGAACAGTGAATTTTTCTAATATTTATTTCAGAAGTGCTCATTTTATCGTGAATAGATTTTAGAGACTGTTCACGATAAAGTGAGCACTTATGAAATGAACCTTAGAAAAAAATCACTGCCCTTTGAACGCATGTATTTTAATGGGCGCCACTAAGTGACGTTTGTCCAGTAAAGTTGGTAACGATGGATGGAAAATAGTTCCATATCTTAACGCCGATTAAAAAGTGTTAGGTAACCATTTGTGATAACTTTAACTCATTTAAATTAATTTCCCTGGACTCTCATGATAAGCTGGTTGCAAGACTTACTTCATCCACTTGTATGTAAACTTTCGCGTATTCCAGCTATGACATTGGTCTCTCGATGTGCTTTTCCTAACTGTTACACCCAGGTGCTGACAAACTTAGCAGAGACTCCGAATGGGAGGCAGGAACTACTACGCGATCACGTGACCGAACTCGAGAGCATGAGTGGGTTGGAGGATGAGGACGTCGCTAGACACGCTTCTACCTTGCTCAAGGTCATTCATTGGAAGCCATAGGTAGTATAATGACCCCAAATATTGTCGTGCAGACTGATCTCAAGTTTATGTTTCCTCTAAGGCGTTAATCAAAATTATACGAATAAAATTATTTTATGTCAATTAAATTCAAGGATTTGCAATATTTGCAGTGAAAAAGGATTATCATACCACAGAATAATATCAGCCCTTCATTTACGAAATGTTCTTATATATTTTCAAATAGACTAATTATTTTTTAAACGGAAGGACACTCTCGACGATAGGGCAAAATTAACAAATTAAGTAGTTTGGGTAATAGATTAATTTATTTCTATTCAATAACTTCAACTACTTTATGTACGAAGGAATCATCGTAGCAAAAACGTTCACACAGGTCATCATTAAATAATTAAACACTGTTGTTTTCTAATTTATGTATAAAACTTGTGGCCCCGTTAAAACGCCGAATAGCGACGGGAAATCATCCAACATGCTTTGTAGAACCATAAAAAGAAAAAGAAACATAGACATTTTCGTCGCAGGGGGACAACAAAGTTCAAAACCTATATGTTAATTTAATAACACAAAATTTAAAAATAATCTTTCATAACATTTTTAAAATGAAGGCGATAACATTTACTATCCCCTCGGTGTCCACTAAATACATACCACACACAAAAAAATGTTTTAAGCACACACGAACGTAGCTGCATGCCTCTTATGGAACAAGCAAGACTTCCGGGGACGAATATCCTGACGTGTTAACCATATGGTAACACGTCCAGCAGAAGACTCAGAACCTCTAAACCTTCTAAATGACAACCGCGAACCTTTCTTCGCTTCTTGATTCACCAATAATAATTGTCTGAGCTATAGTACAACGTATCTGGTGAAATAAACGTATAATCAGATACGTTCGTACAGCCAGCCCAACAAGACAATAGACTCATAGACTAGCACAAGCACGGAAACCAGTTAAAATTTTCGCCCCGCCAAAATAACAGAAAACAACAAGAAGTTGCCGATATAACTAATGAGACTACTTTCCTCTACATCGATTGCAAATAATTTTGAGGTAATTCTTAAGAGCTTGAATAGTAGGTAGGTCTTGATTTCTTGTTGATAGAGAGACCTTGGGAGATGGCACTAGTAACATATGCAATACAAATACAAATCTGCATTATGCAGGACTCAAACCCGGAGTTTCTCGTACCATAATGTGGCATGCATTACAGAGGTAGGATTAAGAGCATCAAGTCCGGTTGTAATCAATCTAAATTTTTGAAGACAGGTTTTACTAGACTAGAATATTTACATGGCAGTCATTTTGAGAACCGGGTATGTGGGCGACTTAAATAATGTAAGTTTACATGGCCTACTGTAGCACTACGTGGTTGCAAAATTTGGCGGGAATCGGCGTGTTTCTTCCTGATATATGACATAAAATCTTTATTTTACTTGCGATGTAGTCTTTAAAAAATGCCAAACAGAAGAGGTGCAGCGTAGACATATATTATTATTGGAATAATTATACTGCTTGACTACAAAGTTGAGTTGGAATTGGTTGCATTGTTTTCATACGTATAGCACACAAAGCTAAACTGTTTATGACTGTCGTCTTGGGAATAAGGGACTGACTTATTTAAACATAAAAATTCACATGGCCTGCTGCAGTAGTAATTATTTGCAAAATTGGGTAGAAATCCATTCATTTTTTATAAATATATGACATAAAATTGTCATTTTTAATGCTCCACTATCTTATAAAATGGCGGACTAAAAATATTTTGTGAGTACATTTTATTATTATAATATATTAGATATTGCCAGCATGCAAAGTTAAGTGGAAATTAATTAGCCTACACGTCTTCGCGGATGAAGCATATTGAGCTAAAATATTTAGATAGTTGCCATTTTGAAATTTTGTTGGTGACAGACTTAAAATACATAATTTACACGATATGCCATAGAACTACCTTACCAAATTTTGTAGTAATCGGTGGATTATTTCACAAGATATTACCAAAAAAATTTTGTCATGTGGCGCTCTATTATAAATGGCGGAGAAAATATGTTTTGTATAAAAACATTCGTTGGTTGTGATACATCTATTGCTTACGTGCAGAATTTGGTGGGAATCGGTTGAGTAGTTTCTGAGATATGACCTAAAGAATTATTTTTATATACTGCTATCTTCCAAATTAGCCTACCAATAAAAGTATCCGTCTGTAACTTCATTTTTAATATTATAAAACATCAGCATACTAAATTTAGTTTAAATCGGTTAGATAGTTACCGAAATATGACATAACGAAGGCCCTAAATTTAAAAAATACCCGTCATTTTGAAAATAATCTTTCGGTGTGTTTGAAAACTATAGGTGACAGATGTCGCTATTAAGTACTGTAAGTATGTGCATCGAGTTTGGTCAAATTTGGCTAACGGATTCAAAATATTTTTGAACGGAATTCACACACATTACACACAGACACACATTGTACACATATACATACAGAAAGGAAAGGAATCTCATAAACCTCTTTTCCTTTCGGAAAGTATGCCAGAAACATGCTTGACAACACGCAACAGCGACCTCTGGCTATCAAGTCATTTTTCTTTTCGGCATGCGATAGGCTTATTGAAGTGCACTCCCTTCTTCCCGCTTCCCTGCCCACACTTCAACCAGCGTCGCTAACGTCGCAGCCCAACAGCTAATCAGAGCCCATCTTTCTCCAACTGGAAGCAAGCATGGGTCCGAACCATGGGAATGCAATGCATGTCTGCATAGCGGGAGTAACGATGCCGGACTGTTACACGATTTGAGTTGTGTGTGCATATGCATGCATATATATGTGTGTATGCATATATATGCATATGCACATGTAAACTAGTCTTAAATTCATTTTGTTTAAAAACACCTTGTGGGAATACACACATCTGCCCCAAAGTTGGTACACATGATGAAGGAGGTGGTATGTTGGATCCAGAACATTAAAAGCAACATATACATCATACACCTCAATAAGGAGTGTTACCACCCCGAACGGCCACACATGCAGTAATTCTGTCACGTAACCTGCCGTACATATATTGAATGTCTCCCTGGGGCATGGTATTCCGTGCTTTGCTTGCTGTAATTATTGACGTAACTGGGTGATGGTCGTTGCCAGGCCTGAGCTGGAAGTCAGGTGCTAACTCTTCATGTCAGAAGCGATCGGGATGTGTATCTTATGGCCCCCATACCATAATTCCAGGTGTTGTTACGTTATGGCTAGGCGAATACATGATGGATTGTTCCACTCACCTACACGTCCACGAACGCCAACACAACCGTCACATTGCTCAAGGCAGAAACAACTCCCATGTGCAGTTGCTCGAACGACTCTTCTGTCCAGGTGCCCATAAGTGCAGTGAGATGGCACTGATAAGGCTAGGCGTCTGTAGGAATCAACCTTCTACCACCCATCTTCTCGACCACCAATGGCCCACTGACACGTCACACCCCATGTGAGTGACAGTTCTGCAGAACGCCCTGCCACCCTCTCGGAGTCCCACTATACGGCCACGCTCAAAGCCACTTAACTGTTCAATCGGTGCTCGCTTTCGTCTTCCGGCCATTACAGGAGCACTTTGTGATATACATGTAATGGAATCGCACTGCCAACTGCACTCGTCGTGTTGTCAGATGACCTGCGATGAGACACTTGGTCTAATGGGTGCCTACCAGCGCAGACGAGTGATGCGCTTCTACTTATGACCATAGTCAGGCCCAACTAGAGAAATTCCGGGCTCCCTTGACCATTTACAACAACATAAATAGTTGTCATCCATGCAAAAAAAGGTTAATAAATTTCGAGTGTTGGAATGAGATTTTTAAGTGATACTTCGTTTTATAAATAAACAGACCTGGTCATAGTGCTCTATACACAAGAACAGTTTGTGTTGTAAAACCCGTTTTGATTGGTCTAAGTTTACTAGGGATTCTTCCATGCATTTCTACTACAGTCAATAAGCGTGAATTTTCAGGCGTCATTACATTTTCCTAAAATTACGTCTTTGAACGTTGTTTATCAACAACTCGTTAGGAGCCACAGCTCATTTGGTTCGCCACTGGCCTACTACTTGTGAGATCGCCACTTAGATCTCAAGCCCCGGGTGGGAGGGGCGAGGGGGTTGAGGCGGACACTGCAGTGGCGGCTCTGTTTCCTCCCCGTCTTCATTCCTCTGAGTCTCCACCTCTAACTCGACTCACCTCATCCATTCTTCGGACTGGCCGCAACGACAGGTCTGTCCCTCGGGTAGGGCAGCCGGCTCGATTAGCCGCAGCCTCCCCGCATCCCGACTCAGGCGGGAACCAAGCGACTAGTTTTATTTACATTACATTACGTTGTTTGTTGCTACGGATTAAAAACAATAATTACTTTGACATTGTAGTTCTTCTTATTTCAGTCGAACTTGTTTACGTGGTAACTAACCCATTGTTGACCAGGGCATACGGAATTACACGAATTGGCAGTTTCTAAAATTATCTGTGCATGTGATTTCATTAAGTCGCCAATGTTTAAATAGTCATTACGTAGTACCCACACCCTTCCAGCAGCCTGCGTCCTTAATTCCGCTACGTAAGGTGCTACAACAGCAATTGTAGGAATTATTTCCCGAGCAACAAGACAACTGATGGGCCAGATTCAACCGGTGCCTCTTCGGCGAAGGAAAGCTGATCGTCGGTTGGCCAAATTTATGAAACGCCAGGCGAAACTCCGTGACGACGAACGTCGGCGAAGGAGCACTCAGCCGATGGAGAGAATAGGACCCCCGCTGTCGACGTCACCCGCTTGGTTGCCCCGATCAGACCCGTATTTCCTCCCGAGCTACGGCCCTGGCCCGGAATATGCACAAGAGTACGTGTACAGACCTAAGTACACACTGTCGCCCGAGTATCAGCTGTTCCCGGAGTACAGCGACGACTACTATGACGATCTCGACGAGCCCAAAGCTCCCCAATGGAGAATGCACGAGAATGTTTACCACGTACAGCCGCCGGTAGAAACTCCGCAGCGGGCCTTGATGCGAACATTCCGCGGCAGGACGGGCCCGGAGATAAGGGAATTCTACTCGTGATCGTCGCCGTCCATCCCTGAAGATCAAGAGTACTTAAAAAGAAAAGACTGTTGTAGTGCGACGAATTTTCGGTGTTATTATCACCAGTGTGGTGGCATTTTTTCATGCAAAATAAAACAACCTACAATAATCTCTACCGTCCTGATTCACACTAACTCTAAAGTAAATGCATCTTAAATAGACCCTACATTAGTAATACTTTCTAGTTAAAAGGTAAAAAAAAAAAAAAAAAAAAAAAAAAAAAAAAAAAGTAAACCTCAGTCCCAGGCGGTGGTGCAGACAACAGACACTAAGAGTTAGAGCATTAACTATGGCGCCATGCCAAAACGGCAGAAATGTTTTCGTTTGCAGGAGTCCTGGCTCGCTCAGAGGGGTACCGGGAGGAGGGAGGACGGAGCTGAAAGAGGTTTGTCAGCCGAGGGGTGGGGGGGAAGGGAGCGGGTCCACTCTGGCCCTGTCCCGTTTCATGAGAGGTCCGTCGAAGTGAAAAAGATGCACATCAATGTTTATTGACTGATTGCGTGTCTCATTTATTCGTGAAGCTCGAGACGACATCAGCGAAACGTAAATGAGGTAAGTATTTCTGCTGTATTTCCGTAAATAATTAGGAATAAAGTTCTGTAAATTATGTACATAAATTCCGTGGTTTTAGTTCGACATACGGCCAGTTCAAAATATTTTTATTGATTTGTCCCCGATTCTGGCGAATATATTAATTTCCGACTAACTTGGATGGGAAACCTAAAGAACAATAGCTTATCGCTAGACACAACTGCTTAAAAACTACTGGTGAATATTTTAAGTGTTCTTGAATATTTTTTTATTTCAATAGAATTTAGTCTTACTGTGTTAAAATTATCTTTGAAATTCTACACAGGAAGCTTAATAAATTGTTTAGGTACTCATTAACATATTTAAATAAGCTTCCACTCCATATATAAATAGTAAAATAGCTCAGTTATAAGATAATGTTTATTCTTTAGGACTTCATTGCATAATAATAAACATATTGGGACGAAGCATAAAAATTCCCGCCCGACATTTCAACATTATAAATGTATAGTTTTTTACACAGCAAATATTTTTTCCTATGAATCCTTCATTGCCTCGTGTTTAGTATGTTCTCGTTTGACTCATCAAGCTTGCACAGAAAATAAAAACAAGATTAATTTAATAACCTATTTTTTTTAATAGGGGAACATTTTCTTGTGGTTTTATTATTAAGCTATGTTAACATGCGAGTAACTTCCACCCATAGGTTTACAGTTTTTGATTTATAACTTAAGATACCGTGCAGTAATCGCCGATCATGCAAACGAACCACACCTTCTGTATTTATGATTCAGAATTCAGATGACCACTTTGGATTCTATCCAACAAACGTTCGCGATGAGTGTACCCCCTTTACATATTTTTGACAACTAACCACTTAACATCACGTAACAACAAGCCTTTAGTCACACCGTTAGTCAAGAAGGATATTTTCAGGTGGAGAAGCTTCTTATTGTGAATTGAATTCACAAGTATGATCATTAATATTTCATAAATTTTCCCTTTAGTATTTTAATGCCATAGTACAATAATTGTAAATACTACTTCCAGCCAATAACACATATTTCCATGCTCTGATTGGTCGCTGACACAGAATAATTACTTAAGGTATTTAAAAAAAAGCGATTTCCGTGAATGCTTAAGGAAACCACAACAACGCACAAAGAGGCGTAACTACATACTTGGAGGACCGTGGAATACTTTTATAACTGGCCCCTTAACCCATATTTTGATTAACCTACAGGCTATTAATATGTCAATGACATAACTTTTATATTTATCGATTTAGCTTTATGCGTTGCATATAAGAAGAAAAAAAACTCAATTCTAAATATACCTAATTGATATGCCAAATATTTCGAATTTATTTCTACATTAATGTTTTTATAAAATTATAAATTTCACTTCGGCAAAGTTATTTACCAATTCTCCGGAGTCCATCTTCTTAGCCACGTACAGCTCAGTAGAAATAAGTGATAATATAATTGCATCGTGATTTTTTGATCCGTAGTGTTCCTCACATAGATAATTATTTTTTAAAGTTTGGAAAACGAACGGCCTGAACTGGTAAGTACTAAAATTCTGTTAACTTTTTTCCGGAAAACCAAAGTTTGATATCAGTTCCACTCAAATAATTTAAAACAGATTATACTTGAATTTTTAGCACATCCAGCACGTGGTATAACACATTCAGTTGACAGAAACTTCCGGAATCACTCAACAATTCATCTAGATATATTTCGTCGTACTGGCGCCGCACTTTTGTGTGTTGGGCATGGAGAACTTCAAGCTAAATGGACTAGCTATAATCCATTCACGGTTTCTTCACACATTTCTGAAGCCCTGCTTAAGTTCTACTTCCAGTATATTCCTTCGGCTCGTGCAAACTAAGCTTAACTATTTCTTGAAAATCACACCGAAGTGACAACGCACCGAGTTCGTACGCACTCAGTTGTAATAATATTTGACATGAGAACTATTTCTTACGAACACCCATGTTTTCTCACTTTTTTATTTATATTTATTATAAATGATATGCTATTCATAAATAAAACTGAAACTTTAATTTAACGATAAGTAAGATAAATTTATGCCAACAGAGGTATAAAACGGTTGAAAGACGTGGCGTATATAGGAATTAACTAAATGCGTCATACATGGGGTGATTTTTCAAACGTTTAATTCAAAAAATGCGAAGGAACCGCAAATAGACTCTACGTGATAATTTGTTTGCTAAGTGCAATCATGAATTATATGCTGTTCACTATAAAGTGAGCACTTTTGAAATCAACCTTAGAAAAATTCACTGTTCCTACCTGCATTTATTTTAACGGGAGCAATGAGTGACATATGTCCAGTAAAGTTGGTAACGATGGATGGGAGTAGTTCAGTATCTTAACGTCGAATAAAAAGTGTTAAATAACAATTTCTGATAACTTAAATTATTTCTTTCGCTTTCTGTTTGTTTCTTAATGCATGGAAGTGTAAAAACTAGCAGATTTGTTACATATTTACTTTTCTAATAATTTCACAGTTTCACTCGACCGATGCATGAATAAAGTGATGAGACCCATAGCAATGTTAATTTTACGTAAGGCGAAAGAACACACAACGTGTCTAGAAGTAGATCTTAGGCAATACTTTCAAAAATTATAATTTTACCGTGGACAGACTACAACACGCAGGGGAAGACAAACGTAGAGTGAATATTGTTATAGACTGTTCACAGTTAACTTAGCACTCCTCATTGTGACGTAGGACGGAAAATGTGTGACAGACCCCGCGTAAGGACCACAATGTTATTTATGTAAAACTTACCCGAAATGAGAGCGCCAGTTTAATATGAAACATAGCAGACGGGATGTGTTGTTGTGTTAGTGTACATTATAATGTTTATATGATATCTGAAAAATTTGCCTCGGCTATTACCCAGTTTGGATATGAACAGGGAAACAACTTTTTTAACTCCATTCAGTATGATAGGTTAACCATATAACATCTACTACTATAGCAGCAATTGAAAAACAAATATCACAGACAAATAAAGATACTAAACAGACTTTTCTACCAACTACAGCAATACTAATAACAGAGAAATTCATCAGCTCTTGTGATTGAATCTATACTATTATATAAAGAGGTAAAGTTTGTTTGCTTGTTAAAGGTAACCTCTGGAACCACTAATCCGATTCTTATGATTATTTCACTGTTAGAAAGATATATTCTTCCCGAGGGACATAGGCCATGTTGAATTTTAAGAAATCCTTGAGAAGTTTCAAAACTTGTGAACCAAGTCGGAGAAAAGTGAGCTACTTGGCTGCTTTCTAAATATGCTCTACCAAAATTACAGGGACCCCAGAGGCCCAGTGGCTAGAACAATTCCAAGTGGGGCCGCAGTGGCTTAGTGGACAGAAATATATCAAATGGGGCCGCAAAGGCCAGTGACTAGAGCATTTCCAAGTAGGGCCGCAGTGACTCAGTGGATAGAAATATACCAAGTGGGGCCACAGTGGCTCAGTGGCTAGAGAGCCCTCAAGTGGGGTAACAGTGGCTCAGTGGATATATATATATATGTGTGTGTGTGTGTGTGTGTGAACTCCATAAAACCAGAGCGAAGCGAGTGCAGGTTGTTTTAACTTGCTATTACGGAGAAATAATTAGATTTACGTAAAAATGTCGAGAGACTTTTTTTGTAGATAATTTAATTAGCTAATAAGTTATAATAATCAATTTTACCCACAACTGTCTTGGTTTAGCAAGAGTACCGTATTATTTACAGTTACTTTTAAATTTACATTTGAACGTTTGTAATATAAGAAACTAATTCAACATAAATCAATGGTCAGCAAAGCGGGCGAAGGTACATCTAGTATTTAATAAAATTAATTCTTATCCAGTGGAATATTTTGATTGTAATTAATTTGTTTCTCATCAAAATCAATTAATCTGGAAGATACAAGTCTAGCCAACATAATAAATTATTGAAATACGAATAAAATAGCGACAGGAAAGTTATTTTCAAATGTAATATCAGCATTACTTTGAAGTATTCCAGCTCATAATGAGGGATGACACCAGTCTGGACATTACAGCTTCTAATAACTCTCTTTTTACTTTAATAAGATATAATCTTGGAAAATTAAAAAATAATCTCAGGGTCTTTGGTGGGTGGAAAAAAAAATTCTTGCGACGAAAACATTATTCCGACATTTATTCTTTTCTGATAGTTATGCTATCATAGATATAGTATGAACAGAAAATGCTTACTATGACTGAGAAGGTTAAAATAAACTGGGACTTGCCAAAAAAAAAACAGAGTAGAGTTTAGTTGAGAGATTTGGGCGGCTCTTAACAACGAGGTCTTGAGCCTGTGAGGGTGAAATGAGGTGAGAATGGCGCATGACCGGAATCCAAGAGCGGAGGAAACTAAATGGCCGAGAAAACCCGCCAACCAGTGGTATCGTCCGGCACGATGCCCACTTGCAAAAATCCGGGAGTGACCCGGCCGGGGATGGAGCCCAGTTCGCCTAAGATAGCCTGTATTCTATTATATTCCCGCGCAATACAACCAGTCATCTGCATTTGAGGTTAATTGCAAGCAGAAACATACTTCAAATAAAAGAGTAAACATCGGCCGCAGGGTTAGAAGTGTGTTGTGTTGCGATATACTGGATGGTTTGCGAGGAGTTACCACCACTCACAGGGCCTGATCCCTACACCATTGTGAGCAAAATATGTCATATACATGTGGGCCCTATTCCCAACATTTACAGAGTAAATTGAAACATTTGAGAAAGGACGAATAAAATAATAACTATTTCAGAAGTAAACACAGGGATGTGTTATTATACCTCACTGAAAAAAAGATTTTGTGGTGGCCACAAAAATATTTTGTTGGTATTCACCCTGCCAAATTTTTTGTGATGTACACAAAAATTTTTGTAGCTGCCAGAAAATAAGTTTTTAGTGGCAACAAAAGTTTAGTGGCCACTCAAAACTTATTTTGTAGAGTGAATACCAACTAAATTATTTTGTGGCTGCCACAAAATATTTTTGTTTCAGTGCATATTGTTTACTGTTAAGCATCACAATTGCGTCTAACAAACTTGCAAAACATGTTTAATACTGTATCCGTCTACTTCGGTACTCTTGGCCGCTCGCTTATGAACTGCACGTGATGCTCTACGTAGCTGCACACGGCTGTCTTTGATTTCTGTAGCGGCATGCATGATACGCGCAAGTAGTTCCTCGCGTGCTTGTGCAGTCCTTTGGTAAACGATATCCTTCACCCACCCCTACACGCAATAATCCAGTGGTGATAGATCTGGCGATCGAGGAGGCCAGAGGTGAAAACCGCTTCGTCCTATCCATCTCTCAGGGAAATGCACATTCGAGTGTCCAACAACATCGTGGTGGAGGCGAGGAGGTGCACCGTCATGCTGGAAGATCGTACGATGTCTCACTGCTAACGGAATATCCTCAAGTCACAGCAGTAGCTCTTCTTGCAAAAAGTGCAGTTACACCACACCAGTCAAGCGTACTGGGAAAATTAATAGCCCAATCAGCTGATCGTGTAGGACACCACACCACACATTGATACTGAAACGATGTTGAAAATTCCTGTTCACTGTGGGGTGGGTATGCTGATTGTTAAATTACTCTGTAATATTGGGAATAGGACCCACAATTAAGTGACATATTATTTTGCTCCGAATGATGTAAGGAATAAGCCCTGTGAGTGGCGGTAACTCCTCGTGAATCACTCTGTATACCCCGATACTTACTGTTCACAACTTACAATCTATATTTGCTTGCGCATTTTGCCGATTCCCCTTATCCGGCAAAACTCATGGCTATAGACAATATTTAGCACTTATTTTAAGAAGGAGCGCTCTAAGAGAATTTCGTATTTTCAAACTGTATTTAGCCCACAAACATGTAGGCCTATTGTGGTAATTTCTATGTGAGTAAATTTTGTAGATTTATATATGGCTTTTAGTACCATCTCACTTTCTAAGAAATAGGGGTTTTTAAAATATAAATTTAGTGGCGTATTTTTTTTGCCATCAGAAAATTAAAAGGAAAATTTTGAAGAAAGAGAGGCTTTTAAAATATAAATTAGGTGACCTTGAATTTTTTTATCTTCCGATTTTGTATATATAAATAATCCCATTAACAAAGCTCTGCCATCAACAGTTGTGTAAAACATATTATTTCCAAGTTTAGAAGTTTATGAATATTTCGTCTCTCTGTAAATGAAATGTGGGGCATTGGAACAGTTGCATTTACATTAAACCTATTCACTATGGCACCAAATAATTTTTGTTGTTTTACACATTGACTATAGACTATCGATATTGTTTAAGAGAAGGACTTTGAAATATTATTTTGCTACTGATTCTTTTCTCATATTAATTAAATTAGTTGTATGGTAGAAAAGATTGATACAATCGAAATACCATAGGCTTTCCGTTTTCCATGAAGAAATTTTCATCAGTTTACGAATTGGAGGAAGATATGATCACTGAGCTAGCCTAGCCCCAAGATAGAAGACACTAAAATCATCTAAATCATTCTTTTAATTAGGTAACGAATGATGAAAATGTAATATTTTATACATTTTTAAGTGACATAAGTATGTACAATTTTATGTATCCATACAAACTTGTAATCCATTGCTAACGTGTCAATTGCCTGGAAATAAATTCCAAGTTTTTTGTTGGTACCTGTCAGATCAAGAAGCTTGTGCCTTCTCATAAGCCCCCCCCCCCCCACCATTATTCATTAACTTGTATGATAGCTTGGATTCTGAGTGTATTGTCACTCTCTTTCCGATTCAACAATAACGATATTCTGTTGTATTACAGGCACATTTCTCTTCAATATATTCATGGCTATAAACAAATAGTATTTTTAGGGCGTACATGTTTATAATTTCTGTGTATATAGTTCTGCATTTAGAATGCACTTGTTGACGCGATTCAAAGTATCTGCTCTTTCAGTTACTACTACTCTTGAGAAGTTGATGGAACATCCTGGTATACCCTGTTCACTGTAAAATGAACAGTTTTGAGGCCCTATATATCCTTTCAGCATTTTTTTTTCCTATTTAAATCAATATTGCCACGTAAGTATTAAATACAGTGTTTATATTCCACCGCACTTGAACGATAACGTCTAAGGACACAATAAAATATTTTTATTGACTATTGTTCCAAATGAGATAGCTTCCAAAAGTACTCACTTTACCGTAACTATCGCACAGTAACGTCGTAAGAACTGTTTCCTTCAAACACAGAGAAAATCATTACAATTCCACATTTTAGCTACCCCTACCCTATTTCCTTTAAGTGGGGAAAGCGAACTGTTAAACACTTGTGTTCATTTTCTTTATTTTGGGAGCTTGTTCCAATCTAATATAAGTAGTATAGAAATGTCGGTTCGAGTGCAGCCCGCAACCATCAGAAAACCAACAGCAAATTGAATGCTCAAACCATCTGAAAACCATGAGAAAAAATTACCATTTGTTTTCCTGATCCAAAACATCAGCTGCAGATTCGAGCGCAGCCGCAAAAAGTGACTGCAAAAGTTGCATTAGAGTGCGGCCGCAAAAAGTGACTGCAAAAGTTGCATTTGGGGGCAGACCCCCAACCATCAGAAAACCAACAGCAAATTGAATGCACGAGTCATCAGGAAAACATCAGCTGCCGATTCGAGCGCAACCGCAAAAAGTGATTGCAAAAAGTTGAGTTAGAGTGCAGTTGCAAATATATGCATTAAAAGTTGCATTTGGGACATCTGCAAAAAGTGACTGCAAAAAGTTGCGTTAGAGTGCAGTAGCAAAAAGTGACTGTAAAAGTTGCGTTAGAGTGCAACTGCAAAAAGTTGCATTAGAATGCAGTTGCAAAAAGAGCGGCTCAAGAAATTTGAATACGTAAAAAATAAAATATTGTCCATAATAAAGATGAACCAGTTGCTAAATGTATTGAACAAAGCCCAACAATTTAAGAAATTTTCCGAACTTACATTCGGACAGACCTATCCCAGAGACCATGCTGAAATATCTGATACGCGGTATGGATACAAAGTGGTAATTACTTCTGAAAATTTTAAAGTAACCTTGCCAGACAGGTATCGTTAGATTTTCAGCGAAAAAGTTTTAGATGGTGTTAATCATGGAGGTATAAATTTTGAAAATGATGGAATGGAGGATTGGGGTGCTAAACAAAGGCATTCTATTTCGTTTTATTTAAGCGTAACTTATCGTAGTATTAGACATCAGCTGATTTTTATTTGTGCACATACCTCTATAAAGTTTTAATGGTTTTCCAATCATTAAAACACAATTATCGCTCTGACTTCGGCAATGTGCTACGACATAGTCTAATTAAAAATTTAGACACAATTTTCCAAATTCGACATATTAAAGTAACCGAAACATTGAGTTCTTTCATTACATTTTCTATAGAAATATTATTCATTGTTATAATATGAAACTTTAATATATAGAATATGACTACTTCCAACCGAAAAAATATTTACGGCTTCATCTCTAATACCACTGTTCTTTCAGACAAATCAAAGTTAATTAACTTACCTTTTTCATCCCTAATTTCAGCTGTTATTTCATTAACTTGAATTGTTTGTACTGGGAAAAATAATGGATAAGCTGGTTCATAATAGATCGTGTCGCCAAATCCAAATGTTGTTCTTGGTTTAAAAGTGACAATTATGCTAGTTTCTGTATGGTTATTTTCATCGTGTTTTAATATCAAACCATTTACTTTCAGAGATTTGTTTTCTACGAAACCCAAAAGTTTTCCTATTGAACCCCATTTTCCAAACTGTAATTTAAGCATACATTTTACTTTCACTCTGTTTGTTATTTTATCCAGCTCGAAAGATACATAATTTTCTTTCCCACCCATTGAATCTACACTAACTGAAAGAATTACTTTTATAGTTTTTTCAAGATCTTTTAAGCTATATTGACCAACTGGAATATCAATTGCTGATTCCATATCATTCTGACCCACAAAATATATCTTATTTCTCCCAGAGATAATGTTATGTGTTGGATAAGTAGTATAGAACTGAACTAAAGCCAATGAGTGTCCCTCTATCTCTAAAGGGCAGTGTAGTCTCTTCTTCAACACTGATTTGTTATCTGTTAGTTTGAATACTTTACTCAATTATTACATTATTAAAAAAATCTATTAATAAATGAGCAAGAAACATGTAGACTGGGATATTAAAATAAGAATACCAGACAAGACTGTATCAGCAAAACATCTTGGAGAATTATTACCTAATAATGTGGGTCCTAGTTACTGTGAGAAAACTACACTTATGGTAGATAATTTTATATATGCTCAGGGATGGTTGAACTTTGGTACTCTCTATGTATGTTCAAAAAGTCTGGACCAACCAAAATATATCAATTTAAAGAAAGAATAGATGTAGCATCAAAATTATGTAATGAACCAATAGCATACTTCTTTCCATCAAATGAAGAAATGGTTGACGTAAATGAATGTCATAAAGAGTCTGTAGTTGTTTTCGATGATATCATACTTGAAAATTAAAATATGGTAAGAGATTACGTTACTCGCGGTAGGCACAAAGATATTGATTGTTTCTATTTAGCTCAAACATACTCAAAAGTACCTAAGCATCTTATAAGAGACAATGCTAATTTTCTTTGGATATTCAGACAAGATGGTACAAATCTTAAACATATTCATAGTGATTTTGTTGGTGGTAATATGTCATTTGAGAAATTTAGGGAGACGTGTTAAAAATTTTGGAATAATGAATATGGTTTTGTTGCAATAGATATGACTCGTAAGTTAAATAATGGCAAGTACCATAATAAAATTAAAGACATTTTAAATTCTTAGATTGTAAGTTTTGTTCTTAATGGAAACACTTCCATTAAAAACTAACATAATCTGATCTTTTTAAACGTATTCATATACCATAACTATTTCAATAAACACAATTGTACCTTCAGATACATTGTGGGCATTTGGTATATTAAAATATATCATATCATCAGGGTGTACTTCAAAAGTTTTATGCATGTCAATTTTTTCTGTAGATGATAACAGTTGATAACACTTTTCTATTTTTCTCATTTTATTATTATTTCAACTATAGTCCCATCTCTCATTAAAAAAATATTCTATTCGGTTATCAAAGTAAAATATTTTTTCTTTTGAATTGTATTTCCCAACTAAACTAATATTGTTAATTCTGTTTTTCTGATAGTACTCTAAATTGATTGCATCCATCGGTACAATGGGATTTCCCACATGTCTTCGTCTTTTTTTGTTCAAAATCTATTTTATTATCTACTTCCAAGTAAGTAAGATAGGTTTTATCTAATGATCTTTTATTTCTTGTCAGTGTGGTTATAAAGTCGTTGAACTGTGTGTTGGAAACAAAATCATTAGGACTGATATTCTCATCATTGTTCATGCGTTCTTTAATTTGATCTTCAATCCAAGAGCTCATTAATGCATTTCCGCATATATCCAATAGTGAAATAATATTTGGAAATTCAAAATTATGTGAAAAGAGATTTAGCACAATTACACACAAATGACCACAAGTTACTTGATTGAAATTTCGAATTCTATCATCGTTATAAAAAATATTACTTCCGAGATATGCTATTAATTGTCGCAGTGTATTTCCACTAAATGAATCAAAATAATAATTGTTGTTTGCATTTTTACAATAGCATACCCAGTGTGTGCCAGAGTTTGTCGAAACATCTAGATTAACAATCCCACATTCATTAACGAGTGGTGTGTTAAGTAGCTAATCGATCATAAATACACCCCGAAAATTTTTAATGTTTAATTTGTTAACCTTTTGATCAATATCAAAGTTACTGAGTGGAGTTATTTATTTATTTATTTTTTTACATTCTTACCCCACTTAACTTTCTTCAATCCCTTGCCGTATTCATCCATAGATAAATTATGTCTGCGTTCTTCCAATTCTTGGTTTTTCATCTTGGCAATAATTACTGATGTAGAGATATATGATGCACAGCCAGCTAACGCCCCTAGAGCCCAAAATGCTGCGAAAATTAAGGGTAAAAATCCACCCTTGTGAACTGTCAAACCATTTCCAGTTTTCATTTCTTTGGACATTTTCTTAAGCTGTGAAACTGAAATTGTGATAGCCATCTCTTTGTACTCCTTTAGTTTCTTGTTTTTACGATCCAGTTGGTCTATCATTAGGAAAGAATCAATTTTCAAACACTTCAACTCCTCGTTAGGAACTTTAAATACAATGTTTTTTACTTTCATTTATTATAACAAATATTTTATCATTTTATTTTAATTCCCCAGCCAAGCTTACGTTTAATATGCATTGCAGATCCAATATCACCAGCCCACAATCTCTCATTGAGACCAGCATCTGAACTTAACAATCTTTTGAACGCTTTCTTTACTAGTTCTTTGTCAGCTACATGTCTTTCAGCTAGATCTTTATGGTGATGATAAGCTATATCATGTTCCATTGCAGCCGCATATAGTGGATTAATGGGTTTATCGCCACGCTGAATTCTCTCTTTTAGTCTGGTACCCGGATCTAAGCACTGATAACCGGGTGTGTGCAACTCAAAAGGAAGCAAATTTATTATGGCATTGAGTAACCCTTTTCCGTGTTGCTCCGACTCCCAAAAAGTATATGGTATTGTGTTTAACATTCGTATCAGATATGGTATATCTTTTGGATTACTCACAACGAAGTCACTAAACTTGCTGTTGAGCATATTCATTATTCCAACTTTTTCATTGTAATAGTTATCATTTCCAGCATTCTCTTCGCCATAAATAACGAGAAATCGATCAATAAGCATTCTTACATCATCCATCCATATGTATTCTTTGGGGTAGCATGCATATTTCTTTATAACTTTCCCCTCTTTATGTGAGGGATTTTCTTTTAATGGAATCGTAAATAGGTTTAACAATAATTTTCAATTTATTCCCTTTACTCGATTTGGGCGTTCCCAAGTTTGGATCACTGTTTTTAAAAACTGTGTTCGTATCAGCTAGGATACGACTATAGTGTTCATAGTCAGTTGCAATGTAGTCGCTTTCTGTTACTTTCTTACTAGTTAGTAATTTCATTCAACCATCAGTTCCAGTGTATGTTCGGCCTTTTACAGAAAATTTGTCATTGTTGAATGTTACTTCGCTATCACCAATATGCCATCTACCTTTATCAGCCTTTAGTCCAAAAACATCGTCTTTGCAGTCAATTAATAAATCGGCCACTTTGTTACCAATAAATGTTGTTTTGTAGTTAGTTAACTGTCAGATATCAGTTTTCAAATGCCCCAACACTTCGTCATTGCATTCATCATCATCGTCATTGCATTCATCGTCATCATAAATGCATTTAACGCCATCATCATAGCATTCATCGTCATCGTCAATGCATTCATCGATGTCTGTGTTACCAAATAGTTTTCTTTCAAAAGAAGTTTCTGTTGGTGTCTGTGGGTAGTCTAAATTCTTAACAACAATTGGAACAAGTTCATTTATTAAGTCCTTATTCTCATTTGTTACGTGCCCAATTTTTTGTCCCAAATCTTGTATCGCATCTATCAATGGTTGATCGTGTTATTTTTTTTTCTATCGTATTCATCTTAGCGAAATTTTCTAAAAGTTTTTAACTTTTCAATTAACTGTCTTTTTGTCTCTATATTCTTCTCTATATTGTTTACAATTTTTTGCTGCCTCATTTATTATATAAAATGAACAATGATAACTTAAATGTATACTGTCTCAATGTATGAAAAATAAGTTGCTAATTAAATATCTAGGTTTTGATAGTAGTCATAATTCTTGGGTTGATAAGGAAAGTGTAGTTGTTTAAGAAATTTTTTTTTCTATATAATAAATGGATCAACAAAAAATTGAAAGTTATGAGCGTCAGTCGTTTCCTCCAAACGACCAAACAAAAAATAATTTGAATGAATACAACAAACACATTGAGTTTGATATTCCTATTGGCGATGCATTTTCACATCCGAATGAAGCTTATGTATGCCAACAGTATAAGCTAACTAAAAGAGATACAAATACAGATTATGAAAAAACTTCAAATATTGATCTTTGTGAGAATTTCTTCCCATTCCAGTTCTCAAGATTAGAGATCTCTAAACATGGTTGTATAATCGAAAGTATTGACAACCCTGGCTTCACTTCAACAATGGTGCATACATTGCTAGGTTCGGAATCAGAATCAGCATACTTCCAAATGTCGGGGATAGAAGTAGGTAAATATGTTAGGAAAGATAAGCTTAACGAAATTACTTATCCATTAACATATTTGTTTGGGTTTATGAGAGATTGTAATGAAATATTCTGGAAAGATGGGTACAAGATCACATTCATTCGAAATTCTAGTGACGATGTTTCGCTTTACAGAAGAACTCCAAAGAAAGCAGATGGATCTGATGTAGATAATACACCAGATGCTGGTAAAATTGTTATTGAGAAATTGGAAATTCTGTGGCCACTTGTTGAATACGATCCTATTTATGGAGACGAAATTAAAGTAAAATTATACAAACACCCCAAAATTTAAATTAGTTTTAATTATTGGCAATATCTTGAAAAACCAGTACCAACTAATGCAAACTCATTTCAGTTTGATATAAAAGATCTGTTCAATTCAATCCAATTCGATATGCCAGACTTTGTCATTGTTGGTTTTCAGCATAGCAGAAAAGAATATCCTGGGCAATTCACACACGGTTCAATGTTTGACTCTTGTTTCGTCAAAAAGATTTCTATTCAGAATGGACGGAATGAAGTGTTTCCCAAAGAGAATTGGAATTTAAACATTGATGATAAAATTTTCGATAAGATGTATATTGCTTACAACGATTTTAGAAATTCAAAGACTAAACTAGATACTCCTTATCATAATAATGAACTGTGCTTCAATTCTGCATAATTTATTGGGAGAAGACCATTATATGTTATTGACTGTTCTTACAGAAAAATAGCTATTGTAAATAATCGAACTAATCTGAAACTTACAGTTGATTTTAATAAACCAATATCGGCTTCAACTATTTGTAATGTGGTACTTGTAAGCCAAAGAAACCTAATTTATGATGATAAAAGTGAAACAATCACCGAAGCCCAATAGTATGCAAACATGTATGGTTATTAGTTTTTAATGGATTGTTATCCATTAAAAACATTTACTGTTATATAATAGCGCTACAAGAGTGTTTTTAATGGGCTCTGAAATAAATACAGCTTGTGGATGTGTGCTCGGCAAGGGTCGCGATTCGTGACCCTTTTATCAGCTTAGGCTTGTCTATTTAACAAGAGGAGTTAATCACTCCTCTCTATATTCGCATAGGATTGCCCATTCAAAGAGAGAAGCGAATCGCTCCTCTCTATATCAGTGTAGGATTGCCCATTTAACAAGAGGAGTGAATCGCTCCTCTCTATATCAGCGTAGGATTGCCCATGACTTTTCTCTAACCTGGTATCTGCTTCTTGCAGATTTGTATATTTCAAAATCACCGCAACATCTTTCGCTTTGAACCACGGATTGCCTTCTTCATCCATGATCACATACACATTTAAAATCACGCACGACTCGCGAACGATTTTATGCATATGATATCAGCGATGAGGTTATCGCAACACATTGTCGTACTGAAGCAGTTACCTATCGACGTGATGGATAGTTGCTCTTTCATTAGGTTGTACAGTGTTATGGGATTGACGTTATCGAGAGATAGAAGCACTCGCATTTCGGGGTACTCTTGCCTAAGCGCATCGAGTCGTACACTCACCAGACACTGTTGACATCTGTTGGCATAGTATTGATTTCCACCGGTACTGATAAGCACAAACTGGTGATTCTTACCAATATCGCCAGTAGGCGGCAGCACGTGATTGTTGATGACACTACTTTGTGCGGCGATGATTGCTTTCACAGCATCCAGTAGCGGTTTATACTTTGGCTCGATCTTGTACTCACCGTGCTTGCGAATTGAAGGTAGCATGTCTTCAAAGACCCACTGCTTAAACTCTGTAGCAACAGGTAGTCTAGACGAGCATATCAACTCGTACAACCCGGGCTCTGAAATAAAAACCGTTTGCGGTTGTGCATTCTTAAGGTGGGTGACTTGAGTCACCCACCTTATCTGCGGCATTGGTTTCTTGTACTTCTTTGTTACATTCATTCGCATCGCCTTTTTCAGATCGACATACTCGAGTATTCTCGCAACGTCTTTCCCTTTGAACCACTGATTGCCTTCTTCGTCGATGATCACATACACCTCTCTACCGCCATAGTTGAGTTTGCCGTTTACAATATTGATGAGCGATTGCATATCTGCGATACATTTCGAAATGTCATCTCGAAATACTTTCTCCAAGTCGATTGCCTGATAATGTTCCTTTACGCTCGCAAACGACTTTATGTGTACGATACTGTCATCAAGTCATCTTGATTAATCTCCGTGATGAAGGAGTTACTTACAGCTTTAATGGGCAACTGCTCTTTCATAAGGTTATACAGCATTACGGGATTAATGCTGTACAGCCTTACGGGATTAATGTTGGTGAGAAGAAGAAGCACTTGCATATTGGGATATTCTTGTCTTACCTCATCGATATGAGCACATACTATATGCGTTTGGCAACTGATGACATAGTAACAGATACCGCCAGTGTAAATGAGAACGAACCGATGATGTTTATCGATATCTTCCGTTGGTGGTAGCGCACATTTATCGATAATGTCATTAGCTGCTATAAGCTTCTTGTTCAAGTCATCCAGTAGCGGCTTGTACTTTTGCTCGATCTTGTACTCGCCGTGCATGCGAATGGATGGCAGCACTTCTTCGTACACCCAGTCCTGGAATTGTTCTGCAGCTGCCATCTTTTAATTCATGATCAATGCGTACAAGCCCAGTTCATTGATAAATATGGCATGTGGCTGCATATTCAAAGGGAGGAGCGAATCGCTCCTCCCTATATCTGCGTATGATTGCCTCTGCTTTTCTCTAGCATGTTCTCTGATTGCTTCTCGCGGATTTGCATACTCGAGTATGTCCGCAACGTCTTTCGCTTTGAACCACATATTACCTCCTTCGTCGATGATCACATACACTGTCTTACTGTCATAGACGAGTTTGCCATTTACGATGTCGTTGAGCGATTGCATTTTATTATACATATTATTTCCTTAAAGCTCACACACGACCATTGAATGATATCAGCGATAAGGCGCTTCGTGATGGGAAACTGCTCTTTCATAGAATCATTCTTTCACAATTTTGTAGTGTCTCCATGGTAGTGTATTAATGCTATCTTTAAGAATAAATCTTTGGGGCTTAATGCTTTTTTCTCATCTCAATCGCATAGAGTTCATGTTTCTTACTTCTAATAAGATTCATGCTTTTTTACACACTTGTTTACCAAACAAACACTTTTTGTAGTCACCAAAACTAATCTCATTTCTGACTACAGCGTTTGTTACACCCATTGCTCTTTTCTTTACCCCACCCTCCACATTTATTGCAATACATTTTCTATTTCAAACCAATAAATTCTTCCATTATTTTTCCATTACATTTATCCTTCATTTTGCCAATAATCTTATTGTTAACCAACAATATACCATATGGATTATCTTTTCTATAGTCAGAAGTATCGAAATGGTCGACCATTTCTCTCATGTCACTGTAGAAGTTTGGTGTTTTTATATAATAGATGTACGAATCAGTATCTTGGTAGCACAGTTCAATATTTTCCCCATACTTTGGCTTCATTATATTATAGTGAAAATCATACATTGAGAATTTCGATAGATCGAGTATACTCATCCCAACATAAATGGGTTTGTTAAAGCACAGTTTTGTTTTATTCATATGAACTGCAACCAAAGAGTTAGTAAATATAGTCCTATCTTTAAAGTTTGGTTTAGCCACTAGTTTATCCATTTGCTTAAAACTTGTGCACAGCCATATATCCACTCTTTTTCTAATATTCTCCATTGTTATCCCAAAAATGGAATTGTTCATTAGCTTGTAGAAATCATTTTCAAAGTTATTTGTAGACTTTGTTCGTATATTTGTGTTTAGATCAATATAGGACTTGAGCCAATTTGATTGATCAAACTCCAGAACTCTATGGATCTTTTCAACTTAATTCCAATAGATAGATATTGCTTAAGATTTACATAGTGTAATACATATTTCTCTTTATCATTCAGATTAGTCAAGAGTTTGGGGGGTTTTGAACCTTTCGGTATTTTATTCTCTGGTGCCAATGACAGATCTTTGTGGAGATAGTGTAGTTCATGTGGGTATTCCAAATCAACTTCCTATATATACCCTTTGCTAGCATCATCTTCTACTTTTGTTACATCTATATTTGTATTTACCCACTTAAACCCACCTAGGGTAAATACTGACTCATAGCCCATCCATGTAAGTTATTGGCATCCAGATATGTAAGATAAAAGATTTCCTTTGTGCTGTCATAAGCATTCATGTATGTATTATTTGCTTTAGCATATCACTTACAATATTGTGAAATTCCACCATTAACACCTTTTTCTATCATCAAAATCATGTCATAATCTGTTAATAATTCTAGTTATATTTTAGTGTGTTCGAGCATAGCATCCCACTTTAACCCTGGGGCTGTGAAATACCATACCGGATCTAGCTTATATGTTTTGAGACACACATATTTAAAAATGTTCCATTATATCAGACAATATCAACACATCAGATTTGTTATAGAGTTCTGTGTACTCTCTTAGAAATTTTATGTTGAATTTTTCCCACACCTCTCTCGCACATTCGTAATCTTCGTCAGTAATACCACATTTATTGAGTTTGTTGTAAAATTCATCTTTGGATGGAAGCGGTGTCTCGCAAAATTGTTCAGCACTATCCATGTAGTCATATGAGTAGACACCTTTTCTTGTAACAAAGTCAAGAAGTTCATTGGGGAAATGCTTACACGTTTCTCGGAATAGGCTTATGAAAGATTGCTAGAGAGTTTATCGATACTACTAGCCATAAATTTAAATGAGTCAATAAATCTAAGATTTACACTTCCACATACGTGCTTCATAAAATAAATATTTTTTTCTTCGTTGTTGGGAATTAGAACAATCTTATTTTCATCTATGCCAAGATCTTTTATGAATAAATGTGTGTCATAGCCAGATAGATTGTGTATAAACACTGGGACAAAACATAGATTTCTATACAATAAGTTACAATCTCTGCATGCAGCTCCCCTAAATTTCCCCGTAAGATGATCATGATCTCTCACAGAATCACCATTCAAAGGCTTTTCACATATATGACAATGGGTAGCTGTATCACAAACAATTTGTTCTTTCTGTGTTAGTGGAAGCATTGGTTTTTCATTTGTGTATATATCACCAATAGACTTTGCTTCTTCCATTAGCATTTTAACGAACACAGTAGATGCATCAGGCCCTTCATGTTACTGGCGGTTTATAGTATCCATGTTCGTATTTTGCATAGTAACAGAAGCTAATAGGCTCGTGTTTTTGGTATGGTTTCGTGTAACATTCGCCGGGGTTTGGTTGGCAAGTTTCGATTTTAGCCAACAAACATTCAAAATCAGCATTTATCACTAAGAGAACTCTCAAAGAATGATTTTGGTTTTGAAACCTTAATATGTCATTTTTTCCTTTAGAAGGTAGTTCCACTCTAACACCATTAAGATCTCGACAGTCTTGTTCGTGATCTTTTAACATATTTACAGAGTAGAAATGTTGCAAACATCTATCACATATAAATATTGTATAACTATTTTTCGTTACTTGTAATGTGACAAGTCTCGAAAGACATTTTACCCAGCAGTAGTGGCGTTCTTTTCGTCTTTGACATAGAGTAAGTTTATGTGCTTAGCCATCTTATTTTTTGTTATTTAATGGATAGGTTATATATTTCTTACCGTCATCTTCTTCTTCGTAGGAGTTTTGATTTTTTCTGAGAGATCAACATGAGAACTGCCCTTGAATGGTACATATTTATTTATTCGCATTTCTAATTCAAATATTCTGTTGAGTGCCCACTGAGATCCCTTTGCTTCGAATGCCCCCATCTCAACTATGATTTTCGATATGCTGTTGGTATAATATTCTTCCAGATTAGTCGATTTCAGTATAATTTCATTCTTTGTTTTAAAGGAGCTTTCTACATATTCAATATTCTCACCAATTCCCCTTTTGTACTCAGTGAAGAATTTCATGTTCACTTTGAATGATTTTGAATGTTTACTAATTAGTCCCATGACAGTTTCTTTTACATCATTTTGGAAATGCTTTGGGTCTTTGTATGCATTCACATTCTTTACAGCATAAGTCTTGATCCCACTTTGAAATGCTGTTTCGATTTGTTCTACACCTAATATGGGTGTGTACTTATGAATTTTACTTCTCAAGTGACTTCTTAGGAGAGACGGTTTGTAATAGTGGCTACATGTTTCACATTTCACTTGTTTCTCTCGTGGGAACTTCAGTTTTGATATTAAGTGTTGTGGCACTTTAAACATTTCCCATGCATTTGTTGGTTGATGTGATTTATTATGTATTGGTGTAAGACCTTTGTGCAATCTTCTTTTAAGATGGTTCTTATGAGAGACGGTTTGTAAAAGTGTTCACAAGTGTCACACTTGACATACTTCTCTTTAGATTTCTTCTTCTTTCTTTCCTCAAAGACGCCTTTCTTAAACTTATGTTCTTTCCAAACATTACCAGTTTTGTTAATCTTTTTCATTGCCATGGTCGTCATCATATTAGACATTGGTTGATTTTTATTTGCGCTCATTCATTATGTACAATATTTTATTTTTTACACATTCAAATTTCTTGACCCACTCTTTTTTTGCAATCGTTCAGTTTGGACGAATTAAACGTCTGGCCCCAAACAGACGAATCTTTTTCGCCTTCGCACAGCACGATAACACGATATTCGTACAGTACGTTTTGTTGCTACGAGCATGAAGTCAGAGCGATAATTGTGTTTTAATGATTGGATAACCATTAAAACTTTATAGAGATATGAGCACAAATAAAAATCAACTGATGTCTAGTACGAAGATCGTTTACTTTTAATAAAACGAAATAGAATGCCTTTGTTTAGCACCCCAATCCTCCATTCCTTCATTTGCAAAATTTATACCACCACGATTAACACCGTCTAAAACTTTTTCGCTGAAAATCTGACGATATCTTTCTGGCAAGATTACTTTAAAATTTCCAGAAGTAATTACCACATTGCATCCATACCGTGTATCAGATATTTCAGCATGGTCTATGGGATAGGTCTGTCCGATTGTAAGTTCGGAGAGTTTCTTAAATTGTTGGGTTCTGTTCAATACATTTAGCAACTGGTACATCTTTATTATGGACAATATTTTATTTCTTACATATTCAAATTTCTTAAGCCGCTCTTTTTGCAACTGCACTCTAACGCAACTTTTGCAGCCACTTTTTGCAACTGCACTCTAATGCTACTTTTTGAAGTCACTTTTTTTGCGGCTACGCTGGAATCTGCAGCTGATGTTTTGGATCAGTAAAACAAACGGTAATTTTTTCTGATGGTTTTCTGATGGTTTGAACATTCAATTTGCTGTTGGTTTTCTGATGGTCGCGGGCTGCGCTCGAACCGGCATTTCTATACTACTAATATAAGAGGAAGAAAATCTCCTGCCAGCTGTGGAGAGACCGAGAGCCATGTATCTGGTCTTGTTGCCAGTACACGAGGCGTACATTCTTAGAATTTATTCACTGCTGCATTTATCTTACTGACAACGCCTGGTTGATATCGATCGAAGATACTCGGTGGAAGTACGGTTAGCACGCTGGTTTCCAACATTAGCGATCCGGACTCGAGTCCCTGCGGATCAGAGTCCACAATTTTCACACGTGGGAGACGTAGTGGAATTTCCCAAACGACAGGTGAGTTTCCTATGTGTACCCTGTCTTCCTCGTCACTGCAACTAGTGTGACTCCCAACCCAGTCTCGTTCCGCCTCGCTTACCATTTACAGTGAAGCGGGAGAAGTCGTATGCGACGATGGTTTGTATAATTCCTTGCTATTGACGAGTGTCCTAAACGGCAAAGGCGAATAACGACAATTTAGAAGCATGTGCTATCGTCAGGAACGTGTCAGACATTGCAGAGCCTCTCGTCCATACATTCCCCATCCTATGCAACCAATATGGTGAAAGAACAACTCTTCACCTTATAAACTGACGGAGCAACCAAAGAGTAGCGGGCGGACATCTGTAATACTATAACCTTCTGATTCTTCATAACGATGTGTAATGAGATGTGTATCTTGTATGATGATCACAAGTGAAGTGGGTAGTTGACATTGGTGAAACTCCGAAAAATGTCCCTAAATAAGGGTTGACGCCACACAAGTTTTTGTTGCTAAAGGTTGTTCGCGATAAAGAGAGCACTTTTGAAATCAACCTTAGAAAAAAGTCTGCTCCTACCTGCTCCTACCTGCATACATTTTAGCAGGCGCACTGAGTGACATTCACCCAGTAAAGTTTGTAACCATAGTGGGAAAAGAGTTCCATAGCTGTACGCCGAATAAAAAGTGTTAGGTAACAATTTATGGTAACTTAAATTATTTATTTCGTTTTCTGTATTTTTATAACATCAAAGTGTTTAAATTAGCACTTTTTAGAATATATACTTTTCTATCAATTTCACAATTTCACTTCATGAATAAAGTTATGAGGCTCATGGCAATGTTAATTTTGCATAAGGCGGAAGTATACACAACGAGTATACAAGTAGATCTTAAGCAGGTCTTTCAAAAGTGCTCACTTTACCGTGAACAGCCTATAGATGTATGTACCACACCGAGTGTTGCGCCTCATACGGTGCGGAAATTAAAGAAAAGCACCAAAAATTGTGAAAAAATCAGTTATTGTTGGTCAATATTACATTTTGAGAGTAATAAATTAATTAATGTAACGACTGGCATGGGTTGAGATGGAGCTTTCTGTTGGTTCATCGTTCGTCCTGCTTATTAAATATCCTGACGTGTATAAGTAATTTTATAACACTCTGATTGGCAGAGAAATCCAAACCTCACTTGGCGAAAATTACACGGACTTGACACCATCGGCTTAATACAAAAACGTGTATCTATGTGGTGCACTTCCTGAAAGGCAATTTGTTGGAAAACCGAGACAGTGCAAAAAGTACTTCCGGAACTTCTTTGCCTCCTGAGAACTATACTTTTATTTAGGCACGGGAGTGAGAGCCTGTGAATCATTGCAAACAATATATAGATACTGACTGATACCTCTGTAGCTTGAACAATGCAGTTATACTTATCCCATTCGAAAAATCAACAGTTGAAAGAGGTACAACAAAGGCCAATTATTTCCGAACAAACGACATGGTATATAAATATAACATTAGTCTCTATTGTAGCACACTGGTTTCCCATTATAGAAGTACTGATCAGTTGAAACCAACATACTATCAATTGTACTTACAAAATTGGGAAAATAAGAAACTTATGTATAATGTAGCGTATGCCCCAACACATTTTGTCCAGGTATTCATCGGTAAATCGTAGTAACTGACGTGTTTTACAATTTTTCAAAAACTACGGAAGCAATCGATAGGTTTGCTATCGTGAAAAACATTGAGATTGTAAAAAAACGAGAATTTGTTGGGAAAACGAGTCGGCCAACCTTCTTTGTGAATATCGCATACTCTTAAAATAGTCTTCAAAATGAATTTCCTTAATTTCATTAAACAAAATAATACTATTTCATAAAAATCTGTTAAGTGAGAAGTAAGTGCGCGCTCAATAATTTTTGTTGCTTTCGTTTTAAGATTGTTCTTATGATCCAACTAAGTTACTTGTTCAAAAAACTATATAATTCTTTAATACACCGCCCTTTTTTAATCATGTAACCACAATTATAGATGTAATTAAACTCAATTTTATTAAACTTAGTCCACCAAAACTCATATCATTTTTTCGCGTGGTAGAGAAACACACACACAGAATTTGGGTAGGTGTCGGAGATATACTTATCCTTCGAATGTAGGCTTACAACATGATCGATGCCATTTCAACCATTCCGAGTTGCTCACAATAGTTATTTAAATAAGCAATTCGCAATTAAAATTCATTTTAAACAGTTTACTTTCAACAACATATTTTACAATCATTTTTGTCAATACGACATTAAAACATATTTCTCTCTGCATTAATTTTGACAGTATTTTTTTACCATGCAGAGGAATACAAAACACAAAAAGGACATTATTATTAACGAGAGAAGAAGTCTTCCTATGAACACAAACTTTCCAGAAGGCACAAAATTTCAGAAGAATTTAAGTTTAAAATAATTTAGTTTTTAATTACTTTTTTAGAAGGGCGTTAATTTTGATATTTGTGAGTTTCTTATGCACAACACACAACAGGAAATATTAATTTATAAACATAATATTCTTTTTGTTGGTAAGCAATATGTTGCGTTTGTATAACGAAGAAGCAGGCCGATTAGTGCTGTTTACTACGCTTAAGTGTAAGTTTTCTCTACACTTGATGAAAATTGAATTACGTTAAATTAAGCGTAAATTCAAGAGTAGCACAATCGCTGTAAACTGCTCAAGAGGAAATAAATACATTTTATAGGTACCCAAGAGGAGGCAAGTGCCACAAATTACTATCGTTTTACAGGTTTGAAACTGCTTAAGTATATACTGGTAACTGTACCAGACAGCTCTGTTTACTTTGCGCAAAATATGCTGCACCCTAGCTGTCTGGCCATGTTTCTAGTAGAAAAACTGTAGGATCAACAAATAAGCCTTTCTAATGAATATTGCTTCGTGAAATACATGAAAAACACATTATTATAAGAATAATAAGTGATGTATGTGAGTTAATGAATGATTGTTAATAATGAGCTACATTTAAACTGAGTAACCTACCTTCCATAATTTCATTTGAAAATTGTCTTTTTCATTTTTCGATACTTACAGGAAACCTTTATCTTTGTTTGAGATGGCTGGCTGTTTAAAATAATATAACGGTTAAAATTTGACCTACCTTCTTTGGGTCCAAACTCAGTTGAAAACATAAATGAGTAATTTTCTCTTAACTGTTACAATAACATAACATAACCTTGATGAACTTTATGAACTGGATACACCGTCACAGTAAAAAATAACGTTAATGTGTAGAGGTGGAAAGAGTATGGATGATTTAGAAACACAGAACCGCAATTTTGTAAGCAAGGACTAATTATCGACCAAGAACAAAGAAAGTGAGAACGTAGACATATAAATTATTTTGTATAAGTCAAGGGCTGCCGTAACTTCCATTGTATCGGTTGACAAGGAATCCCTGGGTGGTTCGGTTGTTACTGCTGGTGACCTCTTCGTAATCTTCTTCCATCTTGACGGTTGTCCCGAATGAGCCAACCATGTTCCTTAAACTAAACAGAAACACACAAACAATATCTGATAGCATCATTAATTTTCAGTGTAATTCTCATATTATTGCTGGCAGACTGTTGGCGCAGCTTACAGCGAGTAAATGTTTAAAGGCAGTTCTAGCGCAGCGCACTTTTTAATAAAAAATCAACCAATTTTACCTCAAAATCAAACAATTTAAAATCGAAATCAAACAACATAACCCTAACAAATCAAGCAATTATGCCCAAAATCAAGCAATTTAAGCTCAAATTAAGCAATTTTAAGCTAAATTTTATCGTTTTCAAGTAACTTTTTCACGTTACTAGAAACCCCATTTGGCATCAATTTTCTACTCTCAAAAAGAAGCAATTTAACCCAAATCAAGCCAATTTAAGCTAAAAAAAAAAAAAAGCATATTTAAGCTGAAATTCAACTAATTTATCGTTTTCAAGTTACTGTTCTACATCCTAGAAGCGTCATTAAGCATATTTAAGCTAAAAGTCAACTAATTTTATGGTTGTCAAGTTACTGTTCTACATCCTAGAAGCGTCATTTGACCTTAAATTTAATCGAAAATCAAGCATTTTAAGCCCAAAATTAAGCGAATTTTCCAATATTTTACTAAATGGCCGTGCAGGATTTTTCATACTACAAAAACAAGCAATTTTCATCGAAGATCAAGCAAATTTACCTTTTTTTATTCTTCAAAATAAGCATTCAGGATTTTTCATTATTAAAAACAAGCAAATTTAAGCTAAGATCAAGTAAATTTAAGCTGAAATCAAAGGAAATATTAAATAAGATATTTTATGGATTCAAATTAAAAACACCAATTTAAGTTAAAATAGAGTAAATTTAAGCTAAAAATTAGATGAATTATTAAAAAAATAATTGATAGATTAAAAATAATAGAATATTTACGTTTTTAAGAGAATTCTAAATCATGCATAGTTATTTCATTTTTCATTTCTTTTAACATTTATATGTTATAAAAACTTGTTTCTCATTTATTAATTTTAAAGCATTTTTACCAAACATATACATAACGATCTGGTAAAGTAATTTTATATTTACCAGCTAGAATACAATTAATTTTTTTCCCATATTTAGATTCATATAATTTAAATTCGGTAGCAACATACTTTTAATTCTTTTAGGATCATATAGTTTAGTCAATTCAAATGAATTGTTCAATTTGTTGAGCAGCAATTCCATTTTTTTTTGTTTATTTAAAAGGGAAAAAAATGTTAGTTATAAAAAAATTTCTTTAATAAAAATAAAAATATTAATAAAATAACAGTAAAATGACAAAGTAAAAATTAAAATTAAAAGAATAAAATAATAATAAATAATAATGAAATTAAAATTAAAAGTATAATTAATATAAAACTAAAATAATAAAATTAAAAGTATAATTAATATAAAACTAAAATAATAAAATTAAAATTATACTGTAAATAAAAATAACAATAAAAATAATTTAAAAAATAAAATGAAATGAAGAGTTTTAACTGAAATTAAATTTTTTTAATTTTTTTTTTTTTTGCTTTTATATAAACACAAAAATGGAATTGCTGCTCAGCAATGAAATTGGAAACAATACAGTCTCTAAGCAATGTAAAAAGTGTGGCGATGTATTTAACATAGAGATACTTTACTACCGTAAAACAAATAAGGATACACTTTATAATAACTGTAAAAAATTAGTTATTGAAAACACCAAAAGTACATTTGTTTAAAAAGGGAGAAAGTATTGTGTGAATGTGGAAAATATGTTTGTGTTTCATCTCTCAAAGAGTATAAAAATACTAAAACACACAATGTGTTAGTAGATATTCTAAAGGAAATTGAACATGATAATTACTCAACAAAAACATGTAGAGTATGTAATGAGAATAAATATATAAAATTACTTCCAGTTAATACAAGAAATAAGGACAAACTTAGAAAAATATGTAACAATTGTATTAGTGAATATAATAAGAATTATTGTCTTAACAATACATTTTCTGAACTTAAAGAGCGGGGACACCTTTAAACACAGTTAAAAACGATTTCGCATATCACCAATAATTTACACATTTTATAGATTTCATTTTCCAAAATATTATTTTACTATTTTTATAGCTCTTCATTGTCTATATAAAATTTCTAAATTTCATAATTTATTTTTTTATAAATTAACAATGATAACTGTCAGCGAACAATCTCGCAGTTGAGTTGAATGAGAAGAGAGTGAGAGAATTAAGAATTATGTGTAGAGATTTAAAAATCAAATATTGATATATTCTAGGGAAAGCTGATTTAATTACAGCTATTATTCAATTTATTATAAACGAGTAAAGAAAAAGAAACTTTGCAAATTTGCCATTTTCATATGTCAATATCAAACAAGATATTCAAAAGATAGAGATGAATTTTAAAGAATATTTCCACTCTCTAATAATCTATTTGTACAACCTAGAAATAAAAGGAAGTGGGTAACAGAATGGATAACAAAGGATAATTTTACAAATTTACCTTTATCAGATGCCAATATAAATTAATGACATAGTCAAGATAGAAAAGAATTAAAAGAAACATTCCCCTATTCTACTAACGTATTCATAAGCAAAAGAAATAAAAGAACCAATTTAAATTGCTTAGTTAATACAGCTTTTAAAAGCAGGATATTAACATATAATATTGAAAATTAATTTGATTTAGTATAGCCTAATCATTTTTGACTTAAGTAAAAAAAATAAGGTATTTGAGATAATATTCAATAATCTTAGAACATTTAGAGAGCTTGAAACTAGACTGAAATTAAATATCAATTGTCGCAAGCAGGAAATTAATCAAGTAGAATTATTTACATTTTAGTCATATAAACATAGAATATTTAAGGAAGTAGGAGTTAAAAGACATACAAAATCATAAAGTAGGAATTACTTACACAATTATCCGAAGGAATTGGAGTACATTTAGCTATAAATAAGTATAATCTATTAAATATAGCATCATATATTGAACTACCAGAGGTCATTAAAAATAAAAAAGCCAGTATTAATATGAAAAATAATGATCAAAAATGTTTTCTTTGGTCAATAAAGTATGCATTGTTTCCAGTAGAAAAAGACCAAGAAAGAGTATCTAAATATAAGAATGTGGGTCTTAATATTGTCAAAGTATTAGATAGTTACAAATATCTTATAAAAATATCTTATTAAAACTGATGATACACCAAAAATAGAAAATCAAATTGATAAATCTATAAATTTATACTCTACTTAAGATAAATCCACAGTATATCCACTTAAACTCACAAAAAAAAAGGATAAACACATAAATTTACTTTATTTCAAAGATGATGAAAACTCACACTATTGATGGATAAAATATTTACTCAAACTGCTTTCAGTACAAAAAAAATATTAATCAACATATACCTTATATATGTGATATGTGTCTTCAATTATTTACATCAGAAGAGAAATCAAATAAACACACAGAAGATTGTTCAAAAATGAATCAGTAAAAATCAATTTACCTTCGAAAGGAGAGCTAATAAAATTTAAGAATTATAAAAATACAAATAAGGTTCCTTTCACAATATATGGCGATTTTGAATTAATTCTAAATAGAATTTCAACCACCAAACCAAACCCAAGAAAATTAAATAAATTTAGCCTAATTAAAAAAATCCAGTTTTAGCAGAGGACGATATTGATAATGGCTTTTATAAGAAGATACTTTAAGAAAGATACAATCTTACTAATGAACAAATAAATACCATTGATTCAAAAATCAATGACGAATCATTCGCAATGAAATATCAATTACATGAAGCTTCTGGTTTTTGCTTTTATTTTGTATCTCCTCATGGCGATTATAAGCTTCCAGTAGTATATTGAGGTCCAAATGCACATAATATGTTTATACAATATATATAAATGGAAGTAGAAGAAGTTGGAGAAATATATTCGTAAATTGAACCAATGTGTCCACTAAGAAAAGAAGAAAGAATATTACATAGTAAATAAAAAATGTACTCTATGCTAATGTGAATACGAAGGAAAATAAAAAAATTAATTCATCAAGATCATATAACTGGGAAATGCATTAATCCAGTATGTAATAATTGTAATCTACAAATAAAATTACCCAAATTTGTTCCAATTTATTTTCATAAATTAGCCAGTTATGATGCTCTTTTATTTATTAAAGAACTAGGATATGACGATAGAAATATAGATTTAATTGCGAATAACGAATAAAAAATTCTTACTTTTGGGGGAAAGAAAAAAAAACAAAATTTGAAGATGAGATTTATAGACACATTTAAATTTATGGCAAATAGTTTATATAAATTATCATCTAATGTAACTAAACAACAAATGAAATACACCTAAAATCATTTTCTCAAAGACCAAGTTGATTTAGTAATTAGAATGGGAGTTTATCGCTATGATTATATGGATACTTGGAAAAAATTTGCTAAAAACTGAACTTCCACCAAAGAGCGAATTTTACAATAAATTAAACGAATCTGACTCAACTGATGCTGATTTTGAGCATGCAAGACTTGTATGGAACCAATTTAATATTTAAAATCTTAGCGAGTATCATGATGTATACTCAAAAAGCGATGTATTATTGTTTGTGGATATATTAGAAAATTTTTAGAAATATGTGTATAAATGCATATGAATTAGATCCTGCGTGGTATTTTACTGCACCAGGATTATCGTAGGAAGCAATGTTTAAAATGACAACACAACCATTAGGTTGATTGCATATGTATACTATGATTTTAATGATCGAAAAAGGAATTAGATGTAGAATAACGCAATGTTGCAAACAATATGTTAAAGCCAATAAAAAATATTTAGAAATTTTTAACTCAAATCAAGAGTCTAATTATTTAGCATATCGCGATGCCAATAATATTTATGGTTGGGCAATTTCACAACATTTACCATATGGAGGTTTCGAATGGGTTGATTATCCAGAATTTTAATTAGATTTTTGGCAAAATGAGGGTTTCATTTTAGAAGTCGATTTAGAGTATCCACAACAACTACATAATTTACATAAAGATCTACTATTTTGGAAAATGAGGCAGTTCCAAGAACAAATCACTCTAAATTATTAACAACTTCAGATAATGAACAAAAGTTTGTAATACACTGTAATAATTTAAAACAGTGTCTAAGTAATGGACTAAAACTTTCTAAAATACATAGAATATGGAAGTTTAATCAGTCTGATTGATTGGCAAAGTATATCGATTTAAATACATCAATGAGAACTAATGCTACAAATGACTGAAAAATATTTTTATAAACTGATGAATAATTCTGTGTTTGGTAAACCTATGGAAAATATTGGGAATCGAGTAGATATAAGTCTGATATCAAATGGAAAAGTTTGCGAAAAATTAGTAGGAAAAACAAATTTCAAAAGACGTACTAAATTTAATGGGAATCCTTTGGCTATACGTATGAACAAGATGAATGTAAAATTTAATATGCCTATTTATGTTGGTATGTCAATTTTAGATCTATCAAAAGAATTAATGTATGATATTCATGATAAAGTATTGAAACGAAACTATGGTGATAAAATATAAATGTGCTATCGAAACACTGATTCGTACATTTATAACAAAAATAGAAGATTTTTTTGAAGATATGAAGTCTATGATAGAAAATTTTTATACAAGTGATTATTGAATTGACAATATCTGTAACATGCCACAAATAAATAATATAGTTATAGGTAAGATTAAAGACAAATTTAATGGGAAAATAATGAAAGAATTTGTTGTTTTAGAGCAAAAATGTGTGCATATAGAGTTGATAATAAAGAAAATAAACTATCAGAAGGAGTAAACTAGTGTGTTGTTAACAAGAGAATTACATTTGAGGACTATAAGAATTGCTTGTTTAAAGAGAAAACAGAATATAGAACAATGAATTTAATAAGGAGTGAAAAGCATTAACTATATACAGTAGAAGTTAATAAAATTGCATTAAGTCCTTATGATAGTAAAAGGTTCTATCAGAAAATAAAATAGATACATTACCATATGGGTATCAAATATATAATGTTTAATTAATTTTATATTATTATATTTTTATATTATATTTTAAACATCTTTAATTTCCAAAACAATGTCAATATCAAAACCATCAAAATCAATCAGTTTACCATTTTCATCCCTAATTTGTAAAACGATGTGATTAAACTGCTCATAATTTATTCTATAAAAATTGTATATGGTAGTTCATAACTAACATAATCTCTGAAGCCAAACATAGTTTTTTTGGAAAACTATCAATTATATCAGTTTCTAAATTATTAGATTCCACATCTTTATAAACATTCCATAGAATAAATTACAATGAACATTTATTGTTTCAAATGAATTAAAATTTGGTATCTTAGTACCTACAACAACTTTGTCTTTTTCAATAAGCATATTTCTCTCAAAACCAAGCATATCAGATAATCGATCGCCAAGTTTAATATCAAACTTAGATTAACCACTACTCAATGTTTCACATTGTCTTATGTCAGTTCAATGTTATTTGTTGAAAATGGGCCAATCGAATTCATAATTTCCTTTAAAGATTCAATATTGCATTGTCATATAGGAATGGCTATAACTTCGTTTTTATCAACCACGGCAATCAATTTTTCAGTTCTTATAGTATTATTGTTTATATTTGGAGTCAAGAATTTTGTATGAAAACTAACCAATGCAATAGATTTCTCCTGATGAATTATATCACAGTGAAGCTTCTTGCTTAGAATGGAACTATAATTTATAACTTAAACACTTTATTATTCATTTATTAAAAATTTCTGAAGGAGATGCTAATAAAAAAATGGTGAACTTTTACCTGACAATATGAGAGCCATTATCATCGGGCCCAGTAATTGTGGCGAGATGGATTTAATTATCAATTTTATTTACAATAGAGGTTGGTTTAAATTTAATAAATTTGACATTTCCTCTAAACATTTCAATTCAACCAAAAAATATTAAGTTACAAAATGACTTTGATATAATATCCTATAAGTTTAATTAAAAGATGGCTTGTTTTTTAAATAGCAATGATCAAATGACCCCTTTAGAGCAGTGTGAAAATTATTCACTGATTATTATCGATGGTGTAATTTTAGAGAACCGAAATTTAATTGGCGAGAACTTTACTATGGGAAGACATAAAAATGTCAGTTGTATTTGGCACAGACTTATTCAAAAGTAGCTAAACAATTAGTGAGGGATAATGCAAACTTCTTATGTGTATTTCGACAAAATAATACAAATTTAAGTCATATTCGTAGTGATTTTGTTGGTGGAAATATAACTTTTGATAAATTCAAAGAGCTTTGTGCAAAGCGCTGGGACAAAGTTTTTGGTTTTATCACAACAGATTTGAGCAGAAAAATAAAGAAAGGGAAATACAGAAATCAAATAAAAATTTTATATACTAACTCTCTTTCTTGTGAATTGAATAGGAGAATTCTTTACCTTTTTCGCGACCATCACCCCATCTACCGGCTACAGGAAAAACCAATCTTACAGTTTGCTCTGCCTCGACACGAGTTTTCCTTGTCGGTGACGACAGCAAGCTCTCTCCGCAACAGGAAGTATGTTATCACAACTGTGTCAGTACCTACTCGCAGTGCGGCGAACACTGTGTGACTCCTGATAACAAGATTCCTGCTCACCACATGAAGATTTTTAATTGTTACCTCGCTTATCTAGTCGCAGTGGCACAGTGACAAGGTGTTTGATTTCAAATGCGAAGGTTGTGGGTTCGAACCCTGGTCTGAGCAGTTAATTTAATAATGTGTATATTTGCACTATTAGATTATCACCTAGTCATTCAAAATTTGAGCCAAAAAAAAAACCTTGCTTTGGCCCATATATTATATATATGAGTATTGATTCAAATACATAGTCCTTCTTAATTTCCAAACCCAAAAATACTCTGTGTGCTATACTGTAGCATTTCAGACATATAGGGTGGAGAGATCCATATAATGGAAGGCACTTGACTAATCGGGAGTATGACTAATTGGGAGTACCATATAACAAAAGAAAATAAAAAATAAAATACCCAATCACCTCTCCACTTAAAAAAAAAAACAAGCCGACCGAGTGGAGAGGTGATTGGGTTTCTCCATTGGAGTTTTGCAGGTGCCAATTAAGGCCAGAAAATTGGGCCACTAGCATGATAGAAATATCTCTAAACCCTTTAAAAAAGTGAATGTGGGTGAAATGTGACCTGAACAAACATTGAACGAACATTAAAGGCGTTTTATGTATGTTAAAAGAGTGTTTAAAAGGCATTTTTATGTTGCATTTGAAATGAGTTAGAAAAAATATTTTATTTCACAAAATATTTAAATTCGCAAAACATCTGTTTTATTAATCCAAGAGTCATGTGAGTTATCAAAACCTAACCATTTAACATAAATTTTATCACCTATAGTTTTTAAAACTTTTTCAACCAAATATTAATTTGTATAATCAGTTTTTATTATTTTGTATTCAAAAGAAATGTCATTTATTTCTTCTCCTTTGTCATCTTTCAGTTTATAAATTAGCACATCATTATTTAAAACCTCAAAACTGGTAAATAATTCTGTTGTCCAATTATCTGTATAAACATTTTCAAAGATTTGTTTACTCTTGATTATGCAGACAATATCGCCAACTGTGTATTTTGGTTTAGTAATCATGTCTACAAAATTTGTTTGCATAAAAAAATTTTCATTGGTCTTATTAACTTCTATTGGTTTCATACCAATGGTTCTATGTTTGGTATTGTTGTATGCTTTAACTAAATCATCTAATATAGTTACCCATTTGTAATTGCCATTCAAAGCAAATTTCTTCCACATTTTGCTCTTCATTGTACGGTTATATCTTTCTACAACAATAGCTTTAAGTTCACTGAATGCAGAATAGTGATTGATGTTATATTTTTACATGTTATTTAAATATTTTATTATAAAATTTGGATCCATTATCGCTTTGAATATTACGTGGTTTTCTTTTAACTAATATAGATTCTAAACAATTACTACATTCTTGGCTGTTATATCTTTAATTGGTATAGCAAATGCATATTTTGAGAAAACATCAATAATTGTCATAATATATTTATATCCATTAGTTGTATGTGATATATCTTTTAAATTTCCAGTATTCATCTCAATAAGATCGATTTGCCATATATCATCAATACTATACAAAATTACTTTTCTTCTTGGGAATTTTTTTCTTGCTGGTTTATATAATTCATTGAGTATTCCTTCTCTTACATTGGACAATATTATTTTAATGTTGATTTATTAGAGTTACAAATAGAACACTTACTTTTCTGAACTAATTATCCATTTGTAGTATTTTCAATTTATATATTATTATTTTCGTGAGTTTTTTACACTTCAAGCACCAAGTATTCTCCATTTAATAAGAATAAAAATAATTTACCTTTATATTTTACAAATATTCCTATTTTAGTCATCAAACCATCATCATATTCAGATATTTTTGTTTTATTTTTTATTTAAAAATTTTAAATATCACCTATGTTAACACAAAAGGCTTACTGTAATCTATTTTCTAAGATCCCTTGATAACAGTCACAGTATCCTCAGGTAAATTGGGGTTAGCAGTAATTATTTTATAAACATTACAATCCATCAAAAAAGTAACGAAAAATTGTATTATTATCTAAGTGAAAATTATTATTACTTTTATTCCACTTTGCAGGTAAATAAAATATATGTGATTTTTCTTACTTGCATTTTTCAATTTTCATGTTAACAAGTATATCACAATAATTCAAATCTGATTGGTTATAAATTCTGTAATTGATCAGCTATTTCTTTATCGAAAACATATTTTACTGGTCGTGTCTTTTCCATCTATAGGATCAGCCATATTATTAATTCTGCGATTTTGAAGAGAAACATAATCTTTTGTGTAAACAAGAATTTTACTAAATTGATCTTGTAAACCGGTAACAATGATATTGTATTTTTATTCTACATATGTTTTTAAATCAGAAACATTAGTACTGTATCTTGATTCTACATCTTTTTTTAAAGCATAGTCAGAAGCAATAGTTTTATATTTTGAATCTACGTCCTTTTTTAGTGCCTGCTTTGCATTATTTATTTGTTTTATATAATCAGAAATAGTATCACTGAATTGTAAATATATATATTCTTTTGAAGCATAGTAAGCTATGTGTTTATTAAAAAATCTTTTATTTGGCTGCATCTTTTTTTATCTCTAGGATCATCTATATTAACAATTCTATGCCCTAATAAGAAACATAAGATTTTGTATAATCAAAGCAAGTGCTTAGTTTACTTTTTAAATCAGAAACACCCGAATTAAATTGTGAATCTACATATGTTTTTAAAGCATAATCAGAAGCAATAGTTTTGTATTTTAAATCAACGTCTTTTTTTTAAAGCATAAGCACTAGTGTCAAATATTTTATTTAAGGATTTGATTATTGGCTTTCCAAATAGATCTGTCATTTAATAACAACTTAATTATACCATTAAACTTAAAACCATTCGAAAAAAACTATATAAAACAATTAAACAAAGATGTCCTCATATAACTGAATTAAAATTCTGAATTCGATCATAATTGTAATAAACATTTCTATTTTTAAAGTAATTAGTCAAATAAGTAGGAATATTAGCTCCAAATAAATCAAAATAGTAAAAATCATTATTTTCTTTAGAATAACAAACGCAAAGAGTTCCAGGATTTGATGAAATATCGAAATTAACCACAGCACATTTATTTTTGTGCATAATTTTAGGTAATTCATCAATAATATAAACATTTGTGGAATTATTTATATTTAATATGTTTACTTATTTTTCAATATCGATATTAGATAGTAGTGATATATTCAAATCTTTCTGGTCTCCCATTCTTTTTTTAAACTAAACCACATCCTGATTTATTTTCCATTGCTAAATTTTGTCTTTCTTGTTCTTCTAATTCTTTTTTTATTTTTTCTAGTTTGTTCAGCAGAATTATAAATTGTAGTAGCTCCATCGGATAAAGCACCAAGTGCACCTAAAATTGGAAATATAAGTGGTATAATTCCTTCATGATGTAATCCAATTCCTGGTTTTCCTTTTTATATTTTTTTGAGTATTGGAAGTGTCTAAGTTAGTAAGAAACCTTCACCTTCTTTTAATTTTTAATTTTTTTTTCTCAAGATGATATTTTGTTAAGAAATTATTTATACCCAAATATCTTAATTGATGAAAGGGTGTATCGAAAGTTAAGCTTTTTAGCTTCATTTGTAAGAAAAATATATATAGTTAATAAAACACTTTAATTCCCCTTCCTAATTTTCTTTTTGTAAACATAGTTGAGGGAACAGCAGCAGTAACTATTTTTTCACCAATTGGTGTATTTTCATCAAATATAATTTCCTTTGGTTCTTTTTGTAGAATCTTAATCTTTATAGTCTCTATAAGCAATATCGTGATATTTGCATGCTTCATCTAATTCATTAATTTCTGTGTCACCTCTTCCAACCTTTCATTTAATTTTGTAAATGGTCCACAATAATTATAGCCTGGAAAATGCATTTCGGGTAAATTTAAATTATTTAAATCCCAGTTGATAATACCTTTACCACAATGTTCTGAATTAAAAAATGATTGTGGAATTACATTTAAAACTCTTATGAGACATGGAATTCCTTTACGATTATTAATAACAAAATCAGAAAATTTATTATTTATCATATTCATTATATTTACTTTTTCATTGTAATAATTTTTATTTCGAGAATTTTCTTCGCCATGAATAACTAATAATCTGTTAACCAATTTTCTAACATCATCCATCCAAACATATTCTTTTGGTAAATTATTGCTTTTTTTTATACCTTCTCCAGATCTAGGAGTATTGGAGAAATCATTCTTTCTGGTGTGTTTGGTGTTGTTCTTGAATGTGATTCTTTTATATAGTTATCATAAATTGGTTTAATTATATATTTTTTATTTCCAACTTCTATTCGAGTTTATTTTCTTTTTTGGATTATATTCTTGGAATGCGCATTGGTATCTAAAACAATTTTCGTGTAGTTTCCATGGTCAGTATTCGTGAAATTACCCTCAAGATCTTCTTTTTCTTTTGTAAACTAATTAGAAAGTACTTCCATTAATTCATATTCTTTATGTTTAACATATATTTAATAATTGTCTATCTTTACTTGTGTTACCTATGTACAAATTTTGTCCTTCTGCATGTAAACCAAATTGAGTATCAATAATATTTAATTTATTCTTTTTGATATTTCTTTTCCCAGATTTATAGTAGAATCGGATGCAGTACGAATCGAATCAGATGCGCGCTGCATCAATTTTTTGATAGGTAAAATGCCCATTCGCTTTTTAAATTAGGTGATTTTGTTCTCAAAATAATTCTCTTTCGAATTATGTTTCTTCTGGTGTTGTTGGATAATCTACATTTTTTACTGCAACAGGTACTAGTGTTGTTATTAAAGTTTTATTTTTTTCACTTACTTTTTCTACTTTTTTACTAATATTTCGTAATTTGTCGATTAATGGTTATTCTTCGTTCTTATTTTTTCATATTCTTTTTCATGACGCTTTTTAAATTTTTTGTATCATTCGATGAGTAATTTAACTCGAGAAACTCCCTTTGATTCAGTAATTTATATAGGGATTTTTTGCATATGTATATATTTTTTTTCTTATAATGGAGTTATAAAAGTATTGAGAGTTTTGATAGACAATTTTTTCCTCCTGGTGATGAAACTAGGGGGAATTTAGATGTTTACAATAATATAATTAAATTTGATTTTCTTATAGGTGTTTATGGGTTTGCTTTTCCAAATTATGCTATGTTTATGAACAATTTAGTTTACTAAAGAGAGATAAAGTTGGACTTGAAGCAAAATATGATAAATTAGATAATGTTGATGTTTGTTGGAACTTTTTTCCTTTTCGGTTTTCTAGTGTAGAAATTTCAAAACAGGGAAATATTATTGAAGCTGTTGATAATCCAGGTATAACACCAACAATAATGAATGCTTTATTAAGATCACCAAGTGAACAAAATTATTTTGAACTTTCTGGTATTGATAATCTATATCGAGATAAATCGGTTTATAGTCATATAACAGAGGAAGATAAAACTGTTTCTAGTGATAAAAGAAATTAAGTAGTGTACCCGCTGAGATATTCGTTTGGTTTTATTCGTGATAATTATGAGGTTTATTGGAACGGTGGTTATAAAATTAGTTTTTTTTTTCGTAATTCATTTGATAATAACTGTTGATTTTCTAATTAAACTTTAGATAAAGAAGGAAAATTTACAAAACATCGTCCAGATCCTGGTAAAATTGTAATTTAAAAATTAGAAATTATATAGCCTATTGTTGGTTTTGAATCTGACACAGCCATTGCAATTAAAGAGAAAATATACAAAGTTCCAAAAACACCTATTAGTTTTGATTATTGGTAATTTTTTGAAAAAGAAGATAATGCTGGATCAACTGTTTTTAACTTTGATATAAAAGATCAGTTTAACAATTTACAATTTGATATGCCTGATTTTGTAATTGTAGGTATTAAACTTATAGAAGAAATCATGCTGAACAGCATAAACATACTACTATGCTTGATCATTGTAATGTGAGAAATATTTATGTTAAAAACAGTAGAAATGAAATTTTTCCGAAAGTAAACTGGAATCTAGACATTGAAAACGGTGTTTGCCTTAAACTATTTCTTGCTTATAATAATTTTAGAAATTCAAAAACCAAACTAGATATCGACTATAGAAATAATGAACTTTATTATTAACCAACTGTAAACTTTGATGCTGATATTAATTACTATTCAATTTGGGGTCGAAGACTGTTATATGTTATAGATTGTTAATACAGAAAAACTACTGTAGTTAAAGAAAACAAACATAAATATTAGTGCTGATTTTAATCAAGCTATTGAAGCAGGAACAGTTTGTAATGTTGTTTTAATTAGTAAAATAAATTGAACTTATGATTATTTGAAGGAAAGAATTACTGAATATATATACATTTTTTAAATTAATAAATTGAAGAATCAACCAAATGTTTCGATATTTTAATACAATATTTTAGACTTATAATTGAGTGGTTACATTTATAGGTTTTACGAATTTTTATAAATATAGATTAATTATTTGATCAATTGAAAAATTATTTTCATGATTCTAAATGAGTTGTTTCATTCACTTAAGAATTTATTTTTTTATAAGTAAAATAAAAATGCCTTTGTTTGCATGCAGTTTGACTAACATTTTAAAAGGGGGTGATGGTTCAAGACCGCCTTCCTATAGATTAGATAATGCGTCTGAAGATCTTAAAAATATGGTTCACAAATTTCATTCAAATTTACAAAACTTACCATTATCACTCTTAGAAATAATTGACGATAAATATGAACTTTGAGATATTGAAGAAAATCTAGAGTAAATAGAAGAGGTTTAAAAAAAAATTAGTCGATGATAATATTTAATCTGATTTTTAGCTTATTTTTCTAGATTTTGGTTTAAATTTGCTTGTTTTTGAGAATGAAAACCCAGAACGCCTATTTTGGAAAAATGGTTAATTTGCTTGATATTGGGGTAAAATTGCTTGATTTTCGATGAAAATTGCTTGTTTTTACAGTATGAAAAATCGTGCACAGCCATTTTGTTAAACGTATGAAAATTTTCTTGATTTTGGGCTTAAATTGCTTGATTTTCGATTAAATTTAAGGTTAAATTAGGCTTATAGGAAGTAGAAAAGTATCTTGAAAACGATCAAATTAGTTGATTTTTAGATTAAATATACTTCACGTCAAATGAAGTTTCCAGAATCTTAAAAAAAAAAGTCGCTTGAAACGATAACATTTGACTTAAAATTGCTTGATTTTAGCTTAAATTGCTTGATTTTGGGCTTAAATTGCTTGATTTTCGGGGTTAAGTTGTTTGATTTTGATCTTAAATAGCTTGACTTTGGGATTAAATTGCTTGATTTTGGGGTAAAACTGCTTGATTTTCGATAAAAATTTGCGCTGCGCTGGAACCGCCTTTATACATATACTACAGCGTTACGTAATTTCCGTCAACTAAACGGGGACCAACTTCCACGCTACAACTGATCTAAACCTCATTAAATAGTGGTTCGTGCATTGTATCTTGCCTGAGATTCGAACTCAGGACTCCTCGCGCCGTAAGTTGGCGTCCAATCTATCACGTCAGTAATGAGAATAATATCAACATCTTCTTTTGAAACCGCTGAAGCAGTAATTTATAAAACATTTATATCCACACTAAGGCTTATTTTAATGTACCGCTAATACGAATAATTCAAATACATAAGACAACTGGTGAATATAATATTACCTAGTACAATCCCATCAGCTAAAAACCAATAAAAATTAATAACTTGGTTAAAATAACTGTTTACTTTACAAACCTAAAGTGGTACAGAAAATTCTAAATAGGCTATATTTGATTTTTTTATTTGGGATTTTTAGAAATCGCAGGGAATTCTATCACGTGTTACAGTTTCACAGAAATATCTAGCTGAGCGATACAAATTGTATATTAAATTTTTATTTGTACCAGCCATTTCGAAACGTACATATTAGTCAGTACGTTTACAAGTTACTGTGGTGATGTGGGACTGAAATAACGGTAATCAGAGTAATCGCGCCGCAATCCAAGCGTGCTGTGCCTCTATATATAAATAAAATCTAGCACGCTTAAGTGTTTTTATTTATCTCGTTTTCTTGACAAGGAACAGTCTCCAGTGGACCTCATAAAAATTCTTGTACTTCAAAAAATGCACCAAGCACGGCACTCGTGTAGTTTACTATGCCTGTGTTGGTACATACTATAATAAAAATATTACTATCGCTGACACTCATTCTGGAGGTGGTAGTACAGTTCCGGGTACTTTCTAAGGAGAGCAATCTTCCCTACATTCTATTACATCTCATACCAGACGAATTCATGGTACAGTATCTTATATACGTTACCACTTTACTCTTTTTATTCGGTAAGATCACGACTAACCAACTTCTGCAGGAAAGGCAGTATATTTTCAAAACATTGTCCTAAACAAAGTTAACAAAACGACATTGCTGCTCATTCTACAGTATAACGCATGTATGGTTGTACATCGCCCGTAAGTAACCCACAGTAGGTCCCCAACTACAAAAAGCACACTTATTTTACTTCCAAAACTTCCTCTGGATTTCATCTGTATTTTCTGTTTATGCTCGGCCGTGGTTACCAAAGCAGTACAATAAAAAGCGTTTGTAGTCATATAATGAGTAAAAACATACCAACAGCATGTAGTGTTTTCACAACTGCAATACTTACTCCAATCCATGCATATAGCCTCCATACGAGGTGTAGACTGGCGGCGTGTTGAAACACTCGAGGAACAAGCTGGACATCTCGCAGTTCGGTTTCTCGATACGTGATTTGTTTAAGCTGTTGGCTGAAACAGTTACATTTAAATATAAGTTACTAATATTCGCAGTACAGCAGTAGAAATGATAACTAGTGTCTGGCTTTATCCTACATAAGTATGAAACTGGAACTTAGAGCACATAAACACAAAACCCCCGTCAGTATTACATTTCCAAATTTTAGTACGAAAAGCATCAATGATACGTGGTATTAGTACAGGAACTACAAGGTTAAAAGCAAGATTAACGTGAGAAAATTATGTGATTTTGGGAGGTAAAATGTTAAACGTATCGATTATATTGCAGGTCATTGAATCGTGGTGTTATCAGAAACGTTGCATTTTAGATGAGCCTTGGTGACTGAATTGACGCCATCCTACGAAAAGACAGAGACGATAGTGAACCTGTATTCCTGAACATATAAAAAAAATGAGGAACCAAACGTGCACTAAGAAACGGGTAAAAATTCAGAATTTTAAAGGATGAAGGGATACAGTTTCCTGAAAATCCAATGCTGTGAAACAAGGTATCTCGTGCCTCACGTATATGGGGAGATCAAAACTAATAAAATTAAGAGCACCATAGCCGAGGCTCTGGACAAGCTCCATGCCCACATAATCCTTCTTTGTTTGGATGTAAAGAATACACTCTTTATATATAGTTTCGGGATTTCTATCGTCAATTTATCACGCATTAAATAATGTCGTGCTCCAAACTGAGTCAAAGTTACTTTTCTCATAATTTCATTCATCTGCTCGGGTATCTTTATCTGTTGACTGCTGGTCGTTATACAGCTTGTGCTAGCCTAAACTTATAACAGATCTTTTCCCCCCTCCAGCACTCTAACGATCTGTGTAAAGTTGTAGTGATTGGTGAAAATATAGATATATCACCTTTTTAAGCTAGAGCAGGCTGCCATAATCGCACATGCGTCACGATCTTGTGGCGTTTCGTTCCATCGCCATCTAAGGATAATTCGTAGTTTAGTAGCACAGAGTTAATATCCAAGTACTTCGTAATCTATTGTAACCAGTAGGTCCTCGTTGCCTTAACCCTTGCATTTCATAACCCACCGAGAGCGCTGGCGCGATGACAGCATGCAGAACTTGCGTTCGGAAGGACTAGGGTACTAGTATTACCGGTCTGGGAAATATGGTATCGATTTCCCTAAGCTTTCCCATATTATACCAGGCGAACGCCGGGATGACTCCTCACTTCAGAGCATGGTTCCTCTCTTTCACAATACTGAACGTCCGAACCAGTGTGGTTTCGTCTCTAAGGACCCATCTGTCGACGATATTTCAACTAGTAAACTCTATTTTAATTATATAATAATGCAAAATCCGGTTCATTCAAAAGGGAATTCTTAGGAAAATGTACTACTTTATGGTGAACCTACGATTGTATAGTTGGTTTAGACTCTGGCCTCCTCTTGCAGGGGTCCTCGGTTCGATCCCAGGCCCTGAATGTCAGGAAGTTTTCAAAGGGTATTCTCATGTAAGGATCGTGGGGGACACTCACTTATTATTGGGGGTTATATATGTGATCTCCCCTTACCTTTCCCATGTTCATTTAGACGCTGCTCCACTCCCCAAACCTCATCCATTCTTGGGACCGCGGTGGCTGAGCGGTTAGACTGCTCGCCTCCCACCAAGGAGGCTCAAATTGTGTTCAAGTCCCAGCCGTGTCACTCCGGACTTTCACAAGTAGGAATCGTACCGGAAGAATCCGCTGGTCGGCGAGTTTTCTCGGGGATCTCCCGTTTCTCCCGCCCTTTCATTCCAACGCTGCTCCATTCTCACCTCATTTCACCCTCATCAGCTCTCAATACCTAGTTTTTAAGAGCCGCTCAAATCTCTCAACTCAAATAAACTCATCAATTATTTGGGCTGGTCGGAACAGCGGTGGATTGCTCCGAGTGTATAACCCAACTCTACTTTGCGCTAGTTTCCTTTCACTCACGCTGACCCTGCTGGAGGCATGACCAATGTGCACATCTACATTTACTGTCAAATTGTGTTCGTGATAAAAGTAAGTCGCTCAGAGACTTCCTGCGAAAATATCGCAACGAAGAATATTATTAGTGAAAGAAGTGTTGGAAAGCGGTATGCATAACTAATTAAGTGCTTTTTTTTTTTTCAGTTTCTCTGCGCCGTTCATTGACTCACTACATCACCAAAATACTGCATTTTAATAACCTGCAAGGTATATTTTTCAACATCTTGTTGCTTTTAACCCCTACAGGCTTGCATACACGCTAAACCAACCTAAACATACATAAAATAACACCACATGTTTCAGTAATTTAACTGGGATTCCAACCCGGAATGTCGTAGCTGAAAGTAACGTCTTGGCGGCCTCAGAATGTAACCCAGTGCCCCAAAATATTACTTATGTATTTTAACCAGCCGTCAAGCAAATTACAAAAATTACGCGTACATCTCATCATATGTTGCAACTCCTTCACCAAGTTTTAATACCTTTCTAAAGATTTGCGTAATAGATCGAACTGAAACAAATTATACGTGTAACATTTTAAAAGAAAATCGGTACAACAAAACTAAAATTTGTGAACTCCTAAAAACGGATAAGGCAAGGTGCCCAACCGTTTACTAATTTAGCGAACTTCAGACGCAGAAGTAAAGTAGCGCTAAGGCAACATGTCCATCTTCGTTAATGGCCTCATTGTCTCTATGAACTACTCACTTAAATTGTGTGCAGTCTTGCAATTGTGCAGCATGTAATGTGCAAATTAAAAAGAAGGTGCTATTGTATTATTTTCAGTCTACAAAATTCAAGTTAACTAATCGTTTTCGGAATCAAATTTTGGTATTCAAAACCATTTGGAAAACTTCTATATTAACCGTTTTCGCCCTGCAAATAACGATAATGCATTTTGGGAGTGACAAGAAATCTAGGAACCAATTAACGGACAGGACACGTTTTTGGGTGCTATTTTGTATCCACACTGCGTGGAAAAATACTGAATGATTTAAGAGCGTTCAAGATTCTAAAATTATTGTCTAGATTTTGATCATACCATATCCTTTTTCGTTGTGGTATTAAATAACGGTATGAAAATGTTATGATAATGGATTTAAATATTATTTAAAATATAAACTTAACGAACTAAGGAAATTTTAAATGCGTATTTTTGTACAAATCTTAAAATTGGACAAAAATAATGTTAGGATAAACCTCAAAACTCAACGTTCATATTAACAGAACTTAATTTTATACATTTCTTAGAAACTTGTTATGCGGTTAACCTGTTTTCCAATTTTAACTTCGGAGATCAAAGATAAAGCCAGAATAGTTAGAAGGTAACCCTTAACGCAGGTGAAACGAGTGTTGCATTTCAAAAAACTACAATATGCCGCTCCCGTAACTTCAATTAACACTTTACCTGAAACTAAGTTTTATATTAAAATAATTTTTTTTTGAATTTGTACGAATCAATGTCTTAAATAAAATTTCTCATATTTACATTGTGAATGATATTTTTGAAATCATTTGGTAATTTAATTAAGTTATCATCGTTATCGTGTCACGAAACAGCAAACTTTCCTCAAAACCTGTAAATAATTTTGGAGCTGAACAGCTATAACACCGAAACTCGGCACGCCACTGGTGACGTGGGAGGCTAATCACACGACAGGATTGGTGGAAGTGAACTTCTGTACTGAAACTAACATTCACAAAAAGGACTGCAGTCTTGAGGTTGCTATCACACTACTCCTAGTTCAATTTCCAGCACAGTCACACGTGGATTTTTGCATTTGGGATACACAGCGGACGTTTCCATTCGGCAACAGGTTTTATCTGGACGGTTCCATAACCTCTACCTTAGCCTCAGGCTTCCTCTCTATACTGGGATCTAGTAGCGTGTGACGGTTGTGAGTCCATCACGATTTTATAGGCTGTTCACTGTAAAGTGAGCACTTTTTGAAGCTCTTCTTAATTTTTCCTTTCATCATATTTCCACCTTCCTGCTGCTTTTTAATATAAACATTGCAATGTGACGAATAAACACAGTGTATACATTTCACCACCCTCGACATCTAATACCTGATGTTGCAATAAGATATATTTAGTAGTGGTCAAAGCATTTTGGAAGGGCCTTAAAAAGTGCTCAATTTACCGTGAACAGCCTATAAGAGGGTTTTTAGTAATGCATTGTGTGATTTTCAGCTAAGTGGACCCTGTGGCACGACTGCTTGCAGAGCGAGTGTGTCTGGCAAGTTGCTGACTGCTGATGATTAGGGGCTTGTGATACAGCTCCCCCAGGATTAGGCGTTCGCTTCCCGCCACGAGGGTTTTGTATGCATTTGTGTTGGAAAAGAGAGCGCCTCGGGCGTATGGAGTGCGAGCGAGTTGTGGTCTCGGGTATATATGGGTGGATTGCGCGGTGTTGAGAAAGCTCCCTGACTGCTATGTCAAATTTATAAGCAGCTACTTACAGCACAGAACTTTCACTATTTAATGTGAGGTTGCTACATCGGGCGCAAAGACAATTTGTGCAGGGGACCCCAAGGCAGTATCTTATAACCAGTGCTATTTAATACATATATAAATGACCTGCCAAGGCCAGATCACAGACTGATGCAATTTGGTTGCTATGCGGACGACACAGTTATTTTCAGTCGCTCCCACAATCTCGAATTAGCAGTCTGAAAGCTACAAAATGCCCTTAATGTCTTCCAAAACTATTATAAAATGGCGGATTAAAATGAATGTAGGTAAAAATGAAGCCATTGTCTTCACTCGCAGACAATTACCCCAGACGAGCTGATACCTCCTATAGATGTTGTGAAATATATAGGCTTGGAAGGCGCATATAGATGCAAAATGTGCCAGCTCCCAAGCCAGGCTATCCACACTTTATCCGCTATTAAATTCACGTAGCGCATAACCCTAAACAAGGCTTTATTGCTGTATACGATGCTAATGCGCCCATTCATAACTTTTGCTGCACCCACCTGGGCACATGAAGCTAATACATATATAAGGCGCCTTCAAATAATTAAAAATAAATATCTGTGAATATCATCTGATACGCTCCGACACTGCCCTATTTCGGATCTGCATCGCGAATTAAAAATTGAAAAACTGGACGAGCACTTTATTAAATTAGTGCAAAGATTTTACACTGATTGTGCCAACAGTACAAATAAGAAAATATCCAGCCTCGGGGACTATGGCCCAGAAGAGGCACAAACATATAAGCAGCCGAAGAGCATTTTGGCTCACAGGCAGCCATAAACCCCCTAACTATCCTAGGAGGCCATCAATCCTGCGTGATAACTCCCACGCCCATAGTAAATTGAAGCGAAGCAATATGTGATCGCAAAAAGACCAGATATTTGCCATACAGCCCTTGGCTGTCATCGACCCTGCGAATTACGTTGCAAACACTCTGTCGCATACACACATATGTGCTACGACACTTCTCTCATTCGACAGCTGTTTGTATCTATGGTCCGTCGCCACTGCTGAATCCAAGGCGGCCTCTTGTCAGTTTACCAGCAAAAATTGAGTAGGCTGTGGCGTAGTGTGCTCTGCAGCAGCTGGTGTGGATTGTGAAGTGGCACACCTACACTAACATACACAACACTAACAAAACACAACATACATTCTCACATAATTTTCTGCAAGCGAAGTAATGACGAAGATAATATCATTTCATTACATTGCCCCATCGCCCTCTTACTCTTCCTAAATACTCCTATTTTTATGCCTGGAAACTGACTTTTTCTGCTTCCATATAGAGATGACTGGCATCTGCGGGCGGGTGGCGCAGTTCTGACCCCGTCTCCAGGGCCGCGCTACTGCGCTACGACTCTGGATACATTCCAGCAGCGGCTCGACACATTTCGTATCACTACTTATTAACCTCACTAAGTCTATCTTCGATAACTAGCAAACACCCTACTTTCTGTAGCTGTAATCCAATAAAAGGAAATACATTTATCATCCGCGACTGTCGCATATATTTTCCCAGGCCTTCTCCACTTTACCTGATTTGATATGCTCTTCCATCTAGACCCTTCTTCTTTCGGGGTGAGTCCATGTCTACAATTGTGGCCATGGCACCACACAACACTGGTCAGTCGCGATGAATGCGCCCGATTTTAATAATTCAATCCGACCTAAGGCGCGTAGGGCTTGCCCTGAGACGCATCACAAGCTCCAACTGTCTTAGTTACTAACATTCATGCCGGAGGGCACACAGCACTGGAAATGGGAATAGTTGAATTAGTCTTTGCTCAAGAGTGTAATTCGCGTAATAAGGGGATTGCCTTGAGAACATTCACTGGCACGTCGCGAGTTGTGTACGATGTAATATTGACCCTAGAGGAAAGGGGCTGCTCTGTGATATTTGGAGCCCGAGATTGTAAACTTGGATGTATGATATATTATAAGGGGAATGTAAAATGTATACTTGGTTTTTAAGGGATGTTTGAAGTTTAATATATTGTACAGGAAATGCAAAGTTTGTAAAACTGATTTTAAAGACAGTTTTTGAAATTTGTAAAAAAAAAGTGGGTTTTTGGAATGTGGTCTTAGGCGTGGTTTTTTTAGATGGGTATTTTCTTGTGACCTTAAGTGTAAACAAACAAACAAAGAAAAGAAATTCTGGATGTGTCTCAGCTGAAGAAATTATCAGATCGAATAGGTAGGAAAAAAATTATACCTGATAGTTTGTGCAAATCATGTTGCTTTGAGGTTTTTGTGAGTTTTATATGATGTTTTATATGATTAAAGGAATAGTGTGATTGTTTCCCATACAAAACCGGGAATCATATCATATATTATGAATCATATATATTATGAAGATTTCAATAGAAAAAAAAATTGTGAAATTATAAGGATTGTAAAATTTGGCAGGTGCTTTTAGAAGTGAAATTGTTGAAAGAGCTATTGTACTTGTGTTGAATTTTGTATGCGTCTATTCATAAAAGGTTGTGTGAATACCAATGAGTATTGATAGCAAAATCAAGTCAAAAGAGATTGGTAGTTTTTTTTTCAATCGAATGGGTAGTACCTGTTTTTTCCATCCTGGACAGAAGCATTGCATTATGAAATAACACAATTTTCCTTCATTGTGCTCTGCTGTTGTTTGATGTTTATTAAGGATTTTAATGTTTATTCCCACCTTTTCCTGATCCCTGAAGATAGGTGATAGAGACGCAGGAGCTGTCGAGCAATTGTGGCCTGGCGTGGAGATCCCGGTTACAAGCGTAAACGCCGTTAAGGGACGATGGGCGACTAAGGCCTCGCCTTGAAAACACCAGTGACCATAGGGCTCACAACCCACTAGATATATATATATATAGTTAACATTGGCAAAAACCATCATAGGCGTGACTACGGAGTGACCCGGGTATGCGAAGGATCACCCACCAGAAAGTGTTCCTCGCTGTGACTTGCCGCACTCCCAGACATGTGAACAATACAGATACAGAGGAAGATGGACTTCAGTGCCCTTAAAAGAAATATCATCTGTACACCATCTATGCTAGTCCTGATAATTAAATCAAAGTGTTGGCTCCTGGTACCTTGAAATGTACCCCCCCCCCCTTTTTTTTTTCTACAGTTACCAAAAACACTTGCCAGTTATGCTCACACATGTGCCAACAGCACTAACGCGCAAGCTATTGGCATTTAAACTGGTTGGAATGCCTGGTATCATAATGTAGAGCTGTCGCAAACAGAGGATGGTTTACCTACAGAAATGCAGCGGGACATTTTTGATCTGTCGCTGTCGGTGTATAAGTTGCCGACAGACGCCTGAGCGATGTCGTCACTGAACGTGGTCTCGTGGTCGTGTATCATCCCCATCACACGGTACATGCAGTACAGCAGACACTAGAAACAAAAGAGAAACAACTGCGAATAGTGTCTATGTCTGTCAGCGTTGGCACTTGTAAAGGAGTTGTAACGAATGCAAAGTAAAGACAATCTACATGCTGCTGTCTTATAAATATATACATCGGTCGCGTTCTGCGATGTCAAACTGTTGCGAACTTCTGAATCACAGGTTCCTCTGAACGCTCATAGTTTCTCGTGTACTGGGAGACAGTGATCATTATTTCCAGTGGTGTGCTCAGAAATGTCGTGGCATCCTCAGAAACTTAATGATGAACTCAAGCGTGCCAAAACTTGCAATTTGCGAAATACCTCCTACGAGGTTTTAGTAATAATATTTTTTTTATAATTACCTTAATTATTTTATTTACCCCTTTTTAGGCGTTTGGGACGTATACTGGTTATAATGTCAAAACCACAGGCATATGCCGACAACTAGCGCACAAATATAATTTCCCCTTTCAGCTAAACACCCTGTTCAAGTAGAACGGTCACTGTGAAATAGAGCTCAAGCTACTGGTTAAGGTGGCCGTTTGGGTAGGCCACCGAACGATGTGCAGAGCTCCAACAGAAAACGTTTTATTAAACAACCGTCCAACGTGCCTGAGTGAGGTCTGCTTACGAATAGCATTTAAGAAACGTTACGCGTCTGTGTACGTTTTTCAATTCCTCCATTTCTCTCTAAAGAATGTTTCCGTAATAGTAAAAAAAAGCTCAAACGAGCAATTTCCCGGTAATTTTTTGGTACGAACATACAAAAAAAAAACAAAAAAAAGGGACGTGCACCGAACATTTATTTTTATTATCACGTCATAAAATCATAGGGTCCCGCTGAAAGTCTCATAGAGGCGCGTTATCGATGGCAAGACTGCGCGTAGTTCAGTGCTTTGCGCGTAAAGGCGATGGAGAGAGTTGATGCGCATGTCTCGGTCGCCCCTAGTGCTCCCACGCTTTTAGGCCTCAGGAGTGCATTTTGCACGGCCACGTTAAGCGATGTTACGAAACGCAATGTGCTTCCAAAAACGACGCAAAATGCTAAGCTTGATTCTTGTTTCATGCGATAAGTTCTTAGAATGTTTACGAGCAAGGTAAGACTTGCTTCAAAGTTACGGGGATTACAAAAAAAAAAATATTTTATTCTTTTACAGTCCATGCAAGTTGCAGAGAATAAGTGATTCGACCGGTGCCTTCTTCAATGATTACAAAACCTGCTGCATCTCAGCCATGTTGACATAGACACAGCATAAACTAGTTATACCACTCGCCTCTGAACAAGGCGAACCGGGTTCGATTCCAGGTGAGGTAGCCCTATTTTTTTGCATGTTAGAAAACGAGGCGGAAGATTCCATTGGCCTGGGAGATTTCTCGAGGTACTCCTCCCGTCCCCCCTCCCCCTTTTTTTAGAATGTTAAGTGCCAACCTTGATGTCTCAACTAACTGCGGCACACGTGCTTGGAATAAAAAATTACTACGTTTGCGTGAACGTGCGTTCTGAAATGTTTACACCTTCCGTATGACCAAGCTGACATGCAAATAGTATAAACTTAGGTTAGCAGAAAAAAAATTTTTTTTATTAAACACATGAGAATTTTGAGAAATTTAATGGAAAAGTCAAGGTGTGGCTATGTCTGAGACACGGTCGTGTGTTTCACGTGAATACGTCCGCTTTAGCGAGCAATATTTTTTTTAATTTATGGTAATGAAATTAAAGTTACGAAGTGGATAAAGGCTGTTCATGATAAAGTGAAAACTGTTGAAATTGACCTTAGAAAAAAGTCACAGCCCATAATTGACTATATTTTAACGGGCGCAATTAGTAACATGTGCCCAGTAAAGTTGGTAACAATGGAGGTGAAAATAGTTCCATATATTAACGTAGAATAAAAATTGTTAGGTAACCATTTCTGATAACTTAAATTATTATTATTTTATATATATATATATTTAAAGCATCGAAAAGTAAAACTGAGCAGATTTGTACAATAGTTACTTTTCTAATAATTTCACAGTTTCTCTTGACTGACGCATGAATAAAGTGATAAGGCCCATCGCAATGTTAAATGTTAATTTTTACATAAGGCGGAAGAATAAATCGAGGTCTGAAGAGCAGATTTTGACGTGAATACGTCTTTAAATTTGCGAACATAGTGGGAGGTAATCCAGAAAATTCGATGATAACAAAATCGGGGGATACAGTTTGGCATTACAGCTCCGAATCCATCGTCTACATTCAAAATTCAATTACACCCCTCGATGGCGAAAGGATCAAAGAATATGTCACCTTGAGTGAGGACTGCGAAGCATTGCGTGCAGTGGCCTGGGGGGGGGGGGGGGGGGCCACCGAATTTTTGAGTTCGTTTTGCCACGTCTCATTACTTCCGCGTAGTATAACTTTTGACTAAGAGAAGCTACGACGCTCGTTTAAGTTTCAATCGACGGCTCTCGTCAAGATCAATCGATTGCGCGTATAAAAACTTTTGTGCGGCGTCGTTATGGTGAAATTGTATAAGTTTAATGTAAAAAATTAAGAAAACTTAACACAATGTCGGCCTATACTCGTCAAAAGCCAAGTCGAAATACAGAAATCGTATACGGTTGGAAAGAGCATCTCAAAATCAATCTAGAGATACCCATAAAACCCCATATGGTATAGTGATGCGGTGCCGGGAACGTAAGATAAACATCAAGGCGTCCGAGCGCGTTAACGTAGACGTATTCACGCAAAACATACGGCCGTGTCCTCAATACAGACATACCCTATTTTTGCATCTCTTTCCGTGGCCTGGCAGCATTTGTACAATGACAGGTAGTAATTATTTTATCAGAAACGAAGAAAAGGCATTTTTAAAGGAAATCAATGATAGGAGCTGTGTGTAGCGTATTTATGGTAAACGAATAAATTTAATACACTAGGGATAGGGGTTGGAACCTTAAGGCAGGGTTAACAAGGCCTGCACTGAAGCCATTCCTTTTTGAGACACGTTCACGCGACTACTACTCATGATGCTCCGGCCTGAGATAATATTCGCAAGGCGAAGAAGCGACACAATGCAGTGGCGGAAAAGATGGCGATAAAGTGAGAGCTTTATAAATGAACCTTAGAAAAAGTAACTGCTCCTGCATGCATATCTTTTAATGAGAGCACTGAGTTACATTTGCCCAGTATAGTTGGTAACGATTGATGGAAAGTAGTTCCATATATTAACGTCGAATAAAAAGTGTTATATAACCATGTGTGATAAATTAAAATTATTTCTTTCGTTTTCTGTTTTTTCTTTGCGCATTGAAGTGTAAAAATGAGCAGATTTTAAAATATTTACATTAATAATAATTTCACAATTCCACTTGACCGACGCATGAATAAAGTGATGCGTCCCATGATAATGATAATTCTATATAAGGCGGGGGAATACACAACGTGTATACAAGTAGATCTTAAGCAGGGCTTTCAAAAGTGCTCATTTTACCGTGAACAGCCTATACTTGAGAAAACTCATATTGACCACGGGCAACGTCAGCCACTATTCCTACTTGAGAATATCGGGGCACGGATCCGCTGAGGATCAGACCTGGATCGCAGTGGCGGTTTGAGAGAGGAGGAAGGTGTACGCACTGCTGATAACCGAGGACACCGAAGCAACAAATAATCTGTTATGTATGATTCTTTTGGCACGTGTACTGTGTTCCTGATGAATAAAATATGTACAGGCTATTCAGGGTAAAATTAGCACTATTGAAAGCCCTGCTTAAGATCTACTTAAATGTACGTTGTGTATTCTTCCGCCTTATGGAAAATTAACATTATCATGGTCCGCATCACTTTATTCATGCGTCGGTCAAGTGAAATTGTGAAATTATTATAAATGTAAATACTTTAAAATCTGCTCATTTTTACACTTCGGTGCATTAAAAAACACAAAACCGAAATAAATAATTTTACTTAACACAAATTTTTACCTAACACTTTTAATTTGACATTGATATATGGAACTACTTTCCCTCCATCGTTACCATCTTTACTGGGCGCGTGTACCTCACTGCGCCCGTTAAAATATATGCAAGCAGGGGCAGTGACTTTTTTCTAAGGTTTATTTCAGAAGTGCTCACTTTATCGTGAACAGCCTTTAGGAATGTTAGATAGCGCACACAGAAATTAATGACCGTTAAAATCATGCCCGCTCCTCACTATATATATTTTTTATTTACTTCCGTAAATTATTTAACTTCTGGAATTCCCACTAATATTGGGGTACCCGCCAATACTCCAAACATTATTTCCATTTCAGGCTTATATCTTTAAATGTATACACTATTAATGGAACTATTGTAATGGATTCCCAAGAAGTCGCCGTGTTTGGTGTACGACAAATCACTTCATCGTCTCTTTGCCAGATACTGAGAAAATTGTAATGTTTCCTGATAAAAAAAAACAGTCGGTAAAACTGTTTTGAAAAATCACAAAATCCTTTGTTCCCGACAAAGTGAAGTCAGTCTGTACACAGAAATTTGACTTTAAAAAAAGTCGTATGGGTGTCAGTACTCACAGGCGAAACTCCAGAAGATGACTTCTGCCTGAATAGCACAGCATGTACGGTGGACACTACTTCACCTGGAACACAGACCGTTGTTGCTATAACTGCAGAAATTACCACAGACAGGCATTTGCACTCAACAGCTCAAGCGGGAGAATTCAAACAGCCAAATCCTGTTCGGTGAAAATTCAATTACTAAGCTGATACTGACTGGGTGAATCAGTACACTGGTCCATAAATCAGGCTTTTGGGCAGTGGAATCCATTTAAATAATCATAAAACACAGTTCAATCAGTGAGATTAACTTACTGAAATATAAAGTAAGAGTATGGTGATACCATTGGAGCGATTTTCACAGTTTATGTCGTTTTTACCACGGAGAGGGGCGTGAGAAGCAAACGACGGCCGATTTTTAAGCCATGGAAAAATATCACGAAACAGAACGGTTTATTTGAGACTGTTTGTAGTTAACTGACCGGCTTAAGAACCACTTTTCTGCCCATTTTTATGCGGCATGAAGATCGCTGCTAGCTTTACTGGGGATATGACAATCTGTGTAACCTTTGTGCAGTTAGTAGCAGAGAGGTTGTATTTTCTCAAGTTGATAGCAAGAATGTTTATTGACTTTGGATCTGCTATAAATAAATTACCATAGTTATAAATACGACGAGTCTACTAAGGTAGCCCTTATCTGGGTTAAGGCTTGGATATTACTGTATGAAATCAAAATTTTTCATTCTGTCAACGACCATATACCTTCATCACGCCAAAGGCTCAGAACAACACATGAACCTGTTAAGCGCTTTCACTTACTTACATTTGATTGAGAGAATGTACATTAAATAACATATGACTATGGAATAATTAGATAATAAATATAACATTAAATTTTACGTGCGTGTTTACGCTATTTTACAGTTACAAAATGAAGTGTAAAATTTTAAATTGACCAACTTATTTTACCCTTAGTAATCAAAATTGAATAACACTTTAATAACACTAAATAAAATTTCGCTAGAAAATATCGTCTACTACATCTTTCTATGGCAGGAAAAACTGTTCTGTCTTTCTGGTAGTATAGTCAGTGCCAACAAGTGTCTGCCTGAATTTACATTTTGCCTTGCTTTAAGAGTCAACTATTTGCATATTTTTCTTTACGATCGTAACTGTACAATTTTTCTTATTAAGTAGAATAATTTTACAACAGGTCTGAAGTATAAGTAAGTTAGTTCTCCATTTTCTTCAGTCATGTGAACCTACAATTTCTATGTCATCAAGTATTCCAACCTTTCTCTTTCATTTCATCTTCTCCTTTATGAGTATCTGCCATGGACAGTTTATAAGTAATACATTCTTCAACTAAGATGTTTTTATCTTTGTTATTACGCTCATAACTTTCTCTCCTGTTTGTCTCAATACTTCACTCTATTTCTCATTCTGCCAAGCTCATGAGAATTGTTAGCGATTCCCACGCACTTAGAAGTTCTTAATGGTTTTTTGAATACCAGACGTTTAGTACTTTCACGCCGATTAATTTCTTTTAATATCAAGCTAAAATAGGTGGATGAAAAAAAATGTAATTAGGTAACTCCCTTATTTAATTTATAGAACATCACTTTTCTTGTAGGTCGAACAATTGTGACATTCAATTTTATTAAAATATTTATTTATACTTTTGCAATATTAAAGTTGTATTCCCGCTCTTAAGCTAAATAACGTAATTATTTATTTCGTGGCGTACGTGAAAAGTGATGATGTCCACGAACAGAATTTTACTGCTATGGTTTTAATATGTAACTGCACAAAAAAATGAATATTCGGTTTCTAAGAGAAACACTTGAATCCCGAAAAGCTAAGTTCCTTTACATTGCCAACTGGGCATTTCTTTTTTAACCAAAAGGTACATAATTACACGATATTCAACAGTTTTCAAATGTAACATTAAGTCAGGAATACAGACCATTGAAAACGTAAACCTAAACGTGCAATGTTTGAATTAATATTTTATTATCATTACTTTATTTTACTTTTTTACGTCGAATAATGGCAAATAGTACATTTCAGATTTGCTTACTTTCTTAGAGTTCTTTTTAAGTTGTTACATTAGAATATTACAAATACCACAAATTTGGCGTTATGCGAATATATTACGTTAAAGTGTAGACATAACCTGTCTTCCGTGCTGTAGACATCAAGTTTTTGTAGAGTAAGTCATGTAAAGTAAGGATGCGATTCACAACAAATCACTTACCTATTGTAGATCTGACAGCTTCCTTGCAGTGATCCGCTGCATCCCCCACGACCCTCTGAAGTTTCACCAACGAAGTGTTCTAAACAGTTGGCAATGTGACAATACCTTATCATTAAACAATTTTAATTCAGTCACCACGTGCTTTGGTTTTCAGTACCGAGCGATATTTACCTTCCTGTCTTACTGTTTTATTTTTTACCATTTTACAAATGCACATGTCAACTGTGACAATTTACGACATAGAACAGTATCGTTGAAGTACTAAAATTAATTTAGTGTTTATTTCTAAAAAATTTAATCAGCTTACTAGCAAGTTTTGTATTTTAATACCACATTGGTAATGAACGTGTTCATGTTGGTGTTAGAAGCGAGTGAGGTTCAGTTAGCATGCTACCGTTCCCAAAATATGGCCTCAGATGTATTAACCGAAAATCCTCCTGGCAGCAACAGTAGGAAACAACATTTCGTCACCCCTTTTCTTATGTCCGACACGCCACGACTAGGCTCTGCCTGGCTTCTCCTCTGTGCCATGTCCCTACGAGCTACGTCTAGAGCTCCGAGTATTTCGCGGATTGAGTTGGCAGCAAGCTAGGCTGGACAGGCCCTCTGTACACTCGAGACATTATCGTTTGCTTATTGGTTGCTGTGATGAAGCGAGGTCTCTGTACAGGCTGTTAACACACTCTCTCACACTACCGCTTCCTGCTCGTTACTGGTTCACAGTTGAACGGGGCGTGTCTAAACAACTGTCGCCCAATCACAACACTAGGATAAAAGAACAAGTGTTTGGAGTCTACCTCGCCACAGAATGAATTCGAGAAATACTCGTGGCTCTGCCTATGTCATGTGTCATTGCTGTTGGCCGTACACTCTAAGAAATTATTCGTAAACGTACCATATTATTGTACACGAATAGTGAAGAAGTGCGAATGGTAAACTAATTTCCCAAAAATATATGGTACTGTTCCGACATTCGCTCACGAAACAGTCAAATGCGTAGGGAAGTCCCCAACCATGTATAGTAACGACGCTCAACCTTCCCATATGTTCAGTCTGACATGTGGAATTATTTCCATACACACTCTTAAGAAATTATTCGGAAATTTGCCATACCGGTGTAATCGCGTAGTGGGAAAGCAGGCATGGTAATTTTTTCCCCCTATACAATCATTGTAGCGTTCCTACATTTGCTCAGGAAACAGTCAAATGCGTAGGGAAGTTCCCGACATTGTATAGTAGCGTTGCTAAATATTTCTATACCTGCAGTTTGATGTGTGGGATTATTTTTATACAGTGTAGATTAACAATTTCCATTAAAGTTTCAGAAGTTTACAACACTATTTTTTACACTGTAGAAGAACGCTGGCTATCAAGGCTCGCGTAAAAAATCCTCCATCTTATAAAAAGCGAATGCAGTCTGCTTGTAAAGCGTGTGCCAGTAGAAAACGTAAATATACTCCATTTGATTTACTGCTTAGGTTGCCCGGCGTCCCTGTAGCCACACCTTTTCTCTCAGCTTCCAACTATTTTCTCTTATCTGAATAATTAATCGTGGGAGGAGCCGAAACTGACCACTGATTAAACTAAAAACGGGTGACAGTTACACGGGAATCCTCTACCGAAATTTTGAAAGTGCATGGATAATATCTTTTTTTTAAATATGAAGTTCTGGCTGTTTATAAACAGAATGACGATCAAACTATTTAGAAACACACATACATTGTATCATTGTGAAGAATATATTTTACGAATGTTCACAAATAACCCATAAATTCTACTCTGAATAAGGAAGAAATACGTAAATATAAATATATTTAGTTTGAATGAAAGTATAAAAATATGATTTTTACGATGAACCATAGAACACAGATTTTGCTTTTACATTTCCCAAAAACGTTCGTGTTCACAATGACTCACGTTAGCGAATAAGCAATAGTTAATTTGAACTACATTATGAACAGTTAACAAGCGCATTTCAAGAACAGTAAATAAACTGAAGCAAACTGCCTGTTTTTAATTGAAATCAGTGAAACAAGCAAAAAAGTAAACGAACAATGTTGTAGAAAAATTTGTTGAGGACAGTTTAATTGATTCGTTTAAAACTATGTAGCACAGACACGTATTCTACGAACGTTAATGGCGTGTCTCGGATCCTTTATTGTGTCCTGATTTTTACGAATAAATTGACGGGTTTGTTATGAATCAACAAACTAAACTATTTTGAAAGACTCAATCTACATGTACACATGTGACAAAAATATCCAGTTTTCACTTCCACCATACAGTGAAACACCTTAAACATGCAAAACATGTACGCTTTATTGAATGTAATGTTTCAGTAGTTAACGATGGCGATATCAGTAGGCCTAATAGTTACAATGGTTACCATTATATTTGAAATTTGAAAACGCCACTCTGAAGTCGTTCTAAGAATTTATTTATTTATTTCAGACTTCTATAACGTCCATTTTTCACTGCAGCTTAGAAGTGATTAAAAAATTAATCGAAAAGATAGAAAGGTATCACAAAGTAGTCATAAATTCATAATAGAAAATTTCATACGAACTATTTCAGTAATGGCCCTTGTTTATAAATTATTAATTAAAATATTTTGGAAAGTTTTTAGGATTCTGCAGAAAAATACTATTTTTAGTTGGCCATCCGTTTAAGTTAGACCTCCTTGCGTGTTTCCCAGTCAGCTAGGAAAGATGTTATTGATGGAGCACAGTAAGTCAAAACAGCCATCTCAGTTACATGAGATACTGTACAAATCCTATCCGTTTCCAAGTCACAACTCAATAAATACTCGTCTTAATAAATGGAACAGGTACTATGGGTCGGATAAGTACCCATTCTAACAATTATGTACACCTGGAACATTTTCCCCAATCCTTCACACTGCGTCAATCTGCCTTCATAAATATTATGTTCTGACGGCAAAAGCGACGTCTTGAAGGCCAACGCTTACAAATCAATGGAGCTTCCGAATATAGAAGACGCTATGCCAAACTGCGGCTCTATGAGTCGTCTTTTTACCAGTCAAGTTTTGACAGCCTTACATTTGACTATGACAAGCTCTCAACCGCGTTAGTGACTACGTGGGAAGCTATAGATGCATCGCGACCTACCGTATAATTTTTGAAATACCGGATACAAAGTTGTTTGTGAGTATCAAATATAATACAATACGGGAGTAAAGATAATTTATCTTCTAGTTTACACCGCAGTGTTCTAGCCATTAAATTATTCTAAAATATATACACCACCACTCGACATTAGGTGTAAATAGTTTACAGTGTCATCTTCTGCCACAAAGTTGATTCATGGCTACTTATAATTTTTTTATTTCCGACTTCTCGTGGCGCGGTGCACCGTCTGTCTGCGGTAGGGAATGTTCTCGGTTCGAATACTTGATATGGCATGAGTGGTAGTTTGTAAGCCGTCCCCTTATAAGTCTTCAGGCATAACACTGGGGGACGTTAATAAACCTTTCAATTCAATTACAATTTTTAAAAATGGTATCCGGTTCATTCCGGTGACTAATCGCGAGGAGAAGGGTAGGCTGGCTGCAAACTAGGCTTAACGTAATTTAAACGTTAAATGGGGTAACAAATCCATGTGTTACCCGTGACTCGAACCCAGGACCTACTCCCGACACACTGATGGTCATTCCAGGCGACTACGACCCGGAAATCAGCACAGTTACCAGTACTCACCTTGTTGAAGCACTTGAGGAAGTCCTTGGCCCGACTGCACTGGCGCAGCGTCAACCGTAACTTTTTGCTGTTTGCTGAAAAATCGTAACAAACCACCTTTTGTTTAGTTCACGCAAATTGTCAGCTACGTTTTTTTGAGCGAATCATAAACTATTATGAATAACTACTGTATGATTATCAACTGCCGTAACTGAACATATAAAAGCTTTTAAGTAGAAATATAGCAAGTGGAACTTTGCTATACATTTGTCGTTTTCAAGGAATTGTTTTAACATGCGTAAAAAGTTAATGTTCGATTTAAATTATTCACAAACAAATATGCCAAAGGCCCAAAAACTCCTTAAATAGTCCATATACGGATGTTCTGAAAGTCTCAAGAGTCACATCTCAAAACTTGAAGTGAAAGTTAATAGTATTAGCTGTACAGGGGCCACGGTGGCTGAGTAGTTCGCCTGCTCGTCTCCCACCAAGGCGATCCGGGCTCAATTCCCGGCCGGGTCACTCCGGACTTTCGCATGTGGGAATCGTGGTCGGCGAGTTTTCTGGGGGATCTCCCGTTTACCTCGCCCTTTCATTCCGGCCCTGCTCCATACTCTCCTCAATTACCCTCATCGGCTCTCAAGACCTCGATGTTAAGAGCCATCCAAATCTCTTCACTCTTCTTCATTAGCTGTGTAACATGTGTCCACTTCTCATTGTGAAAAAAGAACATTGCGACCTCTTATTCATCTCAATATACGTGGGGTATTAAATAGGAAAGTAGTCTAACCATCTGCCAGTTTATGACCGTTAATGACACTGACGTTCGCAGAAATTTGATTTGGCTTTATCATATTCAGATAGTCCTAAGGAGCGTACAGGTAGCAAGCCTACTTTAAAAGCAAGGTACGGTGGACTCGATCCTTGATTTAACAAATAAACGATCAGGATCCGTGGCTCATGCCATAGTGCACAGTGCACGTATTCCTGCAAACTGGGCCAGCATCAAACCGAGTCCATGTTATATATTTTATAAGCTAGTCTCTCTTCTATTCAGTCTTTAAGATGTAGGCTGAAATTAAACTTTTATGAATATACATTCTTCACAAGACCTTCATAGCTTTCGTTCCAATTCGTTCATAAGAAACTCTTCGCTCATCTCACCGAACGATATGATGGAATGGTAATACACAATACTTGAATTATGGAGGACCCGGATTCGACTTTTCCCGTTCCAACTATCCTGATTTTGGCTTTCCATTGGTTTCCAAGATCACTCTCTCCCCGCATTTGAGTATTTTATCGATTGCTTCCATCTGTAGTGCTTTCGATATCAACGAGACTTCCAGCCATAAGCAAAGTAAAAAGATATCCACTCTTCAAATAAGTATTTCTGTCATTTTGTGAATAAATGTTTCCATCGTTACTTTCTCGTAAATAGATTATTAAAAATTGCCAAATCAACAGTACTACGTGAAAACTGGTCCATAATAATATTTATTGGACTTATATACGTATACTTTTGTAAGTAAAATTTTTGTGAGATGATGAAGTGTTTGCGCCTCTCAAATTAGTATATATTGCAACACCTGATGCTATTTTTTGAGGTTTGTACTAGACCATTATAGGTATCAGATATAATGGCATATATATATATATATATAATATATATATATATATATATATATATATATATATATATATATATATATATATATATATGCTGGGAATTCTGTTTCATTAGAATCTACTACGAGTTTTTTAGCGCACAATCTCGTGCTTTTAGGCTGTGAGACAGAGTGATAAGTATTATTTTTTTGCGATTATATGTTTACATAGAAATGCTAAGAGCTTGAATATTATTTTAACACTTTACTGTCAACAACAAAAATTGACTCCAAATATGTAACAATGGAGTGAAAATTGCCCTAAGCAAGGACACCAACGACGATATTGGGAGATAATAACGGACAGAGGTGTTGGTACAACGTAATAGCACTAAACGTATAAGTATCACGAAGTAAAACACTTGATTTCAGTGGCATTAAACTTTGTTTCATTCGCTTTATCCACAGTAATTATCTCTACTTCTACCGTAGCCATTTAAACTTGTTTATTTTAAAGCGATAAATTCCTGTAGATAGGACTGTCACAACATCGATATAATTGTACACGCCAAAAGCAATTCAAAAGTCAGCTGAACAATACTCATTACTAGAGACCCGAGAATGTTGCGGGTTCGTTTCTAGACAAGTTTCTAGACAAGTCACACACTTGCACGTTGATGTTACTTTTGTAATTGGTCGACGTGTTGTTTGACATATCCTAGAGATAAATGAGCCAATAACAAACATGCGATAAATTGTACGCCCAACCACCGTCTTTTACTACCACAACAATAACCAATAAACAGTTGATATCTGCATGAGAATATAAGACTGTGAAGTCTAGCCTACAGGTCATTGCACTCGCGAATTTCTCGGGTCTCTACTCATTACATCCATCGAACCAAGCAATGCTCTTTCTATTATCTAAGTAAATTTACTTCCCACATTAATTTCTGCACGGATATTAAGAGTGATGTGAAGGTTAACAATAATAAATGGTGACGTATTCTGGACACCAACCTTCGTTGATACAGTCAACGATTTTGTGCTTATCTGCTTCTTCGAAATAATACCCGATATTCTCGAGGGTATTTTCACTTGACAAGATATCCGTGTCGTTTTCGAACATCCCCAGTTCTCTGAACATGCATTGCAGTAGGCACTGGAACAATAAATATTGGCACATAATCACAAATAAAAAATCTTCTTGAGATCAATCATAATATTCTATACACCATGATTCGCAGAGCTACTTTGTGCAATGAAAAACATGTTGTTTTCGAAAAATAAAGTAATCCAAAGATGAAATGGATGTACTCCAATTACATAATACCGAGCTAGTTGACGCAATGATATAGGCTGTTCACGGTAAAGTGAGCACTTTTTAAGGCCCTCCCAACAGTTACTAACCACTAATAAATGTATCTTATTGCAGCCTCAGGCATTAAGTTTTGAGGGTGGTGAAACGTACCTACACTATGTTTATTGGTCACATTACAATGTTTATATTAAAAAGCAGCTGGAAGATGGAAATTGGATGAAAGGAAAATTTTTGAAGGGCCTTAAAAAGTGCTCACTTTATCATGAACAACGTATAACACAATGGATTTCAATTTGGGAGGAGCCGGGTTCAATTCCTGGTTCATCAATCTTGATTTCGGTTCTCCGTCACAGGCGAACTGCGAGATGCATAGCTTTTTAATAGGGGCCTACCCGATACCTGTGTGTGTAAGGAACGTGTTCTATTTTTAATGGCACGCTGCCGTCGAGAAGTCACGCAATATCTGCGAAATTGTAATGAATATAAGACTTTTATTAAAATCACGTAGCTCGTAAATTGTCTCGGGTATTGAGAGCTCTTTCATGAGCCTTTGTTGCATGCAGCTGTCACTGAAATAACGCTGACACTAAGAACTTTTCTAACCATGCGACTTACCTACTGACATAACCGTTTCATTAACCGGGACTGTTTGTCGATTTATAAGCAGTTTCCACAAAACTATTTGCACGATTTTCGTGAGGACTGTGCAAGTAAAATTGTCCTTTTCTAAGTATGTTATTTGAAAGCAACCTTAATTGTCGAAGAGCAGCAATTTTTCTAACTCGGTATATTCACAGTTATTTTGAAAGAACAAGTTCCTGCAAACAGATTAGTAAATGTTCTGTTTTATATTCTGTATGCATCACGATCATAATTATTAGCACTCATTATCACTTTTATTTACAGTGTATGCTAATTTAGCACAGCTAAACGTTTTCTCGTACACGCAACTTAATTATTACCGAACTAAGCCATTTCCTTCCTTTTTTATACATACGTGAGTTTCCCATTGATATATTAACGTTATTCATATTGCTCGTGCAGTGCTACTTAATATCTCAAAAAAACAAAACATGCTTCGGATGCTATAAAAATTATATTTTACTTTCCAAAGAAACGAGTTGTGGGCAAGAGCTTTCTTTATCTTATATTCAAATAAAAATAACTGTTTCCTATTATAGAAACACTTAAATGGCGATTACTAGAGTTTTGAATGCGTCTTATTTATAAATATTTCAAATACTCTAGCCGCTTTTTACTGCCGTGCGTGTTTATGGCACAATTATTATTTAATTTAGCTAAGCACATATCTGTAGGAATTACATTATATCATTACAAAACTAGAGTAATTTTTTTCGTGGCTTATTAGCGTACGTTACATCTTTGATTTTCGTATTCCTGGTTTTGACAATACCGTATCATGTAGTATGATTTTTACAGAATACCTCAATAAGCATGTGTGTGTGTGTGTGTGTATGTACACACATATCCACATATATTCACATCTGTCAAACATCCCTTGAAAAAATTTATCAATAGTTTTCTTCTCCGTGATGCGCCTTCAAAAGGAAGCCTCCTGCTTCTCGCAGAATGAGCAGTGGCTGTTAGCAGCCTGCAGTCAGCGGCAGCTTCTGTCAGCCAAGTGTCGTTCTCGCGATGAACAGCCAACAAACTATTGGTCTAAATAAAACTGTTGTTTTGAAATATTAAATATCTGGTTATCAAAATAGTAAATACCTTCTAAAATGCTATGGATATTTTTATATACTTTTAATATTATTCACTTACAAAAGTGTTAAAACGCAAAACGTTTATATAGGCGATTTACCTCGGACTGTAATGTTGTAAAGTTTAAAGTTTTTAAATAATAATTTGGCTATCGTAAAATTAAACATAAAAGGGTGACTTAAATATTCTCTTGTAATTTAACTTTTATCTATTCCTGAGAGCGTAAAATGCATATATATATATATATATATATATATATATATATAATATTTAATTCTGTATACATATATATATTACCACTTTAAAAACTTACTGTAAGGTTGTATTTTTGTTATTGTATTATAAAACTCTTTTTCCATTCTGGAATAAAATGTCAGAAATGGTGTTGCAATTATGGCGAAATCGGATTGGCTCGCAACAACTTGCAATCGAGCAGTTGGTTCTTCCATATTAAGTTTATCCCAGGCGGACTGCATGACTACTAACTGCCGACTGCACGACTGTTCGTTGTGAAAGCCAATGCGGATATCCATACATTAATAGCCAACTGCCGACTGTCGGCGGCCTACTGCAGGACTGTTGACTGCTGAATTATCTAAAAATTCGAAAATACTGCCGGTAAAGGGACTCCAGCGATCAGTGGATTGCAAATCACTGACTATTTTATGGAAATGAAATGCAGTTTAAATATAGCGGATTAACTATGAAAAAAATTGGTGGACTAACTTACCTGGCAGAGTCAGGTAGCTTTGTGTTATTCACTCAAAATAATAAAAGTGTCTAATATAAATTCTAGATTATAAATATTAATTAATTAAATACCGACGATTTTTTCTTTTATTTTCTAACGTCACACTCCTATTTTTGTGAAGATATTACAGTAAAAATTAACGTTGGTATGATTTTCTCGATACATTAAAATGAACGAGAGCGCATTATTACTTTAATACTCATTTACAGCATAAATTTATCCCATATCAACAAGGGTGAACATTTTGATAAACAGGGTTTTATCTGAAGAGTAAAATACGTGGCCAAAAGTCAAAGGACACCGAATGCTGTTGGTTCTACAGGCGCCAAATGTGTAACAATGAGGATGTCCAACCTCCCTGCGGTTTATTACAGAGTTAACCCTGTGGGCTAGAATTGCACTAAGTTCTGGTACTCATCTCGTGGAATCTGTCCCCGTTATTTTTGCAGCATGGAAGAAAGCTGAAGTGTGCCTGTTTATCAAGTGTGTATGGCACACTAGTAATGTCCCAGTTTATCCTAAATATGTTTTGATGTGTTCAAGTCGGGTCGCTAAGCTTCCTCCTGATTGTCTTCAAACCACGATGCAATTGACGTTTCTTTGAGAACAAAATAATTATCGTACGGCTACAGTAAAGGACTGTAGCTACAGTGCGGGAAGCGTACTATTGTTAAAAATGTCTTGGTACTCTTGTACAGGCTGAAAGTTCCTCACTCCATGGATTGAAAATGATGGACAACAAACTAATTAAAAAATCACCCCAAACCATTACGCTATCGCTACCTCATTTCTTTCCCGAGACCACGTTTACAGGTAAATGTATTTCGCCAGGCATCCTTCAAGTTAAAATATGTCCATGCTTTGCCAGACCATATACCGTGACCCATTACTCCAGGAGACCATTCTCCAGAGCTCCACGTTTTAATGACGGTGTTGTTCACACCACAGAAAAATGTCGGACCATGGCATGGGTGATTAGTAACTTCCTGGCAGCGGCAATATCCTAAAAAACCAAGTGCTATTAACCATAGACTAAATATGAGGTAGACTGATCTCGTTAGCTGCGCACAAACAATCTAGGTGCCCCAACAGTGAACTGCTTTTCTGCCAATACGTCTAGCGAAAACAACGTGCTTTGGATTTTAGCTTAGAAAACTAATTTTTAAACAAGTGCTTGGGTATGTTTTTATACTTCCTCTAACCAATTTGTAATGCTTTTTGATTACATTCAAACTGGTAAAAATACTTTATTAATGTAACAGTGCTTGTCATTTAATAATTAAGATGTAAACAAACACATTCATCACTGTTGACCATGTGGATTTGACAGGTGTGTAGGATTGAGGTAGGTCAATGTTGGGTACATGCGCAGAAGACGATAAGCGGTCTACCTCATCTTTAGTCTATGCTATCAACTCCTGTTGGAGAGTCCTATCGCTGATCCCTTTACTCGAGCTACTACAAACGTTCTCTGTGATCGTTGACACAGCTGTGTGGCCCTTGTTCGCTTAACACACTTCAGAGTTCACGGGTCCCGATTGCATCATTTCTTGGTCCTACTAGAGTGATTCTTGGAGCTGGTGCTTCCGTGAATTTTCCATTCGATAATGACATATATAATAGTGGACGAATGAACTCTTAACAGAAGAGAAATATCTCTGACTTAATGCCCTTATTTATGGACCCCTACAATCGCATAATTTTCGAATGTACACAAGCCTCCCGGTTAACTCTTTACGGAAAATGCTTGCATTGCATGCGACCGTTTGTGCCCTCGCTTAAGTAACATCCTTCTAGTAGAGTTCAGAGGGAACAAAAGGGTGTCCAATTAATCTTGACCACAAAGTGCACGTGTTCTCATTAGGGAAAGTAAGGGCAAGCGGAATTCCAGCAACAACAGACCTACGAGAAAGACTGAAAAGTGTTTGAATACGTTATCTCACGAAAACAAAGAAATTTCTTATTAATACTAACAAGGCGATGTTAACCGGGGAATGGCTTTTACATTTTGCTAACCGAAGGCCAGATCTAACACCTGTGGCTTACCCGGTATTCGAGCCCAAAACCTCGTGTTCCGGTGACGCCATAGCGACCATATTCACAATGATCACTTAAGAAAATAGTGGAGTTGGTAGTGGCTGAACAGGTAATGGGTATTACATAACTGAGTATAAGTTACGCACAATGTTCTATAATGCTTGAGACAAATCTTCTGAGCTTGTGATAGTATAAACTGGAATTGGATTTACATAAGTACTCTGTACCAGATACTCTTTAATATCTCTGTTTTTTTTTTTTTTGTGATATGCGCCACAAGAGCAGGCAGGCAACACGCACCTTAGTAAACACCAGTCTCACATGACAACAGCGACCTGTATTTAGAACGAGAAGTCGGTAGTTTGCTGGTGTGTATGAGCACATAAGTTTTACGACATGTGAGCTGGTTGTCATACACGTCGTGCAGAAAGAAGCCCAAGGAGTTGCCTAAGCAGTTGAGTCTTACCTAAAGCGGTATCCTGCACGTCTGTGTAAAGAAACCGGGTCACCAGTAAGCATATCTGGTGTTCTTGCAAAAAGTGTTGCCGATGTTAGACTATGTTGAACTTGTACAATACTGCATGCAGCTACTACATGATGAGGCTTGAAGACATTTTTACCCTTACTACAGTGTACTATCTCGGTACGTCCTTTCTCGATCGATGTAGTGTAACGAACTGAGTCGTAATTTAGTCTACACAATCACGAGACTTGATTTCGAACGACTTTTATTTCTGAAAGCCATTGTTTATTGAACTTCTGTGCTAAGCGAAAAATATCTTATATTTTTTAATATGCTTGCATGGTTCGTCAATCCAATGTAGAAATTGATGGATGCAATTTCCAATATTTTTTGTTAGACAGCCTGTAGTCACGTAATTCTAGTGTTCGCGTGCCTCAGTTTCGTTGTAATAATCGTATTTCTTAATTAACAAATGCGAACAAAAAGCGCCTAACAAGTCGGACTGAGATGAAAGACGTGAGTTGCGTACCTCCTTCAGTAAATGTGGTTATCCAAAAACAGTGGCGAGGACTTCTGACAGAGGACAATTCACTCCTGTTCTATTCCTGCACAACCTCTAAGCATTTGACACATGAATTTTACAGAACATGGCTCACATACAGTACGAAACATTTGTTTGACGCCAACCTACAGGTCTTCCTTTGGATGCGGCAACCAACGAAGAGTGTCTATCGAGCGGGTCGCATAACAACTATGTGAACAATCGGGAGCACTATACATACTAGTAGCATGGCATGAAAAACTGTCTCTCTTGCAGACATAAAATTGTACTGCAGACAAATATGTGTTCATATGCGACATACCTTGATGCTGCGACTGTTACCATGACGACATGTAACTGCTACGAATTTGGGTCAGATCCCCATTGTTCGGAATTTGTAAGATGTACAGGATTACACAAGAAGGTTTTCTTCGAGTGGGTGCCCTAGTTCCCCTCGCTGTTGAACCATGTATATACAATCACTGTGCACATTGCCTAAGTTCATACCTTCACATGACATCAACCTTGCGATATTCTCCTTCCACATTTACTTCTCTTGAGTATTGTCTCATAAGCACGCACAGACTATCGATGCTACTGTAATTTCCCTAGGTAAATGCTGCATATTAATTGTTTTAATACAGAATCTGTAACAACGTCACTATCCATAAGCCTAATCATTTTTAATGTCAAAGCGTATCTATATCAAAGTAATTAAATTGATTTTATGCTCTTATTGCAGATATTTATTTACCTCTGGGAAGTTATCATCTGGTGTTTTCCGATGTAATATGTAGTCGACCACAATCAACTCCCACGCTAAAAAAGAAAAGTTCCATGTGTTTCTGACATGACCATTCAATATTGCACTTTATTCTAACTATTAGTTTACATTTAATAGAAAATTATGTAGCGATATTCGTACGGGTCCAGTTTTATATGTTTTACCAAGTAAAAAAAAAAAAGTATTTGGAAGAATGCACTTCTCCTATAGAAAACATAAATATCTTTTTTCTACGAGGATATATTTAGCAATGCTTTATTAAGTAAACCTTCCCCATTAATATAAAAACTTTAATTAGATTATTTGTACGGCTGTAACGGGTACGGAATTAATTAAATAATCGTTACCTTACGTGCGTATATAACACCGTATATAAGGCACCAGTTTTCGCATTAGTTTAAGCAGATAATCTGTGATCATAATTGAATGCAACGAACTCACATTTGGTGGCCTACTACAGAACAACACGAATGTTGCTCGAAGAGAATTAAAAATTGAAACACACGTTACATCTTAAGCTTAAATATGTAGCACGTGAAATGCAACTAAACGAATTTGTAAACACGTGATTGGACTACATGCACAATATAACCTCACTAATAAGTCCTCTTTATAGTTCTAAAATTAATTAGGAAAAGCCAATTTAAATTAAATGGATGCATTCTCCTGAACTATATAAATGAAATTATTTAGCCACCCTTAATATCAAGTACTGTAGTTATCTTATGAATAAAATTCTTATGCTGTTAAAACATGTTTCGTAAGCGAGGTCGGTTCATATTTATGTAACGATGTATTTGCATTATATATTTGAGTGGCTTGTTAGTTTGGACGTGCGTATGTAAACGCCTTTGTTTCAAAAAGTTTATATTAGTCATATCTGTGTAAATGATATACGTGTTTCATTTGATATGCTACTATTGCCATCTGAAAAATTTATAATACAATTTTTCTGAAAAATGTACAATGACGTTACTTCCAAAAGAGACAAATAAAAAGTCTCATTTTGTTTTATAAACCCGAATTTACCAGCGAAGTGTCTCGATCAGAGAGTAATTCACAACAAATTCTGTCTCCTCTGTAAACAGTCAAATTTAGTGTTAGGATAACAAGGTCAAATCAGTATCATTCCTGCCCTGCTATGTGCCATGTAAAATACAAATATAATGACCAAGTCTAAATTCCGAGTGCCCCACAATATGTGTACGTAATTTCATTGTTTTAAAACACTAGGTGCTTAAATACAGGTTATCTACCGTCAACACTTGTTACAAAAACATATTATTTCATTAATTTTGATCATTATAATGCATTGTTTTCTTTTATTGGTCTTTATAAACACAGTGACTTAAACCTTGTCCCTGTCGTTGGCTAATATTACATTATATTTCCGATGTCGCGTATTTTCAAATTTTAAAAACCGGAGACCCTACTGCAGAAAAATATCCTTCCTACCAATTTAAATTGGTTTTGCCGAAGAATATTTGATACGAAAAGATATGACGAAATATTTAGCTCACAAACTGCATTCTACATTCTAATATTTTTGGAAAAAATGTGATTGTTAACAATTATTAAAAATGTTTAGAACAATAAAAAAGAATTTCTGTTTAGGCTATAAGAGATTAAATGAACTCTTTTGAAATTCGTCATTGAATGAAATAGCTATCTAGCTGCATACAGTCTATAGTAAACTTTGACTAAAGTACAAAAAATTTTATTGCCAGAGAGTTGCAAAAGAATAATTATATTTACTTATATCTTATAAGAAGGTCAAGGGGAAATATTAGTGGCAACATAAATTCGTTTCCTCCTATTCACAGACTATAGACAAAATGTGGTGGCAACTGAATTTGTTAATGAATTTTCAGGGTAATCGGATCAACACATGAAAACCAAGCAAGGCCATGACAATATTAAGTTTTCTTTTTGGCGGAAGAATACACAAATGACAGAAAACATAAACAAATCATGACTCTCAAACATGCTTCAGTTAACCCCAAACAGCCTACAGATCTATTTTGTGCGGTATCACACACGAAGTACTCGACGGATTTCGATGAATTATCCACTGTATGATATGTCTTACGTCAATTTAAATGTTGTGGTACGCTGTTATTTTCCTTTCAGATTTTTTTTTATCCTTGCAGGTCTTTTATGGGTATACCATTTTTAGTTTACTTAAAATTTTTACATTGTAATGTTTTTGCATTGCAGTTCATGAGCACAAGGGGGAGGAGGGGATTTTTATTAATTTCAAATTTAAGTCTTTCACCCATACAGTGTGATAACAAATTCAATATTGTGAATATAAAATTCGTGACCTAATTAACTTACAAGCATTTATTTGAAGCTTTTTCCTGCATCTTTCCGCTTCGTCGACCAGCAGATTTTCCCACGTCAGTTGAAAAACACCCTGTAAATGAGAAACGGTAAAACGTTTAATTACTTATATGGAGCAAGCACATCCCCTCAGCTCACCCTCTTGTTATATGTCTAAACTACGTGACTTTGGTGGGGCGTGGTATGCTCTCCTGTAAGAGACCTGGGGAGCTTTTTAGTTCTAACAACATTTATGGTATAGGCAGTACCGTACTTCATGTTTGTCCGTGTAAACATTTCGACATATGGCAGCTCAAAGAAAGTAAGTAAAACTACGAGGCTATACAAAATAACAAACCAAACCCTTCAAATTCAGTAAGCAGTAAAAGGTACCCAAACAATTCCTATACTTGGTGAGTTCGAGCGCTTTTGAACCAGGAATTCACTATTACTTTTCCAGAGCTCGTACAGTAAATCCTAATTCGTAGCTAGGGCGTGTTAGTTTACAAGTCGACCGTTCAGTGACCATTAGTCTCTATGTGTGTGACGTTAAATACGTTGATTTCTTTTCACCTTAGTGCCTGGAATTATAAAACCGAACAGGTGAAAAATTATTCTTAGTAGCAAAAAGTATTCACACATTATAAAAGGCATATTAGTGACTTCAGTGGTCCAATTTTAGAAACTAATGTTCTCTTATAACTTGCTGCGAATAAGTCAACTGCAAAACAGTGATTGCAAGAGATGTCTGCTCTTTCACCAGTCATTATAAGTTCATAGAAGAAAAAAAAAACAAATTGAGGCATCTATGGGATGCACTACAACCCCTTGCTCAAAAATTTAATTTATATTCATTATTTTTTTAAAAAAAAAAGCTTAAAAAAGACATATTGAAACGTAACACTTTTAACAGAGGTATCAATTTAAACATGTATTTTTCTATGACGCAGTTCGCGGCATGCAACGTTTTTATCAATTGTATTCGAAGTTATCATTGCGTTAACAAACAATCCTCAAAAGAAAATAATGTGCTGGAAGATAGAATAATAACCCACCGACCCAAAAAAAAATTAACGCGGAGTAAATACCTCGGTACAAATGGGATGACTTTATCAAACACAACAAGAACATGCTGAAATAATTTTTTAAGCGACTGCTCACACTAAGAAAGATGAATATAGTGTCGTTTAAAATAGGGATACATATCTCACCTTGTTGAAGCAAGACAGGAAGGCAGTTGCCCTGCTGCAGCTAGCTGACAGGCCTCTTCCTAGCCTCATGCTGTTTACTGCAAACACAGAAAAAAAAAAAAAAGGAGACGTAGAAAGAAGGGGCAAAATTATGACTGTTTTATGATGCTAAATCAGATATATTAATTTTAGAAAAATCAAGAGAAAACAGCGAAAAATAGATTAGAATTTCATAAGGTGTTTTTTAAAGATAATAAGGGCTTTGCATGGCCTTTGCAATGCGTCCGAAAAACGAGTTTAGCCACATTCAACTCAAAACTTAAGTTAGATACACACTTAAATGTGATCCATAAAACGTTGATTATATTAGTACTATAATCACTTATACGTTAAGAGCACAATTGTAAACCAATACGAAAATAAAAATATTGGTTGATTGCGGTTAATGGAGTACTTTCGAAATAAACCTTCAAATTGAACTTGGATTTAAAAACAAACCTGATAAGGACAATAGCGTTATATTTTTTAACTTTTAAAAAATAACAATAATTGTTTAACGTTTTGTTAAAAAAAGTTTTAAAGAACGAAAGTATAGTTTCAGTTTTATATATATATATATATATATATATATATATATATATATATATATATATATATATATATATATATTTTTATATAACATTGCGAGATAGTTACTACTCTGATTACACCTGATCACACAAACTTATAGCTTTAATGAAATACAAGAAGGGTCGGTACTTTTTATCTTACCTTTCATAACACATCGAGTCATTTTGTCTTGTTCATAGTTATCAAAGTACGGCCCAAACTCTCGCTCCGTGTTTGCTGGGTCCATTAGGGTCCCATATGGGTGGAACATCATCATGTGATCCATCATGCAGTAAGCTAAGCACTGCAACAAACAGCAACACAAACGAGGATAGTGTTTATGATACATTGTGAACTCTTCACGCCGGATCATTTTATTAGTAGCCTATTTAATGTGAGGAAATCTCGTGCCACTACTGTAAAAAAAACTGTTGCCATTTCTTATGTCAGTAAATACAAGAATATTGCGTGCTGGGAAATCAGTGGTCTAAGACATTATAACTGCAGATTACCATCAGACTTAAACAAAAAAATTCTGTTTCTATAGATGAAAGCTAATCAGAGGAACTTTCTACAATTTCCACTACAAGGAGTTTAATAAAATAAAATAACTATTTTCAGCAGATTTGTGACCTTCGTATTTTCCATAAAATTAATAAATTATTGCATCATGGAAACATAACTGCATTTCTTATTGATTAAATCATTATATCAATCCATTTCATTCAAGAATACTTTAAGTTTGTCAATTTGATATTTGAAAAAATTCGAAGTTCGTAATTTGCAAATTAAAAACGTGGTCTCTTACATTATATTCTTAAGGGTAAAAATAAACAGTATCTTTGTATTCCAAAAGTCACCATCTTAAATAACCTATCACCTTTTCCTAATTAAAACAAAATCACATAATTTAATCTTGAGTTAAAATAGATAGTACTTTTAAGAGTCCGTCATGCGATTTATTAAAAAAAAAAAAAAAAAATTCCAAAGTGATCTAAATTATTTCGGAAATGTTTATATCTGATTGTCGTGCCATGTCCGTGAAAAGCAGGACACTAACATGAGCCATGATGGTCGGTGACCTGCATGCATCCAGTAATTGCGAAACGCCGTCCCCATACTCGAGAAGACAGGAAAGCGAAATTTGGTAATTCCACACCAAAAAGAGGAATGAGATATGAAGTCACGGAAAGACTCAAACTACTACAGCAACTCGTACCACATCTCGATCCGGAAAACCATCCAGGAAAAAAACTAGTGAAGACAGATAATTCAAACCAACCGGAACTAAATACACAACCTAGCACTTTAAAAAATATTTTAAAAACAGTTTTAAGAAAAAACTTACCCATAACGGAGGGTTCAAACGACGCTACTTGAGTGTGTGTATGCCTGCCTGCACACTGCGAGTCACCAAAATTTAATTTAAAAAATTACTTCTCTATGTTGCTCTAAACTACATTTCCAAAAATATATGCTAGCTACATGCATTATAAGTTTAACGCGCACTCTGCTGCTATATCGGTCCTTAATATCACAAAAGATGCAGCTGCCGAGAGATGCATCTAGTAGTATCCTGGTCCAGTGTCCGTCCCTGGGGAAGCACATCCTATGCGGATTAAGACACAAACTAGAGCGCAGCTGGTGGATGAATACGCTAGAATTTAGTTTCAGAGTTCAGAGCTGCTGACAGATGGCACTAGGATAACAAATGCAGAGGGAATTTTTTCTGTGGTACAGCCTACAGACTGTGGACACAGAAAAAAAATTACCGAACTGGGATGCAGCACTTAAAGAGTTCAGACATAACTGGAATTAGAGTCACTCCAGCATCATATGCATCCAATATGTGTGTGTTGCAAGCGTGAGTGTTCTCACAGATACGAGCTCTGTGGAGTCCTTCTTGCCTGCCTACTTTCCTGCCTGTGAGCTAGCTGGGTTGCAAAACTGACTTGTAAAGCCAAGAAAAAAATTCACCACACATCCACTTAACTATAATTCCCAAATACCAATCAGTTATATACCTCATTTTCAAAATAACTGCAACCCAAAAAAAAATTTAATCCCACAAAAATTATTTTAACTATGTACGATTTTTTAGAAGAATAGCACAAACTCTCTCCTCCCCCCTACAATGACCGCTAGGTTTTTCTTCAAATACCCCAATCGTCATTGGGTTCTGGCAACCGAAGGGTCAACATATGTTCTACTTCTCAATTCTCTCCAACAGCCGAAGGGTTAACATGTGTACTTAGACATTGCACAATTACTAATTATGCCTAATTATGCTTAATTGCCCTCGATGAGATTCGAACCGATTACAACCCCAGGCACCGGTCGACAGAGGTCACACACTGGTGGCCGTCTAACCCACGACACCTGCTAAAACAAGTCCTCAAAACCTCCGGTGCTCACACAAATGTCCCTTGCGCCAGTATTGCTGTTCAGCTACCCCCCTCAGCCAACACCCAATCACAGCATACCTCTCAGGTTGTTGGGGAAACCCACTAACCAATCACAGCACACCTCAGGGGGAGGGGGTGAAGAGGCGACCCACCAGACAACACATACAGGCGGAGGGGGTGGGAGGACACCCTCACAAATGTTATGAAATGTCACTTGTGCCACTCTTGTTCCCCAGTGATCCAGTACCCACCCAGGGCCCCTTCTTATATAACTAAAAAACTCATGTGAATTATTTCCAGAGTGTTTTGATGCGATTAGCAGTTTTAATCTGTCCACTAACTCGTTTGTATTGTTCCAACATACAGGAGAAAATCGATCGCCATAATTTGTTTTTATAAAGTCCACTTCCAATAATATCCCCTAGTAAATGCAATTTCGAGTGTTCTTTATTACTTTCTGAGCAAGAATATGCATTTGTGCATGTAACAAGTTCGTTATATTTTTCCAGATCCGGCTTAGAATATCCATTAGGAAATGTATTCATTAATACTTAAAACTATCCTTCAGTCACATAAATCACATAATCACCTACTTGAATTCTATCTTCAGGTAAAAATTTAATCATCGAACCTCCCAGGAACCATGCATTCTCCTGTCGATATACGCCAAATGCAGTGTCATGTGTAGGCGAAGAACTTTTGAAAACTAAATATATATGAGTTAATTTAGAAAGTTTAGTGATTAACTGCTTTTTCTTCTTTAAAGGTCCCACTATCTTAATTTCTGCTGGTTTTCTAATTAGATAAGCATAACATTTCCTTTATTGTATCCAATCTACTTGTAACACGTCTAAAAATTGATTAATTTAAAACGTCCCTTTCCATTTATGCATGTTTAGCTTGCAAATATTTATCCTTTACAGCAGATATTAAATTATGTAACTCTGAAGTCTCATCAGCCATTTTTTTATTATTTTCCATATACCACAAAAAATTTATATAACTTAATGTGCTGGTTTTCTAGATGCAACATTACCACGACAATTCTGTACCATTTCTAATTTGTCAACTTTAGTCAAAGTAACTTATAATTTACTTCCAAGCTCACTTCTCAATCCATAAAAAACAAATATTATTCGCGATTTCAAATCCTCACTTTGGTTTTGCATCTCTGAGTGAGTAACTAAAGAATGTTATTTTTAATACGTTCAACACTTATATATTGTGATAACTATTTCATTCTATCTGTAAGATATGTTGTAATAATAGTATTTAACATATCATTAATTTCACATTTTAAGCGTTCTAAATGTTTGTGTAGTCTAATTTCCGTATTCTGGACTGCGTTCAATATATTTGCTATAATTTCTGAAATGTAGCCAAAATTGTTCAACACTTTTGCATTACTTTTATTTACCTATATTAATTGCTCTCATATTACAGCTGTTTGTGATTTCAATATGACTAGTATGATAATGTTTAAGTTTTCCACATACCATTTATTTGAAGCATCACTATATTTCACTGGTGTGCCTACAATATGTAATATATGTCCACTTAAATCACAATTTCCACCGCGATTTTTGGTTAAACATTTATTGTAATAGTTCCTTATCGGATATGTCTGAATTTTGAAATACTCATTATTATTCATCTGTGAATATAAAAATATTTAATTTACAACAATACCTACCTATATTTAGGGGAAGTGTAGCAATAATTACCAGAAAACTATACTTGTCTTTCCAAAAGTAAAAATTCATATCATCAAACTTTGTAAATGACATATCGCCTATAATATAGTTGTAAATATGTTATATATTCTAACTGTCCATTTGAAAATCAATTACCATATTTGCATGTCATGCAAATTATGTTTCCGAATACAAGCACAACTCTGTGATAGATAAAAACTATCGACATTTCAATGTCTGTCAAAGTAGTATAGAAATGCCGAGTCGAGTGCAGCCCGCAAGCATCAGAAAAAATTACCGTTGTTTTCCTGATCCAAAATATCAGCTGCCGATTCGAGAGCAGCCGCAAAAAAGTGACTGCAAAAGTTGCATTAGAGTGCAACCACAAAAAGTGACCGCAAAAAGTTGCGTTTGGGAGCAGCCCCCAGTTATCAGAAAACCAACGGAAAATTAAATGCACGAGCCATCAGGAAAACACCAGCCGCCGATTCGAGCACAGCCGCAAAAAAGTGACTGCAAAAGTTGTGTTAGTGTGCAACCGTAAAAAGTGACTAAAAATAGTTGTGTTAGAGTGCATCCGCAAAAAGTGACTACAAAAAGTTTCATTTGGGTGCATCTGCAAAAAGTGACTGCAAAAAGTTGAGTTTGGAGTTCATCCACAAAAAGTGACTACAAAAAGTTGCAAAGAGCGACTCAAGAAATTTGAATGCCTAAAAAATAAAATATTGTACATAATAAAGATGGACTAGTTGCTAAATGTATTGAACGGAACCCAACAATTTAAGAAACTTTCCGAACTTATAATTGGGCAGACATATCCCATAGACCATGCTGAAATATATGATACACGGTATGGATACAAAGTGGTAATTATTTCTGGAAATTTTAAAGTAAGCTTGCAAGACAGATATCTTCAGATTTTCATCAAAAAATTTTAGATGGTAAAAATCGAGGAGGTATAAATTTTGCATATGATGGATGGTGTATTGTTGTGCTAAACAAAGGCATTCTATTTCGTTTGACATAAGCGTCAACGATTTGCAAGTACTGCCATTTTTACGCGTTTATTGACTCACGAGCCATTAAACACTTTATTTGTAACACGCACAATTTACGTCTTCCCAAATGGTGTGATTGTACCAATGCGAATCGACAATCGACATGCGGAATGTAATGTTCGACCGCTTATTCTCTTTGCCTCCCCAAACTTCGTGCTCATGGCAACAAAACGTACTGTACGAACATCGTGTTATAGCACCATGAGAAGGCGAAAAAGCTTCGAATGGCTGTGGCCAAATGTCCGATTCGTACAAACTGAACGATTGCAAAAACGGTGGGCGGCAATATACGTTACGCACTAGAGTTACGTTGCGGAGATAATTTGCGAGGTTGGCATCATCGTCCATGTGTGTGGAACAGGTCGTAGCCAAAAGCATCAGCATCATACACGCATTAACAACCATTTTGGGATTAATTCCACACCGACGTCCAATCGCCATTATCAACTTTTGCGTAGTCGGTGCTTTCATTCTCGAAAAAGTTGGTGTGTATGGGCGCGTTGATCATGAACTCGAAATCTGGCAACGGGTTTCGTGGACGGGGTACAGCTCTTTGTTGCCCATGTCTACCATTCTCTTGTTGACAATGTAGTGTAGGTACTGGCACAGTTGCATGTTCGATATGCCCATGAAGACTTCATTGCCGGCGTACTCCTTGTACGCCAAACTGATGAAGCCGTCCTCCAGCACGACCATTTCTTTCGCAATTTTGGTAACCATACGTGCAAGTACATCTCGTAAAATACACGTGCATCCCGCAATCGCATTGCATTTACAACTGTCGCTATTTTCCGCCACATATAGCTTAAACAGACTTCTCATGCCATCAGTATGTTGCGATTCTTCAACAATGGACCACATGATTATTAACCCCATGCATCACATGACACTGTTCATCGGGAATGAGAGTAGCATCATGAAACTGGAAAACAGTTGCATGCCCTCTGTAAATCCCGAAAACAGTGCGATGCTTGCAGCTATTCTCTCCTTGATCAACCACTGATTGTAGCTGTACAGACACACGATCTAGAGCGCAATCACAGGCAGTGCGGTGGCGAACCAGAATGAACTAATCAATCCAGCAGCTCAAGAAAATTTGAATGCGTAAAAAATAAAATATTGTATATGATAAATGAGCACAGATAAAAATCAACTGACATCTAATATGATGACGACCATGGCAATGAAAAAGGTTAACGGAACTGGTAATGTTTGGAAAGAATATAAGTTTAAGAAAGGTGCCTTTGCGTAAAGAAAGAAGAAGAAATCTAAAGAGAAGTATGTTAAGTGTGAATCATGTAAACACTTTTACAAACCATCTCTCATAAGAAGCCATCTTAAAAGTACGTAATAAATCACATGAACAAACAAGTGCATGGAAATTTTTTTATAGTGCCACAACACTTGATATCAAAACAGAAGTACCCACGAGCGAAACAAGTGAAATGTGAAATGTGTAGCCACTATTACAAACCGTCTCTCATAAGAAGTCACTTGAGAAGTAAAATTCATAAGTACACAACCATATTCAGTGTAGAAGAAATCGAAACAGCATTTCAAAGTAGGATCAAGACTTATGCTGTAAAGAATGTGAATGCATACAAAGGCCCAAAGAATTTCCTAAACGAATTAAAAGAAGCTGTACACGGGACTAATTAGTAAATATTCAAAATCATTCAAAGTGAACATGGAATTCTTCACTGAGTACAAAAGGGGAATTGGTGAGAATATTGAATATGTAGAAAGCTCCTTTAAAATAAAGAACGAAATTATGCAGAAATCGACTAATCTGGAAGAATATTATACCAACAGCATATCGAAAACCATACCTGAGCTGGGGGCATTCGAAGCAAAGGGATCTCAGTGGGTACTCAACAGAATATTTAAACTAGAAGTGCGAATAAATAAATATGTACCATTCAAGGCCAGTTCTTAAGTTGATCTTCCAAAAAAATCAAAATTTAGCAGGCAGTAATTAATGTTAAGAACGATGATCAAAAATGTTTTTTGTGATCTGTTCTATCTGCATTGCATCAAGTACAAAGAAACCCTCAAAGAGTGAATAAATACATAGTTCACGAACATGAGTTTGATGCACTTAAGGGTTTGGAATTTCCAATGAAGTTGGATAGCATACCAACATTTGGGAAAAGAAGTGGAATTTATATTAATGTATATGCATACGAAGAAGAAAATGGTGGTAAGAAATATATAATCTGTTCATTAAAACTAACAAAAAATAAGACATAAGATAATGAACGTACTCTATATGAAAGACGAAAAGAACGACCACTACTGCTGGGTAAAAAGTATTTTGAGACTTGTCGCATCACAAGTAACGAAAAATGGTCACAACATATTTATGTGATAGATGTTTGCAACATTTCTACTCTGTAAATAAGTTAAAAGATCACGAACAAGACTGTCGAGATCACGATGGTGTTATAGTTGAACTACCATCTAAAGAAAAAAATGACATGTTAAGATTTAAAAACCAAAATCATTCTTTCAGAATTCCGTTTGTGATATATGCTGATTTTGAATGTTTGTCGACTAAACCAAAACTTGCCAAACAAACCCCGACGAATGTTACACGAAACCATACCAAAAACACGAGCCTATTAGCTTCTGTTACTATGTAAAATATGAACATGGATACTATAAACCACCAGTAACATGAAGGGCCTGATGCATCTACTGTGTTCGTTAAAATGCTAATGGAAGAAGCAAAATATATTGGTGATATATACACAAATGAAAAACCAATGCTTCCACTAACACAGAAAGAACAAATTGTTTGTGATACAGCTACCCATTGTCATATATGTGAAAAGCCTTTGAATGGCGATTCTGTGAGAGATCATTTTCATCTTACGGGGAAATTTAGGTGAGCAACACACAGAGATTGTAACTTATCGTATAGAAATCCATGTTTTGTCCCAGTGTTTATACACAATCTATCTGGCTATGACACCCATTTATACATACGAGATCTTGGCATCGATGAAAATAAGATTGATCTAATTCCCAACAACGAAGAAAAATATATTTCTTTTACAAAGCACGTATGTGGAAGTGTAAATCTTAGATTTTGACTCTTTTAGATTTATGGCTAGTAGTATCGATAAACTCTCTAGCAACCTTTCCAGAAGCCAATTCTGAGAAACATGTAAGCATTTTTCTAATGAACTTCTTGACTTTGTTACAAGAGAAGGTTTCATGGACAGTGCTGAAAAATTTTGTGACACATCACTTCCATCCAAAGATGCATTTTACAACAAACTCAATAAAGGCAGCATTACAGACGAAGATTACGAATTTGCGAGAGAGGTCTGGGAAAAAATTCAACATAAAATATCTAAGAGAGTACACAAAACTCTATAACAAACGGATGTGTTGATATTGTCTGATATAATGGAAAATTTTAGAGATGTGTGTCTCAAAACATATAAGCTAGATACAGCATGGTATTTCACAGCCCCAGGGTTAGTGTGGGATGCTATGCTCAAACTCACTAAAATAGAACTAGAATTATTAACAGATTACGACATGATTTTGATGATAGAAAAGGTGTTCGTGGTGGAATTTCACAATGTTGTAAGCGATATACTAAAACAAATAATTACTACATGAATGCTTATGACAGCACAAAGGAAATCTTTTATCTTACATATCTGGATATGCCAATAACTTATATGGATGGGCTATGAGACAGTATTTGCCCTATGGTGGGTTTAAATGGGTAAATACAAATATAGATGTAACAGAAATAGAAGATGATGCTAGCAAAGGGTATATATTGGAAGTTGAATTGAAATACCCACATGAACTACACTATCTCCACAAAGATCTGCCATTGGCACCAGATAATACAATTCCAGAAGGTTCAAAAGACCCCAAATTCTTGACTTGTCTGGATGGCAAAGAAAAATATGTATTACACTATGTAAGTCTTGATCAATATCTATCTCTTGGAATGAAGTTGAAAAAGATCCATAGAGTTCTGGAGTTTGATCAATCAGATTGGCTCAAGTCCTATATTCATCTAAACACAAATATGCGAACAAAGTCTACAAATGACTTTGAAAAAGATTTCTACCAGGTAATGAACAATTCTGTTTTTGGAGAAACAATGGAGAATATTAGAAACAAAGTGGATATACGGTTGTGCACAAGTTCTAAGCAAATGGATAAACCAGTGGCTAAACCAAACTTTAAAGATAGGACTATATTTACTAACTCTTTGGTTGCAGTTCATATGAATAAAACAAAACTGTGCTTTAACAAACCCATTTATGTTGGAATGAGTATACTTGATCTATCTAAAGTATTAATGTATGAGTTTCACTATAATATAATGAAGCCAAAGTATGGGGAAAATATTGAACTGTGCTACTAAGATACTGATTCGTACATCTATTATATAAAAACACCAGACTTCTACAGTGACATGAAAGAAATGGTCGACCATTTTGATACTTCTGACTATAGAAAAGATAACCCATATGGTATACTGTTAGTTAACAAAAAGATTATTAGCAAAATGAAAAATGAATGTAATGGAAAAATAATGGAAGAATTGATTGGTTTGAAATCGAAAATGTATGCAAAAAATGTGGAGGGTGGTGTAAAGAAAAGAGCAAAAAGCATGAAAAACGCTGTAGTCAGAAATGAGATTAGTTTTGGTGACTACAAAAAGTGTTTGTTTGGTAAAAAAAAGTGTTGTACAAAAGTATGAATCTTATTAAAAGTAAGAAACATGAACTCCATACGATTGAGATGAGAAAAAAAGCATTAAGAGCTGAAGATATAAAAGATTTATTCTTAATGATGGCATTAATACACTACCATGGGGACACTACAAAATTGCAAAAGAGTGACACTATGAAAGAGCAGTTGCCCATCACAAAGCGCGAGTCGCCTTATAGCTGATATCGTTCGCATAAAATCGTTTGCAACAGACAGATTGCAATGGCCGATCGAGTAGTGTTTCGAGACATCTCGTCTCGAAATGTCAGAAGCGAAATAAGAAGCCATTGCCACAATTAAGAATGCACAACCTCGTACAGACAAAACAGGCATTCATACCAAAAGTCGACAACGGTGATAGAGACATCTTTCAAAACTTGTGTATACAAAGGAGTCTGTGCGACAGACTCCCTTTAATTCCCAACCACTTGCAGTTTTCATCCGCGAAAAGCAATCAGATAACGGGCCAGAGGAAAACATGGGTAATCATACCCGGATATAGGGGTCACTAATCGCAACCTCCTTTGAATAGGCAATCCTACGCTGATATAGAGGGTCGGGAATCGCGACCCTTGCCGAGTGCACTCGGCATACAGTATTTATCAATGAACCAGGCCTTGAAGTCAAAGATGTCAGCCGCAGAACAATTCCAGGACTGGGTGTACGAAGAAGTGTTGCTGTCCATTCTGAAGCACGGTGAGTACAAGATGGAGCAAAAGTACAAACCGCTACTGGTAGCTGCAAACACAATCATCGACAAGCAAGCACTGCCGCCTACTGACGATATCAGTAAGCGTCACTAATTTGTGTTAATTACACACAGCAAAAACGATTACTATGCCATCAGATGTCAAAAGCGACTGGGGAATGTACGACTCGATGTGATTAGGCAAGAGTACCCCTAGATGCAAGTGCTTCTGGTCATCGCAAATGTCACCCACCTTAAGAATGCACAACCTCTCGCGCTTTTTTCAGATCCCATTTAAAACACTCTTATAGCACTATTATATAACAGTATATGTTTTTAATGGAAAACCATCCATTGAAAACTAATAACCATACATGTTTGCATACTATTGGGCTTTGGTGATTCTTCACTTTTAACATCATAAATTAGGTTGCTTTGGCTTACAAGTACCACATTACAAATAGTTGTAGTTGATATTGGGTTATTAAAATCAACTGCAAGTTTCAAATTAGTTCGATCTCTTACAATAGCTGTTTTTCTATAAGAACAATCTATAACATACAATGGTCTTCTCCCAATAAATGACTTAGAGTTGAAGCGCAGTTCATTATTACAGTAAGGAGTATCTAGTTTAGTCTTTGAATTTCTAAAATCGTTGTAAGCAATATACATCTTATCGAAAATTTTATCATCAATGTTTAAATTCCAATTCTCTTTGGGAAACACTTCATTCCGTCCATTCTTAATAGAAATCTTTTTGGCGAAACAAGAGTCAAACATTGAACCGTGTGTGAATTGCCCAGGATATTCTTTTCTGCTATGCTGAAAACCAACAATGACAAAGTCTGGCATACCGAATTGGATTGAATTGAACTGATCTTTTATATCAAACTGAAATGAGTTTGCATTAGTTGGTACTGGTATTCAAGATATTGCCAATAATTAAAACTAATTGAAATTTTGGGGTGTTTGTATAATTTTACTTTAATTTCGTCTCCATAAATAGGATCGTATTCAACAAGTGGCCACAGAATTTCCAATTTCTCAATAACAATTTTACCAGCATCTGGTGTATTATCTACATCAGATCCATCTGCTTTCTTTGGAGTTCTTCTGTAAAGCGAAACATCGTCACTAGAATTTCGAATGAAAGTGATCTTGTACCCACCTTTCCAGAATATTTCATTACAATCTCTCATAAACCCAAACAAATATGTTAATGGATAAGTAATTTCGTTAAGCTTATCTTTCCTAACATATTTACCTAGTTCTATCCCCGACATTTGGAAGTATGCTGATTCTGATTCCGAACCTAGCAATGTATGCACCATTGTTGAAGTGAAGCCAGGGTTGTCAATACTTTCGATTATACAACTATGTTTAGAGATCTCTAATCTTGAGAACTGGAATGGGAAGAAATTCTCACAAAGATCAATATTTGAAGTTTTTTCATAATCTGTATTTGTATCTCTTTTAGTTAGCTTATACTGTTGGCATACATAAGCTTCATTCGGATGTGAAAATGCATCGCCAATAGGAATATCAAACTCAATGCGTTTGTTGTATTCATCCAAATTATTTTTTGTTTGGTCGTTTGGAGGAAACGACTGACGCTCATAACTTTCAATTTTTTGTTGATCCATTTATTATATAGAAAAAATTTCTTAAATAACTGCACTTTTCTTATCATCCCAAGAATTATGACTACTATCAAAACCTAACCATTTAATTAGCAGCTTATCTTTTCTTTGCAAAACTTTTTCCACTAAGTAGTCTTTATTATATTTGGTCTTAAGCATCTCTGGCTCATAAAAAGTACTTTTAATAAGTTCATTTTTTAAATCTTTTATTCTCTATGTCGTGGGGTTTGTGTACAATACTTCACACACCTCAAATACTTCAGAGGACCAATTTGGTGTATATCCTTTTTCAAACAAATGTTTACTTTTACTGATACGAACTTTATCTCCGATTGCAAACTTTGGTTTAACCATTTTTCTTTCTCCTCCATAAAAGTTCATTAGAATAAAACTTTCATTCTTTGTATTTACATTGGTAGGTTTCATTCTGATTGTACTATGAACAATGCTATTGTATTCACTTATTAATTTTGGTAATATAGCCACCCATTTATAGTTTCCCTGCATAGTAAATATCTTCCACATTTTCTCCTTCCATATTCTATTAAATCTTTCTACAACACTAGCTTTCTTTCCCCTGTATGTTGAATAGTGTGTTATGTTGTTGTTGAACGTTAATGTCTTACATGATTTATTGTAAAATTCTTTACCTTCATCTGTTTATAAATGCATAGGTTTATGATCATTCAAAATTGTTTTAAATGCTAATGTAACATTTTCGCCACTTTTATCTTTGATTGGTATTGTCCATGCATATTTGGAAAAAAATCTATCACAGTTAACATATATTTAAATCCTTTGTTAATTATATGTATACCTTTTAAAGATCCAGAATTCATTTCGACTAAATCAGCTTGCCAAACATCATCGATACCAAAAGATAGAACAGTTCTTCTGGGGAAGTTTTTCTACATTGGTTTATGAATTTCAATAACACTGTCGTTTTTTATACTCCCGCCAGTGAATAGCGAGTTATTGGTAACACGACATCTACAAACACATTAAATTCTTACTTTGTTATTATTGGTAAGTTTATATGAACTTAGTGTATTTTTCATACATTTGAGACAGTATACATTTGAGTTAACATTGTTCATTTTATATAATAAATGAGGCAACAAAAAATTGTAAACAATATAAAGAAGAATATAGAGAGAAGAAGACAGTTAATCGAAAAGTTTAAAACTTCTAGAAAATTTCGCCAAGCTGAATATGATAAAAATAAAAAACATGATCAACCATTGATAGATGCGATAGAAGATTTGGGGCAAAAAATTGGACATGTAACAAATGCGAATAAGAACTTAAGAAAAGAACTTGTTCCACGTGCTGTTAAGAATTTAGACTACAAACAGACACCAACAGAAGCATCTTTTGAAAGAGAACTGTTTGGCAAAACAGGCACCGATGAACGCTACAATGATGAACGTTATAAAGATGAATGCTATGGCGATGAACGCTATAACGATGGCATTAACGCATTAACAATGATGATGAATGCTATGATGTAATATTGGGACATTTGAAAACAGATATCCTATAATTAACTAACTACAAAACAAAACATTTATTGATAAGAAAGAGGCCGATTTCTTAATTGATAGCAAAGACAATGTTTTTGGGCTAAAGGCTGATAAAGGTAGATTGTATATTGGTGATAGCGAATGAAAAATTCATCAATGAAAAATTTACTGTAAAAGGTCGAACATACACTGCAACCGATGATTTTATGAAATTACTTACTAGTAAGAAAGTAACAGAAAGCGACTACACTGCAACTGACTATGAATGCTATAGTCGTATCCTAGCAGATACGAATGCAGGTTTTCAAAACAATGATCCAAACATGGGAATGTCAAAATCGAATAATGGGAATAAATGGAAAATTATTGTTAAAACTATTTACGATTCGATTAAAAAGAAACGTCCCTCACCTAAAAAGGGGAAAGGTATAAAGAAATATACAGGCTACCCCAAATAATACATATGGATGGATGATGTTAGGATGCTTATTGGTCGACTTCTCGTTATTTATGGCGAAGAGAATGCTGGAAATGATTACTATTACAATGAAAAAGTTGGAATAATGAATATGCTCAACAGCAAGTTTAGTGACTTTCTTGTGAATAGTTCAAAGATATACCATATCTGATACGAATGTTAAACACAATACCACATACTTTTTGGGAGTCGGAGCATCACGGAAAAGGGTTACTGAATGACATAATAAATTCACTACCTTATGAGTTATCAGTACTTAGGTCTGGGAACCAGACCAAATGAGAGAATTGCGCATGGTGATAAACCCATTAATCCACTAGATGCGGCTGCAATGTAACATGATATAGCTTATCATCATCATAAAGATCTAGCTTAAAGACATGTAGCTGACGAAGAACTATAAAAGAAAGTGTTCAAAAGATTGTTAAGTTCAGATGCTGGTCTCAACGAAAGATTGTGGGCTGGTGTTACTGGATCTGCGATGGATATTAAACATAGGCTTGGCTGGGGAATTAAAATAAAATGATAAAATATTTATTATAAATAAATGAAAGTGAAAAACATTGTATTTAAAGTTCCTAACGAGGAGTTGAAGCATTTGAATATAGATTCTTTCCTAACGAAAGACCAACTGAATCGTAAAAACAAGAAACTAAAGGAGGACAAAGGGATGGTTTTCACAATTTTTAATTCCACGGCTTAAAAAATGTCCAAAGAAATGGAAACTGGAAATGGTTTGACAGTTCACAAGGGTGGATTTTTACCCTTAATTTTCGCAGCATTTTGGACTCTAGGAGCGTTAGCTGGCTGTGCATCATATATCGCTACATCAGTAATTAATGCCAAGAATAAAAACCAAGAATTGGAAGAACAACACAGATATAATTTAGCTATGGAGGAATACGGCAAGGGATTGAAGAAAGTTAAGTGGGGTAAGAATGTTTAAAAAAAATACCTCCACTCAGTAACTTTGATATTGATCAAATGGTTAAAAAATTAAAAATTAAAAATTTTCGGGGTGTATTTATGATCGATTAGCTACTTAACACACCACTCGATAGTGAATGTAGTATTGTTAATCTAGATGTTTCGACAAACTCTGGTACACACTGGATATGCTATTGGAAAAAAGCAAACAACAAATATTATTTTGTTTCATTTGGCAGAAATCCACAGCGACAATTAATAGCATATCTCGGAAGTAATATTTTTTATAGCGATGATAGAATTGAAAATTTCAATCAAGTAACTTGTGGTCATTTGTGTTTAATTGTGCTTAATCTCTTTTCACATAATTTTATATTTCCAAAAATTATTTCACTATTAATAAACAATGGATATATGTGGAAATGCATTAATGAGCTCTTGGATTGAGATAACAATTAAAGAATGAACGAACAATAATGAGAAGATCTGTCCTAATGATTTTGTTTCCAATACACAGTTCAACGATTTTTATAACCACACTGACAAGAAAAAATATCATAGGATAAAGTCTATCTTAGTTACTTGGAAGTAGATAATAATATAGATTTTAAACAAAAATGTCTGACATGTGGGAAATCCCATTGCAGCAATGGACACAATTAATTTAGAGTACTATCAGAAAAACAGAATTAACATTATTTGTTTAGTTGGGAAATATAATTAAAATAAAAAGCATTATATGAGAGATGGAACTATAGTTAAAATAATAATAAAACCAGAATAATATAAAAGTGTTATCAACTGTTATCATGAACAGAAAAAAATTGACATGCATAAAACTTTTAAAGTATACCCTGATGATATGATACATTTTAAAATACCAAAAGCCCGAATGTACCTGAAGGTACAATTGTGTTTATTGAAATAGCTATGGTATATGAATGCGTTTAAAAAGATCAGATTATGTTAGTTATTAATGGAAGTGTTTCCATTAGAAACAAAACTTCTAATCTAAGAATTTAAAAAGTCTTTAATTTTGTTATGATAATTGCCATTATTTAACTTATGAGTAATATCTATTGTAACAAAACCATATTCATTATTCCAACATTTTGAACACGACTCCCTAAATTTCTCAAATGACATATCACCACCAACAAAATCACTATGAATATGTTTAAGATTTGTATCATCTTGTCTGAATATGCAAAGAAAATTAGCATTGTCTCTTATAAGCTGCTGTACTTTTGAGTATGTCTGAGCTAAATAGAAACACTCAGTATCTTTGTGTCTACAGGGAGTAAAGTAATCTCTTACCATATATTGATTTTCAAGTATGATATCATCGAAAACAACTACAGACTCTTTATGACATTCATTTACGTCAACCATTTCTTCATTTGATGGAAAGAAGTATGCTATTGGTTCATTACATAATTTTGATGCTACATCTATATCTTTCTTTAGATTGATATATTTTGGTTGGTCCAGACTTTTTGAACATACATAGAGCGTACCAAAGTCCAACCATCCCTGAGAATATATAAAATTATCTATCATAAGTGTAGTTTTCCCACAGTAACTAGGACCCACATATTTTAGGTAATAATTCTTCATGATGTTTTGCTGATACAGTCTTGTCTGGTATTCTTATTTTAATATCCCAGTCTACATGTTTCTTGCTCATTTATTAATAGATTTTTTAATAATGTAATAATTGAGTAAAGTATTCAAACTAACAGATAAGAAATCAGTGTTGAAGAAGAGACTACACTGCCCTTTAGAGATAGAGGGACACTCATTGGCTTTAGTTCAGTTCTATACTACTTATCTAATGCATAACATTATCTATGGGAGAAATAAGCTATATTTTGTGGGTCAGAATGATATGGAATCAGCAATTGATATTCCAGTTGGTCAATATAGCTTAAAAGATCTTGAAAAAACTATAAATGTAATTCTTTCAGTTAGTGTAGATTCAATGGGTGGGAAAGATAATGATATATCTTTCGAGCTGGATAAAATAACAAACAGAGTGAAAGTAAAATGTACGCTTAAATTGCAGTTTGGAAAATGGGGTTCAATAGGAAAATACTTGGGTTTCGTAGAAAATAAAATTCTGAAAGCAAATGTGGATCATTATGGCAATACAATTCCAAAATGTGCTCCATTTGAAACAATAAATATTCACTGTAATATAGTAAATGGTATGATATTAAAACATGATGAAAATAACCATAGAGAAACTAGCATAATTGCCACTTTTAAATCATGAACGACATTTGGATTTGGCGACACGATCTATTATGAACCAGCTTATCCATTATTTTTCCCAGTGCAAACAAATCAAGTTAATGAAATAATAGTTGAAATTAGGGATGAAAAAGGTAAGTTAATTAACTTTGATTTGCCTGAAAGAACAGTGGTATTAGAGATGAAGCCGTAGATATTTTTTCGGTTGGAAGTAGTCATATTATATAATAACATCAATAGTTTTTTAAAATATTAAAGTTTCATATTATAAAGATGAATAATATTTCTATAGAAAGTGTAATGAAAGAACTCAATGTTTCGGCTACTTTAATTTGTCGAATTTGGAGAATTGTGCCTAAATTTTTAATTAGATTATTTTGTAGCACATTACTGAAGTCAGAGCGATAATTGTGTTTTAATGATTGAATAACAATTAAAACTTTATAGAGATATGAGCACAAATAAAAATCAACTGATGTCTAATACGACGATCATTTACTCTTTAAAAAACCGAATAGAATGCCTTTGTTTAGCACCACAATCCACCATTCCATCATATGCATAATATATACCTCCACGATTAACATCATCTAAAACTTTTTTGCTGAAAATCTGAAAATATCTGTCTGGCAAGCTTACTTTAAAATTTCCAGAAGTAATTGCCACTTTGTATCCATACCGTGTATCGTATATTTCAGCATGGTCTATGGGATATGTCTGCCCAATTGTAAGTTCGGAAAGTTTCTTAAATTGTTGGGTTCCATTCAATACATTTAGCAACTAGTCCATATTTATTATGTACAATATTTTATTTTTTTTGGCATTCAATTTTCTTGAGTCGTTCTTTGCAACTTTTTGCAGTCACTTTTTGTTGATGAATTCTAACACAACCTTTTGTAGTCACTTTTTGCGGTTGAACTCTTACGCAACTTTTGCAGTCACTTTTTTGCGGCTGTGCTCGAATCGGCAGCCGATGTTTTCATGAAGACTCGTGCATTTAATTTGCTTTTTGGTTTTTTGATAACTGGGGGATACTCCCAAATGCAACTTTTTGCAGTCATTTTTTGCAGTTGCACTCTAACGCAACTTTTGCAGTCACTTTTTTGCATCTGCACTAGAATCGGCAGCTGATGTTTTGGATCAGTAAAACAACAGTAATTTTTTCTGATGGTTTTTTGATGGTTTGGGCATTCAATTTGCTGTTGGTTTTCTGATGGTTGGGGGCTGCGCTCGAATCGGCATTTCTATACTACTTGCCAAAACTATAATTCTTTTGTATTTTACTTTAAGTTCGCTCAATACATGATCAAAATTGAATACTGAATTAGGCAATGCTTCAATTGCAGATACGATTTTATCTTTATTACTGAAAGGGAAATATTGGATTTTTTTTAAATTGATGATAAAATATTTGCTTAGTGTGTATATTTCTCATGTTGTATTGTTTTGAAAAAAAAACACATACACGTGTTCAAATTTATGTCCATTTGATGTTCTAAAAGTGACATAATAACAAAAAAAAATTCCACATGACAAAGGACTGTTTATTATGCAATATATGTTCGATGGTAAAAGAATTCCATGCTTTCCTTCCATTGCATTGTCGTTATTAGATACAATTACTGGAAGATACACACTTTGATTTTAAACCTTCATAGCATATAATGTTGTAAAACTATAAATGAGGTACTATATAAAAGATTGTATTCAGTCTTAAACAATGTCTCGTACTAAATGCATCAAAAAAGTCGAAGAGTTCTGAACACATTGATAAATAAATTACCATTTGAATTGAATATGCCAAAATATATATTATTTTGGTGTGCAGGAACAAAATTTCAACATATTTAGCTTTTAATGATCAAGAACAAATTTATTAGACAATACTTGTAAAGAGCACGACATAATATATGCTTAAATGAACTATATTAAATTAAGGTATATAGCAGATACAATTTTAGCCGATAAAGCAGCGAATATTAGGAAGGATGCATCCACTTCAACTTGCGAAAATCTCGACACTTGGGTTGTAAACAAAGTAATGCGAGCAACAGATTAAATACGTATGCGAGTTGTAGGCCAAAGCAAAAAGGCAAGAAGAAAGATAGTCTGTTGCCATTCATTTCCCTGCATTGTCAGCCCTTGGAGCTCTAATGGGCGGAGCTTCGGCACTTAGTAGAGCAGATAAGTCGAGTAGGAATGGAATGTATCTTGAACCATATAAAGTTTGCCAAGGAAGAAACTCCAAACCTGGGAAGAAGCACAGAAAGTCTCAAACAAACTCCCAAATCGTGCACTCACAGACAGACATCCCTGTGAATTCAAAGAAACTGAAGATGCCGTACTTTCCAGGTGTCTATATGAGAAATGATTTACCGAAAAAAATCATCTGTTACGGAATGTATGATTGTTAATTTAGATTCAAAACCAAATGAAGGTACACATTGCATTAATTAAAAACAAGCTTAATTCATTGTATTACGATAGTTTTGGGGATTTACGTCCTCCATTAGAAACAAGCAACTATCCAAAATTACACTAATCAAATACAATTACAAAACAGAACAATTACCAAACATATTTCATTGTGGACATTTATGTTTAAGATTTCTAACAACAATATCAGATACACGTCCTTAAAACCTATTAGTAACATGTCAATCAAGGTGATATAAAGTAGAAATCCTTCGCAATTGTGTTCGGTTTATTTTCCAGCTTTGAAGTAAGATGGCTATTGGCAAATGAGTTTAAATGATTTTTTAACTTACAACAGTGTTCCAAACATTGACACTCAATATCAATCGTTCACGCTAACATTGGCGATGAAAAACATAGGATTGTGATACTAGTGGGGTCAATTGAGCATGAAGACTTGGGAACATTTATTAAGGTAGCAATACCAGAAAATATATATTTCCTATTACATGGAAATTCAATCACTTTAACTAGCATAATGCATAGTAATCTTGATATTGATTTCATGGAAAATGATTCAATTGCATCTATGTTAGGTTATGGGTGAAAAGTGTATCATGCTAATCAATTACAAGAATCATCAAAACAAGTTATTATTTTGTCAGTTAATATATATCGTGTGATTTTAAATATTGTTGGTGGTTCATATTTAAATGGAAAACCAACAAACATATTACATGAATTTACTTGTGCTGTGGCTCCAGGATATCAGATGATTGAAAAACCAAGTACTTTAATTTATCTTCAGTAATAGTTAACCATGTTGACAAAATAGTTGTTACAATAGTGGACCAAAACAGTAAACATATTAACTTACTTTAGAAATGAGGAAGTTACTGTATTTTTACATTTGAAAAAAAAAACGTTTAAAAAAATTTCATTCAGTGCATTACAATTAAAATGGGTATTGTATACAGAAAGAAATATGGATACAAGAATTACCTATAAAAAGACGTCAACGGAATCGCAAAATGCTAACTTCAATTAGAAACCCATGCGATTAACACAAGGCAATGAATTGTTTTAAGAGTACAACGATATTAAGTTAAGAGAAATGGAAGACATACTTAATGTTAAGCATCCTGTAATGCATGAAGATGCTATCACCAATACTGAAATACATGTGTATGAACCATTCCGCGCAGGATCGTATTATGTTTCTATCAGAAATACGGATTCATATGCAGAACCATGACATTTATACTTTACCTTCGAAATCAGCCTCGCAGTTCAGACAGACAATTAAAAAGACAGATGATGTACTAACTCAGCATCTATGGGAATAATTCGAAACTGTATGCTTCATTGATAGATATAAATGCATACTTACTGAATGGGTTTGAAACTGACCAAACACAAGATTTTGGAATTACATCCACAATAAAAATTTACCTCACACTAACTACAAACGATGTTAATACAAGGAGTTTGTACAGCTGTAATCATGCTGACAATTACAGATTATTCATTAACCCCGGTGGAAAATATGAAGTAGTCATACAGTTGAGTACGGATGTTATTGGGATTTACTGAAGACTATAAGCACACTGTAGTAAATGCAAGACAAAAATTAGTTATTCTCTTTATTAATATGCATTTGAATGTTATTCGTAATGTGGTTATTGACGAGGAAGACACGACTTTTAAACTAAGTAGTGTTGGTGCTAAATATTGAAACTAACACCCGTGAATGTGTAAAGATTCTTAAATATATTGAAAAAGGGAAAAACTTAGATCTTGCATTTAGGTCCTGGAGTCTGGCGACTTTCCCCTCTATACCACTGTCCAATAAAATTGTATGGAATGTTAAATCAAGTTTCTCAAATGAAAAACAGATATATGTTATTATATGTTTTCAAAAAAACCTCCAAAATAATTTAAGGGCACATTGATAATTGTTTGACCATTGCAATATTAAAAACATAACATTATTCCTCATTAGTTAAGTTAAGTATATCTATACATTACTTAAACATAAATTTCCTAAATGGCGAGTACCTTATTTGTTACAATATGTACAAACAATTCCAAGAAATGTATAATGGTAAATACAGTGCACCAATATTAAATCCTGAAACATAAAAATAAATGGCACCTGTATTCATGTTTGATGTCAGTAAACAAAATGATTCAATCAATAACAATGTTATTTATTCACTAATTGAAGTAAGTGCAAATACAAACATTCTGCCAAATACTCAAGCATATGAATTAATAATTCAAGATAGATTACTATCATATAATGTGTGAGAAAAATTAGTTAAAGAACTAACGTGAATCAGTCACTCTTCAACAGTTGACGAGTCAAACCGTCGAGTAAACATGATCTGTAATATTCAATGATTCCAAGCACTAAATACATTCATCATTAAATAAATGGCTAGTATCGACATGCAAAATTACATCACAGTATTCACTTTCAAACCACCTTTTGAAGGGGAAATATTTAAATCAGAAAAATAAGAGAACCAACACTTGGGTTCCAAAGTATCACCATGGATTAGTATGGGAGAGTGTATTCATGGAGTATGAGAACATACCGTCTATTTGCAACGATTACCTTTAAAAACATGGAGATATTCATCTGTGGAGAAAATCAGAAACATATTCTAGCAAGTGTATGGAACATTAAAATGAAACATGCAGGACGAGGACAATTATCCTTCATTCAAAAAATTTGTCAAATGTACTGTTATAAATCGCTCTTCATCTCCACAGGTAAAAATTCGAAATTAATGCTCCAAAGGGTCGATGCTAACGGACTGGGGTGAAGACGATTGGGGCAGTCTGGCCGTAGAGGCAGTTGAAAATTAAAAATTAATAGCTCAGTGGTTAACACAGACTGGAGGTGAGGAGGGAGAAATTTAAGTATAAATAAAGGAGCACATCGCGAAAATAATTATGTACAGGTAGTGATCGAAAAGTTTAATCCAGAGTTCGAGTATGCGAGTATAATTCCAGGATCCAGAAATGTCTGGTTCCGGGTAGAGGACAATACTCCATTGCAGATTTAAATGTGCGATGGATAAGAGAACTGAAACTTCTCCTTAATAAATCCAGAGTATTCCAATGAAGAGGTTGTAGCTTGTACTGGGAACAAGTGTGCTGTATATAATATGTGGCCTGATAGAGATTTGCAGCATAGCTTAACTGAATTAGTATGGGATGCTGAAAGTAAAGAAATAACGAAGTATTCATCACATAGACAAATAAAATAGAATTTATAAAGAGAATTTTGCTCCACTCCTGTAATTTGGACAGAAAAATGTGACAATAAAAAGCATGTAATAATATTTTTTAACTGAGGAGAAACTCACAAACCACACAGTATTATGCCAACAACACAATGCTGTTAGGTGTGCTTTCCTGACTGATAAAAATATGTACATTGAATTGAAGAATGTTATCAATCAGTAAAGATTGGGTTTTGTAGAATACTGCGATACCGAAGCTTATTTGAAACCAATGTCATCTTGCCTACCAATTAATGACAGAAGCAGCACAACAACCATCAACAAGCATGTACCATATGATTCTGCTCGTGTGTGCATACAATTCCAGTATATCTCAATATCACGAGTTTGTTGGTAAAGATTGTATGTACAAAATGGTTGATAAATTGGTTGAATTGACAAGGTGGTTGCAGATATACACATCGTAACTATTCCAATGAAGTCAATGACAATAGCTGAGAGAACTAGGCTAATGGCTCAAAAATTTTTCATATTTGTAATGAACTACTCGGCAAAGATTTTGTGGTCGACCATGAATGTGTGAAAATTATTTTATCAGGGAATTGAATGAATAAACTAAACACTAAGACAATTTGGAATTAGTGTTAATGGTAAACAATAATTTTTTCATGAATTAAATTTTTTTAAATATGTTTCAACTTGAGAAACTTGTGAAAAACAGAAGATGTAGTTGTAAAACATGAGTGCTATTATTATATAATGCATATGAAAGTAAATAATCGGTAACAAGTATAAACAACCCACGTAATTGAATAATCAGTTTGAACGATTGTTTGCGTGTCTCGGAGAGGGCTAGCCGACGAAGTTCGAGGAGTAGCGGTGTGTCGACAGGAGAGATGCATGCTAGCTCATGGCACAGTCAAGCGGCTGCGTTGATTTAACAAACTGCGTGCACTTCGCACCCTAGCGGCGCGCATACGGCCTACAGTCACAGCTGCCTACAGTCGCCGGGACGAATTGTTAGCTTGAGTCGGAGCGGCGTAATCCAGGCAGCGCCTAATTCAGAGCTAGTGGAAATAGGACTTACACACAAAGCCATGGTAACACTTTCACTCATTTTTAAATATAATGTATGTGGACTAATTCTTCTTTTAATAATATTATTTATTAACAGGAAATGTAAAATGAAGAGTCTTTGTTTATAATTCAGACGTTTGAGAATAAAGTTTCTGACAGTTACACAAGGTGGGAAATGTGCTTACTTCTTTCAAAGTAATAAGCGACAATGTAAAATTACCTTACAGAGTTTTGTAACTAATATAATACTTTACTGAAATTGTGGGAAATAGGGATTACACAAAGGAGCACTTCATTTAATATTTTGAAATAATATGAAGTGATGTAAAATTAACTTAGACTACTGTAGGGCTAGCATAATACTTCACTGACATATTGGGGAATAAGAGCAAACAAATACTTCAGTAGTCGGCTTGCTGGAATGCATGTCCAACACACTTCACATAATAAAATATTATTATTTAGAATAGTTGAAAAGCAACAGTAATTAGTGAGGTGTTGGGACTGTTGGCTGCAGGAGACGTCGGCTCGAGATACAGGTGATCGGTGTAGAGCATCCAGAGGAGTAGCATGGGCTGTCGGTAGCATCCAGGCTAGTTGAGCAGTGTTCGGCTGGCATGCATGGTTTGCAATGGGGAGCGATAGCGAGAGGACATGCAATTATGCAATTAGGGTCTTGGTACTTGTGCAATTGGTAATTAGTATCTGTACTTACTATGTTATTATTATTGCTACTTATTGCAATTGTTAATTGTAATTAGTATCAGTATTTGTAATAGTGAAGTTGTTTAGTTGGTAATTGTATGATGACTCCCTCGGTATATAATTTGTAATTAGTTTTGTAACTTATTGCAATTGGTAATTGTAATGGTTAATTACTGTGCAATTATTATCAGTAGTTATTTCATGTATGTACTGTGTTATTAATATCAGTACTTGCATTTGTGCAATTGTTTAATTGGTAATTGGCAATTATTCATTGGTTGATTAAAATATATATTTACTTATTGCACATATTAACACTCATCGACCTCACCCCCTCCCAACCTCCTCAGTCACTCCATCGACCACCAAAGGGTGAAGACCTCAGTCGCTCATCAACCCTACCCCCTTCCTCCTCTCGCTCCATTCCATCATCAGAGCTCAGTCGTGCGCCGAGTACCAAAGATTCAACATCAACCCTCCCAAAATTTCACTTGTTTCATTCTTGCTGCCACTGCCGACTGCCAAGCACAGCACACCTCAGAGGAGAAGGAGGGAAAAGGAGGGTGTTTCGACTTGAAACCTACATATATGTTTGATGAACTGTAATGAACGCCCCGTGTCTGTCCACGCGCGCCCTCATCTTGTGCTGCCTCGCTGCTCCTAGCAGCCACCAGGAGAACTGAAGTCGCGGCGCTCTGTAGTAGCACCAAGTTTAAAAACACATGTGTTAAACGTCTCATATTAACACAATGCTCCTCATCACTGTTCGGACTCAAGTCTTCACAGCATTTTAAACAGGCTATTTACAATCATTTACGGTCTCAATAACTCGCCCACCAAAATGTACATTGTATGGTTTATTGAGACTGTAGCAGGCACAGCTTGAAAGCAGGGCTCTTGAAGACTCCCTTTTAAGTCTCCACCTCCGCCACTCTGACAATGGTGTCTGGGCATGGAAAAGTCTTCAGTAGTAGCCATAGTTTACAGCAAAGAGGGGGTTAGTTGTCAAACTTGACTAGCACCAATGTGGCAATAGTGAGGTTCTCTTGGACTCCACAGCCCTTTGGCCATTGCTGGAGATGATGGACGCATTCTTGATGCCACCTCCTTCAAAAATATTGGTGGATTTGCTGGATAAGTTGCCAACGTGAGAGTCTATTGAGTGAGATGTGCGATAAATCTGGGTCAGGCAGCATACCTGGAGGTCCCAGCACTAAGTGGCTTGGAGTCATTGCCGTCAAGGAGTTAGGGTCGGTGGAAAGAGCGCACAGAGGCTGAGAGTTGAGGGTCGCCGCCACCTGTGTCATAACAGTATACAGTTCTTCATATGTGAGTGTTTGCAAACTCACGCACTTGATGAGCAAGGATTTGGCTGACTTGACCCCAGGCTCCCACAATCCTCCAACATGAGGGGCTGGGGGGGGCGGTTAAAATGCCATGTCACTTGGTGTTCGATCAGTGCCTGTGCCAACACATCCTGCGAGCCCTTATCAATGATGAAAGTTCTCAATTCTGCCATGTATCGATTGGCACCGCCAAAGTTAGTACCACAGTCGCTATAGATGTCGGAACATCGACCACGACGAGAGAGAAAACGACAGAATGCTGCCAGAAAGGCCTCAGAGGCGAAATCAGACACAAGTTTAAGATGAATTGCCTTGGTGGCAAAGCAAACAAATAAGCACATATATGCATCAAGGACTCGTGCCTTCCTCAACCATAGTAATGTAATCTTGAAGGTTCCTGCATAATCGACATCCACATTCATACATAGCTTTGACTGCCGAACACGGTCATCTGGGAGATAGCCCATGGGTGGATCCCAGTGGTGTAGGTCGTGCCATGAAGTAAGGTACACACTGTTTAAGTCTGTGTCGGATGAGGTTGCGAGCACCCATGACCCAAAAATCTTGTTGTAAAACTGACTTCAGGATCGCTGGCCCACAGTTCACCAGGTGTTACTTGAAGGTGGTCAATCAAGAGCTCTGTGAGACGATGATGTTTTGGTAGTAGTATTGGAAGCCATATGGCAAATCAGACTAATCCAAGCGCCCGCCCTAACAATTCCAGAAGGATCCAAAAGGGGAGACTACTTGGATAGTGGGCTCCTGTATGGCTGCCTTGCATGCAGTGCCCTTATATCTGAACCAAAGGCTTCGGATTGTGCAAATTTTATCCATACCATCAAGGCAGCATTGAATTCCTCAGGGCAGTGGGTACCAAAAATAGGTTTCTTTACACGCAGACTTCACACAATTTGCAGACAGTAGGCAGTGTACATTTATTTTACTCAGAGACGAGAATATGTGGAACAATGAAATGTCAGCAGGAATTACAATGGCATGGAGTGTGATAAACCTTTGTTCTACAAGCACTTCATCAGTCCGACTCCTTGTCGGGCAAGACTGAGACCTGTGTTGTGGCGACTCATGCAGCCATGGTAGGCCTGTCCACCGCAATTGATGTGCAGTCAGCTCACTGGGAAAGATACCTCGAGAACATGATTACATTTTTTTGATGGAATAAGATCCTGGATATGGCTGTCCCAATTAGCGACAAATGTTTTCCAGTCTTGTAGTAAGCCATTGACTAAGTGAAGAACAGCCATAGAATCAGTCCAGGCAGAGGTTCGATAGATTTGACCATGGGGGCTGAGGTTATCTTGTATTTTTCGCGAGGTATGGGCAAGAAGTAGAGCCCCACATAGCTCTAGACGAGGTAGAGATACTTGCTTGTTTGGGAGCCACCTTCGACTTGCCTATAATTAAATGAACAGTCACTGGAGTATCCAGAAAGGTGACTCGCAGGTAGACAACAGCTGCGTATCCACATTCCGAACTGTCGGAAAACCAGAGCACCTGAAGTAGCAATGCTTACCACACCTGGAAGCTCCTTCTGAAAGCATTTCCAAGTGGTTAATATGTCTGCTGGGGGTGTGTCATCGCAGTCAATATTGCAGATCCACAGACATTGTATGAGATAATTTGCCTGCAGAACAACAGGTGACAACCACCCAAGAGGATCGAATATCCATGCTAGGTCTGATAATATATTTCGTTTGGTAGAGATGGTAGAAGTTGGCTGAACCTTGTATGAGAAGGTGTCGACTGCAGTCTGCCACTGGACCATGTCTACAGGGAGCCAGGGCAGTAAAGACTGGTCATTGCTGGCAAACTTCTGTAAATGGAATCCGCCCATACTTAAAAGGTCAATTAAGTCGTTCTGTAACGACAATGCTGCTTGTGTCATTGGTGCACCTGAAACAAGGTCATCTAAATAAAAATCTGTTAATAGCACTGAAACAGCATGCAGAAAATGCCCTTTCTTGTCAGCAGCCAGTTTGTGCAGTGTTCGAAAGGGGATAAAGGGTGATGATGAAACACCGTAGTTTACAGTATTGAGTCGATAGTCACCTACTGGATCTTAGTCTGATGGTATCCACAAAATGTGTTGGTAATCCCCAAACTCTTCGTGAACTGGGATCTGACGATACATTTGCCTTATATCGGCTGTGAAGGCAACAGTATGAATACAGAAGCAGAAGAGAATGCCCATGATGTCCCCTTGTAGCAGTGGACCAGTGAGCAATGAGTCATTTAGGGACACTCCAATAGTATCTCTTGCTGAGGCGTCAAATATCACACACAATTTTGTGGTACTGCTATCTGGCTTCAGGACACCAGGACAGGAATGGTGTAGTATATAAAACACAGGTCTCTTAAGCTGCGAGGCAGGTATCTGGGACATGTGACCCTGCACCAAGTAATCCTTCATGAACGATTTGTAAGAAGCCTTCAGACTGGGATCACGATTTAGCCTAGGTTCTTGGTTGTAGAACCGATGAAGGGCTTGCACTCGTGTGTCTCTGAAGTGAGGCTAGGGCTCCTTGAAGGGTAGAGCCATGCTGTACCGACCGAATAGTTTCATTCCTTCGGCAAAATTCAGCGAAAACTTACTTCCATTTTAGGTAATCTGGGTTAGGCCTTGCAGGCACTGCAAATTCCTCAATCTCACACAATTGTCGGACTGCTTCGTCTAATGTAGGTGAGCATGCATGAAGTGAATCATCAGTTCATCGACAGTGCAGAGGCAGGTACTCTCCCCATAACTACCTATCCAAAGACTGTGTCGACTGTCACTGGCAGATCTCTACCTTGGCTTAAAGTACCACCTTCAACATATAGGAGAAGAGATCTGCACCTATCAAAATATCAACTGGCCCAGGATTGGCATAATGTGGGTCAGCGAGATTAAGTTGGGTGAGGTAATTTTTAGTGAGAGCAAGTCGAGGGAAATCTTGGCCAACTGGAGTTAACAGGCAATCTATTACCCCCTTTGCAGTGTACACTAGCACTTGAGAAACACAATACACTGGAAATAATGTTCTTCTGCGCCTTAATCCAAGCCTTCTTACACAATCAATCCTCAGTAATAAAACTTAACTGACTAGCCGAATCAAATAGAGCACGCACTGTCTGTAAGTTACCATTACCACTTGGAATTTCCACCAGGGCAGTAGACAGGAGTACTGTTAACGTGATGTCTCTGTCAGGAACTTGAGACATTAGGGTGCGAGAACTAGGCACAATAGTAATGTGTGATGTCGTGAGCTACAGCTATGACAGTTTCTATTTGATCGACATGCCCTGGAATGGTGGGAGCCACGTAAACAATTAAAACAATGCTGGGCAGACTTATCTAGCTTATGTCGTTCTTAGGGAGATGCCTCTAAGAATTGGGGACATCGATACACTTCATGATCATCACTGCAGACAGCACACTTAACATTCACACTGGCCACAGTGTTCACAGCAAATGACTGTGACTGGGAATGGCGAAGTACGGTTTTTTGTGGCAACAATGTTGATCTTGACTTAGGTTGTGATGTAGTGGCTAATTGCAATTCAGCGGCACGGCGGTGCCTTTCTAGAAATGTTAAAAACTCTGTCACCTTTGGCAGCTCGCTCTCTTGTCATTTATGTAAATTTCCCATTGGTTGCGCAAAAGGGGATTCAACTTGGTCTCAATGATGTGGAGAAGCAAAGGGTCCCACTTGTCTACATAAACATCTAATACATGCAGTGCAGCTAATGTTCATCTAAGATTGGCAGTAGCCCATTTATTGATGCTGGAGAATCTGGTGATATTGGGAAAAGCTTGTCCAATCGATAAGATTACCGTTGAAGTGCAGCAAATCAATTTGGGGGGGGGGAGACAAGGGGATGAAGTGGCTGAGCAATAACTGCGTGCAGGCTTGGTAGACTCCTTACTGGTTTCTAAGGAGTTGCAAATTGCAGTAATTTCATAGAATAAGTCATCAAAACTATCGACCATTCTGAATTCGTCGCAGAATCGAATCCCGTCTTGTCCTTACTTGTTAGTTCGTAGGCCAGATGATCGGATCCGTGGGAACCTTTTTGACGAGTTTGGCAGCCCATCGTAATCTATTTTCCGCACGTTCCAAGCATTGCTCTAATGCTGCGGCCTTGTCCGACATAATGACAAACAAAATTCTTTAATCACAAAACTTCTTCAATCCACAGCTAAAACCAACTGCACAGTGTTTAAAATGCGCCCATAGACCCGGTCATCAATCACTGAGTCACGATTAATATTACCGGCCGCGGTCAATATAAACAACAGAATGCATCATCTCCCACTACTTAAACATGTAGTTTATGATTAACGTGTATCGTACTGCAGAATTTTGATCAAACACGTCGTAACACGGCACGAAATACGGTCCTTGCTGTGTGTCGATGAACAAAGCCGGTGCCGGCCAGACAACGAGGTTATAGCAATACGACGATAACAACACGAACAAGCCACACCGAAAGATTCTCGTCTAAACACAGCAAAAGACGATGGAAATTACGCGGATATTAATCCGACCACGGAGGACCAAATGTTTTGACTTCAAACTTACACATTTAAGTTTGATGAACTGTAACGAACGCCAGGCGTCCGTCCACGCCCACCACCACCTTGTACTGCCTCACCGCTCCTAGCGGCCACCAGGTGAACTGAAGTCGTGGCGCTCTGTAGTGGCGCCAAGTTTAAAAACACACGTGTTGATCGTCTCATTTTAACACTATGCTCCTCGTCACTGTTCGGACACAGGTCCTCACAGTACTTTTAAACAGGCTATTTACAATAATTTACAGTCTCAACAATGGGGTAAACCAAAAACAGGAAAGTGTAGCCCATCAACAGGGAGGTGTAGCCCCACCACCAACCAACAGCCAATCAGAGCACACCTTCGTTGGAACGGGAGGGGAGGGGGTGGTCAATCACAGCACACGAGAGAGGGAGGGGAGGAGTTGCCAATCATAGCACCGGCGTGGCAAAGGGTAGGGGGAGTTGTGGAGGGGGCACACATGCACCAGGAGGTGATGGGGGAGGGCGACACGACATAATCTCAAATTTATTAAATGGCACTTGTGCCACTCCTGCATTTTACATGCCAGAAACCCCCTCCTCCGGCTCTTTCCTTTAACAACAACTACATACCATCTCTAAATTCAAACCTGTACCCACATTAAGATGTACTAATAGAATGACATTCGTACATCCTGACCTTCAAAAAGCGACACATGTATTCGTTTGTCATGATGCTGTATGCACATTACTACAACCTCCATATGATGGGCCTTACGTAGTGTTGCGTCGTCAGGACAAATTATTTGATTTAGAGATCAGTAATGGTCAAAAACGACCTATTTCCATAGATCGACTTAAACTTGCCTATTTGAAAGTTTTATCAACAGAAACACTGAAGATAACATCCTTACTTACAAGCAACGACAACACCAAAAGAGACTTACCAAACGTCATCGTTGACATGCCTTCACTCACAGATCTACGGTCTCGCTCAGGTCGTCTTATATCTCGTCCAGTTATGTTTTAAAATATTACATATTTTTTTATATTCCCCTATTAAGGGGGCAAATGTGTAACGATTTCCATAACTATGGACTAGTTTTGTTAAAGAAAGAAAAATACATTCATTGTTGATTATATTACATTAAGTTTTTCTCTGTAAAATAATAAAACTATTAAAACGATTTCGCAAGTTCAACTAAATAATTGCTTGTAAATATATTTATAATTTCCAACATTTGCGTCTTTCCTGCACAAAAACTTACAGGTTCAAACCTATCCTGTGTATGCCGAATTGCTTGGATTGCTGTTTGGAAATTAGTTTCTTAATTGAATTTTCAGCGTAGCCGAAGTAATTAATTAATGAAGGAGTTAGGTAGAGATTCAGGCCTGCAGATAGTGTGTATCGCCTGATATGTACAGTAATTCCTAACGTTCCCCCGCGAAGCACCATGTCTACTGTACCTCGTCTCGCTCTTCTCACAACGTGGCAAAGATATTTGACTGGATGAGTGAACTTTATATCGCACAGCATGATAATGCATGAGGATGGGAAAACAACAGCCAAGGCTAAGGAGACGTATTGGTTATGGCGAGCTCTGTGTGATTTTATGACCGACTCCATGTTACATAAAATTAATACTTGTAAATTATCTGATACGAGGGGCTGGTCCAACACAACAGTTTCTTTTAGAAAGAACATGGCAAGTATTTATAGAAAGTTTATTTACTATAGTCTAATTCGTTACTTCCAAACTGAACTTCCTCCACTACTTTTTAATGAAAGTACCTTTTAGTTTGTCCAACATGAATACAGAATAGCCTGTCGTGTCAAAAAGGTTGATAAATATGTTATGTATGTAACAGTACTAATTTTATATTTAGATTGGCGCAAATATAAAGATAAATTCTTGCAGAAATGATTATTTAACACAGTACTAACCGCACAGTAAAAGTAAAAAATCAAACCCCTTAAAAATGATGTTTACATTTTTCCTTGGGTCATCACATCCGTACAAAATATATTATCCGTCTAAGAACATTTATTTTAATACCAACTCTCAAAATACAGGTGTATGCTCCACCCGAGTGACAGCCTTATTCATAGGTTCGCCTCCTGGGCTGGTAGAAAGTGGTAGAGATTTAACCACAGGAATAGATGAAGGTGATGGTGATTTAACCACGGGAATAGATGAATCACAGAGTCCCTGTGTTGTATGGTATTGCTACCACCATTGAACTACTGAATAAGTACCTTATCGAAGTCTGGTCCAGGCTGCCTTCGCAGCATCATCACACGGACGATTACTTGGAATGGTTCTGGAACAATGGCACTAACGTCAGCCATCAAATTACTAAACACTGAACAGGCAATGGCTTGAAATGATCGGCTGAGCTAAGCTGTCATCTCACAATTGTACAATCATACCTCATTATAGCAGTTTAACATTCAGAACTTTGTTAGGTTTAAACATTTAAACACGTTTACAAGTACTATGGACCTGTACAAAATAAAAAGCAGTTTTAAATGTCGTACAGGAGTGTGGAGGGGATGTTCAGTGAAGTTATTATGAGTAGAAATGTTGAATCATAAATCCCTCTTTCCTACTGCAAGTAGCTTTATATTAGGCCTACATAATTGCACTGCTGAATGTTAGGAAGTAGACAAATTTGATTTCATTCTGTGTTGGTTATAGGATGTCGTTTACGAAACTCTAATCGACAACGCATGTGGCTGCTGGCTATTTCCGAAACCAAGAAAACACAGAGTGCAGGAATCTGTACACTTATAGTTGAGGCCAAATATTTCACTGTGACAGTAAGCCCAGAAAAGTTTTGTTTACATTGTGAAAAGGCCATTTCTAAAGTAGATATTTTGGTATCCAAATTTATGTTTATTTTCACCACACTTGTTTTCACAAGGTTATGTATCCAAGGGTCACACACTAGATCGTTTATTTTATTTTTACTCCGCCAGTATTTAATGTGTATAATTTTTAATGTTTTATATTTTCTTCATACTTATAAAGGTTAAATTGATTGTTTGTTTGGCATGAAATTTGAATGTTAATTAGATGCTTAATTTTATCTTTGCTGTTTTAATTATGGTGTACTGGGCTAGGAGGGATTTTCTTTTGCTATACGTAAATATAAGATTATGGTTTTTAGACTTTGATGCATATCTCGGGAAGTTAAGACTTCCGAGGGGCAGTTTTCGATAAGTTGTGAGAGAATAATTTGTTAATCTCTGTAGGAACAGAGGGCTCTCTGTTTTGCATTCGTGGCGAGCGGTCATATTATTTAGGGCTCAGGGTTTTATAAGTGTTTCAAATGTGTAGGCGGTATCTGAAGAGGCACAAAAGCACCAGACTTATTCATTTTACAATGTTTCTTCCTATCCTGCGGGCTGCCGAAGGACACCACCCTACTGACGCCATGAAGGACTGTAATATGATTCAGTTTGGGTAACTCTATATTTGCGATTTCCACCAGTATAATCATCGTAGAACTTCCGGACTAAAATTTGTCACTTTAATATGAAGTAAGAATAAACTTTGTGCTATTTGATTGTTTCATATTGAACAGACCAGTGATCCTAGATAGAAAGAACTCTAGCTCTCAAAATTTAGACGTGTTTTTGAGAAAATTGAACTTGCTACTTTAATTTTAAATTTAGGATTTTTTTTCTATTAGATGATAAGGTGTGTCTGAATTTCTTTAAGCTTATTCCATGTCATTTTTAGTCCTCGTTTTCTTTATCCGGTGGAGTAACAGCAGATTATTTTATTAAATGTCATGCTACACACCTTTCTTTTCTGCTTAAACAATATTCATCATATAATGATTTGTTTAATTGTTTCTAATAAAAAAAACTATCTTTAAATTTAAAAAAAAATGAATTGTAGTCAATTTTACGATGTGATGAATTTTTTCATATGTGCATAGTTTTACTAAATATGAGTTGTAACTTTTCGTACCTTTTCTATGTTATGTTTTAACAGTTTCATGAAATAAAAGGTATAATTATTAAATTTTACTCATTTTTTCTCCTTATTGTGTTATGTGTAAGGCAAGTTATGAAATATTTTCGTATTCTTGGGAAATGCTTCGATACTTGTGATTTTTATCGTATGTGTTTTGAAAGATAAAGGAATACTGGTGGTATAATTTTCTTTTTCCGACTCACGCACACTTCCGCCTACCACGATCCTTTCACACGTCGTCCAACACACATACAACTACTTGCATACATACTCACTTACTATACACACTCTATCAGCACACTTACAAACATTTTACACAAAACAGCTGCAGAAAAATAGCTACATCGGCGTATGTAGAACATCAGACGATAAGATATGCGACACGTGTAAAAGCCTTACCCCATTTGGATTCGTTGGGCACTCGGCATTCGATTGCAAGATTCATGAGCCGATCTGGGAGAGGTACTTTGATCTTGTTCCTCTGAAACACACGATCAAGATTCGTAGTTATCAGCAAATCCGGGGGTAGGGCGGGAGTAGGAAAGAATTGTTAAACATGACGAGGCCGTCACCTGTAATGGTACGACCACCGAAAAAATATTGTAAGAAAGAATGTGTATTTTCCAACAAAAGTGTCGGTGCATTACATCGTTCCATCTCTTAATGAGTACGTTATGTTATATAATATTTGAACCAGCGAATCAGTGGTGTTAAGGAGACAAATCACTGTAGAAGCGTAACATTTGTATGATGGTGTAAATAACTGTGGGCTTGGCACAACTATAAATCTTTCGTCCACTTTCTAACCGACTCCATGCAGCATAAGTGATGAAATAATGTCTCTAATTTAGAAGAGAGCACGCCTTTAGACGCCTCTCTTAATAGTAAGGTAATGGCAATTTATTTCATGGTTCCTGGGTCCGTATCCGGATTTGTCCCGCCATCTTGGAATTTTTTCCGTTTTTCCCAAAAATGTCCCTTTTCTCCTCAAAATCGCACATTTTAACCCCAAAAACTCCTCAAGATTTCCTTTTTATCCTAAAAACATTACGATTTTCCCCTCAAAAAATCCGTGCTCTAGAGCAAGCAGTAGGAAGCAACGAAAATCCAATTTTCAAGAAATTTTTAACATTTCTGTGGCTTTATTTTTTCCGCCAAAATAGCATGTTTTAACACAAAAAACTCGAAATCCCCCATATTTTTCTGGCGCAGTATTAATGATAGGCAGCATAAATTCACTTTTTCCCTAATGAAATTCTGAAAAAAAAATCTAAATATATATATACATAATTTTTATAATTAAAAAATCTCAAGGCGTAAGTAAGGAGTGTTATATATTACCAGGTTCATATTTTCAAGGCTCATACAGTCATTATGACATTACGATTATGTAATCCAATGTTAGGACCATCATTTTGGATTTAAGAACTAAAAAATTGTTAAAAAATTACAAAATAAATCTTACCGAATACGAAAAAAGTATTTCTATTTTTCAAAAATGGTTTTAAAAAATATTTAAAAATTCTATAACAAATCATATAATCATCGTTTATACCTCTTACTATAACTCAAAACATACCTCGACCATTAAGTCCACACTGACCTTACCAAAATTTACTTTCTGCTCATACTTTCTACTCTACTGGTCGACACAAGCCAAATATATACTAATCACGATACCACCATACCAACCAACCATCCATTATGACTCAAGTCTACAAAGCTATTATACAGATGATGCCGACCTCTAAACTTAACAAGCATTACACTTGTTCTACCAACCAACACCACTTATACCTACCAACCATATCAAACACTATAACTCTAGCAAACCTCAAACATTCGTCCACACAGACCATACAAAGCAAACGTACAACCCATACCAGTGACACAATCAACTTCTTCTCATGCCATCCACTATGCCGACTGACACCAGTTAAAATACTGACCACCTATATTTACAACACTTTAACTCAGGCATGCCTATGCATTACAGGACTCACTGGCACACACATACTGCCCACGCTGTTCGACATGCACCAACAATCGCAAGACAGATATACTGGTAAACATATCACCCAAAATACCAACCATACCATCCATGTTAACCCAAGTATACCAAGCAAATTTACAGTCCAGACCAACCCGCAACACAAACATTCTTACCAATTGTCAACGTAACATAATCTACTGATACCAGCCATCTTGTTTAGACAATATTCAACCATCATGTTGGACCAAAGTGACTTTGACCTTGACCCATTGACCCATGATTCACTCCGTCTATTCACAAATCCATCGATCCATCACAATTCAACCCAATCGACCAGTACACCAACCCATCGATCCGCCGATCCACCGATCAATCGATCTACCGATTCACCGACCCAATGATACATAGATTCACTGATCCATGAATCCATCAATTTTTTCACAATCTTTCCATCAATCTTTAATAATCTTTCGGTTTGTGCCCCTTGTCAATATCTATAGAATTTACATTCGTTCACCAATAGTATTAGGCATGAATATATTAGTTTATATGTGCAGATAATTCATCATGTTCATTGTATGCAGTGTTAAGTATCATCCATTTTTGTATCATTTTAAGTATCATCCATTCATACTGCTCACTCGTGAGCATGCCTATGATTATAGTCAATGTAACAACATCCGATCGGGATTCTGAATATTTTTCCCCACTCGTGTAGGACTTGTAAATTTTTCCGATGGTGTAGGATTTATACTATCTTGCACCATATATAAAAACTTAGAAAAATGTTGCCACTGTATATACAACTTAGAAAATATTTCATGTTTTGCAGTTCTTAGAAAATTCTTAACATTATATTGACAATTGAATATTTTTTCCACCTCGTACAAGACTCTGAACATTTTCCATTAAGTCACTAATTTCTGATCTTTACTCAACATCCACTTCAATTAACCCAACACCACTTCACTATCAAATTAACCTAATTTCACCTAACCTACAATAACCAAACATGATTTAACCTAACCATTATGTAACATCTCATTTCGACACCTTGTGTAGAGCTTGAACAGATGCATTTTGTCCCCTTCATTCCACCCTCGTGTAAAATTTTGAGAAATGTTCTCATTAGGTTACGTTAATTTCACCTTTTGTAGGGCTAAGAATATATTTTCATATTGTGTAGGACCCAGATTATTTTTAACTTAGCCACATCCATCCTACGACATGCCAGGACTTGCAAAGTTTATCTGTGGTGTATGACTCAACCATTCATGTACGACTTTAGTTAGCGGTGATGAAGGTCTCGGGCCCCATGGTCGTCGAGGTAAAATATAGAGGATGTGCAACTCGACCGACATACTTCGGCAGCGTGTTACACAGATCATTGGCAACAAAAAATATCACGTACACAAGTAGGCTATGCAGTCCCATTTCAGAGTTACAGAGGTGTAAATGCAATAAAAACCCAAATTGTAGTTACTAAATATCGTTAATGCAGTTGACTACTTTCATGTTCAACATCTCACACAGGCTGTTCAAAATGTGCACAATCTGACCGTAAGCAGGCTGTTATATGTTGTACCATGGCGTGTTTCCACTGAATGCCTGCAAGTTCATTTCTGAGTTGAATAGTGGCGTCAGTTACCGCCTGTAGCAACTAGTCTCATGTGTCTGATCACCGTCCGCAGTAAACGCTACTCTTCAGACAGCCTCAGAAGAAAAAATCCTAGTGGGGAGAGGTCCGGAAAGCACGCCGGCCATGGGACTGGCCCACCTCCTCCAATCAATCTGCGCATATACTCAGCATTCAGGAATGCAGTGACAGCCATGTCACAGTATCTGTAAGCAACAACCATGTCTGCGTATTCTGCACGTATAAACATTCCTGGCATTGTTCCACAACCACTCGCCTCGACACTCTATCAAAGACTGGCCATGCCAGCCACGCTAGCAGTGTCTATTTATGGTCAGATTGGGCACATTTTGAACAGTTTGTGTGGGACTTTCAATATGAATGTAATTAAAGGTATTAAAGATATTCAGTAATTCAAATTTGGATTTTTTATTACATTCACGCCCCTTAACTCTGAACTGAGGAAGCTAAGCCTACTTGTGTATGACTTTTTTTGGTTACCAATTATTTGTATAACACGCTGCCGAAGTATGTCGGTTGAGTCGCAGAACACTCTGTATACAAGATAGGAATATGCATAATTATGTATAGAATAATAATATAAATATATAGGATAGGAATATTCATTATTATACATAGGTATATGCATATAAATATGTAAATATAAAATTATTTTCAATCTAATATATTTATATGCATATAAGTATGTAAATATAAAATTATTTTCAATTTTATTTATATATATTTTTATGTACATATAAACATGGGAATATAAAATTATTTTCCATTTATTTTATACATAAATATGTATAGGTATATAAATATACATAAGTATATGAATATATATATAATTATTTAAATTTAATTTATATGACTATATAATTATGTTAATATAGAATTATTTTCAATTTAATTTATGTGTTTAATTATGTACATATAATTATGTAAATACAGAAATTAATTTTAAATTAATCTATAGATAATTGTACATAGGTATATAATGTGTAAAAGCATATGAATATATAAATATAATATTGCTTCAATATATATTATACATAATTACGTGGATATAAATATGTAAGCATAACATTCTTTTCAGTTTATCTCATACATAATTATGTGTAGGTTAAGTATATAAATATGTAAATTCAAAATTATTATATTTAATTTAATTTATATATAGTTATGTACATAAAAATAAGGGAATATAGAATTATTTTCAATTGTTTCATGCATAGTTATGAATATACAACGGGAATAGAAAATTAATTTAAATATCTATATTGATGTATACATATGCCTACAAGCATATATATAATATACTGCTATGTAAATACCTGTGTGTTATCTTCCGAAGCGAACAAGTATTTAGGTTTTCTCACAGTGTTCCCATATCACGAAGATGAATTGCTAATACCAAGGTCTGCCTTTCACTTTGACGACCATTGAGCCAATCATCGCTAACTTGTCCTACATGAATGGTTGAGTCTTATGCCAGAGGTAAAATTTATAAGTCCTGAAATGGGGTAGAATAGATACGACTAAGTTAAAAAAATATTCCGAGTCCTACACAATACGAAAAAATATTCTAAGTCCTACACAAGATGGAACGAAGTTACTAAATGAGAAAACATCTTAAAGTCTTACACGAAGATGGAATGAATGTGACTAAGTGCATTTGCCCAAGTCCTACACAAGGTGTCTAAATGAGTTACATGATGGTTAGGTTATATCAGGTTTGGTTATGTTAGGTTAGGTGAAGTTAGGTTAAGTTGATAGTGAAGTGAAGTTAGGTTAAGAGAAGCAGATGCCGAGTAAAGATCATAAATTAGTGACTTAATGGAAAATATTCAGTCTTTTATATGAGTCGGAAAAAAAATTTCAAATTCTTACACAATACTAAAATTTTCTAAGACCTACACAACATTAAAAATTTTCTAAGTCGTATATACAGTGGAAAAATTTTTTCTTAGTCTTTACACATTGTGCAAGATAATATAAATCCTACAATAGCTTAAAATTTACAATTCCCACACGAGTCTGGAAAAATATTCAGAGTCACAATCGGATTGTGCTACATTGACTATCATCGTAGCCATGCTCGTGAGAGCAGTATGTATGGTGAGTTATTCATCATATGTTCGTTTTAGCTCGAGATTTAGTTGGTCAATAGCTTGTCAACCAGCATCAGTCATGCGCCATACAACAAATGGCTGATACTCAACACTGCATGCAATAAACATGATATATAATCTGTGCATATAAACTAATATATTCATGCCTAATACTATTGGTGAACGAATGTAAATTCTATAGATATGGACAAGGGGCACAAACCGAAAAATTATTAAAGATTGATGGAAAGATTGTGAAAAAATTTATGGATCGATGGATCAGTGAATCTATGTATCATTGGGTCGGTGAATCGGTAGATCGATTAATCGATGGATTGGTAGATCGGTGAATCAATAGACATGAGGATCGATGGATTGGTGTACCGGTGAATTCGATTGATGGAACCATGGAACTGTGTATCGATGGAGTGGGTTATGGTCAAGGTAAAATCAAGGTCACCTAGGTCCAACATGATGGTTGATTATGTCATAACTTGGTGGCTGGTATTAGCCAATTATATTACGTTGACAGATCGTAAGAATGTTTGTGTTGCGGGTTGGTCTGGACTGTAAATTGGCTTGGTAACGTGGGTTAACATGGATGGTATGGTTGGTATGTTGGGTGATATGTTTTTCAGTATATCTGTCTTGCAATTGTTGGTGTATGTCGAATGGTGTGGTCAGTATGTGTGTGTCAGTGGGTCCTGTAATGCTAAGGCATGCTTGAGTTAAAGTGTTTTTGGTATAGGTGGTCCGTGTATTTTGACTGTGTCAGTCGGCATGGTGGATGGTATGAGAAGAACTTGATTGCGTCACTGGCATGGGCTGTATATTTGCGTTGTATATATGTGTGGACGAATAGTTGAGGTATGCTAGAATTATAGTGGGTGGTATGGTTAGTAGGTATAAGCGGTGTTGGTTGGTAGATTGAATAGAATGGATGTTAGATTATGGGCCAGTCTCAACTGTCTAGTATCTTGGTACACTTGAGTTATAATGGATGGTTTGTTGGTATAGTGGTAAATTGACCAGTATATATTTGGCATGTGTTGACTAGTAGAGCAGAAAGTATGAGTAGTAAGTACATTTTTGGTAAGGTCAGTGTGGACTGAATGGTTGAGGTATGCTTGAATTATAGTAAGAGGTATAAACGATGAGTAAATTAGTTTTATTAGAACTTTTAAATATATTTCAAAAAATAATTATTAATAATATTAGTAGTACGATTATCTTCTTTGCACACAAGGAATTGGAGAACCGGAGTTGTAACCAGGAGAGCCACCATGTTCTGATGTCACCCGACCGCCATCTTGGAAGTCATTAACATTTTATATCTGACCCCTGAACTTTGACCTTGTACTTTAACCCCAAAATGGAAAAACCTTTAAAAATAAAATCATAAAAATCATAACAAATTCCAAAAAAAAGGCCAAAAAAATTCCAAAAACTTAAAAGAAAGTTATAAAAAAATGTAGTATTATGAAAATTAAAATGATTAAATATATTAAAAAAGGATCCCTAGAAATCCCAAATTTTCCTGTAGCAGATGAGGTCAGTAACCCAGGTGATCGGGACCCATGACTCAGGTGTCAGGAGATCAGGACCTATGACATTTGACCTTAACATTTGACCTTTGACAACAAAATTCCAAAAACGTTGGAAAATTTCAAAAAATGCAAAAACTAAAAATTTATTTACAATACATATATTCTATTATAAAAATTAAATTTCATAACGTTCCACCTCGCCAGACTCGCCAAAAGAAATTATTCGGCAACCCTCCACCCCCTCACCTATACCCAGTCAACAAGCATATTACAATAAAGACCACCACCACCATATTGGATGCAGGTGACCTTGCCCTTTACCTCATGACCTTGTATGACACTGAAAACGAAATCTCGAGAAAAATTCATAAACCTCAGCAAGCACATGATGTTACAGATTACTACCACAATATTGGATGCAGATAACCTTGATCTTGGCCCTATCACGTTGAATGACCTTGAAAAAACTCGAAAAAATACATAAAAGTCATCATGCTGGAGGCCAAACGATGTATCAGTCCTTACATTTATAAGCATAAAAACCAGTAATTTTCAACCATATTTAAAAATGTTTCCAATCGGTGGTATACTTACAAACATGATGCGGGACTTTGACTATATGCTAATTTATTAAACATATATTTTTTATTAAAAATTTCATGTTGTAGAATTTTAAAAAGAATTTCTAATTAATTATATATAATTGTACATATATTTCAATAGTACTTTTTACAATACTGTTTTAATTAAATTTATTTTATATCTGTACTTTAATAATTTATTTTTATTCTGCCAAATTAGGTAAACAGGATATTAAACACACTTTATTTTTCACACATATTTTTTATTCAATTAATTTGTTAGTCACTTATGCCCTCTAACGAAATTACAATATTCTTCAATATGTATGCATCCCAATACATGACACTTTTTTGTAGGTTATTGTATTTTATGCATCTCGCTATTCAAACTCGTGTGTCCTTGTGCGAAAATAGTGTGGCATTTATTACACCGACACACTGTGCAGGACAGGCTATGTAGGCAACTACACTTTTGAGAAAATTTACCGAAGTCGCGAGAGACCTGCTTGTAACAAACCGGATACCGAAGTACTGATGAGAAATGCACTTTACTTTATTGGTCTTTGCATGTCTAAGTAAATTGTCGCTACAGCCGAATTGCGTACTACACCTGTCACACAAATATTAAATGCAAAAAAAATTCTTGGCACAATTAAAGCACTCATGTCGCCGTACATTGCAGTCTACAATAAACGTCTTTATCACACAAGTGACACTGATGATGATGTAGTGCTTTAGACAAATACTCGGTCAGGCCTGTTGTGGATGTAGATGCTGAAGCTAAGGAAGCAGGTAATGTCGCCAGTGTTGTTCTCGATACCTCAGCCGAAAAGTTCGATGGTTCCATTCAAGATTTCGTAGATGTAACAGATGAAGTCGTTGGTACTCTTGCATCTGTACGGTATCTTGCCGCTGATAGTAATGTAAGTGTCACAGATGAGGAAGTCGATGGTATCATACCAATCTGAAACGATGGTACCACACTGGTGGAAGTAGATGCTGCTAGGGACGTAACCAGTGCAGCTGAATAAGTCGATGGTGAGAAATCATTGGTGGGCAATATCCACTCAACTTTATTGTAACTAGCTATGGATGACATTATGTATAAGCTAGTCAAGTACTCTAAGTGTCACAGATGAGGAAGTCGATGGTATCATACCAATCTGAAACGATGGTACCACACTGGTGGAAGTAGATGCTGCTAGGGACGTAACCAGTGCAGCTGAATAAGTCGATGGTGAGAAATCATTGGTGGGCAATATCCACTCAACTTTATTGTAACTAGCTATGGATGACATTATGTATAAGCTAGTCAAGTACTCTATATTTCACAGCAGCCTTTGTCAAATTAAGTCCCTCAGCTAACCTCCCAACTGCTCATATATACGAGCATGCAAGCCCTATAGCATCATATTGACTTTGAACCAATCGTATTACACTATTATTACATTGTGCATACAACGACCAGCTAATCACAGAGTTGCCACATGATTGCAGCTGGCCAATCGCATGAGGTGGTGGCGGTGGTAGTGGAGTCATGGAGTCATTATGGAATTATGGAGCTATGGAGTGATGGGCTATGGAGCTATGGAGACATGGAGCTATGGAGCTAACAAATATATGTTTTTTAAATTAGCATATAGTCAAAGTCCCGCATCATGTTTGTAAGTATACCACCGATTGGAAACATTTTTAATATGGTTGAAAATTACTGGTTTTTATGCTTATAAATGTAAGGACTGATACATCGTTTGGCCTCCAGCATGATGACTTTTATGTATTTTTTCTCGAGTTTTTTCGAGGGCATTCAATGTGATAGGGCCAAGATCAAGGTTATCTGCACCCAATATTGTGGTAGTAGTCTGTAACATCATGTGCTTGCTAAGGTTAATGAATTTTTCTCGAGATTTCGTCTTCAGTGTCATACAAGGTCATGAGGTAAAGGGCAAGGTCACCTGCATCCAATATGGTGGTGGTGGTCTTTATTGTAAAATGCTCGTTGACTAGGTATGGGCGAGGGGATGGAGGCCTGCCAACTAATTTGTTCCGATGAAAGGGGTGAGAGGGGAGAGGAACCTTAGGGAATTTTACATTATAAAAAAGAATTTGAATAATTTTCAACTATACATTTTTGTGTATTTCTTTGGAATTTTTAAAAATTATTTCGTAATTTTTAATATTTTAAAATAAATTGAGTTATTTTTAATAATAAATTATTTTATAATTTGAATTAATTTCTTGGAATTTTGGACCCTTTTCTTTACTCTTTTTTTGGAATTTATTGGACATTGTCTGAAATTTTGGTGATGATTTGGGATTTTTTAAGGGTTTTTGTGGTTTATGGGTTCAAAGGTCATGGGTCAAGGGTAATAGGACAATGACTTCTAATATGGCGGTCGGGTGACATCATCATACGGTGGCTTCCCTGGCTCTCGCTCCGGTTGCCAAATCCCTTGTACTCAATCGAAGTTAATCATACTAAAAATAATTAGAGCCACGAGAATTTCGCGAATTCATCCCGTGGCAAGGTAGACTTCAATAACTTGTTATTGTCACCTACTATTTTGGTAGATGGCAGTTCTTTAAACACGCCCAGTTTAACTAAGGGCCAGTAATAAGCAGGATGTAGTAGTGTGAGTGAAAGTTTAACAGTACTGTACAAAGGTCTCACTTGATCGCAGCAACCAATGAGTAAACGAGTGTGTATTTAGAGTACAGAGGACTGCATAGTCTAGCCTGCTGCCACATCAATCCGCGAAATACATCGGGCTCTACTAATAAAACATTTTTCGATTTCTGTTGGATTATTTTTGTAATATTTTAACAATTTTTTGCTCTTAAATCCAAAATGGTGGTCGTGGCGTTAGGTTACGTAACCGAAATGACATCATGATCGTATGCACCTTGAAAAGACGATTTCGGTAATATATGACGTCCAAAACTTACGCCTTTAATTTTTTTAACTATAAAAATATATTAAATATTATTATTATTAATTTTTAGATCCCCTCTTTTTTTTCTCTCTCTCGCTTACACACACATACACATAGCGTGTTTGACTATGGAGTACTACAGTATACATGACTCGCATTCAGGAGGTCGTGGGTTTTGTGCCAATCGACTGCAGTCGATGTTTTCTTCCCTAAATCCCTAGTGTTTTCCCGTCCCTATTCGAAGTTCGTGCGGGGGCAGTTCCAGAATAAGAACATCCCCAATGCCTCATACAACAGGTTAAGTTCCTGGTTATCCTTACTTGTTGATTATAATATTTTTCTCTTTTGCTGTCTGTATTTCTCGCTACATTTCTGCGTACAGAAAGATCGTAAGTAACTTTGTTTACAAAATACAGTTTTTAATATAATTTCACTTAATTTCTCAGTGCTATCAACAGTGCCGATATGTAATGCAGATATATACAGTTCATAATGTTGACGGTTTATTTATATTTATCATAGAGCGAAACCCTCTTGAGGAGATTCTTAAGGAAAAAAAGTAACTATAACCACTAACCACTGAAAACTTTTGGCTTATTAACAAAGAAAACTTTTTTTGGGTGTTTTAAATTACGTGTGCGTTATAGATCAGGTGTACAATTATTCACATGAAGTGTGCAGCAATACTTATTAACATGAATTAAAAGCTTCTGCTTTTAACGGAACAGCATTGCTGAAAAGGAATTAATTTTGTCTCCTATAATTAATTTCATATTTGCGGAATTTATATTACCTGGTACGAGCTGAACGAGTGGCAGTGTGTAACATTTCCAATCAACATGATGGTGCTTACAGAGAACAAGTACTTCATAAATTTCTTCCGGGATGCTTCAGGAAGGCAGCTCGGTATCATATCCATTCCTTTTTTCTTCAGCTCCTTCTGTCTGTAAATTACAATCTGTTATTTTATTGCGTGCACTTGGTTCTGTGTTGACATATGATATATTATCACAGAAAAGGAACAGTCAATTCCACAATATTTTACGTCTGTAAATATTTAAAATTTTATGTCATACAAAATTTTAAATATTTAATTAAAAGTACATCTAAGAGTTACATGACATAATCCCACGCCTCTACAAGTGAAATGTTAGTATTTTTCTTTGTGATATGGCTTTACACATACAACATTAGCAGAAGGAATAACATGATATTATATGGTAATAATTACGAGTACGTTTCTGCATAAGTACAGTAAAAACACAAGTAAGTAAGTAACTCACTAACGACACTTATTAATCGTCTAAATCTACAAATAGAGAATAAACATATTTCTTGAGTTTTTAATTTATAATTCTTTACTCTCATAAGTCATTTAGGCCATATACATATATTTGAAACATTGCCAGGTGACACGTCAAAACATAAAATACCATGGTTTGAAGTTTAAACTAAATCTGTAAGTTTTAATACTATGGCTTGACTAAAATTTTGTAACATTTGATTGTCCTGAGACAGTGCGCATCACTCAGTCTGTCTCAACGATTGAAAGTGGTATATTTATAGAGCATATTTTAATATTTCAGTATGATATCAATTAATATCGCTATTATGATCTTGTTTAAAATATGGTCTTATGCCTCATTATAGTGGGCAATAGCATACTTCCACTCATTTGAAACAACAAACGAAGTGAAAACATATTAATCAAGTAAATAAAACGTCGTTGAGAACATCAGTAATCAGTAAAGGAGAAATACTGTGCAGTACGTGGCATAGTAAATTTGTCGTAAAAATTATTCGTGTTCTTTGAAACTTTGTCTTCAATAAGGCATTCCTAGCATTCCTAGAAATATACTGAAATACGTTTGTCCAAACGGCTGTCGTGGTTTGAACGGCAACTCGTTAGGTACTCTGCTCGGACCTGACTTGTGGGTAAGAGCAATTTTGACTGGTTGGCTTAAGATGGGGAGTAATAGGGGGAGATACTCAGAATTCATGTCGTGTATGTATTTGGCTGATGTAGAACAGCCATGTACTGACGTGAGAATTAAAGCTACGCAAAAGGCGTCGGATTTCTGGAAGGACGGGTTATTCCGAGAAAGTACAAGCGAAACACTTCAACATGCGGCCCCGCTCCTCAACTGCCATTAGAATCGTTCTTCAGAAAAAAAAAAAAAAAAAGTATGGCCGTGAGCAACAAGCAGCACCAGGTGGTTGCCTGCGTGGGCTAATATTCTGTGTCGTGACAGTTCTAGGAGAGGAACAAGCAAACTGGAGGATGTGCCATTACTACTGGTGAATGTGGTACATTCTTGGTGATTCCTATATTGCCGAGGTCAAATTTTAAAAGAATATTTCTAAACATGCAAATTTAATGTTTTTCCATCAATTTGAGAATCCAAATTTGTTTTTGCTACTAAAATTAATCATTTAACCTTCGTGGTCAACTATCCATGAGTTTATTGCAACACACGGTTGATTACATTATATCGTATACAATTTAATATAAATATTAACAGCCTCAAACGTAGAGAAATGTTGGTTTATAATCAGATGATCCATCTATGTAAAATTTATAATTTGAGGAATGCTGAGACTAATTTCTTTCTGTCTTGTATTTCAGAGAAAATTTGGTATAATCACAGAATATTAATATTCCCACAATTTTTTCCGCAGGACTGACTGATGTTCACCATAAAGTGAGCACTTTTGAGGCCCTAGTTACTCTTTCATTTCAGCCATCGTTTATCCTTTCACCACTTTTTAAAATAAACATTGCCATGTAAGTAATAAACACAGAGTGTACATTCCACTGCACTCGGAAGTTAACGTCTAGGGCCAAAGAAAATATATTTAATGACTATTATTCCAAATGAGACGGCTTTCAAAAGCGCTCACTTTACCGAGAATAGCCTATACATGGATCTTAACATTGCACTGGGAGATTCCTTATTAACTGTAGGGAAGACTGGCGCGGCTCAATGGCTCATTGTAATTGACTTCTTCATGGATTTCATCGCTATTAGCGGAAAAGGGAAAGATAGTTATATTCATGCATCGTGTGGTTATGTACATAAATGCTAGACACTACAAGACTTTCCAGTTATAGAGAGTTTTAATTAAAAAATACCCAGAAACTCTGTGCTCATAAAGTGAACAAAGTTATGTTGGTTGTTGGACATGAGCCGTCACTGATCCAACCTTATTGTCACATACGAGTGACACCTTAACGATCAGGGTAACTGGAGACTGTACTGACGGTTGACGGTGAAGTCTGTAAAGCAGTGCCCATGAAAGCACTAGACTGCATGTAGGTGGTATTAACCCGGCGCGCATTGCGACAGTTATGCTATGTCATTTAGGTGAAGAAAATCATGTCGAGGAGATTTCAAAGAAGCTTAAAGCTTCTGTTAACTACTTCGTCGCCAAGATCGGTACCACAGCCTTGCCCTCCGCAATCTTCACGCGCCTGGAACGAGAGATCACTAAAGGCTGTTCACGATCAAGTGATCACTTTTGAAATGAACATTGAAAGAGTCACTGTCCCTGCCTGCATATATTTTAATGGGCGTACTGAGTGACATGCGTCCAGTAAAGTTGGTAACACGGGATGGAAAGTAGTTCCATATCTTAGCGTCGAATAAAAAGTGTTAGGTAACCATTTGTGATAAAGTTAATTATTTCTTTCTGTTTCTGTTGTTTTTTAATGCATCGAATATTAAAATTGAGCAGATTTTGTAAATATTTACTTTTCTAATAATTTCACAATTTCATATTACGGATGCATGACTAAATTGACGACGGTCATGGCTATGTTAAGTTCGAATAAGGTGGATGAATACACAACGTGCATACAAGTATATCTTAAGCAGAGTTTTCAAAAGTGCTCATTTTACCGTGAATAGCTATACCCGCAAACACCATCGGACATTGATTTTCAGGAGCATGTTGAGATCGCATCAGTAGATATGTTGAGCTAATCTGGGCGCAACGGTTGCTGGCTGAGGAGCCGAGGAGGCATCCGCCATCTTAATTGATGTCACATGCGCTGTCGCCATCTTCAGCTTTTCTATTTTTCAAGATTACTACCACCTAGTTTTACAAGATCTGTAAGAAACTACGATGTAGTAAACAACAATCATAGCAAAGCCTTGCTATTTTATTGTGGGCTGCAAGATAATTTTTTCCATGTCCTGTAATCTCGGTTTTTTAAGCACTGATATGTTATGTTTGGCTTTTTGTTCACTGTACGATATTTTTTACAAATGTCCTGTTTCCGTATCATATCGATGTCATCCTCCCTACATAGTAGAATTACATACATATTCTTCCCTGTGAATATACTTGATGAGATGATGTTGGAAAGGGGATGGACAATGTTCTAAATGGCACACCTTTCCCTCGATGTGGAGGAGATCGGGATGCAAGAGCAGTTCCTCGACTCGGGGGTGTAAATTCTGAGGTGATTTCCCTCCCCCCACCTCATCTAAGAGCACAAAAACCATAATCGCTGAATATGATGAAGGGTCAAAGTGATATGACGACTCACGAATGCCGAAGGGTCCATAATGGAGATTAATTTGACATGTCCATTATTTAGCTTCCACAGATTCATGCGAATAGACGTGGCAGCCATGTTGGGCATCTCGCTCAGGGTTACTGTCAATTCTCGGGGGATTTGACACTGATCCTCGTTGGAGTTGTGAAGGTAAAATGGCAGCTTTTTTTCACACATAAAATTCTGGAGGCGACATTGTTCTTGCTATTCCCTTCCCTCTATTTATTTTTGCTGTATTTTTTATCCTCTTATTATGTTCTACATTCTTTTCGCTGTTATATTTTTGGTGTACTTTTTCTGCTTTGTTTAACCCTTTGTTTCTTATTAGGATTCATTTCACTTTCAGCATTGTAATCCACCGACGCGCAGGATATGCTTATGTGGCACTGTAAGAATTTGTTCAAGTTGTTTTCCAAGAAGATGAAGCTGTTAATTTAAAAGTAATGATCAATATAGCCAATAGGACACAGTACTCGCAGTGCTTGATCCTTTGGTACCAAGGCATACAAAATACAGTAAGTTCATTCAAGGTGCCTACTACGAATATGTACGATCAATGAAAGAAGATTATTTTAGCCTGTTTGATACAACCTTTATGTGCTGGTTAGTTAAGGTTGAAGAATGGCACAATGCTTGGTTGCAGACAGGTCGTCTTCATAAAAAGAAGCAGTTGTACCCGAGGGGCCCTCCTCTAGTGTGGGCGATACCACTTGTTGCAAATTATATACTGCGTGGAGCTACAATCCTTTACCCAGATGTAGATAAATTCGCATGCCAATATTTAGATTACTGTTTATATGATGTAATTGGTTTCAAAGAGTACAGTCACGAATACCATTGCGATAGTCTTAGAAAACGTCTTTTTGAAGGCAGGTTTGTGCGACTCCCAGTGAGAAGTGGTTTGGGAAGGGTGATTTCATGGGGGTGGGGGGGGGGGCTATTTGATTTGTATCCAATGACCCACCACCGAACAGAGATTGGTTTTTGAATGTGTGATCACATTTGCAAAGTATAGGGACTTGTGACTGGTTGTCACATTTCCCAGTACAGAAGTTTCAACGGTCAGGAACTGATACGAGTGGACGGCGTGAAGCGCGGTGATCGCCTCCCTCTCAGACCATTAACCCTTACCCCTCCACCCCCTTTTTCATCAACCACTCCAGCAGACGACTTTTCGGCCACCAGGCACGGCGGCAGTTTGAACTGATCAATAAGAAGAGATTGAAGGAACAAGTGCTTCTGGAATCCCAGAATTGTGTATAAAAAGACATTTTCAGGGCTAATGAAAGGCAGAGAAAACCTGGCTTTGGTGACATTCATTTAGGGAGATTTTTCCTCCGTCTGAAATAGCTAAGGGATAAAACTTATAAGATACACACCTTTATACTTGCGTGTTTTGTTTTTTTAGTGGAGTTTTGAGATAATTTTTTTAACAAATGTTAAAGATTTTTGCTGAATTCATACAATTCGGGTGTGATAACCTTGTTGGTTATAAATAACATTTTTTTTTGTAGAATCATTGAATTATATAAAGTTTTGATAAACGAGATTTCTTTGGTGTTCTCCTTTATACACCACACTTACTTCGGGTTTGTTCACTGCCTCCTGACGGTTGTTTTCTCTAACTGAAGTAAAAATTAAAAAGGTTATGTGTTTAAAAAAAATACTGAAGGGAAGGAAGGGCGTGTTCGCCTGTCTCATGCTTCGGAGGCTATCTGTTGCAGACTGTGTGGAAAGGTGAAAATGAAGTACATGCAAGCAGTACATTTGCAAAAATTTATACTGTGTAATGTAAAAAAGTTTTGAATGAATGCACTGAATATATTTTTGAATAATTGTTTTATTTCTAACATATCATTTTCGAATTAAAATTTTCTAAGTTATCATATAAATATTACAGCTCTCTTTACATTGGGCTTGTGGTACACTTTCAGCAATGGGATTTGTTTTTAAATGATTTTCATTGTTGTCAAAAACAAATATAAGTAATGCATCCACCAGTAATACCAAAACTTTTTAAAATAAAATTAATAAATTCAAAGAAAAACATGAGATTTTAATTTTAAAAAAACCTTTCAAGGAAGAACTGTATTGAAAATATTTATTTTTATTGGAAATTTTTTAGTTATCTAATTTTTACCCATTAAGAACTTATTAAAAACTTGAAAAAAACTCTACGGAAAAATATCAGTAAGGGGAAAGGAATAAAACACTAATGCATGTGTATTTGCTAATTATTTTTTATGGTCAATATATAACACATGGCATTTCCATATGTTATTTTTTTTTTTTTAGTTCTAACAAGTCTGAATAAATATAATTTTCTTTTATGTCTCTGGCTTACCAAAAAATTATACATGTTGCACTATCTTAATAGACTATCTCATGCAAGACTAAGCAGTTCACAAATGACAGTAAGCATCATCATCTTCTCAGTGTTGTAGTGATGTTCATCGACATGTGCAACCACGCCATCGGTCCATGGCTGGTCATGTGCCACATCATCACTGCACTGTGTGCCTTGCTACTCTTTAACCATTGGTTCGATGACTTTTGCATTGCCAATTACAGGACTAGCATCATGATAGGTAGTGGTGGAATGTGCATGAGCAGCCACAGGAGCGCACATCGCTGGGCAACAACCGCGTCAGCTTATGGGTGAAGATTTGTCTCTGTAATAAGAGACAATTACATTGGCGTCATCTTGGTGGATACTGGCATGAGTACCCTACGCCGATGGTGAACTCACTAGCATCTGGTCATCTAACTGGAGGTACCGCTGTACCTAGGAAGCTGGCAGCGGACCGACTGTTTGTGTCCCGCTTGGGGCAACTCCACTACACAGTCCAGTTCATAGATGATAGTGTCATGCGGACTAATCTGAGCCTGGGCGATGATTTGGTCCACAGTACAGAGCAGCTGCGTCTGCGGCGCCATGTAAAACACGACACAGTCCAATGGTCGTGGGCAGTCCACTTGAAACTGCTATGGTTCATAGACCATTGGAAAATGAGCGAATCACTATTGATGAGCCCCTCCATAGCATGTCTGGGTGTAGGTGCAGAGGTATCCATCTTATGTGAAGAACCTGTATTCAATGCTACTACAGTCTGGCTTGATGTCAGTAGTAATGATCGTAACGTCATGTGGCGACTAAGGAATAACATCAATTTTCCCTCTTATATACTGTGGATGCTGATCAGGTGTATCACCATACTACGAACGAAATTCTCTTGCAAATTTTTATTTTGTATGCCAGTATCTCGTGACCGATTCCGGTGACTTCATTTCTAGTTGTTGCCAACTGATTCTCAATCCAAGGACGAGGTGCACTATTTGTACAGCAGCTGTTATTCCTCCATGCACATATCCAGTTAGGTTCTGACCTGTCGCAGACATTTTGCTGCTGGTCGTCATGATGTTTCATCAGCTAGCCCAGTAATGGACAGCTGTATTCAAACTGCAAATCTGTGGTTACTCTTTCGTATTTGCAGAAGTTACTCAAACATACCTTCTGCTCAGGTCCCACCACAAAAATTGGTCCTCATAATTGCTGCATCAGCAAGTTTCTCAACATGTTTCTCACTTGATGTCTTGTCATAATCGTATAACATGGTGCTATCCTTGAGCATGTAGCCACTCTGACTACGGAACCCTTGCAGATTACAGCACATCTTGAAGGGCAGATGCTAACTAAGGTGCAAACCAGAGACCATCTTGTTTATGTATGGTTAACTCACCAAAGATCACCAGCCCCGAAAAGCAGTCGTAGCTCGCTATTCTGTCATGCAAAAACAAACAGTATGCCGCAGTATTCTCAGGTATGTTTCCTTGGAAATTATTTCGATATGACATTCCACCACACCATTTTGGGCTCGCTTGTTTTCTTTGGACATGTCGAAGACTAGCATTGGCACCTTTTTGTGGAATCTTTCAAGACTCAGGACAATGTGTGATCTTCGCCAAAAGTAGGAGGCTTGAAATTGCCATTACAAACAATGTGACAAAGTAATTCCTCCTTGATCGAAGGAGGTGTTTAAATGCATATACAGATAGCTTTCTACATTAAAAAATAGTTTTAAATTCTGAACCTAGTATTGGTCGAAGGTCATTTTGTCCACCAATAAGTTGCACTTTATAATCATTTTAAATGCCAGTAGGAAGTAGCTGGGGTTTTCATGCTGTAAGATGTATTAAGGACCCAGTGTTTTTACATGGTGGCAATAGGACTGGACAGCTAAACAAACTCTAGCTCCTTAAGGTTATGTAGATTACTTTTTTCTTTATTCGCGTAGTTCAGTAGCTTCACATGTTCGAGGGTGTTCGAAGTGATGATGGTCATGGTTACTGCCACGCGCTGCGGGTTTACTCGAACTCCCAACATGGCATCGAGATGCGATGTGGACAGCATTATCACAAGTTCTTACTGGCTCCTATTATTATCTTCCTGTATTCTTTGACGTACCCCAGTAACACCGATTTTTACATACTTTCCTCGCACTTGACTTCTGCAAATAGGGAACTTTGTAACCATTTTACATTCTCCAATGTGCCATTTTTACCATGTCGATATTGTTCATCATGAGTAAGAGGTCTTTTTTTATGGCGGTGTTTATGCCCATGTTCTGGATTTCGTCTAAGGTGACATTGTTCAGATCGTGCATTACACGCTCGAAAAGGCAGTGTATACCATTGCGAACGAAAATGGTAGTTGTAGGGTAGATCTCGTCTGCTTTTGCAAGCATACCTCATATGCGCAGGAAGGATTGTGAAGGCAGAGTGTTAATGTATTGATGCTGTATTTGGATGCGAACCTCTCATCAATAAGCATAAGGCCTGATTAGAAATGGCTGGAGACAGTGCAGATCAAACTTGTCGATTCTGTCGAATTATGCCTGCTAGGTGCATTCAATATGCCATATTCCATATCTGTTCACTTCAACCCCAGGCTATTTAGATATTTCTCATTGGCACATGTTAGCAAGATGACATATCGAGCTCTACTGGTCGCTGGTTTGGTGTTGCACTCGACTTTATGCCTGGTGATTGTTACGGCCACTTTGTGCACACTCTTCACGATCAGAAGAATGTAAATTATAATATTTGGAGCTTCAGGCAGTTTATAACCTGACTAAGCCATCGGGGCAAAATCGTGTAGCATATTGCTAGGTTTTACCTTTATTGTAGCACCTGTCCACCAAATTGCAGTTAATGCATTATCATGTTCACAATTAATATAATTTAATGGTTGCGAAGATTTGTGGGTTTTCCCAGCTTCGAAGATTCGCGACTCAACTCCTAGCATGGGCCCGTTTTTATCTAGTTCAGTGAAATCGACATCAACACTTCAACATATTTCTGCCTTCAGTATGTGTGGGTTTCACAGAGTTCGAAGGTCACATCCAATGGTACAGATTTCCTAATGGACTTTACGATATCCTTCAGTGCTCATGCCCCTATGTGAAAGCTGATTTCCTTTATGACTCTGGCTAATGCATGCTGGAAGACAAAATTCGCATTTTCTAATATGTTAGATATAAAGTTGTAGGTTTGAAAATCCATCAGTAAGATGATCCACTCGCCATCCATCTCCAGGGGCGAGTGAAATGTGACCATCAGCTCAGATTTCTTACCATCTATAGATATATACACTGACCTTTAATGTAACAGTAATGAACTGAACTCGGAATCGTGACCAAATGCCTATGTTATTTTTTATTGCACCACACCAGAAAGCGAGGACACAAGTGTCTGCAGTTCAACATGTTCAACATCTGCTCAATTTTGTAGTTGTAAGCCAGCTCCATTCCTTTCAGGTAACATTGCAGTTCGGGTGGAGGATGCAAATTACCTAAATTGTTTGATGTGAGTGACCCAGTGTGTACTGGGGCCTATGGTGGAGTCTTGGTTGATTACAGCACATTTGTCATGTTTCGGTTTACGGCGTAAAACATATATAGTATGAACTAACTATGAAAATTTGATACAGTAGAGGGCCATGTTTATGTTCCAGCTATTTATGTTTTTTTCTTTTCTGATTTTGCACTGTTTTCTTCCAGATCCCGTTTATTTCCCTATACGTTTAGAGTATTGTTTTCCTGTGAATTATATTTCATAAATTTTATCATTCGCGCAGTTTACGTCACATTCAAAATATAAAAATTAACAACAGAGAGAGTAATAACGAGTTCATGAAACTTTATGCTACTGCAACTCTGAGTAGTGTGTGCTGTGATTAGGACCACGATCTGAGCACAATAAACGTGGAGAAAGCAATATGATAACAATAGTCGAATATTACTGTTACTGAAACCGCTAGTGGTATTCGACCGTGCACCATGTTGTTATGTTTGTAATTGTTTCACCTTAAGCACTGTAAACAAAGTGACTTCAGAAATCGCATTTAGAAAAGTTTTAGTTTTTATCGACTCAATTTTGTTTTGTGTGGTGGTGAATAAATAGCAGCACACACTTTCGGTAAAACAAAAATATTAAAAATACTAGAGCATGCCGAGTTATCGGGAAATAGTGTTGATCTGATATAAAAACTATAAATTCCCATCGGTACACTTAAAAAAGGCAACATCGTTGCAAAAAAAATACTACACAGTGTGAACAGGGAGCAGAAAAACGTAAATACGGGGGGGGGGGGGGATATATATAAATATACTATTACACTAAATAATGGAAATTACAATAACAGCATAATAATCATCTTGAATGGTCATTCTTGGGCATATCAACAGAACAATTTTGTGTTAAAATGTATATCTGTCCTATGATTAGACACTGAAAGTATTATGTCCAGCATAATTAGATTTACGATCAGTTTAAGTTGCTTGCGGTGACTGTTTTGCAATTTAGTAAAGTCATTTTTATAAAAATCTATAAGAGCTTATTTTTATATTGAATTTCGACGGTAGGAAGTATTTATTAAAGGAGAGAACAAAGTATAACGGAGAAAAAGTAATTTTGACAAAGCTTTCCCTCAATTTACACTTCCCTGCTTTCTATAGTTTTGTTACTTTGTACCCTTCAAAAGTGAAAAAAAAAAAGGAGGTTCACTGCATTTTCAGTTTCTGTGCAGAGTGTTCCAATCTACAACTGTAAGTGGTATTTTCGGTATAAATATCAATACCACCTCTTCCTTCTGCGATATATTTTCTTTCTCGCACCTGTGTCTACTCAGTAGAGTCAACCTATGTTAAGTCCTTGGCCATTTTTTACCCATGATTATAGCATCAAGTTTGAAAAAATTGTGGTGACCTTTTTCCTCCAATTGCTTACATTCGTACGATGCTAATTTCACAATGCTAATAACATTCAGTGATATTCGTTATAAACCCCACGATATCGCCCAGGATACTGATTGCACGTGTCGATGCAGGAAAGAATCCTCCCATATTTTTCTTCTCTCTTCTCTCGGAACATCACTTTGCTTTCTTTGCCCCATGCCCATCTTCACCTTGGCCTTCATCATGCTGTAAATGCCACACGCTACTATTTTTCCCTTAGTACAGTGTCCGGTGCAAGGTGTGTTTCGTCGACCCTATGTGTGGGTATCTTGTCTGCTTGGTGCCTGGCTTGTATATCATTGAGCTGAGAATAAGTGATGTCGTGCCACTTGCATGCCTCATACAGAACATTGATGCCTGTGTTGCTACCTACAAGTCTTTCTAGCTAGATTGGTTACGAGCCCAAAGAGTCAGTAACAAGGAGCGTGCCACTAAAAAAAAAAAAATTGTTGATCAACGTATTGGCAATACCTCTTGCAGATTTGATCTTTCTTCTACAAGTCATTGCACACGAATGCACCTTTATAGGTTTTCGTTTCGGTACTAAAGAGATAATCAAGCAAGCTGTAAGTATTTCCATGTGCATTGCCGAGGAAGATGACGAAACATCTTGAGAATCACATCATAGCATGGTGTTTCCTAACACTGTGAGAGGACTGACTTGCGGACCATTGAGTTGCGACAAGAAAAGTGTGCTGCTGAGTTTGCTGGAGGAACAAAATTGTTTGGTTCGAGAAAAAAAATATATATATATATGTACGCGATATCGCGCCAGCAACGGAAACACCAGTATCTGGCGCATGGACTGCAGGCCGTGAAATATTCTCCTTGCAGCGCTAATGACGCTGTTGTGTCGCCAAGTAAGACATTTCCGAGCTCCATTTTCGTCTACGACATCACTTTCGAAAAGCGAACTTGGTATTCAAGAATACATTAACTTGATATGGGTTGCAAATGTTGACGCTGTGTGCTTGAGTCAAACATATTTACACATGTCAAAAAAAATTGCTACACGATAATGTGAATTTTATCATTTGGTTTCGCGAGAGTAACACGAATTTGTATAACGTGTACGACAACCATGTCTATATGGATATGACATTCACACAGTTCATTGTGCTTGTAAGACTATGGCATATTGGTAATCGTAAAGACTGTCCTCTATATAATGGAAGATGCAAGTACGGCTTCGATCATTTATATTAATACATCGACCATGAGCCACAGAACTAATTCCAAGTTCGGACACAGTAAACACTGTGATGGGTAATGGAAGCTCTCCTCAGTGCTGTTTGCAGGGACCTGTCGCTTCAAGGCTAAAAGCTCGAGAGCGTGAAAAATCAAGTGGGAGAATATTTGGCGACCTGAATAACCGATTACATGACTATTGCAGCCACCACTAAATAGAATTTTAGTGGCCACAAAAGTTTAGTGAGGAAAACTAAAAAAAAAATATGTTTGGCAGTGTGAACACGAACAAAACACTTTGTGGCCGCCATGAAGTATTTTTGTCGGTGTAGCTTCTTGACTACCCGGGATAATAATACCAAACTGATTACTGTATGTTTTATGTAGTAATGCTGTCGTGATTTAACAGTATCCGTTGTATTTTTTTCAAATAATGTAAATAAATACGGAAATTACATTTAGCTCTAATAAAAATAAGAACTCCTTTGAAAAAGGAACCTTGACACCTCCGAGGTTTGAACAACAAACCATACTCTTCGGTTGAAATTTCGAAAATATTGCTGAAACATCATCGGTTGCACCTATGAGACATACGTCCTGGACATTTTTCATCTAATGTATTTACATACGCATAAATGCTGTTCAATGTAACTGAGCACTTTTGAAAGCCCTGCTTAAGATTTACTTGTATGAATATTGTGTGTTCTTCCGCCTTACGTAAAATTAACATTACTACGGTCCTTATCACTTTGTTTTATTGCGTCAGTCAAGTGAAACTGAGAAATGTTTAACAAAGCCAAAAATTAACAAATTGTTTTATTCTTAAAATTATATGTACTAAAAAATAAGAGAGGAAATGCAAATATTTCATCATTCACAAATGTATACTTAACACTTTTAATTTAACGTAAAAACATTGAACTCTTTTCCCTCCGACGTTATACGGTGCGTAACGGACAGTGCATAACGACACGTCCAATATACGTGCAGGTAGGGAGTAGCAGTGACATATTTTTCAATGGTTGATTTCATGAGTGCTCACTTTACCGTGAACAGCCTTTATCAATTTTGAAATAAGTATAAAGGCAAATGCACTACTATGACAAGTAGAGCTAGAGTGAGTGAAGATATTTTGGACGGCTCTTAACATCGTGGTCTTGAGAGCCGATGGGGTTAATTGAGAAGACTATGGAGCTGTGCCGGAATGAAAGGGTGGTGTAAACGGGAGATTCCCGAGAGAAAACTCGCCGACCAGTGGACGATTCCCACTTGCGAAAATCAGGGGTGACCCGGCCTGGGATTGAACCAGTTTCGCAATGGTGGGAGGCGAGCAGGCTAATCACTCAGTCACCGCAGCCCCAAGTAGAGCTAGAGATTAGGGAGTTATATTGCTAATCTTGACGTTGATTGTGGAATATCTTAAGACCGTTATAATTAAACATCTCGTCTATCTATTATTGTTGAAGCCAATCGTTTACAGTGCTCCATTTATGTTGCTGAATTCTCGCCCATATTAATGTGCGTGCGGCTGTGTGCGCCCGCCCGCGTGTACATGGATAGATACACATGCACGGTGTACTATGAGTGTGTAATATTAAAAATTGTGTGTACAAATTAAATGACAAATATCTGTAAAATATTACGGAGTACTGAATACCAGCTCATTATATAATATCAAATAATTTTCATGCATTTTTTGAAGGCGCAGAATAAATATGTTTTTGATATCGAATTTATTTCTCAGTCATGATATAATGAATCGCAAGTGTCTAATGAAACGACTTGTGAGTATAAGCGTCACTTTAATATTTCTGGACGTACATTCATTAAAGCATATTTCTAAATGTAGATACTTTCATAATAAATAACGTTCTATGACTGTGCTCAATACTTTGGGTTATTTACCAGAAAAACACAGGAGTTAAACAATTTAATTAAAGTCGTTTTAGTCTAGTAGAAGTTATTAACTTGAACTTATTTTTCCAGCATTTCCTCAACAGTGGACCATGTGCCTTGAATACGACTCAAGTTATCTTGACTGATTTGAAGTACCAGCTTGTTCCCATCTTATTTCAGAGATATAACAGCATGAATAAGAAGCAATGTAAACTATATCAGTCAAAAAATAATCATATTACTTAGGGCAGTCCTCTTCTTCTGTCCTATGGTAGGAAATTTCTCGCTATGGTTTTATCTTGTTCAAACCATAATTATAAAATGACTCAAAATGGCGTATTCCTAATATACATCTTACACAGACTCATCTCTTTAAAATCGATCATGTGTATCGCAAACGCGTTACGGGTGGATGTCGACTATCCACAGTACATACTTATCTGCCTTTAACATTGTTGCGCAAATTATTTGTGTGAATTCCAGAACAGATATAACACATTTCACACATATCGATCTGCTGTAAAAAATTCCCGTGACTTTGCACACCCCACTGCCACCTTGCTGTTGTAAGCAAATTACTTAACGCGTTCATTTCAATCTATGTTAATCATTTTCACTCGTAGTATTTGTTGTAGGAGTAACTTAGGTGTAACGCCAATAGTACAGTTTTGGGACACTATCCGAAATTTACGTAGCGTAAAACTATTTTCTTGCGGTTTTTTTAAACGATAATTGCCTTCTTTTATTGTCAGTATCACCAAAACAATTGACTTGTTCGCGCGTGATCAACCGTTGAGTAGGAAAGACGTTCCTCCACTTTGCGTACCACGACACTCGGCTGTGATATCAGTAATAAGAATGCCAGAGAGCTTACCTTGGCGACTTTGCAGCCCAATAACAACCATACGAAGGAGGTAAGATTACGGCTGTAAGAAACACGGCATTAAACTCCCTGAAAAACAACACGCAACATTCTCCCTCCTCGTCACGGATGATTATGCACGGTTCAGATACGTAACTGTGATTTTCTTCAGAACACAATAGCAATTTTTTATAAGATGAGTAAGTTTTCATGGAAACAATAGATGCGCTTCTCGCGCAACACGTTATGCGATTTTACTGTCATGTGAATAATGAAGCAACGGTGATTATGCTGCTCCAACGAGGCTTTTATTAGGCCGCATGAATATCCTCCATAATGTAGGAAACCAAATGGCATTTCATACAGCAATGTTAATCTTGCGAATGCCTCAATGGAAAAGTGTCACATGTCAATGTGTCTTAACGGTTTTCAGAACGTAACAAAAGAGGTCGAATTTTGTGTAATTACATCGCGATGGAAGCGAGTCAAGATTTATCGTTTAAGAAGAATGCCGTATTTTCTTGTTAGTTATTCATTGCAGCCCACGGAAACGAGATTGTATTGTTTAAATACCTATTATATGTTATTTAGATGCAATAGCACGACGCTTACAAATCCAGCAGGTTGGCAGACGTGGTGTGGAAAGGAGAATCTAGAACTTGATTAGCTTTCCCCTAGCTTCGTGCTTGTCCGAACATGGCGGGCGATTATTCCCAGTTTTTATTGTGCCTTACGATTAGCAGTGGTGTGGCGACATGTTAATGACACGGTGTATTTCTGAACGAAGCATCAAGTTCGTACTCGGGTTTTTGAAACATCCTAGTCAAGTTACAATGTTGTGAATAATATGTGTTTCCATGGCAGGGTTAAATGTGTTGCGATCGCTGCGTAGCGTGTAAACGAGCGCGGTGTCTGTGTTGTAATCGTTACACCGGCTAGGTGTGTGTGGATTTCAAATACCTGCAAAGTTTATACGTTTTAACCATGAACTGATGTTATGACAAAGTCAATTATTTATATTTACGTCTATTTATCACAACGTTGTACTTTCACCGCTAGGTGTTGGAAAAACAGTTGTGTAACGAGCTTGCATTTCTGTGATTTGAATGTCTGCAACAATCCCAACGAAATATGAAGCCCACCCAGATGAAATAAAATAAATAATAAAACAAACCTATAGAACAGTAAGTACCAATGCATGTAAATATTAGCGGAATAAATGTTATGGTAAGCCTGTGTGTTTGCATGTTCGCCGCTATCTTTTTCGTTTTTCGATGTACATTAAATAAGCGACACGAGTTGCGTGCTTGAATTTACTGCGTAGTTTCGTTGGACTGGTCGTCCCTTCGTTTTAATTTTTATTCCAAACACATATTAATAACAACAGGTTAAATACTATTGTTGTTTCTGCCACACAGTTGTAACAAACACCGTCGTGGCAAAATATTGATGTGTACTATGGGTAACGTGCTATATCGCGTGTAACAAATAGTTATAAAGATTACATAAATATTGTTGAAATTGTGAACATTCGTCGGAAATGGTTTCTGCAGTATGACGTAATTCTTTGAACAGCTGTAAACAGAAACGAACACATTCGACAGTTATAAAAGTAGAAGTCACATAGCAGTGTTTATGTTTACGTGTAGCGGAAGGATATGTAATTAGTAACCAAAAGTATAAATTTAGCAGGGCTTCAGAAAAACCGAAGTTATCGTGAATTAACTATAATCACAAATCGTTACCTAACACTTTCTATTCGACGTTAATATTTGGAACTACTTTCCATCGATCGTTACCAGCTTTACTGGAGGGATGTCATTCAGCGAGTTCATAAAAATTTATGCGGGTAGAAGCAGTAGTTTTTTTCTGAGGTTCATTTCAAAAGTGCTCACTTTATCGTGAACAGACTATAGATAATAAAATGAGCAAGATTTGCACTCCTTTATAGTGAGGTGAACAAGCAGGCACAAACACGTAACAGCATATAGTTAATTTAGGTAGTACCAATTATTACAGAAATATACCTTATCCAGTACTGCAAGTTAAGTATATGAATCGATAAAATTTAAGAACATTAAATTCAACTTTAATTTTCACGTGAATCCATTTTTCCCCATTTGAAATACAAATCCCGAAATAGAAGTGTAGCTGAGACGTGAATTAAGATATTTAATTTATGTGAACTGGTTGATGAATTTGTAAAATAATAATATTTTATATCTTTGCAATCCGAATTTCCCATGGGAAAAAAATTATCACTGTCCGAAAAAAATTTTTTATCTGCCTGTCTTTAATACTCATAAGTCCCTTGAAACTCAACAAAAGTTCTTCAAATTTTGCAGAGCAAATCCTTAGGGTCAAATACAGGCCAAGTTCGAATTTCAGCAAGATCAGATAACGAAATCATGAATTTTGACTCTAAAAAACTCGTTTTTCGGTTGTTTTTTTCCTATGAAAGTTTTGTATTAATGCATAGAGATTATTGCATAGAGATTTGAAGGTAATGGAATATAATTTTTGTTTACTTCAAATGTCTCGCTTCAGTGTTGAGTTAATTTCCAAGTGGGGCCACAGTGGCACAGTGGATAGAACTATATCAAGTGGGGACACAGTGTCCAAGTGGATAGATATATATCAAATGGGACCACAGTGGCCAAGTGGATAGAGCGATTCCAAGTGGGGCCGCAATGGCTCAGTGGATAGAACTATATCAAGTGGGAAGACAGTGGCCAAGTGGATCGATATATATCAAATGGGGCCTTAGTGGCTCAGTGGATAGAGCGATTCCAAGTGGGGCCTTAGTGGCTCAATGGATAGAACTATGTTAAGTGGAGCCTCAATGACCCAGTGGATAGAGAAATATCAAATGGGGCCGCAGTCGCTTCAATGTTGAGTTAATTTCACATCATTACATTATTACCTACACATATATATTGCAATTTTTTTTTTTTATCTTTGTATGATAACCAAAATTTGTAACATGATAACTAGGCACGTGACGATACCAAAAAAAAAAAGGTCACGGGTGGATCCCTATAAATTAATACGCAGTTGGTTTCCATTGTTTTTCTCATATCAAGTATTTGCACCAAGTTAATCTTCTACGTGTAGGCTGGCCGCATGCCTCGTTTGGAACGGGACAGTCCCGTTTTCAAAATATACTGAACCAACCCGTTGATTTGTTTGCGCCCCATGAAATTTTTTTAAAGAAGCTATGTAATGTAAAATAAAATCCATAACTACCCAGTAAAAATTAAATATTATGGTACATCTGCACTATGATAGATGAGTAAATTTTGTTTATCAAATAAAAGACTTTACAAATATATCACGAGTAAATATAATTGTAATTTCAACATAATATGTTAGATATTTTTATTTATACTTAAATAAATACTATTTTTAATAAATGCTATGTCTTTTTTTCTGTTTTTTAAAGGTGATAGACGCTGTCATGAGATTACTTTTTTTTAATAGAATTTCCAAATGTTTGCCTCCGCCTCCCAACGCCACACGACTAAACCGTTATATACGTTAGCCTTCCTGAAAGTGTGCTAGATATGAAATTAACTGTTTGCAGGATTTCCGGATCCGCTGATCAACTTTATTTTTTGAAGGTGGTAATTGCAGTCAAATAAATTGTAAAGCAACAACCGTTGAGGAATATTTTTACTTCAAACACTTTTACTGATGACGATGTGTTGAGAAAAACTAGCATCTATGTTAGTATCAATAAGACGTAATCATATAAAAATGAGTCATTTACAAACATAAAAAAAATATCCCTGGCTTTTTCTAATTTAAATACAGACATGTACATGTACGTCACTTTTTGAGTTTTTTTTTTTTTTTTAATTTTTATTTATTTAAATTATGCACTACTTGGTATAAACTATAAAGCTTAAATATTTTAGTTTGATGAACTCTATTTCTATAACGAACGAACTGAAAATATGTGACCACTGCACAACCTCATCGCTCGTCAATTATTTCGTGTAAACAACTGGGGCTGCCCCTTTGATTGTACATTAAGTTCATTGACACAAGAGCATTATACATAGCCTATACTTTGGACGTTTGTAATTTATGGAAGAAATCTAGGTTATAAGAATTTCACTGGTCTGAGCAATATGAGAAATTCAAAAGCACATAGCAATGCCACCGGGCAGGGAATACTAATAAATATGAAGAATTTAAAGATTAATCTAAATATTTTATCATTTCACAAGAACGCTCCAAAGAAAATTTATTTTTAGATCTTTCTATTTGGTTTTTTTCTTTTCCCGTCCTTAAACTTGGTTGAAATTATAATTTTTCCTTTTTTGAGTATTACTTTCTAGTCATAAAAATTTATTTTAAAATTTTCTCTACTGAGACATAAAACTTGTATATATTCTTTCCCGACGTAAAGAAACTAACCCAATCTAGCTGCTCCGTTCTCCTTTATTAGCAACGCTTTTTTTACCTTCTTGCTTGCAGTTTTAACGTCTGTATTTCTTCCTCTCAATCAATGTGAGCTCCCCGTTTTCCATTATTTTTGTGACTGTAATCGCTCAACTTCTCTACTTTTCATGTGCTACATATACCCAGGATTTTATGCCAAGTTATTATATCCTTCTTTTTACGCCCAAGAGTAATGTGATTCATTTTGTTTATGCCAACGATATATCTGATACAGTATGTCATTTGAACTGAAAGTATGGAGCAGTAATTTATAAGATTCCTAAGAAACTATCTTACAAGTATCACACAAAACAAGTCGATCGCAATAATAAAACAGTATTTGACAGCATAATATTAAAAAAAGTTTATAACCGTATTTTCTGAATTTCTTAATTTCCTTCTAAAAATGTTGTGTGTAAAATTTAGTAAGAACTTGCAATTCTAAGTACAGTTAATTATTTGTATAGTATCCCATATTTGATGCAATAATCATTAACATTTCTCAAATTAACCACAATTCTACAAAACATTCGAGAATGTATTCAGCATGAAGGTAGTTATTTACAACTAGGTGACCCAGCCCGTGACCTTGTTTTTTTTTTTTTTGTATTGTCGCGCGGCTATAACAGTGTTAAAAAGTTTGGTTACTATACAAAGACTGAAAAAAATATCGCATAGATATATGTAGGTAATAATGAAATTATGTGAAATTAACTCAATATTGAGGCGACTGCGGTCCTATTTAATATTTAACTATCTATTTTGCCATTGCGGCCTCACTTAACATAGTTCTATTCACTGAGCCACTGCGGCCCTACTTGGAATTTCTCTATCCACTGAGCTACTAAGGCCCCATTTGATATATATATATATATATATATATATATATATATATATATATATATCCACTTTGCCACTGCGGCCCCACTTGGTATAGTCCTATCCACTGAGCCACTGTGGCCCCACTTGGAATCTCTCTATCCACTGAGCCACTAAGGCCCCACTTAATTAACTCAACATTGAATCGAAACATTTAAAGTAAACAAAAATTATATTTCATTACCTTCATATCTCTATGCAATATTCTTTATGCATTAATACAAAATTTTTCATAGGAAAAAAGTAATTAAAAAATAAGTTTTTAGTGTAAAAGGTAATGATTGCGTAATCTGATCTTGCTGAAATTCGATTTTGAACTGTATTTTACCCTGAGGATTCGCTCTGCAAAAGCTGAATAACTTCTGTTGAGTTTCAAGCGACTTAGAGGTATTAAAAACGGACAGAAATACAGACAAATATACAGACAGGCATACAGGGGTCATCTACTTATTATATAGGATGTTTGTTATACTTCATCTTTTTAGGATCTGCTTGTGCGAATAGTTTGGTTCAAAATCAGATGAAGAAATCCGGAAATATCCCCTTCCACCTCTACTGTTCAACAAACCGTTCAACATGTCACGTGTGCTGGCTACAATGCTACATATAAGATTCATTTAAGGACTTGCAAATAGTCAACCTATGAATTACTTCAGTATACCTTTCTCGGGGATAGACATATGTGCCGGAACTCAATCGGTTGGAAGCATAATATTTTTCACTAATAGTCATGGGCTATTTCGCCACCAGCATGTGGCATAATTTAAAAAAAAAAATTTAATTATTATTTTACCTTTTTAAGAAGAAAGAAACGAATCCAAAAGAAAATACTATATATATATATATATATATAATTGTGCGCTGTGGTGTTAACACATGCAAAATCCCAATTATTAGCCATGGACCTTTGGATTCGGCCAGAAATTAGCGACGTATTAACCGTCTGCTTGAAGACGTAGAAAAACTAATTGTAGTAAGAACATCCGTGTTCTCATTACCAGTACGATGAACACGATAGCCGCTTAGCAAATATAATTCAGACTTCGAAACGATACTTTTTTTTACAATAAAATATTTCCCTAACGTCCATTTTATTTTCAATTTTTTTTAAAACCAACATTCTCTAGAAACAAAAATTCCACCAACTAAGAAAAATCGAATCTGATAATATTAGCAAATAATAGAATAAACTTTTAATTAAATTAAATTATTTATTAAATGAAACTTGCCAATATAATTAGTGCTCGTAATTTACCCTTTGCAAAATGCAATTTCTATGTAAATAACTCACAACTGCAATACTAATTAATTAAAATGTATCTGAAGCACTGTAACCACATGTTGCAAACAGCACATTTCAAGGGTTTCATAACATATGTTCGCCCACTCTGCACTCAAAATTCCATCCACAAAACGTCCGTTATAACTCATTCTACATCACCGACGGTAGATAATGTGATAAAGAGTTAATATAAGGTGTTGTCGCCCAGGACAGAGAGAGAGAGAGATCACACATCGTTCAGTGGGTTCCCATGTTGAGAACAACAGCGCCGAGTATTTCTTTGGGTATGAAGTGCCATTCCTGCATCAAAGTCACTCCAAGATTCTGTATGATTCGTAGAGGTACTGGACGGTCCATAAAACACTGATGAGCAAAAATTAAGGACGAGGGGGTGAAATTAACATAAGAGAGTAACGAAAAGGCAGAACCCACCGAAATACCAGTCAAGAGATCTCCTGCAGTCCTGTGCGGAAAGGCATGATGTACTTTGGGCGTGTGGTAAAGCACGGACGTGGTGTACGTTAAGCATTGTAGGGGAAGCTATTGCACAGTGCACATCGGCTCGAGTGACTTCGAGTTACTGCCCGATGATTATATGGACAACAGACAGTCCTGTAGAGAATATCTGGGCGACTTTGCTTAGGGTTGAATCATTTGGAACTCGGAAGGTTCGGGTGTGGCTAGTGTATCCGAGGAGTTCGGGATCACACAGAGCATCGTCTCACGAGCTTGGGTGGCATTTAGAACGGTAGGAACAACTATACGAAGGTTTAACCGTGGTCATGCACGAGCAACGACGGTGACTGATGACCCGTACATTGTTCTTCAGGCGAGGAGAGTTCGATGGTCGACAGTGAGTAAAATCGCAAGAAACATGCAACATATTACTTGACACCCGATTTCACGATTTACCGGGGCTCTAAGACTGCACGCAGGTGGTTTGTTCGCTCGGCAATCAGAACGGCGTGTGCTATTGACGCCTACCCATCGGAGACTCTTTGCTGTGGTTCCAGTAACACAAGGACTAGGGAGCTAAACAATGCGCTGGAGTATTCATTACAGATGAAAGTCGATTTAGTTTCATTAGAGATATAGGACGTCTCAACATCGCCGAAAGGCGCTAGTTTGCAGGTGGCGGAGCTCTCATCTAGAGAGACGTAAAGCTTGGTGGCTATGTAGAGCTCCACCTCTTTCAAGAAGGTTCAGTCAGTGGTGGCAGCTATCGTACCGATGTTTTCTTTCCTCATGTGCGTCTGCCCTAGGGGTGCTGTGAGCCCTGTGTTACTCTTCATGGATGACAACGCTATGCCTTATCGTACAGTGGCTGTTGCTGAGCTGTTTAAGGGTACTTGCAGACGGGCTACTTTTAGTAGCGCGACAATAATGTCGCTGGTCACGGCGTCAGGCGATTGTTGTTGAATATTTTACACGAGCCTTTATTTGTCACGCAGATGTGGTCAATAGTACATGGTTCAAATAGCATGTGTGGCCGCTCTTGTCGTGCGGAGACGATAGCATGATCGAAGGAGACAGTACTGGGTGCACCCACTGATAAGTCCAAAATTACATTAATGCCATGATCGGTAGTTGAACTCAAAAATTTCCCCCAATCCAAAATTTTCTGAAGTCCAAAAATAAAATGAATGCCTTTGCCGGGAATCAAACCTGGTATTCCCAAAAACAAAATTAAAAATTAACTTATGTGCTATGCCTTGGAAAATGCATTGCACTGGAAATGAACCAGGTATCAACATGTCCAAAAACTTCCATAATTAAAAAAAAAAATCACTCATTTACAAATTCCCCCTGTCCGGGAATCGGACCCGGTAAACAAAAACTTTCTAAATCAGAATTCACTAGTTGCACTCACCGAGCATCGAACCGGAAGTGCATGCGCCAAAAATAAATAATTACACTTGCCGGGGAATCAACCCCATACCGTAAATCGAACCCTCGTACAGGAAGTGCAGTGCATCAGAAGTGTATGTGCCAAAAATCGAAATTTCCCAAGATGAATTCGTCGGGTATCGCACCGGAACTCGGACCCTGACACCGAAAGTGCATTGCACTGGAAGAGCAGAAAAGTGCAAGCGGGAGTGCATCGCGAAATATAAGTCATTGGATGTGTAGAAATTGAATCTAGGTCTCCTGCTAAAATAGAAAAGTAGGTCAGAAGTGCATCCATAAGTAAGTCAGTAGGTCGAAAGTTCATTCAAAAGTAGGTCAGTATGTCGAAGGTCATTCAAATGTTAAGATCAAAAGGTCATCGGGTCAAGTTCAGACCAGTACCATCCAGATCCCACGTCCAAAAAATATTAAAAAATAACTTAAGTGCCTTGCCAAGGAATCGAACTCAAAATATAATTCTTTGCTACTGAGCGACAGTTATGTAGCTTGTCTGAACACTCGCGTTGCAACTCGCACGTTGTATTTCTCGCATCTGTCGCCGGCGACTGTTCTGACGCTCGAAAAATGGAACATGTCCCATCTGGTAGTGTCTGCGGGGCGACTATTCTGACGCTGTTACAGAATTGTCGCTCGTGTACACGATGCCATTTGTTACATTGTGCTCCATTTCCTCATATCTTTTTTGTAGCAGCGACAGGCGAATAAAATTCGTCCGTGTGTAAGGGCCCTTAAGGTGGCGATATTCGCTGCATGGTTTGGCTTGCACAGTCCTTGGACCGAAATCTAATCGAAGATGTGTGGGAAGTCAGTCGAGATACCTGGTGGCACGCCAAACAGCCTCCTACAACAATTCCATAACTTCGATCAGTGCTGAAAGAGGAATGTGCCATGATACCTCAAGAGTGCATCGAAATCCTTATAACAGATGGTGTACTTCCTGCATTGTAGTTAGGGGTAATCATACCCCCTAATAAAGACTGCAATTGTTTTGCCTATCGCTTGCCACATGGATGTTTCTGTCTTCTTCGCTACTATCATTCTAACCCACTTTTGAAAGAGTTTATTTACATTCTCTGGATTCCTTCCTATGCCCATGTTAATCACCTTTTTCATACTCCTGCATCTCAATGATGTTATAGTATGCGTTGTATATTTGAAACAATTCTGTGCGATGATACATGTGGGAACCTGGTTCGTCCTTGATTTTTAAACTCATGGAAGTTTGTATGTGAGCCTTATAACATTCAGTCTCAGATTAAGTTTATAATTAATAATGGTCCACTTCAATTATATTAAATGGGCCGTACTATCTGCCCCGTTTTTGTCATATATAACATGTCGTGAATGACTGTGAAGACATAAAACGGGTTCGCCTGTTACATACTTATGACAAATACCATTATATCCTGGGCCACATTCTATGTTCTCAGCACCACATTAATCGGGAAGTTTTATAGGCAACAGCCAATGGGAAGCATCTTGCGGACCTCCACAAATACGGCCCCAAATTAACGCAAGTATGGCTGGAGATGCTCGGCACTGTGGCTGCTCTCAGGCCCCGAACAAGGACGTCTGCGATGTTTCGGCTGTGTCTTCCCTGTGAATATTCGGGTGTTGAGCTGCAATAATGCTCGGGTGGTGCCCTAGAGAGACACCAGAAGTCTGGATTGTACACAGTCAAAGATCACGTTTAGTGCTGAGTACGGGGATCTCAGTACTTCTGGAAGAGTTTGATCGGGCGTATTTGTAAATCAGGTTGAATCTTTGGACCTGATCAAAACAGGTGAGAGCTAGGCACACCTGTGTTGAAAGGTGTGAACCCCTTCCCAAACCGATCGGGTGGTCAAGATGCAATATAGCCTGGGTGACTGAGAGCGCTGCGACTACTGACTATGATTGGGACTGTATTATGTCGTCTCACAAGGCCAAAATCCGCTCTTCTCATTAGTAAAATTGCAGTCCTTGTGTTTCTACTGCGAAAGGATAACTGAAATTTTCTTCATTTGGGAACCTCCACCATAATCTGAAAATTATGTTTCGTAGAATGGGCAGAACTGGGATGTCTCCATTTGGCCGGGCCTGCCTACAGCCGACCAATGATTCCTCCTCGTACATTGGCTACGCGAGGTCTCTGTGTCATTGTGTTCGAATTTATACCGATTGCATGTCAAGAACAAGGACACTACCCACTCCATTTTGTTTCATCTATTCTAGCAGTGCTCACCATTTGCCTCTGATTTTGATTACAGCACCATATTGCGGCTTCCGTAGACACCATTTACACGGACAGCCTACGTGATACAGTCTAAACACAGGTGTGAATAGTGTATTTTGCTTTTGTATTTCACTATTATTAATTATTTGTCAGTGTATTTATTTTAAACTTACAATTTTTTGGCCCCCGAGAAACGAAACGTCACCTCAGACTTTCAAGAAGCTACTAGTGCGTGTTTGCGAATTTTTCTCCCTTGACAGTAACCCAAAGTAACGTCATTCAACTGGTACACGGACCGTTACACTGGTGGAGGTTAGGGTCTTTACACCTTAACGTAGCCAAGCTTAAAGAGCTCCCCCAATTGTGTTAAAATTTCATATTTTTCAAATATTAAAATGAGTTAGAAAGAAGCAATCGTTGCGAAGGATAGGTATAAAACCATCCTTCCCAACTATTTTAGACAATCCCCTCCCACCCACACATAAAGATATAATGCAAGTTAATGCTACTGCAGGTAGAACATGAATATGGTGGAAATATGCGTAAATTCTAAAACGTGGTTATGTTTCAAGACAAACATAATTCGTAATGTAATATTTCAACGCCTCTGTGTGTGACGGACGGGTTGATATATACAATACAATAAGAAAATATATGAGTATTTTACAAAAGTAAATATTAACGTCGTGAGGATAGAAGGAATTACTTAGTGACAATAATAAGGGAATAAATTATAAATAAGTGCATTAGCAATAGGCAGAATAGTTCAAGTGAACTTATGAAAGTAATTATAATGGCGTATAGCAGTTAAGCCAGCCGTATGTTGAGTTTACGAGATGTCTTATGAAGGCGAGTAACGCACAACCCAGTGACGACGCCGTAGTAACGAGGTATTTTTACGTCAGCACTGTCCATGTAGAGTAACCAGTTCCGAGTGCCAACAGAGCGCACCGGCGCAGCCATATGTCATGGCAGATTCAGTGTAGTAATTCACGCATTTGCCTTACAGTCACGTATCATTTTCTTCATTTCATTTGTACGCATATCGAACGCATTCGAATGGAAAGCGACCAGTCGCGACGGAACTGTGATCCGGAACTTAGCCAGTTTCGTGGTTCGATCCCACATTAGTGACTTGGATCACCAGCCCGCATGGGTGCATAGTTTATCGGCTTGGGAAGGCAAGTTAGATTATTGTGTGTAACGATAAGGGTTTTAAGGAAATGACACGGTACACAAGTCACATCCATTTCATCTGTGAGCAGGCAAACTCTCGCACACATGATAGATTGTAGTATGTTTTCCAGGAGGTGAAATAAATGCTTCGTTTTGCACAAGAGTGTAAAACAAATTGGGTTTTTGTCGGGAAGCTGACCCGAAACTATAATGACCCGAGAGAAATAGTTGTCCTCTGTGCTATAAAGGCGCCTCCAACCAGAAGGACGAAATTGCATCACTGTACTGTAGATGGAGTCAAAGCAGTATAAGGGCATATAGGATGAGGCGTCGAAAATATTATTACACAGTAAAATGCGTGATATACCACGATAATACTGAAAAATTCGACCTCCTTGGATACGCACTTGAGAATAGAAAAGCACCTGTGAATCGAAAACTTTCAAATGTCATGAATGATTGTAAATAATTATAAGAAATTGAATTACGTTAGTAGAATTATATATTTTAAATATGTATTAGCAAGCGAAACAAAATATTTACGAGTATATGTGTAATAGCATTTAGTGAAAACTGCAAAATATTAACATAATGTATGAAAATAGTCCTCCGTCGTGCACACACAGAGAACATAAAGTTGTAATTACAGAGAGCAAATAGATTAACAGAATTGCTATAATTAAGTATCATATATGAGAGAAATATTTCAAATTGCATAAGTTATAATGGGAAACAAGAAAATTGCCCGGGGAAGCAATTAAGGAATTAAAAGAGTAAATATGATATATAACATTTGTAAGTTTATGAATTAGAATAAGTGCCACAAGTAGATACAATTAGTGAATTCAAGGATAACATAGAATAATTTAGAGTGTGCTTTAATAAGAAATTAGGGTACAATAATTTTGTTAAATAAAACTCTCTGCGTGCATCTATTATGATATGTTAATAGAATTGCAAACTGCAACGAAATAAAATATACTACTATATAAGGAAATTTGTATTTAATAGATAATTCCAGGAAAGGTTAAAATAGTATATTTGAATGTATTCACTAGAAATATTGAATGAGACATTTTGATGTGTAAAGAGCGCAATACATTAAGTAATTATAAGTGGACTTAGCATCCGAGGTTAAATGCGTGCATTTTCGCTGGGGCTAAAGAGCCGCAGGAAAATGACACTTGATGAGTCAAAGGCTGCAAGTATACGCGGCCTAGATACATGTTTATGGTGGCGTCTGCACAACAATGCACACCCCTCCCACTTTTCCACATTTACATGCTCCATCAGCAATTCCTCATTGCGCGCAGGCCAGCCGCGTGTTGATGAAACATGTCGCAGAGAGGGCCACCATGTTCATAAACACTGCCCTTCACTTTAAGGTTGAAAACCTAAAGAAAAGCGTTGTTACACTTAATGCTAATAAATTAAATATGGATCGGGACAATTAGCATAGGTGTTCCAGGATTCTCGCGAGAGAGCGGGAATGGGCGTACGGGGTCTAACCAGCCAGCCTGCCCAGAGAGAGAGAGAGCGTGAGAGAGAGAGAGTGAGAGAGAGAGAGAGTGTGTGTGTATTTGGCTCAAGAGCATACGAAACATTTTAGGACCTGTCGGGGATAAAACACGACTGATAGTTGCACCTATATGTACGTATATTTGGATACATACATTATTCTTCCATATGGTCAAGGTGCCTCCTACCGGAAGAAATTATGGTGAATTGAGAGAGAAATATAGAGGGCGTACGACTTTTACTGTGGATTCCAATCAGCGACACAGCAATCACACTGCAAAAGGCTTTTGTTGTGGGCCGAAAATGTGACACAACTCAGCAATACGAACGCACTTTAGCTGTAGGTTACTGGATGTTATATAGCAGGGTGAATTGAGAGAGAGAGAGAGAGAGAGAGAGAGAGAGAGGAGAGAGAGAGGAGAGAGAGAGAGAGAGAGAGAGGAGAGAGAGAGAGAGAGACTTTGGTGTGGGTCAGATCCCCAATTACACAGCATTGAGAAACTGTTTCATGGGGGCAAGTTGCGTTTGAGATCTCCTGAGGCTATTAGAATAATTGCATTTACCCAAAAATAAAATATTTCAGTGTGACGCTTAACTGTAAATCAAAGTTCAGTAACTGGTATAACTGCCAACGGTATGTATTTATTTGTATAACATAATAAGGGTGAGATACAGTAAAACTTCACACGCAGTAAAGATAATAAATTAATATGGTAATAATTAAAGTATTTAAGAGTGAGCTAAATTAAGGAAATTTTCGTGTAAATAATAATATGATATATTTTGGTGATAAGTATTAATTAGTTATGTAAATAATAAAATGCAGACACACACAGAGTAATTATTTATGCAGAACTGTAATTAGGCAGAGCAATAATTAGGCAGAGCAGTAATTAGGTACAACAGTAATAAAAGGGATTTTAATAATGTAGAGTATATACTAAAAGAGGAGCTAAGGTAAATCATATATATATATATATATATATATATATATATATATATATGAGGAAAGTTAATAAGGAAACAGATCTTATATAAATAATGAAATATTATATTATAAGCGCAAAATATTAAAACACTGTGAAAGAGTTTCAGGTACGTCATCCGCACTGCAGTACAACAATCATCGTGACGCCATGAATGACATCAAATACTACGTAGCAGTGCGGAGTGCAACAGGAGCCGCAGGAGATGACACGTCAACGGCGCGATGCACCAGGGCAGTGCGGCAGAGCGCAGTGCAAAATGCGATGCAGCGACGCAACGAAACACAGTGCGCGCAGCGAAAACTAAGTAGTCCAGGACGAGGTAAAATCTTTCAGTTTACACACCTCACTACAATAATTACAGTCACATATTGATCCAGGCATACATAAACATAGGGCACGGACACGAAAACTTATAACAATTTAAACACTAGTGCGAGTAATGTATTCAAATAATTTTGCTGCAATTTTTTTTTACAAAGAGCACGTAAAAAGTTTTTTCACAAATTTTGCTGCAAATTACAAACGTAAGCGTGTAAGTAAATGGTTTTTTTATGAAACAAAGATAAAAATATATAAACAGTTTATTCAACAGCAGCACTTACATTACAATAGCTGCGATGGCCAAGTCAATTAGTAAAATTAAGATATATGGTTGTATAATGAAAAAAAAAAACCAAAACTATGGAAGAATATGTTCATAGGAGCCTAATTAACTTCATAATAAAAGTTTACCATTTCAGAAAATTATTTATAATTGACCAAGACTGAAGTGAAACCATTACTTGTTGAAGGCCTATATATGTTTAAGGCCATGAAATACATTGCATGTTAAAGTTAAAAAAAAAAGTCAATTCTTCTCAGAACATAAAAAATAATGTTTATATGTAAATATTACGTGTTATAGAATTAGGGTAGAAACACATTGTACATAGAAAGTTTATTATCTATAAAAAATTGAGATTAGAAACAATAGTTTGTCCAAGCATAGAAATTATGTCTCGATACAGAGACGCATTTATGTTTATGAAGTTTATATTACAACAATCATAGAATAATTGTCCATAATATATATTGTTTAGAATAAGGTGCAATCCCTTCAATACTTCTGTAGTACCAAGCCGTAATCGAGGAATAATATTTCAATTATTTGATTTTGACATGGATTTAACTGTAAAGTTAGGAAAAATTATGTCTCGATACGCAATCCATCTACACCTAAAGTAAAAATATGGTACCACACATAGCAGTAAATTAGTAAGAGCACAAGGATTTAAGACATAATGCTGTATTATCAATATTAGTGATGAATTATATGTGAATATCTTGTTGATCTTGCCAACAAATATTTATTTGAAAATACATAGAGTGTTTAAAATACTAATTATTTCTTTATTTCAGCGGAATGTTTTTCATTTTGAAACACAAGTATGTTAAAATATGGATGTATTAACAAAATTATATAAATGTGAATACACGAACACGTATTAAATACATTTTAATTTTGAAATATATAAAATTTAATTTCACAATTAAAGCAATTAGCAACAGGAGAAGCATTTTATAGGATTAAATTTTATATAATTAATTTGTAAAGCATATTGTTTGTTCATTCATAAAACAAAAAAGTTCAGAGTTTGTTATTAAAATAAACTTCATAATTGCACATCTACATCAAATATAGGTAGGATTTGGTTCTCAAGAGAGGCTGGCACGTACGGTACCATCATCGAGGCGCCGCCACGCCACTCGCGTGGAACAATGTACGTTCCTTGTACGGAACAAGTTCACGGCCAGGTGCATGGCCAAGTATGTTCATTGAGCAGTATAAGCATACAAGCAGTTTTATATAACTTCTGCATCCAAAACAAAAAATTTCATTCGTGTAGCCTAAGTCAAGAGTGAAGGCAGGGCAGATCCTTCATCCGCCTTCTCTTGCTTCAGCATTATTTCCTTCCCTTAACCTCCTACCGTTTGTAAGAGGTTACAACCGTCCATATTCTCGCTGCCAAGAAGCAGACGAGGACACCCATGATCGTATAACAACATTGCCGCATCACGAAATGGAGTAGTTGTCTAAATTAACTTCTGACACAACCACAATTCAATCCACGAGCTGAGGACAGCTCGCTTATCATAGATGGAGGGTAATGTTGTGGTGTAGGCAAGCCTTTGCCTTGGTGCATGCATGAACCCACCAGTACAACCCTAAAGAGAGCGAGGTCGCGAAGGCAAGGCGCCGCCGCGGAAGTTATGGAAACAGATCCGACAGTTTATACACACAAGTAATTTATAATGACTGCAGAGCTGCGATCCCGACTCTTGTCTCCGAGAGGGAAAACCCTGTATTTGACAAACACCTGGATATGACTGTTGACGACATGGCTATGTTTAAAGGTACAAGAACTGGTTTTCCCCTCTAGGGATTCCTGATTGAGGGAGGATAAACGAAAGGGGAGGGGGATCGAAAAGGAGTCTACAGGCCCCCCTCTCGGCTGTGCCGATCTCAGGATGGAGGAACAAGAATGGGAAAGAAGACACGGAAATCACCACCTCCCCCTGCATATCCATCAATCACTCATGGCTTATGTCATACCGAACAAGACAACCACTGTACGGGGAAACCTGCCCAGTAACCGATGACTACCAAGGCAGATGACACCTGAATGAGAGATGGGAACTGACGGAAGGACCTCTTGAGGTCAAGGAAGAGTGAGAATGAGATGTGAACTGTATATGTGTGAGGGTAAGTGAGGCTGTTTCGATAGACTGAAGTGGGGGCGAGGTGGCGGGAAATGTTTCTGGTTACCGGGAATTCCCCAAAACTTAGTCCGTGCAGACTCGAACGCACTGGGCCGAGAAAGTTGATAAAGGGGATACCGTCATACTTAAATTTAATATGAGAGAAGGAAATGCGCAGACACGATAGTTGGTGTGTGTTTGAGTAGTATAGTGTAATTTTCGTTTTATATCTCGGACCAGCATGGCGATTTCAAAATTGCCAATTTCCCGGTGGCACCATGAACAGCTAATGAGCCGAGTTAGCTTTCGCTTGTAGGAGTTAAAGTACCGTTAGAAAGAAGTGCTCAAGGTATTACCTTTTAATAGGTATCGGCCCCCTGGAGGGGAGGTTTGGGGAGACCAGCGCTGGTTACACTGGGAACTTTGGCTTACCTCACCAAGCAGATGATAGAACAAGATGGACCAGATGAGGTTCGAGCCGCCGTGATCGAACTAGCACTCAACCTTCGGCAAATCTACAGGTAAAGCCGTTCCAGCAGGATCGTCGAATTGACACACATTAGCTAAATATGTGGCCGTAATATAATAAACAATAATAATGCAAATAGTTAGAATAGATTAACATAACACGATCCCTCGGTGCAATAGCCAGTAATTGAGTTAATGTAAAGTGTAGTTTGATTTATATTGTAACAGTTTGATTATGGTTTTAATTAAATGACGGAATTACTTTAAAAATAGTGTTCACATCTGAGTTACGCCTAACCCCCCATATACTCTGTACGGTAAGCCCTGGAGACAAGACAGTAACTGTAGTCATGGCTGGATCAGGGGGTCCAGGGCATCCTAATAGGACCAGGAAAGACAGTTAAAAAAATTTAAAACATTACAGTCATCCCTTTTACTGGAAAGAAGCCTACTCTATAGCATCAATTGTTTCAGCAGTCATTGCCTGTATACCCAAACGTACACATTTATTTTTATAAAATATCTAAAACAAAAATGCTGGCATCTTTATCATTGTGTGTGGGAAGAGAGAAGCGTAAATTTTCGGCAACAGATTTTCTACTGCCCATGAACAGACCTCGTTCTGTAAACGTGGTCATATATATATATATATATATATTATATATATATATATATAATATATATATATATATATATATACACACACACACACACACACATATATATATATATATGGAGAGAGAGAGAGAGAGCTAGTATACACACGTTACTTAAACTTATCAATTTTGATGGCTTGCACTGGCGTAAATAACCCGTTGAACACAGGGTCTTCCGTTCTTTTTTACTAACCGAGCACATCATGACCCAAGTATGCAAGATGTAACTGAATAGCAAAAACAAAATGCTGTTGCAACTGTCGTGAAAAAAAGAAAATATACCTGGCGTATGGTCTAAAGTGGATCTTAACAACGAAAGGCACCTTCGAAGGTGGTGCTAAAACTCTGGTTCGTTAAAAAATATTGCAAAGATAAGATAGATCATTGTTTTGAATTGCTGAACGAATTTCTGGAAACACTGCAAAAGATTCTGTTGTTTTTAAATTATTTCATAGGAATAATTTGGATTACAACCTTATGTCTCGTGTTGTTTCAGATGCGACGTATTATTTATTTCCGAATGGCTGGCCGTTAATCAATATATGATAATAATCAAAAAATGTACCCTTGAGTAATGTCTTAAACACCTCATTTTTCAAGGAAATTAATTCGCAAAAGAAAATTTTGATATCTGTAAGTTGGAAGAACATATTTCACTCGAAGTGATGAGCTAACAACCCAAGGGCACATTTAATACTCGAGCATAACAAAGGGCACATTTAATACTCGAGCATAACAAAGGGTATAATTAGAGACTGTAGTAAAATTATAGAAGAGGAACACTTATAGTACATTTCGCTCATACATAAAAATACTTCTAATGTTAAATGATAACTAGTGCCACTTAGTACATACACTGTTCGGTTATTTCACTGCAGGAAGTAAAATTCTACATGCATAGTGTTTTCGAACGTGCGCGTTATCCAAAGAAAACCTATCGTTCACGTTCAACTGAAATTAAATTTCCTGTTGTGGTTCGGCGATGTTTCGTTTGGGCACTTTCTCCTCAAAATAAATGAGCGCCTCCCAACGCCAGATAATCCACATACTATAGTTTTTATTTATTCATTGAAATTTGATTTTTTTTTAATTAATAAAGACATATAACTTTTTCGTTGATATTGATGGTTTATTATTCGTTGTTCAAATTCCAGTTATATTTTACATTACGAAATTTAAAGCAACATAAGTGTGGCAGCCCCAGTTCTTTCTGTAAAATAATATAATTACGATGGCCTTGGCAGGGGTTGCAAATTTTTGTCTAACTACACATCATCCATGCATGCAGGGTTTCATATCAAGACGTCCACCTTCCTGTCTACCTGGCGAGTAAAATATGATGCACGTGTGTTTTAAACATACGTCTGTAAGATCAATTGTCCAGTATGTTGGCAATCTGTTTTTTTTTTCGCTTAGATAATTTACACTCCAGATTGGTCGTGAATACAACAATTTTGAAGTCCTTCGAAATATTGTGTACTTCATATAACAGTCCCAGAAAATTGGTCGGTCGTTAGTCTTCACGTTCGAAGGTGCACAAAGCCCTTGTAATTCATATTAGACCATACGTCATATTATATTTTTACAATTATTTTTGGTGGTGAACCTGTTGTCGCGGTTTATATCTCTTGTTCAGTTTCATCATCTAGATTAATTGAGAAATTTTCATCACCTAATTACCATCACAGCTTCCTCACCAGTCTGACTAAATTACCAGAACACATTACCGCGGACGTAGCGACGCGAGAATATGCACATACCTGTTCTGCACTGAAATGTGGTCTGTCTCTGTAATCACAATGGAAACTTTATCGTCCAGCAGTTTTATTGGCGCACCTCCGGACACACAAGCAGACGTTCGTCGTACACTTCGTTAGTCGAGAGTTACGACTGCACGCTCAAGACGCATTTATGTTCGGCTGATTCATACGTTATATTCATTCGTACTGTTATCTGATCTTGCCCATGTCTCTTTCAACACACGCGCTAGTAAAAAATAAACTTGAACACACGCCGCTACAAACAATCGCATGATCATTAGGCAGCATTTTAAAATTTCGAATAAAAAATTGATGGCACCGAGTTTATCTGTCACCTGTTCCTTTTACTGCAGTCATATTTTTATTTTCGATTACAAGATTATAAACTACCAGGATGAATTTTTCAGTCAGTAACTAATATTTGAGGTTAACGTGGCTCGGGAGAAGGACTGAGTACTTAACTTTGCACTCGACTTGTTTCGAGAACTACAGCACGTATGACTTCCCGAGGTTTCTTCACACTGATTGTTCCTTACTGCTTATAAATCCAATCCATTTTATGCTGTATGTAATCATATTAGCAGATAAAGAGAAGGATAACTTCAAAAATTGCTCTACCTGGGACTGAAGCTATAGAATTCTTTGCATAAAAGTCATGGGTTACAAGGCATAATTGTTTTGTTTTTTCAGTCCATGTTCCTCGGAAAGAGCTATATGCGGTCACCTTCTCTCTGTATGTGCGTCCTTTTGATTGTGCCAAACGTTTATAGTTTTATTTACTACATATACTTATTTCTAAAATGGTGGAATTAAAACACTGCATAAAATGTTATATGAGGAATTATACGACCAACTCAAACCAAACTTTGTACTATGCTGGCAGTTCCCAAAAATAACATTTGATTCGATCATTGAAAACCTCTTTTATCCGCCATTTTATATGTTATATTAGAGAAACTATTCAAGCGGTACCCAACTGGATTTTATTCCAATAATCGTATGATAAAACAGGTATTATTTGTTTAGTTGTTGGTCGATCATAAATTCATTATAATAGCAATTAAAAACATTTGGACAACACTTGGTGTGCTGGAAGTAGACCTACCTAATGTAAATCTTATATTCCTGCACTAAAGGCCATTTTAATCCGCCATTTTTGTGTGTATCACTAGCTTAAAAACGACTCCTTCTTTTAAAACTCTACTCAATTTCTTTTTCATCATGTGTAGAAAATACCTACCTTATCCTCCATTTTTCTCTGACAGTCTTCCCAACATTATAGTTACTACCTATTGTCCATAACTTAACTTCTTAGACGATATTATAGTCTCATTACGTTTCATTTATCACAAATTTTGCAAGCTAGATGACACCTCTGCCCTTTTTAGCAACCCACCGTTGATTATGCTTGCTTGTGTAGTATCCCAAAAAAAATCTAAATTGTGATTTTATTATTTTGCTAACATTCTTCTCTCTTTGAACCCTTTCCTAATGTAACATTGTTTGAATACCAGATAGACACTCCTGTTTTCCGAGTCCTAATTTTACTTACTTTTTAAATTAGAGTATTTGTATTTTGTACAAACCCATCACACCTTAATCCTGCCCCATTCCTAATTTATCTAAGAATTTGTGCCAGATGACTAACCCCACGCCTTTTTCACATCCAACCACCCTATAATGAGATGGGCCTTTGATTTCACATAACCTACCCTGACGAAATGCAGCCAAATATAAACACATTTGACCGGCCGTAAACAAACATAAAGAATTGTTTCTTAATATAAAGTACCTGCAATCTCCTGTTAACAAAATCTGACACAATAGCATCACAATCCACTAATGTTAGCAAAAATGGCCAAATATGAGCAGTAACATTGGAAAAACCACAATGATATATGGCCAAGTAAACCAAATTGTATAAAAAATGGCTAAAGAATTCCAAACACAGACAAGTTTTACAAAATGTTGATATATATTACCAGACATAAACATCACCAAGCAGATGTTAGTTAGCAGGTAGGTAGGGGGTCGGCAGGTAGGATATGGGTAAGGGGTAGGTTGGTAGCAAGTAGGTATGTAGGTAGGTATTTAGGTAGGTAGACACAATAGAAGGTGTGTATGTAGGTAGTCATATAGTCAGGTAGGTCGGCAGGTAGTTATGCAGGTATGTAGTCATGTGGGTAGGTATTTAGGCAGGTAAGCAGGTATGCAAGTAGGCATATACTCACATAGATAGGTTGGAAAGAGTCAGGCAGGTTGATAGGTAGGTATGTAGCCATGTAGGTAGGTAGTAGTTAGGTAAAAGGTAGGCAGGCATATAGGTATTTGGGTTGGTAGGCCATTAGGCAGGTAGGTATTTAAGTTGGTAGGCAGGAAGATAGGTAGGCAGGGTAACAGTAAGGCAGGCAGTAAACATGTAGGCAGGTAGGTAGGAGTGTAGTTGGTGTGATAGGAAGGCATGTAAGAAGGAGGGCAATCAGCTAGATAAATAGGTAGGTAAGAATAGCATTAATGCAGGTAGGTAGGGGATATTCAGGTAGCCAGGTACATATTATAGCAAACTTGTTGCTAGGGTCTTACATCCGAGTGAAGGCCATATGCCTTGGGCGTCCTATTGTGTACATGATGTTACGTGAGTGGCGATACTCAGAGGTAGAGATGATAGTACTTAAGGTTAGACGGAGGTTGAATTACTAGCTAGATAATAGCGTTAAACATTGTACTATCACAGATGGGGTTCAATGAAGTTAATAAAACATATGCAATAGAATTTTCACGACTCTAGTTAGTTATTCAGTCGGGAAGCCTACAGTTTATTATATTAATTAAGCTAAATAGTTATTTGTCATGCCATCCTGGTTGATTCATAATTCGAACATTCCCACCTGTTCTTGAGTCCGGGGCTGCATCTAGCAGTACGGTAAAATGCGGTTTTATTCCTTAATTTCCTCTTACTGTTTTGCAGCGGCAGTACAAATACCATCGTCCCCCTTAACATAATAAAAATCCCCAGCTGCCCATGCTACAGATAAGGAGGTATTAATTATAATTTCATTCGTAACCAATTCAGGTATTTTATTATCTAAAGTAACGTCATTCATGTAATGGCATTCTGTTTTCTTTAATATCTTTAACTTTAAATACCAAGTAACTTTACCTGCTGGCTATTTTCAATTAAACAATTCAGTAAGATGTGAAGCGATAATCAGTAACGTGCTTAATTTTAGGCTGCAACGCGAGTTCCTTAGAGAGAGGCATATACATATGTGAGAAAGTAAAGTTAAACATGTGCGACACATAAATTTTACTAGTAAATTATTAGAGAAATTAATGAAACGTTGGAAAGGCCTGTGTGAGCGCTTAACAGAAATTCAGTGCAGGATTAATATGCTAAGAAAATATAATTATTCGACAAATGATAGTCAAAAGCATTAGCAGACAAGAAAAATTTAATTTAAATATATTATAGAACGCGCTTCTGGTGAAGTAAAGAATATGCTTTTTGTAATATTATATCACAAGATGACAGTATCAATCAGGAGAGACAGATAAAGCTGCGAATGTGTGATTATATATATATATATATATATATATATATATATATATATATATATATATATATATATAAAGGTTAGAATATGGTTATGAAAATCACGTTTAGAGTGCCAGCTGTGTAACACGGAGTCGTGACACAGTTCACCGTGTAGTGCGAGACGTCACACGCGAGGCAACACCGCACCGCACTGGCGCATACGCATTGCGTCATCTTGCACTCAACACATTCCACACGACTTCATTGCAGCCGCGCAGGGAAATGTGGCGCACAAAGGCGCACTAGTGGCGCGCAGTTTCCATGCACATTGTACATTCTTAGAGTTAAAGAGTATCAGAAATTATAACATTAGACATTTCCACAGTAGATAGGAATAAGGACGGGGCAGAACGTATGAGAATGCAACATTGTCGAAAATATTAAGGGTATTTACAGTGGCGGATTTAGGGGAGGGGTACAGGGGCACGTGCCCCTCCCAGAAGACCATAAAATACACTACCTAAAACAACACATTTTTTGAAAACATTGTACCTGTAAGCAGAAAGGAAATTTTGCAAAGGAGCATATTCTCCAGTATAGTGGCGACTGTTAATGGAAACATTTGACGCATTGCAATTTATCGGAACTCAACTTCATGCCGTGAGCCTATTTTGTGAATACAATACAATATACAAATGTTTGCTTCCGCAATAGTTCGCTAGAAGAAGACAGTGTTGTCTACCGAGAATTTTCATTCCCTGTCTCGACCACAGCCCCCCCCCCCCCCCCCTCGCCCAGCTGGCCGTGTTTTTTGTGTGAGGGAAGCACAGCGCTGGCGCATCTAGTGAGACATCACCTTTAGCGGACATTCAACACTTGTGCAAGTAGGAGACATTTGTTACGATGAATAGAAAAAGACAACTGGATTTGGATACATTCTTTTTGAAGAAAATAAATGTGAGTTTAAAAGTTTTGCTAAACCGGAATAAACTGTTCTGTTCGTTTATGTCAAACATTATTGAAGCTAAAAAATGGAACTGTGTGACAGGTCCTTAAGGTTCTTATGTACCTGGAGCTTCTTTCCACGTTTGAGGCAGCACCAGAATTAAAAAAAATAATAATATTGCTCAAGTAACAAAATATGACACAAGAAAAAGCTATGCGAAAAAAATTTGGTGAAATTTTATTATTTCAATTTATGAGGTTTGTGGGGTCTTAAATTTAAAAAATGGCCAGAATTTCTCTGAGAAAGAAGTCAGTTTCGCATTGTCTCGTTGCAGTCTTGATTTTCTAGATTAGCTAATGAACCCGGCCTTAGTCTAACTTATGTTATAAAAAAACCTTTCAAGCTTCAGCTTGAGGCTAGATATCTTTTACTAAAAAAAAATTGTACAGACATTAACTTATATAATAATGTTATAACGACTCGGGATGCGATTTAAACAAAATCTAGTCTGCTTTAAGAAATCGCAAATTAAATTAAATTTTTGAATCACATTTATAAGTAACTGTTTACGTATATAGTCGGTTCACGACTGGAACAGACTTTTGAACAACACCTTAGCCGTCAGCTGCATGCATCGTTACTACAAACAGTGACTGACGCGGGTACAGTTAATTTGGCAGCACGGAGAGAGAATATAGTTTGAATGTTTTAATGTATTTTTTTATCTATTGCTTAGAAATGTGAGTAGGAAAGTTTCCGAGAAGGTCTGTTCCAGTCGTGAGCGAGCTATAGGCCTATATTATGATGGTATTTTATTTTTCATAAAAATTAAACATTTTTTTTTTTTTTTTTTTCTTAACAAACCACACCCACAGCTATAATATTATAGAGACCAATAGCAGCCTAACTAAAAATTAATTATAGTCCGATTATTTACATTCAAGTAACTAACGTTGTGTATTTAATAATAATTTAACACATTCCAATTAATAAGACGCTAACACTTTTAGCAGGTCCAGGACAAGGATGAACACATAGAAAATATGAATGAGCCTGAAATGCCATCAATGCTTTCTTCGTCCCAAGGGAACTACAATGAGTTCGGTTCTACTGATCCCATTTCCAGCTCCACTTCACCTGTAGTACCAGAACTGAATCGTGCAACATTAACTACTTCTTGCTTAGACTTTGGACATCTTATTAGTGACCGGAGTGTTGTTGCTTCACTGAAAAATACCAGTGGCTTAAAAACTCGTGGGTGCCCTCATCGGACTTTAAATTCCCAATGAATGCAGAAGGCAAGAAAAATCGATCCTTTCAAAGGAGCTGGTTATAAATGTACGAATGGCTGGCCTACAGCAAGAAGGTGAGTGGAGGATTGTGTAAAATGTGCATACTTTTTTGGCATTGTGAGGGAGGGACAAATAATGTAAAACTGGGTAAATTATTTGTTATGCCTCTTAATACCTACAAAAAAGCGGTGGAAACATTGAAACACCATGCCAGCACAGACTATCACAAAGGAAATATGATTGCAAGTCATAACTTTTTGATGGTTATGGATGGAAAATATGATGATGTCATTGTAAGTATGCGAGCAGGAGAAAAAAAGTAATTGAAGAAAGTAGAAAAAAACTTATCCCTATAATCAGAACAGTTATCTTCTGTGGAGCACAAAACATACCACTAAGAGGGCATAGAGATAATGGGGACTTACAAATAGAACCAAAAAAATAATATGGAGAAGGTAATTTCAAAGCTTTACTGAAGTTACGAATAGATACTGGAGATGAGATTCTAGCCTCACATATAGGTCTTTGCGACAAAAATGCCAGCTTCGTATGTAAGACCACCCAAAATGAAATAATCCAGTGTTGTGGAGATGCCATTACCGCAAAAATCTTTGCAAAGATCAAGAACCCGAAAATTTCACCGTAATGGCCGATGAGACACCTGACATTTCTTTTAAGAAGCAACTGCCCATTTGCATTAGATATTTCAACACTACTTCGTATGGGATCCAGGAAAAATTCTTCAGGTTCATTGACGTTGTAGATGTCTCTGGGGAAAACATTGCTCGCACAATTTTGCAGGAGTTGGACAGACTAAACCTGGATATCTCTTACTGTCGCAGTCAAGCTTATGATGGAGTCTCTAACTTGAGTGGCAAATTCAAAGGTTTCCAGGTGTGTATTGCAAAAGTACAGCTACTAGCCATCTACAGCCACTGTGCAAATCATAGACTGAATTTAGCAATTAGTAAAGCATGCTCTGTGGCTAACATAAGAAATGCTATTGGAGTAATATCATCTGTTTCAAACTTTTTTCGTGAGTCAGCTGGGCGAATACACAAACTAGAAACAGAAGTGCAAGATAAGCTGTACCTTCTCAAAAAAGGAAAACATGCCCTTAAGAAGATGTGCAGAACAAGATGGGTTGAAAAGCATGACGCTGTTTTAACATTTCTTGACACACTCCCTAGCCCCTCTGTCGTCTTGGGAACCATTTCTGAGTCATTTGAAAGCAGAGTAAGAAATGTGTTTTCATTCCTTCATGCTATACAGTCGTCTGAGTTCAGTTTCAGTGTGGTGGTTCTGGCAGAGGTTCTTGGACTAACTCTGCCCTTGGCTCGGAAGTTACAGCCAGAGTACATGGATGTACTTGAAGCAATGTACCTCGTGGAAGCAACATTAGAAAGTCTAAGAGAGCAACATTACAAAAGCACTGACACATTCAAGAAAATATTCAAAGAGTCCGAAAAGTTGGCAATGGAAATGGGGACACAAATCAATAAGCCAAGAATAACCAACCTGCAGAAAAACAGATCAAACTTCAATTCGCAAACAGTTGAAGAATACTATCGCACTGCAGTGAACCTCCCTTTCATGGACCTCATTATTAATTAACTTTCTTCCAGATTTCCAAAATTAGAACTTCAAAGAGTTGGACAAATTCAAAATCTGCTGTCACCAGAGTTAGTGATGGTTTTGAAGACAGATTTCTGCAAGGTGCATAGCCATACAAGGACGATCTACCCTGGTTTTCAGCTTCGAAAGGAGAATTAAGAGTTTGAAGCAGATATGGATATCAGACCCTTCACAAAAGTTTCCAAAGTCTCCTTCGGAAGTCTACAAACAGGCTTCTTGACTACCAAACATTAAAGTTCTGTTTCAACTCTTATGTGTCGTACCGGTTACAATGAACACGGTGGAGCGCTCCTTTTTGACATTGCATCGTCTGAAAACCTATCTACAGAGCACAATGACAGAAGATCGGCTAAATGGGCTGGCTTTGCTGCATATACACCAGAACATCGCGTCCGTAATGAAGCCTGAAGAAGTTCTTGTCATCTTTGCTAGGAAGCATAAAAGAAAACTTTCGTTAAACTTCCTTTGAAGCACAAAATATAACAATAAATTGTAATTTTTTATCTTCAACATGTGCTTGTTTTGTTCGTAGGAAGTGCTAGCTGCGAAGAGTGTACACTTGATCATGTCAGTTATATGTCTTTATTGGCAGGGGAATATTTCCTTTGGTGAAAACAATATTATTTATTCAATTGCATTATAAAAGTGTTAATTTTTGCATTGTATTTAGTCATCATATACCCCACCACCCCACCTATACAGATGGCAATGGCCAGCATTGCAAACTTGTAGTTTTTAAGTAAATTAGATGTTGTGTGGTGATACTTCTTTGAAAAATTGTTCACTGAAACAAATTATATCCTTAAAAATACTACAATTTATTCCAACCGTATATTAAATGTTTAGGTACAAAAACCGCTTAAATAGCACCATTCTGCACATTAAAATCAAAATTTTCCCGGGGGAGGGCTCCCGGACCCCCCGCTTCAAGCTTGGGGCACCAACAAAAAAAAATTTGCTATGGGCCCTTCCAAAATAAAAATCTGGATCCGCCCCTGGGTATTTATGGAATGGGAGTATTGCCAGAGACAAGCCCACCTCATCGGCGTTGCGTATTACACAGCTTACCCATATCTTCCCCAATTGTAAGAGCCCTTATCGAAGAAGTCACCCCATCCCTGAGTACACATGAGATGTGTAACAGGTTCGCTGGACGAGAGTCGTGCCAGACAAAACCTTTATTTGTCTGCCTTCCATGAGCAGAGGAATGTCCCTTCTGGCGGTGTACACGAGTGCACTGCCCTGAGACGCATCCCGCCCTGAGACGCATCCCATTCTCCAACCGTTTTAGCTACTAACAAGCATGCCGGAGGGCACACAGAACTGTGAAGGTGCTCACGTTAGCGTAGCGGGATTTGGGGGCTCGCCAAAAAAAAAAAATTACGAGTGCACTAGCCGTTATGACTTCGAATAGATAAGTGAGATGAGTACAAATTCCGCAACCCTGTATGTTAGTTTTGCGTGGAAGTTGTAAGTTTAATTTAGATGTATTATAGTTGTCATATTATGTTATATCTTTTATTATAGTTATTACGATTAGTCAATTAACTATAGGTTAGTATTATACAAATCCCGCAGTCTGCGATGTAGCAGTATGAATAGTTTATATATATATATATATATATTTATTTATTTATTTATAAGTGCACATGTTAGTAGCGAATTTCATAAATTAAAGAATCCTTCACGCACACACGGGGAATTTTAAGTATAATTAATAGACAGACGAGAAGTCTATGTATCCAGAAAATCACAACGAAGAATAGCATACATTGAGGAAGTCACAGAACATTATAATTGTAAGAATAATTAAGTAATGCAGTTAGTGTAACGTGTTATTGAAAGTAGAAGTTATGGTTGAAAATTCGATATATTGCTTAGTACGGAACTCGATATTTAAATTATATTATAACGCTTTGCAGAAAACACAGTTTTGAGAAACAGATAAATTCGAAGGTTAGCAGGTATTGATAACCAGTCCGAGCACACCCCTACATTAATAGCCTATAAAATAAGCCTACATGAATACCCCCTTATGAATAGCCTATGTGAATACCCCTAAGTGAACCTTTCTACAAATAATGATTGTATGACATTTAAAGGAATTATAAAGTTTTATATAAAGACAAGAGGGGCACAAAACTTAAGAGTATATTTCAGTCATTCAGATTTACGCCTAAATATCCCTGAATAAAGGTAAAAATTATAGTAAACATAAGTGTACATTAACTGTTAGCAATGGGGTATAAAAACAGCCAACATAAAATGATTCAGGCCTATTTACATAAATTAATACAAGATTGAACAACAACATGTTTACAAAATTATAACAGCACCATGTTAAGATGCACATACTAAGTTTCAGGTGACCAGGAACTACACCCCAAAAGAAAAGCCCTTCCGGAAGATGTGCAGATGGATAAGTCCCCGACCTACGTCACACCGGCCGCACCGCATGCTGTCCTCGAGCTCATGAGGCATTTCAAACCAGGTTTTTTTCGAGGCTATTGTTAATTTCAGGTAACACGAAGTAAATTATTCTTATATTGATCACACACATACAGTCATCCCTGCAGGGCCTCACACTCTTACATAGCCACATACAATATTTAAATAATTAATTTACCTATGAACAAAAATAAAATATTGCCTCTTCAAATAAATACAACAAGGCACGCAACATACAAAAAATTGTTTTAACTAATATAACATAATATATTATAATGAATTATGATGAATATTATGTAGTTCAATTCATTTTTTAAACAAAATATAACCAGTTTGAAGAACTGCATAGAAAAATGACTTTGTTAATTAAAGCATAAGTTGTATGGCCATAACTGAAAGGCTTTGCACACAAAAACGATTGGGTAACGAATATTTAATTGCAACAAAACGAAAAAAAGAACATTATTGTTGTGCAATTTATAGGACTAGGGAATATTTAAGCTAGGTTATGCCAGCAAGATATTTTGTCAAACTTAGAATACATTTTAATGATATACATTTCGTAGGAAATTCTCACAAAAGAGGACAGAATTGTGGACACACGATTTAAATGAAAATTATGTTGACACTTTCTTGCATATTAAAATAACAGTTACACTTAACAAACAACTGCTCGAACTCAAATTAAATGTAGACACATGTGAAACATAATATCATATGTGCCCACGCTAATAATTGCTTATAATGTAATCTAACCATACGGTTGTATAATAGAGATAAAACTGTATAAGTTACTTTAACTATCATATCCTTTCCCACTCGAAATATCGCAATGTAGTTGGCCAACCATAGTATATATTATTTGAATTTCTTTGACGAGTAAATAATTAATGAATATTTACTATGTTTCGATATTCTCCTAGACCCAAATGCCCTATGTGACTCACAGTCCTGTTAAATTTCACTAAAGTGTATAATCATACATATGATTTTATTGATAAGTTTATTTAAACAAAAAGTTGTAGTATTAGTATAGATTTTTAATTACAAAAAGTGTTTATGTTCCATGTATAATCTGTATTTTCTCTTACAGCTCTCTTAATATTGTAGGGGAAGGTGGGGTAAAGTGGCCACTCTAAGGGAAATTGAATTTTCACCAAACCATGGTTATTGATAGAAGTCTGCCGCATATACACTTTTGCCACTTTTCCCATATAGGCTATTAGTATAAAAACAAATGTGTGGTATTGCAGTGTTCATTTTACAATTCATTATTCTTAATGGAATAATAATACAAATGAAAAACTCAACTAAAATTAGTATTTCAATACATTTTAGTCATAAAAACTCAACCAATGAACAGTATATATTATTCTCAATGAGACAATAATAGAAATGAACAACTCAAACAGGATTAGGATTTCAGTTTCAAGTTCAAAGCGATTGGCCGCCTGAAAACTGCACACAACATTTCTTCAGCCCAGCAATGTCGTTAACACCATCTGCTGGAGAACGGTCAGGCAGATCCTTGCCATCACCATCCATCTTTCTAGATATATTTTCCTATCCGCAACGAAAGACCCCCACGCTATAGATGACTTTCCCAATCACCCAGTCCTCCTGCCGCAACAAGAGCCTAATTACTAACAACAAATGCTACTTAACCAGGCTTCAAAGCGAGCTGGGACATCTCGCTCATAAAACCCGGGGGTGATGTAGCGGACACACTAGTGGGTTCATGAAGGCACCTTAATAAATCATCAATTTCTGAACACGGTGTTACTAATCCAAATATGACACAACGTGTGGCCACCGACGAGGGAAGAACGCAACTTGAGGAGTGTGCTCGTGCGCCGTTTACCGTATTGCTAGATGCAGCCAACTCAAGAACAGATGGGAATGTTCTAATTAGGAATCAACCAGGATGGTATAACAAATAATTGTGTAGCTTAATTAATATAATAAACTGTAGGCTCCCCGATTGAATAACTGACTAGAGTCATGCAAATTGTATTGAATATGTTTTATTAACTTCATTAAACCCCAGCTGTGATAGTACAATGTTTAACGTTATTCTCTAGCTAGTAATTCAACCTCCGTAACATGTAACCTTAAGAAGGATCAGTCCCCACCAACTTGGATTCATCCATATTTCGCCATAACTTTCATTTAAGGTAGTTTAACGAAATTTTTCGCACGACACAGCTTAAATAACAGCTTCTCAAGCTTTATCAAGTTGATAGGTTTTCACTGCCTTTATTGATTTTCAGCTACCAACAGCTGGGAATAAATAAGTGATTATTCCTGCGAGCGACTTCATCAGGCAAACTAAACACAGCAGTTAAGCAATACCAACTTCAGAAAATGTACAAAGGAATGTCCTGTGCCATGTGGTTTTGTAAAATTCAATACGAACTCTATAACACAGGTTTTTTCTAAAAGTCTGAAAATCCAAGATGGCGGGGACGGATCCCCCTTAAGTACTATCGTCTCTACCTCTGACTATCGCCACCCATGTAACAACATGTACAACCATAGGACGCCCAAGGCATATGTCCGTCACTCGGACGTAAGACCCTAGCAACAAGTTTGCTACAATATGTATGTAGGTAGGTATGCAGAAAATTATTTAGGAATGCAGGTAGGTAGGTAGTTTTTAAGGCCTGGAGATAGGCAGCGAGGCAGTTAGTTAGTTAGGAAGTTATGTTCAATGATAGGATGGTATCTATCTAGGTATTTAGGTAGGTGGTAGGTAGGAGGTAGGTAGGTAATCAGGTAGGCAGGAAGACAGGTTGGTACATAGGTAGGTGTGTAGGTAAGAAGGCTGGCATTCATATAGGTATGTAGGTAGGTGGGTAAGTCGGTAGGCAGGAAGGTATGAAGTTAGACAGAAAGGTAGATAGATAGGAATGGAGGTTAAATATGTAGGAAAGGGAGAGAAGAATGCAGGTAGGCAGATAGTTACGTAGGCAGGTAGGAATGAAGGTAGGTAGGAAAGTATGTAGGCAGGTAGGTAAGAATGCAGACAGGAAGGCATGTTGGTAGCTATGTATATAGGTAGGCAGGTCTACACGTGGGAAGGAATGTAGGTAGACAGGTAGGCTGCTAGGTGCAGGTAGGTAATTAGACAGGTAGGCAAGTAGATAGGTAGGTAGGAACTTTAACAGGCATGTTGATAGGTAGGTACGTAGGCTGCTTGCAGATAGGTAGTTCGACATGAAGATTGGCGGGTAGATAGATAGGTAGGTAGTTAGGAAGGTAGGTAGGCAGGAATGCAGGTAGGTAGGATTGTAGGTAGGTAGGAATATAGGTTAGAAAGTAGATAGGCAGGCAAGCAGGTAGGTACTTATGTATACTGGAAAGTAGGCTGGTAGTTAGGTACGCAGTCAGTTAGGCAGGTTGTTAGGTAGGTAGGAAGGAAGACAGATAGGTAGGTAGCAGGTAGTTAGGTAGGCATGCATATAGGTAGCCAGGCCGGATGATAGGCAGGCAATCAGGTAGCCAGTTATGTATGTAGGTGAGCAGACAGGCTAGTAGGTATATAGTTTTGTAGGCAGGTAGATATTCAGACTGCTTGGTAGGCTGGTAGTTATGCAATAAGGCATGTGGGTTGGTTGGTAGGTATGTATATAGACAGTAAGGCAGCCAGTTATATAGGTAGATACCATAGGTAGTTTGGCAGAACGGTAGGCATTTAGGTAGGTATCCAGTCAGGCAGGTAGGTAATTTAATAGGTAGAAAGGCAGATTGGTAGGTAGGCATGTAGGCATTTATTTAACATAGATATATGTAGACATGTATGCATTTATTTAACATAGATATATATGTAGGTAGGCAGGTTCGTATGTAGGCAAATAGGCAGGACATAAGGTAGTTTGGCAGGAACGTAAGCATGTAGGAAGGTGGAAACATAGGTAGGCATGTGTGTAAGGTAGTATGTTGGTAGCCAGGTACGCATTTCAGCTGGTACATAGACAGGTAGGTTGGCAGGTGTGAAGGTAGTTAAGTAGGCAGTTATATAGGTAGGTAGCCAGGATGGCATGCAGTCAGGTAGGTAGGAAAGTATGACATGTAAGTAGGCAGGTATATTGGTAGGCATGCAGGCAGGTAGGTATGTGTTTAGTAGGCAGTTAGGCAGGTTAATAGACAGGAAGGAAGGTAGGCAGGAAGGAAGGTAGGTATAACTGAGAGTAGGTAGGCAGATATGAAGGTTGGTATGTAGTTATGTAGGCACAATGGAAGGCAGGAAGTTATGTAGGATTGTATGCAGGAAGAGAAACAGGCAGTTATGAAGTTTTGCATGCAGGTAGACGGGTAGTTAGGTAGTATGTATGTATGTATGTATGTATGCAGTCAGGCAGGCAGGTAAGTAAGCAAGTAGGTAAGCAGAAATAAATTTAGTTTGGTAGGTAGTTATATATGTAGCTATGCTGGTAGAAAGGAAGGTATGTAGAGAGCTAGGAAGTTGAGTTGTAAATAGGAGGTAGGCAGGTGGTAGGTAGGTAGGTAGGAGGCAAATATGTAGGTAGGTGTTCAGGTAGGTAGGTAGGTATTCCGATAGGTATGTATTCAGGTAGGTAGGCAGGTAGGTATATACTTTGGTATGTTGGTATGCAGATAAGCAGACTGGTAGGCAGGTAAGAAGATGGGAATTATTATGTCTTAGCTTACTACTGTAACTTAGCTTCCGGCTGTCTCCTGGTAAACTACCCCGCAGTCCCAGGGTGTATTTATCTGTCTTCCGTCCGTACACATCACGACCGATCTACCTTATACCGCCATGTTCACTCTCGTTACCCGCACACACTCGTGCCAATCTCACCTGACCTTAAACATTATAACCGCGCCCTAGATATATACATAACACATCTTCCCCCTAAATTGTCACTCTATAACCTTGTAACTTGGGCGGAGGCCGTTTCAGTCTTCCTGATTTCCGTGGCTGCTGCTCTTGTTGCTCTGGCTGCTCCCTAGCTGGCTGTTCCAGGTCCAGCATTCTGCTGTGCATTTGCTCAAACCCTCGGAAAGGGTTTCACAGGTGCTCCGGAGACCGCATCTGAGCCATCTGTTGCTGGTCCTTCCCGTGCGAAGTCCCTTCCTGTGGTCGCCTCCCGTGCATAGGCCCTTCCTGGCTTGACTTCGCCATCCCCCCAGACGTCGTGTTCTTGTTAGCTCACTCTTTTGTCTCTGCTGTGCTTCTTTGCCTTTCTTGAACAATCCCGTTTCATGCCTCTCCTGCCGGCGATCTCGTTACTTCTCTGAGTATTAGCTGATCCACATGCCGTGTATGCGACTATCGGTATTCCGTTCTCACTTCATGCGTCCAGAGCCCACAATTATTCAAAGCAGAACAAAACACTAGAAACATTAAGGCTCACTCAAATGCTTATGATCACACTAAACCACAAATTGAAAGAACTCAAAACCATAACACTTCCAAGTTAATACATTTATTCTCATTTCGAAAACATTGCTGGTTCATTTCACATTTCCTGATCAACCTTATTCGATATACACTCATAAAAATTGTATAAAAAGACCCGAGGTGCCTCACCACTATTAACACCACTATATAATATATATTGAGCAAAACTTCTCAAACAGGAGTAGTGAGTACAAAAAATACGTATAGATAAACGGCTAGATATTAAAAATACTAATTAAATACACATCATTTGTAATAACAACCTAGCATTTAAAAGTTTAACCAGATATCACAAAAATAATTCAAAAAATATAATACTGACCCTGCGCCCTTTCGGCTTCTCTGCCTCATAATTATATTCTCCCAAGACGTACACGAACGCATAAAACTGCCGTTGGAAAACTTCTGCAAATCAAAGTATGAAACGCCGAAGGCGCACATTTGACAAATTAATCTGACCAGCCACGGAAAATCCCCTTAAATATTTGGCACAACACAATTCTAGTTGCGCGGGTCAGTGTATGTAAACATGTAGGTAGGAAGGAAGGTAGTCAGGTGGTTAGGTAAGTAACCAGGCAGGTAGGTAGGTAGGTAAGTGTGTAGTTGGGCAGGTAGGTAGGAATGTATACATGTAAATAGTTAGGTAGGTAGGAAGACAGTCAAGCAGGTAGTTAGTTAGGTAAGCAGGCGGGTAGTCTTGTTGGTAGTCAGGTACGCAAGAAGGCAGGAATGCAGGTATTTATTTAGGTATGTTTGTATATACATATGTATGTGTGTGTATATATATAGGCAGGTAGGCAGGTTGCCAGTTAGGCAGTCATGCAGCAAATAGGTAGCAAGGTAGGTAGATAGATAGGCATGTAGTTAGTTCTATTGTAATCTATGTAGGTTGGTAAGAAGGCAGTTCGGTAAATAAATAGGTAAGCATGGCAGCTTGGCAGGTAGGTATGTAGATGGGTATTCTGGTAGCCAGGTACATATATATCCAGGTACGTAAGCAGGTAGTTATTTCGGTAGATTTGAGTATTCAGATGTACCATAATTACGGATCTCGCTTTCTTGTTGACACATTTCATAAACTTGGGTTTTGTTCATCTTATCATGAGGTAAGAAAATTATAAAATTGTGCAGTAGAGCTAACTGACAAGAACTCTATGAAAGTAGACCCTAAAAGTTTTCTTCAGTTTGTGGCTCATAACATTGATAGTGGCATATGTACAATAGGCGGGAAAGGGACTTATCATATAATGGGAATTATCTCATGTGTCACACCAATACCGATAAAAAAAAATGTGTACCAGTTCCTAAGAGAGATATTTCTCTTCAAGATGTATGAAAGGTAGCTGGCATTCCATTTCATATCATCCAAAAGTCTCAGAATATGAAATTGTTATTTGATTCACTTGCTTCATCTGCCATTTCAGAACAAATTAACACAACATATATGATTTGGTTTATGTCCTGGTTTTCTCATTAAAAATGTCCCACATGGTCAGTTACAATTTAAAATATTTACACAGGTAAGGAATATTCAGGAAAAGCTGAGATCGCATTTCTTCCTATGATTGGCCATAATCGTATTGATCTGTTGTGCATATACTCAACACTTCTTTTAATTTTCTCAGAAACTTTAAGATTCAAGAAAAAATATATCGTAACATCATTTGACCAACCTCTCGATTTAAAAAGCAAATCATAATTAATAGTGCACTAACTGATAACTCTCTAGAATATTTGATACTGCTACTTGGAGGTTTCCATCTTAGATTGAGCTTCCTTGCGAGCATTGGGACTATCAGGGAAGGCTCTGGATTGTGGGAAATCCTTCAAACTATTTGCGCTCACAAGACTGTCGGTAACATTTTGAGTGGTAAAGCAGTCTCTAGGGCGATTCGTACCCACTTCATGTTGGATTTGACTCTTAACTTGTTGACTTTGTAAGACTCGCAGTTTGAGTATTGATGACGAAAAAATTGAAGATAAAATTTTAGGATTTCAATATGTCGAGGTACTATATGAAGAAAGTTTGAATGAGAGTATTTTAATAGAAGAAATTGCCACATATTCATCACTCAAAAACATAGTCAAGGCAGTAGAAATGTTGAAGAATTCATCGGACAGCAGAACTGCCCATCTGTGGTTCCAGTACATGGAAATGGTTTCTATTATAAGAAGTTTCTTGGCTGCTGAAAAATCCAGAGATTGGGCTCTGTATTTGAAATTCATACTGCGTACGATGCCTTTCCAAGCAGCTGCCGGCCATAACCGTTATACCAAGTCAACTTACATCTATTCACAACGAATGAAAGACTTGGATGAGAAGCATCCAGAAGTAGCATCCGAGTTCTGTAAAGGGAAATTTGTAGTAAGACGGAGTAATCGTTTTTTGACAGGGCTATCAATATATTGTTATTGAACAAACACTTGTGAGGTCTTTGAAAGGCATAGGTCTAAAGCTTGGGGTAGTATGACAGAACATCAAAAAGCTGCGTGGGTGTTCGTAGGTCAATTCTTCTATGCAAGAGCCCACAGTGTTATCTTATTGTACAAGTGAACAGCATAAAGAGGTGTCACAGACCTACATGAAGAGGTATGCAACGGATACTAGAACAATACTTGATAATTTAATGCAAGTACAACTATTCTGGAAAGGAAACTAACTCATCAACATTGTGAATGAAGTGAATGGTTCTGACAATGTTAGTGCTGAAGCTAAAAAAGTTGGGGAAGTGTCCTGTTAAAAATGACTGGGAATTTTTCAAATATGTTTTCATTTACAAAGAAGTACCGGTTCATTACAATGGCTTATAAAAAATCTGTATACACAAAGAATAGATCTTACAGCATGGAGCATAACCAGATCTTTCAGAGACTAACAGTTGTTCCTTTGAAAGGAGAGATGAACTTTACGAACGTAATTTCACATGAGCTGTGTTCGATTCCTCTAGGTTTATTTGAAGAATATGATATTCTTAGATCAGCAAATAAACCATCATTGTCACATGCTTTATGGAAAATGTGTGAACCATCAGCAGGCATACCATGCCTTCAGGGTTGTACATATGTAATTGATGGTGGGTGGTTTCATCAACAAGCTAGTTGGCCACTCAACTACTTATTCAAATCAGTTTTTGATTCCTACTTGTCTTATGTAAAAACACACTTTGAAAGTGCTATCGTTGTATTCGAAGGATATAATGGTGGTTCATCTATTAAGGACTGCACACACTTAAGACGTACGAAAGGTTTAAACTCTCCAGGTATTCATCTACTCGCCAGAAATGAAAATGTCTATGAAAAAGAATGTGATTTTACTAAACTACAATAACAAGGACAGGTTCATACATAATCTGGGATTAGAACTTAGTGCTGATGAATGTAAGGTTTCCTATGCAGATAGTGATGCAGACACAATCATAACCATAACATCACTAGAACATTAACAATTTGAAAATACCTGTGTTTTTGCAAATGACACTAATCTTCTTGTTCTCATTTTGAGCTTGCCCTGCCACATTTAAGACCCTTGTATGTCAAGAAATAAAATAAAGTGTGGGATATCAACTCTTCAAAACCAAAACGTGGTGAACTTTCTGAAACCCTTCTATTTGTACATTAATGTTTTGGCTGTGACACAACTTCATATATTTTGGCTTTGGGAAACAGGCAACACTGCAACTTGCAGAGATTGATGTAACCTTTTTGAAAGCTGCTATTTTTTTAACTCTGAAAATGCGTTCAAAACATCAATCATTGCTGCTGGGGGACAGTAACCACAAGAGTACACAAAGGTCATGGAAATGAGTCTCTTTTAGAATTAAGAGTTTGTATGTCAACTGATTTTGTCCGCCCTGAAACTTTTCCTCCTACTCCTTCTATAGTGAAGTACCACTCCTTAAGGGTTTATCTCCAAATCATGGAATGGAAAGGACTTTCTTTAATGAGGCCAGAAGATTGGGTTTGGTAACTCGGGAATGGCATGTACTTCCCTGTAATGACAGACATCAGACCTGCTGCAGATAATGTACTCAAAGTGATTTTCTGTAACTGCAAAGGGAACTGTGCAACTGTGAGGTGCTCGTGCAAAAAATATGGCCTGTTCTATAATTCAGTCTGTGGACAGTATCAGGGAGTGGAGTGTGACAATAAAGAACGTGATACCGAACTTTATGAAGATGCTACTTCTTAAACTCAGTTGCAGTGTTTAGTGTGGTGATGATTCAACCAATATTTGTGACACAATGGTTAGTTCCATGAAAAATTGGTAAATACCTTTCTTTTAGATAATTTTGAAAGGAATGCTTTTTATTCAAACCCTTTTTATACAACACAGTTTACGTGATATTTGTAAAAAGTTGTATTCAGTTGCCATTTTCCAAGATGGCGGATTTTCCCCAAGGAATTCTGTTATGTACATTTGAACAATAATAAACGACACCTTTCTAGTCAATGTGGCACAAAAATCATTTATGTTGCAATTATTTCCCTGTCATGTCGTATTTTTCCTATACTCTACAGTAATCCTGCAGTTACCCAATACTGGAGACCAACGGGCGACTATTGCCCGCTACTGGTGACTGACAGCGACAGTCGCAAGGCATGTTGCCCGCTACTCGTGACCGACTGTGACAGTCGCCTAGCAAGTTGCCCACTACTGGTGACCGACAGTGACAGTCGCAAGGCATGTTACCCGCTACTCGTGACCGATGACGACAGTCCCCAGCATGTTGCCCGTTACTGGTGACTGACAGCGACACTCACTCAGCTGGTTGCCCGCTACTGATGACCGACTGTGGCAGTCGCCCAACATGTTGTCCGCTACTGGTGACCGACAGTGTCAGTTGGCAGGCATGTTTCCCGCTACTGGTGACCGACGGCGACAGTCGCCCAGCTTGGCGGTTATCGCCAGGCCAGAAATACACTGGTGTACATGAAAATCGCTACACCATCTTGCCTGACGTAAACGTTACTAAACCATCACATGCTAATAGATGAGAGTACAAATAAGTATTCAGTAGTATTTCACACATAAAGGGTATGTTGTTTAGCATCAGCAAAGCATGCATTCAATATGGAGAAGAGCGTTCTCTCGTGGCTATACAGGTAGCTATGCGACGAGGCATCTCATCATACAGGTGGAGGATAGTGTTCTGAGATTCATACCACCATGTGTCCCGCAACAATGCATGTAGATCAGTCACTGTTTGGGCAAGTAGTTCACGGTGTTGCAAAGGTCGCTTCATCATATGCTATACATGTTCAATAGGGGACGAACCTGGAAACCTGGCAAGCCAAGGAAAAATGGCCACATATTTTAGAGTCTGTTAGGTGATGCGAGCTGTATGGGAACAAGCATTATCGTGCTGTGTGGTAGCATTGGGTATGCTGCGAAAAAAAGGCACAAAATGGGGCTGCGGAACATCATTGGCATATCACTGTGTTGTCTCTGTGCCTTCAACAACCACGAGACATGGCCGGGAGTCATAACTGATGGCATCCGATACCATAATACCTGGTGTCCGGGATGTACTGCGTTCACGAATCAGTGCAGTATCGTTGTGTTGCTCACTGCAATGCCAAACCCTGCTGCAGCTATCGTCTGCATTAAGATCGAAGCAAAACTCAACGGGAAACATAGTGCATTGCCATTCCTCTGTCCAGTGTTGACTTTCCTGGCACCATTGACAGCATGCTGTGCAATGCCGAGGGGCCAAAAGCAAACGGCGCAGTGGACACTGTAATTATCGGCCAGCCTTATTTAAACGGGGGGAAATGGTTCTTGTTTAAGCAGGCAAATGCGATGCAGACACCGCAGACTGCACGACCACTACCTACTCTACGTGTCATACGACCTGAAGGTATTCACGTCTGCACACATCTTGTCATAGTGGTGACTACATGGCCAAGATTAATAGATGTACGACGAGCAATCTTCCGGCTTTGTGCAGTTCAACCACATGACTCCGTTCAAATGGGTATTGGTGGTGATATTCTTCGTAAACACGACGCCACCATGGCATACTTACCTTCCTCTTAACACGCAGACTTCTGCCTTTTCAGCCTGTTGTACAGCCCGTCAAATCACTAGGTACTGGCGGCAAGCGCCCTCTGTATCAGGTGTTGCAGTGACGTTTTTATGACGTCACTTTAACCATTTGCATTTCGCAATTAGTTTTGTGTGTGGTCTGGATTTTATTGCAAATGGATGGCAAATTATGGGTGTGAAAATTTCAAGTACAGCAGTATGTGTTTTTGCACTGGAATATTCAGATGTGGCAACTACCAGCTAGTATCAATACTACTACCAAGCCCCAAAATTCCCAGTTCAATTCTGTTTACAAACATGAAGGAGTGTGCTGTTCTTACCATAACTCCTATAGTAAAATCTCTTCTCTAGCGTCTTCAAATATGAATGATCGTGTATTGTGCCCATAAATTCATAGTTTTCCTTATTTTCCTTCTCCGCCTAATAATTGTCATCAACAGAACCTCTTCATCCGATTACAATTTTATAGATGGATGTACGTTGATATCACTTTTATAGGAGACTCGAATTGTTACTAGTGAGTTGCGCAATGAGAGATTGTCACCCAGCGAATTTTCTCCCTTGTGAAATGGCCCTTCGGAACCTTCCGAATTCTTGCCCATTACATAAAAGTTTCGATCAGCCTCTTTGTATACAGTAAATACGGATTGTATTATTACGCTGTAAAGTAATGCCCTTTCAGAGTACCAACCTCACCTCAGAAACTATGGATTCTTAATTTTTTTTTATCGAAGCGTTGGAGCCGCCGCATTTCAATGTATATGTATGGTTACTAACACAAACGACTTTCCCACTTGTGCACTTCATAATAGCATTGATCAGTAACTACTATTTTTTAAATAAAATATTGAGAAGCAGTTTTATTGTGTATCTAAGGTTGGCTCAGTGGTAAGTCACCATGTATCCACCGCTGGGTCCCTAGTTCCATCCCAGACCTCGACACGGGAATCTTTCAGACAGCGATTATTTTGTGAGGAATATGACCTACACTGCTGTGATGAGTCTTATTTTCCTCGTTTCCTCGCTTATCTTCATTTCTTCGTTGCTTTGTCCCCATCTCATCTCACCTCAATCATTCTTCATGCTAGCCGGGAGCACAATTATGTCCCTCACAGCCGGCTCCAATCAGCTTCAGCTACCTTTCGTCGATATTGCTGACCTTGCCTGAAAATGGGAATGACATACGGATTTGCATTTTACAAGTTGTGGCACTGCCTAATTTCTTGTGATGGATTTCTGCACTCTGTGAACGGGGAACCATAGCATGTTCCGTACGTCTATTAAAGGCTGATCACGATAAAGTAAGCACTATTGAATTTAACCTTAGAAAAAAGTCACCGTTCCTGCCTGCATATATTTTAACGGACGCGCCGAGTGACATGCGCCCAGTAAAGTTGGTAATGATGGATGGAAAGTATTCATGGGCATCGTCACTAGGGGGGCAGAGGAGGCATTGTCATCCCCAAGTGTCTGGCCCGGCAAGGGTTGGCAAAGGGGGAAAGTGGTGTTAAATCTCATCCCTTGATTAAGATAATTTTTAAACACTCATAGCTGCATTTTGATCCGTTTAACCAAATGCTTTTCATTTGTCTCTAAGAATTCTTCTCTCATTTCTTCACAGTATTGCCCTGCAAATAGGCAGTAATATTCAATTGACATTATGTTTCAAGTATTCAAGTGTGTGACATTAACAAAGGCGAAAGTGCCTCACCTACCCTTATTCCTGAAAGGTATTTGTACGATAGTATTTCTACCTGCTCGTGTACCCTGCTCCTCTCCGTCATATTCTTTCTTGGATCTCGGCGGCCATCCATCCCCCCCCCCCCTTCTAGCCTTTCTAAGGATGCCCTAATCTCTTAATACTTGGCTTGCTTCGTGCTCGGCCAGCAAAAAACTTTGTGAGTTAGTATTCCAGGACCCGTACTGGAGTGAAGTCTTTGTATGAATTGAATAGTGTTTCTTAGTACTCAACTCGCAATGAGGCATATAGATTAATTTAAGAGTGCAGCAAGAAGGCGCCAGAATATTACATCGTTCTTTCAGAGATAGTAAGATATAAATAGTAAGCACGCCAATTATCTTATTAATATTATAAAAGCGAAAGTTTGTACGTTTGTTTGTTACTCAATCCCGTCATAATGGACCGACGGATTTGGATGAAATGTGGTATAGGGTAAATTATACTTTGTATTAGCACATAAGGTATTTCATCCTGGAAAAACGAACAGTTTCTTACGCAATGTATATAATATGCCACCAACCATTTGAGTAGGCGCTGGTTAGTGGTTTGTTTTTAATTCCGGGTTGAAATTACCCTATGTGCCAATCCAGAATATTAGAGTAATAAAGAAGAACAATTAAGATAAAGCACTTGGTCATTATAATTAAGGTTTGAATTTTGCACGCGGATGGAACCACGGGTAACAGCTAGCATGTTTATATATTATCATATGTTATTAATAGAACTTGAAAATGCATATATGTCGTTGAATTATGAACGTATAAATTTTTGGTTGCTTACTCTAAATATATCGAAAAACTAATTTAAATAAATATTATGGCAATAGATTATGGTAACTGTGTTTTATGTTCTTATATTGGCTATGGCTATCTTAATGAAAATTCACATTCAGTGAAAAGAGTAGAACTAACAGTACTCGATTATGTTTTCTGTACAGTATTGTACTAAGATTTTCTCTTAAAACATGGGGTCAACTAATACTTCCAATGCTGTACACTGTGATGTACATTACAGTTTGCATCGTCTTTCATAAATGTGTGCAATTTTTAGACTTAGAAATCAGTAGTCATGTCATGTTAACAAGCTTGATTATTGGTGTTGGCACTATTAATTTAACAAACTTAATCAAAAATAATGTAATTGTAAATGGCTTTTTAACGTCCCTCGGTTTTATGCTGGAAAGCTTGGCAGGAGAATGTTTACAGACTAACTTATAGCCTAACTTAAATTAACACCCATGCCTTACCCGTGATTCGAACCCAGAGCTTCCTGCGCCCCAGATCGGTGGCACACCAACCGACTGTGACACGGGAGGTCGGCTATATATAATGTACATTCATATGTTGGCACCTAGGCAGATATTTTTACTTACAACGCCGCTTGTGATTAAATGTGCTGTAACCCTTATAAGTACGAATTAAAACATACGCCTTAATTGAGGCACAGTATACGTGCTGAGAAACAGAATCCATAAACCATTAATTTAAGGACGGCGTGGACATGCTTAAACAAAGCATCATTACCTCTTTTCCATTAGGAATTGAAAATGTTTTTCCTACCACAGACAACCAGACAGGAGACATGCTTTAAGCTATGAGACAGTGGTTTTGTGATAAAAAGTAAGAGGCTAAATTCAATGCATACCGCAGTACATCAAGTACTCAGGCTGCAGTACAGATAGCGTGCGCTGTTGCCAGGCTCTCTACTCTATTATAACATTTAGAAGATCGCTTGGTTGAAAATCTGTGTGTGTAAATTAAACTTTTTAAGAAATTTAAAACCTTGTATTATCATAAATTTAAGAATTTAAATGAATGCTCGATTAAATTTGTATGCATATCTTATAAATCATATGTCACACACACATATATGTGTATGTATAAATATACTCATATATATATATATATCTATATATCTATATATATAATATATATATATATATATATATATATATAATGACCCCCCCCGCAGTCGACGATACACTAATTCATACATACATTCTACAGTAACCTAGCTTTGTCCCCCCCCACACCCTCCCCCTCCCCTCGGTAGATGACAGGTAGACGCCTATGAAAGTACTTCCATATCTTAAAGTTGAATAAAAAGTGTAAGTTAACAATTTGTGATGTCGTAAATTATTTATTTCGCTTTCTGTTGTTGTTAATGCACGGCATTGTATAAATGACCAGTTTTGTATAATAATTACTTTTCTAATAATTCCACAGTTTCGCTTGACCGACGCAAGTATAAGTTATGAGGCCTATGGCAATGTTAATTTTATATAAGGCGGAAGAAAACATAACACGCATACAAGTAGATCTTAGCAGGGCTTTCAAACGTGCTCATTTTACCGTGAACAGTCTATACCAACCTTGATGTCAAGTGTTTTCAAAATAACGACGAAAAGATGCGTACACACAGGTCAACGTTCAGATTTTATCACAACAAACACTTAAGTCAATTACCACTCGACTCTGACTATAAATACTGTTGACTTCAGTATGAAGCATTTGATCCTCCTACTACATGCTACCAATCGCTTCGTATAATGGAGTTTAAGACGGCAGTGGTTATGGTTTCTCTCAGTTGCCTATCTTGTTCAGGTAAGAATGCACGTCAAGTACACATATTTCCGATCTCCGAGAAATATTACCTGTTTTTAAGGATTCTTTCAGTACTGCAACGAAAATACTGCAGACTGGCGGTTTTCAGTATAAAAATAAGACTATTCACGATAAAGTGAGCACTTTTTGAAACCCTTCCAGCAAGCACGAAAACTAAATAATTGTGTATTTATTGTGGCCTTAGACGTTAACTTTTGAGTTCTATAAAGCGTTTGCACTATGTTTAATAATCACATCAGAATTAACATATATGCTAACAGATGGCCAAAGATACAAATAATCTTAAAGGAATTTCTAGGCACGGTCTTAAAAAGCGCGACTTTAACATGAACAGTCTTTAATTGATTTAAACCGATTATCGTGTATAGTCCAACTTACATTAAACCAGCATACTATAGTTTCGTTTTTTACCAAAGTAACTTATCTTACTAAATTAAGCAATAAGTTTAGTAATAAAACAATTGTGGAGACTTATTTAAAGGTCTTAACTGCTGCGAAATGCTACTCTGGGAGTATAACTATACTATAAACACAGTTGCGGTTCACCTCTAACGTTTTTCAAGTAGTAATATAGTAATAGAGATTAACTTGAGAAATGGTTATCAATGTGACGTGTGTCCCATAGGAGTATGCTGACTAACGTCAGCATACTCCTATGGGACAAAATATTGATGCCACCAAAACAAAAGTTATTTTTTTATATTATACAAAAATTAGCACAGTGTAAAAAATATTCTTATTCCAATTGAATTGTGATAATTTTGAACTTTGCCTCTCGTCCCCCCTTCCCCCCCCCCTTTTTTTTACACCCACCTTACCTTGTCTTCTCTTCTTATTGAGCCATTCCTCACTCAGTCCCTCCCCCACTATGGGTGGAGAGTTGGACAAAATAGCAGTTCTATTTTTGTAAGAACTGTCATGCTAGATCGATTGCGGCTGGCAATCGAACTCCTCCCGTTTGCTCGGAGGTGGCACAAACTTATTTAAAGTCAAAACAAACATTTTTCAACTGTGCATGTACAGATTGGGATGGAATTCTACCGACAAACTTCGTGAGGCGATTCCTTACGCAAAATCAAGTGTGAAATATTTCGGATATTTTACATCGAAACTTAATATTAAGGGAGATATAAGCACTCAAAAATAGACATTTTAAACTGTATATTTTGCCAAATATCTGGAACGAAGTGAAATTGAAATACAATTCTCAGAATATTGTTTTATGTTATACGGATCTTCATTCAAAGAGCAAACTGTCATTAATACCTCCTCTCGTGATGAAAATAAGAGGAGTGGCCACCTTCTGATTATCATCAACTTTTTTCCCCGGTCAGAATTTATGAACGTTTCATGCTGGTTTAATGAGAAGTATGACCTAAATAACGAAATGATACCCTTGCAGTAACTGACCAGGACTCACCGATTTTCCGCCTAGGCGAACCGGGTTGATTCTCAATGCTTTCTGCAGGAATTCACCTACTGACTGTCACACAAGAAACAAGCAGGCAGCTTCAGTACTATAAACTTATTAATTTATGGCACATGCTGTTTAAAGTAGGTATTGAAAATAGTCTCCACCCTCGCCTGTGCAGTGGACACATCAACATGAAATAGACACATGTATGTAGTATTGCTTACGCGCCTGGAACTGTATCGCTGTCACCGAAAGCTAGGTATGTGTTTGACACAAAAACGATGGAAACTTATCACTCGCATGACTGCAGATAGACGTTCAAAGTGAAAATTAGCTGCAAACCGGTTGCGTAGGTAGATACTTTGATTTTGTTTTTGTTTTGTTTTATTGCATCCATAAGATATTTTTTTCAATACATAGCTGTGCAAAGATATTGGACAAGTCAAATTACAGTGTACAAAGTTTATACACTGGACATAGTAAACACACACATATATATGTCAGACTACACGTGCACGCATCACATCTTTTCCTCATAATTTGACCAATCCTCCTCCAACATGCTATAGGGCGTCGTCGTTTCGCTGAAACAGAAGAAAAAGGAAACGAGAAAAACTGGAACAAGAAATGCATACAAAGACATGTTATGCAATAATTTCTTAATTTTTTTAGTTTAGATATTCATCTACACCATAAAATGTTAGTTTAGAAAAAAATTTCGGCTGTTTTTAAAAGAGTTTTTGGTTAGAGAAGTAAATTTCTTGAAGCTGTTGTGGTAACTTATTGAAAAGTTGGCTACTACGGTAGGATGGCCCTTTCTGGACAAGTTTTAAGTTGAGTGAAGCCACGTGTAAATGTTTTTTTATTCTAGTGTCATGCTTATGAAAGGGTTCATTTTTCTGAAATAAATGGCTGTTTTTGGACATGAATATAAATACTGAAAACATGTACTCACATGCAAATGTTAAAATCTCTGAGCTCTTGAAAAGAGGTCTACATGAGTCTGACTCTCTTTTGCCATTGATTATTCCTACAGCTCTCTTTTGCGTGTGAAACACTTTTTTGCTGTCAGAGGAATTGCCCCAAAAAGTTATACCATAACACATGATGGAATGAAAATATGCAAAATATACCATTTTTGCTGTGTTTTTGTTCAAGGCCTCTGCAACACTCCGCAAGGCGAAACATACTAAATTTAGTTTAAGTAAAATATACACAATGTGAGATTTCCAGTTAAGTAAATTGTCTACTTTTAAGCCGAGAAACTTAATCACTGCAGTTTCATTAATTTTGTCTCTATTACTGCTTACATATGAATTACTGTTTTTTTTTTTTTTTCTGTTCTTTGTGAGGAAATTCATGATATATTTTATCTAGGTTGAGATTTAATTTGTTTGCAGTAAACCATGCATTTAGCTCTGTAAAACACCAGGCTCATAATGGTTTGAATTGTATGTGTATGGGCTGCTGCAAACGACGGTGTATTTGAAATATATTTTTCTGGTTATTAAATGTTTTCACATAATGGATGAAATATCGAAAAAGTAACCCCGCCCCAAATCCCATGTAAATCGGTCAAAAAGTGCAGATTCCATGCCTAAAAGAAGTTGAAATACACACCCCCTCCGGTCATCACATCTCTCCTCCCTGGTGGAGCGGGATTGATTTAGGGGAGGGGGTGGATCGAGATAGGAAGGTCGAAAGGTGTGCACCCCCACCTTAAGGGTAAAGAGTGGAACAAGGAGGTGCGAAAAACGGGAGGGGCGTGTTTTCACATTATTTTCAGCCTGGAAACTGCCATTTTCGACCAATTTACATCATGCTGCCTACATCATCGTCCAGCTCCATATTTGTAAAACATGTAGTTTGGGAGGCGAAGTGATGTTACACATTGCTTTGTGGGAGATGTGATTACATTTTCCATTTCTTAGCAGCAGAAATTAGACTTATTGGCTAGAAATGTGATGGTTTTAAAAAAGCGTATACATTTTTGTATGGACAATTGGGTATGTTTTCCATACGCTAGTGTTCACTCTGATGTTTATGTATTCCAATTTATGAATTCGAACCATTCCAATTCCATTCAACAGAATTCCTCCCATCAAAGACAGATAACATTCGGTCACGAGCAAGGGATGTAGAATGTAATGGGCTAGTAAGCTTTCGTGGATTGATGTTTGGTTGTTATTTAACGTCCCTTGACAGATTGAAACAGTGGCTCAGAAAATCAGGAGCATTAAAAGAAGTGGCCATGTCCTGTATTAAGAAACCATCCCAGCACTCGCCGGGAGTGTTTCCGGAAAACCATGGAAAACCAGTCAGGATGACTGGATAGGGAACCAGATTTGGGTCCTCCCGAACAGTGATGTATACAGGCCATTTTTGGAAGGGGGTGATCTAAAGTGCAGTGAAACATTTTTAGGGGCGGAGGAAGAGAATTGCTATAAAATTAGTGACTTGCTAATAACATTTGGAAAAGTATGGGTCCAGAGAGTTATCCCTTGGCAAATTTGTTGATTTCGAGGTTAAAATTTAACAGTAACTAAGCCTCTTTTGTAACAAACCCATGTTTATTCATTTGAAACTGTATTCTTGAGCCAAATGCATAACTAGGTATATAATACTTCCGGCAAACTTTGGCATCTTATTTAGCTGAAACAACATTTCATAATCGACATTGAAATTATATCTTACAGATTTGTCTCATACAAGACCATAATGGTGGAAACTACTTTACAAACCGACAATATCATATTGCGATAACTATCTAAAAATTCGGATTCTCGATATAGGCGATCGTACCTAGTTCCCCCCCCCCCCCCCGGCCTAACACCCAAAAACTTTTGTACGCCACTGTTCCCGAATGGGAGTCTATGGAGTTCCACTGCACCAACCTTGCTCGGTATCATCTTTGAGAATAAAAATTAAAAATGGGCTGACTACACTGTTTGCAAATTGCATATACACTACCAGATATTAAAGGTTTAATATCTAGTTGAACTCGTGACAGGGGTCCAATGAGCCCGACTTTTACTCCTGCCCCTTTCCCCCACCTCCCACCCTCTCTTTTTTACTCTCAGGACTTAGACTTGAGAATACGAATGAGCGATCAACCTGTTAATCCGATAGCTAATCCAGTAGTTAAAAATATACCAATGCCTTAAACTGTTATTAATGAGTTGAGTTAGAGTCGAACGGCAAGCGATAAAAGTCAGATCCTCCCAATTCATCAGAATCCACATCAACGTCCTTCTTCAGAGCACAGATAGCTTATTCTTCCCAGTCTACCCAAGTCACTATGTAGCCAGAACATTAAGCAAAATCCAAGCACCACAGAGCAGTATATTTAGGCGACGGCAGGCAAAAGGCCAGTTGCATGGCGAATTCAGTCCGCGAGAGCAGCACACGTATCACTTGAAGTTGCGTTAGGTAAACCGATTAATCCATATTAGCCGACCGACCTGGCGAGGTCCACCACCCTCGCCAGACACTCGTCCTGGATGCTAATCCAATGTCACAAGTACCTCAATTTCTTCATTCCGATTACCAGCGCTCAGCTCCGGATAATCAAGGTCACAAGAGAAATGCTAGTTTGGTCTTTGAGATGGTATTTGAACATTCCCAGCGACCCCACCAAGTAGGAGCCTCACATGTGCTCCTCCGAGATGCTATCTATTGCAGGTACTCACTGTGCCCTATCTCCCAAAGAGACATTCTTATGAGAGCCAGCCAGTAGGGTTTTGTATAGTGATGTGCAAGATAAAGTATGACAGCCAACTAGCTTTAATAGCACAGAAGGAGTAAAATAGGGGAGACTAGTGTCGGAAGTAACACATTTTGAATTAAACTTTTTATGCCATATATATTTTACATTTAACTTATTTTAGTATAAATGTAAAGGTGGTAAATCTGTGAGTTTGATCAAAAATTAAGTGGTTGCAACGAAAGTAAGCGAAAATTTCACAAATATTCAATTAGCAGAAAATGGTATATTACTATTGACCCCACAATTAGGTAATTTGTATCAGTGGTTAGGTCATATTTCACGTATATAAAATATCATGATACATATTAATTGTGTTCAATTACTGCAAAGATAACAAAAAAAAAGCAAAATCAATACAATATCTCCATGATTGTAATCAATGACAATAAAAAATAATTTTAAAAAAGGCATATAATAACATATTTATAAAGTGCCTATTCTAACAACTAAATCAAATGTAGAAATCGCACAAAATGGCGAATTTTCTTCTGTGTATGCCACATTGCTGTGTATTGAATACACTGTGCACCTTGACGACTCTTGCAAAAACTATCCTTGCGAACTAAGCAAAAGAAATCTTTATTTTTGCAGTTTGGCCTTGAAAAAATTAATTTTTCTTTGCAACTATATATCCTCTTCGCAGTTTTATTTACTGAATTCCTTTCACTAAAATACATTCTATGCATTGCAGGTATACCAGTCTTCTTTCTCTTGGCTTTCTCTTCAAATCCTCTTTTTTTTTAGTCTGATTGACATATTCTCTTTCGATGTGGTTACCTGTAAATCGTTCTGGTCTGTAACTGATGCTAGAATAAATTCAATTTCATCAAAAATGTTTATATTGAAATGCTAAAGTCAAGAAACTTCATAAATCCACTTATTATATTTTTGGAAGATGTAGCCTCAGGGAGACTAGAATAACACATTTCTGGTGCTATATCATATATTGTGATTATTTTCTCTGGGTGACATTACAACCAGGGAATCTATATTACGAGATGTATATTTTTTTTGTTATTGTCTATATGTTCTTCTGTCCAATGGCTGTAGTTTATGAGAGCAAGCAAGGGGAAAGGAAAGAACAATTGTTCTGGTTTTGAAGAATTTTATCACTGGCGGGAAAAGTGTTTCTTGGCATTCTGTAAAAAGCATTTTATATTAACAGCTATTAGATATTTTAGTGCTGAGAAAATCTAGTCTCGCAATAAATGTAATTAGTCTACACATTAACAGTGCCATCCGCTACTTTTAAGGGCCCAGAAATATTTGCCCTAAAAAATGTATGTTTCAATTCCAATAAAAACATTGTATTAATTAAATAAGGCCTATTTGTAAAGCTCAGTCTAAACAATCTTACGAGAATATACCGGACACTCACTGATATTAAGTAATTAAATAAGCTGTGAAATATTGTTCAGAATAATTTTTGGCCTGCTACATGGTCAGAATGAAATTGTATTGCCGCTTTTTGTACATTTACAAATTGTGGTTTAACTTCACTATGACAATGTACTTAAATTATATATTTGACTCGAATGTGCTATTTTTACTGCACAACATCAGTGATATTCAAATCATTTTATTTAGTGAGGTGGGTATTTGGTAGTGTTTTCGTTGCATTTGAAAGTAATGTATTAAGTTTTTGTATTTCATTTGTTTGAGGTTAGAACTTTTTGAGATTTTGGAGAAATCATCAGAAAAGAGGATTCCTTCAAAATCCACACCGTACGGTTTCCTGGAGCACAAACGACAGCAAGCACAAAGACACGCTGATTTTCCTACTTCATATATATTAACCTGATTTGTACCTGCGTATCTGGTATAACAGTGTGAAACTGGTAAAATGGAGCTTTGGAAAGTAGAGTAGCGAATGTTTTGTGTGAATCCACTTCTTTTTGGAGCCAATCGTAAACTGGTTTTATATTTTTTATGTAAGGTAGGTAAGCCAAAAGTGCCTTATATTCCCAAAGTGAACCACTATTTTAAAAAAAATTCCAGAAAATCTCAACAGATGGCACAAATACATAGTGTGAAAATGCACTTAAAACCCATGTACCAAGAACTGTTAGTGTCGGATGAAAGAAAACTATTTTAAAATAACCATTTTTGTTTAAACATACTCTGAATTTCGGCGTTATTATTTTCATGTAAGTACAAAATATGTGTTTACTTTTATTAAGTAAACGTAACGTTTAAGTGTTATAGGCCTATATAATTATTTACTTCATGTGTGATAAATGGGTTAGCATATTATTAGTTAATATCCCCTGTACACTTTCCGCCCCCTCATTTCCAATAACTTGGTAAGATTTTTCCTCCCCATCAGCCCCGCCCTTACACTTCTCGCCACCTCATCCTCATTCAAGCCCATATGTACCTCCCGGTCGGAGGGGCTTTTCCCACACGAACACTCCAGGGCTCACAACAACAACACATTACACTAAAAAAAAAAAAAAAATTTAAGCCCATATGTATCTCCCGGTCGGAGGGGCTTCTCCCACATTTACACTCCCTGGGCTCACTCACCTTGTACATTAACTATTCTTCCGCCATAGTATCAGTGCACATCAGATTAACCTGCTGTTGGAACAATATCGATTTACTGTCTGATATTAATGTGGCCAGCAGAAAGTTCCTTATACAACATATGGATGACGTTACCCGAGGTATTATCATTGCGAAATTGGAAGAATATCGGAGAGTTCAAGGTTGCTCACAGCATCGTGTCACGAGCCTGGGCAGCATTTCAAGCAACATGAACAGCTGTACGAAGGTTTAGTTGTGATTATTCAGGAGCAACCACTGCGATAGAAGAAAAGCATATTATCCTACAGGCGAGGAGAGATCGACGGCAGGCAGCAGGTGAAATCGCTAGGCACATCCAAAATACTACTGGACTCCCAGCATCGTTTTCTACTATGGCCAGAAGATTGCACATACTGGTTTTTTTGCTCTGCGACCACTTAGGTATATGCCGTTGACTGCTACTCAGACAGTGTTTTGCTGTGGTGTCAGGAACCCAAGGACTGGGAACTCAGCAGTGGGGACGAGTGCTCTTTACAGATGAGAGCCAATATAGTCTCATTAGCGATTCCGGATGTCTATACACCTGGGGAGAGAGGGTAACGTGCAATTACCCCTCCAACACATCGAAAGGCACCGGTTTGCAGATGGTAGAATTCTAGTGTGGTGAGGTATAGTGCCTGGTGGTCGTACAAAGCTTCACATCTTCCAAGGAAGTTCAGTCACTGACTAGAAATTATCCCTATCAAAGAAAAGACTGCTCATTATATAACTACTACAACAATGTTCAAGGATGTTAGTTGCGATCTGCTCCCATCGTAGCTAGGGAGAAGGTCTAATACAAAGTCGCTCCTTCTGCTTGGCCGGCCGACTCCTTTCAGACACCTTGCACATTTGAACACATAGGTCAATATGGTCATTCAGTGCTGGCCAGTACAATGCTTGTTTAGCTTTTGCTCTGCACTTGAGATAAGTGCCCTTCTGTGCCCTTCATGTAGCAATTGTAGCATTTTCCCTCATAGTGCAACAGGAATGACTACTCTAACACATTTAGTTTCAACATCATTTAACAATAAAATGACATTTTCCACAAACACGTTATCTCTATATTTCCAATAGACCTGTACTCTGTCAGACATTTGAGATGCAAGTTTAGGCTATCCTTGACAGTAGTAACAAACAAGGTCCTGCATAGCGGGGTCCCCCTGAGTTGCAACTGCTAACTCCTGCCTGGCTCTGTCACTAAAGGGCAAGCACTGTACAGCATGAACCAGTTCGAGCATACTGAGGTCCTCGGATATTGGGTCTGTTATGTAGGCCCTCGACAGCAAGTCAGCTTTACCTGGTCTGTACTCTAGTGTTACATCGTACTTGTACAGTTTAAGTCGCAGTCTTTTGAGCCTAGGTCAGCCGATCTTATGCACTTCCTTCTGCATCGATGGGATAAGGGGTTTATGGTCAGTAAAAACCTTGACTGGGTAACCCTATACTATATTGTGAAACTTCCTCAGTGGCCATTCAATTGTCAATAGTTCCTTCTCAATTTGAGCATAATTAAATTATCTGCTAGTCAGGTTAAACGATGCAAAGGCAATTGGTTTTTCGTTCTGCATTAAACAGCATCCAAAGCCTGACTTTGATGCATTGGCCTGGATTGCAGCCAGCTGCGAAGGGTCAAATTTGGTAAGGGTGGTTGCTGCTGCTATTTTACGTTTTAATGTTTCGAACGCCTGTATGTGTGTGTCTTACCAGTTCCATTCAGTTTTAATCTTTTGTTGATGCCTAAGAGGTGCTGCCACGGTGGCAAAATCTGGTACATACTCTCTTACATAGCTAAACATACCCATAACTCATAACAGTTCCTCCCTACATTAGGGATATTCAACATCTAACAGTGCTCGGACTCTGTCTGGGTCAGCTTGCTTTCCTGCTGCTGAGAATATCTGGCCGACATATCTTACACTACTTTTCCTATACAGAAGTTTTTGGTCATTGAACTTAGCATTATTCAGGCATGCCTGTGTAATGACTGCTTGTAGAGCATCGTCATGTTCCTTTTCAGTATTACCAAAGGTTACAATATCATCAAATTACACAACAACATTAGGGAGTTTACCAAAGATGGAGTAATTCTTTTCCTGAAAATTTTCCAGAGCATTGGTAACACCAAATGGAAGACGCAAAAATCTGTAAACACTGTATGGTGTTGAAAAGTAACGTTTGTGGCTTGACTGCTCATCTAATTCGAAATGGTAAAAGCCATCTTTAATTGTCAAATATTGTGTAATAATTTTTTCCATACAATTTATCACTTATCTCACTTAATGTGGTAATGGGGTAAGGTTTGCGCTTAATTACTTTGTTAAGATCAGCAGGATCTAAACATAACTGCAACCGACAATTTGGCTTTTCCAAAACAACAAGGTTGCTGATGAACCATTCAGGTGTTATCTGGGTCACTGGTTTTATCACATGCTGGGCCTCCAATTAAGCTAGGGTGGACCTCAGTGTTTCATTAATTATCTTCGGCTTGCGCATTGCAGGCCTCCTAACCTGCTCGGAGTTGGGCTCTGTTACTATAGAGCACTGACCTGGGTATTTACTAAACCTTGAAAGATAACTTTGTGAGTACTTATAAACACGTTAACACTTGTGTCACTCAGCTTTTCAGTTACACTGTCTAAACACCGAATTAATCCTAATCCTATACATGCTTCAATCTCTAGGATTGGACAGCTATTTGTCTTAAGCATTGTGAAAACAAGGTTATTTTCCTTTTTGTTCATCTCACAGTCAAATCTTATGGTACCTACAGTAGTTAGTTTGGTCCCTCTGTAAACTTCAATTGTTGCACTAGTTCTGTTCATTCTTTCTTCACCTCTTATGTCGATGAATGTTTAGAATGGCAAAATGTTCACTTCGGACCCTGTGTCTAGCTTGAATGCCATTTGGTGACCATTGACAGAAATATTTTGTTTCCACTCCTTTTGATATGCACTTTCCGATGTGTCCACTCTAATGATATCACACTAAAATGAGTCTGCTACATCACTGTCACTAGCATGCTCTGTCAGCTCATTCATGTGTTCTTGATGTTTCATTTTGGGGCACTGTTTGATTAAATGTCCTTTTACCTGACAGTTCAGACAATTGTTCCCATATGCCGGGCACACTCCGTACTTATGTGCTCGGACCACACTTCCAACATGTTTTCTTTGGCTGGTCTTTATTGTTCTCACTGAAATGTTTGAAGTGACTTGCAGGGTCCCTACCACAAAAATTGTCACTACTTTTATTGCCCTTTATACCGTAGGTTTTTGAGTGAGACCTCCACATACCAGCACACATTGCATCCACAGTTACTGATTTATCTTCTGTATCCTGAAGTCTTTTGCAGAACAACTTACTTCCTTCTGCAGCCTGACACCCTTTGATTGTTTGGTCCAACTTCAGGTCTTCCACTCGTAAAATGGCTTCTCGGTGTTTACAGTCTCAGATGCCGATAACTATACGATCTCCGAGGATGCCATCTTCTTGCTCCCTATATCCACAACTATTTATTAATTTTTTAGATTCTGTCAAGAAATGATTAAAGGTCTCACATTCCCTTTGGCTGCACTGGTAAAATACATACCTCTCATAAGATTCATTTCTTTTTGGGGTGGCATAATTGTCGAAAGCCTTTGCTAGTTTGTCGTACTCGTCAACCTCTTCATCATTAATGTCAAATGGGGCTGCAAGGTCAATTGCATCTTCGCTAACTACATTCAATAGTGTTCTCGCCTTCATTCTGGAAATTTTTCTTTTCTTCTGCAGTTGCATCCACTGGGATATCAGGATCTTTCCTGCTGGTCCAATGTACATGAGAAAATTGTGCTTTAACCTGATCCGATTATCATGGATATTCCCTTCTAAACTGAGTTTCGGTGGGAGGTTAAGGGTTGCCGATGTAGTATTCTCCATTATAATTAACACCGCAATTAACATTTGCACATAAATACGCACCTAAGAACCACTCCAACAAGCAAGGTGCTTCCATTTATACTCTTGAACAATCAGTGTAACTTACTTCATTCCGAATGAACCCCAATGGGCATTCTATTGAATGTGCTATGTTCCACTTGTAGGTTTGCTATAATATTTACTACTACTACATGTTCAGTCCCACAATAAGTCTTTATTTCATCTTATTTGATTACTACAACACAATCCAGTCAACTCAGCATGTTAACACGCCATTTAATTACTGCAAAGACAACATTGTCTCACTCCAGGTTAGCCAACCTAATGCCTTTCACAACTACTCAATTGCAACACCGGCCACCCTTCGATTGCCAGTCTGGCATCTAGACCACACGACCACCATTGCAATAGAAGTGCTAGGAAATAAAATAAAGTAAATACAGGTGTTGGCCTATGCACTATGCAGGTTCGTGCATGTGCATGGCTGCTGGCTGCAGAGCATTACATGGTTATGAGCAGACATATATTGTAAATACTTGTATCGCTCTGCTCACTCTTCAGACAATAAAATCATCATCATCATCATCATCGCATAAAAGACTGTAGGCACCACATGCATGTGCACACACTTTTTTATACATGTAAAAGATAAATATAAATTAAAAGCATGAAAAATACTGACAGTATAACCATCAGTATATATATATATATATATATATATATATATATATATATATATATATATATATATATATATATATATATAATATATATATATATATATGAGAGAGGTAATGTCTCTACATAAATGTTATATGCATTCATGCAGAGCCAACTGCACAGCGATATACACATGTCTCGATCACATACACACATCTGTCTTTCCAACTTGACCAGGCATTCGAGCATGCATACACACTGCTGTACCTCCGTGCACACATGCAGTACAGGATGTAGTAGGCACGCGTGTGTGCGGGAAACATTTCTTTTTCCCAGAGGTAATTGCACAGCAAGGTACATGTGTGAGCACGTCCACTTCTGTATATGTAACAACTAGCGATGGGATTAAATGATACACATAAAATCGAGTGTGTCACAGACAAACCCGTGTATGTATGTACCAACAAAAAAAATCCCCCATAGCCAATGGTCCCCAGTCCTGTCACTAGGGTAAAAAGCATTCCTATGAGAGCAATAGTTATAACCAAGAATCCAGCTGTACTCCCACCAGCCAAGATCACGTAATGAAAAGGGATACCCGCACATTAATACCAATAAAGGCCAACCCATGTGCCAATGAAATATAGTGTGCAGACAGATAGTGGATCGCAGAAAAAATTCTAGAGACACAGTCACAATAGTATCCACCTTCGCCCCTAGTCCATATATTCGCTGTTCGGTAACACAAAGCACAACCTGTTCAATACGAAATCTTACAGGACACCCTCGTCCTCCAGTATTGCGGATGGTGCTGCCATGTTACTGAAACACACAATAACAATTTCCAGAGACATATACAGCTGCTGGTAGATCGCCCGTCACCACCGCCCACAACTCATATATATATATATATATATATATATATATATATATATATATATATATATATATATATATATATATATATATATATATATATATATATATATATATATATATATAAAAACATGCACAAAAGCATCGCACTTTCAAGTCGGGAAATTCTAAGTACATGCCCAAGCTGTGCCCCATGGAACAGAAATATATATAAATTTTTCCCTGCTTTGAGATGTGGGAAGGGATCCTTCCCCACCAGAATGCACACATCTGTGCTCGTGACTCAAGCCGTACACTCACATGTCGGACATCAAGGGGCAGGAAATGACAAATATAAAGCTACCAAAACAGAATAATTAATTCCACCCTCTACTTAGTGGTGTGAGAAGGGAACCCCTTATTTATATTTACACACACATCTCAGGCCATACATGCACCTGTCTTACTTCAAGTACAGGTAATGACAAATACAAAAACACACAGCATAATTATAAATAATCTTATATTCAAATCAAATGTAATGCCAGCATTCATTTACCAACCTACCTGAATTCAATTACAGGTAATGACAAATACAAAAAACACAGAATAATTAATAATCTTTATTCAAATTCAGCCTTCAAAAAATCAGTGGGGTACATAGAAATTCATTCAGCCATACATATCTATCTCTTGTAATACCAACATTAATTTTCCCATCGGTAAGTGCAGAGCATCGTATCCAGCTATTGTGCTGAGAATCAAAACCAAACCACTTCACAAGAAGCCAATTTCCTGACCATCGAATAACTTTCTCAACCAAATAAATGGCCGGGAATCGTGTCAGCTGTACCTCCTGATCATAAAACATCCCTCTGAGTATGTTTCCATCCATAGCCTCAAGATAATAGGTCATTGATTAATAATGATGAACCTTGATAACTTGATAACTCTGTAAATTTCCGTGCTCCAGTCCCCAGTGTATGATTTTGCAAATGTTCCTTTCACTCGCAATATTCTGACTTAGTCTACAACCTTCACATTAGGCCTTCAAGTGTCCAATTTCTTCTCATACTTGTACACTGTTTCCAGCAAAAAAAAATTATCTGTAATGTCCACTGGTCGGGTGCAGATAGTGTGGTGTATGCATTGATTACAAGAGAACACCAATCGGAGCAACAAGTCCAGCCAGTTGTAACCACCAAGACGAAAATTCTCACATCTCAGTTTTAAAAGTGCAGTTTAACTGTTCCATAATGGAGACTTCCAAAGTCCAAAAAAAGTGGGTACTTTAAGAATTAATCTTATCTGCAACCATTAATGAACAGAATGCAGGATTGTAGAATTCTTTGAAAAGATCCACTTGCAAATTTTTAAGTGATCCTTTATCTTGCAAAAATCTTCAGTGCATTGTTAACATCAAGGCCACATTTCTATTGAACTGGAATCGCCCATGCTTACTTGCTGAAACAATCTATGACCATTAAGATACATTAACATGTATCTGAAGCCCTTATTAAGAGTTGTATATTGGATAATTTCAACTAGGTCAGCCTGCTATAGATATTTCAGCCCAAATTTGAGGTTCCGAGGAACGATTACAAAGGTCGATGACACTGTACTTATGACAACTAAAATTATCAGAAATGGTATACTGCACATGATAAGTAGAATCGCATACAAGCTAAATTAATGCGAAGTGGATGCGATGAGAGCTGTTGGAATTACAGCCACAATCAAGAATTGTCTCTCATTGATGCATAATCAACATCCTATAGCTAAAATGGCACAGGTTGGGGGATCGAAAAGGATGTTAAGGTTTCTGTATATGGTCTAAATTGGTCAAAGAGTATGGTATATTAACAAATGAACCTGAAATATTTAAATGGTCACTATTTCGAAAATGAGAGCTTTATATATTTAAACTGTACACTTTTATATTTTCTACCATAGTATTGTTACGCGCAGACTCCCACTTCGGGTGTGGATGCCGTGTTACCTGGTTATGCATGGACCCTGCATTGTGTGGAGTGACCCACCTCGACCTGTGTCGCCCAGTGGCTGGGGAATGATTGACAGCCGGCCTGGCTGGCATCGCAGCCCCTCCTCCCCCTGCATAGGGGAGGAATAATTTCAAATGGCAAGTGACAGCCATTTAATATAAGATATTTAGCCGAGAGTATTTTCTTTGCAGTCGAAAGTCTTTCCCGGGATATAACAATATGTTTGTATTACTATCTTCCAAAATGGCGGACCAACAACTGTATTCCTTTCTTATTTGCGATGCATGCATGGGATATTGTCAACATTGTGATTAAATTGGTTGTTTTCAAAATATGGCATGGCACCCTACGTTTTAAAATGGTTTTCATTTCGAAAAAAAGCAACCCGATGTGCGCAAAAACTACAAAAGTCGCATGTCCTTAGTAAGTACTGTATGTGTGCCGTGTTCGATGAAATTATGTTCACATGTTCCAAAGTTTTTAAAGGAGGACATGTACACAGCAGTCATAAATATGCAGACTGGCACGTGATCTCATAAGCTGATCTTTGCTTCGGAAAGTAGGCTAATAATAAACTGATTATCAACACTGTTGAGTATAACACACTCACAAATTTGTGTTCTCCATATATAGTTGTGAATACTAATTTTACTGATGTATTGTATTGGTTCTCATTATTCACACAGCATGCCTCTATGTACACTGGTAACACGAAAAAATACTAAAACAAAAACAATGAAGTAAACTTTCATGCCTGTCACTTCAAAGGCTACATTCCACTTGGTACTGAAAGCACTGACCAGTATAATGCCAAAAGGAACACCATTAATAAAAATTCGCACTCCAGTAGCGCTTCGTACTGTAACCAGGCGGAACACTCGTCAGCAGTTTTCAGCAGGAATAAGGGCGTCTGATATATGCAATGAAGAAATGATAGGCTTAAACATGTTGTAAACAGGGATGGATAGTTATTCTTTTCATTTTCGTCTGATTCAAACTTAAAAATTGATGATGAGCTCAAGGAATGTGAAAATATAGGTACTTTCCACTTCCAATTGCTGCATATAACAACAACATAAATTGCTCATTATACACTGCCGCCATGTTGTGTCGTCTTTCTTTTACTGAGATTGCCTGACCTGCACGTCAGTAGTTTCAGCCGGAAGTATAGTCTCCAACCCAGACGCCACAACACCATTCCTCCGTTACTGATAGCAGAATCAGTACCTAAAGGAACGCTCGTCAGTACTGGTCAGCTCTTTCAGTTCCAAGTGGAATAAGAGAATTAAAACCCACGTCATAGTGCACTATAAAATGAAAACGAGGCTTTCCCTGAACTGTAGCACTTTTTAGTTTCACAAACATTAGTATGTTTATCCTTCCAAAACCACTGCTAGGCTTTTGATCTATCGCTATCTTTTTTTGCTAGTATTATCGGTGGTGTTTTGTTCGTCAGCATATTCACCCGCAACCACAAAACAAAACCGACGATCAGCTGGGTGAAAAAAAAAAGTACCAGTCATGCAGTAAAGACGTGTGTGGTGTAATTTTATTCCGTTTTTTGAGTAGATCACGAATATGCTAACCTGGAAATCGAAATCGGTAGCTTTCAAATCGTTTCCATTGTACAAAAAAAAGTTTTTTGTTGTACTGAAAATTCAGCAAAAACTTTGAAAGTTGGTGTTAAATGTTTAATGCCATACTAGCTGATCCCAGAAAACGTTCCACCTCTTTTTTTTTTATTTAAAATCCATAATTGTTGTGTCTATAACACCATTTGTTGTATTTAAATTGTAAATGCAAAATTTAAAATGTGAAGTGTAAATGTCATGATGCGTGTCATAGTAAATTAGGTGCAAATGTCATGTGTATTGTGTTTCGTAAAGATAATTTTTTACATATAAAAGTATTATATTTTACACATTATAATTTCATTGAATTGACATAGTAAATCTGTAATTAAACATTCAACACCACTTAATAAGTGGTGTTAATATAATCACTTTTCATATGTTTTTGTTGTACAATAACAAAACTTATGTGTAGTTATTCGATATGCATAGAAGCTCATGGCACTAACTTTTTTTTTTTCAGTTTCAGCACCTGTTGTTGGATTTCTTTGTTTATAATTGAAATTTTATCCATTCGTCTCCTTCCCAGAATATTAGTGTATATTGTAAAGTGTCGTATGATCGATGTATGTTTGAGCTGTGTTGTTCCTGCGCGTAATTGTATATTTTAATCTGTTTGGTGTGCACGTGCTTCTCGATTTTGCCTTCTCAATACGTCCTCTCTATTACGTCGGGTACATCGACCGTGGTATTGATGGCATTTTTCTCTTTTATATCAATAAACATTTCCTGCAAGTATGAGCAAAATCGGCCCATTAATATAGAAAATAGACTTCAGTGCCACCTATCGGAATGAAACATAACTAAAAACCTTACTAGCCACCTCAACAACATATAGTGTGAATATGGTCTCAATTGGTCCAGTGGTTTGTCAGTGATGATGTGGTTTAGTTATGCACAAAGGATATTATATATAAAAGATGATTCAGCACAGAGTCTTAAGAAGGCGGTATATCGACTTCAGTGGGCTCCGAACCACATGCTGATCGACTTGGTGCTTAGAAAAAATAGCACTGTTTACACGGTAAAGATAAGTGGGGCGTCGTTTTATTAAGATATTTCCTATATTACAAACATTCCTGCCTGGAAATAAAAACTTAGAAAACAAAAATAAAATATTTTCCCATTATTAAAATGTATTGACACAATTTAAAAAGTGTTGTTGATAAAATGCTGAACATCAAATTAACCTTAAATATTCAGAATAGTACTTAAAAACGTATTTGTTAAGTTCTGAAGCGAAGCATGTATTAAATACCCTAACATTAAGCTAACCTTAATAATATTCTACTATACGTGTTCGAACTACTGCTCCAAGTGTCCATGAGCTTAAAAGGTATCAAATATTAGTATGTAAGAAATTAAAATAGTTTCATAATATATAGTTGGCTACCTATTCAAATATTATAATTATTGTTATCAAACAGTAGAAATAGTTTTGAACATATAATATATCTCAGTTTATAGCACCACTAATAGAATTCTTCGGAGTAATCATCGGGGTTATAGTAGTTTTCACTATTGCCATCACCATTTAAGTAGCCTTCATATTTTGTTGTCATTTGTTGTACATCACACAAACATCTGCAAAGGTCAGAGCATAAGCGGTTGACGTCGGATCATGGACATGATCCTGGTTGACAGGCTTTGCAATTTCCAATACTTCCTCAGGAGCTGGTAGACTTCCAAGTCATATAATGTCAATGCAGCCTTTTAAATAAAAAAAACTACCTTATATTAAGTGTTATGTGAAGTTAAGGCCCGAAGGTAGGGCGGGATTTTATTGTGTCTCAGGGCTAACCCCTTATGCCTACTAGGAAGGAAAATCATGCAAGTGGACATGCATCGCGACAAAGAGGAATTGGGCAGCCACGGCCTGCATTTTGGGGCCATGACTACCTCCCTAAGTGTACTTAGAGCTAGTCGTAACTATGAAGAGCGACGGAAAACCCCTCAAGAGAGACATAAAAACCCTTGCGACAGAGAAGTAAAAATTTTAAAAATTTTTGCATGCATTAAATTAAATTTAATTAAATAGAATGCTACAGGTGACAGTGTGTTTGGAAAACATGCTCATAGTTAATAGAGTTGGAAAGTCTAGAAGTGAGGGGGCAGGAGCTTTGTTTATTAACTTGACGCCTGCAGTAACCAGAGAGGTTTTTGGACGCATCTCTGGTGGGAGAAGTGACGCTATTGGGCCTCTTCCCCCGATCTCTTCTATGAACCTGAAAATTAAAGGAGAGAAAGTGAGCTACCAGTAAGTGTCAGCAGGGCTGGCTCTTACTGGTTTTTACTAGAACATTAAAAGATGGTAAGGACCTCTGGATGAAAAGACATATTAAGATAGCCTAATTGACCTATAATAATATCCTAAATATAGCCTATAGTTGCATATGTCCTCGAAGACATATGTATCTAGAATAATGCTGTACTACCTCTCAGTGGCCAATCTCCGTAGCCATAGGCTGTAACAGAGCATACTTCGGCCGTATGCTGTAAGTGCGTGGAGCTACGTGTGTATGGGGGGGGGGGAGAGAAGTGACTTATAATTACCAGGGAGGTCTCGCACCAATTGAAGCATTGAACCACACGGCGCTGCAAACCTCTACCTCTCGGCAGAGACAGCCTTGGAATCAGCTGCAGCGCAGGGCCAAGCATACTAGCGACTGTCTGCGATGAGAGGTTAAGTCTATGTTAACCTATAATAGCCTAAATATAAATAATTCAAGTGAAGTCGTATGATTAATTAATCTAGGCTTCGGGTTGCTCAGGTTAAACTACTGTTTCTATATAAGAGGCTGTGGAGGATCTATAATGATTGGCAAGACAGTGTGTTACACGCACGGCTAAGGGGGCTTGTGGCTAGAAGCGACTTGGGTCGGTTATAGCTCTGGGTCTCGTCGATATCATAATCCCCTATGACAGCAATGAGAGGATTGGCGTGTTCCTCAAGGGATTGATAAAAGGTTTGGGCTTGCTTGAGAATTACATCTTGCAGCAGTTCTTGTTTAAGTTCTGTGTGCAAGTTTATTATGGGAATGTACCGTGGTACATAAGAAGCCAATTTGAGGCATTTATTCCGCACCACTTGTAAAGAATTTTAATGAATGTGAGCACAGTAAACCCATGCAGGGGCTACATATGTGATAATGGGTCTAACCAATGATTGGTACAATTGTATCCCATTTTTCTGTGACAATCTGGAAATACGATTTTATATTAGATACAAGGCAGGCATGGCGTCGCCATGTCAGCTTACTATCCATTATTAGGTCAAGGTACTTAACATCTTCCTTGAAGGGAATATTTTCTCTGAAAAGAGTTAATTGTAAATTTGGGGGAATGTTTCAACAGCGTGTGAAGACTACCATTTCACTCTTGCCTACATTTATCTTAATTCGCCACAGGCGAAAATAATTTTCGAACTCATTGAGTTGTGCCTGGACTCGCTTAATTGCAAGTTCAGCTTTATGGGAGTGGGTGTAGATGACTGTGTCATCGGCATAGACACCCGTAGTAATAAGTCAATTTGGGGGGGGGGGGTGGTGGTATGTCATGAGTATAAATATTGTATAGGACTGGTCCTAGGATGCTGCCCTGGGGGACGCCAGCCCTAATGTATTTTTTGGTAGATAACATTCTTTCAATGGAAACCAAGAAGGATCGTTGATCTAAATATGATGCCAGAAGCTTGATGTAACAGTCTGGGAATTTAGTTTGATAAAGCTTATATATTAGCCCTGCGTGGAACACCATATCAAATGCCTTTCCCACACCTAAAAATACTGCAACCGAAAACTGGCGACAGTTAAAAGATTTTTTTATATGTTCTGATAAGCGGACAAGTTGATACACTTGTTGAGTGCTTTTTCCTAAAGCCAAATTGCTCATAAGGAAATAGATTATTCTCGCGAATATGATTATTTAAGCGGTACAAAAGTACTCGTCCATGTATCTTAGAGTGTGAACAGCAAACTGATGGGGCGATAATTTTGCAATTGGGACGGGTCTTTGGCCGATTTCGGAAATACAATTACTGTGGCACTTTTCCAAGAAGTGGGGAAATGGGCAAGATTAAAACTTGCATTAATGCACTCGGCTATAGCCTCAAACATGCTGTCAGGCAGTTGCTTGAAAACTATGGCCTGCAGGGAATATAACCCAGGTGCTTTACGGGGTTTCATACATTTAATAATGCATTTGACCTGCTCAGTGTGCGTGGGGTCTGCCTCGGCACCGTGGGCTGTTTCAGACGCACTCAGAGGTACCTATAAATTTGGGCTACAAAAACTGCATCAGCTGGAAAGTTATTGGGCTGATAAGTTCCCTGATATGATCAGGAAGCTTATCTGTGTCAATCTGCTGTGTCATTTCTGGGACATACTTATTTACGCCCATCTGAATTAGCTCTGTGACGTGTTCGATAGTAGAGTACAATTCCTCGGGAGTACTAATAGGAGCTGTGAGATTAATTTCATCTAGATATTCCTTAAAGCCGGACAAGTTCGCATGCTCATAATCTTTCATTTTACGTATTGGTGTACTGTCAGTTCATTGAATGACAAGTGGACAGGATAATGGTCCGAAGCCAACACATGTAGCATATTAAATTCTAAGGCCATATTAAAACCTTTATTTAGCACAATATCAAGAATATCGGATCTATAATTTATATTGGGAGGGTCAGAAGTAGGTTCGCTAGGGGTGTAAATAATGTACTTAATTATGGTGCTCGTGGTGTCTAAACAAGGTATTCCCATTGGCTGTGAGCACGAAACAGTCCCAAGCGGGATGTTTTGCATTTAGATAGCACACAGCAAGTAAAACTGGATATGCATTAGTTAATTCGTCTAAATCTGCGCGCAAAAGTGTGCGGCCTGGCGGTCAGTATACTGAACAAATTGCGACATGTTGATTCCCGAGTATAATGGTAACACCCACAGCTTCAAGTCTTTGGAGTTGAATTAATTTCGTGGGATTACATACTCTTGAATTATGTATTAAAATCACGACACCTCCGCCGTGTCTATCGCGACCATTTCGAATGCATTTATAGTTGGGAATTGAGAATCTATGCTGTGGATTTAAATGAGTTTCGTTTATTGCAATTATAGGAATCTGATGGCGAGAAATAAAATCTACCAGCTTTTGTTTTTTTTTTTTTTTTTTTTCACCGCGCATACCATTAGCATTCCAGTAAATGAGACTACTGACTAGATTAAACCTAAAGGGCAGAGCATTTGGCAACTGCGTATTAACAGCCATCAGGCTGTTGCTGGTGCCCTTGCACGATAGAGAGGGCTGCCCCAGTCAGGACTCGCCCTTTTTCTTCGACCGATTTGGTTTGGTCGGTCCAAACCATTAGCAATGTGCAGAGTGCCTCCAGCACTCCGCTAAAGGCGGGGAATTTCTCGTTGAGAGAGCTAGCCCTCGCCACCTGCAGTCATTTCGGCATATCGTGGGTTTCAGTATTTGAGGCAGCTGGGATTGTGTCCAGCTGTCCTGCTGGGCGCAGTAGTTTTGTCTGACAGGCAGAAACCTGCTCGTCCAATAGGCGTTGAGCTGGTTCCTGATTGGCCGCGCATGTGACTGTGACCGCTAGAGTGGCGGAGGGGGGGAGCTGAGACGGCTGTTGCGACTCGGAAGGCTGGGAATGTTTATTACGCGATTTATTTGCCTTTTTACCCTTATTTGATAGGGATTTTTCGCGAGGCTGCCAGTACTGACGACGATATAAATTGGCAATAGTTGGGAAATCCAATTCGAATGGCTGATAATGTCAGTGCGCCATAGGCATTGGCAACTGGAATTTGGCGATTTTGTGCAAAATAGGCACAAAAGTCTGGGCTGGTGCACATTGTTTCCAGCCATCTTGCGGCTGGGCTGGGCACTGTTGGGGAGGCTGTGAATGTTATGGAGGCTGTGAATGTTGTGGAGGCTGTGTTGCCTGGATCCAGGGGGCGGGAGTCGATGTGGAACTGCCTTGGTTGAGCTGCGATAGCAGCAGAGTGCCTGCTCTGCTGCTCTTGCTTCCTGCGCTCCTGTGGGGCAAAATATCTCCACTTTTCTTGTTTGCAAGATTCACGAGCCTTATAATTGGCAGTGTGGTTGCCTCCGCAACTCACGCATTTTCGCAATGCCCTGTCTTCGCGATCTGGCAGGTCACATTGCAAGGTGGTGTGTCCTTTGCCACATAGCCTACACCTGGAGTTGAAGACGGGGGAGGGGGGCACACTCTTGTCGAGTGTCCAAATCGCTGGCAGTTGCTACACTGTGCTAGTTCTTCGGGGCGCTGGTACTTTTCGACCTTGATCACAAGGCCGCAGAGTCCACGAAGCTGATAAGATTGTTTGCGACTTTTCACTGACAGAGAATTCTACAATAAAAATATCAAGGGGCTGGCGATCGCGCATTGAGAGTTTTGGCATGATTGACAGTGGTTCGAAGCCGAGGGAGACGAGTTCTTCGCGAATCCAGGTGCTCGGAATACTCTTGTCTAGTCCCTTAAGGGCTACTTTGAGAGGCATCTCGCTACGCGGGATGAGGATTGAATACCCTACTTTGAGGGCATCTAAAATGGATATAGCTTTGCGATAATCATCGAAGGAGGCAGCTATGTAGGAAACTCCCTGTGGAACAACTCTATTTTGTGTTGGTATGCTTAGCTGTTCTCTGAACAGTTTACAAACGTCGGGTAGGTGCACTGATGTGTGTGATACACAATCAGTGGCCTGAGAGCCTCTTCGCCCTGATTGGCTCTGCATTTGGATTGACTGGTGCGGAAGTGGGAGCGTCCTGATTGGTCGGGCCTTGCTGGTCGGAATTTCCTCTTCTTCGAGGCGATGTCTTCGTACATTTTTTCCTGTAAATCAGCCATGGTGAAGCGACCCGGGGGGGGGGGGGGGTGTCCCTGAAGGACCTATCTCCTACACTCTTCAATCTTCTCAAATGGGTGAAAAACTACGTAAAACTCTAAAATAAAAATTACCTAGTTCTCAATTGGCCTCCACAAAACTAATTTTCCTGACCTCTCCTCTTTACCAGAGACAAGGCTGGGGGAAACCACCTGCTTAGCTATATTTAAATTACCCTGGTTAGGGGTGTACCTTAAACTGTGCCCTATAAAAGAGCACAGGCCTGGTGTTGCAGAGAAGCTTGCAGTCCTCTTCTGAGAAAAATTACACTTCTTCGGATCGTATTCAATACAAATTGAGCGCGCTCAAGCAGTTTGCCTGCACTGCACAGCAAACTATCCTTTCATAAAACAAGCAGGGCACAGCTACTGCAAAGCACGTCCGACCTGGACTAAGCACAATGGCGGAATGTCAATATGCAGCCATTGAGATTACACTTAACTTGCTTATTACAATTTTATGAGCAGCATTTCAATTTTTTCCCCACTGGCTTAATTTCCCATTTAAGTTGTCATTTGATTTTTTGAATGAAACATAGCAGAATCACTAACACATCAATATCATCAGCATGAATAACAATTGCAGGGATATTGCTCTCGCCAACATCCACAGTGTGCAAGGCTAGCCTTGTGACCACAGGCAAGTTATGCACATAATGTCGCTCCTCTGATATCACTTTCCAGATTTTGTCTTCAGTAGCAATGCACATAACTCTACTCTGTAATTTGCTTTGATATGTGGATGTTCTTCATAAATCAGCTAGAAACTTGGAAGTGATTGGCCTGGTTTGAATTATCTGTAAGGAACTGTGACCAAGACCTAACTTCTAAGTCTCCCTTGATATTTGCATACAATAGAGATGAGCTATTTTAATGTCCATCTCGATTCTAATTTAAGTCCTTATCAATGTCTCTATATTGGTTACAGTCACTTAATTTACACTATACTCATTATTTACACTTATTCAATATGTCTACTGCCATAATTCCAAATGTCTTACACTCGCACATCCAGTTTCGTAGTCCCACCTGTCAGTCTCACTCCCCACTGTATTAATGCTCGCAGTTCGCAGCCTTCCCTCCCCCTGACCCTTCTTGCCACCACTCAATGCTCTGCTGGATCAACACTTAGCTGTCTTCGCACACCAGTTGACGCTTAGGGTTGCACAATCCTCCAAACTCTAAACTGTTGGCTCAGAGATCCATCACAGCTTAAGTAGTCTCACTAAAAGCTGCAACTGCGGTGACTAGAACATTCTCTAAAAGAAAACCCCAGAAATTCAATCCGCCAAAGATCAGGAGTTCCAACAGGCTTATCTGGAATGCGGCGGCTTGCCTTTGTAAATCGCCGCACACTTATGTTATTACTATGCCCTTGGCACAGTGTGTTTCAATCACAAGTGGGACAGGCCAAGTGGAGCGATGTAGAGCAGCAGGCATGTAACAGTATTATTGTGGTACATTCTTTGAAGAATAGTCTCTATTTAGCTCTTGTCTTGTGCAGTTGAGGTTCAGTACACCACGTATAAAAACATATTATTAAAAACAATTTAATACTGACAATTGTGAGAAATGAATTAGCACATTCCTCCAAAACTTTTCAAACACGGGCCAACTGGTTTAATGGATTGCACAACTGTCCAAGATGAACAAAAGGTGCAAAACAAAGTGTTGTGGTAATTAGCTTTGCGATAATGTTCTAGAAAACACATATGTATATACAGCATTAACCACTATAGCACAGAGGCTGGCATCAATGTAATAATTTAAATTATGCAATGTTTTGCTGTTAAATGGGACATTTTTGTTCTGAACTTGGGATTCTCAAACTCAGAACACTGGCAACACTAATTCAATATTCTCCTCACATGACCGGACATGAACTCAGCAGACAGATATTTGACTAGAATAAAAATTATTATACAATATTATTCTATATGCAGTGTATGTGTGGTGAAAACGGATGACAAATGTTGAATCCTCAATTTTTTTTTTTGCAGTTGGCTATGACTACAAGACAGTACTGCAGAAATCCCTTCTGTTCTACGAGGCTCAGAGGTCAGGAAAGCTGCCTGCTGACCAGAAGGTCAAATGGCGAGCAGACTCGGCCCTCAATGACAAAGGCTGGAAAGGCGAAGATCTTACAGGAGGATACTACGATGGTAACAACAGGCATTACCTTGCACTCTAAAATTGTGACAAATATTACTGATGTGCACTTGTCCTGCTTTTGTGTGCTTACCCATTCGGTAGATCATGAGTTCAAGTCTCACGCCATGAATAGGCACTGTAAATTACACTGACATTAGTGACATTCTTTGTGCTAAGGTTGCTACGGTGGTGTTGCCAGAATGCAAAGTTGTGGGTTTGAATCCCAGGTAAGCTTTGAGTGAGAATACTGTTTTTAGTTGTAAGTTTATAATAGCTATGAGTGTAGGTTCCCTCCTACAAATATGGCTAGCAACATAAATGCAAATGCATTAACTGGTAAAATTAAATAGGAAATGGAAGAATAGCACGTCTCTTGTTTTCTAATTGTACATCATTGTTGACATTAATACAGCTTGAAAGAGTGATTGCTACTATTAGGAACTGCACTGCAGGTTAAGATCACTTGATAAAAATTTTGACAGCCAATTCAAGAATAGGTTGCGAGCTTGCCACAGTAATGTGTGAATTTTATTGGGATAGTTTTGTTTCCTTCCGTGTTTCAATCGACCTCTCCTTTGCCGCCACATTCACCTCAGCAACAGGACACGTCACTGTCAACAGGTTTACACTGACCTGAAATTAGTGTAGATGAGTGTATATAATATTAAAATTGTGAAATTCTTCCACAAATTTAATTGCAAAGGTGGACAAGTACGTATGCAAAAAGTAATGGGAATGAAATGTTTTGTGCAATGTTCCAGCTGGAGACTATGTTAAATTTGGTTTCCCCATGGCTTTCACTACTACAGTGCTGTCATGGAGTGTCCTAGACCATGAAAAGGCCTACACAAAAGCTGGTAAACATCTACTGTTTCATATTTGGAAATTTTAACATTTAAGTATGCAGTTTCCTGCCATCTCAATAACAGCATTACACATATTAACTTTGCATTTTTATGTAACCTAAGCAAGTTTGGAGGGGAGAAGAGGGGAATGGATAGTAGAGGTTTGAGCACCTCTTAACAATTACATCTTGAGAGTCGAGGAGGGTGAAGTGAGTTGGCTGTGGAGTAGCAGGGGAAAAGGGAGATCCCCGAGAAAACCCACAGACACACTGCTTCATCGGGCACGATCCTCAACCTGGGAGTAACCCCACCAGGAATCAAACATGGTATGCCTTAGTGAGAGGTGAGCACTCTAACATCTACACCAACATAACTCCTTAGATGTAGAGAGTAAACCATAGTAACGTAGGAGTATTCGGATAGGGGGAGTAATACAAAAGTACGGTGGTAATTAATTGATGACTTTTCAAATAAACCTATGGAAATAATCCCCATTTCTAGGTATTTTAAAATAAACAGAGACATGACTTAGTGCAATGTTGGCTGTGAATTGGGAAAAATAGTTCCACTTCTTAGTGACTTGTTATCCTCAACTTTAGCGGAACTAAACTGAGACTTTTTGGTTTATACTCATCAGAGAAATAATTGGTGCTTACCAGTAATGTGCTCATGTTTGTAACAATTTTCATGTATCACTTGTTCAATTCGTGGATAATAAGTCACCAAACAGGCAATGTTAATGTGAGCATGATAGAATCATACACAGTGGTTAATGTGAGAAAAAAATTAACGGGACTTCCAAGCGTTCAATTCGCCTATGTTGAAAGAAAGATAAACTAAATTTTTCTATGCACCTGCACAGTATAAAGTACAATTATTTCATTCTTGTAAAAATGGACAAAATATTGATAGTACTCTACGCATTGTGTTGTAGCTATAATAAATTGCTCCCGAGTGATAATTTGTAATCGTGTAATAGCATATATCAATTTAACTTTGAAAACAGGAATTTTCTATTCAAAATTAACATTTTTGAGAAGAGTAGGCTCTAAAATATGCATTTTAAAATAATATTTTCAGAAATTGTATTTTACTGCTTACACTGCTATTAAAATTTTTTCTAGACATTTATTACATTTTATTAATTTAATTTTAAATGTTAACTTAGAATGAAGCTCTCCAAACTTATTCTTAAGCAGGGTAAATAACATGGAAATGGAAATAGATTTTTTTTACGGGAACAATATGGTCTCTTGAAGGTGAGAAGACAGAGAAACAATCAAGATTGCTTGAATTAAAATGTATGGTATGGCTTTAGCCTTGAAAATCTACCAATTTAAGTTAGATGCAAAAATCCAACGCTTCCGTCTCTGAAACACATTAAATATAGCATATGCTTAAATATAGCCACACTTTAAAATTTAAATTTTAAATAAATGTAACAGTAAAATATATACAGGTTTATCTGCTCGAAAGCAAAGCTGCTTCCCAGGCCGCCAAAGTCTAACCACCAGATGGTTGTGTTAGACCTCAGAATGGAGTATAACAGCACAATTCCAGTGGGCCCCCATAGACAAGGACTGAGATACACTCAATCAGCACAGAGAAGCAATCAGCTAACATCTCAGTTGACCAGTTCCAAGACCCAAACCGATACTATGATGCGCCATCCGCTTCCTTCCCACAACCATCTGGAACTCTCACACCCAGAGGAACCCTTGGTCCAGCCGAGGCACAATCCAAAGTCTACATTCTCTCCAGGATAGTGCCGGAGCTGTGTCGCCACTCACTGTGCCAACCCTTTGCTAGAGGAGAGTAACCTTTATATCTCCTTCAGCATGCAAAGTTACAACCACTGACACCACAAATCTAACATCAATGGACCAGCCATCTGACAAAATCACAGGTGAGGCCTGTCCGATCACCTATGGTAGTAGTTTAAATTTCTGTGGCACTTCTGGGTGACTCCATAGGTCCTTTACCATTACCAGCTAGTGGACAAACCTAGGTACCATCTGTTAGCCCGTCAATCAGGCCAGATACCCCATTCCCAGTATGTGAGGTACAGGATTAACCCAGATGTCCATAGTGGAGCCCAATTTGCATAAACCCAGGGGTGCATGTTGCCGAGGCACCACTCTCAATGACTTGGGTCGCCTTGGTGGGGCAGGCTATGTAGGAATTAAGGTCCTTCACCTAGAATCACACACAGGTTATACACACTCGGATACTAGGACATGGTAGAGATCTGACACCTCAAATGCCCACATGCCTTACTACACAGTAACCAAGGGAGTCCGTGACACTGTAAACCCAGTAAAATGTATACAAATAATCAGAGCTGATGTGAGCAATGTGCTGTGCAAATTGCAGGTGTGTTAGGGGACGGCTACAAGGCAATCAAGTGGGCAACAGACTATCTACTAAAGTGCCACGTGGGTGAGAACCAGCTGTACGGCCAAGTGGGGCTGGGCCAACTCGACCACGTGTACTGGACCCGGCCAGAGGACATGACCATGGAACGGCCTGCTTTCATGATCAACGCCTCTGCACCAGGTACGTTGCCACTGCTAAAGGCTATTTATTCACTGTAAACTAAGCACTTTTGAAAGCCCTGTTTGAAATCTACTTGCATTCACATTGTGTATTCACCTAAATGTTGTGGGCCTGATCACTTTATTCGTATTATAAAAATAAGTATTTTACAAATTTGTTTATTCTTGCACTAATACACATAAAAGACAGAAAGCAAAATAAATAATTTCAGTGTTCACAAATTTTTACCCAACACATTTCATTTAATGTTATTAAGTAGAACTACTTTCTCCCTGTCATTAGCAACTTTGTGAGCCAGTTAGTGTGTCTGTTAAAATATCTGCAGGTAAGGGCAGTGACATTTTTCACAGGTTAAGTTCAAAAGTGCTCAATTGAATGTGAGACCATTTGCGTAGGTTTTCTAATGGCTTCTGTGGTATGTATCTAAGAAAGAGTCAGTGCAACATGCAAAATACTTTATTTGAGTTGCCACCGGAGGGTATGGGGGAGGGGGGTTATGGCCCAGCCTAGTCTGGTGCTCACCATAACAAATAAATGAAATTTAAGTGGTCGTACGTCCATGGGCACTAGCTAGCCACAGGGCTAACGCAGATGGTAGAATGAGTCAATTTTAAGTTCTAGTTGCCTGATTGGCAGCAAAGAGCACTAGCAGCCATGGTTTGATTATGTGGTGGCTAAGCCCGTGCAACTGCTGGGTTGTTGTGGAAGTTACAGTGGACGTTTTCTTACTTATGTGGGCGAGAATTCAATGGGATGAGCATTTATCGGACACAATTTTAGCTAGCACGAGGTTTATTGCCAACTAAGTACATGTTACACTCAAACACGTAGTACAAAGAAAAAACATGAAAATTGTGCAGTCTCTCTCAAATAATTATTATACGGGTTACTTGGAAGTGTGCGGTAAACGAAACATACAACAATAACTGCGCAAGACCCTCGCTGGTGTCAGGATATTAACTGATTTAAAAAAAACCATGCCTGAGGGGGCCGAGCTCAAACATAATCTCCATACACTCGTGCACATGGTGCAGAAGTTGAAATTAATTACTTAAGCTAGTGAACCGTGATGTGAGCGACGTGGGGGTGATAAAGAAAAGGTTTTGGTATACTTAAAAATTGGACAGCACTGCATTCTCAGAGCAAAACTAAGACGACGGCCCCCATGCAGCACACACATCCTCCCCCAATCACTGCTGCAGCCAGACTGCCCATCATGGTAGGCAGAAGGGGAGGCAGTGGCGAAACTTCTGTCCACCGCCGTTTGTAACCTTTCAGTTAAATCAAATATTTAAAAATACTCAGCTTGAAAATATTTTTTTATAGACTCATTCTTCTTATCCAGCAAATTCAACAAATTATTGATTAGTATTCTCAAACACAATATAAATCAATATTCCTTCTCTTCGATTATTAAATACTCACTTTCAAAAATATCTTGCTGCAATCATTTCAATAAAATTAACATAAATTCTGCATTATTATACCATTAAAACTTCTCTTTACATGTCCACATCCATCGTTGGAGGTGGTGGAAATTATTTGTCATAAAAAGTTAGTTATATTTTACTTCTGCCTTACTAATGTTGTCTCCTGTCCTCCGATTGTCTGTCATCTGACCATGACACATCTCTCCACCAATCAGCAATGGCGAGACGATAGACAAGCAGGATAATTTTATTTAGTACGTTCATTTAATAAACATTTAATGCCAACTACCCTCTAGCAAAGAAATGAAAAATTACAAACAAAATATTAATACTGAATACTGTCTAGAAACATGAAAAATACACATGATCTCTACGTCAATAAATTATTTAAATAACCAAAGATTATACTGTCAACTTATTTAGTAAAACATAATATGGAAATGATAACTTATTAAAGAAAGTGACAAACCAAGCAAGTAACTTACTCTGTAATCATAACCCCTAAAAACTGCAATGTTACAACTTTGTAACACATAAAATAGGTAGTTTTTACATATACCACTATTCAAGTTGGATGTTTAAGACATTCAGTGGTCAAGATTTAATCACTAAACATTTGAAACAACTTATATGAAATTAAAGAAAATTTGAATAATAATAATAAACAACATTAGTGTCACATTGTCACCCAACCTGTCACAAAGTGACCTCCGCTTATGGTAATTATTTCCTTAATTTTTAGACTTTAAATTCTGAACAGTTCCCCATTTTTTATTACTCTGCCATTCTCAAGAGTATGGGAGTGGCATGATGTCACGCTCAGCAAACGCTTCTACTGCCGTATCGCCGTGGCCTCCATTGGCGAGTGAGCCCGCCTACCTGGTAAATTCCCCATCCGAGTTATTTTTCCTGCAGTACTTTGCACTCCTGCCACACTCACTACACTGGGATTTACTCTGCTATACATTAAGGGTGGGGGTCGCTACACTTGGCACTGTCTGGGTTTTCTCCACGTGTTCCTGCCACTGTCATTGGCACCAGACTAAATAAAGGCTGAGGCCCGAGGGGCTCCAATGACATAGTAATGGCTAAGACATGCTTCTCCTATAAAAAAATTAATTAAAAATAACACACTGTAGCGATTCAGTGAGTACAAACATGTGATCAGCTTTCACCAGAGCTGGACAAACTTACGTGATAACTGCTCAGTCAGCTCAAATGCTGATGGAAAGGTGAGAATTATTGAGTGCTTTTGGCAAACTGACAGGAGGAAATGTAAAAGGGAAGCTCAACAGTTCTCCATAAACCACATAAAATACCTTAGAGAAACATGAGTTTTTAATGAATGCAATGTTATCAAAAACCTAAGTGCCTATCTCAAAGAAGGAAACAAGCCACAAGTTTGGGAGAAACTGTATACCCAACTGAAACTTCTTGTGAAAATTGATTGGGACTAGATATATGATGACTTCTGTACATAGCCACAAACTCACTCCTCGCCTCGAAAAATTATCAAGCACAAGAATGAATTTAGTCAGGCTCTTTTGAAGCCTCAGAATTACATATTCTCTTATTACTGTATTTATCAGAATGTAAAACAATGTTTTGTTCCAGTTTTTATTTCAAAAATGTTAAGGGTTGTCCTCTGTTCTCATACACTAAAATTTTGATGTCAACTCTTGCTCAAGTAGTATAAAGTGATGGTCAACATTTTTTACTAGATGTATACATTTCATTACAGTGCAAACCACAATTAGGACAAATATTGGGAGAATAATTACTTCATGATATAATAAAATGTATTATAGGTTATGGAGATTGGGGATCCTGAAAAAAACCTACTGACCAACCACTATATGCACCATGTGTTCCGCATGCGAAAAAGCAGGTGACGTTGCTGAGAATCAAACCCAGTTCAGGTGGGAGGCGAGTAATCCGACACCACCACATCCACAGCAGCCTTATAGTTTAAGGCAATTATATATTTTCTCACAGTTAAAAGGTTATTAATAACTTTAATAATAATTAGTAACAACTTTAAGGGAAGGCGGCGGGTTACAACCAACATATCCACCCATTTCTACACTCCTAACTTCCAGATGCCCAACCAAAGACATAATTTACATTATAAAACTGAATTAATAAATCTGTGGTGAAGGGAAAACCGAATTTTAGATATAATCAACAATTAATATCAGTATGGACCACAAGTATCCATACAGCACTACCTAGACTGGATGTTCCACGATTCACATTGTTCAGTATCTCCAGCTGAATTAAGAACTTGTTGGATATAGTCTTCTGTCATATGTTGGGTTTTGGAGTTTAGCTCTCTGTTTCCAGTTTGTGACACACTACCAGATATTGTGTATTATATCAATTTTCCAGGCACAGATCTTGCTGGTGAGACAGCTGCTGCAATGGCCGCTGCTTCCCTTGTGTTCAAGACTGTAAATACCACGTACTCTGCTATGCTGCTGCAGCATGCGCGCCAGCTGTTCGACTTTGCCTACAAGTACAGGGGCAAGTACTCCGACGTCATCGCTGATGCAAATACCTTTTATCCGTACGTGAAGACTTTCCCATCCCTCTCAACCATTAGCTTTTACATAAATTTAGTTATAATCCATCATTGTGCTAGTCTTCTGATGGGGAGAATAAGACAATCTGTTCAAGCTGTTACAAGCATAACTTACACTGTAGCATACGCACAGTTTGGAATGAGGCAAAAGGAGGGATTAACTGGAAGTTCATTGTACAGTGGGTTATTATTAATAGTAGTTTTGAATACTAATTATGCTTAAAGGCTACACTAATGAAAGAATTGACGCATGCCCGGGTTACTGAGAATGTGGCACAGTCGTTGTGGCTTTATCTGTGCTAGACCAGCATGCGGATTTAGGGATTTATTGCTCCAATGGACGTTTCCGGCTTGATATCTTAACGGGGCACGTCATGTTGCATGTCCGGAACAAAGTTTTCAATAGACTGGCTGGCTAGTCTCTAACGGCTCTCTACCTTCTAGCCCACTGTTGGTTTACGTGTTAAGGTAGGTGACTGGCAGGAGGTGTTGGGACTACCTGGCTTACTTATTGGTTCCTCGGTCGACTGGAGAACGGTGGCTGACTACTGACAGGAGTTGATGGTGCAGTCCTTGGACTTCGGGTCGATGATACCATGTCGGCCAACACTGTACCGTAGATTCCAGGTGACTCCCTCTGGGCTCCAGAACCTGGGGTTGGAGATGCTGTATCTTACCTAAGATCTGTGCACTACACAACTCAGAACGGGGTGATAGACCTGGTGTGTATGGATATGTTAAGGAAAATTAATATAATTGGATACAGGAGAGGCCTGTCTCTCCAAAAGCATTACTAAGGCAGTGCCGTCTCATTCCGCCTGTCTGTCCGCAGTTGGTGGAGCCAAGACAGCCCACTGCTTTGTAGCAAGGTGAGCATTCCTTGGCTCCTCTCTCCGTGAGCCATGCCTCACTTTGAATGGCATAGTGTGTAGACCACCGCTGAATGATACATGTCTTGCACCACAGAAACAAAACAGATCCCTAGAACAGTGTACTTCCAGTAGCAGCTGGCTGCACGAGCTTGTTGCTCCAGAAGGCCCCCTGCCACTGGCGAGCAGACCAGAAGTGTTGATCTGACTGTTAAGTATAAATACTATACGAAGCTAACTAGTAAGGCATGTCTATAAGAGACAGAGAAATTAAAATCCACTGCTCTAGTAGCAGGGTGTGTTAATGTTCAATGCTACTGCAGACGAAGCTTCTGGTAACTGATAGGTATTGGGGTCACTGAAGCTTCCGGTCGCTGTTGCTGCAGGAGCCTCTGGTGATGGCAATGGTAGAAGCTACTGGTGGTTGTCTAAGACTGTTTTCGTCAATGGAAGCAGCCTCTGGTAGCCTGCTGAAGACTTGGAGGTCGTCGGAGGTCCCAGCACTATAAGTGGTGGAACGAGCTCGCAGATCTGAAAGAATAACTTGTGAACCCTGCCATGCATGGACTATATAGTCCGAAGGACAGGTGTGATGGCGCCCAGGGGGGGATGGGTGACATTCCTCCGGTGCAAGCTGGAGTGAGGGTAGCAACCCTCTAGTCATCTCTCCGCTTCATGAATGTTTGATGGCTCTCGGCTGTGCCTTGAGGCAGCTGATGGCTTTTAGGATCTCAGCGCGGGGGCGAGGGGAGGGCGACATGTCTGTTGGCTTGCGTAACCTCTCGTATCCACATATTCGGGCGCCCTCCAGGATTGTGGTGGCCCGCAACGTCCGTGTACAGGTTGGCGGGATTCGACTCACACGTGGGTTGAAGTAAATATACTTGGCGTGATGTGAGATGAGTCGTAATCATAGTTAGTAGTAGGATAAAGTGGTACACGTCAGAATGTAGTTATGCAAGTCCACTATTTTTCATAATGTAGTATTGTAGATGATAAAATTTGACTCAGTCTATGCAAACCAAAAACGCCTTATCTCAATGAACCCTGCAAAAGTAGTATTACAAATAACAATTTGTTCACAACTCAATTGTAAAAAAAATGTATCAATCTGAAGGTGCAATCGCAGGGGCATGTAAAGTGGGTACAGGTACAGGACATGGTAGTAGGTGCACAGAAAACATAAAAATATTGTACCACGCCAAGCATACATCACAGAGGACCAACACTTGCAGGAATGCAATTAACATAGTGTTGGACCAACTGTAGCCTGGAGACAGGCAGTGATATGGTTGGACATAGAGGCATACAGATGTAGGATGTTCTCCTGAGGAATATCCTGCCACAGCTGGTGCAACTGACCCTCCAAATCCACCGTAATTGCAGCTGGCCAAAGTTGCCATGCAATCTCGTCCCAAATGTGTTCAATGAACCAGAGGTCTGGGGACCTTGATGGCGAAGGAAGCATGTTCACATCTTAATGGCAGGCCAGGGATACCTATGCTATGTGAGGCTGGACATTATCCTGCTGGAAATGGGGTTGTCATGCTACACCAGGAAGGGGAGCGCACATGGTCACATAATATCCTGGATGTATCGTCACACTGTCCGGATTCCTTCAAACACCACCAATGGTGTGCAGTAATTGTAAGAAATGGCACCCCACATCATGACACCTCTCATTGAGGTGGTGTGCTACTCTATAATGAACTGTGGATTACAGAGCTGGCTAGTAGATCTCCAGACTTTAATTTGGCTGTCGTCTTTTATCCAAACATAACCGTGATTTCTCATTGAACACAACTTATCCCCAGTCTGCAAGCTGCCATCTTTACTGCCCATTCCCAGCAAGTCACAGGTACTCATTGATGCTCAAGTCAAATTTGTAGGCATCGTAAGCGATGCTGCGATTACAGGTCTTTCTCTGCTAGCCGCATAAAAATGATACTGTTAGACACAAGCATATCCACAGCTGCTTTGACATGTCCTTGGATGGTACACAGTGTTGCCCGTGGAGTGCTTATAGCCTGTAGCGTGATTAAACGATCCTCCCAGCTGGCAGTCTGCCGAGGTGTGTGTACCATCCTGTTCCCACTGTGTCCAAAACTGAATCACAGTGTAGGCCTCTGCAGAATGCTTCAATGGCGAACAATGTGCTGAAATGTCCAACCTGCCTCCTGGAGGCCAACAATGCAGCCTCTCTTCAAACTCATCCAGTTGGGGCAAAGGCTTGTTGAATGTGCCATCGCGACATTCTGCATGTTTACTGTATTTAGCTCTGTGGCTCACACTTCTGCTGAGGTCTTATTTGGTGTCTTGCAGATTTGAATGATAAAGGGATACATATTCCCCCTTGTGGCACATCCCCACAAGAACAATGCATTAAATGCAAATGGGACATATGTATGGCTATGACAATACTGTGTGGCAACATTCGTTGTACTCATACAATTTTGAACGGTGGTAAATTAATTTTGCAAATTAATGTATTTTCTTTGTAAAGTTTTTCTGGAAAAGCCGTTTTCAATTAAAGAATGAAGTTTATCACACACAAAAAATTCACTGAGCAAATTCGTGATTAATTCTTACTTTGTGCATATTTAGGCAGAAGATCTTATGTATTCTGACAACTAGCTATGCAAGAGTTATAACTGTGCCAGGGATATGTTTTGCTTAGATAATGAAAACTAATAATATTTCATTTGCTAAAAAATGAGGTTGCTATCTTATTTCCCTGTTCATTAGTAAAACTTACATTCTCAACATTTTCAATACACTACACACTTTATGAAATATGGAAGTCTAACCATGAATGCAATACAGTAAACTCTGTAATGACTGTCATCACAGGGTTTTTGACGCCTTGTGTAAATTTCTCGAGGTTGGCAGTCAATTTACTAGCGCTTGGTGACAAGCTTTTATTATTATGTCTGTTTTAATAGGCCGGCCTATAATTTATTATTGCATTATATGATGTTATTAAATTTTATTATTTATGCTTGTATGAATATTTAACTTTTTTAATTAATTTAGCTTGCGTTATTATAAATTCTTCATGTCATGTAATGGGCATATTTCAAATATTGTTAGAAGAATTGCCGCTAGGTGTGCAGTGGGCCGTGTGCGACATGCGGTGCCTGTGTAGCCGCAGGGAGTAGTTCGTTACCCGAGGTCTGATAAGGTTGGACATTTATAAGCGGGAATCAGCTGTGTCGCACCGCCCTGGCACGTTGTCGGTTAAACACTGTGGCGAGATGTGTTCTTGTCTTGTGGCCAGTTGTAGTTAGGCGGTTGCCTTATAGCGATATGTGCGTGAGATCACTATTTGTTACAGTAAGTGGACTGTGTACTAAGTATGCAGAAAGTAACACTGTATTTTAACTGTAGCTTTTCACTCCGCTCCCGCAGCACTCGTGAAATATCTTGCATGGTACCTAGCTTGTTTGGCAATCTACATGTACAAGAAATAAACATGTGCTTGATTTATGATTGCCGCTTTCTGTACATGGAAAAGCGTGTGCCATTTCTTGAAGCACGTGTTTGTACGATGCGGCGTGCAGAAACGCCGAGCCCCGATCTGCTGGTTCTGCTGGGTTGGTACGTCATGGCCGACAAGCAGCAGACGAGCGACGCTCATGCTGGGGCAGGGCCCTAGCGTGTATACTGGCAAGGTGCGCCAATTTCCTGAGCTTCCTTCATTTTTGAGAGCAGGTACTAGTTGTGATATTTTGGCATGCCCGAGGTCTGTGGGTGGTTACAACTCATACCAGGAAGCAGTTCCAGTGTTTGAATTTTTTCAGTACAAGTCGCGCATGCACAGCTGCAATTCCTTCGTTTGTTGTGAAACTGTACTTTAACCCTTCATCACAACACTGGGGTCTACTAGACCCCAGTAAAATTTCTTTTAGCAGCACCACTTTTAATTTACGTGTAGGGAATTTTTCTCCTACATGTAAATTCAGTTGGTAGCACCCCCTAAATGTTTGTGTGATGATTCACCACATTGTGCTTCAGTTGCTTGTTACAGAGAGGTTGGAATTATTCTTGGGGTTCTGTGGACCCCAGTGTGGTGACCATGTATGTATGTGCGTGCAGTGTTTCTTACAATAATTTATTTCAGCGTTATTTTAGTGCAGTTTTCACACAAATATTTACATAATGGCTAGTTCTAGTTCTAAAAATAATCCACCATTTTAAGATGAGGAAATGTGATCTTTGTTGTTGGATGATGAAGGTGAGAGTGATGAAGAATCTCTTTTTGGTTATGATGATTCAGATCAAGATACTATATTTTAGAAGAATCCAAGGAGTCTGATGAAGTTAGTGTTGCTGAGCAAGATGCAGACGATTGCCCTATAACTGCAGCTAGGATCAGAAATATTGCTTCGATTCAAGGTAAGCGAGGATATAAATAGAGTAGTAGAACCCCACAGATGAGGAAGACCTCTCCGAAGAAATTGATTTACTCACTTGCCTGGTGCACAGGGACCAGCTAAAGATGTAACAACTCCTTTAGAATTGTGGAAAATACTGATTACTGGCAATATTTTGAATTAAGTACTACACCGAACTAATGAATAAATAAGTATAAAAAATACAGGATGCCAGCAATCCTCAGACCTACCATCATGACTGCATAATGTAAGAGCTACAAGCTTTCTTAGGCCTACTTTACTTAGCAGGTGTGCAAAGGAATAGTCGCAGGCACACATGTGAGCTATGGTCTTACGAGTTTGGAAGCTCTGTCTACAGAGCAACAATGAATGAAAACCGATTCATATTTTTAGGAACTGGTTTGCGTTCTGATGACAAAACGACGAGACCACAGAGGAAAGAAACTGATCATATGGCAGCTGTCGGAGATGTTTGGGAAATGTTCATTGCAAATTGCAAGAATATGTACACACCTTTCGAGTACTGCACAATTGACGAGCAACTTATGGGATTTTGAGGGCGCTGTGGATTTTGCATTTACATGGCATCAAAACCTGATAAATATGGCCTGAAAATCATTATGATGAACGATGCAAGAACCACATACATGATCAATGCCATACCATACCGTGGAAAGGTTAGAACCGGTAATGAACCGGTACCTACATACTATGTAAGGAAACTTAGCAATCCCATTCATGGAACAGGACACAACATTACAGTAGATAACTTCAGTTCTGTGCCACTTTTCCAGCAAATGCTCACTACGTACAATCTTACAGAAGTAACAAACCAGAGATTCCTCCATCAATTCTCCATGCAAAGGATCCAGGAACATCACTCTTTACATTTGATGAAAACAAGATGTTGGTCTCATGCCAAAAAGAGCAAAACCAGTAATAAAAATGTTCTGGTTCTTTCTTCCATGCATTATAGTGCTTCAAATGATGAAGAGTCAGGAAAACCAGACGTTAGAGTCTTCTATAATTCAACTAAGGGTGGAATTGACACCTTTGACGAGTTATGTCATACCTACACTGTATGCAGAATGTGCAATAGTTGGCCACTAAGAATCTGGTATGGAATGATGGACCAAAGTGCTATCAATGCTATGGTACTATACAACCTGCAGGCTGAGAATAAGAAGTTGAAACGACGAATATTCCTACAAGAGTTAGGTATGTCTCTCATCAGGCCATTCTTGCACTCCAGACTTCAAATTCCAACACTGAGGAGGAATCTTCGAGTGATGATCTCCAACATACTTCATATTCAATCTGCAACTCCAGTGAGGCCTGCTACTTTGGACAGAAAACAAAGGTGCCACTTCTGTCCAAGAGCCAAGGATCGCAAGACAAACCTGGCCTGCAAATCCTGCCAGCGTCCTATGTGTGATGAGCACTGTTTGGAGTGCAGTGAATAACGAATACATCGACAAAGACTTTATCCTATCTTAGAAATTGACATAATTCCAACAATGTAAGAATAGGTTGTTACAGTATTTGAATATTTGATATTTCCTTGATTTCAACAACCTTTCTAAGACAGACTGTGATGTTTGCTTTGACTGTTCTTCCAAGTACTATACACAAAAAATAATTTGCAAGTACTAAACAAAACATTAATCTTTTATATCTCAATTTGGTTTTTATATTTGTATTGCTATTTGTTTTATTAAACTATAAAAATGTTTATTATACATTTTAATAGAGTTAGTGTGTGGAAACAAATGTATTTAGTAAACATCGGTTTCCATTTTTTCCAAAATTTTATGAATTTTGAAAATTTGGGGTCTATATGACCCCAGAGTGCTGATTAAGGGTTAAATATCATGGTAATATACTATTTGGGCCAATGTAACTTTCATGCATTTTTTTAGAGCGTGGTGTGTTATACATTTTATATATTTGTTAAATTTTGCTCACCACTATGGTGAAAGGCTGCATGGCCCATATAAACTTTTACGTATTTCTATATGGGGTATTACGAACTGTAATAACCCTGTGTGTAATGAAAAGCAGCAAATATTCATTGAAAAAAAAACACCACTGAAAGTGAAACAAAATTTTGATGTGCACATTTGTTGTAGCTGGTTGTTGTTCTGAAATTGTGACATGAGAATAGTATTAAGGAGTGTTGTTTTGTTAATACGTAATTAAGGCTGATGGTTGGATTTCTAATTGGGTCAAGAACCAAAGTAATTAATTCTTTTAATAAGATGAGCTTCCCGACTACTCTGAGGTGTTGGAGTGGGTTGTGGGTTTAAAATATCAAAGTAAAGTAGTATTGAGGAACCCGAAACCCGCTGGGGTAGAGGGTGGCTCAACTCCCATAAATACTCCACAACCAAACATAATCCAAAGTGACCAGTGTCGTAATCAAACATAGATTTATATTGGGACAATGGGAAAGGCAACCTGCTGATCCAAAATACTTACAACATACACACACTCACACTTTATACCTGCACCTCCCAGCTAGACTTGCAAATTCTAAACAGAACAAACACAGAAGAAAGTGCCACCCATCAACACACACACGTACTCACATGGGGTTTAATAGATACCATCCTGTTTCTGCTAAAGTATGGCAACCAAAAACCACGCGTATGTACCATACATATTGTCTTAATATGCTGATTACGTTACATTTAATTGTTCAACAAGATATTCTAATGACTGGTTAATTATCACTAAATATGTCAATTTTGTTATGTTCAGCTCTTCAAACTACCCAGATGAGCTGGTATGGGGAGCTGCCTGGATGTACCGAGCAACACGTGAGCAGAAGTACATGAACGTTGTGAACGAGATATACCCTACCATCCAATACTGGGATGGCTTCAGCTGGGATGACAAGAAAGGCGGCCTGGATGTAAGTAGGTAGCTTGGTACCTGATCACTGATACTCAAACAAGATATTATATATATATATATATATAAAATTTCTTACTGATGATCATCTTTCAGAGCTTTGTAGAAACATACAAAACATGTCTGCCTGGCTTAGTATAATTGCCATCAATACATGTTGGGACATGTTGGTTACCTTAAGGGGTGACTACAGTCTGACTCAAACATGACTAACCCACACAGAATGCCAAACTCCAGAACGGAGCTTATAACTACTGCTGGTGTGCCTCTCTCTCTCGGGTTATCATTTATATAGGTACAACTGTCAATGCAGGTAACAGAATGTCCATGCAAAGCTGGAGTTGGTAAACTGTAACTAATGCAAAGTTGTGTCCTGCAATTTACCAGTTAACTTTAACCAGACACCGAGTACCAACGATTATACTAACAATGCAAACAAATAATTAACCAGGTTTGTTGAACAGTTAGTTTAAGAGATATTTGTGTGCCTCTCATAATATTCCCATCTGTGGACTCTTGCCAATAGTTTTGAATGATTATTCTTGTGTCATCAGAGAGGCCTAAAGTGCTGAAGTGGGATTAAAATGACTATTTTACATTCTCTTCATGTCATCATTCCCATAACAATCACTCTCAAGTTTTTTTCTTCTTTTCCACTTGTAACTACTTGCGTACACAGGTTTTTATTTTAGGAGGGGCTGAACCTCTATTTTTTAAGTGAGCACTTTGTATAATATGAAAAACACCTCTTTTTATTCAATGTAAAAATATTTTAATTTCAGCATATACTCAAAAGAAACGTATTGCCATTGTTTACCTCAATTTAGAAAACATATTTTCAGTTAATTATCCAGAAATGTTTCATATTTGTTTATATTTTGACTTTTTTGGGAAGAGCTGCAGGCCCTTCAGCTTTCCCCTTGCTTTCGCTCTTTGTTTGAACAAATTAGTCAGGTATTTTCAACCAATGTTACATACAGTAACAGAAAAAATCTAGTATGCAGTCATTGGGAACACCATTACTTATACACATCATTTTGGAAAGCTTGTGCTTCAACAAAGACCATCATAAACTGCACTGCACAATAATTGAAACTTCTAGCCAATATTGGTTGATAGCATTCTTTCTCTTAAGTTATAAGTGGCAAGGTTTCTTGAAGGTTAACCTTAATTAAACTGACAATCATATCATTAGTACCAAATTTTCCAAGTAGGTTTGAAATCCATAACATCCCATTCAATTCACTGATACTTAGAAACCCACACTTTCTTGTGGGACATTGCACATTCTAGACGTCCCAAACATAACGTTAGTAATTTTGTTCTAAATGTTTATTTCAGAAGCTCTTAAGAGTCAAAAAACTTAAAAATACATACATGCTAAATTTCATCATTACTGATATTACCACCCACATTTACTCAGTGTTAAGTACACAATATTCGTAAAGAAGAACCACTGAAGTTGTTGCCAAACTTATACATTTCTCTGAATTTTTCAGCTGTTACTGGCAACCCTAACAGGTGAGTCAAAGTACCTGGACAAACTGGAGACCTTCTGTGATTATGCATTCAACAAGCAGACGAGGACTCCAAAAGGGCTTATATTCTACAGCGAGTCTGCATCTCTCCGTAGTACCAACAACATGCTGATCATATGCTTAGAGGTTAGTCCTCTGATTAAAATTGTGTTTATGTCACACAATATTTCACAATTTCTATCAGGCAATTTTTCCAATCATCTGAAGTATGTAGGACACTGCATTCTTTGAAACTTGTTTCTGGCAATGCCAGGGCCCATTGAAAACATGATGGAATGTCATCAGTTTTTTTGCCTCTTCACCACTAGAACAGTGTGTGACTCCCATTAACCCAACACAGATATCTGCACACATTTTCCTTCACAAAGTCCATATCCACCTTCCTTCAGATAAACTCAGGGTTCAAATCCCACTAGCACCTCAGGATGCATAACATAAAGGCGTAGAAACACAAAGTTATACTAGTAAGGTACCCACAACTACTACAACCACTCAACATACGAGGAACCATGAGAGATGCACAGTAAAAGAATGCCTCCTCTAGAAATGTTGAGGTTACAGCTACCCTTTGTTGGGCACTTAAAAGGAATGCCCATCCCTCCAACACATGGGCTTCAGTATACTACTAGTTCACAGCAAACAAGTCAATATACAGTAAAACCCCTATTTTGCACTTTTCAAGGGACCAGAAAAAACTGTTGCAAAATGCAGGAAAGTGTAAAAAGAGGGGGTACAAAATAGGGGTTCCACAAAGTACAGTCAACACACCGCAACACTGTACACCATGCAATATCATGACACAAATGATTAGAGTAACTGAAGAAAGTTAAGAAGATTCAATCATTTGATTACCAATGTATAAATGGAAACATAAAATTTTAAATTAACACTCAAACCTTAAAATAGTACACCTAGCATTTAGGTTATGAGACCACTGACGTTCAATAACTTATAAACAAAAAATGTTATATTCTGTTGCGTTTGTCTCTTTGTGATTACAGTACCAATTAGTATTATTAAACACTGTCAAGGAAATTACTTTTCAGACTGCATTTATAACTTAAGTAATATTAAACACATTGATCTCATCTGCATAGCATAATTTTTTTAATTTCAAAAAAGTCTATATAGTAGTTGCAAAATTTTATATGGCATAAACATTGTCAACAAAGCTAAGAAGGGAAATTTCTGTAACTTACTCAGTTGTTTAAAGGAGAGACTTTATATATTTACTTGTATTTTTTTTCATGTCAAGCTGAAGTAAGGGCTAAATAATACAAAAAGTATGTTTTTTCATGTCGCCAGGCCGCTGAAAGAGGCATCAATGCTAATACCTACCGGAAAGAATCCAAGAAACAGATTGACTACATGTTGGGAGACAGTGGTTTCAGCTACGTTGTGGGGATAGGTAACAAGTATCCAAGACATGCTCACCACCGTTCAAGGTACTGTGCACTCCTGTCTAAAACTACTTATTAACCCACATTTGAAATACAGCCCCTACATCATGTTATACAATAATCCTGATCCTTTTAACTGTAAGTTGCGTAACTCTAAAATATGTATTACAAGTGCTGCCTAACTTCAGGCCACAAGACACAATACGAATAATTTTATATCCAAATAAGATCACAAGAAAAGGAACTGCCAGTGCAACATTAATGACAATTAAGTATCAGTAACTATTTGGTTGGACCTAAGCCTCACAACAATTCCTTTATTAAATGCTGTGTGATCATAAGATTCTATGTGAAGTATATCCTTAACTAAACCACATACTACTTAAGTCAAAATCATAAGTTGGGAAGTTGCCAATAAAATCATATTATGTAGCATTCAAATAAATTCTAAGACAAATGTGAACAAATGTTACCTCTGTCAATGCACACACATGATGTGTTGCAGCATTATGAAGATGTAGAAGTAAACAATCAGCAAAAGGCATGTAATATAGCAACACACTTTGGTGAAAATTATTTGGTATATAACACTAATGCAAAAATACACAAACTTCTTAAATGCAACACTGAATGTAAGTACACAATATGCATATAAACAATTCCAATTTTGTGGTGATGTGTGCCATGTAGTTTACAGCTGTAGCTGTAGCCATTGTGACACATTTTCAGACAGTTGAGAACCCTTTTGTGTCTATTGTCCAGTTCGTGCCCCGACCACCCAGCAGCGTGTGGCTGGACCTTCTTCAACAGTGACCTGCTAAACTACCACATGGTGGAGGGTGCCATTGTGGGAGGTCCGGGCTCCAATGACAGCTACATCGATACCCGCAAGGACGCGCCACACAATGAAGTTGCCTGCGACTTCAATGCCTCCTTCCAGGCATGCATAGCCATCCTCGTGGAGTTAGGATATTAGGCTGCCACCCACCACCATCACAAACTACAAATTCTTTACAAATGCCATCTGCTTATTAACACTTAGTAAAAACAAAAACCAAATTAATCTGAAAATAAAAAAAAAATGCAATCTAAAACAGTGAGTGAATTTTCAGTTCTAAGAACTGTCTATAAACTGGGATGGGTTGGTTCCAGTTGTCGGTTCTGGGTTCTACTGGTTCTGAGCCTTGGAGAACTTGAGTTATAATCTCAGTTCCTTGACTTTATTTGCAACATTGACTCCACCAAAATCATACTATGTTCAATAACAATTTATACATAAACTTCATTCTGCAGAAAAATACCACACATCACACATACACAATTTCTCTACCGTAACATTACCTTGGAAAGAAAAGGGGACTGGGGTATAATGGCAATCTGCTAATATGTCCACAACCAATAGCAAAGATATCAAATAAACACTGCAGCGGCAAAATCTAAAATCCAAAAAATGAATGACACAAAAACTGTCAAACATTTCAGACTTCTCAATAAGAAAAATGGTGCTGCACTACCAACGCCCAATCTAAAATTCTGAACCATCATTGATGGCAGCTACAGAAGAACTCTCTACCACAAGCACACGAGTTTGTCAGCCATGAATTAATGACTTCTTAACTTACCGCCTAAATGACAGCGAGCCAGCAGGATGTAAGTACCTGTGCATGGTCCATAAACATCAGTCTTCCTCCATCACACCGTGTGCTGAGGCTCTCTATTGCTAGCCAGGTCCTCATGATCCACTACAAGATCTTCAGCAACTTCGCCTACATCTCCAAGAGATTCTTCATTAACTGCACCAGAGGCTTCTGATCCTGCCAGATACTCTACACCAGGTTACCCCCCGAAGAAGTCTTCGAGCCCCCGAGTAGGTGTCCACCCTTCTGGTGACTGCAACAACCACTACCCTCTTAGTAGTGGTAAACACCCCACTGCCCTTCTGGTACATGGCCCCCGCAAGTTCCTTCTGGACAACGGTCTTAGCATAGTTAGGGAGAGTTTTTTCATAGCCACCTAGCCGACACTACCTTGTCCAGCTTAGACCCAGATCACCTTCAAATGGCAATCGTAGATTACTTCCAGTCAACTCGATTGATTATGAGGTAGTATAAGTCACGGAGTTTATTGCTACCGGAATAAACACGTATTTCACAAAACCTCAAGAGTATTTATTTCAAAGGGTATTTTGTGTTTCCTATATAAGCACTACGTCCATCAGGGATAAGCAGGAGACGGCGAAATATTTTATCAAACCAATACGAACCTAGTGTAGGACTGTAGGCTCCCCCTCAAAGATGCACTTACATCAAGTACATACATGCTCGATGGCCACCCGTTCTGTGTAACCCAGTGTACAGAATGGGAAAGCCACTACTGCTAAAAAGACAATCCATAAGGCGGCTAGTAAGTCAGCCCAATGTCCACCGTGCTAAACTGTGCCGGACATAGGAGCAAGGGATACCGCTTTAGTATGTCCAACTTCTGCAGTTGGCCTAACACACAGTTAGGGACTATCGTCACCTACTTATCCCTTATGAGGCCGGTAGTAGTTCCTCCTCATATGCCATACACCCGAAGGGGTGCTCAATGGCTGGCTCGAAAGGCAGCTACCGCCTCCGCCACCAATCAAAACTGTAGGGCCAATGCCGACTGCACTCTGCTGTCTTACCCCCAGGGAATGAGCTCATGCCACCCAAATGCTGGCGAGACCTCACCTCCCAGCCCCCGTTAAGGTCGCCAGCACCCTATCGCCGCCGCCTTCCTCAGGAACAAGGACGTATTGTATGGCATAGCCAACCCTTGGTTCAAGGGAAACCGTTGCACCAGCCCATCCAGGGCCACGAACGACTTCTGCAGCCGCAGCACCACCTCCGCCACACACTAGGTTGCAGTTTCAGCAGCAGCCGCCAACAGCCATCACAGCTGGGGCAGCAGCCACCCAGGCCACCAACAGACCAGGTAAACCAGAAGGACACTAAGTACGGTAATAGACACTGTACCCAGCTGATAGGCCATACACCTGGTACTTTACACCGGCCGTGCTCCAGTGCACAAGTGAACATCAGACATTAATTTAACCCTGTGTTTCTGACTTGGCCGAAAACCTTCCTGACTGTGACGTCGCCCTCAGCCACAAAAGGACGTCGGTCACCAGTATCAAAACATGCATGGAACGGAATTGCATGGAATTAATTGTGGGCATTTGCAGATTCATCGCTGTTGTAATCACTGTGCCATAATGTGCCATCCACAGTCATGAAGAGGACTGCTTGAAATTTTCCCTTTGCTCCCACAACGCCATGATCACACCCACCAAGCTACTTAGGGTATTTATTGCATAGAATCGGCAGTAAATATACAAAGACAAGTGATAATCACTGACAATTGAAAAATAAATATTAAATTTTATTTTCAGTAAACGCAAGTCATTAAGACTGATATGGCCTCACTGTGTAATCGCAGAACTTTTATTCCTGAAAACAGCACAGTGTTTATTTGCTCTTGTTGGAAATACAAAAGTCCAAGGCTGAAGGCAGTTGTCTGCAGATGAACAAACTGCCAAGTCCTGACTGCTGAGCATAAAATCCATTTCCGTCTGTTGCCCTTTCTCTGTCTCCCTTCTTATTCACTACCTCCCCTCTTCCATCTGCGATCAATATTTTTTTTTGCCACCTGTTTCCTCAAACATAGCTCTGCCAGGCAACACATGAATTTCCAACCATGCTCGCGAGTATAATTAAGACTAGGGGAAGAAAGGGATATGACTCCCTCACAACTATTCACACCATCGGTGAATATAAGGAAAGGTAGCTTACACTTTATTTATTTTCACAAGTTTGTAGAAAAAAAATAAAAACATTTACAGGAATGAACACAGTGAAATGTGCACTAACACATCTGAAGATAAAGACATCAACATAATTTGAAGAGCAAAAAAATTATATGTATTAACAGATGCAAAATCAGTTCCACAGTACAAACAGGCCTTTTGAATTATAATATTCTGATGCATATAAAGATATTCAAATGAATGCTGTATGTCATTATAACAACAATGAATATTAACTAGAGCGATTCCAAGTGGGGGCACAGTTGCTTAGTGGATAGAAATATATCAAGTAAGGCCATGGTGGGGCCCCAGTGGCTAGATCGATCCAAGTGGGGCTTTAGTGACACAGAGACTAAGTGACTAGGCAATTCCAAAAGGGAGCGAAGTGGCTCAGTGGATAGCTGGAAAGCTTTTGGTAATAACAGTAACGTAGACAGGCAATTTCATCATATTCTTGTACTACATTAAGTTTAGAGTGCGCAGATAGTAAATTTCATGGTCATATTTCCCATAATTGTCAGTTTCTGAATAAAGTGAATTCTCGATTATTCATTTTTCAGTGGACCAAACTTTAAATGAAAAACTTGAATTTTTGAAACTGAGTGAAATAAAATTTTGATTTATATTGATGTACATCTCTCTCTAGAGTTAAGTTGAGAGTGCTGACTGCCCTCCTAAGCTCGATAGCTGATCCTTCCGCGGCATGTTCTCGATTTATTTGGCCCGGTGGGTCATGGTAGGTTCACAGGGGGCCGCTTAGAGGAGGGATTGCTCCCGAGGAGGGGAATCAAATCCCAGGGTGAGTTGAACTTTGACTGCCTCCCGTCCGGGGAGTACAATCTTCCTCACTGACAGGGTTGCCAAAATACGGGATGCCAGCAGTCCTGGGGTACGAATTGTGGTTACAGATCAAACAATGGCAGCAGTCGGGGTAGACGATCCCTTCAGTGGGGTCGCCTGTAGTCGTGGCCATGTAGGCTGATGGCAGGGTATGTAATTCAAGGAGGTGGAAGTTATGCAGGGTTTGGGGGTAACTTTAGGGGTAGCCTGACACACATCACCTTTCTGGAAGCTAGATGAATCGCACACGCGTTTGGTGAAGTTTTACTCCTATCTTCTTAATAGGTGTTACAACTGCGGGAGGCAGAGGTATATCTGGCTGGTGGTAGCTTAGATGATCCAAATCACGGCCAACAAATGGTGTGTCCTCGCGCCGAGTTTCTATTGCCGTTTGTGTGTTGGCTAGCCTCTGTAGAGCCCACCGCTCTTTGCGCCGATTACGACTCTTGGGTTCCACCTTTCCTACTAGTCATTAGATTAACCGTCTGTCCTTCCTGCAGATGTACAGTCCAGGGGGTGTGTCTTCTGCAGACACACCCGAGGCACTGACAGTGAGATGGGGGTGTCACCGAGGGAAGGCGCGGGAGCACCGTAGTCCCAGGAGCAGTGGGAAGTCTTTTCGGACTCCCAAGCCTATTCAAGCTCTGTCTCCTGTGGGGTTCGGCACACCCTACGACTATTCATCTGTCCAGTTTCAATGCACAGAATAAACCTTCAATTAAGTAACACAGTGAATGGGGAAATATTACTAAAAGAACGGTAACCAACGAATTATAAATCTGACACAATATTTATTATTATGTTTGATAAAACAGTGGGGATCCCTGTTGTATTTTTACACACTAAAATAATCTCTAAATTAGTTATATTACTCAGGCAAAGGTAAGCCTGGAAAAGGAGTAATATAAAATACGCATGTCTGAGGATAATTATATTCCACGCAATTTACAGCGTGATCTCCCGAGGAGTGGGTGTCCAGAAGGGAACGCCTCAATGACCTGCTCTCATGGAGTAAAAGGAGTGACTGGAGTAAAGGGGTGCAGGGATTTGGACATTAGGGTTACCTCTGGAGTGGCGTGCTGACTCTTGCAGTCAGCTAGGACAGGAGGAGCCTTTGCAAGCTACTGTAGAAGTTGAGCTTTCTGCAATCTGCTGGAGAGGTTAAGCCTTCGCAAGCTACTGGAGAGGTTGAGCCTTCACAAGCTGCAGGAGAGGAGGTCGTCTTTCTCAGACCAGAGAGAGAGCTCGCGGACCTATGCAGCCTGCGAGTCCAGCGACCTCTGGCCAGAGGCGTATCCATATCTCCTAATATAGTCGAAAATCTCAGTGTCAGGGCTCTTCCGTGGGGTGCGGGGGATGATGGTCTTTCTCCACAGGGGTTGCTTATCATAGGACTGTGGTGGTGCCGTGTATTCCTTATTGCCCTGCGTGGAGGCTGCTGACAAGTTTACAACCTCCGCTCGAGGCTTGGCGGTTGCTGTGATCCTGTGGTGTCGGTTGAAACTTCCTTCTCTGGTATCTTTGGGCAGTGATTCATTGGGTAAAACAATCTTGACTTGAGGGAGTGGCGACCACGTGTTGGAGTCTGTGTGGTCAGTACAATTCATGTCCGAGGCTGTCCAACGCATGGAATCAATTCTACTGGCATGTGAATAGTAGTTTCCCACTGTTGTGACTTGCCCCGAGCTCTTACTAGCTTGTTTGTGGGGCAAAGTCGCCCGTATGGTGCACAGGCATGCTGTGCAGTAGTGTGGCATTCGTCAATCGGCCATCCCCTGAAGCGACGGAAACCCCATCTCGAACAAGACCACTTCTGCTTCAGGTGTGGGGAGTAACTCCCCATTCATAGTACTGTGGTTGCATCTCTGGGCACGGCCTCTTCTGTCTTGAGCAGCCCACTAGAGTGTGGAACATAACCCATATCTGGTCCGGACGACATCTGGTAGCTAGCTATCAGTGGGTTAACTGCCTCCCCCCTCTCTCTCACCCTCTTCGTCAGTGGGCGGTTCGGTAGCGGCGCTGTGTGTCATCTCGTCTGCTCTGCTGCTGTCCTTTCTTAGTTTTCATACTAGGAAGGAGAGTATTGAGGGAGTGAAGCATTACGGGAACAGGTTGTTTTCTTTCGAACCCTAACCTTCCTAGTTTGGGGGCAGTTCACATACCAAGGACAGAATTTAAAAATATTACACATCGTCACTATTTGAACCTTCATACTTTTATTAAGGCTGGGAATTTCTTGGGTGGCGGTTATGCCCCATGGGCTGCGTTGTGCGTTCTCACTTCCTATCAGTGATCACGGAATTCTGTGACGTTAAGTTAATTTTATCGTGCTACATTCTCAAGACAACAATCCCTACTAGGTTAACTAACAAGTTCTTGCACTCTTGTCTTTAATGTCTTGGCGTCTCTACTCTAGCACTCCCTACTAAATGGCTTTAGCAAACCTGTTGAGGATGTGGTAGTTCAAGGGCTGGCATCTGCCAGGTACTCGCTTTGATGAAGCTGGCGCTGGATGATGGTGCTTGGTGAAGCGTCACTTCGGCGGGCATCCACTCTTGCGTGGGGATGGCAGGCCAGCGGTATGTTAAAGGCGCCCTCCACTGTGTCTCTTTGTAACGTCCAGGAACATAGTGTGTGTGTCTCGCACGCAGTGGGGTTGCTCGTGACGTGAAGGCTGTGGTAGACGGCTGCTTGGAAAAGCGGGCTGGGTGCTGGTTGTGTCTGCTGATGTGGCTCTCGTGGCTGTGGGTTGGCATCTCCTCGCAGTAGCTGCATGGATGAGTGTGTGGTACTCGCGTATACTTTCTGCTCCCAGCAGTAGAGGGGCTGTGGCAACAGCATCAATACTAACGGGCGTCCGGTAAATCGCGTCTAGCTTCTCCTCCTCTCCAGCCATTTTCTTCGGCTCATTCACGTCGGTCGCCGTGTTGACAGACCCGCGTGCATTCGTTGAGGATTGCGGCAGGCTTTCATCCATCTCTTGTCCATTTTCTCCAGTCTCGCCGGAGAATGGGTAGAATAGGTAGGACAGCAAGATGCGTGACCTATCTTGGAATGATTCCACCGTCTCTGAGAGTGATGTTGCCGGGACTGATCCTGGGGGGTAGCAGATACGCTGATTCGTCCATGACATCGTCCGAGAGGGGTGTTTCTTCCGCATTGGAGGGTGGGGAGACGTGTTCGATGCGCAGTGGGGACTTCTCGCAAGGTTCCTGGCTATTGACAGCCGGGGAGGAGCAAGATGGGGAACGAGGGGAGTCTGCGGCCATTCTGCCATATCTTCTGGGGTAGCTGGAGGTTCACGTGCCTCCTCTAGCATGTTACCGGCGTGTTGTCTCATCGTTACTGTTCGGTCAGCGGGGCTATGCCACTGTAGTGCCGCGGGCACTCCATCAGCTTTCCAGTTCAGAGCGAGAACATTTTCATGAAGTATTTTCGCAACTTATCAGGTTCTGCAGTGCCTGCAACAGGAAGCTGTATCCACTCTAATACTGCCTGCAGTGATTTCAGCACTGCGTGACATTGATTGCTAACCACTTTCGATGGGAAATACGTCCTGTTTTTCACAATATTTTAGTCCCACGACTCCTGGAATCACGCTCTATTTTCCCGTCACATGATTTCGAAACCACACTTTGGGGACGTGTGCAAAGTTCCAGTTCATTGGCTGAAGCCCTAATCTTGCTCTCTCATTGGTGGGCGACTCTTCTCGCCCTGACTTCTCATTGATGAGAGACTACTCATGCACAACTTCTTGGTGGAGGGAGACTTCTCCCCACTACACTCATGTTGCTTTATTATGCCATGCAAGACCTGAGGACGCCGGACTTCAGCAGAGGATGCCAGACACTGCACATCACTGCCTGGGATGACTCGCCTGAGCTGCACTGAGAATCCACATCCATCACCGTGGCTATAGAATGAAGTTGCTCCTATTAGCATTTTTATTCTGTTTTATATTAACAATTCCAATGTCGTCTTCCGCCACATCGCCAAGTAAGTAGATGTATAATTAAAAGTATAGCTGTTTCAGTGCTTGATTTAATTAAATGTGTTAAATTGACTTAGATAATTTCTTATCGAGTGTTTGTGCTCAGCCCTAGACCGCTCAGGCATCACACCACAATCGCTCGGTACGGACACTTGGTTGTGTCCTGCAAGGTCTAACAAGAAAGGAGTAATTGAACTGAGCCCATTAGGGGAGAATCCTCTTTGGGAGTTTCCCCTAGGATACGAGCGGTAGGACGGGGATGAGGGCATATCTGCCATTTCCAAGTCTGGCAATAGCGACCTATTGTCGGGTCTGAGGGGGATGCTTCGTCCGCCTCTGGGGTGTGCGGGGTTCAGTTCCCTTGGGGGATCCCATCCCTAAGGGGTTCAGTTCTTGACCGTGGTACCGACGGTCCTGGGTTCAACTCTGGGTGAGGATTTGGGCGCACGTATAATCGTCGCAGGCTGAGTAGCTTCCCATTTGTCGTGTTTCTGCTTACTTCGGAGTTCCCGTTTCCTTGGTTGGGGGAATGAGTTTCGGGGTTATGCAGTTATGTGTTCTGCAGGCAGGGAGTAGAATTCCTTGTCTCCTGGGGTTGCCGCGCCGGGCAGTCTTGGTTAAAGTGCCGGCCCGGGCAATGCCAACTGCAGGGCAAAGGGGTGATGTGGGATGACAAGGATGTGTCTCGCCCTGCGGGCGGTCTGGGGAAGGAGGCAGGGCTGGCATCCTTGAAGGCGCGTGCCACAGAGGTCTTCCCTGGCAGGGGGCGGTTATTAATTTAGAGTTCCCTCGCCCTGTCTGCCAACTCCTTAACTGCTGTGGTTGTGGGGTTAGCAAAAGATTCCTAAACGAGGGCAGGACGGTGCAGGCGATGCTACAGACTTTCTGCCCTTCGTTTTGCTCTGGATACACCAGTTTATGCAGGCGGAGCCTATCTGATGAAGAGCTCTACCTCTTTATCCGGGTGTTGCACAGAGGAGTGCAAGTCGATGATCAACTTGGAGAGTATGTCGTCTCCGGTGAAATGCAAAATGACTTGGGACCTGAACTGTGGCATTCCCCACATTTTTCCCACCATTTTCTGGCGGGTCCGCTAAGTTGGTGGTGCACTCTGGTCACCCATTGTTTCCGGGGGATGAAGTGTTCCCTCCATTCCGTTTGCTTATCTGTATGAAACTCTCGGTGTCCTCGTACGGTTACCTGTAGAACTCGGGCAGTAATAGTTTGTTGGGTATCCCGGAGTTTACCGGACTGTTACGATTTACCGGGTTCGGAGGTTATAAGCATGTTCCCATCTACATACCTCGCATTGCCCGGGATTTTGAATTCGTTCATCCGCCCAGCCTATACACTGGTGGTGGAATTCTTCGCTACATAGGATGCACCAGACTAGGTGCTGTCCGTGCCCTTCACACTCAGGTCATTGGCAGACCCATGCATCATCCTGATCAAAATGACTGGAACCTGCATTTGAGGCCGTCTGTGTAGCGGGGTGTGACGTCCCATCCAAGACACGCATAGTAAAACTCACAGTTGCAATAATTGCACCAAATTGTGTTCACACACGTTCCCTCATACGTGTTACTGGTTCCGGTTGTATTATCCTCTGCTAATACGCCTCGCGTTTCTGGGAGACTCGCTTCGGAGTCTTCACATATTCATTGGTGGTAGCGCCACGGGGTGTTTACTCAACTCACCGAAGTCGGTTGACAAACTCCTCTGCAAGGACTCCGCGAAAAGAAAAAAAAAAGGGGGAGGGGGTGACTGGTGCGGTCCCAGCTCTCAAGCCTTAACTACATAGAGCTGTATAGCCCCACATTGAGCACCATTTTGACGTGTATATCTCTCTCAAGTTAAGAGGTTAAGAGTGCTGACTGCCCTCCTAAACTCAATAGCTGATCCTTCCACTATGTGTTCTCGATTGATTTGGCCCGGTGGGTCGTAGTAGGTTCACAGGAGATTGATCATAGAGGAGAGGAGGGGGAATCAAACCCCAGAGTGAGTTAAACTTTGACTACCTCCAGTCTGGAGAGTACAATCTTCCTCACTGAAAGGATTGCCAAAATACGGGATGCCAACAGTCCCGGGGTACGAATCGTGGTTACAGATCAAACAATGGCAGCAGTCGGGGTGGACGATCCCTTTGGTGGGGTCGCCTGTAGTCGTGCCCATGTAGGCTAACGGCAGGGTATGTAATTCGAGGAGGTGGAAGTTATGCAGGGTTTGGGGGTAACTTTAGGGGTAGCCTGACACACATCACCTTACCGGAAGCTAGATGAATCGCACACGCATTTGGTGAAGTTTTACTCCTATCTTCTTTAATAGGTGTTACAAATGCGGGAGGCGGAGGTATATCTGGCTGGCGGTAGCTTAGATGAGCCAAATCTTCCCATGGCCAACAAATACCTAAGTACGCGTCTAGCTCAGATACATGATAGAGTAGGAAACTGGTTGAAATTGGTCGCGGGCTAGTCTCTGGATTTGCTGGTGATGGTGTGTCCTCGCGCCGAGTTTCTATTATCGCTTGTCTGTTGGCTAGCCTCTGTAGAGCCTACCGCTCTTTGCACAGATTACGACTCTTGGGTTCCACCTTTCCTACTAGTCATACTCATTAGATTAACCGTCTGTCCTTCCTGCAGACGTACAGTCCAGGGGGTGTGTATTCTGCAGACACACCCGAGGCACTGATAGTGGGATGGGCAGTCAGGAGCTGGAGTGGTGCCACCAAGGGTAGGTGCGGGAGCACCAGAGTCCCAAGAGAAGTGGGAAGTATTTTTTGGACTCACAAGCCATTTCAAGATGTCTCCTGTGGGATTCGGCATGCCCTACAACTATTCCTCCATGTGGTTTCAATGCACACAACAAATCTTCACTTAATAAAAAAAAGTAACAGTGAATGGAGAAATATTGCTAAAAGAAAGGTAGTCAACAAATAATAAATTTTACATAATATTTATTATTACATTTGAGATAACAGTGGGGAATCCGGGTTGTATTTTTACACACTAAAACAATCTCTAAATTAGTTATGATATTACTCAGGTGAAGATAAGCCAGGAAAAGGAGTAATATAAAATAACCTGGTCTGAGGATAATATTATATTCTATGCAATTTACAGAGTAACCTTCCGAGGGATGGGTGTCCAGAAGGGAACACCTCAATGACCTGCTACCGTAGAGTAAAATGAGAGTGACTGGAGTAAAGAGGTGCAGGGATTTGGACTTCGGGATTACCTCTGGAGTGATGTGCTGGCTCTTGCAGTCAGCTAGGGCAGGAGGAGCCTTTGCAAGCTGCTGCAGAGAATGAGCCTTCTGCAAGCTGCTGGAGAGGTTGAGCCCTCACAAGATGCAGGAGAGGTCGTCTTGCTCAGACCAGCGGGAGAGCTCACTGACCGATGCAGCCAGCGACCTCTGGCCAGAGGCATATCCATGCCTCCTTATATAGTCGAAAATCTCAGCGTCAGGGCTCTTCCGGGGATGTGGGGGATGATAGCCTTTCTCCGCAGGGGTTGGTTATCATAGGACTACGGCTGCGCTGCGTATTCCATATCGCCCTGCATGGAGGCTGCTGACAAGGTTACAACCTCCACTCGAGGCTTGGTGGGTATGACTTCACGGGGCAGTAGGGGTGCTGCGATCCTGTGGTGTCTGTTGAAACTTCCTTCTCCGGTATCTTTGGGCAGTGGCTCATCGAGTAAAACAATCTTGACTCATGGGGGTGGTGACCGCATGTTGAAGTCTGGGCGGGCAGTATAATTCATAATTAAACGTGTTAATTATGTTCGTGTCCAAGGCTGTCCAAAGTGTGGACTCAATTGTCGGCACATGAATAGTAGTCTGTCACTGTTGTGACTTGCTCCGAGCTCTTAGTAGCTGGTTTATGGGATGAAATCGCCCATAGGGTGAGTAGGCTGCATAGTAGTGTAGCATGTGTCAATATTAATATTTTTGTTCAGTGTCCCTTCGTCGGCCGAGCCATGCTCAATCCCTTGGTTAAAATTACCACAACTAATTTATTTGCGACAATTTTTGCCAATCGTTAGCCAAGACTTTTTCAAACATTTACAATTCTGATCAAACACGCAGCTCATAGTTTCCGATAATAATAACACCATCAAAATACTGCCATGGCTCTAACCTCATTCCAAATTCTATTTTCAATAACAAGACCATAGATTGTTGATTACAGTGATAGATTGCATTATTCATTCTCATTGTCACCAACTTACAAGTGCAGTAAACATGCAAGAATAAGAATACGCGATGGTTTCTCATTATCGCCAACCTTTGAGTGCAGTAAATATGTAGGAAGAGAAGAATAGTAGTGCATAGAACACGAAAAACTGTCGTGGAATGTAAACAATACCATTGATAGACCAGTTGTTGATTGTCCGTGTTGTTTTGTATTAACATAGCATTCAAATTAATGAAGCGCACAATCTTTGGTCAATGTACCAATGAAAAATATGGTAAACGTAAATAACTGGAACAAATTATTGGAAATCCACTTTATTGTATTTACCCGAAAGGAAGACAGGTTTTTTGACAGAAAAGGAATATAAAAAATGAGGGGTCATCTACAATTCAGGAATTGTCTTCAATTCAAAACCTAGCCGATTTTGACAAAGATTTTTCATGCTTAAAAACTGTGTCTCCCATCGTTGTACATATGTTTGTAGTGCTGAGACTGTACTTGTCAACTTTGACAAGGGTCCCCTTATCTGATGTTGCAGGACCATAAAGAGGAAGCACTTTGCTGGGAAGCAAAATGGCTCAAGTCACGAATACGTATATAACACCTATAAAAGTTTTACAGTACGAAAAATGCTGTTACCATACAGCCAGGTTATACAAACCTATTTCATTGTGATCAGTTTTTCTTTAAAAGTAAATCAAATATATCAAATTATTCATATAATAGCAATTCTTCTTGAAGGGTTTGTCATAAATTAATGCAAAAAATACTTCAACCTAAATAATTTTTTCAGCACTTCACAGGGGTAGTCTTGAATTCAGGTTTAAATATTTTTCCCTCGAAAATATTTTTTTAGAAAGGGGTCGTCGTAGATTCAAGGTAGTCGTCCTTTTGGGTAAATACGGTATTTCAGAGCTAAACAATTGTTCCGAATATATTTTGGCTTTTGGGCAGAATAGCTGATCGATGGATACGGAAATTTTCTTTTAAAAGTTGTAGCATGTGGATTTTTTTGAACATTGGTTATATGGGATAGTCGTCGTGACTGTCCAAAAAAAGACTGATAGGGGAAAACTCAATAAACGGACACACAACAACAAAATTTTGCTGTACATAAAACTTTTTGAATACATTATTTTACTACACCTATAAAGAATTATTCTTTTAAAGATCCACAATCAGTATACTAAGTATTTTGTGCAATTTCCGTGTATTTTTTAGCCATGCTTGTTCCCTAAGGAAATCCAGAAAATACTAACTAAATAAAAATCATACTAAGATTATTGCATACAAAAATATATGCAAATTTGTACTGCCCATATATGTATGTGTAAAATATCATCTAGGATAAAAAGATTAGGTCTAAATAGAAAAAACATACTGTACCATAATGTTCAAAATTTTATAACACTAAGTTTCAGAGTATATACATATATGATTTACACATAACTGTGAAACTTGTAAAAAAAAAATAGATATATATATTTTAAATTACAGTGAAAAAGCAATACAATTCAAAACATATTAAACACAAAGAATAAAAGGGAAACTGTACAAAACAAGAATGAGCTAAAACATTACTGATGGTTACCATTGTCTGGATAGCCAAACACTTGAACATTAACTATTTTTACACATTTATGAATAGTAGTTAGAACTGTTCAGACTGTTTTACTAATCAAAAAATACAAAGGAAAACAAAGTATATTGAATGAAGAAAAATCTCCCCCCGCCCCGTATTTCGGCGTGTATAGGCCGCACATTTTAACAAAAGAATGACTACAAAAAGTGCAGCGCAGCTTATATACAAAATATTGGCATAAAAAAAATTTAATTTTTTCCTCCCAAACAAGTTTACAAATTTGTCAACATACAGTACATTTTAACGTTTTAATTCTTAAAGGAAGGGAAGTGAAAGAATAAAAAAACATAATAAACAAAATAACCATCCCGCACATGTAAACTGTAAACATGTTGAAGCTCGTCCATAGATGTCATACATGAGAAAATATTTATCTCCTGTACAAGAGAAGCATATCTTACGTAGTTTGCACGCCTGCTGCGGCTCTACAAGTGCACATTAATAAGACGCCGTACATATTGTGTAACATGTTGCTGTGGTTTTGCTTTCTCAAGTCCCGTCGCCATCCGTGGAATAGTAATTGCGCGATGTATAGTCATAAACATTGCGACATAACACAAATTTTCTGTCACAAATGTTTTGTTGGGGAGAAATTATTTTAGAATTTTTATTTGTATGGAATTGTGACTTAACATTTACAGGAATTCAAAAGTTCAATGCGGCCTATACTTGAAATATTAATTATCCCTAATTTTTCATCAAAAGCTCCTGGTGCGGCCTATACACGCATGTGGCCTATACTCGACAAAATATGCTAACTACTTCATAAAAGTTTTTATTCCAGTGTTTACTGCAATACTATTTGTAAAGTAAAACATGCATTTATACAAGCCTCTGAAATTGCCTTTTCTAGTCTGTAAAAATACCTGGAGAACATGGTAAGTGCATGCGTACACGTCAGCCATCAAGACAAAATTCTATTGTGATGCACCAAAATCTGATACAACAGTTACATCAGGCCGTATCCGCCTAAACCCCTCCACACCTTTCTCAGTCACCTTTGTTCCAGTCACGTCAACATAGCGCAAGCTGGATATCCTGAGCAGCATAATTAGTGTTTTGTCCGTTACATGAGGATAATACCTTATCACCAGCGTGTGGAGCTGTGGATTTCGGTCATTGCAACGAACTATGTTACCATCTAGACTAACCCTCCACATATCTCGTGACAAGAAATAATCTATGCTTAAGTCATCAATTAAATCTTCATGGCGGCCACCCAAACAAGATGTCCTTGCACATTTTGCATTCCTTGCAGAGGAAAATAACTCAACAGAACGAAGCCTCCCACTGCAACTCTTCTTCCCAGGCCTGCTACGGCTTCCAGACTGTCTGCTGTTCCCTTCGCTATTTGCTTCGTCATCACTGGTGTCATCGCTGCTCTCGCTACCCTCAGCATTGCGTTCACCTTCACATGTGCAGTTTGATTTCCGGTCTAAGGTTTCAGCTCTCACACTTTCATCCATCGTTTTATCAGCAATACCCCCTATATCACAGTGTACAAACTCACTGGAGGAAACTTTTCCGTGTTCCTTTTCATCACTTGGTGATTCCCCTTCTCCACTTGATTTTTCAGCAAAGGTATCAGTGCTCTTATCAGTGTGAAAACTAGTCCCTGCATCTGCTCTGCTAGCTCCTGCATTTGCACTTACTTCTAATTTGATGCCCATTTTAATTGCTTTTGTTTCAGTCTGTTTCTGAGCAACTGGTTTTGACTGCTCGTTATTAATAGCATTGCGAACATATAATACACTGTCTTCATCATTTTCAGAATTTTTGCCCTCTGCTTTGACATTTTCTACGCCAATACTTATTTTATAAGCATTTTTTGTACCTGCTTCTGAACTTACCTTTTGACTGCTTGTAAGTGCATATTCTTCCTTATGATGTGCGGTGGTGCCGCTAGACCCACTGCCATCCTCCTGCTTGCTAGTTCCTTCACCCTGGTTCAAGTTCTGTCTGACGTGGAGTATCTTACTTTGCTCCCCATTGCTGCAACAGTCATTAACACACTTCTTGTTGTGCCACACTTCAGGGGAACCTCCAAAGCGCAGCACAATCACGCAACTATTCTCGTGGCCTTGCATCAGGTTCACTTCTTCACAGTCTTCATCAGACGACTCTGGGCAATGTTGGCTTGTGCTTGGCACAGGGATACTGGTTTCTTTCTGCCGGTATTGAGGTGGGCATTCGAGGTACAGGTGTGTAAGATTCAGCAAGTTGTTAAAACCCCGCATGGCACTGCTTCCCACAGTGGTATTCCTCATATCCAAAATCTGCAAAGCAGAAATACAAAAAGTTACAAAACAACTGTTACTAAACCTTTTAGTACAACTTTTATAAGAAAGGAAAAAAAAATTAATTCCTACACGTATTAAATTTATTAAGTTTAGTGGCACATATTTAAACATGATGAACAAAAATCATCTAAAGGTATTTTCAGAGGGAAAAAAACTATGAAATATGAAACACTAACAAAAATTACACATGCCACATTTTATTGCAAATTAGTTATAATACAATTTTTTTCAACAATATGTTGAAATAACGATGGGTAAGAATGACATCCAAATAGAGCAGTTTCATTTTGACGCCGGCTAACAGCCAGTGGGGCTAGAGCCCATGATGGCGCTCACCATTCACGTGTCCCGCATGTGCGCAATGAGGCCAATAATTTTGAACTTTCACACAAATGTTGTTTTCAGTGTAAAATGTGTTTTATATTTGTATTTGCAGGGGGGGGGGGGGGGGATACGTCTTAAAATGTCTTAAAGTGTTTGATGCTATTTTAAAAATTTTTGGTTATGAAATTAAAAGTGCCCGCAGCACCAAGATTAAGAACACTAATATTCCAGCATGAACGCCATCATAAAGAGACACTGAAATAATATGAAAAATTCATAAGAGAATTATAAAAATGTAAAACAATATTAAATTTAATTCGTGCCATTTTATTTCTATAATAAAATATTTTACTCGGAGTGCATAACACTTCCACTTAATTGAACCCCTGTCAAGTACGCACTACAACTTTTGTTCACTGATGTAGGTTTCAATACTCAATTTATTTACAGGTCAACCTTTACTTACATACATTTTGCCAGACATTTCCCCAGCATTATGCTTCTGCTTTACTAATTTATTTTGCCATTGTGGCATTTTTAACTTAATCAAGGAGGAGTAGAAAGATGTTGGAGAGGTCACGCGACCCGCGCAACTTGAATCAGGTGCCATCCACCTATGTTTATGGCATTTCATTGTAATTTCTGCATTATTGCTATGCGCAATTTCAAGAGCTTTGTTTTTATGTATGTATTTGAGGGTATTTTTTTCATGTTTGAATATTTTATGGCAACATCACGTATAACCATGTGGCCGACTGATGCACAGTATTTGTATACGCCAACATTGCATTTTGAGAGTTTATTTATGTAACATTGTATGTGCAATATTTTATTCAGGGTTCTATGTTAAATTTTGTCAGGATTCAGTGTAATTTCACGTAAATTGATGCTTTTTGTACTTGACCACGCGTTCATGTTTATGTTTGATTTTACCGCCATCAGGCATATTACAAGCCTGTAATAACGTAAATCGTAAAGAGAATCATTTTCTCAACAAGAATAATATTTTCTCTGAATTTAATTTGCTATTTCCACAAAGAAATATTGCAATTTCATCCGCACCACGTGGTCCGCTACGAACTTCATCCAGCGGCATCCATGCCATCTAAACTTGTTTTCACACGTGTGTGTGTTTATTGTGAATACTCATCTCTTGTCCCATCTTGTTTCATGTATCTTTGAGGGTTTTATGTAATTTTGTAATTTGTGTACGGTGCAATTATTGACCGTCCTGTATAGACCGTCACCACACTACCCACATGCTGGAGGGCGAGCCCCGATGAGTTTGCATTAGTGATGCAGAGTAATCACACATGTTAATATATCATCGGGGTTTCATTTTGTAATTCACAGTGTCCTGTTTTCAGGGAAAAATCATCAGTCCACCCTAGCGCTATCGACTCTCTTCCCTTGTGAGGATTGTGTTTTCATACACCGCTGTGAGATCATCCATCTGGGTGTGCTCTAGAATAATTGCAGGCTGGGGAGCACCCAAGCGGAGTTAGCTAGACACGACCGAGTGTATCATTAATTTCATGGCACATTGATAGAGACCTGAAAAAGTAGGTGTTATTTTTTTTCAAAAATATGTGTTATTTTTTTTTTTCAAAAATAGGTGTTATTTTTTTTTTTTTTTTTTTTTTTTTTTTTTTTTTTCAAAAATAGGTGTTTATTTTTCTTGCTACAAAAACGCAGGTTTCTGCATGAGAATTGCTCCAATTTTTAATCTACTCTTTATAAAGACATACATAATTTGAAATATCTCACTATATTCATAAAAACTAAAATTGGCAATGTTATTCCTATTGATAAGCAGTGTTTTCTATCTATTGTTATTTCCGTGCAAAAATTCCTAACTCCCAGAGAAATATACAGTTATGGTTTTAATATAGACAACGGTTTATCAACAGACAACATTGAAAACAAGTTCAGATTTTACTTAAGATTTTGTATTCTGCCTATCACCTGAAACAAACGGTCGTAATGCACTGGCAAAGGCATACTGTTTTATGAAAAGAATAATGTAAACAATTTATACACATCTATAAAAGCACTCTTTAAAAAACTATAAAAATTGCCTTCTACGAACAGCAAAAAAATTAGAGAAATCTGCCTATACGTTTTTGAACTATTGAAACTTTCAACAACAGATTTTTTCATTAGGCCCGCTGACAAAACTTTTGTTTCTTCAAAAGTCTCATTTTTTACCGCATATATTTACAGAGAATGTGTATGATAAAAATACAGTTTACTGGATGAATACAAGTTTACAATACATGATAAATTGATTTACAAATATATTCTACGTAAATAAATGCATATAAATACATATTTCAATGCCGCACTGCTCGCTTTGTAAAAGATAAAGTATTGTTGGTTAAAAAGTGAAGATGATACGATAGGAATGTAAACACCGCATGGATTTCATAGATAACATGGTGCTTGGTGAGCGTGAACACTACAACGGCGTGTTTTCCTAATGAACAAACTTTTGCAGGGCTGCAAGTAGAATGTTCACTCAAAGTGATGCATCATCAATTGCGCTCATGTTATCTATGGTTGTAAATACACGTGATGGGATATAAACACGTTTTCGTTCAATGTGATAAATCAAAGAAATCTACTGGCCAACTTGCGCATGCATTTGTATTCGAATATCCAAAAACACATAAAATACGTCTTCAGAAGCAATTATGTGATATAAAACAATAATAATTCGCGAAAATACTACAGGATTTTGTACAATTCGTGAATTACAGCTGAAATTCTCAAAAATAGCAATTTTTCGTTTTTCATGTCAAAATTTACGTTATTTTTTGCTTTATCGCATTTGTTAATTTTTCAAGTCTCTACACATTGATTTGTACGCACAGTAACAATAAAAACAAGTCTCACAGTAAATTTACCTCTTTCATTTGTAGTGACAGTGTCCTAGTCACATGTGTTTTCAAGTGATAAATATGTTTAGTAAGAGTTTAGTATTGCCTACGTGTTTGTAAGTACGCACAGGTGAGACGGACACACAGAACCCACAGCATCCCTGACAGCCCTGAGTTTCAATAGTGCGGTGATTGGGAAGCACTGCTGGCACCCAAATTACCAGTAAGTATTTGTGTCATCGTTCGTCTCGTGTCTCACCCAATGGCAGTATAATATCACAAGTTAACTTAAGAATTGGCCAAACATATAGTGTATTTATCGACACATACATTTTATTTCAATTTTTAGTTCCAAAAATTTGTCACAAACTTGTAAGCCAATATTTTTACTTGATAAGTGCATACATGGTAAATATTTTTTAACTGTAAATATGTTTCATCACAGTTACCACAAGCTTATGATAATCATTAAAAAAATTTTAATTTTGCTTCCTAACAAGATACATATGAAAAGTGAACAAAGACAGTGTTATGTTCTTTAGTTTGAATAGGATTGAGGTGTAGTACAACTTATCTCAATACCAACTATATATAGAGTACTGATACGACTCCTCACGATTTCCAGGAATAAGACTGTTAGTGAGGAGTGGACGTAATAGATGATGTGGAAAGTTTTGGACCAATTTATTTATTTAATAAAGAGACTTCTGAAAAAAATTGATACCATAAAAGGAGGTACTGGACCTCCCTTTGTCACAAAAAATGTTTAAAAAACACTGAGTGGAAAAAAAGTTTTGCCAAGCGCGATGTCCCATTTCAGTGGCTTGTTAATGGAAAAACCAACTATTTGTTATTAAAAGATTAATTTAATCAAATAGCCAGATGTTTTCTAAAAAAAAATTATAGCCTACAATGGCATATTGTACCTCATTGCATCATTAAAATTGTTTTGAAGCAATGAGCACGGCATAAGTTTTACTGAACATAACATTAATTCTCAATGTTATCTTACTGGAAAATCAGAAGAGAATTTGTTATTTAAAAGTTAATTTAATTCAATGGACACAATTCTTATGAAATAAAATCATATCATATAGGAGCATATGCGACATCCCTTTCTTACTGCAAAATAAAATTGAATTTTACAGGAAAACCAGACAATGTGTGTTTGAATTATTCATCATTGAAGGCAGTTAACAAACAAATCATAATGACTGTATTAATTCGCTGCTCTCTCAAAAACCACACTTCTATAAATTAAATATTAATCACTTCAAAAGGCAGATATCAGCTATGCTGTTCAGCTGTTTTCAGTATGACCAGTGTGACCTCATTTCCACCCCTTACAGGACAGGCGAGAAGAGAAACAGTTGCCTAGCAACCCACATAATGTTCTCACACTATTCCTCTCGTGACCAACATGGTGAGGGTGAAGGGGTTCTACATAGGGGATATCGCTGTGTGTGGGCTGAAAGCCCACATATGGTGCATTATGAAAATGGTCACAATGTTTTAGTTATTTTGACCACAATTTTAATTCACTACCAAACAAGATGAGCTGAAAAATATGTAGGTCATCACCAATCATTCACAAAACAAAACCAAAAACATTATCAAATCAGAGTCCAAAAAATTAAGTGTAGTAAGTCGTCAACAAACTGTAATCAAAACCAAAAGAGTTGAGTTAAGAGATTTTAGTGGCTCTTAAGAGCGGTATCTTGAGAGCCAATTAGAATGAAATGAGGTGAGAATAGAACAACAACAGAATACAAGGAAGGGGGAAACGGGAGATCTCCAAGAAAACCCACCCCACCAGCTGCATCGTCCGGAACGATTCTCACTTGCGAAAATCCAGGAGTGACCCAACTGGGGACTGAACCTGGTTCACCTTAGTGAGAGGTGAGCAGTCTAACCATTCAGCCACTGCAGCTCCAATATAAGGAGAAATCCGAAAAGTGTGCAAAATTCAAGTCATAATAACAAGCAAAGACTTAGTAGAGCTCTGCGAGTACTCGAGAATCGAACTTGAGCTAAATGCCTTCTTGCAGCTCAAACTCACAACAAAATATTTTTAGCCTTCTAAAATTCTAACTTCTGTATCAACATCATCAGATCTCAAGACCTCAATGTTAAGGGCCTCGTGAATCTCTTCACTCACTCACTTTATCAACATCAAATAATTTGGCCGGCGACTGATGAGACTGTTTTATTGTTTATGAAATAAAATAGCATGTGAATATGAATAATGAAATGTTAACATTTAAAAGGTAGGCATGTTCCAGTAAATGTACTGCCCAGAAATGGGAGGTACAAAAGCTGATTTAAAGCAAAATCAGCCTAATACTAGGTCACAAATCCACCTAAGACGCTGTGCCCAAATGAGACAGTCTGTTAAATGTTCGCTGGAAAATAAGACATTATTCATTCATGAAACAATACCTTATATACTTGTGAGGGCCATGGTGGTGTAGTGGTTAAGTTGTGGTTAAGGTGGTGTAGCGGTTGAAGTTGAGAACATTGTGTGTGACGTAATGTAGGAGAGTGATTTTTGAACGCACGACTTTTTAAGCCCTATCTCAGCAATGTTAATTTGAATTTTAGTTTGTTGTAGTTAAATATTCTTCACTTTCGAACATTCATAGGCAACATCTGGATTATAATTTAATTAAAATATTGTAAATTTGCAGTTTCTTATGTTTGAAATTGATTTTTAAAAAAGTGAGTTTTAGGTCGACGGAGTGCGCTTCGCACAAAAGAACAGGTCTGATTATTTTTATGTTGCCGTAACCACGTTTTTAATATACGGCTTCTCAAGAAAGCTGGTACAGACATGTGGACCTTGTGTATAGACCCGGCTTATTTCATCGCAGGCGTGTAGTATACACCTTTTCACTAAGTTTTGTGACATCTACTATCAATTAATTTTTCGCAGTTTTTCATCATGTTTCTATAGTTAATTAACATAATTTACTACGTGCGATAATTGTAAATTTATCCTTTGAAATACCAAGATTTGTGGTGTATCCCCTACAAAAGATGACGTTTGTATAAACACTCTCAGCTGTCAACCTCCCCAGTGTGTCAACAGAAAATATTGTGCCATGAAAATAACTGTGAACAAGACTAATTTCAGAACTGTCAAAAATGAGCACTCGCTCATGAGACAGTCTATACTACTGCGCTACTATAGTATGTGAATGGGCATAACTTGCGTTGAGACAGACAATGAATTATAATTTTTTTAAAGTGGACGCTGTTGACTTCTATGCACCTTTTTCTGTTCACTATTTTCTTAAGAGAGCACAAAATTATTGTAAAACAGGTTCTTCAAGTATGGCCGCAGGGAAAAGTACAGCGAAGTAAGGTTTGGAGATCGAGGAGGCCCTACATAAAAAGCTATACCAGTTACTAGGTAGCCTATTTAAATTGTTGTTTGGAAAAGTTCTCAAGGTTCTAAGAAAAAACTCAATCTAATAACAGCTAAAACATTATACTTGCACAATTTATTACTTAAACAATATACGGTATTGTCATCACAGGTAAAAGAAATACCACGTCATATTTGTGGGGAGTCTATTAATTTAGACACATGTACTTTGCATCACCGCACATTAAAAGCACAAAGCAAAAGGAACAGTTAAACAACATAGTTTTCTTCCAAGAAAATAAACTTAATTTTCCATCAACACAAAATAAACAATGTTCTGAAACTAAATTCCCAATTAAAATAAGAAAAAGAAAATGATCGCTGCATAGTTATATTTCAATATTTTCTACTGAAATATTATCAAAAATAAAAATGAAGAACAACTAGGGAATTGGGGTAATTTTATTTAGCACGCTAGTTCATTCAAAATAGTATAGGTGTGTCAGTTTTCAAGTTTGAATTAAATAAAAATTGCTACGTGTACAGTAAATGTGGTGGTAATAGTTTTACTATTTCGGAGAGGAAAATAACTCTTATGCATCTCAGATATGCACTTAACTATTAACTCCTAATGTATGTGAGAGAAGATATTACCCCTTACAATTCATATATGTGATCACACAACAGACTGTGCGCAAGTTTGGTGTGAAACAGGATAGCAATATGAACACTAGCGGTACGTCCCTACATTACATACTTTATGCCGGAAGGAAGGGGATTCACAAACATTTTCATCCTGCGTCACCCTTGTTGCAGATATTCTGTACCATCCGTACTCAAACGATTTGTTACCTTGTCACTTGAGTAATTTGTTATCTTATTTGTAGATAGTAGTTAAAGCATGCTTTTATTCTTTATCACCAGTGTTTAGGCACGCAAGTATGTTTGACACTGTGTCGTTTCACAATCTAATCCTGGTTCATACCCACTGTGTAGTACGATATCTAAGTAAGATGACAGATATTGAGGTATTCGAAGACAAGGTGTGTCTGAACACAGCACAGACATATTGCACCCCCAGAATCAGACTGTCGTAAATCCGAAAAATTAAATTTTGAATAAGTCCACATCCCGTATCTTAATTTCATAAACTATCTTACAGTAAAACAGTAGTATCTCTAAGCAATATATTACAGCTGCTATGCCCGTTACTACAGTTTTGTCATTTATGACTTTAGATGGGCTATAGACATACTATACCACAGTTTTGATGTAAGTAGGTAGGTGTTTAATTAGTTTTTAAAACTGTGGTAACTGAGGTATGCTTATACAGACAGCATGGGCTAGTCAGGCCAACTAGGTATTGTAGGTCCAGATAATCGTCACAAACACAACAATCACAGAAAAACAGACGAGGTAACATTACAAAGTATTTGAAGTTACATTAAATCCTTCCCTGTAATAGAAAACCACTACTTACGAGCTCAGACAGAGACATTATTTACATGGGAGCCTATTTATTTCTCAAATGTACAGGCCATATAAAGAAAAATGTAGCATAAAATATGAGCGATATGGTACGAAACATACACAAGTTTTCAATAATGAATTTAATTTAGGGTTCTTCACACCTAAAAAGTACAAGTGTGTATTTTGCAAGCAATATAATAATGCCACTGATGAGGAAAATGTGCAGCTGGAAGGTAGATATCAGGACCACATTAAAAGAAAACAAATATCAAGGGATGTGGGAAGGGCACTCCAAAACAGGCAAATAAGAGTATGTGACTTTAACTTGCAGTCAGTACTTCATACAGCATGCTGTGATTTATCAGTATTTTACTATAAGAGGAGACTAAACATTTATAATTTTACAATATTTGATAATGCATTTAAAAACGGCTATTGTTACCTTTGGAATGAGGCATTTGGAAACAAAGTCGCAATAGAACATGCATCATGTGTGTATGAGTACATAAAGTCTACCGACTGTAACGATAGGCCTATTATATTTTACAGCGATAATTGTTCTTCTTATAACAAGAACAAATTCTGAGCTACAATGTATCTGCCCTCCACCCTCCCCAGTCATTCAAGAAGGTAGAGTCCATCACACGCAAATATTTAGTTGTAGGACATAAACCGAATGCTGGGGATTCAATGCATTATTTTATCGAACAAAAAATAATAGTAAGTATAATAATACAGGGAGCTTTGAAAAGTGAGCCTTTTTATTTACCTTCAAAGTGGACTGGAATTTTACAGTGTCCAAAAAGGCCAGAAACACTCTATCATGTGAAAAAAATTAACTTCGATGAATTTCATGACTTTAGGAAATTATTAGCTGAAGTCGGGAGCAGTTTTACTGTAGATGAAAATGGAGAAGTTGCAACATCGAACAACATTCGTGTGTTATAAGTAAACAGGCTCATGAATACATTTTATTTAGAAGACAGATTTTGAAAGTTGTGATTTCAAAACCATCCATCTTAGGCGATGTAGGCTGAAAAGAAGGCCTTTTATCATTATGTGATGGAATAATACCAAGCGTGTATTGAGAGTTTAACCAATCTCTGCCTACTCTTCAGATGGAAAGAGCCGACATTCCCAGTAGTAGGATTATCTGTGTTCATGGCCATCTGCATCTGGCGTCGGAGCACCGGAGCCGTCCGCCGCCATATTGGAATTTCCCTTTTTCCCCTCAAAATTTCTTTTTCCCTCCTCAAAATCGACTAGATTTCCCTAGGATTTGCCCTTTTTTTCCTAAAAATGTCCCTTTTTCTTTACAAAAATTCCCTTTTTCCCAAACCTGGATACGGAGCTCAGCAACCAAGGTTCAGGGATCAGTGACTCCGAGCCAGGAGAGCAGGACTAAGGACTCAAGGACCTTTGACCTTTGAACCAAAAATCCAAAATATTTTTTTTTAATCCGAAAAATTCTGAAGATCCCACATCATTTATTTTAAAAAATAATAATAATAAATTGCTATTAAAATTATTAGAAAATTATTAAGAAGGCTATTTAAAAGTGCTTAAATTCCAGGTCACCCTTACCAATACAAATTCCGCTATCTTGGTAGGTGACCACCATCTAGGTAGATATCACCCACTCACCATACTAGATGCAGGTACCCTCAACCTTGACACCATGACCTTGAATTACCTTGGAAACAAAAACAAGAAAAATACATAAAAGTCAGCAAGCATATTATGTTACAGACAGCTGCCGGCATATTGGAAGCCGGTGACCATTTTTTCCAACAATATTAAGCAATCCGTGGGCTAGTAGTCTGCCTCTATCAATACATATAAGAATAACGATTCACTACAGACTCCAAAATGTCTACATTTCGATAGAATTAATGTTTGTCTATGCTATCAGCTATCCGTGCATTTTATATTGAAGTTTTTAGTATCATTCTATATACAGATTTTAATGTCTATAAGCAAATGCCCATAGCACCACTTTATTAAAGTTGTGAGGGCTAAATGGTTACGACACAAAAAATATAAAAAAATTATTATTTTATGATAGTAATTTAATATTATTTTGTAATTACATTTTGAGAATAAAGCAGTTCCTCACATCATCTGATATAATTCCGATCCTTAAGTTATCTAATTATCGAAACAATATCTTTCATGTTTGAGTAATCCCCACGTATGTGAAGCTCAAGTAAATATCTGAGTCCATCTACAAGTTTGTTAGGCTCTTCGGGAAATAGGTAGTCTGTATACTGGACGTCTTCCCCCACCACATCACTTGTCGAAGGAAACTCTATGAAATGTGTGGGATCGCGTCGAAGGAATCATCATCATCTTCAACACTATCACAGTCGTCATAGTCATCATCAATGCTGTCTTTATGATCGTCTTCACTTCCTGCTTCATCATAAATACCAAGTTTACTTTTCTTTGTAGCAGGAGTTGTATGTTCCTCGGTATTTAGAGCTACCAACTGTTTATTTTGAAGTTCGCCGACTTCATGCGAACGTCTTGCAGGCGTTCGTTCCGCACAAACTGATTATAATGCACTCATTCTGTCTTTAACATTAACAGTCTCGTCATAATCGTCTGCGGAAACAATACCCATTGATGTAGCAGAAGGTATTGACGTCATCACTTTCTGGCTCCCAGTAGATGAACCCTTGCAGATCTTGGTATGTTCCTTCATTCTATCACCTTGCACAAACTACATGGATACAATGCCGTAATTCTTCATAATGCAAAAATAACTCTTCGTACAGGTCTTTCTCTCATGCCAATGAACATTTTGACCATAAGTGAAAACTCGATCGCAGAATCAACACTGACAGCAAACAGGTAGCAAGATGCAGGTCTTGACTCCACAATTGTAGAGGTCAAAGGCAGACCTTCGTTTTCGTAATTCATCTTCGTGGTATGACGCCAGAGCGCTCCAAATTGATGTTCACCTCGCGGTGACAGAACGTCAACTGTCATTTTTTCTATATAAATGTAGTTATATTTTTTACTGTAAAGAGTCTAGCTTGTGCTCAAAAGAGAATTTCCACCATGATATTTATACATAAAATAATATGGGAGCACTCTGACAAAACCCACATACTCGTACGCCCAAGAAGAAAACACGCAGATACTTACATACAAATATATTATTTCAGTATGCTTGAAAGCATATGTATATATAAACATTTATATTTAAAATAATTTTTTATTTCATTATTTATATACCTATACAAAAATATGTATAAAATAAATTCAAAATGATTTTGCATTCCTACATTTATACATAAATAATTATCTATAAAATAAATTGGAAATAGTTTTACATTTACATACTATACTTATACTCTAAGTAATTATATATAAAATAAAGTTAAATAATTTTATATTTATGAACCATACTTCTACATATTTATATACCAATACATAATTATGTATAAAATAAATAGAAAATTATTTTATATTATTTACATATAGATATATATATACATAATTATTCATAAAATAAATTTATAATAATTTTATATTTACATATTTATGTATACTTATATGTGTGTTTTTCCTTGGGCGAATGAGTATGTCGGTTTTCTCAGAATGCGCCCATATTTTTTTATGTAGAAATTTTATGGTGGGAGTTCTTTTATGAGCATATTTAGTATAATTGTCTGTGCCATTGTTTAGTTATTAATAGCTTATAAAACTAATTATTTTACTGTTTTTACTAATAGTAAGTTAAATGGCAGTGTGTTAATGACTGAGTATTCTATACTTCCAAAATTGCACCTTACATGTGGATTTTTTTTTACTTTATCCCTTTAATGTCAGTAAACACACTTCTTCCGTTAATATCAGTTCCATAGATTATGTTAAAGACTGAAAAAGAAAAACTTAATTATTCTTTCTGTTTAATACCCTTATTGTTTTAATAACAATAAGAATATAACACTATTTCATTATTTCAGACAAATATATTATTTTTTAATTTCTTCTAGTCCAGTGGTTTTGTTAAAATGTTTGTAATATGATTTTCTGTATAAAAAAATTTGCGTTTAAAATTATCGAATTTTTCTTTTCTGTACTGACACTGTTCCATAACCTGTATACCAGATATAAGAAAAAATTTGTTAAGAAATTAAAAATTAAGTTCAAAGTTACATTTGAATTAATATTTTAACTTAACTAGTTAGTTTTCTAACCAAGTAACTTTTAACTTAAACCAGTTACTTTTTTATATAAAAATATCTTGTTTTTAGCTAAGTTAAAAGTTATTTTTCTGCACGTATGTTTCTTGAATGGCAAATAAATGGAAGAGAAACAAGTAAACTTACATCTCCATAGTATTTTATTCATGGGCAAAAATTTAAGCATATGGTTCAACACTCAGTATGTTTAAACTGACACCTGAATCCAGAATTTAAGTAACCTGGGTTTCGGAAAGCAAAGATTATGTACACTATAAACTCCGCCAAAGTGGTATTTCTCCATATCTTGAAATTGAGGTTTATAATTCAAGTTCAGTGTCGAAACTTAGGTTTGCTGCGCGGTATAAACAACGAAACTTCGGTTTCGTTTGTAAATATGGTGTGAAATGTACAACTAAGATACGTTGAAGTGTAAAACAAGATGTTTAATAGTTTAAAATTAATGTGTGTGTAAATGCAGAGTGATTATATAATTTCACTGTAGGTACGAAAATAACGAATACACATTAAATATGTTGAATCTTAACAAAACTTTACGACATACAATTTTTAATTATGCTTTATCAAGTAATACAAGCAACTTTAAATATCTTTATTTCTCATATTTATGATTTCCTTGTTAATTGAATTCCTTTGTATTAATTATTTCCCCAATTATGGTACGTAATAATTTGTTCTGAATTTAGGTGTACACAATGACTAGGCTGATAAATCCTGATACAACAGACCAGGAGCACTAATTTCACAAACTTTTCTGATTTTACTCTAAACATTTCAACCGAGTAGAATATTGGCAGTGATGCATGGCTTCAATATCACAAATAGAAAGGTTGCAAGGTGAAAAAAAAAAATTTAAGCTGGTTCACTTGTAAGTTTTCAGTTAACAGGACTCATGATTAACACATTTTCATAAAACGGAGAGGGCCACAGACAGGTCACTTTCGAAGTCGTCTTTTAATCATATCTTTGGTGGTTTGTATACCACAATAAGCAAACAAAACCTGCTGAAGGATATACAGTTCGAGCATAAGATATTCAGGCTTAGCACAACATGTCTTCAGCCATGTTTCAGAGACTAAAACAGGATGCAAATATAGGGGACAAAAAATGGGGTGGGCTGTGTCTTCTACACTGCCATAGGTATTTCTATGTGATAACGTCTATGGTTAGTGAGAGGGTTAAAAATGATGGAATGAAATGTCATTGGTGGCTCATATCGCTGAGTCATGTCTGGAAGAAACGTCATTAATGTATTTGCTGGATACGTGTATACTGACTTCTTCCTTCCTTTTGCTTTCAATTCTCTGAGTTGTTGCTATCTATCCTGGTGCTTTTTGCATTTGCGTTGATTGTATCTAAGTCTTAGTATTGCCTCTCGATGTGGGATGTGATGATGACGCAATCGCCACGTCTACATTTTGCTGTTGCGTAGAATTGTAAACTTCTTCATTATAACTCCGGAACGGACTGAGGTAGCTAAGTCATCCATTCAGTATTAGATTTGTCTTGCAAGCACTATTCATGTTGTTAATATCATTAGTGTCTTTTTCGCCTAATTCGTAATTTTTAACTATTTTGGTTTGTAATCTGCTAAGAAAATGATTATTGAATAGAAAGTCACTATGTGTTTTTATTATTTATGGTTCTTGATAAAGTTTTTAGATATTTTTTTTACGCACAAACTGACACCAGAATTTCTCCGATCGGATGAAGTGTTCGGTTGCTATAGCGATTTTAAGCATACTAAACCGCTCAAAGTCAGAGGTTCGCAGCATGGCTGCCACCGCGGCCTGATGATGTCAGAATGATACGTTTGTGTGTGAAGTATGAAGCCAAAAGACCGACCTATACTATCGTACATTTACATTAAAATTACTTCATATTCTCAACGAGTAATTGCATGGACCTGAGAGTAAAATTTCGTGACACTCACTTTCTGAACATAATGGGCTGCGTTATAAGATGTCACATCAAAAATTTGCACTGACTTCATCAATGTGTTGGAGTAAAGATTTTACATGCTCGGCAAGGAAAGAGTCAGGCCGAGAATGAGGTGCGAACAGTTACGAAAGCAGGCAGCTGTGGTCACCACTTGTGTGTGGTGGAAAGGCGAGGGGATTTGTAATGGGACACAAGTACTCATCACACAGTTGAGGGAAGTGGAAGGTGGGACAAAAGAGTCTTGGACAGATAATTTCCCCTTAGGGGAGGGAACACAGTTCCTGGAAGTATTTAGCTGTCCGACAGTGTGTTGCCAACTTTTGATTTTCTTCAACACTCATAGTACACAAAACATCTTGATACAAAAATGAGCAACTCACCAGTCTAGATGAAGGTAGGATGAAATGAGGCTGATTGCCGGTAACTTCTAGGGTACTTACCCATAAACACTCGCAGTGCACACTCTCATACACACGTACTTGAACATGTATACACACACACAAACGAAACTAAGACAGAGAATACAAAATGCAAAACATGTAAACATGAATACCCTAAGCTAATTAGCATATGACACAGCAGCACCATTATAGTGAATCCATCTGATCTTTACGATTGCTTGCAGTGACTATATTCTGACACTGCGATTTTCTCATAGAACAACCATTTTCCTCAGGGGCAGATGCAGAAAATTATTTAGGGGTGTGGTTTGAGAAAAAAAATCTTAAGCTAAAATGCCTTACAAGACTTATCAGTAAAGTTTCGATTACTTTGTTTTAAACATTTTCAGCATTCGCTCAACGTGGATGTGCGTGAAGAAATATTGATAGCATATTTCTGTTTGCTGAATTTTTGTGAGTGTACGGGAAGTAACTAAAAGATTTTAATCTTTTAATTTGATAATGATTTTTGCTCAAAAATTAAATTTTGCATACATTTATATCTGCACTATAAACCTTGATATGTAAGTTCTGTTTTCCTTATTTTCACAGATTTTATTTTTGTGCAATATTGTGGCTATCGAATAATTTTACTGGACATTAAAAGTATTGCAGTAATATTCAGAACCCAATGACTTCGACCTACTAATCTGTTGTACTTAGTGTTCTGAATCAGCCGTAATATAACAAATGAGCAGGAATAATATGAGTTTTGTTTAACTGTTGAAGAAAAAAATAATAAATGAAAATATCACAACGTCGTGTACTAATTTAGGTGTCGCTACACCATCTTAACTTCACTTCACCCTCGTTGGCGATGTAGAACTTAGCTGTTAGCCCCCACCCAAATATCTCAATAGCACTTCTGGGCTCGCTTTATTTTTTTTTGCAATAGCCAATTAGACTACATAATTGTTCTAAATCATTAGGCATGTTGAATTAAACTAATTGAATAAATTAATTAGCTTAGCCCTCTGTGTCTTTGACAGCAATCTCAATTTACGTAAATATTGAAATTGAACATGGCAAATTTATAAATATTTTATTTCATAACCTATCTTGTGGGTTTCTAAAAGAAAACCAAAATTCTGTGTAATTAATATAATAAAACCAAAAGGATAAGTAGGTTGAAATTTGGAAAATCAATTGAAAACATTTCACAGAACACAGATATTTAGACACTTTCCCTCCTCCCTTACCCAAAATCCCTTTTCAAATTTGTTTTTTAAATGGTGCTACGCCCTAGAGCCTCGGACCTGGCAAAGTGGATTTGAAAACACCATCCAACAAAAATACAATCACCTAGGTGAAAACAACTCTCGTTAAAGCAAAGTGAATAAAACATGGAAGAACAAGAGCGCAGGAAAAATCTAAATACTATGAGCTGAATTGCAATACACATGAATTCTGATACTGTGTATTTGATTTTATTAATTTTCTTTCTTTCAAAATATTTTAAATATACATGGTAAATGTTTGTTGCCAATATCTTTCACAAGTGTGAATTTTACAATTTCCAATTTCCCAAACAGGGCACATTAAAAATAATTAACGTTTAAAATTCTGGCTTTATAGTTGTAACAGTTGCCATTTCTTTCTTTTAATTAGAAAATTACAATTTATATTCAGGTCATATGCTATTTACCAAAGGCCAATGAAAAAGTGAAAAATACTGTTTGAATTGTTTTCTCCAAAACAATGAGAAAAGTTTCATATAGTTTTGTTTCAAAACAGGCTTTTGTGGGCTAATCCACATTTAGAAAATTGCATTTTATTTTCCCAATATTCAAATAATTTCATCGGAAAAATCTCAGAAAAGGCACATATAAACTTTAACTGGGGAGATTGCAAAATTCAAAGATTCTGTCCTAAAACCTAGCATTCATTTTAAGGATTATTTTCCAGAAGCTCAGGTAAAACTCTAAACCACTTTCCTGGTTTATTGCATGTACAAAACATATGTGCATTTTCTCCATATTGTCCACAACTTTGGTGTTTGTTATTCATATTAATGAAAAATTCGGCATCTCATTAAAAAAAATCTTTTACAAAGATTTAAAATTTACATTTACATTTACATTCAGATTTGCCGAGGATAAAAACAAAGCATTTTTGAGGTTTGACTAGGTTGTTTTAGGGCACCATGGCCCCCTATATTCTGCCTATTAGGACATCAAAGTATGTCCTGCCATAAGGGCCTGCATGACAACTAGTAGCATACTTAACTTGGCATTCCAAAGCTCTCTCAAGGCTGCTGTCTGACCTCGAGACAACTCTGCTCCCAGCATATATAGCAGAAATTCCTAAATTCTCCTTAGAGGGGTTAATTATTGATCAGCCAGTAGTTGCTTTTGTTACCTAAAAAGGAAATGTTCAAGGGGCAAAGGGTGAACGGCCAATCGCCAACAAACACGTCACAATTACAAGTTTGATACCCATTTAGCAAACTAACTAACTTCAATATTGGTACTCCTGGTAATGTCACAGGAGTGGGAGGTCATGTGCAGTGGCTGCAGATTGTAGCGCCATCTAGACAGCGGAAAATCCGGCCCCACGTCAAAGAAGTTCAGTAACGAAACAGGCTGCAAGCGGCGAAGCTATGTCCAATGTCCTAGTGAACTTTTGTTTTGGTCACCAAAGTTTGTCGTAACAAAGTTCTACGCAGCTGTTCATGTGTTCCTCAAACAAGGTTGGTAAAAAAAAGGTAGTAAAGTTTATAAGTTCATGCAGAAGATATTTTAAACCAAAAACCGGAAAATTTGTTCACTTCATGTAGTTGTGTTGTGTCATACTTGAGAGGTTAGATGCAGTCGTCAAAATGGTTGATAAGTACGGAGATGGCAAAACTCCGTGTAGGCCGTCTAAATGGGTACCAAAGTTTATTTTACATCACTTTTTACCTGTTACATAGCAACCTTTCTAAAAGAAGGCTTTCCTAGCAGCACCGGATGTAATTTTGCCATCACTTTTTGGCACTCCATGCAGCAGCTATGTGCAGCTTACCGACAGCATTATGTATTTCCAATTAGTTATGAAGTTCATTTCTCATTATATAAAAAGCATATTGGTGTTCAAAAACTACCCGCCCCCCCTTCTTGATGGCCTTGATCTCCCACACATAGGCGAGGAGGATCGCCTCACCACACGTCGCCCCTGATATGCTTGACAACACACCCAACAGGCATCGGAAAACGTGGTATGAGAACCACTCTAGTTATAACAAAAATAAGCCCACACTGCATTTGTTATTACGGACTTCTTTTCCCATTGGGTATATGGGCAATTGACGGTGCAATTCTAAGGGATATTCACTACAAACTTTTCCCAATTTCAGAAATTATATTCATCCAACTTTCGTTATACTATGTTCACCCTTCAAAGAACAGTATGCTTAACAACACTACTGTTAAGTTTTCGGCATATCAAGCGAGGCCAGGCAAGGCTGGAATGCGGCCAATGGACAGAGACAGTGGCGCAGCGGCAGAAAGTACAGCGTTCTACAGATGTTAGCAGAAAATTTGGGTCTGGCTGACACAGTGAGGTTGCAGCAACTCCTTCAGCAATCACGTCAGTAACTCCGCCCAGGCTGCTAGAGAGAGGCAATGGGAGTCCAGGATTCTGGCGAAGGTGGGTGTGGACGTGAAGTGTGGTGGTCAGGAGAGCAGTGGGCCAGAGTGTCAATCGACGGCGGACCACCGAGGTCAGCAGTCAGCGAACTGCGATTGGAGGCGAGTCTCGACCAGCTAGGGTGAGAGAGCTAATCTGAACCGCTAACCTTATCCCTCTTACAAATATCCCCTTAAGCCAATCCCCTTCTAACCACATCACAATTGTTTAGTTACTTTAACTTCAATAAAAGTTATTTATATTTGTTAATTGGTGGTTATTTGCCCTTTAATTCCACATCCTGATCAACCCTAATTGTGCTTATAAGAGTATTTACCACTTAGGAGGTATATAACACTACTAACGCTTACAAGGTTGTTCTAACTTATACCCTCCACGCTACAATCCGAAAAACACATTTCATCTTAGAAAACTCTGCATTGCGAAGGGTTATTATATACTGGGAAGATTATTTTGTTTACACATTGTTAACCAAAGACTAGTATACTTACCAATTGCCATCAGTATGTATTCCTCTAAGTAATACGAAATCTGACCAATATTGTTTATGATAATTGGAAAGAATATTTCTGTGCAGAACACTGCAATTTCAAAAATGTATGGAAACTTTTTTTTTCTCTCTGTAACATCAAAAAATTTAATTTTGGCTTAACATTCTTTGCAATAATGTTAACTTGATTTTGATACCCCTATATTAGGTCAAGATATATGCAATATGTAATGTGAGGCAGGTAACTTAATGTATAATGTTCAATTACAGTGTTCTTTGCATGGAATAATTTTTACTGTTATCTTGCCATCAATTAGAATATTTTAACATGTTTTCAAATTGTACCAAGGGCATTTTTTAAAGATTCTTCCATATATCACGAGTAGAGGAAAATAAGGCATATGGAGACAGGATTCGGGATCAGGTCATCGTACTGACCAACCGCCATCTTGTTTCCTTCCGCCATATTGTTTCCAACTGTTATATTGTTTCAGGCCATCATCTTGTTTCCGGCTTTGGATTTTATTTTATCATGCTTTATCATTCCACCTTAATGTCCGACATCTTGGATTTCATTTTTCTTAGCCACATTCATTCCACTCAATGCTCTATCATTCAACCTTAATGTCCACCATCATGGATTTTATTTTATCATGCTTTATCAATCCATTTGATGTCCATCATCTTGCATTTTATTTAATTATGCTTTCCATTCCTTAGTCACTTCACTCCACCCCGCCATCTTTGATTCCATTTCCTCATGCTCTACATTCCTATTCACCTTAGTCGATTTCTCTCCACCCGACTATCTTGGAATTAATTTTATCATGCCATATCATTCCTTTTCTCTTTAGTCGCCTCTGCTCAAACCTGCCACCTTGAATTTTATTCTATAATGCTCTTTTGTTCCTTCTCACCTTGGTCGCATTCGATCCACCCTTGACATCATGCTCTGTCATGCCATGTCAGTCATCTTATAATCATGCTCTGTCATTCCTTTTCACTTCAGTGGCCTTAGCTCCATCTTAGTCGCTTTGCTCCACACTATTATCATGAATTTCGTAAACTGTGGGTAGCCATGTTTGTTGGACTTGTAAATTTTGGGTGCAGATGGAAATGGTTTCTTGCGTCCAGGGAAATTAAATTCTTGCCTGGTGAAATTATATGAGTAGGTGTTTACATTACACATGGTAGCCTGGGGCTATATTAATAATTATTTTTTTCAAAAGGAAACCTTGCAAGAATACTTAGGGAGATTAGCAATAATATAAAGAATTACTGGAGCTATGAGAAATGGACTTCCCGGGTAATGACTCTGATCATACCAACTACAGCAAAAAATTAGCCAGTCCCGAAACTGGTGGTGATGATTGAGAATAAATGACCATACGTGCAAATGTAACCCATGGACCTATATTGAAGAACAGAGGAGCTGTGAAGAATGGGGACATAATGAAGAAAATCAAGAAATCTAAGAACACTGTCTACCTATTTTCTATCAACGCAAATAACTTGATTGATATACTACAAGTTCTAAATAAAAGCGACCACGATGTATAATTCTGCTACAACTATTCTGTCGGTGAGCAAAATAATCTTTCCAATGGAAGGAATTGAAAGACTGACAACTTCGTTACTTAGGCTATATAGGCTACATAGCTTTTGCAATTCCCAAATGTTTTATTTTTGTTATGACCACAAATATTAGTCAGAGTTGTTTATTTTATTGGTAGGGTAGGGAATTCTAGTTTAATGTATTTTGGGAGATGTGATGGTTTTGTAGTTCTTCTTATGAGAGAGTGGCGATTGGTTTTGATGATGCAGTGGAAAATTTTGTTCCTACAGAAATAACATTCAGTTCACTATAGCCTTGCTCAAGTTTTAACTTAATAGAAAGAACTAAATGCTGTAAATATGTTCCTGTTCATACCTATGCGAGAAATATTCAAAACATAAAAATTGTTGCTTTTTTTAATACAATTAACCATACCAAGAGGGCTTTTATGCCAAGCACATTTGAATACCTTTTTCAAGAAAAAAATGCAATAAATACATCACTGTTAATACCGATTCGCCAGTGCACTATATAAAAATTTTCAGCAAATTAATTTTCCCACATAAAAATCATTAGTGTTTCAATAAAATAAATTATGGTAAAACAAGAATTTTTAAAAGGCCTAATACATTTCAAATATTCTAACAACAAATTAAGAAAACATTATTTACATAAAACACAAACTTACTGTTCACTTTGTAATTCCCAAAAAAGTGGTGAACCTTGGATGATTTCTTCACTAAAAATCACTTTTATCAGTCACTGATACAAAATAATTTCATTGCTGGCATTAATTTAAAAACACTTGAGCTGTTTCTTGAATCCAACAAATTTAGACTTCACAACATAAATACTTTTTCAATTGCGCTTTGTGATGTTCAAAGAAAATGGCGGACTCCAACACACCAAAAAAAAACCTTTTAAAAAGCAGCAGACACATGTTGATAATCTATTTCACTGGGAAGACTGTTCTTTAAAGACACCTAAAGTGAAATAGATTTACTGAAATACGCAAATACAAAAATTGTTAACAGCATATATAATATTCTGATATAACCAGCAAGGAATTCTCGCATATAGATAAATTATTAGGGAAGAAAGCTCCACGGCAATAGCATTTCACCGGGTGGGTGGAGACCATAGACAAGGGAGATTGGGGGATACCTTTTTCATAGCTGTAATGTTTGCATGCTTCACCATCTTCATATATAACATCCATTGTGCATGACTAAACTGCATCACTGACAAATCATAGGACCAAAAAGACCATATTCACACCATATGTTATTAAGGTGGCGAGTAAGGTTTTTAGTTATGTTTCATTCCGATAGGTGGCGCTGGAGTCTAACTTCTATATTTATAAGCTGATTTTGCTTATACTTGCAGGAAATGTTTGTTGATCTAAAAGAGAAAAATGCCAACGATGTCAAACATTGGTTGATGCACTGACGTAATAGAGATGATGCTAGAATGTGAGCACGCGCTGCACAAACTGAAGAAGCAGGAACACAAAATCGAGAAGCACACAGCAGGCGGAACAACGTTCGCCGGGATCAGCTAGTAACATTTATAAATATTTTTTAAGCTGTTGTTCTATAACACGGAAAAGTTGTAAATTAGTCAAGGTGATCATAATTTTAACCATAAATGTAATTATCATTAAATTTCTACAGTATAATTGTTTAGTGCCGAGTACTGTTTTCTTCTACAATCATCGCAAATACCGCCAACATAAAAACACGCATCAAACAACAACCATCAGCTGACACAGTACTTTGCAAATGGGGGCATTTACTGTTTACATGCTGTGTAGGTTGGTCACATCTGTCAAATTTTACTGAAGGGATATGAAACATAGAATATCTTTCTGTGAGTAAAGAGATAAAATTTGATTACCAATGAACTCAGAGCTAGAAGCTTTATTGAATGAAATATTATGAATGTTTATAAATTAGTGTGATGTTATTTATTTATTTATTTATAATTATTAATTTATTTATTTATTTACTTTATTTATTTATTTATTAGGAGTTTAATGTGGCACGCAACAGTGTTAACCATTAACAAACATTAATATCACCATGGTATATTACGTCACACTCATTTGAATGTTTGCAGAGACTGGTATATAAATAAACATATGCATCACTTTGGACACTATGACAGCGTATTTTGCATATGGTTTGTGAATCCTTAGTCAGTTTCAACCCTCCAGTGCATTATATTTATTTTGATATTTTTTGCACTTAACGCAATTTAGGAACCACCATTCTTTCTATCTTATTAATGTTTATCTATGGTATGAGTATAGGTTATTCTAAGTAACTTGTAACTTAAACTGATTAAGTTAATTACTTTATATATATAAGTTTGCTTGCCTCAGAATTTATTATTTTATTTTTAAAACTAATTATTTTCTTTCTTTTGCAAGTTTAAAGTACATTTAATATTTTGCCTTTAGTTATGTCATTTTGACCGGAAATAGCTGAGCTTCATTTTGGATGAGTTAACGAAGAATCCAGAAGTAGGAGGCTTCTGGGGAAGCACTATTAGTGGTCGCTGTCGCAGAAGACACATCACGACAGCAGGACGCCGTCATGGAGGCAAGTGAAGCGAATAATAAAAAGGTGACGCCGTCTGTATTATGGCTTAGGGACTTAAGCCAGTTATCTTTTTTTACAGTATTAAGATGATTCAGAGTATTGGTTTCAAGGATGTCACTCCAGATAAAGACTTATTTGCATTTTTAAATTATTAAATTGCTAGGTAGCCCAGAGGTCCAGCTTGACCTTACTGAGCTAGTGACGGGAGCATCATTGACTTTGATTAATTTTACCCAAGGGTAAATTACTATTTATTGGGGAGAACAGTTTAATATTTTTACTGGAGAACATTTATTATTTTGAAAGGAATTACAGAAGTACTTAATATGTGGGGAAGTAATCTGAACTTTAGCAATACTTTTCTTCATGGAGCTCATTGCATACAAGATAAATAAGAGGCACTTAACAGAAATGCATTTATTTTATAACCGTTTAGTTGCACATCACTTTTATTTAAAATGCAGTCAGCAGCATTTAGATATATCTTATTTTTCATTTTCATTGTTATTTTTATTGGTTTCTGTAAATCATGTTCTGTTCTAATGGTGGTAGTTTTTCATTTTTTCCAACCTACTTGCAGAATATAATTTCATTTAATTAATTAGACATAACCTAAAAAAATTATAATAATTGATTTTTCTTTTTGTTTTAATTAAACAATTTTTCACAAGATTGGTTCTCATTTATTTTAATGGTGAATTATGCAGATTTTACTTTCATTAAATGGTTTAATTTT